>CM046882.1:282171589-284870806 GCA_025667525.1 Glebionis coronaria | reverse complement strand
GACGTCCAACGATTAATGGAACATGGGGGTCCATCTCGTAGTCAAGGACAACAAAATCCGCCGGGAAGGTGAATTTGTCAACGCCAACGAAGACGTCTTCGGCTATCCCCACTGGATAAGCAACCGTATGGTTGGCTAATTCCAAAGTCATTCGTGTGGGACTAGCTCGTGTAGAGATAATTGCTTCCAAACACTTAATGGCATTAAGTTAATACTGGTACCTAGATCGGCTAGGGCCATGCAATTCTCTACTCCCGGGAAGTTGCAAGGAATCAAGAAGCGACCTGGATCACCAAGTTTGGTTGGTAATTTCCTTAAGAGCACTGCAGAGCAATTCTCATTAAGTTGGGTCTCAGCAATATCGAGAAGTTTCTCCTTATCACTGAGAAGATCTTTAAACATTTTAGCATATTTGGGCATGTGAGCGAGAGCCTCAACAAAGGAGATACTGAAATTCAGTTGTTTGAACATTTTAAGAAAGTTCGAAACCTGAATATCATCCTTGTTCTTCAATTTCTCTTTCCGTAACCTCGAAGGATAAGGTATATTGGGTTGAGATGAAGGCTTTGGGATAGAATTCGCACTCACATCCTTGGGTGGTGGAGGGGTAGAAGTAGAAGATGGTGGAATTAGAGAAGTAGAAGTTGGAGGAATAGAAGATGGAGGATTTGGATAAGGAGACTCGTTTTCCTTTGTCACAATCACCGGTGTATGTGTAGGAAGCTCGGGTTCCTTTAAACCTTTTCCACTGCGAGTGGTGATTGCTTTCATCTCCCCTCTTGGATTAGCAACGGTGTTACTCGGAAGAGAACCCGATCCAGAGGCTTGATTACTAGGGAAGAAACTAGCCATCATATTCCTCAAGTCATTCGTTTGACTTGCCAAAGTGTTTCGCTTATCAGCTCGAAGATCATTCCCTTGCTTCACCATATCTGCTTTCATGTTGGCCATTTCCCGCTGAAGATTTTGCACGATCACATCGTTAGTCCTCATGTAGGTTTCAACATCTTGGTGTAAGTCTGTGGGTTGGTTGAGAGGAGGAGCATGGTAGGCGGGTGGTTGGTGAACTTGGTTGTTTCTTTGAGGTGGATATGGGTTTCTTTGGTTTTGATATGGAGTTGGAGCACGTGGTTGGTTTTGATTGTTGCGATTGAGGTTGTTCGGGTTTTGTGGGGGGAAACCGGGCGGTGAAAGAAAGTTGTTTGAGCGATAGCTGAGCAAGTTGCGGTCACCTTGAGGACGTGCTTGATAGCCTCCCGTAGAATAGGTACCGTTGGCGGCATACAAATTTTCCGAATTGTCGTGAGTTGAAGAAAAATCGGTGTATGAGTGAGGTCCCCCGCATATATCACAAGATTGAGTCATAGCATTAGCTTGGGCAGTGATAGCTTTGGTATTATTGGCGGCTTGGAGAGCAAGTGATTCAACAAACGAAGTAAGCTTATCAAGTCTCTTGTCGCTCTCATTAGTGCTAGCACTAGCCACATTGGTACGAAAACTCTTGGTTTGCACTCTAGACTTGTTCTCAATAATATCCCAAGCGGTATTAGAAGACTTAATGATACAAGGCTTTTGACACCCCGTATAAAAATTAAGTTCGTTGTGTTGGTCTAATCGAATTGATCTAGATTAACTATGTGACTCTGCTGTTCTTTGGTGAAACAAAAGTGGTGTCGTTGTAGTATATTAAAATGTGCAAGACAATTAAAATAAATTACTTAAAAGTAAATCTAAATCTAATTAAAATAAATTGGTGCAAGTATTTAAAAGCACGACTAAAATTAAATGGCACTAAAAGTAAATAACGCAAACTTAAATCTAACTAAGGCAAACTTAAAACGCAACTAAAACTAAACCTTAAACTAAGGCAAGACTAAAATAAATCTAAGGCAAATAAACTTAAAGTGCGAGTTAGTAAAAAGGCGGGAAAATAAAGTTTGAAATTAAAAAGCAGAAAATTAGAAACTGAAAATAAAGGAACTGAAAATCCTATCCGGAATATCTACCCTTATCCGGAATAAACACCCTATTCGGAATACTGTCACTATGCGGAATAGATGCTTACTCAGAATAACTCCCCCATGTGGAATACTCTCCCTTACTCGGAATAAACACCCCTATTCGGAGTTTTGGCCTATGCGGAATAAATGGTCTTACCCGGAATAAATTCCTATGCGGAACAACGGCCCCTATGCGGAATAGTTGCCTATCCGGAATAATGGGCCCTATGCGGAATATCACCCCACTCGGAATAAAACCTCTATTCGGAATATTCAATATTCCGAATAGTCCACTAGTGAAATGCTCTGTTCGGAATGTCAGGGAAAGCAGAACATGGGAAAGATCAGAAACAAGAAAAACGAAGAACAAGGAAACAAAAGATAGCACGAATTCAACAAAAACTTAACCAAATCAACAAAAAGATTAAACCAAACTAATAACAAAACATTAAAACTAATCAAAATAATCAAAACCCACTTAAATAAATCAACCAAAAAGCAAGAACATGAACATGAATAATAAACATAAAGATCAAAGAAAGGAAGAATGAGAGATAACAATAAAGATAAAGATTAACAAGAATTAAAAGAAAAACTTACTTGAAATTAAATGGTAATTAAGGTGCAAGACAATATTTAAATTTGACAAGTATTTAAATGACAAGGTAATTAAAAGTGGAAGAACTATTTGTCACTATTTGCCAACAAAGAAAAATGATTAACATCTAATGAGTATTTATAGGGGAGGATTAAGGGTGCTTAGGAAGCTTCCTCCCCTCCTTCATTTTCTCTTAATTACAAGATTAAGTCCTTCCTTCTTTAATCTTCTTTTAATTGCACCATTAGTCCTTAAGTCTTTATTCTTCATTAATCTTGGACTTTAAATGGTTTTGTCTCGGGATTTCTTTGAACTCGTCTTGTAATTCCTCAATGAATCAGACTTGAGTTCTTCGGCTTTAAGTAAACTTCCGTCTTTTGACTTTTTCTTCGATAATTCTTCAGAATTGGTCTTGGACTTCCGTTCTTTTTGCACACTTGACTTCTCGACTTCATCTTTCATCTTTTTCTTCAATAAAAGCCCGTGAATGCCGTGTTTTCCCCACTTTTCACAATTTCGTCCTAAATCAAAACAAAAACACAAACCACGCATAATTCCGACATAAAAGACATAAAATACACGTTTTGGCTCGGTTATTATTGTCATTAAGTGGTAAAAAGGATGGGTGTTTACACACCTATCAAATCCCCTACACTTGACCATTGCAATGTCCTCATGCAATACATTAGTTACAAAGCACGTTTACACTTTTCATCATAATCAATCCATAGTGGCCTTTATTAAAGAGATAGAAAATTAAAAACATACAAAGTAAAGAAATCAAAAACATACCTTGGGTTTTGGAAATGTCATGAATAATCATCATTCTCAAGTTTTCACTTTCTCGAAACCAAGCTTAAAAATGAGATCATTGTTATTATAAGTTAGCAAACTAACGCGAACTCATGTGGGCCAATTATTTACTTAGACTCCCTTATTCCTAGGTGTATATCTTATATTTTATTTTTGTCTTGAATGATCACGAAGATGCATTGTTGACTTATTTCGATAGTTATTTAGGCCGAAAATAAATTGAACGCTTTAATCAATAGTTAGCTAAAGGACAAAATCTTTTAAAACTGCTTCTCGGGACCTCATAATGTTCATATCTTGGCATAACTCGCTTCGCGATTTGAGACCTTTCTCGGACCGATATTTGGCAGCGACTTCATACTTCAAACCTTGAGAGACGTTCATGAAATTATGGTCTTCTCTTCATAATAGGAATTTCTTCTATTGAAGTTTTGAGAGATTCATACTTGGACCACGACTTCTTCATTTTTCTCCAATCATTATTTTGGACTTTGATATACAACGATCCGCCTCCTTTTATGACTTGGATCTTATTTATCCTCATACCTTGCTAGGGTCTTTTCGGATACACTTCTCCATGACTTTTGGGGAGTTTTTGCTTTTCGTCGTGTGTCTCGATCCTTCATATTGATTTTCGATAAATGATTCTTCACATCACTTTGGATCTTTAGCAACAAAATATAGCCCTCATGCCTTGTTAGGACCTTTTTGGACTCGCCAATCTTCGCGTCCCGCTTCAATAAGTTATGCCTTGGCTATGAACTCTAATCCATACCGAGCAACTTTTAAACGATCTTGGGCTAGAAGCTAAGTAACTTTTCAAATCGTACAACCTTATTTATTGCAGATAAATTTATTAGCAAGCGATGGGAGAATAGGCTTATAATTAACTCACATAAATTCACGAAATAATACCAAACTTATAATTGGCGCTATCATCTCTCGTTCTCCACAGTTTAAAACCTCAAGGAATGAGACTCATGGATGCTTAGCCTATTAAATCAAAGTTTTGGGTTTTCTAGTCGCCTATAGGATCTTGCAAACTCTTAGACTTTTTCAAGTTTTAGAAATCGCGTTTTAAAGTTCCCTTGATAAACGACTCTCTAGGATCAATTATAGGAACTTGCGAAAAGTTCTTGTTCTTAACCCGTGAGAGTTAAGACTTTCACGTTTTATAGCTCCCTAAATAAAAGCCTAGCAAACCTTGACTTAAACACGTTAAGGATACTAGCTAGAGTAAACTTAGATAAGTAAACTCGGGTTGAGTCAAACGATTCACAACGTTTGAAAATTAAAACCACTTTATTAAACATTTATTCTAGCAAGGAAAGAAAACAACTATACAAAAGGAAAAACTAATAGGCCAAAATAGATCAAAATTTTGAAAAATGTCGAAAATTTGATTTTCCGGTTAGAATGAGGACAAATACAAGGAAAAGAGCCACTTAACTTCGATAGAAGTCCCCCTACACTTAACATAAACATTGTCCTCAATGTTTAAGCATGTGGGAGTAAACTCCCCTACACTTAGGACATTGTGCACTTTGTTTAAATTTCGCTAAGGAAAAGACAACTAAAGAGATTCCTATTTTAATATTGAGAAAATATAAAATAGTGAATCGAAAAGAGTTTAGGATAGAACCGGGAAGAAGTGAACACGGAATCACGGGTCGTCAAGAATCATCAAGAGTGGATCATTGAGCGCGAATCCCTGATTATAAGAAGGGAGGAGAGGAAATAGCAAACCAAAGGGGTCTCCCCTACACTTAGGATAAAGAAAACTAAAAGATAGATGCATGGGTTGCCTCCCAAGAAGCGCTTGATTTTTGATTACCGAGTAGTGAGCCTGACTCGACCTTGATTATCGGAAGAAGCATGAAACATATCCACCAGGATCAAAGACATAGTTTTCATCCATCAAATAGCAGAAGCTTAACGCGAACAAGGCAAGCCAAAGAAGAATAGGCAAGGTTCCCTTAAGCAGTGATGGAGCACGGTGGGAGCAAGTATGGTGAGGTTCAAGCATGTCTTCAATATTTCCAAAGATTTTTCCTTTTATTTCATCAGGTGGATACTGAGATGGCTTAAAGATTTCAATACCCGGGTCGAACACCTTTTCCTTTAAGGGAAAATAGCACTCAGGCTCAGCAGAGTGTGAAGAAGATCCGCGAAGAAGCACAACCTCGTCCTCAGAAGGGGGGACAAAGAGGTGTTAACTCATACGTGCTGCGGATATTGGTGTCGACCGGTTTCTTCTCCTTTGAAAGAATGTTCTTCAAATCCAAAGTAGGATCAAGACGATAATCTTCAAAATCATAAGGAGGAGCATCACTCTCATGAGGGAAGTAAGTGTTGAGAAACGTAGAGAAGTCTTCCTCAAATGAGTAGTCGTCCAAAGTAGGATCGAGTGATGGCGGAGGATCTTCAGCATGTGAAGAATCGCTCGAAAGAGTATCGCCCTCATCAAAATCATCATATGTGGGCAGATCGGGATACTCAGAAGTAAGGTCATCATAATCATCCGAATCTGAGCTAGACTCATCATCATAAGCATCAATGACCGGTGGAGAATCATAAATGGGAGAAGGTTCCAAATTGGGGAGAGAATCATCCACATCATCATGAAACAGTGGATTATCATTGCAAGACTCGAATAGAGGATTGTTGTAGACAACAAAGTCATCAAGGACATTAATCATATTCACTGATTCTCGGCCTCCAAAGGTTTTACTTGTAAGCTTTCCCATTTTAAACACTTGTGCATCATCCCCGACTCTTAAGATTAACTCACCTTCGGCCACATCAACTAAAGCTCGTCCAGTTCTCAAGAATGGCCGACCAAGTATTAAAGGAATACGAGGGTCCATTTCATAATCAACAACGACAAAATCGACCGGGAATGTAAATGTGCCAACTTTGATGAACATGTCTTCGGCTATACCAACGGGGTAAGCGAGAGTGCGATTAGCAAGTTCAAGAGTCATCTTTGTTGGAGTAAGGTCGGTCAATGAAAGTGTTTTCCAAACACTCAAAGGCATCAAATTAATACTGGCCCCGAGATCAGCAAGGGCAGTAAATTCTTCAGTTTTGTTGAACACGCAAGGCAACACAAAACGACCGGGATCTCCAAGCTTTTCCGGAAGTTCTTTAAGAATAACTGCAGAGCAGTTTTCATTTAAGCGTGTGTTGGCGAGTTCAATCAACTTCTTCTTCTTGTTAAGCAATTCCTTAAATGCTTTGACAAATTTGGGCATGTGGACAAGTGCTTCAAGAAAGATAATGTTGAAGTTCATCTGAGAGATCATCTTCACATAGCGTGACACTTCAGCGTCATCCTTGGTTAGCATTTTGGTCTTGCCTAAACGAGAGGGATAAGGGATATTGGGTTTTGGTGATGAAGGTGCAGGTGTAGTAGGTAAAGGTTGAGATTTGAAGGGTGAGATGTTGAAGGTTCCTTCCTAGGTACATCGTCATGACGAGGCGGAGACGGTAATGGTGCACTAATACTAGGTGTAGGAGGAGTAGGGATAAATGGTGGTGGAGGAGGTGTAGATGATGAGGGCAGGATTGGTGGATCGACAATGGTAATTCCACTACGAGTAGTAATAGCACTCACATTAGCTCGCGGATTGGTGACGGTGTTTGAAGGTAGAGAACTCGAAGAAGAAGGTTGAGCTGCGGGCAAGAAACTAGCAAGCATATTCTTCAAATCATTGGTTTCATTGCTGAAGGAAGATTGAATATTATCGCGAAGCTCTGATCTAATCTCATTTCCTTGCTTGGTGATATCTCGTTTCAGATTGATAATTTGGCTTTGCAGATTCTTGATTTGCTCACCTTGGGTTCTCATGATGGCTTCAACATCGGGGTTAATGGGTGGGGCTTGTTGAGCGGGTGGGTGATAAGGATTAGAAGCTCTTGGTGGGATTTGGTTGCTTCTATTGTAGTTGTTGGCGGGGTTTTGGTTTTGAGGAGAAAAACCGGGTGAAAGGTAGTTGTTGGACCGATAACTCAACAAATTTCTATCCCCTTGAGGTCGAGCTTGGTAATTTTCCGGTGAATAATTACCATAAGCTGCATACACATTTTCCAGATTTACTTGTGTAGAAGGACTATCGGTGTATGAGTGAGGACCACCGCATGTTTCACAAGAAGGTGCAACCGCTTTAACTTGTTGTTGTTGGTTTGAAGCGAGAAGCAAGATACTTTTGCTCATTTCAGTCATCATGCGGGTGAGTTCGGTCATATCAAGGTTTGCTGAGGTGGAAGAAACATTGACTCTCGGGTTGTTCCTTGAAGAAGCGGAGGAATCCCAGTTTTTGTGGTGAGTAGTCATGTTCTCAATAAGCTTTCTACACTCCTCGGATCTCCTTTTCATAAATGTGCCACCGGCGGCTGCATTAATCGTATCACGATCACGAAAAGTTAGTCAGTTGTAGAAAGTATCAATTAATGTCACAGGGAGCATGTTGTGGTTTGTACAACGATCAATCAAGACATTATATCTTTCCCAAGAATCAAAAAGAGATTCATCGGGTTCTGGCATGAAACCACTGATTTGATTGCGAAGGCTCGTGACCATGGATGGTAGAAAGTAGCGCGACAAAAAGCGTTGAGTCATGTCATCCCAAGGGTGAATAGAATTCTTCGGGAGACGATCAAACCATTTCTCGGCATGATGTGATAAAGTATGTGGGAAGAGTTGAAGGCGTAGAACATCCATTGTGGCACCGGGCAACTTCATGCTTTGAGTGATTGTAATGAACTTGTCGAGGTGTTTGTTGGCATCATCATCAGGCAATCCACGGAATGGGTTAGTTTGCACTTTCTGAATCATGTGGTGCTTCTACGAAAACTCCGGAGCCGTGATTTGCATCGGTGCAATCGGTCCTCCTCGTCCAAACATGGTAGGTTGACAAAGCTCCTCCATTGTCCGAAGATCGGGCTGTGGAAGAACATTGTTGTTATTGTTGAGGTGCGGTGGATTATTGTTGTTGTTAACACCTGACATACTTAAATCTTCTCGAGTCTCGGGCTCTTGATAATTAGAAGATCTAGTACGCATACACCTACAAAGGCAAAAGAAAACAATACCAAACACAAAAAAATATATATACACAATAAAAATAAAATCTTTTTGGATTTTTGAAATTTTTAATTTTTATGTGTTTTTTAACAATTTTAATTTTTATGGTTTTTTGGATTTTTTGTGCAAGAAAGGTAACGCTCACAAGTGAACGGATCCCAAAAAGCAACGCGTCTCTCACAGAAAACCGTTAATCTTTACGAAAAGAGCCGACAGTGGCGCCATTTGATACAAGGCTTTTGACACGCCGTATAAAAATTAAGTTCGTTTTGTTGGTCTAATCGAATTGATCTAGATTAACGATGTGACTCTGCTGTTCTTTGGTGAAACAAAAGTGGTGTCGTTGTAGTATATTAAAATGTGCAAGACAATTAAAATAAATGACTTAAAAGTAAATCTAAATCTAATTAAAATAAATTGGTGCAAGTATTTAAAAGCGCGACTAAAATTAAAAGGCACTAAAAGTAAATAACGCAAACTTAAATCTAACTAAGGCAAACTTAAAACGCAACTAAAACTAAACCTTAAACTAAGGCAAGACTAAAATAAATCTAAGGAAAATAAACTTAAAGTGCGAGTAAGTAAAAAGGCGGGAAAAATAAAGTTTGAATATAAAAAGCAGAAAATTAGAAACTGAAAATAAAGGAACTGAAAATCCTATCCGGAATATCTACCCTTATCCGGAATAAACACCCTATTCGGAATACTGTCACTATGCGGAATAGATGCTTACTCGGAATAACTCCCCCATGCGGAATACTCTCCCTTACTCGGAATAAACACCCCTATTCGGAATTTTGGCCTATGCGGAATAAATGGTCTTACCCGGAATAAATTCCTATGCGGAACAATGGCCCCTATGCGGAATAGTTGCCTATCCGGAATAATGGGTCCTATGTGGAATATCACCCCACTCGGAATAAAACCTCTATTCGGAATATTCAATATTCCGAATAGTCCACTAGTGAAATGCTCCGTTCGGAATGTCAGGGAAAGCAGAACCTGGGAAAGATCATAAACAAGAAAAACGAAGAACAAGGAAACAAAAGATAGCACGAATTCAACAAAAACTTAACCAAATCAACAAAATGATTAAACCAAACTAATAACAAAACATCTATTAATGATAAACAATCAATCCAAAACAACAAAACTAACAAAACTAATCAAAATAATCAAAACCCACTTAAATAAATCAACCAAAAAGCAAGAACATGAACATGAACAATAAACATAAAGATCAAAGAAAGGAAGAATGAGAGATAACAATAAAGATAAAGATTAACAAGAATTAAAAGAAAAACTTAATTGAAATTAAATGGTAATTAAGGTGCAAGACAGTATTTAAATTTGACAAGTATTTAAATGACAAGGTAATTAAAAGTGGAAGAACTAATTGTCACTATTAGCCAACAAAGAAAAATGATTAACATCTAATGACTATTTATAGGGGAGGATTAAGGGTGCTTAGGAAGATTCCTCCCCTCCTTCATTTTCTCTTAATTACAAGATTAAGTTCTTCCTTCTTTAATCTTCTGTTAATTGCACCATTAGTCCTTAAGCCTTTATTCTTCATTAATCTTGGACTTTAAAAGGTTTTGTCTCGGGATTTCTTTGAACTCGTCTTGTAATTCCTCAATAAATCAGACTTGAGTTCTTCGACTTTAAGTAAACTTCCGTCTTTTGACTTTTTCTTCGATAAATCTTCAGAATTGGTCTTGGACTTCCGTTCTTTTTGCACTCTTGACTTCTCGACTTCATCTTTCATCTTTTTCTTCAATAAAAGCCCGTGAATGCCGTGTTTTCCCCACTTTTCACAATTTCGTCCTAAATCACAACAAAAACACAAACCACGCATAATTCCGACATAAAAGACATAAAATACACGTTTTGGCTCGGTTATTATTGTCATTAAGTGGTAAAAAGGATGGGTGTTTACACACCTAACACTTAACCAAAAGATTACCCCCCGAGGCACTATTTAGTGAATCTTGGTCATTCATGCTTAAACCATTATAAAAAGTATTAATTTGGTGCACTTTGGTAAAACCATGTTGTGGGCACTTTCTTAAAAGTTCTTTAAAGCGGTCCCAAGATTCACTAAAAGTCTCATCGTACTTTTGTTCAAAAGTAATGATTTCATTCCGCAAAGCGGTAGTACGAGAGGGTGGGAAAAATTAGTTTATGAATTTGGTCTCTAAGTCCGTCCATGTAAGAATACTTTGTGGCGGTTCCTTATCAAGCTAATGCCGGGCTTGTCCCTCTAAGGAGAAAGGAAAAAGTTGCAAGCGAATTACCTCTTGTGAAACCCCATTGAATTTGACCGTATTCGTGAGTTGAAGGAACCTTTTGATGTGGTCATGAAGATCATCAATGGTACGCCCCAAGAATGGTTGAGCAGAGACCATTTGAATAAAGCCGTATTTAAGCTCAAAGTTGTTGGCTCCAATCACGGGTATGACAATAGCATCGTGGTTGCCCTCTACATGTGCTTGCAAAAGTTCGATCATAGGGCGATTGTCCGGTAGAGGTTCATTGTTGTTATTATTCATGTTGTTTTGAGGTGGATTATTATTGTTGTTGTGTACACCGGTCATGTCTAAGTTATCGAGAGTCTCGGGCTCTTGATAAGACGTTGATCGAGTGCGCATACACCTGCAAAAAAGAACTAACAAAGCAAGAAATATTTTTGGTTTTTTATGTTTTTTTTATTATTTTTTATTTTTTTTGTATTTTTGAAAGTTTTATATTTTTTAGGATTTTTGAAATTTGAAAGCAAGGAAAATAACGTTCAAAGATGAACGGATCCCAAAATCCAACGCGTCTCTTACTTAAAACCTTTAATCTTAACGAAAAGAGCCGGCAGCGGCGCCAGTTAATATTAGGTTTTTAAGCTCGTATGAAAGTTCGTTGAACCGATCTCTTCGAATTGTTTATTGGTTCAAAGTGTGACTCAATTGTTCTTGGTGGAATAATAAATGGTTTGATTGATTATCTATTTTAAACTAATAGCAAATATGTAAATGTCGTTAAGTAAAATAAGAGCTTTAAAGATTAAACTAAAAGGACGAGTTAAAAATAAATGCTTGAAAACTTAAAGACAAGATTAGAAAAATAATTGAACACTGAATAAATCTAAAACTTGAAAACTTTGTAAAAACAAGAAATTAAACCATCGGAATGCCAAATCGGAATCTGATCAGAATGCTGGTCGGAAAGTATGATCGGAATGTTGGGAAATATCACTAATCGGAATATACTGTTGGAAAGAGGCCAAATCGGAATGCCAAAGAACCCCACAATCGGAATGTTAACAGAAACTTGCTGTCGGAATATTGCCAACCACTCCAATCGGAATATCAATAATAACACCCTCGTCGGAATGTGTAGAGAGATAGAAATCGGAATCCACGATAGGAATCGAAATCGGAATCAAAGAAAAAGAAAGCAGTCGGAATATGTTTCAAACCACCCACGTCGGATTGTAAAAGATTAACCACAATCGGAATGTTTAAAACCCTAATCCGATCAGGGTGATCGGAATGGGGGGGTAGCAGTCGGAATGTTCAATCGGAAAAGGGTTTACCCTTTTCCGACTATCAAGTGATTTGAAAATAAGCTAGTGATAAGCTATGTTGATAAGCTAACACCAAAACTTGAACGAATCTAAAATGAAAAGGACTAAATAAGCATGAATAATAACTTATCCAACTTAAAATAAGCAATCTTTTAAATCAAACCATAAAAAATGAAACTTTTTAAGAAAACTTTTAAAAAGTAAATAAGCTAAACATACAAATAAGCCAATAAGCACAAAGATCTTAAAGCTTAACCGTTTGAAAGCTTATGTAGGAATAAAAAGATTAACCTTTTAAGCACGAAAACATCAAGATCAACACGGATCAAATATATTTCGCACCAAAAGTAAACTAAAATCAAGAAAGGTAGAAAGAGATTAATGAACAAAAAGCTTAACTTGAACTTGATTAATGAAACCAAAATACAAAAAGGTTTAAACTTGAAAGATTAAAAGAAAGAAAAGATGAAAACTTAGTGAGAGAATGTTTGGAACTTTCTCTCTCTAAAAACTAGAAAGGAAAAATGAAAATGAAACTAGCTAACTAAAAAACTAACCAACCCTCCTAATGTGTATTAGGAGGGTATTTATAGGGAAAATGGGAAGGTGTGCATGTGTTGCCTCTTCTTTCTTTCTTCTCGACTCGATTTAAATCCTTTGTCTTTCTTGACGTCGTCTTGGGATTTGTTGATGTATATTGAACTTGTCTTGTAATTTTCTTCTTCTATTAGACTTGAGTTCTTCGACTTCATTAAACTTCCGTCTTTAGACTTTTTCTTCGATAAATCTTCAGAATAGGCCTTGGACTTCCGTTCTTTTTGCACTCTTGATCTTTTGACTTCATCTTTTCCCGTTTTCTTCGATAAAAGCCTGTGGAAGCCCGTGTTTTCTTCCTTTTGCATCTTTTGGTCTTAAAACACAATAAAAACACAAACCACGCATAATTCCGACTTTTACGACATAGAATACACGTTTTGGTCTTGTTATTATTGGAAATAAGTGGTAAAAGGATAAGTTTTTCCACACTTATTAGTCACTGTCGATTGTTTTACTAAGGGTGCAAGATTTATTCCTATCAAGGAAATCGATGATATGGAAACTCTGATGAGTTTATACAAAAAATAATCTGTCAACATAGAGAATTAATATCTATCATCTAAGATCGTGACGAGTGTTTCACATCTTGATCCTAAAAATATACTCAAAATTTTGTATGTTATACTTAAATAGGTATACTAATGTGTTAAGTGGAAGAACTATCTAATACTAAACTACATACTCCATGTATATAAGTTTTGGAAGAGCACTTATCATTGATAAAATTTCCCGTGTAACAATAGTTGTCATGCTAGAATCAAAGCAATATTATTTGAAGCACTCTATCGAGAGCAGTGCCATTTACGTATCTGCTGGGCTAAAGTTGGAGATTTTCAACTTTCGAAACCAAAAGTTGTTCATGAAATTATTTGAGAAGATTATGTGAGAATAGAGCTTCATAGTACGTTGAATAGTGACAGTTAAGTAACTGCTAGATTAAAATGGTGATTTAAGATAATTATAAAGATTGTTTTGATAAAGATTTCTCACTATAAATGAGAAACTACACCATATTAAACAGTATCTAGTTGAAAAGGATCTTTTCTCTATCAATTACCAAAATTGATTTTTGAAAAATGCGATAATCAAAATTTTGAATTGAGAAGTGATATATTGACTTGAGTTTCCCAAAGAACTCAGTGATAATCACAATACTTTTCGTATTTTGGAATCTAAGGAAGATTTATGTGATTAACTAGTATGTTTTATATATTCCATTTGGTTTAAACTAAGGTAATAATATGATTTTGATCACTAAGACATGAATCATACTTCATGAATATCCAATATGATGGTAATATTGTTAGAAGAGATTGATTTGAAACTAAATACCAATAGCAAAGTTGGTTTCTTGATATGTGAATAAAATTATAAGAAAGAATTTGAACACTTAACAGCTATGTTTGCCTTTAATATGATATGTCACCATTAGAATCTCGGGACGAGATTTATTTAAGGGGTAGACACTATGACAACCCATAAAATTCACATCTATGCTATGTGCTATGATTATATGAGTATGAAATTTGGCTGAAAATTTTTGCTTTTTTGCCTTACTTGGTAAGATGAATTGTTTCTCACAACCTGAACTGCCACTTCAACATATTCCTATATCTTGGAAATACAATGTATATATCAAGTCTAAGATCTAAAAGTGATCTAATAAGTTCAATATTGATAAGAACATCTCAATGTAACTATGATGCCCTAAATTCCCTTAGAAACCCTAGAATCCCTTTAAATGAGCTATAAACTCAAGAATGTTTAACTATGAACAGAGAATGCATATCAATAAGTCATTATGGAGTATAAACAAGTAATAAACTATACTTTTAAGATATAATAATACCTAATAATGGTAAGAACAAACTATACAAAGCTAAGTACAAGTAAATGTACATAATAGTCTAGATCATCACCTAGAAATCTTTGGTAAACAATATTTCAAGCAATATAACTATATAATATCTATGTAAAAGTATCATATACAATATACTAACTATAATCTGCCATATAAAGGAAAGGTAATTGATCACAAGTTACTGATATTCACTAATCTAAAGCTAATTACAAATTAAGACCTAGTAACCAAGATTAGCATATAAAATATATTATACATTAAATTAGAGTCTAATCATTTGCAACTAATTATAAAACTCAACTATGTATCATATTATTATTATACATTCACTTCAAGATAAGTTACAAGTTGGTAAAGCATAATGTATAAGTTATCAAAGCATAGGATCTTAAGCTCCCATAATTATCCCTACAATATGATCAACCTATAAAAACCCTTAAAATAAGAATGTAGAAAATCTATAAGTCATAAACATACTATATAAGACCTAGAATAAGTTTACATTATGATATAAACCCTAATTACCCAAGATAGAAAGTCATTAGGCTTAAGGACCTAAAAACCCTTATATTAAGAAATCTACATAGAATCACTACCTAGTCTTTTAGGACAAGTATTAGAACACTTTTAGCATTACATTAAGGTTATAATATTATATTAAGACAATGTAAAAGTACCCTAAAGCACAAGGTACAACAATTTAATGCATGGCTTGTAAATTAGGTCAAAATATGTATTTTCACCCTTTAGACATGTTTACTTAGAATAACTTAGTAAAACCAATGTAGGGGCTTCATGAACACATTATGGACAATGTAGGATGTATAATATAAGTTTACATCTGTAAAACCCGCTTTAAAAGTCCTCGAACGTTAATTACTGACAATCATAGATTTAATTTAAACGTTACATAATTATTTATTCAGATAATAAATAATAGTGTTAAATCAAGTATTACGAAAACATTATTTATTCAGGAAATAAAAAAGTCACGTCAGAATATATTCATGAGGATTAATATACGAGCACGAAGCAATGTTTAAAATCCACCAATATAAAATTTGCACAGTCTTAGTTTTAATTAAAATCATGACGTAGTTAATAATTCAGAAAAATCATTATTACTAATGAATAATTATCTACTAACTATTAAGTACTACATAAATAGTTATTTTCAGAAAATTAATACATGTCAGTATATAAAAATACGAACGCGTACGTGAATATTTAAACACGACACGGAAAATATAAATATGGTAGTATTTGGGTGGATATATGTGGCAGCTAAACACAAAAAAAAGGAAAAGAATTTTGGGCTTTAGGACGGATTTATTTAGAAAGAAAAAAATAGGACGGGGTAACCAGCCTTTTGTCCCAAATCGTAAGAAACAAAAAAAAAAAGGAATTAGGGTTTGTGAGTGCCGACAAAAAAGACAAAGACAGAAGATATCGTCTGATTTTTATTTTCTCTCCTTTCACGCAAACCAAGGTAATCCTAATCGCATTTTTCTTTCTTTCTGTTTGTTTATTCACGATACAAACAGGGGTGTCAGGTTTGTGTGGGTTTTAGGAAAACCGAGAGTCAAACCACAAACGCAGGGGGGGTCGAATTTTGGTGAAATCAGGGAACAACCGAGACCAACATGCCTCGGTGTGCCTTATGGTGGCCAGCCGTGACCCACAAGGGGCAGTTTGGTTTGGTATGTGATGGTAGTAGGAATGGGCCACCAAGGTTTGGTGGGTTTACCTTGATTCGCAGCCCCAACAGTCCACCAAGGGTGTTTTGGTTCAAAAACTGCAGGTACAGACAATAAGTGTATGTTTGGGTTTATAAGCAGTGGGAACATAACAGACAGTGGGAATAATAACAAGACAGTGGGAACATTTCACAAACAGTAGGAACATTTAACAAACAGTGGGAACGAAATGAGCAGCATGGGGAACTGCTGCCCAGGAAGTAGCCATGGGAAGGTCTGAGATATCGGACAACACTAGGCTGTGAGATCTCAGACAAAGAGGGCAGAAAGAGGGGCATTGGTTGTTGTTTTGTTGTTTGCTTTGTCGTGCGACCGGGACTTTAGAAGTCTCGGTAGGCTTAAGTTGACTCGGTTTCGGGGCCACGGGAAATAATAAATACATGATTCAAATTTATTTATGATTAATCACGTTTATAAATTAGTGTTAAAAGATAAATTAATTAAGTGGTTTTGTTGTAATAATTTAATTAGTAAAATTTAATTGATTTTTAACGATCTTTTTTAACCACTTAAAAACATGTGTTTTATCATGATTTAATCTTCAAGAAAAACTAATATGAAAATCTTTCTAATTGAGAACATTCTTTTTATAGTGGGTTACTAATTATAGTAATGTTATAATATCATAATACAGATTACTCCGTAATCGGTAGTACATGAATACATTAATCAGAAGTATTAAAAATACTCAGACTCATCAGTCATGTACAAACAGTAATAAATGAATAAATAAATTAACTAAGTACAGTTGAGATAAATAAAATATACGAATGTCAGTTGACTTATACGTGTCCTTTATTCATGTAGCTCGCGTGAAATCAGAGTAGACTTTCTGTCAGTTGATGTCGGTCGATTACTGGACACGAGGTACGGATTTTCCGTCCTTTCAGTAAGGACTTCCTTTCTATGCATGATTAAGATTCCCCATCTGCAGCCAAATGTTTTCCCCAGTACATGTTATAAATTATCAGAAATTATTTTAATAAAGATATTGTCTGAGCCTTATATACAAGCATGACCAATTAGTTGTACTAGTTACGGAGGTACCGTAACCATGACACTTGATTCACCGGTGTCGTGACTCACCTGTAGGAGAGTGATATCCTACAGCGTCCTACTCAGCTCAGCTTGGCCATTTTATCAGTATTATTAGTTGGGCGTATGGATGAATCCTAGGCTTATCAGTTTACAATTATCAGGTGAATGTGGTGTGTGCTCTACATCCTTCACATTGGAGCTGATCCCTCCACCCATCACAATATTTAGAGGTTACCCCTCTACAGCATTTAGAGGTCACACCTCTAGAGCATGACGAGGTCACCCCTCCAGTTATTCATGCACCGTTGTTACAGCACATGACCTATATAAGCTCTGGAAATTAAATTACAGTGAATGTATGTTTTTAGATTTAACAGATAACAGTTCAACTTTAGTATTTATAAATCAGACTTTACAGATTATACACAGATTTCCGCTGCAACTTTACTTACCAGTCTTACAGCTCTAGTATTTTATCATCTTTTTCATTTCAGTAATTCCTTATCATGCTTTATATCCGTTGATTGAGCGTTATGCTCAGCCGTAGTTCTTTCATGTTCTAACGGCAGGTACACCAGGACGCTCTTAGGATTCTGATAGCATGTGCATTGAATGGAAGCTATCCGAACTTCTTACTTTATGCACTCCTTACATTATTCTGCTTATTTAGACATTGTTTAGTCCTTTCCTTCAGTATTTTACTTTTCATGTTTTGATCTTATGTTTGGATTATCGTTGTTTGATTCCGGTATTTCCTTTATGGTCAGTTAATGTTTTAGGACATTTACCTTATGCTTTGATGACACGCCATAAATACACGTAACGGTCCACTTATCCAAGTGGGGTGTTACAATTATGGTATCAGAGAGAAAGGTTCGACCTGTAGGCTCTAAAACTTGACCTGTGACAAGTGGGTAGTCACCAGGAACTTTCCAGATTTTGGCGTTGTTATCTTTCATGTTTCTCATGCATTTATCAGTCAGTTTTCTTTAGTTATTAGTCGGTTTTCTTAAATTTTTTGACTAAGTAAAAGGTTGGTACAGGACTGGCCATATTTAGTCGCATGTGCTTTTCTGCAAATTTTGTTTTGGTGAACCAACCCATAGGCGTTCACCCTTGCCCGTTCAGATTTTGTATTGATGAACTGACCCTAGGCGTTCATCCTTTCTCATGTCAGATTCATGTTATCAGTCAAGCATTACTTGGTAAACCAGCCATAAACGTTCACCAATGTTCAGGTCAAATTTCATGCTATTCAGTTGAAGGTTGTTTTGTGAACCGATTCATAGTTGTTCACCTTTGTCATATCAGGACATTTCATAAATTTGGACAAGTATGGATTGGACTACAACCAACCATATTTAGTCCCAGATTATAAATTTCTATACATGACAGTTCTCATAAAATTTTGACAAGCATGGATTGAACCAGAATCACCCATACTTAGTCATATGTTTTGTTCCTTGAATTCTATGGATTGAACCATAGACATCCACATCAGTTGATGTTAAATCTCAGTTGATCATACTTTTATAGTCTTTATAACAATCCAGTTCGCACAATCCCAAGTTGATGTCGCATTCACGCTGTTTTAGTTTCATGCCTCATTGCGAGGGTTTTATGTTCAGCATAATGATAAATGTCTCCATGCTAATACACAAAAAGAATTTCAGTAAAATCGTTTTCATGATAAATCATGATTGGCCTTTATTGATCATGCTTCATGCTGACCACTGTTGGGACTTCGATTTTATCATACTCTTCAGCCTCGATAAAACTACCAGTAAGTCGACGCAGGAATTGTCAGCCTATCATGTTACTTGTTTTAGATCAGTTTACTACCGTTTAAATCAAATTATTTGCTTGATCAAGTCAGACAAGCGACACCAGTGTCGATCATCCCATAAAATTTCCACCAGTGCCATGTACAGTATTCCATATGTACCCCATGTACAATATTTCAGTTATACTTCATGTACAATATTTCATGTGTATTACACGTACATTGTCTCAGATATGCTCCATGTGTAGTATTCATTTTGTACTTCATGTACAGTAGTCCAGGTGTACACCAGGTACCCTTCTCCATGGATATTGCTAATCGATCCTCAGTCATCTAAGGCGTTTCCACTTGTCGATATTCTACCAGGTGCTGATGCTGCTCTTGAGTTGAAGATTTTACCAGATGCTGATGCTGCTAACACTTTGAAGACCTCACAAATGCTGATCATGTTGATACTTTGGAGATCTCTCAAGACGCTGGTGCCGTTCATACAATGAAGACTCTATAGAACAAGGAAGAAAACTATAAATTTGAAATTTATGACAGGAATAAATTTCAACCATCAGACACTACCCTTCCATTCCATACTTTTACCTTCCTTAGTTAGATGTCACACTTCACTTAGCTAACCTTCATTCAGAAGAGTGGGAACCAGAACCCAGCCGGCCACTCAGCAGAATAGTTACATGAATCACGGTCATGATAATGACCGTCATTAATTGACAGACAAAGCAGTAGTGACAACCACCGTGCTTATAATTAATCAGTCCGTAAACATCAGAACTCCGGAACGGACGTGACCAGAAATACAGAGGTCAGTAGTCTAACCGGTCCGCCAATCCTAGCAGTTACAAAAAAAAAATTCAGCCTTGTTCAGATTCGTCTACTAAAACATATGTCAAGACACAGGTCTCAGGTATCATTTCGGAAGACAAATATCAGGACACCAGTCATGGTACACGTCATACGAATATCTTATCAGAGTACGAGTCAGAACTAATAATCTTGTATGTTTGCTAAATCAGGCTCTCAGAAATTCAGGGTACCCTCCAAGGGAGTATACCGTTTTTGTCATGACACGCCTAAATCAGATAATTAAAGACTCAGTTGCCACTACTAGAGTATTATTCAGATTAAACACGCAGAGTTCATTCTGTAAGGTTACATATAAACATATTCAGCAAAATTTGCCATGTTTGCTAAATTATTCACATTTCAGCTTTATCTAAGTCAGACATTATCTACCTTACAGCCAGAAAAGAATCCACAGTACACACCGTAATTATGAAGGGTTTTAGTTCAGTTAACGACGAGATCCATCTTACTAGATCCCAAATATATTCTTTATATTTCGGCCAGAAAATGAGTACAAATGTTTCTGCCTTAAGTGCGTGAATTCTCAGTCCATAGCTACGAAGACTTATAAATATCAGTTATAAAGTTACTTGGTGAAACTCTTTAATTCATGATCAACAAATTATCCCAATGTTTTCCAAAGGTCATTGTAGAAGGTTTCCAGAAATTTCCTTCCTAACCACGGGCCAGGGTTTAACATAAAGCTTGTCTCAAGAACAGAACATGTTTTCAAAACTCTTTATTTCAAGGTGTCAGCTAAGTTAAAAGAGTTGCAACAATTGCTGCCAGAGTTACTGGAACGAGGATAAATCGCCCAAGCACATACCAGAAGGTGGATCGTTTCTGTCCACCAGGAGGAAGGCCAATAACATGAGATCATGTATCGACCACCGAATTTTTTTTATCAAATCACCATTATTAATTGATATTCATTCCATGTATAGAAGGTTTATCTGACATGCTACGATGCCTTGAAAATTTTTCCCAGAAAAATTTCCGATCATACTACCATCGGTGGCGAGATAAATAACGTGATGTTTCCCAGAATGTTGTTGCACATACTATGGTCTCTAAAAAATTTTGAATCATACTTCTGAGCTCCCTAATGCTCCAGCTATATTATGAAATTTATGAATAAAATTTTTCCCATGAATTCTTAGACAAATCGTCAGTATATTCTTGATCATATTCTGATCTACTAAGCCCTAAAGAAGAGTGAAATGTGTATAATGCAAGTTCGTTTTCTCAGTTCTTAACTAATAGAAAGTCCAATCAATATCAAATTTATAATTGTTTTTGGTTGTTCAAGCTTGCTTGGTAATCTATTGCTAATTCAAACAACACTAAGTAAAAATGAAAAATATAAACCTACTTATACGTAAAACAAATTGCAAATTCCAAATTTTATTCAAGTAAAATATTAAAATGCAAAATATAAAACTATAAGGACTGAAAATGTAATTTCTATAAAATGAAAATGCTTGAAATGTAAATCCTAAAAGTTACAAGGACTAAAAATGTAAATCAATTAACTAAAAGGACTAAACTTGTAAAGAGTTTAACAAACTAACCAACAATTAACAAATTAACAAACTTTTAAACTGAAATTTAACTAACTAACAAATGCAAGGACTGATTATTGCAAATACCAGAAAATTAGGAAAATTAAGCTAGGTTTAAAACACTACTTGAAATCCAGGGACTAAACTGCAATTTTCCAAAATGTTTAAACCAAAAACGGGCTTATCACTTGAATAAGCTAGAACTGGCTTATTTCTGAACCAAAATTAATGAGACAAATTGCAAACAACTTCTAATTCAGATTAAGAAACGTGTATTCAAGGAATTTGTCTAAAAGTTCAAGATAAGCAAAAGAGTGCTTATTAATAAGCTCAAAATAAGCTACAGAAAAATCCAAACATCCACAACTTAATTTTTGTAAAGAAAATGATTAAGAACTTGATTTAAAGCAGGGGAAGTCAAACTAGAACAAATTTCATCCACTAATAAGCAAGATATCTAAAAATAAGCTCAAATGAGCTTATGTTGACCAAATGTTGACCAGATTTTGGAAAAAGCTAAAAATCTCAAAACTTCATATCCAAACCTTTCTAAACTGATTTGTGAAAGAAAATGAGGACTTTTATGAAGTGGATTATCAGATCTAGCAAAACAGTAAGCAATTCATATCAGAGAATGAAGAATGCTCATGTCTGAACTAATAAGCTGTTTTCTAGCTTATTTCTGAAAACTGTAGGATTTCCTTCTAGATACTGAAAGATTATGATGTAAGCTTTAACTAGAAACTGGTTTGAGCAATTTTGAACAAGTAATGAAGGAGAAATGATCAAGTGAATTTGGCAAGTTTATGAACTAAAACTGAAAACAAGCATGACCCAAACTTTTTATCAACCAATTGCCTTTTTGACTATTATTCTGACTTACAAAAGGCTCAAAACTACTTGTTAACTTCTAAGGACTACAAATGATCACTCAAAATCCAATTAACAACACTTGAATACTGATTAACCACTAGTCCCAAACACACCTTAATCTGTTTATGATCAAACTTTTTCAAAGGAATTTTGAGTACTGATTAAGACTGAATTAAGAGCTATAGCAGACTTATTTATGAGATCAAAATGAGATGTAAACAAGCCAAGAACAAGTAATAACCAACACTAGAACTGCAAGTAACTAATGGACTAAAAAGTACTGAAAAATCAGCTTAAAACTACAAGACTAAGCACAAGAGCACAAGATCAAGCTACAAATGAACTCAAATCAATCAAATAACAACTACTTAACAAATAGAATCAGGCAGCCATCAAATTTACACTAAGGAATGAAGCATGCAAAGACTGTTTAGAGGAATTTAAAAACAGAAGCTTAGAAACCTATTGTAGAGATCCTTTGGGTAGAAGAGGAGCGCTGAGCTCTCTTGCCCTAGTGATACCACCACCTATCACTAGCTATCAACTCAAATCAATCACCAAAACAGCTACAACTCATCATTCTGCATATGAAACCTTCAAGAACTAGGAATGAACTGGAATTATGATCAAACAGCAACAAATCTTCAACTAAGCCGGTTATGATCAATGTATGATCATAACAAACTTCAAACAGCAACAATGTAATCCAATAACAGCAAGAAAGTAGCAGGAATTGAAGAACAAGTTTTGGCGGGAAAACTGGAATTTGAATTTTTATTGCTAAAATCAGTTACAAATGGTAGTTACAAGGTTCTAACTAACTAACAAACTCAAGAGTTTGTCAGACTCTTGAGTTGTTAGGTGAAAAGGAGGGAAAAGAAGAAAAGGAAATTTGAGAGAACTAGGTGTTTACAAATTTAAGCTACACTGAAAAATGAGGTACAAGTTATGTATTTATAGGCTAGACTTGAGAGTTTGTTGGAGATGTGACGTGTTCAGGCCAATCATTGCTTGACACGTGGAGGAATTCTGCATACCCACTTTGAAGGTGATGAACTCATTTGGGGGTTTTTGATCCAATGAATTATATGTTAATTGGTTAACACCATTGGATTCCTCTCTTCAAAACGAGCAAGATTGATGTTTTGATCTTCTTCTGAAATGCATTCTATCAAAAACGCGATCTGGAAAATATATCTTGTGAAGGAGAAGGACACGTGGAAGAATTTGATTGGTGGAAAAAGTATCACACGGATTGCACTGTTATGATTGGGGTATTAAATTTGGCGGCTGTAAGTGGACATTTAATATCTGATCCGTGTGTCTTTCTTTCTCTCTTCTCATTGGTCCTTAGCCTTTCACTTGGATTGATCTTTATTTAACTTTCAAAACTTGGCAGAATAAGCCCCTTGACTTGGCAGATTTCTCTTTAAGGCTAGAAACTTCATTTCTTTGACAATTTTGGCCCTTCAACTTTGATTCTTCAACAAAATGACCCTTTGACTTGATTGACTTTGTAGTTTGACCAGGTTTGACTTGGATCTTGACTTTGCAGTATTTGCACTTTAAGTCCCTCAACTTTCATTCTTGTCAAGATAGGTCCTTGAACTTTGAAAACTTGTCACTTGTGATCCTTCCTTGTCTTTTTCATCCTTTTGAGCTTGGTTTTTCCTTGTTTGCTTGAAATTGTATCCTTTTACCTACATAAGATCACACAAACACAAACATACCACATAACACTGCTTTTTTTACAATATAAAAGGGTATTTTGCTTCATGTTTTAGGGTAATTTGTTGATAAAAGGATATGAGTTTAAGCTCATATCAAATTCCCCTACAATTGAGCATTGCCATGTCCTCATGCAATATTATCTTTCAAGGCTTAAAAATTTACATTTCCCTCATAATTAATCCACCTTGGCCATATGAGATGCATCTACACTACTCTAAACTAAATGATGCATGATTTTGAATATTAATAATGCAATGAATCAAAATACAATTCTATCTATATCTTTTTGATTTTTCTTGAAATGGTTTTGATGGAAATAACTCATAAAGAATTCAATGACTTGGATTAGGGCTTTGGATACCATGGACATTTATCACCCTCAAGTTTCACTTTCCCCATACCAAGCTAGTAAATGGAATCATTGCATTCACAAGTAAAAAGTGCATCAACTTATTCATGACAATTAAATGTGGAACCGGTTATTAATTGAGCAAATTGCTTGTGGGCAAATTTGTCATTATTCAAGCGTGAAATATAAGAAGTGTAAAATCCAAAAATAAGGAAGCACGGTTTTAATCCTAAGTAATCCTCTCATCCATTACTTGAAAAACCGCTCACAATTAATATAAGTCCGTATTAAGAGTAATCAGTCATTCGCCTTATGTGTAAAATCCTCATGTCATGCTTTCATAAGTAACTACACACTCGCTAAGGAAAGAAAAATAAAACTCACGCAATAATTTATATCCTCATCTTTTTGAGATTTTGGATCTTCAACCCCGCAACCCGTCAAGGTAATATTGGATTGGAGCAATCTATTGAATCCCCGCAACCCGTCAAGGTAATATTGGAACTCAATAGTCACTATAATTAACACCACACTGCCCCTCTTGGGAGTCTTGCATTATTTTTTTTTTTCTTTTTCTTTTTTTTTTTCTAGCCACTCATTTTTTTTTTCATAAGCCGCTCTTATTTTTCTTTATTCCTCACCAAAAAAAATTTGCAAAGAAGAAAAGGAAAAACACCCGCTAAATATGGAGCATGACACAATTCTAGTACACATAAAACGTGCTAACTTAGAATCTTAAGACGTACTCATATCAACCATAAATGATTAGCCAAAAATGCATAAGAGATTACGAACCAATTAAAACCGTACTTGATTATTTATTAACAATTATATACAAGCGAAGAAAATAGAGGTCAAGAAGAGAAGGGTTTAGCCACAAGTAATTGCCATGAAGTCTATCTAGCCTTTTTACACTTGTTTCAACTCTATCATTTCCCATTCTCCACAAATTTAAGATTTCAAAGAATGAAATTGGTGGAAGCTTAGCCTAATAGACCAATGAAGGACTACATGGTTAAGGATACTAGCTAGAGAGTGCTAAAATAAGCAAACTCGGGTTGAGTCAAAATATCCATGGCGGGCCTAATATGTCAAAAAAATCTAAATTTGTTAAAACCATGTTTTATTATATTTTTCCTTTTATATATTTTTGATGAAAAATAAAAGAAGAAATATATACAATGCAAATGTGTTATGCAAAATGAAAAATGATTGATGCAAAAATTATGAATGCATATTTTTGGTGGCCAAAGTAGATTAAAAATTTGAAAAATGTTTAAAATTCAATTTTCCATGTTATCATGCAAGACAATGACAAGTTCTAGGTAAGGTCACTTCGATAGAAGACCCCCCTACACTTAAGCTAAACATTGTCCTCAATGTTTAAGAGCATGGAAGTGAACTCCCCTACACTTATGACAATGAATAGACTTTGCTTAACCCAAGTTAAGAAAAGGACTACTATTAGTGAAATCAAGTTTAAGCACAACGTGTCAATGAAAAATCACTAAAGTAACGAAGTGAACCGGATACAAGGGCCTCCTCCATAAGCTCCAAAGCATGAAATGAGTGAGCAACCCTACAAACAAACATGAAATGTGTATAATGCAAGTTCGTTTTCTCAGTTCTTAACTAATAGAAAGTCCAATCAATATCAAATTTATAATTGTTTTTGGTTGTTCAAGCTTGCTTGGTAATCTATTGCTAATTCAAACAACACTAAGTAAAAATGAAAAATATAAACCTACTTATACGTAAAACAAATTGCAAATTCCAAATTTTATTCAAGTAAAATATTAAAATGCAAAATATAAAACTATAAGGACTGAAAATGTAATTTCTATAAAATGAAAATGCTTGAAATGTAAATCCTAAAAGTTACAAGGACTAAAAATGTAAATCAATTAACTAAAAGGACTAAACTTGTAAAGAGTTTAACAAACTAACCAACAATTAACAAATTAACAAACTTTTAAACTGAAATTTAACTAACTAACAAATGCAAGGACTGATTATTGCAAATACCAGAAAATTAGGAAAATTAAGCTAGGTTTAAAACACTACTTGAAATCCAGGGACTAAACTGCAATTTTCCAAAATGTTTAAACCAAAAACGGGCTTATCACTTGAATAAGCTAGAACTGGCTTATTTCTGAACCAAAATTAATGAGACAAATTGCAAACAACTTCTAATTCAGATTAAGAAACGTGTATTCAAGGAATTTGTCTAAAAGTTCAAGATAAGCAAAAGAGTGCTTATTAATAAGCTCAAAATAAGCTACAGAAAAATCCAAACATCCACAACTTAATTTTTGTAAAGAAAATGATTAAGAACTTGATTTAAAGCAGGGGAAGTCAAACTAGAACAAATTTCATCCACTAATAAGCAAGATATCTAAAAATAAGCTCAAATGAGCTTATGTTGACCAAATGTTGACCAGATTTTGGAAAAAGCTAAAAATCTCAAAACTTCATATCCAAACCTTTCTAAACTGATTTGTGAAAGAAAATGAGGACTTTTATGAAGTGGATTATCAGATCTAGCAAAACAGTAAGCAATTCATATCAGAGAATGAAGAATGCTCATGTCTGAACTAATAAGCTGTTTTCTAGCTTATTTCTGAAAACTGTAGGATTTCCTTCTAGATACTGAAAGATTATGATGTAAGCTTTAACTAGAAACTGGTTTGAGCAATTTTGAACAAGTAATGAAGGAGAAATGATCAAGTGAATTTGGCAAGTTTATGAACTAAAACTGAAAACAAGCATGACCCAAACTTTTTATCAACCAATTGCCTTTTTGACTATTATTCTGACTTACAAAAGGCTCAAAACTACTTGTTAACTTCTAAGGACTACAAATGATCACTCAAAATCCAATTAACAACACTTGAATACTGATTAACCACTAGTCCCAAACACACCTTAATCTGTTTATGATCAAACTTTTTCAAAGGAATTTTGAGTACTGATTAAGACTGAATTAAGAGCTATAGCAGACTTATTTATGAGATCAAAATGAGATGTAAACAAGCCAAGAACAAGTAATAACCAACACTAGAACTGCAAGTAACTAATGGACTAAAAAGTACTGAAAAATCAGCTTAAAACTACAAGACTAAGCACAAGAGCACAAGATCAAGCTACAAATGAACTCAAATCAATCAAATAACAACTACTTAACAAATAGAATCAGGCAGCCATCAAATTTACACTAAGGAATGAAGCATGCAAAGACTGTTTAGAGGAATTTAAAAACAGAAGCTTAGAAACCTATTGTAGAGATCCTTTGGGTAGAAGAGGAGCGCTGAGCTCTCTTGCCCTAGTGATACCACCACCTATCACTAGCTATCAACTCAAATCAATCACCAAAACAGCTACAACTCATCATTCTGCATATGAAACCTTCAAGAACTAGGAATGAACTGGAATTATGATCAAACAGCAACAAATCTTCAACTAAGCCGGTTATGATCAATGTATGATCATAACAAACTTCAAACAGCAACAATGTAATCCAATAACAGCAAGAAAGTAGCAGGAATTGAAGAACAAGTTTTGGCGGGAAAACTGGAATTTGAATTTTTATTGCTAAAATCAGTTACAAATGGTAGTTACAAGGTTCTAACTAACTAACAAACTCAAGAGTTTGTCAGACTCTTGAGTTGTTAGGTGAAAAGGAGGGAAAAGAAGAAAAGGAAATTTGAGAGAACTAGGTGTTTACAAATTTAAGCTACACTGAAAAATGAGGTACAAGTTATGTATTTATAGGCTAGACTTGAGAGTTTGTTGGAGATGTGACGTGTTCAGGCCAATCATTGCTTGACACGTGGAGGAATTCTGCATACCCACTTTGAAGGTGATGAACTCATTTGGGGGTTTTTGATCCAATGAATTATATGTTAATTGGTTAACACCATTGGATTCCTCTCTTCAAAACGAGCAAGATTGATGTTTTGATCTTCTTCTGAAATGCATTCTATCAAAAACGCGATCTGGAAAATATATCTTGTGAAGGAGAAGGACACGTGGAAGAATTTGATTGGTGGAAAAAGTATCACACGGATTGCACTGTTATGATTGGGGTATTAAATTTGGCGGCTGTAAGTGGACATTTAATATCTGATCCGTGTGTCTTTCTTTCTCTCTTCTCATTGGTCCTTAGCCTTTCACTTGGATTGATCTTTATTTAACTTTCAAAACTTGGCAGAATAAGCCCCTTGACTTGGCAGATTTCTCTTTAAGGCTAGAAACTTCATTTCTTTGACAATTTTGGCCCTTCAACTTTGATTCTTCAACAAAATGACCCTTTGACTTGATTGACTTTGTAGTTTGACCAGGTTTGACTTGGATCTTGACTTTGCAGTATTTGCACTTTAAGTCCCTCAACTTTCATTCTTGTCAAGATAGGTCCTTGAACTTTGAAAACTTGTCACTTGTGATCCTTCCTTGTCTTTTTCATCCTTTTGAGCTTGGTTTTTCCTTGTTTGCTTGAAATTGTATCCTTTTACCTACATAAGATCACACAAACACAAACATACCACATAACACTGCTTTTTTTACAATATAAAAGGGTATTTTGCTTCATGTTTTAGGGTAATTTGTTGATAAAAGGATATGAGTTTAAGCTCATATCAAAGAGCGCGAGATCATCTTCTCGCGGACATGCAGATTTTCCGATATGAGAAATTTTTATGAGCAGATGTATATCCCAGATGAACAAAGTGACAATTCTGAACCACCCTATTTCAACTGAAATAAATTTCAGACAATCCTGCGAAGGTGATGGCCATCACCTGATGGTCCCGACCGACACCTTGAATGAAGTACATTTGTTTAGAAATCAATTGACTACTACCGCAGAATTGGTGACAGTTCTCACTAAAAATTTTCCATGGCTATTCAACTAGATTTCCACCAGAATGTTCCATAATCACTGGCAGAATTTTGATAGAAGCAGTATCACACATTGATGCAGCTACGTTCATATCTAGATGCCTCACATAACACAGGTTCAAGATAGAACGGCGTCATGTTAGTAAGTTACTACAACCCTTAGAGATTTCTGAACATAAATGAGACGAAATTCCATGAAAATGTTATAAGTTACCATAGACTCCGGAAAAGTATGATACTATCTTAGTCATCGTCGACCATGTAATCAGCCTGCACGTCTTATTTTATCCCAAAGGATTACAAAGTAGCGGACATGTAGAAAATTTAGCAGTAAACATTACAAATTCTAAGTATTCCACCGACCATCATATCAGAGAGACTTCATGTTCACGATCACGTGTATGTTTAAAGTTCACTTTACGTTCACGTTTATTTTCATTTTTTGTTTACGCCTCATTCGCAGCACGATGTTGTTTCAGTTCATGTTTATGATATCTCATGATTTAAGCCACGATTCGCATTCATGACATTGCTCACGTTCAAGTTCGTGTGCCATTTCGCGATAAACGTTTCACAGTTAATTACCGAATACGGTTACAGAAAGCTTGAGAAACTAGACTCAAGTTTAGGACAGCTATTCCATAACCAGACAGACGTTTCACGTCTCGGGTGGTATCGTTTGGCAATCTTCCTTATTCAGCGTACGTTCATGATATACTCCATGCCCAGCATTCACCAGATGATCGTGAACTGCGCTCACAATTGCTCACAGAGCACGTTCACAATTGTTCACGTAGTTCGTTCCTATATATTTTTAGTAGCTTGCTCAGATATGTAAATGTTATCTTTCAGGATATTTATACGTACCGTTTCATGTATCCACATGCTATAGCTTGTTCATTCAATCATATTCAGAAAATCTATCTTAAGTATGAAACCATAAACTATTCAGTATTCATCAGGTTAGGGTCATCAGGACCAAGATTTTTCATTGTGTTTAGACCTTTGAAGGAGTCGTTTCGAGCGGGAACCCACCTGGAACGGAGGAGTCCATCCGGACCTCTCATCACTTTTCTTTCAATAAATCCAGTTAAGTTCTTTCAGTCAGGTTACGTTCCAGGTCATCTTCAGCCATGTCACGTTACATGATCATGTCAGTCATGTCAGGTTTATACCTAGCAGCAGCATTATGTCTTAATTAGAAGACAAATTATCTTTCAGCTTATTTGTCTTTTCTGTTTACGTGTCCTTTCAGTTCTCATAAACTTCATAAGCTTATTACCTTTAATTCGAGGACGAATTTCTCCTTTTTAGAGGGGAAGAATTGTAAAACCACAACAATGTCGCATCCTTAATTCGAGGACGAATTATTTTTTTAGAGGGGAAGAATTGTAAAACCCGCTTTAAAAGTCCTCGAACGTTAATTACAGACAATCATAGATTTAATTTAAACGTTACGTAAGTATTTATTCAGATAATAAATTACAGTGTTAAATCAAGTATTGCGAAAACATTATTTATTCAGGAAATAAATAAGTCACGTCAGAATATATTTATGAGGATTAATATACGAGCACGAAGCAATGTTTAAAATCCACGAATATAAAATTCGCACAGTCTCAGTTTTAATTAAAATCATGACGTAGTTAATAATTTAGAAAAATAATTATTACTAATGAATAATTATCTACTAACTATTCAGTACTACATAAACAGTTATTATCAGAAAATTAATACATGTCATTATATAAAATACGAACGCGTACGCGAATATTTAAACACGACACAGAAAATATAAATATGGTAGTATTTGGGTGGATATATGAGGCAGCTAAACACAAAAAAAGGAAAAGAACTTTGGGCTTTAGGCCCGATTCATTTAGAAAGAAAAAAAGGACGGGGTAACCACCCTTTTGTCCCAAACCGTAAGAAAAAAAGAAGAAAAGGAATTAGGGTTTGTGAGTGCCGATAGAAAAAGAAAAAGACAGAAGATGTCGTCTGATTTTTATTTTCTCTCCTTTCACATAAACCAAGGTAATCCCAATCGCATTTTTCTTTCTTTCTGTTTGTTTATTCACGATCCAAATAGGAGTGTCAGGTTTGTGTGGGTTTCAGGAAAACCGAGAGTCAAGGAATCTCGGTGGTGGTTTTTGATGTTAGACACAAACCACAAAGGCAGGGGGGGCGAATTTTGGTGAAATCAGGGAACAACCGAGACCAACAGGCCTCGGTGTACCTTATGGTGGCCAGCCGTGACCCACAAGGGCAGTTTGGTTTGGTATGTGACGGTAGTAGCAATGGGCCACCAAGGTTGTAACACCCCCAAATTTACTCAATTCAATACAACGGAAGACTCGTTGGTGTTACGGGATAGCACATTACTCACATCATAGACAACACTTAAAAATCAGGTCGTTTAATAATAAAGCATTTCTATTCATAAATATCAAAGTTACATAGGTCCCAAGTCATTGTATTTCATACAGGTTTTACAAAGCATTTGAATGGAAATAGTCAGCGATAACGCCGAGTGAATTCATATTAAAAGAAAAGGTCAGCGATAACGCCGAGTGAATTCATAGAGTTTAATGAAACCATCAATGTATCATCGGTATATAATTATTACCGAGAATTACCTTCAAGTACCTGAGATAAAACATATTAAAAGAAAAGGTCAGCGATAACGACGAGTGAATTCATAGAGTTTAATGAAACCATCAATGTATCATCGGTATATAATTATTACCGAAAATCATTTTTGTACAAATCTTTATAGTAGACCATGAAATAGGCCAAAAACATTTTTATACAAATCCTTGTCAAAATCACAATATAGGCTTTCTCCTTCAAAACCATTATACGAACCAATGTCGTAAAAACATCATACAATACGTTTTATAACGTTGTATATAGTTAAATAAAAACCGTTATATGAATATGGTTATGAAAAACCAAAACACGAACATAATATCAATAGTAAGAACTCGTATTGCTAGTCAGACAATATATCGTAATTTAGTGTGTATAGCAGTATTTCGTTATTTTTGGATTATTATAAGCCGCATGACATTGTTACCTTACTACAATAAACAACGGGTAGCTAACCCGACAATCATTTGCCCATCTAAATTAGCGTGTTGTCATAATAATCACGCTTGTGTAAATCTTCTCATACATAAATTCGCTTACCAATCAATGTGGCACGACGGGGATCAACCGTCAAGGCGCGAACTGGGGTGATCGTCCCCAAATAGTACTATTATATGCATAAGCGTCTACCAAGTCCCGGTAGTTCACAATTCATGCTAATGGGACTTTTAGTGACATAACCTAACTTTAATAAACCATTTCATTTCATTTATCGGGTCATAATATCATTCATCGGGTCATACAATCATTCGGGTCCAAATCAATAAACAAGCAATCGGGACAAATGGTGTCCTATTTTATCAAAACTAACATGTAATCTCCCTCGTGGGTTTATAAATCATTTCATAAAAACATTTAAAAGAGTGTGAGGCTATGAACTCTCGTTGATGTGGGAAAGCGGGTTATCGACAATTCGGATGTACGGTACGTGCTTCAATCATGGAAACCTAGACAAATAATACTCGTCTTAGACTTTTGTCCAATGACTTTATAAAAATAACAATTATGTATACATATGATGATTTTATACATATTATGATGATCAAGTGGTTTTATACATCTTTACTCATTCATTATAGTGTTTATGTGTTGGAAATTTTCAAGACTAGTTACACTAGTTCAATCTTGTTTACATTTTGATGCCCAATGGGCCTATTACAAGCCCAATACTATTCATTAGCCCAATTATACTTTTATTATCAGTATTATACTTTATATGTTGGGCCCAAATGGGTTAAGCCCAATAAATAAGTTTATAAGTGTTTTACCAAATTAGTCGGGTTTATTGTCCATTAAGGCTACTTTGGCCCGTTAATGTCTATATGTTGTAAAGCTCGTGTTTTATCGGTTTTTAATTGTTATATATGTTTATATATTAGTATGTGAGTTTATAAAAGTTTACATTATACGGGTCCAACCGTCTAAATTTTATTTAACAAAAACGTTAATCTTTCGGTTTTAGCCAAAAAGACGTAAAACTTAGTATATAGTTTTTATAACTTATAAAAACTTACCAAACTATCATTTTATATAATTTCCTTTTATTTATCCTTATGCATTTTTGTATAAATGAAATATATAAGTTAGTGGGTTTTAATTCACATTCTATACTATATTTATTTGAGTGCTTATATAATAATATTAAACTTTAATTTCACAAAATCAGTCCTAAAAATCTAGTTTACTAAAATAATCATATCTAGAGTTCTAGATGGAGATAGAACCCCAAATTTTTATCACAGAAACTACATGATATGTGCTTCATTTTATTCCTTATAGATACTGCTCATTCCATGTATAACTATCCTTAACAGTCCCTACAAAACAGACTATTCAGATTGATACACTAATCTTGTTTTGATCATATCTCACTCATTTTGATGATTCCATTGCATGGCCAACTCTCACATGTGTATGACATCTAAAACTTACTGTAAATGGATTCCACCATGCAATTTTATCAGTTCATAACTTGGTTACTTACTGTTTTTATACAGGCAACAATTTAAGCAAGATTTTAGCCTTGTTTCTTATGGTTTTTCATCTTTTTAATCATATTTATCAACACTTGATCCTCACACAACATTTTTATCATCATATATTCATCATATACATATACAATAAGAAAGAAAATACATGATTACATAATCAAAATAACAAGAGGATAGGAAGAACAATCTTTATACCACCAAGATTAAGTAGTTTGAAGGATCAAGACTTGGTGATATTAAGGATTTTGCACTGGGTTCTCTAAATTCTCTCGATATCCTCTCGAATTGATCTTGGTTCTAAGTGGAATGATTGTTCTTGGTTACTAACAAGGGGAGTTGGTTTTCTAATCTACTAAATGTTAAATGCTCTAAAATGTAAACTTAAATCTAAAAGCAATTATATTAATAACAATTAATTAAACTTGAATTAAATTTAAAATTAAAAGTTTGAACTGAAGAAACAGTAAGGAACAGTAACACTTAAGAGTACACAAAGAAAATTAATTCGGAAGTTTGACCTTGATTCGGAAGTTTTCACCCGGAAGTTTACTCGGAACCCTTGATCCGGAACTTCGTTCGGAACTTAACTCGGAACCTTCATCCGGAAGTTTATTCGGATCCTTCACTCGGAACTTTACTCAGAACCTTCATGCGGAACTTGATTCGGAAGTTAGTTCGGAACTTTCTTCGGAAGTTGATTCGGAACTTTGGAAAATCCTTCACCCGGAACTTTGAGTCGGAACTTGATTCGGAACTTCGTTCGGAAGTTTATCCGGAACTTGGTTCGGAACTTTGGTTCAAGATGCTTCACTCGGAACTTTTGAAAATTGATTCGGAACTTTTTAAGGGAAAACTCATTCGGAACTTTAAAAACTCATTCGGAACTTTTTAACTAAAATGCTTCATGCGGAAGTTTTGTTCATTCGGAACTTTTGTGTTCATCCGGAAGTTTTAGTTCATCCGGAACATTCGGTTCATCCGGAACATTTGGTTCATCCGGAACCTGGGAAACTCAAGAACAGTAACTTTCACAGAAGAACAAGGAGATACGTTTTAATCCAAAATCAAGCTAAATAAGCAAAAAGGTTTTACCAAATTAACCACAAATCATCTACCAACTACAAGAATCAAATCCCAATCACAAAAACACAAATTCAACAACTTTTTAAAATCAAAAATCAACCAAATAAGAACTTAAGAACTTGAAATAAAAGATGATGATGAACAAGATGAAATGGAAAGATTTAATATATTGAATGATTAAGGTTTTAACACTCACAAAACAAAGATTAAAATTACAATATTGAAAAACAAAGATCAAAATCACCAAACACCCTAGTGGTGTTGGTGATACCTACGAACAAGAAGAGAGAAAAAGATGGGGAAGAGAAAAACTTAAAAACTAACTGCCACTATTGTGTGAGGGGATTCCTTTATATAGGTGTCCCCTTTGGTTGGTGAGTGGGCTTTCTCCCGTTCTTCTTGTCTTCTCGTCTTTTCAGAAAAGTTGACGTTTTCGATTCTGATTCGGGATTTGTTGTCGATTAAATTCAACTCGTCTTTTAATTTCTTCGTTTAATAGACTTGAGTTTCTTCGACTTATGTAAATCTTCCATCTTTGGTCGTTTTCTTCGATAAATCGTCAAATAGGCCCAGTGACTTCAAATCTTTTGCATCTCTTGGACAATAGACTTCGTCTTGAGTCTTTTTCTTCCATAAAACCCGTTCAATCCCATGTTTTCTTCAATATTCATCCGGTTAGCTCTGAAAACACAATGAACACAAAAACCACGCATAATTCCAAACAAATGATATTAAATACGCGTTTTGGTCTCGTTTTAGCCCGAATTAAGTGGTAAAAGAATGGGTGTTTACACACCTATCAAATCCCCTACACTTAACCATTGCCATGCCCTCATGCAATGCTTAGTGATAAAGCAATTTTACACTTTTCTCATAATCAATCAACCTTGGCCTTATTAAAACACTACTAAACAAAAATTAAAGTACTTAAAAGAAATTAAACTTTAAAGGAAACAAAAGGATAGAAAACCATTTTCACTTGAAAATAGCTACATGGAAATAACTTGTAAAGAAATCAATGACTTACATTAGGGCTTTGGTGCTGCGAAGATTTATCACCCTCAAGTTTCACGTTCCCCAAACTAAGCTTAAAAACGAGATCATTGTTATTATAAGTTAGTAAATCAAACACTTACACACATGGCTTAATTAAATGCTTAAACTCCCTTATTCTTAGGTGTATCTCTTATATTTTATTTTTGCCTTAGAATGATCATGAAGATGCATTTTTGGACTTATTTCGATAGTTTATTTAGGCCGAAAGCAAAGTAGGATGATTTGATCAATAGTTAGCTAAAGGACAAAATCTCTTAAAACTGCTTCTCGGGATATCAAAAAGTTCATATCTTGGCATAACTCGGTTCACGATTTTAGACCTTTCTCGGGCCGATATTTGGCATGTACTTCATACTTCATATCTTGAGAGACGTGCTTGAGATAATGGTCTTCTCATCGTTCATAGAGTTTCTTCACTTGGAGACTTTTGAGAGGTACTCCAACTTTGTTGACCACGACTTCATGATTATTCTTCAATCTCTAATTGGGATTTTGAGATACAACGATCCGCCTCCTTTTCGGACTTGGATCTATTTATCCTCATACCTTGTTAGGGTCTTTTCGGATAGACTTCTCCATGATCTTTATGGGAGTTGATTGCTTTTCGTCGTGAGTCTTGATCCTTCATATTGACTTTGGGAATAATGCTTTTCACATCACCTTGGATCTTTAGCAATAAAATGGAATCCTCATGCCTTGTTAGGGCCTTTTCGGATTCGCCAATATTCGTGCCCCGCTTCATAAGTTATGCCTTGGCTATGAACTCTTATCATTACCGAGCAACTTTTAAACGATCTTGGGCTAGAAGCTAAGTAACTTTTCAAATCGTACGGCCTTACTTATTGCAGATAAATTATTAGCAAGTGATGGGAGAATAGGCAAATAATTACACCAAGTGAGCTTGTGCAAGAATACCGACTTATAATTGACTCTATCATTTCTCGTCCTCCACAATTTAAAATCTCAAGTAATGAGACTCGTGGATACTTAGCCTAATAAACCAATTAAGGTCTACATGGTTAAGGATACTAGCTAGAATAAACTTGGATAAGTCTATTCGGGTTGAGTCAAAATAAACGCAACGGGCCTAATATGTCAAAGACTTCTAAACTAGCTACACCACTTTATTAAAAAATTTGACTTTATTGCGGGATATATACATATGAAAGCAAAGATAAAAATTTAAAAATTACGACTAAATGGCCAAAGTTAATAAAAAATTTGAAAAATGTTGAAAAATATGATTTTCCGGTTAAATGAAGGCATTTTCATGGGAAAGTCCACTTAAAACTTCGATAGAAGTCCCCCCTACACTTAAGATAAACATTGTCCTCAATGTTTAAGCATGTGGGAAAAGTCTCCCCTACACTTATGACATTGTGCACGTTGGTTAACTCAAGTTAAGGAAGAGACGACTAAAGTGATCAATTTCAAATGTGAGTATGAAGAAAATTGAATCACGATAGTTGAGAGATAGAACCGGATTTCGGATAACACGGGAGCACGGTTCTTCAGAGATTCCAAGAGTGCACTTATCCCTGTAATCACATCACCACACAAAAACAAAGAACCTATAGAGGCCCCCCTACACTTAGGAGGTTAAAACATAAAAAGATAGATACTCGGGCTGCCTCCCGAGGAGCGCTTGTTTTTGATAACCGAGTCACGAGCCTGACTCGACCCAAAATTAGTTCATGGGGAACGTGGTGAGGGATGGAATCACCTCCTGAGAGGTGTCCTCACCAAAGTACAACGTCACTCGTTGGCCATTCACCTTAAAATTAGGTCCATTAGGTTGAGCGAGCTCGAGAGTACCATATGGAAAAATTTGAGCAATGGTGAATGGGCCGGACCAACGAGATTTCAGCTTGCCCAAAAAGATTTTCAACCGAGAGTTAAAGAGTAAAACTTTGTCTCCAACATGGAACTCTCGGTTTTTGATCTTGGAGTCGTGAATGAGCTTAGTTCTTTCCTTATAGATCAAAGAATTTTCATAAGCCTCATTACGGAGTTCATTGAGCTCATTGAGTTGGATCTTGCGTAGGTCACCGGCTTTGTTGATATCAAAATTAGCCCACTTCAAGGCCCAGTAAGCCTTGTGCTCCAACTCAATGGGGAGGTGGCATGCTTTCCCGTACACGAGACGATATGGTGTACAACCAATCGGGGTCTTGTATGCAGTACGAAAAGCCCACAAAGCATCATCAAGTTTATCAGCCCATGAGGCACGATGCTCTCCCACGGTTCTTTCCAGAATTTGCTTTAATCCTCGGTTGGATATTTCAGCCTGGACATTAGTTTGTGGGTGGTAGGCTGTGGAAAGACGATGATTTACACCATACTTAGACATGACTCTTGCGAATTGGTCATTTCAAAAATGAGTCCCACGATCACTAATAATGGCACGAGGCACACCGAATCTAGCGAATAGAAATTTCAAAAAGTTACAAACCACCCTTGCGTCATTAGTGGGTAAAGCTTTGGCTTCAACCCACTTGGAGACGTAGTCAACGGCAACAAGGATGTATTTGTTTCCTTTAGAAGAAGGGAATGGCCCCATAAAGTCGATACCCCAAACATCAAAGATTTCACACTCTTGAATGAAATTCTGAGGCATCTCGTCTTTATGTGTGATCGTGCCTTGTTTTTGGCAAACATCACATCGTTTAACCATATTGTGAGCATCACGATATATGGAGGGCCAATAAAATCACGAGTCAAACACTTTTTAGGCGGTGTAGTTGGGACCAAAGTGACCACCGGTGGGTCCTTTGTGGCAAGCGTCAAGAATTTCTAAAGCTGCCGGTCCATCAACACATCGGCGAATAATCAAGTCGGCACATTGTTTGAATAGATACGGGTCATCCCAAAAGTAAGTCTTAATGTCTTTGAAGAACTTCTTCTTTTGCTGGGATGTTAACCCGTCAACAAGAATTCCACCCGCCAAGTAGTTTGCAATGTCCGCAAACCACGGGGTTTTATCAGAATTCGAATTGATAGACATTAAGTTCTCCAAGGGAAAAGAATCATTGATTTCTTTGTTCGGATGATCCCCTTGGTAAGGATCCTCAAGTCTACTGAGATGGTCCGCAGCTAGGTTTTCCGCTCCTTTTTTATCGCGAATTTCGATTTTAAATTCTTGGAGAAGCAAAACCCAGCGAAGAAGTCTTGGTTTGGAATCTTGCTTTGTCAACAAGTACTTCAACGCGGAATTATCGGTGTAAACGATGGTGGTGGAATGGACAAGATAGGGGCGGAACTTTTCAAAAGCATAGACAACAGCTAAAAGCTCTTTTTCGGTTGTCGTATAATGCAATTGGGCCCCCGTCTTTGTCTTGCTAGCGTAGTGGATTGGTTGGAAGTGTTTGTTCACTCTTTGTCCCAGAACCGCTCCAATAGCAAAATCACTAGCATCGCACATCCAACTCAAAGGGAAGCTCCCAATTCGGGGTAACCAAGACGGGTGCCTTAGTTAGCTTATCCTTAAGCGAGTTGAAGGCTTCAAGACACTCTTTGTAAAAGATAAAAGGAGTATCTTTTTCCAAGAGGTGAGTCATCGGGCGAGCGATTTGAGAAAAATCTTTGATGAATCGACGGTAGAAGCCCGCATGACCCTAGAAACTTCTCACACCCTTCACGGTTGAAGGTGGAGGCAACTTGGCGATAACATCGACTTTAGCACGGTCTACTTCAAGATCGGCTTTGGAAATTTTGTGTCCTAGCACGATGCCTTCTTTTACCATAAAATGGCATTTTTCCCAATTCAGAACAAGGCGAGTGTCTTCGCACCGCTTAAGCATACGTTCTAAATTGGCAAGGCAAGAAGAGAAGGAATCCCCGAAGACCGAGAAATCATCAATGAAGACTTCCATGGTTTGTTCAACCATGTAATGGAAGATAGCTAACATGCACCTTTGGAAAGTCCCGGGGGCATTGCATAAGCCAAAAGGCATTCTTTTGTAAGCAAATGTGCCATAGGGACAAGTGAATGTTGTCTTCTCTTGATCTTGGGGATCGATGGGTATTTGGAAATAACTCGAGAAACCATCAAGAAAGCAGTAATATTTATTACCCGCTAAACGTTCAAGCATTTGTTCCATAAAAGGTAGAGGGAAATGATCCTTTCTCGTGGCATCATTGAGTTTGCGGTAGTCTATACAAACTCTCCACCCAGTAACGAGGCGAGTGGAAATCAACTCGTTGTGTTCATTGGGAACAACGGTTATTCCGCCCTTCTTGGGCACACAATGGATTGGACTAACCCATGGTGAATCCGAAATAGGGTAAATCATACCCGCATCAAGAAGTTTGATAACCTCTGTTTTGATGATTTATGTATTTTTGGATTAACCCTTCGTTGGCTTTAAATTGTGGGCTTAAAGTCGTCCTCCATGAGAATTTTGTGTGTGTAGAAGTGAGGATCAATTCCGCGAATATCAGAGATTTTCTAAGCAATAGCCTTCTTATGATCTCTAATCACGGCAATGAGGCGAGTTTTCTCTTCATCTTTCAAATCCTTTGCGATAATGACTGGAGACTTCTTCTCTTCTTCAAGGAACACATACTCGAGATGGGGCGGCAACTCCTTAAGTTCTAAATCCAGAGGATTTTCGACGGGAGGCGTATTCGAAGTCGGAGTATCGATGGCAATAACCGTGGGAGATGGAGGAGAAGGATTGTCTTCGTTGAGAAGGTTGTCAAAGAAATACATGTCTTCATCCCCATCGGTGGGTGAATCATCAGTAGCTAAGTTCACATCTCCCATGGTGGCTTCAAGATTGTTCCAAAACAAATCACTATCTCCAAATAGAGACAGTGATGAATCAATAGAGGAAACGGTTTCAACATTGGGAAGAGAGGTAGGAATATTTTTACAAGCATCATTAAAGTGTTTTTCACAAGCCTCATCCAGAACGTCAATACAATTAACACTCTCGTATGAATAAGGTTGTTTAGACAACTTTCCCAAGTTGAAGACGATTTTATCGTCACCCACTCTCATGATAAGCTCACCGGCTTCAACATCGATGAGAGTGCGATCGGTCCTCAGGAATGGATGACCCACGATCAAGGGAACACGAGGGTCCATCTCGTAGTCGAAGACGACAAAATCGGCAGGAAAAGTGAATTTGTCGACTCCTACAAAGACGTCTTCGGCTATCCCCACTGGATAAGCAACCGTACGGTTGGCTAATTCCAAAGTCATTTTGGTGGGGACTAGCTCTGGGAGAGATAATTGCTTCCAAACGCTTAGAGGCATGAGATTAATACTGGCACCTAGATCGGCTAGGGCCATGCAATTCTCTACTCCCGGGAAATTGCAAGGGATTAAGAAACGACCCGGATCACCAAGTTTGGTTGGCAATTTACTTAAGAGCACTACAGAGCAATTCTCATTAAGTTGGGTGTTGGCAATATCAAGAAGCTTTTCCTTTACACTCAGAAGATCTTTAAACATTTTCGCGTACTTAGGCATGTGAGCGAGAGCCTCAGCGACGGAGATGTTGAAATTCAATTGTTTAAACATCTTAAGAAAGTTCGAAACCTGAATATCGTCCTTGCTTCTGAGCTTCTCTTTCCTCAACCTAGATGGATAAGGTATATTGGAAGAAGAGGAAGGCTTTGGAAGAATAGGATCACTCACATCCTTGGGTGGAGGAGGGGTAGAAGGAAGAAGTGGAGAAATTGGGGAAGGAGAAGGATGAGGAATAGGAGCAGGTGACTCGTTCTCCTTAGTCACAACCACCGGTGGAGGTATAGGAAGCTCGGGTTCCTTGGTACCTTTGCCACTGCGAGTAGTGATTGCTTTCATCTCCCCTCTTGGATTCGCAACGGTGTTACTCGGAAGAGTACCCGAAGAAGAGGGTTGATTACCTTGGAAAAAAATAGCCTTCATGTTCTTCAAGTCATTCGTTTGACTATCCAACGTGTTTCTCATGTCGGCTCTCAAATCGTTCCCTTGTTTGACCAAGTCTGCTTTCAGGTTGAGCACTTCACGCTGATGGTTTCCCACGATCACATCGTTCGTCCTCATGTAAGTTTCCACTTCTTGGTGTAGAGCGGTGGGTTGGGTGGGAGGAGCATTGTATGCGGGTGGTTGATAAGCAGGTTGTTGGTAAACTTGGTTGTTACGTTGAGGTGTTTGTTGCTGTTTATGAGGTGGTATGTAAGGTGTACGAGGTTGTTGTTGTTGTTGAGTAGGGCGATTGAGGTTTTGTTGTTGGTTTAGGTTGTTTGGAGGAAAACCGGGTGGTGAGAGGTAGTTGTTGGAGCGGTAGCTAAGCAAATTACGGTCACCTTGAGGTCTAGCTTGATAAGCAGGTTGAGGATAGGTGCCATATGCTGCATTCACATTTTCAGAAGGGTAGTCTTGGGTGGCAGTACAAGTGGTGTAAGAGTGAGGACCCCCGCATATCTTGCATGGTTGGGTGACAACATTGACTTGAGAGTTTTTAGCGTTGCTGCTGTTGTTGTTGTTAACGGTGTGGGTGACAAGCGATTCAAGAAGCGTAGTGATTTTGTCAAGTCGCTGTCACTATTACTAGCACTAGCGACATTGGTCCGAACACTCTTGGTTTGCACACGAGACTTATTCTCAATGATATCCCAAGCAGCATTGGAAGTCTTAGCCAAAAGATTACCCCCCGAGGCACTGTTTAGTGAATCTTGGTCACTCATGCTTAAACCATTGTAAAAAGTGTTAATTTGATGCACTTTGGTAAAACCATGTTGTGGGCATTTTTGTGACAATCCGTCAATTTATGGTTGATATTTTATTCTCAAATATTATTTAAAAATATTATTTTAATGTTATATTATGAACTCACTTATTTTTCGGAAGTAATTTGAATTTACGTCTTGAAGTAGCATCGACTACGTCTAAACCGGAGGATTCAACGTTACGTGCTTACGTTTACATACACCATCTTTGGTGACAGTCCGACATTTCAGAAAATAAATTTATCCGTGAATATTATTTTGGAGTTTTAAATTTGTGTTAGTTCATAAACTCACAAATTTACGAGAAGAGATTAGGACTTACGATTTTAATTTAACGTCCTTTACGACCAAACCGGAAACCTTAGGATTTCGTATTTACGTTTTCGAACTCCGTTTTTGATGAGACAATTTTTATTAGATTCCTTTTGTGCCGTTGATCGTAATTTATAAAAACGTTTTTCGTAAAACGACCCGAGGGCACGCAAATCGAGGAAACTAGAATCGAGTAATACCCGTAAATTAGTGGGATGGGACAAGTTTTACACTTTCCCACCACACTAAGTGTGGCATCCAACATTAAGCCACCTCACCCCATGAGGTGTCCAAGCTTAACTAATAATCTTCAACACATGTACTAGCCTAACATCTAAGCTAAAGTTACCTCAAAACCATCCAACACTAAACCATTATCTCACAAAACACACATGCAATACCACTCTCATTTCTCTCCTCCCTCTCTCTAAAATTCGTCCCAAAACCATCATCAAACACCCCTATTTGATCTATTTTAGCCATAAAATCATGTGTTATTCATACACATGATGATGCTCCTTTGAAGCCTTGAAGATTGGAGGTGATTCTAACATCCAAGGAGGTGATTTGGTGATGTCCAAGGGCTGATTTCTCAAGGAGTTTTCATGAAGATCAAGGGCTGATTTCACAAGGAATCTACAAATACTTGGTGATCCTAGAAGTGGTGTTGATATCTCATAAGATTGGTTACCCAAAAACAAGTCTTGTTCATCATCAATCCCATCTTTTCATCACTAATGGTGGTATAGAGATTTTTCTTCCTATCCTCTTATTATTTTGATTATGTAATCTTGTATTTCTTTTACTTATGTATATGTATATGATGATGAATGATGATTAAAAATGTTATGTGGGGATTTGGTGTTGATAGATTGGATAAACATGGGTAAAAAGATGGACAAAATACATGTAAAATGGGTAAATCTTGTTTAGATTGTTGGCTGTATAAAACAGTAAAGGACCACATGTTAGACTGATAAAATAGAAAAGTAGAAGCAATATACAGTAAGTAATATGTCTTGTACACATGTGAGAGTTGGCCATGCAATGGAATCATTGTAATGAGTGAGATATGATCAAAACAAGTTTAAAGTACAAATCTGAGTTCACTGTTTTGGACTATTTTTAGAAAATACTTAGAGGCTGATTCAACAGTAGCTATAAAAGAGTTAAATGGAGCACATATCATGTAGTTTATGTCATAAAAATATGAGCTACTATCTCCATAAAGAACTCTAGATATGGCAGTTTTGGTGAACATGAAAATAAAAATCAGATTTTGGAAATTAAAGTATAATAGTATTATATAAGCACTCAAATAAAAATAGTATAAAATGTGAATTAAAACCCACTAACTCATATAATACATTTATATAAATATGTATAAGGATAAATAAGTGGAAATTTTATAAAAATGGTAGTTTGATAAGTTTTATAAGTTATAAAACTATAAACATGATTTTTACGACTTTTTCGGCTATTACCGTAAAATTAACGTTTTTGTTAAATAAAACTTAGACGGTTGGACCCGTCTAATGTAAACTTTTATAAACTCATATACTGATATATAATCATATATAACAAGTAAAAACCGATAAAACCCGAACTATATAAAATACGGACATTAACAGGCTAAGTTAACGATTATTGGACTAATAAAACAACAAATGGACTAAACCACTTATAAACTTATTTATTGGGCTGAACCCATTTGGGCCCAACATATAAAGTATAAATACTGATAATACAAGTATTAAATGGATTAATACAAGTTAATAAACTTATTATAGGCTTATTGGACCTAAAACACGTAAATAGGTAAAACTAGAAAACTAGTAAGAAGTTACCAATACATAAACACAAAAATGAAGTGAACGAGAATATGTAAACCCACTTGATCATCATATATATAAAATCATCATATGTATACATAAATTTTATTTTTATAAAGTCATTGAACAATAGTCTAAGACGAATATTATTTGTCTAGGTTTCCGTGATTGAAGCACGCACCGTACATCCAAATCGCCGATAACCGCCTTCCCACATCAACGTGAGTTCATAGCCTCGCACTCTTTTAAATGTTTTTATGAAAGGTTTTATAAACCCGCGAGGGAGATAACATGTTAGTTTTTATAAATAGGACACCATTTGTCCCGATTGTTTGTTTATTGATTTGGACCCGAATGATTGTATGACCCGATTGTATGACCCGATAAATGATTAAATGACCCGATAGATGAAATTAAATGGATTATTAAAGTTAGGTTATGTCACTAAAAGTCACATTAGCATGAATTGTGAACTACCGGGATTTGTTAGACGCTTATGCATATAATAGTACTATTTGGGGACGATCACCCCAGTTCGCGCCTTGACGGTTGATCCCCGTCGTGCCATATTGATTGGTAAGCGAATTTATGTATGAGAAGATTTCCATAGCGTGACCTTTGTGACGACACGCTAATTTAGATGGGCAAATTGAGTATCGGGTTAGCTACCCGTTGTTGGTTTAGTAAGGTAACAATGTCATGCGGCTTATAATAATCCAGTTAACAAAATATTACTATACGCATCGAATTACGATGTATTGCCTGACTAGCAATACGGGGTCATACTATTGATATTATGTTCGTGTTTTTGTTTTATATAACCATATTCATATAAAGGTTTTTATTTAATCTATACAACGTTATCAAACGTATTGTATGATGTTTTTACGACATTGGCTCGTATAATGATTTTTAAGGCAAATGCCTATATTATGATTTTTGATAAGGATTTGTATAAAATGACTTTGGCTATTTTATGGCCTATTACAATGATTTGTACAAAATGATTTTTGGTAATAATTTTATACCGATGTTATATTGATGGATTTTATTAAACTCTATGAATTCACTCGGCGTTATCGCTGACCTTTCTTTTAACATGTTTTATCTCAGGTACTTGAAGGTAATTCTCGGGAAGACAACAAGAATTCATGGCCCGCACTTAAATAACAATTTCCATTCAAATCTTTTGTAAACTTGTATGAAATGATTATGACTTGGGACCTATGTAAATTTGATATTTATGAATGGAAATGATATATTATTAAACGACACGATTTTTATGCGTTGTCTATGATGTGAGTAATGTGCTATCCCGTAACACCAACGAGTCTTCCGCTGTATTGAGTTGTATAAATTTAGGGGTGTTACTATTTGGTACCAGAGCTCTCGTTATAGAGAACGAAAGATTTTTAAAACTAAGGTTTTGTATAAAACATTTCAAAATCTTTGAACTAAAAACATTTTTCTAAAAATGTCTAAAAATCTTTTGACTATAACGGTGCTGAAGAATTCCCGAGTTACCGACAAGGCCAGACTGAGAAGTGTTATTTTAATATATATATATATATATATATAACTTGGATTATATATATATATATATATATATATATATATATATATATATATATATATATATATATATATATATATATATATATATATATATGATGTAATTTTATTACATGATTGTTTGATGATTATTCTGATATTTATACGAGGTATTTATACGACGTAGATTGTCACAAGGAACCCTAAATCCCCTAGTAAATTAATCGAAGCTATTCTCGTAGGAATTCTAGCTATCCTAGATCTAAACCAAGTTGTGGATATTTATAATCCCAACAAATGGTTGATATTCGTAGAAATGTAGATATTAGTTGATTGTGATATTGAAGAAGAATTGGCGAGATTAAATCTGATATCGATGTCATGACGATCTTTCCTTATAGAGTGGAGTTTGACAAAACGTTACCACCTAGAAAGATGTCATCTGATTCGTTGTCATCCAATTCTTAAATTGAAATCGAAAGGGTGAATGTTGCACTTGAGGCTGTCATTGGAACCATTACCCAAAAGCCTCATGCCACTAGTACCTTTCCGAGAAATATTGAATGTGAGAGTCATTTCATACTAGTGACTCATTTGATAACCATTGTTGTAAGAGCTATAGGATTGGAAGTTAAGTGTTGATTATATTGAGCTTTTATTGCCTTTTTAAGGTTTAAAAATAAAGTTGAAAGTATTGGAGAATGAAGTAGGACATCGCATTGAGTATAAGTTGATTGAAACTTGAATGAAGTAAAATTTAACCCGTATGGAATATGAGATTGTTAATAGAAGTCGTTAAGTTCTGTGATTGAATTATAAGGTTTTAAATGATTATTAGTTTGTGTTAAAGGTTGTTCCTAGGCCATTGTCCACTAATGAGGATGCCTAGTGTCCAAGAAATAAATTGAAGAAATCTTCTTCTAAATTGGGACCGATGGATCTTCCGGGACAGGTGGGACACCTAATGACTCTTGTAGATTAGTATTCATTGTGGTATCTTTTAAAAATCCCTAACTTAACTGAGATATCAGTTGGTAGGATGAGTTCTGAGAATTGTATGACATAGTGACACGTAATGTGTTACGGTACAATTTTGACTTGTTTGTGATTAATGAAAAAGACTACCTTTGATTGCTAAATCCTACATGTATCGATGTTATCTATCTTTTCTTGCTTCATCCTAATGCTCGCAATAGTGATGCAACCATTGAACAAGTACTCATCTCGAATTGAGTTACGTTGTGAATTATTCTCTTTTGAGTGCCATGAAGGTCATGAACCTCATGATTATTTGGCTAAGCTCATTTCCTATCATATTGTAGTTAAGTTCTTGGTGAACAACTCTTCATCACTCTTTTTGCAGATCACACATTGTTTTTATAAAGTTAAAACGGTATCCTTTGAGAAAATTTAATTTTCATCACAATAAGGATTATTCAAAGTGAGATTTATAAGTGATTGATATCAAAATGAAGTTGTTTATGAGACGCTTTGGAAACTTAATTATTTCCATAACAAAGAAAACCTTTGTAAATATATTTTTGATTCTTATTTAAGAATTAAGCGTGAAAATGTTTTTATTATAAACATGATGATAAAATTTTGACGAACTAAGTATTGCATCGTTAATCTTGAAATTGTATATAGTTGCGCGCCTACATACAATTTGGAAAGGACCATGCAAGGCTGATTAGTAGTCACCATAAAAAAATTGATTAATAAACACTACATTTTCTTTGAAGTTGTGAAAGATTAAATTTTATGAGATCTGCAAGAAGTGAAAAATAGGGACATAGTGTTAGGGACACCTACATATGTGCCTGTAGCATCTATTCTTCTGAGACAAATTTACTCATCTGTGGGAATTGTCTTATTTGACAATTGACAATTCTTTCTTGTCCAATTCTCCTGTAGTGAGATTCTCAAGAAAAGTATCTGATTACCGAGTGTTGATACCCGACTGGATGTATCGACGTTCCTATCATTTCTTTTGATTTGATTTCATTTGAATGACTTGGGTAACGATCCGAGGAGCTTTCGAATGCGTACTCAAATTATGAAAACATGGCATATATTCATATTCGTTAAATGTTTTCGTCTGTATCTGATTTGAAATTCTCTCGCGTAGATTATGCGTTGACCTTACTCTTTTAAGGTTAGTTATGTCTCATGATATCCTTGAAATTGTGAAGGATTATGAGTTATTGTTAGTCTTTTGAGAAGTTCACATCTTATCGACGGCAATAAAACTGAAAAGTTGATAGTGCCAGTAGAATGGATTGATTGATTATGACATGACGACATTGTCTTAATTGATGGGAACTCTATTAGAATTCCCCTAAATGATAAGATGCTGATTATCAAAAGTGATCTAAATAATTCTTGATGGATGACCATATCCTGCATTTAGACTTGAAATTTTACCATGAATGGTTGTGAATTAGTCATTGATACTATAATCTAGAAAGAACCTAATATGAATTTATTAAAATGATGTTTATGTTACCTGAAACTTTAGTAAGTATTTGTTGATGAATTACCTAGACTTTCGCCATTAAGGCAAGTTGAAATTGGTATTGACTATATTCCCGGTGCTGCACCTGTGGCTTATGCACTGTACGTCAGCACCATCTGAATTAAAGGAATTACCGTACAACTGAGAGAGTTGTCAGAGAAAGATTTTATTCTACCAAGCTCGTCATCATGAGGAGCTATGGTGTTATTATTCCTTATATTTATAGCTTACTGTGAACTGAGTAAATTGACAATCGAAAACGATATCCATAAATCGAAATGGAAGATTTGTTCGATCATTTACAAGGTTCTAGCGTTTGTTTTAAAGATTTGATCCATGGCATGGTTATCATCAACTTCGAATCCGCGAAGAATATTATCTATTCCATTCACTACATCCGGTACTTGTAATAAACATTATGAGTTTCGCGTGATGTCGTTTGGATTGACTAATACACATGTAGCATTCATAAATTTGGTGAATCACGTGTGTAGGCTGTAATTTGATAAATTCATGCTCGTGATCATTAAGGACCATTTGTTTGTTTATAAGAATAAGAATGAGTTAATAATTATTTATAAATTGCCCTGAATTGGCCGAACAATAAAAACATGTACCTTAAATAATTAACATGTGATTAAAGACTTAATCCTTTACATTATTTGACCGTGTGATTAAAAGATAATGGAATCTATTTTGACTCTTCAAAAATAAAGAGCCCTTTTAAGATTTTGGGTTTTACCAAAAAGAAAGTGCAAATGTGTTTTGACAAATGTTTTGGCAAAGGATTTTTAAGGGATTATTCCCTTATACCCAGAACATTTAACTAAACCCTTGTTTAGGGGTAAATGTTTTTGCATACCTTAAGACAACCTAAGCGGAATTGAGGAAAACATTTAAACCATAACTTGAAATTTGAAACGACAATTTTTGCTTTTCAACTAAAAAAAAATTTGGACCAAAGTATAACCAAAGATTTTTCAACATTTACGAATTTTATTAATTATTTTTGATAAATCAGCAAAAATCGTGTTAATTAAAAATAAAAATTTATTTTGAACATTTTTATAAAATTGGTCGAACTGAGAAAATTTAAAACTTGTTACGTTTACGTTTCATAAAAATTGAATATTTATTATTTAATTACTTGAAATATTTATTGACGCTTTAGACATCAGGTTGAGTAAAACAGATAAAAATAATAGCTGAAACGAAACTGAAACTTAGAAAATATGAAGGAAGGTGAACGTAATTACTGACACATTATGTAGAAAATATGAAGAATCAATTACGATGTATTTCTTAGTAATGAATGTGCAAAAATAAATTGACGAACAATTTAAAAATAAACAATGCTTGTAAGAAGGATAATATAGATAATAAAAGGGGTTCGCGGCTAATGTGAACCATTAAAATTGAGAAGCCAATAGCGTTAAATGTTTTAAAGGCCACTTGTGGTTGTATAAATATGGAGATTTTGAGATATAGTTATGTTGGAGTCTTGTAAGTATAAGTATTTTATTCCTGTCATTTCTGATTTAATGTATCATTATCAGAAGAAGTTGAACTAATGGCAAATTATGAAGGCAGACACCGCCTCATACATTAGTAAAAGTCTAGTTATTACAAAGGTCATCATCTGAATTTGATTCGATTTGGGTCACCGTCGACAGACTGACCAAATCTTCTAATATCATTCCTGTTAATGATAAAATTCTTGATGAAGAAATCGACTCTTTTGTATTTAAATGAGTTGTGTAAACATGGTGTGCCTGTATCGATCATCTATATCAAGATCCTCGCTTCGCATCGAATTTCTAGAGATTTGCTCAGAAGTCATTGAGAACGAATCTTGATGAGAGTACTGTGTACCATCCCAATCGAAGGGACGAGGTAAAGTAACGATACAAAATACTATAAGCGATGTTCTATGTTTGAATGATTGACCTTTGGTAATAAACCGCATAATCGTTTTCCTTTAGAGAGATTATCATTGATAACTATCGTATTAGGATCGAGATCGAATCTTGTTAAGATCTAAAAATTAGAGCATCTGTAAGCAGGAGTTGAGATGAAGACACCCGACATACACCCATTGTGAGTTGGACATGTCTTAGGTTTAAGGTTTCCTATGATGGCGAACCTAACCTTACAAAATACTCGACCCGCGAGACCTGAATTGATTGTTGAGATTAGGATCTAATTATTGACTGCCGATAGTGGGCAGGAAGTTATGTGAATATGAAATGTAGATCTTGAAGTGCCAGATGGGTAGCGAAGTTATGCCAAAAATTTTAACCATGGAAAAATGAATTGATGATCTGAAAGATCATGGGATATAAGTCCCCGTTGTATAGGACTATTGAGATGATGTAAAGAGATTGGTTTGAAAGGCATATAAGCTGGATCTACCCTAGGACTTCAAGGACTGCGTGAATTATGTTTCGTAAATCGAACTTGATAAATATCTATCAGGTGAAAATCTGAATTCTTCTTGATAAAGTTTAGATCGGCGAAAAGTTGCATTCATCAAAAACCCATGAACATCATGGATAGAGAAAGTAAGTCGACATTAAGCCTGATCTTATTCTCGTAGTTATGTTTGATGAAACTCGGGTATTGTAATGAATTGCACTTGTGAGAAAAGACTGAATGTGGAGGAAATACCCACATGGCTTTAACTCTATAAGAAGCGAGTAGTAAGGTAAGATGATCTTTGAGGACAAAGATCCTGTTTAGGGGTAAATGCTGTGACAATCCGTCAATTTATGGTTGATATTTTATTCTCAAATATTATTTAAAAATATTATTTTAATGTTATATTATGAACTCACTTATTTTTGGGAAGTAATTTGAATTTACGTCTTGAAGTAGCATCGACTACGTCTAAACCGGAGGATTCAACGTTACGTGCTTACGTTTACATACACCATCTTTGGTGACAGTCCGACATTTCAGAAAATAAATTTATCCGTGAATATTATTTTGGAGTTTTAAATTTGTGTTAGTTCATAAACTCACAAATTTACGAGAAGAGATTAGGACTTACGATTTTAATTTAACGTCCTTTACGACCAAACCGGAAACCTTAGGATTTCGTATTTACGTTTTCGAACTCCGTTTTTGATGACACAATTTTTATTAGATTCGTTTTGTGCCGTTGATCATAATTTATAAAAACGTTTTTCGTAAAACGACCCGAGGGCACGCAAATCGAGGAAACTAGAATCGAGTAATACCCGTAAATTAGTGGGATGGGACAAGTTTTACACTTGCCCACCCCACTAAGTGTGGCATCCAACATTAAGCCACCTCACCCCATGAGGTGTCCAAGCTTAACTAATAAGCTTCAACACATGTACTAGCCTAACATCTAAGCTAAAGTTACCTCAAAACCATCCAACACTAAACCATTATCTCACAAAACACACATGCAATACCACTCTCATTTCTCTCCTCCCTCTCTCTAAAATTCGTCCCAAAACCATCATCAAACACCCCTATTTGATATATTTTAGCCATAAAATCATGTGTTATTCATACACATGATGATGCTCCTTTGAAGCGTTGAAGATTGGAGGTGATTCTAACATCCAAGGAGGTGATTTGGTGATGTCCAAGGGCTGATTTCTCAAGGAGTTTTCATGAAGATAAAGGGCTGATTTCAGAAGGAATCTACAAATACTTGGTGATCCTAGAAGTGGTGTTGATATCTCATAAGATTGGTTACCCAAAACCAAGTCTTGTTCATCATCAATCCCATCTTTTCATCACTAATGGTGGTATAGAGATTGTTCTTCCTATCCTCTTATTATTTTGATTATGTAATCTTGTATTTCTTTTACTTATGTATATGTATATGATGATGAATGATGATTAAAAATGTTATGTGGGGATTTGGTGTTGATAGATTGGATAAACATCGGTAAAAAGATGGACAAAATACATGTAAAATGGGTAAATCTTGTTTAGATTGTTGGCTGTATAAAACAGTAAAGGACCACATGTTAGACTGATAAAATGGAAAATTAGAAGCAATATACAGTAAGTAATATGTCTTGTACACATGTGAGAGTTGGCCATGCAATGGAATCATTGTAATGAGTGAGATATGATCAAAACAAGTTTAAAGTACAAATCTGAATTCACTGTTTTGGACGATTTTTAGAAAATACTTAGATGCTGATTCAACAGTAGCTATAGAAGAGTTAAATGGAGCACATATCATGTAGTTTATGTCATAAAAATATGAGCTACAATTTCCATATAGAACTCTAGATATGACAGTTTTGGTGAACATGAAAATAAAAATCAGATTTTGGAAATTAAAGTATAATAGTATTATATAAGCACTCAAAATAAAAATAGTATAAAATGTGAATTAAAACCCACTAACTCATATAATAAATTTAGATAAATATGTATAAGGATAAATAAGTGGACATTTTATAAAAATGGTAGTTTGATAAGTTTTATAAGTTATAAAACTATAAACATGATTTTTACGACTTTTTCGGCTATTACCGTAAAATTAACGTTTTTGTTAAATAAAACTTAGACGGTTAGACCCGTCTAATGTAAACTTTTATAAACTCATATACTGATATATAATCATATATAACAAGTAAAAACCGATAAAACCCGAACTATATAACATACGGACATTAACGGGCTAAGTTAACGATTATTGGACTAATAATACAACAAATTGGACTAAACCACTTATAAACTTATTTATTGGGCTTAACCCATTTGGGCCCAACATATAAAGTATAAATACTGATAATACAAGTATTAAATGGATTAATACAAGTTAATAAACTTATAATAGGCTTATTGGACCTAAAACACGTAAATAGATAAAACTAGAAAACTAGTAAGAAGTTACCAATACATAAACACAAAAATAAAGTGAACGAGAATATGTAAACCCACTTGATCATCATATATAAAATCATCATATGTATACATAATTGTTATTTTTATAAAGTCATTGAACAATAGTCTAAGACGAATATTATTTGTCTAGGTTTCCGTGATTGAAGCACGCACCGTACATCCAAATCGCCGATAACCGCCTTCCCACATCAACGTGAGTTCATAGCCTCGCACTCTTTTAAATGTTTTTATGAAAGGTTTTATAAACCCGCGAGGGAGATAATATGTTAGTTTTTATAAATAGGACACCATTTGTCCCGATTGTTTGTTTATTGATTTGGACCCGAATGATTGTATGACCCGATTGTATGACCCGATAAATGATTAAATGACCCGATAGATGAAAATAAATGGATTATTAAAGTTAGGTTATGTCACTAAAAGTCCCATTAGCATGAATTGTGAACTACCGGGATTTGGTAGACGCTTATGCATATAATAGTACTATTTGGGGACGATCACCCCAGTTCGCGCCTTGACGGTTGATCCCCGTCGTGCCACATTGATTGGTAAGCTAATTTATGTATGAGAAGATTTCCATAGCGTGACCTTTGTGAGGACACGCTAATTTAGATGGGTACATTGAGTATCGGGTTAGCTACCCGTTGTTGGTTTAGTAAGGTAACAATGTCATGCGGCTTATAATAATCCAGTTAACAAAATATTACTATACGATGTATTGCCTGACTAGCAATACGGGGTCATACTATTGATATTATGTTCGTGTTTTGGTTTTATATAACTATATTCATATAACGGTTTTTATTTAATCTATACAACGTTATCAAACGTATTGTATGATGTTTTTACGACATTGGCTCTTATAATGATTTTTAAGGCAAATGCCTATATTATGATTTTCGATAAGGATTTGTATAAAATGACTTTGGCTATTTTATGGCCTATTACAATGATTTGTACAAAATGATTTTTGGTAATAATTTTATACCGATGTTATATTGATGGATTTTATTAAACTCTATGAATTCACTCGGCGTTATCGCTGACCTTTTCTTTTAACATGTTTTATCTCAGGTACTTGAAGGTAATTCTCGGGAAGACAACAAGAATTCATGGCCCGTACTTAAATAACAATTTCCATTCAAATCTTTTGTAAACTTGTATGAAATGATTATGACTTGGGACCTATGTAAATTTGATATTTATGAATGGAAATGATTTATTATTAACGACGCGATTTTTATGCGTTGTCTATGATGTGAGTAATGTGCTATCCCGTAACACCAACGAGTCTTCCGCTGTATTGAGTTGTATAAATTTGGGGGTGTTACAATTTTCTTAAAAGATCTTTAAAACGGTCCCAAGATTCACTGAACGACTCATCGTACTTTTGTTCAAAATTTATGATTTCATTCCGCAAAGCGGTAGTACGAGAGGGTGGGAAAAAGTAATTGATAAACTTGGTCTCCAAATCCGTCCACGAGAGAATACTCTGTGGTGGTTCCTTAGCAAGCCAATGCCGGGCTTGTCCCTCTAAAGAAAAGGGAAAAAGTTGTAGACGGATTACCTCTTGTGGAACACCATTGAACTTGACCGTATTAGTGAGTTGTAAGAATCTCTTGATGTGGTCATGTGGATCATCAATGGTACGCCCCAAGAATGGTTGAGCAGATACCATCTGGATAAAGCCTGATTTGAGCTCAAAGTTGTTTGCTGCAAACGCTGGTATAACAATTGGATCAGTGTTGCCATCTACATGAGCTTGCAGCAGTTCAATCATCGGGCGATTATCCGGTTGAGGCTCATTATTGTTGTTATTATTCATGTTGTTGAAAGGTGGGTTGTTGTTGTTATTATTGTTGTTTGGAGGTGGTATGTTGTTTTGTACACCGGTCATGTCTAAGTTATCGAGAGGCTCGGGCTCTTGATAAGACGTGGATCGAGTGCGCATACACCTGCAAAAGAACTAACAAGAGAAAAACAAAGCAAAAATATTTTTGGTTTTTTATGTTTTTTTACTTTTTAGGATTTTTGAAATTTTATAATTTTTAGTGTTTTTGAAAAAATTTTATGAAAAAGTGACGTTCACGGGGAACGGATCCCAAAATCCAAGTTCTCACAAAAAACTTTTGATCTTAACGAGAAGAGCCGGCAGCGGCGCCATTTGATATTAAGGATTTTGCACTGGGTTCTCTAAATTCTCTCGATATCCTCTCGAATTGATCTTGGTTCTAAGTGGAATGATTGTTCTTGGTTACTAACAAGGGGAGTTGGTTTTCTAATCTACTAAATGTTAAATGCTCTAAAATGTAAACTTAAATCTAAAAGCAATTATATTAATAACAACTAATTAAACTTGAATTAAAATTAAAATTAAAAGTTTGAATTGAAGAAACAGTAAGGAACAGTAACACTTAAGAGTACACAAAGAAAATTAATTCCGAAGTTTGACCTTGATTCGGAAGTTTTCACCCGGAAGTTTACTCGGAACCCTTGATCCGGAACTTCGTTCGGAACATAACTCGGAACCTTCATCTGGAAGTTTATTCGGACCCTTCACTCGGAACTTTACTCAGAACCTTCATGCGGAACTTGATTCGGAAGTTAGTTCGCAACTTTCTTCGGAAGTTGATTCGGAACGTTGGAAAATCCTTCACCCGGAACTTTGAGTCGGAACTTCGTTCGGAAGTTTATCCGGAACTTGGTTCGGAACTTTTGGTCAAGATGCTTCACTCGGAACTTTTGAAAATTGATTCGGAACTTTTTAAGGGAAAACTCATTCGGAACTTTAAAAACTCATTCGGAACTTTTTAACTAAAATGCTTCATGCGGAAGTTTTGTTCATTCGGAACTTTTGTGTTCATCCGGAAGTTTTAGTTCATCCGGAACATTCGGTTCATCCGGAACATTTGGTTCATCCGGAACCTGGGAAACTCAAGAACAGTAACTTTCACCGAAGAACAAGGAGATACGTTTTAATCCAAAATCAAGCTAAATAAGCAAAAAGGTTTTACCAAATTAACCACAAATCATCTACCAACTACAAGAATCAAATCCCAATCACAAAAACACAAATTCAACAACTTTTTAAAATCAAAAATCAACCAAATAAGAACTTAAGAACTTGAAATAAAAGATGATGATGAACAAGATGAAATGGAAAGATTTAATATATTCAATGATTAAGGTTTTAACACTCATAAAACAAAGATTAAAATTACAAGATTGAAAAACAAAGATCAAAATCACCAAACACCCTAGTGGTGTTGGTGATACCTACGAACAAGAAGAGAGAAAAAGATGGGGAAGAGAAAAACTTAAAAACTAACTGCCACTATTGTGTGAGGGGATTCCTTTATATAGGTGTCCCCTTTGGTTGGTGAGTGGGCTTTCTCCCGTTCTTCTTGTCTTCTCGTCTTTTCAGAAAAGTTGACGTTTTCGATTCTGATTCGGGATTTGTTGTTGATTAAATTCAACTCGTCTTTTAATTTCTTCGTTTAATAGACTTGAGTTTCTTCGACTTATGTAAATCTTCCATCTTTGGTCCTTTTCTTCGATAAATCGTCAAATAGGCCCAGTGACTTCAAATCTTTTGCATCTCTTGGACAATAGACTTCGTCTTGAGTCTTTTTCTTCCATAAAACCCGTGCAATCCCATGTTTTCTTCAATATTCATCCGGTTAGCTCTGAAAACACAATGAACACAAAAACCACGCATAATTCCAAACAAATGATATTAAATACGCGTTTTGGTCTCGTTTTAGCCGGAATTAAGTGGTAAAAGGATAGGTGTTTACACACCTATCACTTGGTTTTGGGTCACCAAATCTTATGAACATTTGTATGAAATCTTCAAGATAACCAAGGGAGATGTTGGTCTTTGAAAATCAGCCCTACTTCATCTTGCAAACTTCTCTTTGGATGTTAAAATCACCACCAATCTATAGAGCTTCAAAAGGGCTTCATCATATGTGTGAATAACACATGATTTCATGGTTAAAATTGATCAAATGAGGGGTTTAGTTGTGAGAGTGGGACGAATTTAGAGAGAGAGGGAGGAGAGTTGTGTGAGATTTGCATGGAGGAAATGAAGTTAGTGGTTTAGTCTTGAATGGTTTTGTTAGGTTGCTAGTTTGGTAAAGTAAGTAGGACATGTGTCCTAGCTTACTTTTAAAGCTTGACACATAAGATGTGTTGTTGTAGCTAGTTTTAAACCGTCCCATGTGTGGGGGTGGGGAAAAACTTGTTTTTGTCTCATCCCCAATTATTTACGGGTACTCCTCGATTCTAGTTTCCTCGATTTACGTGCCCTCGGGTCGTTTTATGAAAAACGTTATTATAAATTATGAATAACGAATCTAATAAAATTGTCTCATAAAAAACGGAGTTCGAAAACGTAAATACGTAATCCTAAGGTTTCAGGTTTAGTCGTAAAGGACGTTAAATTATAATCGTAAGTCCTAATTTCTTCTGTAAATTTGTGAGTGATAGGTGTGTAAACACCCATCCTTTTTACCACTTAATTACAATAATAACCGGACCAGAACGTGTATTTTATGTCTTTTATGCCGGAATTATGCGTGGTTTGTGTTTTTGTTGTGATTTAGGACGAAATTTTGAAAAGTGGAGAAAACACAGCATTTACGGGCTTTAATTGAAGAAAAAGATAGAAGATGAAGTCGAAAAGTCAAGAGTGGACAAAGAACGGAAGTCCAAGACCAATTCTGAAGATTTATCGAAGAAAAAGTCAAAAGACGGAAGTTTATCAAAAGCCGAAAAACTCATGTCTAATTTATTGAAGAATTAAAAGAAGAGTTCAAAGAAATCCCGAGCCAAAAGTCATTTAAGTCCAAGATTAAAGAAGATTCAAAGGCTTAAGGACTAATAGTGCAATTAACAACGAGATTAAGAAGGAAGGACCTAATGATGCAATTAAGAGAAAAGGAAGGAGGAGAGGAAGCTTCCTAATCCTCCCCTATATATAGATCGTTAAGTTAATCTTTTCATTTTTGTTGGCTAAGGTGACAATTAGTCTTCCACCTTTAAATTACTTGCACATTTACTTTATTGCACATTTAAATACTTGTCTTGCACTTTTAATACATTTAATTTCCAAGTAAGTGTTCTTTAATTATCTTGTTTTAAATCTCTCATTCTACCTTTCTTTCTTGTTTGATCTCTATGTTTATGTGCTTATTATCTTGCTTATTTGATTAAAGATTGTGTTTTTATACTTTTGATTATTTTAGATCATTGATTTTTATTGCTTATTGTGTTTATTTTTAACTTTATAAAGTTTTTATAAAAGTTATTTTTATATAAAAGTTGTTTTTCGTAAAGATTATTCATTTCGTGTTTTAAAAGTCTTTAAATTTCAGTTTAGTAGCTTATTTTTATACGGGTTGCCTTAGGATTTTAGACTTGTGCTTATTTGATTAGTAGCTTATTTGTTTAGCTTAGTCGGATAAGGGTTTATACATTCCGACCATAGCTCTTTGGCTTGGTCGGAAAAGGGTTAGAACATTCCGATTGGTGGTGTTTAGCTATATTCCGATCGAGGTGAGTGACAATCATTCCGATCTGGACTCTTCTAACACATTCCGATTGGAGGGTAAAGTGGTATTCCGATCAGTGATTTAGGTTGGTTATTCCTATCAGAAAAAGTGACAGCTTTCCGATTTGAGTTCCAATAATATCCCGACGAGGAGGATTCCGATAACCCCCATTTTCCCACTTTCCGATTGAAACATTCCGACCAGGTAGGTTTGTGATATTCCGATCTGAGGTTTTTGCTTGGTATTCCGATCGGGTAGGTGACAGTATTCCGATTGGCATTTTCCGATCAATATTCCGACAGGAAAGGGTAGTACATTCCGACGAGGTTTGATCGAAATACATTCCGATGGTGAGTTTGGTTTAGTGTTTTGTCTTGTTTAATTTTTACATTCTCATTTTAATACTTTGTCTAATTTTAATTTCTGTCACGCTTTTAATTTTTGTCATCTAGTTATATTACTTTTAAAAGTTTTCAAATATCGCACCTTTCTTTTAATTAGACTTAGATTTATTTTAACGCCCTTTTATTTCAACGCCAAATTACTTTAACGACATTTACTTTTAAGTTTTGCACATTTAAATTTTAATTCAACCAAAAATATTTGTTTACCAAAAACAATAGAGTCACACATAGAACCTAGATCAATTCGATTAGACCACGAGAACGATAATTTTCATACTAGGTAAAAACCCAATTATTAAATGGCGCTGCTGCCGGCTCTTTTCGTAAAGATTAACGGTTTTCTGTGAGAGACGCGTTGCTTTTTGGGATCCGTTCACTTGTGAGCGTTATTTTCTTGCTTAAAAATCTTCAAAAAATCATAAAAATTATAAATTATAAAAATCCAAAAAGATTTTATCTATATTGTGTATATATATTGTCTTTGTGTTTGGTTTCTTTTTCTTTTGCATTTTCAGGTGTATGCGTACTAGATCTTCTAATTATCAAGAGCCCGAGACTCGAGAAGATTTAAGTATGTCAGGTGTCAACAACAATAATCCACTGCACCTCAACAATAACAACGATGTTCTTCCACAGCCCTATCTTCGGACCATGGAGGAGCTTTGTCAACCTACCATGTTTGGACGAGGAGGACCGATTGCGCCGATGCAAATCACGGCTCCGGAGTTTTCGTTGAAGCACCACATGATTCAGCAAGTGCAAACAAATCCTTTTAGAGGAATGCCTGATGATGATGCCAACAAACACCTCGACAAGTTCATTTCAATCACCCAAAGTATGTAGTGTACCGGTGCCACAATGGATGTTCTACGCCTTCAACTCTTTCCACATACTTTATCACACCACGCCGAGAAATGGTTTGATCGTCTCCCGAAGAATTCTTTTCACACTTGGGATGACATGACTCAACGCTTTCTGTCGCGCTACTTTCCACCATCCATGGTCACGAGCCTTCGCAATCAAATCAGCTGTTTCATGCAAGAACCCGATGAATCCCTTTTTGATGCTTGGGAAAGATATAATGTCTTGATTGATCGTTGTCCAAACCACAACATGCTCCCTGTGACGTTAATTGATACTTTCTACAACGGATTGACTTTTCGAGATCGTGATACGATTAATGCAGCCGCCGGTGGCACATTCATGAAAAGGAGACCCGAGGAGTGTAGAGAGCTTATTGAGAACATGACTACTCACCACAAAAACTGGGATTCCTCTGCTTCTTCAAGGAACAACCCGAGAGTCAATGTTTCTTCTACTTCCGCAATCCCTGATATGACCGAACTCACCCGCATGATGACTGAAATGAGCAAAAGTATCTTGCTTCTCGCTTCAAACCAACAACAACAAGTTAAAGCGGTTGCACCTTCTTGTGAAACATGCGGTGGTCTTCACTCATACACCGATTGTCCTTCTACACAAGTAAATCCGGAAAATGTGTATGCAGCTTATGGTAATTATTCACCAGAAAATTACCAAGCTCGACAACAAGGGGATAGAAATTTGCTGAGTTACCGATCCAACAATTACCTTTCACCCGGTTTTTCTCCTCAAAACCAAAACCCCGCCAACAACTACAATAGAAGCAACCAAATCCCACCAAGAGCTTCTAATCCTTATCACCCACCCACTCAACAAACCCCACTCGTTAACCCCGATGTTGAAGCCATCATGAGAACCCAAGGTGAGCAAATCAAGAATCTACAGAGCCAAATTATCAATCTGAAAGGAGATATTACCAAGCAAGGGAATGAGATTAGATCCGAGCTTCGCGATAATATTCAATCCTCCTTCAGCAATCAAACCAATGGTTTGAAGAATATGCTTGCTAGTTTCTTGCCCGCCGCTCAACCTTCTACTTCAAGTTCTCTACCTTCAAACACCGTCACCAATCCGCGAGCAAATGTGAGTGCTATTACTACCCGTAGTGGAGTCACCATCGTAGGACCACCTATCCCACCCCCTTCATTTACACCTCCTCAACCACCATTTATCCCTACTCCTCCTACACCTAGTATTAGTGTACCATTACCGTCTCCGCCTCGTCATGACGATGTACCTAGGAAGGACCCTTCAACATCTCACCCTTTACTTTCACCTGCACCTTCACCACCCAAACCCAATATCCCTTATCCCTCTCGTTTAGGCAAGACCAAAATGCTAACCAAGGATGACTCTGAAGTGGCACGCTATGTGAAGATGATTTCTCAAATGAACTTCAACATTAGCTTTCTTGAAGCACTTGTCCACATGCCCAAATTTGTTAAAGCATTTTAGGAATTGCTTAACAAGAAGGAGAAGCTGATTGAGCTCGCCAACACACGCTTAAATGAAAACTGCTCTGCAGTTATTCTTAAAGAACTTCCGGAAAAGCTTGGAGATCCCGGTCGTCTTGTGTTGCCTTGCGTTTTCAACAAAACTGAAGAATTTACTGCCCTTGCTGATCTCGGGGCCAGTATTAATCTTATGTCTTTGAGTGTTTGGAAAACACTATCATTGCCCGACCTCACTCCAACAAAGATGACTCTTGAACTTGCAAATCACACTCTCGCTTACCCCGTTGGTATTGCCGAAGATGTGTTCATCAAAGTTGGCACATTTACTTTCCCGGTCGATTTTGTCGTTGTTGATTATGAAATGAACCCTCGTATTCCTTTAATACTTGTTCGGCCATTCTTAAGAACCGGACGAGCTTTAGTTGATGTAGCTGAAGGTGAGTTAATCTTAAGAGTCGGGAATGATTCACAAGTTTTTAAAATGGGAAAGCTTACAAGCAAATCCTTTGGAGGCCGAGAATCAGTGAATATGATTAATGTGCTTGATGATTTTGTGGTCTACAACAATCCTCTATTCGATTCTTCCATTGATAATCCACTTTTTCAAGATGATGTGGATGATTCTCTCTCCAATGTGGAACCTTCTCCCATTTATGATTCTCCACCGGTCTTTGATGCTTATGATGATGATTCTAGCTCAGATTCGGATGATTATGATGACCTTACTTCTGAGTATCCCGAGCTGCCCACGTATGATGATTTCGATGAGGCTGATACTCTGTCGAGTTATTCTTCACATGATGAAGATCCTCAGCCATCACTCGATCCTACTTTGGACGATTACTCATTTGAGGAAGACTTCTCTATGTTTCTCAACACTTACTTCCCTCATGAGAGTGATGCTCCTCCTTATGATTTTTAAGATTATCGTCTTGATCCTACTTTGGATTTGAAGACCATTCTTTCAAAGGAGAAGAAACTGGTCGACACCGATATCCGCAACACGTATGAGTTAACACCTCTTTGTCCCCCTTTTGAGGACGAGGTTGTGCTTCTTCACGGATCTTCTTCACACTATGCTGAGCCTGAGTGCTATTTTCCCCTAAAGGAAAAGGTGTTCGACCCCAGTATTGATATCCTGCAGCCATCTCAGTATCCACCTGATGAAATAAAAGGAAATGTCTTTGGAACTTATGGAAATCTGCTTGCACCACTTCACCCTTGCTTCCACCGTGCTCCATTGCTACTTAAGGGAACCTTGCCTACCTTTCTTTGGCTTGCCTTGTTCGCCTTAAGCTTGTGCTATTTGATGGACGAAAACCATGTCTTTGATCCTGGTGGATGTCTTTCATGCTTCTTCCTACGATGATCAAGGTCGAGTAAGGCTCACGACTCGGTAATAAAAAATCAAGCGCTTCTTGGGAGGCAACCCATGCATCTATCTTTTAGCTTTCTTTATCATAAGTGTAGGGGGAGACCCGTTGGTTTGTTTTCCTCTCCTCTCTTCTTAATCAGGGATTCGAGCTTCAATGATCCACTCTTGATGATTCTTGACGACCCGTGATTCCGTGTTCCTTTCTTCCCGGTTCTATCCTAAACTCTTTTCGATTCACTATTTTATATTTTCTCAATATTAAAATAGGAATCTCTTTAGTTGTCTTTTCCTTAGCGAGATTTAAACAAAGTGCACAATGTTCTAAGTATAGGGGAGTTTACTCCCACATGCTTAAACATTGAGGACAATGTTTATGTTAAGTGTAGGGGGGACTTCTATCGAAGTTAAGTGGTCTTTTCCTTGTATTTGTCCTCATTTTAACCGAAAAATCAATTTTTCGACATTTTTCAAAATTTTTGATCTATTTTGGCCTATTATTTTTTTCCTTTTGTATAGTTATTTTCTTTCCTTATTAGAATAAATGTTTAATAAAGTGGTTTTAATTTTCAAACGTTGTGAATCTTTTGACTCAACCCGAGTCTACTTATCTAAGTTTACTCTAGCTAGTATCCTTAACGTGTTTATGTCAAGTTTTGCTAGGCTTTTATTTAGGGAGCTATAAAACGCGAAAGTCTTAACTCTCACGGGTTAAGAACAAGAACTTTTCACATGTTCCTATAATTGATCCTAGAGAGTCGTTTATCAAGGGAACTTTAAAATGGGATTTCTAAACTTGAAAAAGTCTAAGAGTTTGCAAGATCCTATAGGCGACTCGAAAACCCAAAACTTTGATTTAATAGGCTAAGCATACACGAGTCTCATTACTTGAGATTTTAAACTGTGGAGAACGAGAGATGATAGAGCCAATTATAAGTTCGGTATTCTTCCGTGAATTTATGTGAGTTAATTATAAGCCTATTCTCCCATCGCTTGCTAATAAAATTATCTGCAATAAATAAGGTTGTACGATTTGAAAAGTTACTTAGCTTCTAGCCCAAGATCGTTTAAAAGTTGCTCGGTATGGATTAGAGTTCATAGCCAAGGCATAACTTATTGAAGCGGGACGCGAAGATTGGCGAGTCCGAAAAGGCCCTAACAAGGCATGAGGGCTATATTTTGTTGCTAAAGATCCAAAAGTGATGTGAAGAATCATTTATCGAAAATCAATATGAAGGATCGAGACACACGACGAAAATAAAATACTCCCAAAAGTCATGGAGAAGTGTATCCGAAAAGACCCTAGCAAGGTATGAGGATAAATAGATCCAAGTCATAAAAGGAGGCGGATCGTTGTATATCAAAGTCTAAAATAATGATTGGAGAAAAATGAAGAAGTCGTGGTCCAAGTATGAATCTCTCAAAACTTCAAGTGAAGAAATTCCATTATGAAGAGAAGACCATAATTTCATGAACGTCTCTCAAGGTTTGAAGTATGAAGTCGCTGCCAAGTATCGGTCCGAGAAAGGTCTCAAATCGCGAAGCGAGTTATGCCAAGATATGAACTTTATGAGGTCCTGAGAAGCAGTTTTAAAAGATTTTGTCCTTTAGCTAACTATTGATTAAATCGTTCACTTTATTTTCGGCCTAATAAACTATCGAAATAAGTCAACAATGCATCCTCGTGATCATTCAAGACAATAATAAAATATACGAGATACACCTAGGAATAAGGGAGTCTATGTGAATAATTGGCCCACATGAGTTCATGTTAGTTTGCTAACTTATAATAACAATGATCTCGTTTTTAAGCTTGGTTTGGAGAAAGTGAAAACTTGAGGATGATGATCATTCACAACATTTCCAAAACCCAAGGTATGCTTTTTGATTTCTTTACTTTTAATATTTACAATTTTCTATCTCTTTACTGAAAGCCAACGTGGATTGATTATGATGAAAAATGTAAACGTGCTTTGTAACTAATGCATTGCATGAGGACATTGCAATGGTCAAGTGTAGGGGATTTGATAGGTGTGTAAACACTCATCCTTTTTACCACTTAATTACAATAATAACCGGACCAAAACGTGTATTTTATGTCTTTTATGTCGGAATTATGCGTGGTTTGTGTTTTTGCGGTGATTTAGGACGAAATTGTGAAAAGTGGAGAAAACACGGCATTTACGGGCTTTTATTGAATAAAAAGATGAAAGATGAAGTCGAAAAGTCAAGAGTGGACAAAGAACGGAAGTCTGATGAGATGGCATTTATACATGATCTCATCGTTCTTTTCGGGCTTTAAATGTATAAAAATGTCATAAAATACCATATATATGCTTGTGTTTGTTTACTTGTGTATTTTAGGTATGGATATCGTGAAAAAGACAAAAGATCACAAGAATCAAGGAAAAACGAACACGAGAAACGAAGCCGTACAAAGAACCGGGCCCTAATCATGGAATTTTCATCAAATACCCTTGAAGACTTGAAGACAAAACAAGATTGATCCTTATTCTTTGAAGAAATGACACTTAAAACCCTTGTATATTAATAATTACAAGTTTGGTCCCTTAAGTTTGTCAAAATTTCAAAAAGGTCCTTCAAGATTGAAGAAATGGCAAGATTAGTCCCTCAACAATTTCAAATTGCCAATAATAGTCCCTCAACAAGTAAAAGACTCATTGAAGACCTTTGAAGATCAACATTGTCCAAGATTAGTCCTTGAAAAATCACCAAATGTCAAATTACATCCTTGATAACCTTTTATCAAAAGTTGGTGCCAAAATTGTCAAAGTGGGAAAGTTAATTATCTAAGGGATGCAAGTTTTAGGCTGAAAATCTTTAAAAGCCAAAAAAAACCAAAAACCAAGGACCAAAAGTGACAAACCTGAAACATTTGAACAAAATAGTGCGCCTAACACCCACACCACCCCCAATTTCGGATCAAATGGTACTTGTTCATCATTCTTACCACCCCAGATTTTACCCTCACTTTTACTTGGGTAATTCTCAATTAAACTTGCACACAAGTAATTCACACATGCCAAAACCTATCCCACTCCTAAAAACCTGCATCCCACTCATGTGCACCAAACCCCCAATTCCCCAATCCACCAATCACATCATTCCTTAGCCCCCAAGCACATGACGTGGCTTAAATCAATGGCCAAGATTATTTGCTTCCTCCCAAAGCAAAATAAACGTTCAAGATCAAGAGAGGACAAAATGCACTCAAAATCATTCAAGGGCACATTTGGGATTTTCTATGTATTAGGGTTTTATGTTTTTATGCTTCTAGGATGTTCTATAGACTCTATAAAAGGAGCTCACAACTTGTGTGAAGCCCTTGTTCCAGTTTCTAGTCTCTCACATGTAATTCCTTTTTAAAGAAATAAAAAGTTTGGTTTTTGAAATATTCAAGTGTAATTCCTTTTTTATTGTTTTTAAAAGTTTGTGTGTTGTGAGGAGATTGATTCTGAGTTCCACTTTGTTTTATGGTTAAGCAACTTTGATTTTCAAAAGTTGTTTAAGGTTTTGAGATTTTGAGAGATTTTGGTAAAATCTTCTCAAAAGGTTTGGATGTTAAGAGGTTTTGATTAATTGGTGTTATAGGGTTTTAAAAACGTTTTAAGAAAATTAAAAAGGATTTGGAAGAGTTTTTAAAAGAGGAAAAAGAATCATATTATATCAAATTATTTTTGTTCTTGTTTTCTTTGTTTTGTGTTCAAATAGGTTGAAGGCTTGTTGATTTAGTTCAGCTCCAACCCGAGTTGGATTGGAGGAGGATTTTCATCCTCTAGGTTCTTGGATGTAAGAACCTAAGGTATCTTCCTTTTACCTTGAAAAAGTTCAAAAATAGCTAGTTGTATGATATTATTTGATTATGTGTTTAAGTGTGATTTAGCTGTTGATTTGATGTTATTTTGAGTTGATATACATGTTATGAAGCTTTGATAACAATTTGGTTAGGTTTCATAAGGTTTTGATTTGGAAAAATTGGTTTTCAAAAAGTTTAAAGGGTGTTTGGCAACAGGTTTAAGCAGGGTACAATCATTGATTTGTGTTGCTAAAAGATGTTAGGTTACTAGATTAAGGTTTGAGATAGATTGTTTTATTGTTGTGTAATCATTTGATCAAGTTTGGAGTGAATTTGGAGTGTTTAAAAAGGATTAAGGGTGTTAAAAATCTGCATAACCATATTTTGCTCATTTTTGTGAAGATTTTGATGCTAGATCCTTGAGTGCTTGTTTTGCTTACTTTGTGGTGTGTTTGGTGTTTAATTTATGTGTTATTGACTCCTTGTGCTTCATTGAGCACAAGGGTGCCCAATTGTTCCAACATATCCATCAAACAAGCTCATTACCAAGCTCCTCTTGGCATCAAAAGTGCACAAGTGTGCACTTATTTGGTTCATCAGCAAAAATACCAGGCACGTTACACTAATTGCGCCGCAAGACCAACTAGTTGCGGCGCAACACAAGGAGCTACAGACCAAAGGTGTTCCCGTTTCACAAGTTGCGGCGCAAGACAGAAGCATTGCGGCGCAACTGAAGGTGCTGCTGATCTTGGTGATCTCGCAACACTAGTTGCGGCGCAAGACCCCACTAGTTGCGGCGCAACTAAGTGACTTTTATTTTTTTTTATTATTTTAATATTATTTTATTATTTAATTTTCAAAATTTTCTTTTTCTTTATTTTTCATTTTTCTTAAGTTCTATAGCATTAAATAGGACTATTTCCATTTTTAGATTATTTTTATCACTTTTAGATTTATTTTTATAATTATTTTTAAGTTTAATTAGGTTTTAATCATTTTTAATCATTTTTAGGGTTTTAAAAATAGTTTTAATAGGTTTTAATTTTTAGAAAATTACTTTTTAGTCTTCTAATAATATAAGTTAAGTAATTGTTCAATAAAATCATATTTTAGACTTTTGAATTAGTTAAATTTAATTTTAGGGCTTTAATTAGCATTTAAAATTAATTATTTAATTAACAAAAGGTTTTAAAATATCTTTGTTGGATTTTTATCTTTATTTATATTATTTTAGACTTGTCTTTTTATTTTTGATATTTTGTTTTTGGTTTTAATAATTTTTAATTTTTGTGGTTTTTCTACGGCTTTACGTTTTCGTTTTTTACGTCATAGTGTAATTTCCAAGAAACCGTCATTCCATCTTCTCAATATTAATCTCAAAGAAATACAAGTTAATTCACAACACCATACCTCCTTGGGAAACGAATCTTTCATCTCATTTTATTTGATTGTGGGTCATTACTTGTGGTTTTCCTAAATCACTCGTCGATACTTACCGCTCATATTTAGTTGCTTGTTTTTCCTAAAGCAAGTTATCTAAATATTTTTACCATCAACCATTTTGGCGCCGCTGCCGGGGAGGTGTGTCGTGATTTAATTTGGAAAATTTTGTTTTTAATATTATCCAAAATAGTATTTGTGTTAAGTGGAACTCCCTTAACACGTATTATCGGTTTTCTCGGTTTTTTTTTGTGAATATTATTAATATATTGTATTAAGTATCACAACCAAAATACAATATCTCCAAAAGTGTGAAAACACAACCTTGATTCGGGATTTCATCACTCGATCATTGTATTCGAATCTCAAACAAAAAGAAAAGGCAAAAATAGATAAATACTTTCGAGAAGCTCGATTTTGAAAGATACGAACTATAAGGTGGGTATAAGGCGGGTATTATAAAATATACCCTAAGGAAAAAGGCTCTTAAGTGCTTCGCGCCGCCTCGTTTCCCCGCTTGCTTGTGAGTATTTTGAGATTGAAGGCTAATCGAGGGTTTTGCCGCCCAAAGTATTAATACGTATACTATATTTGCTTGGTTTTCTTTGTGATTAAACCCTCGTGAACAATTTGGTTTTCACCAAAGTTCTAAAGTCATTCGAAGGCGTTCACTCCACGTGATCGTTTTCATTCCTTTGAGGCTTCTTTAATCAAGAGTTTGATTCGAGGAGAGATTTTGTAGATTGTTGTCTACGAAGATACACCAAAATCCAAAAAAAATTAAATATCATCAAAAACACAAAAAAATTGAAAATCCACAAAACGACCAAAAAGAATCTTCTTTGCTCACCTCCCATTCTTCGTGAAGTTTATGATCACTCGTAATCAAGCAAAACGAGCTCGTAAACGTCTTCAAAAGCAAGCCAATCGATCGTTGATTGTTGAAGAACCTCCAATTGTTGAACCTATTATAGAACAAGAAGTCGTAATGGCTAATCGTACTATGATGGAGTTGCTACAAGCACCCACCGAGGGTTTTGGAGAGGCCATTGTTATTCCCGCCATCCTTGCGGAGAATTTCGAGATTAAGACGGGTTTAATGTCGATGCTACAAGCAAACAAATTTCGAGGTCACGAGAAAGACAACCCGCATTACCACATTAGGAATTTCAACCGTCTCACGGCCACTAGCAAATTCAAAGATGTTCCGCATGACGCCATTAAGATGATGTTGTTTCCATATTCGTTGGATGGACCCGCTAAAATTTGGCTCGAGAAAGAACCGCCAAATTCGATTTTGACATGGGCCGATCTCGTTTCTAAGTTTGTGAACAAGTTTTTTCCACCATCGAAAACAACACACTTAAAAAATGAGATTTCACGATTTGTGCAACGTAACAATGAAAGTTTTTCAATGGCATGGGAACGATTTAAGGAGATGTTACATGAATGTCCTCATCATGATTTTTCGGAATTGCATCAAATAGATACTTTTTATAATGGGCTTAATGATCATGAACGAGATTATTTGAATGCCGCCGCGGGTGGTAATTTTTTGTGCAAGACGACAAATGAGGCTTTACAAATCATTGAAAATCGATCTAAGGTTTATAGCCCTCGTAACACACCGAGTGTTGCCAATATGGGTTCGTCATCGTCATCACAATCGTCTCGTAGCATTAACGCCTTACATGATGAAGCTAATGAGGAAAATCGGTTTTTTGATAGATTTGCTAATCTAATGTCCCATTGGAAGGCTCAAGAAGCTTCCAATTCCGCTTCGGTTAAAGCGGTTGCTAAGAGTTGTTTATCATGTGGAGGAGCTCATGATTTATCCGAGTGCATTACCGCGGATGGTAACACTTCGAGTGCTTATGTAGCAACGGGAACTTACAACCAAAACGGCCAAGGTTCCCGCCAAAATCAAGCTCCACCAAATCAAAATGTTAACAATTATCGAAACAACAACCAAGGTAATTACCAAGGCAACACACGCAATTACAACAAAGGGAATTATCAAAGTGGGAATGGACAAATCTCTAATCAAAACCAAAACCGTGATTTTCAAAATACTACACAAGGTTTTCAAAATGCTCACACGAAAAATTTGCAAGGAGAATTTTTAGATTATGCAAAAGCAAATGATGCAAAATTTGATAATATGCAACGTGAGATGATTAGCTTAAGGTCCGAGTTGAAAAACGAGCTTAAAAATGAACTTGCTAATGAACTTAAAACTCATGCTAATAAAATGGAAGGAAATGTCCAACGTCTTCAACAAAACCAACAAAAGATGGAATTAGGACAACATGAGATTAAGCAAGAGTTATTGAAAGCGGATGCTAGGCAATCAAAATTTGAGGACCGAATGGCTAAGATGTTCGAAGCAATCATGTGTAAGCCCTCTTCTTCGGGTGGTCTTCCTAGTGATACCATTGCAAACCCGAAGGGAGAAATGAAGGTTATTACTACACGAAGTGGTAAAACTTTCAAGGAACCAATCTCTCGTCCAAGTACTTCTACGGAGAAGGAAATCGAGAAAGAACCCGAGGTGATGGTCGAAAAGGAGCACATTACAATCCCACGAAGTACCGCTCATACCACACCTACGGTTGAACCAATACCAATTATGGAACCCGAGATTCCAAGGCCGTTGCCTAATGACCTACCCACACCACCTTTACCCTACCCTTCAAGACGAAACAAAGAGAAAATGCAAGAACGTAACAAACAACAAATCGAGCTTTTTATTAAGATGTTTCAACAAGTGCATTTTGATGTGAGTTTAGCCGACGCGTTGTTATACATGCCTCGTTTCGCTTCCACTTTTAAAAGTATGATGAGCGATAAGGAAAAGCTTTCAAAGCTTGCTAATTGTTCTTCGGTTTATCTTAACCGCATACCGGAAAAAGTCGGTGATCCCGGAAAGTTTCTCATTCCTTGTGACATACAAGAAATGAAAGAATGCCTCGCCTTGGCCGATCTTGGTGCGAGCATTAATTTGATGCCATTTTCCATTTGGGAATCGCTTTCGCTTCCGGCTCTTATTCCTTCGAACATGTCCATCGAGATGGCCGATCATTCTACGATTATGGCATGTGGAATAGCCGAAGATGTTTTCGTGAAAGTGGGGAAGTTCTACTATCCCGTTGATTTTATAGTAGTCGACATCCCCGCGGATCCTCAAGTTCCTCTAATTTTAGGACGATCATTTTTAGATACTTCGAGATCGCTTATCGATGTTCATGCAAGAACTATCACTTTGAGATTCAACGAAGAGGAACTTGTTATAAACGCTACTCAAAACTCGAAACCTTCTCATGTTTATGCAATCGCTACCATCAATCACATTGACATCGTTGATGTGGTTTGCGATGAGTTTTCACAAGAAGTGTTAGGTTTTTCCGATAGCTCGTCAAGTGGCAATCCCACTATTTTGGATCCGATTCTTGCTAATTCCACACCAAATCTCACTCCATTCCAAGGAGGCGATTTCACTTCAAATGAAATCGACAATGAAGATGAGGTGTTGATTAGTGATGATATTTCTATTCCACCATTTCTTCCGCCGATGGGAGTTATGAGTGTTGAACCAAAATCTTCAATCGAGGAACCACCTATCCTTGAATTGAAAGATCTTCCTTCTCACCTTGAATATGCATTCTTGGAAGGTGATGAAAAATTGCCGGTTATTATTGCAAAAGATCTTGCTAATGATGAAAAAACCGAGCTCTTGAAAGTCCTTAAGGCTCACAAAGGGGCAATTGCGTGGAAAATTTCCGACATTAAGGGTATTGACCCAAAATTTTGTACTCACAAGATTTTAATGGAGGAGGACTACAAACCCGCAATTCAAAGTCAAAGAAGGGTGAATCCCAAAATTCACGATGTCATAAAAAAGGAGGTCCTTAAACTCCTTGACGCGGGAATGATTTATCCTATATCCGATAGCCCATGGGTGAGCCCAATCCATTGTGTCCCTAAAAAGGGAGGAATGACCGTTGTGCCTAATGAAAACAACGAGTTAATTCCCACTCGTGTTGTGACCGGTTGGAGGGTGTGTATTGACTACCGAAAGTTAAATGACGCCACTCGTAAAGACCACTTTCCTTTGCCCTTCATGGATCAAATGTTGGAGCGACTTGCGGGAAATGAATTCTATTGCTTTTTAGATGGTTTTTCCGGTTACTTTCAAATTCCTATCGACCCTCGTGATCAAGAGAAGACTACGTTCACGTGTCCTTATGGAACGTTCGCTTATCGTAGGATGCCTTTCGGACTTTGTAATGCACCCGGTACGTTTCAACGGTGTATGATGGCAATTTTTCACGACATGATCGAGAAATCGATGGAAGTGTTCATGGATGACTTCTCGGTGTTTGGTAATTCGTTCACGTCATGTTTATCTAATCTCGAACAAATGTTAAAACGTTGTGAAGAAACCAATCTTGTGCTTAATTGGGAGAAATGTCATTTCATGTGTAAACAAGGAATCGTCTTAGGACATAAGGTGTCGAAGGCGGGGATTGAGGTCGATAAAGCTAAGGTAGACGTCATCGCCAAGTTACCTCATCCCAAAACCGTTAAGGGAGTTCGTAGTTTCCTAGGCCACGCGGGCTTTTATCGTCGTTTCATTAAGGACTTTTCGAAGATTTCTCGTCCTATGACACACCTTCTCGAGAAGGATGCTCCTTTTAACTTTAATGAGGATTGTGTTAAGGCTTTCGAAACTCTAAAAAGGAAACTTACCGAAGCTCCCATTCTTGTTGCTCCTAATTGGGAATTACCCTTTGAAATCATGTGCGATGCAAGTGATTATGCTATAGGGGCCGTCTTAGGGCAACGTTACGACAAGCATTTCCGTCCTATCCACTATGCTAGTAAGACGATGACCGAGGCTCAATTAAAGTACACCACAACGGAAAAGGAATTCCTTGCCGTGGTCTATGCTTTTGAGAAATTCCGACCTTATCTCGTCTTAACTAAAAGCATTGTGTATACCGACCATTCGGCTATCAAGTATCTCTTAGCTAAGCAAGATGCTAAGCCGAGATTACTTCGTTGGATGCTCCTCCTCCAAGAATTTGATGTCACCGTGCTTGACAAAAAAGGAGCCGAGAATCTAGCGGCCGATCATCTCTCTCGTCTAGAAGATCCTCACAAAGATGTTTTCGAGAACAAGGAAATTACCGAAACATTTCCTCTTGAGACTCTCGGTGTAGTGAATTCTAAAGACACCACCCCATGGTTTGCCGACATTGCAAATTACCATGCGGGCAATTTCATAATCAAGGGTATGACGACACAACAAAAACGAAAATTCTTTCGTGACGTCAAGTTCTATTTTTGGGACGACCCTTATCTCTTTCGGATTTGGGCGGATCAACTCGTTCGACGTTGTGTGTTTGGTACCGAAGCTTCTAATATCCTTAGAGCTTGTCACGAGGGACCCACGGGTGGTCACCACGGTGCTAATCTCACGGCTAAGAAAGTGTTCGATGCCGGTTTCTTTTGGCCTTCTATCTATCGTGATGCACACGCACTTGTAAAGTCGTGTGATTCGTGCCAACGTCAAGGAAAATCGTCTCAACGTGATGAAATGCCGCAAAATATAATTCAAGTGTGTGAGATTTTCGACATATGGGGAATAGACTTTATGGGGCCGTTCCCATCGTCTCATGGCAACAAATATATCCTCGTCGCGGTGGACTACCTTTCTAAGTGGGTGGAAGCTAAGGCTTTGCCTACTAATGATGCTCGTGTGGTAGTGAAGTTTTTGAAGCAACTATTCTCTCGGTTCGGAACCCCTCGTGCTATTATAAGCGATCGTGGAACCCATTTTTGTAATGACCAATTCGAAAAGGTTCTAAAGAAATATGGGGTTACACATCGTCTTTCTACGGCTTATCACCCGCAAACGAGTGGGCAAGTCGAGGTTTCGAACCGAGCTTTGAAGAGGATTTTAGAAAGGTCGATTGGAGAAAACCGTGCTTCATGGTCCGACAAACTCGATGACGCTTTATGGGCCTTTAGGACCGCTTATAAGACACCTATCGGTTGTACTCCTTATAAGTTAGTCTATGGGAAGAATTGTCATTTGCCCATTGAATTGGAGCATAAGGCATATTGGGCCCTTAAGCATGCTAATTTTAACTTGAAGACCGCGGGAGATCACCGGAAAATACAATTGAATGAATTGGATGAATTAAGGGATAATGCTTATGAAAATTCATTAATTTTTAAAGAAAAGACTAAAAAGTTTCACGATTCAAAGATTAAAAACCGGGTTTTTAACGTTGGTGATCAAGTGTTGCTTTTTAACTCACGTCTTAAGATATTTTCCGGGAAATTGAAATCTCGTTGGTCGGGTCCGTTCACCATTACACAAGTGTTTCCATATGGGACCATTGAGCTAGCTCAAAATGATGGTCCCAATTTCAAGGTGAATGGACATAGGCTTAAGCACTACTTTGGTGGGGAAATTCCTTCAATGGTTGCCCCCGACCAAGACACCTTCCCCAATGATAATTAGCATTGAGGGGATCGAGTCGAGCTCATGACTCGGTAATCAAAAACGAGGTGCCTCGTGGGGGAGATCCCATGCTTATCTTTATGCTTTTTATTCACTAATAAGGGGACTTGTACCCTTCCAACTCGTTGTCTCGTGGTTGTTTGTGATTGTGTTATCTAGATCATCATCATCATCTACGATTGAAGACTCTCGTGTTCGTTTACGTGAGCCTCCATCGTTCGTTTGAAGAAGTTTTTCACGAATCCATGACATATCCTTTATTGTTCTAACAATTATCTTTTAGCATAATTAATAAACGGCTTTAGATATATTGTTGATCACCCTTTCCATGCTAGATCCTAAGCATTCGACTCTTCGTCTCTAGTATGGGGGTGCTCCACCTTTAGACTCGAAACATTGAGGACAATGTTTACTTTTAGTATGGGGGGGTGAATAGGTACTTGCTTTGCTACGCCCTCACGTTTTCCAACCTTCAATGTTTTGTTTTGCTAATAAGGCTAAAAATGGCCAAATTTTAAAAATTTTTCTTAGTTTTCATAAGTGTTTTTAAGACACGAATGTATATTTTCCGATGGATAGAATAAGAGTTAATTTTTGACTTGATGGGCATTTGGAGCCCTTTACATACCTTAACCCGCTCAATTCAAGTTTTGCTAGACTTTTATATAGGGAGCTTTAAAACGCGAAAGTCTTAATTCATTCGGGTTAAGAACAAGAACTTTTCGCAAGTTCCTATAATTGATTCTAGAAAGTCACTTATCAAGGGAACTTTAAAACGCATTCTCTAAACTTGAAAAAGTCCAAGAAAGTGCAAGATCCTATAGGTGGCTTGAAAACCCAAAACTTTGATTTGATATAGTCTTAATGAAAGCTAATCCAAATTTGGCTTAATTTTGACTTGCACGGCTAAGTATTCACGAGTCTCTTTAATTAGAGGTCTTTAAATAGTGAAGAACGAGAAATGATAGAGTTAGACAAGTGATCATGCTAAACGTAGAACATGAAAATGTTCTTTCAAAAACTCATATGTTTTTAATTGTGGCTTTTTCTTCCCATAAGATCAATGCATTAGGAATAAAACATAATTGCAATAAGTAAGGTCGTACGGTTTGAAAAGTTACTTAGCCTCTAGCACAAGATCGTTTAAAAGTTGCTCGGGGTTGAATAGAGTTCATAGCCAAGGCATAACTTATTGAAACGGGACGCGAAGATTGGCGATTATCCAAAAAGGCCCTAACAAGGCATGAGGAGCTCTATTTTTGCTAAAGATCCAAAGATGATGTGAAGTATCATTGTTCCAAAATCAATATGAAGGATCAAGACACACGACGAGAAGCTATTACTCCCCTAAAGAATGGAGAAAGTCTATCCAAAAAGACCCTAACAAGGTATGAGGATAAATATATCCAAGTCCGAAAAGGAGGCGGATCGTTGTATATCAAAATCCAAAGTAAAGATTGAAGAAAAATGATGAAGTCGTGGTCCTATATGAAGAATCTCTCAAAAACGTCAAGTGAAGAAATTCCAAATATATGAAGAGAAGACCATAATTTCAAGAACGTCTTCCCAAGATTTAAAGTATGAAGTACATGCCAAATATCGGTCCGAGAAAGGTCTCAAATCGTGAAACGATTTATGCCAAGATATGAACTTAAGGAGATACACGAGAAGCCGTTTTAAAAGATTTTGTCCTTCGGCTAACTATTGATCAAATCGTGCTACTTTACTTTCGGACTAATAACTACTCAAATAAGTCAATATGAATCACTTGTGATCCATGACAAATAGATAAAAAATGCTAGTAACCCATTTCCTTTTATAATAACTAGGATTGCGGGGAGAAAAAGTATTACACAATTTGGACGTATGAGTAGTGTTAGCATTGTGACTTGTCCCAACAATGATCTTGTTTTTGCACTTAGCATGGAATGTATGACAATCAAGGATGACGAAATTTACTCTAAGGGACATTAACTTGTTTCTATTCTTTGACCCTAAAAGTCACATTTTGGTGATGAAAATCATACATTATGTCTTTACACAATCTCGTAGTATGTTGCAAGTCTTTTACTCTTCAATAAAGGTTAATAAAATTGAACTTTGGTGATGCTTAGATACTTTATTCTAGCATTGCGTGAGGGCACGGCAATGGCTTAGTATGGGGGAGTGATGAGATGGCATTTATACATGATCTCATCGTTCTTTTCGGGCTTTAAATGTATAAAAATGTCATAAAATACCATATATATGCTTGTGTTTGTTTACTTGTGTATTTTAGGTATGGATATCGTGAAAAAGACAAAAGATCACAAGAATCAAGGAAAAACGAACACGAGAAACGAAGCCGTACAAAGAACCGGGCCCTAATCATGGAATTTTCATCAAATACCCTTGAAGACTTGAAGACAAAACAAGATTGATCCTTATTCTTTGAAGAAATGACACTTAAAACCCTTGTATATTAATAATTACAAGTTTGGTCCCTTAAGTTTGTCAAAATTTCAAAAAGGTCCTTCAAGATTGAAGAAATGGCAAGATTAGTCCCTCAACAATTTCAAATTGCCAATAATAGTCCCTCAACAAGTAAAAGACTCATTGAAGACCTTTGAAGATCAACATTGTCCAAGATTAGTCCTTGAAAAATCACCAAATGTCAAATTACATCCTTGATAACCTTTTATCAAAAGTTGGTGCCAAAATTGTCAAAGTGGGAAAGTTAATTATCAAAGGGATGCAAGTTTTAGGCTGAAAATCTTTAAAAGCCAAAAAAAACCAAAAACCAAGGACCAAAAGTGACAAACCTGAAACATTTGAACAAAATAGTGCGCCTAACACCCACACCACCCCCAATTTCGGATCAAATGGTACTTGTTCATCATTCTTACCACCCCAGATTTTACCCTCACTTTTACTTGGGTAATTCTCAATTAAACTTGCACACAAGTAATTCACACATGCCAAAACCTATCCCACTCCTAAAAACCTGCATCCCACTCATGTGCACCAAACCCCCAATTCCCCAATCCACCAATCACATCATTCCTTAGCCCCCAAGCACATGACGTGGCTTAAATCAATGGCCAAGATTATTTGCTTCCTCCCAAAGCAAAATAAACGTTCAAGATCAAGAGAGGACAAAATGCACTCAAAATCATTCAAGGGCACATTTGGGATTTTCTATGTATTAGGGTTTTATGTTTTTATGCTTCTAGGATGTTCTATAGACTCTATAAAAGGAGCTCACAACTTGTGTGAAGCCCTTGTTCCAGTTTCTAGTCTCTCACATGTAATTCCTTTTTAAAGAAATAAAAAGTTTGGTTTTTGAAATATTCAAGTGTAATTCCTTTTTTATTGTTTTTAAAAGTTTGTGTGTTGTGAGGAGATTGATTCTGAGTTCCACTTTGTTTTATGGTTAAGCAACTTTGATTTTCAAAAGTTGTTTAAGGTTTTGAGATTTTGAGAGATTTTGGTAAAATCTTCTCAAAAGGTTTGGATGTTAAGAGGTTTTGATTAATTGGTGTTATAGGGTTTTAAAAACGTTTTAAGAAAATTAAAAAGGATTTGGAAGAGTTTTTAAAAGAGGAAAAAGAATCATATTATATCAAATTATTTTTGTTCTTGTTTTCTTTGTTTTGTGTTCAAATAGGTTGAAGGCTTGTTGATTTAGTTCAGCTCCAACCCGAGTTGGATTGGAGGAGGATTTTCATCCTCTAGGTTCTTGGATGTAAGAACCTAAGGTATCTTCCTTTTACCTTGAAAAAGTTCAAAAATAGCTAGTTGTATGATATTATTTGATTATGTGTTTAAGTGTGATTTAGCTGTTGATTTGATGTTATTTTGAGTTGATATACATGTTATGAAGCTTTGATAACAATTTGGTTAGGTTTCATAAGGTTTTGATTTGGAAAAATTGGTTTTCAAAAAGTTTAAAGGGTGTTTGGCAACAGGTTTAAGCAGGGTACAATCATTGATTTGTGTTGCTAAAAGATGTTAGGTTACTAGATTAAGGTTTGAGATAGATTGTTTTATTGTTGTGTAATCATTTGATCAAGTTTGGAGTGAATTTGGAGTGTTTAAAAAGGATTAAGGGTGTTAAAAATCTGCATAACCATATTTTGCTCATTTTTGTGAAGATTTTGATGCTAGATCCTTGAGTGCTTGTTTTGCTTACTTTGTGGTGTGTTTGGTGTTTAATTTATGTGTTATTGACTCCTTGTGCTTCATTGAGCACAAGGGTGCCCAATTGTTCCAACATATCCATCAAACAAGCTCATTACCAAGCTCCTCTTGGCATCAAAAGTGCACAAGTGTGCACTTATTTGGTTCATCAGCAAAAATACCAGGCACGTTACACTAATTGCGCCGCAAGACCAACTAGTTGCGGCGCAACACAAGGAGCTACAGACCAAAGGTGTTCCCGTTTCACAAGTTGCGGCGCAAGACAGAAGCATTGCGGCGCAACTGAAGGTGCTGCTGATCTTGGTGATCTCGCAACACTAGTTGTGGCGCAAGACCCCACTAGTTGCGGCGCAACTAAGTGACTTTTATTTTTTTTTTATTATTTTAATATTATTTTATTATTTAATTTTCAAAATTTTCTTTTTCTTTATTTTTCATTTTTCTTAAGTTCTATAGCATTAAATAGGACTATTTCCATTTTTAGATTATTTTTATCACTTTTAGATTTATTTTTATAATTATTTTTAAGTTTAATTAGGTTTTAATCATTTTTAATCATTTTTAGGGTTTTAAAAATAGTTTTAATAGGTTTTAATTTTTAGAAAATTACTTTTTAGTCTTCTAATAATATAAGTTAAGTAATTGTTCAATAAAATCATATTTTAGACTTTTGAATTAGTTAAATTTAATTTTAGGGCTTTAATTAGCATTTAAAATTAATTATTTAATTAACAAAAGGTTTTAAAATATCTTTGTTGGATTTTTATCTTTATTTATATTATTTTAGACTTGTCTTTTTATTTTTGATATTTTGTTTTTGGTTTTAATAATTTTTAATTTTTGTGGTTTTTCTACGGCTTTACGTTTTCGTTTTTTACGTCATAGTGTAATTTCCAAGAAACCGTCATTCCATCTTCTCAATATTAATCTCAAAGAAATACAAGTTAATTCACAACACCATACCTCCTTGGGAAACGAATCTTTCATCTCATTTTATTTGATTGTGGGTCATTACTTGTGGTTTTCCTAAATCACTCGTCGATACTTACCGCTCATATTTAGTTGCTTGTTTTTCCTAAAGCAAGTTATCTAAATTTTACCGCAATCAAAGTCCAAGACCAATTCTGAAGATTTATCGAAGAAAAAGTCAAAAGACGGAAGTTTATCAAAAGCCGAAAAACTCAAGTCTAATTTATTGAAGAATTAAAAGACGAGTTCAAAGAAATCCCGAGCCAAAAGTCATTTAAGTCCAAGATTAAAGAAGATTCAAAGGCTTAAGGACTAATGGTGCAATTAACAAAGAGATTAAGAAGGAAGGACCTAATGATGCAATTAAGAGAAAAGGAAGGAGGAGAGGAAGCTTCCTAATCCTCCCCTATATATAGATCATTAAGTTAATCTTTTCATTTTGTTGGCTAAGGTGACAATTAGTCTTCCACCTTTTAATTACTTGCACATTTACTTTATTGCACATTTAAATACTTGTCTTGCACTTTTAATACATTTAATTTCCAAGTAAGTGTTCTTTAATTATCTTGTTTTAAATCTCTCATTCTACCTTTCTTTCTTGTTTGATCTCTATGTTTATGTGCTTATTATCTTGCTTATTTGATTAAAGATTGTGTTTTTATACTTTTGATTGTTTTAGATCATTGATTTTTATAGCTTATTGTGTTTATTTTTAAGTTTATAAAGTTTTTATAAAAGTTACTTTTATTTAAAAGTTGCTTTTGTTGGGAATAAATTATGGGTCAGTTCACTAGACGCTGATAAGAAGAGTTCAAGCGCTGATAAGATGACATTGGACGCTGACAGCCAAGCGTTGACAGTGAGGAAAGTCAACGCTGATAGCCTGGAAGACAAGCACTGATGGAAGTTATCTTATACGAATCTTTTGTTTATTTGTTTCTTTATTTATATATGGTAAAGATAAACTCGACATTGTATTTTCCATTATTATCATTACCTATAATAGTTGATTCGTAGCTTCTTGTACAAGATTTCTTAATCTATAAAAGAAGATCTTTTAGGTTAATGTTAATCATCAGTTATAATAAGTTTTCACAAGTATTCGACTGTTAAACCTCTTTCATTGTAATCAAGTTTGATTATTCTAATACAAGTGAAAGTTTGTTTAACATCTTTGTGTTCTAGATTAAGTGTTAATTCCGCATAACACTTAGTTACTTTATTCATAAGCAAAGGTTTCTCTACGTGTATTACTTGATCTAATCTCGTATACACAAAGCTTAATCGATCTAAGTTTGGGATCAACAAGTGGTATCAGAGCTTGTTGAGAAACTTTTGATCTTTAAGTAACGCAAGAACCCTAAAACACCAAAAACCCTAAAACAACGAAACCCTAAATTTCTCAAAACCCTAAAAACATCATGTCTGGCTCAGAACAACCTCCTGCTCAACAAATTGATGGTGTTGGAGGATGGGACTGGAGCTGGAACTTTTTGGCTAAGGATCCTTCAAGCCAAATGGTTAAGAGCCAAGATTCCAAGGCCATGGTAGCTGTTCAACAAATTGATGGTGTTGGAGGATGGGACTGGAGCTGGAACTTTTTGGCTAAGGATGAGGAAGAGGACAAAGCATTGGTTGCTGAAGTTAAAGAAGAGCATGTTGAATATGCTCTCATGGCACACTCCTCCTCTTCATCAGATAATGAGGTATATGATGATGCTTTCTGTTCTAAGGGTTGTCGTTTAAATACTGAAAAACTAAATAAGGAGATAGTAAAATTATTAGATGAGGCAAGTTCTGAAAGATGCAAAGTATCTAATTATCAAATTGCTCTCACCCAAACAGAAAGGACAGTAGCTGAGTATAAGAAAATAGAGTTTGATTTAAAGGATAAAATAAATATCTTAAAACATGAGTTACATGAAAGTAAAGATATTCAAGATATCACAAACAGGGTTAATCTTGATTTGATAGCTAAGTTAGATGAGGCTAACAAAAATAAAGATAATGTGAGTCTTAAAATCCAGAGATTTGATAAGGCCACACAAACCCTAGGAGAGTGTGTTAGTAAACAAAGAGACTCTAAGGACATGAGTGGGATTGGGATGAAAGATTATACTGGTGTTCCACCACCAGCTGGGGATTTCTATGGTGTCTAATCAAAGGACTTATCTTGGACTGGCTTGCCAGAACTCCAAGAGAAGGAATTCATTCCTCCACCTAGAGTGACTTCCCCAGTTGAAGAGTATAAACAAAAACTGACTGACCTAGATGAGTGGAAGAAAGCTAACCACACTTTGTTTGTTAAGGGAGGTTTGTTGTGTGAAAGTCCAAATGAGCCCACACCAATCACGAGCCATGATCCTACACCTATTAAAATCACACACCCAACCACTGGCAAAGCTGTTGACCTTGGCTCACAAACTGTTAGAAAACCTAGTGTTAAGTATGCAGAGATGTATAGGAATACTAGGTCACCAAAAAGCCAAGTTAGTAACCATAGAACAGGCTTCCTTGCTTCTAGACCTAAGACTATGTCTAGAAAAGCCTGTTACACTTGTGGTAGCTTCTCACATTTGGCATACAAATGTGTCAACGCTTCAAATGTCAACGCTGACAAGAACCATTTCAGCGCTGACAAAAGTCAACATAGGTCAAATACTGTCAGACACAAAACCTTTGTGAACAAAAGTTCACAAGTTGTTAGACCAGCCCCATTCTTTTCTAGAGGGTCTAACACACATGGCCTAAGACCTTTCCAAAAGACAAACACTTGGTCCAATAGGCAATGGGTTCCTGTAGCAAACCCTAGGTTCAACGCTGATAAAGGCAATCGGGGCGCTGACAAGAACAATTTCAGCGCTGACAGACACACTGCCAAACCTAGGTATTTGCAACCACAGGGAAAGGGGTCTAAAGCTTCTACTAGCTTAACATGGAGACCAAAACAAGACCAAAACCCTAATTCTACTGGTCTTTCTATGACATGCAACAGGTTTCATTATATTTCAAAGGTCATGTCAAGACCAATTGGGGTTAACTGGGCATTTCATCCAAAAAGGGATGAAAATGGGGTTGTTATGAGAACCAAGTCTGTTCTTGTTGAACAACCAGATGAATCCAAGTCTTCCAAGGCTTGGGTTCCCAAAGAAAACTAATTTGTTTTCTTATGTGCAAGGCATTCAAAAACAGGTTAATGACTATGGATATTGGGACAGTGGATGCTCTAGGCACATGACTGGGAAAGAAGATTACTTGAGTAACTTCACACCCATTGAAGATGGTGATAAGGTTCTCTTTGGGGGCGGATATGGAACTATCACAGGCAAAGGAACTCTTATCACCAACAACTTACGTTTTGAAAACGTATTTCTGGTAAAAGAACTCGACTATAATCTTTTTAGTGTATCACAGGTGTGTGATAACAAGAATAAAGTTCTTTTTACTGATACTGAATGCTTGGTGTTAAGCAAAGATTACAAGCTCCCTGAGGAGAAATACATAGAATTTAGAACACCAAGGCATAAAGACATATATAATGTGAATCTTAATGGAATTAAGATGAATAATAAAATGTCATGTTTTTATGCTAAAGCTTTAGTAGATGAAAGTAATCTTTGGCACAGGAGATTAGGGCACATAAACTTTAAAAATATCAATAGACTTGTGAGACTTGGTTTAGTTGATGGTTTGCCTGAAAAGGCTTTCCACAATGACCACTCTTGTGTTGCATGTCTTAAGGGCAAGCAGCACAAGGTCTCATTCAAATCTAAACAGGTGCACTCTAGTTCTAAACCACTTCACTTATTGCATATGGACCTCTTTGGTCCAACTAATATAGAAAGTTTGAAGGGTAAATCATATTGTTTTGTCATCACTGATGATTTTTCCAGGTTTACATGGACTTTCTTTTTAGCCAAGAAAAGTGAAACTGCCCAAATTTTGATTGATTTCATTACCCAGATTGAAAAGAAGAGTGGTAATGAGGTCAAAATTCTTAGAAGTGACAATGGGGGTGAGTTTAGAAATTAGTTACTAGAGGATTTTTGTGCCAAGAAAGGGATTACTAGGCAGTTTAGCATAGCTAGAACCCCACAACAAAATGGGGTTGTTGAAAGAAAGAATAGAACCCTAATTGAAGCAGCCAGAACCATGTTGGCTGATGCCCACTTTCCTATAGCCTTTTGGGCTGAAGGTGTTAACACAGCTTGTTATGTTCAAAATAGGGCATTGGTCAACAAAATACACAATAAGACACCTTATGAGTTACTTTGGGGAAGGAAGCCAAATATTGGCTTTCTCAAGCCTTTTGGTTGTCATGTAGTTGTTTTAGAAACTAGTGATGACCTAGGTAAATTTGATGCAAAAGGTGATGAAGGCTATTTCATGGGTTATTCAGTGCAGAGCAAAGGATATAGGGTTTACATTAAAAAGGAAAAACGTATACTTGAAAAAGTACATGTTAGGTTTTTAGAGGGTAAACCTAGTGATCCTGAAAGTGGTCCAAATTGGTTGTTTGACTTGGAACCTTTATCTAGAGCTTTAAATTATATGCCTGTTACTAATCCAGACATTGTGAAGGTAACTTCAAGTGTTTTGGAAAAGAGAATTGGTAATGTTTCAGGTACACAGGTTGCTAAGAAGGATGGACCACAAGCAGTTGAGTCATCTCCCACACAAGAATATGTTACATTTCCCATATGGACAGATGAGTATTATGCTGCTGCTGCTGCTGGAAAGGATAAAGGTGGTTCTTCAATACCACCAGTTGTTAACATGCATGGTCACTCAGGCGCTGACAAGCACAATTCTAGCGCTGACAAGACCAATTCAGACGCTGATGGCTCAAACGTTGACAACAATGATTTTGGCGCTGACAAAAGTAATTCCAGCGCTGACAAGCAAAATTCCAACGTTGACAACACTCATGAGCATTTCGTATCTTCCAATTTTGAACAAGGTGAACCTTCAAGAATAAATGAAGAGGTTCAAGATGGAAGAGAGTCTGAAGAAGATATTAGCAACATGGAGGATGATATTGAAGACAACAGAATTCTTGAAAATGGAATTCCTAGATCTACTTTGAAGAATCATCCTCCCTCTCAAATCATTGGGAATATCATGACTCTTGTTCAAACTAGAAGATCTCACCAGACTCATGATAGCTTCATTGCTAATATCCACAAGAAGGTTGATACCCCTCTTGTACAAGCATGTTTGTTTGCTTGTTTTCTGTCACAACAGGAACCCAAGAAGATTTTTGATGCTCTCAAAGAACCTAGTTGGGTGGAAGCAATGCAGGATGAGCTTCACCAATTTGCTATACAGGATGTTTGGGAGCTGGTTGATTGTCCTAGATATGTGAGACCAATTGGGACAAGATGGGTTCTAAGGAACAAGAAAGATGAAAGGGGTATTGTGGTCAGAAACAAGGCACGTTTGGTAGATCAGGGATATACACAAGAGGAAGGGATAGATTATGAAGAGGTCTTTGCTCCTGTTGCAAGAATTGAAGCTATAAGAATTTTCATAGCTTATGCCTCTTGTATGAACTTCACTGTTTATCAAATGAATGTGAAGAGTGCTTTCCTCTATGGAACAATTGTTGAGGAGGTATATGTCATGCAACCTCCTGGTTTTGAAGATCCTGAGAATCCAGAAAAGGTTTATAGAGTGAAGAAAGCTATGTATGGACTTCATCAGGCCCCAAGAGCATGGTATGGTACATTGTCCACCTACTTGGTGGAAAATGGTTTTAAACGGGGCACCATAGATCAGACATTGTTTACAAAGAAGAAAGGTAAGGATGTCTTACTTGTTCAGGTCTATGTTGATGATATCATTTTTGGATCTACAAATCCAAAGATGAGTGAAGACTTTTCCAAGCTTATGACAGATAAATTCAAGATGAGTGCAATGGGTGAGATGAACTTCTTTCTAGGATTACAAGTTCAGCAGAAAGAAGATGGTATCTTCATCTCCCAAGACAAATATGTAGCTAAAATCTTGAAGAAATTTGGTTTTTCTCCACATGAAAAGAGTGCTTCCACTCCTATGGATAGGGAACACCCTTGGGGAAAAATTGGAGCTGGAAAAGATGTGGATGTTAGGCACTATAGATCAATGATTGGCTCATTGATGTATCTTACAGCCTCAAGACCTGACATCATGTTTGCTGTGTGTGCTTGTGCACGCCATCAAGTGAATCCCAAAGAATGTCACCTTTTTGCTGTGAAAAGAATCTTTAGGTACCTAAGATGTTATCCAAATCTTGGCTTATGGTACCCAAAAGATTCTCCATTGGAGCTTATTGCATATTCGGACAGTGACTATGGTGGTGACAAGTTTGATAGAAAATCCACAACTGGTGGATGTCAATTTCTTGGGAGTAGATTGATATCTTGGCAATGCAAGAAACAAACAGTGGTGGCAAACTCTACAACTGAAGCAGAATATGTGGTTGCAGCTGCTTGTTGTGGACAAGTCTTATGGATTCAGAACCAGCTGTTGGATTATGGGTATAATTTCATGCATACCAAGATTTTTGTAGACAATAACAGTACTTTATGCATTATTAAAAATCCTGTACATCATTCTAAAACCAAACACATAGAAATTAGGCATCATTTTATAAGAGATTGCTTTGAGAAAGGTTTAATACAACCAGATAGGGTAGACACAGAAGATAATGTGGCTGATTTATTAACTAAACCTTTTGATACTGGAAGATTTCAATATTTGGTAATAAATATTGGAATGGTTAATCTCACTTAATATGTGTTTTGGAACCTTTTTGTAAAAGTATGTACAGGATAATGCATTGTTATTGGTCTTTGTGACGATTTAGATTTTTCCACTTTATTTTTCTAACACTGACAAAGGTAAATTTAACGCTGACAAGTGTTATTTTGCCGTTGTTAGAGGTATTATTGTCTAACGCTGACAAGAGTTCCTTCAACGCTGATAAGTGTTGTCGGGGCGCTGTCAGCAACAATGTTAGTTTTGTGGTTTTCAATCTAAATGTGTAGGTGATGTTAGCTTTATGCCATTGGATACAGAGTTGCTTATGGATCTTTGAAGAGCTATTTGGACATGTTTTTGTTTATGGATGATGGTTGGAATATTTATATTCCTATCTTGACATAATTTTTTAATGTTCATATATATTTTGAGAAACTCATGTATCATAGTTTAAGGGGAGGTTTAAAGAACCTTTAGGACTCTTGGGTATTCTTATAATACTCTTATCACAATTCTAGATTGTGTCCAAAGGTGAGTATGGGTTAGTTTTACTAAACCATGAGGCACTATAGCATGCAAAGTTGACAAACTATGCATGCTGCCAAGACATTTTTGGCCTAGAATTGGTTGTGGTCTGTTGGGAGACTTGGGAATATTTTTGTTATGGGTTTACCTGGGAGTTATAAAGGATTTTATGAAATAACTTTGTTGGTAAGTATTTTGGTTAGCAAAGGACACTTGAGGACATTTGTGTCTATCTTGCTTAAGCAAGTGTGCATAAGTGGACAGTGCTTGCCACCCAGTAATTATTATCAACTTGCAAGATATTTGCCTTAGGATAAATTACTCTGTTAAGGTCTTTTTCTTTTTAAATATTTTTATTTTTAGACGCTGACAAGTTTTTCTCCAAACGCTGTTAAGACCAATCATGACGCTGACAAGGCTTTAGGCAAACGCTGACAAGAAAATATAGTCGTTGGGCGTTGATGAGTTATTTTTGACCGTTGACACCTAGTGGGCCCTACCTAGTTGTTATTTTTGACTAATCTTTGGCCATAATTTTTGGGGAGTTGTTACTTTTAATTAATGCATGAAATAAGTTATATTTGATTCAATATTTTCATCATTACTCTTTGAATATAACTGCCTCATTTTTGACCAATCATAATCATGCATCTCTCCTATAAATTTGGCTAACTTTTCATTCTGGGTATTCATATTTTCTTGTCTAACATCTTTCTCCTAGATTTTTTTCATATCACATAACCTAAACAGCTTTCAACATGGCACCAAAGTTCAACTCAAATAATCTGACATTGGAGTTCAAGAGCCAACATAATATGGTAGCTTACTTGGACGCTGATAATGATTTGTTCCCTCAGTATTCACAAATGGTGGCATTTTTAAATGCATCCTCCATAAGGTATGCACTTTCTCATGAACCACTTGTCCCTGTCGCACACATTAGACAGTTTTGGAATAATGTAAGTTCCACAACAGCTAATGGAGTGACTACATTAACATCTATTGTTCATGGTCGAACATGGGTGGTCACTGAAGCTTTGGTTCGCCAAGCTTTGCGTCTTAATGACGCTGATGGTGTGACTACCCTTGCCATTGTAACAATAGAACAAGGTCTTAGGGAATTGGGTTATCCTATTCCTGCTGATGTCGCTTTAAATAAATATCATAAACAGGAATTTCCCTCAGATTGGAAATATTTGATACATGTCCTTCTTCAATGCTTAAGTCCAAAATGTACTGCTTTTAATGAAATAAACAGGTCCATTGCAAGTGCTTTGGTTTGTATGTCACGTGGGCTTAGGTATAATTTTTCAAAAATGATTTTTGAAGGGATGTGTAAAAATAAGGGAAGTAAAATGACTTTGGCTTACCCAAGATTTTTGCAAATGGTGTTTGATTTACAAGAATATTGTCTTAGGGATCATGACCATTTTTATGAGATCCCTAAGCAAAAGAAAACCATTTTTGACAAAATGATCTCCACAAACAGACCTATACCTCTCACCCAAGCCATGCTTGAAGTAATTCAGGCTGCCCAACCACATCCAGACCCTGAACCTCAACTTGAGCCTGTCCTTGAACCATTACCTTCACCTGAACACATGGACGTTGACCAAGCTAATGTCAAAGCTGACACTCAATATGTCGGCGCTGACACAGCCAACCCCAACGCTGATGACATCCCTGAACAATCCCAAACACCCCTTAATCAACCCACACCCACACAATCTACATCATCTTCCACCCCTTACAATCTAGGTTGACTAAACGCCAAAGGACTGCTGGAGTGTTCTCCTCTAGTGGTCCTAGCCATGTTGCAGAGAGAACCACCTCCACTAGTGTGGCTGGTGACATGGGTGAGGCTGGACCTATTGGTACAGGCTTAGAAGCTGGCCAAGACAGGTCCAACATTGATAAGACCTCATCCATGCCCTATGATTCTATTTTGGGAGGTTAGATCCCCATTCTAGCTGAGGGCAGATTGGAACCTATGACATTGAATGAATTGACGGCTGCTGTCATTATCTTGCAAAAGCAAAATGTCAGCCTTGTACAAATTGTCAATAATCAGGGCCGTGAACTCCAAGCATTGAGGGAGCGGGTAACTGTTTTGGAGAATCCTAGTAGCAGGAGTAGGATGGAGGAATCTTCCAAAGGGGAGGATGAAGTGGATGAGCTTATACGTACTGCAAGTGAAAGGAGTTCACATGATGGTGGATCCTTAGATATTGCTGAAGCTCTTACAAGCCTGAAGAAGCATCCTGTCATTGATACGTCCAAGGTAACTCCATTAAACTTGGAAGGATCTTTCACAGCAACAATGCAACATATTACACAGGACGCTGTTGCAAGCAAAGTGGGCGCTGATACAGGTTTGAACGCTGACACATCCAGCGCTGACAAAGGTAATCAGGGCGCTGATAAAGGTAACTTGAACGCTGACAAAGTTGCAGGTGGTGTTGATGTATTCCAGTCATCAGCAATCATCAAAGATGTGTCCACACAGGTTTCTTCTTCTACCTTACCAATTATTGATCCAAAAGACAAGGGTAAGGGGCTTATGGTTGAAGAAGATGTTCCAAAGAAAGATGCAGCACAAATTGCATTTGATAAACAGTTGGCTGCACAACTTTTGGAAGAAGATTTGAGGAGGAGTGGTACATCACCATTTGTAGCCACTGAGAGTGAGGATGAAAGTGATGAGGAAAGTGACAAAGGCAGCTCAGATTCAAGTATACAAATCATTGAAGATCCAGAAAGACTTGAATATGGAGATGAGTTGGCAAAAGAAAGATTGAGTGATTTGAAGAAGCAGGTTGATTTTGACCTTCCAGAAATCACCAGAATGTACCATGCTTGGGAAGATAAGGTAATGGACAACCCAGGGATGAGTTTGTCAGATCAAATTTGGGGGTTGGAAATTCTTCTCAGGGTACAAGATGATATAAAGGTGATTTTTAAGTATAATGCACAAGAGGTCAAGACTTGGCTTAGAAGAGATAGCAGGCAATTGTATTACAAGTTGCTTAGATGCCATCAACCTGGATGGACATACAAGAAGTTGCTGGCTTTATCTTTTGAGGAGCTAGAGTACAGGGCATATCCTATTTGGAGGCATGTGCAAGAAAATAATGTCTTACAGTTTCTTTAAGAAGAAAGGAAACAGGAGCTTGCTGAGGAAATGCAGATTGAAAAGGAGATGAGGATTGCTCAAAGACCAGTGAAGAAAGGAGATCCTCTCCAATTTCCCAAAGATATGGATATGTATGATCCAAGTGAAACTGTCATAAGGAAGCATCTCAAGCTTTCTCCATTGGAAGCTTCAGATTTGGTTAATGTAGTATCTCTAGATGCCAGAAATCCAATCATAAGTTTTGATGAAGATGAGTGTGGATTTTGGAAGATTGGCAGATTTGGGAAGGAGGTACACACTTTCACTTCGATTATTTCTATCTTTGCAAGCATAGACAGAGAAGACTTGGTGCATCTATGGAGATTGATAGAGGCCAAGTATAAGGCTGAAGCACCTACTTCAGCAAATGGAATAAGACTATGGCATACATTTTTGACTTTGTGTGGTCCAAGGGAAGCAGATCCTGCCATATGGAAGGAACTTGAAGATGACCTCAGTGGTCTTCATTGGAGGCTTTATTCTACTTGTGGTGTGTTTCATTTGAGTTCTACCAAGTTCTCAGAATATCTTCTTGTGGATGCTGATTATTACTTGTCCAAAGGAGTACTGGAAAAGATGAAGGAAACACCCTTGGAGATTGATTACACTAGTGACGTGGCCAAAGACTTGATTAGATATGTTTATCACCAACATAAGAAGTTTTTGTAAGATTCCTCCTAAGCCTTAAGTATTTATTCAGAAACTTGATCATTGGAATAGATATCAAGTTTAGGGGAGGATTGTTGGGAATAAATTATGGGTCAGTTCACTAGACGCTGATAAGAAGAGTTCAAGCGTTGATAAGATGACATTGGACGCTGACAGCCAAGCGTTGACAGTGAGGAAAGTCAACGCTGATAGCCTGGAAGACAAGCACAGATGGAAGTTATCTTATACGAATCTTTTGTTTATTTGTTTCTTTATTTGTATATGGTAAAGATAAACTCGACATTGTATTTTCCATTATTATCTTTACCTAGAATAGTTGATTCGTAGCTTCTTGTACAAGACTTCTTAATCTATAAAAGAAGATCTTTTAGGTTAATGTTAATCATCAGTTATAATAAGTTTTCACAAGTATTCGACTGTTAAACCTCTTTCATTGTAATCAAGTTCGATTATTCTAATACAAGTGAAAGTTTGTTTAACATCTTTGTGTTCTAGATTAAGTGTTAATTCCGCATAACACTTGGTTACTTTATTCATAAGCAAAGGTTTCTCTACGTGTATTACTTGATCTAATCTCGTATACACAAAGCTTAATCGATCTAAGTTTGGGATCAACAGTTTTTCGTAAAGCTTATTCATTTCGTGTTTTAAAAGTCTTTAAATTTCAGTTTAGTAGCTTATTTTTATACGGGTTACCTTAGGATTTTAGACTTGTGCTTATTTGATTAGTAGCTTATTTGTTTAGCTTATTTTTGGTTATTTCTACGGTATTCCGATCTGGTAATCGGATAAGGGTTTATACATTCCGACCATAGCTCTTTGGCTTGCTCGGAAAAGGGTTACAACATTCCGATTGGTGGTGTTTAGCTATATTCCGATCGAGGTGAGTGACAATCATTCCGATCTGGACTCTTCTAACACATTCCGATTGGAGGGTAAAGTGGTATTCTGATCAGAGATTTAGGTTGGTTATTCCGATCAGAAAAAGTGACAGCTTTCCGATTTGAGTTCCAATAATATCCCGACGAGGTGGATTCTGATAACCCCCATTTTCCCACTTTCCGATTGAAACATTCCGACCAGGTAGGTTTGTGATATTCCGATCTGAGGTTTTTGCTTGGTATTCCGATCGGGTAGGTGATAGTATTCTAATTGGCATTTTCCGATCAATATTCCGACAAGAAAGGGTAGTACATTCCGACGAGGTTTGATCGGAATACATTCCGATGGTGAGTTTGGTTTAGTGTTTTGTCTTGTTTAATTTTTACATTCTCATTTTAATACTTTGTCTAATTTTAATTTCCGTCACGCTTTTAATTTTTGTCATCTAGTTATTTTACTTTTCAAAGTTTTTAAATATCACACCTTTCTTTTAATTAGACTTAGATTTATTTTAACGCCCTTTTATTTCAACGCCAAATTACTTTAACGACATTTACTTTTAAGTTTTGCACATTTAAATTTAAAATCAACCAAAAATATTTGTTTACCAAAAACAATAGAGTCACACATAGAACCTAGATCAATTCGATTAGAACACGAGAACGATAATTTTCATACTAGGTAAAAACCCAGTTATTAGTGAGTTTATGAAACAACACAAATTTCAAATCCCAAAATAATATTCACGGATAAATTTATTTTCTGAAATGTCGGACTGTCACCAAAACGGTGTATGTAAACGTGAGCACGTAACGTAGAATCCTCCGGTTTAGACGTAGTCGATGCTACTTCAAGACGTAAATCCAAATTTCTTCCCAGAAATGGGTGAGTTCATAATATAATATTAAAATAATGTTTTTAAATAATACTTGAGAATAAAATATCAACCATAAATTGACAGATTGTCACAGCATTTACCCCTAAACAGGATCTTTTTCCTCAAAGATCATCTTATCTTACTACTCGCTTCTTATAGAGTTAAAGCCATGTGGGTATTTCCTCCACATTCGGTCTTTTCTCACAAGTGTAATTCATTACAATACGCGAGTTCCATCGAACATAACTACGGGAATAAGATCAGGCTTACTGTTGACTTACTTTCTCTATCCATGATGTTCACGGGTTTTTGATGAATGCAACTTTTCGCCGATCTAAACTTTATCAAGAAGAATTCAGATTTTCACTCGATAGATATTTATCAAGTTCGGTTTATAAAACATAATTCACCTAGCCCTTGAAGTCATAGGGTAGATCCAGCTTATATGCCTTTCAAACCAATCTTTTACATTATCTCAATTATCCCATACAACGGGGACTTATATCCCATGATCTTTAAAATCATCAATTCATTTTTCCATTGTTAAAATCTTTGGCATAACTTCGCCACCCATCCTTCACTTCAAGATCTACATTTCATATTTATATAACCTCCTGCCCACTACTGGCAGTCAATAATCAAATCCTAGTTTAGACAATCACTTCAGGTCTCGCGGGTTAGGTATTTTGCAAGGTTAGGTTTGCCATCATAGGAAACCTTAAACCTAAAAGACATGTCCAACTCACAATGGGTGTATGTAGGGTGTCTTCCTTCCAACTCCTGCTTACAAATGCTCTAATATATATCCTCACAAGATTCAATCTCGATCCTAATACGATAGTTTTCAATGATAATCTCTCCAAATGAAAACGATTATACGGTTTATTACCAAAGGTCAATCATTCAAGCATAAAACAGCACTTCTAGTATTTTGTATCGTTACTTTACCTCGTCCCTTCGATTGGGGTGGTACATAGTACTCTCATCAAGATTCGTTCTCAATGACTTCTGAGCAAATCTCTAGAAATTTGATGCGAAGCGAGGATCTTGATAGAGATGATCGATACAAGCACACCATGTTTACATAACTCCTTTAAATACAAGAGTCAATTTCTTCATCAAGAATCTATCATTAACAAGAATGATATTAGTAGATTTGGTCAGTCTGTCGACGATGACCCAAATCAAATCAAATTCAGATGATGACCTTTGCAATAGTTAGACGTTTACTAATGTATGAGGCGATGTCTGCCTTCATAATTTGCCATTAGTACGGCTTCTTCAGACAGAGATACATTAATTTAGAATTAATATGAATAGATTACTTAAACCTATTAGATTCCAACATAACTAAATCTCAAAATCCTCCATATTTAAATAATCACAAATGGCCTTATAATCATTTAACTCCATCGGCTCTTATTACTAATGGTTCACATTAGCCGCGAACCACTTTTATTATCTATATTATCCTTTCTATATAATGTGTCAGTATCTACATTCACTTTCCTAGATGGAATAAATATCATGACCGTATTTATTCGAAAATTCTTTCTTCACATTTTCTAAGTCTTAGTTCTATCTCAACCATTGTTTTTATCAGTTTTGCTTGTTCCGACGTTTTAAAGCGTCGATAATTATTACACGTAAATTAACAATAAATATTAAGTTTTTATGAAACGTAAACGTTAAAAGTTTAAATTTCTTAGTTCGACCAATTATAATAAAATGTTCAAAACAAATTTGAATTTAATTAACATGATTTTTGCTGATTTATCGAAAATAAGTAATAAGATTCGTAAATGTTCGAAAAATCTTTGGTTATACTTTGGTCAAAATTTTCTTTGTTGAAAAGAAAAAATTGTCGTTTCAAATTTCAAGTGATGGTTTAAATGGTTTCCTCAATCCCTCTTAAGTTGTCTTGAGGTACACACAAACATTTACCCCTAAACAGGAGTTTAGTTAAATGTTCTGGGTTTAAGGGAATGATTCCTTAAAAATTCTTTTAATAAAACATTTGTCAAAACATATTTGCACTTTCTTTTTGGTATAACCCTTAGCCTTAATGGCTCTAATTTTTGAAGAGTCAATATATTCCATTATATATTAATTACACGGTCATTTAATGTAAATGATTAAGTCTTAAATCACATGTTAAATATTCAAGGTACAGGTTTTCATTGTTCAGCCAATTCAGGGCAGTTTATAAATAATTATTAACTCATTCTTATTCATATAAATAAACAAATGGTCCTTAATGATCACAAGCATGAATTTATCAAATTACAGCCCACACACGTGATTCACCAAATTTATGAATGCTACATGTGTATTAGTTAATCCAAACGACATCACGGGAAACTCATAATGTTCATTACGAGTTCTGGATGTAGTGATTGGAATAGATAATCTTTTTTTTTCGCGGACGCGAAGTTGACGATAACCATGCCGTGAATCAAATCTTTAGAACATACGCTAGAACCTTGTAAATGATCGAACAATCTATCATCTTGGGTAGTGGATATAGATTTTTAATCGTCAATTTTACCTAGTTCTCGGTAATCAATAAATATAAGGAATGATAACACCATAGCTCTTCATAATGACGAGCTTGGTAGAATAAAAGCTTTCTCCGACAACTCTCTCAGTTGTACGGTAATTCTTTTAATATAGATGGTGCTGACGTAAAGTGCACATGCCACAGGTGCAGCACCGGGAATATAATCAATACCAATTTTAACTTGCCTTAATTGCGAAAGTCTAGGTAATTCATCAACAAACACTTCCTAAAGTTTTAGATAACAGAAACATCTTTTAATAAATTCATATTAGGTTCTTTCTAGATTATAATATCTATGACTAATTCACATACATTCACAATATAATTTCAAGTCTAAATGCAGGATATGGTCATCCATCAAGAATTATTTAGATCACTTTTGATAATAAACATCTTATCTTTTAGGGGATATCTACTCGAGTTCGCATCAATTAAGACAATGTCGTCATGTCATAATCAATCAATCCATTCTACTGGCACTATCAACTTTTTAGTTTTATTGTCGTCGATAAGATGTGAACTTCTCAAAAGAATAATAATAACTCATAATCCTTCGCAAATTCAAGGATATATGGAGACACAACTACCATCAAAAGAGTATGGTCAACGCATAATCTACGCGAGAGAATTTCAAATCAGATACAGACGAAAACATTTAATGAATATTAAAATATTCCATGTTTTCATGAATTGAGTACGCATTCGAAAGTTCCTCGGATCGTTACCCAGGTCATTCGAATGAAATCTAATCAAAAGAAATGATAGGAACGTCGATACATCCAGTCGGGTATCAACACTCGGTAATCAGATACTTTTCCTAAGAATCTCACTACGGGAGAATTGGAAGGGAATATCAGTTGTCAAATAAGTCAATATCCAAAGATGAGTAAATTTGAATTAGAAGAATAAATGGTACGGGCATATATGTAGGTGTCCCTATCAATATGTCCTTATTTTTCACTTCTTGCATATCTCATAAAATTTAATCTTTCACAATCTTCAAAGAAAGTGTAGTGTTTATTCATTAGTTTTATGGTGACTACTAATCAGCCTTGCATGGTCCATTCCAAATTGTATGTAGGCGCGCAACTATATACAATTTCAAGATTAACGATGCAATACTCAGTTCGTCAAAATTTTGTCATCATGTTTATAATAAAAACATTTTCATGCATAATTCTTAAATAAGAATCAAAAATAAATTTACAAAGATTTTCTTTGTTATGAAAACAATTAAGTTCTCCAAGGTGTTTCATAAACAACTTCATTTCGATAACAATCACTTATAAATCTCACTTTGAATAATCCTTATAGTGATGAAAATTCAATTTTCTCAAAGGATATTGTTTTAACTTTATAAAAAGAATGAGTGATCTGCAAAAGATTGATGAAGAGTTCTTCACCAAGAACTAACTAAAATATAATAGGAAATGATCTTAGCCAAATAATCATGAGGTTCATGACCTCGATGGCACTCAAAAGGAATAATCCACAACGTAACTCAAATCGAGATGAGTACTTCTTCAATGGTTGCATCACTAATGCGAACATTAGGAACAAGCAAGAAAAGATATATAACATTGATACATGTAGGATTTAGAAATCAAAGGTAGTCTTTTCATTAATCACAAACAAGTCAAAATTGTACCGTAACACATTACGTGTCACTATGTCATACAATTCCAAGAACTCATCCTACCAACTGATATCTCAGTTAAGTTAGGGATTTTTAAAAGATACCACAATGAATACTAATCTACAAGAGGTATTAGGTGTTCCACATGTCCCGGAAGATCCATCGGTCCAATTCAGAAGAAGATTTCTTCAATTTATTTCTTGGACACTGGATATCCTCGTCATTGGACAATGGCCTAGGAACAACACTTAACACGAATCCACAATCAATTAAAACCTTATAACTCAATCACAGAACTTAACGACTTCCTCTTACAATCTCATATTCCATACAAGTTAAATTTTACTTTATTCAAGTTTCAATCAACTTATACTCAATTCGATATCCTACCTCATTTTCCAATACTTTCAATCTCTATTCTTAGACCTTAATAGGGCAATAAAGGCTCGATATAAGCAACACTTAATTTCCAATCCTATAGCTCCTTCATCAATAGTTATCAAATGAGACACTAGCATGAGATGACTCACACATTAAATATTTCTTAGAAAGGTACTAGTGGCATGAGGCTTTTGGGTAAAGGTTCCAATGACAGCCTCAAGTGCAACATTCACCCTTTCGATTTCCAAATTTAAGAATTGGGTGACAACGAATCAGATGACATCTTTCTAGGTAACAACGTTTTGTCAAACTCCACTCTATAAGGAAAGATCGTCATGTCATCGATATCAGATTTAATCTCGCCAATTCTTCTTTAATATCACAACCAACTAATATCAACATTCCTACGAATATCAACCATTTTATTGGGATCATAATTATCCACAACTTGGTTTAGATCTGGAATAGCTAGAATTTCCTACGGGAATAGCTTCGATTGATTTACTAGGGGATTTAGGGTTCCTTGTGACAATCTACGTCGTATAAATACCTCGTATAAATATCAAAATAATCATCAAACAATCATGTAATAAAATTACATATATATATATATATATATATATATATATATATATATATATATATATATATATATATATATATATATATATATATATATATATATATATATATATATATATATATATATATATATATATATATATATATATATATATATATATATATATATATATATATATATATATATATAAAATCCAAGTTATATATATATTAAAATAACACTTCTCAGTCTGGCCTTGTCGGTAACTCGGGAATTCTTCGACACCGTTATAGTCAAAAGATTTTTAGACATTTTGAGAAAAATGTTTATAGTGAAAAGATTTTGAAATGTTTTATTCAAAACCTTGGTTTTAAAAATCTTTCGTTCTCTATAACAAGAGCTCTGGTACCAAACTGTAACACCCCCAAATTTACACAATTCAATACAGCGGAAGACTCGTTGGTGTTACGGGATAGCACATTACTCACATCATAGACAACACTTAAAAATCGCGTCGTTTAATAATAAATCATTTTCATTCATAAATATCAAAGTTACATAGGTCCCAAGTCATTGTATTTCATACAGGTTTTACAAAGCATTTGAATGGAAATAGTTATTTAAGTGCGGGCCATGAATTCTTATCGTCTTCCCGAGAATTACCTTCAAGTACCTGAGATAAAACATGCTAAAAGAAAAGGTCAGCGATAATGCCGAGTGAATTCATAGAGTTTAATGAAACCATTAATGTATCATCGGTATATAATTATTACCAAAAATCATTTTTGTACAAATCTTTATAGTAGACCATGAAATAGGCCAAAAACATTTTTATACAAATCCTTGTCAAAATCACAATATAGGCTTTCGCCTTCAAAACCATTATACGAACCAATGTCATAAAAACATCATACAATACGTTTTATAATGTTGTATATAGTTAAATAAAAACCGTTATATGAATATGGTTATGAAAAACCAAAACACGAACATAATATCAATAGTAAGACCCTATATTGCTAGCCAGGCAATATATCGTAATTTAGTGCGTATAGCAGTATTTCGTTATTTTTGGATTATTATAAGCCGCATGACATTGTTACCTTACTATAATAAACAACGGGTAGCTAACCCGACAATCATTTGCCCATCTAAATTAGTGTGTCGTCACAATAATCACGCTTGTGTAAATCTTCTCATACATAAATTCGCTTACCAATTAATGTGGCACGACGGGGATCAACCGTCAAGGCGCGAACTGGGGTGATCGTCCCCAAATAGTAATATTATATGCATAAGCGTCTACCAAATCCCGGTAGTTCACAATTCATGCTAATGGGACTTTTAGTGACATAACCTAACTTTAATAATCCATTTCATTTCATTTATCGGGTCATAATATCATTCATCGGGTCATACAATCATTCTGGTCCAAATCAATAAACAAGCAATCGGGACAAATGGTGTCCTATTTTATCAAAACTAACATGTTATCTCCATCGCGGGTTTATAAATCATTTCATAAAAACATTTAAAAGAGTGTGAGGCTATGAACTCACGTTGATGTGGGAAAGCGGGTTATCAGCAATTCGGATGTACGGTACGTGCTTCAATCACGGAAACCTAGACAAATAATACTCGTCTTAGACTTTTGTCCAATGACTTTATAAAAATAACAATTATGTATACATATGATGATTTTATACATATGATGATGATCAAGTGGGTTTATACATCTTTACTCATTCATTATAGTGTTTATGTGTTGGAAATTTTCAAGACTAGTTACACTAGTTCAATCTTGTTTACATTTTGAAGCCCAATGGGCCTATTACAAGCCCAATACTATTCATTAGCCCAATTATACTTTTATTATCAGTATTATACTTTGTGTAATGCTATTTAGACCTAAAAAACATGCCTAAATACATGCCTAATGCATAAATCACTTGTACATGTGTGTTGTACATTTTCTCTCTCCAAATTCCCACCAATCATTTATTCAAACCAACCAATCAAATCATTAGACACATAAGTAGGCATCATTATTAGGCACAAAAATTATTTTTCTTATACCTTTATCTGTTGGGCCCAAATGGGTTAAGCCCAATAAATAAGTTTATAAGTGTTTTACCAAATTAGTCGGGTTTATTGTCCATTAAGGCTACTTTGGCCCGTTAATGTCTATATGTTGTAAAGCTCGGGTTTTATCGGTTTTTACTTGTTATATATGTTTATATATTAGTATGTGAGTTTATAAAAGTTTACATTAGACGGGTCCAACCGTCTATGTTTTATTTAACAAAAACGTTAATCTTTTGGTTTTAGCCAAAAAGACGTAAAACTTAGTATATAGTTTTTATAACTTATAAAAACTTACCAAACTACCATTTTTATATAATGTCCATTTATTTATACTTATGCATTTTTGTATAAATGAAATATATAAGTTAGTGTGTTTTAATTCACATTTTATACTATATTTATTTGAGTGCTTATATAATAATATTAAACTTTAATTTCACAAAATCAGTCCTAAAAATCTAGTTTACTAAAATGATCATATCTAGAGTTCTACATGGAGATAGAACCCCAAATTTTTATCACAGAAACTACATGATATGTGCTTCATTTTATTCCCGTATAGCTACTGCTCATTTCATGTCTAACTATCCTTAACAGTCCCTACAAAACAGACTATTCAGATTGAAACAATAATCTTGTTTTGATCATATCTCACTCATTTTGATGATTCCATTGCATGGCCAACTCTCACATGTGTATGACCTCTAACAATTACTGTAAATGGATTCCACCATGCAATTTTATCATTTCATAACTTGGTTACTTACTGTTTTTATACAGCCAACAATTTAAGCAAGATTTTAGCCTTGTTTCTTATGGTTTTTCATCTTTTTAATCATATTTATCAACACTTGATCCCCACACAACATTTTTATCATCATATATTCATCATATACATATACAATAAGAAAGAAAATACATGATTACATAATCAAAATAACAAGAGGATAGGAAGAACAATCTTTATACCACCAAGATTAAGTAGTTTGAAGGATCAAGACTTGGTTTTGGGTCACCAAATCTTATGAACTCTTGTATGAAATCTTCAAGATCACCAAGGGAGATGTGGGTCTTTGAAAATCAGCCCTACTTCATCTTGGAAACTTCTCTTTGGATGTTAAAATCACCAACAATCTATAGAGCTTCAAAAGGGCTTCATCATATGTGTGAATAACACATGATTTCATGGTTTAAATTGATCAAATGAGGGGTTTAGTTGTATGAGTGGGACGAATTTTGAGAGAGAGGGAGGAGAGTTGTGTGAGATTTACATGGAGGAAATGAAGTTAGTGGTTTAGTCTTGAATGGTTTTGTTAGGTTGCTAGTTTGGTAAAGTAAGTAGGACATGTGTCCTAGCTTACTTTGTAAGCTTGACACATGAGATGTGTTGTTGTAGCTAGTTTTAAACCGTCCCATGTGTGGGGGTGGGGCAAAACTTGTTGTTGTCTCATCCCCAATTATTTACGGGTACTCCTCGATTCTAGTTTCCTCGATTTACGTGCCCTCGGGTCGTTTTATGAAAAACGTTTTTATAAATTATGAATCAATGGCACAAAACGAATCTAATAAAAATTGTCTCATCAAAAACGGAATTCGAAAACGTAAATACGTAATCCTAAGGTTTCCGGTTTAGTCGTAAAGGACGTTAAATTATAATCGTAAGTCCTAATTTCTTCTGTAAATTTGTGAGTTTATGAAACAACACAAATTTAAAATCCCAAAATAATATTCACGGATAAATTTATTTTCTGAAATGTCGGACTGTCACCCAAAACGGTGTATGTAAACGTGTGCAATTAACGTAGAATCCTACGGTTTAGACGTAGTCGATGCTACTTCAAGACGTAAATCAAAATTTCTTCCCAGAAATGGGTGAGTTCATAATATAACATTAAAATAATGTTTTTAAATAATACTTGAGAATAAAATATCAATCATAAATTGACGGATTGTCACAAAGGTGTGGTGGGTTTACCTTGATTCGTAGCCCCAACAGTCCACCAAGGGTGTTTTGGTTAAAAACCTGCAGGTATAGACAATAAGGGTGCGTTTGGGTTTATAAACAGTGGGAACATAACAGACAGTGGGAATAATAAGAAGACAGTGGGAACATTTCACAAACAGTGGGAACGAAATGAGCGGCAGGGGGAACTGCTGTCCAGGCCGTAACCATGGGAAGGTCTGAGATCTCGGACAGCACTAGGCTGTGAGATCTCGGACAAAGAGGGCAGAAAGAGGGGCGTTGGTTGTTGTTTTGCTGTTTGCTTTGTCGTGCGACCGGGACTTTAGAAGTCTCGGTAGGCTTAAGTTGACTCGGTTTTGGGGTCACGGGAAATAATAAATACATGATTGAAATTTATATATGATTAATCACGTTTATAAATTAGTGTTAATATATAAATTAATTAAATGGTTTTGTTGTAATAATATAATTAGTAAAATTTAATTGATTTTTAACGATCTTTTTTTAACCACTCAAAAACATGTGTTTTATCATGATTTAATCTTCAAGAAAAACTAATATGAAAATCTTTCTAATTGAGAACATTCTATTTATAGTGGGTTACTAATTATAGTAATGTTATAATATCATAATACAGATTACACCGTAATCGGTAGTACAGGAATACATTAATCAGAAGTATTAAAAAATACTCAGACTCACCAGTCATGTACGAACAGTAATACATGAATAAGTAAATTAACTAATTACAATTGAGATAAATAAAATATACGAATATCAGTTAACTTATACGCGTCCTTTATTCATGTACCTCGCGTGAAATCAGAGTAGACTTACTGTCAATTGATGTCGATCGATTACTGGACACGAGGTACGGTTTTTCTGTACATTCAATAAGGACTTACTTTCTATGTATGATTAGGATTCCCCGTCTACAGCCAAATGTTTTCCCCAGTACATGGATTATCAGAAATTATTTTAAAAAAGGCATTGCCTGATCCTTATATACAAGAATGACCAGTTAGTTGTACTAGTTACGGAGGTACCGTAACCATGACACTTGAGGCACCGGTGTCGTGACTCACCTGTAGGAGAGTGATATCCTGCAGCATCCCACTCAGCTCAGCTTGGCTACTTTATCAGTATTATTAGTGGGGCGTATGGATGCATCCTAGGCTTATCAGTTTACAGTTATCAAGTGAATGTGGTGTGTGCTCTACATCCTTCACATTGGAGCTGATCCCTCCACCCAGCATAGTATTTAGAGGTCACCCCTCTACAACATTTAAAGGTTGCCCCTATACAGCATGACGAGGTCAACCCTCCAGTTATTCATGCACCGTTGTTACAACACATGACCTATATAAGCTCTGGCAATTAAAATACAGTAAATGCATGTTTTCAGATTTAACAGACAACAATTCAGCTTTATTATTTATAAATCAGTCTTTACAGATTATACATAGATTTCCGCTGCAACTTTACTTATCAGTCTTACAGCTCGAGTATTTTATCATTTGTTTCATTTCAGTAATTCCTTATCATGCTTTATATCCGTTCACTAAGCGTTATGCTCAGCCGTAGTTCTTTCATGTTCTAACGGCAGGTACACCAGGAAGCTCTTAGGATTCTGATAGCATGTGCATTGAATGAAAGCTATCCGAACTTCTTACTTTAGGCACTTCTTACATTATTCTGCTTATTTGGACATTGTTTAGTCCTTTCCTTCAGTATTTACTTTTCACGTTTTGAGCTTATGTTTGGATTACCGATGTTTGATTCCGGTATTTCCTTTATGGTCAGTTAATGTTTTAGGACATTTACCTTATTCTTTGATGACACACTATAAATACACGTGACGGTCCACTTATCTAAGTGGTGTGTTACAACATCAGTAGCTAATTGAAGGATAATCACTTTTTCTAAGACTTAACCGTAAATCATTAGAAACCCTAACACGCCTAGGTTTTCTTCTTAATTTCACTTTAAACCATTATTAAGCCTCAAACCAAAGACCCAAACTTCTTAATTACAATATCTATACCCTAATTAAACCCTAATCCATCACTAATCACATTCCTAAACCCTTAATCACCAAAATTACAAAGTTACAAGCCCTAGTTTTTGATCCGCCTAGCTTTTTCCCTCCAAAAAAGCATTCAAACACTTTCCCTCCTATTTTTAATCTTTGGATCAGATCAAATAGATATTTTGGGATATTTCTAAGTAGGTGATTCACCTACTTGTGTGCTACACATCATTGTTCTAATCCATAACATGCCGTGACTTAATACTAGCCATATACTTAGATATTTTTGATCCTAGACCTCATGAATCATTCTTAGAATTGCATAGATCATTTCTAGGCTTCACCAATCACCACTCCCAAGTTCTTACACGTGTTGGGACAAAACTTGTAGCTTAAGGGTTAGAAATAGTATAAATAGGAGTCTTTAGCTTCATTTTAGAATCATCCGTCACTTTCAATCTGCTACACCTATACAATCTGTTATTACACTTCCATTGAAGTCCTAATAAGTCTCTAAAATTATTATAAAGATTTGGAAGATGTTCTAGGAGTTCTTGAATAGTTATGAGGAAGATATAGTCCATATACCCCATTAGGAGCCATTTTGGAGCATCCTAGGTAATCACTTTGTTAGCTATGATTTGATCTTGTTATAATATTTCTTAGAGTTTTTATAATGTTAATAAGATGTTAGAAAAATAATCTAAAAGAATTTAGAGCATTTGATCCTTTTAAATGAAAGTTATAAGGTAAAGATGTCTTAAAACCCTATTTTTGTAATTTACATGAAATAATGAGCAAAAACCCATTTCAAAAGCTATAATTCTGGTAAAATGTTTTTATTATTATTATAAACATGTTTTGAAACTTTGTTTTAAAATTCCAGATCATTTGGTCCATTTTTAAGGTTGTTATGTGATTTTTACAAGTATAGGGACTAAAACTATCATTTTTGAAACTACTTAACTTTTTGGGCCAAAAGTGTCATTTTGTGAAAGTTAAATATATAAGAATAAATATTGGTAATTTGAGCTCCTAAGGTTAAATATTGAGGGTTTAAATACAAATACTAAAACTATATACTTTAGGGTTAAAAGTGTAATTATACCAAAGTATAACCAAAAGGGCTATTTTTACAAAATTTGAAACTAAAGAATATTAATTATAAATATGAGGAAGTAATGAAAGTATCATATTAGTATGGAGCTTTGTACAAAGATGTTCCATCTTGATATTACGTTCGGACTGAGTTGTTTGGTTTACGATTTAAAGTGCCCTCGCTCCTCAGACGTTTATAGAATGGCTTCTGTTAGGACCTTTGGAATAGTTATTTGTAAAAGGTAGACTAGGAGGTATTTAGTTCCTCCTGGTCCTAGTATTAGTAGGAGCAACACGTGATCCTGGTCTTATAGAAAGTCAAACTTTATTATTTAAGAGTATTCTGTTAGGATATGCATGAAATATGTTAGGAAAGGATATGCATATCAGATTTACACGTTTTGGTTTAATGATGTATTAGGGTTTCCTTGTAGTATAAAAGAAACCTTAGGCAGAAGGGTTACATACACCTTCATCAAACATTATTCTAGTTTATATTAATATTAGAAATCCTCAGTAAAGATCAAGTCGTTATAGTTTTTCTGTTCTTCTAGTTCATAATATTTGTATTCCGCACTTATATTGTGTGATTTATCTAGAGTCTCTCTGTGAATAGACTTGTGATTACAGAAGTCGTTCACCGTTCCTAACAGGCTGCAAGATCCACATCTAGTGGACCCAACAAGTGGTAATAGAGCCTGGGAGAGTCTCTGTACAAGAAGAATCAATTTTTCTTATTACTAACATCTTTTTTTAATCATGTCTGCCTCGCGTTCTACCCAAACAGGAGAAGATAGCACCCCTAAAACACAGCAACCTCAGCAGATCATTGCTACGGTTTCCAACACAAATGGTAAGTTTCCTCTTCTAAAAAAGGATGAGTATGATAGCTGGGCAATGAAGATGGAATGTTGGATCACCAACACTGATCAAGATCTTTGGAAGATTATTCTGAATGGAAACAGAAAGAGGTTTACTGGAAGAGACAAGAATGGTAATATTATTCTTCTTGATCCTAAAACTCATGAAGAAATCACAGCTGTTCAGAAGGAGATCAAAGCAAAAACTATTGTGCTTCAGTCTCTTCCTGATGATCACATGGGTGACTTTTATTACCTGGATGATGCTAGAGAAATCTGGAACGGGATAAAAGCAAGGTTTGGTGGGAATGAGGAGTCAAAGAAAATGCGCAGATCCACGTTGAGAGATGAATTCACAGACTTCAAGATCTCAGAAACTGAATGTATTCATCAAGGATATGACAGGTTCCAAAAGATACTGAGCCAGTTGAATCAACTCAGGTCGAAACCTGACAATGGAGATATCAATTCAAGGTTTATTAGAGACTTACCCTACTCATGGAATCAAGTGGTAATCTCTCTTAAAGCAAAAGGTGGCCTTGACTATCTTAATTTTGATGATCTGTTTCATAAGCTCAAAACCTTTGAGCCTCATGTGAGAGGATACTCAAGTGATTCTTTTCCTACTCCTGCTAACTCTGCCTTTGTGAGTTCCATGGGATCTAGTACCATGTCTTATGCTAGTAGCCCAAGCTATACTGTGTCTTCTCAGCATACTTCTTAGCATACTTCTACTCCTGAACCGAAAGTCAAGTCTGGTAGCATGGTAGAAGCTATTCTTTACTCTTTTGTTGCAGATGTTGATCCACAACAGCAACTTGCTTTTGATGACTTCAAACAGGTCGATAAACTTGACCTGGATGAAATGGATCTCAAATGGCAGATGGCCATGCTCACTCTCCGGGTTCACAAGTTTGAGAAGAAAGCCGGTCTAAAGTTTAACTACAACCCAAGAGAGTCAGCAAGGTTTGATAGAAGCAAGGTTAGATGCTATAACTGCCAGCAGCAAGGTCACTTTGCTAGGGAATGCCCTAACAAGAATGACCAGGAGAAGAACAGGTACTCAGGCTTTAAAATTCAGGAGGTGAAGGATGACAAGAAAGCTTTGGTATCTGTTGACTCTATGGTAATTGGAGTGATCATCAAAATGCTACCCTGGAAACAGTTGAACCTTCTACTGACGTGTTTGCAATGATTGCTGAGAATCTGTCTGATGCCGATGAAGCAGAAGAATTTGCTCTTATGGGCATTTCACCTCAGGTACAACACTTTCCTCTTGGTTGTCATGATAAATATTCAGAATTGTTGCCTCAATACAATTAATTAAATGAACAAAATGAATAAGTATTTTTTAGAGGTTCAAGCATATAAGAGTTCTTTAAAAACATTGGAACAACAAAAGAGGTGGCTTCAAGATACTCAACGAGAGTATGAGGATAAAAATAGAATTTTGAACATTGATTTAGAAAACACCACAAATATGCTTAAATAGACTGAAAAGGTAAAAGATGACAGTATCAAGGATAAGCAAGACATGAAGGAAAAATTAGATTCTACACTTTTAAGATTTGAAAAATGGTAAAATACACCTAAGAATCTTTCAAAGTTAATTGATAGTAGCATGTCTGGTAGGACTAAAAGAGGGTTAGGAGTTGATAAATATATTGATTTAGAAGATGTGTTTGATTTATCTTTTTCAAGTGTCTATGATCCTGACAAGGAGGAAGAGGGAAAACCTAGCTACAATAGGTTTCAACCAGCTGCAGTAATGCATTCCGTCCCTCCACCTCTTACAGGAACTTTTATGCCCATTTCTAGGCATAATGACTTGGATGGATCACAGACGCATGAGTCCCCAAAAAGTTCTACTAATACTAATGACTTTGTCTCTTATACTTTCAGTGACAAAGCCAGTGACTCGGCATCATGTGGTTCAAATGAAGAGTCGAGACCTACAAGCTCCAAGACAAATGACCATGCTGCTACCAGTGCTAGGAAGAGTGAAGAGGGAGTTGCTACTACTTCAACTGTGTCTAGTTCTGTTTTATTGAGTCCTAGGAACAATGTTTCTCCTAGAGTTGAGTCTAATAAAGTTAGCAGTATGAAACAATGTCATTTGAATAAAAGGTCGTTTAAAACATGTTTTGTTTGTGGAAGTAAATTTCATTTGATTTAAGATTGTGATTTTTATGACCAACATCCTTCTGTTTATCAAGCATTTCCTGCTCCTGGTCCATCATGAGTTGCTCCATATTCTTATAGAAGACTAAACCCATGTGCCAAATCTTTTTCTTCTTCTAGAAGGACATCTCCTTTAGCTTTTGATCATTGAAGAAACAATGTCTTAATCCCTAATAGACCAACCAGCAACTACTTTCAGAACTTTAATCAGAATTATGCATTTAATTCAGGCCAAATGTACTTTGGGTTGGGAAATTTGGTGCTGCTGTTAAGCCCTCAGCAGGTTGTTCTTTGTCAAACAATATCACCCATATGATGAATAGGGAACCTAAGAACAACAGTGGATCTCGTCAATCATCTTGGCTATCTACTAAAGTTCCACAAGTCAGGCTCAAACCTAAAATGGTTTGGGTCCCTTTAAGACACTAAATTTTGCATATATCTTTTCTTGTTGTTGTAGGTTACTCCATACCAAGATCCTACTCTAGGGATTGTTGATAGTGGATTCTCTAGGAGCATGACAGGGAATAAAGTACTTCTATCTAACTTTGTACCATTTTAAGGCGGAAAGGTCTACTTTGGAGGTGGTGAAGGAAGGATCACTGGCAAAGGAACGATTCAGACGCCTTACCTTAATTTTGAGCAGGTCTACCACGTGGAAGCACTTCAACACTTCAACTTGATCTCTGTCTCTCAAATTTATGACAAGAAGCACTTTGTTCTCTTTACGGATACTGATGCACTAGTGTTATCCAAAGACTTTAAACTCCCGGATGACTCACAAGTTCTACTCAGAATCCCTAGAAGACACAACCTCTATAGTATCAAGCTGAATGAAGTCAATCCTACTGGTCAACTAGCATGTTTGGTTTCTAAAGCCTCAGAAGATGAAGCCACTAAATGGCACAGAAGGATGGGACATGTGAACTTCAAGACCATTCACAAATTAGAAAATATGAACATTGTCTCTGGTTTACCTCCCAAAACTTTCAGAAATGACATCAATTGCCTTGCTTGCAGCAAAGGCAAACAACATAAAGAATCCTTCAAGACCATTACTGCTCTCAGCCTTATGACTGAACCATTGCAGCTGCTACACATGGATTTATTTGGTCCTACCTTCGTTAGGAGCATTTACCACAAACAATACTGTCTTGTGGTAACTGATGGGTATAGCATGCTCACGTGGGTTTTCTTCTTGGCTACAAAAAGCGAGACCTACTTAATACTCAAGGACTTTATTACACTAATTGAGAATCAGTTGTCCAAGAAGGTTAAAGGAATTCAATGTGATAATGGAACAGAATTCAAAAATGCAGACCTCATAGCACTTTGTAATTCTAAAGGTATCAAACGGGATTGTAGTGCAGCAAGAACTCGTCAGCAGAATGGTGTTGCAGAAAGGAAGAACAGGACTCTAATAGAAGCTGCGGGAACAATACTTGCCGATTCCAAGCTTCCAACCATGTTTTGGATAGAAGCTGTCAGTACTGCAAGTTATGTCTTGAATAGAGTTTCTATTACCAATCCTCACAAGAAAAATCCCTATGAGCTACTCACAGCTAAAGTTCCTAGCATTGCTCATTTGAATCCATTTGGATGTCCTGTCACCATTCTAAATACTAGTGACTATTTGGGGAAATTTGATGGCAAGGCAGATGAAGGATACATAGTGGGATATTCAACTCACTCTCGGGCTTATCGTGTCTACAATCTCCAAGCCAAGAGAGTAATTGAAACAATTAATCTCAGGTATTTTGAGGAGAAGTCAAACATACAATGCAAGGGTCCTGAATAGTATTTTGATCTTGATTATCTTAGTGATTCATTGGGATATTTTCGTTTCAAAACTAACCATGATGCAGGTCCACAAGTGTTTGCAACTTCTAGTGCAGGTGCTCATTCTAGTTTTTCAGACTCAGATGAGGATGATGATATTTTTGTTGTTCCATCCTATTCCACCACAGTCTCTCCTAATGCCAATGCTACTCCTAGTAATGCTACTCCATCAGACATTTTGGACTCGCAAGGAGCTCTTGATACATTACTCAAGCAACAACAAGATGCTACTACAGCAGCTGCTCAAGGAGGTTTTGAGTTTCCTTTGAGTACCTATGCTGACAAAGCTACTCCTAGTATTCCTAATGTTACTCCTAGTGCTAGTTTAACACCTACTGGTAGTCCGGATAGTGATCCCACTTCCTCGACTAGATTCTCTGGTCCTTCTGACCTGGGAAACTATCAAAAGAAGTCTTCTACTAAGCTGGATGATATTCATAAGCAACCAATAGATGGCATTTTCGAATCTGCTTCATATGATGATGACTTTGTTGGGGATCTTAATAACTTGGCACCAGAAGTGGATGTAGCTTCTAATCAAGTTCTGCAGTCGCATAAAGACCATCCTACTACTCAAATCATTGGAGATCATGGTTCTACTGTCAAGACTCGCAGAATGCATAAGAAAGCAATGTCTGATCATCATGCTCTTGTGAGCTATATTAAGGACCAAAAGCGTAATAATCACACAGACTTTCAACATTGTTTGTTTGCTTGTTTTCTTTCACATGTGGAACCTAGATCAGTCTCTCATGCTCTTGAGGATCAAAGTTGGGTGGAGGCTATGCAGGAGGAGATGCAGCAGTTCTTGTTTTAGAATGTTTGGATCCTGGTTGACTTGCCAGATGGAAAGACAGCAATTGGTACCAAATGGATTCTCAAAAACAAGAAAGATGCAAGGGTATTGTGGTGAGAAATAAGGCTAGGTTGGTTACACAAGGTCACACATAACTTGAAGGCATTGACTACACTGAATTTTTTGCTCCTGTTGCTAGGATTAAGGCCATTCGTCTGTTTTTGGCTTTTGCTTCTTATGTTGGCTTTACGGTTATTCAGATGGATGTCAAGAGTGCATTTCTCTATGGCAAGATTGACGAGGAAGTTTATTTCACTCAACCTAAGGGCTTTATGGATCCACTTCATCCCAAGAAAGTTTACAAGATGGTCAAAGCTCTATATGGACTTCATCAGGCTCCTAGAGCTTGGTATGAGCGTCTTTCCACTTTCTTGTTGAAACATGGCTATAGAAGAGGCACGATTGACAAAACACTATTTCTTAAGAGGAATATCAAGGACATCATTCTTGTTCAAGTGTATGTGGACGATATTATCTTTGGTTCTACTAAAAAGGAATGGTGTGATGAGTTTGAACAACAGATGAAGGATGAATTCCAGATGAGTGCTATGGGAGAACTTACATTTTTTCTTGGTCTTCAAGTCAAGAAACAGTCGGATGGAATCTTCATCAGTCAAGAAAAATATGTTCATGAGATCCTTCAGAAGTTTGATATGGACCCTCTTAGACCTGCAGCAACACCTTATGAAGTAACTAAAGTCAAACTCAAGAATGAGCCTGATCCTCTGGTAAATGTTCACATGTACAGGTCAATGATTGGCTCACTCATGTATTTGACCGCATCACGTCCGGATATTATGTTTGCAGTAAGTGCTTGCTCTAGACATCAGGTGGCTCCAACTGTTTCTAATTTGAATGCAGTCAAGAAAATTTTCGAGTACATCAAGGCTCAACCCAAGCTAGGGTTGTGGTATCCTAGAGAATCACCTTTTGTTCTTGAAGCCTATAGTGATAGTGACTATGCAGGTTCTAATAATGACAAAAAGTCTACTACTGGTGGTTGTCAATTTTTGGGTCGAAGACTTATCTCATGGCAATGTAAGAAACAGACGATAGTAGCTACTTCTTCAACAGAAGCTGAATACGTAGCTGCTGCTAGTTGTTGTGGACAAGTCTTGTGGATACAAAATTAGATGCTAGATTATGGGTTCAACTTCATGAACACCAACATTTTCATTGACCTTCAAAGCACTATCTGCATTGTGAAGAACCCTATTTTTCATTAACGTACAAAACATATTGAAATTCGGCACCACTTTATAAGGGATGCCAATGAGAAGAAGTTGATACAGGTTCTTAAGGTTCATACGGATGATAATGTTGCTGATTTATTGACTAAAACCTTTGATGGTCCTTGGTTTAACCACTTGGTAGTTCACATTGGAATAGTCAATCCTTGAGACCTAGGATTGAGGGGATGCTAAGCCTAAGGGGAGGCTTAGTGTACATATTTACTTGCACAGGCTAACATATTGGTAGTTTCTAACAACAGATTTCTTGGGTGTTTGCGGTGTGTGCTACTTCTAGTGGAGGATTTTGGTCACTTCTGGTGGTAGTTTTCAGCTTCTAGTGGGTACAAATCCTTCAATGTCATTGATGGTTGGCTTCTAGTCTTGGTTTGGGTCACTGTTCACTTAGTTGACTTTCATTGACCACATTGTGCTTCTAGTGTTGACCCTTACGCGTTTTGACTTTTAGTCAACGCAAGTTACTTTTGGTATATATCCTATTATTTAAATTTGGTAACTGGGATTTGCAAATAAAGATAAAAGGGGCAAGTGGTTACTTTTGCATTAACTGCTTAATTTGAAATGGCAACCGACATTATTAGGGGTCAATGAACAGTTACAAAACCATTATTTATGGTCAAATCCCACACTTGACTCCTTCATCCCAACCATCTCACACACATACGCTCCCACTCTTTCAATCTCCAATCAATCATCTTCCATCACTTCCAATCATCATCCATGGTTGCTCTGCTATACAAACCCGATCATAATAATGTGGCATATCTTGGAGCTGGTCCTAAACGCGACGAGTTCACAGACATCATCAAATTTAATGAGGCTTCTAACCTCATGTATGCTTTTACGGTTTGCCCGACTGTCTATGATAGTGTTATTCGCCAGTTTTGGGCCACTGCCCACCTTGTGGATGTTTTGGGACGCCCACTTGAACTCCATGCTACCATAGATGGACGTTCATATGTGGTGTCTAAAGCTTCTATTAGGTCTGCTCTTCATCTTCAGGATGAAGGTGGTCTTGTCTCCATTCCCAATTCTGAGGTATTGGATGGGATGGCTGATCTTGGTTATAATCATGGGGGGAAGTTTAACTTCCAGAAAAATAGGTTTCCCCCCCAATGGAAGCTTTTAGTGCACTTTTTGATTCATTGCTTAAGCCCAAAGTCTGGGAGTTGGGATGCATTTCCCATTCCTTTGGCTACTGGTTTGATTTGCATAGCACAGGGTCGTGTGTTTAATTTCTCTCGCTACTTGTTTGATGGGATGGTTTGTAATCTTAGTAGTACTGGCTCTAGGAAGAAGTTTCTAATGTACCCTAGGTTCTTGCAACAGGTTCTTATGTGCATACCTAGAGATAAGGAGGAGTATGAGACACCCAAGCTTAATTCTAAAGTGTATTCAAATATGGAACTTGGTTTTAAGGGGGCTTGGAGGCCTCTTACTGATGTTATGCTGGGCCTTACCCAAGGTTCTCCTAATGTTATTCCTCCGGCTGATGAAGCCGAGGAGGAACTTCCATTGGGGGATGATCCTATGGAGGAGGAGCATCCTGCTAGCGGTGAGCCTCATGTGGAGGTGGAGGAGCCAACTAAAGAAGTGGTGGTTGAAATGACATCCACTTCCAGGGCATCCCCCTCTTCTCTACCACATAAGTCCCCATTTGTTGATACTCCCCCTTCCAGTCCAGCACCACATTCTGCTGAGAAGCCGTCTAGCTCTCATGCTCATAATGCTGACCCCTTTGTTGCTTCTGGTTCCAATGATGCTTTTCCTGATCCAAGTCCTCTTGGTGGGGAAGCGGAGGAACCTGCTTCACTAACTTCTTTGCTAGATCTCATGCGGAGGTATTATGCAAGGATTGTTTCTTTGGAGACCGATCTGAATCAGCATCGCAAGCTCACCCGGGAATTTGTCCTTCCATTGGCGGACAGGATTAAGGCTTTGGAGTCGCAGCAGAGGAGACAAAAGAAGAAAGTTGTTCTTTCTAATTCTGATGAGGGTATTGAGGAGGATGGGTTGACTTTGTTGGCGAAGGCTGCTTTTGCTGATAAGCCGTATGCTGATTTGCCTGTTCCTCCTAGTCCATCAAGCATTCCTACTACTGCTGCTAGTCCTAGACCAATGGAAGATATTGCTGGTTCTTCTGCTGGTACTTCTGTTGGTCCATCTGCTGGGCCGTCTCATGATCCTAAGGGGAAAGCCCCTATGACTGATGCACCCTCACCTCCAAGGAAGCGTACTTGCAGACAACTTGAGGATGAACGGTTGGGGGAGGAGGCTGCACAGCGACTGCAGGCAGAGATTGATCAAGCAGCTAGGGCTGAGAAGACGCCCTTCAACAGCAGAGGCATGAACAGTTGCGGCATGATGCCATGCATTGGGATGATAATGATTGGATGCAGGTGCTTACTATTCTTACTTTTGATTACTCGCAGTTTACTGATCTTTTGGGAGATGATGTGAATCAAACTAACTGTATCCCACGGGCAATGGCCTTAATGCGTCAACAAAAATTGTCTCTTGCTGCTCAGCTCCGTGAAAAGCGTCGTAACAGACCTTTGTCAAGAACCGAGGAGAGGAAATTAATGAAGCAATATGTCAAATATCAGTCGGCTACTTACTTTAATGTTGGATGGACTTGGGAACGGGTTCGGGGATTGTGTTTTGACGAGCTTAAGGATCTGTATCAGAAGATGATCAATCGTCAAAACACACCGGTTCCTGAGCGATTCATCTATCGCCCTCCTCCAAGAGTTGTTCCCACTTCTCAACCTACTGTTGTTCGTGCTTCTTAATCTGATGTTCCTCCTGTTTCTACTGGTGTTCCATCTGTTGCTGTCACTTCTACTGCTGGTCCTACAACCACACCTTCGTTTGTTCATCCCACTTCATCTCCGGTTCCTACCACCACCACCAATGCTACTACTACCACCCCTGCTCCTCCTGCTGTGGAGCAATCATCACCACCGGTACCTGACCCGCACCCTACCTCATCTACTGGTGCAGCAGACATTGATCATATTGTTGGTATAGGTTTTGAATCTACTCATGCTGATACTACTACTACTAGGAAGGTAAAGGTTGAATCTTATTTTGTTGTTCTTGCACCTCGTCGTTCCATTAGAAATAAGAAGGCTAGACCTGGTAAGTCTGTTCCTTTTGAGAAGCGTGATCCTGAAAACCTTATTGATGCGACTTCGGATAGTGAGACAGAGTTGCCAATGGGTAAGGGTTATACTGTTGCTTGGACGGTTAAGCCATCCCCGATAGTTGCTGGTACTTTCACAAATAGGATTTCAACCAGTGATGGTTATGTTCGCTATGTCTCGGGACTGCAAAGTGTTTTGACATGGGCGGACCGTCAGGATCTTATGTCATTATATTGGTTTGTGGATGCTAGTATTCCTGCCTCTCCGAGTGAGGTGGCCAACTGGCCTGGTTTGACAATGTGGGGTGACTTGAAGATGATGCTTGATTCTCCTCCTGATGCTCCTCATTCTGGTGTCTGGAGAGATCAGCCTCGCTGGGTGATCAAGAGGTGGAAGCTTTATGCTGGTTGTGGGGTTCATATATTGGAGTTGGAGACTGGTGCCGTAGTGTTCATGCTTACGGATATGGAATATCCTTTGACGATTGCTACTATGGAGGCCATGCTGGAATGTCATTTGTAGATCTCCAATGCCCCTTCAGGGAATGAGTCTACCATGGCTACTACTTTGGTGGAAGGAATTCAAGCCCGGTTACAAGCTGACAAGGTTGCAACGTCTGGTATGTGATGGGTAAGTTTTTCTGTTTTTGTGATTATACTAACATTCTTTTCACCAATCTGTACAGTGATTGGTGACTTACATTATAGTAGTTAATAAAAAGAAACTAAAAAAAAGCTAAAAAAAAAGTTAAAAAAAAAACTTTTTATATAATATCTGCTTATACTTTAAACATATGATGGATTTCACACTTGTACATAATATAATATCTGCTTATACTTTTCCATCATAACATTGGTTTTCATTTGACTGTTTCGCACTTGTGCTGTTTTGGAGTTACTTTTGGTGTTGGACCTGGTCCACACAACAAATGGTGCTCAACTCACCATGTCTAACAGACAAGAAAGAGTTGATTCACCATGGGGGTACGGCTTTGGTGTGATAGTCAAATCCGTTGATGTTTGCCAGGTTACCCAAAACTAGATAGTTTTAACTTGCCATGGTCCTAAACTGAAAAGTGGCTAATCCAAGGGGGTACTGTTGGGAATAAATTAAGGCCAGATCACTTGAGCGCTGACAAGAACAATTCAAGCGTTGACAAGAACAAAGCAAGCGCTGACAGCTCAAGCGTTGACAAGTTTGTAAAACCCGTAAAAATAAGGTCATAATTTAATTCTACTTTCAATTATTTTGAAGTATTTTATAACTTTAAATATTGTTATGTTTAACGGTTTAAGTTGAAACCAATATTAAATATTATATTTTAATATTTTGACGAGCAACGAGGACTACTAGTGATCGCGATACTGACGGATGCCAAAAATTTTATATTTTATTATCGATAGTTTCGATACTTAATACTTTCGACGATATCGTTTCAATTACGTATCGAGTCGTTATATTATTATTTTTCGTGTGCTTTTAAACTTTTAAAAAGTACAATCTAACATTTTCAGGTAGTGAAATATTTTCTCGTATAATATTTTGAAACTTATATTTGTGTTGGTTGACGAACTCACAATTTACGGATTTAAATTTGGGCTTACGTGCATAATTTAGCGTCCCTTACGACTAATCCGGAAACCTTAGGATTACGTATTTAGGTTTTTGAACTCCGTTTTTGATAAGACAATTTTTATTGGATTCGTTTTGTGTCGTTGATTCATAATTTATAAAAACTTTTTTTTGTAAAACGACCCGAGGGCACGTAAATCGAGAAAACTAGAATCGAGGAATACCCGTAAATTAGTGAGGTGGGACAAAATACATTATCCCACCCCACTAGCTAACATGGGATGGCACATGACACCACATCTAAGGATGTGGCATCATGTTAGCTAAGTACTTAAAAGTGTAAGACTAAGCTTACACTTTAAGCCATTCCTAGCTAAAACCATCAAACCATTCCACCACTTCACACATACCATCTTTCCATACATGCAAAACAACCTCAAACTCTCTCAACCATCACCCTTGCCATCCACTTTCAAGCTACAAACACCCCTTTTGATCTTTTCTAGCCATAAAATACATGTTAACTAGCTCTATCATGGAGTTATCTTGAAGCCTTGATCATTTGGTGGCCATATTAACAACATTGGAGGTGATTTGCTTGTGTCCTAGGTCTGATTTCTAAACTATTGTTCTTGGTGTTTGATGATCTTGGAGTTACTTGTGGTGTTCATCAAGTTCTTGTCTTCCAAAAACAAGAAATAAACTTGGTTGGTAAAGAAGATCATCCTCTCCATTTTCTCTTGTTATTTTGTAAAGAACAAATGTATTTTCTTTATTATTGTATATGTATATGATGTATATATGATGATAAAAATGTTGTGTGGGGATCAAGTGTTGATAAATATGCTTAAAAAGGTTAATAACTATAAGAAATAAGGCTAAAATCATGATTATTTAGTTGGCTGTATAAAAACAGTATATAAGTAAAACTTGAACTGATAAACTTGCATGGTATGATCCATTTACAGTAAGTCCAACATGTTATACACATGCGAGAGTTGGCCATGCAATGGAATCATTATAATGAGTGAGATATGATCAAAACAAGATGAGAGTGCTAATCTGAATAAGCTGTTTTGTAGGGACTGTTAAGGCTAGATAAACTTAAAATGAGCAGTAGCTATAACTGAGTTAAATGTAGCACATAATATTAAGATCATGCCACCCAAAAATGAGCTTCTAATTCATTGTAGAACTCTAGATATGATAAAAATGGTGAACATGAAAATAAAAATCAGATTTTGAGAATTAATGTTTATTATTATTATATAAGCACTCAAATTTTATTGTATAAAATGTAAAATAAAAACCCACTAACTTATGAAACTTATTTATATAAATATGTAAAAGGTTAATTAAATGGATAAATTATATAAATGGTTATGTAATAATACTTATAAGTAATAAAAACAATAAACTTGATTTTTACGACTTTTTCGGCTATTACCGTAAAATTAACGTTTTTCGCCAAATAAAACTTAGACGATCAAACCCGTCTAATGTAAAGTTTTTAAAAGTCATATACTGATATATAAGTAACTAATACAAGTAAAAACCGATAAAACCCGAACTATAGGACATACGGACATTAACGAGCTAACTAAGCATATTGGACTAACAATTGGACTAAATAAGATAAAAACTTATAAAAAGAACTTATTGGGCTTAACCCATTTGGGCCCAACATGGAAAGTATATATACTGATAATATAGGTATAAAATGGATTAAAACAAGTTAAAGAACTTATACTAAGCTTATTGGACTTAAAATAGGTAAGTAGGTAAAACTAGTAAACTAGTAAAAAGTTACCAAAACGTAAACACTAAAATGAGTAAACAAGGATATATAAACCCGCTTGATCATCATCATATGTACAAAATCATCATATGTATATTGTTGTTTTGATAAAAGTCATTGGACAAGAGTCTAAGACCGATTATTATTTATATAGGTTTCCGTGACCGAAGCACGCCCGTAGCCGATAATCCGCCTTTCATTATCAACGTGAGTCTATAGCCTCGCTTTATACTAGTTATTAAATGATTTTAAACCCGCGAGGGGGAATACATGTTTTATAAACTTAGAACACAAGATTTTTATGGTATGCTTTGTCCCTCTATGAATGGACCCGTGGTTGCCTCTAAATTGCATTAAGTGATTGCCTTTGTTAAAACCTCAATTATGGACCGTTAATTAACCTATGATGGGTTAACCGCTAGTACAATTAATAGATCTATGGGGGAAGCCGCCCCGGTTCAGTTTTTGTGGACTTGTCATAGAAGCTTAGGCCCGACCTCCACACTGTTTGAGCATATTGTATTGAGAAGTCAGGTATACGGCAATGTACCAATAATCTGCAGGTAACCGACAATTAATAAATCTCTCGTCTTATTAGACTGATATGGGAGTGTCTAAGGGCTCGGTTCCATGAGCTTATTGCAATTTATGCTATATACAATATTCATTGTTGATGCAAATTATTATTTGACGCTTATAAGCATGCCACAAACTTATAATCTTTGCTTGTGTTCAAATTGATTTCATAAACCTATAGATTCACTCGGCATTTTTGCTGATTGTTTTACTCACATGTATTTCAGGTAATCAAGAAGTGGAAGCTTGGAGGTCACGGGCAATGAAGTTGTGCACTGCTTTTGTTGTTCAAACTCTTTGATTTATTTATCGTTCCATTTTTAAAACAAACCAATATGTTGTTTTAACTTATCTTTTGGTAACGATTACTTGGGACTACGCTACTCTGATGAATGTTTTGGGAATGATAAATCTAAAACGTCTCTTTTCGAGTCGTTCTTTATAAATTATGTGTTGTTGTATCATTGTTTAGCACCCAAAGATGTATTCCGCTGCGTGTAAATTTGGGGGTGTTAAAGATTGGTATCAGAGCCATGAGTTATAGAGAACTAGGTCTTTTTCTAAAAACCTAAACTATAACTGTCGGTTTTATTTTTTCAAAGAGTCGGTGCACATGATTTCGCGTGACTTCAGGTTCAAGCTACTTCTGGGATTACAACTTTAGTATACATTATTATGTATGCCTTATTGCTAAGTATTTCTAAATAAATACTATAATCCTTTATCGATATATATTTATGTCGTTAAACTTTTCGATAAAAGTTTATCATTTATTAATGATTAACTTAAATAAATACAATGAATTTTTAAGATCTTTCTGTATTTATTTTTGAAGTATTTAAATTGCTTTTATTGAAAATTTTTTATATTATGACCTTACATACCTTCATCTGCGCGCGTTACTTTCATTGTTTAACCCTCTATGATATCTATATAGATGTCCAAATCGTCTTCCGGCTAATTGTGCCTGGACGTCTTTTAACGTAATTTCTAGACCATTGTGTAGCTCAATGTGTCCTTGGAATAGATTAACCGCTATTTATTGACATTTATATGTATCGACTCCGAAGTGTATTGTTCACTTATATCTCGGTAACGTCATCGTCATTTTATAAATCATCGTCTAGATTATGGCGCTAGAGTTGGAATACGATTTTACTTATATAAAATTGTATCATTTGTTTTTCATTAACCTTCTCACTCCCGGAGTGTAGCATGTTAATGTTCCATTCTTTTCTTGTTATATTTTGTGTTTTTTCACAATCGTGGCACCAAGGAGATTTGCCTACATTGCATTTTGAAATCTAAATTACGAACGTCTTTCACCGTTTTGCTTCCTAAATTTCGTGTTGAATACCTTGAAGCATTTTCTGTCATTCATCATGCTATATATTATTTGATGCTCATTACGAGATATTTTTTTTTCTTTTTTCGTTGTTGTAAAATCCACAAGACATGTGTGTATATATGTATATATTTATAGCCGTTAAGAAGTGTCGAAAAATACACTTTATGCAGAAACTGTAGGGGCAGTATAAATAGGTCAAAACATAAAAGTAAAACCTGCGTTTTTAAAATAAAATAGTCAAACCTGCACAGAACTTGCAGGGGTATTTTGGTCATTTTACGTTGGTTTTCAGGTCTCGGGTAAAACTAGAAAGTCGTCTGAAACGTCGTTTTGCATCAAAATGCTTTAGACTCTGAGTCTTGGAGATGTCGTTTATCGGGTCAATTAATCGGCTCATATTTAAAAGTTAAATCTGATAGAAAATTCAGAACATGAGTTTTAAATGTTTCTAAGAAGTTTTGAGTTCATTTGAGATCGTAAAATTTTAACGAATATTATTTTACAACTAACTAATACTAGTTGCATGTGAAAATGATTAAAAATAGAAACATTACAGGATTAGCAATTACCAGATTAATGGTGTAATTTAAAAACGAATAACATACTTTCTTAAAAACATGTTGTGTCGAGTATCTTACAAAGAATACACATTTGGATTGTTTTATTCTTTTTATATATATGACTCTTTTGTCATTCGATATTATTTTTATTTTTCTTCTAACCTTCCACTGATTTGAGTTGAGTTTTGAAGTTTTGTCTTCACATTCTTCATCGATATTTTTTTTATATCACATGTCTCATGGCATTTTCGTCTAAACCTTATAACCCTTTGAAAACGTAACAACTTGTAACCATTTCATTGGTTGTTTTATGAGCTACTATTTGCCACTTTTTGCAAACCTTTGGCTACTTTATACGTTGTCATAATGTCACCTTATAAATAAATCTGATATTGTTTTACGATTATTTTCACCAACTATTTTTACTTTGGTCTTATAAAATACTTTTTGTAACATTAAAAGTTGCTTATTGAGTATCTCACAAATTACTTGTAAACTATAAATTCATAAACTATTTTTAAATTCCATTTTACAAATGGCATGGTTTATATAAACATAAGAAACGTAATACTTTTCGACAAAATTGAGCACTGCATTGCTAGCCCTAAATTATACATGGCCTGATCACCTATGTCTAATTTAGAAGGAGCCATGCTAGGCTGAATAGTAGTCACCTTAAAAATCTTGATAATAAAGAACTTTTTACTTGTATTTATGATAAAGATAAATAAAATGTGAAAAGAAGTTTTGAAAACCTTCATATTTTATGCAAGTAGCGCAATTTCTATGCATCCGCATATGTTTTCTTACCTTTCGTTAAACGAATTACGTGATTTTAAGTACGTTTTTACTCGATGATTGTTTTTCCACTTGTTACTTCATTTTGTCTTATAACTGATTTCTTTTGACCGTTCGTCTAATTACCAACTGTTGATAAATGACTTGAAAGTCTCGATGTTTTATCCTTCCTTCTCGTCCAATCTTCTTTATGCAACTGGGTAGATCTTTGGAATGTCTCCGCACGTGAATAATGAATTATCACTAGAATGATTTCCGTATATCCGGGATGACGTCCGTCACTCTCGTTTATCTCGAAATCCACTCTTGTGAACCGTGCTTTGACTTCTCTCTTTAAACACTAACATCGTTCATTTGATTTGTTTTAATTACAAGTGATTATTAGAAATTTTATTTATTAAAATTTTTGTATGGATCTTCTTTCCGATCATGTATCGACCACCGCTAAGTTAACGAGCTGATATTGGTGAACCATCAACCGCACTAACAAAATCGACAACTTGTTTAATCTATTATTTCTTATCGTCTTACCATCAACGCCTTTATTTTATTATTCTCTTTAGGAATTCATACGACATTTGCTTCGTTTTCTTTCGTACCGCTGATTTCGTGCTAATTGTTGACCATTATTTCCATTCGTATTCATTTATTATCTTGTCACATTTTTAAACCCGAATATATCCCATGTTATTTTGAAATAATAAACACCTTTATGTATTTCTACAAAGTATTATAAATTTTTTATGGAACTTTTATACATTTTCCAATGATTTTCAATTATCAAAATAACCATTACAAGAAAAAGGTCAAATTTATACATCATATTTTGTATAACTAAAACTAGTGTTAAAAATAAAATTAAGTTCTACCTTTTGAACTAATTGACTTATCATACATTATTTTTAATATAATGAAATCACCGGTTTAATTTATATTCCTAACAATGATTTAATTTGGAAATTATATTTTCTAAATCGTAACCATCAATATGAGTATAATTAATAAATTTACGTCATTCTTTCAAAGTTTCTTAAGACGACCAAATAAATTTTGAAACTATTTTACTTCTATTTTTGATGTATCATCTTTATCAAGAAAGTACCTCAACTGAGTTTTAAGGTAATACCAAATCCGGGACGGATAATTGTGACAAATGTTATTTTAATGATAAGGTATAATTTATTCTTCGCTCTCATTTTTCTAGTATTGTGATTTATTATGTTTTACGGTTACATGAGTCGAGATCCCTCGTCAATCGTCAACCTTAAATCATTTTACCACATCTTGTTCGTTTATGCGTTTATTGAAGTCATTTTTATCTCGTTCTATTCCTCGTATTGAAGATCACTATTTTATTCTGAGTTTAAAATGAATCTCGGGAAGCAGTTATAATAAGAAACGATAAGTGTCACCAGGATTTATGCGTGTACTTGTGGAATGATTGAGGACCGAATCTCCTAATGAATGGAGTTAATAAATTCGTTACGACCTCGAGGAGTATGTTGAAGCCGACACCGCAAGTGGAAATACTCTGGAGATCAAGTGGTTATTATCAAGGGTTCGTTCAAGGTTTTCTCGATGATTAACGGTGGAGATCTATAATCGATGTTTATGTTCGACCTTTTTCTTTTATGTACTTATATGGTGTGTGATCTAGTCAAATGATCTTAACTTGTGAGAACTTGAGACGGCATCATCCGATGACGTCCGATCATGTAGAACACATATTATGTAATATCTTTTTGACTTTCAACAATGATGTTTATTGAGTCTTTGAATGCGCGTTGGCGAAAGTGAGATGGTGTCTTTGTATTATCTTTTGAGTAGGGACCCGCGTGTGAGCACCCTCCGATGACGAAAATGTTTTCTTGTTAGTTCTTTTTGATGTTTGTCCATGGCTATCCGGCCGATGGATATCCTTTAAATTACAACCTTCCTTTTTAATGGACTTACCCGAAAATCCTGTCATCTATTCTTGTCGTCAAATTAGCTTCGTGTGATTCATAAAATTTTCATGTGTCGAGCTTGACGGGTGACTTGTGGATAAGGACTTATTTATTCCTTTTTGGTGAGATACAACTTGACGAAAAGTTGCGTTTTGTAAAAGAACCAATGGAGATCGTGGATAGAGATTCACGCGGGAACGCGAAGACTTCTTTATAAGGAATGTCGTCATCCTTCCGGGTAGTGATCAACTCATGTATGAGGCGAGTTGAGCGCCGGGACGTCGCTCCCTTAAGGTGGTGAGTATGTAAAACCCGTAAAAATAAGGTCATAATTTAATTCTACTTTCAATTATTTTGAAGTATTTTATAACTTTAAATATTGTTATGTTTAACGGTTTAAGTTGAAACCAATATTAAATATTATATTTTAATATTTTGACGAGCAACGAGGACTACTAGTGATCGCGATACCGACGGATGCCAAAAATTTTATATTTTATTATCGATAGTTTCGATACTTAATACTTTCGACGATATCGTTTCAATTACGTATCGAGTCGTTAGATTATTATTTTTCGTGTGCTTTTAAACTTTTAAAAAGTACAATCTAACACTTTCAGGTAGTGAAATATTTTCTCGTATAATATTTTGAAACTTATATTTGTGTTGGTTGACGAACTCACAATTTACGGATTTAAATTTGGGCTTATGTGCATAATTTAGCGTCCCTTACGACTAATCCGGAAACCTTAGGATTACGTATTTAGGTTTTTGAACTCCGTTTTTGATAAGACAATTTTTATTGGATTCGTTTTGTGTCGTTGATTCATAATTTATAAAAACTTTTTTTTGTAAAACGACCCGAGGGCACGTAAATCGAGAAAACTAGAATCGAGGAATACCCGTAAATTAGTGAGGTGGGACAAAATACATTATCCCACCCCACTAGCTAACATGGGATGGCACATGACACCACATCTAAGGATGTGGCATCATGTTAGCTAAGTACTTAAAAGTGTAAGACTAAGCTTACACTTTAAGCCATTCCTAGCTAAAACCATCAAACCATTCCACCACTTCACACATACCATCTTTCCATACATGCAAAACAACCTCAAACTCTCTCAACCATCACCCTTGCCATCCACTTTCAAGCTACAAACACCCCTTTTGATCTTTTCTAGCCATAAAATACATGTTAACTAGCTCTATCATGGAGTTATCTTGAAGCCTTGATCATTTGGTGGCCATATTAACAACATTGGAGGTGATTTGCTTGTGTCCTAGGGCTGATTTCTAAACTATTGTTCTTGGTGTTTGATGATCTTGGAGTTACTTGTGGTGTTCATCAAGTTCTTGTCTTCCAAAAACAAGAAATACACTTGGTTGGTAAAGAAGATCATCCTCTCCATTTTCTCTTGTTATTTTGTAAAGAACAAATGTATTTTCTTTATTATTGTATATGTATATGATGTATATATGATGATAAAAATGTTGTGTGGGGATCAAGTGTTGATAAATATGCTTAAAAAGGTTAATAACTATAAGAAATAAGGCTAAAATCATGATTATTTAGTTGGCTGTATAAAAACAGTATATAACTAAAACTTGAACTGATAAACTTGCATGGTATGATCCATTTAAAGTAAGTACAACATGTTATACACATGCGAGAGTTGGCCATGCAATGGAATCATTATAATGAGTGAGATATGATCAAAACAAGATGAGAGTGCTAATCTGAATAAGCTGTTTTGTAGGAACTGTTAAGGCTAGATAAACTTAAAATGAGCAGTAGCTATAACTGAGTTAAATGTAGCACATAATATGAAGATCATGCCACCCAAAAATGAGCTTCTAATTCATTGTAGAACTCTAGATATGATAAAAATGGTGAACATGAAAATAAAAATCAGATTTTGAGAATTAATGTTTATTATTATTATATAAGCACTCAAATTTTATTGTATAAAATGTAAAATAAAAACCCACTAACTTATGAAACTTATTTATATAAATATGTAAAAGGTTAATTAAATGGATAAATTATATAAATGGTTATGTAATAATACTTATAAGTAATAAAAACAATAAACTTGATTTTTACGACTTTTTCGGCTATTACCGTAAAATTAACGTTTTTCGCCAAATAAAACTTAGACGATCAAACCCGTCTAATGTAAAGTTTTTAAAAGTCATATACTGATATATAAGTAACTAATACAAGTAAAAACCGATAAAACCCGAACTATAGGACATACGGACATTAACGAGCTAACTAAGCATATTGGACTAACAATTGGACTAAATAAGATAAAAACTTATAAAAAGAACTTATTGGGCTTAACCCATTTGGGCCCAACATGGAAAGTATATATACTGATAATATAGGTATAAAATGGATTAAAACAAGTTAAAGAACTTATACTAAGCTTATTGGACTTAAAATAGGTAAGTAGGTAAAACTAGTAAACTAGTAAAAAGTTACCAAAACGTAAACACTAAAATGAGTAAACAAGGATATATAAACCCGCTTGATCATCATCATATGTACAGAATCATCATATGTATATTGTTATTTTGATAAAAGTCATTGGACAAGAGTCTAAGACCGATTATTATTTATAGAGGTTTCCGTGACCGAAGCACGCCCGTAGCCGATAATCCGCCTTTCATTATCAACGTGAGTCTATAGCCTCGCTTTATACTAGTTATTAAATGATTTTAAACCCGCGAGGGGGAATACATGTTTTATAAACTTAGAACACAAGATTTTTATGGTATGCTTTGTCCCTTTATGAATGGACCCGTGGTTGCCTCTAAATTGCATTAAGTGATTGCGTTTGTTAAAACCTCAATTATGGACCGTTAATTAACCTATGATGGGTTAACCGCTAGTACAATTAATAGATCTATGGGGGAAGCCGCCCCGGTTCAGTTTTTGTGGACTTGTCATAGAAGCTTAGGCCCGACCTCCACACGGTTTGAGCATATTGTATTGAGAAGTCAGGTATACGGCAATGTACCAATAATCTGGAGGTAACCGACAATTAATAAATCTCTCGTCTTATTATACTGATATGGGAGTGTCTAAGGGCTCGGTTCCATGAGCTTATTGCAATTTATGCTATATACAATTATCATTGTTGATGCAAATTATTATTTGATTCTTATAAGCATGCCACAAACTTATAATCTTTGCTTGTGTTCAAATTGATTTCATAAACCTATAGATTCACTCGGCATTTTTGCTGATTGTTTTACTCACATGTATTTCAGGTAATCAAGAAGTGGAAGCTTGGAGGTCACGGGCAATGAAGTTGTGCACTGCTTTTGTTGTTCAAACTCTTTGATTTATTTATCGTTCCATTTTTAAAACAAACCAATATGTTGTTTTAACTTATCTTTTGGTAACGATTACTTGGGACTACGCTACTCTGATGAATGTTTTGGGAACTATAAATCTAAAATGTCTCTTTTCGAGTCGTTCTTTATAAATTATGTGTTGTTGTATCATTGTTTAGCACCCAAAGATGTATTCCGCTGCGTGTAAATTTGGGGGTGTTAAAAAGTTAAAGTCAAGCGTTGACACATTGAAGACAAGCACTGATGGAAGATATAATCTACACGTTTATTATATTCTAGAATACTTCTAGTAAGGATAGAAACGACAATGTATTTTCTATATTTATCTTTACCTAGAATAGCTGATACGTAGATTATTGTACAAGGCTTCTTATGTCTATAAAAGAAGGCCTTTAGGTTAATGTTCAATATAAGTTTGATATAAGTTTTCATTCGAAAAACACCTTTCATTGTAAGCAAGTTCGACATTCATAATCAAAGTGATAGTTTGTTTATATCTTGTGTGTTCTTGTTTAAGTGTTAAATTCCGCATAACACTTAGATTCATAAAGCATATTTGAAGGTTTCTCTACGTGTATTACTTGATCTAATCTCGTATACACAAAGCTAATCGATCTAAGTTTGGGATCAACAAGTGGTATCAGAGCTTGTTGAGGAACTTTTGATCTTTAAAGAACACCAGAACCCTAAAAACACCAAAACCCTAATTTTCTCAGAAACCCTAACAACATCATGTCTGAAGCAATAACCTCCTCCTCCCCAGCCTTACCAAACATCAAGATTCCCATGCTTGATACAACCAACTTTGACTTATGGAAGTTAAACTTTGAACAATATCTGGGGATCTATGACTACACACTCTGGGAGATTATTGAATATGGAAACACATTCAATAAGGCTCAAAAGATTCTTGATGCCATTAGTCAAAGAACAGCTGTTAAAGGATGCCCTGAAGAGGATAAGAAAGAAAAACCTGGAGATGGTAGAGCTGTAGCTGCTGATGATATTGCAAAGAAAAGGGTTGACATGAAAGCCCTAAATATTCTGAAAGTCTCTTTCGGACAAGAAAACCAGCACAAATATAGAGGCTATGAATCTGCTAAGGATCTTTGGGAAGCACTTGAAGTTGCATATGGTGGCAATGCAGACACTAAGGAAGAAAAGAAAAAGCAACTTCTGTATGATTATGCTGTCTTCAAAGCTCAACCCAATGAGAAACTGAGTAGTGTGAGAAGCATATTGCTTGACATCACAAGCAAGTTGTCCTTCATGGGGACACAAGTTGGTGATGTTGACACCAATGCCACCTTTCTTAAAAGTCTTGGTGAGGCATGGAAGATTGAGGCAAGATCTATTCTTGCCAACAATACTTACAAGAGCTCCTCGTTTGATGACATCTACAACAAACTAAGACTGTTGGAAGATGAAACTCTTTCAGAGCATGGAAGCAAATCTACCACCAGCAACATGGCCTTCTTCTCTCATAGTGAAGGTCAATTCAATCAGAAGGACTCTTATATGCATCCAGTTACTGGATCATCATATGTTAGCGCTGGAACAAGTCCTGTCAACGTCTCTTTTCAGACGCTGACACATTCAAGAATGACTCCCCAAGAGTTAAACCTGCTGGTTTGGATTTGGATACTGTTTGTGCTTACATTGCTTCTTTGCCCAATGGTTCAGTGATTACATATGAGGACCTTGAGCAGATAAGTGATGAGCACTTGGAAGAGGTGGACATCAAGTGGAACATGGCTCTTGCTAGTATAAGAGAAAATAGGTGGAACGGAAGGTTTAAAAAGAAGATGACCTTCAATGCTAAAGACACAGCTGGATTTGATAAATCCAAAGTTGAATGCTACAACTGTCATCGTATGGGGCACTTCATGAGGGAATGCAGATCTCCTAGAAGATCTGATGCTGGTAAACCCTCAAGTCAGGTTGTTAAAGCTCAGGATTCCAAAGCCATGGTTGCAGTTCAAGGAATTGATGGTACAGGATGGGATTGGAGCTATCTGGCTAAGAATGTTGAAGAGGATAAAGCTTTGGTTGCTGATATTGAAGAAGAAGAGCATGTTGAATATGCTCTCATGGCACACTCCTCCTCTTCATCTGATAATGAGGTATATGATGATGCTTTTTGTAGCAAAGGTTGTAGGTTAAACACTGAAAGACTTAACAAAGAGGTGTTAAAACTAAAAGATGATATGAGTACTGAAAGGTGTAAATTGTCTAATTACCAACTAGCTCTTACTGAAACTGAGAAAAACGTTTCTGAATACAAGAAAATGGAATTTGACTTAAAAGATAAGATCAATATCTTAAAACATGAGCTAGAGGGTAGTATGGATGTTAGAAACATCATGAAAAAGGTTAATAGTGAATTACAGGCTAAGTTAGATGAGGCCATTAAGAATAAAGATAATGTTGACCTCAAAATTCAAAGATTTGATAGAGCCACCCAAACCCTAGGAGACTGTGTAGCTAAACAAAGGGATCCTAAGGACATGACTGGGATTGGGATGAATGATTACTCTCTGGTTCCACCACCAGCTGGTGACTTCTATGGTGTCCAACGAAGGGACTTATCTTGGACTGGTTTACCAGAGCTCCAAGAGGAGGAATTCATTCCTCCACCAAGAGTTGTCACTCCAGTGGAAGAGTATCAAGAAAAATTGACTGACCTAAATGAGTGGAAGAAAGCTAACCCTACTTTATTTGTTAAGGGAGGTTTGCTATGTGAAAGTCCCAATGAATCACCACCCATTAAGGTTACTCACCCAGTCACTGGTAAAGCTGTTGACCTAGGCTCAAACACTGTTAGAAGACCTACCATTAAATATGCAGAGATGTATAGGAATAATAGGTCACCCAAGAGCCAAGTTAGCAATCATGGAACAGGTTTCTTCTCTTCTAGACTTAAGGTTGTGTCTAAGAAAGCCTGTTACACTTGTGGTAGCTTTTCACATTTGGCATACAAATGTGTCAACGCTCCCAAAGCCAGCGCTGACAGGAACAATTTCAGCGCTGACAGGAAGAAAGTCAACGTTGTTAGAAAGTCAAACGTTGTCAGACCCAAACCTTGTGTGCAGCAAAGTCCACAAGTGATTAGACCTGCCCCATTCTTTTCTAGAAGGTCTAACACTCATGGACAAAGACCATTTCAAAATACAAACACCTGGTCAAATAGGCAATGGGTTCCTGTAGCAAACCCTAGGTTCAACGCTGACAAGGGTAATTTCAGCGTTGACAGGACAAATTCTAACGCTGACAGAAATGTGACAAGACCTAAATATTTGCAGCCACAAGGTAAGGGGTCTAAAGCTTCTTCAAGCTTAACATGGAGACCCAAGAAAGATCAAAACCCTAATGATAATGGAATTTCAATGACTTGCAATAGATTTAATTACATTTCAAAGGTCATTACAAAACCTATTGGGGTTAACTGGGTATTTCATCCTAAAAAGGATGAGAATGGGGTTGTTGTGAGAACTAAGTCTGTTCTTATTGAACAACCAGATGAATCCAAGTCTTTTGAGACTTGGGTTCCCAAAGAAAACTAATTTGTTTTCTTTATGTGCAGGGCATTCAAAGACAGATCAATGATTATGGATATTGGGATAGTGGATGCTCAAGGCACATGACAGGGAAGGAAGACTATCTGACGAATTTCACTCCTATTAAAGATGGTGATAAGGTATACTTTGGAGGTGGATATGGAACTATCACAGGCAAAGGAACCCTTCTCACCAATAATCTGCGTTTTGAGAACGTCTTCCTGGTAAAAGAACTTGATTACAACCTGTTTAGTGTATCACAAGTTTGTGATAACAAAAATAGGATTCTTTTTACTGATACTGAGTGTTTGGTGTTAAGCAAGGATTTTAAGATCCCTGATGAGAAATAAATTGAGTATAGAACACCTAGGCATAAGGACATATATAATGTGAATTTAAATGGGATTAAAATGAAAACAAATATGACTTGTTTTTATGCTAAGGCCTCAGTAGATGAGAGTAATTTGTGGCACAGGAGACTAGGGCACATAAATTTTAAAAATATAAATAGACTTGTGAGGCTTGGTTTAGTTGATGGTTTACCTGAGAAGGCCTTCCACAATGACCACTCTTGTGTTGCATGTCTTAAAGGCAAGCAGCACAAGGTCTCATTCAAGTCCAAACAGGTGCATACTAGTTCCAGACCTCTTCATATGCTTCACATGGACCTCTTTGGTCCAACAAATATAGAAAGTTTGAATGGTAAGTCATATTGCTTTGTTGTCACAGATGACTTCTCTAGATTTACTTGGACATTCTTTCTAGCTATGAAGAGTGACACAACTGATGTTCTTATTGATTTTATCACTCAGATTGAGAAAAGGTCTGGCAATGAGGTTAAAATGCTTAGGAGTGATAATGGTGGAGAATTTAGGAACAAGAAGCTAGATGATTTCTGTGCCAGGAAAGGAATTACTAGGCAATTTAGTATTGCTAGAACCCCACAACAAAATGGGGTTGCTGAGAGGAAGAATAGAACCCTAATTGAAGCAGCCAGAACAATGTTGGCTGATGCTCACTTTCCAATAGCCTTTTGGGCTGAGGCTGTTAATACAGCATGCTATGTGCAAAATAGAGCATTGGTTAACAAAATTCAGAACAAAACACCTTATGAGTTACTTTGGGGAAGAAAACCTATATTGGTTTTCTCAGACCTTTTGGTTGTCATGTAGTAGTATTGGATACTAGTGATACCTTAGGGAAATTTAGTGCAAAAGGTGATGAGGGTTACTTCATGGGGTATTCAGTCCAGAGCAAGGGTTATAGGGTTTATCTTAAGGAGGAAAAATGTATAGTTGAGAGAGTACATGTTCGGTTCTTAGAAAATAAACCTAGTGATCCTGAAAGTGGTCCTAATTGGTTGTTTGATTTGGAACCCTTATCTAGAACTTTAAATTATATGCCTGTCACTAATCCAGACATTGTGAAGGTAACTTCAAATGTTGTGGAGGAACAAGTTGTTAATGTTTCAGGTACACAGGTTCATGAGAAGGTTGGATCACAAGCAGAAAAGACATCTCCTACATTAGAATGTGTCACAATTCCCATTTGGACAGATGCTTTTGCTGCTGCTGCTGCTGCTGGAGAAGATAATGGTGGTTTCCAAATACCACCAGATACAAACATACATGGTTCTTCAGGCGCTGACAAAGGCAAATCTAGCGCTGACAAGACCAATTCAGACGTTGATGGCTCAGACGTTGACAACAACATTTCAAGCGCTGTTAGCCCAGACGCTGACAACCAAGATTCAGACGTTGACAACACTTATGGGCATCTTTTCTCTTCCAGTTTTGAACAAGGTGGACCTTCCAATATTCTTGAAGAAGTTCACATTGATCATAGAGAGTCTGATGAAGAAGATATTGGCAACATGGAGCGTGAGGTTGAGGACACCAGACTTTTTGAAGGAGGGGTTCTCACTTCCACAATGAAGAATCACCCCACATCTCAGATCATTGGTGATATTATGACTCCAGTTCAGACTAGAAGATCTCATCAAGGTCTTGGTGGGTTTATTGCCAATATACACAAGAAGGTTGATACCCCTCTTGTGCAAGCATGTTTGTTTGCATGTTTTCTGTCACAAGAAGAACCTAACAAAATATTTGATGCTCTCAAAGAACCAAGTTGGGTCGAAGCAATGCAGGATGAGCTTCATCAATTTGCAATTCAGCATGTTTGGGAGCTGGTTGATTGTCCTAGATATGTCAGACCTATAAGGACAAGATGGGTTCTCAGGAACAAAAGAGATGAAAGAGGCATTGTGGTCAGAAACAAGGCAAGGTTAGTGGCTCAAGGTTATACACAAGAGGAGGGGATAGACTATGAGGAGGTCTTTGCACCAGTTGCAAGGATTGAAGCTATTAGGATTTTTCTAGCCTATGCCTCTTGCATGAGCTTTACAGTCTATCAAATGGATGTCAAGAGTGCTTTCCTCTATGGCACCATTGTTGAGGAAGTTTATGTAATGCAACCTCCTGGTTTTGAGGATCCAGAGCATCCAGATAATGTGTATAGAGTCAAAAAGGCTATGTATGGCCTTCATCAAGCCCCTAGAGCATGGTATGGTACTTTGTCTACCTATTTGGTAGACAATGGATTCAAGAGGGGCACCATAGATCAGACACTATTTACAAAGAAGAAAGGCAAGGATGTGTTGCTTGTGCAGGTCTATGTTGATGATATCATTTTTGGGTCTACTGATCCAAAGATGAGTGAGGATTTCTCCAAGCTTATGACAGACAAATTCAAGATGAGTGCTATGGGGGAGATGAACTTCTTTCTTGGTTTACAAGTTCAGCAAAAAGAGGATGGTATCTTCATCTCCTAGGACAAATATGTTGCTGAGATCTTGAAGAAGTTTGGCTTTTCTCCACATGAAAAGAGGGCTACTACTCCTATGGATAGAGAACACCCTTGGTGAAACACTGGAGATGGGAAAGATGTTGATGTCAGGCATTATAGATCCATGATTGGATCCTTGATGTATCTTACTGCTTCCAGACCTGACATTATGTTTGCTGTGTGTGCTTGTGCACGCCATCAAGTGACTCCTAAAGAATGTCACCTTTATGCTGTGAAGAGGATCTTTAGGTACCTAAGATGTTATCCTAGTCTTGGTTTGTGGTACCCAAAGGATTCACCATTGGAGCTGATTGCATATTCAGATAGTGATTATGGAGGTGATAAATTTGATAGGAAATCCACAACTGGTGGATGTCAGTTTCTTGGGAGCAGGTTAATATCTTGGCAATGCAAGAAACAAACAGTGGTGGCTAATTCTACAACTGAAGCAGAGTATGTGGCTGCAGCTGCATGTTGTGGTCAAGTTTTGTGGATTCAGAACCAACTGTTGGACTATGGGTATAATTTCATGCATACTAAGATATTTGTTGACAATAATAGTACTTTATGCATCATTAAGAATCCTGTACATCATTCTAAAACTAAACACATAGAAATTATACACCATTTTATAAGAGATTGCTTTGAGAAAGGTTTTATACAACCAGATAGGGTTGACACTGAGGAAAATGTGTCAGATTTATTAACTAAACCTTTTGATGCTGGGAGATTTCAATACTTGGTAACAAGTATTGGAATGGTCAATCTCACATAATATGTGTTTTGGATTCTTTTTGTAAAAGTATGTACAGGATGATGCATTATTATTATTGGTCTTATTGATGATTTAGATTTTCCAGTATATTTTTCTAACACTGACAAAGGTTGCTTGAACATTGATAAGTGTTTTTGCAACGTTGTCAGCAATATAATTGTCTAACGCTGACAAAGCTTCCCTCAACGCTGTCATGTGTTATCGGGGCGTTGTCAGCAACAATGTTAGTTTTGTGGTTTTCAATCTAAAGGTGCAGATGGTGTTAGCAGTATACCATTGGATACAGAGTTGCTTATGGATCAATGGAGAAGCATTTGGACAAGTTTTTATTTATGGATGATGGTTGGAATGTTTTATTCCTATCTTGACATAAATTTTTTATGTTCATGCATGATTTTAGCAAACTTTTTGTATCATAGTTTAAGGGGAGGTTTTAGGAACCTTTAGGATGTTTGGGTATCCATATGATACTCTTATCACAATTCTAGATTGTGTCCACAGGTGAGTATGAGTTAGTTTTACTAAATTATGAGGCACTGTAGCATGCATAGTATATCAACTCTGCATGCTGCCAAGACATTTTTGGCCTAGAATGGGTTGTGGTCTGTTGGGAGACTTGGGAATGATTTTGATATGGGATTTACCTGGGAGTAACAAGGATTTTATAAGGTAACTTTGTTGTTAAGAGTTTTGGTTAGCAAGGGACACTAGAGGACTGTTATGTCTATCTTGCTTTTGCAAGTGTGCATAACTGGACAATTCTTGCCGCCCTATGATAATTATCAGCTTTTGGTTATCTTCTCTAGGATAAATTACTTGTTAAGGTCATTTTTCACTTTTTAAAATAATTTTATTTTTGGATGCTGACAAGAATTTTCCAAGCGTTGTTTTGACCAAATTGGACGCTGACATGGCTTTAGGCAAACGTTGACAAGATTATAGCCGTTGGGCGTTGATAGGTTATTTTTGACCGTTGACACTCAATGGGACCTACCCAGTTGTTACTTTTTGACATATTTTCAAGCCGTAATTTTAGGAGTTGTTACTTTCATTTAATGCATGAGATAACTTATAACTTTTTCAATATTTTCATGATTGATTTTTGAAAATCTTTGCCTATTTTTGGGCCAATCACATGCATTCTTTCTCTCCTATAAATTTGGCTCCTATTTTAAACAGGGTATCTATAATTCTTGTCTAATAATTTTCTCTTATCAACTTCATCTTCTACACTTAAAATTAACAGCTTTCATCAATGGCACCAAAGTTTAACTCAGCAGAATTGGCATTGGGGTTCAGATCACAACACAACATGATTGCTTATCTTGAAGCTGATGATGCTCTGTTTTCCCAATACACACAAATGGTGGCGTATTTGAACGCATCCCCACTAAGGTACGCTCTTTCTCATGCACCACTCATTCCAGTCACACACATTAAGCAGTTTTGGAACACTGTCAGTTCCTCAACAGTTAATGGAGTGACCACATTGACTTCTATTGTTCATGGGAGATCTTGGGTGGTTACTGAGGCTTTGGTACGCCAAGCCTTGCATCTTGATGATGCTGATTGTATAGCCACCCTTCCTATAAGTGAAATAGAACAAGGACTTAGAGCTTTGGGATATCCCTTTCCTGATGAAGGTACTCTAAACAAGTATCATAAGCAGGAATTTCCCCCAGCCTGGAAGTACCTCATACACGTCCTCCTTCAATGTTTGAGTCCCAAATGTACTGCACACAATGAGATCAATAGATCCATAGCAAGTGCTATTGTGTGCATTGCAACAGGGCAAAAATATAACTAATCTAAAATGATTTTTGAGGGGATGTGTGAAAACAAGGGGACAAAAATGACTTTAGCTTATCCCCGTTTTCTTCAAATGGTTTTTGATGATCAAGGTTACTGCTCAAGGGATCACAATGATTTTTATAAGATCCCTGAGCAAAAGAAAGCTATTTTTATGAAGATGGATTCACCACCCCATAGAGACCTACCTTTAACCCAAGCCATGCTTGCTGTTATTGCAGCAGCACAACCCCAACCAGATCCCCAACCTCAAATTGACCCTCAACCACAACTTGAACCCATTCCTGAACCTTTACCTTCACCTGAACACATGCAACTTGACCAAGAACCCTTTGACGCTGACACATCAAATGTTGGCGTTGATGTGCCTATTTCCAACGCTGACACACAACCTTCATAATCCCAAACACCCCTTCACCAACCCACATCCACCCATTCTTCCACACCATCTTCCACACCCCTGAATATAGTTTGATGAAACGCCAAAGGACTACTGGAGTGTTCTCCTCTAGTGGTCCTAGCCATGAAGCATCGAGAACCACCACCACAAGTGTGGCTGGTGACCTGGATGAGGCTGGGACTATTGGTTCTGGCTTAGTAGCTGGCCAAAGCAGTCCCACCATCATTAAGTCCTCATCCTTGCCCAATGAATCTGACTTGGGAGGTCAAATCCCCATTTTAGAAGAGGGCAGACTGGAACCAATGACTCTTATGGAATTGACGGCAGTCTGCATTAGCTTGCAAAAGCAAAATGCAGACTTAGTACAAATTGTCAGCTCACAAGGCCTTGAACTCAAGCAATTGAGGGAGAGGATTGTTGTTTTGGAAAGTGATCGTGCTAGGAGGGGTATGGAGGAGTCTTCCAAAGGGGAGGAAGATCAAATAAATCTGAGTGATAAGGGCAGCCAGGATGGTCAATCAATGGATGTTGCTGAAGCCCTTACAACTTTGAAGAAACAAACAGGTTTTGATACGTCCTTAGTCTCTCCCACCAATTTAAATTTATCATTTACAGCTATGTTGAGAGAGGTTACACAAGGCGCTGAGGGAAAATATTTGAGCGTTGACAAGGCAAATTTGGACGCTGATAGAAGTATTTTGGGCGCTGATAGGATAAATTTGGGTGTTGACAGACCTGCACATGAAGGTGATGTATCCCAGTCATCATCTATCATCAAGGAGGTTTCTACTCAGGTATTACCATCTACCTTACCAACCATTGCACAATCAGATAAGGGTAAGGGTAAAATGGTAGAAGAGATTGTTCCAAAAGATGCAGCTCAAGTTGAGTTTGATAGAAGATTAGCTACACAAATGATGGAACAAGATGAAAAGGAAAAGTCACCATTTGTTGTGACTTCAAAAGAAGAAAGTGATGGAGCTAGCTCAGACTCAAGTGTAATGATTATAGAACCTGAAAGGCTTGAGTATGGAGATGAGTTGGCCAAAGAGAAACTGAGAGAGTTGAAATTGCAGGTTGACTTTGACATGCCAGAGGTGGTTCAAATGTACAATGCTTGGGAAGAAAGCTGCATGGATAATCAAGACTTGATCATTTCAGATCAAATATGGGGTTTGGAGCTTCTTCTTAGAGTTCAGAAGGATTGTAAGGTAATTTTGAAACACAAGGCAAGCAATATTCTCTCAGAGTTAAAAAGGGATAGAAGGGAGCTCTACTTTATGTTGCTCAGATGTCATGGAGTTGGATGGACATATCAGAAGTTGAAGGCTTTGACATTTGATGAGTTGGAAAACAAGGCTTATCCCATTTGGGTGAGAGTGCAGGAAGCAAACACTCTCAGACTTCTTTCAGATGAAAGAAAGGAGCAACTTGCAGAAGAAATGGAAATCAAGAAAGCTATGATGGTTCCCAGGCCAGTGAAGAAGGGAATTAAATTTGAGTTTCCAAAAGATATGGATCCACTATATCCAAGTGAAGCAGTTATAAGAAAGAGCCTCAAGCTCTCCCCATTAGAAGCTTCACATATGGTGCAAGTGTTACCATTAGATTCCAGGAACCCAATTGTGAGCTATGAAGAAGATGAATGTGGGTTCTGGAAGATTGGCAGATTTGGCAAGGAGGTACACACTTTTACTACTCTCATATCTTTGTTTGCATGTTGTGATAGAGAAGACTTGGTGGACCTTTGGAGGTTGCTGGAGACCAAGTATGAGACTGAAGCACCAACTTCAGCTAATGGAATAAAACTTTGGACCACATTCAAAAGAATGTGTGGGCCAAAAGATGAAGATCCTGCAATTTGGAAGGATCTTGAAGATGACCTCAGTGGTCTTCAATGGAGGTTATATTCAGCTGCTGGTGTATACCATTTGAGTTCTACAAAGTTTGCTGAGTATCTACTTGTGGATGCTCAGTATTTCATATCCAAGGCTGTTTTGGAAAAGATGAAGGACACTCAGCTGGAAATAGATTATTCAAGTGACGTGGCAAAAGATTTGATCAGATTTATTAATTACCAATATGAGAAGGTTTGTCAGACTCCTCCTAGTCCTTAATGCTTATTCAGAAACTTGATCATAAGAGTGGATATCAAGTTTAGGGTAGGATTGTTGGGAATAAATTAAGGCCAGATCACTTGAGCACTGACAAGAACAATTCAAGCGTTGACAAGAACAAAGCAAGCGCTGACAGCTCAAGCGTTGACAAGTTAAAGTCAAGCGTTGACACATTGAAGATAAGCACTGATGGAAGATATAATCTACACGTTTATTATATTCTAGAATACTTCTAGTAAGGATAGAAACGACAATGTATTTTCTATATTTATCTTTACCTAGAATAGTTGATACGTAGATTATTGTACAAGGCTTCTTATGTCTATAAAAGAAGGCCTTTAGGTTAATGTTCAATATAAGTTTGATATAAGTTTTCATTCGAAAAACACCTTTCATTATAAGCAAGTTCGACATCATAATCAAAGTGAAAGTTTGTTTATATCTTGTGTGTTCTTGTTTAAGTGTTAAATTCCGCATAACACTTAAATTCATAAAGCATATACAAAGGTTTCTCTACGTGTATTACTTGATCTAATCTCGTATACACAAAGCTAATCGATCTAAGTTTGGGATCAACAGGTACGGCTCTTGGTAAAGATCTTATCAAACTCGTTGATAGCTATAATAGCTTGCTCAAAGCTATAGGGTTTTCAGCTCACCGATGCTTACTTGCTAAGAGTTGGCGAGTCCAGAAGGGTACGACTTCTGGTAAAGACATATCAAATCCGTTGACGGTTGTGATGGTTTGCCTAAAATCATCAGGGTACCCCCACTCACCATTGATTCACGTTCTAAGATTTAGGCTGGGTTCTGGTCTCCCAGGGTGATGCTTATTCCACCATAAAGACTGGCTAGCCCAAGAGCGAGTAGCTACTTGGTAAAGGCTCATAAAATCTGCTCATGTTGTTGTGAAGATTCAACAAGATGCAGATTTGTTTCAAGCTTTCAAGAAGCTTCTAGGTGTTCCTTGTTGCAGCAGTCTTTATGTTCTTTATGCTGATGGTTATGATGCTGCTGTTTCATTTGTTGTTCCAATCCTCAAGCTGTTTTGCATGATTTACCAAGAAACTTGAACTCAACAGGTCAACTTCAAGTTTAGGGGAGGATTGTTAGGACCTTTGGAATAGTTATTTGTAATAGGTAGACTAGGAGGTAAGTAGTTCCTCCTGGTCCTAGTAGTAGGAGTAACACGTGCTCCTGGTCTTATAGAAAGTCTAACTGTATTATTTAAGAGTATTCTGTTAGGATATGCATGAGATATGTTAGGAATGGATATGCATATCAGTTTTACACATTTTGGTTTAATGATGTATTAGGGTTTCCTTGTAGTATAAAAAGAACCTTAGGCAGAAGGGTTACATTCACCTTCATCAAACATTATTCTAGTTTATATTAATATTATAAATCCTCAGTAAAGGATCAAGTCGTTATAGTTATTATGTTCTTCTTGTTCATAATATTTGTATTCCGCACTTATATTGTGTGATTTATCTAAAGTCTCTCTCTGAATAGACTTGTGATTACAGAAGTCGTTCACCGTTCCTAACAGGCTTCAAGATCCACATCTTGTGGACCCAACAAGTGGTATCAGAGCCTGGGAGAGTCTCTGTATAAGAAGAATCATTTTTTCTTATTACTAACATCTTTGTTTAATCATGTCTGCCTCGAGTCCTACCAAACAGGAGAAGATAGCACCCCTAAAACACAGCAACCTCAGCAGATCATTGCTACGGTTTCCAACACAAATGGTAAGTTTCCTCTTCTGAAAAAGGATGAGTATGATAGCTGGGCAATGGAGATGGAATGTTGGATCACCAACACTGATCAAGATCTTTGGAAGATTATTCTGAATGGAAACAGCAAGAGGTTTACTAGAAGAGACAAGAATGGTAATATTATTCTTCTTAACCCTAAAACTCATGAAGAAATCACAGCTGTTCAGAAGGAGATCAAAGCAAAAACTATTTTGCTTCAGTCTCTTCCTGATGATCACATGGGTGACTTTTATCACCTGGATGATGCTAGAGAAATCAGGAACGGGATAAACGCAAGGTTTGGTGGGAATGAGGAGTCAAAGAAAATGCGTAGATCCATGCTGAGAGATGAATTCACAGACTTTAAGATCTCAGAAACTAAAGGTATTCATCAAGGATATGATAGGTTCCAAAAGATACTGAGCCAGTTCAATCAACTCAGGTCGAAACCTGACAATGGAGATATCAATGCAAGGTTTCTTAGAGCCTTACCCTACTCATGGAATCATGTGATAATCTATCTTAAAGCAAAAGGTGGCCTTGACTATCTTAATTTTGATGATCTGTTTCATAAGCTCAAAACCTTTGAGCCTCATGTGAGAGGATACTCAAATGATTCTTTTCCTACTCCTGCTAACTCTGCCTTTGTGAGTTCCATGGGATCTAGTCCCATGTCTTATGCTAGTAGCCCAAGCTATACTATGTATTCTCAGCATACTTCTACTCCTGAACCGAAAGTCAGCTCTGGTAGCATGGTAGAAGTTGTTCTTCACTCTTTTGTTGCAGATGTTGATCCACAACAGCAACTTGCTTTTGATGACTACAAACAGGTCGATAAACTTGACCTGGATGAAATGGATCTCAAATGGCAGATGGCCATGCTCACTCTCCGGGTTCACAAGTTTGAGAAGAAAGCCGGTCGAAAGTTTAACTACAACCCAAGAGAGCCAGCAAGGTTTGATAGAAGCAAGGTTAGATGCTATAACTGCCAGCAGCAATGTCACTTTGCTAGGGAATGCCCTAACAAGAATGACCAGGAGAAGAACAGGTACTCAGCCTTCAAAATTCAGGAGGTGAAGGATGACAAGAAAGCTTTGGTTTCTGTTGACTCTATGGTCAACTGGATTGATCATCAGAATGCTACCCTGGAAACAGCTGAACCTTCTACTGACATATTTGTAATGATTGATGGGAATCTGTCTGATGCCGAGGAAGCAAAATAATTTGCTCTTATGGGCATTTCACCTCAGGTACAACATTGTCCTCTTGGTTGTCATGATAAATATTCCGAATTGTTGTCTCAATACAATGAATTAAATGAACAAAATGATAAGTATTTTTTAGAGGTTCAAGCATATAAGAGTTCTTTAAAAACACTGGAACAACAAAAGAGGTGGCTTCAAGATACTCAACGAGAGTATGAGGATAAAATTAGAATTCTGAACATTGATTTAGAAAACACCACAAATATGCTTAAATACACTAAAAAGGTAAAAGATGACAGTATCAAGGATAAGCAATACATGAAGGAAAAATTGGATGCTACACTTTTAAGATTTAAAAATGGCAAAATGCACCTAAGAATCTTTCAAAGTTAATTGATAGTAGCATGTCTGGTAGGACTAAAATAGGGTTAGGATTTGATAAATATATTGATTCAAAAGATGTGTTTGATTTATCTTTTTCAAGTGTCTTTGATCCTGACAAGGAGGAAGAGGGAAAACCTAGCTACAATAGGTTTCAACCAGCTACAGCAATGCATGCTGTCCCTCCACCTCTTACAAGACCTTTTATGCCCATTTCTAGGCATAATGACTTGGATGGATCACAAATGCATGAGTCCCCAAAAGTTTCTAATAATACTAATGACTTTGTCTCTTATACTTTTAGTGACAAAGCTAGTGACTCTACATCATGTGGTTCAAATGAAGAGTCGAGACCTACAAGCTCCAAGACAAATGACCATGCTGCTACTAGTGCTAGGAAGAGTGAAGAGAGAGTTGATACTACTTCAACTGTGTCTAGTTCTGGTTTATTGAGTCCTAGGAACAATTTTTCTCCTAGAGTTGTGTCTAATAAAGTTAGCAGTATGAAACAATGTCATTTGAATAAAAAGTCGTTTAAAACATGTTTTGTTTGTGGAAGTAAATTTCATTTGATTAAAGATTGTGATTTTTATGACCAACATCCTTCTTTTTATCAAGCATTTCTTGCTCCTGGTCCATCAAGAGTTGCTCCATATTCTTCTAGAAGACTAAACCCATGTGCCCAATCTTTTTCTTTTCTATAAGGACATCTCCTTTAGCTTCTGATCATTGGAGAAACAATGGCTTAATCCCTAATAGACCAACCAGCAACTACTTTCAGAACTTTAATCAGAATTATGCATTTAAATTAGGCCAAATGTATTTTGGGTTGGGAAATTTGGGTGCTGCTGTTAAGCCCTCAACAGGTTATTCTTGGTCAAATAATAACACCCATATGATGAACAACAGTAGATCTCATCAATCTTCTTGACTATCTACTAAAGATCCACAAGGCAGGCTCAAACCTGAAAAGGTTTGGGTCCCATTAAGACACTAAATTTTGCATATATCTTTTCTTGTTGTTGTAGGTTACTCCATACCAAGATCCTACTCTAGGGATAGTTGATTGATTGTAGTGTTTTACTACTCTTTAGGAAAAGAGCGTAAATAGCGGTAAGTATCGAGTGATGATTTTAGGAAAAATCAACACGAATGACCCACAATCAAATAAAATGAGAGAAAGATTCGTTTCCCAAGGAGGTATGGTGTTGTGAATTAACTTGTATTTCTTTGAGATTAATATTGAGAGACGGAATGACGGTTTCGTGAAAATTACACTATGACGTAAAAACGTAAACGTAAAGCCGTAGAAAAACACAAAAATTAAAAATTAAGCTAAAGCCAAAAACAAAATCAAGAAAAGATTAAAAAGCTAAAAACAAGTCTAAAATAATATAAATAAAGATAAAAATCCAACAAATATATTTTAAAACCTTTTATTAATTAAATAATTAATTTTAAATGCTAATTAAAGCCCTAAAATTAAATTTAACTAATTCAAATGTCTAAAATATGATTTTATTGAATAATTACTCAACTTATATTATTATAAGACTAAAAAGTAATTTTCTAAAAATTAAAACCTATTAAAACTATTTTTAAAACCCTAAAAATGATTTAAAATAATTAAAAACTAATTAAACTTAAAATAATTATAAAAATAAATCTAAAAACTTAAAAATAATTCTAAAAATGGAAATAGTCCTAATTAATGACAAAGAACCTAGGAAAAATGAAAAAGAAGGAAAAATGAAATTTTGAAAATTAAATAATAAAATAATATTAAAATAATGCTAAAAATAAAAACTTTCTAAAATTTAAAATAAAAAAATTTAGAAAAATCCTAAATAATATAATTAAGAGAAAAACACAAATTATAGCTTCTAAACCTTTTTCAATAATTTTATAAAAATCTTAAAAGTTTATAAAAAACCTTAAAATATTATAAAATTAAAAATAAATGTTTTTGAAACCAAAACTTGATGTAAACCTCAAAAATATATTTTAAAACCTAAAAACTATTTTTTCTAAAAATAAAAACTCTTTTTGGTATTTTTTAATGATTTTCTAAAATTCGTCTATTAAATAAATTCTAATAAATAATCTACTTTAGGGAAAAATCTAAAACTGATTTTTAAAAATCAAAAACACTTATACTAACTTAAGAAAAATAAGAGAAACCAAATCAGCTTAATGAATAAGCTTAAAATAAGCTTAAAACCTACGGCTTTATATTAAAAAGCAAAAGAGAAAAGTGGTTAAAGGGTTTTACCTTGCACCCTTGGTCAGTAAAAGACCCAAGGGCGCAATGGTTAAGGTGTTGGTGTGTGGGAGTGTAGACGGGGGTTCGAATCTGGCAACCCCTTTTTATTCCTTTTTTTATTTTTTTTTTACTTTTTAACTTTTCTCAACCAACTGTTAACACTAGTAACCCCAAATCACACTCCAACTTTCTATATAGCCAAGATTTGAGCTCAAAGACCAAAAAAACGTGACAGCTAGGTTGTAATACTGAAAATCAAGTTTGAGAGCACACTTATGCACTTTGCTGCCAAGAGGAGCTTGGCAGTGTGTTAATTTGGTGGGTATTATTGGACACAAGGCACCCTTGAGCTCAGTGAAGCTCAAGGAGTCAATGGCACACAAGGAAAAAGCAAATAACACACCAATTCAAGCAAATAAAGCATTCAACAGCCTCTATCAATCTCTGTGATGAATAAGCTATAACAGTGGGCTATATGAGCTTATAACTAACACACTAGTGAACTACAAAGCTTAAAACTTAGCATACACCTACTTCAAATCGTGCACAAACAAAAGCATCAACTTAAATATCCTAATACTTCACAGAAACCAAGGATCAAGCAACCAAAATATCATAAAAAACTGGCAGAATAGTGGGCATGCAAATTTTTTGCACTCACTTTTCTTTTTAAACACTCAAACAAACTTCCAAATTGTTCTAAACTAATTTAAAACTAACTAAATACCTAACTCAATCCTAAAATCCCTGATTAACACCTTTTTAAATACACTAATCAAAGACTTGCCCTGCTAAACAGTGTTGCCAAACACCACTTAAACTTTTTTGAAAAACGTTTTTAACACACCAAAATGCTTGCAATCTTACTCAAACAGGTTCAATGATCATCAAACATACATAAATCACCACAAGAACACAGATTAAGTAGCTTATAACAACTAATGAGCACCAAATCAACAAAGATCATACAAAGCTCACTTTCTGAAATTTACTAAGGTAAAAGGATTTTACCTAAGGGTCTTTACATCCTAGACCCTAGAGAGTGTAAAAACTCTCCTCCAATCCAGCTGGGGCTGGAGCTGAACTAAATCAACAATCTTCAATCCCTGTTTAAAACAAATCAAACAAAAAAGTATAATATCACAAGCATATATTATAGCAATCTGTTTTCTTTTCTTTTCTTTTAAAAATTTTCCAAAAGCTTTTAAACCTTTAAAACATGTTTTCTATTACTCCTAAATCACCAAACAATTAAACTCTTAACACCACAAATACCTTTGACAGATTTTTAACCAAAATCTCTCAAAATTTCTAAACCTTGAAAATATTTTCAAACCTCAAAATTCTTTCACCCAATAAATCAATGGAACTCAGTTCTCCTTCACTAATCAATACCAACTTTAACAAACAAAAAAGGAATTAAATTGCTCTTAAAACAAAAACCAACTTTTTATTAAATCAAAAGGAATTACAAGTTTTGTGAAGAAAAACTGGAACAAAGGGCTTCACACAACCTGTGAGCTCCTTTTATAGAGTCCTAAGAACAATCTAGAATAGAAAAAACTAAACCCTAATCACTAGAAAAATCCCTATTCTACCCTTGACGATTTTTGGTGCATTTTGTCCAAACTTGATCTCCACTGTTCATTTTTGCTTTGAGAGTAAGCAAATAATCTTGGACGTTCAAATGGGACACGTCACAAGTCTTGGTGCCCAAGGAATTTGCTGATTGGTGGATGGGGAATTGGGGTTTTTGAGTATACACGTGGGATTGGGGTGTTTGAGTGTGGGAAGGGTTTTCACAGGTGTGAATCAATCGTGTGTGGGTTTAATTGATTTTTACCCACGTTTAATGAAAGTAATTTCTGGGCTGTTAAGAAAGATGAATAGTAAATCCTTGAATCCGAAATTGGGGGAATAAACTTGTTAAGCGCCATTTTCTGTTTAAACCTTTCACTTTGGCACTTTTGGTCCCTTTGTTTTGATATTTTTGCCATATCAAGTTTTCAAGCCCTAAAACCAGGTTTCCTTTGATAATAACTTTCAACCTTTTACACATTTGGCACCAACTTTTGGCAAAAAGGTTTCAAGGACCACTTTTGACATTCTTGAATATTTCAAGGGCTGTTTTTGGACTTTCTTGATCTTCAAAGGTCTTCAATGTCTCTTAAACTTCTTGAGGGACTATAATTGGCATTTTGAAATTGTTGAGGGACCATTCTTGCCATTTCTTCAAAGTTGAAGGACCTTTTTGCAATTTTGACAAACTTAAGGGACCAAACTTGTAATTATTACTATACAAGGGTTTTAAGTTGTCATTTCTTCATTCTTGGATGATCAATCTTGTATGTCTTCAAGTCTTCAAGGGTATTTGATGAAAATTCCATGATTAGGGCCCGGTTCTTTGTACGGCTTCGTTTCTCGTGTTCGTTTTTCCTTGTATCTTGTGATCTTTTGTCTTTTTCACGATATCCATACCTAAAACACATAAGTAAACAAACACAAGCATATATATGGTATTTTATGACATTTTAATGCATTTAAAGCCCGAAAAGAACGATGAGATCATGTATAAATGCCATCTCATCACTCCCCCATACTAAGCCATTGCCGTGCCCTCACGCAATGCTAGAATAAAGTATCTAAGCATCGCCAAAGTTCAATTTTTATTAACCTTTATTGAAGAGTAAAAGACTTGCAACATACTACGAGAATGTGTAAAGACATAATGTATGATTTTCATCACCAAAATGTGACTTTTAGGGTCAAAGAATAGAAACAAGTTAATGTCCCTTAGAGTAAATTTCGTCATCCTTGATTGTCATACATTCCATGCTAAGTGCAAAAACAAGATCATTGTTGGTACAAGTCACAATGCTAACACTACTCATACGTCCAAATTGTGTAATACTTTTTCTCCCCGCAATCCTAGTTATTATAAAAGGAAATGGGTTACTAGCATTTTTTATCTATTTGTCATGGATCACAAGTGATTCATATTGACTTATTTGAGTAGTTATTAGTCCGAAAGCAAAGTAGCACGATTTGATCAATAGTTAGCCGAAGGACAAAATCTTTTAAAACGGCTTCTCGTGTATCTCCTTAAGTTCATATCTTGGCATAACTCGTTTCACGATTTGAGACCTTTCTCGGACCGATATTTGGCATGTACTTCATACTTCAAATCTTGGGAAGACGTTCTCGAAATTATGGTCTTCTCTTCATATATTTGGAATTTCTTCACTTGACGTTTTTGAGAGATTCTTCATATAGGACCACGACTTCATCATTTTTCTTCAATCTTTACTTTGGATTTTGATATACAACGATCCGCCTCCTTTTCGGACTTGGATATATTCATCCTCATACCTTGTTAGGGTCTTTTTGGATAGACTTTCTCCATTCTTTAGGGGAGTAATTGCTTCTCGTCGTGTGTCTCGATCCTTCATATTGATTTTGGAACAATGATACTTCACATCATCTTTGGATCTTTAGCAAAAATAGAGCTCCTCATGCCTTGTTAGGGCCTTTTTGGATGATCGCCAATCTTCGCGTCCCGCTTCAATAAGTTATGCCTTGGCTATGAACTCTATTCAACCCCGAGCAACTTTTAAACGATCTTGCGCTAGAGGCTAAGTAACTTTTCAAATCGTACGACCTTACTTATTGCAATTATGTTTTATTCCTAATGCATTGATCTTATGGGAAGAAAAAGCCACAATTAAAAACATATGAGTTTTTGAAAGAACACTTTCATGTTCTACGTTTAGCATGATCACTTGTCTAACTCTATCATTTCTCGTTCTTCACTATTTAAAGACCTCTAATTAAAGAGACTCGTGAATACTTAGCCGTGCAAGTCAAAATTAAGCCAAATTTGGATTAGCTTTCATTAAGACTAAATAAAATCAAAGTTTTGGGTTTTCAAGTCACCTATAGGATCTTGCACTTTCTTGGACTTTTTCAAGTTTAGAGAATGCGTTTTAAAGTTCCCTTGATAAGTGACTTTCTAGAATCAATTATAGGAACTTGAGAAAAGTTCTTGTTCTTAACCCGAATGAATTAAGACTTTCGCGTTTTAAAGCTCCCTATATAAAAGTCTAGCAAAACTTGAATTGAGCGGGTTAAGGAATGTAAATGGCTCCAAATGCCCATCAAGTCAAAAATTAACTCTTATTCTACCCATCGGAAAATATACATTCGTGTCTTAAAAACACTTATGAAAACTAAGAAAAATTTTAAAATTTGGCCATTTTTAGCCTTATTAGCAAAACAAAACATTGAAAGTTGGAAAACGTGAGGGCGTAGCAAAGCAAGTACCTATTCACCCCCCCATACTAAAAGTAAACATTGTCCTCAATGTTTCGAGTCTAAAGGTGGAGCACCCCCATACTAGAGACGAAGAGTCGAATGCTTAGGATCTAGCATGGAAAGGGTGATCAACAATATATCTAAAGCCGTTTATTAATTATGCTAAAGATAATTGTTAGAACAATAAAGGATATGTCATGGAATCGTGAAAAACTTCTTCAAACGAACGATGGAGGCTCACGTAAATGAACACGAGAGTCTTCAATCGTAGATGATGATGATGATCTAGATAACACAATCACAAACAACCACGAGACAACGAGTTGGAAGGGTACATGTCCCCTTATTAGTGAACATAAAGCATAAAGATAAGCATGGGATCTCCCCCACGAGGCACCTCGTTTTTGATTACCGAGTCATGAGCTCGACTCGATCCCCTCAATGTTAATTATCATTGGGGAAGGTGTCTTGGTCGGGGGTAACCATTGAAGGAATTTCCCCACCAAAGTAGTGCTTAAGCCTATGTCCATTCACCTTGAAATTTGGACCATCATCTTGAGCTAGCTCAATGGTCCCATATGGAAACACTTGTGTAATGGTGAACGGACCCGACCAACGAGATTTCAATTTCCCGGAAAATATCTTAAGACGTGAGTTAAAAAGCAACACTTGATCACCAACGTTAAAAACACGGTTTTTAATCTTTGAATCATGAAACTTTTTAGTCTTTTCTTTAAAAATTAATGAATTTTCATAAGCATTATCCCTTAATTCATCCAATTCATTCAATTGTATTTTCCGGTGATCTCCCGCGGTCTTCAAGTCAAAATTAGCATGCTTAAGGGCCCAATATGCCTTATGCTCCAATTCAATGGGCAAATGACAATTCTTCCCATAGACTAACTTATAAGGAGTGCAACCGATAGGTGTCTTATAAGCGGTCCTAAAGGCCCATAAAGCGTCATCGAGTTTGTCGGACCATGAAGCACGGTTTTCTCCAATCGACCGTTCTAAAATCCTCTTCAAAGCTCGGTTCGAAACCTCGACTTGCCCACTTGTTTGCGGGTGATAAGCCGTAGAAAGACGATGTGTAACCCCATATTTCTTTAGAACCTTTTCGAATTGGTCATTACAAAAATGGGTTCCACGATCGCTTATAATAGCACGAGGGGTTCCGAACCGAGAGAATAGTTGCTTCAAAAACTTCACTACCACACGAGCATCATTAGTAGGCAAAGCCTTAGCTTCCACCCACTTAGAAAGGTAGTCCACCGCGACGAGGATATATTTGTTGCCATGAGACGATGGGAACGGCCCCATAAAGTCTATTCCCCATATGTCGAAAATCTCACACACTTGAATTATATTTTGCGGCATTTCATCACGTTGAGACGATTTTCCTTGACGTTGGCACGAATCACACGACTTTACAAGTACGTGTGCATCACGATAAATAGAAGGCCAAAAGAAACCGGCATCGAACACTTTCTTAGCCGTGAGATTAGCACCGTGGTGACCACCCGTGGGTCCCTCGTGACAAGCTCTAAGGATATTAGAGGCTTCGGTACCAAACACACAACGTCGAACGAGTTGATCCGCACAAATCCGAAAGAGATAAGGGTCGTCCCAAAAATAGAACTTGACGTCACGAAAGAATTTTCGTTTTTGTTGTGTCGTCATACCCTTGATTATGAAATTGCCCGCATGGTAATTTGCAATGTCGGCAAACCATGGGGTGGTGTCTTTAGAATTCACTACACCGAGAGTCTCAAGAGGAAATGTTTCGGTAATTTCCTTGTTCTCGAAAACATCTTTGTGAGGATCTTCTAGACGAGAGAGATGATCGGCCGCTAGATTCTCGGCTCCTTTTTTGTCAAGCACGGTGACATCAAATTCTTGGAGGAGGAGCATCCAACGAAGCAATCTCGGCTTAGCATCTTGCTTAGCTAAGAGATACTTGATAGCCGAATGGTCGGTATACACGATGCTTTTAGTTAAGACGAGATAAGGTCGGAATTTCTCAAAAGCATAGACCACGGCAAGGAATTCCTTTTCCGTTGTGGTGTACTTTAATTGAGCCTCGGTCATCGTCTTACTAGCATAGTGGATAGGACGAAAATGCTTGTCATAACGTTGCCCTAAGACGGCCCCTATAGCATAATCACTTGCATCGCACATGATTTCGAAGGGTAATTCCCAATTAGGAGCAACAAGAATGGGAGCTTCGGTGAGTTTCCTTTTTAGAGTCTCGAAAGCCTTAACACAATCCTCATTAAAGTTAAAAGGAGCATCCTTCTCGAGAAGGTGTGTCATAGGACGAGAAATCTTCGAAAAGTCCTTGATGAAACGACGATAAAAGCCCGCGTGGCCTAGGAAACTACGAACTCCCTTAACGGTTTTGGGATGAGGTAACTTGGCGATGACGTCTACCTTAGCTTTATCGACCTCAATCCCCGCCTTCGACACCTTATGTCCTAAGACGATTCCTTGTTTACACATGAAATGACATTTCTCCCAATTAAGCACAAGATTGGTTTCTTCACAACGTTTTAACATTTGTTCGAGATTAGATAAACATGACGTGAACGAATTACCAAACACCGAGAAGTCATCCATAAACACTTCCATCGACTTCTCGATCATGTCGTGAAAAATTGCCATCATACACCGTTGAAACGTACCGGGTGCATTACAAAGTCCGAAAGGCATCCTACGATAAGCGAACGTTCCATAAGGACACGTAAACGTAGTCTTCTCTTGATCACGAGGGTCGATAGGAATTTGAAAGTAACCGGAAAAACCATCTAAAAAGCAATAGAATTCATTTCCCGCAAGTCGCTCCAACATTTGATCCATGAAGGGCAAAGGAAAGTGGTCTTTACGAGTGGCGTCATTTAACTTTCGGTAGTCAATACACACCCTCCAACCGATCACAACACGAGTGGGAATTAACTCGTTGTTTTCATTAGGCACAACGGTCATTCCTCCCTTTTTAGGGACACAATGGATTGGGCTCACCCATGGGCTATCGGATATAGGATAAATCATTCCCGCGTCAAGGAGTTTAAGGACCTCCTTTTTAATGACATCGTGAATTTTGGGATTCACCCTTCTTTGACTTTGAATTGCGGGTTTGTAGTCCTCCTCCATTAAAATCTTGTGAGTACAAAATTTTGGGTCAATACCCTTAATGTCGGAAATTTTCCACGCAATTGCCCCTTTGTGAGCCTTAAGAACTTTCAAGAGCTCGGTTTTTTCATCATTAGCCAGATCTTTTGCAATAATAACCGGCAACTTGTCATCACCTTCCAAGAATGCATATTCAAGGTGAGAAGGAAGATCTTTCAATTCAAGGATAGGCGGTTCCTCGATTGAAGATTTAGGTTCAACACTCATAACTTCCATCGGCGGAAGAAATGGTGGAATAGAAATATCATCACTAATCAACACCTCATCTTCATTGTCGATTTCATTTGAAGTGAAATCGCCTCCTTGGAATGGAGTGAGATTTGGTGTGGAATTAGCAAGAATTGGATCCAAAATAGTGGGATTGCCACTTGACGAGCTATCGGAAAAACCTAACACTTCTTGTGAAAACTCATCGCAAACCACATCAACGATGTCAATGTGATTGATGGTAGCGATTGCATAAACATGAGAAGGTTTCGAGTTTTGAGTAGCGTTTATAACAAGTTCCTCTTCGTTGAATCTCAAAGTGATAGTTCTCGCATGAACATCGATAAGCGATCTCGAAGTATCTAAAAATGAACGACCTAAAATTAGAGGAACTTGAGGATCCGCGGGGATGTCGACTACTATAAAATCAACGGGATAGTAGAACTTCCCCACTTTCACGAAAACATCTTCGGCTATTCCACATGCCATAATCGTAGAATGATCGGCCATCTCGATGGACATGTTCGAAGGAATAAGAGCCGGAAGCGAAAGCGATTTCCAAATGGAAAATGGCATCAAATTAATGCTCGCACCAAGATCGGCCAAGGCGAGGCATTCTTTCATCTCTTGTATGTCACAAGGAATGAGAAACTTTCCGGGATCACCAACTTTTTCCGGTATGCGGTTAAGATAAACCGAAGAACAATTAGCAAGCTTTGAAAGCTTTTCCTTATCGCTCATCATACTTTTAAAAGTGGAAGCGAAACGAGGCATATATAACAACGCGTCGGCTAAACTCACATCAAAATGCACTTGTTGAAACATCTTAATAAAAAGCTCGATTTGTTGTTTGTTACGTTCTTGCATTTTCTCTTTGTTTCGTCTCGAAGGGTAGGGTAAAGGTGGTGTGGGTTGGTTATTAGGCAACGGCCTTGGAATCTCGGGTTCCACAATTGGTATTGGTGTAACCGTAGGTGTGGTTTGAGCGGTACTTCGTGGGATTGTAATGTGCTCCTTTTCGACCATCACCTCGGGTTCTTTCTCGATTTCCTTCTCCGTAGAAGTACTTGGTCGAGAGATCGGTTCCTTGAAAGTTTTACCACTTCGTGTAGTAATAACCTTCATTTCTCCCTTCGGGTTTGCAATGGTATCACTAGGAAGACCACCCGAAGAAGAGGGCTTACACATGATAGCTTCAAACATTTTAGCCATACGGTCCTCAAATTTTGATTGCCTAGCATCCGCTTTCAATAATTCTTGCTTAATCTCATGTTGTCCTAATTCCATCTTTTGTTGGTTTTGTTGAAGACGTTGGACATTTCCTTCCATTTTGTTAGCATGAGTTTTAAGTTCATTAGCAAGTTCATTTTTAAGCTCGTTTTTCAACTCGGACCTTAAGCTAATCATCTCACGTTGCATGTTATCAAATTTAGCATCATTTGCTTTTGCATAATCCAAAAATTCTCCTTGCAAATTTTTCGTGTGAGCATTTTGAAAACCTTGTGTAGTGTTTTGAAAATCACGGTTTTGGTTTTGATTAGAGATTTGTCCATTCCCACTTTGATAATTCCCTTTGTTGTAATTGCGTGTGTTGCCTTGGTAATTACCTTTGTTGTTTCGATAATTGTTAGCATTTTGATTTGGTGGAGCTTGATTTGGGCGGGAACCTTGGCCGTTTTGGTTGTAAGTTCCCGTTGCTACGTAAGCACTCGAAGTGTTACCATCCGCGGTAATGCACTCGGATAAATCATGAGCTCCTCCACACGATAAACAACTCTTAGCAACCGCTTTAACCGAAGCGGAATTGGAAGCTTCTTGAGCCTTCCAATGGGACATTAGATTAGCAAATCTATCAAAAAACCGATTTTCCTCATTAGCTTCATCATGTAAGGCGTTAATGCTACGAGACGATTGTGACGAAGATGACGAACCCATATTGGCAACACTCGGTGTGTTACGAGGGCTATAAACCTTAGATCGATTTTCAATGATTTGTAAAGCCTCATTTGTCGTCTTGCACAAAAAATTACCACCCGCGGCGGCATTCAAATAATCTCGTTCATGATCATTAAGCCCATTATAAAAGGTATCGATTTGATGCAATTCCGAAAAATCATGATGAGGACATTCATGCAACATCTCCTTAAATCGTTCCCATGCCATTGAAAAACTTTCATTGTTACGTTGCACAAATCGTGAAATCTCATTTTTTAAGTGTGTTGTTTTCGATGGTGGAAAAAACTTGTTCACAAACTTAGAAACGAGATCGGCCCATGTCAAAATCGAATTTGGCGGTTCTTTCTCGAGCCAAATTTTTGCGGGTCCATCCAACGAATATGGAAACAACATCATCTTAATGGCGTCATGCGGAACATCTTTGAATTTGCTAGTAGCGGTGAGACGGTTGAAATTCCTAATATGGTAATGCGGGTTGTCTTTCTCGTGACCTCGAAACTTGTTTGCTTGCAACATAGACATTAAACCCGTCTTAATCTCGAAATTCTCCGCAAGGATGGCGGGAATAACAATTGCCTCTCCAAAACCCTCGGTGGGTGCTTGTAGCAACTCCATCATAGTACGATTAGCCATTACGACTTCTTGTTCTATAATAGGTTCAACAATTGGAGGTTCTTCAACAATCAACGATCCTTGATTTGCTTGCTTTTGAAGACGTTTACGAGCTCGTTTTGCTTGATTACGAGTGATCATAAACTTCACGAAGAATGGGAGGTGAGCAAAGAAGATTCTTTTTGGTTGTTTTGTGGATTTTTAATTTTTTTTGTGTTTTTGATGATATTTAATTTTTTTTTTTTGGATTTTGGTGTATCTTCGTAGACAACAATCTACAAAATCTCTCCTCGAATCAAACTCTTGATTAAAGAAGCCTCAAAGGAATGAAAACGATCACGTGGAGTGAACGCCTTCGAATGACTTTAGAACTTTGGTGAAAACCAAATTGTTCACGAGGGTTTAATCACAAAGAAACCAAGCAAATATAGTATACGTATTAATACTTTGGGCGGCAAAACCCTCGATTAGCCTTCAATCTCAAAATACTCACAAGCAAGCGGGGAAACGAGGCGGCGCGAAGCACTTAAGAGCCTTTTTCCTTAGGGTATATTTTATAATACCCGCCTTATACCCACCTTATAGTTCGTATCTTTCAAAATCGAGCTTCACGAAAGTATTTATCTATTTTTGCCTTTTCTTTTTGTTTGAGATTCGAATACAATGATCGAGTGATGAAATCCCGAATCAAGGTTGTGTTTTCACACTTTTGGAGATATTGTATTTTGGTTGTGATACTTAATACAATATATTAATAATATTCACAAAGAAAAACCGAGAAAACCGATAATACGTGTTAAGGGAGTTCCACTTAACACAAATACTTATTATGGATAATATCAAAAACAAAATTTTCCAAATTAAGACACGACACACCTCCCCGGCAGCGGCGCCAAAATGATTGTAGTGTTTTACTACTCTTTAGGAAAAGAGCGTAAATAGCGGTAAGTATCGAGTGATGATTTTAGGAAAAATCAACACTAATGACCCACAATCAAATAAAATGAGAGAAAGATTCGTTTCCCAAGGAGGTATGGTGTTGTGAATTAACTTGTATTTCTTTGAGATTAATATTGAGAGACGGAATGACGGTTTCGTGAAAATTACACTATGACGTAAAAACGTAAACGTAAAGCCGTAGAAAAACACAAAAATTAAAAATTAAGCTAAAGCCAAAAACAAAATCAAGAAAAGATTAAAAAGCTAAAAACAAGTCTAAAATAATATAAATAAAGATAAAAATCCAACAAATATATTTTAAAACCTTTTATTAATTAAATAATTAATTTTAAATGCTAATTAAAGCCCTAAAATTAAATTTAACTAATTCAAATGTCTAAAATATGATTTTATTGAATAATTACTCAACTTATATTATTATAAGACTAAAAAGTAATTTTCTAAAAATTAAAACCTATTAAAACTATTTTTAAAACCCTAAAAATGATTTAAAATAATTAAAAACTAATTAAACTTAAAATAATTATAAAAATAAATCTAAAAAACTTAAAAATAATTCTAAAAATGGAAATAGTCCTAATTAATGACAAAGAACCTAGGAAAAATGAAAAAGAAGGAAAAATGAAATTTTGAAAATTAAATAATAAAATAATATTAAAATAATGCTAAAAATAAAAACTTTCTAAATTTTAAAATAAAAAAATTTAGAAAAATCCTAAATAATATAATTAAGAGAAAAACACAAATTATAGCTTCTAAACCTTTTTCAATAATTTTATAAAAATCTTAAAAGTTTATAAAAAACCTTAAAATATTATAAAATTAAAAATAAATGTTTTTGAAACCAAAACTTGATGTAAACCTCAAAAATATATTTTAAAACCTAAAAACTATTTTTTCTAAAAATAAAAACTCTTTTTGGTATTTTTTAATGATTTTCTAAAATTCGTCTATTAAATAAATTCTAATAAATAATCTACTTTAGGGAAAAATCTAAAACTGATTTTTAAAAATCAAAAACACTTATACTAACTTAAGAAAAATACGAGAAACCAAATCAGCTTAATGAATAAGCTTAAAATAAGCTTAAAACCTACGGCTTTATATTAAAAAGCAAAAGAGAAAAGTGGTTAAAGGGTTTTACCTTGCACCCTTGGTCAGTAAAAGACCCAAGGGCGCAATGGTTAAGGTGTTGGTGTGTGGGAGTGTAGACGGGGGTTCGAATCTGGCAACCCCTTTTTATTCCTTTTTTTATTTTTTTTTTACTTTTTAACTTTTCTCAACCAACTGTTAACACTAGTAACCCCAAATCACACTCCAACTTTCTATATAGCCAAGATTTGAGCTCAAAGACCAAAAAAACGTGACAGCTAGGTTGTAATACTGAAAATCAAGTTTGAGAGCACACTTATGCACTTTGCTGCCAAGAGGAGCTTGGCAGTGTGTTAATTTGGTGGGTATTATTGGACACAAGGCACCCTTGAGCTCAGTGAAGCTCAAGGAGTCAATGGCACACAAGGAAAAAGCAAATAACACACCAATTCAAGCAAATAAAGCATTCAACAGCCTCTATCAATCTCTGTGATGAATAAGCTATAACAGTGGGCTATATGAGCTTATAACTAACACACTAGTGAACTACAAAGCTTAAAACTTAGCATACACCTACTTCAAATCGTGCACAAACAAAAGCATCAACTTAAATATCCTAATACTTCACAGAAACCAAGGATCAAGCAACCAAAATATCATAAAAAACTGGCAGAATAGTGGGCATGCAAATTTTTTGCACTCACTTTTCTTTTTAAACACTCAAACAAACTTCCAAATTGTTCTAAACTAATTTAAAACTGACTAAATACCTAACTCAATCCTAAAATCCCTGATTAACACCTTTTTAAATACACTAATCAAAGACTTGCCCTGCTAAACAGTGTTGCCAAACACCACTTAAACTTTTTTGAAAAACGTTTTTAACACACCAAAATGCTTGCAATCTTACTCAAACAGGTTCAATGATCATCAAACATACATAAATCACCACAAGAACACAGATTAAGTAGCTTATAACAACTAATGAGCACCAAATCAACAAAGATCATACAAAGCTCACTTTCTGAAATTTACTAAGGTAAAAGGATTTTACCTAAGGGTCTTTACATCCTAGACCCTAGAGAGTGTAAAAACTCTCCTCTAATCCAGCTGGGGCTGGAGCTGAACTAAATCAACAATCTTCAATCCCTGTTTAAAACAAATCAAACAAAAAAGTATAATATCACAAGCATATATTATAGCAATCTGTTTTCTTTTCTTTTCTTTTAAAAATTTTCCAAAAGCTTTTAAACCTTTAAAACATGTTTTCTATTACTCCTAAATCACCAAACAATTAAACTCTTAACACCACAAATACCTTTGACAGATTTTTAACCAAAATCTCTCAAAATTTCTAAACCTTGAAAATATTTTCAAACCTCAAAATTCTTTCACCCAATAAATCAATGGAACTCAGTTCTCCTTCACTAATCAATACCAACTTTAACAAACAAAAAAGGAATTAAATTGCTCTTAAAACAAAAACCAACTTTTTATTAAATCAAAAGGAATTACAAGTTTTGTGAAGAAAAACTGGAACAAAGGGCTTCACACAACCTGTGAGCTCCTTTTATAGAGTCCTAAGAACAATCTAGAATAGAAAAAACTAAACCCTAATCACTAGAAAAATCCCTATTCTACCCTTGACGATTTTTGGTGCATTTTGTCCAAACTTGATCTCCACTGTTCATTTTTGCTTTGAGAGTAAGCAAATAATCTTGGACGTTCAAATGGGACACGTCACAAGTCTTGGTGCCCAAGGAATTTGCTGATTGGTGGATGGGGAATTGGGGTTTTTGAGTATACACGTGGGATTGGGGTGTTTGAGTGTGGGAAGGGTTTTCACAGGTGTGAATCAATCGTGTGTGGGTTTAATTGATTTTTACCCACGTTTAATGAAAGTAATTTCTGGGCTGTTAAGAAAGATGAATAGTAAATCCTTGAATCCGAAATTGGGGGAATAAACTTGTTAAGCGCCATTTTCTGTTTAAACCTTTCACTTTGGCACTTTTGGTCCCTTTGTTTTGATATTTTTGCCATATCAAGTTTTCAAGCCCTAAAACCAGGTTTCCTTTGATAATAACTTTCAACCTTTTACACATTTGGCACCAACTTTTGGCAAAAAGGTTTCAAGGACCACTTTTGACATTCTTGAATATTTCAAGGGCTGTTTTTGGACTTTCTTGATCTTCAAAGGTCTTCAATGTCTCTTAAACTTCTTGAGGGACTATAATTGGCATTTTGAAATTGTTGAGGGACCATTCTTGCCATTTCTTCAAAGTTGAAGGACCTTTTTGCAATTTTGACAAACTTAAGGGACCAAACTTGTAATTATTACTATACAAGGGTTTTAAGTTGTCATTTCTTCATTCTTGGATGATCAATCTTGTATGTCTTCAAGTCTTCAAGGGTATTTGATGAAAATTCCATGATTAGGGCCCGGTTCTTTGTACGGCTTCGTTTCTCGTGTTCGTTTTTCCTTGTATCTTGTGATCTTTTGTCTTTTTCACGATATCCATACCTAAAACACACAAGTAAACAAACACAAGCATATATATGGTATTTTATGACATTTTAATGCATTTAAAGCCCGAAAAGAACGATGAGATCATGTATAAATGCCATCTCATCACTGATAGTGGATGCTCTAGGAGCATGACCGGGAATAAAGAACTTCTATCTAACTTTGTACCATTTCAAGGCGGAAAGGTCTACTTTGGAGGTGGTGAAGAAAGGATCACTGGCAAAGGAACGATTCAGACGCCTAACCTTAATTTTGAGCAGGTCTACAATGTGGAAGCACTTCAACACTTCAACTTGATCTCTGTCTCTCAGATTTGTGGCAAGAATCAGTTTGTTCTCTTTACGGATACTGATGCACTAGTGTTATCCAAAGAATTTAAACTCCCGGATGACTCACAAGTTCTACTCAGAATCCCTAGAAGACACAACCTCTATAGTATCAAGTTGAATGAAGTCAATCCTACTGGTCAACTAGGATGTTTGGTTGCTAAAGCCTCCGAAGATGAAGCCACTAAATGGCACAGAAGGATGGGACATGTGAACTTCAAGACCATTCACAAATTAGCAAATATGAACTTGGTCTCTGGTTTACCTCCCAAAACTTTCAGAAATGACATCAATTGCCTTGCTTGTAGCAAAGGCAAACAACATAAAGCATCCTTCAAGACCATTACTGCTCAAAACCTTATAACTGAACCATTACAACTGCTACACATGGATTTATTTTGTCCTACCTCTGTTAGGAGCATTGACCACAAAGAATACTGTCTTGTGGTAACTGATGGGTATATCAGGTTCACGTGGGTTTTCTTCTTGGCTACAACAAACGAGACCTACTCAATACTCAAGGACTTTATTACACTAACTGAGAATCAGTTGTCCAAGAAGGTTAAAGGCATTCGATGTGATGATGGAACATAATTATAAAATGAAGACCTCATAGCACTTTGTAATTCTAAAGGTATCAAACGAGATTATAGTGCAACAAGAAATCCTCAGCAGAATGGTGTTGCAGAAAGGAATAATAGGACTCTAATAGAAGCTGCGAGAACAATGCTTGCCGATTCCAAGCTTCCAACTATGTTTTAGACAGAAGTTGTCAATACTGCAAGTTATGTCTTGAATAGAGTTTCTATTACCAGTCCTCACAAGAAGACTCCCTATGAGCTACTCATAGCTAAAGTTCCTAGCATTACCCATTTGAAGCCATTTGGGTGTCCTGTCACCATTCTGAATACTAGTGACTATTTGGGGAAATTTGATGGCAAGGCAGATGAAGGATACATAGTGGGATATTCAGCTCACTCTCGGGCTTATCGTGTCTACAATCTTCAAGCCAAGCGAGTAATTGAAACTATTCATCTCATGTATTTTGAGGAGAAGTCAAACATACAAGGCAAGGGTCCTGAATGGTATTTTGATCTTGATTATCTTAGTGATTCATTGGGATATTTTCGTTTCAAAACTAACCATGATGCAGGTCCACAAGTGTTTGCAACTTCTAGTGCAGGTGCTCATTCTAGTTTTTCAGAATGAGAAGGATGATATTTTTGTTGTTCCATACTATTCCACCACAGTCTCTCCTAATGCCAATGATACTCCTAGTAATGCTACTCCATCAGACATTTTGGACTCGCAAGGAGCTCTTGATACATTGCTCAAGCAACAACAAGATGCTACTATAGCAGCTGATCAAGGAGGTTTTGAGTTTCCTTTGAGTACCTCTGCTGACAAAGCTACTCCTAGTACTCCTAATGTTACTCCTAGTGCTAGTTTAACACCTATTGGTAGTCCGGCTAGTGATCCCACTTCCTCTACTAGATTCTCTGGTCCTTCTGACCTGGGGAACTATCAAAAGAAGTCTTCTACTAAGCTGGATGATATTCATTAGAAACCACTAGATGGTATTTTCGACTCTGCTTCATATGATGATGACTTTGTTGGGGATCTTAATAACTTGGCACCAGAAGTGGATGTAGCTTCTAATCAAATTCTGCAGTTGCATAAAGACCATCTTACTACTCAAATCATTGGAGATCCTGGTTCTACTGTCAAGACTCGCAAAATGCATAAGAAAACAATGTCTGATCATCATGCTCTTGTGAGCTATATTGAGGACCAAAAGCGTAGTAATCACACGGATTTTCACCACTGTTTGTTTGCTTGTTTTCTTTCACAGGTGGAACCTAGATCAATCTCTCATGCTCTTGAGGATCAAAGTTGGGTGGAGGCTATGCAGGAGGAGATGCAGCAGTTCTTGTTTCAGAATGTTTGGATCCTAGTTGACTTGCCAGATGGAAAGAAAACAATTGGTACCAAATGGATTCTCAAAAACAAGAAAGATGCAAGGGGTATTGTGGTGAGAAATAAGGCTAGGTTGGTTACACAAGGTTACAGACAACTTTAAGGCATTGACTATACTGAAGTTTTTGCTCCTGTTGCTAGGATTGAGGCCATTCGTCTGTTTTTGGCTTTTGTTTCTTATGTTGGCTTTACAGTTTTTCAGATGGATGTCAAGAGTGCATTTCACTATGGCAAGATTGATGAGATAGTTTATGTCACTCAACCTAAGGGCTTTGTGGAACCACTTCATCCCAAGAAAGTTTACAAGGTGGTCAAAGCTCTATATGGACTTCATCAGGCTCCTAGAGCTTGGTATGAGCGTCTTTCCACTTTCTTGTTGAAACATGGCTATAGAAGAGGCACGATTGACAAAACACTATTTCTTAAGAGGAATACCAAGGACATCATTCTTGTTCAAGTGTATGTGGACGATATTATCTTTGGTTCTACTAAGAATGAATGGTGTGATGAGTTTGAACAACTCATGAAGGGTGAATTACAGATGAGTGCTATGGGAGAACTTACATTTTTTCTTGGTCTTCAAGTCAAGCAACAGTCGGATGGAATCTTCATCAGTCAAGACAAATATGTTCATGAGATCCTTCAGAATTTTGATATGGACCCTCTTAGACCTACAGCAACACCTTATGAAGTAACTAAAGTCAAACTCAAGAATGAGCCAGATCCTCCGGTAAATATTCACATGTACAGGTCAATGATTGGCTTACTCATGTATTTGACCGCATCACGTCCGGATATTATGTTTGTAGTAAGTGCTTGCTCTAGACATCAGGTGGCTCCAACTGTTTCTAATTTGAATGCAGTCAAGAAAATTTTCCAGTACATCAAGGCTCAACCCAAGCTAGGCTTGTGGTATCCTAGAGAATCACCTTTTGTTCTTGAAGCCTATAGTGATAGTGACTATGCAGGTGCTAATAATGACATAAAGTCTACTACTAGTGGTTGTCAGTTTTTGGGTCGAAGACTTATCTCATGGCAATGTAAGAAACAGACGATAGTAGCTACTTCTTCAACAGAAGCTGAATACGTAGCTGCTGCTAGTTGTTGTGGACAAGTCTTGTGGATACAAAATTAGATGCTAGATTATGGGTTCAACTTCATGAACACCAAAAGTTTCATTGACAATCAAAGCACTATCTGCATTGTGAAGAATCCTGTTTTTCATCAACGTACAAAACATACTGAAGTTCGACACCACTTTATAAGGGATGCCAATGAGAAGAAGTTGATACAGGTTCTTAAGATTCATACAGATAATAATGTTGTTGATTTATTTACTAAAGCCTTTGATGGTCCTCGGTTCAACCACTTGGTGGTTCACATTGGGAACGGGTTCGGGGATTGTCTTTTGACGAGCTTAAGGATCTGTATGAGAAGATGATTAAGCGTCAAAAGACACCGGTTCTTGAGCGCTTCATCTATCGCCCTCCTCCAAGAGTTGTTCCCACTTGTCAACCTGCTGTTGTTCGTGCTTCTTCATCTGATGTTCCTCCTGTTTCTACTGGTGTTCCATCTGTTGTTGTCACTTCTACTGCTGGTCCTACAACCACACCTTCGGTTGTTCATCCCACTTCATCTCCGGTTCCTACCACCACCACCAATGCTACTACTACCACCCCTGCTCCTCCTGCTGTGGAGCAATCATCACAACCGGTACCTGACCCGCACCCTACCTCATCTACTGGTGCAGCAAACTTTGATCCTATGGTTGGTCAAGGTTTTGAATCTACTCATGCTGATACTACTGCTGCTGGGAAGGTAAAGGTTGAATCTTCTTCTGGTGTTCCTACACCTCGTCGTTCCATTAGAAAGAAGAAGGCTAGACGTGGTAAGTCTGTTCCTTTTGAGAAGCGTGATCCTGAAAACCTTATTGATGCGGCTTTAGATAGTGAGACAGATTTGCCAATGGGTAAGGGTTATATTGTTGCTTGGACGATTAAGCCATCCCCGATTGTTGCTGGTACTTTCACACATAGGATTTCAACCGGTGATGGTTATGTTCGCTATGTCTCGGGACTGCAAAGTGTTTTGACATGGGCGAACCGTCGGGATCTTATGTCGTTATATGGGTTTGTGGATGCTGGTATTCCTGCCTCTCCGAGTGAGGTGGCCAACTGGCCTGGTTTGACAATGTGGGGTGACTTGAAGATGATGCTTGATTCTCCTTCTGATGCTCCTTATTCTGGTGTCTGGAGAGATCAGCCTCGCTGGGTGATCAAGAGGTGGAAGCTTTATGCTGGTTATGGGGTTCATATATTGGAGTTGGAGACTGGTTCCATAGTGTTCATGCTTACAGATATGGAATATCCTTTGATGATTGCTACTACGGAGGCCATGCTGGAATGTGATTTGCAGATCTCCAATGCCCCTTCATGGAATGAGTCTACCATGGCTAGTACTTTGGTGGAAGGAATTCAAGCCCGGTTGCAAGCTGACAAGGTTGCAGCGTCTGGTATGTGATGGGTATGTTTTTCTATTTTTGTGATTATACTAACATTCTTTTCACCAATCTTTTTAGTGATTTGTGACCTACATTATACTAGATAAAAAAACAAAAAGAAAAAAAAATAAAAAAAATAATACTTTTTATATAATATCTGCTTATACTTTAAACATATGATGGATTTCACACTTGTACATAATATAATATCTGCTTATACTTTTCCATCATAACATTGGTTTTCATTTGACTGTTTCGCACTTGTGCTGTTTTGGAGTTACTTCTGGTGTTGGACCAGGTCCACACAACAAATGGTGCTCAACTCACCATGTCTAACAGACAAGAAAGAGTAGATTCACCATGGGAGTACGGCTCTGGTGTGATAGTCAAATCCGTTGTTGGTTGCCAGGTTACCCAAAACTGGATGGTTTTCACTTGCCATGGTCCTAGACTGAAAAGTGGCTAATCCAAGGGGGTACGGCTCTTGGTAAAGATCTTATCAAACCCGTTGATAGCTATAATAGCTTGCTCAAAGCTATAGGGTTTTCAGCTCACCAATGCTTACTTTCTAAGAGTTGGCGAGTCCAGAAGGGTACGACTTCTGGTAAAGACATATCAAATCCGTTGACGGCTGTGATGGTTTGCCTAAAATCATCAGGGTACCCCCACTCACCATTGATTCACGTTCTAAGAGTTGCACTGAGTTCTGGTCTCCTAGGATGATGCTTATTCCACCATAAAGACTGGCTAGCCCAAGAGCGAGCAGCTACTTGGTAAAGGCTCATAAAATCTGCTCATGTTGTTGTGAAGATTCAACAGGATGCAAAATTATTTCAAGCTTTCAAGAAGCTTCTAGGTGTTCCTTGTTGCAGCAGTCTTTATGTTCTTTATGCTGATGGTTATGATGTTGCTGTTTCATTTGTTGTTCCAATCCTCAAGTTGTTTTGCACGATTTACCAGGAAACTTGAACTAAACAGGTCAACTTCAAGTTTAGGGGAGGATTGTTAGGACCTTTGGAATAGTTATTTGTAATAGGTAGACTAGTAGGAGCAACACGTGCTCCTGGTCTTATAGAAAGTCAAACTTTATTATTTAAGAGTATTCTGTTAGGATATGTATGAGATATATTAGGAATGGATATGCATATCAGTTTTACACATTTTGGTTTAATGATGTATTAGGGTTTCCTTGTAGTATAAAAAGAACCTTAGGCAGAAGGGTTACATACACCTTCATCAAACATTATTCTAGTTTATATTAATATTAGAAATCCTCAGTAAAGGATGAAGTCGTTATAGTTATTATGTTCTTCTTGTTCATAATATTTGTATTTCGCACTTATATTGTGTGATTTATCTAGAGTCTCTCTATAAATAGACTTGTGATTACAAAAGTCGTTCACCGTTCCTAACAGGCTGCAAGATCCACATCTAGTGGACCCAACAGCTTCCGAGTATAATGGCCCAAAAAATAATGCTAGTGATGAGACTGCTTTTATACATAGTCTCATCGTCCAAAATGGGCTTTAAATGCATTAAATATCATAAAAATGGCCAAAAATATGCTTGTGTTTGTTACTTGTGTATTTTAGGTACGGATATTGAGGAAATGACAAAAGATCACAAAGAACATGCAAAAACGAACACGGGAAATGAAGTCGCACAATGAACCAAGCCCAAGTGATGATTTTCCAAGAATAAACCTTGAAGATTTAAAGATTGTACAAGAAGGGTCCTCCAATATTGAATAATTGACACTTTAAACCCTTGTATATTCATAATCACAAGTTTGGTCCTTGAAGTTTGTCAAAATTGCAAAAAGGACCCTCCACTTTGAAGAATTCGCAAGTTTAGTCCCTCATCAAAACTAAATTTTCAATATTGGTCCTCCTTATATTCAAACATACCATGAAGGCCTTCAAAGTTCAAAAATGTGCAAGATCAGTCCTTCAAATATCAAAGAAATATAAAACAAGTCCTTGTGAAAAGTTTTGTGGCCAAAATAGAAGTTTTGAAACTTCATTAACCAAGGAATCCAACTTTTGGCTGATTAAATGGCAAGTGAAAGGAATAAGAGAGATGGGGGACTAATCCTGGCCGACACACTAACTTACCTAGACCAACCATGGGATGACACCTCACCCCACTTACTCTCTCCACCAATCAAAACCCTCCCAGCCTCCGCATCACAATCCTACTAACCCGTTTAATTAACTATATTTTCAAAATATACTTAATTAAACAAATGGCGCTTGACATTTTCTTAATCCTAAAAACAAGATCAAGATCTGTGTTCATCAGCCAAGAACACGAATTGGGAGTTTTTGATTAAGCAACAATTAACCCTTAAGCCTCTCCAGATTTATGATTGAACACATGCTTAACAAAACCCAAACCCCACTTTGGTCCCCCCATCACCCAAGAAGGCTACACGTGGCTCCCCTGCTCACTCTTTATTCGTCTTCAACATATAGCCAAAAACAAAAGTTCCATCCAACGACCAAAGGCATTTTCTTGGTCCCTATACATCATTTCACGTCTAGGATTGCTCCAAAACAACCCAGCATCAGCAAAATGACAAGAACTCTTCACATGATAACCAAGATTGAAAATCGTCAAGGGCATTTATGGAACTTCATTAGCTAGGGTTTTCAGCTTTCCTTTATGTTTCTAGAATCATTGTAGCCCTATATAAGACACCCTTATTCATAGCATAATTCTTTTTCTCAGTTTTACTCTTGTCAAGCCTTGTAAAGCCATTTTCTGAAATTTATAAGATTGTGGTATTGTGTTGTGATTTAAAACTGAGTTCCATTGATTATTATTGTGTTAAGTAGTTTTATTGTCACGTTTTTGTACTTAAACAAAACCTTGAACAAGTCCAAGATAGCCTATAAGCCTGTGAGTCCCTTTGTTCTTTCTTGGGTCAAGAATTTGGCTTGTGCTTTGGTGACGATTGTTCATTGAGGTGTTTCTTTAAGTGACATAAGTCACAATTCACTAGCTTAATCAATATTGGAAGTTGCTATACGTTTTTATCTCAAAAATCAGTCAAGTGGTTTGCTAAGTGCTTGTGGTTCAACAACTTGCTTATTTGAGCTTAAGGGTGATAATAGCCTCCTAATCTTGGTTGATTAAGGGCTGGTGAGGCCTTAAGGGAAGATTCAGTCCTTGTGGGAACCTAAGTCTTGCATAGACTTGACCATTTGTTACCTTATTTATCTGATTTGTGCTAACCTAGGCTCAAGCCTTTGGCTAGGCTTGTTTGTTGTTCTTAGCAGGGGGAAGCTGGTGCTTGTTCTTGCTAGCACCTCAGCTCATTGATTCCAAGGTGTGGATGTACATCTTGGAGGTTTGAATTCTCAAAACTTCATCTTTCTGATTAAGTATTTGATTTTTAGTGATTTTGTGATTCTGGTGGTATAAGTGTGTTTTTATGCCTGCAAATTGGTTCTTGAATCATATGTTGTATGTTATGATGCTTATTTGGGCTTGAATCAATCTTGAGAATATTTTTACTTTGTTAATGTTGAGTTTAAAAAGTTAAAAGGGTGTTTGGGATTGACTTATTGTTCAAATTTGTGTGATTTTGAGTTGGTACTATGTTATTGTTTGAGTGTGTATCTGATATTGAGGTATTTGTGTTCTGATATATGCAAATCTTGTGCCTTGAATCACTAAATCAAATATTTGGCTATAAAATCTTAAAAATTTGTTGTTTTGCTCTGAAATCTTGTGCACACCTAGTTTTCATGTTAACCTAGGGCTAACAAGTGTTAAATAATTGTTATTGTAACCTATGTGATAGATCTGAGGCCTTGAATTTGGATTTTGTGTCAAGTAGATCAGCAAACATTGTTCTTGTGTTCATCATTGTTCATCAGTAACTGCTTTTGCCTAGATCTTGTTCATAAGTTGGATTTGTTGGATGAAATGTGTTAATATGTGTTTCTTTAAGTTTTATAGAGCTTGTGTATGCATTTGGTGGTTTGTGGTTAGCTTTTACTAGCTTAAAAGTAGCTTATTATCATCAAATCTGCTTATTACTTGTCTTGAACACATCTGGTGAAAGATTGAATTAACTGCACTGATTGGCTGGGTGTTTTTGTGATTAATTGCTTATTATTGACTCCTTGTGATTCACTGATCACAAGGGTGCCTTAATTGTCCAAAAATACCAAGTGAAACTCTCTAAAAATCCAAGTCAAAAAGTCAAGGCAGTGGGAACTCCTTTCCCCTGCTTCTAGCTACTGCTAGTTATAATTGGTGTTCACTTTATTAATATGTCATTTTAGCTTATTCCAATGTGCAACAACTTATTTTTGTAATAGTTCTTAATATTTTGAGCTTATAAGTGATTCTGGAAGTTTACAGCTTTTGGTTTTAAGTTTTTACTAGAAAACGACTATTTTGTCTTTTTCAAAATCAGCTTATTGCTTATTTCAGCTTATTGAGTGTGCTTATTGGAAATCTTTTTGTTGATTAAGCTTAGTTAAGCCATTTGTAACTTATTGCAACTTGAATCAGCTCTTGAAATAGTCTAGAACTAAAAAACGACTATTTTGTCATTTTGTGAAGAGGGCTTTGGCTTATTTCAGGCTTATTCCTTGAGCTTTTTTCAAGTTTCTTTTGGCAAATAGCTTAATTAGGTCAAGAGAAGGACGTGGGTAAAACCTTAGCTTATGGCATCAACCTATATCTTAATGGGCCAAAAAGCCCATTAAGAATAAGCTGTTTTGAAATAAGCTAGCTTAAACTTATTTTCAGCTTCTGGGCCTTTGAAAAATTGTGTTTAAAATCAAAATTTAAGCTTGACTGGAGCTTTTGGGCCATTTCTGAGGACATTTTCTTATTGGGCCCAATATTAAGCCCATTAAGGACCTGTTTGGGTATTTGGCCCATTTGAAGGCCCAATAGGGGCATTTTTGGTATTTCAAGTTCATTTTCTGTTTAATTAGGTTAAAATAAACTAGTTTGCAACTTTTTTGAATTTTTTATAATTTTTTGATAATTTTTAATATTATTTTAATAATAATTTTATTATTAAATTTTAGTTTTCACATTTTTGCACTTTTTATATTTTTCTTAGGTTAAATACATTAAGTTAGGAATTTTATAATTATTAGAATATTTTTATTGTCAATAGATTAATTTCTATAATTATTTTAAGTTTAAATAGTTTTTAAATAGTTTTTATTAATTTTAAAATTTTCAAAAATAGTTATAAATTTAGTTAAGTCATTTTAGAGGTTTACAAGTAAAAAAACTCATTTTAGGTTTTTATTAATTAAATTGTTTTTTAGGGCTTTAATTAGCATTAAAAAATTATTATTTAATTAAATAAAAGGTTTGAATGATTTTTCATTTTTTGTAAACTCTAATTACATTTTTTGGGATTTATTGCAATTTTCTAGGAATTTTTAGGGTTAATTTTAAATTTTGTCACTTTTTACGGTTTTACGTGTAAGACTTTTCGTCTTAGTTTTAATCCATAATCGTAACCGCCATTCTCTTCTAATCTCTCTTCTATTTTCTTTCTTCATAAAATATAATCACAAAAGTTAATCATCTCTCTACACAACACACTTGCCTCATTGGGAAACGAACTTGAACTTCATTGGTCATTAGTGCTTGGTTTTCCTAAGCCGACACTTAATACTTTCCCTATTTCGCTCTCTTTTCCTAAAGAGTGGTAAAAACACTTACATCAGCTATATTTACAACCAAATATAAAATAAAGAATATATAACCAATTCTTAGAAAGACTGAACAAAATATGAAAGACTTGATACCATACACAATATATTAAACCAGGTTTGTGTGAGATCAAGTTGGTGTTTATGAGACCAAGTTGTAGGTTGTATGATCAAGTTGTTTATATGTGAATGAAATATATCTGGTTATAGCTTGGATTATATGGACATAAGGTGTGTTTATAGCCTCATTTTCAAATGCTTTATAAATGATTTGAAAACCCGTGAGGCGATATATGTTAAAACTATAATACAAGTGCTTTTAAATAATTGCATGGTATGATTATTGACACCATGTTTACTTACTGCCGTTAAGTCCCTTTTTAATTGTGAGCTGCTAATCATTCTAGTAATGAGCGCTAATATTGTGAACAATACTATTTGGGGGTTGACATCCCCTATCTTGGAAAGTCGTGCTTGCTAGCAGCTAAAGGTTCTTACCTTGGCTAAACAGATACACTTTATTTTGGTAAACTAAGGTTAGTTAGCAGGTTATCTTCTTATAAGGGAAGTTTATTGATTATGATATTGTCTAGCAGCGGGGTCATGAGCATAATGCAGTATGATAACTATTTTATGTGGGCGTATAGCACTGTAGCCCGGATGTTATACTTGTATTCAAAACATTTTAAAACCTATGAATTTACTTAACCCTTGTGTTGACTTGTAAGCATATATTTCAGGATACTGTGACTGGTAGCATGAAGCAACATGAGGATGACATGAAGAGGCACAAGATTAAAATTATTGATATTGATTTTGGAAACCTCATATTGTAAAACTCTGATTTTTAATGATATAAAGAAAGTCCATTTATTCACTCTTTTAAGTTGTTTTCTATTATTATGACTTGTGTTCTATGAAGTACTACCCCAAATCAATGTTCCGCTGCGTAATGGTAAAATGGGGGTGTTATAGAGTGATGAGACCACAATTTTTTTTTCAACGGCAGTTTGGTGCAGCGGAGTATCTTGCGTGCCACCGAGGCACCAAGTCTCTCGACCCGAGTTCGAATTGTTGGGTCTAAAATTTGATGTGACAGAAACTCAAAACGAAGAAAACCTGAGGTATTTGTTTTAGCCGCTGACACGTTGTGTTTAGCCACTAATAGATGTCTACGGCGCTGATAGAATTCTATTTAGGTTGAATATTCAGAATATTGTTTATCAATATTAAGTATATGATTTATTTAAATAGAAGATTTACATGTTTATTTGATGTTATCTCTTGTAAACCCTGGTCCTTCCAATATAAAAGAAACCAAGGTTCTTAGGTTTTAATCATTCACTCATTCACTCATTCACAACGTAAACCTAAGTCATATGTATGTTCTAGAAGTGGGATTAATGTATACACGCCTAGAGATTGTTTGTTACTGATTAATACAAGCAATCGTTTGAGAAACTTCATCTTCTTCGTGTTTATAACATCTTGTTAAACGTTTTTCATTCTATTCCCCCTTGATTCAGTCAAGTGAATGAGATTCGTTCCTAGCAGCCTAAAGACCTAGGAATCTTAGGATTCCACAATTGGTATCAGAGTCTCGTGGCTCTCGATGCTAGGATCTAACAAGGTGTTCGTGTCGAATAATAATAAAGAAATCCGTATAGGATTTTCTGGACAGTTTTGTGTATGTAGTAGTATTCAAAAGGGCCTAAATTTTTGTTAAACCATTAGATCATCGTGAAAATGTTTTTGGGAGTTCTTGGCACATGTGTCTAGGATCTCACTGGAGGGATTGTTCAGATGAGTCTCCAAGAAAAAGTTACAGCCAGACGAAGTTGGCTGCATAGATGGTTTTCAATTTTCTGTTTTATCATAAACTGAAAACTAGGGTTTTATTCAAACTCTAGCTCAGTTGTGAAACAGATAACATGTCTAGTGGTGTTCCGTTCGTATTGATTCGATGTTCTAGGGTTTATGTTCGTTCTAGAAACCCTGAGATTGACGAGATTGAAGATGTGTTGCATTTTAGGGTTTATGAAAAACCCTAGATATGACATTATTTGAACAACAGGTGTTCGTATTATGGTGGTTGTGTTCGAGGTGTTACTGATGCCAAGAAAACAAGGACGATTCCACATGTTTTCCTGTTTATCTTGGCTGATTATACACATAGTTTTGTTGTTTGTTTGTGGGTCTTAAAGAAAAAGAGATCATGGTCGATCAAGTATATGATACACAGCGAACAAGAAGGAGCAATTTATTTTTAGTGGTCCTAGTAAGTACAACAAATTAAATGGTAGATCATGTCACGTTGGTATAGTACACATGGGATATAGTACGCATGGGATACATTGCAAAAGTATTTGTTGTGATGTGGAGCTGCGTACAAAAGGGTGAAACTCGCTATTGATATTGTTTTTCATATGGTCCCAAGTGGATTACACAGTAGCATAAAGGAGCTAACATGTTTCCTAGAATGTGATGAAAGTGATGTACGGAAATATGAAACCGATTGGTCATGGTTTTGCTTTACATTGGCTGGCAAATAAAAAGAGGAGTGTTGGTACTTTACATCAGTTGGTGCACGTGGGATTTGTAGAACAAGGGGATGAGAATTAGTACTATAATGCAAATTTACATATGATTCTTCAAAGTGATCTAAGAAAGGTTCTGAGTTCACACTGTGATAGAATTTGGACATATGCTGGTGTCAGTGGTTGAATTGAGACGCTGAGAAAGCATAATTCATCCTCTGACAGAAAGGCCATGTTGTTGGAGATATTGGTTTTCATCCGCTAACAAGTGTTGTCCGATAATGGACAACATATAATGTATGGTTATCGGATAGTGAAGGATCTCGGCTAATGGACGAATTGCTGTTGTTTGAAATTTTGTTTAGGTTTTGGCACACAAAACAAGGAGGTTACATACACAGGTACATGGGATCTCTAGTTTAATTCAGAATATCATTATGATATTTATGGCTCGGATATTTTTAGAAGAAGTATATGATTAAGGGGAAGAATTCTTATGATAATTGATGTTCGAAGAAGATTTTTGCGAGTTTGTGTTTTATCATATCTTAGTGTCGTGAACTCCCAACCACTGACTTTTAAGGTAACTTGTTCGTGCTTCAATTTTTGACAAAGGACTTGACAAAAAGGTGGCAAAGGTACGAGATTTTTCTATTGGTGCTTTATGATCGTATTTGCTATTGTATGTGCCTCACTTGAGGATTCCTTTTGTCAAGAGGCTTCTACTCATTTGAACCGTGAGATTTGGAGTCTACTCATTGATGAGTGAGTTTTGGAGTTGTGTGATTAGTACAAGATATGGAACACAGGTTTGGGTTATTCTACTTCCACATCAAGAATATCATAGTTATTTTTCTTCGAGATCATTATAGAGCCTACATTTGGAGAATCTTCGATTACATACATTGTTTCCTTCCCTAATTTGATGTCACAAAAAGGGATAGATATTGATGCTTAACATGAGGGGAAGCAAGTTGAAGATTATGTACCATTTACAAGATATACAAAAAGAGTTTTGCCGACATCAACTAGGGGAAGATTGTTGGGTCTAAAAGTTGATGTGGCAGAATCTCAAAACGAAGAAAACATAAGGTATCTGTTTTAGCCGCTGACAGATGTCTACGCGCTGATGGAATTCTATTTAGGTTGAATATTCATAATATTGTTTATATTCAATATATGATTTATTTATATAGAATATTTACATGTTTATTTGATCTTATCTCTTGTAAACTCTGGTCCTTCTAATATAAAAGGAACCAATAGTCTTAGATTTTATTCATTCACAATCTAATCCTAAGTCATATGTGTGTTCTAGGCTTGGGATTAATTTATACACGCCTAGAGATTGTTTGATACTGATTAATACAAGCAACCGTTTGGGAAACTTAATCTTGTTCGTGTTCATAACATCTTGTTTAACGTTTTTAATTCTATTCCGCCTTGATTCAATCAAGTGAATGAGATTCGTTCCTAGCAGCCTAACGATCTAGGAATCTTAGGATTCCACACGAATCATCTCACGAAGAGAACATCCACCCGTATGCTAGCCATCTAGTTTCCGATTAAGGGGCTTCAAGGCATTGTGCTGGGATTCGAACCTGATTGCCAATTCTGGGAAAATTCCCCACATGGGGAATTGTAAGAGTAGAACCCCTAACCTCCCACACATCGAGACCATAATTATACATGTCCTCATTGCTTAAATCGGACGTAAGATGACTAAAATATCATAAAAACCATACAAAAGACTTTGTATTTGTTTATTATGTATTTGTAGGTTCGGATATCGTGAATTAATCAAAAGCTCATATTAAACAAGCAAAAACGAACACGGGAAACGATGCCGCACAAAGAACCGGAGCCGAACGTTGATTTTTCAAGAAAAGTCCTTGAAGTTTGATGATTGTACAAGATTGGTCCCTATACTTTAAAGACTTTTCACTTTAGGCCCTTGTAAAACTCATAAATTATAATTGGGTCCTTAAAAGTTTCAAGAGATGACACATTAAGCCCTTTAAGTTTTATAATATTGCATAATGAGTCCTTATTCTAAGTTTGAGAAGCTCAATGGGACAATATTACCAATTGCTCAAAGTTATATTAAAGGGAAAAAGCACTAATATGTTGATAAAGTATGGGAGGCCAGATTTGCCAAGTTGTCCAAAGTACAAGGTTCTTATCCGTCGAAAACAATACCCATATACCCTATAACCAGACCCGACCCACCTTTTTACCCATCACTAATTAAAACCCAAAGCCCAAACCCTACTTATTCCCGAACCAGCCCAGTTCCTAACTAATATTAACTAATCATTTAAACTTATTAGTTATTTAATTTTGTAGGCGCGTGTTAGCCTTAAATATTGAGTCAAACAAGAATATTCGGTCATAGGTTTATAATGTATCATTTACTAGAACGTTGTAATTATTAGTAGGATAGTTGTAACATATGGGCTTGATAGTTAGCTTAAAAGGACTCTTTCAAGGTACTAAGCATTTATTTAAGAATGGCCCATCAAACAATAAATATCTCTCCTAGCATGTTAGGAGAGGGTTGGTTGTTCATTTTTCTCTAATCTAATATTCTCTTATTTCACACACTTCTCTCTACTTTCTCTCTCTAAATTTCATCTATTTTCCATCTATTTTATATCTTATTTCTTTTGATCTATCATGGTGAAGTGATAAATATTTGGGAACAACAGTTGGTATCATTCACCACGGGGTAGATTGGTGATTGGTTTGTGGTTTTCTTTATCAAATTTTGTGGGTTTTTAACCTCACAGAATCATCAGGAAATTTTTTTAGGCTTGGATTTGAAAAAGCTTGTTACTTTCTTGGTTATTAACATCTTAATAAACTAGACGTACAAGAAGTTTTTGGTTTTTTACTCAAAATCATCATCTTTTTAGGTTTTTTGATCCAAAATTAATTTTTCTACTATTTTGTTGATTTAAAAAATTTTGGCTTAAAAATAAAAAAGATTGCGTTTTTACGGTCCCTATGATGCTATAAATCGAGGAAGTACAAGTTGATTTGTTGGAAAATCGTGAAATTTTTGCCTTTTGAGAAATCGTTGCGCATTATTTATTTCAGAATTTTTGGAAAACCCTAGTTATTCCTAAATCACAAAAGCTGTCTTATTCCGAAATGGGAAAATATGAGTTATACCGAAATACCAAATTTGAGATATTCCAAAATCAGAAACCCTAATTATTCAGTATTGGTGATTTTTGTGAATATTCCGAAATTGTGAATTGGCAGTTTATTTCGAATTTACATATTATTCCAAATTGGCATTTATTCCGAAACGACAATTTATTTAGAATTGACAGCTTATTCCGAAATTGCAAAATTTGAAATATTCTGAAATGAGCCAATATTCTGAAATCACTGTTATTCCAAAATGAGCCAATATTCTGAAATCACATTATTCCAAAATGAACCAATATTCCGAAATCACTATTATTGCGAATTGAGCTATATTCCGGAATAATTATTATTCTGAATTGACCTATATTCCAAAATCAACAATTATTCCGAAATCGTGATTTAGCCAAATTCTAGTTCTACAAATTTTTAGACTTAGCCAATATCTAGACTTAGCCAACCTCCTGAAAATGGAGGGCTTTACCTGGTTTGAGTCTGTGTGGCAGTGGGCTCAAACCCCGTGGATTAGTCGGCCAATGAGTCGGAAATCACGGTTACCAAAAAAAAATATGTATCTAGACTAGTTCCGTAGCATTGTTTACAAAAACGAAAAAAAGAGTTTTTTTGGCGGGATAAGCAAAGTAAAATTTAAATTTTCCTATACCATTTTTAGGCCTTTTATGCTTCAATTTCAAATTTTGGCATAACGAAAATTTTTCCAACCTAAAATTCTAATTTTTTTTGGCTTAATTTGGCGTAAAAGTTTTCTTTTACAAATTCTATTTCCAGCCTTAGATTTATAGTTTTAAGTGTTTTTCAAAATTTGGCAATTCAAGAATTTTTTGGTCTAAAATTATATCGGACTGAAGAATTTTATATCGGACTGAGAAAAATCAAGATTTTTGAAATTTAACCACAATCTCATCACACCACATCTACTTAACATCCGACTTCATTTCATCACTTGAGAGACACCCATCATAGAAATGGATATGGATATGGATATGGTTATGGATATGGATATGGATATGGATATGGATATGGGTATGGATATGGATATGGATATGGATATGGATATGGATATGGATATGGATATGGATATGGATATGGATATGGATATGGATATGGATATGGATATGGATATGGATATGGATATGGATATGGATATGGATATGGATATGGATATGGATATGGATATGGATATGGATATGGATATGGATATGGATATGGACATAGATATGGATATGTATGGATATGGATATAGATATGGATATGGATATGGATATGGATATGGATATGGATACGGTATTTGATTCGATCTACACAGAATATTTCAGTGGAGCAACCCATGATGACTCAAAGACGTATAAAGCTGGTATTATGAATACTGCTGAACAAGTCACTATAAGCTCTATAACAGATCCTGCAACACCGTCCATTAATGTTAAGATGATGCAGGCCAATGAAGTTTAGACGAGTACCGAGACTGTAGTCAATAAACCGTTTACTAAAAACAGATTGGAATTAGTAACAAAAGATGTGCATACACTCAAATAAAAGATGTCGAAAGAAAAAGAACAATGCATGACACACTTTAGATCACTTCATTCACTCTTTCACATTCTTTCAAATGAAGACTTAAGAGGCACTAGCGTCGAACTTGGATTCAAACGGGTATTCATGTCACTATTTGGTCAAGATGTTGAGACATCACATGCACAATGCTACTCAATGCGAATCACCTTCAACAACAATTTGACAACGATGATTTTCAAGAGGTTGAATCCATAGATGTCGTTTTGGTTCTCGAAAATTATTTTCAGCAATTCATTGATACACAGATATCTGTAAACTATGATCCAGAGTTCATAAGCAAATACTTCTTTGAATTATACTCGATTCGAAGTTCAAGAGTTCAAAGAGACACTTCTTCAACACATGAGTAATGTAATGAAGTCCATTGCTGAAAAAACACGTCACAAAAGTCACTATGACAGAAGGGTGAGTAGAAGGAAGATTTAGAAGCAAGAGAATAAGGTTGTCACAGATACCAGCGGGACGGAGTCAGAAAAGCAAGATACATGCTACTGATGCAAAAATCATGCCCATATATGACAAAGAGCCAATGGCTAAGGTATAATTGATAGCTGAATGCAATGTATTTGCTAATAATCAACAACATACTAAGCAATCTGAACCCGTTTATGACACATATGTGTGGGAAACGGATGATAGCAATACCACTCCTTATTCAACATACATGTGTAATAATGGAGGAGTGACTGCCCAGGATGTTGCACAAAATTCTGATTCTCAGATTATAGAGCTTCAAACAGTTTTAGCTCAGTAGACAAAAGATTTTAAGGATTCCAAATTTGAATGTTCAAAGAAAACGGGCAAATTCGAAGTATATTTGAAAAACTTGAAAAATCAAACATTGTTCTTGAACAAATGTTAGATCGTCAGATTCAAGATTCTAAATCAGAAAAATAACATTTTATGAAACAAATTAATTTGTTAGAATATAAGTTGGTTTCTCAAAATCAAATTAATGTGATCATGAACATGTAGTGTGTGAGTAAAAAAATTTCAAGAGTTTTTCAATGATTATTCAAAATCTTTCAAAAATTGTGTCCTCGACACTACATAAAATGTTCCAATAATTCATGCTATGTAGACACATTCTTCTACCGAAACATTTTCAAGACTTTTTTTCATGATATATTTTAATCAAATTTGGTATCTCTAATATCAAACGATTTTATATATTAGAGATATGGAGAGAAAATATGATTAAAATGTGATCTATTATATGAAACGAACATATAAGACTCAAGCACTTAAACTCTTACCCACAGTGTGAAACACTTTGATTATCGACGAACATGTGAAGGGGGAGCTTTTCTAAAACGATAAAACTATCAAAGTGTTAAATGTTTTTCAAACACTTCGATTTTCTTTCAGTTGGTTTTGTGGTTACGATCTAACCCACAACCTCTTTAGTTCAAGAGGTTATTGGTGTCAAAAGGTGGTTAGGTATCAGTCCTATGAACCAACTAGAACCAGAGGGATCTTCTCAGGGACAATCCAATAGATTATTAGAAGTCCTTACAAAAGATGGAGTAGAATATGAAAAGGGAAAAATGTCGACTATGTACTTAAGCTAGCACTTGAAAAATCACAATAAGGTGCTAGTGATGACGTCTTGGTAAGCATTGAAGGGGTTGAATAATGAAAAATAAATATAAGGATAGATGGTGAAAAGAAAGAAGCCCTCCATACAACTTAGGAAGAAACCGGGTCAACACATCATGAAGAAAAGCATCATAGACCCAATGATGTAATGCACAACCCTTCCCCAGCTAAATCATGCTTCTCTCAAAAGAATTTGGTTTTATTGTCATGGAGAACAACACGACTTCTATTGACTTTCTCACTCCAAGATAGTTGATATTAAATAGGTGGCATCTGCTCCAGCCTCTGATAACCAAAAGTACACAATTTGAGTGTAGAGCCAAGAGATCGATCAAATATCGTTAAGACACACTACATGATGATGAAGAGAGTCCTACGCTATATCCTTGCAATATTGTTGGAACACTCAGAGTGATACTACTTAGTATTCACATTGATGAGTGGAAATCCTTCTAGTGTTAATTGTTGGGAATAAAATGAGCCAAGACACTTAGATGCTGACAAGAGTTAATTGGACGTTGATAGGAAGAAATCAATCGTTGACAGATTAGGCCTTGACAATAAGAAATCAAGCGCTGATGCGAAGAAGTCCAAGAACTAGTAGAATACTTAGTCTACACGTTTTATATTTCTAGTGAAGATATGTTCGACATTGTATTTTCTATGTTTTTCTTTACCTAAAATAGCTGATAGGTAGACTCTTGTGCAAGGCTCCTTAATCTATAAAAAGAGGCCTTTAGGTTTTAGTTTAATATACGTTTTAACACTTTCATTGTACGCATGTTCGATCTTCAATCAAAGTGAAAGTTTGGTTCATTCTATTTTGTGTGCTCTTGTTCTAAGTGTTAAATTCCGCATAGCACTTAGATTGTTTCATAACACAAAGTTTCTCTAAGTGTTTAACTTGATTTAATCTCATTTACACAAAGCTAATCGATCTATGTTTGGGATCATAAAGTGGTATCAGAGCTTGTTGAGGAACTTTGATCAAAAGAATACCAAACCCTAAAAACCCTAAATCGCCAAAAACCCTAATTTTTCAAGAAACCCTAAAAACTAGACAAGATATCTACTCCTGATATGACCTCATCCTCTAGTCACAATCTAAAAATTCCCATGCTAGACCCTGACAACTTTGAGCTATGGAAGTTCTATTTTGAGCAGTACCTTCAAATTCATGATCACACTCTATGGGAAATTATTGAATATTGAAACACATTCGATAAAGCTGCTAAGATTGCTACTACCATTGCTGCAAGATCAATTGATGGATCAACCGAAGGGTATCGAAAAGAAAGACCTTCAGATGGGGGAGCTGTCTCAACTGAGGACATTGCAAAGAGAAGGAATGACATGAAAACTCTAAGCATTCTCAAACTTTCATTGGGACCAACCAATCAGCACAATTATAGAGGTTTTGAGTCTGCCAAAGAACTTTGGGCAGCTCTTCAAGTCAACTATGGTGGTAATGATGATACTGCCTTAGAGAAGAAGAAGAAACTCTTGCATGAGTATGCTGTGTTCAAATCTCTCCCCATGAAAAGCTAAGTGGGGTGAGAAGCAGGCTTCTAGACATCACAAGCAAGTTACCCTTTATGGGAACAGTATATGATGATGCTGATATCATTACCACTTTTCTTAAAAGTCTTGGTGATGCATGGAAGATTGAAGCAAGGTCTATTATTTCTACCAATGCTCACAAGATTTCCACTTTCCATGACATCTACAATAAGCTGAAGATTGTAGAGAATGAAATCCTCTAGGATCAAGGAAGCAAATCTACCTCTGGAAACATCGCTTTCTTCTCACATAGTGATGGTCAAGTTGATCAAAGAGAGTCATATGTACATCCTGTTACTAGATCAACTTGTGTCAACGCTGGATCAACCTTTGTCAGCGCCTCACATTCAGACGCTGATACATACAATTTTGACTCACCAAGGATTAAACTTGTTGGTATTGATCTAGACACAGTGTGTGCATATATTGCTGCATTGCCCAATAGTTCAGTGATTACATACGAGGACCTTGAGAAAATCAGGTAGGAGAATTTGGAAGAGATGGACATTAAGTGAAATGTGACACTTGCAAGCATAAGGACGAATAGATGGAATAGGAGATTCAGGAAGAAGATGATCTCTAATGCTAAAGACACTGCTGGATTTGATAAATCCAAGGTTGAGTGTTACAATTGCCATAGAATGGGTCACTTTCTGAGAGAATGCAGATCTCCAAGAAGATCTGATGCTGGAAAGCCTTCAAGCCAAATCATTAAGGTTGAAGACACAAAGGCTATGGTTGCCATGCAAGAAATTGATGGTGTTGGATGAGACTGGAGCTTTATGGCCAAGGATGTAGAAGAGAACAAGGCCTTGATTGCAGAGATGGAAGAAGAAGAGCATGTTCACTATGCTCTCATGGTACATTCTTCATCTTCATCTGATATTGAGGTATATGATGATGCTTTCTGTAGTAAAGGTTGTCATTTGAACACTGAAAAACTTAACAAAGAAATTTTAAAGTTAAAATTATATGTTTTTGATGAAAAATGTAAGTTATCTAATTATCAACTGGCATTCAAAAGTAGGTAAATGATTATTGGGATAGTGGATGCTCTAGGCACATGACGGGGAAGGAAGATTGTTTGACCAACTTTACCCCCATTAAAGATGGTGACAAAGTGTACTTTGGAGGAGGATATGGTACAATTTCTGGCAAAGGCACTCTAATCACCAATAATTTGCGTTTTGAAAACCTATTTCTGGTAAAAGAACTTGATTTTAATCTGTTTAGTGTATCACAAGTATGTGATAACAAGAATAAGGTTCTTTTCACTGATACTGAATGCTTGGTGTTAAACAAAGACTTTAAGAAACCTGATGAGAAGTTTATTGATTATAGAACACCTAGGCATAAGGATATTTATAATGTGAATCTTAATGTAATTAGGATGAATAATAATTTGTCATGTCTATATGCTAAGTCTTTAGTTGATGAAAGTAATCTATGGCACATAAGCTTAGGGTACATAAATTTTAAGAACAAAAACAGACTTGTGAGACATGGTTTGCCTGAAAAGGCTTTCTACAATGATCATTCTTGTGTTGCATGTCTTAAAGGCAAACAACACAAAGTCTCTTTTAAGTCTAAACTTGTGCACTCTAGTTCTAAACCACTTCACTTGCTACATATGGACTTGTTTGGCCCAACTAATATAGAAAGTTTAAATCGTAAATCCTTTTTTTTTGTCATAACTGATGATTTTTCTAGATTTACTTAGACTTTCTTTTTGGCCTTAAAAAGTGAAACTGCCACAGTTTTGATTAACTTTATTACCCAAATTGAAAAGAAAACAAGGAATGAGGTTAAAAATACTTAAGAGTAATAATGGTGATGAGTGATTGTGGTAAATTACACCTCTTAGGAAAAAGGCGTAAAAGCGGTAAGTATTGAACAAATGACTTTAGGAAAAATCAAGTGTTAATGACCCAATGAAAGTTCGTTTCCCAAGGAGGTATATGTGTGTGAGAAATTTGTTAAATGTTTGTGATTAATGATTGGTTTAGAAGGGGATTAGAAAAGAAGATGACGAAAACGTAAAAATAAAAATTAACAAAAAAAAATCACTACTAGAAAGTTAAAACGTAGAACCTTAAAAACCACAAAAATTAAAATAAATTCTGAAAATTACCAAAAATTCACCCAAAACTCAAAAATAATAAACTAAGAGTTTACCAATGATCAAAATGTTTTCAAACCTTTTAAATAATTAAATATTCAATTTATAAATGCTAATTAAAGCCCTAAAAATCAAATAAATTATCAAAAAGCCCAAATGAAGATTTTTCAATTGGTAAACCTCTAAAATGACCCAAAAAGATTAAAAACTATTTTTAAAAATTTTAAAACTAATAAAAACTATTTAAAATGATTTAAAAACTATTAAAACTTAAAATAATTATAAAAATTAATCTAAAAGTGATAAAATTATTCTAAAAGTTGCTAAATTCCTATTTTAATGTATTAAACCTAAGAAAAATGTAAAAAGTTGGAAAATGTGAAATTTTAAAAAATAATAATAAAATAATAATAAAATAATATTAAAAATCCAAAAATTATAAAAAATTCTAAAAACTTGCAAACTAGTTTATTTTAACCTAAATAATCAGAAAATCAAAGTGAAATTACCAAAATACCCCTAATGGGCCCTCAAATGGGCCAAATCCAAAAACAGTCAACCTAAATGGGCTTTTGGGCCCAAAAAGTCAAACTTGGCCCAATTAACTTGGAAAAGCCCTATCTGACTTAAAATTCAATTCGAAGAACAAAACTCTAAAGGCCCAAAAGATGAATGTGAGCTTATCACAGATTATTGAACACAAAGCTTATTCTTATTGGGCTTTTCAGCCCATTAAGCCATAAGCTAATGCCATAAGCTCTAATTTGACACACAACCCTCTTTTAGGATGCTTAAGAGATCTGTCAAAAGAAATTTCCAAAAAGCACACTCAATAAGCCAAAAAATAGAAAAGCAAAAATCTACAAAACGACAAAATAGTCGTTTTTGAGAAATAATGCACCTCAGGACTTGATTCAACTTGCAAAATCTTTCAAATGGACTCAATAAGCAAAATCAATCAACAAAAATCCAATAAGCACAACCAATAAGCCAGAATAAGCACAAACGAACTTATGTAAAAGTCAAATGGGTTGGTTTTCTAGTCAAACCTTAAAGTCAAACACCCAAATGCTCTAGTATGAACAAATGGGTCAAAATATGAGCACCTATTACAAAAACAAAGTTGTTGCAGGTTGGAATAAGCTATTATAGCTTATTGATAAGCTGACACCAAATTTGCACTAGCAGTGGCAACCAGCAGGGGAAAGGAGTTCCCACTGCTTTGACTAATTGACCAAGCTTATTTGAGAGTTCTGGTTTGATTCAATTGGAAACAAAGGCACCCTTGTGATCAGTGAATCACAAGGAGTCAATAGCAACAATAAAATCACAAATTGGTTCACACAATAAGCCACAATAAGCCAAACAGTTACCAGATATGCTCCAGATATGCAAATAAGCAGTTAAGCACTTAATAAGCAGATTTAGCCACAATAAGCCAACCAAACTTAACAGGATGCATACACAAGCTATATAAACTAACAATAAACACAAAGCAACAAGAATCAAACACTGAATCAAAGTAAATGGCAAGATCAAAGCACAAAATGTTTTTGATGAACAATGAACAATATGGAGACAAGTTTTGCTGATATACTTGACACTTGATCCAATTTCAAGCCTCAAATCCCTCTTCCCTGGTGTGATTAACTATGATTTAGCACTTGTTAGCCCTAGCATATGCTTAGATCTAGGTGTCCTCAAAATCCTAGCCAATTTAACCAAGTTTTAAAGATTTTATAGCCAATCTATGAATCTATGAGTTCAAAACCTCAAAACCTGCAAACAGATGAACAATATCACCCAACAAACAGATATCAACACTTGCAACCAACAAACAAACACTTAGCAAACCACAAATCCAACTTATGCAGTAATCCCAAACACCCTTTTAAAACTTGATTTCACAAATTTACAAAGGCTTATGAAGATTCAACCCACAAATCAGATCAATAACACCTCAATAACATCAAACCAAGCCAAATCAACAATATTCAACCACAATAACACAGATTCAAGCATATATCCACAAAAATCACAAATAATCAGAAACTTAAAGAGAAAATGAAAAGGGAAGAAGATGCAAACCTCCAAGACCTACATCCAGGCCTTGGATTGTTTGAGCTGAGGTACTAGCAAAACAAGTACCAGCTTCCAAGCTGCTAAGAAGAACAAACCACAAAGTGAGATCAAAAATAATGCCAACTTCTGATTTTTGATGCACAAGCTTTATCACTTAAAACCTTGCCTCAAAAACCTTCAAACAAGATAATGGAACTCAGATTTTAGCTTCTCAAACACCAAACTTTTATAAATAACAGATTAGAACTCAATTTTTTAAGAAATTCAAACTTTATTTCATAAAAAGGAATTACAAAGATTAAAAGCTAAAATCTGGAACAAAGGGACTCTCACATGTTGAGGTCTCCTTTTATAGACGTATGCTAGCTTATCACTGTTCACAAACCCCAGAACTGAATTCCCTATTATGCCCTTGAGTCTTCTAGACGTTTTCTGAATTTGAGCTGTCCAAGTTGATCAAGGCTGTTCATTTTAGCTTTGGAATGAAGCAAGGACCCTAGGTTGTTGATTTGGACACGTCAGATAACTTGGAGGCTAAGTTGTCATGTGATTGGCTAAACGGGAATTGGGGGTGGGGTCCATGGTGAGTGGGAATAAGGATTTTATGGTTTGGATGAGTTTCTGCACATGTGAATCACTCATGTGCAAAGGTAATTGTATTTTACCCTAAGTTTAAGTGGTGGTAATTCTGGGTGGGGTAAAAGATGAACAGTAAGTCATTTGATCCGATTTTGGGGGAAAGGTGTTTGTTTGGCGCATTTTCAGTTTGAATGTTTCAAATAGACACCTTTGGCCCTTGTTCTTTGGTATTTTTGGTAAACAAAGCATTTCAGCCCTAAAACGTATTCCCCTTTGTAAATAAGTTTCACCATTTGTCACTTTTGGCACAAAACTTTGGAAAAAGGATTTCAAGGGTTATTTTTGCCATTTTGAGATATTTCAAGGGCTGATCTTGGACATTCTTGATCTTCAAAGGTCTTCATTGTATCTTTGGCTTGATGAGGGACCATATTTGGCAATTTTGATTTGTTGAGGGACTAATCTTGCCATTTTTTCAAAGTTGAAGGACCTTTTGTGTAATTTTGACAAACTTAAAGGACCAAACTTGTAATTATTAATATACAAGGGTTTTAAGTGTCAATTCTTCAATAAATGAGGATCAATCTTGTTTGTCTTCAAGTCTTCAAGGTATTTTGTTGAGAATTCCATGATTAGGGCCCGCTTCTTTGTACGGCTTCGTTTCTCGTGTCCGTTTTTCCTTGTAACTTATGATCTTTTGTCTTTTTCACGATATCCATACCTAAAATACACAAGTAAACAAACACAAGCATATATATGGTATTTTATGACATTTTTATGCATTTAAAGCCCGAAAAGAACGATGAGATCATGTATAAATGCCATCTCATCACTCCCCCATACTAAGCCATTGTCGTGCCCTCACGCAATGCTAGAATAAAGTATCAAAGCATCACCAAAGTTCAATTTTATTCACCTTTATTGAAGAGTAAAAAGACTTGCAACATACTATGAAGATGTGTAAAGACATAATGTATGATTTTCATCACAAAAAGTGACTTTTAGGGTCAAAGAATAGAAACAAGTAAATGTCCCTTAGAGTAAAGTTCGTCATCCTTGATTGTCATACATTCCATGCTAAGTGCAAAAATGAGATCATTGTTGGTACAAGTCACAATGCTAACACTACTCATACGTCCAAATAGTGTAATACTTTTTCTCCCCGCAATCCTAGTTATTATAAAAGGAAATGGGTTACTAGCATTTTTTATCTATTTGTCATGGATCACAAGTGATTCATATTGACTTATTTGAGTAGTTATTAGTCCGAAAGCAAAGTAGCACGATTTGATCGATAGTTAGCCGAAGGACAAAATCTTTTAAAACGGCTTCTCGTGTATCTCCTTATGTTCATATCTTGGCATAACTCGTTTCACGATTTGAGACCTTTCTCGGACCGATATTTGGCATGTACTTCATACTTCAAATCTTGGGAAGACGTTCTTGAAATTATGGTCTTCTCTTCATATATTTGGAATTTCTTCACTTGAGAGATTCTTCATATTGGACCACGACTTCATCATTTTTCTTCAATCTTTACTTTGGATTTTGATATACAACGATCCGCCTCCTTTTCGGACTTGGATATATTTATCCTCATACCTTGTTAGGGTCTTTTTGGATAGACTTTCTCCATGATCTTTAGGGGAGTAATTGCTTTTCTTCGTGTGTCTCGATCCTTCATATTGATTTAGGAATAATGATACTTCACATCATCTTTCGATCTTTAGCAAAAAATAGAGCTCCTCATGCCTTGTTAGGGCCTTTTTGGATAATCGCCAATCTTCGCGTCCCGCTTCAATAAGTTATGCCTTGGCTATGAACTCTATTCAACCCCGAGCAACTTTTAAACGATCTTGCGCTAGAGGCTAAGTAACCTTTCAAATCGTACGACCTTACTTATTGCAATTATGATTTATTCCTAATGCATTGATCTTATGGGAAGAAAAAGCCACAATTAAAAACATATGAGTTTTTGAAAGAACACTTTCATGTTCTACGTTTAGCATGATCACTTGTCTAACTCTATCATTTCTTGTTCTTCACTATATAAAGACCTCTAATTAAAGAGACTCGTGAATACTTAGCCATGCAAAGTCAAAATTAAGCCAAATTTGGATTAGCTTTCATTAAGACTATATCAAATCAAAGTTTTGGGTTTTAAAGCCACCTATAGGATCTTGCTCTTTCTTGGACTTTTTCAAGCTTAGAGAATGCGTTTTATAGTTCCCTTGATAAGTGACTTTCTAGAATCAATTATAGGAACTTGCGAAAAGTTCTTGGTCTTAACCCGTATGAATTAAGACTTTCGCGTTTTAAAGCTCCCTATATAAAAGTCTAGCAAAACTTGAATTGAGCGGGTTAAGGAATGTAAATGGCTCCAAATGCCCATCAAGTCAAAAATTAACTCTTATTCTACCCAACGGAAAATATACATTCGTGTCTTAAAAACACTTATGAAAACTTAAGAAAAATTTTAAAATTTGGCCATTTTTAGCCTTATTAGCAAAGAAAAACATTGAAAGTTGGAAAGCGTGAGGGCGTAGCAAAGCAAGTACCTATTCACCCCCCATACTAAAAGTAAACATTGTCCTCAATGTTTCGAGTCTAAAGGTGGAGCACCCCCATACTAGAGACGAAGAGTCGAATGCTTAGGATCTAGCATGGAAAGGGTGATCAACAATATATCTAAAGCCATTTATTAAGTATGCTAAAAGATAATTGTTAGAACAATAAAGGATATGTCATGGATTCGTGAAAAACTTCTTCAAACGAACGATGGAGGCTCACGTAAACGAACACGAGAGTCTTCAATCGTAGATGATGATGATCTAGATAACACAATCACAAACAACCACGAGACAACGAGTTGAAAGGGTACAAGTCCCCTTATTAGTGATTAGTGAGCATAAAAGATAAGCATGGGATCTCCCCCATGAGGCACCTCGTTTTTTATTACCGAGTCATGAGCTCGACTCGATCCCCTCAATGCTAATTATCATTGGGGAAGGTGACTTGGTCGAGGGAAACCATTGAAGGAATTTCCCCACCAAAGTAGTGCTTAAGCCTATGTCCATTCACCTTGAAATTAGGACCATCATCTTGAGCTAGCTCAATGGTCCCATATGGAAACACTTGTGTAATGGTGAACGGACCCGACCAACGAGATTTCAATTTCCCGGAAAATATCTTAAGACGAGAGTTAAAAAGCAACACTTGATCACCAATGTTAAAAACCCGGTTTTTAATCTTTGAATCATGAAACTTTTTAGTCTTTTCTTTAAAAATTAATGAATTTTCATAAGCATTATCTCTTAGTTCATCCAATTCATTCAATTGTATTTTCCGGTGATCTCCCGCGGTCTTCAAGTCAAAGTTTGCATGCTTAAGGGCCCAATATGCCTTATGCTCCAACTCAATGGGCAAATGACAATTCTTCCCATAGACTAACTTATAAGGAGTGCAACCGATAGGTGTCTTATAAGCGGTCCTAAAGGCCCATAAAGCGTCATCGAGTTTGTCGGACCATGAAGCACGGTTTTCTCAAATTGACCTCTCTAAAATCCTCTTCAAAGCTCGGTTCGAAACCTCGACTTGCCCACTCGTTTATGGGTGATAAGCCGTAGAAAGACGATGAGTAACTCCATATTTCTTTAGAACCTTTTCGAATTGGTCATTACAAAAATGGGTTCCACGATCGCTTATAATAGCACTAGGGGTTCCGAACAGAGAGAATAGTTGCTTCAAATACTTCACTACCACACGAGCATCATTAGTAGGCAAAGCCTTAGCTTCCACCCACTTAGAAAGGTAGTCCACCGCGACGAGGATATATTTGTTGCCATGAGACGATGGGAACGGCCCCATAAAGTCTATTCCCCATATGTCGAAAATCTCACATACTTGAATTATGTTTTGCGGCATTTCATCACGTTGAGACGATTTTCCTTGACGTTGGCACGAATCACACGACTTTACAAGTGCATGTGCATCACGATAGATAGAAGGCCAAAAGAAACCGGCATCGAACACTTTCTTAGCCGTGAGATTAGCACCGTGGTGACCACCCGTGGGTCCCTCGTGACAAGCTCTAAGGATATTAGAAGCTTCGGCACCAAACACACAACGTCGAACGAGTTGATCCGCACAAATCCGAAAGAGATAAGGGTCGTCCCAAAAATAGAACTTGAGGTCACGAAAGAATTTTCGTTTTTGTTGTGTCGTCATACCCTTGATTATGAAGTTGCCCGCATGGTAATTTGCAATGTCGGCAAACCATGGGGTTGTGTCTTTAGAATTCACTACACCGAGAGTCTCAAGAGGAAATGTTTCGGTGATTTCCTTGTTCTCGAAAACATCTTTGTGAGGATCCTCTAGACGAGAGAGATGATCGGCCGCTAGATTCTAGGCTCCTTTTTTGTCAAGCACGGTGACATCAAATTCTTGGAGGAGGAGCATCCAACGAAGCAATCTCGGCTTAGCATCTTGCTTAGCTAAGAGATACTTGATAGCCGAATGGTCGGTATACACGATGCTTTTAGTCAAGACGAGATAAGGTCGGAATTTCTCAAAAGCATAGACCACGGCAAGGAATTCCTTTTCCGTTGTGGTGTACTTTAATTGAGCCTCGGTCATCGTCTTACTAGCATAGTGGATAGGACTGAAATGCTTGTCATAACGTTGCCCTAAGACGGCCCCTATAGCATAATCACTTGCATCGCACATGATTTCAAAGGGTAATTCCCAATTAGGAGCAACAAGAATGGGAGCTTCGGTAAGTTTCCTTTTGAGAGTTTCGAAAGCCTTAACACAATCCTTATTAAAGTTAAAAGGAGCATCCTTCTCGAGAAGGTGTGTCATAGGACGAGAAATTTTCGAAAAGTCCTTGATGAAACGACGATAAAAGCCCGCGTGGCGTAGGAAACTCCTAACTCCCTTAACGGTTTTGGGATGAGGTAACTTGGCGATGACGTCTACCTTAGCTTTATCGACCTCAATCCCCGCCTTCGACACCTTATGTCCTAAGACGACTCCTTGTTTACACATAAAATGACATTTTTCCCAATTAAGCACAAGATTGGTTTCTTCACAACGTTTTAACATTTGCTCGAGATTAGATAAACATGACGTGAACGAATTACCAAATACCGAAAAGTCATCCATAAACACTTCCATCGACTTCTCGATCATGTCGTGAAAAATTGCCATCATACACCGTTGAAACGTACCGGGTGCATTACAAAGTCCGAAAGGCATCCTACAATAAGCGAACGTTCCATAAGGACACGTAAACGTAGTCTTCTCTTTATCACGAGGGTCGATAGGGATTTGAAAGTAACCGGAAAAACCATCTAAAAAGCAATAGAATTCATTTCCCGCAAGTCGCTCCAACATTTGATCCATGAAGGGCAAAGGAAAGTGGTCTTTACGAGTGGCGTCATTTAACTTTCGGTAGTCAATACACACCCTCCAACCGGTCACAACACGAGTGGGAATTAACTCGTTGTTTTCATTAGGCACAACGGTCATTCCTCCTTTTTTAGGGACACAATGGATTGGGCTCACCCATGGGCTATCGGATATAGGATAAATCATTCCCGCGTCAAGGAGTTTAAGGACCTCCTTTTTAATGACATCGTGAACTTTGGGATTCACCCTTCTTTGACTTTGAATTGCGGGTTTGTAGTCCTCCTCCATTAAAATATTGTGAGTACAAAATTTTGGGTCAATACCCTTAATGTCGGATATTTCCACGCAATTGCCCCTTTGTGAGCCTTAAGAACTTTCAAGAGCTCGGTTTTTTCATCATTAGCAAGACCTTTTGCAATAATAACCGGCAACTTGTCATCACCTTCCAAGAATGCGTATTCAAGGTGAGAAGGAAGATCTTTCAATTCAAGGATAGGTGGTTCCTCGATTGAAGATTTTGGTTCAACACTCATAACTTCCATCGGCGAAAGAAATGGTGGGATAGAAATTTCATCACTAATCAACACCTCATCTTCATTGTCGATTTCGTTTGAAGTGAAATCTCCTCCTTGGAATGGAGTGAGATTTGGTGTGGAATTAGCAAGAATCGGATCCAAAATAGTAGGATTGCCACTTGACGAGCTATCGGAAAAACCTAACACTTCTTGTGAAAACTCATCGCAAACCACATCAACGATGTCAATGTGATTGATGGTAGCGATTGCATAAACATGAGAAGGTTTCGAGTTTTGAGTAGCGTTTATAACAAGTTCCTCTTCGTTGAATCTCAAAGTGATAGTTCTCGCATGAACATCGATAAGCGATCTTGAAGTGTCTAAAAATGATCGACCTAGAATTAGAGGAACTTGAGGATCCGCGGGGATGTCAACTACTATAAAATCAACGGGATAGTAGAACTTCCCCACTTTCACGAAAACATCTTCGGCTACTCCACATGCCATAATCGTAGAATGATCGGCCATCTCGATGGACATGTTCGAAGGAATGAGAGCCGGAAGCGAAAGCGATTTCCAAATGGAAAATGGCATCAAATTAATGCTCGCACCAAGATCGGCCAAGGCGAGGCATTCTTTCATATCTTGTATGTCACAAGGAATGAGAAACTTTCCGGGATCACCAACTTTTTCCGGTATGCGGTTAAGATAAACCGAAGAACAATTAGCAAGCTTTGAAAGCTTTTCCTTATCGCTCATCATACTTTTAAAAGTGGAAGCGAAACGAGGCATATACAACAACGCGTCGGCTAAACTCACATCAAAATGAACTTGTTGAAACATTTTTATAAAAAGCTCGATTTGTTGTTTGTTACGTTCTTGCAACTTCTCTTTGTTTCGTCTCGAAGGGTAGGGTAAAGGTGGTGTGGGTTGGTCATTAGGCAACGGCCTTGGAAACTCGGGATCCACAATTGGTATTGGTTCAACCGTAGGTGTGGTATGAGCGGTACTTCGTGGGATTGTAATGTGCTCCTTTTCGACCATCACCTCGGGTTCTTTCTCGATTTCCTTCTCCTTAGAAGTACTTGGACGAGAGATTGGTTCCTTGAAAGTTTTACCACTTCGTGTAGTAATAACCTTCATTTCTCCCTTTGGGTTTGCAATGGTATCACTAGGAAGACCACCCGAGGAAGAGGGTTTACACATGATTGCTTCAAACATCTTAGCCATTCGGTCCTCAAATTTTGATTGCCTAGCATCCGCTTTTAATAACTCTTGCTTAATCTCATGTTGTCCTAATTCCATCTTTTGTTGATTTTGTTGTAGACGTTGGACATTTTCTTCCATTTTGTTTGCATGAGTTTTAAGTTCATTAGCAAGTTCATTTTTAAGCTCGTTTTTCAACTCGGATCTTAAGCTAATAATCTCACGTTGCATGTTATCAAATTTAGCATCATTTGCTTTAGCATAATCCAAAAATTCTCCTTGCAAATTTTTAGTGTGAGCATTTTGAAAACCTTGTGTAGTATTTTGAAAATCACGGTTTTGGTTTTGATTAGAAATTTATCCATTCCCACTTTGATAATTCCCTTTGTTGTAATTGCGTGAATTGCCTTGATAATTACCTTGGTTGTTGTTTCGATAATTGTTAACATTTTGGTTTGGTGGAGCTTGATTTTGGCGGGAACCTTGGCCGTTTTGGTTGTAAGTTCCCGTTGCTACATAAGCACTCGAAGTGTTACCATCCGCGGTAATGCACTCGGAAAGATCATGAGCTCCCCCACAATATAAACAACTCTTAGCAACCGCTTTAACCGAAGCGGAATTGGATGCTTCTTGAGCCTTCCAATGGGACATAAGATTAGCAAATCTATCAAAAAACCTATTTTCCTCATTAGCTTCATCATGTAAGGCATTAATGCTACGAGACGATTGTGACGAAGATGACGAACCCATATTGGCAACACTCGGTGTGTTACGAGGGTTATAAACCTTAGATCTATTTTCAATGATTTGTAAAGCCTCATTTGTTGTCTTGCACAAAAAATTACCACCCGCGGCGGCATTCAAATAATCTCGTTCATGATCATTAAGCCCATTATAAAAAGTATCCACTTGATGCAATTCCGTAAAATCATGGTGTGGACATTCATGTAACATTTCTTTAAAGCGTTGCCATGCCATTGAAAAACTTTCATTATTTCTTTGCACAAATCGTGAAATCTCATTTTTCAAATGTGTTGTCTTAGATGGTGGAAAAAACTTGTTCACAAACTTAGAAACGAGATCGGCCCATGTCAAAATCGAATTTGGCGGTTCTTTCTCGAGCCAAATTTTTGCGGGTCCATCCAACGAGTATGGAAACAACATCATCTTAATGGCGTCATGTGGAACATCCTTAAACTTGCTAGTGGCGGTGAGACAGTTAAAATTCCTAATGTGGTAATGCGGGTTGTCTTTCTCATGACCTCTAAACTTATTTGCTTGCAACATTGACATTAAACCCGTCTTAATCTCGAAATTCTCCGCAAGGATGGCGGGAATCACAATAGCCTCTCCAAAACCCTCTGTGGGTGCTTGTAGCCACTCCATCATAGTACGATTAGCCATGACGACTTCTTGTTCTACAATAGGTTAACAATTGGAGGTTCTTCAACAATCAACGTCTCTTGATTGGCTTGTTTTTGAAGTCGTTTACGAGCTCGTTTTGCTTGATTACGAGTGATCATAAACTTCACGAAGAATGGGAGGTGAGCAAAGAAGATTCTTTTTGGGTGTTTTGTGAATTTTCAATTTTTTTGTGTTTTTGATGATATTTAATTTTTTGGATTTTGGTGTATCTTCGTAGAAAACAATCTACAAAATCTCTCCTCGAATCAAACTCTTGATTAAAGAAGCCTCAAAGGAATGAAAACGATCACGTGGACTGAACGCCTTCGAATGACTTTAGAACTTTGGTGAAAACCAAATTGTTCAAGAGGGTTTAATCACAAAGAAACCAAGCAAATATATTATACGTAATAATACTTTGGGTGGCAAAACCCTCGATTAGCCTTCAATCTTAAAATACTCACAAGCAAGCGGGGAAACGAGGCGGCACGAAGCACTTAAGAGCCTTTTTCCTTAGGGTATATTTTATAATACCCGCCTTATACCCACCTTATAGTTTGTATTTTTCAAAATCGAGCTTCACGAAAGTATTTATCTATTTTTGCCTTTTTCTTTTTGTTTGAGATTCGAATACAATAATTGAGTGATGAAATCCCAATTAAGGTTGTGTTTTCACACTTTTGGAGATATTGTGAATTTATTGTGATACTTAATACAATATAGTAATAATATTTGTACAAGAAAAACCAAGAAAATCGATAATACGTATTAGTAGAGTTCTACTAATACAAATACTATTTGGTTAATATTAAAAACAACAATGCAAATTAATCACGACACACCTCCCCGGCAGCGGCGCCAAAATGATTATGGTAAATTACACCTCTTAGGAAAAAGGCGTAAAAGCGGTAAGTATTGAACAAATGACTTTAGGAAAAATCAAGTGTTAATGACCCAATGAAAGTTCGTTTCCCAAGGAGGTATATGTGTGTGAGAAATTTGTTAAATGTTTGTGATTAATGATTGGTTTAGAAGGGGATTAGAAAAGAAGATGACGAAAACGTAAAAATAAAAATTAACAAAAAAAAATCACTACTAGAAAGTTAAAACGTAGAACCTTAAAAACCACAAAAATTAAAATAAATTCTGAAAATTACCAAAAATTCACCCAAAAATCAAAAATAATAAACTAAGAGTTTACCAATGATCAAAACTTTTTCAAACCTTTTAAATAATTAAATATTTAATTTTTAAATGCTAATTAAAGCCCTAAAAATCAAATAAATTATCAAAAAGCCCAAATGAAGATTTTTCAATTGGTAAACCTCTAAAATGACCCAAAAAGATTAAAAACTATTTTTAAAAATTTTAAAACTAATAAAAACTATTTAAAATGATTTAAAAACTATTAAAACTTAAAATAATTATAAAAATTAATCTAAAAGTGATAAAATTATTCTAAAAGTTGCTAAATTCCTATTTTAATGTATTAAACCTAAGAAAAATGTAAAAAGTTGGAAAATGTGAAATTTTAAAAATAATAATAAAATAATAATAAAATAATATTAAAAATCCAAAAATTCTAAAAAATTCTAAAAACTTGCAAACTAGTTTATTTTAACCTAAATAATCAGAAAATCAAAGTGAAATTACCAAAATACCCCTAATGGGCCCTCAAATGGGCCAAATCCAAAAATAGTCAACCTAAATGGGCTTTTGGGCCCAAAAAGTCAAACTTGGCCCAATTAACTTGGAAAAGCCCTATCTGACTTAAAATTCAATTCTAAGAACAAAACTCTAAAGGCCCAAAAGCTGAATGTGAGCTTATCACAGCTTATTGAACACAAAGCTTATTCTTATTGGGCTTTTCAGCCCATTAAGCCATAAGCTAATGCCATAAGCTCTAATTTGACACACAACCCTCTTTTAGGATGCTTAAGAGATCTGTCAAAAGAAATTTCCAAAAAGCACACTCAATAAGCCAGAAAATAGAAAAGCAAAAATCCACAAAACGACAAAATAGTCGTTTTTGAGAAATAATGCACCTCAGGACTTGATTCAACTTGCAAAAGCTTTCAAATGGACTCAATAAGCAAAATCAATCTACAAAAATCCAATAAGCACAACCAATAAGCCAGAATAAGCACAAATGAACTTATGTAAAAGTCAAATGGGTTGGTTTTCTAGTCAAACCTTAAAGTCAAACACCCAAATGCTCCAGTATGAACAAATGGGTCAAAATATGAGCACCTATTACAAAAACAAAGTTGTTGCAGGTTGGAATAAGCTATTATAGCTTATTGATAAGCTGACACCAAATTTGCACTAGCAGTGGCAACCAGCAGGGGAAAGGAGTTCCCACTGCTTTGACTAATTGACCAAGCTTATTTGAGAGTTCTGGTTTGATTCAATTGGAAACAAAGGCACCCTTGTGATCAGTGAATCACAAGGAGTCAATAGCAACAATAAAATCACAAATTGGTTCACACAATAAGCCACAATAAGCCAAACAGTTACCAGATATGCTCCAGATATGCAAATAAGCAGTTAAGCACTTAATAAGCAGATTTAGCCACAATAAGCCAACCAAACTTAACAGGATGCATACACAAGCTATATAAACTAACAATAAACACAAAGCAACAAGAATAAAACACTGAATCAAAGTAAATGGCAAGATCAAAGCACAAAATGTTTCTGATGAACAATGAATAATATGCAGACAAGTTTTGCTGATATACTTGACACTTGATCCAATTTCAAGCCTCAAATCCCTCTTCCCTGGTGTGATTAACTATGATTTAGCACTTGTTAGCCCTAGCCTATGCTTAGATCTAGGTGTCCTCAAAATCCTAGCCAATTTAACCAAGTTTTAAAGATTTTATAGCCAATCTATGAATCTATGAGTTCAAAACCTCAAAACCTGCAAACAGATGAACAATATCACCCAACAAACAGATATCAACACTTGCAACCAACAAACAAACACTTAGCAAACCACATATCCAACTTATGCAGTAATCCCAAACACCCTTTTAAAACTTGATTTCACAAATTTTCAAAGGCTTATGAAGATTCAACCCACAAATCAGATCAATAACACCTCAATAACATCAAACCAAGCCAAATCAACAATATTCAACCACAATAACACAGATTCAAGCATATATCCACAAAAATCACAAATAATCAGAAACTTAAAGAGAAAATGAAAAGGGAAGAAGATGCAAACCTCCAAGACCTACATCCAGGCCTTGGATTGTTTGAGCTGAGGTACTAGCAAAACAAGTACCAGCTTCCAAGCTGATAAGAAGAACAAACCACAAAGTGAGATCAAAAATAATGCCAACTTCTGATTTTTGATGCACAAGCTTTATCACTTAAAACCTTGCCTCAAAAACCTTCAAACAAGATAATGGAACTCAGATTTTAGCTTCTCAAACACCAAACTTTTATAAATAACAGATTAGAACTCAAATTTTTAAGAAATTCAAACTTTATTTCATAAAAAGGAATTACAAAGATTAAAAGCTAAAATCTGGAACAAATGGACTCTCACATGTTGAGGTCTCCTTTTATAGACGTATGCTAGCTTATCACTGTTCACAAACCCTAGAACTGAATTCCCTATTATGCCCTTGAGTCTTCTAGACGTTTTCTGAATTTGAGTTGTCCAAGTTGATCAAGGCTGTTCATTTTAGCTTTGGAATGAAGCAAGGATCCTAGGCTGTTGATTTGGACACGTCAGATAACTTGGACGCTAAGTTGTCATGTGATTGGCTAAACGGGGATTGCGGGTGGGGTCCATGGTGAGTGGGAATAAGGGTTTTATGGTTTGGATGAGTTTCTGCACATGTGAATCACTCATGTGCAAAGGTAATTGTATTTTACCCTAAGTTTAAGTGGTGGTAATTCTGGGTGGGGTAAAAGATGAACAGTAAGTCATTTGATCCGATTTTGGGGGAAAGGTGTTTGTTTGGCGCATTTTCAGTTTGAATGTTTCAAATAGACACCTTTGGCCCTTGTTCTTTTGTATTTTTGGTAAACAAAGCATTTCAGCCCTAAAACGTATTTCCCTTTGTAAATAAGTTTCACCATTTGTCACTTTTGGCACAAAACTTTGGAAAAAGGATTTCAAGGGTTATTTTTGCCATTTTGAGATATTTCAAGGGCTGATCTTGGACATTCTTGATCTTCAAAGGTCTTCATTGTATCTTTGGCTTGATGAGGGACCATATTTGGCAATTTTGATTTGTTAAGGGACTAATCTTGCCATTTTTTCAAAGTTGAAGGACCTTTTGTGTAATTTTGACAAACTTAAAGGACCAAACTTGTAATTATTAATATACAAGGGTTTTAAGTGTCAATTCTTCAATAAATGAGGATCAATCTTGTTTGTCTTCAAGTCTTCAAGGTATTTTGTTGAGAATTCCATGATTAGGGCCCGGTTCTTTGTACGGCTTCGTTTCTCGTGTCCGTTTTTCCTTGTAACTTGTGATCTTTTGTCTTTTTCACGATATCCATACCTAAAATACACAAGTAAACAAACACAAGCATATATATGGTATTTTATGACATTTTTATGCATTTAAAGCCCGAAAAGAACGATGAGATCATGTATAAATGCCATCTCATCAGTGAGTTTAGAAACAAGTTGTTATATGACTTCTGTGTCAATAAAGGGATTACTAGGCAGTTTACTGTAGCTAGAACCCCACAACAGAATGCGGTGGCTGAAAGGAAGAATAGAACACTCATAGAAGCTGCTAGGACCATGTTGGTTGATGCTCATTTTCCCATTGCTTTTTGAGCTGAGGCTGTGAATAAAGCCTGCTATGTTCAGAATGGGACATTGATTAACAAAATTCATAATAAGACACCTTATGAGCTATTTTGAAATAGGAAACCTAATATTGGTTTTCTTAAACCCTTTGGATGTCATGTAGTGATTTTAGATACTAGTGATGCCTTAGGAAAGTTTAGTGCTAAATGTGATGAAGGCTATTTTATGGGTATTCAGTGTAGAGTAAAGGATATAGGGTTTAAATTAAGAAAGAAAAACGTATACTTGAAAAGATACATGTTAAGTTTTTAGTGAATAAACCTAGTGATCCTGAAAGTGGACCAAATTGGTTCTTTGATTTAGAACCTTTATCTAGAACCTTGAATTATATGCCTGTTACTAATCTAGACATTGTGAAAAAGGATTCAAATGTTGTGGAAGAACCTATTGTTGAAATTTCAGGTAAACAGGTTGACAAGGAAGTAGGATCATATGAAGTAGGATTCAAATGTTACCATCCCTATATGGACAGATGGATTTGCTGCTACTGCTGCTGCTGGAAAGGAAAAAGATGGTCCACAAGAAAGCCAATTGATGAAAACATGCATGAATCTTCAAGCGTTGATAAAGGAAACTATGACGATGACAGGCCAAATTCAGGCGTTGATAACTAAAACGCTGACAGGCCAAATTCAGGCGTTGACAACCCTTTTGACCATTTATTCTCTTCAAATGTTTTTGAACAAGGTGAACCTTCCATAGTTCATGAAGAGGTTCATTCTGGTGATGATGGAGGAGAATATGAACATGATATTGGCAACATGGAGACTGAAATTGAAGACAACACACTTATTGAAGGAGGAATACTTACATCTACTATCAGAAACCATCCTTCTTCTCTAATCATTGGTGATGTATTATCTCCTGTTCAAACAAGAAGGTATCATTAGAATCAAGGAGGTTTTATTGCCAATATCCAAAAGAAGGTTGATACCCCTCTTGTTCAGTCATGTTTGTTTGCTAGTTTTTTGTCACAACTGGAACCCAAGAAGATTTTTGATGTTCTCAAAGAACCAAGTTGGGTGGAAGCAATGCAGGATGAGCTTCACCAATTTGATATTCAAGATGTTTTGGAGTTAGTGGATTGACCTAGATATGTCAGACCTATTGGGACAAGATGGATTCTTAGAAACAAGAAGGATGAAAGGGGGATTGTGATTACAAACAAGGCACGTTTAGTTTCTCAAGGCTATACACAAGAGGAAGGGATAGACTATGAAAAGGTTTTTGCACCTATTGCAAGGATTGAAGCAATAAGGATTTTCCTAGCATATGCTTCTTGCATAGGCTTCACAGTTTATCAAATGGATGTGAAGAGTGCTTTCCTTTATGGCACAATTGAAGAGGAGGTTTATGTAATTCAGCCTCCTGGTTTTGAAGATTCAGAACATCCAGACAAGGTGTATAGGGTAAAGAAAGCAATGTATGGACTTCATCAAGCCCCAAGAGCATGGTATGGCACATTGTCCACCTATCTGGTGGAAAATGGATTCAAGAGGGGCACCATATATCACAATTTATTTACCAAGAAGATTGGTAAGGACTTTCTACTTGTTCAGGTCTATGTGGATGATATCATCTTTAGGTCTTCAAGTCCAAAGATGAGTGAAGACTTTTCTAAGCTCATGACAAACAAATTCAAGATGAGTGCAATGGGAGAGATGAACTTCTTTCTAAGTTTACAAGTTCAACAGAAAGAAGATGGTATCTTTATCTCTCAAGACAAGTATGTAGCCGAAATCTTGAAGACGTTTGGCTTTTCTCCACATGAAAAACAGGCTAGCACACCCATGGATAGGGAACATCCTTAGGGAATGATTGGAGATGGAAAAGAGGTGGATGTCAGGCATTATTGGTCAATGGTTGGATCATTGATGTATCTTACAACTTCTAGAACTGACATCATGTTTGTTGTGTGTGCATGTGCACGCCATCAGGTGACTCGCAAAGAGTGTCATCTTCATGCTGTCAAGATGACCTTTAGATATCTTAGGTGCTATCCCACCTTGGGATTATGGTATCCAAAGGATTCTCCATTGGATCTTATTGGTTATTCAGAGAGTGATTATAGAGGTGACAAGTTTGAGAGAAAATCCACAACTGGTGGATGCCAATTTCTTGGGAGTAGGTTGATATCTTGGCAAGGCAAGAAACTAACAGTGGTGGCCAACTCTACAACTGAAGCAGAATATATTGTTGCACCTGCTTGTTATGGACAAGTCTTATGGATTCAGAACCAACTGTTGGATTATGGGTATAATTTTATGCATACCATGATTTTTGTAGACAATAACAGTACCTTATGCATTATTAAGAATCCTGTACATCATTCTAAAACAAAACACATAGAAATTATACATCATTTTATAAGAGATTGCTTTGAAAAAGGTTTAATACAACCAGATATGGTTGACACAGAAGAAAATGTGGCAGATTTATTAACTAAACCTTTAGATGTTGGGAGGTTTCAATACTTGGTAACAAGTATTAGAATGATCACTCTTACCTAAAATGTGTTTTTGGAACTTATTGTAAAAGTATGTACAGGATATGCACTGTTATTGGTCTTTGTACAAAATTAGGTCTTCCAATTTATTTATCTAACGTTGACAAAGGTTATTTTAACGCTGACAAGTGTTAAAATGGACGTTGACAACAATGTGTTAGTTTTGTGGTTTTTGATCTAATTATGCAGGCATATGAGCATTGTACAAGGGGATATAGAGTTTCTTATGGGTCTTTGGATCTTACTAGGAGTGTGTTAAAAGTTTATTGATGATGGTTGGAATGTTTACATTCCTATCTTGACATAAATTTTTATTGCATATTTTATATTTGGGCAACTTGTATATCATACTTTAAGGGGAGGTTTAGGATACCTTTATATATTTTGGGTATTCTTATAATACTCTTATCACAATTCTAGATTGTATCCACTGGTGAGTACGAGTTAGTTTACTAAATCATGAGGCATTGTAGCATGCAAAGTTGATATACTTTGCATGCTGCCAAGACTTTTTGACCTAGAATAGGTTATGTTCGGTTGGGAGAATTGGGTGTGCTTTTATTGGCTTACGTGGGAAGTTACAATGGATTTTATGAGATAACTTTATTGTTAAGAACTTTGGTTAGCAAGGGACACTTGAGGGCAATTATGTCTATCTTGCTTAAGCAAGTGTGCATGATTGGACAGTGCTTGCCACCCTATAGTGATTTTCAGTCTATACGTTATCTTCACTAGGATAAATTACTTTGTTAAGGTCCTATTTCTTTTAAATTATTTTTATTTTTGGACGCTGACATTTTTCTTTCCAACTGCTGTTAAGACCAATTTTGACGTTGACATGGCAATTTCCAACGTTGACAAGAATATAGCCGTTGGGCGCTAATAAGTTATTTTTGACCGTTGATAAACATTGGGTCCTACCCAGTTGTTATTTTTGATGAAAATATGGGCCGTAATTATTAGGAGTTGGTAACTTTTTATTAATGTTTGAGATAACTTATATATTTTCAAGATTTTCACAATTATTTTTTGAATATAACTGCCTCACATCTTGACCAATCACATATTTTCACCTCTCCTATATATTTGGCTCATTTCTTTTAAACATGGTAACTGCTTATTCTTGTCTAACTAAATTTTCTCAAACCTTCATCTTCCATAACTTTTATCACAGCTTTCTACATCAATGGCACCTAAGTTTAAACCTAGAGATTTGGAATTGGGGTCCAGGAGTCGACATAACATGGTAGCATATTTACTAGATGATAATACTCTATTTCCCCAATATACTCAGATGGTTGAGTATTTGAATGTTTTCCCACTATGGTATGCACTTTCACATACTCCTCTTATCCCTGTCACACACATTAAACAGTTTTGGAATATTGTTACTTCCTCAACAGTTAATGAAGTGACTACATTGACTGCTATTGTCCATGGGGTTCCATGGGTGGCTACTGAAGCTTTGGTTCACCAAGCTTTGCATCTTAATGATGCAGATGGTATAACTACCCTACCCATTGCAAAGCTAGAGCAAGGACTCCAAGCCTTGGGTTATCCTTTGCCTGAAGAAGGCCATTTAAACAAATATACAAAACAAGAATTTCCTCCGGCTTGGAAGTACTTAATACATGCCATTTTTCAATGTTTGAGTCCCAAATACACTGCACACAATGAAATCAACCGATCTATTGGGAGTGCCTTGTGTGTATTGCAACTGGGCAGAAATATAACTTTTCAAAAATGATTTTTGATGGCATGTGTCGTAATGAGGGTAACAAGATGACTCATGCTTATCCAAGGTTTTTGCAAATGGTCTTTGATTTACAAGCATACTGCAATAGGGATCACAATGATTTTTATATGATCCCTGTTAAAAAGAAAGCAACTTTCGGAAAGATGAATTCTGAACCTTATAGAGACCTACCCCTCACCCAAGCCATGCTTGTTGTTATTGCAGCAGCCAACCCTCAAACAGACCCACAACCTCAACCAGACCCATTTCCTGAACAACCACCATCACCCCAATAAATGGAAGTTGACCAAGAACAATTCAACGCTGACACTTCAAATGTTGGCGTTGTTACTCCAAATCCAAACGCTGACACCCTTTTACCACAAACCCAAACACCCCTTAATCATCAAAATAACACTCAATCCACTCCATCTTCTACACCACCAGAATATTGGTTGATAAAATGCCAAAGGAATACTTCAGTGTTTTCCTCTAGTGTTCCTAGCCATGTTGTAGAGAGAACCACCACCACAAGTGTGGTTGGTGACATGTGTGAGGCTCGGACTATTGGTTCTAGCTTAGAAGCAGGCCAAGACATTCCTAACATTAATAACACCTCATCCATTCCCCATGAATCTACTTTGTGAGGTCAAATTCCCATTCTAGAGGAGGGCAGATTGGAACCTTACACAATTTTGGAATTGACGGCGGTCTGCATTAGCTTGCAAAAGCAAAATACAGACCTTGTACAGATTGTCAACTCACAGGGCCTTGAACTCAATCAATTGAGGGAGAGGATAATTATTTTGGAAGGAGCTAACACTAGGCGTAGAGAGGAGGATTCTTCCAAAGGGGAGGATGAACAGGTCCATATGAGTGACAAAGGGTCACAAGAAGGTACTTCTCTTGGTGATTCTTTGGGTATAGCTGAATCTCGTACAGGTTTGAAGAGGCAACCAGGTTTTGATACTTCATTGGTTACCCCTACAAATTTGTCTTTTGTTGAAATGATGGAGCAGTTCATAAAGTCAAGCGGTGATAAGAGAAAATTAGGCGTTGACACTTATAGTTTGGACGCTGAGAGACTTGCAGATGTGGTTGGTGTATCCCAGTCATCAGCTATCATCAAGGATATGTCTACATAGTACCATCAACTTCTTTACCCACTACTGATATCTTGGATAAAGGTAAAGGAATTATGGAAGAAGCAGAAGTTCCCAAGGATGCAGGCCAAGTACAATTTGATTCCATTTTGGCTGCACAACTTGAGGAAAGGAGAAGATGAAGAAGACTGCTATTGAGTCACAAATTGTGACTTCTTCTGAAAGTAATAAGGAAGGCAGTGATGGTGAAAGTACTGATTCAAGTGTGATGAACATTAAAGATCCAGAGAGGCTGGAATATGGTGATGAGTTGGCTAAGCAAAGAATTGAGCAGTTGAAAATGCAAGTAGATTATGATATGCCTGAAATAGTGCAGATGTACTTTGCATGGGAGAATAAGGTTATGGAGAATCCAGACATGACAATTTCAGATCAAATGTGGGATTTGGAGATTCTCTTAAGAGTTCAACATGATTGCAAGGTAATCTTGAAGCATAGGGCTAGCAAGGTTCTTTCATAGCTTAAGAGGGATAGAAGGGAGCTCTATTATATGCTTCTTAGATGTCATCAAGGGTGTTGGACTTTCAACAAATTGCAAGATTTATCCATTGATGAAATGGAGTTTCGTGCCTATCCTATATGGACACGTATTCAAGAGGAGAATACTATCAGACTCCTTTCTGATGAAAGGAAGGAAGAACTTGAAGAAGAGATGCAAATCTAAAAGGCTTTAATTGCACCAAGGCTTGTGAAGAAGGGACTTCTAACTGAGTTCGCTGATGTTCGTTTGCAATTCTTAATTTTTATTCAAGATATTACCACACAAATGACTAGAAACATAAACACGGGTAAGTATACCCTTTCATGTATATCATAGCTTAATGGTAAAGTCCAGTTCGTTCCACGGGATTTTTGTTATCACAATATTAAAACAATTACCTCTAGAGTGTCACAATTTCTAAAGATATACTTAACAATTGGTATTAAAGGGTGCGTCTGGCTAAGGTCATAACCATATGATAGATAGGTAGCAAGGATGAAATATAAGCACATAAACAATGTAAGACAACATACCGATTAGTAGTCGTGCATGCAACATCTAATTGATATGACAAGAATCCGGTTAAAGACTTTGTCATACAAACAACATTAAGATAATTTTATGATTGATTTCGATAACTAAGGTAGTACATGATATTATGCAAGAGTTGGTATATGTTTTAATCCCCTAATCGTTACAAAAGTGACTAACAAGATTCATTTATTAGATGACATGAAACTCATCCACTCACATGAGTATTAGTCGATGATCATGTATGAATCCAACATATAGCAATGGTATTTAGGTTTTAGTTTAATATACGTTTTAACACTTCCATTGTACTCAAGTTCGATCATCAATCTAAGTGAAAGTTTGGTTTATTCTATTTTGTGTGTTCTTGTTCTAAGTGTTAAATTCCGCATAGCACTTAGATTGTTTCATAACAAAAAGTTTCTCTAAGTGTTTAACTAGATTTAATCTCGTTTACACAAAGCTAATCGATCTAAGTTTGGGAACAACAAGTGGTATCAGAGCTTGTTGAGGAATTTTGATCAAAAGAATACCAAACCCTAAAAACCCTAAACCGCCAAAAACCTTAATTTTTCAAGAAACCCTAAAAACTAGACAAGATATCTACTCTGGATATGACCTCATCCTCTAGTCACAATCTAAAAATCCCCATGCTAGACCCTGACAACTTTGAGCTATGGAAGTTCAATTTTGAGCAATACCTTCAAATTCATGATCACACTCTATGGGAAATTATTGAATATGGAAACACATTCGATAAAGCTGCTAAGATTGCTACTGCCATTGCTGCAAGATCAATTGATGGCTCAACTGAAGAGGATCAAAAAGAAAGACCTTCAGATGGGAGAGCTGTCTCAATTAAGAACATTGCAAAGAGAAGGAATGACATGAAAACTGTAAGCATTCTCAAACTTTCTTTGGGACCAACCAATCAGCACAATTATAGAGGTTTTGAGTCTGCCAAAGAACTTTGGGCAGCTCTTCAAGTCAACTATGGTGGTAATGATGATACTGCCTCAGAGAAGAAGAAGCGACTCTTGCATGAGTGTATTGTGTTCAAAGCTCTCCCCAATGAAAAGCTAAGTAGGGTGAGAAGCAGGCTTCTAGACATCACAAGCAAGTTATCCTTTATGGGAACAGTATATGATGATGCTGATATCATTACCACTTTTCTTAAAAGTCTTGGTGATGCATGGAAGATTGAAGCAAGGTCTATTATTGCTACCAATGCTCACAAGAGTTCCAGTTTTCATGGCGTCTACAATAAGCTAAAGATTGTAGAGAATGAAATCCTCTTGGATCAAGGAAGCAAATCTACCTCTGGAAACATGGCTTTCTTCTCACATAGTCATGGTCAAGTAGATAAAAAAGAGTCATATGTACATCCTATTACTGGATCAACTTGTGTCAACGCTGGATCAACCTTTTTCAGTGCCTCACATTTAGACGCTGACACATACAATGTTGACTCACCAAGGATTTAACCTGCTGGTATTGATCTAGACACAGTGTTTGTGTACATTGCTGCATTGCCCAATGGTTCAGTGATTACATATGAGGACCTTGAGCAAATCAGTGAGGAGAATTTGGAAGAGATGGACATTAAGTTGAATATGGCACTTGCAAGCATAAGGGCAAATAGATGGAATTGGAGATTCAGGAAGAAAATGACCTTTAATGCTCAAGACACTGCTGGATTTGATAAATCCAAGGTTGAGTGTTACAATTGCCATAGAATGGGTCACTTTATGAGAGAATGCAGATCTATAAGACGATCTAATGCTGGAAAGCCTTCAAGCCAAATCATTAAGGTTGAAGACACAAAGGCTATGGTTGCCATGCAAGAAATTGATGGTGTTGGATGGGACTGGAGCTTTATGGCCAAGGTGGTAGAAGAGAACAAGGCCTTGATTGTAGAGAAGGAAGAAGAAGAGCATGTTCACTATGCTCTCATGACACATTCTTCATCTTCATCAGATAATGAGGTATATGATGATGCTTTCTGTAGTAAAGGTTGTCGTTTGAACACTGAAAAACTTAACAAAAAATTTTAAAGTTAAAATTAGATGTTTTTGATGAAAAATGCAAGTTATCTAATTATCAACTAGCACTTGTTCAAACTGAAAGACTATGGCTGAATATAAGAAAATGGTGCTTGACCTAAAAGATCAAATTAACGTTTTGTCTCATGACCTCAAAGTAAGTGTTGACCTTAGGGATACTTTGTCATACAAGCTAATATAGATGAGGCCATTAAAATCAAAGAGAATGTAGGGCTTAAAATTCACAGATTTGATAATGCTTCAGAAACCCTAGAAAAATGTGTAAGTGAGCTGATTGTGGTAAAATACAACCTTTTAGGAAAAAGACGTATTAGCGGTAAGTATTAAGTGATGATTTAGGAAAATCAAACACTAATGGCCCAAAGGTGAAAGTTCGTTTCCCAAGGAGGTATATGTGTGTGAATAATTCGTAATTGATTTGAGATTAATATTTGAAAGAAGGGGATGAGAAAATAGAATGACGAAGACGTGAAAATTATTACTACGACGACTAAAATTAAAACTATAAAAAGAGCTAAAATAAAATTAACTTCTTAAAATTCCCAAAAAATTACCAAAAATCAAATTAAATACACTAAGAGTTTACAAATGATCAAAACTTTTTCAAACCTTTTGATTATATAAATATTAATTTTTAAACGCTAATTAAAGCCCTAAAAATCAAAATAATTATTAAAAAGCCCAAATAAAGATTTTTCACTTTGTAAACCCCTAAAATGACTGATGAGACTGCTTTAGTACATAGTCTCATCGTCCAAAAAGGGCTTTAAATGCATAAAATATCATGAAAATACCCAAATATATGCTTGTGTTTGTTGCTTGTGTATTTTAGGTACGGATATTGAGAAATGACAAAAGATCACAAGAATCATGCAAAAACGAACACGGGAAACGAAGCCGCACATTGAACTAAGCCCTAATGAAGAATTTCCCAAGAAAACCCTCGAACATTTGAAGATTTATGAAGAAGGGTCCTCCAATATTGAAGAATTGACACTTTATACCCTTGTATCTTCATAATTACAAGATTGGTCCCTAAAGTTTGTCAATATTGCAAAAAGGGCCCTCCACTTTGAAGAATTTGCAATTTTAGTCCCTCAACAAAACTAAAATGTCAATAATTATCCTCCTCAAAGTCAAAATTACCATGAAGGACTTCAAGTTACAAGAAATTACAAATTTGGTCCTTTGAAAATGTCAAAATTACCAAAAGGACCCTTGACTTTGAAGAAATGGAAAAAAAGCCCCCTCATTAATCATGACATGGAAATTTTAGTCCTCCAAGAAGTCAAACAAACAAGTCAAGACCGTTATCTATGAAGAAATGCCAAATCAGTCCTTCAAGAATCAAGAAATGGCAAGAAATACCCCTGAAAATACTTTGGAAAAGTATTTGTGGCAAAAGTGTGAAAACGAAAACTTGCAATACAAAGGAAAGCGGATTTTGGTTTATTTATTTGCAAGTGAAAGGATTTATAAAGGTGGGGGACTATTCTTGGCAGACAACCTAAGTTACCTTAACCAGTGTCATGGTGACACATGCCCCACTCAACCAAACCCACCAATGGGAGCTCTCCCTAGCTCCACATCATCCTTCCACTCACCAAGCCGTAACTAACTAATTATTTATTAGTTAATTACGCGCTAAACATCCCATTTAAACACAAATAAAGATCAAACCAGTGTTCTTGGTGTTCATAAGAAGATTTGGGTATTTGCTTAATACTTGATATTACCCCTTAATTCACTCCAGATTTATGATTAAGGTGAGACTAAACACAACCCACCTTAAACCCTTGGCCACGTCACTCAAACAGCTCACATGATAAACCCTTCTACACCACCTTTGGGGATAAAGCCAAAAGATGCCAGGAAATCAACACTCCACATTCCAGCTTACTCCTTAAGCTTATTTGGAGCCATTGGATGCATTTTCACACATGCCACCTCCACAAAATGCCAATTCTCAGTCACATGTTCAAGATTCTTCAATCAAGACAAGGGGCAAATTAGGGACTTCGCCAAGCATTAGGGTTTCGTTTTAATTTTTCTTAGATTTCACTTGTAGCCTATATAAGGCATAGGACTGAGTACATTTATCTTTGCTCTTGAATTTTCCATTGTTCACAATTCTGTAAATCATATATTCAACTTAATGAAATGTGTTTGAATTTGGTGAAGAAAAATCAAGTGCCAACCTTAATATCTGTTTATTGGTGTTTGATCTTTACTAGTCTTTGATCTTAAAACCTGTTTTCAAAAGGAGTGTGCAAAAGTTTGCATATTTTCCACTTTTCTTGATATTTTGCTAAGTCTTGTTCAAACCTTGGAATTCTGGGGCTATAAAGCTGCTCATAGCATCCTGATATTGAGTTATCAAGGTGTGGTGAAGCCTATAACTTGGGGATAATCAAGTTTGTGGAACTAAGGTTAAATTAATCAAGGATTTTCATTTTTCTGATTTTGATATTTTTCTCTTAACCTTGTTGAATCTTAGCAGGATTTATTGTGGAAGCTTGTGCTTGTTCTTGCTAGCACATAAGCTCAAACTTCGTGGGTGTGGATGTACATCCATGAGGTACACATCATTCTACTTAAAATCTGTTAAAAAGTTGGATTTTTGGTAAATTTGTGTGTTGCTTGTGTTCTTGCTGATTTTGTGGTCTAATCTTGTTCTAATCTGCATATTACATCTGTTATTGTGCTTATTTGGGCTTGGGTGGTCTTGGATAACACTTTTGATTTGAAAATCTTGTTTTGAAAATTTAAAAGGGTGTTTGGGATTACCTGTTTGAGATCATAAGTTGATATTGTGTTGTTGGAAGTTTGTGTTTGTACTTGTTATTTGTCATTGGCTTGTTGAGTGCTTTTGGCTGTAAGTTATTGGGTTTAAAACCTTGAATCAAAGATTGTGCTATAACTTATTAAGTTTGACTGTTTTTGACCTAAAATCTTGGTAATACTTAGAGTATATGCATGTTTAGGGATATAAGCTGTTAAATCAAAGTTATCATAACATATATTAGAGATCTAAGTGTTTGAATTTGGCTTGTTGGTCAATTGCATCAGCAAGTGTTCATAACTGCTAGTGTTAGTGTTCATCAGTAACTTATTATGCTTGAATCTTGATCAATACTTTGTACCATTGCATGAAACCTGTTTAGACTTGTTTATTTAAGTTTATTATTGCTTGTGTATGCATTTGGTGAAGTTTGGCTGGCTAAATTGTGCTATAAGTGCTTATTGAACCTCAACTGCTTATTGTTCTAAGTCTGGTGCATGTCGGGTGATTAATTGAATTAACTGTACAAATTGGCTGATTGTGATTGCGATTTCTTTGTTGTAATTGACTCCTTATGATCCACTGATCATTTGGGTGCCTTCGTGTAACTTGAATCTCCAAAAAAGCCACTAAAGACAAAAAGACAAACAAGTCAAGCAGTGGAAAAAGTTTCCACTGCTCAGACACCAAACTAGCCCCTGCTAGTGTTAATTTTTAGTTAGCTTATTAATAAGCCATATTGGCTTATCCAGACCTGCAATAACTTACTTTTTGTGATCAATCTTCATCATTTGACCCATTTGTTTGAACTGGAGCTTATTAGACTTTGACTTTGACTTTTTGCTAGAAAACTCATAAAGTTGACTTTTAAAGAAGTGCTTATTTGCTTATTTCAGCTTATTGAGTGAACTTATTTGAAAACTTTTTGTTGATTAAGCTTAGTTAAGTCATTTAAAAGCTTTTGAAACTTGAATCAGCTCTTGGGATAGCCTAGAACTCGAAAACGACTATTTTGTCGTTTTGTGAAGATTGCTTATTGCACTTTCAGGCTTATTCCTTGGACTTTTTTTCAAATTTCTTTTTACAGAAGTCTTAAATAACTCAAAAGAAGCTTGTGTGTCTAATTTGAGCTTATGGCATCAGCTTATAGCTTAATGGGCCAAAAAGCCCATTAAGAACAAGCTGTTTGATATAAGCCAGCTTATTTCACATTTTCAGCTTTTGGGCCTTTGAAAAATTGTGTTCAGAATCAAATTTTAGTTCAGATAGAAGCTTTTGGGCCATTTTTATAAACATCTTTCTTATTGGGCTTATTTTGACCCAATAATGGTCTGTTTTGGACTTTGGCCCATTTGAAGGCCTATTAGGGGTATTTTTGTAATTTCGACTTCATTTCTGTGTTTATTAGGTTAAAATAAATTCGTTTGCAACTTTTTAAAATTTTCTATAAATTTTGGATTTTTAATATTATTTTATTATTATTTTATTATTAAAAATTAAAATTTAGATTTTTCAAGTTTTTATATTTTTCTTAGGTTAAATACATTAAGTTAGGAATTTTACAACTTTTAGAATATTTTTTTTGTCATTAGATAAGTTTTTATAATTATTTTAAGTTTTAATAGTTTTTAATTGTTTTTAAATAGTTTTTATTAATTTTAAAATTTTCAAAAATAGTTTTAAATTAAGTTAGGTCATCTTAGAGGTTTATAATTGAAAAAAAATATCATTTTGGGCTTTTTGTTAATTAAATTTATTTTTAGGTCTTTAATTAGCATTAAAAAGTTATTACTTAATTAAATAAAAGGTTTGAGTGATTTTTGATTTTTTGTAAACTCTAATTACATTATTTAGGATTTATTGCAATTTTCTAGGAATTTTTAGGGTAACTTTTTAATTTTGGTACTTTTTATGGTTTTACGTGTACGACCATTTCGTCTTAGTTTAATTCGTCATCGTAACCATCATTCTCTCCTAATCTCATTTCTATTTTCTTTTCTCGTAATCAATATAATCACATAATTAATCATCTCTCAACACACACACCAAGCCTCCTTGAGAACGATCCCCACTTTAGGTCATAACTCGTGGTTTTCCTAAATCACTTGTTAATACTTGCCCTAATTACGCTCTTTTTCCTAAAAGACGTAAATATACAACTATCATTGGCGCCGCTGCCGGGGAGGCGTGTTGTGTTTTGATTTGGAAATTGTTGTTTTTATATATAACAATAATATCTATTTGTATTAGTAGCACTCTACTAATACGTATTATCGGTTTTCCGTTTTTTGTGTGAATATTATTAATATATTGTATACGTAGAACAATAAATTCACAAGTACTCCAAAAGTGTGAAAACACAACCTTTACTTGGGAGGTCATTACCCAATCATTGTATTCGAATCTCAAACAAGAAAGAAAAGGCAAAAATAGATAAATACTTTCGTGAAGCTTGATTTTGAAAAATACAAACTATAAGGTGGGTATAAGGCGGATATTATAAAATATACCCTAAGGAAAAAGGCTCTTAAGTGCTTCGCGCCGCCTCGTTTCCCCGATTGCTTGTGAGTATTTTGAGATTGAAAGCTAATCGAGGGTTTTGCCGCCCAAAGTATTATTAAGTATCATATATACTTTCTTGGTTTCATTTGATTAAACCCTCTTGAAAGTTTTGGTGATCCACCAACGTTCTAAAGTCATCGAAGGCGTTCACTTCACGTGATCATTTTCATTCCTTGAGGCTTCTTTAATCAAGAGATTTGATTAAGGAGGAGATTTGTAGATTTTGGTCTACCTAATACAATCACAAAAATCCAAAAAAAGTAAAAACAATCAAAAACCACAAAAAAATTGGAAAAATACAAAACACCAAAAAGAATCTTCTTTGCTCATCCCCTCGTTGTACTTGACGTTTATGCAAACCCGCAACCAAGCAAGACGTGCACGTAAATGAAGAAACCGAAACGAGTCAACACCTACTCCTAATCTTTCTAGTGAGGAGTCTCCTATTGACGAACCCATTGTAAGAGAGGAACCAACCATGGAGAATCGAACTATGATGGAGTTACTTCAAGCACCCACCGAGGGTTATGGAGAGGCTATTGTAATTCCCTCTATCCTTGCAGATAATTTTGAAGTGAAAATAGGTTTGTTGTCGATGATCCAAAACAACAAATTACGTGGTGATGAAAAGGACAACCCGCACAACTATATCCGCCAATTCAATCGTCTTACCGCCACTTCCAAATTTAAGGATGTTGCTAATGACTCGATTAAGATGATGCTTTTTCCGTATTCCTTAGCGGGGCCCGCTAAAATTTGGTTAGAGAAAGAGCCACCCAATTCTATATTGATGTGGATGGATCTCGTGTCTAAATTTGTGAACCAATTTTTTCCGCCGTTTAAGGCTACGCATTTGAAAAACGAGATTTCAAAATTTTCACAAGATTTTAATGAGAGTTTTTCAACGACTTGGAATAGGTTTAAGGAAATGTTACATGAGTGTCCTCATCACGGTTTTTCTGACTTGCATCAAATTGACACGTTTTACAATGGACTTAATGATCATGAAAGGGATTATCTTAATGCCGCCGCGGGTGGTAATTTTTAGTGTAAAACGGTTGACGAAGCTTTGGTGATAATTGAGAATAGATCTAAGGTGTATAGTCCTCGTAGCACATCGAGTGTTCGTAAGGCTTCGTCTTCGGCTTCACCTTCTTTGTCTAATACCATCGATGCTTGCCAAATTGAGGCAAACTTGGAAAACAAAATCTTTGATAAGCTTAAAGGACTTTTAATTGAATTCAAAGTTGGAGAACAAAGTGCTCCCGCTACAGCTAAAGCGGTTGAGGCTTCATGTATGTATTGTGGTGGAGGTCATGATTTCTCCGAGTGCATTACCAACGGTGGTAACACTTCGAGTGCCTACGCGGCCACGGGAACTTACAACCAAAATGGTCAAGTTACCCACTCTAATCAATTGACTCCACCGGGTTTTGCTTTAAATCAAAATGCTAACAACAACTATCGAAACAATCAAGTTGGTTTCAAAAACAATTACAAAGGAAACTATGGTAATCAAGGGGCTAATAATCAAGTTTCAAACAAAAATCAAAGTGATTTTCAAAACAACAACAAAAGTTTGCAAACTTTGAAAGATCTTCCAAATGAATTTGTTGAATACGCTAATGGGAACGATGCTAGGTTTGACAACATTCAAAGAGAAATCATTAGCCTAAGATCCGATTTTAAGAACGACATGAAGAAAGAGTTGAAGAATGAGTTAGCAAATAAGCTTAAAATCCATACAAACAAAATAGAAGGAAATGTAACTAGGTTACAACAAAACCAACAAAAAATGGATCAAGGGCAACATGAAATTAAGCAAGAAATGATTAAGGACGGAAAGAGGCAATCCATGTTTAAGGACAAAATTTCATCTATGTTTGAGGAAATTATGTGTAAACCGTCTTCGAGTAGTCTTCCTAGCAACACCATATCGAACCCTAAGGGTGAGATGAAAGTGATTGCCACACGTAGTGGTAAGACACTTAAGGAACCGACTCCTCAACCAATTGCTCCTACGGAGGATGCAATTGAGGAAGAACCCGAGGTGGTGGTCGAAAAGGAGCATGTCCAAATCCCACGAAGTACCGCTCATGCCACACCTACGGTTGAACCATTACCAACATTGGAACCCGAGATTCCAAAGGCTATGCCTATGCCTCAACCCACACCACCTTTGCCCTATCCATCGAGACATAGAAAGGAGAAACGTCAAGAGCGCGACAATTACCAATTTGAGCTTTTTATGAAAATGTTTCGTGATTTGCACTTTAATGTGAGTTTCGCCGATGCTTTGGTCATGATGCCTCGATTTGCCGCTAACTTTAAGAGTATGTTGAACAACAAGGAGAAATTGCATCAATTGTCTAGTTTTTCATCGGTTTATCTTAATCGCATACCTCAAAAAGTCGGTGATCCCGGTAAATTCTTGATTCCATGTGCAATCCAAGATATGGAAGAATGCTATGCCTTGGCCGATCTTGGTGCTAGCATTAACTTGATTCCACTTGCAATTTTCAAGTCGCTCAATCTTCCTAATCTTACTCCTTCACTAATGTCTATTGAGTTGGCCGACCATTCCACGATTCCCGCATGTGGATTGGCGGAAGACGTTTTTTTGAAAGTGGGGAAGTTCTGTTATCCGGTAGACTTTATCGTCGTCGTATTCCCACGGATCCTCAAGTTCCTCTCATTTTAGGTCGTTCGTTTTTAGATACGTCTATGGCTTTGATCGATGTTCATGCTAGAAAGATCACCTCACGTTTCAACGATGAGGAACTTGTTATAAACGTAACTCAAAACTCTCAAATTTCTCATGTTTATTCCGTTACAACCATAAACCTCGTTGATATGATTGATGTTGTTTGCGAGGAATTTTCACAAGAAGTTCTAGGTTTTGGTGATGATGAGAATAGGGGCAATCCTACTATGTTAGATCCCATCCTTGACAACTCGACACCAACCTTCACTCCATTTGAAGGTGGTGGTTTTACGTTGGAAGAATTTGATGTTCCACGTACTTGTAACGAAGACCTCGACAATAATGAGGATTTCTCGATTATCAAGGATTTTCTTAACGATTTCCCATTTCCTCCACCCGAGGAGGTTATGAGTATCGAGCCCAAATCTTCAATTGAGGAACCACCTATCCTCGAGTTGAAAGATTTACCTCCTCATCGAATATGTCTTTTTGGAGGAGGGCGACAAGTTGCCGGTTGTTATTTCGAAAAACTTTCAAATGATGAAAAAACCGCACTTGTCGATGTTCTAAAGATCACAAAGGGGCAGTTGCGTGGAAGTTATCCGACATTAAGGGGATCGATCCCAAATTTTTTACCCACAAAATCTTAATGGAGGAGGATTACAAGCCGCAATCCAATGTCAAAGGAGGGTGAACCCCAAAATTCACGACGTCATCAAAAAGGAATCCTAAAACTCCTTGACGCGGGAATAATTTACCCTATTTCCGATAGCCCTTGGGTGAGTCCTATTCGTTGTGTCCCTAAAAAGGGAGGAATGACCGTTGTGCCAACGAGTTAATTCCCACTAGACTCGTGAACGGATGGAGGGTGTGCATTGACTATCGTAAGTTGAATGACGCCACTCGAAAAGACCATTTTCCCTTGCCCTTCATGGACCAAATATTGGAGCGTTTTGCGGGAAACGATGTCTATTGCATTTTAGATGGTTTTTTCGGTTACTTCCAAATCCCCATTGATCCTCGTGATCAAAAAAAAACTACGTTTACGTGTCCATATGGAACGTTTGGCTATCGTAGAATGCCATTTGGACTTTGTAATACACCGGGAACCTTTCAAAGGTGCATGATGGCTATTTTTCATGATATGATCGAGAAGACGATGGAAGTCTTCATGGATGACTTTTCCGTGTTTGGTTGTTCGTTCACATCGTGTTTGTCGAATCTTGAGAGAATGTTGAAGCGTTGTGAGGAAACCAAACTTGTGCTCAATTGGAAAAAATGTCATTTCATGGTTAAAAGTGGAATCGTCTTAGGGCACAAGGTTTCGAAAGCGGGGGATTGAGGTAGATCAAGCTAAGGTAGACGTCATCGCCAAATTACCTCATCCCAAAACCGTTAAGGGAGTTAGGAGTTTCCTAGGCCACGCGGGCTTTTATCGTCGATTCATCAAGGATTTTTCAAAGATCTCTCGACCTATTACACATCTCCTTGAAAAAGATGCACGTTTTGTCTTTGACGATGATTAAGTACGAGCCTTTGAAATCCTTAAGAGGAAACTTACCGAAGCTCCCATTCTTGTTGCTCCCAATTTGGAACTTCCCCTTTGAGCTCAAGTGTGATGCTAGTGATTACGCTATTGGGGCCGTATTGGGGCAACGTCATGAAAAACACTTCTTGCCTATTCACTATGCTAGCAAGACGATGACCGAGGCTCAACTAAAATACACTACAACGGAGAAGGTGTTCCTTTCCGTGGTGTATGCATTTGAGAAATTCCGACCTTATCTTGTCTTGACAAAATGCATAGTGTATACGGATCATTCGGCTATCAAGTATCTTATGGCTAAACATGATGCTACACCAAGATTAATTCGTTGGATTCTCCTCCTTCAAGAATTTGATCACAAAATTGTTGACCAAAAAGGAGCCGAGAATCTAGCGGCCGATCATCTTTCTCGTTTGGAAGATCCTCACCAAAGTGTTTACGAGCCCAACGAAATCACCGAAACATTTCCGCTCGAGACACTTGGTGTAGTGAATTCTAAGCTTGATTCTTCCACCCCATGGTTTACGGACTTCGCAAATTACCATGCGGGCAACTTCATCATCAAGGGTATGACGACTCAAGAAAAACAAAAATTCATTCGTGACGTCAAGTTCTATTTTTGGAACGACCCTTACTTTTTTCGAACTTGTGGGGATCAAATTATTCGACGTTGTGTCTTTGGTACCGAAGCTTCTAACATCCTTAGAGCTTGTCACGAGGGACCCACGGGTGGTCACCATGGTGCTAATCTCAAGGCTAAGAAGGTTTTTGATGCCGGTTTCTTTTAGCCTACTATTTACCGTGATGCACACGAGCTTGTGAAGTCGTGTGACTCATGCCAACGACAAGGAAAAGCCTCACAAAAAGATGAAATGCCACAAAATATCATCCAAGTGTGTGAGATCTTTGACGTTTGGTGCATTGACTTTATGGGGCCGTTCCCATCATCTCATGGTAATAAGTACATCCTTGTCACGGTTGACTACCTATCTAAGTGGGTGGAAGCTAAGGCTTTGCCCACCAATGATGCTCGTGTGGTAGTCAAGTTTTTGAAAAGCTTGTTTTCTCGGTTTGGAACCCCTCGTGCGATCATAAGCGATCGTGGAACCCATTTTTGTAACGACCAATTCGAAAGGGTCCTATGGAAATATGGGGTTACACATCGGCTTTCTATGGCTTATCAACCACAAACAAGTGGTCAAGTCGAGGTTTCAAACCGAGCGTTGAAGAAAATCTTGGAGAGATCCATTGGGAAAAACCGACAATCTTGGTCAGATAAGTTGGACGATGTTTTATGGGCTTTTAGGACCGCTCATAAGACGCCCATCGGGCGCACTCCTTATAAGCTAGTGTATGGGAAGAATTGTCACTTGCCAATTGAATTGGAACACAAGGCTTATTGGGCCCTAAAGCATTGTAATGATGATATGGAGACCGCGGGAAAACACTGGAAAATGCAATTAAATGAATTGGATGAATTAAGGGATATTGCTTATGAAAATTCATTGATTTATAAAGAAAAGACTAAAAAGTTGCATGATTCAAAAATTAAAAACCGTGTTTTTAATATTGGGGATCAAGTTTTGCAATTTAATTCTCGTTTGAAAATCTTTTCCGGTAAGTTGAAATCCCGTTGGTCCGGTCCATTCACCGTGACTCAAGTTTTTCCATATGGGACCATCGAGCTAGCTCAAAATGATGGCCCCAATTTCAAGGTGAATGGACATAGGTTGAATCACTACTTTGGCGGGGAAGTTCCATCCTTGAACTACCTCGACCAAATCACCTTTCCCAATGATAATTAGTATTGAGGGGATCGAGTCGAGCTCATGACTCGGTAATAAAAAACGAGGTGCCTCCTGGGGGAGTCCCATGCTTATCCTATGTACATATTATCTCTTTCTAATGTAGTAACGTGTGGAGATTTGTTCCCTTCCAACCTTTGTTCCATGGTTGTTTGTGAATTGTGGATTTTAGATGATCATTATCTTCACGATTGGAGCTTCTCGCGTTCGTTTTATGGGAGCACTCGATCGTTTGCTTTGAAGACTTTCTCAATATCCATGATATATCCTTCGATGTTCTAACCTTAGGTTTATAGCACACTTCATAAACGACTTTAAATTTAAACGGTTACACCCTTTCTATGCTAGATTAGGCATTCGACTACGTCTCTAGTATGGGGGTGTTTGCACCCCTAGACTCGAAACATTGAGGACAATGTTTAACTTTAGTATGGGGGGGTGAATAGATACTTGCCTTGCCAAACCTTCACGCTTTCCAATGTTTATCTTTTTATTTATTGTTTTGTTGCAAAATAAGGCTAAAAATGGCCAAATATTAAATTTTTTCTCATGTTTTATAGGCGTTTGAAGACACGAATATAGATTTTCCGATGGCGAAAATAAGAGTAATTTTTTACTCGACCGTGCGTGTTGAGCACTTAGCTTTGATTCCTTAGCTTCACATTAGGCTAAGTCTCTTAAATGAGGACGAGAAATGATAGAGTTAATTATAAGTTACTATGCTAAACGTAGAGTACTCGTATTCTTTCAAAAACTCATGTGTTCTCGTTGTTTGCTTATTCTCCCTTCGCTTGTAAATATTTTTTGCTTAATAAATATTGACTTAGCGGTTTAGTGTTGATTGTTGGGTTTCTGGTCTTTTCTAGTAGCTTCCGTGTAATTAAATTGGGAAGACATTAAGGTATCGCCAGCATCACGGTTTTGAAGTATTGGCACCCGAATAATCAAAAGCTTCACCCAATAATAAGATTTCAAGTGCTCACCTAAATCAAGCAAACAATTTGAAGCTCACAAGGCCGAAAAATCTATGCAAAATTGAAAGTGAATTAAAACTTAATCTTTGAAGCTTTAAAGATCCAAAATTCGCCTTAGCGTGAGGATATACGTCTTTGGCTAATAAAACCACCGATGAGGTGGATAATAAAAGGTAAGGCAAGACCGAAGTCATAATAAAAGCTTCATGGCGAAGTTGAATAAAAGATGCAGGTAAACCAATGATAATAAGGCCCTTCCGTTAGGGGGCGTATAAAAGTCTTGGTAATAAGTCTCATGTTAAAAACCGTTATAAAACCATGTTTATTGATCCTTCTTGTTGACTTAATTTTTTGATATCGTTGTCTATTAGGAGGGGTTATTGATTTTATGGTATTGGTTACACCGTTAGGACTCTATTTTTAGACCTAAATCTCTATTATCGCATAATTCAACAATGTATCCTCGTGAAACATTCAAGATAAAATAAAATCTAAGAGATACAACTTAGGAAATAGGGAGGATAAGTACGTGATTAGGGCATATGAGAAGTGTTAGCATTACTAACTTATAATGACAATGATCTCGTTGCACGCTTGGCATGGAATTGGGGTGAAAATCGAGGACGACGAAATTATTTCTAACAAAGCATTCACGTGTTCTTGTTCTATGAATCTAAATGTCCTATTTAGCGATGAAAATCATACATTATGTCTAAAACGCAAGTAGTAGTAATAGTAGTAGTGTAGCTAGTTTATCATTCAATAAAGTGAATAAAAATGAATTTTGGAGGTGCTACGATACTTTATTCTAGCATTGCGTGAGGGCACGACAATGGTTTAGTATGGGGGAGTGATGAGACTGCTTTTGTACATAGTCTCATCGTCCAAAAAGGGTTTTAATGCATAAAATATCATGAAAATACCCAAATATATGCTTGTGTTTGTTTCTTGTGTATTTTAGGTATGGATATTGAGAAAATGACAAAAGATCACAAGAATCATGCAAAAATAAGCACGGGAAACGAAGCCGCACATTGAACCAAGCCCTAATGAAGAATTTCCCAAGAAAACCCTTGAATATTTGAATATTTATGAAGAAGGGTCCTCCAATATTGAAGAACTGACACTTTATACCCTTGTATCTTCATAATTACAAGATTGGTCCCTAAAGTTTGTCAATATTGCAAAAAGGGCCCTCCACTTTGAAGAATTGGCAATTTTAGTCCCTCAACAAAACTAAAATGTCAATAATTATCCTCCTCAAAGTCAAACATACCATGAAGGACTTCAAGTTACAAGAAATTACAAATTTGGACCTTTGAAAATGTCAAAATTACCAAAAGGACCCTTGACTTTGAAGAAATGGCAAAAATGGCCCCTCATTAATCATGACTTGGCAATTTTAGTCCTCCAAGATGTCAAACAAACAAGTCAAGACCATTATCTATGAAGAAATTGCCAAATCAGTCCTTCAAGAATCAAGAAATGGAAAGAAATACCCCTGAAAATACTTTGGAAATGTATTTGGGGCAAAAATGTAAAAAAGAAAACTTGCAATACAAAGGAAAACGGATTTTGGTGTATTTATTTGCAAGTGAAAGGATTTATAAAGGTGGGGGACTATTCTTGGCAGACGACCTAATTTACCTTAACCAGTGTCATGGTGACACATGTCTCACTCAACCAAACTCACCAATGGGAGCTCTCCTTGGCTCCACATCACCCTTCCACTCACCAAGCCGTAACTAACTAATTATTTATTAGTTAATTACGCGCTAAACATCCCATTTAAACACAAATAAAGATCAAACCAGTGTTCTTGGTGTTCATACGCTGATTTTTTTTTTGTATTTGCTTAATACTTGATATTACCCATTAATTAACTCCAAAATTATGATTAAGGTGAGACTAAACACAACTCACCTTAAACCCTTGGCCACGTCACTCAACCAGCTCACATGAGAAACCCTTCTACACCACCTTTGGGGAAAAAGCCAAAAGATGCCAGGAAATCAACACTCCACATTCCAGCTTACTCCTTAAGCTTATTTGGAGCCATTGGATGCATTTTCACACATGCCAGCTCCACAAAACGCCAATTCTTAGTCACATGTTCAAGATTCTTCAAGAAAGACAAGGGGCAAATTGGGGACTTCACCAAGCATTAGGGTTTCTTTTTAAGCTTTCTTAGACTTCACTTGTAGCTTATATAAGGCATAGGACTGAGTACATTTATCTTTGCTCTTGAATTTTCCATTGTTCACGATTCTATAAATCATATATTCAACTTAATGAAATGTGTTTGAATTTGGTGAAGAAAAATCAATTGCCAACCTTAATATCTGTTTATTGTTGTTTGATGTTTACTAGTCTTTGATCTTAAAACCTGTTTTCAAAAGGAGTGTGCAAAAGTATGCACATTTTCCACTTTTCTTGATATTTTGCTAAGTCTTGTTCAAACCTTGGAATTCTTGGGCTATAAAGCTGATCATAGCATCCTGATATTGAGTTATCAAGGTGTGGTGAAGCCTATAACTTGGGGATAATCAAGTATGGGGAACTAAGGTTGCATTAATCAAGAATTTTCATTTTTCTGATTTTGATATTTTGCTCTTAACCTTGTTGAATCTTAGCAGGCTTTATTGTGGAAGCTTGTGCTTGTTCTTGCTAACACATAAGCTCAAAATTCGTGGGTGTGGATGTACATCCATGAGGTACATATCATTCTACTTAAAATCTGTTAAAAAGATAGATTTTTGGTAAATTTGTGTGTTTCTTGTGTTCTTGCTGATTTTGTGGTCTAATCTTGTTCTAATCTGCATATTACATCTGTTATTGTGCTTATTTGGGCTTGGGTGGTCTTGGATAACACTTTGATTTGAAAATCTTGTTTTGAAAATTTAATAGGGTGTTTGGGATTACCTGTTTGAGATCAAAAGTTGATATTGTGTTGTTGGAAGTTTGTGTTTGTTCTTGATATCTGTTATTAGCTTGGTTGAGTGCTATTTGCTGCAAGTTATTGGGTTTAAAACCTTGAATCAAAGATTGTGCTATAACTTATTGACTTTGACTGTTTTTGACCTAAAATCTTGGTAATACTTAGAGTATATGCATGTTTAGGGATATAAGCTGTTAAATCAAAGTTATCATAACATATCTTAGAGATCTGAGTGTTTGAATTTGGCTTGTTGGTCAATTGCATCAGCAAGTGTTCATAACTGCTAGTGTTAGTGTTCATCAGTAACTTATTGTGCTTGAATCTTGATCAATACTTTGTACCATTGCATGGAACCTGTTTAGACTTGTTCCTTTAAGTTTATTATTGCTTGTGTATGCATTTCGTGAAGTTTGGCTGGCTGAATTGTGCTATAAGTGCTTATTGAACCTCAACTGCTTATTGTTCTAAGTCAAGTGCATGTCTAGTGATTAATTGAATTAATTGTACAAATTGGCGGATTGTTATTATGATTTCTTTGTTGTTATTGCCTCCTTATGATCCATTGATCATTTGGGTGCCTTTGTGTAACTTGAATCTCCAAAAAAATCACTAAAGACAAAAAGTCAAACAAGTCAAGCAGTGGAAAAAGTTTCCACTGCTCAAACACTAAAACTAGCCCCTGCTAGTGTTAATTTTCAGTTAGCTTATTAATAAGCCATCTTGGCTTATCCAAACCTGCAATAACTTACTTTTTGTGATCAATCTTCCTCATTTGACCCATTTGTTTGAACTGGAGCTTATTAGATTTTGACTTTGACTTTTTGCTAGAAAACTCATAAAGTTGACTTTTAAAGAAGTGCTTATTTGCTTATTTCAGCTTATTGAGTGAACTTATTGAAAACTTTTTGTTGATTAAGCTTAGTTTAGTCATTTAAAAGCTTTTGAAGCTTGAATCAGCTCTTGGGATAGCCTAGAACTCGAAAACGACTATTTTGTCGTTTTGTGAAGATTGCTTATTGCATTTTCAGGCTTATTCCTTGGACTTTTTTCAAATTTCTTTTTACAGAAGTCTTAAGTAACTCAAAAGAAGCTTGTGTGTCTAATTTGAGCTTATGGCATTGATACAAGGCTTTTGGATGGGGTTCAAGATTAATCTCGGAATCTTCTCGAATTGATCACAGCTCAAAGTGGAATGATTGTTCTTGGTTACAAATAGGGGGTTTGGTTTTTGGTTATCTAATTTTTAAACTAGATGCAAGTAATTAAATTTTTCGTTAAGTAAAATTAGAAGCCTTGAAATTAAACAACAAATAATAGCGTGCAACCTTGGAAATTAAAACTTCACAATTTAAAAACTCAAAAACAAGTTTGAAATAAACTAAGTAAAAGAGCGGGAAAAAACTAGATTTGAAAATCAAGCAAAAACAAAACTCAGACCTGAGTCCGATCGTAATGCGATCGTACCCAAAATAACACAATGGATCGTACTCAAACAGTAATCCGATCGCACTCAATGCGATGATACCAAAAGGGATGGATCGTACTCTCCAGTACGATGGGAGGGGACGATCGTACTAACAGATCGCAACGCGATCGTGGTTCCGGATCGTAACAACTGATCGCACTCAATGCGATCAAAGCAAGGACAAGAGACCCGATCGCACCCCATATCGCAACAAGTGATCGTGGGCGTGGATCGTACCAGTGAAAGAAGAACAGATCGCACTCAAAGCGATCGTAGCCAGGTGATCGTACCAAGTAAAACCTACTGAGATGGATAAGGCGTCCAAGAGAGTAAATAAGCTTAATCCAATAAGCAGTAATCAAATAGCATTTTCAAACTTCTAAAAAAAGTAAATAAGCACAAATTCGTTAACTTTTACAAACACTAATATCCGAGACTTAAGGAACCGAACATAAAATAAGAAAACTTTTTAAAGCAAAGCTTAAAAATGAATAAGCCGAAAATACAAAGAAGCTAATAAGCATCAAAAGCTTATAGCTTAAACGTAGGAGAGCTTATGTAGGAATATAAAGATCAACCTCTTAATCACGAAACACCAAAATCAACACGAATTGAGAACCATTCGGATCAAACATGAACTTTTCGGATTAAGATCAAAGTAAATAAAGAAAGGTAGAAATAGATTAAGGAACAAAAAGCTTAACTTGAATTAGATTAGAGAAATCCAAAATACAAAAAGCTTAAAACTTGAAAGGTAAAAATGGAGAAAAGAAAAATCTTAGTGAGAGAAAGTTAAGAACTTTCTCTCTCTAAAACTAGATAAAAATGAAAAAAATGAAAAACTAACTAGCTCGCCCCCAAGTTGTGAAGTGTAGGCCTATTTATAGGCGTTTGCTTTGTGGGCTTGTGAATGGGCTTTTTTCATGGGCTTCTCTTCTTCTTTCTTCTTTAGTCTTTACGTTTCTTTAATTAAACGTTTTCGACTTTGGATTTTGAAGTGTGTCGGTGAATGATTCCAACTCGTCCTATAATCATTTGTTTAATAGACTCGAGTTTTTCGACATATATGAATCTTCCATCTTTGGCCCTATTCTTCGATAAATCTTCAAATAGGCACAATGACTTCAAATCTTTTGCATCTCTTGGACAATAGACTTCGTCTTGAGTCTTTTTCTTCGATAAAACCCGTGCAATCCCATGTTTTCTTCAATATTCATCCGGTTGACTCTGAAAACACAATAAACACCAAAACCATGCATAATTCTGAACAAATGATATTAAATACGTGTTTTGGTCTCGTTTTAGCCAGAAATAAGTGGTAAAAGGATGGGTGTTTTCACACCTATCAAATCCCCTACACTTAACCATTTCCATGCCCTCATGCAATGCTCAGTGATAAAGCAAATTTACACTTTTCTCATAATCAGTCAACGTTGGCCTTATTAAAATATTACTAAACAAAAATTAAAGTACTAAGAGAAACTAAAAACTTTAAAGTAAATAAAAGGATAGAAAACCATTTTCACTTGAAAATAGCTATATGGAAATAACTTGCAAAGAGATCAAGGACTTACATTAGGGCTTTGGTGCTGCGAAGATTTATCACCCTCAAGTTTCACGTTCCCCAAACTAAGCTTAAAAACGAGATCATTGTTATTATAAGTTAGTAAATCAAACACTTACACACATGGCTTAATTATATGCTTAAACTCCCTTATTCCTAGGTGTATCTCTTATATTTTATTTTTGTCTTAGAATGATCATGAAGATGCATTTTTGGACTTATTTCGATAGTGTATTTAGGCTGAAAGCAAAGTAGAACGATTTGATCAATAGTTAGCTAAAGGACAAAATCTCTTAAAACTGCTTCTCGGGATATCAAAAAGTTCATATCTTGACATAACTCGGTTCACGATTTGAGACCTTTCTCGGGCCGATATTTGGCATGTACTTCATACTTCATATCTTGAGAGACGTTCTTGAGATAATGGTCTTCTCATCGTTAATAGAGTTTCTTCACTTGGAGACTTTTGAGGGGTACTCCAACTTTGTTGATCACGACTTCATGATTATTCTTCAATCTCTAATTGGGATTTTGAGATACAACGATCCGCCTCCTTTTCGGACTTGGATCTATTTATCCTCATACCTTGTTAGGGTCTTTTCGGATAGACTTCTCCATGATCTTTTTGGGAGTTGATTGCTTTTCGTCGGGAGTCTTGATCCTTCATATTGATTTTGGGAATAATGCTTTTCACATCACCTGGGATCTTTAGCAATAAGATTGAATCCTCATGCCTTGTTAGGGCCTTTTCGGACTCGCCAATCTTCGCGCCCCGCTTCATAAGTTATGCCTTGGCTATGAACTCTTATCATTACCGAGCAACTTTTAAACGATCTTGGGCTAGAAGCTAAGTAACTTTTCAAATCGTACGACCTTACTTATTGCAGATAATTTTTTAGCAAGTGATGGGAGAATAGGCAAATAATTACACCAAGTGAGCTTGTGCAAGAATACCGACTTATAATTAACTCTATCATTTCTCGTTCTCCACAATTTAAAATCTCAAGTAATGAGACTCGTGGATGCTTAGCCTAATAAACCAATTAAGGTCTACATGGTTAAGGATACTAGCTAGAATAAACTTGGACAAGTCTATTCGGGTTGAGTCAAAATAATCGCAACGGGCCTAATATGTCAAAGATTTCAAAACTAGCTACACCACTTTATTAATATTTTTGACTTATTGCGGGATATATACATATGAAAGCAACGATAAAAATTTAAAAATTACGACTAAATGGCCAAAGTTAATTAAAAATTTGAAAAATGCTGAAAAAGATGATTTTCTGGTTAAATGAAGGCATTTTCATGGAAAAGTCCACTTAAAACTTCGATAGAAGTCCCCCCTACACTTAATATAAACATTGTCCTCAATGTTTAAGAATGTGGGAAAAATCTCCCCTACAATTATGACATTGTGCATGTTGGTTAAATCAAGCTAAGGAAGAGACGACTAAAGTGATCAATTTCAAATGTGAGTATGAAGAAAATTGAATCACGATAGTTGAGAGATAGAACCAGATTTCGGATAACATGGGAGCACGGTTCTTCAATGGTTCCAAAAGTGCATTCATCCCTGTAATCACATCAACATACAAACACAAGCAACCTATAGAGGTCCCCCTACACTTAGGAGGTTAAAACGAAAAAGGATAGATACGCGGGATACCTCCCGAGGAGCGCTTGTTTTTGATAACCGAGTCACGAGCCTGACTCGACCGAAAATTAGTTCATGGGAAACGTGGTGAGGGATGGAATCATCTCATGAGAGATGTCCTCACCAAAGTACAACTTCACTCGTTGGCCATTCACCTTAAAATTAGGTCCATTAGGTTGAGCGAGCTCGAGAGTACCATATGGAAAAATTTGGGCAATGGTGAATGGGCCGGACCAACGAGATTTCAGCTTGCCCGAAAAGATTTTCAACCGAGAGTTAAAGAGTAACACTTTGTCTCCAACTTGGAACTCTCGGTTCTTAATCTTAGAGTCGTGAATGAGCTTAGTCCTTTCTTTATAGATCAGAGAATTTTCATAAGCCTCATTACGGAGTTCATTGAGCTCATTCAGTTGGATCTTGCGTAGGTCACCGGCTTTGTTGATATCAAAATTAGCCCACTTCAAGGCCTAGTAAGCCTTGTGCTCCAACTCAATGGGTAGGTGACATGCTTTCCCGTACACGAGACGATATGGTGTACAACCAATCAGAGTCTTGTATGCAGTACAAAAATCCCACAAAGCATCATCAAGTTTATCAGCACATGAGGCACGATGCTCTCCCACGGTTCGTTCAAGAATTCGCTTTAATCCTCGGTTAGAGATTTCAGCCTGGCCATTAGTTTGTGGGTGGTAGGCGGTGGAAAGACGATGATTTACACCATACTTAGCCATGACTCTAGCAAATTGATCATTGCAAAAATGAGTCCCGCGATCACTAATAATGGCACGAGGCACACCGAATCTAGCGAATAGCGATTTCATAAAGTTACAAACCACCCTTGCGTCATTAGTAGGTAAAGCTTTGGCTTCAACCCACTTTGAAACGTAGTCAACGGCTACAAGGATGTATTTGTTTCCTTTAGAGGAAGGGAATGGCCCCATAAAGTCGATACCCCAAACATCAAAGATTTCACATTCTTGAATGAAATTCTGAGGCATCTCGTCTTTATGTGTGATCTTGCCTTGTTTTTGGCAAGCATCACAACGTTTAACCATCTCGTGAGCGTCACGATAGATGGTGGGCCAATAAAATCCCGAGTCAAACACTTTTTTGGCGGTGTAGTTGGGACAAAAGTGACCACCGGTGGGTCCTTTGTGGCAAGCGTTAAGGATTTCTAAAGCTACCGGTCCATCAACACATCGGCGAATAATCAAATAAGCATATTGTTTGAAGAGATACGGGTCATCCCAAAAGTAAGTCTTAATATCTTTGAAGAACTTTTTCTTTTGCTGGGATGTTAACCCGTTGACGAGAATTCCACCCGCCAAGTAGTTTGCAATGTCCGCAAACCACGGGGTTTCATCAGAATTCGAGTTGATAGACATTAAGGTCTCCAGGGGAAAGAGTCATTGATCTCTTTGTTTGGCTAATCCCCTTGGTAAGGATCCTCAAGTCTACTGAGATGATCCGCGGCTAAGTTTTCAGCTCCTTTCTTTTCGCGAATTTCGATTTTAAATTCTTGGAGTAGCAAAACCCAGCGAAGAAGTCTTGGTTTGGAATTTTGTTTAGTTAACAAGTACTTCAACGCGGAATGATCGGTATAAACGATTGTGGTGGAGAGGACAAGATAGGGGCGGAACGTTTCAATGGCATAGACAACAGCTAAAAGCTCTTTTTCGGTTGTCGTGTAATGCAATTGAGACCCCGTCATTGTCTTGCTAGCGTAGTGGATTGGTTGGAAGTGTTTGCTCACTCTTTTGCCCAAAAATGCTCCAATAGCAAAGTCGCTAGCATCGCACATCAACTCAAAGGGAAGCTCCCAATTAGGGGTAACCAAGACCGGTGCCTTAGTTAGCTTATCCTTAAGAAGGTTGAAGGCTTCAATACACTCATTGGAAAAGATAAAAGGAGTATCTTTTTCCAAGAGGTGGGTCATCGGGCGAGCGATTTTAGAAAAATCTTTGATAAAGCGACGGTAGAAGCCCGCATGACCGAGAAAACTTCTCACACCCTTCACGGTTGAAGGTGGAGGCAACTTAGCAATAACATTGACTTTAGCACGGTCCACTTCAAGACCGGCTTTGGAGATTTTGTGTCCTAGCACGATACCCTCTTTTACCATGAAATGGCATTTTTCCCAATTAAGAACAAGGCGAGTGTCTTCACACCGCTTAAGCATACGTTCTAAATTGGCAAGGCAAGCAGAGAAAGAATCGCCATTAACTGAGAAATCATCCATGAAGACTTCCATAGTTTCTTCAACCATGTCATGGAATATCGCCATCATACACCTTTGGAACGTCCCAGGAGCATTGCATAAACCAAAAGGCATACGTTTGTACGCAAATGTTCCATAGAGACAATTGAATGTGGTATTTTCTTGGTCTTTGGGATCGATGGGAATTTTAAAATACCCGGAGAAACCGTCTAAGAAGCAGTAATAGTCATTACCCGCAAGATGCTCGAGCATTTGATCCATGAAAGGAAGAGGGAAGTGATCTTTTCTCGTGGCATAATTTAGTTTGCGGTAGTCGATACAAACTCTCCACCCAGTAACGAGACGAGTAGGAATCAACTCGTTGTGTTCATTGGGAACAACGGTTATTCCGCCCTTCTTGGGCACACAATGGACGGGACTTACCCAAGGCGAATAAGAAATAGGGTAAATCAAGCCGGCATCAAGAAGTTTGATAACCTCTTGTTTGATGACATCATGAATGCGAGGATTAACCCTTCTTTGGGTCTGGATTGCGGGTTTAAAGTCATCTTCCATGAGAATCTTGTGAGTACAAAAGTTTGGATCAATTCCGCGGATATCGGAAATTTTCAAAGCAATTGCCTTCTTATGATCTTTAAGCATGGCGATGAGGCGAGATTTCTCTTCTTTTTTCAAGTCCTTCGCGATAATGACGGGCGATTTCTTTTCGTCTTCAAGGAACACGTACTCGAGATGGGGCGGCAACTCCTTAAGTTCTAAATCCGGGGGATTTTCGATGGGAGGCGTATTCAAAGTCGGTTCATCGATAGCAATAACCTTGGGAGAGGGTGGAGAAATATTGTCTTCTTTAAGAAGGTTCTCAATGAGGCGAAGATCTTCATCCCAATCGGTGGGAGAATCATCATCTTCTAAGTTCACATCTCCCATGGTGGCTTCCAAATCTTTCCAAAGGAAATCACTTTCTCCAAATAGAGATAGTGATGAATCAATAGAGGAAACGGTCTCAACATTGGGAAGAGAGGTAGGAATACTTTTGCAAGCATCTTTGAAGTGTTCTTCACAGGCCTCATCAAGAACGTCGATACAATTAACACTCTCGTATGAATAAGGCTGTTTAGAAAGCTTTCCCATGTTGAAGACGATTTTATCGTCACCCACTCTCATGATAAGCTCACCCGCTTCAACATCGATGAGAGTGCGATCGGTCCTCAGGAATGGACGACCAATGATCAATGGCACACGAGGGTCCATACCGTAGTCGACGATGACGAAATCGGCAGGAAAAGTGAATTTGTCGACTCCTAAAAAAACGTCTTCGGCTATCCCTACTGGATAAGCAACCGTACGGTTAGCTAATTCCAAAGTCATTTTGGTGGGGACTAGATTGGGGAGAGAGAATTGCTTCCAAACGCTTAAGGGAATTAAGTTAATACTGGCACCTAGATCGGCTAGGGCCATGTAATTCTCTACTCCTGGGAAGTTGCAAGGGATTAAGAAGCGAACCGGATCACCAAGCTTGGTTGGCAATTTCCTTAAGAGAACCGCAGAGCAATTCTCATTAAGTTGGGTGTTAGCAATATCAAGAAGCTTCTCCTTGTCGCTAAGAAGATCTTTGAACATTTTTGCGTATTTAGGCATGTGAGCGAGAGCCTCAGCGAAGGAGATGTTGAAATTCAATTGTTTAAACATTTTGAGAAAGTTCGAAACCTGAATATCGTCCTTGCTTTTGAGCTTCTCTTTCCTCAACCTTGAGGGATAAGGTATATCCGAAGAAGAGGAAGGCTTTGGGATCGAAGGATCACTCACATCCTTGGGTGGAGGAGGGGTAGAAGTAAGAGGTGGAGAAATTGGGGAAGTAGAAGGATGAGGAATAGGAGCAGGTGACTCGTTCTCCTTAGTCACAATCACCGGTGGAGGTATAGGAAGCTCGGGTTCCTTGGTATCTTTGCCACTGTGAGTGGTGATTGCTTTCATCTCCCCTCTGGATTCGCAACGGCGTTACTCGGAAGAGTACCCGAAGAAGAGGGTTGATTACCTTGGAAGAAACTAGCCATCATGTTCCTTAAGTCATTCGTTTGACTTGCCAAAGTGTTTCTCATATCAGCTCGAAGATCGTTCCCTTGTTTCACCATGTTTGCTTTCAAGTTGAGCACTTCCCGCTGGAGATTGTCCACGATCACATCATTAGTCCTCATGTAGGTTCCAATATCTTGGTGTAATGCGGTGGGTTGGTTGGGAGGAGCATTGTAGGCGGGTGGTTGATAAGCAGGTTGTTGGTAAACTTGGTTGTTTCTTTGAGGTGGATATGGTTGTTTGTGAGGTGGTTGGTATGGTGCACGAGGTTGTTGTTGAGGAGGGCGATTGAGGTTTTGTTGCTGGTTTGGGTTGTTAGGAGGAAAACTGGGCGGTGAGAGAAAGTTGTTTGAGCGGTAGCTAAGCAAGTTGCGGTCTCCTTGAGGACGAGCTTGATAAGCGGCCGGAGGATAGGTACCGTATGCAGCATTAACATTCTCAGAAGGATAGTCTTGGGTGGCGGTACAAGTGGTGTAAGAGTGAGGACCCCCGCATATTTCACATGGTTGGCTTACAGCATTGACTTGAGCGTCTTGCGCGTTTTTAGCGTTGATGCTGTTGGTATTGTTAGCGGCGTGGGTAACAAGCGATTCAAGAAGCGTATTAATTTTGTCAAGTCGTTTGTCGTTGTCACTAGTACTAGCACTAGCGGCATTGGTCCGAACACTCTTGGTTTGCACACGAGACTTATTTTCAATAATATCCCAAGCGGCATTGGAAGTCTTAACCAAAATATTACCCCCTGAGGCACTATTTAGTGAATCTTGGTCATTCATGCTTAAACCATTATAAAAAGTATTAATTTTGTGCACTTTGGTAAAACCATGTTGTGGGCACTTTCTTAAAAGATCTTTAAAACGGTCCCAAGATTCACTAAAAGACTCATCGTACTTTTGTTCAAAATTAATGATTTCATTCCGCAAAGCGGTAGTACGAGAGGGTGGGAAAAAGTAGTTTATAAAATTGGTCTCCAAATCCGTCCACGTCAGTATACTTTGTGGCGGTTCCTTTGCAAGCCAATGGCGGGCTTGTCCCTCTAAGGAGAAAGGAAAAAGTCGTAAACGGATTACCTCTTGTGGAACACCATTGAATTTGACTGTATTCGTGAGTTGCAAGAATCTCTTGATGTGGTTATGAGGTTCATCAATGGTACGCCCCAAGAATGGTTGAGCAGAGACCATCTGGATAAAGCCGGATTTGAGCTCAAAGTTGTTAGCTGCAATCGCGGGTATGACAATTGGATCATTGTTGCCTTCCACATGTGCTTGTAACAGTTCAATCATAGGGCGATTTTCTGGTAGAGGCTCATTGTTGTTGTTATTTTTGTTGTTGAGAGGTCGATTGTTATTGTTGTTATTGTTTTGAGGTGGGTTATTGTTGTTGTTGTGTACACCGGCCATGTCTAAGTCTTCGAGAGGCTCGGGCTCTTGATAAGACGTTGATCGTGTACGCATGCACCTGCAAAAGAACTAACAAAGCAAACAAGAAATATTTTTGGTTTTTATGTTTTTTAATTTTTAGGATTTTTTTGAAAGTTTTTATGAAAAAGTAACGTTCACGGTGAACGGATCCCAAAATCCAAGTTCTCACAAAAAACTGTTAATCTTAACGAGAAGAGCCGGCAGCGGTGCCATTTGATACAAGGTTTTTGGATAGGGTTCAAGATTAATCTCGGAATCTTCTCGAATTGATCACAGCTCAAAGTGGAATGATTGTTCTTGGTTACAAATAGGGGGTTTGGTTTTTGGTTATCTAATTTTTAAACTAGATGCAAGTAATTAAAATTGTCGTTAAGTAAAATTAGAAGCCTCAAAATTAAACTACAAATAATAGCGTGCAACCTTGGAAATTAAAACTTCACAATTTAAAAACTCAAAAACAAGTTTGAAATAAACTAAGTAAAAGAACGGGAAAAAACTAGATTTGAAAATCAAGCAAAAACAAAACTCAGACCTGAGTCCGATCGTAATGCGATCGTACCCAAAATAACACAATGGATCTTACTCAAACAGTAATCCGATCGCACTCAATGCGATGATACCAAAAGGGATGGATCGTACTCTCCAGTACGATGGGAGGGGACGATCGTACTAACAGATCCCAACGCGATCGTGGTTCCGGATCGTAACAACTGATCGCACTCAATGCGATCGAAGCAAGGACAAGAGACCCGATCGCACCCCACATCGCAACAAGTGATCGTGGGCGTGGATCGTACCAGGGAAAGAAGAACAGATCGCACTCAAAGCGATCGTAGCCAGGTGATCGTACCAAGTAAAACCTACTGAGATGGATAAGGCATCCAAGAGAGAAAATAAGCTTAATCCAATAAGCAGTAATCAAATAGCATTTTCAAACTTCGTAAAAAAGTAAATAAGCACAAATTCGTTAACTTTTACAAACACTAATATCCGAGATTTAAGGAACCGAACATAAAATAAGAAAACTTTTTAAAACAAAGCTTAAAAATAAATAAGCCGAAAATACAAAGAAGCAAATAAGCATCAAAAGCTTATAGCTTAAACGTAGGAGAGCTTATGTAGGAATATAAAGATCAACCTCTTAATCACGAAACACCAAAATCAACACGAATTGAGAACCATTTGGATCAAACATGAACTTTTCGGATTAAGATCAAAGTAAATAAAGAAAGGTAGAAATAGATTAAGGAACAAAAAGCTTAACTTGAATTAGATTAGAGAAATCCAAAATACAAAAAGCTTAAAACTTGAAAGGTAAAAATGGAGAAAAGAAAAATCTTAGTGAGAGAAAGTTAAGAACTTTCTCTCTCTAAAACTAGAGAAAAATGAAAAAATGAAAAACTAACTAGCTCGCCCCCCAAGTTGTGAAGTGTAGGCCTATTTATAGGCGTTTGCTTTGTGGGCTTGTGAATGGTCTTTTTTCATGGGCTTCTCTTCTTCTTTCTTCTTTAGTCTTTACGTTTCTTTAATTAAACGGTTCCGACTTTGGATGTTGAGAAGTGTCGGTGAATGATTCCAACTCGTCCTATAATCATTTGTTTAATAGACTCGAGTTTTTCGACATATATGAATCTTCCATCTTTGGCCCTATTCTTAGATAAATCTTCAAATAGGCACAATGACTTCAAATCTTTTGAATCTCTTGGACAATAGACTTCGTCTTGAGTCTTTTTCTTCGATAAAACCCGTGCAATCCCATGTTTTCTTTAATATTCATCCGGTTGACTCTGAAAACACAATAAACACAAAAACCACGCATAATTCCAAACAAATGATATTAAATACGTATTTTGGTCTCATTTTAGCCAGAAATAAGTGGTAAAAGGATGGGTGTTTTCACACCTATCAGGCATCAGCTTATAGCTTAATGGGACAAAAAGCCCATTAAGAATAAGCTGTTTGATATAAGCCAGCTTATTTCACATTTTCAGCTTTTGGGCCTTTGAAAAATTGTGTTCAGAATCAAATTTTAGGTCAGATAGAAGCTTTTGGGCCATTTTTATAAACATTTTTCTTATTGGGCTTATTTTGACCCAATAATGGTCTGTTTTGGACTTTGGCCCATTTGAAGGCCCATTAGGGTATTTTTGAAATTTTGACTTCATTTCTGTGTTTATTAGGTTAAAATAAACTATTTTGCACCTTTTTAGTATTTTTTATAAATTTTGGATTTTTAATATTATTTTATTATTATTTTATTATTAAAAATTAAAATTTAGATTTTTCAAGTTTTTATATTTTTCTTGGGTTAAATACATTAAGTTAGGAATTTTACAACTTTTAGAATATTTTTTTTGTCATTAGATTAATTTTTATTATTATTTTAAGTTTTGATAGTTTTTAATTGTTTTTAAATAGTTTTTATTAATTTTAAAATTTTCAAAAATAGTTTTAAATTAATTTAGGTCATCTTAGAGGTTTACAGTTGAAAAAAATCTCATTTTGGGCTTTTTGTTAATTAAATTGATTTTTAGGGCTTTAATTAGCATTAAAAAGTTATTATTTAATTAAATAAAAGGTTTGGGTGATTTTTGATTTTTTGTAAACTCTAATTACATTATTTAGGATTTATTGCATTTTTCTAGAAATTTTTAGGGTAATTTTTTAATTTTGATACTTTTTACGGTTTTCGTGTACGACCATTTCGTCTTAGTTTAATTCGTCATCGTAACCGTCATTCTCTCCCCTAAAAGACGTAAATATACAACTATCAATGGCCAATTAAGACTAAAAACTATTTTTATGAATTTTTAAACTAATTAAAACTATTTAAAATGAATAAAAACTATTAAAACTTAAAATATTTCTAGAAATTAGAAAAATGAAGATAAAATTAATCTAAGAGTTGCAAAAATCCTATTTTAATGTATTTAACCTAAGAAAAATATAAAAAGGGCAAAAATGTGAAATTTGAAATTTAATAATAAAATAATATTAAAATAATATTAAAAATCCAAAAATTATAAAAAATTCAAAAAACTTGAAAACTAGTTTATCTTAACCTAAATAAATAGAAAATGAAAGTGAAATGACCAAAATACCCCTAATGGGCCCCCCAAATGGGCTAAAAACCAAAACAGGCAACCTTAATGGGCTAAATGGGCCCAAAAAGTCAAACTTGGCCCAAATGACCTGAAAAAGCCCTATCTGACTCAAAATTTAATTCTAAACACAAAAGTCTGAAGGCCCAAAATCTGGTTTTGAGCTTATCATAGCTTAAAAGGTCTATAGCTTATTCTTATTGGGCCAATAAGCCCATTAAGCAATAAGTCAATGCCATATGCTCAGATTAGACACACAACCTTCTTTTGAGATGACTAGGATATCTGTGAAAAGAAATTTTGAAAAAGCACACACAATAAACCAGAAATAAGCAAAATAGAATTTCACTAAATGACAAAATAGTCGGGTTAGAGATCTAGGACGTTTCAGAAGCTCTGGTTTGTTGCAAAAGCTCACAAATAGCTTAACTAAAACTAATCAACAAAGTAAACCTCAATAAGCCAAATACAATAAGCTGTGTGAACCAATAAGCCCTCTTTTAAAATAAGAAAAGTTGATTTCCTAGTGAAAAGCTCTTATTAAGTTCCGATTTCTTCCAATTAAGCTTATGAGGTGAGAAAATTGATGAAAAGTACAAAAATAAAGTTGTGGCACGTTTCAATAAGCAGGACTGACTAATAAGCACTTTTTGCCTTGGTCAACGAAAGTCAACATGTCCCAAAAGTTACCAAACTTGCAGGACTAGATTATGAGATGGAAATAAGCTTGTTTGAAGCTGTTTTGGAGCAAGTCTAGAGGTCTAAACCAATGAGCTTAGCAAGACAGTTGTCTTACTATGCTTGATTTTGGCAAGTTAAGCACTATAAGCCAGTTAGCTTAATAGGCTTCAAATAAGCACACAACTAGTTTAAACAAGCACAATAGCAACCAATGAAGAGATATCAAGCAACACAATCCAAAATCTTATAGGTGCAAGCAAATGTGGAGGTCAAATAGAGGTGGTCATTTGCTGGTGCATTTGACCACTTCAGTGAACATTACAAGCTCTTGGCTTATTCAATAAGCCACCAATCAAAGAGAACAGATAGTGCAGATATAAACACCAATGAAAACTACTCCCAAACCAAAATTCACCCCTTGAATCAAAGTTTTAAACAAATGACAACTTCTGATCTGTTTGACCTTAAACCAAAACCCTTTTGACAGATTTTTGATAAAATGTGCAAAACTTAGTTATAGGTTTAGTGAACTTCCCAATTAGCTAAAACAACTTAAAAACTACTATTACTGACCTATAAACCTTGAAAACCAAGAAGCAAAGGCCTTAAGGCCTTGCTCAACCAAACACCCCTTAAATCCCTTGTTTGACTGATTTTAGCTTGATTTCAAATTTTTCCAAGTAACCTACCCTTTTTATGATTCCTACAAGTCTACTAGGTGACTACTAATAGAAATGAACTGAAAACTTGGTCCTACAAACACAAATACTCAAAATCACATAGCAACTTCCACTTAAAATATTTTAAGACAAATTTGTTGAGAGGAATTTTAAAGAGAAAACAAACCTATCGCCCACAACTTCCTAGGGGGATTCAGTTATGCTCCTTGGACCTTGTTCAACAGCTAGAACAAGACCAAGGTACTTGGACAATAAAACACCCTAAAGGAGGATCAAAGGTTGATCCCAAGGGCCTTCAATGGTGAATCTCCTTCCATAATGAGCAAACAACCAAGCCAATGCTCCAATTCCTTCCCAAAGCCTGCTGGTAACAAGCTTTGATCAATCCTTGAAGCAGGGTTGGGGTTAGTAACAGATGCAATAAAAAATAATAGAACAAGTAATAACAGCAGCCTAATAAACACCTTTTAAGTGCTTATAGAAGCTTAGTTATGTAAGACCAGTCAAAGCCCTTCAAGTATGGACTACTTGAGAGGCAAGACAACAGATCTACAACCTCGTTATCCACAAACTTCAACAATGAAGCTATGAACAACAGATCAATATACTACCTCAGACCACTTTTGAAATAAAAATTCCAAAAGTGTTTACTATCCTGGATTTGAAACCAAGCCTCACACCTTAGATATGATGAACCTAAGATGGAAAGGAGTGTTTACAAACCCTAAGATCCAAAGTTACTTGAAGAATCAAGAACTTAGAACCCTAAATGTTTATGACAGGAACTTGAAAATATTTTTTTGTGAAACTTTCTAATCCTAACCAAGCAATATCCGAATCTTAAACAAACCACTCACAAACATCAACAATGAATATGGAACTCAAATTCTAGCACCTAAACAACAGCTTCAATTTTATAAAAAGGAATTACACTTGAACTTTTCAAAAACCAAATTTTATTAAAACTTGAAAGAAAACACAATTTAGAATGCTAGAAAATGGAACAAAGGGGTACTCCACATACTGGGCCTCCTTTTATAGGCAAATGCTTACAACACTGTTCATAAACCCGAACGTCCTAAAATTCCTAAACTAGCCATGCAGATGCTTCTAGGCTTGTTGCCATCTTGCTTGGATGAATCAGGGACGTACATTGAGTGCTTGGTGACCAAGGAATGGCTCTAGTTCGTTGATTTTGCCATGTCATGATTCTTTGCCAGGTGTCGACTTGTGAGAGGTACTTGTGGGGTCTCTCTGGTAGTGGAAGTTGAGGTTTTTGTTGTGGGATGTGACTGGGGTGAGGTGAATCACACGTGAGAATAGCCAATTTCCTTTTCCCCTTTGTTTTCTTCATTTTTAAACCTGGGTAAAAGGTGTTCTTGGGTGGTAAAAATCTCTACAGTAAATGTTACCCGCTTAATTAGGAGTTTGAACTTTGGACTTGGCAGTTTTGGTCCTTGGTTTTTGGAAAAAGGTGTATAACAAGTTATTTCAGCCATGAAAACGTGTTCCTTTGTTAAATAACTTTCAAACTTCACACACTGGCCACCAAACTTTATGATAAGGGTTTCAATGGTTGTTTTTGCCATTTTTGCATAGTTTGAGGACTGATCTTGGACATTCTTGATCTTTAAAGGTCTTCAATGTATCTTTTACTTCATGAAGGATCATTATTGATAATTTAGAATTGTTGAGGGACTAAACTTGCCAATTCTTCAAAGTTGAAGGACCTATTTATGATTTTGACAAACTTAAGGGACCAAACTTGTAATTATGAATATACGAGGGTATTAAGTGTAATTTCTTCATAAATTGAGGATCAATCTTGTATGTCTTCAAATCTTCAAGGGTTTTTCTTTGAGAAATCCATAACTAGGGCCCGGTTCTTTGTACGGCTTCGTTTCTCGTGTCCGTTTTTCCTTGTTTCTTGTGATCTTTTGTCTTTTTCACGATATCCATACCTAAAACACACAAGTAAACAAATAAAAGCATATATATGGTATATTAATGACATTTTATGCATTTAAAGCCCGAAAAGAACGATGAGATCATGTATAAATGCCATCTCATCACTCCCCCATATTAAGCCATTGCCGTGCCCTTACGCAATGCTAGAATAAAGTATCCAAGCATCACCAAAATTCAATTTTATTACCCTTTATTCAAAAGTAAAACACTTGCAACAATACTACGAAGATGTGTAAAGACATAATGTATTATTTTCATCATGTGTGTGATTTTTAGGGTCAATGAATTGAAACAAGTAAATGTCCCATAGAGTAAATTTCGTCATCCTTGATTGTCATACATTCCATGCTAAGTGCAAAAACGAGATCATTGTTGGTACAAGTCACAATGCTAACACTACTCATACGTTCAAATTGTGTAATACTTTTTCTCCCCGCAATCCTAGTTATTATTAAAGGAAATGGGTTTCTAGATTTTTTTAACTATTGGTCATGGATCACAAGTGATTCATATTGACTTATTTGAGTATTTATTAGGCCAAAAGTTAAGTAGCACGATTTGATCGATAGTTAGCCGAAGGACAAAATCTTTTAAAACGGCTTCTCGTGTATTTCCTTAAGTTCGTATCTTGACATAACTCGTTTCACGATTTGAGACCTCTCTCGGACCGATATTTGGCATGTACTTCATACTTCAAATCTTGGGAAGCCGTTCTTTAAATTATGGTCTTCTCTTCATATTTCGAAATTTCTTCACTTGACGTTTTTGAGAGATACTTTGTACTTGGACCACGACTTCATCATTTTTCTTTAATCTTTAATTTGTACTTTGATATACAACGATCCGCCTCCTTTTCGGATTTGGATATATTTATCCTCATACCTTGTAAGGGTCTTTTTGGATAGACTTTCTCCATGATCTTTAGGGGAGTAATTGCTTTTTGTCATGTGTCTCGATCCTTCATATTGATTTTGGAATAATGATACTTCACATCATCTTGGATCTTTAGCAACAAAATAGAGCTCCCGCCTTGTTAGGGCCTTTTTGGATCTTCACCAATCTTCGCCTCCCGCTTCAATAAGTTATGCCTTGGCTATGAACTCTATTCAACCCCGAGCAACTTTTAAATTATCTTGTTCTAGAAGCTAAGTAACCTTTCAAATCGTACGACCTTACTTATTGCAATTATATTTATTCCTAATGCATTGATCTTATGGGAGGAAAAGCCATAATTAAAAACATATGAGTTTTTGAAAGAACATTTTCATGTTCTACGTTTAGCATGATCACTTGTCTAACTCTATCATTTCTCTTTCTTCACTATTTAAAGACCTCTAATTAAAGAGACTCGTGAATACTTAGCCATGCAAGTCAAAATTAAGCCAAATTTGGATTAGCTTTCATTAAGAATATATCAAATCAAAGTTTTGGGTTTTCAAGCCACCTATAGGATCTTGCACTTTCTTGGACTTTTTCAAGTTCAGAGAATGCATTTTATAGTTCCCTTGATAAGTGACTTTCTAGGATCAATTATAGGAACTTGCGAAAAGTTCTTGTTCTTAACCCGAATGAGCTAAGACTTTCGCATTTTAAAGTTCCCTATATAAAAGTCTAGCAAAACTTGAATTAGCGGGTTAAGGAATGTAAAGGGCTCCAAATGCCCATCAAGTCAAAAATTATCTCTTATTCTACCCATAGGAAAATATACATACGTGTCTTAAAAAAACTTATTAAAACTAAGAAAAATTTTAAAATTTGGCCATTTTTAGCCTTATTAGCAACGAAACAAAACAAAACGTTGAAAGTTGGAAAACGTGAGGGCATAGCAAAGCAAGTATATATTCACCCCCATACTAAAATTAAACATTATCCACAATCTTTCGATTCTAAAGGTGGAGCACCCCCATACTAGAGACGAAGAGTCGAATGCTTAGGATCTAACATGGAAAGGGTGATCAACAATATATTTAAAGCCGTTTATTAATTATGCTAAAAGATAATTGTTAGAACAATAAAGGATATGTCATGGATTCGTGAAAAACTTCTTCAAGAAAAAGATGGAGACTCACGTAGACGAACACGAGAGTCATCAATCGTAGTGATGACGATGATCTAGATAACACAATCACAAACAACCACGAGACAACGAGTTGGAGGGGCACAAATCCCTTCTCATTATTTATTAGAAAGCATAAAATGGATAAGCATGGGATCTCCCCCACGAGGCACCTCGTTTTTGATTACCGAGTCATGAGCTCGACTCGATCCCCTCAATGTTAATTATAATTGGGGAAGGTGACTTGGTCGAGGTCATCCAATGAAGGAACTTCCCCACCAAAGTAGTGCTTAAGCCTATGTCCATTCACCTTGAAGTTAGGACCATCATTTTGAGCTAGCTCGATGGTCCCATAAGAAAACACTTGTGTAATGGTGAAAGGACCCGACCAACGAGATTTCAATTTCCCGGAAAATATCTTTAATCGAGAGTTAAAAAGTAACACTTGATCACCAACGTTAAAAACCCGGTTTTTAATCTTTGCATCATGAAACTTTTTAGTCTTTTCTTTGAAAATCAATGAATATTCATAAGAATTGTCTCTTATTTCATCCAATTCATTCAATTGTATTTTCCGGAAATCCCCCGTTGTCTTTAAATCAAAATTAGCATGCTTAAGGGACCAATATGCCTTATGCTCCAATTCAATGGGCAAATGACAATTCTTCCCATAGATTAACTTATAAGGAGTACAACCGATAGGTGTCTTATAAGCGGTACTAAAGGCCAATAAAGCGTCATCGAGTTTGTCGGACCATGAAGCACGGTTTTCTCCAATCGACCTCTCTAAAATACTCTTCAAAGCTCGGTTTGAAACATCGACTTGCCCACTTGTTTGCGGGTGATAAGCCGTAGAAAGACGATGAGTAACTCCATATTTCTTTAAGACCTTCTCGAAGTGGTCATTACAAAAATGGGTTCCACGATCGCTTATAATAGCACGATGTCACACCCCACCATGGCGGAATATGGGGCGCGACGTATGGATATCATCACAACATGGCGTGTCTATAGAGATAACTATATGAAATAAGAAATGTCATAAAATGGTGACACAAAAGTCATGACAATATCTCATCAAATGCAAGTGTCTGGGTAAGTAGGTAACAGTCCTACCTCTTACCCAAGACAAACAAGTAACATAATCAAAACAAACATATGTGTGCCACAGTATCACTTATTAAAATGAACAGACAAAAAAACTAAGAAGGAAACGGGGATATCCTTCTATATGCATTCCTACTCTCTCCAAGTCCTAGCCACTTAAGTTCTCATTCCTACCCATAGCATTACCTGAAAGAGACACTAAAACACGTCAACATGAAGTTGGTGAGATTCATAGGTTAAGACACCAAAGCTAAATCAGTTACAAGCTGTGAATAACAATCATCAACAAAAGAACATATGGACAATGTGTTACAAATATGCATTAACAACTATCAATCAAGATTAATCATACCAAACCAATCCAAGGCTCCTACCTTGCCAAACAACATCATGGTACCATAGATGATCACACTATGTACCTATCCCAAGGCCACTACCTTGGCAAACCACAAGGCCCCTACCTTGTCAAACCACAATAACTGAGACGATACGTGTCCCCCGATCCAAATCATAAACACAATCAAGAATCACATAGCAGTTCACATAAGTGTACACACAAGTCCATCACAACCATAAAAACAGTCACAACAACAATTTATAAATAACTCAACATAGTGTCTCTTCCATCCCATATGGAAGTCAAAAATAGTAGTAAATATGGGACTATGAAACTCACCTGATAGCTTCTTCACAAGTCCTCGCACTAGCAACAAGCTAACAAACCAAAAACACGAAATCAATACACGAACCTATCAATAAGATGGCTCGTCAACCTATGATGGACATCTAGTCTATTCCCATATAAAAACCTCATTGATAAGCTCTAACCATCCCATTACCCTTCCTTAACAAGTCCTTAACTTGGTTAAGTTTAATAACTATCACGTTCATATTTTACACAAATCAGTCCCAGTTTTTAGGTCTCAAAACTTTAAGTCAAACATCCACTTAAATATACCCATGGTTTCTGAAAAAGAAATATTCATACTTTTACTTATGTTAGCTAAAACCTCCCACTTGCCCTAACCTTAAAGCTACTGTTAAGGCCCCGATATATGTGTATATATTGCTACCTATCCAGAATTTACTGATTTTAAACGTATGAAAAGTTTGTTATCATTAGAGGGTCTTACCCTAAACCACAACCTTAGCCCAAGTGCAGATACTTGCTACAATATATAAACCATCTCTCATGTTCGTGAGAAAATCCCAATGCAACCCTAAGTACCCCAAACAACCTAAAACTTAAAAAGAAAACAGGCTTACTTAAAAACTGTATTGACCTCCGACTGTTGTAACCTGTTTTTGACCCACTTCCCGACCTCCAATTTAGTTCTAGTTTCTTGAATTAGAAAGCCACTTCAATTACCTTTTCAGCGATACTTGGATCGTATCTTGAATGTTCCTAGAACTCCCGATATGATCAAAACAGTTGACTCAAAATTCTGCCCAATTTTTAAAAACGGGTTTAACAAAATCAACCTCATTAATTAACCCTAATCCCTCTAATTACAAGCCCTAATTTATGTAATCATTATGAACTAATTATTATAACATTAATTTAATGTTCTTAAATTAAACCCTAACCTAAATCCATCATAAGATGATTATAAAAATATAAAAACAATTAAATTAAAAAGGGATTAAAGACTTTACTTTTGATTTATGAAAACCCCCAAAATTATGAAGAACCCTAAAAACCTTATATGTAACCCACGAATTTTTTAATATCTCTAGGGAATAATAATGAATTTGATTGTTATTAAAACAATATATAGGGTGTACATAAAATCCTAGTCCAAGAATAAGCCCACTTTCCTTTTTCTTCTCTTTTCCCTTTTTTTTCTTTTTCAAACCGACCTAACCCCTTTAATTCGTTTTTTTCTTTATTTTTTTTCTTTTTATTGTTAATTAATATCTTATTAATATTACCTTAATTTACCTTAATTTATTTCAGCTCCTAAAACTCCCAATACCTCAAAACCGTAAAACTAGTCAAATTTACGCGTTTTACCATAAAAGTCGTAAAATATACACTTTTAAAAAAAATCTCAAATTTTGAAATAAACTTTATAACTAAGTCCTAAATGACCGAAAACCATCCCGAAAAATATTCATGTGACTAATTACCTCATTCGAGACCTCTAAATGCTAAACCGTAAATCCTAAAAAAAATACACTATTACTATAATACTTATACGTATACGTAAACACCAAAATAACACCATTTCATTTCATTTCATAGTCACTAATTGACGAGCTCATGAACATGAAATAACCGTTCCTCAATTTACTTATGAGTACTTCTATACTCATAAATGGTAACCACACCAACCTCAATCACACAAAACAAACACGTAATCACACAATTCAAGTAAGCACACATAAAATAACCTAAATGTAAGACCAAGTGACAAATCCAAAACCTAGGGTTGTCACATCACTCCCTCCTAATAGAAATCTCTTCCCGAGATTTACTCCCAAACTCAAACTTACTCTCAGCAACCAAACGAGGATACATATCATTGATAAAACCTCCACGTTCAAACGTGAACTCAGTTTATACCAAAATAATCTCAACCAACAACACATGAGCCTTAACCGTCCACGAGGAAACTTATTAAAACCATAAAGTTATGTAACCAACCTAACTAAATCTCGCAACTCATCAAACAAGAACTGTCTTGAAAACAAGTTAAGAGCCATCACATAACTTGACGGGTTTAAAATAGTCACCCCGATTTCAGTCTTACCCATAAATACCATAAATCAAAACTCATCAAGATATAACCATGTGCTCTAAGGTATAAATAAATCTCAAATTCTATCCCAACTCATCTCTATGTTAACCCTCCAAGTATTCATTAACCCAAAATACCCAAAACATAAGTTTAAACCATGTTGTCTGAAAATTAACCTTGAACTCGACACTTGTACAATTAGTTAGACTTAGCTACTGACCTCCATTTGCTAAACATTCTGAATATTTGAAAAGTACGTTCTGAGTACATAATTTTAGGCTTTTAAATCACCCAAAAAGTTTTAAAAACGAACAAGTTATGACCAAAACGATTTTTACCTAAAACCTGCCTAGGCATTAGCGACAGTTTCCGACAGTTTAGCGATAGAATTTGACAGTTTAGCGATAGTTTCTGCCTACTCCGATTTATACCCAAATACGATTTTAAACCCTAATTTATTTTAATTCCAGAAAATTAAAACTCTCACCCATCACATGATTAAATACATGACTTTAACATATTTAATTTAATAAAAAAAATTCTAACTAAAGAACAATAACTTTAGGTGATCAAAACCAAAATATTTTAAAATAAACAAGCCATGCTTAAATGTAAATTTTTTTTTATATTCCACCTTATTTCAAACACGTTTTTGACACTTTACCCTCATTTTATGGACTACCAACAACTAATTTTTTTTTTACTATTTACAAGCTCCATTTTTTTACCATGTAAGACTCAAAACAAAAGATATCATTATTCCAAAATAAATCTTCACCCTCTCAATAGCTTCTACACCAAAAGTACCGTACAAACAACCACGTGAAATGAGAACTCGATAAATGCGCTACTACAGGAGTTGAACATCCCAAAGAGGAAAGAGCTAGAAAACCATCCTAAGAATACAACCGATAAGTAGAAGGGAAATATACATATATAGGCATACGCGTACATACACTCAAATCCATCCAACGTATACTATACAAACATGTATTAACCCTCTTTCATGCAACCATATTCAGGAATCCATTGATGTTGTGGTACTTGTATAACTATGTTGGCCACCATACTTATACCAGTCCCCTTTCACTAATGCACTCCCTCCTATGATGACACTTATAAGAATTAATACTACACATAACAAATCAGTCTACCAACTCAAATAAGCACATAGATCCTACAACTCATATAAGCACATAACCACAACATAAAGTAAGATCCAAAATCCATGTATTAAAATAGCGTAGCCAATGCATGAAACATATAAACTCGTAATCCAGCTGAACCACCGTAGACAAAATTTAAAATGTATAAAGAACATGAAAACGTAATTAAACAGAATCCAACAATGACTAGCGTATACGACTATAGTTTAACCCGCACTATTCAAAACTCGAAAAGAAAATAACATGTAGCTAAGTATGAAATTACTATGGTTCAATTCATACTAGTCAAAATATCGCAATAAATAACATCCAAACACATCAATTAATATAAAATGCACACATACTCCTATGACGCCAATATGCAGGGACCCTTAAGCTATAGACTAGGCTACGCGACTAGGCAACCTAATTCTCTATAACCATTGTCTCTGATACCATTCTGTCACACCCCACCATGGCGGAATATGGGGCGCGACGTATGGATATCATCACAACATGGCGTGTCTATAGAGATAACTATATGAAATAAGAAATGTCATAAAATGGTGACACAAAAGTCATGACAATATCTCATCAAATGCAGGTGTCTGGGTAAGTAGGTAACAGTCCTACCTCTTACCCAAGACAAACAAGTAACATAATCAAAACAAACATATGTGTGCCACAGTATCACTTATTAAAATGAACAGACAAACAAAACTAAGAAGGAAACGGGGATATCCTTCTATATGCATTCCTACTCTCTCCATGTCCTAGCCACTTAAGTTCTCATTCCTACCCATAGCATTACCTGAAAGAGACACTAAAACACGTCAACATAAAGTTGGTGAGATTCATAGGTTTAGACTCCAACGCTAAATCAGTTACAAGCTGTGAATAACAATCATCAACAAAAGAACATAGGGACAATGTGTTACAAATATGCATTAACAACTATCAATGAAGATAAATCATACCAAACCAATCCAAGGCTCCTACCTTGCCAAACAACATCATGGTACCATAGATGATCACACTATGTACCTATCCCAAGGCCACTACCTTGGCAAACCACAAGGCCCCTACCTTGTCAAACCACAATAACTGAGACGGTACGTGTCCCCCGATCCAAATCATAAACACAATCAAGAATCACATAGCAGTTAATCACATAAATGTACACACAAGTCCATCACAACCATAAAAACATTCACAACAACAATTTATAAATAACTCAACACAGTGTCTCTTCCATCCCATCTGGAAGTCAAAAACAATAGTAAATATGGGACTATGAAACCCACCTGATAGCTTCTTCACAAGTCCTCGCACTAGCAACAAGCTAACAAACCAAAAACACGAAATCAATACAAGAACCTATCACTAAGATGGCTCGTCAACCTATGATGGACATCTAGTCTATTCCCATATAAAAACCTCATTGATAAGCTCTAACCATCCCATTACCCTTCCTTAACAAGTCCTTAACTTGGTTAAGTTTATAACTATCCCGTTCATATTTTACACAAATCAGTCCCAGGTTTTAGGTCTCAAAACTTTAAGTCAAACGTCCACTTAAATATACCCATGGTTTTTGAAAAAGGAATATTCGTACTTTTACATATGTTAGAGAAAACCTACCACTTTCCCTAACCTTAAATCTACTGTTAAGGCCCCGATATATGTGTATATATTGCTACCTATCCAGAATTTACTGATATTAAACGTATGAAAAGTTTGTTACCATTAGAGGGTCTTACCCTAAACCAAAACCTTAGCCCAAGTGAAGATACTTTCTACAATATATAAACCATCTCTCATGTTCGTTAGAAGATCCCAATGCAATCCTAAGTACCCCAAACAACCCAAAACTTAAAAAGAAAACAGGCTTACTTCAAAACTGTATTGACCTCCGACTGTTGTAACCTGTTTTTGACCCACTTCCCGACCTCCAATTTAGTTCTAGTTTCTTGCATTATAAAGCCACTTTAATTAACTTTTCACGGATACTTGGATCGCATCTTGAATGTTCATATAACTCCCGATATGATCAAAACAATTGACTCAAAATTCTGCTCAGTTTTTATAAACGGGTTTAACAAAATCAACCTCATTAATTAACACTAATCCCTTTAATTACAAGTCCTAATTTATATAATCATTATGAACTCATTATTATAACATTAATTTACTGTTCTTAAATTAAACCCTAACCTAAATCCATCATAAGATGATTATAAAAACATAAAAACAATTAAATTAAAAAGGGATTAAAGACTTTACCTTTGATTTATGAAAACCCCCAAAATTATGAAGAACCCTAAAAACCTTATATGTAACCCATGAATTTTTTAATATCTCCAGGGAATAATAATGAATTTGATTGTTATTAAAACAATATATAGGGTGTACATAAAATCCTAGTCCAAGAATAAGCCCACTTTCCTTTTTCTCCTCTTTTCCTTTTTTTTTCCAAACCGACCTAACCCCCTTAAATTCGTTTTTTTCTTTATTTTTTTTCTTTTTATTGTTAATTAATATCTTATTAATATTACCTTAATTTACCTTAATTTATTTCAGCTCCTAAAACTCTCAAAACCTCAAAACCGTAAAACTAGTCAAATTTACGCGTTTTACCGTAAAAGTCGTAAAATATACACTTTTAAAAAAATCTCAAATTTTGAAATAAACTTTATAATTAAGTCCTATATGACCTAAAACCATCCCGAAAAATATTCATATGACTAATTACCTCATTCGAGACCTCTAAATGCTAAACCGTAAATCCTAAAAAAATACACTATTACTATAATACTTATACGTATATGTAAACACCAAAATAACACCATTTCATTTCATCGTCACTAATTGTGTGCTCATGAACATGAAATAACCGTTCCTCAATTTACTTATGAGTACTTCTATACTCATAAATGGTAACCACACCAACCTCAATCACACAAAACAAACACGTAATCACACAATTCAAGTAAGCACACATAAAATAACCTAAAAGTAAGACCAAGTGACAAAATAACCTAAAATAACCTAAAAGTAAGACCAATTTCACACACGAGGGGTTCCAAACCGAGAGAATAGTTGCTTCAAAAACTTCACTACCACACGAGCATCATTAGTAGGTAAAGCCTTAGCTTCTACCCACTCAGAAAGGTAGTCGACGACGACAAGGATATACTTGTTACCATGAGACGATGGGAACGGCCCCATAAAGTCTATACCCCAAATGTCGAAAATCTCACACACTTGAATTATATTTTGTGGCATTTCATCACGTTTAGACGATTTTCCTTGACGTTGGCACGAATCACATGACTTCACAAGTGCGTGTGCATCACGATAGATAGAAGGGCAAAAGAAGCCGGCATCAAACACCTTCTTAGCCGTGAGATTAGCACCGTGGTGACCACCCGTGGGTCCCTCGTGACAAGCTCTAAGGATGTTCGAAGCTTCGACACAAAAAACACAACGTCGAACGAGTTGATCCGCACAAACCCGAAAGCGATAAGGGTCGTCCCAAAAATAGAACTTGACGTCACGAAAGAATTTCGCTTTTGTTGTGTCGTCATACCCATGATTATGAAATTTCCCGCATGGTAATTTGGAATGTCGGTAAACCATGGGGTGGTTTCTTTAGAATTCACTTCACCGAGAGTCTCGAGAGGAAATGTTTCGGTGATTTCCTTGTTCTCGAAAACATCATTGTGAGGATCTTCTAGACGAGAGAGATGATCGGCCGCTAGATTCTCGGCTCGTTTTTTGACAAGCACGGTGACATCAAATTCTTGGAGGAGGAGCATCCAACGAAGCAATCTCGGCTTAGCATCTTGCTTAGCTAAGAGATACTTGATATCCGAATGGTCGGTATACACTACGCTTTTAGTTAAGACGAGATAAAGTCGGAACTTCTCAAAAGCATAAACCACGGCAAGGAATTCCTTTTCCGTTGTGGTGTACTTTAATTGAGCCACGTTCATTGTCTTACTAGCATAATGGATAGGACGGAAATGTTTTTCATAACGTTGCCTTAAGACGGCCCCTATAGCATAATCACTTGCATCGCACATGATTTCAAAGGGTAATTCCCAATTAGGAGCAACAAGAATGGGAGCTTCGGTAAGTTTCCTTTTGAGAGTTTCGAAAGCTCTAACACAAGCCTCATTGAAATTAAAAGGAGCATCCTTCTCGAGAAGATGTGTCATAGGTCGAGAGATTTTCGAAAAGTCTTTGATGAAACGACGATAAAAGCCCGTGTGGCCTAGGAAACTCCTAACTCTCTTAATGGTTTTGGGATGAGGTAACTTGGCGATGACGTCTACCTTAGCTTTATCGACCTCAATCCTCGCTTTCGAGACCTTATGTCCTAAGACGATTCCTTGTTTACACATAAAATGACATTTTTCCCAATTAAGCACAAGATTGGTTTCTTCACAACGTTTTAACATTTGCTCGAGATTAGATAAACACGACGTGAACGAAATGCCAAACACCGAAAAGTCATCCATAAACACTTCCATCGACTTCTCGATCATATCGTGAAAAATAGTCATCATACACCGTTGAAACGTACCCGGTGCATTGCAAAGTCCGAAAGGCATCCTACGATAAGCAAGTGTTCCATAAGGACACGTAAACGTAGTTTTCTCTTGATCATGAGGGTCGATAGGGATTTAAAAGTAACCGGAAAAACAATCTAAAAAAGCAATAGAATTCATTTCCCGCGAGTCGCTCCAACATTTGATCCATGAAGGGTAAAGGAAAATGGTCTTTAAGAGTGGCGTCATTTAACTTTCGGTAGTCAATACACACCCTCCAACCGGTCACAACACGAGTGGGAATTAACTTGCTGTTTTCATTGGGCACAACGGTCATTCCTCCCTTTTTAGGGACACAATGGATTGGGCTCACCCATGGGCTATCGGAGATAGGATAAATCATTCCCGCGTCAAGGAGTTTTAAGACTTCCTTTTTATGACATCGTGAATTTTAGGGTTTACCCTTCTTTGACTTTGAATTGCGGGTTTGTAGTCCTCCTCCATTAAAATCTTGTGAGTACAAATAGTTGGGTCAATACCCTTAATGTCAGCAATTTTCCACGCAATTGTCCCTTTATGAGCTTTAAGAACTTTCAAGAGCGCTGTTTTTTATATTATTAGCAAGACCTTTTGTAATAATAACCGGAAACTTGTCATCACCTTCCAAGAATGTGTATTCAAGGTGAGATGGAAGATCTTTAAATTCAAGGATAGGCGATTCCTCGATAGAATATTTTTGCTCAACACTCATAACTTCCATCGGCAGAAGAAATGGTGGAATAGAAGTATCATTACCAATAATCACCTCATCTTCATTGTCAATTTTATTTGAAGTAAAATCGCCTCCTTAGAATGGAGTGAGATTTGGTGTAGAATTAGCAATAATTGGATCCAAAATAGTGGGATTGCCACTGGACGAGCTATCGGAAAAACCTAACACTTCTTGTGAAAACTCATCGCAAACCACATCAACTAAGTCGATGTGATTGATGGTAGTGATTGCATAAACATGAGAAGGTTTTGAGTTTTGAGTAGCGTTTATAACAAGTTCATCTTCGTTGAATCTCAAAGAAATAGTTCTTGCATGAACGTCGATAAGCGATCTCGAGGTGTCTAAAATGGACGACCTAAAATTAGAGGAACTTGAGGGTCCGCGGGGATGTCAACTACTAAAAACGTAGAATGATCGGCCATCTCGATAGACATGTTCGAAGGAGTAAGAGCCGGAAGCGAAAGCGATTTCCAAATGGAAAATGGCATCAAATTAATGCTCGCACCAAGATCGGCCAAGGCGAGGCATTCTTTCATATCTTGTATATCACAAGGAATGAGAAACTTTCTGGGGTCACCAACTTTTTCCGGTATGCGGTTAAGATAAACCGAAGAACAATTAGCAAGCTTTGAAAGCTTTTCCTTATCATTAATCATACTTTTAAAACTGGTAGCGAAACAAGACATATATAACAACACGTCGGCTAAACTTACATCAAAATGAACTTGTTGAAACATTTTTTTAAAAAGCTCGATTTGTTGTTTGTTACGTTCTTGCAATTTCTCTTTGTTTCGTCTCGAAGGATAAGGTAGGGGTGGTGTGGGTTGGACATTAGGCAACGGCCTTGGAATCTCGGGTTTCATGATTGGTATTGGTTCAACCGTAGGTGTGGCATGAGCGGTACTTCATGGGCTTGTGATATGCTCCTTTTCAACCATCACCTCGGGCTCTTTCTCGATTTCCTTCTCCGTAGAAGTACTTGGAAGAGAGATTGGTTCCTTGAATGTTTTACCACTACGTGTAGTAATAACCTTCATTTCTCCCTTCGGGTTTGCAATGGTATCACTAGGAAGACCACCCAAGGAAGAGGGTTTACACATGATTGCTTCAAACATTTTTGCCATACGGTCTTCAAATTTTGATTTCCTAGCATCCGATTGTAACAATTCTTGCTTAATCTCATGTTGTCCTTGTTCCATCTTTTGTTGATTTTGTTGAAGACGTTGAACGTTTCCTTCCATTTTACTAGCATGAGTCTTAAGTTCATTAGCAAGTTCGTTTTTAAGCTCGTTTTTCAACTCGGATCTTAAGCTAATCATCTCACGTTGCATGTTATCAAACTTAGCATCGTTTGCTTTTGCATAATCCTAAAATTCTCCATTAATATTTTTAGTGTGAGCATTTTGAAAACCTTGAGTAGTGTTTTGAAAATCACGGTTTTGGTTTTGATTTCCAACTTGTCCATTCCCACTTTGATAATTCCTTTTGTTGTAGTTACGTGAATTGCCTTGATAACCACCATTTTGATTGTTGTTTTGATAGTTATTAGCATTTTGATTTGGTGGAGCTTGATTTGGGCGGGAACCTTTGCCGTTTTGGTTGTAAGTTCCCGTTGCTACGTAAGCACTCGAAGTGTTACCACCGGCGGTAATGCACTCGGAAAGGTCATGAGCTCCACCACAAGACAAACAACTCTTATCAACGGCTTTAACCGATGCGGAATTTAAAGCATCTTGTGCTTTCCAATGAGTCATAAGCGTCGAAAACCTATCGAAAAACCGATTTTCCTCATTAGCTTCATCATGTAAGGCATTAATGTTACGAGATGATGACGACGATGACGAACCCATATTGGCAACACTCAGTGTGTTACGAGGGTTATAAACCTTAGATCTATTCTCGATAATCTTTAAAGCTTCATCGGTCGTTTTGTACAAAAAATTACCACCCGCGGCGGCATTCAAATAATCTCGTTCATTATCATTAATCCCATTATAGAAAGTATCTATTTGATGCAATTCCGAAAAATCATGGTGTGGACATTCATGTAACATTTCCTTAAATCGTTCCCATGCCATTGAAAAACTTTCATTATTACGTTGTGTAAACCTTGAAATCTCATTTTTCAAATGTGTTGTTTTAGATGGTGGAAAAAATTGGTTCACAAACTTAGAAACGAGATAACCCCATGTCAAAATCGAATTTGGCGGTTCTTTCTCGAGCCAAATTTTAGCGGGTCCATCTAACGAGTATGGAAACAACATCATCTTAATAGCGTCATGTGGAATATCCTTAAACTTGCTTGTTGTGGTGAGACGATTAAAATTCCTTATGTGCGGGTTGTCTTTCTCATGACCTCTAAACTTATTTTCTTGAAACATCGACATTAAACCCGTCTTAATCTCGAAATTCTCCGCAAGGATGGCGGGAATCACAATAGCTTCTCCAAAAACCTCGGTGGGTGCTTGAAGCAACTCCATCATAGTACGATTAGCCATGGAGACTATTGGTTCTAAAACGGGTTCAAAAATTAAAGGCTCTTGATTTCCTTGACTTTGACGACGTTTACGAGCTCGTTTTTCTTGATTACGAGTTTGCATAAACTTGACGAAGAATGGGAGGTGAGCAAAGAAGATTCTATTGGGTGTTTTGTGAATATTTCAATTTTTTTTTTGTTTTTGATTGTTTTAAATTTTTTTTTTGGATTTTGTGTGTATTCGTACAAAACAATCTACCAAATCTCTCCTCGAATAAAACTCTTGATTAAAGAAGCCTCAAAAAAATGAAAACGATCACGTGGAGTGAACGCCTTCGAATGACTTTAGAACTTTGGTGAAAACCAAATTGTTCAAGAGGGTTTAATCACAAAGAAACCAAGCAAATATATATGATACGTAATAATACTTTGGGCGGCAAGTCCCTCGATTAGCTTTCAATATCAAAATACTCACAAGCAAGCGGGGAAATGAGGCGGTGTGAAGTACTTAAGAGCCTTTTTCCTTAGGGTATATTCTATAATACCCGCCTTATACCCACCTTATGGTATGTATTTTTCAAAATCGAGCTTCACGAAAGTATTTATCTATTTTTGCTTTTTTCTTTTTGTTTGAGATTAGAATACAATAATTAGGAGATCAAAACACAATTAAGGTTGTGTTTTCACACTTTTGGAGATATTTTGTATTTGTTGTGATACTTAATACAATATAGTAATAATAATTTCACAAGAAAAACAAAAAAACCGATAATACGTATTAGTAGAGTTCTACTAATACAAATACTATTTTTGGCTAATATTAAAAACAAAATGACAAATTAATCACGACACACCTCCCCGGCAGCGGCGCCAAAATGATTGTGGTAAAATACGACCTTTTAGGAAAAAGGTGTATTAGCGGTAAGTATTAAGTGATGATTTAGGAAAATCAAACACTAATGGCCCAAAGGTGAAAGTTCGTTTCCCAAGGAGGTATATGTGTGTGAATAATTCGTAATTTATTTGAGATTAATATTTGAAAGAAGGGGATGAGAAAATAGAATGACGAAGACGTGAAAATTATTACTACGACGACTAAAATTAAAACCATAAAAAGAGCTAAAATAAAAAGAACTTCTAAAAATTCCCAAAAAATTACCAAAAATCAAATTAAATAAACTAAGAGTTTACAAATGACCAAAACTTTTTCAAACCTTTTGATTAATTAAATATTAATTTTTAAATGCTAATTAAAGCCCTAAAAATAAAATAACTATTAAAAAGCCCAAATAAGGATTTTTCACTTTGTAAACCTCTAAAATGACAAAATAAGACTAAAAACTATTTTTATGAATTTTTAAACTAATTAAAACTATTTAAAATGATTAAAAACTATTAAAACTTAAAATAATTCTAGAAATTAGAAAAATGAAGATAAAATTAATCTAAGAGTTGAAAAAATCCTATTTTAATGTATTTAACCTAAGAAAAATATAAAAAGTAATTTGAAATTTAATAATAAAATAATATTGAAATAATATTAAAAATCCAAAAATTATAAAAAATCCAAAAAAACTTGCAAACTAGTTTATTTTAACCTAAATAAACAGAAAATGAAAGTTAAATGACCAAAATACCCCTAATGGGCCCCCAAATGGGCTAAAAACTAAAACAGTCAACCTAAATGGGCTAAATGGGCCAAAAAAGTCAAACTTGGCCCAAATGACCGGAAAAAGCCCTATCTGACTCAAAATTTAATTCGAAACACAAAAGTATGAAGGCCCAAATGCTGGTTTTGAGCTTATCACAGCTTAAAAGGACTACAGCTTATTCTTATTGGGCCAATAAGCCCATTAAGCAATAAGTCAATGCCATAAGCTCAGATTAGACACACAAGCTTCTTTTGAGACGACTAAGAGATCTGTGAAAAGAAATTTTGAAAAAGCACACTCAATAAGCCAGAAATAAGCAAAGTAGAATTTCACTAAACGACAAAATAGTCGGGTTAGAGATCTAGGACGTTTCAGAAGCTCTGGTTTGTTGCAAAAGCTCACAAATAGCTTAACTAAGACTAATAAACAAAGAAAAACCCAATAAGCCAAGTACAATAAGCTGTGTGAACCAATAAGCAATGTTTTAAAAAAGAAAAGTTTATTTCCTAGTTAAAAGCTCTTATTAAGTTCTGATTTCTTCCAGTTAAGCTTATGAGGTGAGAAAATTGATGAAAAGTACAAAAATAAAGTTGTGGCACGTTTCAATAAGCAGGACTGACTGATAAGCACTTTTTGCCTTGGTCAACGAAAGTCAACGCGTCCCAAAAGTTACCAAAATTGCAGGACTAGATTATGAGATGGAAATAAGCTTGTTTGAAGCTGTTTTGGAGCAACTCTAGAGGTCTAGACCAATGAGCTTAGCAAGACAATTGTCTTACTATGCTTGATTTTGGCAAGATAAGCACTATAAGCCAATTATCTTAATAGGCTTCAAATAAGCACACAACCAGTTTAAACAAGCACAATAGCAACCAATGAAGAGATATCAAGCAACACAATCCAAAATCTTATAGGTGCAAGCAAATGTGGAGGTCAAATAGAGGTGGTCATTTTGCTGGTGCATTTGACCACTTCAGTGAACTTTACAAGATCTTGGCTTATTCAATAAGCCACCAATCAAAGAGAACAGATAGTGTAGAGATACACACCAATGAAAACTACTCCCAAACCAAAATTCACCCCTTGAATCAAAGTTTTAAATAAATGACAGCTTCTGATGTGTTTGACCTCAAACCAAAACCCTTTTGACAGATTTTTGATAAAATTTGCAAAACTTAGTTATAGGTTTAGTGAACTTCCCAATTAGCTAAAACAATTTAAAAACTACTATTACTGACCTATAAACCTTGAAAACCAAGAAGCAAAGGCCTTAAGGCCTTGATCAACCAAACACCCCTTAAATCCCTTGTTTGACTGATTTTAGCTTGATTTCCAATTTTTCCAAGTAACCTACCCTTTTTATGATTCCTACAAGTCTACTAGGTGACTACTAATAGAAATGAACTGAAAACTTGGTCTTACAAACACAAATACTCAAAATCACATAGCAACTTCCACTTAACAGATTTTAAGACAAATTTGTTGAGAGGAATTTTAAAGAGAAAACAAACCTATCCCCCACAACTTTATAGGGGGATTCAGCTATGCTCCTTGGACCTTGTTCAACAACTAGAACAAGACCAAGGTACATGGACAATAAAACACCCTAAAGGAGGATCAAAGGTTGATCCCAAGGGCCTTCTATGGTGAATCTCCTTCCACAATGAGCAAACAACCAAGCCAATGCTCCAATTCCTTCCCAAAGCCTTCAGGTAACAAGCTTTGATCAATCCTTGAAGAAGGGTTGGGGTTAGTAACAGATGCAATAAAAAATAATAGAACAAGTAATAACAGCAGCCTAATAAGCACCTTTTGAGTGCTTATAGAAGCTTAGTTATGTAAGACCAGTCCATGCCCTTTAAGTAAGGACTACTTGAGAGGCAAGACAATAGATCTACAACCTTGTTATCCACAAACTTCAACAATTGAAGCTATGAACAACATATCAATATACTACCCCAAACCACTTTTGAAATCAAAATTCCAAAAGTGTTTACTATCCTGGATTTGAAAGCAAGCCTCACACCTTAGATATGATGAACCTAAGATGGAAAGGAGTGTTTACAAACCCTAAGATCCAAAGCTACTTGAATAATCAAGAACTTAGAACCCTAAATGATTATGACAGGAACTTGAAAATATTTTTTTTGTGAAAAAATTCAAATCCTAACCAAGCAATATCCAAATCTTAAACAAACCACTCACAAACATCAACAATGAATATGCAACTCAAATTCTAGCACCTAAACAACAGCTTCAATTTTATAAAAAAGAATTACACTTGAACTTTTCAAAAACCAACTTTTATTAAAACTTGAAAGAAAATACAATTTAGAATGCTAGAAAATGGAACAAAGGGTACTCCACATACTGGGCCTCCTTTTATAAGAAAATGCTTACAACACTGTTCATAAACACTAACGTCCTAAAATTCCTAAACTAGCCTTGCAGATGCTTCTAGGCTTGTTGCCAACTTGCTTGGATGAATCAGGGACATACATTGAGTGCTTGGTGACCAAAGAATGACTCTAGTTCGTTGATTTTGCCATGTCATGATTCTTTGCTAGGTGTCGACTTGGGAGAGGTACTTGTGGGGTCTCTCTGGTAGTGGAAGTTGAGGTTTGTGTTGTGGGATGTGACTGGGGTGAGGTGAATCACACGTGAGTATAACCAATTTCCTTTTCCCCTTTGTTTTCTTCATTTTTAAACCTGGGTAAAAGGTGTTCTTGGGTGGTAAAAATCTCTACAGTAAATGTTACCCGCTTAATTAGGAGTTTGAACTTTGGACTTGGCAGTTTTGGTCCTTGGTTTTTGGAAAAAGGTGTATAACAAGTTATTTCAGCCATGAAAACGTCTTCCTTTGTTAAATAACTTTCAAACTTCACACATTGGCCACCAAACTTTATGATAAGGGTTTTAAGGGTTGTTTTTGCCATTTTTGCATAGTTTGAGGACTGATCTTGGACATTCTTGATCTTCAAAGGTCTTCAATGTATCTTTGACTTTATGAAGGATCATTATTGACAATTTAGAATTGTTGAGGGACTAAACTTGCCAATTCTTCAAAGTTGATGGACCTTTTTGTGATTTTGACAAACTTAAGGGACCAAACTTGTAATTATGAATATACAAGGGTATTAAGTGTCATTTCTTCATAAATTGAGGATCAATCTTGTATATCTTCAAATCTTCAAGGGTTTTTCTTTGAGAAATCCATAACTAGGGCCCGGTTCTTTGTACGGCTTCATTTCTCATGTCCGTTTTTCCTTGTTTCTTGTGATCTTTTGTCTTTTTCATGATATCCATACCTAAAACACACAAGTAAACAAATACAAGCATATATATGGTATATTAATGACATTTTATGCATTTAATTCCCAAAAAGAACGATGAGATCATGTATAAATGCCATCTCATCACTCCCCCATACTAAGCCATTTCCGTGCCCTCATGCAATGCTATAATAAAGTATCTAAGCATCACCAAAATTCAATTTTATTACCCTTTATTGAAAAGTAAAAGACTTGCAACAATACTACAAAGATGTTTAAAGACATAATGTATGATTTTCATCACGTGTGTGATTTTTAGGGTCAATGAATAGAAACAAGTAAATGTCCCATAGAGTAAAGTTCGTCATCCTTGATTGTCATACATTCCATGCTAAGTGAAAAAACGAGATCATTGTTGGTACAAGTCACAATGCTAACACTACTCATACGTTCAATTGTGTAATACTTTTTCTCCCCGCAATCCTAGTTATTTTAAAGGAATGGGTTTCTTGAATTTTTTAACTATTTTTCATGGATCACAAGTGATTCATATTGACTTATTTGAGTATTTATTAGTCCGAAAGTAAAGTAGCACGATTTAATCGATAGTTAGCCGAAGCACAAAATCATTTAAAACGGCTTCTCGTGTATCTCCTTAAGTTCATATCTTGACATAACTCGTTTCACGATTTGTAACCTTTCTCGGACCGATATTTGGCATGTACTTCATACTTCAAATCTTGGGAAGCCGTTCTGAAATTATGGTCTTCTCTTCATATTTTGGAATTTCTTCACTTGATGTTTTTGAGAGATTCTTCATACATGGACCACGACTTCATCATTTTTCTTCAATCTTTATTTTGGACTTTGATATACAACGATCCGCCTCCTTTTCGGATTTGGATATATTTATCCTCATACCTTGTAAGGGTCTTTTTGAATAGACTTTCTCCATGATCTTTAGGGGAGTAATTGCTTTTCGTCATGTGTCTCGATCCCTTATATTGATTTTGGAATAATGATATTTCACATCATCTTGGATCTTTAGCAACAAAATAGAGCTCATCATGCCTTGTTAGGGCCTTTTTGGATCTTCACCAATCTTCGCGTCCCGCTTCAATAAGTTATGCCTTGGCTATAAACTCTATTCAACCACGAGCAACTTTTAAATGATCTTGTGCTATAAGCTAAGTAACCTTTCAAATCATACGACCTTACTTATTGAAATTATTTTTATTCCTAATGCATTGATCTTATGGGAGAAAAAGCCACAATTAAAAACATATGAGTTTTTGAAAGAACATTTTCATGTTCTACGTTTAGCATGATCACTTGTCTAACTCTATCATTTCTCGTTCTTCACTATTTAAAGACCTCTAATTAAAGAGACGCGTGAATACTTAGCCTTGCAAGTCAAAATTAAGCCAAATTTGGATTAGCTTTCATTAAGACTATATCAAATCAAAGTTTTGGGTTTTCAAGCCACCTATAGGATCTTGCACTCTCTTGGACTTTTTCAAGTTTAGAGCATTCATTTTATAGTTCCCTTGATAACTGACTTTCTAGGATCAATTATAGGAACTTGCGAAAAGTACTTGTTCTTAACCCGAATGAGCTAAGACTTTCGTGTTTTAAAGTTCCCTATATAAAAGTCTAGCAAAACTTGAATTGAGCGGGTTAAGGAATGTAAAGGTCTCCAAATGCCCATCAGTCAAAAATTAGATCTTATTCTACCCATTGGAAAATATACATACGTGTCTTAAAAAAACTTATTAAAACTAAGAAAATTTTTAAAATTTGGCCATTTTTAGCCTTATTAGCAACGAAACAAAACAAAACGTTGAAAGTTGGAAAACGTGAGGGCGTAGCAAAGCAAGTATCTATTCACCCCGCATACTAAAATTAAACAATATCCTCAATGTTTCGATTCTAAAGGTGGATCACCCCCATACTAGAGACGAAGAGTCGAATGCTTAGGATCTAGCATGGAAAGGGTGATCAACAATATATCTAAAGCCGTTTATTAATTATGCTAAAAGATAACTGTTAGAACAATAAAGGATATGTCATGGATTCGTGAAAAACTTCTTCAAGCAAACGATGGAGGCTCACGTAGACGAACACGAGAGTCATCAATTGTAGCGATGATGATGATCTAGATAACACAATCATAAACAACCACGAGACAACGATATAGAGGGGCACAAATCCCCTCTCATTATTTATTAGAAAGCATAAAAAGGATAAGCATGGGATCTCCCCCACGAGGCACCTCGTTTTTTATTACCGAGTCATGAGCTCGACTCGATCCCCTCAATGCTAATTATCATTGGGGAAGGTGACTTGGTCGAGGTCATCCAATGAAGGAACATCCCCACCAAAGTAGTGCTTAAGCCTATGTCCATTCACCTTGAAGTTAGGACCATCATTTTGAGCTAGCTCGATGGTCCCATAAGGAAACACTTGTGTAATGGTGAAAGGACCCGACCAACGAGATTTCAATTTCCCGGAAAATATCTTTAATCGAGAGTTAAAAAGTAACACTTGATCACCAACGTTAAAAACCTGGTTTTTAATCTTTGCATCATGAAACTTTTTATTCTTTTCTTTGAAAATCAATGACTTTTCATAAGCATTGTCTCTTACTTCATCCAATTCATTCAATTGTATTTTTTGGTGATCTCTCGCTGTCTTTAAATCAAAATTAGCATGCTTAAGGGCCCAATATGCCTTATGCTCCAATTCAATGGGCAAATGACTGTTGATCCCAAACTTAGATCGATTTAGCTTTGTGTTATCGAGATTAAATCAAGTATAACACGTAGAGAAACTTTGTGTATTCGACAATCTAAGTATTATGCGGAAACTAATATTCAGAACGAAGAACAAACAGAATATATGAATACCAAACTTTCACTTTGATTAATAATAACAATGAAAGATTACAATGAAAGTGTTATGAGATATGTGGAAGAGGTGTATGTAAGATGTGATTTATGTCTAACCCTAAGGCCTCCTTTTATAGGTTTAAGGAGCCTTGTACAAAAAGATAAGATCAACTATTTTAGGAGAAGACATAAGATAAACATAACTTATTGACTAAATCTTTTTAAACATTAAGAATATATTCTGAATTCTTATCTTCATATTTTTTCCACCAGCTTGAAGAATTCATCATTGGCAGATTTAGTCCTTGTCTTTGTCTTAAAATTCTTCTTGTCAACGCCTTGATAATTCGTATCAGCGTCTCACCTGTCAGCGCCCCGTTTACTCTTGTCAGCTTCCAATTTCCTCTTGTCAGCGTTCCAGTGACTTAGCTAATTTTATTCCCCACAATCCTCCCCTAAACTTGATATCTACTCTAGTAATCAAGTTTCTGAATAAAATAAAACATACAAAGAGGATTCTTACAAATATACTTATCCCTGAATTTGAGTAATAATAAATCTCGAAAAGTCAATCACTCAAATCACTTGTATAGTCATCCTTCACTTGGTCTTAATCATCTTCAACACATGTAGAGTCTTTGGAGCTTTCTTTATTACTTTTGTCACTCAAATTCGATTGCTCCTCCCCTTTTTAAGACTCCTTCCAAGATCAATATACAAGGACGGAACCAAGAACATCCTTCTTGCATCAGCTTCCAAAACAACAAGTCTATCAGTTCAAAACTGTGATCCTTGACAATTTGTACCATTTTTGTATTATGCTTTTACAAGCGAATACAGATTTTCGTCAATTCTATTAATGTCAAAGGTTTCATACTGTCCTCATCCACATTCGGGAGATGAATCCTCAATGTTGATTCATAGGACATGGGGATGGACTTACTGATGATAAGACTCACTTGACATGCATTAAAGCTAGTGCCAATAGTCTTAGCCATCTCCATAACACTATACACCCTTGTGAAAGTGATCTCTGCTGCTACTAGATGTCAATCACTAGAAAAACATCTCAATGATCATTAGGCTTCCAGATATCCAAAAATTTGAAAAATGATAGGGTGATGAAACATGTTGGGACTATAAAGAAGTTTATAAATCACACCAGCTAAGATGTCATAGCATAAAATGTACTTGAGAATGGAAAACTTTAGTTAGAACATAAACAAGGTAATAATACTAAGGAAATTAACTAGTCTCTAATAAGCAAGAGTGACAAACACTGTTCATGCATACACTCATGCAAAAGCATGATAGACACACATGAACTCTAGAGTCCTTTGTTCACAAATGCCCCAAAGAGAAAGTTAAATCATATAAAACCTTTGCAACTCCCCAAGTAACCCAAAAATAATAACTACCCCAAGTCACCCATACGACCACACCCAATTCTAGGTCAAAAGTATTGGCAACATGCATGCAAAATAAACTACGTGCATGCTACAGTGCCTCGAGGTTTAGAAATTCCAACAATTTCATAAGGAAAGAGCCTTCATTATTTCTAACCCCCACTCACCAGTGGACACAATCTAGAATTGTGCAAGAGTGCTCTAAGAGTACCCAAAAACCTAGAGGTTTACCTCCCCTTAACAGAAGCATACAAATCATTATATGTGAAGAAGCAAAATTTTATCTCAAGATAGGAATGTAAACACTCCAACCATTATAAATAAAAGTTTGCAATTCTGTATCCATCCAAATGTAGCTCCACATTCCTATATAGTTAGACAAAAACCACAAAAACACACCAACAGAGGCTACCCTTTCCCACAACAATGGGTAAAGATAACATGTTAGTGGATAAAAATAATAACATTGGAAAGACCAAAAATGCATGTTCCTTGAGCATCCACTATCCCAATATCCTTGATCATTAACCTGCTTTTGGATAGTCTGCTCAAAAAGAAAACAAATTAGTTTTCTTTGGAGATCCAAGCCTTTTCAAACTTGGATCTGTCTAGTTGTTCAACTAGAGTGGTCTTATTCTTTGCCACAAATCCCTGTTCATCCCTTTGTGACCTAAACACCTAATTTGTTCCAATGATACTAGTAATGACCTTCTCAAGTTATTTAAATCTATTGCAAGGCATTGAAATACCATTAAAATTAGAGTTTTGCTCTTGTTTAGGTTTCCATGTTAAATGGGATGATGCTTTAGACCATTCACCCTTATTAACCAAGTATCTTTATTTATATGGTCTAAAATAAGGTCTCATACCAAACTTGGAGCTGTCAGCGCTGCATTTGTGCCTGTCAGCGTTGAATTTGTTCCTGTCAGCGCTGAATTTTTTCTTGTCAGCGCTGAATTTGTTTCTATCAGCGCCCAAATTAGGGTTTGCTACAGGAACATACTGTCTTTTTGACCAAGTGTTGGTCTTTTGAAAGAGCCTTTGTCCATGGGTGTTAGCTGCCTTAGAGAAGAAAGGAGCTGGTCTAGTAGCATGTGGTCTAGTGTGGATAAAAGGTCTACGGTTGACATTGGATGACCTATTGTCAGTGAATGAATTGTATTCACTCACACAATTATAGGCCAAATGTGAGAAGCTCCTACATGAGTATCAAGCCTTTTTGGACACAAACTTAGGCTTAGACTAATAAAACCCTGTCCCATTAACACTTTCTTGGCTTCTGAATGACCTAGGTTTCCTATACATTTCAGCGTATTTAACACTAGGTTGTTTCTTAATTTGGGAGCCAAGATTAACAGCTTTTCCAGTGATGGGATTTTTCACAGTTATAGGTGTAGATACAAGTGGACTCTCAATGGGTGTAGGCACAAATGGACTCTCACTAAGTATCCCACCTTTAACAAATAAAGTGGGGTTGGCTTTTTTCCACTCTTCTAGGTCAATAACCTTTTGTTGATATTCCTCAACTGGGGAAAGAACTCTAGGTGGAGGAATAAATTCCTCTTCTTGGAGTTCTGGAATACCAGTCCAAGAGAGATCCTTTCTATGGACACCATAGAAGTCCCCAGCTGGTGGTGGAACAACATTATAGTCTTTCATCCCAATCCCAGTCATGTCCTTAGGATCCCTCTGTTTACCAACACATTCTCCTAGGGTTTGTGAGGCCTTATCAAATCTCTGAATTTTAAGGTCTACATTATCCTTATTTTTGATAGCCTCATCTAACTTAGACTGTAATTCAGCATTGACTCTCTCCATGATGTTTCTAATATCCATACTAGAGTTTAAATCATGTTTTAAGATATTAATTTTATCTTTTAGGTCAAACTCCATTTTCTTGTACTCATAAACTGTCTTTTCAGTTTGAGTGAGAGCAATTTGATAGTTAGACAACTTGCATCTCTCAGTACTCACATCTTCTAACAATCTTAAAACCTATTTGTTAAGTCTTTCAGTATTTAACCTACAAGAAGAGTTATCACATACCTCACTATCTGAATTGGAACTTCTGGAACTTGAAGTAGACGTGGCCTTAACTGAAAACATCATAAGATTCTTCTTCACCTTCTTCCTTAGCCTGGTTCACCTCACGGTATTGGATCTCGTTCTTCAAATCAAAGTTTCTCAACAAGCTCTGATACCACTTGTTGATACCAAACTTAGATCGATTTAGCTTTGTGTTATCGAGATTAAATCAAGTATAACACGTAGAGAAACTTTGTGTATTCGACAATCTAAGTATTATGCGGAAACTAATACTCAGAAGGAAGAACAAACAGAATATATGAATACCAAACTTTCACTTTGATTAATAATAACAATGAAAGATTACAATGAAAGTGTTATGAGATATGTGGAAGAGGTGTATGTAAGATGTGATTTATGTCTGACCCTAAGGCCTCCTTTTATAGGTTTAAGGAGCCTTGTACAAAAAGATAAGATCAACTATTTTAGGAAAAGACATAAGATAAACATAACTTATTGACTAAATGTTTTTAAACATTAAGAATATATTCTGAATTCTATCTTCATATTTTGTCCACCAGCTTGAAGAATTCATCATTGGCAGATTTAGTCCTTGTCTTTGTCTTAAAATTCTTCTTGTCAACGCCTTGATAATTCTTATCAGCGTCTCACCTGTCAGCGCCCCGTTTACTCTTGTCAGCGTCCAATTTCCTCTTGTCAGCGTTCCAATGACTTAGCTAATTTTATTCCCAACAATGACAATTCTTCCCATAGACTAACTTATAAGGAGTACAACTAATAGGTGTCTTATAAGCGGTACTTGTGACAATCCTGGTTTTGAGGTTCGTCACTTAGTTTTATTTTGTGCTAGTTACGTGTCTTTACGTGTTTATGTGCTTATTGGTGTGTATAGATTGTGGTTTGGATATCGTTTACGGTACGGGGTACCTTGTGAGTGAAACGATGTGTGATGATTTCATGTTCATGAGTTCACATGGTAGTGACTATGAAATGAGATGGTGTTATTTTGTAACACCCCCAAATTTATACAACTCAATACAGCGGAAGACTAGTTGGTGTTAGGGGATAGCACATTACTCACATCATAGACAACGCTTAAAAATCGCATCGTTTATTTATATAGCATTTCCATTCATAAATATCAAATTTACATAGGTCCCAAGTCATATTATTTCATACAAAGTTTTACAAAGCATTTGAATGGAAATTATTGTTTAAGTGCGGGCCATGAATTCTTGTCGTCTTCCCGAGAATTACCTTCAAGTACCTGAGATAAAACATGTTAAAAGAAAAGGTCAGCGATAACGCCGAGTGAATTCATAGAGTTTAATAAACCATCAATATAACATCGGTATAAAATTATTACCGAAAAGCATTTTATACAAATCATTGTATTAGGCCATAAAATAGCCAAAGTCATTTTTATACAAATCCTTACCGAAAATCATAATATATGCATTTGCCTTAAAAATCATTATACGAGCCAATGTCGTAAAAACATCATACAATACGTCTTATGACGTTGTATAAAGTTAAATAAAAACCGTTATAGAATATGGTTATGAAAAACCAAAACACGAACATAATATCAATAGTAAGACCCCATATTGCTAGTCAGGCAATATATCGTAATTCGGTGCATATAGCAGTATTTCGTTAATTGGATTATTATAAGCCGCATGACATTGTTACCTTACTACAACAAACAACGGGTAGCTAGCCCGAAACTCAATTTACCCATCTAAATTACCGTGTCGTCACAATAATCACGCTTTTGTAAATCTTCTCATACATAAATTCGCTTACCAATCAATGTGGCACGACGGGGATCAACCGACAAGGCGCGAACTGGGGTGATCGTCCCCAAATAGTACTATTATATGCGTAAGCGTCTACCAAATCCCGGTAGTTCACAATTCATGCTAATGGGACTTTTAGTGGAATAACCTAACTTTAATAATCCATTTTATTTCATCTATCGGGTCATTTAATCATTCATCGGGTCATACAAACATTCGGGTCCAAATCAATAAACAAGCAATCGGGACAAATAGTGTCCTATTTCATAAAACTAACATGTTATCTCCCTCGCGGGTTTATAAACCATTTCATAAAAACATTTAAAAGAGTGTGAGGCTATGAACTCACGTTGATGTGGGAAAGCGAGTTATCGGTAATTCGGACGTACGGTACGTGCTTCAATCACGGAAACCTAGACAAATAATACTTGTCTTAGACTCTTGTCCAATAACTTTATAAAATAACAATTATGTATACATATGATGATTATATATATATGATGATCAAGTGGGTTTACATATTCTCTTTTACTCATTTTAGGGTTTATGTATTGGTAACTTCTTACTAGTTTACTAGTTTTACCTATTTACGTGTTTTGGGTCCAATAAACTTATTATAAGTTCTTTAACTTGTATTATTCCACTTTATACTTGTATTATCAGTATCTACACTTTACATGTTGGGACCAAATGGGTTAAGCCCAATAAGTAAGTTTATAAGTGTTTTAGTCCATTTTGTTGTATTATTAGTCCAATAACGTTAACTTAGCCCGTTAATGTCCGTATGTCATATGGTTCGGGTTTTTATCGGTTTTTACTTGTTATATATGTCTATATATCATCATATGAGTTTATAAAAGTTTACATTAGACGGGTCCAACCGTCTAAGTTTTATTTAACAAAAACGCTAATTTTACGGTAATAGCCGAAAAAGTCGTAAAAATCATGTTTATAGTGTTATAACTTATAAAACTTATCAAAATACCATTTTTATAAAATGTCCATTTATTTATCCTTATACATATTTATATAAATGTATTATATAAGTTAGTGGGTTTTAATTCACATTTTCTACTATTTTATTTGAGTGCTTATATAATACTATTATACTTTAATTTCCAAAATATGATTTTTATTTTCATGTTAACCAAAACTGCCATATCTAGAGTTCTATATGGAGATAGAAGCTCAAATTTTTATGACATAAACTACATGATATGTGCTCCATTTAACGCTCGTATACCTACTGTTGAATCAGCCTCTAAGTATTTTCTAAAAATCGTCCAAAACAGTGAACTCAGATTTGTACTCTAAACTTGTTTTGATCATATCTCACTCATTATTATGATTCCATTGCATGGCCAACTTTCACATGTGTACAAGACATATTACTTACTGTATATTAATCTATTCAAGCCATTTTATCAGTTCATCACATGGTTCTTTACTGTTTTATACAGCCATCAATTTAAGCAAGATGTTATCCTTGTTTCTTATAGTTTTTCATCTTTTTAATCATATTTATCAACACCAAATCCCCACACAATACTTTTATCATCATATATTCATCATATACATATACAATAGGAAAGAAAATACATGATTACATAATCAAAATAAAAAGAGGATAGGAAGAAACAATCTGTATACCACCATTAGTGATGAAAAGATGAGTTTTGATGAACAAGGCTTGGATTTGATGGCAAGACTTGTGATAAACCAACACAACTTTAAGATCACCAAATCTTCATTAGCTTCTCATGGAAAATCAGCCACAAGATACCAACAAAACTTCTCCTTGGATGTTAAAACTTGCACTAATCTTCATCTTTTTGAATAGAGATTAACATATGTTAATTATAACGAATGTTTATGGTTAAAATTGATCAAATGGGGGAGTTTATGGGTGGTTCTTGGACGAATTTTAGAGAGACGAAGAGAGGAGTTGGTGGTTTGCATGTGTTGAATGAGTGAATGGTTTTGGCTAGATGGTTTTGTGGTTTGTTAGCTTGTTTATTAAGCTTGCAAGACATGTGTCTTGCAAGTTTATGTATAAACTTGCCACAAGGCTTGTGTTGGCTAGTTATAGTGGGGGTGGGACAAGTGTCCCACTTGTCTCATCTCCACTAATTTACGGGTACTTCTCAATTCTAGTTTCCTTGATTTGCGTGCCCTCGGGTCGTTTTACGAAAAACGTTTTTATAAATTATGAATCAACGGCACAGAACGAATCTAATAAAAATTGTTTCATCAAAAACGGAGTTCGAAAACGTAAATACGTAATCCTAAGGTTTCCGGTTTAGTCGTAAAGGACGTTAAATTAAAATCGTAAGTCCTAATCTCTTCTCGTAAATTTGTAAGTTTATGAACCAACACAAATTTAAAATCTCAAAATAATATTCACGGGTAAATTTATTTTCTGAAATGTCGGACTGTCACCAAAGACGGTGTATGTAAACGTGAGCACGTATCGTAGAATCCTCCGGTTTAGACGTAGTCGATGCTACTTCAAGACGTAAATCCAAATTACTTCCCAAAAAATAAGTGAGGTCATAATATAACATTAAAATAATATTTTTAAATAATACTTGTGAATAAAATATCAATCATAAATTAACAGATTATCACAGCATTTACCCCTAAACAGGATCTTTGTCCTCAAAGATCATCTTATCTTACTACTCGCTTCTTATAGAGTTAAAGCCATGTGGGTATTTCCTCCACATTCTGTCTTTTATCACAAGTGTAATTCATTACAATACGTGAGTTTCATCAAACATAACTACGGGAATAAGATCAGGCTTAATGTTGACTTACTTTCTCTATCCATGATGTTCACGGGTTTTTGATGAATGCAACTTTTCGCCGATCTAAACTTTATCAAGAAGTGATCAAATTCTCACTTGATAGACATTTCATCAAGTTCGATATACGAAACATAATTCACGCAGCTCTTGAAGTCCTAGGGTAGATCCAGCTTATATGCCTTTCAAACCAATCTTTTACATCATCTCAATGGTCCCATACAACAGGGACTCATATCCCATGATCTTTCAGATCATCCATTCATCTTTACATGGTGAAAATTTTTGGCATAACTTCGCTACCCATCCGGCACTTCAAGATCTACACGTCATATTCACATAACCTCCTGCCCACTACCGGCAATCAATAATCAGATCCTAATTTCAACAATCATTTCAGGTCTCGCGGGTCGGGTATTTTGTAAGGTTAGGTTTGTCATCATAGGAAACCTTAAACCTAAAAGACATGTCCAACTCACAATGGGTGTTTGTCAGGTGTCTTCATCTCAACTCCTGCTTACAGATGCTCTAATATAGATCCTAACAAGATTAGATCTCGATCCTAATACGATAATTATCAAGGATAATCTCTCCAAAGGGAAATGATTTTACAGTCTATTACCAAAGGTCAATCATTCAAGCATAAAACAACACTTATAGTATTTTGTATTGTTACTTTACCTCATCCCTTCGATTGGGGTGGTACACAGTACTCTCATCAAGATTCGTTCTTAATGACTTCTGAGAAAATCTCTAGAAATTCAATGCGAAGCGTGGATCTTGATAGAGATGATCGATACAAGCACACCGTGTTTACACAACTCCTTTAAATACAAAGTGTCAAGTTCTTCATCGAGAATCTATCATTAACAGGAATGATATTAGCAGATTTGGTCAGTCTGTCGACGATGACCCAAATCAAATCAAATTCAGATGATGACCTTTGCAATAGTTAGACGTTTACTAATGTATGAGGCGATGTCCGCCTTCATAATTTGCCATCAGTACAACTCCTTCAGATAAAGATACATTAATTCAGAAATGACAGGAATAGAATACTTATACTTACAAGATTCCAACATAACTATATCTCAAAATCTCCATTTTCAGGCAACCTCAAGTGGCCTGTTATACATTCAACGCCATCGGCTTCTCAATTTTTGATGGTTCACATTAGTCGCGAACCCCTTTTTATTATCTATATTATCCTTTTTACAAGCATTGTTTATTTTTATATTGTTTGGCAATTTATTTTGCACCTTCATTATTAAGGAACATGTCCTAATTGGTTCTTTATATTTTCAACATAATGTGTCAGTATCTACATTCACCTTTCCTGATGAAATAATTATCATGTCCACAATTCACTCAGATATTCTTTCTTCATATTTTCTAAATTTTAATTTCCTCTCAACTATTATTTTTTATCAGTTTTGCTTGATCCGACGTTTTAAAGCGTCAATAGTTATTACACGTAAATTAACAATAAATATTGAGTTTTTATGAAACGTAAGCGTTAAAAGTTTAAATTTCTTAGTTCGGCCAATTATAATAAAATGTTCAAAACAAATTTGAATTTAATTAACACGATTTTTGTTGATTTATCGAAAATAATTAATAAGATTCGTAAATGTTTGAAAAATCTTTGGTCAAAATTTTCTTAGTTGAAAAGCAAAAAGTGTCGTTTCAAATTTTCAGGTCATGGTATAAATGGTTTTACTCAATCCTTCTTAAGTTGTCTTAAGGTATGCAAAAACATTTACCCCTGAACAGGAGTTTAGTTAAATGTTTTCGTTATAAGGGAATGATTCCTTAAATATTATTTTGATAAAACATTTGTCAAAACATGTTTCCATTTTCTTTTTGGTAAAATCCAAAGTCTTAAAAGGGCTCCTAATTTTTGAAGAGCCTATATATATATATATTTTACCATTATTAATCAAATGATCATTTCATGTAAATGGTCAAGCCTTAAATCACACGTTATATATTCAAGGTACAGGTTTTCATTGTTCGGCCAATTTAGGGCAGTCTATAAATAATTATTAACTCATTCTTATTCTTATAAATAAACAGATGGTGCTTAATGATCACAAGCATGAATTTATCAAGTTACAGCCTACACACGTGATTCACCATATTTATGAATGCTACATGTGTATTAGTTAATCCAAACAACATAATATGAAACTCATAATGTTCATTACAAGTTTTGGATGTAATGATTGGAATAGATAATCTTTTTCGCGGACGCGAAGTTGATGATAACCATGCTGTGAATCAAATCTTTAGAACATACGCTAGAACCTTGTAAATGATCGAACAATCTATCATCTTGGGTAGTGGATATAGATTTTTAATCGTCAATTTACCTAGTTCACGGTAATCAGTAGACATAAGGAATGATAACACCATATCTCTTCATAATGACGAGCTTGGTAGAATAAAATATTTCTCCGACAACTCTCTCAGTTGTACGGTAATTCCTTTAATTCAGATGGTGCTGATGTATAGTGCACACGCCACAGGTGCACCACCGGGAATATAATCAATACCAACTTCAACTTGCCTTAATGGCGAAAGTCTAGGTAATTCATAAAAAAAATACCTCCTAAAGTTTCAGATAACAGAAACATCTTTAAATAATTTCATATTAGGTTCTTTCTAGATTATAGTATCTATGACTAATTCACAACCATTCACGGTATAATTTCAAGTCTAAATGCAGATATGGTCATTCATCAAGAATTATTTAGAACACTTTTGATATTCAACATCTTATCTTTTTAGGGGAATTCTACTCGAGTTCCCATCAATTAAGACAATGTCGTCATGTCATAATCAATCAATCCATTCTACTGGAATTATCAACTTTCCAGTTTCATTACCGTTGATAAGTTGTTGTCTTCTCAAAAGACTAATAATAACTCATAATCCTTCACAATTCAAGGATATCTGGAGACATACCATTAAAGAGTAAGGTCAACGCATAATCTACGCGAGAGAATTTCAAATCAGATACAGACGAAAACATTTAATGAATATAAATATATCCCATGTTTTCATAATTTGAGTATGCATTCGAAAGCTCCTCGGATCGTTACCCAGGTCATTCCAATATAAAATATAATCAAAAGAAATGATATGAACGTCGATACATCCAGTCGGGTATCAACACTCGATAATCAGATACTTTCCCTAAGAACCTCACTACGGGAGAATTGGACAAGAAAGAATTGTCAATTGTCAAATAAGACAAATTCCACAGATGAGTAAATTCGACTCAGAAGAATAAATAGTACGAGCACATATGTAGGTGTCCCTAATAATATGTCCCTATTTTTCACTTCTTGCAGATCTCATAAAATTTTAATCTTTCACAATCTTCAAAGAAAATGTAGTGTTTATTCATTAGTTTTATATAGACTACTAATCAGCCTTGCATGGTCGCTTCCAAATTGTATGTAGGCGCGCAACTATATACAATTTCAAGATTAACGATGCAATACTCAGTTCGTCATAATTTTATGATCATGTTTATAATAAAAACATTTTCATGCTTAATTCTTAAATAAGAATCAAGAATAAATTTACAAAGATTTTATTTGTTACGAAAACAGTTAAGTTTTCCAAGGTGTTTTATAAACAACTTCATTTTGATAACAATCACTTATAAATCTCGCTTCGAATAATCCTTATAGTGATGAAAATTCAATTTTTCTCAAGGGATACTGTTTTATCTTATAAAAACAATTAGTGATCTGCAAAGGAGTGATAAAAAGTTGTTCACCAAGAACTAACTACAATATATCAGGAAATGAGCTTAGCCAAATAATCATGAGGTTCATGACCTCGATGGCACTCAGAAAGAATAATTCACAACGTAACTCAAATCAAGATGAGTACTTGTTGAATGGTTGCATCACTAATGCGATCATTAGAAAGAGGCAATAAGAGATAGATAACATCGATACATGTAGAATTTAACAATCAAAGGTAGTCTTTTCATTAATCACAAACAAGTCAAATTGTATCGTAACACATTATGTGTCACTATGTCATACAATTCCAAGATCTCATCCTACCAACTGATGTCATAGTTAAGTTAGGGATTATTTTTAAAAGATACCACAATGAATACTAATCTACAAGAGTCATTAGGTGTTCCACATGTCCCGGAAGATCCATCGGTCCCAATTCAGAAGAAGATTTCTTCATTTTATTTCTTGGACACTGGGCATCGTCGTTAGTGGACAATGGCCTAGGAACAACCCTTAACACGAACCTACAATCAATTAAAACCTTATAATTCAATCATATGACTTAATAATTTCCACTTATCAATCTCATATTCCATATGAGTTAAATTTTACTTTATTCAAGTCTCAACCAAGTAATACTCAATGCGATATCCTACATCATTCTCCAATACTTTCAACCTTATTCTTAGACCTTAATAGGGCAATAAAATCTCGACATGATCAACGCTTTAATTTCCAATCCTATATCTCTTACAACAACAATTATCAAATGAGTCACTAGTGTGAAATGACTCGATCAGTCAATTAGACTTCTCGGAAAGGTACTAGTGCCATGAGGATTTTGGGTAATGGTTCCAATGACAGCCTCAAGTGCAACATTCACCCCTTTCGATTTCAGTTTAAGAATTGGATGACAACGAATTAGATGTCATCTTTCTAGGTGGTAACGTTTTTTCAAACTCCACTCTATAAGGAAAGATCGTCATGACATCGATATCAGATTTAATCTCGCCAATTCTTTTTCAATATCACAATCAACTAATATCTACATTTCTACGAGTATCAACCATTTATTGGGATCATAAATATCCACAACTTGGTTTAGATCTAGGATAGCTAGAATTCCTACGAGAATAGCTTCGATTAATTGGCTAGGGAAGTTAGGGTTCCTTGTGACAATCTACGTCGTATAAATACCTCGCATAAATATCAAAATAATCATCAAACAATCATGTAATAAAATTACATCATATATATATAATCCAAGTTATATATATATATATATTAAAATAACACTTCTCAGTCTGGCCTTGTCGGTAACTCGGGAATTCTTCGGCACCGTTATAGTCAAAAGATTTTTAGACATTTTGTGAAAAATGTTTATAGTTAAAAGATTTTGAAATGTTTTATTCAAAACCTTGGTTTTAAAAATCTTTCGTTCTCTATAACGAGAGCTCTGGTACCAAACTGTAACACCCCCAAATTTATACAACTCAATACAGCGGAAGACTAGTTGGTGTTACGGGAAAGCACATTACTCACATCATAGACAACGCTTAAAAATCGCGTCGTTTATTTATAAAGCATTTCCATTCATAAATATCAAATTTACATAGGTCCCAAGTCATATTATTTCATACAAAGTTTTACAAAGCATTTGAATGGAAATTATTGTTTAAGTGTGGGCCATGAATTTTTGTCGTCTTCCCGAGAATTACCTTCAAGTACCTGAGATAAAACATGTTAAAAGAAAAGGTCAGCGATAACTCCGAGTTAATTCATAGAGTTTAATAAACCATAAATATAACATCGGTATAAAATTATTACCGAAAAGCATTTTGTACAAATCATTGTATTAGGCCATAAAATAGCCAAAGTCATTTTTATACAAATCCTTACCGAAAATCATAATATAGGCATTTGCCTTAAAAATCATTATACGAGCCAATGTCGTAAAAACATCATACAATACGTCTTATGACGTTGTATAAAGTTAAATAAAAACCGTTATATGAATATGGTTATGAAAAACCAAAACACGAACATAATATCAATAGTAAGACCCCATATTGCTAGTCAGGCAATATATCGTAATTCGGTGCATATAGCAGTATTTCGTTAATTGGATTATTATAAGCCGCATGACATTGTTACCTTACTACAACAAAGAACGGGTAGCTAGCCCGAAACTCAATTTACCCATCTAAATTACCGTGTCGTCACAATAATCACGCTTGTGTAAATCTTCTCATACATAAATTCGCTTACCAATCAATGTGGCACGACGGTGATCAACCTTCAAGGCGCGAACTGGGGTGATCGTCCCCAAATAGTACTATTATAAGCATAAGCGTCTACCAAATCCCGGTAGTTCATAATTCATGCTAATGGGACTTTTAGTGACATAACCTAACTTTAATAATCCATTTTATTTCATCTATCGGGTCATTTAAACATTCATCGGGTCATACAAACATTCGGGTCCAAATCAATAAATAAGCAATCGGGACAAATAGTGTCCTATTTCATAAAACTAACATGTTATCTCCCTCGCGGGTTTATAAAAACTTTCATAAAAACATTTAAAAGAGTGCGAGACTATGAACTCACGTTGATGTGGGAAAGCGGGTTATCGGCAATTCGGACGTACGGTACGTGCTTCAATCACGGAAACCTAGACAAATAATACTTGTCTTAGACTCTTGTCCAATAACTTTATAAAATAACAATTATTTATACATATGATTATATATATATATATGATGATCAAGTGGGTTTACATATTCTCTTTTACTCATTTTAGGGTTTATGTATTGGTAACTTCTTACTAGTTTACTAGTTTTACCTATTTACGTGTTTCAGGTCCAATAAACTTATTATAAGTTCTTTAACTTGTATTATTCCACTTTATACTTGTATTATCAGTATCTACACTTTACATGTTGCGACCAAATGGGTTAAGCCCAATAAGTAAGTTTATAAGTGTTTTAGTCCATTTTGTTGTATTATTAGTCCAATAACGTTAACTTAGCCCGTTAATGTCCGTGTCATATAGTTCGGGTTTTTATCGGTTTTTACTTGTTATATATGTCTATATATCAGTATATGAGTTTATAAAAGTTTACATTAGACGGGTCCAACCGTCTAAGTTTTATTTAACAAAAACGTTAATTTTACGGTAATAGCCGAAACAGTCGTAAAAATCATGTTTATAGTGTTATAACTTATAAAACTTATCAAACTACCATTTTTATAAAATGTCCATTTATTTATCCTTATACATATTTATATAAATGTATTATATAAGTTAGTGGGTTTTAATTCACATTTTATACTATTTTTATTTGAGTGCTTATATAATACTATTATACTTTAATTTCCAAAATCTGATTTTTATTTTCATGTTAACCAAAACTGCCATATCTAGAGTTCTATATGGAGATAGAAGCTCAATTTTTTATGACATAAACTACATGATATGTGCTCCATTTAACGCTACTATAGCTACTGTTGAATCAGCCTCTAAGCATTTTCTAAAAATCGTCCAAAACAGTGAACTCAGATTTGTACTCTAAACTTGTTTTGATCATATCTCACTCATTATAATGATTCCATTGCATGGCCAACTTTCACATGTGTACAAGACATATTACTTACTGTATATTAATCTATTCAAGCCATTTTATTAGTTCATCACATGGTTCTTTACTGTATTATACAACCATCAATTTAAGCAAGATTTTATCCTTGTTTCTTAGAGTTTTTCATTTTTTTAATCATATTTATCAACACCAAATCCCCACACAGTACTTTTATCATCATATATTCATCATATACATATACAATAGGAAATAAAATACATGATTACATAATCAAAATAAAAAGAGGATAGGAAGAAACAATCTCTATACCACCATTAGTGATGAAAAGATGAGTTTTGATGAACAAGGCTTGGATTTGATGGCAAGACTTGTGATAAACCAACACCACTTTAAGATCACCAAATCTTCATAAGCTTCTCATGGAAAATCAGCCACAAGACACCAACAAAACTTCTCCTTGGATGTTAAAACTTGCACTAATCTTCATCTTTTTGAATGGAGATTAACATATGTTAATTATAACAAATGTTTGTGGTTAAAATTGATCAAATGGGGGAGTTTATGGGTGGTTCTTGGACCTATTTTAGAGAGAGGAAGAGAGGAGTTGGTGGTTTGCATGTGTTGAATGAGTGAATGGTTTTGGCTAGATGGTTTTGTGGTTTGTTAGCTTATTTATTAAGCTTGCAAGACATGTGTCTTGCAAGTTTATGTATAAACTTGCCACAAGGCTTGTGTTGGCTAGTTATAGTGGGGGTGGGACAAGTGTCCCACTTGTCTCATCTCCTCTAATTTACGGGTACTCCTCGATTCTAGTTTCCTCGATTTGCGTGCCCTCGGGTCGTTTTATGAAAAATGTTTTTATAAATTATGAATCAACGACACAGAACGAATCTAATAAAAATTGTTTCATCAAAAACGGAGTTCGAAAACGTAAATACGTAATCCTAAGGTTTCTGGTTTAGTCGTAAAGGACGTTAAATTAAAATCGTAAGTCCTAATCTCTTCTCGTAAATTTGTGAGTTTATGAACCAACACAAATTTAAAATCTCAAAATAATATTCACGGGTAAATATATTTTCTTAAATGTCGGACTGTCACCAAAGACGGTGTATGTAAACGTGAGCACATATCGTAGAATCCTCCGGTTTAGACGTAGTCGATCCTACTTCAACACGTAAATCCAAATTACTTCCCAAAAATAAGTGAGTTCATAATATAACATTAAAATAATATTTTTAAATAATATTTGTGAATACAATATCAATCATAAATTGACGGATTGTCACATATTTAGTGGTTTTACGTATACGTATATGTATTATAGAAAATCGTATTTTTATGATTTACGGTTTAGCATTTGGAGGTCTCGGATGAGGTAATTAGTCATATGGATATTTTTTGGGATGGTTTTAAGTCATTTAGGACTTAGTTATAAAGTTTATTTCAAAATTTGAGATTCTTTTTAAAAGTGTATATTTTACGACTTTTACGGTAAAACGCGTAAATTTGACTAGTTTTACGATTTTGAGGTTTTGGAAGCTTTAGGAGCTGAAATAAATTTATGAAAATTAAGGTAATATTATTTATACATATATTAATAATAAAAAGAAAAAAAAACGAAATAAGGGGGTGTTGGGTCGGTTTGGTAGACGCAAGAAAAGAAAGGGAAAAAGAAAAAAAATAGAGAAAAAGGAAAGTGGGATATGGGTTGGACTAGGATTCACCCATACCCTATATAATGTTTTATTCTAAACCAAAAGTCATAATCCCTGGAGAAAAAAAGAGGTCGACGGTTCTTGGAGTTTTTTTAGGGTTTTCATAGTTTTTTCATCTTCCATTAAATTAAAGGTAAAACCTTCATAATCCTTTTCAATTAAATTGTTTTTATGTTTTCTTTAATCATCTTATGATGGATTTAGGTTAGAGTTTAATTTAAAAACAGTATATTAATGTTATAATAATAATGTTATAATGATTACATAAATTAGGGCTTGTAATTAGTGGGGTTAGGGTTAATTAATGAGGTTAATTTAGTTAAACCCGTTTTTAAAAACTGGGCAGAATTTTGAGTCAATTATTTTGATCATATTGGGAGTTCTACAAACTCTTATTTTGCGATCCAAGTTTCCCTGAAAAGAAAATTGAAGTGGCTTTCCAGTGCAAGAAACGAGAACTAAATTGGAGGTAGGGAAGTGGGTCAAAAACAGGTTACAACAGTCGGAGGTCAAAACAGTTTTGAAATCAGCCTGTTATCTTTTTATATTTTGGGTTGTTTGGGGTACTTAGAGTTGAATTGGGATCTTCTAACGAATACGTGAGATGGTTTATATATTTTAGTAAGTATCTGAACTTGGGATAAGGTTGTGGTTTAGGGTAAGACCCCCTAATCATAACAAACTTTTTGTATGTTTAAAATCAGTAAATCTGGAATGACAAAAGTATATATATATATATATATATATATATATATATATATATATATATATATATATATATATATATATATATATATATATATATATATATATATATATATATATATATATATATCGGGGCCTTAACAGTAGCTTTAAGATTGGGTTAAGTGGGAGGTGTTAGCTAACATATGTAAGGGCATAAGTATTCCCTTTACAGAGATCATGGGTATGTTTAGGTGGGCGTTTGACTTATATTTTGGAGACCTAAAACTGAGACTATTTTTGATAAAATGTTAACGGGATGTGTTATGAAGTAAAATGAGTTACGGGCTTTATAGAGGGGAGTAATGAGATGCTTAGAGCATGTATATGAGGTATATATAGGAGAAGGTTAGATGTCCATCATAGGTTGATGAGCCATTTTAGTGTTTGGTTCATGTTTTGATTATATGTTTTTGGTTGTTAGCTTTTTGCTAGTGCGCGGATGTTTGGGGAAGCTCAATCAGGTAAGTTTCATAGTCCCATGTTTACTATTGTCTTTGACTTCCAGATGGGATGGAAGAGACAATGTGTTATGTTATTTATAAATTATGCTGTGAATGGTTTGGCGTTGGTAATGGACTTATGTGTGCATACTTATATGATTAACTGCTAGTTGATTCTTGATTGTTTATGTTTTGACTTGGTACCAAGGGGTTGTTGACAAGGAGGGGCCTTGGGGAGGTACATAGATGTGTGAGCATCTATGGGACCATGGTGTTTGGTAAGGCTGGGAGCCTTGGATTGGGATTTTGTTCATAGGTGTTTGGATGCCTATGGGAGTATGGTGTGTGGTATGGCTGGGAGCCTGAGTTTTTGTTTGATTAGTTAAATCTTGAATGTTAGTTTGTTAATGCATATTAGTATCACATTGTCCATATGTTTTTAAGCTGTTTCTACTCTTATGGGCGACATGACTTATAACTGATTATGTTTTCATTTTGGATTTAGTCTATGCTGTTTTAGCTAGACTATGGATTTATGTATTTCAAGAAGTTTGACTATGTTATTTAAATAGTTAGAGTTTTGGAACTTATTGGTTATGTGGTTATGAGCTTATGTGAGTAGATGGATTTATGTGTTATATGTTGTATTGATTCTTATAAGTGTCATCATAGGAGGGAGTGCATTGGGGAAAGCGTAATTGTATAAGTATGGTGGCCAACATAGTTATACAAGTACCACAACTTCAATGGGTTCTCAAGTATGATTGCATGAAAGAGGGTTAGTACATGCTTGTATATGATGAGATGTAGAATTTGGGTATACATATAATATATGGGTTTATGTAATGGCTGCCTATGATATGGCTATTGTTCTCTTTGTGTTATATGTTTTGGGTTATAGTTGTGTTGTGTGATTATGGGGTCACCCGATATGGTTAAGTTTTGGAGGTGGGCTTTATGCCTTGTTGTGGCACGATGAGATGGTGATTACTCGTATGGAAAAACGAGCGTATAAAGCGATTGATTGACTTGACGTGTGTGATAACGAGTATGTTTGGGGGATTGAATAGGTATACATATGCGGATGTATATATACTAGTAGATGTTATGTTATGATTTACGGTCGTTTAGTAGTTATTATAACTTGAACGTACCTAGTACTCTCTAGTGTTTAAACAATTTATTAGTGCTCGAATTTGATGGAGTTTCAACGACGTTTTGAATCTTTTGAAGTGTGTCTTGTAGCGTATTCTTTGAGTTTCGTATTTCACGTGTACGTTTTAAAATGGTGTTTGTGGTTTCAAACTTGGGATTTCTTTTGAGATAATGAAATCTTTTGTGTTGGGTCTCGCATTTCTTTTGGTCGGTACATATTGAGTTAGATGGTTGGTTGTATTCGGTAAAATAAGGGTAAGGTGTTGGAGTCGTGTTTGAAACAAGATGTAACATAAGATTTTTTTTAATCAACACTTATATATTTCAAATTCTAAAAGACTTTCTTTAAAATAAAACGAAGTAAAATTTCTTTCTACTTACATTGTTTATATAATTGGGTTTAACCGATTCACGTCATTTATAATTATTAATACGAGGTTAAATTGAGTTTATGAAGGTTACACATACAATTATATCTTTCATTTAAAAGGATTGCATTAATCACTAAGTTTATTCTTTAGTTTTTAAAACAACTAGTATAAAATTGTTTCGGTCGTAACTTGTTCGTTTTTAAAGCTTTTTGGGTGAAGCAAAACATTATGTACTCGGAACGTACTTTTCAAATATTCAGAATGTATAGTCATGCAAAGTCAGTATCCTGGCCAGAATTATTGTACAAGTGTCGGGTTAAAGGTTGAGCTTTGAATAGTAGTTCATTTTTATGATTTGGGATGCACGGGATACCTATTCTTTGAGTTGAGTTTTGAGTTCATCAAGAGGGTTGTTTGTAGATTGTTTGAGTCACATAGATGTGGGGAGGTAAAAAATATATATATATATATATATTCTTTTGGAAAAGTCGATCTTTTGCACGGTTTAAATAATATGTCGCGAGGCGTAATATGTTTTGGTTGTTATTGGGTGTTTCTGGGATTATTTTTCATTGTCATGGGTCATCTTGAATTGATACACGTTTTGGGTTTGAGTTTTCTCTTGAGTCTCGTGGTTTTTGACTGGTTTTAATTTGTGCACGTGAAATGTCGTTAGTTATCCGTGGGTTTGATTCGTCGATCGTATCTAGTGGATTCAGGATGTATTTTTGGTTACGTATTGATTGGGAACGTTGAGGTAGTCATATGAAAGACTTGGTCGCGCCTACACGCTTAAGTAGGTGAACATGAGAGAACGGTCAGAATACCCTTAATGGGGAGGAAAGAGGTTCGTAGACGAACTAATGTGGTCATGAGGTCCATTAGGAGTGCCAAGGGAGATGAATAGAGAATTGTGTAATGTATGGATATTGGCACAAGAAACGTGCCATAGAGAGTGTTGGAAGGGGATATTGTTCGTAAGGCATGTATGTTTTCTGAAAATTTCCTGAAATTTAGTAGGTTTGCCTATTACTATGAGGTAGAACCATAAGTAGAGCAAGTAGGAGAAGTGAGAGGAGTTGTAGTTAGTGCCTTTCCAAGGAAATTGTTGATGGAATGACTTTAAGAACAAGAGTTGTTAGAAATTGCAACGGATGCAAGGCAAAATTTGAGTTGCTTACTAGTAGATTGGCTGTGAAAAGCGGTTGAGTGGTCTGATGAGAGGAAGCATTGGTCTTTTAAAATGCGTCTAGAATTTTTCAAGAAGAACGAAGTAGGAATTTATTCCTATTACCGCTAAGAGAGGGTGCAAGGAGGACATAGTTGAAACTGCTAAGGATGTTGTATGAACGCTTTGGGTTTATGGTTATGTATTTGGCTTCGCCAAAGCACTAGCGGTTTTCACGGTGTCAATGAACCAAGTGTGCATGAACGTGTATAAACGAGTTGTCATCGGGAGCATCGACGACATCTTGATCTACTCAAATCTGAGAAGGAGAGTGAGGCGAATTATGTGTTGGTTTTGGAGTGGAGTTATACGTGAGATTTTCGGGTGTGAGTTTTAGTATTAAGTTTAACATGATGAGTGGTTAGAGATGATGCCATATCATTAAACTAGCCAGGGGCGAAGTGAAGAAGGATGAGGAAGCATTTTGGAGGCTGAAGAAGTGGATTGGATAATGAGCCGATCTTGGCTTTATCGGAAGGACTGGATGAATTCGTGAAGCATGACGATACGTGGAGCAAGGATTTGGATGCGGACGAGGACGACAAAGAAAGGCGATCGCTTATACGTTGCAGGAACTGAAGATTTGGAAGAACTGGATAGACTTAGTTCGTGGAGCTGGACTGTTATATCAGCCTAGAATGCTAGAGGCATTTGGTGTACGAGACGTAGAGAATGATCTATACGGATCATGAACGTCTCCAACACATATTCAATCATCTTGATTGAACATTTGGCAAAGGTGATGGGTGGATTTAATTGATGAAAGAAAATTGCAAGGCCAAGTACCATCTGGGGAAGGCAAGCATGGTTGATGAGACCTGGAAAAAGAAGAATGAAGTGAAGCTGAGACGAACTTGAACTATATGGATTACGTATTTGGTTAGTTTGGATGAATGATGTAGGTTGCACGAGTTGAGTTGTCTAAAGCAGAGAACGCGTCAACATGTATGTTGCGTGGCTTGGACAACCATATGGAGAAAGGGACGTAAACTATACTTCCTACATAGATAGGAGTAGCTTAGAAAGGAGCGATGTAAGGACGAAATTGTTGAAAGGGATACATAAGGGGGTGGAGGAATAAGTACGACGAGAGTTGGGTGATAGTCGATAGACTAACTAATTCATCTCATATTTCAGGAGGAATGAGAAGTCACGTAGTTGAGAAGTTGGAAGGATTGCGTACGGATGTGATGGAATAGAGGGTTTGCGTAAAAGTTAGCCTAATATGTATGGAATGCCTTATGAAGGATTATGGCAAGGGAAGAGACGATGGGAAGCATCACATTGTGATGTATGGTATGAGTTGAGGAAGAAGAAGGAAGTGTGTATAGAAGCGAAGCATGAATGAAATAGGTCGAGATAAGAACCGAAGGTAAAACTTTGGTAGAGCCTAATGAGTGGAATAAAGCACAAAACAGGCTAATGCTATCGTAGTGTAGAAAAGGAAATGGCACTGACCTATACTGATTGTTTGGGAGGCTTAGTATCGATAATCGAATGGATGAGGAGTTATAGGTGTGATGTGCCATAGGGACGAAGGGCTTGGTCTAACTAAGACAAGATGAGCAGCAATACGACCTTGAAGGTATGACATTGTGTGGGTGCTACTAATGAGCTATCCAAAATTTATGGAAGTAGTTGCAGCATGAGAGTGGATGGCAGTTGATACACTAACTGAGATAACCATCCTTTTGATGATGTGTATAGATCGTAAGTTGATTTAGATTGGAAGAACTAATGGATATGTGAAAGACCGTCATAGGTCACTTTGTAAGGAAATAGGAATTTTTAAGTAGTTTGGGGTACGGACTAAAGGGAGTTGATGAACATGATTGTATATGAGTATATCCAGCTGACTGGAAAAGGAGGGAAAAGTGAGATATTTATACAACCTTAGGAGTTACACTGAGGGCATGAGTGATTGATTTAGAGGGAGTTAGGAAACTCTTTAGCGATGGCTAAGTTTTCATATAATGATAGTTATCATACTAAAAGTCGATAAATGCCATTTGAGGCACTATATGAAAGGATAGGGTGAGTTGTCCCTATTATGGACTAGAATTAGTAAAAGAGGCTACTAATGTGGTAATGATGTTGTGGAAAGGATGAGAGCAACAAAGGATGCTATGTAGAAAAGGAGGAAACCACTAGAGTTAGTGACAAAGTTATGTATAAAGTTTCACCCATAGTAACGGGTGGTATGTTTTGGTAAAATGGAAGAGTTGATGTAGAGTTTTGTAGGTCCATTTATGATATTTGGAAAGATCGGACCAGTAGCTTATGAGCATAGAATTACCTGGGGGAAATGAGTGGTATATATGATATATTTCATGTATTAAGATTGGTAAATGTTGTTTGAGAATGCATATTTGCATTTCCGGTTATTCGAGATTTGTGCTAATAAGAGTCTTTGTTTTATCAAAGATCATTTGTGAGATTTATTGACTGTGAGGTCAAGAGTTTGGCAATGAGTTTAATTATTTTTGGTTTGCATATGTGGTATTTTTAAACTTGAACTAAAGTTCACGTGGAAATGAGAGGAGTTCATTTAGAACAAGTATCCTCATGTGCTTTGTTGTTTGTGTGTTTGATCCTAAGAAGTAAATCTCGGGACGAGATTTCTATTAGGAGGGAGTGATGTGACAACCCTGGTTTTGAGGTTCGTCACTTAGCTTTATTTTGTGCTAGTTACGTGTCTTTACGTGTTTATGTGCTTATTGGTGTGTATAGATTGTGGTTTGGATATCGTTTCCAGAACGGGGTACCTTGTGAGTGAAACGATGTGTGATGATTTCATGTTCATGAATTCACATGGCAGTGACTATGAAATGAGATGGTGTTATTTAGTGGTTTTACGTATACGTATATGTATTATACAAAATCGTATTTTTACGATTTACGGTTTAGCATTTGGAGGTCTCGGATGAGGTAATTAGTCATATGGATATTTTTGGGATGGTTTTAATTCATTTAGGACTTAGTTATAAAGTTTATTTCAAAATTTGAGATTTTTTTTAAAAGTGTATATTTTACGACTTTTAGTAAAACGCGTAAATTTGACTAGTTTTACGGTTTTGAGGTTTTGGAAGCATTAGGAGCTGAAATAAATTAAGGGAAATTAAGGTAATATTATAATACATATATTAATAATAAAAAGAAAAAAAAAAACGAAATAAGGGGGTGTTGAGTCCGTTTGGTAGACGCAAGAAAAGAAAGGGAAAAAGGAAAAAAAAAGAGAAAAAGGAAAGTGGGCTATGGGTTGGACTAGGATTCACCCATACCCTATATAATGTTTTATTCTAAACCAAAAGTCATAATCCCTGGATAAAAAAAAGAGGTCGACGGTTCTTGGAGTTTTTTTAGGGTTTTCATAGTTTTTTCATCTTCCATTAAATTAAAGGTAAAACCTTCATAACCCTTTTCAATTAAATTGTTTTTATGTTTTCTTTAATCATCTTATGATGGATTTAGGTTAGGTTTTAATTTAAAAACAGTATATTAATGTTATAATAATGATGTTATAATGATTACATAAATTAGGGTTTGTAACTAGTGGGGTTAGGGTTAATTAATGAGGTTAATTTAGTTAAACCCGTTTTTAAAAACTGGGCAGAATTTTGAGTCAATTGTTTTGATCATAATGGGAGTTCTAAAAACTCTTATTTTGCGATACAAGTATTCCTGAAAAGGTAATTGAAGTGGATTTCCAATGCAAGAAACGAGAACAAAATTGGAGGTCGGGAAGTGGGTCAAAAACAGGTTACAACAGTCGGAGGTCAAAACAGTTTTGAAATCAGCCTGTTATATTTTTAAGTTTTGGGTTGTTTGGGGCACTTAGGGTTGCATTGGGATCTTCTAACGAACATGAGAGATGGTTTATATATTATAGTAAGTATCTGCACTTGGGCTAAGGTTTTGGTTTAGGGTAAGACCCCCTAATCATAACAAACTTTTTGTATGTTTAAAATCAGTAAATCTAGAATGACAAAAGTATATATATATATATATATATATATATATATATATATATATATATATATATATATATATATATATATATATATATATATATATATATATATATATATATATATATATATATATATATATATATATATATATATATATATATATATATATATATATATATATATATATATATATATATATATATATATATATATATATATATATATATATATATATATATATATATATATATATATATATATATATATATATATATATATATATATATATATATATATATATATATATATATATATATATATATATCGGGGCCTTAACAATAGATTTAAGGTTGTGGCCAGTGGGAGGTGTTAGCTAACATATGTAAGGGCATAAGTATTCCCTTTACAGAGATCATGGGTATGTTTAGGTGGGCGTTTGACTTATTGTTTGGAGACCTAAAACTGGGACTGTTTTTGATAAAATGTTAACGGGATGTGTTATGAAGTAAAACGAGTTAAGGGCTTTAAAGAGGGGAGTAATGAGATGCTTAGAGAATATATATGAGGTATATATAGGAGAAGGTTAGATGTCCATCATAGGTTGATGAGCCATTTTAGTTTTTGGTTCATGTTTTGATTATGTGTTTTTGGTTGTTAACTTTTTGCTAGTGCGCGGATGTTTGGGGAAGCTCAATCAGGTGAGTTTCATAGTCTTATGTTTACTATTGTTTTTGACTTCCAGATGGGATGGAAGAGACACTGTGGTATGTTATTTATAAATTATGTTGTGAATGGTTTGGCGTTGGTAATGGACGTATGTGTGCATACTTATATGATTAACTGCTAGTTGATTCTTGATTGTTTACGTTTTGACTTGGTACCAAGGGGTTGTTGACAAGGCGGGGACTTGGGGAGGTACATAGATGTGTGAGCATCTATGGGACCATGATGTTTGGTAAGGCGGGGAGCCTTGGATTGGGATTTGGTTCATAGGTGTTTGGATGCCTATAGGAGTATGGTGTTTGGTATGGCTGGGAGCCTGAGTTTTGGTTTGATTAGTTAAATCTTGAATGTTAGTTTGATAATGCATATTAGTATCACATTGTCCATATGTTTTTAACTTTTGGTTGTTACTCACATCTTATGGTTTGTTTTGGCGTTTGAGTCTAATCCTATGACTCTTACCAACATTATGTTGACATGTTTTAGTGTCTCTTTCAGGTGTGAATGTGGTTAAGCTTGAGGATAGAAGTGGCTAGACTTGGATGCCATAGGATTGCATATAGAAGGAGATCCCCGTTCCTTCTTAGTTTACCTTTATGTTTTTTTGATAAGTGATACATGTTGGCATCTATATGTTTGTTTGGTTTATGTTTATTGTTTGTCTTGGGTAAGTGGTAGGACTGTTACCTACTTACCTAGACTCCTGTTATGTTGAGGTATTGTCATGACATTTGTGTCGCCATTTATGACATTATATATGCGTTTAGGTTTTCTCTATAGAGACACCGTTTTTTGTGATGATATCCATACGTCGCGCCCCATATTCCGCCATGGTGGTGTGTGACAGTACTAAAGGCCCATAAAGCGTCACCGAGTTTGTTAGACCATGAAGCACGATTTTCTCCAATCGACCTCTCTAAAATCCTCTTCAAAGCTCGGTTTGAAACATCGACTTGCCCACTTGTTTGCGGGTGATAAGCCGTAGAAAGACGATGAGTAACTCTATATTTCTTTAAGACCTTCTCGAAGTGGACCTTACAAAAATGGGTTCCACAATCGCTTATAATAGCACGAGGGGTTCCAAACCGAGAGAATAGTTGCTTCAAAAACTTCACTACCACACGAGCATCATTAGTAGGTAAAGCCTTAGCTTCCACCCACTTAGAAAAGGTAGTCGACGGCGACGAGGATATACTTGTTACCATGAGACGATGGGAACGGCCCCATAAAGTCTATACCCCAAATGTCGAAATTCTCACACACTTGAATTATATTTTGCGGCATTTCATCACGTTGAGACGATTTTCCTTGACGTTGGCACAAATCACACGACTTCACAAGTGCGTGTGCATCACGATAGATAGAAGGCCAAAAGAAGCCGGCATCGAACACTTTCTTAGCCGTGAGATTAGCACCGTGGTGACACCTGTGGGTCCCTCGTGACAAGCTCTAAGGATGTTAGAATCTTCGACACCAAAAACACAACGTCGAACGAGTTGATCCGCACAAACCCAAAAGAGATAAGGGTCTTTCCAAAAATTGAACTTGACGTCACGAAAGAATTTCGCTTTGTTGTGTCGTCATACCCTTGATTATGAAATTGCCCGCATGGTAATTTGCAATGTCGGCAAACCATTGGGTGGTGTCTTTAGAAATCACTACATCGAGAGTCTCGAGAAGAAATGTTTCGGTGATTTCCTTGTTCTCGAAAACATCATTGTGAGGATCTTCTAGACGAGAGAGATGATCGGCCGCTAGATTCTCGGCTCCTTTTTGTCAAGCACGGTGACATCAAATTCTTGGAGGAGGAGCATCTAACGAAGCAATCTCGGCTTAGCATCTTGCTTAGCTAAGAGATACTTGATAGCCGAATGGTCGGTATACACTATGCTTTTAGTTAAGACGAGATAAGGTCGGAATTTCTAAAAAGCATAAACCACGGCAAGGAATTCCTTTTCCGTTGTGGTGTACTTTAATTGAGCCTCGATCATCGTCTTACTAGCATAATGGATAGGACGGAAATGTTTTTCATAACGTTGCCCTAAGACGGCCCCTATAGCATAATCACTTGCATCGCACATGATTTCAAAGGGTAATTCCCAATTAGGAGCAACAAAAATGGGAGCTTCGTAAGTTTCCTTTTGAGAGTTTCGAAAGCTCTAACACAATCTTCATTGAAATTAAAAGGAGCATCCTTCTCGAGAAGGTGTCTAATAGGTCGAGAGATTTTCGAAAAGTATTTGATGAAACAACGATAAAAGCCCATGGGGCCTAGGAAACTCCTAACTCCCTTAACGGTTTGGGATGAGGTAACTTGGCGATGACGTCTACCTTAGTTTTATCGACCTCAATCCCCGCTTTCGAGACCTTATGTCGTAGGACGATTCCTTGTTTACACATAAAATGACATTTTTCCCAATTAAGCACAAGATTGGTTTCTTTACAACGTTTTAACATTTGCTCGAGATTAGATAAACACGACGTGAACGAATTTCCAAACACCGTTGCAAAGTCCGAAAGGCATCCTACGATAAGCAAACGTTCCATAAGGACACGTAAACGTAGTTTTCTCTTGATCACGAGGGTCGATAAGGATTTGAAAGTAACCGGAAAAACCATCTAAAAAGCAATAGAATTCTGTTAATGCAATAATGACTAAAAACGTTACTTGCATTTTTCGGTCTCGCTTAGTTTTGATTACAATTGATAGGTGTAAAAACACCCATCCTTTTACCACTTATTTCTGGCTAAAACTAGACCAAAACACGTATTTAATATCATTTGTTTGGAATTATGCGTGGTTTTTGTGGTTATTGTGTTTTCAGAGTCAACCGGATGAATATTGAAGAAAACATGGGATTGCACGGGTTTTATCGAAGAAAAAGACTCAAGACGAAGTCTATTGTCCAAGAGATGCAAAATATTTGAAGTCATTGTGCCTATTTGAAGATTTATCGAAGAAAAGGGCCAAAGATGGAAGATTCATATATGTCGAAGAACTCGAGTCTATTAAACAAAAGATTATAAGACGAGTTGGAATTATTCACCGACACTTCTCAAAATCCAAAGTCGGAAACGTTTATTTAAAGAAACGTAAAAACTAGAGAAGAAAGAAGAAAAGAAGCCCAAAAACAAAGCCCATTCACAAAGCCCACAAGAGACGCCTATAAATAGGACTTCACTTCACAAATTTAGGGCGAGTTTTTTAGCTAGTTTTTCATTCTTTTCATTGTTCTCTAGTTTTAGAGAGAGAAAGTTCCCAACTTTCTCTCACTAAGATTTTTTCCTTTCTCCATTTTTATCTTTCAAGTTTTAAGCTTTTTGTATTTTTGGATTTCATTAATCTAATTCAAGTTAAGCTTTTAAGTTCTTTATTCTCATTCTACATTTCTTAGTTTGCTTTAATTTTTGATCCGATTGTTTCATTTCATACGGTTTGGATGATTGGATGAGTTCGTGATTAAAGGTTGATATTTCTTGTTCCTTTTAAAGTTCATACACGTATAAGCTATAGGCTTTCTATGCTTATTGGCTTATTCCTTGTTTTAGCTTATCGGTTTTCAGATTTCATCAAGGTTTTAGTCATTCAAAAGTTTCGTTTATAAAGTTTTTGATTTTATGTTTTCGAAAGTTGTCAAATTTAAGCTTTTTGAAGTGTTTAAGTTGCGGGTAAAATAGCTTATTGATTGTGCTTATTGAGTTCTAAGGCTGCCTCAAATTTCGGATCAACATTGCCTCCATCGCAATATTGGGGTTTGTACACATTCCGACGGATTTCTCATTTTGATCGCAATAACCGTTTGTGGTTTTACTTTGCGATCGGTTGTCATTTCCCCTTATTCCGATCTGGATTGCGATCGCGTATTGCGATCGCATATTCCGACGGGATTTAAGGTTACCATAACTCGAAACGCTGCCAAAATTTTGTTTGTTACATTCCGATCAAGACAACATTGCGATAGAGGAGTTTGGATTTCATACATTCCGATCTAGAACTCTCCGATAGGGCAACATTGCGACATAACAGACTTTGATATTCCGATGACCATTAAGCTGAATCATTCCGATGGCTTGGTTTTAATAACATTTCGATGGTTTTCAGTTTTGCATTTAAATCATCTAACTTTTATAGTTTACAAAGTTTTAAGTTTTAAGTATTTTCCTAATCAATATTTAGTTTAATCTTTCAAAGCTTATAATTTACTCAACGCCACTTACATTTATTTGATATTAGTTTAAAATAGATAAACAAACCAACACTCTTTTAGTAACCAAGAACAAATCATTCCACTTTAAACCGTGATTAATTCGAGGAGATACCGAGAACTAAACCTGAACCATAGCATAACGTTGTACCAAATGGCGCCGCTGCCGGCTCTTCTCGTTAAGATTAACAGTTTTTGTGAGAACTTGGATTTTGGGATCTGTTCACCGTGAACGTTACTTTTTCATAAAAAATTTCAAAAACACCAAAAAAAAATATATATAAAATTTTCAAAAATCCTAAAAATTAAAAAAAAAACATAAAAACCAAAAATATTTCTGCTTTGTTTTTGCCTTGTTAGTTCTTTTGCAGGTGCATGCGTACACGATCGACGTCTTATCAAGAGCCCGAGCCTCTCGAAGACTTAGACATGGCCGGTGTACAAAACAACAACAATAACCCACCTCAAAACAATAACAATCCACCTCTCAACAACAATAATAACAACAACAATGAGCCTCTACCCGAAAATCGCCCGATGATTGAACTTCTGCAAGCACATGTAGATGGCAACAACGATCCAATTGTCATACCCGCGATTGCAGCCAACAACTTTGAGCTCAAATCCGGTTTTATCCAGATGGTCTCTGCTCAACCATTCTTGGGGCGTACCATTGATGATCCTCATGACCACATCAAGAGATTCTTGCAACTCACGAATACGGTCAAATTCAATGGTGTTCCACAAGAGGTAATCCGTTTACAACTTTTTCCCTTTTCTTTAGAGGGACAAGCCCGACATTGGCTTGCTAAGGAACCGCCACAAAGTATTCTGACGTGAACGGATTTGGAGACCAAGTTTATAAACTACTTTTTCCAACCCTCTCGTACTACCGCTTTGCGGAATGAAATTATCAATTTTGAACAAAAGTACGATGAATCTTTTAGTGAATCTTGGGACCGTTTCAAAGATCATTTAAGAAAGTGCCCACAACATGGTTTTACCAAAGTGCACCAAATTAACACTTTTTATAATGGTTTAAGCATGAATGACCAAGATTCACTAAACAGTGCCTCGGGGGTAATATTTTGGTTAAGACTTCCAATGCCGCTTGGGATATCATTGAGAATAAGTCTCGTGTGCAAACCAAGAGTGTTCGGACCAATGTCGCTAGTGCTAGTACTAGTGACAGTGACAAGCGACTTGACAAAATTACTACGCTTCTTGAATCGCTTGTTACCCACACCGCTAACAACACCAACAGCATCAACGCTAAAAACGCTCACGACGCTCAAGTCAATGTTGTTAGCCAACCATGTGAGATATGCGAGGGTCCTCATTCTTACACCACTTGTACCGCCACCCAAGACTATCCTTCTGAGAATGTTAATGCAGCATACGGTACCTATCCTCCGGCCGCTTATCAAGCTCGCCCTCAAGGTGACCGCAACTTGCTTAGCTACCGCTCTAACAACTTTCTCTCACCGCCCGGTTTTCCTCCTAACAACCTAAACCAACAACAAAACCTCAATCGCCCTCCTCCACAACAACAACAACCTCGTGCACCATACATACCACCTCACAAACAACCATATCCACCTCAAAGAAATAACCAAGTTTACCAACAACCTGCTTATCAACCACCCACCTACAATGCTCCTCCCAACCAACCCACCGCATTACCTCAAGATGTGGAAACCTACATGAGGACCAATGATGTGATTGTGGACAATCTCCAACGAGAAGTGCGCAACTTGAAAGCAGACATGGTGAAACAAGGGAACGATCTGCGAGTTGATATGAGAAATGTCACACCCCACCATGGCGGAACATGGGGCGTGACGTATGGATATCATCACAACATGGTGTGTCTATAGAGATAACTATATGAAATAAGAAATGTCGTAAAAATGGTGACACGAAGGTCATGACAATATCTCAACAAATGCAAGGGTCTAGGTAAGTAAGTAACAGTCCTACTTCTTACCCAAGACAACAAATAACATACCAAAACAATCATATGTGTGCCACAGTATCACTTATTAAAATGAACAATCAAATAAAACTAAGAAGGAAACGGGGATTCTCCTTCTATATGCATTCCTAAGCTTCTCCAATCCTAGCCACTTATGTTCTCATGCTTAACCATAGTATCACCTGAAAGAGACACTAAAACACGTCAACATAAAGTTGGTGAGAGTCATAGGTTTAGACTCCAACGCTAAATCAGTTACAAGCTGTGAATAACAATCATCAACAAAAGAACATATGGACAATGTGTTAAAAATATGCATTAACAACTATCAATCAAGATTAATCATACCAAACCAATCCAAGGCTCCTACCTTGCCAAACAACATCATGGTACCATAGATGATCACACTATGTACCTATCCCAAGGCCACTACCTTGGCAAACCACAAGGCCACTACCTTGTGAAACCACAAGGCCACTACCTTGTCAAACCACAAGGCCACTACCTTTTCAAACCACAATAACTGAGACGGCACGTGTCCCCCGATCCAAATCATACACAATCAAGAATCACATAGCAGTTAATCACATAATGTACACACAAGTCCATCTCAAATCACAAACACATTTACAGCATCAATTTAGAAAATAACTAAACACAGTGTCTCTTCCATCCCATCTGGAAGTCAAAATCAATATTAAACATGGGACTATGAAACTCACCTGATAGCTTCTTCACAAGTCCTCGCACTAGCAAAAAGCTAACAAACCAAAAACACATAATCAAAACATGAACCAATCACTAAAACGGCTCATCAACCTATGATGGACATCTAGCCTCCTCCTATATAAATACCTCATTTATATGCTCTAATCATCTCATTACACCCCTCTATAAAGCCCTTAACTCCTTTTACTTCATAACCCGTCCCGTTAACATTTTACCCAAAACAGTCCCGTTTTTCATACCTTAAACTATGGGTCGATCTCACCCTTAAACATACCCATGATATCTGTAAAAGGAATATTCATACCCTTACATATGTTGGCTAACACCTCCCACTTGACCTAACCTTAAAGCTACTGTTAAGGCCCCGATATACATATATCTACTTTTGTCATTCCAGATTTCCTGATTTTAAACGTACTAAAAGTTTGTTACCATTAAGGGGTCTTACCCTAAACCACAACCTTAACCCAAGTGCAGATACTTATTAAAATATATAAACCATCTCTCACGTTCGTGAGAAGATCCCAATGCAACCCTAAGTACCCCAAACAACCCAAAACTTAAAAAGAAAACAGGCTGACTTCAAAACTGTATTGACCTCCAACAGTTTTAACCTGTTTTTGACCAACTTCCCTACCTCCAATTTAGTCCTAGTTTCTTGCATTAGAAATCCGCTTCAATTACCTTTTCAAGGATACTTGGATCGCATCTTGAATGTTCATAGAACTCCCGATATGATCAAAACAATTGACTCAAAATTCTGCCCAGTTTTTTAAAAATGGGTTTAACAAAATCAAGCACATTAATTAACCCTAATCCCTCTAATTACAAGCCCTAATTTATTTAATCATTATGAAATCATTATTATAACATTAATTTACTGTTCTTAAATTAAACCCTAACCTAAATCCATCATAAGATGATTAAAGAAAACATTAAACAATTTAATTGAAAAGAGTATTAAAGATTTTACCTTAGAATTTTTGAAAGAAGAAAAATTAATGAAGAACCCTAAAACCACCATTTATGCCGACCAAACCTTGATCTCCATGGATTTTATGAGTGTTTTGATTAATAAAAAGACTTTATATACTTTCTTAACAAGTCCTTGGCCCATGTACAAAAGCCCGGTTCCCTTTTTCCCTTTTTTCCCATTTTCTTTTCTTTTTTCACATAACTGACCTATACCCATTTAATTTCGTTTTTTTTCCTTTTTATTATTAATATATGTATTAATAATATTACCTTAATTTTCCTTAATTTATTTCAGCTCCTAAAGCCTCCAAAACCTCAAAACCGTAAAACTAGTCAGTTTTTACGCGATTACCGTAAAAGACTTAAAATATACACTTTTAAAAAAAATATCAAATTTTGAAATAAACTTTATAACTAAGTCCTAAATGACTTAAAACCATCCCAAAAAATATTCATATGGATAATTACCTCACCTGAGACCTCTAAATGTTAAACCGTAAATCCTAAAAAAAATACTATTACTATAATACTTATTCGTATACGTAAACACCACAATATCACCATTTTCATTTCATAGTCATCACTTGTGAGCTCATGAACATGAAATAACCGTTCCTTGATTTACTTATAAGTACTTCTATACTCATAAATGATAACCACACCAACCTCGATCACACAAAATAAACACGTAAACACACAGTTCAAGTAAGCACACATAAAATAACTTAAAAGTAAGACCAAGTGACGAACCTCAAAACCACGGTTGTCACAAGAAACACTTTGGCAAGTCAAACGAATGACTTAAAGAACATGATGGCTAGTTTCTTCCAAGGTAATCAACCCTCTTCTTCGGGTACTCTTCCGAGTAACACCGTTGCGAATCCAAGAGGGGAGATGAAAGCAATCACCACTCGCAGTGGCAAAGGTACCAAGGAACCCGAGCTTCCTATACCTCCACCGGTGATTGTGACTAAGGAGAACGAGTCACCTGCTCCTATTCCTCATCCTTCTACTTCCCCAATTTCTCCACCTCTTACTTCTACCGCTCCTCCACCCAAGGATGTGAGTGATCCTATTCTCCCAAAGACTTCCTCTTCTTCCGATATACCTTAACCATCTAGGTTGAGGAAAGAGAAGCTCAAAAGCAAGGATGATATTCAAGTTTCGAACTTTCTTAAAATGTTTAAACAATTGAATTTTACAATCTCCTTCGCTGAGGCTCTCGCTCACATGCCTAAATACGCGAAAATGTTCAAAGATCTTTTTAGCGACAAGGAGACGCTTCTTGATATTGCTAACACCCAACTTAATGAGAATTGCTCTGTAGTGCTCTTAAGGAAATTGCCAACCAAGCTTGGTGATCCGGGTCGTTTCTTAATCCCTTGCAACTTCCCGGGAGTAGAGAATTGCATGGCCCTAGCCGATCTAGGTGCCAGTATTAATTTAATGCCTCTAAGCGTTTGGAAGCAATTATCTCTCCCTGAGCTAGTCCCAACCAAAATGACTTTGGAATTAGCTAACCGTACGGTTGCTTATCCAGTGGGGATAGCCGAAGACATCTTTGTAGGAGTCGACAAATTCACTTTTCCTGCCGATTTCGTCGTCGTTGACTACGACATGGACCCTCGTGTGCCATTGATCGTTGGTCGTCCATTCTTGAGGACCGGTCGCACTCTCATCGATGTTGAAGCCGGTGAGATTATCATGAGAGTGGGTGACGATAAAATCGTCTTCAACATGGGAAAGTTGTCTAAACAGCCTTATTCATTCGAGAGTGTTAATTGTATTGACGTTCTTGATGAGGCTTGTGAAGAACACTTCAAAGATGCTTGTAAAAGTATTCCTACCTCTCTTCCCAATGTTGAGACCGTTTCCTCTATTGACTCATCACTATCTCTATTTGGAGAAAGTGATTTCCTTTGGAAAGATTTGGAAGCCACCATGGGAGATGTGAACTTAGCTAATGCCGATTCTCCCACCGATTGGGATGTAGATATTCGCCTCATTGAGAACCTTCTTAAAGAAGACAATATTCCTCCTCCATCTCCCAAGGCTATTGTTATCGATGCACCGACTTTGAATACGCCTCCAATCGAAAATCCTCCGGATTTAGAAATTAAGGAGTTGCCGCCCCATCTCGAGTACGTGTTTCTTGAAGAAAAGAAGAAGTCGCCCGTCATTATCGCGAAGGACTTGAAAGAAGAAGAGAAATCTCGCCTCATCGCCGTGCTTAAAGATCATAAGAAGGCAATTGCTTGGAAAATTTCCGATATCCGCGGAATTGATCCGAACTTTTGTACTCACAAGATTCTCATGGAAGATGACTTTAAACCCGCAATCCAGAGCCAAAGAAGGGTTAATCCTCGAATTCATGACGTCATCAAACAAGAGGTTATCAAACTTCTTGATGCCGGCTTGATTTACCCTATTTCGGATTCACCTTGGGTAAGTCCCATCCATTGTGTGCCCAATAAGGGAGGAATAACCGTTGTTCCTAATGAACACAACGAGTTGATTCCCACTCGTCTCATTACTGGGTAGAGAGTTTGTATCGAATATCGCAAACTCAATGATGCCACGAGAAAAGATCACTTTCCTCTTCCTTTCATGGATCAAATGATCGAGCGTCTTGCGGGTAATGACTATTACTGCTTTTTAGACGGTTTCTCCGGGTAGTTTCAAATTCCCATCGAACCCAAGGACCAAGAAAAGACCACATTCACTTGTCCCTATGGAACATTTGCTTACAAACGCATGCCTTTTGGTTTATGCAATACTCCTGGGACATTCCAAAGGTGTATGATGGCTATCTTCCATGACATGGTGGAAGACACTATGGAAGTATTCATGGATGATTTCTCGGTTTATGGTGATTCTTTCTCTGTCTGCCTTGCCAATTTAGAACGTACGCTTAAGCGGTGTGAAGACACTCGCCTTGTTCTTAATTGGGAAAAATGCCATTTCATGGTAAAAGAGGGCATCGTGCTAGGACACAAAATCTCCAAATCCGGTCTTGAAGTAGACCGTGCTAAAGTCGATGTTATTTCTAAGTTGCCTCCACCTTCAACCGTGAAGGGTGTGAGAAGTTTTCTCGGTCATGCGGGCTTCTACCGTCGATTCATTAAAGTTTTTTCTCAAATCGCTCGCCCGATGACCCACCTCTTGGAAAAAGACACTCCTTTTATCTTTTCCAAAGAGTGTCTTGAAGCCTTCAACTTGCTTAAGGATAAGCTAACTAAGGCACCCGTCTTGGTTACCCCTAATTGGGAGTTGCCTTTCGAGTTGATGTGCGATGCTAGCGACTTTGCTATTAGAGCGGTTCTGGGCCAAAGAGTGAACAAACACTTCCAACCGATCCATTACGCTAGCAAGACAATGACGGGGGCTCAATTGCATTACACGACAACCGAAAAAGAGCTTCTAGCTGTTATCTATGCTTTTGAAAAATTTCGCCCCTATCTTGTCCTTTCTACCACAATCGTTTACACCGATCATTCTGTGTTGAAGTACTTGTTAACTAAACAAGATTCCAAACCAAGACTTCTTCACTGGGTTTTGCTACTCCAAGAATTTAAAATCGAAATTCGCGATAAGAAAGGAGCTGAAAACCTAGCCGCGGATCATCTTAGTAGACTTGAGGATCCTTACCAAGGGGATCATCCGAACAAAGAGATCAATGACTCTTTTCCCCTGGAGACCTTAATGTCTATCAACTCGACTTCTGATGAAACCCCGTGGTTTGCGGACATTGCAAACTACTTGGCGGGTGGAATTCTCGTTGACGGGTTAACATCCCAACAAAAGAAGAAGTTCTTCAAAGACATTAAGACTTACTTTTGGGATGACCCGTATCTATTCAAACAATGTGCCGATTTGATTATTAGCCGATGTGTTGATGGACCGGCAGCTTTAGAAATCCTTGACGCTTGCCACAAAGGACCCACCGGTGGTCACTTTGGTCCGAACTACACCGCCAAAGAAGTGTTTGACTCGGCATTTTATTGGCCCACCATTTATCGTGATTCTCACGAGATGGTTAAACGTTGTGATGCTTGCCAAAAACAAGGCAAGATCACACATAAAGACGAGATGCCTCAGAATTTCATTCAAGAATGTGAAATCTTTGATGTTTGGGGTATCGACTTTATGGGGCCATTCCCTTCCTCTAAAGGAAACAAATACATCCTCGTAGCCGTTGACTACGTTTCAAAGTGGGTTGAAGCCAAAGCTTTACCTACTAATGATGCAAGGGTGGTTTGTAACTTTTTGAAATCGCTATTCGCTAGATTCGGTGTGCCTCGTGCCATTATTAGTGATCGCGGGACTCATTTTTGCAATGACCAATTCGCAAGAGTCATGGCTAAGTATGGTCTAAATCATCGTCTTTCCACCGCCTACCACCCACAAACTAATGGCCAGGATGAAATCTCTAACCGAGGATTAAAGCGAATTCTTGAACGAACCATGGGAGAGCATCGTGCCTCATGGGCCGATAAACTTGATGATGCTCTGTGGGCTTTTCGTACCGCATACAAGACTCCGATTGGTTGTACACCATATCGTCTCGTGTACGGGAAAGCATGCCACCTCCCCATTGAGTTGGAACACAAGGCTTACTGGGCCTTGAAGTGGGCTAATTTTGATATCAACAAAGCCGGTGACCTACGCAAGATCCAACTCAATGAGTTGAATGAACTCCGTAATGAGGCTTATGAAAATTCTTTGATCTATAAGGAAAAGACTAATCTCATTCACGACTCTAAGATTAAAAACCGAGAGTTCCAAGTTGGAGACAAAGTTTTACTCTTTAACTCTCGGTTGAAAATCTTTTTGGGCAAGCTGAAATCTCGTTGGTCCGGCCCATTCACCATTGCCCAAATTTTCCATATGGTACTCTCGAGCTCGCTCAACCTAATGGACCTAATTTTAAGGTGAATGGCCAACGAGTGAAGTTGTACTTTGGTGAGGACATCTCTCATGAGATGATTCCATCCCTCACCACGTTCCCTATGAACTAATTTTGGGTCGAGTCAGGCTCGTGACTCGGTTATCAAAAACAAGCGCTCCTCGGGAGGCAGCCCGAGTATCTATCCTTTTCTGTTTTAACCTCCTAAGTGTAGGGGGGCCTCTATAGGTATTTGTGTTTGTGTGGTGATGTGATTACAGGGATAAATGCACTTATGGAACCTTTGAAGAACCGTGCTCCCGTGTTATCCGAAATCCGGTTCTATATCTCAACTATCGTGATTCAGTTTTCTTCATACTCACATTTGAAATTGATCACTTTAGTCTTCTCTTCCTTAGCTTGATTTAACCAACGTGCACAATGTCATAAGTGTAGGGGAGACTTTTCCCACATGCTTAAACATTGAGGACAATGTTTATCTTAACTGTAGGGGGGACTTCTATCGAAGTTTTAAGTGGACTTTTCCATGAAAAAGCCTTCATTTAACCGGAAAATCATCTTTTTCAGCATTTTTCAAAATTTTAATTAACTTTGTCCATGTAGTCGTAATTTTTAAATTTTTATCGTTGCTTTCATATGTATATATCCCGCGATAAAGTCAAAAATATTAATAAAGTGGTGTAGCTAGTTTAGAAGCCTTTGACATATTAGGCCCGTTTACTCATCGTCTTTCTACGGCTTATCACCCGCAAACAAGTGGGCAAGTCGAGGTTTCAAACCGAGCTTTGAAGAGTATTTTAGAGAGGTCGATTGGAGAAAACCGTGCTTCATGGTCCGACAAACTCGATGACGCTTTATTGGTCTTTAGTACCGCTTATAAGACACCTATCGATTGTAGTCCTTATAAGTTAGTCTATGGGAAGAATTGTCATTTGCCCATTGAATTGGAGCATAAGGCATATTGGTCCCTTAAGCATGCTAATTTTGATTTAAAGACAACGGGGGATTTCCGGAAAATACAATTGAATGAATTGGATGAAATAAGAGACAATTCTTATGAATATTCATTGATTTTCAAAGAAAAGACTAAAAAGTTTCATGATGCAAAGATTAAAAACCGGGTTTTTAACGTTGGTGATCAAGTGTTACTTTTTAACTCTCGATTAAAGATATTTTCCGGGAAATTGAAATCTCGTTGGTCGGGTCCTTTCACCATTACACAAGTGTTTTCTTATGGGACCATCGAGCTAGCTCAAAATGATGGTCCTAACTTCAAGGTGAATGGACATAGGCTTAAGCACTACTTTGGTGGGGAAGTTCCTTCATTGGATGACCTCGACCAAGTCACCTTCCCCAATGATAATTAACATTGAGGGGATCGAGTCGAGCTCATGACTCGGTAATCAAAAACGAGGTGCCTCGTGGGGGAGATCCCATGCTTATCCATTTTATGCTTTCTAATAAATAATGAGAAGGGATTTGTGCCCCTCCAACTCGTTGTCTCGTGGTTGTTTGTGATTGTGTTATCTAGATCATCATCATCACTACGATTGATGACTCTCGTGTTCGTCTACGTTAGTCTCCATCTTTTTCTTGAAGAAGTTTTTCACGAATCCATGACATATCCTTTATTGTTCTAACAATTATCTTTTAGCATAATTAATAAACGGCTTTAAATATATTGTTGATCACCCTTTCCATGTTAGATCCTAAGCATTCGACTCTTCGTCTCTAGTATGGGGGTGCTCCACCTTTAGAATCGAAAGATTGAGGATAATGTTTAATTTTAGTATGGGGGGTGAATATATACTTGCTTTGCTATGCCCTCACGTTTTCCAACTTTCAACGTTTTGTTTTGTTTCGTTGCTAATAAGGCTAAAAATGGCCAAATTTTAAAATTTTTCTTAGTTTTAATAAGTTTTTTTAAGACACGTATGTATATTTTCCTATGGGTAGAATAAGAGATAATTTTTGACTTGATGGGCATTTGGAGCCCTTTACATTCCTTAACCCGCTAATTCAAGTTTTGCTAGACTTTTATATAAGGAACTTTAAAATGCGAAAGTCTTAGCTCATTCGGGTTAAGAACAAGAACTTTTCGCAAGTTCCTATAATTGATCCTAGAAAGTCACTTATCAAGGGAACTATAAAATGCATTCTCTGAACTTGAAAAAGTCCAAGAAAGTGCAAGATCCTATAGGTGGCTTGAAAACCCAAAACTTTGATTTGATATATTCTTAATGAAAGCTAATCCAAATTTGGCTTAATTTTGACTTGCATGGCTAAGTATTCACGAGTCTCTTTAATTAGAGGTCTTTAAATAGTGAAGAAAGAGAAATGATAGAGTTAGACAAGTGATCATGCTAAACGTAGAACATGAAAATATTCTTTCAAAAACTCATATGTTTTTAATTATGGCTTTTCCTCCCATAAGATCAATGCATTAGGAATAAATATAATTGCAATAAGTAAGGTCGTACGATTTGAAAGGTTACTTAGCTTCTAGAACAAGATAATTTAAAAGTTGCTCGGGGTTGAATAGAGTTCATAGCCAAGGCATAACTTATTGAAGCGGGAGGCGAAGATTGGTGAAGATCCAAAAAGGCCCTAACAAGGCGGGAGCTCTATTTTGTTGCTAAAGATCCAAGATGATGTGAAGTATCATTATTCCAAAATCAATATGAAGGATCAAGACTCACGACAAAAAGCAATCAACTCCCATAAAGATCATGGAGAAGTCTATCCGAAAAGACCCTAACAAGGTATGAGGATAAATAGATCCAAGTCCGAAAAGGAGGCGGATCGTTGTATCTCAAAATCCCAATTAGAGATTGAAGAAATAATCATGAAGTCGTGGTCAACAAAGTTGGAGTACCCCTCAAAAGTCTCCAAGTGAAGAAACTCTATAACGATGAGAAGACCATTATCTCAAGAACGTCTCTCAAGATATGAAGTATGAAGTACATGCCAAATATCGGCCCGAGAAAGGTCTCAAATCGTGAACTGAGTTATGCCAAGATATGAACTATTGATCAAATCGTCCTACTTTGCTTTCAGCCTAATTAACTATCGAAATAAGTCCAAAAATGCATCTTCATGATCATTCTAAGACAAAAATAAAATATAAGAGATACAACTAGGAATAAGGGAGTTTAAGCATATAATTAAGCCATGTGTGTAAGTGTTTGATTTGCTAACTTATAATAACAATGATCTCGTTTTTAAGCTTAGTTTAGGGAACGTGAAACTTGAGGGTGATAAATCTTCGCAGCACCGAAGCCCTAATGTAAGTCCTTGATCTCTTTGCAAGTTATTTCCATATAGCTATTTTCAAGTGAAAATGGTTTTCTATCCTTTTGTTTCCTTTAAAGTTTTAATTTCTCTTAGTACTTTAATTTTTGTTTAGTGGTATTTTAATAAGGCCAAGGTTGATTTATTATGAGAAAAGTGTAAATTTGCTTTATCACTAAGCATTGCATGATGGCATGGCAATGGTTAAGTGTAGGGGATTTGATAGGTGTGAAAACACCCATCCTTTTACCACTTATTTCTGGCTAAAACTAGACAAAAACACGTATTTAATATCATTTGTTTGGAATTATGCGTGGTTTTTGTGTTTATTGTGTTTTCAGAGTCAACCGGATGAATATTGAAGAAAACATGGGATTGCACGGGTTTTATCGAAGAAAAAGACTCAAGACGAAGTCTATTGTCCAAGAGATGCAAAATATTTGAAGTCATTAAGCCTATTTGAAGATTTATCGAAGAAAAGGGCCAAAGATGGAAGATTCATATATGTCGAAGAACTCGAGTCTATTAAACAAAAGATTATAAGACGAGTTGGAATTATTCACCCACTTCTCAAAATCCAAAGTCGGAAACGTTTATTTAAAGAAATGTAAAGACTAGAGAAGAAAGAAGAAAAGAAGCCCAAAAACAAAGCCCATTCACAAAGCCCACAAGAGACGCCTATAAATAGGACTTCACTTCACAAATTTAGGGCGAGTTTTTTAGCTAGTTTTTCATTCTTTTCATTTTTCTCTAGTTTTAGAGAGAGAAAATTCCCAACTTTCTCTCACTAAGATTTTTTCCTTTCTCTATTTTTATCTTTAAAGTTTTAAGCTTTTTGTATTTTTGGATTTCATTAATCTAATTCAAGTTAAGCTTTTAAGTTCTTTATTCTCATTCTACATTTCTTAGTTTGCTTTAATTTTTGATCCGATTGTTTCATTTCATACGGTTTGGATGATTGGATGAGTTCGTGATTAAAGGTTGATCTTTCTTGTTCCTTTTAAAGCTCATACACGTATAAGCTATAGGCTTTCTATGCTTATTGGCTTATTCCTTGTATTAGTTTATCGGTTTTCGGATTTCATCAAGGTTTTAGTCATTCAAAAGTTTTGTTTATAAAGTTTATGATTTTATGTATTCGAAAGTTGTCAAATTTAAGCTTTTTGAAGTGTTTAAGTTGCGGGTAAAATAGATTATTGATTGTGCTTATTGAGTTCTAAGGCTGCCTCAAATTTCGGATCAACATTGCCTCCATCGCAATATTGGGGTTTGTACACATTCCGACGGATTTCTCATTTTCATCGCAATAACCATTTGTGGTTTTACTTTGCGATCGGTTGTCATTTCCCCTTATTCCGATCTGGATTGCGATCGCGTATTGCGATCGCATATTCCAACGGGATTTAAGGTTACCATAAGTCGAAACGCTGCCAAAATTTTGTTTGTTACATTCCGATCAGGACAACATTGCGATAGAGGAGTTTGTATTTCATACATTCCGATCTAGAACTTTCCGATAGGGCAACATTGCGACAGAACATTCTTTGATATTCCGATGACCATTAAGCTAAATCATTCCGATGGCTTGGTTTTAATAACATTCCGATGGTTATTAGTTTTGCATTTAAATCATTTAAGTTTTATAGTTTACAAAGTTTTAAGTTTTAAGTATTTTCCTAATCAATATTTAGTTTAATCTTTCAAAGCTTTTAATTTACTCAACGCCACTTACATTTATTTGATATTAGTTTAAAATAGATAAACAAACCAACACCCTTTTAGTAACCAAGAACAAATCATTCCACTTTAAACCGTGATCAATTCGAGGAGATACCGAGAACTAAACCTGAACCATAGCATAACGCTATACCAACGACAATATGTAAAAACAAGCATTTACGAAAACAACGAAAAACGAATTCTTGAGTTCAAGTATTTTTCATTTTACCCATTTTCACTTAAGGTATGGATAAACAAGTACTAACCTTAATCAAATGATCAAGTGATTTAATCTTTTCTTAAAACTCACTTTTTATTAAATGTGACAAGTTTTTATTAAACTTTATTTTTAAGAAAATGTTTTATTAAATTAATTATTTGAAATTTGAAAATGGCATATTCTTATTTGGTTAAGAATATCCTTTCAGGATATTTTTTATACCCAGATAAGACCTCCACCACTAAAGGACAAAAAGGAGCGGAGTCTAGTCCGGCGGTACCTTAGCGCCTAGGCGGTACCTTATCGATAAGGTACCGCGGGCTAAGATAAGGTACCGCGGGCAGATATAGCCGTTGGCTCCTTTGTCCTATAAATAGTGGACCATTCTCAGCTTTTCACCTCACCTCTTTTGCACATTTATTTCCAGATTCAAACCCCTTCTTTAATCACTCAAATCTTTGATCATTTGTTTGATTATTACTTGTTTAAGAAGTGAATCTTGTTCTTCCATCCCTTCCTCTCCAAGTGCAAAGAGAAGAACACTATCCTAGTGAAGTGTTGAGTCCACCACCAAAGATCCATTGAAGATCTAATTTTATACACTTGTAGTTGTGTCATAGTTGTGAAGATCTAAGTAGTTGTGTCTATTTGGAAGTTGTGTATGTACTAAGTATAGTTGTGTAGATTGGTCCTAGCTACGATTAGGGCTCGACTTTTAGCTTAGAGTCAGAAATTGGTTAAGCAACGTGTACGGTTTTCTCCACCATAAGGAGCTTGTTGTGTAGTGAACTCTCGAGTAAGGAGTACTCGAGGAGTGGAGTAGTAAAGAGGAGTGAGCTTCGTTGCCGAACCACTATAAATCCTTGGTGTTTGGTTTGATCTTTCTTTACCCTTAACTCTTTACATTCTTTATTCTTTATGCATATACATGTGTTAGTACTAGATTAGTTACACTATCATTCTTTATTCTTTGTGGATATATTTTTGTTAGTATTAGTTACACTATCATTGTTCATATTGTGCATAAGAATATTTCACATATTTCCTCAAGCCTAAGTTTTTGAAAAAGGATTTTTGGAAACCACATTTTAACAAGTAAATATAAGAACTATTCAACCCCCCCCCCCCCCCCCTTCTAGTTTCTACAATTGGTATCAGAGAAGGTTGCTCAAGAATCTTTAAAGTGTATTGTATTTTAAAACTTGAATCGATCTATGGATTCCAACAAGTACCTAGAAGGGCAATCTATGCTAAGACCACCACTTTTTGAAACCGATAGTTTTTGGAAAAATAGATTTGAAACTTATGTGAAATCAAAAGATTTAGATCTTTGGCATGTTATTACCAATGGTGATTTTCCTTTCAATTTAATGAAGTTTCTAAAACAAAAGAATTTGTCACTTTTGACAAAGCTAATGACGATACTAAAAAGAAACTTTCAAAAAATAACGAGGCTAAAATGGTGATTTATAATGCTTTGCCTAAGAAAGAGTATGAAAGAATTTTTATGTGTGAAACCGCTAAAGATATTTGGAACACTCTTTTAGTAACCCACCAAGGTAATAGCCAAGTCAAAGAAAGCAAAATCGATCCTTTTGTCCAACAATATGAACAATTTGTCATCTTCGAAGATGAAACTATTGATAGTGCATTTGCTAGGTTTAACACCATTATTACTAGTCTAAAAGCACTTGATGAAGGTTTTTCTAGCAAGAAGAATGTTAGGAGGTTTCTAAGGGCCTTACATCCAAAGTGGAGAGCAAAAGTCACAGCGATTAAAGATTCGAAAGATCTCTCTACTTTATCACTCGATGAACTCATAGGAAACTTGAAGGTTCATGAGATGATAATTTTGAAGGACTCGGAATTAGTGAAAACCAAGAGTGAAAGGAAATCTCTTGCACTTAAAGCCAAGAAGGCACAAAATGACCATGACAGTTCCTCAGAAAGCGATGACGAGGAGTATGCATTGGCGGTGAGAGATTTCAAGAAGTTCTTCAATAGACGAGGCCAACACGTTAGGCAACCCAACTATGACAAGAAACCATTGTCAAAGAATCGATTTGTCATGAACGAAAAAGGTGATAGGAATTGCTTTAGATGTGGTGATCCAAATCACTTCATTGGTGATTGTCCAAAGCCCGCTCGTGATAAGAACCACACGGCATTCGTTAGTGGCGCTTGGAGCGATAGCGGTGAAGATGATGATGACAACCCCAATGAGGAGAAATTTATTATGGCTCACACTTCTAAAGAGGTACATTCTGAAACCGAATATTATAGCAATGATAGTTCCACTTTAGATGATATTGAATTTGAAGGCAAATATGATAGCTTACACAAACTTAGTCTTAAATTCATAGAAAAGAATAAAACCTTAAAATCAACCAAAACTAAGCTTGAAAATGAGATCAATGAACTTAGGGAGAAATTAGCTAAACTTGAGAAAAACAAAGAGGTTGATTTAGGTTGCTTAAGTTGTGAGAAACTTAGATTAGAGAATGAAGATCTCAAGAGCACCTCCATTAAATTGGAAAAGTTCATGAAAGGTACTAGTGCTCTTGATGATATGTTAAACAATCAAGTTCATTCTAAGGAAAGACTTGGTCTAGGTTTTAACTCAAATGAAGCCTCAACTAGTGAACCAAAACAAGTCAGGTTTTCACAAAAAACGCCCACTGGACGCGGTTCCAAACTGTATGGCGCGGTTCCTTATCACTGTGGAACCGCCGCCATAGATAAGGTACCGCGGCCAGAAGATGAATTTTGTGAAAATCTTGAACTTTCTGAAAAGTCTAAGTTAGATGAAAAACTAAATCATCTTACTGTTAATAAGGTACAATTACCCATACTTGACGACAATGCTATTGGTAAGTTCTACAAGCCTTTAAGTAAACCTCTCATGGGAAATAGAAGTTTATCTAGACTATCCTCTACTCCACCTAGAGTACGGAATGAGTCTAAGCCTAGAAATAGAACGACAACGCCTAGAAGAGATAATCAAAACAACTCACGACCTAGAAGTAAAACTCCAACACCTAGAAAGAATAATAATAACTCTAAACCTAGATCAAACACACCTAGGAGAAGTAATGAACAACAAAATGGTTACATGAATTACTACCCTCCTCCATTTTGTTCTCCATGGGGAATCCCCTCCTCATTCATGCATCCCAACCAAATGCAAGAGATATTTGGAACTATCAATTTTGGACCCATGAGATATTGGGGACCATATGTTTGATCTTGTGTGTTGTTACCTAGATATACTTGGGAATTGATTTGGAGCCCGATGAGTGGATTAAGGATAGTGGATGTTCTAAACACATGACGGGTAATCGAAGTTTGTTCTCGCATTACAAAGCATATGATGGAGGTAACGTCACATTCGCTAGTAGTCTACGTGGTAATATCATTGGCAAAGGTACGGTTTCTCTTGACTCCATGACCATTGAAAATGTTGAGCACGTAGATAACTTAGGTTTTAACCTTTTAAGTATAGGTCAAATTTGTGATAATAAGTGTAAGGTCATCTTTTCGGAATATGACAGTGAAATTGTAAAAGATGGAAAAGTCATTGGAAAAGGTGTTAGAAAGCATGGGCTTTATGTCATCAAGGTTAATAAGAAGTCAAAAGACAACATATGTCTTGCGACTATAGATGATAGTTCTACTCTTTGTCATAGGAGATTAGGTCACGCTAATATGCGTTTAATTCAATCTTTAGTCTCTAAGGAGTTGGTAAGACACCTCCCCAAGATTAAGTTTGATAGTCACTTTTGTGATTCTTGCAAAGTTGGAAAGCAAGTTCATCAAGTCACAAAGCCAAGAATTTGGTTTCGACCTCTCGGTGCTTAGAGCTCCTACATATGGATCTCTTTGGACCTTCCGCCATACGTAGTTATGGAGGTAACCTTTATACCCTAGTTATAGTTGATGACTATTCTAGATTCACTTGGACTAGATTTTTGGCATCTAAGAATGAAGCTTTCGATCACTTCGAAATCTTTAGTCGAAGAATTCAAAATCATCTAGGATGTTCAATTGTTTCTATTAGGACGGATCATGGTAGGGAATTTGATAATGAAGTGCAATTTGGTGCCTTTTGTGAAGCTCATGGTATTACGCATAACTTCTCGGCTCCTCGCACTCCACAATCAAATGGGGTAGTTGAAAGGAAGAATAGGACTCTCCAAGAGATGAGTAGGACGATGTTAAACGAGCAATCCTTGCCTCAAAAGTTTTGGTGCAATGCCGTGGACACATCGACTTATATTCTCAACCGAATTCTTATTCGACCTTTCCTAGGAAAGACCCCCTATGAGATTCTTAAAGGTAAGAAACCCTCATTAGAATACTTTAGGGTGTTTGGAAGCAAGTGCTTTATCCTCAACACCAAAGACTACCTTACCAAGTTTGACCCAAAGTCTTACGAAGGTATCCTTTTAGGTTATTCCCAAACTAGTAAAGCTTACATAGTCCTAAATAGAACCACGGGGGTTATTGAAGAATCACTCAACGTAACCTTTGATGAAACCCCTCCTTCACCCAAGACACCACCATTGGTTGATGATGACTTGGATGAATTAGAAGTAGTTAAAGCCAAAGAGGTTAGAAAAATAGGAGTTGAAGACCTTAGTGTTGAAAAGGAAGTAAACATTAAGGAGTCTAGGGATCATACTCTCAATAATGTCATTGGTGACCTAAATCAAAGGACCCTAAGATCTCAAGTCCAAAACCAAAGCAACTTCTTTTGTTTTGTCTCCTTGATTGAACCAAAGAATGTTAAAGAAGCTTTGATGGATGAGAGTTGGGTCATTCCGATGCAAGAAGAATTTAATCAATTCGTTGCCAATGATGTTTGGGAACTTGTTCCTCCACCTAGAAGTTCTACCATTATAGGAACCAAATGGGTATTTAGGAATAAGCTAGATGAGAATGGTGTTGTGTCTCGTAACAAGGCTAGACTTGTAGCTCAAGGCTATAATCAACAAGAAGGGATTGATTATGATGAGACATATGCACCGGTAGCTAGATTAGAATCTATTAGAATCCTTTTAGTCTACGCTTGTGCCTTAGATTTTAAGCTTCAACAAATGGATGTAAAGAGTGCATTTATTAACGGTTTGATCAATGAGGAGATATATGTGGCTCAACCTCCCGGCTTCATTGATTTTGAGAAACCGGACCATGTTTACAAGCTTAAGAAAGCACTTTATGGACTCAATCAAGCACCTAGAGCTTGGTATGATAGACTTAAAGCGTTTCTTGTTAAACATGAGTATACCATGGGAATGGTAGACAATACACTCTTTACAAAGAAGAAAGGTCCTCACCTCATAATCGTACAAATATATGTTGATGACATTATATTTGGCTCAACTTGTCAAGAATTGTGTGATGACTTTGCCAAAATCATGCATGATGAGTTTGAAATGAGTATGATGGGAGAACTTAACTTCTTTTTAGGACCTAAAATTAAACAAATGGACGACGGTATTTTCTTTAGTCAATCTAAGTACGCTAAAGAAATGCAAAAGAAATTTGGATTAGAAGAATCTAGACCAATGAAGACCCCTATGGCCTCGGATACTAAACTCACCGTAGATGATGATTGTGAGTCGGTAGACAACACCAAATATAGAGGTATGATTGGTAGTTTGTTGTACCTAACGGCCAGTCGACCGGATATCATGTTTAGTGTTTGCCTTTGTGCTCGCTTCCAAGAGGCTCCCAAAACCTCTCACCTTGAAGCGGTTAAGCGTATCTTCCGATACATTAAAGGCACTATACAGTTAGGATTATGGTATCCTAAAGGGACCGGCGTAGAACCATTGTCTACGCGGACTCGGATCATGCGGGAGACTATGTGGACCGGAAAAGCCCTAGTGGAGTTTGTACCTTCATGGGTTGTTGTTTAACTTCTTGGTTCTCCAAGAAACAAACCGCTCTTGCGATATCCACCACGGAAGCCGAGTATGTGAGTGCCCAAAAAGAATGCCAACAAGCTCTATGGATGAAGCAAACGCTTGTTGATTACGAGATTTCTCTTGATGATGTTCCCATCATGTGCGATAATAAAGGAGCTATAGACCTAAGCAAGAATCCCGTGGAACATTCGCGAACCAAACACATAGAAATTAGACACCATTTCCTTAGGGATAATGTTAAAAAGGGGAACATTACTATTGAAAAGGTGCCCTCCGAGGACAACTTAGCTGATATCTTCACTAAGCCACTTAAGAGGGAACATTTTAATTACTTGCGTCTAGGTCTAGGATTAATGGAACATCTTCCTTAAATTCTTTTCTTCTTGTGTGTTTTCTTTTACCTCTTTGAGTCCTTGAGTCTTTTAAACTCCTTTTGAAAAATCTTCTCCTCTCCTTTTCAAAATTCTCAAAGTCTCTTTCGAAAATGGTTGAGAAATTCGTTTGACATTGTTAATTCAATCTAAAAACGATTTTTCATAGATTGTCGCTATTAATCTAGAGCTTACATAATTCATATATATGATTCTCTCAAACATAGCAAGAACAAGATTGAATCATGGAGGATCATTATTTCATGACTTAAGGTCTTGTCTTACACACCTCCTACATTGATTTTTTAATCCATGTATTTTGGTCAAATCTCTATTTGGTAAGTTTGCATATGTTTTCTTTGTCTATCTTTGCTTTTAAGCATATCCCTATGATAAGTTAGACTAGAAAAATAAGATTTGCTGAAAAATCTTCCTCCAAACACCAATCCCTGCTTCTGTAGGCGGTTCCATATGTGAACCGCGGTACCTTATTGATAAGGTACCGCCACCCTAGATAAGGAACTGCCTATAGTGGCCTTCCTTTTTCGGGTTTTTTTGTCTAAAACTCAAGATTTGCTCCAACATTTTTGAGAATCTTTGTTTCAAACCCTTTGACCACCCCAAAAATACCCTAAGCCTTCCCTATTTAAACCATAAGCATTTTGCATTACTTCACATCCAAAATATCTTATTCTCCAAATGAAAGCCTTGAATCTCCTCCATTTTCTCCAATTGCTTTCAATCCAAACCCACCTAAGAACACTCTTAATCACATGTCTCCTACCAAGAATGTTGATTGTGGAACATCTTTTCTTCCACCACCACCCTTTAGTGTTCTTCCTCCTTCTCATGATAATGTCATGCACCATGGAACATATTGTCATTGTTGTCAATATCAACATCTTGCTATGGCACACATCTATGAGGAGTTGAGCTACATCAAGAGTCTCTTAATCAAGCCTCCTCTTCACTTTGATTATGAGATCTCCAACAATCCACCACCACCACCCTCTGCTATTACCTAGTATTTCATATAAGCATTGGTTGCTTATCCACAAGACACCAAATTCAAGCAAATCTTAGAATTCTAGAATAACTAGGATTAGATTTAGTCTTTTGGCTTGTTTCTTTTTTCATACTTCTTTGTATGATGTTCTTTTAGTAACCTATCTTGGATCTTTGTCTTTGTGTTTTCTTCTCTTTTAATTTTTTATGTGACCTATTGCTATATATTGTTGGTTGTTTCTTTTGTTCAACTAACCCTTCTATGTAGCTTGTCACCATATCTCGATTCCTCGGTGCCCCAAGCTAGGGGGAGTAATGTGACAATCTAACATTTTCAGGTAGTGAAATATTTTCTCGTATAATATTTTGAAACTTATTTTTGTGTTGGTTGACGAACTCACAATTTATGGATTTAAATTTGGGCTTACGTGCATAATTTAGCGTCCTTTACGACTAAACCGGAAACCTTAGGATTACGTATTTACGTTTTTGAACTCCGTTTTTGATGAGACAATTTTTATTGGATTCGTTTTGTGACGTTGATTCATAATTTATAAAAACATTTTCGTAAAACGACCCGAGGGCATGCAAATCGAGAAAACTAGAATCGAGGGATACCCGTAAACTAGTGAGATGGGACAAAATACATTGTCCCACCCCACTAGCTTAAATGGGATGGCACACATGACACCACATCTAAGGATGTGGCATCATGTTAGATAACTAGTTACAAGTGTAACTAAGCTTACACCTTAAGCTTACTCTTTCCACTTCCACTAGCTAAAACCATCAACACTTTTCATTACCATCTTTCCATACATGCAAACCAACACAAAACTCTCTCAAAAACTCTCACCCTTGCCGTCCACTTTTAAGCTACAAACACCCCTTTTGATCTTTTCTAGCCATGAAATACATGTTATCTAGCTCTATCATGGAGTTATCTTGAAGCCTTGATCAATTGGTGGCCATATGAGCAACATAGGAGGTGATTTGCTTGTGTCCTAGGGCTGATTTCTCAACTATTGTTCTTGGTTTTTGATGATCTTGAAGTTACTTGTGGTGTTCATCAAGTTCTTGTCTTCCAAAAACAAGATATACTCTTGGTTGGTAAAGAAGATCATCCTCTCCATTTTCTCTTGTTATTTTTGTAAAGAACAAATGTATTTTATTTCTTATTTTATATGTATATGATGAATATATGATGATAAAAATGTTGTGTGGGGATCAAGTGTTGATAAATATGCTTAAAAAGGTTAATAACTATAAGAAATAAGGCTAAAATCAGGATTATTTAGTTGGCTGTATAAAAACAGTATATAACTAAAACTTGAACTGATAAACTTGCATGGTATGATACATTTACAGTAAGTACAACATGTTATACACATGTGAGAGTTGGCCATGCAATGGAATCAATATAATGAGTGAGATATGATCAAAACAAAATAAGTGTGCTAATCTGAATAAGCTGTTTTGTAGGGACTGTTAAGGCTAGATAAACTTAAAAAGAGCAGTAGCTATAACTAAGTTAAATGTAGCACGTAATATAAAGATCATGCCACCCAAAAATGAGCTTCTAATTCATTATAGAACTCTAGATATGATAAAAATGGTGAACACGAAAATAAAAATCAGATTTTGAGAATTAATGTTTATTATTATTATATAAGCACTCAAATTTTATTGTATAAAATGTAAAATAAAAACCCACTAACTTATGAAATTTATTTATATAAATATGTAAAATGTTAATTAAATGGATAAATTATAAAAATGGTAGTGGAATAATACTTATAAGTAATAAAATCTATAAACTTGATTTTTACGACTTTTTCGGCTATTACCGTAAAATTAACGTTTTTCGCCCATTAAAACTTAGACGATAAAACCCGTCTAATGTATAGTTTTTATAAGTCATATACTGATATATAAGTAACTAATACAAGTAAAAACTGATAAAACCCGAACTATAGGACATACGGACATTAACGAACTAACTAAGCATATTGGACTAATAATTGGACTATATAAGTTAAACACTTATAAAAAGAACTTATTGGGCTTAACCTATTTGGGCCCAACATGGAAAGTATAGATACTGATAATATAGGTATAAAATGGATTAAAACAAGTTAAAGGACTTATACTAAGCTTATTGGACTTAAATAGGTAAATAGATAAAACTAGCAAACTAGTAAAAAGTTACCAAAACGTAAACACTAAAATGAGTAAACAAGGATATATAAACCCACTTGATCATCATCATATGTACAAAATAATCATATGTATATTGTTATTTTGATAAAAGTCATTGGACAAAGTCTAAGACCGATTATTATTTATATAGGTTTCCGTGACCGAAGCACGCCCGTAGCCGATAATCCGCCTTTCATTATGAACATGAGTTCATAGCCTCGCACTCTTTTAAATGTTTTATAAAATGATTTGTAAACCCGCGAGGGAGATAACATGCTAGATTTTATAAAAATAGAACACAAGTAATCCCGATGGTATGCTTAATGATATGGACCCGAATGATGCTATGACCCTATAAACGAGACTAAAAGGATTATTAGTAGTTAGGTTATGTCTCTTAAAGTCCCATTAGCATGAATTGTGAACTACCGGGATTTGGTAGACGCTTATGCATTTGATAGTACTATTTGGGGAAGAACACCCCAGTTCGCGCCTTGACGGTTGATCCCCGTCGTACCACATTGATTGGTAAGCGAATTTATGTATGAGAAGATCCCATAGCGTGATTTTTGTGACGACACGCTAACTTAGATGGGCAAATTGTTTGTCGGGTTCGCGGCCCGCTGTTTTCATAGTAAGGTAACAATGTCATGCGGCTAATAATATTCCTATATAATCTAAATATCCGATATGATACGACGCTAATAACGATTAATATATTACCTATCATGGTAATATTGAGGCTACGGTCTCATGGACGGTTTAAGATGTATGCTTGATTTATATATTGCCTGACTAGCAATATGAGGACTTACTTCCGATATTATACTTGTGTTCTGATTTTAACGATTGTTTTATATAACGGTTTTTATTAAACTCTATGAATTCACTCGGCATTCACTGATATGATTTTTGCATGTTTTTATCTCAGGTGCTTGAAGGTAATCCGGATGGAGATCGACTCTGATGGCCCACATAATATTAAAAATGTTCATTCGATCTATGTTTTGTAAACTTAATGACCTGTATAATTTGGGACCTTTTGTACGCTTTAAAACTTTTTATCGAATGAATGTATGTTAAACCTTGTACAACCATTTTTATGTGTTGTCTATGATTGGAGTTATTGTGCTATCCTGTAACACTCTAAAAGACCCTTCTGCTGTACCGATACGAAAATTGAGAGTGTTATAGTTTGGTACCAGAGCTCTCGTTATAGAGAACAAAAGATTTTAAAAACCAAGGTTTTGAACAAAACTTTTCAAAATCTTTTGACAATGGACATTTAAGAAAATATTTGAAAAATCCTTTGATTATAACGGTGCCAGAGATCTCCGACGTTACCAACAAGCCCTATTGAGAAGATATATATTTTGATATATATATATAATATAATTTATATATATGTATATATCGTGATTTCTTTATGTAATTGTTTAACTAGTATGTTATCCTAATACGAGATATATATATAAATACAGATTGTCATGGCTGACCCTAATATTCCTATAGAAAACCATGCTATTCCCGAACCTAATGTAGATGATCATCCTTATGTGGACTTAGTAGATTATGATATGGATGATGAGGAGGAACCATTTGAGGATCCCGAGCCCGAGTTAGGACTAGGAGATCAGATTGCCCCTCAGGTTGACTTGGTAGAGAATGAGATTGAGAATGTTGATATAGAGAATGATGAGGAGATTGGGTTAGATAATCTAGATGATGAGATTGACGACGAGGATGTCGAGGAGGATGTAGGTATAGATGTTGAGGTCGATGATGATGAGGAAGCTGAGCTTATTTACCCTTATGATGTTCCAGAGGGCGAGCCTTCCCCCCCCCCCCCCCCCCCCCAGTTTATTTGTCTGATTCTGAGGATGAGTTACCTAGGGATGAAATGTTTGAATCATCTGAATCTGATTCTGAATCAGAGGAGGATGAGGATGACAATGCACCTGACGGTACTGATGGTATTGCTACTCGTAGACGTGAGATAGGAGAGTCGTCTAGTACTCGAGAGGCTACTCATATTGATGGTCTTGCACCATGGGCCTTGAGACGTGATCTAGATGCTTCCCGTGTTAAGAGTTGTATGACAGAGATTCGATTAGGTGTTGTTCAGACTCAGGTTGCTTATTTGGAGTCGAAGACTAAGGTTGGTGAGAAAGAGCGGGAATTTCTTTGTTTGGATTTGACTGATGTAGAACGTGGGTTGAATGAGGCTTTTAGGAGGTTATCGGTGTTGGAAAGTGGTGAGTTTGCTGAAATGAAGAAAAAGGTGAATTCTATGGAGATTCAGTTGAGTGTAGCTCATGCAATGCGTGAGAAAGCTGAAAAGGAGTTGAATATATCCGTGGGATGGAATAGTAGATTTTATGCTGACATGGTTGAAAGAGGAGTGATCCGTAAGCGCCCAGCTGAAGATGTGTCTAGTGATCGTCCGACGAAGATCCAGAAGACGATGGATGATGGACCATCTGGCGGTTGTCAGTAGACCAGTCTGTGTTTAGTAGTGACCTTTGTATCTTTTGTACTTTTGTAGCTTTGACTGAACCGACTAGTTAGTAGTAGACTTGGCACGAATTTTGAGTGTATAGAGTGCTAGAACTTTGATATGGAATGTAACTAAGACAATGCTTTTGTTTCAAATCGAATGAAATATGTATCTTGTCTTGAATTCCATATTGTGCCTTATTTGTATCTTGATTATGAATTCAATCCATATTATATGAATCCTTGTTGGGTGAATGCTTAATACTTTGAAATTGTTAAATTATAGAACTATGCCGCCCAAGAAGGCTGTGACTGAGGATGATGTACGTAGGATTATTACGGAGCAAGTTACCGCATCTATGACTGAATTTATGGCAAATGCTAGAAATGAAGCTGGCGGTAGTGGAGCTGGCGGTAGTGGAGCTGGCGGCAGTGGAATTGGCGGTACTAATGTGAATGTGAATGCTAATAATGTGAATGCTAATGCTGGAGGAAATGTAGGAGGACTTGGAGCTAATGCAACTGAAGTTGGTGGCTGTACTTATGTGACGTTCATGAAGTGTAAACCCCTACCTTTTAATGGAACTGAAGGTGCTGTAAGACTAAGCCAGTGGATCGAGAAGATTGAGTCGGTGTTTCGGATTAGTAAGTGTAAGGAAGAAGATAAGGTGACTTTTGCTATGGCTACTCTTAAAGGTCGTGCGTTGACTTGGTGGAACGGGAGAATTGCTTTCATGGGTCTTGATGCTGCTAATGCTACTCCTTGGGCTGAAATTAAGAAGTGGATGACTTTGGAGTTTTGTCCTCATAGTGTGATTATTAGGTTAGAACAAGAGTTGATTTATTTGCGAATGAAAGGTGTGGACATTGATAGTTACACGAACCGATTCCATGAGTTGGCCTTGCTATGTCCTCGTTTGGTTGAACCCGAAGAGATCCGAATTGAGCAATATATTGAATGGTTGACCAAGAATATCTGGGGGGACGTGACATCATCTAAACCACTGACCATTGATGATGCTGTTCGAATGGCTTACCAACTCATTGGACAGATAATTCAGGATAGGGAAGATGAAGCCCGTGTTGGTGAGAAAAGAAAGGGAGACGGTGATTGATGAGACTGCTTTTATACATAGTCTCATCGTCCAAATCGGGCTTAAAGTACATAAAATATCATTAAAACTGCCAAATATATGCTAGTGTTTGTTACTTGTGTATTTTAGGTACGGATATTGAGGAAATGACAAAAAGATCACAAGAATCAATCAAAAACAAACACGGGAAACGAAGACGCACAATGAACCGGGCCCATGTTTTGAATTTCCAAAATGGACCTTGAAGAATTGAAGATTGGCAACTTTAGTCCCTCATTTTTGAAGACTTGGCAAGATTAGACCTTGAAGAAATCATCATTGTTAAAAGAAGACCTTCATGTTTGAAGATTACACAAGTTTTACCCTTGAAGAATCCAAAAATATGCATTTATGGTCCTTGTTACAAGTTTGTGAAAATACTGTGCCAAAAATGTCAATCTGCCAAAGTATATTACAAAAGAAATGAAGTTTTGTTGCTGTTAATTACAAATTTAAGGAGGAATGAAACCTTGGGGGCCAAAACTGCCCAGACATTAAAACTCCACCCACCTATCCCCTCCTTACACGTCACCCTCCACCTCAGCTTAACCCATTTACCCAAACCCTTACCCACTTACCCAACCCGTAACCCATAATACCAGGTTTATTAAATAAACCTGGTCAAACACTCAGTCAAACCCTCCAAGTTTTTCCCTCTAAACACAAAGTTTAAAAACATTTTTCCCTTTTTGGATTTAACCCACACCTGCTAATCATTTTAACCCCATAAACCCTAGAACCTAATTCTCCCAAATCAAAGGGGTTTTTCACCAAACCCTCCAGAATACTAATTAATCTTATCCTCACCAAAACCCACTCACTCAAACCCTTCCCAACACACCCATGTGATCACCCCAAGGGTCCCTTGCAACGTCTCTTTCACACAACACCCAAAAAAGACAAGATAAACGCCTAGGATCTTTCTACTTGGCCCCCAAGGACTTATAAACGTCTCTGATCAACAAGCAACAACTGGCAACATCACATGATCCCTTTTGACCAATTTTAAGTCAATCAACAAAGGGCATTTTCGGATTTTTCAGCATTAGGGTTTTAGCTTATTGTTATTTTATTCCTAGCTCTAGAATCTTCTGTAGAGGCTTATAAAAGGAGCAGTTGGTTTGTAACTTGCCCTTTGTTCCATATTTTGCAAAACCCTTTTGTAATTCCTTTTTATGAAAATAAAAGTTGGTATTTTATTGGTAAAAGTAATTCCTTTTTGTTTGGTAAAAGTTGGTGTTTTGTGTGTTTAGCAATCTGAGTTCCAATATTTGTTCATCAGTCAAAAGATTTTCAAAAAGTCACTCTTTTTCAAGTTACTGAAAATAGGTTGGATTTTTGGTAAAATCTTGGTTCCAAGTTTGGTTTTCCAAACTTATAAGTGAGTTTTGTGTAAGTGTTTTTGAAGGAAAACATTTGAGAAAGATTTGTGAAAAGGTTTAAAAATTTTCAGAAATCAGAAAGTTTGTATTGTTCTTGTTCTTCATTTTCTCTTAGCAGGATTGAAGTGATTGTTTGTCCAAGAAGCTCAGCACAGGCCCGGGTCTGTTGGAGAAGGCAAAGCAGCCTTGGTTGGGCCTGGATGTAGGCCCAACAAGGTAGTCCCTTGTTGCATTTTTGATTTTCAGTTTTCAGTTTTCAAGTTTTATGGTTTATGTGATTTTATGCAAAGTGTTAAGTGACTGCTTATTTGGTTGGATATTGCTTGTTAGAGGATATTATGCATGTTAGAGGCATTTGAAATCAGTTTTGATAGGACTTGAATAAATTTGATGTGTTAAAAATTGAGTTTCAGTCATAAAGGAGTGTTTGGGATTAGGGTTTAACATTAGATAATTGTTGTTAATCTTGTGTTTAAACCTGTCTTATACACTTATTAGGGTGTTGTTAGGTTGTGTGTTAGTTTGATTTTCAGTTTGGGTAGATTTTAAACAAGGTTGCATGTTAAAATTGGCCATATAGCATAAAATCAGCAAAGTACTTGTCTGCCTGAATTTGTGAAGAATTTGGTTACCAAACTTGGAAATCTATTAGGAGATAGGTCATCATAGGGTTTGCTATAGCTTTTATGTCATCTTGTTGGATTGTGTGCTTGAATTGAGCTCTTAAAATTCAATTTTGTGCCATTTGAATCAGTCATTTGTTCATCAGATACATAGGCCTTATTCAAAACCTTTGTGGTGCATTTTGGTGTGATTTTTGCTAAGTGACTTGGTGTTTTTTGTGTTTACTCAGACTCCCCACAACCCAATTGGTGTGGGGGTGCCTTTTGTCCAAAGAACAAGCAATCGAATAAGCTTTCCTAAGCTTATTGGTCAACTGACCAGCAAAATACACTACCAGTGGGAACTCCTTTCCCACTGCTAGTTCACTTGTTTCCACTGCTAAGCTACAAGACAAATCCAGTCAACATGTCACTATCAGTTTTTGAGAATTTTTGTCTTTAGTGGGTAAAAAGTAGAATTAGGACTTGAAACTTGTTTTATTATTTTTCTTATTTTATTTCTGAATTTTTAGTTTAATTAGAATTTTTATTACTGTTCATTTTATATTTTTTAGATTAAACAGCTTTTTTTAATACTTTTATATTTCTGTTTTTGGCATTTAGTGCCAAAAATACTTCTTTTTCAGTTTCAACAATTTTCATAGACTTAGAATATTATTTTAAGATTTTTAGTTAAAAAAGTTTTTACTGTTCACTTTTTATTTATTTTTTATAATTAATTTAAGTTAATTAGGGTTTTATATTAAACTGTTTTTGTCTTTTAGTGGTAAATTTAATATTTTTCAAACTTTTTCATTTTTCTACTGTTTATTAGAGTAAAATAGGATTTTTAAAATTGGTAAATTATTTTTAGCATTATTTTATTATTTTTTATAATTATTTTAGTTTTAAAATAGTTTTTAGTAATTTAAAAATAGAAAAATAGTTTTTAAAAATTAGGAAAAATACTTTTTAGTCTTTAGATAATATAAGTAAGTTATTTGTTCAATAAAATAATATTTTGGACATTTTGATTAATTATATTTATTTTTAGGGCTTTAATTAGCATTTAAAATTGAATATTTAATTAATAAAAGGTTTTAAAATATTTTTATTGGATTTTTATTCTTATTTATATTATTTTAGACTTATTTTTAGCTTTTAATTAACTTTTAGGTTTAAAATTTTAATTTTTGCACTATTTACGGTTTTGCGTGATCGCCTTTTTCGTCTTAGTTTAATCCGTCTTCGTAACCGTCTTTCATTTCTTTCTCATTTCTATTTTCTTTTCATAGCAATAAAATCATCATTAATCAATTCATTACACAACACACGTGCCTCCTCGAGAACGAACTCACTTAGGGTCATTTACACACGGTTTTCCTAAATCGTCGTGCCTACTTACCCTATTTTGTTGCTCTTTTCCTAAAGGGTACAAAAACACTACATCAATTTTGGCGCCGCTGCCGGGGAGGCGTGTTGTGTTTTGATTGAACAATTGTTGTTTTTTTATATAGCCATAATTAGTATTTGTATTAGTAGCACTCTACTAATACGTATTATCGTTTTTCGGTTTTTGTGTGAATACTATTACTATATTGTATACGTAGAACAATAAATTCACAAGTACTCCAAATACGTGAGAAATCACAACCTTGACTTGGGAGGTCATTACCCAATCATTGTATTCGAATCTCAAACCAAAGAAAAAGGCAAAAATAGATAAATACTTTCGTGAAGCTCGATTTTGAAAATACAAACTATAAGGTGGGTATAAGGCGGTTGTATTTCACGACCTAAAGGAAAAAGGCTCTTAAGTGCTTCGCGCCGCCTCGTTTCCTCCGCTTGCTTGTGCGTATTTGATTTTGAGAGCTAATCGAGGGTTTTGCCGCCCAAAGTATTATTACATATCATATATATTTTCTTGGTTTTTTTTGATTAAACCCTCTTGAACGATTTGGTGTTCCACCATCGTTCTAAAGTCATCGAAGGCGTTCACTCCACGTGATCGTTTTCATTCCTTGAGGCTTCTTTAATCGAGAGATTTGATTAAGGAGGAGATTTGTAGATTTTTGTCTACTTAATACATTCACCAATTTCCAAAAAAGTTAATACCATCAAAAACCACAAAAAAATTGAAAAAATAAAAACACCAAAAAGAATCTTCTTTGCTCGTCTCCACGTTGTACGTGACGTTTATGCTAACTCGAAATCAAGCAAAACGTGCACGTAGACGAAAGAACAAAACTCCCACTCCAACTCATTATAGTGAGGAGTCTCCTATTGACGAACCCATTGTACGAGAAGCACCAACCATGGCAAATCGAACTATGATGGAGTTACTTCAAGCACCCACCGAGGGTTATGGAGCAGCTATTGTGATTCCCGCAATCCTTGCGGAGAATTTTGAGGTGAAAACGGGTTTGTTGTCGATGATCCAAAACAACAAATTCCGAGGTGATGAGAAGGACAATCCTCACAACCATATCCGCCAATTCAATCGTCTTACCGCCACGTGCAAATTTAAGGATGTCTCGAATGACTCGATTAAGATGATGCTTTTTCCATATTCCTTAGCGGGGCTCGCTAAAATTTGGTTAGAGAAAGAGCCACCCAATTCTATATTGACGTGGAAGGATCTCGTTTCGAAATTTGTGAACCAATTTTTTCCGCCCTCTAAGACTACGCATTTGAAAAATGAGATTTCTAAATTTTCACAAGAATCAAATGAAAGTTTTTCAACGGCTTGGAATAGGTTTAAGGAGATGTTACATGAATGTCCTCATCACGGTTTTTTCGACTTACACCAAATTGACACGTTTTACAATGGACTTAATGATCATGAAAGAGATTATTTAAATGCCGCCGCGGGCGGTAATTTTTTGTGTAAAATGGTTGAAGAAGCTTTGGTCATAATTGAGAATAGGTCTAAGGTTTATAGTCCTCGTAACACACCGAGTGTTGCCAAATTGGGCTCGTTATCGTCTCGTAGCATTAATGCTTTACATGATGAAGCAAATGAAGAAAATCAATTTTTTGATAGATTTTCTAGCCTTATGTCCCATTGGAAAGCTCAAGAAGCTTCAAATTCCGCTTCGGTTAAAGCGGTTTCAAAGAGTTGTTTGTCGTGTGGTGGAGCTCATGATCTTTCCGAGTGCATTACCACGGATGGTAACACTTCGAGTGCTTATGTAGCCACGGGAACTTATAACCAAATCGGCCAAGGTTCCCGCCAAAATCAAGCTCCACCAAATCAAAATGCTAATAATTATCGAAACAACAACCAAGGTGGAAATTATCAAGGAAATCAAAGGAATTATAACAAGGGTAATTATCAAAGTGGAAATGGGCAAATTTCAAATCAAAACCAAAACCGTGATTTTCAAACTTCTACTCAAGGTTTTCAAAATGATCACACAAATAATCTTCAAGGAGAATTTTTGAATTATGCTAAGGCTAATGATGCTAAGTTTGACTATATGCAACGTGAAATGGTTAGCTTAAGATCCGAGTTGAAAAACGAGCTTAAAAACGAACTTGATAATGAAATTAAAACTCATGCTAATAAAATGGAAGGAAATGTTCAAAGACTCCAACAAAATCAACAAAAAATGGAGCAAGGTCAACATGAGATTAAGGAAGAATTGTTAAAAGTGGATGCTAGGCAATCTAAGTTTGAAGACTGTATGGGAAAAATGTTTGAAGCTATCATGTGTAAGCCCTCTTCTTCGGGTGGTCTTCCTAGTGATACCATCGTGAACCCGAAAGGAGAATTGAAGGTTGTTGCTACTCGTAGTGGTAAAACTTTCAAAGACCCCATTTCTCGTCCAAGTACTTCTATGGAGAAGGAAAAAGAGAAAGAACCCGAGGTGGTGGTTGAAAAGGAGCAAATTACAAGCCCACGAAGTACCGCTCAAACCACACCTACAGTTGAACCAATACCAATCATGGAACCCGAGATTCCAAGGCCGATGCCTATGCATATGCCCCAACCCACACCACCTTTACCTTACCCTTCAAGACGAGACAAGGAAAAGGCACAAGAACGAAATAACTATCAATTTGAACTCTTTATGAAAATGTTTCGTGACTTGCATTTTAATATATGTTTTGCCGACGCCTTAGTCATGATGCCTCGATTTGCCGCGAACTTCAAAAGTATGTTGAATAACAAAGAAAAAATGCAAAAATCATCTAGTTGTTCATCGGTTTTTCTAAGCCGCATACCTCAAAAAGTCGGTGATCCCGGCAAGTTTTTAATCCCATGTGCTATACAAGACATGGAAGAATGCTATGCCTTGGCCGATCTTGGTGCTACTATTAATTTGATGCCTCTTGAGATTTTTAAATCGCTCAATCTTACAAATCTCACTCCTTCAAGAATGTCAATCGAAATGGCCGATCATTCTACGATTCTAGCTTGTGGAGTTTCCGAGGACGTCTTTGTGAAAGTTGGAAAGTTCTACTATCCTGTAGACTTTATTGTTGTTGATATTCCCATCGATCCTAAAGTTCCGTTAATTTTAGGTCGATCTTTTTTGGATACCTCGAGAGCACTTATCGATGTGCATGCAAGGAAAATCACTCTTCGTTTCGATGAGGAAGAACTCGTCATTAATGCAACTCAAAACTCCACGCTTTCTCATGTGTATTCTATCACGTCTTTGTACAATGTCAATCCTATGAAAAACATTTGCAAAAAGATTTCGAAAAGAGTTTTAGAAGTTGTTGATAAAAATGAAGTTCCGTCCCCTCCGCCGGTGGAGGTTAAGAGTGTTAAGCCTACGATTCCAATTGTGAATGATTCTTTGGATGATGAATACGTTGATCCCGATGGGGGAGTTTTCTTTGTCGACAAACGTTTTGAAAACTTACCACCACCTTTGCCAAAACGGTTTTCAAATGTGAGAATTTTTAGTGTGACTAACATTGCTTTAGAAACACCAAATATTTTTGACATAATTAAGTCGGGTTTTCACAAGGAGAGTTTAAAAGATGAAAAAGGAAAAGATTTTGAATTGAATTTAAAAGATTTTTCTACAATTCTAACTCCGTCATCACCACGTGTTTTGAGTGCTACAAGCTCGTCTTCTCCTTTTGACGATGCTTTGTGTGGACTTAGTGTGGGGGAAGCCCCTTATGTTCCCTCCCCTTTCTCCACCGAGGACGAGATATTTGATCCTGGAATTGCTTATAAAGGGAAATCTCGGTCTTCCACCGATGCAATAAATGGAAAATCTTTTCATTTGATTGGTGCGAGTCTACCTCGAGTAGCTCAATGTTTGTATGACTTACCCATTGTCCCACCCTTCTATTTCTTCTCTCCTATTTTCTTGAAACCCTTTGGGTTTTTGTTGACACACGATGAAGTGGCGTTGATTTGTTTTTCCAATGAAAACGAGAACGTCATCTTCGATCCCGGTATTTTGCACCATCAAAGGACTTAGTCCTTAATACCGGTTGTTTTTGGGCCTTGTTTATCATGTAAGCCCCACCAAAAAATGACCATACCATGATTATCCCTAAATGATCACATTTATGGGGATTCGAGTCGAGCTTTTGACTCGGTTATCAAAAACAAGGTGCCTCGTGGGGGAGACCCATGCTTATCCATGTACATATTATTGCTTTCTGATTAGTTAATGTGAGGGGATTTGTGCCCTTCCAACCTTTGTTCCGTGGTTGTTTGTGCATTGTAGTTTTTAGATCATGATCTTCACGATTGGAGCCTCTCGTGTTCGTTTTATGGGAGCACTCGATCGATTGCTTGGAAGACATTTATCAATGTCCAAATGATATATCCTTTTATGTTCTAACCTAAGGTTTTTAGCACACTTCATAAACGGCTATTAATTTATTGGTTACACCCTTTCCATGCTAGATTAGGCATTCGACTACGTCTCTAGTATGGGGGTGTTTGCACCCCTAGACTCGAAACATTGAGGACAATGTTTAACTTTAGTATGGGGGGTGAATAGATACTTGCCTTACCAAACCTTCACGCTTTCCAAAGTTTATCTTTTTGTTTATCGTTTTTGTTGCAAAATAAGGCTAAAAATGGCCAAATTTTAAAATTTTTCTCATATTTTATAAGTGTTTAAGACACGAATATAGATTTTCCGATGGCGAGAATAAGAGTAATTTTTGACTCGACCGCGCGTGTTGAGCACTTAGCTTTGATTCCTTAACTACACATTAGGCTAAGTCTCTTAAATGAGGACGAGAAATGATAGAGTTAATTATAAGTTACTATGCTAAACGTAGAGTACTCGTATTCTTTCAAAAACTCATGTGTTCTCGTCTTTTCTAGTAGCTTTCGTGTAATTAAATTGGGAAGACATTAAGGTATCGCCAGCGTCACGGTTTTGAAGTATTGGCACCCGAATAATCGAAAGCTTCACCCAATAATAAGATTTCAAGTGCTCACCTAAATCTAGCAAACAATTTGAAGCCCCACAAGGCCTAAAATCTATGCAAAATTGAAAGTGAATCAAGCCTTAATCTTCGAAGCTTTAAGGATCCAAAATTCGCTTTAGCGTGAGGATATACGCCTTTGGCTAATAAAACCACCGATGAGGCGGATAATAAAAGGCAAGGCAAGACCGAAGTCATAATAAAAGCTTCATGGCGAAGTTGAATAAAAGATGGAGGTAAACCAAAGATAATAAGGCCCTTCCGTTAGGGGGCGTATAAAAGTGTTGGTAATAAGTCTCATGTTCAAAACCGTTATAAAACCGTGTTTATCGATTCTTCTTGTCAACTTAATTTTTTAACATCGTTGTCTATTAGGAGGGGTTATTGATTTGATGGTCTTAGTTACACCGTTAGGACTCTATTTCTAGACCTAAATCTCTATTATCACATAAGTCAAACAATGTATCCTCGTGAAACATTCAAGACAAAATAAAATATAAGAGATACAACTTAGGAATAATGGGAGGATAAGTACGTGATTAGAGCATATGAGTAGGGTTAGCATGACTAACTTATAATGACAATGATCTCGTTGCACGCTTGGCTTGGAATTGGAGTGAAAATCGGGGACGATGAAATTATTTCTAACGAAGCATTCACGTGTTCTTATTCTATGAACCTAAACGTCCCATTTTGCGATGAAAATCATACATTATGTCTAAAACGCAAGTAGTAGTAATAGTAGTAGTGTAGCTAGTTTATCATTCCAATAAAGTGAATAAAACTGAATTTTGAAGGTGCTACGATACTTTATTCTAGCATTGCGTGAGGGCACGACAATGGTTTAGTATGGGGGAGTGATGAGACTGCTTTTATACATAGTCTCATCGTCCAAATCGGGCTTAAAATGCATAAAATATCATTAAAACTGCCAAATATATGCTAGTGTTGGTTCCTTGTGTATTTTAGGTACGGATATTGAGGAAATGACAAAAAGATCACAAGAATCAATAAAAAACGAACACGGGAAACGAAGCCGCACAATGAACCAGGCCCAAGTTTTGAATTTCCAAAATGGACCTTGAAGAATTGAACATTGGCAACTTTAGTCCCTCATTTTTGAAGACTTGGCAAGATTAGACCTTGAAGAAATCATCATTGGAAAAGAAGACCTTCATGTTTGAAGATTACACAAGTTTTACCCTTGAAGAATCCAAAAATATGCATTTATGGTCCTTGTTACAAGTTTGTGAAAATATTGTGCCAAAAATGTCAATCTGCCAAAGTATATTACAAAAGAAATGAAGTTTTGTTGCTGTTAATTACAAAGTGAAGGAGGAATGAAACCTTGGGAGCCAAAACTGCCCAGACATTAAAACTCCACCCACCTATCCCCTCCTTACACGTCACCCTCCACGTTAGCTTAATCCATTTACCCAAACCCTTACCCACTTACCCAACCCGTAACCCATAACCCAATACCAGGTTTATTAAATAAACCTGGTCAAACACTCAGTCAAACCCTCCATGTTTTTCCCACTAAACACAAAGTTTAAAAACTTTTTTTCCCTTTTTGGATTAAACCCACACCTTAATCATTTTAACCCCATAAACCCTAGAACCTAATTCTCCCAAATCAAAGGGGTTTTTCCCCAAACCCTCCTGAATACTAATTAATCTTATCCTCACCAAAACCCACTCACTCAAACCCTTCCCAACACACCCATGTGATCACCCCAAGGGTCCCCTGCAACATCTCTTTCACACAACACCCCAAAAAGACAAGATAAACTCCTAGGATCTTTCTACTTGGCCCCCAAGGACTTATAAACGTCTCTAATCAACAAGCAACAACTGGCAACATCACATGATCCCTTTTGACCAATTTTCAGTCAATCAACCAAGGGCATTTTCGTATTTTTCAGCATTATGGTTTTAGCTTATTGTTATTTTATTCCTAGCTCTAGAATCTTCTGTAGAGGCTTATAAAAGGAGCAGTTGGTTTGTAACTTGCCCTTTGTCCCAGATTCTGCAAAACCCTTTTGTAATTCCTTTTTATGAAAATAAAAGTTGGTATTTTATTGGTAAAAGTAATTCCTTTTTGTTTGGTAAAAGTTGGTGTTTTGTGTGTTTAGCAATCTGAGTTCCAATATTTGTTCATCAGTCAAAAGATTTTCAAAAAGTCACTCTTTTTCAAGTTACTGAAAATAGGTTGGATTTTTGGTGAAATCTTGGTTCCAAGTTTGGTTTTCCAAACTTATAAGTGAGTTTTGTGTAAGTGTTTTTGAAGGAAAACATTTGAGAAAGATTTGTGAAAAGGTTTAAAAATTTTCAGAAATCAGAAAGTTTGTATTGTTCTTGTTCTTCATTTTCTCTTAGCAGGATTGAAGTGATTGTTTGTCCAAGAAGCTCAGCACAGGCCCGGGTCTGTTGGAGAAGGCAAAGCAGCCTTGGTTGGGCCTGGATGTAGGCCCAACAAGGTAGTCCCTTGTTTCATTTTTGATTTTCAGTTTTCAGTTTTCAAGTTTTATGGTTTATGTGATTTTGTGCAAAGTGTTAAGTGACTGCTTATTTGGTTGGATATTGCTTGTTAGAGGATATTATGCATGTTAGAGGCATTTGAAATCAGTTTTGATAGGACTTGAATAGATTTGATGTGTTAAAAATTGAGTTTCAGTCATAAAGGAGTGTTTGGGATTAGGGTTTAACATTAGATAATTGTTGTTAATCTTGTGTTTAAACCTGTCTTATACACTTATTAGGGTGTTGTTTGGTTGTGTGTTAGTTTGATTTTCAGTTTGGGTAGATTTTAAACAAGGTTGCATGTTAAAATTGGCCATATAGCATAAAATCAGCAAAGTACTTGTCTGCCTGAATTTGTGAAGAATTTGGTCACCAAACTTGGAAATCTGTTAGGAGATAGGTCATCATAGGGTTTGCTATAGCTTTTATGTCATCTTGTTGGATTGTGTGCTTGAATTGAGCTCTTAAAATTCAATTTTGTGCCATTTGAATCAGTCATTTGTTCATCAGATACATAGGCCTTATTCAGAAACTTTGTGGTGCATTTTGGTGTGATTTTTGCTAAGTGACTTGGTGTTTTTTGTGTTTACTCAGACTCCCCACAACCCAATTGGTGTGGGGGTGCCTTTTGTCCAAAGAACAAGCAATCAAATAAGCTTTCCTAAGCTTATTGGTCAATTGACCAGCAAAATACACTACCAGTGGGAACTCCTTTCCCACTGCTAGTTCACTTGTTTCCACTGCTAAGCTACAAGACAAATCCAGTCAACATGTCACTATCAGTTTTTGAGAATTTTTGTCTTTAGTGGGTAAAAAGTAGAATTAGGACTTGAAACTTGTTTTATTATTTTTCTTATTTTATTTCTGAATTTTTAGTTTAATTAGAATTTTTATTACTGTTCATTTTATATTTTTTAGATTAAACAGCTTTTTTTAATACTTTTATATTTCTGTTTTTGGCATTTAGTGCCAAAAATACTTCTTTTTCAGTTTCAACAATTTTCATAGACTTAGAATATTATTTTAAGATTTTTAGTTAAAAAAGTTTTTACTGTTCACTTTTTATTTATTTTTTATAATTAATTTAAGTTAATTAGGGTTTTATATTAAACAATTTTTGTCTTTTAGTGGTAAATTTAATATTTTTCAAACGTTTTCATTTTTTACTGTTTATTAGAGTAAAATAGGATTTTTAAAATTGGTAAATTATTTTTAGCATTATTTTATTATTTTTTATAATTATTTTAGTTTTAAAATAGTTTTTAGTAATTTAAAAATAGAAAAATAGTTTTTAAAAATTACGAAAAATACTTTTTAGTCTTTAGATAATATAAGTAAGTTATTTGTTCAATAAAATAATATTTTGGACATTTTGATTAATTATATTTAATTTTAGGGCTTTAATTAGCATTTAAAATTGAATATTTAATTAATAAAAGGTTTTAAAATATTTTTATTTGATTTTTATTCTGATTTATATTATTTTAGACTTATTTTTAGCTTTTAATTAACTTTTATGTTTAAAATTTTAATTTTTGCACTATTTACGGTTTTGCGTGATCGCCTTTTTCGTCTTAGTTTAATCCGTCTTCGTAACCATCTTTCATTTCTTTCTCATTTCTATTTTCTTTTCTTAGCAATAAAATCATCATTAATCATTTCATTACACAACACACGTGCCTCCTCGAGAACGAACTCACTTAGGGTCATTTACACACGGTTTTCCTAAATCGTCGTGCCTACTTACCCTATTTTGTTGCTCTTTTCCTAAAGGGTACAAAAACACTACATCAGTGATCGTGTAGATATAGGTGATATTAGGAAGAATTTCAATCGCCGTCAGAACCAGAGAAAGGGGAATGAAAATGCTCTTACCTACAATACACCGCGCAACGATGATAGATGTCCTAAGTGTGGCAACAAGAGGCATGCTGGCGACTGCTGGAAGTGCCGAAATTGCGGAAAGCTTGGACACAAGGTTGAAAGGTGTAAGAAGGTAACCATTTGCTTCAACTGTAATGAAGAAGGTCATAGGAAATCGGAATGCCCCAAGTTGAAAGCGATTGTACCTGGAAGAAACCCCCAGGGTGGTATCTATCAACTTGGAACAATTGAGGTGAAGAAAGAGGATCCAAATGTCGTTACCGGTACGTTTTTACTCAACAATCATTATGCTGTTGCTTTATTTGATTCGGGTGCTGATAGGAGCTTTGTATCCACTAAATTTAGTGCCCTTATTGACATTGAACCTGTTGAGATAAGTACCAGTTACGAGGTGGAATTGGCTAATGGTAAATTAGTGAAAACTAATAAGCTATTAGAAGGATGCTCTCTAAATCTCTTGAACCATTCCTTTACGATTGATTTGATGTTGATAGAATTAGGTAGTTTTGATATTATTATTGGTATGGATTGGTTGTCGTTGAATAATGCAACTATTTTGTGTGGAGAGAAGAAGGTTAAGATTCCTCTTAGGAATATGACTTTAGTAATTAATGGTAATCGAGGTGAATCCCGTTTGAAAATAGTTTCATGTATTAAAGTCCAAAAGTACATCAGGAATGGTTGTGAGTTATTCTTAGCTCAAGTGACCGGGAATGAGTCTAGGGAGAAACGATTGGAAGATGTACCTATTATTTGTGAATTTCTTGAGGTATTTCCTAAAGATTTACCCGGACTTCCACCGATAAGGCAAGTAGAGTTTCGAAACGATTTAATTCCTGGTGCTGCACCGGTGGCACGTGCGCCTTACCGTTTAGCCCCTTCTGAATTAAAGGAGTTATCTGAGCAACTTAAGGAGTTTTCTGATAAAGGTTTTATTCGACCGAGCTCGTCGCCTTGGGGAGCTCCAGTCTTGTTCGTTAAGAAGAAGGATGGATCTTTTCGTATGTGCATTGATTATAGGGAACTGAATAAGTTGACAATTAAAAATCGATATCCTTTACCTAGGATTGATGATTTGTTTGATCAACTGCAAGGTTCTAGTGTGTATTCTAAGATAGATTTACGTTCAGGATATCACCAACTTCGCGTCCGTGAAGAAGATATTCCTATAACTGCATTTAGAACTCGTTATGGACACTATGAATTTCAAGTAATGCCATTTGGGTTAACTAACGCACCTGCGATTTTCATGGATTTAATGAATCGAGTGTGCAAGCCCTACTTGGATAAATTTGTGATTGTGTTTATTGACGATATTCTAATCTATTCTAAGAATGAAGATGAACATAGAGAACATTTAAGGATTGTTTTGAAATTGTTGAAGGATGAAAGGTTGTATGCTAAGTTTTCGAAATGTGATTTCTGGTTAGATTCTGTGCAATTTCTTGGTCATGTGATTAACAAAGATGGAATTCATGTTGATCCTGCAAAGGTTGAAGCTATTAAGAATTGGTCTGCACTAACAACGCCAACGGAAGTGCGACAGTTCTTAGGATTGGCTGGCTATTATAGGCGATTCATTAAAGAATTTTCTTTGATAGCTAAACCCTTGACTAAGCTTACCCAGAAGAATAAACCTTTCGTTTGGGGAAGTGATGAAGATGGAGCATTTCAGACATTGAAGCAAAAATTATGTAGTGCGCCAATCTTATCATTACCCGACGAGAGTGAAGATTTTGTAGTGTATTGGGATGCATCTCTTAGAGGCTATGGAGCTGTTTTGATGCAGAGAGAGAAAGTGATAGCTTATGCTTCTAGGAAATTAAGGAAGAATGAGGAGAATTATACTACTCATGATGTTGAGTTAGGAGCTGTAGTCTTTGCTCTTAGGTTGTGGAGACATTATCTGTATGGCACCAAGTGTATGGTATTCACCGATCACAAAAGCCTACAGTGTATTCTCGATCAGGAGGAATTGAACATGAGGCAACGAAGATGGATAGAGTTGTTAAGTGATTATGATTGTGATATAGAATATCACCCAGGAAAAGCCAATGTTGTTGCCGATGCGTTAAGTAGGAAAGATAGATAACCTATCAGGGTGCGTTCTCTAGTCTTGACCGTGCACAATAATTTGCCTGAGCAAATTATAAATGCGCAAATAGAAGCTTGTAAGAAGGAAAATTTTGTTAATGAAGGGTTCCGAGGAGAAGGAGATCCTTTAGAGGTTAGAGCTGATGGAGTAAAATGCTTAAGAGGTCGTATGTGGATACCTAAGTTTGGAGGCTTAAGAGACTTGATTATGTTAGAATCCCATAAATCTAAGTATTCCATTCATCCAGGATCTGATAAGATGTACCATGATTTGAAGAATTTGTACTGGTGGCCGAATATGAAAGCTGACATAGCTATGTATGTTCTTTAATGCTTGACTTGTGCTAGAGTCAAAGCTGAACATCAAAAGCCATCAGGACTACTTCAACAACCAAATATTCCTGAATGGAAGTGGGAGCGAATTACGATGGACTTTATCACCAAGCTTCCTAGAACATCATCTGGAAACAACTCGATTTGGGTTATTGTCGACAGACTGACCAAATCAGCACATTTCATTCCGGTTAAAGAGCAGTTCTCACTGGAGAAGCTGACTCGTATATACCTTGATAATGTTGTATGCAAGCATGGAGTGCCTATATCGATCATTTCATATCGAGATCCAAGATTCGCATCGAATTTTTGGAAATCTCTCCAAAGATCTTTGGACACGAATCTCGACATGAGCACTGCTTATCACCCCCAGACTGATGAGCAGAGTGAAAGGACGATACAAACACTAGAAGATATGTTAAGAGCTTGTGTGTTAGATTTTGGTAAAAATTGGGATAAACATTTGCCGTTAGCAGAGTTTTCGTATAACAATAGTTACCATTCTAGTATTAAGGCTGCACCGTTTGAAGCTTTGTATGGTAGGTAGTGTAGATCTCCTGTATGTTAGAGTGAAGTTGGAGATACCCAGCTCATGGGACCGGAATTGATTTGGGAGACTACGGAGATGATAGTTCAGATTAAGAATAGGTTGTTAACTGCCCGTAGTAGACAGAAAAGTTACGCGGATGTGCGGCGGAAGCCAATCGAGTTTAAAGTGGGTGACCTAGTAATGTTGAAAGTATCGCCATGGAAAGGCGTTATCAGATTTGGAAAGCGAGGGAAATTGTATCCCCGTTATATTGGACCCTTTAAGATTTTATCTAGAGTAGGTCCAGTGGCTTACAAACTAGAGTTACCCCCAGAACTTCATGGTGTTCACAACACATTCCATGTATCTAATCTGAAGAAATGTCTAGCAGTGAGTGATGAGAAAATTTTGTTAGGTAAGGTTCGAATAGATAGGAAGTTGAATTTTATCGAAGAGCCCGTAGAGGTTATGGATCGTGAGGTAAAGCAACTGAAACAAAGTCGGATACCTATTGTCAAGATCCGATGGAATTCAAAGCATGGACCGGAGTATACTTGGGAACGAGAGAATGAAATGTGGAAGAAATATCCGCACCTCTTAGATTTCAATAAGAAACGGACATACAAATGAAATGGATCACGAGGACGTTGATCCCTTTTAGGAGGAAAAGCTGTGACAATCTAACATTTTCAGGTAGTGAAATATTTTCTCGTATAATATTTTGAAACTTATATTTGTGTTGGTTGACAAACTCACAATTTATGGATTTAAATTTGGGCTTACGTGCATAATTTGGCGTCCTTTACGACTAAACCGGAAACCTTAGGATTACGTATTTACGTTTTTGAACTCCGTTTTTGAGGAGACAATTTTTATTGGATTCGTTTTGTGACGTTGATTCATAATTTATAAAAACGTTTTTCGTAAAACCACCTGAGGGCACGCAAATCAAGAAAACTAGAATCAAGGGATACCCGTAAACTAGTGAGATGGGACAAAATACATTGTCCCACCCCACTAGATTAAATGGGACGACACACATGACACCACATCTAAGGATGTGGCATCATGTTAGCTAACTAGTTACAAGTGTAACTAAGCTTACACCTTAAGGTTACTCTTTCCACTTCCACTAGCTAAAACCATCAACACTTCTCATTACCATCTTTCCATACATGCAAACCAACACAAAACCCTCTCAAAAACTCTCACCCTTGCCGTCTACTTTTAAGCTACAAACACCCCTTTTGATCTTTTCTAGCCATGAAATACATGTTATCTAGCTCTATCATGGAGTTATCTTGAAGCCTTGATCAATTGGTGGCCATATTAACAACATAGGAGGTGATTTGCTTGTGTCCTAGGGCTGATTTCCCAACTATTGTTCTTGTTGTTTGATGATCTTGGAGTTACTTGTGGTGTTCATCAAGTTCTTGTCTTCCAAAAACAAGATATACTCTTGGTTGGTAAAGAAGATCATCCTCTCCATTTTCTCTTGTTATTTTTGTAAAAAAAAAATGTATTTTCTTTCTTATTGTATATGTATATGATGAATATATGATGATAAAAATGTTGTGTGGGGATAAAGTGTTGATAAATATGCTTAAAAAGGTTAATAACTATAAGAAATAAGGCTAAAATCATGATTATTTAGTTGGCTGTATAAAAACAGTATATAACTAAAACTTGAACTGATAAACTTGCATGGTATGATCCATTTACAGTAAGTACAAGATGTTATACACATGTGAGAGTTGGCCATACAATGGAATCAATATAATGAGTGAGATATGATCAAAACAAAATAAGTGTGCTAATCTGAATAAGCTGTTTTGTAGGGACTGTTAAGGCTAGATAAACTTAAAATGAGCGGTAGCTATAACTAAGTTAAATGTAGAACATAATATAAAGATCATGCCACCCAAAAATGAGCTTATAATTCATTATAGAACTCCAGATATGATAAAAAGGGTGAACACGAAAATAAAAATCAGATTTTGAGAATTAATGTTAATTATTATTATATAAGCACTCAAATTTTATTGTATAAAATGTAAAATAAAAACCCACTAACTTATGAAATTTATTTATATAAATATGTAAAAGGTTAATTAAATGGATAAATTATAAAAATGGTAGTGGAATAATACTTATAAGTAATAAAAACTATAAACTTGATTTTTACGACTTTTTCGGCTATTACCGTAAAATTAACGTTTTTCGCCAATTAAAACTTAGACGATCAAACCCGTCTAATGTAAAGTTTTTAAAAGTCATATACTGATATATAAGTAACTAATACAAGCAAAAACCGATAAAACCCGAACTATAGGACATACGGACATTAACGAGCTAACTAAGCATATTGGACTAATAATTGGACTAAATAAGTTAAACACTTATAAAAAGAACTTATTGGGCTTAACCCATTTGGGCCCAACATGGAAAGTATAGATACTGATAATATAGGTATAAAATTGATTAAAACAAGTTAAAGGACTTATACTAAGCTTATTGGACTTAAAATAGGTAAATAGATATAACTAGCAAACTAGTAAAATGTTACCAAAACGTAAACACTAAAATAAGTAAACAAGGATATATAAACCCACTTGATCATCATCATATGTACAAAATCATCATATGTATATTGTTATTTTGATAAAAGTCATTGGACAAAGTCTAAGACCAATTATTATTTATATAGGTTTCCGTGACCGAAGCACGCCCGTAGCCGATAATCCGCCTTTCATTATCAACGTGAGTTCATAGCCTCGCACTCTTTTAAATGTTTTATAAAATGATTTGTAAACCCGCGAGGGAGATACCATGCTAGATTTTATAAAAATAGTACACAAGTAGTCCCGATGGTATGCTTAATGATATGGACCCGAATGATGCTATGACCCTATAAACGAGACTAAAAGGATTATTAGTAGTTAGGTTATGTCACTTAAAGTCTCATTAGCATGAATTGGGAACTACCGGGATTTGGTAGACGCTTATGCATTTGATATTACTATTTGGGGACGATCACTCCAGTTCGCGCCTTGACGGTTGATCCCCGTCGTACCACATTGATTGGTAAGCGAATTTATGTATGAGAAGATTCCATAGCGTGATTTTTGTGACGACACGCTAACTTAGATGGGCAAATTGTTTGTCGGGTTCGCGGCCCGCTGTTTTCATAGTAAGGTAACAATGTCATGCGGCTAATAATAATCCTATATAATCTAAATATCCGATATGATACGACGCTAATAACGATGAATACATTACCTATCATGGTAATATTGAGTCTACGGTCTCATCGACGGTTTAAGATGTATGCTTGATTTATATATTGCCTGACTTGCAATATGAGGACTTACTTCTGATATTATACTTGTGTTCTAATTTTAACGATTGTTTTATATAACGGTTTTTATTAAACTCTATGAATTCCCTCGGCATTCGCTGATATGATTTTTGCATGTTTTTATCTCAGGTGCTTGAAGGTAATCCGGATGGAGATCGACTCTGATGGCCCACATAATATTAAAAATGTTCATTCGATCTATGTTTTGTAAACTTAATGACCTGTATAATTTGGGACCTGTTGTACGCTTTAAAACTTTTTATTGAATGAATGTATGTTAAACCTTGTACAACCATTTTTATGTGTTGTCTATGATTGGAGTTATTGTGCTATCCCGTAACACTCTAAATGACCCTTCCGCTGTACCGATACGAAAATTGAGAGTGTTACAAGTAAGCACCAAGGGGGAGTCTTTGCAAAGTCCGTTTCTTCAACACCGGCTTACGCAACCTTTTTGCTTCGACAAAGGGGAGAAATGAATAAACTCGTCTTCGAAAATCTTGTTTTTGTGTGATTGAGTTTATGTATTGTCGGAATCAAAAAGGGGGAGATTGTTAATGCAATAATGACTAAAAATGTTACTTGCATTTTTCGGTCTCGCTTAGTTTTGATTACGACAATATGTAAAAACAAGCATTTACAAAAACAACGAAAAACGAATTCTTGAGTTCAAGTATTTTTCATTTTACCCATTTTCACTTAAGGTATGGATAAACAAGTACTAACCTTAATCAAGTGAGCAAGTGATTTAATCTTTTCTTAAAACTCACTTTTTATTAAATGTGAGAAGTTTTTATTAAAATTTATTTTTAAGAAAATGTTTTATTAAATTAATTATTTGAAATTTGAAAATAGCATATTCTTATTTGGTTAAGAATATCCTTTCAGGATATTTTTTATACCCAGATAAGACCTCCACCACTAAAGGACAAAAAGGAGCGGAGTCTAGTCTGGCGGTACCTTAGCGCCTAGGCGGTACCTTATCGATAAGGTACAGCGGGCTAAGATAAGGTACCGCGGGCAGATATAGCCGTTGGCTCCTTTGTCCTATAAATAGTGGACCATTCTCAGCTTTTCACCTCACCTCTTTTGCACATTTATTTCCAGATTCAAACCCCTTCTTTAATCACTCAAATCTTTGATCATTTGTTTGATTATTACTTGTTTAAGAAGTGAATTTTGTTCTTCCATCCCTTCCTCTCCGAGTGCAAAGAGAAGAACACTATCCTAGTGAAGTGTTGAGTCCACCACCAAAGATCCATTGAAGATCTAATTTTATACACTTGTAGTTGTGTCATAGTTGTGAAGATCCAAGTAGTTGTGTCTATTTGGAAGTTGTGTATGTACTAAGTATAGTTGTGAAGATTGGTCCTAGCTACGATTAGGGCTCGACTTATAGCTTAGAGTCGGAATTGGTTAAGCGACGTGTACGGTTTTCTCCACCATAAGGAGCTTGTTGTGTAGTGAACTCTCGAGTAAGGAGTACTCGAGGAGTGGAGTAGGAACGAGGAGTGAGCTTTGTTGCCGAACCACTATAAATCCTTGGTGTTCGGTTTGATCTTTCTTTACCCTTAACTCTTTACATTCTTTATTCTTTATGCATATACATGTGTTAGTACTAGATTAGTTACACTATCATTCTTTATTCTTTGTGGATATATTTTTGTTAGTATTAGTTACACTATCATTGTTCATATTGTGCATAAGAAGATTTCACATATTTCCTCAAGCCTAAGTTTTTGAAAAAGGATTTTTGGAAACCACATTTTAACAAGTAAATATAAGAAACTATTCTACCCCCCTTCTAGTTTCTACAGAATTCATTTCCCACGAGTCGCCCCAACATTTGATCCATGAAGTGCAAAGGAAAGTGGTCTTTACGAGTAGCGTCATTTAACTTTCGGTAGTCAATACACACCCTCCAACCGGTCACAACACGAGTGGGAATTAACTCGTTGTTATTGGGCAAAACGGTCATTCCTCCATTTTTAGGGACATAGTGGATTGGGCTCAACCATGGGCTATCGGAGATAGGATAAATCATTCCCGCGTCAAGGAGTTTTAAGACTTCCTTTTTTATGACATCGTGAATTTTGGGGTTTACCCTTTTTTGACTTTGAATTACGGGTTTGTAGTCCTCCTCCATTAAAATCTTGTGAGTACAAAATTTTGGGTCAATACCCTTAATGTCAGCAATTTTCCACGCAATTGCCCCTTTATGAGCTTTAAGAACTTTCAAGAGCGTGGTTTTTTTATTATTAGCAAGACCTTTTGCAATAATAACCGGCAACTTGTCATCACCTTCCAAGAATGCGTATTCAAGGTGAGATGGAAGATCTTTCAATTCAAGGATAGGCGGTTCCTCGATAGAAGATTTTTGCTCAAAACTAATAACTTCCATCGACGGAAGAAATGGTGGAATAGAAGTATCATTACCAATAATCACCTCATCTTCATTGTCGATTTCATTTGAAGTAAAATCGCCTCCTTGGAATGTAGTGAGATTTGGTGTAGAATTAGCAATAATTGGATCCAAAATAGTGGGATTGCCACTTGACGAGCTATCAGAAAAACCTAACACTTCTTGTGAAAACTCATCGCAAACCACATCAACTAATTCGATGTGATTGATGGTAGCGATTGCATAAACATGAGAAGGTTTTGAGTTTTGAGTAGCGTTTATAACAAGTTCCTCTTCGTTGAATCTCAAAGAAATAGTTCTTGCATGAACGTCGATAAGCGATCTCGAGGTGTCTAAAAATGGACGACCTAAAATTAGAGGAACTTGAGGGTCCACGGGGATGTCAACTACTATAAAATCAACGGGATAGTAGAACTTCCCCACTTTCACGAAAACATCCTCGGCTACTCCACATGCTAAAATCGTAGAATGATCGGCCATCACGATAGACATGTTCGAAGGAGTAAGAGCTGGAAGCGAAAGCGATTTCCAAATGGAAAATGGCATCAAATTAATGCTCGCACCAAGATCGGCCAAGGCGAGGCATTCTTTCATATCTTGTATATCACAAGGAATGAGAAACTTTCTGGGGTCACCAACTTTTTCCGGTATGCGGTTAAGATAAACCGAAGAACAATTAGCAAGCTTTGAAAGCTTTTCCTTATCATTCATCATACTTTTAAAAGTGGAAGCGAAACAAGGCATACATAACAACGCGTCGGCTAAACTTAAATCAAAATAAACTTGTTGAAACATTTATATAAAAAGCTCGATTTGTTGTTTGTTACGTTCTTGCAATTTCTCTTTGTTTCGTCTCTAAGGGTAAGGTAGGGGTGGTGTGGGTTGGACATTAGGCAACGGCCTTGGAATCTCGGGTTCCATGATTGGTATTGGTTCAACCGTAGGTGTGGCATGAGCGGTACTTCGTGGGCTTGTGATATGCTCCTTTTCGACCATCACCTCGGGCTCTTTCTCGATTTCCTTCTCCGTAGAAGTACTTGGAAGAGAGATTGGTTCCTTGAAAGTTTTACCACTACGTGTAGTAATAACCTTCATTTCTCCCTTCAGGTTTGCAATGGTATCACTAGGAAGACCACCCGAGGAAGAGGGTTTACACATGATTCCTTCAAACATTTTTGCCATACGGTCTTCAAATTTTGATTGCCTAGCATCCGCTTTTAACAATTCTTGCTTAATCTCATGTTGTCCTTGTTCCATCTTTTGTTGATTTTGTTGAAGACGTTGAACGTTTCCTTCCATTTTATTAGCATGAGTCTTAAGTTCATTAGCAAGTTCGTTTTTAAGCTCGATTTTCAACTCGGATCTTAAGCTAATCATCTCACGTTGCATGTTATCAAACTTAGCATCGTTTGCTTTTGCATAATCCAAAAATTCTCAATTAAGATTTTTAGTGTGATCATTTTGAAAACCTTGAGTAGTTTTTTGAAAATCACGATTTTGGTTTTGATTTGCAACTTGTCCATTCCCACTTTTATAATTCCCTTTGTTGTAGTTACGTGAATTGCCTTGATAACCACCATTTTGATTGTTGTTTCGATAGTTATTAGCATTTGATTTGGTGGAGCTTTATTTGGGTGGGAACCTTTGCCGTTTTGGTTGTAAGTTCCCGTTGCTACGTAAGCACTCGAAGTGTTACCACCGGCGGTAATGCACTCGGAAAGATTATGAGCTCCAACACAAGACAAACAACTCTTATCAACCGCTTTAACCGATGCGGAATTCAAAGCATCTTGTGCTTTCCAATGAGTCATAAGCGTCGAAAACATATCGAAAAACCGATTTTCCTCATTAGCTTCATCATGTAAGGCATTAATGTTACGAGATGATGACGACGATGACGAACCCATATTGGCAACACTCAGTGTGTTACGAGGGTTATAAACCTTAGATCTATTCTTGATAATCTTTAAAGCTTCATCGGTCGTTTTGCACAATAAATTACCACCCGCGGCGGCATTCAAATAATCTCGTTCATGGTCATTAAGCCCATTATAGAAAGTATGTATTTGATGCAATTCCGAAAAATCGTGGTGTGGACATTCATGTAATATTTCCTTAAATCATTCCCATGCCATTGAAAAACTTTCATTATTACGTTGTGTAAACCTTGAAATCTCATTTTTCAAATGTGTTGTTTTAGATGGTGGAAAAAATTGGTTCACAAAATTAGAAACGAGATCACCCCATGTCAAAATCGAATTTGGCGGTTCTTTCTCGAGCCAAATTTTAGCGGGTCCATCTAACGAGTATGGAAACAACATCATCTTAATGGCGTCATGTGGAACATCCTTAAACTTGCTTGTTGTGGTGAGACGATTAAAATTCCATATGTGGTAATGCGGGTTGTCTTTCTCATGACCTCTAAACTTATTTGCTTGCAACATCGACATTAAAACCGTCTTAATCTCGAAATTCTCCGCAAGGATGGTGGGAATCACAATAGCTTCTCCAAAATCCTCGGTGGGTGCTTGAAGCCACTCCATCATAGTACGATTAGCCATGGTGACTATTGGTTCTACAACAGGTTCAAAAATTAAAGGCTCTTGATTTCCTTGACTTTAACGACGTTTACGAGCTCGTTTTGCTTGATTACGAGATTGCATAAACATGACGAAGAATGGGAGGTGAGCAAAGAAGATTCTTTTGGGTATTTTGTGAATTTTTATTTTTTTTTTTGTTTTTGATTGTTTTTAATTTTTTTTTTTGGATTTTGTGTGTATTCGTAGAAAACAATCTACCAAATCTCTCGAATCAAACTCTTGATTAAAGAAGCATCAAAAGAATGAAAACGATCACGTAGAGTGAACGCCTTCGAATGACTTTAGAACTTTGGTGAAAACCAAATTGTTCAAGAGGGTTTAATCACAAAGAAACCAAGCAAATATATATGATACGTAATGATACTTAGGGCGGCAAAACCCTCGATTAGCTTTCAATCTCAAAATACTCACAAGCAAGCGGGGAAACGAGGCGGCGTGAAGCACTTAAGAGCCTTTTTCCTTAGGGTATATTTTATAATACCCGCCTTATACCCACCTTATAGTTTGTATTTTTCAAAATCGAGCTTCACGAAAGTATTTATCTGTTTTTGCCTTTTTCTTTTTGTTTGAGATTCGAATACAATAATTAGGAGATCAAAACCCAATTAAGGTTGTGTTTTCACATTTTTGGAGATATTTTTGTATTTGTTGTGATACTTAATACAATATAGTAATAATAATTTCACAAGAAAAACGAAAAAACCGATAATACGTATTAGTAGAGTTCTACTAATATAAATACTATTTTTGGCTAATATTAAAAACAAAATGACAAATTAATCACGACACACCTCCCCGGCAGCGGCGCCAAAATGATCGTGGTAAAATACGACCTTTTAGGAAAAATGCGTATTAGCGGTAAGTATTAAGTGATGATTTAGGAAAATCAAACACTAATGGCCCAAAGGTGAAAGTTCGTTTCCCAAGGAGGTATATGTGTGTGAATAATTTGTAATTGATTTGAGATTAATATTTGAAAGAAGGGGATGAGAAAATAGAATGACGAAGACGTGAAAATTATTACTACGACGACTAAAATTAAAACCGTAAAAAGAGCTAAAATAAAAAGAACTTCTACAAATTCTCTAAAAATTACCAAAAATCAAATTAAATAAACTAAGAGTTTACAAATGACCAAAAGTTTTTGAAACCTTTTCATTAATTAAATATTAATTTTTAAATGCTAATTAAAGCCCTAAAAATCAAAATAACTATTAAAAAGCCCAAATAAAGATTTTTCACTTTGTAAACCTCTAAAATGACCAAATGAGACTAAAAACTATTTTTATGAATTTTTAATCTAATTAAAACTATTTAAAATGATTAAAAACTATTAAAACTTAAAATAATTCTAGAAATTAGAAAAATGAAGATAAAATTAATCTAAGAGTTGCAAGAATCCTATTTTAATGCATTTAACCTAAGAAAAATATAAAAAGTGCAAAAATGTGAAATTTGAAATTTAATAATAAAATAATATTAAAATAATATTAAAAATCCAAAAATTATAAAAAATTCTAAAAACTTGCAAACTAGTTTTTTTTAACCTAAATAAACAGAAAATGAAAGTTAAATGACCAAAATACCCCTAATGGGCCCCCAAATGGGCTAAAAACCAAAACAGTCAACCTTAATGGGCTAAATGGGCCCAAAAAGTCAAACTTGGCCCAAATGACCTGAAAAAGCCCTATCTGACTCAAAATTGAATTCGAAACACAAAAGTATGAAGGCCCAAAAGCTGGTTTTGAGCTTATCACAGCTTAAAAGGTCTACAGATTATTCTTATTGGGCCAATAAGCCCATTAAGCAATAAGCCAATGCCATAAGCTCAGATTAGACACACAAGCTTCTTTTGAGACGACTAAGAGATATGTGAAAAGAAATTTTGAAAAAGCACACTCAATAAGCCAGAAATAAGCAAAGTAGAATTTCACTAAACGACAAAATAGTCGGGTTAGAGATCTAGGACGTTTCAGAAGCTCTGGTTTGTTGCAAAAGCTCACAAATAGCTTAACTAAGACTAATCAACAAAGAAAACCCCAATAAGCCAAGTACAATAAGCTGTGTGAACCAATAAGCACTCTTTTAAAATAAGAAAAGTTGATTTCCTAGTGAAAAGCTCTTATTAAGTTCTGATTTCTTCCAGTTAAGCTTATGAGGTAAGAAAATTGATGAAAAGTACAAAAATAAAGTTGTCGCACGTTTCAATAAGCAGGACTAACTGATAAGCACTTTTTGCCTTGGTCAACGAAAGTCAACGCGTCCCAAAATTTACCAAAATTGGAGGACTAGATTATGAGATGGAAATAAGCTTGTTTGAAGCTGTTTTGGAGCAAGTCTAGAGGTCTAGACCAATGAGCTTAGCTAGACAGTTGTCTTACTATGCTTGATTTTGGCAAGATAAGCACTATAAGCCAGTTAGCTTAATAGGCTTCAAATAAGCACACAACCAGTTTAAACAAGCACAATAACAACCAATGAAGAGATATCAAGCAACACAATCCAAAATCTTATAGGTGCAAGCAAATGTGGAGGTCAAATAAAGGTGGTCATTTGCTGGTGCATTTGACCACTTCAGTGAACTTTACAAGCTCTTAGCTTATTCAATAAGCCACCAATCAAAGAGAACATATAGTGCAGAGATACACACCAATGAAAAATACTCCCAAACCAAAATTCACCCCTTGAATCAAAGTTTTAAACAAATGACAGCTTCTGATGTGTTTGACCTCAAACCAAAACCCTTTTGACAGATTTTTGATAAAATGTGCAAAACTTAGTTATAGGTTTAGTGAACTTCCCAATTAGCTAAAACAACTTAAAAACTACTATTACTGACCTATAAACCTTGAAAACCAAGAAGCAAAGGCCTTAAGGCCTTGATCAACCAAACACCCCTTAAATCTCTTGTTTGACTGATTTTAGCTTGATTTCCAATTTTTCCAAGTAACCTACCCTTTTTATGATTCCTACAAGTCTACTAGGTGACTACTAATAGAAATGAACTAAAAACTTGGTCCTACAAACACAAATACTCAAAATCACATAGCAACTTCCACTAAACAGATTTTAAGACAAATTTGTTGAGAGGAATTTTAAAGAGAAAACAAACCTATCCCCCACAACTTCCTAGGGGGATTCAGCTATGCTCCTTGGACCTTGTTCAACAGCTAGAACAAGACCAAGGTACTTGGACAATAAAACACCCTAAAGGAGGATCAAAGGTTGATCCCAAGGGCCTTCAATGGTGAATCTCCTTCCACAATGAGCAAACAACCAAGCCAATGCTCCAATTCCTTCCCAAAGCCTGCTGGTAACAAGCTTTGATCAATCCTTGAAGAAGGGTTGGGTTTAGTAACAGATGCAATCAAAAATAATAGAACAAGTAATAACAGCAGCCTAATAAGCACCTTTTGAGTGCCTATATAAGCTTATTTATGTAAGACAAGTCCAAGCCCTTCAGGTATGGACTACTTGAGAGGCAAGACAACATATCTACAACCTTGTTATCCACAAACATCAATAATTGAAGCTATGAACAACATATCAATATACTACCTCATACCACTTTTGAAATCAAAACTCCAAAAGTGTTTACTATCCTGGATTTGAAACCAAGCCTCACACCTTAGATATGATGAACCTAAGATGGAAAGGAGTGTTTACAAACTCTATGATCCAAAGTTACTTGAAGAATCAAGAACTTAGAACCCTAAATGTTTATGACAGAAACTTGAAAATATTTTTTTGTGAATACTTTCAAATCCTAACCAAGAAATATCCGAATCGTAAACAAACCACTCACAAACATCAACAATGAATATGGAACTCAAATTCTAGCATATAAACAACAACTTCAATTTTATAAAAAGGAATTACACTTGAAAGAAAATACAATTTAAAACTCAACATATTGGGCCTCCTTTTATAGGTAAATACTTACAACACTGTTCATAAACCCTAACGTCCTAAAATTCCTAAACTAGCCTTGCAGATGCTTCTAGTCTTGTTGCCAGCTTGCTTGGATGAATCAGGGACGTACATTGAGTGCTTGGTGACCAAGGAATGACTCTAGTTCGTTGATTTTGCCATGATTCTTTGCCAGGTGTCGACTTGTGAGAGGTACTTGTGGGGTCTCTATGGTAGTGGAAGTTGATGTTTTTGTTGTAGGATGTGACTGGGGTGAGGTGAATCACACGTGAGTATAGCCAATTTCCTTTTCCCCTTTGTTTTCTTCGTTTTTAAACCTGGGTAAAAGGTGTTCTTGGGTGGTAAAAATCTCTACAGTAAATGTTACCCGCTTAATTAGGAGTTTGAACTTTGGACTTGGCAGTTTTGGTCCTTGGTTTTTGGAAAAAGGTGTATAACAAGTTGTTTCAGCCATGAAAACGTGTTCCTTTGTTAAATAACTTTCAAACTTCACACATTACCAAACTTTATGATAAGGGTTTCAAGGGTTGTTTTTGCCATTTTTGCATAGTTTGAGGACTGATCTTAAACATTCTTGATCTTCAAAGGTCTTCAATGTATGTTTGACTTCAAGAAGGACCATTATTGACAATTTAGAATTGTTTAGGGACTAAACTTGCCAATTCTTCAAAGTTGAAGGACCTTTTTTTGATTTTGACAAACTTAAGGGACCAAACTTGTAATTATGAATATAAAAGGGTATTAAATGTCATTTCTTTATAAATTGAGGATCAATCTTGTATATCTTCAAATCTTCAAGGGTTTTTCTTTGAGAAATCCATAACTAGGGTCTGGTTCTTTGTACGGCTTCGTTTCTCATGTCCATTTTTCCTTGTTTCTTGTGATCTTTTGTCTTTTTCACGATATCCATACCTAAAACACACAAGTAAACAAATACAAGCATATATATGGTATATTAATGACATTTTATGCATTTAAAGCCCAGAAAGAATGATGAGATCATGTATAAATGCCATCTCATCATGAGCAAAGAGACTCTAGGGATATGACTGGGATTGGGATGAAAGAGTATGCTGATGTTCCACCACCTGCTGGAAACTTTTAGGGTGTCCTTAGATATGATTTATCTTGGGCTGGTATACCAGAACTCCAAGAAAAGGAATTCATTCCTCCACCAAGAGTTCTTACTCCAGTAGAGGAATATAAGTAGAAACTGACTGACCTAGAACAATGGAAGAAAGCTAATCCCACACTGTTTGTTAAAGGTGGAATGCTTAGTGAAAGTCCACTTGAGTCAACACCCATAACAATAACCAACCCTTCTACTGGAAAACCTGTTGACCTTGGTTCATTTAGTAATAGAAAACCTAGTGTTAAGTATGCAGAAATGTATAGGAAACCTAGGTCACCAAAAACTCAAGTTAGTGATAATGGGACAGGGTTCTTTTCATCTAGACCTAGGGTTATGTCTAGAAAAGCTTGTTATAGTTGTGGGAGTTTTTCACATTTGGCTTATAAGTGTGTTAGTGCTTCAAAAGTCAACGCCGACAAAAAGTCAACCATGGTTAAACCCAAACCTTTTGTTCCACAAAGTCCACAAGTTAGTGGACCAGCTCCATTCTTTACTAAAGGGTCTAATACTTATGGACAAAGGCATTTTCAAAAGACCAATACATGGTCTAAAAGATAATTGGTTTCTGTAGCAAACCCTAGTTTTGGTGCTGATAAGTGCAATTTCAGTGTTGACAAGAACAACTTTAACGCTGGCAGGAATGTTTCCAACGCTATTAGACCAAGTAATAACAAATACTTGCAGCCAAAGGGAAAGGGGTCTAAAGGATCATCTAGTTTGACATGGAGACCCAACAAGACCAAAACCCTAATTCTAATGGGATTTCTATGACCTGTAACAGATTTCATTATATTTCAAAGGTCATAACTAAACCAATTAGGGTTAACCGGGTGTTCAATCCTCAAAGGGATGAACTAGGGGTTGTTATAAGGACTAAATCTGTTCTTATTAAACAACCAAATGAATCCAAGTCTGCTCAGGCTTGGGTTCCCAAAGAAAACTAATTTGTTTTCTTTATGTGTAAGGCATTCAAAAGCAGGTAAATAATTATGGCTATTGGGATAGTTGATGCTCTTGGCACATGACGGGGAAGGAAGATTATTTGACCAACTTTAACACCATTGAAGATTGTGACAAAGTGTACTTTGGAGGAGGATATGGTACAATTTCTGGCAAAGGCACTCTTATCACCAATAATTTGCGTTTTGAAAACGTATTTCTGGTAAAAGAACTTGATTATAACCTGTTTAGTGTATCACAAGTATGTGATAACAAGAATAAGGTTCTTTTCACTGATACTGAATGCTTGGTGTTAAACAAAGACTTTAAGAAACCTGATGAGAAGTTTATTGATTATAGAACACCTAGGCATAAGGATATTTATAATGTGTATCTTATTAGAATTAGGATGAATAATAATTTGTCATGTCTATATGCTAAGGCTTTAGTTGATGAAAGTAATCTATGGAACAGAAGGTTAGGGTACATAATTTTTAGGAACATAAACAGACTTGTGAGACATGGTTTAGTTGATGGTTTGCCTGAAAAGGCTTTCCACAATGATCATTCTTGTGTTGCATGTCTTAAAGGCAAACAACACAAAGTCCCTTTTAAGTCTAAACTTGTGCACTCTAGTTCTAAACCACTTCACTTGCTACATATGGACTTGTTTTGCCCAACTAATATAGAAAGTTTAAATCGTAAATCCTTTTGTTTTGTCATAACTGACGACTTTTCTAGATTTACTTAGACTTTCTTTTGGCCTTAAAAAGTGAAACTGCCACAATTTTGATTAACTTTATTACCCAAATTGAAAAGAAAACAGGGAATGAGGTTAAAATACTCTGAAGTGATAATGGTGGTAAGTTTAGAAACAAGTTATTATATGACTTCTGTGTGAATAAAGGGATTACTAGGCAGTTTAGTGTAGCTAGAACCCCACAACAGAATGGGGTGGCTGAAAGGAAGAATAGAACACTCATAGAAGCTGCTAAGACCATGTTGGTTGATGCTCATTTTCCCATTGCTTTTTGGGCTGAGGCTGTGAATACAGCCTGCTATGTTCAGAATAGGGCATTGATCAACAAAATTCATAATAAGACACCTTATGAGTTAGTTTGGAATAGGAAACCTAATATTGGTTTTCTTAAACCCTTTGGATGTCATGTAGTGATTTTGGATACTAGTGATGCCTTAGGAAAGTTTTGTGCTAAAGGCGATGACGGCTATTTTATGTGCTATTCAGTGTTAAGTTTTTAGAGAATAAACCTAGTGATCCTAAAAGTGGTCCAAATTGGTTCTTTGATTTAGAACCTTTATCTAGAACCATGAATTATATGCCTGTTACTAATCCAGACATTGTGAAAGAGGATTCAAATGTTGTGGAAGAACCTATTGTTGAAATTTCAGGTAAATAGGTTGACAAGGAAGTAGGATCATATGAAGTCAAATCAGCCCCCATACTTAAGTATAATACCATCCCTATATGGACAGATAGATTTGCTGCTACTGCTGCTGCTGGAAAGGAAAAAGATGGTCCACAAGAAAAGCCAATTGATGAAAACATGAAGGAATCTTCAAGCGTTGATAAAGGCAATTATGACGCTGACATGCCAAATTCAGGCGTTGATAACTTAAACACTGACAGGCCAAGTTCAGGCGTTGACAACCCTTTTGACCATTTATTCTCTTCAAATGTTTTTGAACAAGGTGAACCTTCCATAGTTCATGAAGAGGTTCATTCTGGTGATGATGGAGGAGAATATGAAGATGATATTGGCAACATGGAGACTGAAATTGAAGACAACACACTTATTTAAGGAGGAATACATACATCTACTATCATCCTTCTTCTCTAATCATTGGTGATGTGTTGTCTCCTGTTCAAACAAGAAGGTCTCATTAGAATCAAGGAGGTTTTATTTCCAATATGCACAAGAAGGTTGATACCCCTCTTGTTCAGGCATGTTTGTTTGCTTGTTTTCTGTCACAACATGAACCCAAGAAGATTTTTGATGCTCTCAAAGAACCAAGTTTGGTGGAAGCAATGCAGGATGAGCTTCACCAATTTGCTATTCAAGATGTTTGGGAGTTAGTGGATTGGCCTAGATATGTTAGACCTATTGGGACAAGATGGGTTGTTAGAAACAAAAAGAATGAAAGGGGGTATGTGATTAGAAACAAGGCACGTTTAGTTGCTCAAGGCTATACACAAGAGGAAGGAATAGACTATGAAGAGGTTTTTGCATCTGTTGCAAGGATTGAAGCAATAATGATTTTCCTAGCCTATGCTTCTTGCATAGGCTTCATAGTTTATCAAATGGATGTGAAGAGTGCTTTTCTTTATGTCATAATTGCAGAGGAGGTTTATGTAATTTAGCCTCCTAGTTTTGAAAATTCTGAACATCTAGACAAGGTGTATAGGGTAAAGAAAGCAATGTATGGACTTCATCAAGCCCCAAGAGCATGGTATGGCACATTGTCCACCTATATGGTGGAAAATAGATTCAAGAGGGGTACCATATATCAGACTTTATTTACCACGAAGATTGGTAAGGACATTCTACTTGTTCAGGTCTATGTGGATGATATCATCTTTGGGTCTTCAAGTCCAAAGATGAGTGAAGACTTTTCCAAGCTCATGACAGACAAATTCAAGATGAGTTTAATGGGAGAGATGAACTTCTTTATAGGTTTACAAGTTCAACAGAAAGAAGATGGTATCTTTATCTCTCAAGACAAGTATGTAGCCGAAATCTTGAAGAAGTTTGGCTTTTCTCCACATGAAAAACGGGCTAGCACACCCATGGATAGGGAATACCCTTAGGGAAAGATTGGAGATGGAAAAGAGGTGGATGTCAGGCATTATAGGTCAATGATTGGATCATTTATGTATCTTAAAACTTCTAGACCTGACATCATGTTTGTTGTGTGTGCATGTGCACACCATCAGGTGACTCGCAAAGAGTGTCATCTTCAGGCTATCAAGAGGATCTTTAGATATCTTATGTTTTATCCTACCTTAGGATTATGGTATCCAAAGGATTCTCTATTGGAGCTTATTGGTTATTCAGACAGTGATTATGGAGGTGACAAGTTTGAGAGAAAATCCACAACTAGTGGATGCCAATTTCTTAGGAGTAGGCTGATATCTTGGCAAGGCAAGAAACAAACAGTGGTGGCCAACTCTACAACTGAAGCAGAATATATTGCTGCAGCTGCTTGTTGTAGACAAGTCTTATGGATTAAGAACCAACTGTTGGATTATGGGTATAATTTTATGCATACCAAGATTTTTGTAGACAATAACAGTACCTTATGCATTATTAAGAATCTTGTACATCATTATAAAACAAAACACATAGAAATTAGACATCATTTTATAAGAGATGCTTTGAAAAAGGTTTAATACAACCAGATATGGTTGACACAGAAGAAAATGTGGCAGATTTTTTAACTAAACCTTTTGATGTTGGGAGGTTTCAATACTTGGTAACAAGTATTTGAATGATCAATCTTACCTAAAATGTGTTTTTGGAACTTATTGTAAAAGTATGTACATGATATGCACTATTATTGGTCTTTGTACAAAATTAGGTTTTCCACTTTATTTATCTAACGCTGACAAAGGTTATTTTAACGCTGATAAGTGTTAAAATGGACTTTGACAACAATGTGTTAGTTTTGTGGTTTTTGATCTAATTATGCAGGAATTATGAGCATTGAACAGATGGATACAAAGTTGCTTATGGGTCTTTGGAGCTTACAGGGAGTGTGTTCAAAGTTTATGGATGATGGTTGGAATGTTTACATTCCTATCTTGACATAAATTTTTATTGCATATTTTATATTTTGGCAACTTGTATATCATACTTTAAGGGGAGGTTTAGGATACCTTTAGGAATTTTGGGTATTCATGTAATACTATTATCACAATTCTAGATTGTGTCCACTGGTGAGTACGAGTTAGTTTACTAAATCGTGAGGCACTATAGCATGCAAAGTTGATATAAGTTGCACGTTGCCAAGACTTTTTGACCTAGAATTGGTTATGGTCGGTTGGGAGACTTGGGTATGCTTTTATTGGCTTACCTGGGAAGTTACAATGGATTTTATGAGATAACTTCATTGTTAAGAACTTTGGTTAGCAAGGGACACTTGAGGGCAATTATGTCTATCTTGCTTAAGCAAGTGTGCATGATTGGACAGTGCTTGACACCCTATAGTCATTTTCAGTCTATAAGTTTTCTTCACTAGGATAAATTACTTTGTTAAGGTCCTATTTCTATTAAATTATTTTTATTTTTGGACGCTGACATTTTTCTTTCCAAATGCTGTTAAGACCAATTTTGACGTTGACATGGCAATTTCCAACGTTGACAAGAATATAGTCGTTGGGCGCTGATAAGTTATTTTTGACCGTTGATAAACATTAGGTCCTACCCAGTTGTTATTTTTGACGAAAATGTGGGCCGTAATTTTAGGAGTTGGTAACTTTTTATTAATGTTTGAGATAGGTTATATATTTTCAAGATTTTCATAATTACTTTTTGAATATAGCTGCCTCACATCTTGACCAATCACATATTTTCACCTCTCCTATATATTTGGCTCATTTCTTTTAAACAGAGTAACTGTTTATTCTTGTCTAACTAAATTTTCTCAAACCTTCATCTTCCATAACTTTTATCACAGCTTTTGTAGGACTAAATCACACGACTAATCAAACACAAATAACATGATAATGATTAAACTAAAAAAGAAAGATTAGATTAAGATGAAGAGAAGAAAAGAAATACAAAGTTGGTGTTTTCCTAGTAAGAGAAACAAACACACCTTTCTCTCTCTAAAACTATGAATATGGAAAGCACACACACAAATGAGGCTTAGGGGGCCTTTTATACTAATTAAGAATTGTTTAGTAAGCCTTCCTCATTTGTGTGTTCGGGACTAAATCCCGTTACATAAACAATAATAACTAAAAACTCTCGACATCATTAAATAACATTTTTCACGAGCTTCGCAATGATATATTATATGACCATCACTTTAATTACTTCTAACAATCTCCCCTAAGGGGTGGTCATGTAATATGTGACTTCACTTCTTTGTTGTTGTAGACTTTGAAGCTCGATGTCTTGAGAGTTTCTTCATAGTTCCTTTCATGACTTGTGATCTTGGATCTTTGATCTTTGCCTTGACTTGATCTTGTAACTTTGCGAGCTTGTGTTCTTGTGTCTTTCTCCACATACTCATGTTTTGTGCTGACTTGAAAGCTTGTTAACAATCTCCCTTGATCATCAGAGAAGCGGAAGTCTATGTCTTTAGATGTTCTTGTGCTTTCTTCATTTATATGAGCATGTGGTCTTGAATTACGACTTCTTGAAGTTACGCCACCGTTTGCATTCCTCCGGTTACCCGTTATACAGTAAGAATACTGTACATGTGATTAGGTAAGTTCAAAGAACTTCCTTGACAGGGTTTCTGGCTGTAGTATCCGTTCTCAATACTTGAATTTATCGAAAGATAATTCATAGTAAATGGTGAATCATACAGTTCCATTCTGCTGATTAAGTCGTCAATTCAATTTCCTGGAACAAGTTTGAATCAATTAAGAATCAAACCATCGTTTATTTCCAGTTGACACAAGTTTGATTCATATAGAATCGCACAAGTTACCTACCGCAGTGCTGTTTGATGACGACACTGGAAGGATTTCCATTCCTCATTGAAAATACTGAAAAGTATTACTCTGAATGTTCTGGAAAGATCATAAAGATATTGCGTAGAGACCTCGAACGAGTTTGAATCAATTAAGAATCAAACCACTGTTTCTTTCCAGTTAGCATATGTTTAATTCAAACTGAATTGTACATATGACCTACCGCAGTGCTGTTTGATGTTAACACTGGAAGGATTTCTATTCATCACTATGAATACTAGAGAGTATCACTCTGAATGTTCTAGCAATACCACAAGGATAGAGCGTAGGACTCTGTAAATTATAGCTTGTGTTCTAATGATGAACAACAATTGATATAAGGAATAAGTGTCCTAATGAGATTTTTGATGAATCTCGTTGGCTCTAGACTCTATAAGTGCACGTTTATTTGGTGATCGGAAGCTAGAGCAGACTGCCATTTTTTCAATATCTACTATCTCGGAGTGAGAAAGTTGATAGAAATGAGTTGAACTCCGTGACAATAAAACAAACTTCTTTTGAGAGAAGCTTGAGTAGGCTGGGAAGGGTTGTGCTTTGCATAACTGGGTCCATGATGCTTTGTCTTCATTACCAAAAATCATCAACATGATTCTGATAGTAGATGTATTGACCTGGTTTCTGCCTAAGTTGTATGGAGGGCTTCTTTCTTTACACCCTTTATCCTTACATTTCTTTTTCATTCTTCAACCCCTTCAATGCTTACCAAGACGTCATAACTAGCACCTTGTTGTGATTGTTCCATTGCTAGCTTAAGTCATTAGTCGGCATTTTTTCCCGTACACTCAACTACTCCATCTTTCCTAAGGACATCTAAATTCTAATGGATTGTCCCTAGGAAGATCCCTCCGGTTCTGGTTGGATCATAGGACGAATACCTAACCACCTTTTGACACCAATACCGTCATGAATTAATGTGTTGAAGGGTATAGATATCGTAACCAGAAAAACCTATTGAAAAATCAATCAAGGTGTTGATGAAATCAGAGTTTACACCTTGAAGGTTTTTTGTATCACCCAAAACGCTCCCCCTACATATGTGCATAAAAAAAAGGTTTTTCCACATATTAGGAAGATAAAGCACTTATATCAAAGATCTTATCCAAGATAACACATTTTAATCACTATTCTCCCCCTCAAAAATTGCATGAAATTGAATTTTTTGTGAAACTAGTGATGAAACATGGAGAGAATAATGTGTCATGAAACTTTGGAACAAATGTTTATGAAATCATTATACTCCCCCTCGAAGAGAGATTCTATTTAAATAGGGGAGTATATGAGCACATTATTTTGAAATACCTTGAAAAATTATGCTCAAAAGTCCGAGAAAATTGAGTTCATGAGCTTAAAAATTTAAATGTTTTGATATAAGCTCATGACCGAGAAAAACGAATTTCTCGTTGTTGAGGATAAGTCAAAGACTTCCCTTTCTTTAGGGACCGGGTTATAGTCTGACATGTGACTATAAGCCATTATGAGAAGAAAAATAGAAAAGACATGTTTTGAAAACATTTTAACTCTCATTCGAACTTTATGTACGTACCCGTGTCGTTATTGAACAACATTTCTAAGTATGTCCATATTATCGATGCTGAGAGACATGTCGAAGAAGAATATTTTTGGTACTTTGAAAGGTTTTCTCATTTTTTATTTTGTTTTTATAGGTTTTATATTTTTTTATTTTGATTTTCTGATAGATATATACAAGGTTACTGCGAATGTGCAAGACGTTCAAGTTCATCAGGAGTGAAACTACGCATACCAAGTCGACAAACCAAGAATTCAAATCTGTCTTGAGAAAGAGCTTTGTTGAATATGTCGGCTAGTTGGTAGTCCATCTTTTAAAATACAGTTCGATTGTTCCTCTTTCCACATGCTCCTTTATGAAATGGAATCGGACAGCAATGTGCTTGGTCTTGGAGTGTTGGACCGGGTTGTAGGATATGGCTATAGCTGATTATGAGTCACAATATATAGGAAATTTGTTAATGTGAAAACCATAATCCGTGAGTTGTGTTCTCATCCAAAGGACTTGAGCACTACACATGGATAGAGACACATATTCTTCTTCCGCGGTGGACAACACCGTACAGTCTTGTTTTCTTGATGACCAGCTCACTAGCTTCTCGCCTAAGAATTGTACTCCACCGGAAGTGCTCTTGAATGAATCATGACATCCTGCATGGTCGGCATCTGAAAAACCAGTGAGATTAATAACAGAATCCTTCGTATACCAGAGACCTATGTGAATGGTTCCCTGTAGATAACGAAAGATCCTTTTAAACTCCTTGAGGTGCTTCTCGGTTGGCTTAGTCTGATACCGAGAACATAAACAAGTAGCATGCACAATGTCCGGTCTACTTGGGTTAAGTACATAAGGGACCCGATCATACTTCGGTATTTTGTAGCATCTACAAATGTCCCTTTCATATCCAAATCAAGCTTGTGTTTAGTGTCCATTGGAGTACCAATAGGATCACAGTATTCCATTCCAAATTTCTTTAGAATTTCAAGCACATATTTGGCCTGATATATGAAAATACCACGGGGGGATTGGTGAACTTGGAGACCAAGAAAAAACGTCATTTCCCCCATCATGGACATTTCAAATCGACTTTTCATAAGGTCTGCAAATAATATGGAATATTTTGGGTTAGTAGAACCAAATATAATATCATCTACATAGACCTGAGCCACCAATATGTCGTTGTCGTAGTGCTTGATAAACAAAGTTGGATCAATGGTTCCTTTGCTGAAGTGATTTTGTATAAGAAATGATGCTAATTCGTCGTACCATGCCCATGGTGCTTGTTTCAAACCATAAATTGCCTTTTTCAACTTGTAGACATGGCTTGGATGTTCGGTGTTGATGAAACCTTCAAGTTCACATACATACACATCTTCTTTTAACGGTCCATGCAAGAAAGCCGTCTTCACGTCCATTTGATACACAGTGAACGATTTGTGTGCAACGTATGCCAAGAAAATCCTAATAGCTTCCATTCGAGCAACCGGGGCGAAGGATTCAGCGAAATCAATTCCCTCCTGTTGTTTATAACCTCTCACGACTAACCGAGTCTTGTTCCTAAGGACCGTTTGCTCCTCATCCATCTTGTTTTTGAATAACCATTTCAGAGTAAGGGGATCGATATTGTCCGGTCGAGGTACTAACTCCCATACATCAAGCCGGATGAACTGATTGACTTCTTCTTGCATAGACTCAATCCATGATGCATCGGTCATTGCTTCTTTCACACTAGCTGGTTCCATTGTCCTGACTGATAGTGCATATATACACATATCACCGTCGGTACGCAGCTGATTTCGTGTTGAGACTGGTCGTGAGAGATTGACATTCACTTGAACGAAAGGATGATTCTTAGTCTATTTGTGTTCATGTGGAAGTGTATTAGAAACTTGATGCGAGCTCGACGGATCCACATATGGTGTTGAAGGTTGAGTAGTACTTGTGGAAGCCGCAAATGGATTAACAAACTCATGTTCATTGAGCATCGCATTGTTTGCATTTTCAGCAACTATTTCATTTTGAAGATGAACATGATTAGGAATTTGTTGAGAATGTTTTTGAGTTGCGTCATCAGTCGGAGACGTGGTTGGAATGTTTGGAGTTAATATGGTTGAGGTTGACGTAGATGGTGCAAAAATGAATGTCGTTGGTGTAGATGCAGTTGGTGGTTCTGGAACTACCGCAGCAGGTGCAGCCAGGGCATTTTGAGGAACACCAAATGACGAAGGACCCTCCATATATTCATCATATATTGGCCCAAATAAAACTTCCAAGTCACGTTCTGAAGGTTGTAACGATGAGATTGCTGACGGTGCAAATTGAAGCGCGAGTCTTGAACTTACGTGTCCAGAAGTCTAACCTTGAAGCTCGGGATGTGAAGTTCTATGTTGAGATGCCATACCCGAGAGTTCATCAAAAGTAACATTCATAGTCTCCATTACCTTTCTTGTCCTTCGATTATAAACCCTGTAAGCACAAGCAGTTGAAGAATAACCAATGAAAAAACCAATATTACCTTTAGGTTCAAGTTTACCGATATCTTCACGATCATTCTTCGGATAACATAAAGCACCAAAGACATGTAAAAATGAAATATCCGGTTTTCTTCCATTAATGATCTCATAAGGTGTTTTGTTGAAGCGGGTGTGAATAATGGATCGGTTTTGAGTATAACATGCAGTTGCTATAGCATCGACCCAAAGAAATAACGGTGCACTGGAGGAGAGAAGCATCGTTCGAGCAGCTTCAACTAACGTACGATTCCTCCGTTCCACAAATCCATTCTGCTCTAGAGTTCTTACAGCCGAAGTTTGATGAGAAATCCCAACTTCGTCAAAATAAGCTTTCAGTTTCTGATTGGTGAATTCTGTACCGTTATCCGTTCTTACAATGATAATAGGGGCATGAAGTAGCACTGATGTTTTCTTCAAGAAATTGAATATTACATCCGGGGCTTCATCTTTCGAAGCAAGAAAATGAAACCCATGTGTAACGAGAATAATCATCCACAATCACAAGAACATACCGCTTTCCATTAATACTTTTGAATCTCATTGGGCCACACAAATCCATATAAGGGAGATACAACCTATTCGTCGAATTTGGAACAGGTTTGGGTTTGTGAGGCTTCTTCTTGCTTTTAACTTGCTCACCTGATGGACAAAGATGGTCTTTATTATATTTGAACTTTGGAAGACCGGTAACGAGATCATCTTTTGCAAGTTGGGTGATGGCATCGAAATTGAGATGAGGTAACCTTTGATGCCATAACCATGACTTTGTTGAAGTGTCCCGGGCCATGAGACAAATTGGAGATGCAACATACTTTTGAAAAAGATCAATGGTGTAAAGGTTTGTTGTGCGATTTCCTTTCAACAGATCAATTCCTTCAAGCATGTATGACTTCTGAAGGCTACCTCCAAATCTGAATCACAAAATTGCCCAACCGAGAACAAATTGTGTCCCAACCCATCAACAAAAGAAACTCTAGTGATGATAATATTTCCCCAATGAAGATCACCATAGCCTAGAATTGCAGCAACATAATCATTTCAAAAATCGAATAGTTCCCATAAAACGCCATGCAAATTTCTTGAGAAGACTTCGATTCCCAGTCATATGTTTGGAACAGCCCGAGTCCACGCACCAGAGACAAATTTCAACAGCCTGCCAATGATAAGAGAAGAGAAAATTTGGCAACCGAAGAAATAGGTTCCTGTATGGTTAGGTAATAATCGAGCCGTATCACATACCGACATTTCACTGTCAGTATGGGATCTACTACTATCAATAACATGACAATTAGAGGCAAAATATCTTCCAGTAGGCAACCACTTAGAGGTAACACTAGGACTTCTAGGCGTAGCAAGACTTTCAGTGGACCCTACCTGCTTAGTTTCCGGAACATACACTTTAGCCTTAGGAGTGCTATGTGTTTCGCTGATAGAATGCTTGTCAAGTCGAGTGTAACCACCATAGTTCAAAATATTCATTGTCAAACCACAAACATCACGACTAAAAGTAAAGAAACATTTATTACATTTAGCATATATAATGTAAAACCCTCATGCTTTTACTATGCATAGTACCTTAAGTTTGTACGTACTAGTTAAAAACTTTCCTAATATAGCATGATTACGATTACGTATTAGGAGTTTATGTATTACGCACGTGTTAGAACACGATAAGTATTTTATATGAACGATCACGTAATAATTATTTAGCAATAATTAATCACGAACATACGATCACGAGATATTATTAAAACACGAGATAATATTAATTACGTATATATACTTAATACGAGCATAATTAAATATATAAGAGTAGGGTATTTACGTAACGAGAACATTTAAAACACGAACATAATTAAACATAAATGTGTACGAAATTACAATACACGAAACGAGGTACGGGAACTCCACAAGGGAGTCCCTTCCCGCGGCCAAAATAAGGACAATGGGCCAAGCCCATTGTCAATTTTACTAAAAGGAAGGGTTAAGTAATTTTACTACTCAAAATTACTTTTATAGAAGAATTTCAAGAAAACCTAAAATCCCTTTTCCTTCTCCTTTGTGTACCGCCACCTACAATCACCATCAAGGTGATTTCTTTGATCTTGGATCTTGTTAAATTAGTGTTTGTTCGTGTTTGTTCTTCACCCTCTTGATCCACGAATACGGTAAAACCTTTTTAACTTGTTTTCTTTTTAATTAATCTTTTATTAATTAAGAACACGTGATGTTTTTATATAAACACATTAATTAAACCTAGATCTAACATGTTTTGATCATTAATTAATCAAAAGGGTTGATCTAAGGGGTGTTTGTTTTGGGCTGCAAGGAACAACCGACCCCAAGGGGGTTCAGTTTGTTTTAGCCGACCACCACCAAGACCTTTTTGGTCTTGGTTGGTGCGTGTGGGTCCCACGGCAGCAAGAGGGGTACCCCGATTTGGTTCGGGGTACGGTGTTGTTTCATATCCGGTGCATGTTTTTAGGCTTAGATCCGTATCATGATTATGTTAGTTGTTTATGTTATAAAATTATGTTAAGAATTAAATTAATAAGATGTAATTAATTTAATAACATGACTTAGGTTAACTAATTATTAATAAACATGAATTATTTTAACCTAAGTATTTATATTATTAAGACTTATAATTAATTAATTATTTTAAAAACCATGGATATAATTAATTAATTAAACATGACTTAGGTTATATTATTAGTATTTAATAATACATATTTTAACCTAAGTATTTAATATATTTAATTAAAAACATGTCATACTTTAATTAAATGTTATAACCTATAGTTTAATTAAATTACATGAAATAATTATTAAACTATATAATATATCATATGACTTAGAATATAATCATGGAAACACTTAGGCTTATTTACTTAGCTTATTTAACCAGCTTATTTCTAATTATGGAAACTTTCTATTTTTAGAAACTTAATTAAATAAGGCAGCTATTTTATTTATGGAAACCAGCTATTTTTAGAAACTTATTTATTTAAGGCAGTTAATCTATTTATGGAAACTTATTTAATTAAGGCAGCTAATCTATTTATGGAAACTTTCTATTTTTAGAAACTTATCTATTTTAAGCAGTAAATCTATTTTTGGAAACTTTCTATTTTTGGAAACTTTCTATTTTTGGAGACTTTCTATTTTTGGAAACTTTCTATTTTTAGAAACTTTCTATTTTTGGTAACTTTCTATTTTTGGAAACGTTCTATTTTTTGAAACTTTCTATTTTAGGAAACCTGCTATTTTTGGAAAGTTACTTATTATTACACAGTAAGTATAATAACACATGAAATATCAGAAATACTTAATCAGATTGAACAGAATATAAGATTTAACACAGTTTAAGGCTTTAAACAGTGTAAAATAGTAAGGACACTTTAAATAAGCTAAGGCATGATATAAAACCAGCTATGTATGTAGTAAGCAGATACTTATTTCATGTACGTATTTATGTAGCACTAGTGTTTCGGAAGTAGGATTCTCACAGTTCATCGTTCTCGTTCACTGGACATAAGGTACGGATTCCCGTCCTTTCAGTATGGACATTCTTTCCTTATTAGGATTTCCCCGTATGCAGCCAACTGTTTTCCCGTAGTATAAGTATGAGTTTGATTGCTTATGTTTAAATATGATTACCTATAGCCATATACATGCATGACTAGTTTCACCTAGTTATGGAGGTACCATAACCATAACATTAGAGGCACTGATGTTATGACTTCACCACGGCGGGAGTGATTGCTCGTGGCGTCCCTTCAGCTTTTGGCCATTTAATTATATTTATCATGTGGGGCGTATGGGTGCATCTTAGTTACACGTTTTTATTCAGGATTACATGGTGAATTTGGTGTGTGCCTTGCATCCTTCACAAGGAGCTGATCCCTCCTACCCATAAAACCAGTATATTAAATTAGAGGCAGCCCCTCTAATTTGCATGATGAGGTCACCCCTCCAATTATTCATGCACGGTGGATATTCATGACCTATATTGGCAAAATGGTAAAATATGACAAACAGTTTTTATAAGATAAACATAATACTTTCAAACTATAAAACCAGTTTTATTAAGGCTTAACCAGGTTACTCGGGACTTAGTTTCTTCCGCTGTTATTATGTTATATGCTTATCCTATTCATGCTTTATTGTACATCCGTGCACTGAGCGTATTGCTCAGCCGTTTTCCTTTTCTATGTTCCCAAAACGGCAGGTACTCAGGGACGCTCGTAGACACTAAGAGTACGTGCATATGGACTGGAAGCTGTCTAGCCTTCTTTACATTATGCCTTTCCTTTCTTTATGATACTTATGCTTTGGACATTATTTCGTCCTTTTCCTTTACTATACTATGTTTGTGTGTGATGAGTTTTACTTTTGGACTACCGATGTTTGATTTCGGTATTTTCCTTTATATGGTCAAGTAATGTTTAGACATTTTACGTTGTATGCTTTGATGACACGCCATAATTACTGTGATATTTCCATTTCCAAAATGGGGTGTTACATATAACTTCAGATTTTTCATTCTGAATAGCAAGTTTAAAGTCATTACATTCAGAAGAATTAAGTTTCTGATTATGAATAAAAAACGGTAAATTCCCACGGTGTTCTTCTACTTCCACATTATTAGCCTTGGGACGACTACTTCTAGAGGAAAAAGGGACCCTATCATTCCTTGTATTGCTCGTAGGTTGTGGCCTTCTGCTCTTAGTGTAGTTGTTCATTCCTGTAGATAAAGACTCACGCTTGTTAGAATTAGCATTTTTTAAATCAATGACTTGTGGTTATGCGATAGTGGTCGGTTTTGTCCTAACGCTTGCTTTATGTTGGTTGTTAGGCACAGAGATATCTACCCTAGTTTGAGATGAAGGTCTAACGCGAAACATTCTGGGGCTATAACAGCAGCTTTCATTCCAGCAGCCTTGGGAAATGGTGTTACAGCAATACGAGTGGGTCCCGAGGTTGCTGGTGATGAGATGGCATCAGACAGCGACCTGACGAAGACAGCAATGACTTCACGCAGCGTTTCCTTCGCTATACTGGTGTCCTCAGAACAGCTGCGGGCACCACTGAAGAACAAGCAATACATTTTTGTTGGGTTCTAAATCCAAGGATTGCAAATAACTTGTCAGGTGCTCCGTTGGATACGGTAGCACAAGTAGCAGATGCAGCACGTAGACTGGAGATGCTGCAGGAGAGGGATGAGTTTGGGGAAGCTGAAAGACCCGACAAGAGGTAAACCTTCGTATTCAAGCGGTGATCAATCCGTATATCTTTCCGTATGTCAATTATTCATCTCTTAAACTGTATCTTCCAGGCAGAAAACTGGGGACCGGTCTCAGCCGGCTACTCAGCAGCAGCCTCATCAGCCCAAGGGAAACGGTCAGACTAATGACCGATCTGCTACGGATAGGCGTGGCGGTAATGACAATTACCGTAACAACGCCGGGCAATCCAGCAACAGCAGGTCCTAATACTTACGAAATTCCTTATGTTTTATGTTATAACTCATATTCTGACACTCTAGCAAAATTCTACCAGGAACCATGGAAACTGTAGGGACCAGAACCAGAGAGGTTCGCAGCCTAGCCGTCCAGCTATCACTAGTATTCAATCTTACGATTATCCGCTTCGTCCTTTGTACCCAACTATTATGTCTCATGTAAAATGTTTTATCAGGTCCTTAGCCAGCCAGAGAACCTGCTGGAGGATACACTCATCCTCTTTGCTATACTTGCCATCGTAGGCACCCAGGACCATGTCGCCGTAATACTGATGTGTGCTTCAAGTGTGGTCTTCCTGGCCATATTATGAAGGATTGCCGTAAGGGCGAGATGGAGGGTACATCAGGACATGCTGATACCAAGCCGCCTCCTACTACCGGGCGTGTCAACACGACATCTCGAGACCAGGCCAACAAGTCTACAGGTACCATCACTGAAATCTTGTATATGTATGGTCGCGCAGCATGTGTTCTTTTCGATACGGGTGCTACTCACTCGGTTATTTCTACTGCTTATGCTAAGAACATTAGGATGCCTCCCTTGCCACTAGAAAATAAGCTTACTATTTCCAAGCCTTTGAGGGACTCTGTATTAATCACCCATGTATACAAGAGTCTTCCCCTAGAATTTGTTGATAAGGTTCGACCTGTCGACGCACTTCCGTTGGACATGAATGACTTCGACATGATTTAGGGCATGGATTGGCTATCCAAGTATCATGCTACTATAGACTGCCATTCATATCGAGTTATCTTCGGTGATGTCAATGCACCAGAGTACATTCATAATGGGTACATACCCGGACGGTCTGTACAAATCATATCCACCCTGCAAGCGCGTGCACTACTGTCACATGGCTGCGAGGGTTATCTAGCTACGGTTCACGACATGGATGCTGAATCTCCATCGATTCAGGATCAACCGATAGTGTCGGAATTCCAAGACGTGTTTCCAGCAGAACTTCTGGGCATACCACCTGCACGAGAAGTGGAATTCAGTATCGAGCTGGTTCCAGGAGCTGAACCAATCTCCAAGGCTCCTTAACGCATGGCTCCAATAGAGCTGATGGAGCTGAAGGATCAACTGCAAGAACTTCTTGAACGAGGTTTTATTCAACCGAGCGCATCTTCATGGGGCGCACCGGTTTTATTTGTTAAGAAGAAGGACGGCAGTATGCGTCTTTGCATAGACTATCGCGAGCTCAACAAGATTACCATTCGGAATAGGTTTCCACTGCCACGCATTGACGATCTGTTTGACCAACTCCAAGGGGCCAAACACTTCTCCAAGATCGATCTTAGGTCAGGCTATCATCAGTTACGAGTCAAGGAGCAGGATATTGCTAAGATTTCTTTTCGTACTCGTTATGGCCACTACGAGTTTGTAGTTATGCCATTTGGCCTGACAAATGCTCAGCAGTGTTCATGGATCTGATGAACAGAATCTTCCATGAATTTCTGGACAAATTCGTCATTGTCTTCATCGATGACATCCTGATTTTCTCAAAATCCAAGGAGGAACACGAAGACCATCTTCGTACAGTACTACAGATTCTTCGCCAGAAGCAGATGTATGCTAAATTCTCCAAGTGTGAGTTCTGGTTAGACAAGGTGGCATTCTTAGGTCACATTGTATCAGCAGAAGGAATCACTATGGATCCAGCGAAGGTTGAGGCCATCACTAAGTGGCCGAGGCCCACATCAGCGACAGAAGTCCGCAGTTTCTTGGGCTTAGCTGGCTATTACCGTAGGTTCGTGGAGAACTTTTCCCGCTTAGCACTACCATTGACCAAACTGATGCGGAAAGGGGAGAAATTCGTCTGGACGGAAGATTGAGAGAAGAGCTTTGAAGACCTGAAGTAGAAGCTAGTATCTGCACCTATTCTTACTCTACCATCTGGTACGGGTGGATTTCAAATCTACAGCGATGCATCGGGGAAGGGACTTGGCTGTGTTCTCATGCAACATGGGAAAGTGATCGCGTACGCTTCACGGCAGCTTAAGCCTTATGAAGAGAATTACCCCACGCACGATCTGGAACTTGCTGCAGTCGTGTTTGCATTGAAGATATGGAGACACTACTTATATGGAGAATCATGTGACATTTTCACGGACCACAAGAGCTTGAAGTATATCTTCACTCAACGTGAATTGAACATGAGGCAGAGAAGATGGTTAGAGCTGTTGAAGGATTATGACATTAATCTTCAGTATCATCCCGGAAAGGCAAATGTAGTAGCAGATGCCCTTAGCAGGAAGTCCGGAATGATCAACAGCATTAGAATCGAAGAGGAAATCATAAGAGACTTGGAGCGACTAGACATCGAGATCATGGTACGTGGACAGCACGGTTACTGGGCTAATCTTAGAGTAGAACCCGAGTTACTATCTAAGATCAAGGAAGCTCAGAAGGATGATGGAGAAATATGGGCGATAATACAGAATTTGGAGAAGCAGACAAAATTCAGAGTAGATGCAGATGGTATCGTATGGCAGGCCACTAGACTTTGTGTTCCTGATGACCAAGAACTCCGGGAAGCTTTGCTAGCAGAAGCTCATAGCTCCCCATTCTCGATACATCCTGGTTCAACTAAAATGTACCATGACATCAAGCAGTACTTTTGGTGGAGTGGTATGAAGCAGGATGTGGCCACTTACGTCTCCAAATGTCTTATCTTCCAACAGGTTAAGATCGAGCATCAGTGATCTGGCGGTCTCCTTCAACCGTTAGACATTCCAGAGTGGAAGTAGGATAAAATCACCATGGATTTTGTTACCGGTCTTCCGCCTACCAAAAGGAAGCACGATGCAATATGGGTTATCATTGATCGACTTACCAAATCAGCTCATTTCTTACCGATCCGCAAGGAAGATCCGGTAAGTAAACTCGCAGATACGTATAGACGAGAGATCATGAGACTCCACGGTGCACCATCCAGCATCGTCTCAGACAGAGATTCTCGATTCACTTCGCGCTTTTGGAAAAGTCTGCAGAAAGCTTGGGGTACACAACTTAAGCTTAGCACGGCCTTTCATCCTCTAACGGACGGACAGTCGGAGCGAACCATTCAGACATTGGAAGATATGTTGAGGTCATGTGCGTTGGAATGGACGGGTGTTTGGGACGAATACATCTGTTTGGTGGAGTTTGCGTACAACAACAGCTGGCACGCGAGCATCAAGTGTGCTCCATTTGAGATGTTGTATGGCAGAAAGTGTCGCGCCCCAATCTGCTGGGATCAGGTTGGTGAGCGAACACTCGAAGGACCAGAAATCATAGAGATGACAAACGAGAAGATCGCAGTAGCTAGACAGAAGATTCAGGAGGCACGGTCACGTCAAAAGAGTTACGCCGACAAGCACTATAGGGATTTACACTTTAACGTAGGAGATCACGTCTTCCTTAAGGTTTCGCCGGCACGTTGTGTTAGACGCTTCGGGATTAAAGGTAAGCTCAGTCCTCGTTTCATCGGACCGTTTGATATCATTGAACGAGTCGGTGAAGTATCTTACCGATTGGCGTTACCTCCGCATCTTTCGCATGTGCACAATGTGTTTCATGTGTCCTTACTCAGAGGGTACCAATATCATCCCCTTCACATGGTTCAGTATCCATTGGAACAGATTCGTGAAGATCTCACTTTCATAGAAGAACCCGAACGAGTTCTTGACAAGCAAGAACGAGTCATGAGAAAGAAGACGATTCCGTTCGTCAAAAATCTATGGAGGGATCATACCGAGCGGGAAGCCACTTGGGAAACAGAGGAGTCTATCAGGACTTCTTACCCTCATTTCATATTTTGAATTCGGGTATGTTCTTCTATTTCAGTTTACTTTATCTATAATTCGGGGACGAATTATTCTTTTTAGGGGGGAAGAGTTGTAAAACCCGCATGCTTTTACCATGCATAGTACCTTAAGTTTGTACGTACTATTTAAAAACTTTCCTAATATAGCATGATTACGATTACGTATTAGGAGTTTATGTATTACGTACGTGTTAGAATACGATAAGTATTTTATATGAACGATCACGTAATAATTATTTAGCAATAATTAATCACGAACATATGATCACGAGATCACGAGTGTAATTAAAACACGAGATATTATTAATTACGTATATATACTTAATACGAGCGTAATTAAATATATAAGAGTAGGGTATTTACGTAACGAGAAAATTTAAAACACGAACATAATTAAACATAAATGTGTACGAAATTACAAGACACGAAACGAGGTACGGGAAATCCACAAGGGAGTCCCTACCCGCGGCCAAAATAAGGACAATGGGCCAAGCCCATTGTCAATTTTACTAAAAGGAAGGGTTAAGTAATTTTACTACTCAAAATTACTTTTACAGAAGAATTTCAAGAAAACCTAAAATCCCTTTTCCTTCTCCTTTGTGTGCCGCCACCTACAATCACCATCAAGGTGATTTCTTTGATCTTGGATCTTGTTAAATTAGTGTTTGTTCGTGTTTGTTCTTCACCCTCTTGATCCACGAATACGGTAAAACCTTTTTAACTTGTTTTCTTTTTAATTAATCTTTTAATAATTAAGAACACGTGATGTTTTTATATAAACACATTAATTAAACCTAGATCTAACATGTTTTGATCATTAATTAATCAAAAGGGTTGATCTAAGGGGTGTTTGTTTTGGGCCGCAAGGAACAACCGACCCCAAGGGGGTTCGGTTTGTTTTAGCCGACCACCACCAAGACCTTTTTGGTCTTGGTTGGTGCGTGTGGGTCCCACGGCAGCAAGAGGGGTACCCCGATTTGGTTCGGGGTACGGTGTTGTTTCATATCCGGTGCATGTTTTTAGGCTTAGATCCGGATCATGATTATGTTAGTTGTTTATGTTATAAACTTATGTTAAGAATTAAATTAATAAGATGTAATTAATTTAATAACATGACTTAGGTTAACTAATTATTAATAAACATGAATTATTTTAACCTAAGTATTTATATTATTAAGACTTATAATTAATTAATTATTTTAAAAACCATGGATATAATTAATTAATTAAACATGACTTAGTGATAGGTGTGTAAACACCCATCTTTTCTACCACTTAATTACAATAATAACCGGACCAAAACGTGTATTTTATGTCTTTTATGTCGGAATTATGCGTGGTTTGTGTTTTTGTTGTATTTTAGGATGAAATTATGAAAAGTGGAGAAAACACGAGAATTCACGGGCATTTACGGCTTTTATTGAAGAAAAAGATGAAAGACGGAGTCGAGAAGTCAAGAGTGGAAAAAGAACGGAAGTCCAAGACCAATTCTGAAGATTTATCGAAGAAAAAGTCAAAAGACGGAAGTTTATCAAAAGCCAAGAAACTCAAGTCTATTCTATTGAAGAAATTAAAGACGAGTTCAAAAGATATCCCGAGCCACAAGTCCTTAAAGTCCAAACTTAAAAGAAAGATGAGAAGAAAAGCACTAATGACGCAATTAATGAAGATTAAATGAAGGAAGGACTTAATCCCGCAATTAACAAGAAATGAAGGAGGGGAGGAAGCTTCCTTAATCCTCCCCTATAAATAGATTAGGATTGTTATCATTTGTGTTGTTGGCTAACTTGACAAATTAGCTCTTCCATTTTTAATTACCTTGCACATTTAAATACTTGTCAATTTAATTACCTTGTCTTGCACTTAATTACCATTTAATTCAAGTAAGTTTTCCTTTTTAATTCTTGTCAAGTTTTACCTTTATCTTGTTAATCTCATTCTTCCTTTCTTAATCTTTGAGTTGATTTGTTTATGTTCAAGTTCTTTATTTTTGTTGATTTGATTAAAGTGGGTTTTGATTATTTTGATCTTTATTGTTTGATTTGATTGTTTTGGATTGATTGTTTATGCTTTATATTTGTTTATTAATTTGTTTGATTTAATTTTGTGTTTGATTTGGCTAAGTTTTATTTGATTCGTGCTTCTTTTTAGCCTTCCTTGTTCTTCGGATCTTCATACTGTTCTTCCCAAGAATTCGTGCCCAGCAATTATTCCGAATAGGGAATATCCAGTTTGTGACTTACGCGGAATATTATTTATTCCGAGTAACGGTTTGGAAGTTAGGTTTATGCGGAATATTTTATATTCCGAATAAGGGTATTTATTCCGAATAGGAGGACTTTCCGCATAGTGACAGTATTCCGAATAGACCTTTTATTCCGAGTAGGCACTTTATTCCGAATAGGGGATTTTTCCGCATAAGGCTTTTATTCCGAATAGTGGGAACTTTCCGCATAGGACTGGACATTCCGAACAGGCTCATTATTCCGAATAGAACTTAATTCCGAATAGGGACAGCTATTCCGAATAGAGGGTTATTCCGCATAGGGGGTTTATTCCGCATAGGGCCAAATATTCCGAGTAGACAATTATTCCGAGTAGGGTAACATTCCGAATAGGGACAGATATTCCGAATTGCCTTTCATTCCGAATAGGAGTTTATTCCGGATAGGGAATTCTTAGTTTTTAGTTTTCTGCTTTTTTTATTTTTAGCTTTACTCGCACTTTAAGTTTATTTGCCTTAGTTTAAGTTTTAGTTTTAGTTGCGTTTTAAGTTTGCCTTAGTTAGATTTAAGTTTGCGTTATTTACTTTATCGCCCTTTAATTTTAAGTCTTGCTTTTAAATACTTGCACTTTATCTTTAATTAGACTTAGATTTACGTTAAGAGCACTTTTACTTTAATTGTTTTGCACCTTTTATTTTCAAAACTACAACGACACATCCTTATTTCACCAAAGTTCAACTGAGTCACACATTAAACATAAAATTTTTCAATTCGAAGAGAACCACATAACGAACTTTAATTAATTTTTATATAGGGTGTCAAAAGCCTTGTATCAAATGGCGCCGCTGCCGGCTCTTTTCGTAAAGATCAACAGTTTTTTGTGAGAGACACGTTGCTTTTTGGGATCCGTTCACTTGTGAACGTTATTTTTCTTGCATAAAATTTCAAAAACTCATAAAAATTAAAAATTGATAAAAATCCATAAAAATTAAAAATTTCAAAAATCCAAAAAGATTTTATCTTTATTGTGTATATATATTGTCTTTGTGTTTGGTTTTGTTTTCTTCTGCATTTTCAGGTGTATGCGTACTAGATCTTCTAATTATCAAGAGCCCGAGCCTCAAGAAGATTTAGATATGGCAGGTGTTAACAACAATAATCAACTACCGCACCTCAATAATAATAATAACAACAACAATGATCTTCCACAGCCCGATCTTCGGACCATGGAGGAACTTTGTCAACCAACAATGTTTGGACGAGGAGGACCGATTGCGCCGATGCAAATCAACGCTCCTGAGTTTTCGTTGAAGCACCACATGATTCAGCAAGTACAAACAAACCCATTTAGAGGATTGCCTGATGATGATGCCAACAAACACCTCGACAAGTTCATTACAATCACCCAAAGCATGAAGTTGCCTGGGGCCACAATGGATGTTCTCCGCCTACAACTCTTCCCGCATACTTTATCACATCATGCCGAGAAATGGTTTGATCGTCTCCCGAATAATTCTATTCACACTTGGGATGACATGACTCAACGCTTTCTTTCGCGCTACTTTCCACCATCCATGGTCACAAGCCTTTGCAATCAGATCAGCGGTTTCATGCAAGATCCCGATGAATCTCTTTTTGATGCATGGGAGAGATATAATGTCTTGATCGACCGTTGTCCAAACCACAACATGCTTCCGGTCACCTTGATCGATACTTTCTACAACGGATTGACTTTTCGAGATCGTGATACGATCAATGCAGCCGCCGGTGGCACATTCATGAAAAGGAGACCCGAGGAGTGTAGAGAGTTAATAGAGAACATGACTACTCATCATAAGAACTGGGATTCCTCTGCTTCTTCTAGAAACAACACGAGAGTCAATGTTTCTTCTACCTCAGCAAACCCTGAGATGACCGAACTCACCTGCATGATGGCTGAAATGAGCAAAAGTATTACGCTTCTCGCTTCAAATCAACAACAACAACAAGTTAAAGCGGTTGCTAATCCTTGTGAAACATGTGGCGGTCCTCACTCATACACCGATTGTCCTTCGACACAAGGAAATCCGGAAAATGTGTATGAGGCTTATGGTAATTATTCACCGGAAAATTACCAAGCTAGAAAACAAGGGGATAGAAATCTGCTGAGCTACCGTTCCAACAACTACCTTTCACCCGGTTTTTCTCCTCAAAACCAAAATCCCGCCAACAACTACACTAGAAGCAACCAAATCCCACCAAGAGCTTCTAATCCTTATCACCCACCCACCCAACAAAACCCACCCATTAATCCCGATGTTGAGGCCATCATGAGAACCCAAGGTGAGCAAATCAAGAACTTGCAGAGCCAAATTATCAATCTGAAAGGAGATATCACAAAGCAAGGAAATGAGATAAGATCCGAGCTTCGAGATAATATTCAATCCTCTTTCAGCAATCAAACCAATGATTTGAAGAATATGCTTGCTAGTTTCTTGCCAGCCGCTCAACCTTCTTCTTCAAGTTCTCTACCTTCAAACACCGTCACTAACCCGCTAGCTAATGTGAGTGCTATTACTACTCGTAGTGGAGTCACCATCATAGGACCACCAATCCCACCACCATGTATCCCTACTCCTCCTACACCTAGCATTAGTGCACCATTACCGCTTCCGCCTCGACGTGATGAAGTTCCCGCCAATGACCCTTCAACATCTCAACCGTTACCTACCACATCTGCACCCTCACCACCCAAACCTACTATACCTTATCCCTCTCGCTTGGGCAAGAACAAAATGCTAAACAAGGAGGACGTTCAAGTGACTAGCTACATCAAGATGATTTCTCAAATGAACTTCAATATTAGCTTTCTTGAAGCACTTGTCCACATGCCCAAATTTGTTAAAGCATTTAAGGAATTGCTTAACAAGAAGGAGAAGCTGATTGAACTCGCCAACACACGCTTAAATGAAAACTGCTCTGCAGTCCTTCTTAGAGAACTTCCGGAAAAACTTGGAGATCCCGGTCGTTTTGTGTTGCCTTGCGTGTTCAACAAAACTGAAGAATTTACTGCCCTTGCTGATCTCGGGGCTAGTATTAACTTGATGCCTTTGAGTGTTTGGAAAACACTGTCATTGCCCGACCTCACTCCAACAAAGATGACTCTTGAACTTGCAAATCGCACTCTCGCTTACCCTGTTGGTATAGCCGAAGACGTGTTTATCAAAGTTGGCACATTTACTTTCCCGGTCGATTTTGTTGTCGTTGATTATGAAATGGACCCTCGTATCCCTTTAATACTTGGTCGGCCATTTTTGAGAACCGGACGAGCTTTAGTGGATGTGGCCGAAGGTGAGTTAATCTTACGAGTCGGGGATGATGCAAAAGTTTTCAAAATGGGGAAGCTTATTAGTACAACTTTTGGAGGCCGAGAATCAGTGAATATGATTAATGTACTAGATGATTTTACCGTCTACGAAAATCCTATATTCGACTCTTGCATCGATAATCCACTTTTTCATGATGATGTGGATGATTCTCTCCCTACTTTGGACGCTTCTCCCATTTATGATTCGTCACCGGTCTTTGATGCTTATGATGATGATTCTAGCTCAGACTCGGATGATTTTGATTGTACTTCTGAGTATCCCGAGCTGCCCACATTCGATGATTTTGATGAGGCCGATACTCTTTCGAGCGATTCTTCCCATGATGAAGATCCTCCGCCATCACTCGATCCTACTTTGGACGATTACTCATTTGAGGAAGATTTCTCTGAATTTCTTAACACATACTTCCCTCATGAGAGTGATGCACCTCCTTTGGACTTTGAAGATTATCGTCTTGATCCTACTTTGGATTTGAAGAGCATTTTGTCCAAGGAGAAGAAACCGGTTGACACCGAAATCCGTTGCACTTATGATTTGACACCTCTTTGTCCCACTTCTGAGGACGAGGTTGTGCTTCTTTGCGGATCTTCCTCACACTCGGCTGAGCCGGAGTGCTATTTTCCCCTGAAGGAAAAGGTGTTCGATCCCGGTATTGAAGTCTTTAAGCCATCTCAGTATCCACCTGATGAAATAAAAGGAAAAATCTTTGGAAATTTGGAAGACATGCTTACACCGCTTCATACTTGCTCCCACCATGCTCCATCACTGCTTAAGGGAACCCTGCCACTTCTCTTTTGGCTTGCCTTGTTCGCCTTAAGCTCTTGCTTATTGATGGATGAAAATTATGTCTTTGATCCTGGTGGATTTGTTTCATGCTACTTCCGTTGATGATCAAGGTCGAGTCAGGCTCACGACTCGGTTAACAAAAACCAAGCGCTTCTTGGGAGGCAACCCATGCATCTATCTTGCCGCTTTCTTTACCATAAGTGTAGGGGGGACCCTTTGGATTGCTATTTCCTCTCCTCACTTCTTAATCAGGGATTCGAGCTTCAATGATCCACTCTTGATGATTCTTGACGACCCGTGATTCCGTGTTCTACGTCTTCCCGGTTCTATCCTAAACTCTTTTCGATTCACTATTTTATATTTTCTCAATATTAAAATAGGAATTTCTTTAGTTGTCTTTTCCTTAGCGAGATTTAAACAACGTGCACAATGTCCTAAGTGTAGGGGAGTTTACTCCCACATGCTTAAACATTGAGGACAATGTTTATCTTAAGTGTAGGGGGACTTCTATCAAAGTTAAGTGGCCTTTTCCTTGTTTTTGTCCTCATTTTAACCGGAAAATCAATTTTTCGACATTTTTCAAAATTTTTGATCTATTTTGGCCTATTAGTTTTTTCCTTTGTATAGTTATTTTCTTTCCTCATTAGAATAAATGTTTAATAAGTGGTTTTAATTTTCAAAAGTTGTGAATCTTTTGACTCAATTCGAGTTTACTCTAGCTAGTATCCTTAACATGTTTAAGTCAAGTTTTGCTAGGCTTTTATATAGGGAGCTATAAAACGCGAAAGTCTTAACTCTCACGGGTTAAGAACAAGAACTTTTTGCAAGTTCCTATAATTGATCCTAGAGATTCGTTTATCAAGGGAACTTTAAGATGCGATTTCTAAACTTGAAAGAGTCTAAGAATTTGCAAGTTCCTATAGGCGACTCGAAAACCCAAAACTTTGATTTAATAGGCTAAGTATCCACGAGTCTCATTACTTGAGATTTTAAACTGTGGAGAACGAGAGATGATAGAGCCAATTATAAGTTCGGTATTCTTTCATGAATTTATGTGAGTTAATTATAAGCCTATTCTCCCATCGCTTGCTAATAAATTTATCTGCTAATAAATAAGGTTGTACGATTTGAAAAGTTACTTAGCTTCTAGCCCCAGATCGTTTAAAAGTTGCTCGGTAATGACGAGAGTTCATAGCCAAGGCATAACTTATGAAGCGGGGTGTGAAGATTGGCGAGTCCGAAAAGGCCCTAACAAGGCATGAGGGCTATGTTTTGTTGCTAAAGATCCAAAAGTGATGTGAAGAATCATTTATCGAAAATCAATATGAAGGATCGAGACACACGACGAAAAGCAAAAACTCCCCAAAAGTCATGGAGAAGTGTATCCGAAAAGACCCTACCAAGGTATGAGGATAAATAGATCCAAGTCAATAAAGGAGGCGGATCGTTGTATATCAAAATCCAAAATAAAGATTGGAGAAAAATGAAGAAGTCGTGGTCCATATATGAAGAATCTCTCAAAAATTCCAAGTGAAGAAATTCCATTTATGAAGAGAAGACCATTATTTCATGAACGTCTCTCAAGATTTGAAGTATGAAGTCGCTGCCAAATATCGGCCCGAGAAAGGTCTCAAATCGCGAACCAAGTTATGCCAAGATATGAACTTTTTGATATCCCGAGAAGCAGTTTTAAAAGATTTGGTCCTTTAGCTAACTATTGATTAAATCGTGCACTTTATTTTCAGACTAAATAATTATCGAAATAAGTCAAACAATGCATCTTCGTGATCATTCAAGACAAATAATAAAATATAAGAGATACCCATAGGACTAAGGGAGTCTAAGTGAGTAATTGGCCCACATGAGTTCGTGATAGTCTACTAACTTATAATAACAATGATCTCGTTTTTAAGCTTGGTATGGAGAAAGTGAAAAGTTGAGGATGATGATTATTCATGACATTTTCAAAACCCAAGGTATGCTTTTAATTTCTTTGCTTTGCATTTTTTTTTTTTTATAATTTTCTATCTCTTTAATAAAGGCCAACGTGGATTAATTATGATGAAAAGTGTAAACATGCTTTGTAACTAATGCATTGCATGAGGACATTGCAATGGTCAAGTGTAGGGGATTTGATAGGTGTGTAAACACCCATCTTTTCTACCACTTAATTACAATAATAACCGGACCAAAACGTGTATTTTATGTCTTTTATGTCGGAATTATGCGTGGTTTGTGTTTTTGTTGTATTTTAGGATGAAATTATGAAAAGTGGAGAAAACACGAGAATTCACGGGCATTTACGACTTTTATTGAAGAAAAAGATGAAAGACGGAGTCGAGAAGTCAAGAGTGGAAAAAGAACGGAAGTCCAAGACCAATTCTGAAGATTTATCGAAGAAAAAGTCAAAAGACGGAAGTTTATCAAAAGCCAAGAAACTCAAGTCTATTCTATTGAAGAAATTAAAGACGAGTTCAAAAGATATCCCGAGCCACAAGTCCTTAAAGTCCAAACTTAAAAGAAAGATGAGAAGAAAAGGACTAATGACGCAATTAATGAAGATTAAATGAAGGAAGGACTTAATCCCGCAATTAACAAGAAATGAAGGAGGGGAGGAAGCTTCCTTAATCCTCCCCTATAAATAGATTAGGATTGTTATCATTTGTGTTGTTGGCTAACTTGACAAATTAGCTCTTCCATTTTTAATTACCTTGCACATTTAAATACTTGTCAATTTAATTACCTTGTCTTGCACTTAATTACCATTTAATTCAAGTAAGTTTTCCTTTTTAATTCTTGTCAAGTTTTACCTTTATCTTGTTAATCTCATTCTTCCTTTCTTAATCTTTGAGTTGATTTGTTTATGTTCAAGTTCTTTATTTTTGTTGATTTGATTAAAGTGGGTTTTGATTATTTTGATCTTTATTGTTTGATTTGATTGTTTTGGATTGATTGTTTATGCTTTATATTTGTTTATTAATTTGTTTGATTTAATTTTGTGTTTGATTTGGCTAAGTTTTATTTGATTCGTGCTTCTTTTTAGCCTTCCTTGTTCTTCGGATCTTCATACTGTTCTTCCCAAGAATTCGTGCCCAGCAATTATTCCGAATAGGGAATATCCAGTTTGTGACTTACGCGGAATATTATTTATTCCGAGTAAGGGTTTGGAAGTTAGCTTTATGCGGAATATTTTATATTCCGAATAAGGGTATTTATTCCGAATAGGAGGACTTTCCGCATAGTGACAGTATTCCGAATAGACCTTTTATTCCGAGTAGGCACTTTATTCCGAATAGGGGATTTTTCCGCATAAGGCTTTTATTCCGAATAGTGGGAACTTTCCGCATAGGACTGGACATTCCGAATAGGCTCATTATTCCGAATAGAACTTAATTCCGAATAGGGACAGCTATTCCGAATAGAGGGTTATTCCGCATAGGGGGTTTATTCCGCATAGTGCCAAATATTCCGAGTAGACAATTATTCCGAGTAGGGTAACATTCCGAATAGGGACAGATATTCCGAATTGCCTTTCATTCCGAATAGGAGTTTATTCCGGATAGGGAATTCTTAGTTTTTAGTTTTCTGCTTTTTTTATTTTTAGCTTTACTCGCACTTTAAGTTTATTTGCCTTAGTTTAAGTTTTAGTTTTAGTTGCGTTTTAAGTTTGCCTTAGTTAGATTTAAGTTTGCGTTATTTACTTTATCGCCCTTTAATTTTAAGTCTTGCTTTTAAATACTTGCACTTTATCTTTAATTAGACTTAGATTTACGTTAAGAGCACTTTTACTTTAATTGTTTTGCACCTTTTATTTTCAAAACTACAACGACACATCCTTATTTCACCAAAGTTCAACTGAGTCACACATTAAACATAAAGTTTTTCAATTCGAAGAGAACCACATAACGAACTTTAATTAATTTTTATATAGGGTGTCAAAAGCCTTGTATCACTTAGGTTACATTATTAGTATTTAATAATACATATTTTAACCTAAGTATTTAATATATTTAATTAAAAACATGTCATACTTTAATTAAATATTATAACCTATAGTTTAATTAAATTACATGAAATAATTATTAAACTATATAATATATCATATGACTTAGAATATAATCATGGAAACACTTAGGCTTATTTACTTAGCTTATTTAACCAGCTTATTTCTAATTATGGAAACTTTCTATTTTTAGAAACTTAATTAAATAAGGCAGCTATTTTATTTATGGAAACCAGCTATTTTTGGAAACTTATTTATTTAAGGCAGCTAATCTATTTATGGAAACTTATTTAATTAAGGTAGCTAATCTATTTATGGAAACTTTATATTTTTAGAAACTTATCTATTTTAAGCAGTAAATCTATTTTTGGAAACTTTCTATTTTTGGAAACTTTCTATTTTTGGAAACTTTCTATTTTTGGAAACTTTCTATTTTTGGTAACTTTCTATTTTTGGAAACTTTCTATTGTTGGAAACTTTCTATTTTAGGAAACCGGCTATTTTTGGAAAGTTACTTATTATTACACAGTAAGTATAATAACACATGAAATATCAGAAATACTTAATCAGATTGAACAGAATATAAGATTTAACACAGTTTAAGGCTTTAAACAGTGTAAAATAGTAAGAACACTTAAAATAAGCTAAGGCATGATATAAAACCAGCTATGTATGTAGTAAGCAGATACTTATTTCATGTACGTATTTATGTAGCACTAGTGTTTCGGAAGTAGGATTCTCGCAGTTCATCGTTCTCGTTCACTGGACATAAGGTACGGATTCCCGTCCTTTCAGTATGGACATTCTTTCCTTATTAGGATTTCCCCGTATGCAGCCAACTGTTTTCCCGTAGTATAAGTATGAGTTTGATTGCTTATGTTTAAATATGATTACCTATAGCCATATACATGCATGACCAGTTTCACCTAGTTATGGAGGTACCATAACCATAACATTAGAGGCACTGATGTTATGACTTCCCCACGGCGGAGTGATTGCTCGTGGCGTCCCTTCAGCTTTTGGCCATTTAATTATATTTATCATGTGGGGCGTATGGGTGCATCCTAGTTACACGTTTTTATTCAGGATTACATGGTGAATTTAGTGTGTGCCTTGCATCCTTCACAAGGAGCTAATCCCTCCTACCCATAAAACCAGTATATTAAATTAGAGGCAGCCCCTCTAATTTGCATGATGAGGTCACCCCTCCAATTATTCATGCACGGTGGATATTCATGACCTATATTGGCTAAATGGTAAAATATGACAAACAGTTTTTATAAGATAAACATAAGACTTTCAAACTATAAAACCAGTTTTATTAAGGCTTAACCAGGTTACTCGGGACTTAGTTTCTTCCGCTGTTATTATGTTATATGCTTATCCTATTCATGCTTTATTGAACATCCGTGCACTGAACGTATTGCTCAGCCGTTTTCCTTTTCTATGTTCCCAAAACGGTAGGTACTCAGTGACGCTCGTAGACACAAAGAGTACGTGCATATGGACTGGAAGCTGTCTAGCCTTCTTTACATTATGCCTTTCCTTTCTTTATGATACTTATGCTTTGGAAATTGTTTCGTCCTTTTCCTTTACTATACTATGTTTGTGTGTGATGAGCTTTACTTTTGGACTACCGATGTTTGATTCCGGTATTTTCCTTTATATGGTCAAGTAATGTTTAGACATTTTACCTTGTATGCTTTGATGACACGCCATAATTACTGTGATATTTCCATTTCCAAAATGGGGTGTTACATATAACTTCAGATTTTTCATTCTGAATAGCAAGTTTAAAGTCATTACATTCAGAAGAATTAAGTTTCTGATTATGAATAAAAAACGGTAAATTCCCACGGTGTTCTTCTACTTCCACATTATTAGCCTTGGGACGACTACTTCTAGAGGCAAAAGGGACCCTATCATTCCTTGTATTGCTTGTAGGTTGTGGCCTTCTGCTCTTAGTGTAGTTGTTCATTCCTGTAGATAAAGACTCACGCTTGTTAGAATTAGCATTTTTTAAATCAATGACTTGTGGTTATGCGATAGTGGTCGGTTTTGTCCTGACGCTTGCTTTACGTTGGTTGTTAGGCACAGAGATATCTACCCTAGTTTGAGATGAAGGTCTAACGCGAAACATTCTGGGGCTATAACAGCAGCTTTCATTCCAGCAGCTTTGGGAAATGGTGTTATAGCAATACGAGTAGGTCCCGAGGTTGCTGGTGATGAGATGACATTTATACATGATCTCATCGTTCTTTTCGAGCTTTAAATGCACTAAAATGTCATAAAATACCATATATATGCTTGTGTTTGTTTACTTGTGTATTTTAGGTATGGATATCGTGAAAAAGACAAAAGATCACAAGAAACAAGGAAAAACGGACACGAGAAACGAAGCGGTAAAAAGAATCGGGCCCTAATTCATGAATTATCCAAGATTTACCCTTGAAGACTTGAAGATATGAAAGATTGATCCTCAAACAATGAAGAAATGACACTTAAAACCCTTGTGAATTCATAATTACAAGTTTGGTCCCTTAAGTTTGTCAAAATTGCAAAAAGGTCCTTCAACTTTGAAGAAATGGCAAGATTAGTCCTTCATCAAATCTAATTTGTCAATTATGGTCCCTCATGAAGTCAAAGATACATTGAAGACCTTTGAAGATCAAGAAAGTCCAAATTCAGTCCTTCAAATATGGAAAAATGACAAAAACAACCCTTGATATCTTTTTGGAAATGTTTTGTGCCAAAAGTGTGAAGATGGAAACTTAAATAACAAAGGGAACACGTTTATATTGGCTGAAAAAACTTGTTATACCTCTTTCCCCAAAGAACAAGGACCAAAGTTGGGCAATTGAAACTTTCAAACGAATATTGCGCCAAACAAACACCTTTCCCCCATTTTCGGATCAAAACTTACCACTGTTCACCTTTATGAACCCACTAACACTCACCACTTAAACAAAGGGTAAATTTCAATTAACCCTTCCCACACTTGATTCCCACATGCAGAAACATAACCCACACACAAAACCCTCAATCCCATTGCCCAAAGGGTCCCACACTCAACCTCGTCCACCTATCACATCACAACTTATTCCCCAAGGATTGCCACGTGTCAAGATCAACAGCCAAGACTCTTAGCTTAACCCCAAAGCTAAAATGAATGTCCATGGTGCATTTGGACAGCTCATTCCATCAAATGATCTAGAAGACTTCAAGGGCATTTTTGAGAATTCAGTTCTAGTGTTTATGAATAGTGTTAGGGTAGCATTTGCCTATAAAAAGAGACCTCAACCTGTGAGAGTACCTTTGTTCCAGTTTTACCTTTTAAACATTGTAATTCCTTTTTAAATTTATAAAAGTTGGTATTTTGATAAAATTGTAGTTCCTTTTTATGTTTTTGAAAGTAGGTGTTGTTTAAAGGTGATTCTGAGTTCCATTTGTTGATATAAGTGTGCATGAATCATTTGGTTCAAGGACGTTTATGTTTGGTAAGGTTTTTCAAGTTTGAAAAAGCTTGAAAAGAGGTTTCTGAATTTGCTTATTTTTTTGTACTAATCCTTAACCAAAAGCTATAAGCTCTTGCAAGCTTGTTGACACCAAGCTTGTGAAGGGATTAGGGCCTTTGGTTGGGCTGTTTGTTCATTGTGTTGAAGAAATCAAGCCCTTGAGTTTCTGCTTTGAAACATCAACCAAGGCATTCATCCATCTTTCTTATTGAAGTACCTTGGTCATGTTCTAGTTGTTGAACAAGGTCCAAGGAGCATTGCTGGTCCTCCTAGGATGTTGTGGAGGACAGGTATAACCTCTTGTTAAGATTCCTATAAAAAATCATATGATCTTGTCTGTTTTGCATTTTGGTATGTGATTTGGTGATTCTATGTTTGTGCTTTGTGTTTTATGGTTGCAATCTGTTAGTTGTCACCTAGTGTAGCTGTTTGAATGATAAAATCAGTAGGTTGTGTTTAAAAATTACAAGTTGCTTTGAAAAGTGCTTATTAAAGGACTGTTTGGGTTTACTGGTTCATAAGGCCTTGTGCCCTTGGTTCTTGAGGTTTGGGAAGTCTAAACAAGTCATTTTGAACAAGTTTTAGTCATTGGTTAAGTTTCTGAAAGATTGGGAAAAGGATTTGAAGTTTTGCAAAAATCTGATAAAAGTGTTTTTGAAATTGGTCAAACACATCAGATCTAATAACTTCTTTGTTACTTGGATCTAAGGTCTGAAATCAGGTTTGGGAATAGTTTGGGTGATAAGCTATCTATTGGTGATCTGGTTGTTGAATTTGGTGGCTTATTGTGTTTGTTATAGCTTATCAAAGTTGGCTAAAGTGGTCATTTGCATCAGCAAAGTGACCACCTCATTTGGTGTTTGCATTGGTATTTCTAGTGTAAGGATTGTTGTTTTGTTGCTTGGATCCTATTTGTGTGCTTCTTGTGAGGTTATTTGGCTACTTGGATTGAATTGTTGATAGCTTATAAGCTTACTGGCTTATTGGCTTATTTGTGCCAAAACACATCAAGTCTACTCAACTGGTAGGCCTTGATTCATAAGGTTTGCACTCAAGCCTTGACCAGCAGGGTGAAAAACAAGTCTCAACACTTCATTAAGTCGGTCAACGTCCAATTTGTGCTTGTCAGCGTTTGAATTTCACATATCAGCGTTTGACTTTTGGTCAAACTTGTTCATATAGCTTATTGAATCTATTTTGCTTATTGGTACATGCAACAACTTGGTTTTTGTAATAGAACTCATTTTTCTCAGCTTAATATCAAGTCTGGAATGTTACAAGTCTTTTGGGTAAGCTTTTGCTAGGAAACTAGCTTATGTGGCTTTTTTAGAGTGCTTATTGGTTCTCACAGCTTATTCTACTTGGCTTTTTGTTACTTTCTTGATTGATTATTCTTAGTTAAGCTATTTGTGAGCTTTTGCAACAAACTAGAGCTTCTGAAACAGCCTAGAACTCAAACCCGACTATTTTGTCTTTTAGTGGATTTTTACTTTGCTTATTTCTGGCTTATTGAGTGTGCTTTTTCAAAATTTCTTTTTACAGATCTATTTAGTATCCCAAAAGAAGGTTGTGTGTCAAATTAGAGCTTATGGTATTAGCTTATTGCTTAATGGGCTTAATGGGCTTAATGGCCCAATAAGGATAAGCTGTTTGATCATTAAGCTGTGATAAGCTCACTTTCAGCTTTTGGGCCTTCAGAGTTTTGTGTTTAGAATTGAATTTTGAGTCAGATAGTGCTTTTCCAAGTCTTTTGGGCTTATTTTGACTTTTTGGGCTAAAAAGCCCAATAAGCTTGACTGTTTTGGGTTTTGGCCCATTTGATGGCCCAATAGGGGTATTCTGGTCATTTAACTTTCATTTTCTGTTTAATTAGTTCAAAATAAACTAGTTTGCAAGTTTTTAGAATTTTTTTATAATTTTTGGAATTTTAATATTATTTTAATATTATTTTATTATTATTTTTCAAATTTCACATTTTTGCACTTTTTATATTTTTCTTAACTTAAATACATTAAAATAGGATTTTTGCAACTCTTAGATTAATTTTATCATCTTTAGATTAATTTTTATAATTAATTTAAGTTTTAATAGTTTTTAAATCATTTTAAATAGTTTTCATTAGTTTAAAAAATTCTAACAACAAAATATTTTTAGGTCATTTTAGAGGTTTACCAATTGAAAAATCTTTATTTGGGCTTTTTGATAATTAATTTGATTTTTAGGGCTTTAATTAGCATTTAAAAATTAAATATTTAATTAATTAAAAGGTTTGAAAAAGTTTTGATCATTGGTAAACTCTTAGTTTATTTATTTTGATTTTTGGTGAATTTTTGGTAATTTTTAGAATTAATTTTTATTTTTTTACTTTTTACGGTTTTACGTGTAGTCGTAGTAGTAATTAATTTCACGTCTTCGTCATTCTCTTTTCTCATCCCCTTCTAACCAATATTAATCTCAAACCAATTACGAATTATTCACACACATATACCTCCTTGGGAAACGAACTTGAACTTCATTGGGTCATTAGTGCTTGATTTTCCTAAATCATCACTTAATACTTACCGCTTTTACGCCTTTTTCCTAAAAGGTCGTATTTTGCCACAATCACTGGTTTCTGGATCATCGTATCCACAATCGAGCTAGGCTCAGAAGTCTTATCTTTTAACAAGGCCTTTAATTTTACAGTTCTCACATATTTTATCAATAAGTTTCTGATAGACAGACTTGCTTTGTTCAACATCCCGCTTATATGAAACGACAACAGATTCTAAATCTGCAATCTTAGAGTTAAGCTTCTGAACATTACCATCACTAGCACTCTCTAACCCTGAAGAGGCCAAATTCGTTTCCTTAACCCCTTCTAACTGAGCCTGCAACCGTGCGATAGTTTGTTGCATTTCATTGTAAGCTTTTTTCATACGAAATCTTGTCATATTTGCATTCATCACATTTTTTGACAAATTTATTCCAAAGATCGGTGAATTCTTTATCCTTTTTAATGACATAAGATTCCATTTTCTCTTTCTTTAGAATAAGCTCAGTTTGAAGGTTTTCATTATGCGACACAGAGGTACTTAACTCAACAGGGCTACTATCAATACAATCACGTGCTTTAGAGAGGCGTTCAAGATCATTTTCCAAAACTTTGATTTTATCAAGAGATTCATCAGCTTCCTTCACCAAAGATTTAAAGTCTTCAACAAAGTTGGCAAATACTTTTAGAAAAGCGTTTTCCAAATTTCCTAACCTAGCATCAACTTGATTAATAATCGGATTAATATCGTTTTGAAGAATTTTCTGGACCTCAATCTGAACAGGTGATGTAAAATTTCCTCCACAGCAAGTTTAGAAATCGACGTGTGATACTCGGTTTAGGAGGGTCATCAGACAATTCCTCACTTGGTAGCAAATGCATTTCATTACTCGTTTTAGACCGAACAAAAACAGTTGGAGGATTAATTTTCGGATAATAAACGGGTGTCACTTGTTTATCAAGCTTTTTCATTCTTAAACGAGTCTCTACAACAAGTTTAGTAGTCTCCTCGGAATCATGCACACTAGGAGGATCATGCTCATCAGACAATAGCACACTACCATTATATAAAGTGTCATTAGTTGCCTGAACTTGCTTAAGGTATCCGGGATTAGGGGGAAGAGGACAACCTAAAGCCAATTTGTATCGAGTGTAATTTATCTCATTCACTTTTGGTGCGAGCATATTTATCGTCTACATAGTTTGGCTACGTTTTACTAAAAGGTTGTCTAATTCTCTAATCCTATCCTGAGCTTTGCAAAAATCCTCAAGAAGCCCATCTTCTCAAATTTTAAAATCGTGTTTTAGCTTTTTTCGTTCTTCTTGTAACTCCAAAATAGTAGATTTTTCAGTTGAAAGTTGTTTATTAAGAGACGTGATTTCATCATTTAATTCGCTTATCTTTTTAGCACTACTTAAGTGTAAGGCATTTAATTTCTTAGTTGTGCACTTTTCTTGATAAACCGATGTAGCATGAGCTTGTTCAAGTTCTTTAATTTTAGCCTGATGAATTTCAAAACATTTCTCCCGTTCCTTATATCCCGCAAGCTCAGTGGTCAATTTGGCATTAGATTCTCTAAACTTATTATTAACTACCGTAGAATGATCTACATCCTTAGCAAGCTTATCAAATAGAGATTTATAATACGCATGTGTCTCATCGGGAAGGGTTGTGGGCTGAGCAACTTGATCCACACTAAGGTCCACACTAGGCTCATTCGAAATAATATTACTATTATTCCTTTGATCCTCGTGTGTCTCAATGTAGGGCTCAAGCATCTCAGTATACTCTTCCTCTTGATTAGACATATTATATATATCATTATCATCAAAACTTGGGTGTACCTCAGAGGGACCGTCTGAATCATAGACGGGAGCTCTGTCATCATGCATTCCTGAGGTTGATGCTTGTTGTAACCATCAAGATGTAGTTGGCATTCACCTCTTCTTCCTCGTCATATTCTGCAACAGAAGCCATAAGATCAAATTCCTCAGCTTGAGGTGGAATCCCTGCCTCTTCTTTTTGTGCCATGAGAAGCCGAGTCTGAAGATAAGCAGCATCCCTCTTCCTTTTGGTTGTGCAATCTCGAGCATAATGACCAAATCCCCTGCAGTTGTAGCACTGAATCTGACGATTATTGTTTCCATTTCCCGTAACAGTATTCTCAGCCCTTGCAGCCACAATGTTTCCCATCTGATTACCAACCACTGGAACAACTATTAACCCATTCTGATTACCCACATTTGGAACATTCAGATTCTGACCACGGATTTGTCCATATTGATTTCCTGCATTCCCAACATTCTGACCATATTGTGTCCCCGTGTTCCCAGAAGCTACCAATTGGCGATCTTGATTCGCATTCATGAAAGGTTGAGCAATCTGCCTATTTCTAGTGTTCGAGGAGATTCTCTGATTGTTGTTGGTGGGGTTAATGGTAAATTTGAATGCCTTTGCGAGAAGTGCAAGACCAGTATTAATCGCATGAGTAGGATCGGTGATGTCATCAAAACAGGCAATGGGTTGTTGTAAGTAGTTCACAGCAACAGGAGGTTGATATCCATAAGGGGTGAGTAGTTGTTGTTGTTGTTATGGCATGAAGTTACTTGATTAGGGTTGATGGTAAGGTACCATGGTATATGACATAGATGATGGAGAGTTCGCCATAAAAGCCAATGGATCTTGTGTCTTGGTACGTCTTTCAGCCCTAACTTCGTTAGCTTCATCTTGATTCATCTTCAAATAATCATATACTTGAGTGTAGTCCACTTAATGAAGATCCTTGGTTTGATTGACAAGAGTGAAATATCTTGACCATTCAGAAGGAAGATTATCTAGAAATTTTATGTTTGCAGCAACTTGTGCAGGTTCATGTTTGTTTCTTCTAAGATGATTCATGAGATTTGAAAATCGATGATAGTAAGGTTCAATTTGTTCCCCTTCAGTAGACGTAAATTTCTCCCATTTACGAAGCAACTTAGTTTCCTTTTCTTGTAAACCAATTTCACTCCCCTTCGTCATTTTCGGTATCCTAAGCCACATCTCGTGTGTGGTTTCACAACTATCGACAGCAACATAGACATCTTCGGGAAGTCCCATGAGGATGACTTGAATTGCTTGATCATCAACGTCGAGTTGTTTAGATTCAGCTTTAGTTAATTCTTCATCCGTTTGCTCATGACTAGAGTCAGCTACTAGGTTAGCATTCGTAGGGTCCCCAGGCACAATGATTGTTCTTCTAACATACAGACCTTTTTGAATCGAGTTGACAATCAATTTTCCCAAAGGTTTACATTTTGCATAACGAAGGAGACGACTAGACCATGTAGTTTAGTTATCCTTGGTGAGCATGGGAGGACGATTCTCAGTACCCGCAGCGTAAATATCTTGTTGAGACGTAGTCGTAGAAGTCGTGTGAAAAACACGATCTCAATTCATAGAAAGCACAATGTTGACGTTAAAGTCCCGTAAATATGATTAAGTCCCCTAAAAAATGAGCTCTCCTGAAACCAAAAATTCCAAGGCCAAAAACTAAAAATTTTCAAAAACACAAAATTTAATATTTTCGGAATAATTGAAGATATCAGTGAAGTAGCCAATCTTCGGAATAATGGAATTTTTCAGAAAAAAGTCACTTATTCGGAATAAAGATTTTATTCAGAAAAAAAAACTTTTTCGGAATAAAAGGATTTTCAGAAAAAAGGAAATTTTTTCGGAAAAATGAGATTTTCAGAGAAATGAAATTTTTTGGAAAAATGAAATTTTCAGAGAAATGGGCTTTTTTGGAAAATGAACTTTTTCGGAATAAGATAGATTTTTAGAGAAAAAGACTTTTTCGGAATAATGATGTTTTCAGAGAAAAAGACTTTTTCGGAAAAAATGGATTTTCAGAGAAGTGGGACTATTTCGGAAAAAATGATGTTTTTAGACAAAAAAGGATTTTTCAGAATAATGATGTTTTCAGAGAAAAAGACTTTTTCGGCATAATGATGTTTTCAAAGAAAAAGACTTTTTCGGAAAAACATACCTTTTTCGGATAAAATGGGTTTCTTCGGAATAAAGGAAGTTTTCAGAGAAATTTTTTTGAAATAAGTCGGTTTTTCGGAATAAAGGGGATTTTCAGAGAAAAATTTTTAGAAAAAATGACAGTATTTTCGGAATACAAAACCCTGTTGCGAAGAAAATTCCGAAAATAAATATCACAGCTTTGTGAGTCGTCAGATATGAAACGAAACCACAAAAACCACACCATGAATCCACCAATACCAATCGAATCCAACAACCTAAACCAAAATCCCACGAAATCAACACCAAATCTACTCCAAATTAATACCAAATCAACACCAAATCAACACCAAATCAATCACCAAAGCTAACTACGAATCCCTTGGCGAATGATACCACTTGTAGGACTAAATCACACGACTAATCAAACACAAATAACATGATAATGATTAAACTAAAAAAGAAGATTAGATTAAGATGAAGAGAAGAAAAGAAATACAAAGTTGGTGTTTTCCTAGTGAGAGAAACAAACACACCTTTCTCTCTCTAAAACTATGAATATGGAAAGCACACACACAAATGAGGCTTAAGGGGTCTTTTATACTAATTAGGAATTGTTTAGGAGGCCTTCCTCATTTGTGTGTTCGGGACTAAATCCCGTTACATAAACAATAATAACTAAAAACTCTCGACATCATTAAATAACATTTTTCACGAGCTTCGCAATGATATATTATATGGCCATCACTTTAATTACTTCTAACAGCTTTCTACATCAATGGCACCTACGTTTAAACCTAGAGATTTGGAATTGGGGTCCAGGAGTTAACATAACATGGTAGCTTATTTACAAGATGATAATACTCTATTTCCCCAATATACTCAGATGGTTGAGTATTTGAATGCGTTCCCACTAAGGTATGCACTTTCACATACTCCTCTTATCCCTGTCACACACATTAAACAGTTTTGGAATACTGTTACTTCTTCTATAGTTAATGAAGTGACTACATTGACTGCTATTCTCCATGGGGTTTCATGGGTGGTTACTGAAGCTTTGGTTCGCCAAGCTTTGCATCTTAGTGATGCAGATGGTATAACCACCCTACCCATTGCAGAGCCATATCAAGGACTCCAAGCCTCGGGTTATCCTTTGCCCGAAGTAGGCCATTTAAACAAATATACAAAACAAGAATTCCCTGCGGCTTGGAAGTACTTAATACATGTCATTCTTCAATGTTTGAGTCCCAAATGCGCTGCACATAATGAAATCAACCGGTCTATTAGGAGTGCCATTATGTGTATTGCAACTGGGCAGAAATATAACTTTTCAAAAATGATTTTTAATGGCATGTGTCATAATAAGGATTACAAGATGACTCTTGCTTATCCAAGGTTTTTGCAAATGGTCTTTGATTTACAAGCATACTGCAATAGGGATCACAATGATTTTTATACGATCCATGTTCAAAAGAAAGTAATTATTGCAGTAGCCAACCCTCAACCAGGCCCACAACCTCAACCAGACCCATTGCCTGAACAACCACCATCACCCCAGCAAATGGAAGTTGACCAAGAACAATTCAACGCTGACACTTCAAATGTTGGCGTTGTTACTCCAAATCCAAACACTGACACCCTTTTACCACAAACCCAAACACCCCTTAATCTTCAAACAGACACTCAATCCACTCCATTTTCAACACCACTAGAATATTGGTTGATAAAATGCCAAAGGACTACTTGTGTGTTTTCCTCTAGTAGTCCTAGCCATGTTGCAGAGAGAACCACCACCACAAGTTTGGTTGGTGACATGGGTGAGGCTGGGACTATTGGTTCTAGCTTAGAAGCAGGCCAAGACAATCCTAACATTAATAACACCTCATCCATGCCCCATGAATATACTTTGGGAGGTCAAATTCCCATTCTAGAGGAGGGCAGATTGGAATCTTACACAATTTTGGAGTTGACGGCGGTCTGCATTAGCTTGCAAAAGCAAAATGCAGACCCTGCACAAATTGTCACCTCACAGGGCCTTGAACTCAATCAATTGAGGGAGAGGATAATTATTTTGGAAGGAGCTAACACTAGGCGTAGGGAGGAGGATTCTTCCAATAAGGGAGGATGAATAGGTCCATGTGAGTGACAAAGGGTCATAAGAAGGTAATTCTCTTGGTGATTCTTTAGGTATAGCTGAAGCTCTTACAGGTTTGAAGAGGCAACCAGGTTTTGATGCTTCATTGGTTACCCCTACAAATTTGTCTTTTGTTGAAATGATGGAGCAGTTCATAAAGTCAAGCGGTGACAAGAGTAAATTAGGCGTTGACACTTATAGTTTGGACACTGAGAGACTTGCAGATGTGGTTGGTGTATCCCAGTCATCAGCTATCATCAAGGATATGTCTACACATGTACCATCAACTTCTTTACCCACTATTGATGTCTTGGATAAAGGTAAAGGTATTATGGTAGAATCAGAAGTTCCCAAGGATGCAACTCAAGTAAATTTTGATTCCATTTTGGCTGCACAACTTAAGGAAAAGGAGAAGATGAAGAAGACTGCTATTGAGTCACAAATTGTGACTTCTTCAGAAAGTAATAAGGAAGGCAGTGATGGTGAAAGTACTGATGCAAGTGTGTTGAACATTGAAGATCCAGAGAGGCTGGAATATGGTGATGAGTTGGCTAAGGAAAGACTTGAGCAGTTGAAAATGCAAGTAGATTATGATATGCCTGAAGTAGTGCAGATGTACTTTGCATGGGAGAATAAGGTTATGGAGAATCCAGACATGACAATTTCAGATCAAATTTGGGGTTTGGAGATTCTATTAAGAGTTCAACATGATTGCAAGGTAATCTTGAAGCATAGGGCTAGCATGGTTCTTTCGTAGCTTAAGAGGGATGGAACGGAGCTCTATTATATGCTTCTCAGATGTCATCAAGGGGGTTGGACTTTCAAAAAATTGCAAGATTTATCCTTTGATGAATTGGAGTTTCATGCCTATCCTATATGGACACGTATTCAAGAGGAGAATACTATCAGACTCCTTTCTGATGAAAGGAAGGAAGAACTTGAAGAAGAGATGTAGATCTAAAAGGCTTTAATTTCACCAAGGCCTGTGAAGAAGGGACTTCCAATTGAGTTCCTTGATGTTCGTTTGCAAGTCTTAATTTTTAATCAAGATATTACCACACAAATGACTAGAAACATAAACACGGGCAAGTATACCCTTTCATGTATAGCATAGCTTAATGGTAAAGTCCAACTCATTCCACGGGATTGTTATTATCACAATATTAAAACAATTACCTCTAGAGTGTCACAAGTTCTAAATATATACTTAACAATTGGTATTAAAGGGTGCGTTTGGCTAAGGTCATAACCATATGATAGATAGGTAGCAAGGATGAAATATAAGCACATAAACAATGTAAGACAACATACCGATTATTAGTCGTGCATTCAACATTTAATTGATATGACAAGAATCCGATTAAAGACTTTGTCATACCAACAACATTAGTGTAGGTTTATGATTGATTTCGATAACTAAGTTAGTACATGAGATTATGCAAGAGTTGGTATATGTTTTAATCCCCTAATCGTTACAAAAGTGATTAGCAAGATTCATTTATTAGATGACATGAAACTCATCCACTCACATGAGTATTAGTCGATGATCATGGATGAATCCAACATATAGCAATGGTCTTACATAGTAACACATAATACATGAGTTTCCAAACCACACTTATATTCAAGAACCCAGGGAAAAAGTGCGTCGCACAAAACTAATTGTGCCCCGCACTTTGCCCCAGCAAAGCTAATATTAATATCTATTCATAAGGCTATTAAACCTTCACCATGTACACATCACACTACTCCATAATAACAGTAAATAAGATCATTTCAAACATATGCAAATCAAAGTAAAAGATTGACATAATTGAAATAAGAATTATACCACAAGATTATTCAATAATTGGTTACAAAGGATTTATAAGTCTTTCAACTTATTACAAATGGCTAGCAACACTTCTAAGTTTTCTTGTTCCAGCACCAATACCATAAACCAACTAAGGTTTACTAACTCTAGTAACTATGATCAAGGATTTGGAGAAATCCTTGATCATTGTTTCTCCTAAACAATGGATAAAGTTTGGAATGAGATATGATTATGCCAGGCCAAGGGCTCTACTTATACTTGAAGTTTCTTCGGTTAGAAGCCCTAGAAGTATATCAAAGGTTCACCATTAAAGCCATGCATAATTGCACTTAATTGTGTAACTACAGAGAAATGTGCGCCGCACTTGTTCATTTGTGTGCCGCACTTCATCAGGTATGAATGTGCGCAGCACTTGCTAAATTGTGCACTTCACTTCTTGTTATTCTCCACATTCGGGGTACTTTGAAAGTACGCCGCACAAAACAGAATGGGCGCCGCACTTATGCTCCTTTTCAGCATAATTTCTTCTTTAGCCCCTTTATTCTTTATTTCTTCATTCTTTTCCTTTATGGTTTCTTTCTTGGCTACAATACAAACAATACCTTTTATTAGTATCAATTCAATACATAATTTATTTATCTGCATAACAAACAAGGAGAAATGCATCATTACAAACATGTATAAATGAGGTGTTATCACATTCCCCCATACTTAACTTCTTGCTTTTCCTCAAGTAAGGAAAAATATATTTTTGATAAGTGTCGAAAGAATAGATAAAGCCAACAATCGAAAAACAAAGATAACGCCATAAAACACCTCACCAAGAAGATATTTTTATTTCACACACTCTCCTTATTATGGGTAGATTATCACTCAATAGCATGGTCATGAAATGTAAATTACCATAGGCTTATGCAAGGAACTAAACTAAACCAAATTTTGGCGTAAGCACCAAGTAGAATATCAAAAGAGGTCTTTATAAAAACTTTTATTACCACCGCATGTTTTAAAGAATAACACATCATCTTTTTCATGTTGTTGCTCTTGCGAATAACTCAAAACTTTTTAGGCTTCCTTTTATCTTTTATTATTATTATTATTATTATTATTATAAATATATTTCTTTTGGGAGAGCATGCTTTCCCCCATACTTATGATATACTATCATTTCTCAATATGGTTTCCAACAATATAATTATCTTAAAACATCGGCAAAACTTTCCATTTCTTCTATTTTATTTATTTTGTGTCTTTATCATTTAAAATACCTTTTATCATACAAGTATGATCCCACTATGGTCTCGTAAAGATTACCAAGCACAAGTTCTAGAATTAAACTAATCATCGGCACACACAATTTTTAAAATGTAAGAATGCTTACGGAAAAGACCTCACAATTATGAATATAGTTTTGTGTAAATAACGTTATGAATTCGAAGTCAAAATAGCTTTACAATTGTAAGAATTATCAATCCTTTGACAAAATTTTTTTTTATTATTTTATTTATTTTATTATTAGAACTGTACAAAAAATTTAAAAATTCGCCCAGAAAGTGCGGCGCACAATTTGGAATGTGCGGCGTACTTCTGGGTACAGAAAATTCAGAATACTAATTGTTCAAAAACAATCTTTTATTCGATCTTATTTTCACTCAATCACCCCCCATACTTATTATGAGCATTGTCCCTAATGCAAAACATAAGGAAAAAGTAAAAATTAGAGGGAAAATAAGAATAATACTCTCCTTTTATTCCAAGTCGTAGGCGAAGTCGAGATCTTCAATCTTCTCCTAAGCTCGCCTTGGCTTGCTTATTTTTTGTAAATTAACACAAATAATATACACAAACATATTTCACATACCATAAAAAATAAAAAAATCCCCCACACAAAGTATTAAGGTGTCCTAAATGCCAACAAAGGCATATTACAAAGCCCAAATAAAATGTTTTCAAATTGTTTCAAATGTGACTAACACAAAAGTCACAGACATACGAGGCTTCACATATCCTGTTCAGTTTCATCATTCCTTAGAGCTTGATATGGGTAAAAGTAGGGTGGATAGGGTGGTGGTTGTTGGGTGTAGTAGAATGGCTCGTGGTGATATCCGGGTGGTCCATAAGGTCCACTCATTGGAACATGATATTGTTCCGCCGTCCTCTCAAACACTGGAGCGTATCGATCCATACTATAGCATTGGCGCTCCATCATAAACCCAAGTTGGTCTTGCCTAACCTCTATCCTTCACATTCTATCACAAACATCTTGGAGTGATGTACGAGGAGCTCTCGCCATACCTACGCGAGGTGCTCTAACACGCGAGTCTTCTCTCGTCAACCTTCCATCCGCTCCAATCAAATCTCTAAAGGTAATTCGGTCAATGGTCATCACAAACAATTGGTGGACTAAGACTACTCACAACTTGGTCACTTAAAAGCACCATTCTTCGAGCTAACCTAGTCACAAACTGTCCACACACAATCATACTACCCGCTTGACTACCAGGACCTTTCCTTTTCATCCATTTTGCTATCACCCAAGCCACATTAGTGTATTGATCACGGTTCTTGTTCCTAAACATGCTCAATAACCACAAATCATTCTTTTGTATTTTATCATATCCCGTGGTTCTTTGGCAAACGGCATAAGCAATCATCTTTTGAAGCACTCTCAAAAGTGGACTAGAAATTCTAGTGTCCGAGCTCCTAGATAAGCTCAATGTATCCTCATCCTGGTAAATTGATGCCCAAAATTCATTAGCATTAAAGTCTCCATGATCACGTTCCCCTCCTTGGAAATAAACCTCAAATCCTTCCGTTCTTCGCTCCTCTCTATTATACAACTCCAAGTACTGAAATTCTTTCAAAGTCAAAGAATGTCCCTTTCCACAAAGTCTAAAATTCAAAATCTTCTTAGTCAACAACTCATCCCCTTCGGCATCTTCATCAAAATTAAAAGTAGAGAAAAACTCAAGAACAAGCTCCGCATAGATTTTCTCCCTACAAGTAAAATCACGAATCCAAGCATCGGATTCAAACAAGACTTCATTACCTCCAGCCTCTATCACTACTATCCTTAGCATCTCCCTTATTTGAGCTTCACAACCAAGCTCGTTCAAAACTCCAAAATCCACAATGCTAGGTGCAAAAATTTGTTTTGGCATTAAAAGACTGAGAGCATTGTTGTAGATGGTTTTGGTATCACTCGTATATCCAGACCAGCTCAAAAATTGATGATTTGGTGTCCCCATGAGTACGGCATTTGCCGATTCGGTAGGCCTTCGCTTCTTTCCCCGGCTAGACGAGCCGGTTTCGTAATTTCTAGAACCTGGAGTCTGCAAAATTTTCATCACATACAAACATATATTAACATTACATAAGTGTTAGGGGTCAACGGTGATCCTATGATCATGTTCTGATCATTCTGTTTGTTTTCCAGATGAAAAGTGAGGCGCACAATTTGGAATGTGCGGCGTACTTCTTGGGAAATTTTCATTAGAAGTGCGGCGCACAATTTGGAAAGTGCGACGCACATTCTGGGTTTTTCAGCAAATGTCAGGGTGACACTAGTAGCTAACCAAATCCGCAAACTAATTGGTCACAAACTAGTAACAATGGCTAGAATCAAACACTAATCCATTCCCAATTCGCTTTAATCCAGACATTGCCTTATCTCAAAGGTTTTTCAAAATCCTTCTTTTTTTTCAATTTTATCTTACTATCATCTAAATCATTTCTTAATCTAATCCTACATTACTAATTCCTAATTGCATTGTAATTCGTTCTTCAATTACTAAGAACCCTAATTGAAAACTGATAAAAAATTTAAAACTAATTAATTGAAACAAACATGAATTAGATATAAAAACTTACCCTAGACATGATCTCAAATGTGAAATTGGAGTGAAGACTCGAAAATATCTTTGGTGATGATTAAAAATCGTCAGGTGGTTTTTTGTGTTTTTTAGTTCGAATGAGAAAAACAGGGTATATACAAAAAATCCGCCCAGAAGTGTGGCGCACTTTTTGGAATGTGCGGCGCATATTCTGTGCATCCAGACATGGTTTACTGTATTTTTATTTTTAAGTATACAAAACACAAAATTTTAAAAAGAAAACCTCCAATTTCATTCGATAGAAAATAAAAAAAACTTAGGGATAACATTCTCTACTTCTAAGACCATCCTAAAACTTCTAGGATTCTTAGACATCATTCCGTTTTATTTGATTATCTACATACAAAAGGATAAAAATGCATAAAAGTAACTAGGAGCCAATGATGCACTCCTCTTTTCTTCCTTTCTTCTTAGTTGTAGCAGAAGTTCAGAGGTGACATGATATAACTCTCCGTGTAATGTCCCGAGAGCTCTCTATTGGTGTCGTTTGTCTCGTACACTTTTTAATACCTTTTTCCTCATGGATCAACAATGACTATGGCAACATGCCATTCACTATCTCCATCTTTAGCAATATTTTCGAATTCTCACTTGTTACCCACTTGCCAATCTTTGTACTTTAATGATACGGGAAGTACTCCAAGCATCCCCACAATTTTCTTGTACACACAAATATCAAAGAAAGGGTTATTGTAGCTCCTTTCACTTAATCAAGAATGAAATAGTTCTTCCAGTTTCGTCCATGGTTGCAAATGTGGACCATAAATAGGCATACCAATTTCATCTCTTTTTGTGATGTAGTACTTATCATCTTCATCATCACTATCATCATGTTCTTTTGCTTTTAGTACATTATATGTTTAATGGATAAACCAATCAAAGCTAGTCATGATAGCTTTTCCAACATCTATCTTTGCACCAACAGTGTGCAAAAACTTCCTTCCAACCACTAGTTGAATATCTCGATTAATAGGAATATCGAGAAGCATAAAATCGGCTAGTATTGTGGTTGTCCCTATTTGGCATAGAACTCCAAGCAAACGCCCAAATCCCTCCGTGTAGGAGTGATCAAGCATTTTTATTCGATCAAACCTTGGTTTGACTCTTCCAACATCTAACATTTTGAAAATTCCAAGTGGCATGATATTAACATTCGAACCGGTGTCTACCAAAGAATTGTATGTAGTTTTACCTTCCAACCTTATAGGTAGGACAAAATAACCCGGATCTTCTTTTTCTTTCATTACTTTGTTTTCACGGAGCATTTGGATTGCAAAATCCTCATATTCCGAGGTTAATCCATCTTCAATCTTCAACTTATCAAGTAAGATCCCATCGACAATAATTTTATACTTATCACTATATTTTAATGTTTTAATGATTGATCGATTCATGTTTAACAACATTACTCTTTCTTCAATGTCTTCCCTTAATTCTTTCATTGTTAGTTGTTGATACAAAAGTTGGGTGATCCTAGCTAGACCCGAATTAGGCTTAATTTGGGTTGGTTGGACACCGGCCCCTACACCAAGTAAATTATCTGGTTGGGATCCTGCATACTAGAACAGCACGCGTTAGGTTTACCGTGGGAGTGTATCCCACGATTAGACTCCGGCGTGAGAGTAAGTAATCGGTTAGGGTTATGGAATCGGATGAGTTGAGAGTATGAAAATTGTAATACCTTTGTGGAAACCTTGGGGGTTCCTTATATAGGCAGTGAAACCCTAATGGGCTGTCACTGATGCTTCGGCCCCAAGGAAAGGATAAGTACCAGAATTAGATTGATTATTATCTTCTAATTATGGTGAGTGAATATCCTTTTCTTTGGGGTAAATCCTAATCTTAGTAAGAGTATGATTCTGTCTAACCCTATACCGGCCATGCCGGGCCGTGGGCCGCACACGTGTGTGTGGTTACTGTTCATCTAAGCCCACTAGCTTAAATGACATTAATCTCACCCATCAGTAATGGGCCAGATGCGGGTTGTACGCGTGGGCCGGGTTCATGACCCGGCTGTGGACTATACATCATCATGTCCCCCTGTCTAGTTGTTACAGCCGTAGGCGTAATCCCTAGACTATACAATGTCACGTAGACCTGTTTGTTGTAATTACGGCCGCACTCCAAAATAAGCCGACCGGGACAACTTTAATGAATGCATTAATGGTAGTCAATAGTCAGACGCACGCCTGCAAAAGTGCACCAGAAAGGCCCACCCTTGAGCCACGTAAAACTGTCAAGAAGTGACCCGTGGGTCCCTTCTAACGTTTCAGAAGTGTCAGAAATCCCATCCGTTGGATGGGCGTAGTGATTTACACGTGGCGAACATCCACGCTACCTCGGAAATCGAGGTAACCCTATATAAGAGTTGGTGTGTGCTACTATTTACATACACAATTTATATTTATTCCGCCATTGTTATTCCCAAGCTCATTCCATCATACCTTCGCTTCTTATTCCACGGATTTTCTCCACTGCAGGTTAGATCATCACGCCTCTCAAATCCTTTTTATAAAACATGGTGAAGGACAATCCTCTTATTACGGATGTCCTTAACGTGATGCCTGTGGAGAGATACATAGACTTTTTGTTCAAGTATTATATTCCTGAAAGCGTATATCAGACCTATCCAGGTGACGGTGAAGCGATTACGGATGCTCCAAAGGGAAAGATAGGCGTGTACACGCGCCTATTTGATTCGGCTAACTACCGCATCCCCTTATCCAAGTTTTTGGTAGATCTACTTCTATATTACGACTTCCACATAACCCAATTGCACTGCATAGGGGCATGTAAAATCAATCAGTTTGAGATTACCTGCCATACGTGCGAGGTAACCCCGACCGTGAATCTATTTAGGGTCTTTTATTCCCACCAACTAGTGAATGGGTGGCTGTCGTTCAAAAAACAATCCACGAATGCCCCCATGACTTATAGGAAACCCTTAGATTCCCTCAAGAATTGGTACGACCATTACTTTTTCGTGGATGAGAAAGTATTCCCCACCCCATTCATCCTCAAAACTAGAGTACCCAAAGACTATCCTCCCAAATCCAAAGACTATAGTAGTAAGGATTTGAAAATTTTAGATACCCACCGTACAGAATTCCATAGGGGTCTGTCGGAGCACTTCCTATGCCAAGTAGGAATCAGCCGCTACTACTATGGGAGGGAGGATATATATTTGTGCTTTCTGACTGATCGTAGGCAGGGTAGGTCTTCTTATATTTTTAGATGTAAAAGTGCCTCATTGTACTTTGTGAATTTACTAATCCTTATATATGCATATGTCCGCAGAGATGAAGCTACATGGATTATTGTGCCAAGGCGATCCAAGCAAAGTTCCTGAAGGATTCCGACCATTGAAAGAAAATGAACTCCCCCTACTGGAAGCTACCGCATACAAAACCATCCCGCTGGAAGAAACCACTGAGCAGCGATCAGATGAGGGAGAGCCCGTGATTGAGAAGTCCCCTCTTGACTTCCATAATGAAGATGGTGGAGAAATGCTGCTGGAGGACACCGTGCCGCACCAGGATGAAGAAGAAGAAGAGGAATAATTCTCCAACCCTGTTGACAGTCGCACCAGTTATGATGAAGAAACCATACAAGCTTCTAGGTCCCCGCAGTCATCAAAGCCCAAATCTAGGGAGCAACACCGCTACGGCCCAGGTCGACCCCTCGCTGCGCGCGGATGAGCAAGTCTGGATGGCCACCCCTGTGAATGCCGTGGCTCCTACCATCACGGAACCCGTGACTGGCACTACGTAAGTACCCATTTAATACCCCAAAGGATATAAATCTATAAACAGAACTAATAAGTGTGTTAATACAGGGCGAAGCCATCGACAGTAGCCCAAGAGAAGGAGGTGGAAAGGGAACCCTCACCCATGACATCTATGAGACCTCCATCCCCTCCCGTAACTCATGCCGAGGAGCCACATCCCGAGGGACCCGACACCAGCCTTCGCCTAGCATGGAATTTGTCCAGCTTAGCAAGGTTGGAGGCGGAGTCCGAGTGCACTGAATTCATTGAACACATCACTCCTCCAGCGCTGGCGTAAGATTTAGACGAATTAGAGCATGAGACGTTGCTGGAGCTGTTTGATGTATCCTCCGCACACCAGGTGACAGTTGGTGCGGCCCTAAGACGCCGTCTGATCAAGGCCTTGGCTAACGTGAGCCGTGCTGAAAAAAGATAGCTCGCCGTGAAGCACTGGTGGATAAGCACGAGAAAACTATCACATCCTTGCAGGCAGCGTTGGTCGTGGCAGAGTCAACCGTCAAGGAGCAAGCCCATCACGCCAATGCTCGTGAGGAACGTATTGCCGAGCTGGAGGCCTTTTTAGCTGCATCCAATGAGAAGGTATACTCTCACATTAACACTTATTTGTGCACGCAAAAAACCACATTGTCTTTTGTAGTAACTCCAAGTGTCATGTATAGGTATCCACAGCCGAAGCTGCTACTAAAGCCGTAACCGTACAAGCCTTCACTATTGCTCAGGAGCGCGACACGCTGAAGGGTAAACTAACCCAGGCGCGGACTACCTTGGAAGAGTAAGCTGCAACAGCTGAGGGTGGACTAAGCAAGATGGCAACGGACTGCACCGAAATGATGTGTCCTCCTTTGCTCACAGGCATAGCTGGGCGTAGATGTATGGTTGGCCAGGGAATGCGGCTTGCCGTGAGTAAGGTAACCGAGGCTCCTTACCTATTGCAGGCCTTTGCTGAAGTTGTATCGGACGATATTGACCGTGGTAGGCACGAGGGGCTGGTCAAAGCTGCGGAGCTAATAGGCAAGAAAGAAGATATTACCCAGCATGCCTACCACAACCCTTTAGCCGAAGACAAGATGACCGCATCAATGGCCGCCCTTGCTGAAATCCAACACCCCTTCCTAGACGAGCTAGAATCACTGAAGGATGCTCCCAGTGGGGTAATAATGTCGAAGCTCACCGCCGATCCCATCCAACTAACCCTGCCTACCTACGACTCTGTGTCGAAGGTGATGAAAGGTGAAAAGCTGCTGGCCGAGGCGCTGGACGCAAACATGATCAGGGCACAAGATGGAAAGAATGCTCATGGGGAGGTCCTCCGCACCTTGATTGAAGAAGGGAAGAAAGAGATAGGGGAGTTCCTACCTCCTTTGTAATTTACATTTTGAACATTTGTACCATTTTATTTGTCCGTGTATGTATACGACTGGAACTGATGTTATTGTGATAACTTGTTATATTTATGCAAGCAAGTCCGTGATGACCATGGCTATTTTAGTGTTTTGAATTTGAAACTTGTGTATTTTGTTTTTTTTTTGTTAGCTATCATATACCTGTGTTGCATGACATGTCACGTCTTACTCAAAAATACAATCAAGTCTATATTTTACTAGACATGCGGCGTGCGTCTTTACCATGCAAAGCACTACGTGAGCGCGGCATATGGAAACTTATCACAGTCTTGTGAGTAAGGTGTCTAGTAAGGATACATGATCCGCGCCACTGGGGTTGCATCCCTCTTATGCGACAAGTTGAATTATTAGGTTCACTTAATCCTCTTACCCCGCCTGGAGAATGCATATGAATAAGAGATAGCACATTATAGTAATAACAACTAAATCTATACGACAATAATTTGTTCATAGAATCTAAAAATGAGACAATAATTTGCACAAGAACGAGCCGTGGAGCTAGCTAGGTACCACGACATTTTATTAGAACGTTTACGTTTTTTGTTTTGACAAGAATGGGAAATCCTAAAAACAAAGGGAACATAGAAAGCATAAAAAACAAAACAAAGAGAACACATGGATCTTCATTGAAGCCAGATATAGCGAAGTGTCCATGCGGAAGCCGTAGCTTTTCAAAGATAGCACCTTTTAAGATTGCAGATATTCCATGTGCGTTCCAGGTCGCGACTATCCATGTCACGTAACTTGTACGCACCCCGTCCTAAGGCTTCCATAACCTCATACGGTCCTTCCCACTTAGGGCCCAACTTTCCTGTATTCTCCGCTCGACTTGCCTCGTTGGAACGATAAACAAAATCTCCCGGTCGAAAAGAAACACCTTTAACCTTGGCGTCATAATAAGCCTTCATCCGTGCCTTGGATTTGGCCTCGTTGATAGCCGCTATTTCTCTTTTTTTCCTCCATAAAGTCCAGATTGATCCGGAGTTGCTCGTCGTTTGTGACGACATTAACCTCCGCTGTGCGGATGGTCGGCATTCCGATTTCTGCTGGTATGACAGCTTTGACCGCCCGACTGTCTCCTGGACTGGTCGTTCGATTGATAGCTATTTCCTTTTGAAGGGTAGGCCGCGGCTATCGCGGTTTCTCCCTCTATGAAGTTCCTGACCCTTTCCATAAGGTCGTCATACTTCTCTGGTCGCTTGTCATTGAGACGTCTAATTAAGTCCCTGTCTGTTATGGCATGCATATAATCGTAAATTTTCAGAAGTTCCGGCATTGTCTTTGTGCGCGTGCACTCGTCATTGAAGCGTTCGGTGAAGGCCTCCGTAGATTCCCCAGGCCATTTCTTGACGGTTGCCAATGAGACTGGGTCCTTATTATACTTCTTTCGCTGAGTATAATTGTCTTGAACGCAGTACGTAGTTCAGTGAAGCTATTAATGCTTCGAGGAGGAAGTCCCTCAAACCAATCACGAGCATTGCCTATCAAGGTTGAATTGAACATTTGGCACCATATAGGCATGGGCCATCGTTCAATTTTCGCCTGCGTGTCAAATATCTTTAGGTGATCATCCGTATCACCAGTTCCATCATAGGTATTGACGCACGCCGGCATGCGATGCTTTGTATCCTCAAAGTAATTCCGTATTCGGAGGGTAAAAGGATCTTCCCTGGGATCAGCCCATGGATGTGTGACATTAGGATCACACCATGGGCGGGAGAGATCTTCTGCATCCGCCTCACAATAGTAGGGGCCGCCGTAGTACTCTTCATTATCTGGTGGCGGTGGAGGAGTACGCCTGGGTCGGCGACGTTTGGGTGGATGGTCATCCGAATCCTCTCCCGATGGACCGGGAGAAGGGGGAGGTGCCCCATTCTTTGGCTGAGGATCGCTCTTGTGAGAAGAGCTAGGACCCTTCTTCCCGGTATTCATCCTGTCCCACATTCTTGTGCGGTGATTAGTTCTGGTTAGCTCCAGATCTGGTCGTTCGGGTGAATCGTCAGAACTCTCTCCCTCCTCACGGGATTGTAGTAGTTCCTGCATAATACGATCCCCTATACGTTCGAACACATTCCTAGGTTGGAGAGTTTCCTCAAAGAGGTTTCTCTCCTGGGGTCGTGTCCTTCGCTTCCAATGAGTTTGAGGAGAGGTGCCTGGTCCGGCACTGCCAAAGTTGAGCCTAGATTGGAGGTCCCTCCCTAGGTTCAACCTGGATGCGATTCCTGGGATGATCCTCTCGAAGTTTTGCGTGAGAACTCGAGTGAGATCTTCCTCACTAAGAGGTTCGACCTCCACTTCTTCATCAGTCGATGGTCTGCGCGACTCCTTGTTAGGGGGGTTGGGCGCACTCCCTGGACCAGGGTTATCCAAGGTCGAAGTAGGTGGTGGGGTGACAGCGAACGTGCTTGTCACACCCATGGACTGAAGACCACTTCGGTTACTCGGTCCGCCTGATTGGTTACTAGGGGATCGGTTGGGAATGAGTATCCCGTCCCCTGGGGACTTACGGTTCGCAGGATTTGTGTTCCTGGGGTTTCCTTGCGGATTTCCTTTCATCATTAAGAGATCGAGATGAGATTTGCTCTAGCTTAGTGTAATGGTCCCATGGATGGCGCCAACTTGTTGATACAAAAGTTGGGTGATCCTTGCTAGACCCGAATTAGGCTTAATTCGGGTTGGCTGGACTCCGGCTCCTACACCAAGTGAATTATCTGGTTGGGATCCTACACACTAAAACATCACGCGTTAGGCTTATCGTGGGAGTGTATCCTACGATTAGAATCCGACGTGAGAGTAAGTAATCGGTTAGGGTTATGGAATCGGATGAGTTGAGCGTATGAAGATTGTAATACCTTTGTGGAACCCTTGGGGGTTCCTTATATAGGCAGTGACACCCTAATGGGCTGTCACTGATGCTTCGGCCCCAAGGAAAGGATAAGTACCAGAATTAGATTGATTGTTATCTTCTAATTATGGTGAGTGAATATCCTCTTCTTTGGGGTAAATCCTAATCATAGTAAGAGTATGATTCTGTCTAACCCTTTATCAGCCATGTCGGGCCGTGGGCCGCACATGTGTGTGCGGTTACTGTTCATCTAAGCCCACTAGCTTAAATGACATTAATCTCACCCATCAGTAATGGGCCGGATGCGGGTAGTACCCGTGGGCCGGGTTCATGACCCGACTGGGGACTATATGTCATCATTAGTTCTTTTCTAGTTAAGGGTTTATTAATGGTGAGAGAAGGTCCTTCACCATTATAGTTCAATTTGTAAGCATGAGCGGGTTGTTTTCCATTGTTTCTTTTTCCTTTCTCCATATTACAAACAAATCTAGGAGAATCAACTCCCTCGTTCTCAATAGGTGCTAATTCATCAAAGTCGAGATTATCAAGTATCTCGTCAATTGACTCTCAGTCCAAGCTTTCATGCACTTTTGGCCATAAGGTGAGTATGCCACAAGTGATGTCAATTTATGCATTGGCTTGCTTTAGGAAAGATCTCCCAAATATTGCACACGGTGCACAGTCATCTTTTTCCGGATTGACGAGGAGGTTGACGAAAAACAATTCGTCCTTGATCATAACAATGAGCTTCTTATCTATTTCTTTGTCCCCATTACGATACGTTATGTAGGTTAAGCCAAGCTCCACTACAAGTTCATTGCTAAAAAAACTCTTTTCCATTTCCATTTCAACTTGCCCATCATAGGGAAATTTATCTTCCACATGACAAGGCATTGAGTACTTTTCGCTAGGTGTCAAGTCTTCCAAACGATAGAAACTTACGACCTTTTGAATCCTACTATCGGCTGTTTCCCTATATTCAGATCCTGTCCATTCTCCATTCGATTCAATCTTATCATTTAGGCTAATATGGTGATCCTCTCCCAAGCATAGCCTACCCAAGCTAGTGTTTGGATCCATCTTAAAACAACAACACATCAAGAGAAACATTAGTATGTTAGTGCCATAAAATCCAATTGACATTTCATATCCTGTAGTCTTAAGGCAACTCATTAGTTTTGACGAACATATCTTTTTAATGGTGTTATAAGCAAATTCCGTGTACTGTTTTCTAGTTGTGCGGCGCACTCTTGCCCAATACAGAAAAGTCGGCGCACAATTTGGAATTTGCGGCGCACTTTCTGCAAAAGAAAATATTTCATGACTGTATGATCTATATACCAATCAAACAACGTTATAAGACTTTTTTCATAATATTTCCTTAACAAATAGTCAAAATAAGAAATAGTGACCAAATTTTGTAAGATGTTCCCAAGTACTTTGCAAAAAATATCTATTGTTTCATTTCTGCTTGTTTTCTCATTTTCTGGTATTTTAAAGTTGTTATTCCAGAAAAATTACCACAAATCATGATAAATATAAAATAAGACATAACAAAGCAAATTATTCTACCAAAGATTAAATTAAAGAGAAAATAAAATTTTGAAAGAAAATATTTTTGGTTTTTCTTGAAATGCAATATTAACAAACACATAAGCTCAAAAAGCATAAGCACACATAAAGCAATTCTCATGTTTTCAGCAGTAAGTGTTGAGAGTAAAAGGTTTTGGTGGTGTTTTGGGATTTTTTCTACCAACATTTTGTAAATTTGTATCAAATGTACGGCGCACTTTTGGAAATGTGCGGCACACTTTCTAACTTTTTCGTTAAAAACTTTTTCAGATTGCCGGATATCTGTACGGTGATTTATAATTTTTGTTTTACCAAGTATTTCAGAATGTTTCAAAATAAATAACTAATCAATCTCCGGCAGCGGCGCCAAAAACTTGATGTTCGTTTGCAAGTCTTAATTTTTATTCAAGATATTACCACACAAATGACTAGAAAAATAAACACGGGCAAGTATACCCTTTCACGTATAGCATAGCTTAATGGTAATGTCCAGTTCGTTCCACGGGATTGTTGTTATCTCAATATTAAAACAATTACCTCTAGAGTGTCACAAGTTCTAAAGATATACTTAACAATTGGTATTAAAGGGTGCGTTTGGCTAAGGTCATAACCATATGATAGATAGGAAGCAAGGATGAAATATAAGCACATAAACAATGTAAGACAACATACCGATTATTAGTCGTGCATGCAACATCTAATTGATATGACAAGAATCCGGTTAAAGACTTTGTCATACCAACAGCATTAAGATAAGTTTATGCTTGATTTCGATAACTAAGGTAGTACATGAGATTATGCAAGAGTTGGTATATGTTTTAATCCCCTAACCGTTACAAAAGTGATTAACAAGATTCATTTATTAGATGACATGAAACTCATCCACTCACATGAGTAATAGTCGATGATCATAGATGAATCCAACATATAGCAATGGTCTTACATAGTAACACATAATACATGAGTTCCAAACTACACTTATATTCAAGAACCCAGGGAAAAAGTGCGCCGCACAAAACTAGTTGTGCGCCGCACTTTGCCACAACAAAGCTAATATAAATATCTAATCATAAGGCTATTAAACCTTAACCAAGTACACATCACACTACTCCATAATAACAGAAAATAAGATCATTTCAAACATATGCAAATCAAAGTAAAAGATTGATATAATTGAAATAAGAATTATACCACAAGATTATTCAATAATTGCTTCCAAAGGATTTATATGTCTTTGAACTTATTACAAATGGCTAGCAACACTTCAGAGTTTTCTTGTTCCAGCACCAATACCATAAACCAACTAAGGTTTATTAACTCTAGTAACTATGATAAAGGATTTGGAGAAATCCTTTATTATTGTATCTACTAAACAATGGAGAAAGTTTGGAATGAGATATGATTATGCCTGGCCAAGGGCTCTATTTATACTTGAAATTTCGTAGGTTAGAAGCCGTGGAAGTATATCAAAGGTTCACCATTATAGCCATGCATAATTTCACTTAACTGTGTAACTGCAGTGAAATGTGCGCCACACTTGTTCATTTGTACGCCGCACTTCATCAGGTATAAATGTGTGCGGCACTTGCGAAATTGTGCGCCGCACTTCTTGTTATTCTCCACATTTGGGGTACTTTGAAAGTACACCGCACAAAACAGAATGTGCGCCACACTTATGCTCCTTTTAAGCATAATTTCTTCTTTAGCCCCTTTATTCTTTATTTCTTCATTCTTTTCCTTTATGGTTTCTTTCTTGGATACAATACAAACAATACCTTTTATTAGTATCAACTCAATACATAATTTATTTATTTGCATAACAAAGAAGGACAAATGCATCATTACAAACATGTATAAATAAGGCGTTATCATTCCAAAAGAATTTGGATAGAGCGAATACTAGTGAAGCAGTTATTAGAAGGAGTATTAAGCTCTCACCTTTGGAAGCTTCACATATTGCAGAGGTATTACCTTTTGATTCCAGAACCATATAGTTCACTATGAAGAAGATGCAAGTGGGTTTTGGATGATTGGCAGATATGGAAAGAAGGTACATAATTTTACTACTCTTATCTCTTTGTTTGCAAGCCTGGATAGAGAAGACTTGGTAGATCTTGGGGATTAATGAAGACCAAGTATGAGGCTGAAGCACCTACTTCAGTCAATGGAATAAAGATTTGGTCCACATTTAAGAGAATGTGTGAGCCAAATGATGTAGATCCAATATGGTTGGATTTGGATGATATTAGTGGAATTCAATGGCGTCTACATTCAGCAGCTGGTGTTTATCATTTGAGTACTACAAAGTTTTCAGAATATCTTCTTGTGGATGCTGAATATCCCATGTCTAAGGAAGTTTTAAAGAAAATGGTGTCAACACAGCTGGAAATGGATTACACAAGTGATGTTGGCAAAGATTTAATTAGGTTTATTTATTTCCTAATTAACAAGTGATTTGTATTTGTAAGAATCCTCCTTGTTCTTAGTTTTTATTCAGAAACTTGATTAATAGAGTAGATATCAAGTTTAGGGGAGGATTGTTGGGAATAAAATGAGCCAAGACACTTTGACGCTGAGAAGAGCTAATTGGACGTTGATAGGAAGAAATCAAGCATTGACAGATCAGGCGTTGACAAGAAGAAATCGAGCGTTGATGCGAAGAAGTCCAAGCACTAATAGAATACTTAGTCTACCCGTTTTGTATTTCTAGTGAAGATATGTTCGACATTGTATTTTCTATGTTTATCTTTACCTAAAATAGCTGATAGGTAGACTCTTGTGCAAGGATCCTTAATCTATAAAAGAAGGCCTTTAGGTTTTTGTTTAATATACGTTTTAACACTTTCATTGTATGCAAGTTCGATCATCAATAAAAGTGAATGTTTGGTTTATTCTATTTTGTGTGTTCTTGTTCTAAGTGTTAAATTTCGCATAGCACTTAGATTGTTTCATAACACAAAGTTTCTCTATGTGTTTAACTTGATTTAATCTCGTTTACACAAAGCTAATCGATCTAAGTTTGGGATCAACATTAACATCAAACACCATTGCGGTAGGTCATGTGTAAGATTCTTGATGAATTGAACATGTGGTAAATTGAAAAGCAACAGTGGTTTGACTCTTAATTGATTCAAACTCATTTCAAGTTTCTACGTAATATCTTTATAGTCTTGCCAGAACATTCAGAGGGATACTCTTCAGTATTCACAATGACAAATGGAAATCCATCTGGCGTTATCATCAAACAGTGCTACGATTGGTGACTTGCGAGATTCCTTATGAATCAAGCTTGTGTCAAATGGAAAGCAACAATGGTAAGATTCTTTATAAATCAAACTTCTTCCTAGAATTTGAATTGATGAATTTAATCAAACGGATATTTATCCAATTGATTCACTCTTTACGTTCGCATTCTTGCTTTGAGATGGTCGAGTAAAGAGAACGGCTAGTATAGCCGTGAAACCGTGTCAAGGAGTTTCTTAATTGAATCTACCTAATCACATGTACGGTATTTGATATCTTCTAACGGTCTTCACCGACCGGAGGCAAAACGCTACCGATTTAGGACAAATGTCAAAGCCATTTAGTCTGTGTCTATGTATTGTCTCGAGAAGGTGGCGTTACGGTGTACTCAGCAAAGTCGAAGGTTTAAAACCACATACTCATGCGAAAAGATATATAAAAGGAATCAAGAAAGCTATTTACTTCCGCAAATCTGATGTTCATAATCTTCCTCAACAATTAATGTAGAGGAATGTCCTTGATATGAGTGATTTTACTCATATCAATTGTAGCCTAAAACAATGTATTAATGCAATAAATGTATCAAAAATGCCTTGTATATGTTTGTTTTGGTGTTTGATGTGTGTAGGTACCAAGATCACGAAAACCGGCGAAATCGACACGAGTTTGAAGAAAAGTTCAACAAAGCCAAAATCGAGTTCGATTTAGAGGATTTAATATTTAAATAAGTGATTTGGGCCTTGTGGGTCCCACATATGGGTATTAGGCCTAAAAGGCCAATTATGAAATTAGTTACATATTAAATAGTCAAAGCCCATATCCAAGGCCCATTATCAAGTTAATAAGGATGGATAATGATTTAAATTTGGTTAAAGGGCCAAAAGCCCAAATGTAACTCAAGTTTGGAACAGAATGCGCTTATTAGCCAAGATTTATGGTCCAAGGCCCATAATAAAGAATGAGATGGTAAAAGAAGTTTTATATAAACTTTCTCTGTGGTCAAACATCTCAATCGGTCAAAGCACAAAAATTAAGAAAAGATAGAGACGAGAGAAAGAAAGGAAAAGAGGGAAGAACTCCACCATTGAAGAACCCTAATTTTTAGGGGTTTCTTCAAATCAAGTCGCGAGTTTAATTCACGCAGAAATTTTAGAAGATTCAGGGAAGAAAAGCGCGTGGACTACATAAAGATTCCAAGAACGATGCTCCACGTGGACGATTAAAACGTCACAACTCCTTTCCTATTGGATGATGGACTGACAATCTGATAAGATACGAATCAAAGCTTGCCACCTCACCAAGAAACTAACACAAGATATGCCATGTTGGCAATCCGTGTGAGTGTGGGTAAACCTCAACCGTTGGATGATAACTGAAAAGAGAGATGATGCGAGATACCCATCTAATGGCTCAGAATCAATCTTCACTAACAAACCACCCCTCACCGAGCCTATAAAACCCCCCCATTTTATTCAGTATGATTATCCCTTTTTCTTTTCTACTGTTAGAATGTTAGTTTAGGATAGATATTGTAATCTTTCTTTTTGAAGTTGTAATGTTTTAATTGAATTAATAAAAGTTTGAATTTCAGTTTTATAAATTGTTGATCTCATGTCTTGTTCTTTTACTTGAAATAATTGTCATCTTAATCTTCAGACTTTCGTTATAATTAAATATTATTCGGAATGTTTAATTATAGCTTATTCGAGTATATGAGAAGAAACTGGGAATCAATCACACTTTACCCACTGGTAAAGTGAGAGAATAAATAATATAGGTAGCTGTTTCAAGGTTTTTCTGCTGATTCGAGATATATTGATATTTCGAGATGTTATATGGTGATTCATGGTGTTGTTGAATGGTGATGAAGTTTTGGTAAAAAGGTGGTTCAGCACCAACCTTCGGCTCAACGGTTCATCACTTAATTGTCAAGCTCTTATACTTTTCTGCAAAATTTAGTTAAATCTGCTAGATTTTGTTTAGTGAATTACTGTTTTACTTGTATGATGTGTTTTTTTATGTTACTTGCTTTAATATGAACTGGTATTTAGTTTATTATAATTCATGAATGTGTTTGAGTTGAATATTTGATTAGATGTTGATTCGAGCGATTGTGGTTTTCAAGTGTGTTTGGGTCTTGATCGATATCGTTTTCTTTTGAATTATTGCCCTAATGTTTAGTCACTGTTTTGATATATGTTGAGGATTTGCTATTTAGCTGCTGCCAGTTTTGTATACTCTTTCTGTTTGTGATCATAATGATGTCATTCTATTTTGTTGATTGTGAAAGTTTAATGAGATTATCTGTTTAAGTTAATAACCTGAATGAATTGAGGTTGTTTAGTTTCGATTGGTTTTAATTGAATAAAATAGTCATTTCATGCTTAGGTAAGTTAAGGTTTTAAATCTGCTTTGAGCTCAATTTAGTCAGTTTGACAGTTCGTTAAGATTACTAGTTGTTTAAGATGAATTGTTGCTACCTTCATATAGTTTTTTGAGCAGAGAGCATTTATGTTCACTGTTAAGATATTTAAGTTTTGTGAGACTGAGTCTGAGTTTCTATTCAGCGCTTACTGATGCATTTAGTGATTGTAATTTTGTTGTCATGTTTGCATAAATATTTGTCACTGCTGTCATTAGAAGTTTTAGGTAATATTATGTTTTGCAAGGGCAATTAGTGATTCGATCTGATATCTTTAGTTTTTCAGACTCATGTGTTTGGATTTGCTGAGTGAAATTTTGTGTTAAATCTGTCTATCTTCCTTTTTGTAAGATTTTAGATTGCTGTTATATTTGGTGATTATATTGTATAACTGATTTATGTAGCTTGGATATTTAATTGTGTTAATTCTCAATCAGTTTTCTGCAACTTTGCTACTGTTTGGATATCTGTCTCTTAGTTTCTGTGGTTATTTTTATAAGCTTGATGTTAGATTTTGGGTTAGGTTTCTGTTTTGATTTGTTAGATTGTATCTCCTATATCTTTGTGGTGCTTGAGTTATCTACTTTATATTGTTCAGTTCGATATTATAGATTATGTTTAATTTAGTTGCTATGTATAATTTTGCTGCTGTTTGCTGCGGTTAAGTTGATTTGTGCGTTTGTTTTGTCTTTAATTTTCGCATCTGTCATTTAATTTACCAAAAATAGGAGTAGTTAAAATTCAAACTAAAAAAAATGTTGACTGCAGGTCTCGAACTCGAGACCTGCCCCTCACAAGTTCAATATGATAACCAACTGCTCTAGCAGTACTATTGGTTAATATTATTAATCTTTAGATTGTTTAATGCTCATTTAGAACTGTCAGGTTTGTTTCAAACGTTTTTTTTAGTAAATGATTTATTTTAAAGTTAAATAAAAATAAGTTGTAACTTTCTTGAATTATTTGTTTGTTTTTAAAATGGCAATAAGAATTTTAGTTTAATTAAAATATATTAGTTTAAATAAATAAAAACAAAATAAAAAATGTTTTATTAATTTTTGGAAATTTAATTAATTAATAATAATTAGTTTTTAAATAATAATTAGATTTTAATTAATTTAGATTTTTAATAATATGGTTTCCTAAATAGATTTTTTAAAAAATAGTGTAAAAGTATTTTAGTTAAATTAGTTTTATTTAAATAGTATTTCTAAATAGGTTAAATTTTTACGTTGTGTTAATTGATTGTTTTTAGATTAAAAATTTGGGGTTTACGATTCATGCACTTTAGGTTAAGATTTAATAGTTTAAAATTTGTAGATTTTAATTTTAGTTTAAAAACCGAAACCAATTCAAATCAATTGTCCAAATCGATACAAAACGTCTCAAATTCATAAGATCTTCGTGTACAACGAACTTGGTTCATCACGTGTTTAATTGAATCCGTCTTTGGTAATTTTAGACTATTACTTTTTCCTAAAGGTAATTTTCTAATTTACCCTATAACGTATCTAATTATCACATATACTATCACGATCACATCAGTCCTCTCTTCATAGGAGATTATTAACAAGCTTTCAAGATGGTGCATAGTATGAGCATGTGGATAAAGATACAAGATCGCAAAATGGCAAAGACAAATCAAGGATGGTGACCAATAGGAATGAATTAGTCAATTTGAAGATCTCAATACTAAAAGATTAATAATCTATATAAATACTCACATGTCGTAGAGAAATGAACTCTCAGTGAGTGAAATGTGAGTCTTAAGATATTGTATCATCAAGAATTACTCGGTCACAGGTTTGAAGATCTCAAGATTAAAAACAAAGTCGAAATACAACGACAAAGGCTCAAAGATTATGGCATGAAGGAACAAGATTACTATTACACATTCAAGACTCACTGATGGCGAGATTAGTAATCTCTATAAATATCTAAACATCAAAGAGGAATGACCTCTCATTGGGGGAGATTGTTAGCCTCAAAATATTGAGTCAAACAAGAATGTTCGGTCATAGGTTTATTATGTATCGTTTATTAGAACATTGCAATAAGTAGTAGGATAGTTGTAATATACGGGCTTGATGGTTAGCTTAAAAGGCCTCTTTCAAGGTACTAATCATCTATTCAAGCCCAACCCATTAAACAATATAGCCCATTATGCCACATGTATTCCCGACTATATATACCTCTCCTAGCATGTTAGGAGAGGGTTGGTTGTTCATTTTTCTCTAATTTAATATTCTCTTATTTCACACACTTGTCTATACTTTCTCTCACTACATTCTCTCTATAAACTTCATCTATTTTCCATCTATCTTCTATCTTATTTCTTTAGATCTATCATGGTGAAGTGATAAATATTTGGGAACAACAGCGCCAAACACACCCCTCTCACCTAATTAAGATCTTAGGCCACTGTTTGTTAATCCTCCCCAACTCAAACCCTAATCCCTTGATTAGCTAGAAAATCAAGGGGTGATAAGTGTGAAAACACTCATCATTTATAACATAAAAACCACTTACAACACGGCCAAAATAATCAAGTTATCCTTTAAATTATCATAATTACGCGTGTATTTGTTGTTTTGTGTGTTTCAGGAAAATTAGATACACTATGGATCAAACACGAGCTTTAACGTGTTTTACTCGAAGAAAAGACGAAGAAAAGTAAAAAAAGGATCCAAAGACTAATCTTGTTTCTTTTATGAAGAATTGGGACCTTACTTGCCAAGTATTTGAAGCTAAAGGAGTTTAAGTGAAAGCTTTTCAAAGTATATTATCAAAAAATATTAATCTGCCAAAATAATAAAGTTCAGCGACTGATATTGCTAAGAAACAAAAGTCATTACTGAGTTGGCCACTTAGACCAATCAACTTGCTTAAAAGGGAAGCACATGGATACAATAATTATTAGCCATTCAATATTTGAGAACGGATAACAATCCGTGTGACATGAGTTTGGCTAACAGGAAGCTGCCACGTCGACGTTTCGGCCCAACAAATTGAAGGTGATTCAGTGGACTTCATAAAAAGATTAAAGAACGGAATTTGGTTTTTTCGTTCTCCTATTCATAATCCAATGATTCAATTAATCAATTACTCACTCATTTTATGTAACACCCCCAAATATTCACATTTCGATTCAGCGGAAGAGTCGTTGGTGTTACGGGATAGAACATTACTCAAATCATAGACAACGCTTAAAAATCGCGTCGTTTAACAACAAAGCCTTTTCCATTCATAAATATCAAATTACATAGGTCCTCAGGTCAAAATATGTCTTACAAATTTACATAATATTTGAATGGAAATTTTTATTTAAATGCGGGCCATAAACTCTTGTCATCTTCCCGAGAATTACCTTCAAGTACCTGAGATAAAACATGTTAAAAGTCAGCGAAAAGCTGAGCAAATCCATAGAGTTTAATAATAACCATTAACATAAAACCGGTATATAATCATTACCGAAAAACATTTTTGTACAACTCTTTGTCATAGACCATAACATAGGCCAAAAACATTTTATACAAATCATTGTCGTAAATCATAACATAGGCCCTAAGCATTTGATACGAATCGTTGTCGTAAATCATTACTTAGGCCAAAAACATTTTATACGAATCATTGTCGTATCAGCACCCTTTAATACGTTTTATAACGTTGTTTATAGTATAATAAAACCGTTATATAAAACAGTTATGTAAAACCAGAACACGGGTATAATAATAAATAAGACCCCATATTGCTAGTCAGGCAATATATTATAATTCAAATCATATATCATACACTATTCTTGAGACCACAGCCTTAATGTTATCATTATCATTATTATTATCGGATTATTATAAGCCGCATGACATGGTTACCTTTCTATAATATATATCGGGTAGCTAGCCCGAAATTACTTTGCCCATTTAAAATAGCGTGTCGTCAAAATAATCACACTAAATATACCATATAAATTCGCTTACCAATCAATGTGGCACGACGGGGATCAACCGTCAAGGCGCGAACTAGGGTGATCTTCCCCAAATAGTACTATTATATGCATAAGCGTCTACCACTCCCGGTAGTTCATAATTCATGCTAATGGGACTTATAGTGACATAACCTAACCAATAATAATCCATTTCAATTATTCATTGGGTCATACAATCAAGCGGGTCCATATCAATAAGCATACAATCGAGACCACTTGTGTTCTATTTTTATTATAACTAGCATGTTATCTCCCTCACGGGTTTATAAAACATTTCATAAAACATTTAAAAGAGTGCGAGGCTATGAACTCACGTTGGTTGGGAAAGGCAGGTTATCGGCAATTAGGATGTACGGTACGTGCCTCAATCACGGGAAACCTAAACAAATATTACTCGGTCTTAGACTATCTTCAAATAATAACTTTATAAAAGTTGTTATGTATATGTAATGATGTCATAACATGATGATCAAGTGAGGTTTTATTTCCTTATACAACATTACTAGTTGTTAGGTACTAGTTAACTTAGTCTAGTTATACTAGTTTTAGCCCATTTACATGTTAAGGCCCATTAAGCCCATTAAGGGTCCAATACATTATATTAGTCCATTTATATTTTTAATTCCAGGCTCATACTCATATGTTGGGCCCAAGTGGCTTAAGCCCATGAGTAAGTCCAATAATATTAAACCAAACTAGTTGGGCCTAGTGATCCAACAAGGCTAATTTCGCCCAATATGGTCCATCTGTTACAAAGCTCGGTTTTGTCGATTTTTACTTGTAAAATGTGTTTAAATATAAGTATATGTTCTATAAAAATGATACGTTAGACGGGTCCGACCATCTAATTTTTATTTGGGGAAAACGTTAATCTTTCGGTTTTAGCCGAAAAGACGTAAAACTTATATATAGTTTGTAGTTTTAGAAAAAAATTGAGTTTTATATTTATAAAATATAATATTTACTTATTATTGTGTATAAACATATTTTATATTAGTTATATAAATTAATTAACTTATACATACTTATTTTATATTGTATTTCACCTTGAGTGCCTTTTTAATATTATATACTTTAGTCAAATCTGATGTAAAATTTCAAGTCCACCATTTTGATCATATCTTGAGTTCTACAATGAATTGGAACCTCAAAGTTTTAATATATTAAGTATATGGTATTTTCTACAAATAATTCTTCTATAGATCTTGCTTAAACAGCTTCTAAGTATTTTTAATAATTCGTCCAAAACAGACCAGACAGATTAGTACTACAAAAGTGTTTTGGCCATATTTTGCTCATTTTTAACATTCCATTGTATGCCCAATTCACCACTTATGTAAAAATCAATTATCTATCATTATATCAAATAATATAATCTATTTAAGCAAGTAAAAATGTTGAAAGTTTCTGTTTATTACAGCCTACTTGTTAGATATGATTTTATCAACCTTTACTTGTTCTTTATAACCTTTTTAACCTAATCTAGTAACACAAAATTCCCATGCAACATATTTATCATCATTTATCATCATATACATATACATTTTTGAAGAAAATATATGGATACATTTACAAAACAATAGGATGATAGAAAGAACAATCTCTATACCAACCAATTTGTGATGAAAAGATGAGATTTATGATGAACAAGAAATGATCTTGTCACCAAATCTTATAAACTTAGCAAGACCACTTTAAAAATCTCCAAGTAGATGAACAACTTATTGAAATCAGCCCTAAACCTCCATAAAAACTCCTTTTCACATGTTATAATCACCTTCAACCTTCATCTTTTTAAGGTAGTTTTCAACATATGTGAATTGTAGTTAAAGTTTATGGTTAAATTTTGATGATGGTGGTGTATGGTGGTGATGTTTGGAAGACCTAAATAAGGGAGATGGAGAGGATTTGATGAACTTTCTTGTTTACACATGCAAGTATTAGTGTGTGTGAGAAGATTTAGGACTTTTGGATTTGGTCAAAACATGGGACAAGTGTCTCATGTAATTAGCCATAACTTGACACCAAGGAGGTGTGGTGGAATTATTGTGTCCACCCATTATGGGGGTGGGACAAGTGTAAACTTTTTTCATCCCTATTATTTTACGGGTATTCCTCGATTATAGTTGCCTCGATTTGCATGCCCTCGGGTCGATTTACGAAAAACGTTTTTATAAAATATGAATCTACGGTAAAAAAAATTCTAATAAAAATTGTCTCATAAAAAACGGAGGACAAAAGCGTAAATACGTAAACCTAGGGTTCCCGGTTTAATCGTAAAAGACGTTAAATTATGCACGTAAGCCCTGATTTCATCCCGTAAAATTGTGTTTTCATGAACCCACATAAAATAATATTGCAAAATAATATACGAGAATAAATTTATTATCTGACAATGTCAGACTGTCACAAACACGGAGTATGTAAACGTAAACACATAACGTGGAGCTCTCTGGTTTAGACGTAGACGATGCTAATTCAAGACGTAAACCTCAATTTCTTCCAAAAAGTGATTGACTTCATAATCTAACAATAAAATAATGATTATGAATAATACTTGAGTATAAAATAACGACCTCAAATTGACGGATTGTCACATTTTAAATTGCCCTAATTTCTGGATATTGGAAGAACCCTAGATGACGTGGCGGTTGATGACTGGATTTGCCACGTGTTCGACTTCAACAACTTTCACTCCTACACCTAAATCCCATTCCATTTCCTCTATATATACCCCTCACAACTCTGACTTCATAGTTGGTTAGAGTAGGTGTTTTTACACAAAGTTAGGTGGTGTAATTTTCAGTTAGCTAGTTAGAGTAGGAGTAGAATAATTTAAGTTATCATATTGTTAGAACTCTATTTTCAATTGAAATCTGTTAGATGTTTGTTAAACCATTTGTAACCACTTCCATTTTCACCATTAATAAAACTCAAGTTTTTCATCTTAAACTCCATTCTCTGTTCTTAGATGATATTTTGTTCATAAGCTTGTAATAAGCTTATTAATTGTTCAAAACCGTCCAATAAGTTGTTCTTTTTTATTTTGTTACTCAATCAGTTGTAGTTTTGTAGGTCCTTAGTTTCTTATAATTCTACAAGTGTCGTTAAGATCTAAATAGAGAGAGGGAGAGATGAAGAACTTGAGATGAACTAGAGAGAGAAAGGAGATGAAAGGAGTGGTAGAGAGAGAAATTGATATTAGATTAATAAAATGTGTAAAATGACTAATGACCAACCCCTCCTAACATGCTAGGAGGGGGTATACATAGTGCACCCTACATGTGGGCTATATGGGCTATATTGTTTACATATTGGATCACGAGCCCAATCTATGTATAAATCGTTGGAGTGACCGATCCTTTCTAAATACGTAAAAACGTATTTCCAACAATCTGCCCCTAAGGGAGGTCACTCCAAGTTACAATGTCCTAAATCGTCAATAGCTCGTGATCTGTGCTAACAATGATGTGACCGAGACTTTCTTTGGAAAAATGTAATTCCAACAATCTCCCCCTAAGGGAGGTCACACCATCTTACAAAATCTTAAACCTAGCATACTATGCTTAAGTCTTCGATCTTGTTCTTGTGAATATGCTGATGAGATCTTTGACTTTAGTCTTGAGCATGTTTCCTTGCCTTGACCTTGTGCATTCATCACTTGTGAAATTTTCCTTCTCGTGACTTCATGTTCCACATACTTATACCTTTATAAATTCTTGAAAGCTTAAGAGTTTGATACAGCGGAAGACTTGACTTTTAGACATTCTTGTGAGGATGACTTCTTTACGAATAGTACACCGCAATGTCACCTTCTTGTTATGCTGCATAAGATAGTTAACAACAAAACATATATACGGATGAAATGGCCTTGAACATTTCATTCTATTTCGGTACCATTTTACCTCCGGTCGGTGAAGACCGTTGGACGATATAAAATATTGAACTTGTGGCAGGTAGTTTCAATTAAGAACCTCCTTGACAATATTTCGTAGGTAAACCCGTTCTCTTTATTTGACCGTCCCTGAGCGTGCGCTTAAAGTCTACGAGCGTCCCTGATTACCTGCCGTTTTCGGAACATGAAAAGGAAAACGGATGAGCATAACGCTCAGTGCACGGATATACAAGTAAAGCATGAATAATATAAGCATATAAGCATGAAGCAGCGGAAAAGACTAAGTCCTGGATAACCTGGTTATATCTTAGTAAAACTGGTTTTATAGTTTGAAAAGCCTTATGTTTATCTTGTAAAAACTGTTTAACATATTTACCATTAGCCAATATAGGTCATAATATATCAACGTGCATGAATACTTGGAGGGGTGACCTCGTCATGCAAATTAGAGGGGCTGCCTCTAATTTACTATACTGGTTTGGGTAGGAGGGATCAACTCCTTGTGAAGGATGCAAGACATACACCACATTCACACTGAATAATCTGTTGAAAACATGTAAACTAGGATGCACCCATACGCCCCACCTGATAGTAATAATATGGCTAAAAACTGAAGGGACGCCACGAGCTATCACTCCACCCTGGTGAAGTCATAACAATGGTTCCTCTAGTGTTATGGTTATGGGACCTCCATAACTAGGTGAAACTGGTCATGCATGTATATGGCTTTAGGTATTCTAATTAAACATAAGCAATTCAAAAACAAATAAAACATATACTGGAGAAAATAGTTGGCTGCATACGGGAAATCCTAATAAGGAAGAATGTCCATACTGAAAGGATGGAGAATCCGTACCTTGGGTCCAGTGAACGAAGAAGACGCACGGAAGAGAGTCCTACTTCGGTATCACTAATGCTACATAAATACATACGTGTATAAGTATCTGATTACTAAGTACGTAACTGATTTTATATCATGTCTTAGCTCGTTTTATATGTTCATGTCATGTTTTACTGATTTAAGCTTTATACTGTGTTTATCATGTATTCTGTCTATTCTGTTTAAGTATTTCATGTATTTCATGTATTTCATGTATTATTATACTTGTTGTGTAATAATAAGTAACTTTCTAAAAATAGTAGGTTTCCTAAAATAGAAAGTTTCCAAAAATAGAAAGTTTCCAAAAATAGAAAGTTTCCAAAAATAGATTTACTTCTTAAAATAGATATGTTTCTAAAAATAGAAAGTTTCCATAAATAGATTATCTGCCTTAATTAAATAAGTTTCTAAAAATATAAAGTTTCCATAAATAGAAATAAGTTGGATTATTAAGCTAATTATATAAGCTTAAGTGTTTACTGATTAATATTCTAAGTCATGTAATTAAATAGTATAGTTTATTAATTATTTCATGTGAATTAAATAAACTATAGGTTAAAGTATTTGATTAAATAACATGGTTTAATTAAATAAAGGTAAAAATACTTATGTTAAAACATGTATTATTATCTATTAATAATACAACTTAAGTCATGTAAATTAATTAATAATAAGTCATGATTTTAATAATTAATTAATTATATAGTCTAAGTAAGATGATAATTACTTAGGTTAAAATTCATGTATTAATAATAATATTAATAACCTAAGTCATGTATAAATTAAATTAACCATGTACATGTTTTAATTAATTTAATTTAATTATTGTAAAAATAAATAAAATTGTTAAAAAAATAATTAACCTTGTAAAAACAACTCATGAACCGAACCGTGTTTTAATCTAAACATGTGTGAACCGGACCGGTTTAAACCCGTGAACCGGCAACCAAATGCACCCTTGGTTAAAACCTAGCCGTCGGCTAGCAAAAAAGTTCCCACCGGCTAGCCGGCGGTTCCCCTTGCTGCCGTGGCTAGGGTTCCCCCTGCTTTCCATATTTAGCCACCGGCATAAGCCAGTGGTGGTCCTTTGTTCAAGTCGAGACCCACCCGAGCAAAACATACTCTAACCAATTTCGGGGTTCCCTTGGTTCCTACTACCGAGACACACCACACACACCGAGACCTTGAGGTCTCGGTTGGTGTGCATCAAACAAGCCGACCCCCCCCCCCCCCCCTGGGGCTCGGTTGCTTGCGACGGCCACAAACAAACACCCCTTAACCACTAATTATTTTACCCCCATGTTTAATTACATGATTTATTACTTGTTTTTAATTTGTTATTAAAACATTCATGATTTCATGTGATTAATAAATCAAAATCATAAAAAGAAAAGAGGTTTAGGGTTTACTGATCACGTGAATCAAAGGAGGATGAACACACTAACACACTTGCAATAAATCGAACACCAAAAATCAACCAATCACACCTTTGGTGTGAGTTCTACCCGGAGGCCAAGAACAAAGAGAAGAGAAAGATTTTTAGGGTTTTCTTGTTATCAATTTTTGTTATTATGAAAAATAATCTTTCCGTTAATTTCATGTTTAGTAAATTTTGCATGGGCTTGGCCCTTTTCTTGTTGTAGCCGCGGGTAGGATGGGGCCCATAAGGGTAGCCCATACTTTTCCGTGTCTAATATTTAGTGTGTTCTCGTGTTCGTGTTTTACGTGATTTAAATAGTTATCGTTCGTGTCTTATTATATTTATTCGTGATCGTAATAAATATACATACATACGTAATACTAAGCTCGTAATTATTTACGTTCATGATTTCATGTTTGTATGTTCGTGATTATAATTATTATTGGAATATTTATCGTGTCTTAATACGTATTAAATACTTATCGTGATATAACACGTACGCAATACTTGTAATTCTTGTTCGTGAAACGTAAACATGTTATAAAGGAAAGTTCTAATCATGTACGTGCGATCATAAGGGTACTATTCATGGTAAAAGCATGCGGGTTTTACATCAACCCCTTTAATGCTTACCAATACGTCATAACTAGCACCTTGTTATGATTGTTCTAGTGCTAACTTAAGAACTTGGTCGGCATTCAGCAACGTTCACAATCTTTCTCCATCTTTCCTAAGGACAACTATTTCTAGCTATGGAATGTCCTTGGGAAGATTCCTCCGGTTCTAGAAGAATCATTGGACTTTAACCTAGCCTACCATCCTTATGTCACCACAATCTTCACCATCGTGAATAGAGATGTTTTGGGTAAGTGTAAGTCACCATGAAATCCATTTTGATATCCAAATCTATTTTGCTCCCCCTTAAAATATGCCACGATATTCGAAAACATTTCCCACATGTTGGGATGAGCAGCACATTAAGTCAAACCATTCTTGATCTCAATATTAAATCACATTTTCTCCCCTATATTAAAAATATTACCCCAATCGATGTTTTTAATATCAATTGATTTAATAGCATTTTAAGAAAATTTGGGAAGAAAAATGAAAATCCAATTATCTTCATGATTTACACAAGCTCCCCCTCAAATTAATGAGGGAGTACTTGAAACGTAAATTAAATACCTTTTAAACACAAGTGTAAGGTATTTATCACATGAAAAGATGATATATGATAATATATTCACAAGATTAGCAATGTACGAGGTTGGACCTGAATGATGCAGAACATCATATGATAGAATCACATGGTTCTTGTTCACGAATGTTGGTCGCCTGTCACGTCTGAAGTTATCTCTTGACACCATGTGTACGATTGATATCGTTGTCATGACACCAATTTTTGAACTCGTCACTTTCGGCATCGAAGATTCTGAATGCTTGACAATTGCTCCCCCTCAATTGTTGACCCGTGTTCTATCGAAAGAGTTGTAGTCGCCGTTTGAGTAGTCGCATCGTCGAGTATGTAGATATCAATTGTAAATTGCTGCTGTTTGTGGAGATGATAACTTCATAAAAACAAGATTTCTCTTGTTTTAACAAATAAATGCACTGATGCGTACATAGATTCGTGTTAGATTGTGTTAGTACATAAACACAATCCCTTACATGGTTATAAAGTAAACCATGCCCGAGAAAATTAATTCCCGTTGTTGAGTCAAACCTTTCCGGTAAAATGCTTGACTTGAATATGAAAAGCGGGTTACTATCTAAAATAATAGCAAGCCATTTTGAACATGTTTTAAATCATTTAAACTTCTACTCGAACTTTATTTACAACCTCGTCTCACTATTGAACGACATTTCTAGGTTCGTAAATATTATCGATTCCAGAAGACATGCTCTGTTATCAAAACATTTTCAACACATAATTTTGAAAGATTTAGAAAAATCTTTTGAAAAATTCTTGAAAAATTGTGTTCAACATTTTGAAAACCAATTACTTGAGCTTAAGATATTGAATATCTAACAAAACGAGATCAAGTACGAGAAGTTGTAAACTTCCCTTTGTTAAGGATAAGTTTATCATCAGCGATAAACTTTCCTTTTAACTGAAGAACGAGTCCTAAGTTGACATTTACATAGAAGCCGTTTTCATGAGCTTGAAAAACTTTTGAATGTTTTAACGTAAAGCTCATGACCGAGAATAATGAATTTCCCGTTATGAGGAAAAGTTCTCTTATTTAAAAGATAGACTTTCCTTTCTGAGCTTAAAACTTGGAATGTTTTATTACAAGCTCATGACCGAGAAAAATTAATTTCCCGTTTCGAGGATAAGTTATCATTAAAGATAAGCTTTCCTAAAATTGAAGTCCGAGTTATAGTCTGATATTTAACTGTAAGTCATTGTGCATGAGCTTATAAAACTTCGAATGTTTTTAATATTAGCTCATGCCCGAGAAAAATTAATTTCTTGTTGTTAGGATTAGTTATCATCGGCGATAACCTTTCCTTTCGTTGAAGTTCGGGGCATAATCTGAAATATAATTATACACATTTACACGAGCTTAAAAACCTTTGAATGGTTTTAATGTAAGCTCGTGTCCAAGAAAATTTAATTTCTCGTTAATGATGATAAGTTTATCATCGGCGATAAACTTTCCTTTCTTAGAAGCATGATGAGACTGCTTTTATACATAGTCTCATCGTCCAAATAGGGCTTAAAATGCATTAAATATCATCAAAATACCCAAAATATGCTTGTGTTTGTTGCATGTGTATTTTAGGTACGGATATTGAGATAATGACAAAAGATCACAAGAATCATGCAAAAACGAACACGGGAAACGAAGCCGCACAATGAACCAAGCCCTAGTAAAGACTTTCCCAAGACCAACCCTTAAATATTTGAAGAATTATGAAGAAGGGTCCTCCAATTATGAAGAATTGACACTTTATACCCTTGTATCCTCATAATTACAAGTTTGGTCCCTAAAGTTTGTCAAAATTACAAAAAGGACCCTTAACTTTGAAGATTTGGCAAGTTTAGCCCCTCAACAAAGCTAATTGTCAACCAATATCATCCACAAAGTCAAAAACATCATGAAGTCCTTCAAAGTACAAGAAATGACAAGTTTGGTCCTTTGAAAATCTCAAAATTACAAAAAGGACCCTCAACTTTCAACATTTGGCAAAAATGGTCCCTCAATCATCAAGACTTGGCAATTTTAGTCCTACAAAATACCAACTATACAAGTCTAGACCATTATCATTGAAGAAATTACCAAATCAGCCCTTGAAGAATTCAAAAATGGCAAGAAATACCCCTGAAAATACTTTGGAAAAGTATTTGGGGCAAAAGTGTGAAAAAGGAAACTTTAATAACAAAGGAAATCAGATTTTTGGGTTTAATTTACAAAGTGAAAGAAGTATGGAAGATGAGGGGAGTAATCTGCCAAGACAAAGAAGATACATAGGCCAATGTCATGATGACACGTGCCCCACTCACCAAAACCCACAAATCCCATTTCACCATTCCTCCATGTCATCATCCATTCATAACCGGATTAACAACTTAATTTATTAAGTTAAATTTGGGCGCCTAACACATTTTTAAACACTAATCTGGATCAAATACACCAACTATTCACTCAAGAACAAAATTGGGGGTTTGTTAAATACTTTGAATTAAACCCTAATCATCTCCAGATTGTTGATTAATGGCCTTTTAAACACAACCCAACTTTTAAATCACTTGCCACTTTACCCCACATGCCACATGGGACATGCCCTGCTATACGTTTGAGGAAGAAGACAAGATTATGCCAGCAATCCAACGCCTCACAATCTTGCTTGCATCCTAAGCTCATTATAAGCCCTTGATGCTATTTCAACAGCTCAAACCTCAACTACATGACAAATTCAGTCACATGATTCTCCAAAGAAGACAAAAACCTCAAGGGCATTTTTGGGACTTAAGTAGCTAGGGTTTACACGTTTCTTAGCATAGTAGAACTTGTAAGGCTCTATATAAAGCCACTTAGGCCTTCACATTTCAGTTTTCTTTTGATTTTTCCTTGTTCAAGTTTCTGTAAATCCTATTTCTAAGTTTAATGAAATTGAGTTTGAAATCTTGAAGAAAAGTCATTGGCCAATCTTATTTATGCTTTCATTTGTTATATGCTTGTTAGTTCTTAAAGTTTAAAACCTGTTTTCAAAAGAGGAGTGTGCAAAAGTTTGCATATTTCCTCATTTTCTTGATATTTTGCTAAGTCTTGTTCCAATCTTGGAATTCTTGGGCTATAGGGCTGATCATAGCATCCTAACTGAGTTGGTTAAGGTGTGGTGAGGCTTATAACTTGGGGATAATCAAGTGTGGGGTAACAAGTTTGCATCAATCAAGTTTTTCAAAGTTTCTGATTTTTATGATATTGTGCTTAACCCTTGTTCAATCTTAGCAGGCTTATTGTGGAAGCTTGTGCTTGTTCTTGCTAGCACATAAGCTCAAAATTCGTGGGTGTGGATGTACATCCATGAGGTTTGCATACTTAATCTCAAAATCTGCTTAAATTGTGATTTTTGGTGATATTTGTATGAAACTTGTGTTCTTGTGAATTTTGTGGCTTGTTCTTGCTTGAATCTGTTTATTATACTTGTTTTAGTGTTAATTGATGCTTGGTTGGCCTGAAATCTCACTTTGCCTTTGAAAATTTTAATTTGGAAAAGTTAAAGGGGTGTTTGGGTCTACTGGTTTATTCTTGTAACTTGTTATTTTGTTAAGGGAAGTTGTTGTTTATGCTTTGTATCTGATAAATACCTTGTTGAGAGTGTTTTGCTGCAAGTTTTTGGGTTTGAACACTTGAATTAAACAATCTGCTATATAGACCTTGTTTCTGCTTGTTTTGACCTAGGATTTTGGGAACACCTAGTGTGTATGCATGTTTAGGGATAAAAGTGGTTTAAACAAAGTTAATATAACCTGTTTGAAAGATTTGAGGTGTTGAATCTGGCTTGTGTGTCAAATACATCAGCAAAAGTAGAAACTGCATGTGTTAGTGTTCATCAGTAACTTTCATTGCTTGAATCTTGCTTAATTCTTTGAACCAATGCATGAAACCTGTTTAGACTTGCTTATTGTAGTTTATTATAGCTTGTGTGTGCATTTGGTTGAATTTGGCTGGCTGATTTGTGCTAAAACTGCTCATAAGTGCTTAACTGCTTATTGTTCATGTCTGTGCAATGTCTGATGATTGATTGATTAAACTGTATCAATTGGGTGTTAGTGATTGTGTTATTTTGATTGTGATTGACTCCTTTTGATCCAAAGATCATTTGGGTGCCTTTGTGAAATCTGAATCTCCAAAAAAGTCACTAAAGACAAAAAGTCAAAATAGTCAAGTAGTGGAAAAATTTTCCACTGCTCAACATCCAAAACTAGCCCCTGCTAGTGCAATTTTGTCATCAGCTTATCAATAAGCTATTCTAGCTTATTCTGACTTGCAACAACTTATTTTTTGTGATAGATCTTCATCATTTGACCCATTTAAATAGACTGGAGCTTATTCGACTTTGACTTTGACTTTTTACTAGAAAACCAACTCATTTGACTTTTAACATAAGTGTTTATTTGAATTTCCAGCTTATTGAGTGTGCTTATTGAGTAGGTTTTTGATTATTAAGCTTAGTTTTGTCATAAGAAACATTTTGCAACTTGAATCAGCTTCTGAGGTGGTCTAGATCATAAAAACGACTATTTTGTCGTTTTGTGAATAAGTTTGTGACCTGTTTCTGGCTTATTAAGTGGGCTTATTTGAAATTTCTTTTTGCAGAAGTCTTTGTTAGGTCAAAAGAAGCTTGTGTGTTAAATTTTAGCTTATGGCATCAGCTTATGGCTTAATGGGCTTAAAAGCCCATTAAGAATAAGCTGCTTATTATAAGTTGGCTTATTTCACATTTTCAGCTTTTGGGCCTTTGGAAAAAGTTGTTTAAAATCAAATTTTGAGTCAACATGTGCTTTTTGGGCTTATTTTGAACACTTTTTTTTTATTGGGCCTTAATTAAGCCGAATAAGGGACTGTTTTGGGTTTGGCCCATTTTCTAGGCCCAATAGGGGTATTTAGGTAATTTCACTTTCATTTCTGAGTTATTTAGGTTAAATTAAGCTAGTTTGCAAGTTTTTAGGATTTTTTATAATTTTTGGATTTTTAATATTATTTTAATATTATTTTATTATTAAAAATTAAAAGTCTGATTTTCTAGGTTTTTATATTTTTCCTAGGTTCTAAACACTTAATTAGGATTTTTGCAACTTTCCAAATATTTTTTAGGTCTTTTAATTATTTTCTATAATTAATTTAAGATTTAATTGAGTTTACGAGTTTTTAATTGTTTAAAAATAGTTTTAATTGGTTTTAAAATTTTGAAAAATAGTTTTTAGCTTAATTAGAGTACTTTTGAGGTTTACAAACTTTAAAATATTGTTTAGGACTTTTTAAAATTAATTTTGATTTTTAGGGCTTTAATTAGCATTAAAAAGTCATTATCTAATTAATTAAAAGGTTTTTGTAAGTTTTTCTTTTTTTGTAAACTCTTAGAATATTATTAGGGAATTTTGGTAATTTTTAGAAATTTTTAGGTTAAAATTTTAATTTTGGTGGTTTTTACGACTTTACGTGTACGCCTTTTTAGACTTAGTTTAATCCGTCTTCATAACCGTCATTCTTTTCTAATCCCTTTTCTATTTTTCTTTCTCAAATATAATCACAAATTAATCCATATCATTACACACATAACACACTAGCCTCCTTGAGAACGAACTTAATTGGTCATTAGTGCTTGGTTTTCCTAAACCGACACTTACTTGCCACTTTTGTCATTCTTTTCCTAAAGGGTAGCAAAAACACTACATCAAAGCACGTGTTACAATCTGACATGTGACTACAAACCGTTGTGCATGAGCTTACAAACTTGGAATGTTTTTAATATAAGCTCATGCGTGAGAAAAATTAATTTCTCGTTGTGAGGATAAGGTTATCATCGGCGATAACCTTTTACACGAGCTTATGGGTCATCGTCTGATATTTAACGATGAACCATTTTAAACGAACTTAAAACCGTTGAATAGTTTTAATGTAAGCTCGTGTCCGAGAAAAAATTAATTTCTCATTTTTGAGGATAAGTTTATCATTGGCGATAAACTTTCCTTTATTTGAAATCCGGGTCATCGTCTATCATTTAACGAGGAGCCATATACACGAGCTTAAACCCTTTGAATAGTTTTAATGTAAGCTCGTGTCCGAGAAAATTAATTTCTCGTTTTGAGGGTAAGTTATCGTTGACGAGATAAACATCCCTTTCTTTGAAGTTCGGGTCACAAACTGTGATATGTCTGTGAGCCATGTACACGAGCTTAAAACCTTTTGAATAGTTTTAAATGTAAGCTCGTGTCCGAGAAAAATTAATTTCTCGTTTTTTAGGATAAGTTTATCATCGGCGATAAACTTTCCTTTATTTGATGAACGGGTCACAGACAGTGATTTTTCTATAAGCCTTGTACACGATCTTAAAACCTTTGAATAGTTTAAATGTAAGCTCATGTCCGAGAAAACTTAATTTCTCGTTTGTGAGGATAAGTTATCATTGGGATGAACTTTCCTATCTTTTGAGATCGAGTTACAGTATGTGATGTGACTATAAGTCCTTGATGGTAAGCTTAATTGTGAACCCCCTGATACACTTGTTTCTCCGATATCTGCTTCTTCACCATCCAAACTCTTAGAGTATCCTTAGTTGAACGGTATACAATGATTGGACCGCTTCGTTCTCGTTAAACGTCAACTTTGGTACCTTCATTCTCATTAGGAGTTTGTATGCTTTTACATGGGTTAGCGATATCTATTTTAGAACCATGTGGGATTTCATAATTAGCTTTACTTGTGCCAGAGGTGACCTGAGTAGATGAGTCACTTGTCTTAGCTGTCAAATGTTTCCTTTTATAGAATACCTTAAGTTCAGGCTTAAGTGATGAATCATCCTTTTCAATTTCCTCCCTAGTAGTCCTAGTAGAATCGGTGACTATCCTAGTTACAAGGCACTCGTTTCCTACAAGAGTGAAAGTTCTACCAGTGGGGCGCCAAACATTACCCATGGGTTTGATTTTAGCTATCCACTGGGTTTTAAGTCTAGCATGGGAGTTCACCTTATTATGTAATTTCTTGACACAAGAGTCATGATTTACCGTAAAGATACATTTTCTACATGTTTTACAAGTAGCATATTTAATGTCCGAGTAATTCATAGATGATTGATTGATGCTCCTATGAGATGACATGCTACGATTAGCAGTGCTGGGTAATCTAGAAGGAATCTGACTAGGTTTGACATTGCTATCTCTTACATGTGTCTTTTGCTTAGCTTCCCTCAGACAAATTTATGGCAAACTTCATTTGAACTAGTTCTAGACGTGTTCTTTGAACTATTCTTAGAGAAGCTAGGTGCAATCATGTGATTAGGTCTTGCTAAAGCTGATTTATTCATGATGGGCCTAGTTGGTGGAGTGACTGTTCTAGAAACATGAACCCTATCAACTTGAGAGGCAAACCGTAGTCTCGAGGATTATGGTCGCTCAGATCTAAATGCAGTCGGTTGTCTAATGGATTGATTTTAGGCGGTTTCCCCAAGATTGATGGTTTTTCAAGCTTAGTGTCCCCACTAGTTCCTTTAGTTTTCCTCAATTCGTTTTTCAACGCAGCTATAGCAAAAACCTTTTCCTGTACTAGAGCATTTAAAGTCTCATTTTCTTTGAGCAATTCATCTTGGGATGCCAATTTAGATTCTAACAACTTAATTTGTTTCAAAAGATTATCCTTTTCATCTTTAGAATCTAGAATTTTTTGATCCAATTTTTGTTCAAGAACAACGTTTGACTTTTCAAGTTTTTCAAAATATGTTTCAAATTTGTTCGTTTTCTTCGAAAATTCAATTTTGGCATCCTCAAGATCTTTTGATTGTTGAGCTACGATCGTTTCGAGTTCTTTAATCTTGGAATCAGAATTAGTTAACGAAGCAGTCATAAAGCATTTATCATGATGTACTATAGCATTCTGAACAATCTCTCCCCCATTATGACGCACATCAGATGAATCTAAAGTGGTAAACTATCACCCTTTTCCATCCCATGTTTGTCATAATTAGGTTCGAAATGCTCAACATACGGTAGTTAATCGGCATAGACATCATATACAACATTACATTGTACCATATGTGTAGGCTCTTCGTCATAAACCGATATGGTGTCATCATAAGAGATGTCTGTAACATTCCCTGACGAGTTGCTAATGTCATGCTTAACTGTTGATTCCATATCCTTGCAATCTTTAGCAGCCTCCAATGCGTCAATCGTATGACCATTTTCCTCTTGCATCGTAGAGACTTGCACTCCATTATCATACGCTTGTTGAAGTAGAGATCTTTCATAAATCGAAGACGAGACCGATGTCATGAGTTTCAATAGTGAACCACAGAAATCTTGAAGCTCGGTATGTTTGTCTTGAAGAAATGACTGGCAAATCACTGAACTTTTGTGACAATCCGTCAAATTATGGTTTATATTTTATTCTAAAATATTATTTAAAAACATTATTTTAATGTTATATTATGAACTCACTTATTTCTGGGAAGAAATTTGGATTTACGTCTTGAAGTAGCATCGACTACGTCTAAACTGGAGGATTATACGTTACGTGCTTACGTTTACATACACCGTTTTGGTGACAGTCCGAAATTTCAGGAAATAAATTTATCCGTGAATATTATTTTGGGATTTTAATTTTGAGTTGGTTCATAAACTCACAAATTTACGAGAAGAGATTAGGACTTACGATTTTAATTTAACGTCCTTTACGACTAAACCGGAAACCTTAGGATTACGTATTTACGTTTTCGAACTCCGTTTTTGATGAGACAATTTTTATTAGATTCGTTTTGTGCCGTTGATTCATAATTTATTAAAACGTTTTTCGTAAAACGAGCCGAGGGCACGCATATCAAGGAAACTAGAATCGAAGAATACCCGTAAATTAGTGGGATGGGATAAAACAAGTTTATCCCATCCCACTCAAAAGAGATGGCCAAAAGAGGACACCACATCATAAGATGTGGCACCCTTTTAGCTAGAAAGCTAACACATGTTAGCATAAGCTTAACATGTAAGCTAACTTAGCACAAAACCACCAAAACCACTTCATTCATACCATTTACACTTAGCAACTCATGCAAACCACTCACCAAACTCTCTCATCTCTCTAAAATTCGTCCAACCATCATCAATAACAACCCTCATTTGATCTATGTTAGCCATAAAATTATGTGTTACTCATAGACATGATGATGCTACTTTGAAGCTTTGAAGATTGGAGGTGATTCTAACATCCAAGGAGAAGATTTGTTGGTGTCATAGGGCTGATTTTCCATGAGATGTTTATAAAGGTTGGTAGACTTGAAGATGATATTGGTTTATCACAATTTTTGCCATCAAAATCCAAGCCTTGTTCATCAAAGACTCATCTTTTCATCATTAATGGTGGTATAGAGATTGTTCTTCCTATCCTCTTGTTATTTTGATTATGTAATCTTGTATTTTCTTTATTTATGTATATGTATATGATGATGAATGATGATTAAAAATATTATGTGGGGATTTGGTGTTGATAGATTTGATAAACATGGGTAAAAAGATGGAAAACCACATGTAAAATGGTTAAAATCTTGCTAAATATGATGGCTGTATAAAAACAGTAAGTAACCAAAGGTTAAACTGATAAAATGATAAAGTGGAATCCATTTACAGTAAGTGTTAGATGTCATACACATGTGAGAGTTGGCCATGCAATGGAATCATCAAAATGAGTGAGATATGATCAAAACAAAATGAGTGTACCAATCTGAATAGTCTGTTTTGTAGGGATTGTTAAGGATAGTTAAACATAGAATGAGCAGTAGCTATAACCAACTTATTTGTAGCAAATAATATGAAGTTTATGCCATCCAAAAATGAGCTTCTATCTACTTATAGAACTCAAGATATGATAAAAATGGTGAAGATGAAACTAAAAATCAGATTTTGAAGAATTAATGTTTAATAGTATAATATAAGCACTCAAACTAATATAGTATAAAATGTGAATTAAAACCCACTAACTTATAAATTTCATTTATATAAATATGTATAAGGTTAAATAAATAGACACTTTATAAAAATGGTAGTTGAATAAGATTTATAAGTTAAAAAAACTATAAACATGATTTTTACGACTTTTTCGGCTATTACCGTAATATTAACGTTTTTCGCCAATTAAAACTTAGACGATCAAACCCGTCTAATGTAAAGTTTTTAGAAGTCATATACTGATGTATAAGTACCTAATAAAAGTAATAACCGATAAAACCCGAACTATATGACATACGGACATTAACGAGCTAAGTTAGCATAATTGGACTAATAATTTAACTAAATAAGTTAAACACTTATAAAAATTACTTATTGGGCTTAACCCATTTGGGCTCAATATGTAAAGTATAAATACTGATAATACAATTATAAAATGGATTAATACAAGTTAATGAACTTATAATAGGCTTATTCGACCTATAACACGTAAAGAGGTAAAACTAGTAAACTAGTAAAAAGTTACCAATACATAAACACTAAAATGAGTAAAAAAGAATATATAAACCCACTTGATCATCATCATATGTACAAAATCATCATATGTATACATAATTATTATTTTTATAAAGTCATTGGACAAGAGTCTAAGACGAGTATTATTTGTCTAGGTTTCCGTGATTGAAGCACGTACCGTACATCCAAATCGCCGATAACCGCCTTCCCACATCAACGTGAGTTCATAGCCTCGCACTCTTTTAAATGTTTTTATAAAATGTTTTATAAACCCGCGAGGGAGATAACATGTTAGTTTTGATAAAATAGGACATCATTTGTCCCGATTGTTTGTTTATTGATTTGGACCCGAATGATTGTATGACCCGATGAATGATTAAATGACCCGATAGATGAAATGAAATGGATTATTAAAGTTAGGTTATATCACTAAAATTCCCATTAGAATGAATTGTGAACTACCGGGATTTGGTAGACGCTTATGCATATAATAGTACTATTTGGGGACGATCACCCCAGTTCGCGCCTTGACGGTTGATCCCCGTCGTGCCACATTAATTGGTAAGCGAATTTATGTATGAGAAGATTTACACAAGCGTGATTTTTGTGACGACACGCTAATTTAGATGGGCAAATGAGTTTCGGGCTAGCTACCCGTTGTTTGTTGTAGTAAGGTAACAATGTCATGCGGCTTATAATAATCCAAAATAACGAAATACTGCTATACGCACTAAATTACGATATATTGCCTGACTAGCAATACGGGGTCTTACTATTGATATTATGTTCGTGTTTTGGTTTTTCATAACCATATTAACGGTTTTTATTTCTATACAACGTTATAAAACGTATTGTATGATATTTTTACGACATTAGTTCGTATAATGGTTTTGAAGGCGAAAGCCTATATTATGATTTTGATAAGGATTTGTATAAAATGACTTTGGCTATTTTGTGGCCAATTACAAAGATTTTTACAAAATGATTTTCGGTAATAATTTTATACCGATGTTATATTGATGGAATTTATTAAACTCTATGAATTCACTCGGCGTTATCGCTGACCTTTTCTTTTAACATGTTTTATCTCAGGTACATGAAGGTAATTCTCGGGAAGACAACAAGAATTCATGGCCCACACTTAAACAACAATATCCATTCAAATGCTTTGTAAAAAGTGTATGAAATATTATGAATTGAGACCTATGTAACTTTGATATTTATGAATGGAAATGCTTTATTATTAAACGACGCGATTTTTAAGCGTTGTCTATGATGTGAGTAATGTGCTATCCCGTAACACCAACGAGTCTTCCGCTGTATTGAATTGTATAAATTTGGGGGTGTTACAGTTTGGTATCAGAGCTCTCGTTATAGAGAACGAAAGATTTTTAAAACCAATGTTTTGAATAAAACATTTCAAAATCTTTTAACTATAAACATTTTTCTAAAAATGTCTAAAAATCTTTTGACTATAACGGTGCCGAAGAATTCCCGAGTTACCGAAAAGGGTAGACTGAGAAGTGTTATTTTAATATATATATATATAACTTGGATTATATATATACATATGATGTAATTTGATTACATGATTATTTGATGATTATTTCTATATTTATACGAGGTATTTATACGACGTAGATTGTCACAAGAAACCCTAACTCTCCTAGCAAACCAATCGAAGCTATTCCCGTAGGAATTCTAGCTATCCTAGATCTAAACCAAATTCTGGATATTTATGATCCCAACAAAATGGTTGATATTCGTAGAAATGTTGATATTAGTTGATTGCGATATTGAAGAAGAATTGGCGAGATTAAATCTGATATCGATGTCATGACGATCTTTCCTTATAGAGTGGAGTTTGACAAAACGATACCACCTGGAAAGGTGTCATCTGATTCGTTGTCACCCAATTCTTAAATTTGAAATCGAAAGGGTGAATGTTGCACTTGAGGCTGTCATTGGAACCATTACCCAAAAGCCTCATGCCACTAGTACCTTTCCGAGAAGTCTAATTGAATGATCGAGTCATTTCATACTAGCGACTCATTTGGTAACTATTGTTGTAAGAGCTATAGGATTGGAAATTAAGTGTTGTTCATATTGAACTTTTATTGCCCTAGTAAGGCCTAAGAATAAGATTGAAAGTATTAGAAAATGGGGTAGGATATCGAATTGGGTATAAGTTGATTGAAACTTGAATAAAGTAAAATTTACCTTTTATGGAATATGAGTTGATAAGAGGAAGTTGTTAAGTTCTGTGATTGAATTATAAGGTTTTAAATGATTGTTAGATCATGTTAAGGATTGTTCCTAGGCCATTGTCCACTGATGAGGATGCCTAGTGTCCAAGAAATAAATTGAAGAAATCTTCTTCTGAATTGGGACCGATGGATCTCTCGGGATAGATGGAACACCTAATGACTCTTGTAGATTAGTATTCATTGTGGTATCTTTTAAAAATCCCTAACTTAACTGACACATCAGTTGGTAGGATGAGTTCTTGGAATTGTATGACATAGTGACACACAATGTGTTACGGTACAATTCTGACTTGTTTGTGATTAATGAAAAGACTACCTTTGATTGCTAAATCCTACATGTATCGATGTTATCTATCTTTTATTGCTTCATCCTAATGATTGAATTAGTGATGCAACCATTGAACAAGTACTCATCTCGATTTGAGTTACGTTGTGGATTATTCTCTTTTTATTTCTAAGTACCATCAAGGTCATGAACCTCATGATTATTTGGCTAAAGCTCATTTCCTATCATATTGTAGTTAGTCCTTGGTGAACAAGCTTTCATCACTCTTTTGCAGATCACTCAGTGTTTTTATAAGATAAAACAGTATCCCTTGTGAAAAATTGAATTTTCATCACCATATGGATTATTTAAAGTGAGACTTATAAATAATCGTTATCGAATGAAGTTGTTTATAAAACACCTTGGAAAACTTAATTGTTTTCATAACAAAGAAAATCTTTGTAAATTTATTTTTGATTCTTATCTAAGAATTAAGCATGAAAATGTTTTTATTATAAACATGATGATAAAATTTTGACGAACTGAGTATTGCATCGTTAATCTTGAAATTGTATATAGTTGCGCGCCTACATACAATTTAGAAGGGACCATGCAAGACTGATTAGTAGTCACCATAAAATTGATTAATAAACACTACATTTTCGTTGAAGTTGTGAAAGATTAAATTTTATGAGATCTGCAAGAAGTGAAAAATAGGGACATATTGATAGGGACACCTACATATGTGCCCGTACTATTTATTCTTCTGAGTCGAATTTACTCATCTATAGATATTGTCTTAATTGACAATTGATATTCCCTTCTTGTCCAATTCTCCCGTGGTGAGATTCTTTGGAAAAGTATCTGATTACCGAGTGTTGATACCCGATTGGATGTATCGACATTCCTATCATTTCTTTTGATTTGATTTCATTTGAATGACATGGGTAACGATCTGAGGAGCTTTCGAATGCGTACTCAAATTATGAAAACATGGAATATATTCATATTCATTAAATGTTTTCATCTGTATCTGATTTGAAATTCTCTCGCGTAGATTATGCGTTGACCTTACTTTTTTAATGGTAGTTGTGTCTCCATATATCCTTAAATTTGTGAAAGATTATGAATTATTATTAGTCTTTTGAGAAATTTATATCTTATCGACGGCAATGAAACTGGAAAGTTGATAGTGCCAGTAGAATGGATTGACTGATTATGACATAACGACATTGTCTTAATTGATGGGAACTCGAGTAGAATTCCCCTAAATGATAAGATGTTGATTATCAAAAGTGATCTAAATAATTCTTGATGGGTGACCATATCCTGCATTTAGACTTGAAATTATACCGTGAATGGTTATGAACTAGTCATAGATATTATAATCTAGAATGAACTTAAAGTAAATGTAAAAAAAATGTTCATGTTATTTGAGACTTTAGGAGGTATTTGCTGGTGAATTATCTAGACTTTCGCCGTTAAGGCAAGTTGAACATTGGTATTGATTATATTCCCGGTGCTGCACCTGTGGCTTGTGCACTGTACGTTAGCACCATCTAAATTAAAAGAATTACCCTACAACTGAGGGAGTTGTAGGAGAAGACTTTTATTCTACCAAGCTCGTCATCATGAAGAGCTATGGTGTTATCATTTCTTATGTTTATTAATTACCGTGAACTAAGTAAATTGACGATTAAAATCTATATCCACTATCCAAGATGATAGATTTGTTCGATCATTTACAAGGTTCTAGCGTATATTCCAAAATTTGATTCACGACATGGTTATCATCAATTTCGCGTCCACGAAAAGATTATCTATTCCAATTACTACATCCAGAACTTGTGATGAACATTATTAGTTTCACGTGATGTCGTTTGGATGGACTAATACACATGTAGCATCCATAAATTTGGTGAATCATGTGTGTAGGCTGTAATTTGATAAATCCATGCTTGTGATCATTAAGGACCATCTGTTTGTTTGTAAGAATAGGAAGGAGTTAATAATTATTTATAGATTGCCCTGAATTGGCCGAGTAGTGAAAACCTGTACCTTAAATATTTTACATGTGATTAAAGACTAAATCCTTTACATTATTTGACCGTGTGATTAATAAATAATGGAATCTATATTGACTCTTTAAAATTTGAGCCATTTGAGACTTTGGGTTTTACCAAAAAGAAAGTGCAAATATGTTTTGACAAATGTTTTATCAAAAAGAACTTTTAGGGATTATTCCCTTATACCCAGAACATTTAACTAAACTCGTGTTTAGGGGTAAATGTTTGTGTATGCCTCAAGACAACCTAAGAGGGATTGAGGAAACCATGACTTGAAATTTAAAACGACAATTTTTGCTTGTCAAATAAGAAAATTGTGACCAAAGTATAACAAAGATTTTTCGAACATTTACGAATCTCACTAATTATTTTTAGTAAATCAACAAAAATCGTGTTAATTAAATTCAAATTTATTCTTTTGAACATTTTCCTATAACTGGACGAACCGAGAAATTTAAAACTTTTTACGTTTACGTTTCATAAAATTAAATATCTATTATTTAATTACTAGCAATAGTTATCGGCGCTTTAGACGTCGGATTGAGTATAACGGATAAAAATGAGAGTTGAGAAGAAACTAAAACTCAGAAAATGTGAAGAAATAATTTTTGAATAAATACGGACATGATAATTATTTCATCAAGGAAGATGAATGTAGATACTGACACATAATATAGAAAGGATAATATAAATAATAAAAGGGGGTTCGCGGCTAATGTGAACCATTAGAATTGAGAAGCTGATGTCTCTAAATGATTAAAAGGCCACTTGTGATTGTCTAAATATGGAGGATTGTGAGATATAGTTATGTTGGAATCTTGTAAGTATAAGTATTTTATTCATGACATTTATGATTTAATGTATTTTTATCTGAAGAAGTTGTACTAATGGCAAATTATGAAGGCAGACATCGCCTCATACATTAGTAAACGTCTAACTATTGCAAAGGTCATCATCTGAATTTGATTCGATTTGGGTCATCGTCGACAGACTGACCAAATCTGCTAATATCATTCCTGTTAATGATAGATTCTTGATGAAGAAATTGATTCTTTTGTATTTAAAGGAGTTATATAAGCATGGTGTGCCTGTATCGATCATCTCTATCAAGATCCTCACTTCGCATCGAATTTCTAGAGGTTTGCTCAAAAGTCATTGGGAACGAACCTTGATGAGAGAGTACTGTGTACCACCCCAATCGAAGGGACAAGGTAAAGTAACGATACAAAATACTATAAGTGTTGTTTTATGTTTGAATGATTGACCTTTGGTAATAAACTTTGAAAATCGTTTTCCTTTGGAGAGATTATCATTGATAATTATCGTATTAGGATCAAGATCGAATCTTGTGAGGATATATATTAGAGCATCTGTAAGCAGGAGTTGGGATGAAGACACCCTACATACACCCATTGTGAGTTGGACATGTCTTTTAAGTTTAAGGTTTCCTATGATGGCGAACCTAACCTTCCAAAAATACTCGACCCGCAAGACCTGAAATGATTGTTGAAATTAGGATCCGATTATTGACTGCCGGTAGTGGACAGGAGGTTATGTGAATAAGAAATGTGGATCTTGAAGTGCCAGATGGGTAGCGAAGTTATGCCAAAAATTTCACCATGGAAAAATGAATTGATGATCTAAAAGATCATGGGATATAAGTCCCCGTTGTATGGGACCACTGAGATAATGTAAAAGATTGGTTTGAAAGGCATATAAGCTGGATCTACCCGAGGACTTCAAGAGCTGCGTGAATTATGTTTCGTATACCGAACTTGATAAAATGTCAATCAAGTGAAAATCTGATTACTTCTTGATAAAGTTTAGATCGGCGAAAAGTTCCATTCATCAAAAACCCGTGAACATCATGGATAGAGAAAGTAAGTCAACATTAAGCCTGATCTTATTCCCCTAGTTATGTTTGATGAAACTCGCATATCGTAATAGATTACACTTATAAGAAAAGATCGGATGTGGAGGAAATACCCAAATGGCTTTAACTCTATAAGAAGCGAGTAGTAATATAAGATGATCTTTGAGGACAAAGATCCTGTTTAGGGGTAAATGCTGTGACAATCCGTCAATTTATGGTTTATATTTTATTCTCAAATATTATTTAAAAACATTATATTAATGTTATATTATGAACTCACTTATTTCTGGGAAGAAATTTGGATTTACGTCTTGAAGTAGCATCGACTACGTCTAAACCGGAGGATTCTACGTTACGTGCTTACGTTTACATACACCGTTTTGGTGACAGTCCGACATTTCAGGAAATAAATTTATCCGTGAATATTATTTTGGGATTTTAATTTTGAGTTGGTTCATAAACTCACAAATTTACGAGAAGAGATTAGGACTTACGATTTTAATTTAACGTCCTTTACGACTAAACCGGAAACCTTAGGATTACGTATTTACGTTTTCGAACTCCGTTTTTGATGAGACAATTTTTATTAGATTCGTTTTGTGCCGTTGATTCATAATTTATAAAAACGTTTTTCGTAAAACGACCCGAGGGCACGCAAATCAAGGAAACTAGAATCGAAGAATACCCGTAAATTAGTGGGATGGGATAAAACAAGTTTATCCCACCCCACTCAAAAGAGATGGCCAAAAGAGGACACCACATCATAAGATGTGGCACCCTTTTAGCTAGAAAGCTAACACATGTTAGCATAAGCTTAACATGTAAGCTAACTTAGCACAAAACCACCAAAACCACTTCATTCATACCATTTACACTTAGCAACTCATGCAAACCACTCACCAAACTCTCTCATCTCTCTAAAATTCGTCCAACCATCATAAAAAACAACCCTCATTTGATCTATTTTGCCATAAAATCATTTGTTACTCATACACATGATGATGCTACTTTGAAGCTTTTAAGATTGGAGGTGATTCTAACATCCAAGGAGAAGAATTGTTGGTGTCATAGGGCTGATTTTCCATGAGAATTTTATAAAGGTTGTTAGAGTTGAAGATGATATTGGTTTATCACAAGTTTTGCCATCAAAATCCAAGCCTTGTTCATCAAAGACTCATCTTTTCATCACTAATGGTGGTATAGAGATTGTTCTTCCTATCCTCTTGTTATTTTGATTATGTAATCTTGTATTTTCTTTATTTACGTATATATATATGATGATGAATGATGATTAAAAATATTATGTGGGGATTTGGTGTTGGTAGATTTGATAAACATGGGTAAAAAGATGGAAAACCACATGTAAAATGGTTAAAATCTTTCTAAATATGATGGCTGTATAAAAACAGTAAGTAACCAAAGGTTAAACTGATAAAATGATAAATTGGAATCCATTTACAGTAAGTGTTAGATTTCATACACATGTGAAAGTTGGCCATGCAATGGAATCATCAAAATGAGTGAGATATGATCAAAACAAAATGAGTGTACCAATCTGAATAGTCTGTTTTGTAGAGACTGTTAAGGATAGTTAAACATAGAATGAGCAGTAGCTATAACTAACTTATTTGTATCACATAATATGAAGTTTATGCCATCCAGAAATGAGCTTCTATCTCCTTATAGAACTCAAGATATGATAAAAATGGTGAAGATGAAACTAAAAATCAGATTTTGAAGAATTAATGTTTAATAGTATTATATAAGCACTCAAACTAATATAGTATAAAATGTGAATTAAAACCCACTAACTTATAAATTTCATTTATATAAATATGTATAAGGTTAAATAAATGGACACTTTATAAAAATGGTAGTTGAATAAGATTTACAAGTTATAAAAACTATAAACATGATTTTTACGACTTTTTCGGCTATTACCGTAAAATTAACGTTTTTCGCCAATTAAAACTTAGACGATCAAACCCGTCTAATATAAAGTTTTTAGAAGTCATATACTGATGTATAAGCACCTAATACAAGTAAAAACAGATAAAACCCGAACTATATGACATACGGACATTAACGAGCTAAGTTAGCATAATTAGACTAATAATTTAACCATATAAGTTAAACACTTATAAAAATTACTTATAGCTTAACCCATTTGGGCTCAATATGTAAAGTATAAATACTGATAATACAAGTATAAAATGGATTAATACAAGTTAATGAACTTATAATAGGCTTATTCGACCTAAAACACATAAATAGGTAAAACTAGTAAACTAGTAAAAAGTTACCAATACATAAACACTAAAATGAGTAAATAAGAATTTATAACCCCACTTGATCATCATCATATGTACAAAATCATCATATGTATACATAATTATTATTTTTATGAAGTTATTGGACAAGAGTCTAAGACGAGTATTATTTGTCTAGGTTTCCGTGATTGAAGCACGTACCGTACATCCAAATCGCCGATATCCGCCTTCCCACATCAACGTGAGTTCATAGCCTCGCACTCTTTTAAATGTTTTTATAAAATGTTTTATAAACCCGCGAGGGAGATAACATGTTAGTTTTGATAAAATAGGACACCATTTTTCCCGATTGTTTGTTTTTTGATTTGGACCCGAATGATTGTATGACCCGATGAATGATTAAATGACCCGATAGATGAAATGAAATGGATTATTAAAGTTAGGTTATGTCACTAAAAGTCCCATTAGCATGAATTGTGAACTACCGGGATTTGGTAGACGCTTATGCATATAATAGTACTATTTGGGGACGATCACCCCAGTTCGCGCCTTGACGGTTGATCCCCGTCGTGCCACATTGATTGGTAAGCGAATTTATGTATGAGAAGATTTACACAAGCGTGATTTTTGTGAAGACACGCTAATTTATATGGGCAAATTAGTTTCGGGCTAGCTACCCGTTGTTTGTTGTAGTAAGGTAACAATGTCATGCGGCTTATAATAATCCAAAATAACGAAATACTGCTATACGCACTAAATTACGGTATATTGCCTGACTAGCAATACGGGGTCTTACTATTGATATTATGTTCGTGTTTTGGTTTTTCATAACCATATTCATATAACGGTTTTTATTTCTATACAACGTTATAAAACGTATTGTATGATATTTTTACGACATTAGTTCGTATAATGGTTTTGAAGGCGAAAGCCTATATTATGATTTTGATAAGGATTTGTATAAAATGACTTTGGCTATTTTGTGGCCTATTACAAAGATTTGTACAAAATGATTTTCGGTAATAATTTTATACCGATGTTATATTGATGGAATTTATTAAACTCTATGAATTCACTCGACGTTATCGCTGACCTTTTCTTTTAACATGTTTTATCTCAGGTACTTGAAGGTAATTCTCGGGAAGACAACAAGAAATCATGGCCCGCACATGAACAACAATTTCCATTCAAATGCTTTGTAAAAATTGTATGAAATATTATGACTTGGGACCTATGTAACTTTGATATTTATGAATGGAAATGCTTTATTATTAAACGACGTGATTTTTAAGCGTTGTCTATGATGTGAGTAATGTGCTATCCCGTAACTCCAACGAGTCTTCCGCTGTATTGAATTGTATAAATTTGGGGGTGTTACAACTTTCATACTTGACGATATTAAATTGGAGAAAAGGCGTGAGTTGTGTCATGAGAGTCTTATATGCAAGTGCCGATGCAGAGTGATCAAAGTCATCAATGTGGAGTTGATATGCTAGTTGGTTCAAGATTATGAACATCGATTCCATGAATATATGACGATATTGACCAAAAAGTGTCACAAATTCGCTCCCTCATGGAAGCCATGAAATGGTCACTATATGAGATTGAAGTAGTCGAAATGAAGTGATGCCACTTTCACTAGCTTTGTCTTGATTTTAATGCAATTCTCCGTCTTTCGATTCAAATTCAAAAAGTCCATTGAGATTTGATGAAAAATGAAAGAAAAATTCTTGGTCTCGTCAAATAAATCTTGTCACGTCTTTTTGTCTCACCACTTTTATCACTATGTCACGTTTAGATCTCGACAATACGACCGATGACAAGAATCGTTTAAGAGAAATCTTATTCAAAATATAGCCAAAACTTTAACCAAACTTTAACTTGTCTAAATTTCAACCGAGTCCAATAACATAGCCGGCCGAAACTTGTCTAAACCTGGACCACGTGTATATGTCGGTTTGCAACGTCTACTTAAATCAGTTTGCAAATATCAAATACGTGGCCCACGTGTTACAATATCTGGTCCAGCTAATCCCTAATCCAACGTCACCCTTAGCCTAATTCTCCTCAAACTTTGTATACTCCGCCTGTTTATTCTTTTTCTCCAAATCTTAGTATATAAAAGACCCTATCCTAAAATTACGTCAGACATAAACTCCCACCCATCTCTTAAACACTCCGTCTCTTTTTCTTCTCCCAAAGAAAGAACAAATTCATCTGCTCATACCCCATGTTGTTTACCAAAATCCTCTCATCCAACACCCCAAAAAAAAAGAAAAACAAGATCAGTTTCTATACCCCAAAAATAATCTCAATCATAAGCCAAAAAGTTTTTCATATCTCCACTTCTATAATCAAACCCACGAAAAAAAACAAAGCTTTATAAAACCCACGAATCATAGTGTTTTGTTTCTTGTTGGCTGATAAAACCCACATATCTAATAGATATAAATTTGATCTATCAAATCAAACTTTTTTCGAAGAACAACAATGATACGAATAGTTTCTTGTGACGTCAAGGTCTCCTATGTGAGGTATAGGTGTATTTTTTTTTGTTTCATGTGTTTGATCGATGATGGTGTGGACGGAGATCTTTCTGTTTTTATGGGTTCGAGTCGTGTGAGGGTTTCTTGAGTGTGGGTCGAGTGGTGTGTAAGTCTTGTGAGTTTTGTGTGAGGTCGAGTGTGGTTGGTCTTTGTAATCGAGGACGTTGGTTTGTGTTTGTGGGTCGAGGCTGGTCAATTGAATCGTTGGTGTGGTTTGGGTCTGTAAGAATGGGTTTTAGTTGTGAACTTGAGTCAGGTTGTGTCAGTCGTTTGTGTTGGGTTCGAGAGTCAGTCTTGGTCTTGGAGTTGTTGTGTGTCGAGTCGAGTCTAGATCGAGTCTAAGTCTTTCTTCGCAATAATAGCAATATTCGGAATAAGTGATCTTCAGATAAAATTTCTTCGGATAAAAAAAACACTGAATTTGTGATATTCGGATAAATTACTTCTTCGCAATAATAGCACTTCTTCGCATAAAATGTATTCTTCGGATAAAAATTTGAGTTGACTCCTTCGGAATAATAGACTTTTTCTGAATAAAAGACTTCTTCGGATAAATTCAATAAAAGTGGATTTTCGGATAATATATGATTCTTCGGATAAAAGACCAAAATAGTTATTCTGATAAATATGAAAACCCTGTTCCGAAGATATATATTCAGAAAAAGCACTAAATGCCAAAAAAATAAACTTGGAATAACTGAGATATCAAGATCGAACCACAAACTTTATACGTAACCCACAAATTAATCAAAAACACCAAAAAAAAGTTGTGATTTATTCTAAAATAAGTAAACTCAAAGATTTATCTATCAATTTAAACCATAAAATCACAAAATTTTTCAAGATTTGAGCTTGATTAAATCAAAACCCATCAAAATCAATCAAAACAAACACAAGAACAATCAATCAACCATAGCTCTTGATACCAATTGTAGGTCCTTAGTTTCTTATAACTGTACAAGTGTTGTTAAGATCTAAATTGAGAGAGGGAGAGATGAAGAACTTGAGATGAACTAGAGAGAGAAAGGAGAGGAAAGGAGTGGTAGAGAGATAAAGTGATATTAGATTATTGAAATGTGTAAAATGACTAATGACCAACCCCTCCTAAAATGCTAAGAGGGGTATATATAGTCCACCCTACATGTGGGCTATATGGGCTATATTGTTTAAATATTGGATCACGAGCCCAATCTATGTATAAATCGTTGGAGTGACCGATCCTTTATAAATACGTAAAAACGTATTTCCAATAAGTTTGTTAGCGATTTGTTAATTCTGTTATGTTTAAATCGTAGTTCTGCCATTAATGAGCTCTGTTTTCAAGCTTTCATATCTTCTTGTTTCTACATCTGTTTTCATAGCCATTGAAGCTTCCATTGTGTCAAAAAATTTCTCTACACAGCTTCTAGTTCTACTATTAAAAGCTTTTATCATCGTGCAGTTTATAAGTTTGAAAAAGCTTATGAGATTTACTATTTTGGATGATCTGATCTTATATGAAGTAATTGAAGTTTTTGGTTCACGTTTAAGAATTCATTTCATCAAGGAAGTGTATCAGTAGAGTTTCATAGAATAGTTTTAGTTCAGTTAGCTTTGGAGTATAGTTCGAGTTGCTAATTCTATTTTCAGCATTTCTTAAAGTCAACAGTTAGTTTGTATTCTACCACATACCGTTCAATTAGTTTGATAAATTTCTGTTTTAAAGTTTTGTTCAAGACTTTTCGGTTACTCCAAGTTTTCACCATATTGTTTTATAAGCTCAATTTGAGTTTATGAGTTAAGTTTTTAGTTCTGTTACTCTAACATGCTAGTGCAGGTTCATTGATTGATATACAGCAAAAGATTATTTGAAGTTGCTGTATAGACGAGCTTTTACAACTATGGTCATTGATTTACAATTTCAATAGATGTTCAGTTCAACAATCCGAAAGTATAGTTCTTGATCAAAGAGGTAACTCAGCGCTAACCTTCGCCATCAACGGTTTAGCCTCAGATGAGAGGTAATACTTGTTTCATTTTCTGCAGTTAGTTAAGTGTAATCTGATTAGAGGTAAGGGTAGGATAATTTTACATGTGAATTGCTTTATCTGTTGTAACACCAGTGAAAGTGCCGTATGATGCTAAGTTATTGTCTCAAGAGCTCTTCAGTATGAACATCTCTCTTAAGTTGTGGCTCACTTGTGGATGTGATATCCCGAGCCCAACATTATTTATTTAATCCTATTTTACGTATATTTTTGAAATTTTTAAGAATTTTTTTTATCGTGGATATATTTGACGGTTTAAGTTGAAACCAACGTTTACGGCCGTAATTTAACGTTTGACGATTTAAGAAGAACCGATGACGACTACGATCCCGACGGATGCCCAAAACTTACATTTTATTATCGATTGATCGATATTTGAGTTTTTCGAGATTTTATTTTTATTACGTGTTAAGTCGAGTCGGAACCATATGAATATTCGTTTTGTGTGCGCTTGAGTCATTTAAAAGTATTTTCGAGTGTTCGGGACGACCCCCGACTTCCGTAAAGTTTTTAAACCGACTACTAGTCAATCCCGCAAACATTTGAGGTCGTTTTACATATGAGGCCAAAAGAATAACCAAATTGCAAGAAAGATCCCTCAAACTTTACAAAAGGAAGGAAATGGAAAACACACTTTCAAAAATCATTTCAAAAATCCCATCTTCTTCTCTCTTTCTCTCTAGGCCGCCGGCCTCTCTCACCACCACCACCAAATCTTCATTTTTTTCTTGTTTTGATCTAAACCAAGATTAGACCACTCCTTCTAATCCTTTTGTAAGTATTTTTCCACTATCAAATCAAACATGCATTAACATTAATTTTCCAAAAATCAAAGATTTTTCAAAAATGCGTTTTGATGTAATTAAATCATTAATTCGTGTAATTGGTGATTGGGTAATGCTAGATTATTAATTAAACAAGATGGTTTTTATGTTATGGGTTCTCCACAGCCCCTAAAAGCCACAAAATTTTTGGGGTTTTGGGTGTGTTCAAGGTGTTTGATGAAATGTCATGGGTTTGTGTTTATAAGGGTGTTTTGGGTGTGTTTGAATGGGTTAAACACATTGCATGTATATTTTTAGATTTTTAGCTTATGAGTATGATGATCAATAGGGGATTAGGACTGAAAGTATGATTTGGTTGTGATTAGGGAAGCTTAGGATGATGCCTAGAGGTGATAAATAGGTTTGGAATCGAGCCTAAGTATGATTTTGGTATGGTTAAATTTAGGCAGAAAGTTTAAGACATTTTTGTAAAAATAATTTTTCCTACAGGTCTAGATAGTTAGATGTAGTTATGGAGTGTCTTCTTAGATTTAATTTGGTATAAGGTAGAGCTCGTGACTCCAAACGAGCCAAAAGTTATGAGGTTTTAAAGATCGTGTACCGGGAGACGAGAACTTTCATAATCCGAATTTATGTTTAGTTTTAGTCAAATCCCGAGGACCACAATATGAATTGGTAAAAGGTCAAAGGTCAAATTTTGGTCACAAACCTGTGTAATTGAGTCTATAAGTGGACTTAGGAGTCAAAGAGGTCAAAGGTGCATTTCAAATAGGTCAAAGAAGTCCAAGTTGGTCGAAGTACAATTTCAGTCCGAAAAATGTAGGTTTAGTAATGTGTTGAGTAACGGATCGTAAAAGCGAAAACATTTAATGGGATTAAAAATGGGTTTTCTACAGGTCTTAAGGTATTTTTGAGAATTTTCTAAATTTTTATAACAAGGGTAAAGTCTAGTAAAACAACCCATACTTTTGGTAAGTTTCGGCGAAGTCGTGAAATGGATAGTAACTTTAATAACATTGATAAATGGTATAAGTCTAGTAACAACTACTTGTTTGACTTTGGCGTGAGTTTTCATAAGCATTGAGTGTGTTTGCATTTGCGTATGTTTAGTACAATTATGTACGCGGAGTATTGATTTGGTTTACGTACCTTGATTTTTAGGTCAAGTGTTTGATTTTCCCGGGCATCCACGTCGTCGGTGACATTTCTCGTTACGTCTTCGCTAGAACTACTACTACTACGCAAGGTGAGTCTATAGCCTCGCTCTTTACTTTATTCAAATGTTTTTAACCCGCGAGGGGGATACATGCTAATTTAAATGAAAATGAACATAAGTCTTGAATGATTGTTGGACCCGAATGTTGCCTTGAAATTGTGTTGAGTACCTAGTTGCAAAAGACCCTAATTTCATGAACTATTAACTATTGTCTTGCCCTCGAGAAGGGGGAAATAGCCGCTTATACAATTTGTAGTACTACGGGGCTAACGACCCAATGCTAGCCGAGAAGCTGTACGTTGAGTAAGTTCTGCGGTAGATTATCTTGTATGAGAGATAAGGTATAATTGCAACTGATGCCTTTAGAAGGGGCACTGGTTTCATCTGAATCACGCCGGTAATTATTACGCGGGTGATTGAGTTAACGGATTAGTGTCATGAGCTTAAACACAATTGTCATAACCTTGAAAATAGATTGTGAGTACGACAATGCTATTGAATGATCATGATTGGTTTTTAACACTTATGTTCAACGGATGATTTAATAAACCTATAGATTCGCTCAACCTTTGTGTTGACGATTTCAAGCATGTGTTTCAGGTAACCAAGGTTGATAGCAGTGGAGCATGCGAGGATGGAAGTTGTTGTGGCTTGGCGGTCTACTTGTTTTCCTCCCTTTTTACACTTAAAACTCTTTTATATTATGTCATGAGAATGAAAATGTACTTTTGGGTTGAGATTCAGTGGGGACCTAAACGCAAACTCTGTTTTGTATTATCTTGGGATTTGGAAAACCGTAGATTTGTACATTTTAACTATGTTTAAATTCATGTTTAAACTTTTACGTCTCTTTGAGTCGTTTAATGTAGCTTATGTGCGATGATAACTACGTAGCACCCAAATGTTGTAGTTCCGCTGCGCATAGCATTTGTGGGGGTGTTACAGATTGGTAACCAGAGCCATGAGTTATAGAGAACTAGGTCATTTTGAAAAATCCTAAACTATAACTTTTGGTGTCGTAAGAAATTGTCCAAGCACACAACTATCCTGCATGGCTCCGGTAAGAATTCTTTAGCATTGCTTTATATTTTAGATGTATCCCTCGAAATTGATATGAATTCCCTATGTATTTAGTAAGCAAATACTTTGAGATATATATTGAGATATATTGTTTTGTACGTTAAGTACTTATCATCGTAATTTGCAAATTCTTGTAAGATTATCTTTGTTGCATGTAATTGGCATAACGGGCTACATTGCATTACATGGCAACACCGCGTTGTAATCCTCCGTGTATGTAGGAATGGTTGTATGTATGAGTATGTATATACTATGGTATTTAAAGGCATTGCACGTGAAGCAATGGTCCTTGAGTAATTATCGTACATTAAAATGCGGTTTTGTTGAGAATTCGGCCTTACCGCTAATTATCAATCTTGATAATTAATTTATTGTTCGAATAACCGAATATGAACCTCGTTTGATATCCTAGATACGTAAATGATGCTTCGTAACATATTTTATATCGACTAGGTCGATCTCGATTGTCGTTATCGCACCGTGATGTGTCATTGTGGACATTTTCTTTTGAAACGTAATTTACTTACGTATTACTTTATTTCCTTTATTCCTAATGGGTTTGATATGTTAGTTCACGTAACTATAAAATAGACGAAGTATAATCGACGATGCGTACATTGGGGCGGCGAATCATGTGTGTATATTATGAAACGTGGTTGAGGCGTGTTGCCATTTAATCGTTGTTTACTATTCTACTTGAATTTTAAAGATGTGTTTTAAAATAGACTGGCGTTGTGATCAAGCGCGATAACTTGGAATTTGGTTGGTTTTTGTGTTAATTTTGTGGAGTACGATTTCGAGACTCATCCGAGGCCGATAACAACATTTAGTTGACATACATATTCTCGTTCCATTTATTTCATTTTGTTTTGTTGTTTCATTATTTTGAAGTTAATATTTTACATGACGAGGTCCGGCATTTGTGCAAGTTAAGTAAGCATCGAACTTTGTTGATTGAATGATTTAAACATAAAGTGTTTTATATATTTAATATTTGGTGAATGAAACTTTCGGATGAAAATGACGTATGATGTGTTTTGTAACAAGTAAAATTCGTGTAGAGAATAAACGGACATTGTGAAATTATTTTCCTTCAACCTTGGTTGGTAAATCGTAATAAGTAATTATTATTACTCGTAAAATACTTGTTTTCATATATTAAAATTTGATACTAAAAGATTGTGATGGACTTATTAAGAATTTGTTTAAATTAGTTCGAGAAAGGAGTTATAATAAAATTTGCGAGATGACTATTGAGTATATGTAGCTTCGGATTTAGTATGAATTAATTTTCGGGTCAATGTAGCAAACTTTTGGCATAATTTGTAATATAGAGTAGAAAAATTGGTCATATATTTTGGAGGTAGAAACTTTGTAAAAATTGGTTTATTTTAAACATAAGGTTATGTTTACGTATGCATTGGTGTAAACTAGAACTCGTCACTCGTTGTAGTAAATAAACTGGGATAAAATCGGAATATACACTTTAAATATGAAATTATAATGCTTGAAATAAAATTTTAAACATTGATGGAACGTCATTGGAAATCATTTGTTTGTTTAATTGTCGTTATAGAGAATCAATATGTGTAATTTGATGATTCTTGTTTAAAGTCGTTTGAAAAATCTTTTGTTTTATTCCGCGACGAGATGTGTTAATTTTAAAATCATTTGATAATGGGCTAAGGATTAAAAGTTGAATTTTATATATTTTAAAATTATTGAGATAAGCATTTTGATTGTTTATTATATTATTATTATTGAGATTTAAGTCTCGACAAAAATCAGTAAGTATCCGAGATAATACCACGTGGAACCTCTTTATCATTTGAGTCGAATTACGCGAATATGATTTAACAAAACAGTTTTGGGGAAAACATGTGTGTAATAAAAGTCAAAGGTTGATTTTAAGAGTTAATTGGACTAGTTTGAGTCATGTTGGATACGTGTATATTTGTGATAATATAAGTCGTAATAATAAAAACGTAAAACTTGGAAAATTCTTACTACGTATGTTTTTGGTACTTAAGATATGAACATTAACGAGATTTTGACACAAGTATGGAGATTTTCAAACCTAATGATTTGTCAATTATGATAACCGAGTCACCGCATCTACTAATGTTAATAATTTCCGAGAGATTGAAATTTTTCCAGAAAAGAAAGCGTTGTAAAGATTTGAAAATGAAAGGTATAAATTCTTTAATGGTGTAACCCAAATTAAAAATGTGTGAATGCTCGATTTTACAATGCACAAGGTAACACAAATTATAATACGCTAATGGATTACCCAACAAACGAATATTTGTATTATTTTCTTAAGATGTATATATAATGTTTTGAGTCACGATGGTTCGATCGTCCGACGTCCCTTCTTTGATTTTGTGAGTCTGTATCTAAACATGAGTCGTCATGTGATTGTTCATTTTAATATTGTCTATGGTATGAAACCATTATTGTTATATTTATTTTAAAACTACTATCTCGCTAGTACTTGAAAATGAGGGTATGTCACCCGGTGTATTTTATCATGTTCATGGACGCCGTAATTTTTTTTTCTTTCGGTTAATGGAACCTAAAATTCTGTATTTACTTGTATGATGCTATAAATCTTCGTTAGAGTGGTTGTTTATTTATATTTAACAAAAGCGAGGAGGCGAAGCCGCTTTACCAAATTGTAGAGGTGAAAGAACTCGATCTTCGTGGTGAAAATTGTTTATAGTTAACCAAGTGGTTATTCTTCTCTCCCCGTATACCCTTGGTGGAATGGGTGTGCAACTCGAGACGATGGGAAGTGTGATCGTTGTTTTATTTTTGACGCTTGTGTTGATATTCAACTTTTACTCCATGTATTCGTAGATTGCTGTTGTTATCCTGAGACTTTTGTCATATATTTGAAGTATTTTCATTTCTAATGTAGTTAATTGCTGTTGGCAATTATATTGCTCGTTTACCTCGTTCGATCTCATTGATCTTAATTTTATCACTTGTTGCGCTTGCAATGATCTTTAATCATGAACCACCTTACCGTCATTTTGTGAATAGTCTATTGTGAAAATAGGTATGAGTGTGTCAAATGTTTTGGTGAACCAAATGCAAAGGGTGTCGGTTTATTTATTTAATTATTTATTTATTTTCTCATAAAAAGGCAAAGCAAAAGGTATGTTTCCAAAGTGGACGAAAAATGTTGGATGTGTTTCTTAAAACGATGGTAACAATATTTTCCCCTTTCAAATTTCATTTCAAATGGTTTAATTATTTTGAAGATTAGGTCGAAAACTTCTATAGTCGTGTTGGTATGTAATAATAATGTTTGTGTCGTCACTCGATCCTCAATTATGCACAGCTTAGCTAACTATGCATAATTCGGGAAGAGTCCTGTTTTGTTAATTGTCGTTGCTTGGTCCTTAAGTATGCATGATCTAGCTAGTTATGCATAGTTTTGGAAGGGCGATGTAGTTTCAAATAAATTGGTCATCTTTAAAAACCGGTAGTGTTTTTGATAAATGTTTGGATGAGAACATTTTTAAAAATGGTGGATCCTTATGCAAGTAATCGTATTTTCTTTGATTCCTAAAGAAATTTTTGAATTTTCTTGTGTTCTTTGAAACCTTTTCTTCTGTTTGGCGTTGACTTAGTAAGTCACTGTGACCGAGTAATTTTGGGAAAAATGTTTTTGTGAGTTGTGTGTAATGTGTGAAGTTTATCGGAATCACGAGGGTGTTGATGAAATACAAAAGGGGCACGAATCGACACTGAGAAGAGTTTTTAACAAAAATAGAAGACTTCCGAAGTAGAGGAAAACCGAGTTTGAATAACTCAAAGGGAAAGGACAAAGACTTTCCCTACGTCAAATGTATCATACCTTATATATTTTCTTTTCTCGTTCTTTTGATATGTCAAGCGACACATGATAAATTGTTGAAGTTTACCAACTGTGCATCAGTAATTGGAAGACAATTCCATTGTCGTTTTCGTTTATTTAAGTGAGGAATCCTCTTTGCTTGACTCAACCATCCTTGATTATCGATGGTTAAACGATAGATATCCCTAGTTGATGTTTTGTGGTAAACCCTTGCCTTTTATGTATTTGTGTGGTAAGTAATCTGGTCGAGTGATCGTAAGTTGTGAGAACTTGAGACGACATTGTCCAATGAAGTCCGATCATGGAGAACACGTGCCATGTAATGTATTTTTTTTAACTGTGAACGATGATATTTATTAAGATTTTGACCACGTTTGGGACGGAAGTAAGATGGTGTTCTTGTAGTATCTTTTGGGTATGGATCCGTGTGTGAGCACCCCACGATGACACATGTAAGTATTTTATTTCTTTTTGGATATGCATCCATAGCTAGCAAGCTCTTGAACCTTCTTTAACTTGCAATTTTCTTTTGACTGGACTCATCCGAAAATTATGTAAATATTCTTGTTTTATCTTGGCTTGGCTGATTAGCAAGCGTGGGTTAACTGATTGAACTGATTGGTTTAGCATGGTTTGGCTATGTTGCAAACATGTCGTAATATGGTTGTGTGTGTTTCATAATGGCTTTTGTGTTTGTTTGGATTGTGATGTCTTCGAGAGAGTTATGTATACGCCGAATGATTTCGTATCGATGAATTCGTTTTTGACGAAGTAGGGTTGTATGTACGTAATATCGTAATAAGGTGATTTGGTACGACTAGTATTGATTACTTCGTCTTGTATATTTTGAACGTTTTTCTATGAGGTGATGTGCGACCCGTGTGATTTTCTTTGTGAGCAATTATTTTTATGAGATGATGAACCAAGTGAAAGGACGACTCGAACGTTGGAAAACGTACTCCGAACATGTGTGATTGATTTTGATAGTTGTTGAGAACGACACATGCCATTGGTAGTATCTTTGTACCACGACTTTTACCTTGATTAGCTTTGAAGCTGCGACATTTGAAGAATTATGTTGATGAAAATATAGACCGCGAGTTGGATGAAATGAAGTAGGAAAAAGTCAGCTGAATGGACCTGAAATGATTCGAGAGGCTACAGAAGAAATGGTGTAGATTAAGAATTATATGCTAACCGCGAGAAGCTGTGGAAAGAGATGTGTTGATACCCGTGGGAAGAATTTAGGGAAATTGAAGTGGAGATCATGGATCAAGATGGTAAGAGATTGAAGCAAGGCATAATACCCATGGTGAAGGTGTGATAGAACCCGAGACGTGAACCGAAGTCCACGTCGGAATGTGGAGACCTCTTTAGGAAGTAGTACCATCATCTTGCTAGTAGTACAAATGCGAGTATAAGAACCGGAGAGCGCCGGGACGTCGCTCCCTTAAGGGGGGAAGGATGTAACACCAGTGAAAGTGCCGTATGATGCTAAGTTATTGTCTCGAGAGCTCTTCAGTATGAACATATCTCTTAAGTTGTGGCTCACTTGTGGATGTGATATCCCGAGCCCAACATTATTTATTTAATCCTATTTTACGTATATTTTTGAAATTTTTAAGAATTTTTTTTATCGTGGATATATTTGACGGTTTAAGTTGAAACCAACGTTTACGGCCGTAATTTAACGTTTGACGATTTAAAAAGAACCGATGACGACTACGATCCCGACGGATGCCCAAAACTTACATTTTATTATCGATTGATCGATATTTGAGTTTTTCGAGATTTTATTTTTATTACGTGTTAAGTCGAGTCGGAACCATATGAATATTCGTTTTGTGTGCGCTTGAGTCATTTAAAAGTATTTTCGAGTGTTCGGGACGACCCCCGACTTCCGTAAAGTTTTTAAACCGACTACTAGTCAATCCCGCAAACATTTGAGGTCGTTTTACATATGAGGCCAAAAGAATAACCAAATTGCAAGAAAGATCCCTCAAACTTTACAAAAGGAAGGAAATGGAAAACACACTTTCAAAAATCATTTCAAAAATCCCATCTTCTTCTCTCTTTCTCTCTAGGCCGCCGGCCTCTCTCACCACCACCACCAAATCTTCATTTTTTTCTTGTTTTGATCTAAACCAAGATTAGACCACTCCTTCTAATCCTTTTGTAAGTATTTTTCCACTATCAAATCAAACATGCATTAACATTAATTTTCCAAAAATCAAAGATTTTTCAAAAATGCGTTTTGATGTAATTAAATCATTAATTCGTGTAATTGGTGATTGGGTAATGCTAGATTATTAATTAAACAAGATGGTTTTTATGTTATGGGTTCTCCACAGCCCCTAAAAGCCACGAAATTTTTGGGGTTTTGGGTGTGTTCAAGGTGTTTGATGAAATGTCATGGGTTTGTGTTTATAAGGGTGTTTTGGGTGTGTTTGAATGGGTTAAACACATTGCATGTATATTTTTAGATTTTTAGCTTATGAGTATGATGATCAATAGGGGATTAGGACTGAAAATATGATTTGGTTGTGATTAGGGAAGCTTAGGATGATGCCTAGAGGTGTTAAATAGGTTTGGAATCGAGCCTAAGTATGATTTTGGTATGGTTAAATTTAGGCAGAAAGTTTAAGACATTTTTGTAAAAATAATTTTTCCTACAGGTCTAGATAGTTAGATGTAGTTATGGATTGTCTTCTTAGCTTTAATTTGGTATAAGGTAGAGCTCGTGACTCCAAACGAGCCAAAAGTTATGAGGTTTTAAAGATCGTGTACCGGGAGACGAGAACTTTCATAATCCGAATTTATGTTTAGTTTTAGTCAAATCCCGAGGACCACAAGTATGAATTGGTAAAAGGTCAAAGGTCAAATTTTGGTCACAAACCTGTGTAATTGAGTCTATAAGTGGACTTAGGAGTCAAAGAGGTCAAAGGTGCATTTCAAATAGGTCAAAGAAGTCCAAGTTGGTCGAAGTACAATTTCAGTCCGAAAAATGTAGGTTTAGTAATGTGTTGAGTAACGGATCGTAAAAGCGAAAACATTTAATGGGATTAAAAATGGGTTTTCTACAGGTCTTAAGGTATTTTTGAGAATTTTCTAAATTTTTATAACAAGGTTAAAGTCTAGTAAAACAACCCATACTTTTGGTAAGTTTCGGCGAAGTCGTGAAATGGATAGTAACTTTAATAACATTGATAAATGGTATAAGTCTAGTAACAACTACTTGTTTGACTTTGGCGTGAGTTTTCATAAGCATTGAGTGTGTTTGCATTTGCGTATGTTTAGTACAATTATGTACGCGGAGTATTGATTTGGTTTACGTACCTTGATTTTTAGGTCAAGTGTTTGATTTTCCCGGGCATCCACGTCGTCGGTGACATTTCTCGTTACGTCTTCGCTAGAACTACTACTACTACGCAAGGTGAGTCTATAGCCTCGCTCTTTACTTTATTCAAATGTTTTTAACCCGCGAGGGGGATACATGCTAATTTAAATGAAAATGAACATAAGTCTTGAATGATTGTTGGACCCGAATGTTGCCTTGAAATTGTGTTGAGTACCTAGTTGCAAAAGACCCTAATTTCATGAACTATTAACTATTGTCTTGCCCTCGAGAAGGGGGAAATAGCCGCTTATACAATTTGTAGTACTACGGGGCTAACGACCCAATGCTAGCCGAGAAGCTGTACGTTGAGTAAGTTCTGCGGTAGATTATCTTGTATGAGAGATAAGGTATAATTGCAACTGATGCCTTTAGAAGGGGCACTGGTTTCATCTGAATCACGCCGGTAATTATTACGCGGGTGATTGAGTTAACGGATTAGTGTCATGAGCTTAAACACAATTGTCATAACCTTGAAAATAGATTGTGAGTACGACAATGCTATTGAATGATCATGATTGGTTTTTAACACTTATGTTCAACGGATGATTTAATAAACCTATAGATTCGCTCAACCTTTGTGTTGACGATTTCAAGCATGTGTTTCAGGTAACCAAGGTTGATAGCAGTGGAGCATGCGAGGATGGAAGTTGTTGTGGCTTGGCGGTCTACTTGTTTTCCTCCCTTTTTACACTTAAAACTCTTTTATATTATGTCATGAGAATGAAAATGTACTTTTGGGTTGAGATTCAGTGGGGACCTAAACGCAAACTCTGTTTTGTATTATCTTGGGATTTGGAAAACCGTAGATTTGTACATTTTAACTATGTTTAAATTCATGTTTAAACTTTTACGTCTCTTTGAGTCGTTTAATGTAGCTTATGTGCGATGATAACTACGTAGCACCCAAATGTTGTAGTTCCGCTGCGCATAGCATTTGTGGGGGTGTTACATCTGTCGTGCTATATAATACTTTCTTCCTATTTTAGTTTTCTTCATAGTGTCAGTAAGTAACTTCTTATAATTTTTGCTCATTCTGATATGGTGTGTTTAGTATTAGTTTGTACTACTTGATCTTGCATTTGTAGGAGTGTACTAAGCTTTTACTGTATTTGATTATGACTAGTTGAGAAAACAAGTCTATAGAATATCACTAGGTTAAGTAGACAGTTTGTAGTTCAAAGTTAGTAAATACTAGCTTTGATATCACAACTTGCAGAATTATCGATCAAGTAGTGTTTCCCAATCATTGAATTTGTTAGTAGATTCATTTTGTTTAAACTCGTTACCTTTACAGTTTGGATTAATAGAATGTTGTAGACCATCTCGCATTAGCAGAAGAGATGCTAATATTTTGAACTGATTTAGGCAGTGTAGGTAATTTGTATTTGCTCAATATCTAATTTAGCTTGGTTTGTTTGTAAGTATTGCATAACGTAGCTCAAAAGGATAGCTGTTGGGAATAAAATGTAGCCAGTGCACTTGAACACTGACAAGAAGAAAACAAGCGTTGATACGAAGAAAATAAACGTTGACAGATCAAGCGTTGACAAGAAGAAGTCAAGCGTTGATAGGTTGAAGACAAGCACTGATAGAAATATATGGTCTACACGTATTTTGTTTCTAGTTTGTTTCTAGTAAAGATAGGATCAACAATGTATTTTCTATAATTATCTTTACCTAGAATAGCTGATACGTAGACTCTTGTACAAGGCTTCTTATGTCTATAAAAGAAGACCTTTAGGTTATGTTTCATATAAGTTTTATATACGTTTAACACTTTCATTGTAAGCAAGTTCGTTATTATCAATCAAGTGAAAGTTTGTTTTACAATGGTTTGTGTGTTCTTGTTTGAGTGTTAATTCCGCATAACAGTTAAATTGTTTTATACATAAACAATGTTTCTCTACGTGTTTAACTTGATCTAATCTCGTTTACACAATCTAAATCGATCTAAGTTTGGGATCAACAAGTGGTATCAGAGCTTGTTGAGAAACTTTGATCTAAAAGAACACAAGAACCCTAAACTACCAAAAACCCTAATTTTCACAAAACCCTAAAAACATCATGTCTACTCTAGAAGTAACCTCCTCATCCTCCTCAAACCACAACATCAAGATTCCCATATTAGATCCAGACAATTTTGAGCTGTGGAAGTTTAACTTTGAGCAATATTTGCAAATCCATGACTATAGTCTCTGGGAGATTATTGAATATGGAAACACATTCAATAAAGCTCAAAAAATTGCAGATGCCATTGCTACAAGATCAGCTGTTCAAGGATGCTCTGAAGCAGATAATAAAGAAAAACCTGAAGATGGTAGAGCTGTGTCTGCCGAGGACATAGCAAAGAAAAGGGTTGATATGAAAACACTAATCATTCTGAAACTCTCTTTGGGACCAGAAAATCAGCACAAATACAGAGGTTATGAGTCTGCAAAAGACCTTTGGGCAGCCCTAGAAGTTGCATATGGTGGTAATGCTGATACTATGGAAGAGAAAAGGAAGCAACTCTTACATGAGTATGTTGTTTTTAAGTCTCAACCTAATGAGAAGCTAAGTAGTGTGAGAAGCAGACTTCTTGACATTACAAGCAAGCTGTCCTTCATGGGGACAGTAATTGGTGATGTTGACATTATTGCCACTTTTCTTAAAAGCCTTGGTGATGCATGGAAGATTGAGGCAAGATCTATAATTGCCAACAACACTCACAAAAGTTCTACTTTTGATGATGTCTACAACAAACTGAGGCTGTTGGAGAATGAAACTCTTTTGGAACATGGAAGTAAGTCTACCAATGGTAACATGGCCTTCTTCTCACATAGTGAAGGTCAATTTGATCAGAAGGATTCATACATGCACCCAGTTACTGGATCAACATGTGTCAACGCTGGATCATATCCTGTCAAGGTCTCACATTCAGACACTGACACATAAAAAATCGACTCTCTAAGAGTTAAGCCTGCTGGTACTGATTTGGATACTGTATGTGCATACATTGCTTCATTGCCTAATGGTTCAGTGATTACATATGAGGACCTTGATCAAATTAGTGATGATCATTTGGAGGAAATGGATATAAAGTGGAACATGGCTCTTGCAAGTATAAGAGCAAACAGATGGAATAATAAGATTCAAGAAGAAGATGACTTTTAATGTTAAGGACACTGCTGGATTTGATAAATCCAAGGTTGAGTGTTACAATTGTCATCGTATGGGGCACTTTATGAGAGAATGCAGATCTCCAAGAAGATCTGATGCTGGAAAACCCTCAAGCCAAATTGTTAAGGCTCAGGATCCTAAGGCCATGGTGGCAATGCAAGAAATTGATGGTGTTGGATGGGACTGGAGCTATTTGGCTAAGGATGAGGAAGAGGATAAAGCTTTGGTTGTTGAGATAGAAGAAGAAGAGCATGTTCAATATGCTCTCATGGCACACTCCTCATCTTCATCAAACAATGAGGTATATGATGATGCTTTTTGTAGTAAGGGTTATCGTTTAAATACTGAAAGACTTAACAAAGAGGTTTTAAGACTGTTATCAGATGTGAGTACTGAGAGATGCAAGTTGTCTAACTATCAACTTGCTCTTACTCAAACTGAAAAGACTGTAGTTGAGTATAAGAAAATAGAGTTTGACCTAAAAGTTAAAATAAATATCTTAAAACATGATTTAAATGATAGTACTGATATTAGAAACATCATGGAAAGGGTCAATGCTGAATTACAGGCTAAGTTAGATGAGGCTATCAAGAATAAGGATAATGTAGACCTTAAAATTTAGAGATTTGATAAGGCCTCACAAACCCTAGGAGAATGTGTTAGTAAACAAAGGGATTCTATGGACATGACAGGGATATGGATGAAAGAGTAGGTTGGTGTTCCACCACCAGCTGCGGACTTCTATGGTGTCCAAAGAAAGGACTTATCTTGGACTGGTTTACCAGAACTCCAAGAAGAGGAATTTATTCCTCCACCAAGAGTCCTTACCCCAGTAGAAGAGTATAGGCAAAAGTTGACTGATTTGGACACCTTGTTTGTCAAGGGTGGCATGATTTGTGATAGCCCAAATGAGTCTACCCCTATCAAAGTAACAAACCCAATCACTGGCAAGACTATTGACCTTGGCTCAAACGCTGTTAGAAAAACTAGCATTAAGTATGCAGAAATGTATAGAAATACTAGGTCACCAAAAAGCCAAATTATTGATAATGGAACAGGTTTCTTTTCTTCTAGACCTAGAGTTGTGTCTAGAAAAGCCTGTTATACTTGTGGTAGCTTTTCACATTTAGCCTATAAGTGTGTCAACGCTTCCAAGGTCAACTCTGACAAAAGGTCAAACACTGTCAGACCCAAAACTTTTGTGGAGCAAAGTCCACAAGTTGTTAGACCATCCCCATTCTTCACTAAAGGGTCTAACACTTATGGACAAAGACCTTTTCAGAAGACCAATACATGGTCTAATAGGCAATGGGTTCCTGTAGCAAACCCTAGGTTCAACGCTGATAAGGGTAATTTCAGCGTTGACAAGACCAAATCAAACGCTGTCAGAAACGTTGCCAGACCAAATAATGGTAAATATTTGCAACCACAGGGAAAGGGGTCTAAAGCTACTTCTAGCTTGACATGGAGACCTAAGAAAGATCAAAACCCTAATTCTAATGGGATTTCTATGACCTGTAACAGATTTAATTATATTTCAAAGGTCATCACAAAACCAAATGGGGTTAACTGGGTGTTCAATCCAAAAAGGGATGAACAAGGGGTTGTTATGAGGACTAAGTCTGTTCTTCTTAAACAACCAAATGAATCCAAGTCTGCTCAAGCTTGGGTTCCCAAAGAAAACTAATCTGTTTTATTTATGTGCAGGGCATTCAAAAACAGGTGAATGATTATGGCTATTGGGATAGTGGATTGAAATTGAGTATAATGCAGTTCGTTTTTTCACAGTTCTTGCTAATGGAAAGTCCAACCAATTTCGGGTTTTTAACTGTTTTTGGTTGTTAAACTTGTTTGGATATTCTATTTGCTAATTCAACAAAGTCTTGCAAAAAGGAAAAATATTACCTACTTATATGTAAAACATCTTGCAAATACCAAGTTTTTATACAAGTAAAATTCAAAATGTAAAATATGAAACTTAAAGGACTGAAAATGTAAATTCTAGGAAAGATAAATGCTTGAAATGTAAATTCTAACAAGTCTAGGGACTAAAAGTGTAAATCAGTTAACTAAAAGGATCAAATATGCAAAACTTATAACCAACTAACCAAAATGTAACAAACTTAACAACTTGCTAACTGAAATTAACAACTTTCAAAACTACAAGGGCTTAAAAATTGCAAACCCTAAAAACATTGAAGATTAGCCAAGTTTACACACTGTTTAAAACATCAAGGACCTAAATGCAATTTTTAAAACTATTTAAGCCAAAAACGGGTTTAGCATGAAAATAAGCTCGTTTGAGCTTATTTCTGAACCAAATTCAATGAGACAAGTTGCAAAACATTTTAAATCCCAAATAAGCTACGTGTGTAAAAGGATTTTGGCTAAAGTTGTGAAATAAGCAAATGAGCACTTGTCAATAAGCCCAAAATAAGCTATAGCAAAATCTAGACAATCACAACTTGATTTTCTTGATGAAACTGATTAAGCTACTCAAGTAATGAACGGGAAATCAAACTAGAACAATTTTCATCCAGAAATAAGCTAGAAAAATGAATTAAGCTGAAAAGAGCTTATCGTTGACCAAGCGTTGACCAACTTATTTTTCAAAAAGCTGAAACTTTCAAAAATCAAGTAACTCTATGTTTTAAGTGGATTTGTGAAGAAAAATGGCCATGTTTATGAAGAGGATTAGGAGATACAAATTTTCAGTTTCAATTTACAGAAACTTGCTTCAACTTTGCTTAACTGAATTTTGCTTATTCCTATTTGCTTATTGTAAACTGTAGAGAATGCTCTTGGAATCTAAATCTATATGATATAAGCTACAACTGAGAACAAATTTGGTACAATTTCATCAAGTAATGAATGAATTCTAGCCAAATCAAAATGACAAGTTCTAAATGATAAAACTGAATGAAATCAACCCAAACATTTTTATTGCCATTTGCCTTTTTGACTTTCTTTTTGACTTGTAAATGACTTGAAACACTTTATAACCACCTTTTGACTACAAATGAACTTTAAAACACCAGGACTCAATTCTTGAAAACTCTTTTTAAGCTAATCCCAAACACTCCTTTAACTGAGATTTCAAACTTTTGCAAAGACTTTTGAAGAACTGATTTGAGCTGAATCAAATGCTTTTGACTACCAAATTTGATACTCCAAATGAGATGATTTAAGACTAAAAGTGAGCACTAAGAACAGCAATGACCATACAAGATGCAATTACCAAATTTCTACTGAAAATAAGCTAAGACTAAGCTTAATCCAAAACTAAGAACAAGTAAACAAGGATAAGCTACAAGTAATCAAGATTCAAACAATTAGCAAATCTAAACAACTTTTATCATGCAAACATCAAGATTACACTATGAAAGGTAGCATGTATTTGACTTATTGAGTGGAACAAAAATAAGAACTTTTAAAACCTTTTGAAGTAAACCTTTGGGAAGAAGAGGAGCGCTGTGCTCTCTTAGCCTAGTGATAACCACCACCTTATCACTAGGACAAGAATCAATCAATCAAATTCAGCTACAAATCAACAGAAATCATCAACATGCTTGGAATCTTCAAAAAACTATGGATTGAACTGAATTCTTCTCAAACAGCTAACAAACTTCTTCAAAGTAAGTTATGATCAAGGAATGATCATAACAAACACAATGCAGTAACACAAGTATCCAATAGCAGCAGGAAATGAGCAGTAATATGAAGAACAGATTTGGCGGGAAAGGATGAATTCAAATTTTATTAATGGAAAACGGTTACAAAGTTGTTAGAAGGTAAGTAACTAACTAACTAACTCAAGAGTTTGTCAGACTCTTGAGTAGCTAGGGTAAAAATGGAGGAAAGGGAAAGGAATAAAAAAACTATGTGTTTTTCTACAAATTGCTAACTGTTACAAATGAAGGCTAATCAATCTATTTATAGGCGTGAAGGAGGAGTTTGTTGGGGTTGGTGACGTGTTGGGACCAATCCCAGCTCTCCACGTGGACAATTCTGCAAATTTCCTCTTCCAAGTATGAACACAAATTGGGCCTTTCTTCAATAGTTGATTTCATGTTAATTGACTTGTACCATAGTGTTCGTCTCTTCAAAATGATCAATTTTGGTGTTGACATCTCTTCATGAAATGGATTGTAGCTCAAACGCGATCCTGGCAAATATATTTGATGAGGAAGATGCCACGTATCATCACATGAATGGCTGAAAAAGCGTCACACGGATCACACTGTTGAGATTTTCTTCATTTAATGTGGCGGCTGAGTGGGCAATAAATGAGGCTGAGTTGGTAATCCGTGTGATTTCTTTTCTCTCTTCTCATTGGCCAATTCTTGTACACATGGATTAAACTTGTGTAACTTTCCAATAATGGCAGTTTCAACCCTTGTACTTTGGCAGATTGCATTAAAGGCTTGTAACTTTATTTCTTTGACACTTTAAGTCCTCCAAACTTCATCTTTGAGCAGGATTGACCCTTTGACTTTGTTGACTTGATAGTTGACCAATTTTGACTTTGATCTTGACTTTTTACAATATTTGCACTTTAGTCCCTCAACTTTGGCAATTTGTCAAGATAGGTCCTTGTACTTTAAAGTCTTGTCACTTTTGATCCTTCCTTGTCTTTTTCATCCATTTGAGCTTGATTTTTCCTTGTTTGCTTGAAAATGTATCCTTTTACCTACACAAGTGTACACAAACACAAACATACCACATAACACTGTTTTTGCAAGATAAATTGGTATTTTGCTTCATGTTTTAGGGTTATTTGTTGTTAAAAGGATATGAGTTTAAGCTCATATCAAAATCCCCTACACTTGAACATTGTCATGTCCTCATGCAATATTATATATTAAAGCGCACATTTACATTTCCCTCATAATTAATCCACCTTGGCCATATGAGATGCATCAACACTACTCTAAACTAAATGATGCATGGTTTTAACTTTTAATAATGCAATGAACAAAATACAATTCTATCTATATCTTTTTGATTTTTCTTGAAATGGTTTTGATGGAAATAACTCATAAAGAATTCAATGGCTTAGATTAGGGCTTGGGTACCATGGACATTTATCACCCTCAAGTTTCACTTTCCCCATACCAAGCTTAAAAATGGGATCATTGCATTCACAAGTAAAAAGTGCATCAACTTATTCATGACAATTAAATGTGGAACCGGTTATTATTTGAGCAAATTGCTTGTGGGCAAATTTGTCATTATTCAAGTGAGAAGTATAAGAAATGTAAAATCCAAAAATAAGGAAGCACGGTTTTAATCCTAAGTAATCCTCTCATCCATTACTTGAAAAACCGCTCACAATTAATATAAGTCCGTTTTAAGAGTAATAAGTCATTCGTCTTATGTGTAAAATCCTCATGTCATGCTTTCATAAGTAGCTACACACTCGCTAAGGAAAGAAAAATAAAACTCACGCAATAATTTACATCCGCCATCTTTTTGAGACTTTGGATCTTCAACCCCGCAACCCGTCAAGGCAATATTGGATTGGAGCAATCTATTGAATCCCCGCAACCCGTCAAGGTAATATTGGAACTCAATAGTCACTATAATTAACACCACACTGCCCCTCTTGGGAGTCTTGCATTATTTTTTTCTTTTTCTTTCTTTTTCTTTTCTTTTTTTTTCTAGCCACTCATTTTTTTTCATAAGCCGCTCTTATTTTTCTTTATTCCTCACAAAGAAATTTGAAAAGAAGAAAAGGAAAAACACCCGCTAAATATGCAGCATGATATAAGTCTAGTACACATAAAACGTGCTAACTTAGAATCTTAAGACGTACTCATATCAACCATAAATGATTAGCCATAAATGCATAAGAGATTACAAACCAATTAAAACCGTACTTGATTATTTATTAACAATTATATACATGCGAAGAAATAGAGGTAAAGAAGAGAAGGGTTTAGCCACAAGTAATTGCCATGAAGTCTATCTAGCCCTTTTATACTTGCTTCAACTCTATCATTTCCCATTCTCCACAAATTTAAAATCTCAAATAATGAAATTGGTGGATGCTTAGCCTAATAGACCAATGAAGGACTACATGGTTAAGGATACTAGCTAGAGAATGCTAAGATAAGCAAACTCGGGTTGAGTCAAAATATCCATGGTGGGCCTAATATGTCAAATAAGTCTAAACTTGTTAAAACCATGTTTTATTATATTTTTTTCCTTTTTATACATTTTTGATGAAACATAAAGAAGAAATATATACAATGCAAATGTGTTATGCAAACATGATTGATGCAAAAATTATGAATGCATATTTTTGTTGGCCAAAGTAGATCAAAAATTTGAAAAATGTTGAAAATTCAATTTTACATGTTATCATGCAAGACAATGACAAGTTCTAGGTAAGGTCACTTCGATAGAAGACCCCCCTACACTTAAGCTAAACATTGTCCTCAATGTTTAAGAGCATGGAAGTATAAAAACTTCCCCTACACTTATGACAATGAATAGACTTTGCTTAACCCAAGTTAAGGAAAGGACAACTATTAGTGAAATCATGTTTAAGCATAAGGTGTCAATGAAAAATCACTATAGTAACGAAGTGAACCGGATACAAGGGCCTCCTCCATAAGCTCCAAAGCATGAGATGAGTGAGCAACCCTACAAACAATCATGAAGACAAAAGAAGGTCTCCCCTACACTTATCTCCAAGTCTATACCTTTATTTCTAACCTACAACACTCTAAACCTAGTTATACGATGCTTGAGTTAATGAGTCTCTAGCTCGACTCGTCCCTCAATGAATTAATTCATGGGGAAAATGGGGACCTCTTGGACCATTTCAACGGAAATGTCCTCCCCAAAGTAATGTTTAACACGGTGACCATTCACTTTAAAATTTGGACCATCGGGTTGGGACAACTCAAGAGTTTCATATGGAAACACTTGAGCAATAGTGAATGGACCGGACCATCTCGACTTAAGCTTGCCCGCAAAAAGCTTCAATCTTGAGTTAAAGAGGAGAACCGGCTCTCCAACTTTGAACTCACGATTCTTGATCTTAGCATCATGCAATTTCTTAGTCTTTTCCTTGTAAAGCAAAGAATTCTCATAGGCATTGGCTCTCAACTCATCCATCTCATTGAGTTGATCTTTCCTATGTGAACCGGCTTGGTTTAAATCAAAGTTAGCCCACTTGAGAGCCCAAGATGCCTTATGTTCTAACTCAAATGGGAGGTGGCACGCTTTTCCATAGACAAGCCTATAAGGCGTACAACCAATTGGAGTTTTAAAAGCCGTCCTAAACGCCCACAAAGCATCATCAAGCTTATCCGACCAAGAAGCTCGATGCTCTCCCACCGTTCTCTCTAAAATTCTCTTTAAACCACGATTTGTGACCTCGGTTTGACCATTTGTTTGAGGGTGATACGCGGTAGAAAGTCTATGATTCACTCCATATTTCTTCATAACTCTCGTGAATTGATCATTACAAAAATGCGTACCACGATCACTTATGATGGCCCTAGGTACACCAAATCTAGCAAACAATTGTTTTAAAAACTTTACAACCACTCTAGCATCATTGGTAGGTAAGGCTTTAGCCTCCACCCATTTGGACACATAATCCACCGCCACAAGTATATACTTGTTTCCCTTAGAGGATGGAAAAGGTCCCATGAAATCGATGCCCCATACATCAAATATCTCACACTCTTGGATAAAATTTTGTGGAATCTCATCACGTTGTGTAATTTTTCCTTGTCTTTGACAAACATCACAAAATTTCACCATTTCATGGGCATCTTTGTAAATGGAAGGCCAATAGTAACCCGAATCAAAGACTTTCTTGGCGGTGTAGTTAGGCCCAAAATGTCCACCCGTAGGTCCTTTATGACACGCCTCTAAGATCTTAAATGCCTCGGGCCCATCTACACACCGTCTAATGATTTGGTCCGCACATTGCCTAAAAAGATATGGATCATCCCAAAAGTAATACTTAACTTCCTTAAGAAACTTTTTCTTTTGTTGATAAGTAAGACCCTCAATAAGCACAATGCCCACAAGATAGTTTGCGATATCCGCAAACCAAGGTGTGACATCCTCTTGGGAAGAGATAGACATGAGCTCCTCTAATGGAAAGGATTCATTGATTTCTTGGTGTGGGAAATCTCCTTGAAAAGGATGCTCAAGTCTACTCAAATGATCCGCCGCTAAATTCTCGGCCCCTTTCTTATCACGAATCTCTATCTTAAACTCTTGAAGCAACAAAACCCATCTCAAAAGCCTAGGCTTAGCATCTTGTTTTGTCATAAGATACTTGAGAGCGGAATGATCCGTATACACTATGGTTTTGGAAACCACAAGATATGGTCTAAACTTCTCAAAAGCATATACTATAGCAAGCAACTCTTTTTCCGTGGTAGTGTAATGAAGTTGTGCACCGGTCATGGTTTTACTCGCATAGTGTATAGGTTGAAAATGCTTATTAACTCTTTGTCCTAAGACGGCCCCCACCGCATAATCACTAGCGTCACACATAAGCTCAAAAGGTAATTCCCAATTTGGAGAAACCAAAACGGGAGCCTTTGTCAATTTTTCCTTAAGAGTCTCAAAAGAGTCTAAACAATCTTGGTTAAAAATGAAAGGAGCCTCTTTCTCTAAGAGGTGAGTCATCGGTCTAGCTATCTTAGAAAAATCTTGTATAAAGCGCCTATAAAATCCCGCATGACCTAAGAAACTCCTCACACCTTTAACCGAGGTGGGTGGGGGAAGCTTAGCAATCACATCAATTTTAGCTCGATCAACTTCTAATCCTTTATTGGATATCTTGTGTCCTAAAACAATCCCCTCTTTCACCATAAAGTGACATTTCTCCCAATTAAGCACCAAACGTGTTTCCTCACAACGCTTAAGCATTCTCTCAAGATTGGTGAGACATGAGCTAAATGAGTTTCCAAATACGGAAAAGTCATCCATAAAAACCTCCATGGTTTGCTCTATCATGTCATGGAAAATCGCCATCATGCACCTTTGAAACGTCCCTGGTGCATTACATAAGCCAAAAGGCATCCTCATATAAGCAAATGTACCGTAGGGACAAGTGAATGTGGTCTTTTCTTGATCCTTAGGGTCAATGGGTATTTGGAAATAACCCGAAAAGCCATCAAGAAAACAATAGTACTTATTTCCCGCTAAGCGTTCAAGCATTTGATCCATAAAGGGAAGCGGGAAATGGTCTTTCCTAGTTGCCTCATTGAGTTTTCTATAATCAATGCAAACTCTCCAACCGGTCACAAGTCTCGTGGGAATAAGCTCATTGTTCTCATTAGGCACCACGGTGATTCCACCCTTCTTTGGAACACAATGAACCGGGCTAACCCATGGAGAGTTGGAAATGGGATAAATCATACCCGCATCTAAGAGTTTAATCACTTCTTTCTTAATAACCTCATGGATTTTTGGGTTAACTCTCCTTTGGTTTTGAATGGCGGGTTTATAGTCATCCTCCATAAGGATTTTGTGTGTACAAAAATGTGGATCAATTCCCCTTATGTCGGATATTTTCCATGCTAAAGCTTGCTTATGTTTCTTAAGAACTTCAATAAGTTGCTCTTTCTCATCCTCTTTCAACTCTTTAGCAATAATCACCGGTAATTGGTCTTTTCCTTCTAAGAAAGCATATTCTAAGTGGGATGGAAGGTCCTTAAGTTCAATGGGAGGTGGACTCTCTATGGAAGGTTTTACTATGGAAGGTTCCTCAATAGTAATCTCTTGTGGAATAGGAGAAGAAATAGGGTCCTCATTGAGCAACTTTTGGATTGTAAGAATATCTTCTTCCCAATTAATGGGAGAATCATCATCACCAAGAAAGTTTGACTCAAATTCCTCCAAGAGGAAATCACTCTCTCCAAAAGGTGTTAAAGAGGGAGCAATTGAGGCCACGGTTTCAACAAGAGGCATCTCATCACTAGCACTCTTACAAGCATCATGAAAGTGTTCATTACACACTTCATCTAGCACATCCACAATGTTAATAGTCTCACAAGGTCTAGACTCCTTAACCTCTTTCCTATCACAAACTTTCCCTAACTTAAACACCACTCTCTCATCTTCTACTCTCATAATTAATTCTCCTTCCGCCACATCTATCAAGGTACGACCCGTTCTCAAAAACGGTCTACCAACAATCAAAGGCACTCTAGGATCCATGTCATAATCAACCACTACAAAGTCGGCCGGAAAGGTAAACTTATCCACACCTACAAACACATCTTCCGCTATACCTATGGGGTGAGCTATGGTTCGGTTGGCTAGTTCAAGAGTCATCCTAGTGGGAGTGAGCTCGGGAAGAGATTGTTGTTTCCAAACCGATAAAGGCATGAGGTTTATGCTCGCCCCTAGATCCGCCAAAGCCATGCAATTTTCAACACCGGGAAAATTACAAGGTATCAAGAAGCGCCCCGGATCTCCAAGTTTTGTTGGTAAGGTTTTAAGTAACACCGCGGAACAATTTTCATTAAGGGATGTGTTGGGCAAATAAACCAATGTTTCTTTGTTTGAGAGCAAATCCTTGAACATCTTAGCAAACTTTGGCATATAAGCAAGAGCTTCCGCAAAGGATATATTGATGTTGAGTTGCTTAAACATCCTTAAGAAATTGGAGACTTGGATGTCATCCTTGTTCTTTAACTTGTCCTTTTTCAACCTTGAAGGATATGGAAGAGTAGGTTTTGGTGTAGGTGGAAGAGGTGTAGTAGTGGAAGATTTGTCTTTGTTAGCTTCTCCATTGGGAAATGTGGAAGGTAAAGGAGAAGTAGGAGGTGGTTGAGAAGGTGTGTTTGAGTGAATAGGAGCATTTTGAGGAGGAAAAGTAGAAGTAGAAGGCTTGTCACAAGTAGGAGCACAAGTGGATTGAACAATAGTAGGTTTAGGAGGTGAAGGATCCTTTGTTGTTGTTCCACTCCTTGTTGTAATAGCATTGACATTGGCCCTAGGGTTTGTTTGTGTGTGGAAGGTAAAGCCCCTTGTGGTCTTTGATTTATTGCCACTAAAACCCTATTGATTTGGTCATCCAATGTACGTTTCATTTGGTCATTCATTCTCTTCTCAATTTCACGCATTTTCTTGTCAACATACTCTTGAGTCTCTTGCATCCCATATCCTTGATTTTGAAATTGAGGGTAAGCTTGATTTGGAATTGGAGCATATGCTTGATTGGGGATAAATGGAAGTGGTTGATTAAATCCTTGTTGTGGTGGATAAAAGGTATTTCCTTGATGTTGAACATTGTTGGGTGCCTTGTAGTTATTTCCTTGGTAAGGTGGTCTTTGCCCTTGATTCCTTGGTAAAATTTGAGGAGGATTTTGTGGAATTTGGGTGGGTGGTTGGGGTGGGAATCCGGGTGGAGTAAGGTAGTTTTAGGATTTGTAAGAAAGGTTATTTGGATTGATATTAGGCTTGAAGTGTTCACGATGTTCCTCTTGGTAAGCATAGCATTCCCCTTGATACCCTTACACCTTATCACATTGTTCATAAGAATGGGGACCTCCACAAGTAACACAAGAAATGGCAATGGCATTCACATTATTTGAAGAATTGTTCAATGAAACCGTCTTAAAGGCTTGAACTATCTCGTGAGTCATTTCTTGTTGTCCTTGTTTGACTTGTTGAAGGATCTCTTTAAGAAGTTGGTTGTCACAAGGAGTTTGAGAATTGTTTTGGATAACATGAACCTTTTCTTCAAATGGATTGTTTGTTTGAACCATTGCTTTAGTCTCAATGATATCCAAAGCCTCTTGATATGTTTTAAGAAGAATATTCCCTCCCGCGGAAGCATTGAGTGAATCTTGGTGGTGAGATTTAAGGCCATCATAGAAGAGGTTGATTTGATGAACTTGATCCAATCCATGATTAGGGCATCGCCTCAATAACTCACTATACTCTTCCCAAGCATCACTAAAGGATTGACTAGGTTTTTGTTGAAAGCCCATAATTAAAGTCCTCAAAGCCATAGTCTTATGTGGAGGAAAGAACTTGTTCAAAAACTTAGTGGTGAAACCATCCCATGTGGTGATACTATCGGGTGGTTGGGTGTCTAACCAATGCTTAGCAATTCCCTCTAAGGAAAATGACACTAACATCAACCTAATCACCTCATGTGAAACCCCATTATGCTTAATGGTATTGCAAAGAGAAAGGAATCTCTTAAGGTGAGCATGAGGATCCTCATTCTTGTTACCAAAGAAAGGTGATTGTGAAACCATATTGATCATAGATGTATGTAGCTCAAATGTGTTTGCGGGAAAGTCGGGAATCTTAATGGCACTAGCATATCCATGAATGTTGGTTTGCATACGTTCATACAAAGAGCGATTATCAATAGCCATGGCTTCTTGTGGTGGAGTCAAAGCAAGATTCTCGTGATCGGCTTGGTGGACGATGGTAGTCTTACTCTTTCTCTTTTTCTTCCTTTTCGGAGGAAGAGGTTGTACACCAATCGGTATTTGTGCACGCCCGCGAGTGAGCATGCAACTCAATACGAGGAATGAGAGAGAAGCTCTCGTGTGACTTTGAAGAGAAATGGATTATCCTCTTCGAGTTTCAATATTAAATATCCACAAGAAAATAACAATATACGTATGTACTACTTGGGTGCAAGACCCTCAATAAAGCCTTCCTTCTTAGAATACTTACAAGTGAACGGGGGGTTAGGTGGCGCGAAGCACTTAAGTACCTATTGACCCTTAGATGGCATTTTATAGCACATCGCCTTTCTATTCACTTAAATGTTCGTATTCTTCGAATTGTTGCTTATTGAGAGTATTTATCTATTCTTGCTTTATTTTGTTTGATCGATACACGTGTCAAGGACCGGAACGCCCCTCAACACGGTGTATTGCCTCGGCAATACTTATGGAGAATATGTAGATTGGTTGTTCTTATACGTATACGTATTTACTTATAATAATATATGGAAAATATTTTTGTATTTATGAGTTTTTAAAGAGAAAATACTATATGTACATAAAAACCGAGAGAATCCAATAATATATATTTTTGTTTGCTATCTCTTAGGAAAAAGATTGCTTTTTTGAATTTTTTATTTTTTTTGGTCAATTCTTTAGGAAAAGAATTGTTTTGTTAATTTTTTAGTTTTTATATATTTTTATATTTCTGATTTTTTATTTGTTTTTGATTTATGATACGTAAAAATAACGTTCACAAAGTGAACAGATCCCAAAAGCCAATGAAAACCGTCAATCGATAGTCTCTCGTGTAGTCAAAGAACCGGCAGCGGCGCCATTTGAAATTGAGTATAATGCAGTTTGTTTTTTCACAGTTCTTGCTAATGGAAAGTCCAACCAATTTCGGGTTTTTAACTGTTTTTGGTTGTTAAACTTGTTTGGATATTCTATTTGCTAATTCAACAAAGTCTTGCAAAAAGGAAAAATATTACCTACTTATATGTAAAACATCTTGCAAATACCAAGTTTTTATACAACTAAAATTCAAAATGTAAAATATGAAACTTAAAGGACTGAAAATGTAAATTCTAGGAAAGATAAATGCTTGAAATGTAAATTCTAACAAGTCTAGGGACTAAAAGTGTAAATCAGTTAACTAAAAGGATCAAATATGCAAAACTTATAACCAACTAACCAAAATGTAACAAACTTAACAACTTGCTAACTGAAATTAACAACTTTCAAAACTACAAGGGCTTAAAAATTGCAAACCCTAAAAACATTGAAGATTAGCCAAGTTTACACACTGTTTAAAACATCAAGGACCTAAATGCAATTTTTAAAACTATTTAAGCCAAAAACGGGTTTAGCATGAAAATAAGCTCGTTTGAGCTTATTTCTGAACCAAATTCAATGAGACAAGTTGCAAAACGTTTTAAATCCCAAATAAGCTACGTGTGTAAAAGGATTTTGGCTAAAGTTGTGAAATAAGCAAATGAGCACTTATCAATAAGCCCAAAATAAGCTATAGCAAAATCTAGACAATCACAACTTGATTTTCTTGATGAAACTGATTAAGCTACTCAAGTAATGAACAGGAAATCAAACTAGAACAATTTTCATCCAGAAATAAGCTAGAAAAATGAATTAAGCTGAAAAGAGCTTATCGTTGACCAAGCGTTGACCAACTTATTTTTCAAAAAGCTGAAACTTTCAAAAATCAAGTAACTCTATGTTTTAAGTGGATTTGTGAAGAAAAATGGCCATGTTTATGAAGAGGATTAGGAGATACAAATTTTCAGTTTCAATTTACAGAAACTTGCTTCAACTTTGCTTAACTGAATTTTGCTTATTCCTATTTGCTTATTGTAAACTGTAGAGAATGCTCTTGGAATCTAAATCTATATGATATAAGCTACAATTGAGAACAAATTTGGTACAATTTCATCAAGTAATGAATGAATTCTAGCCAAATCAAAATGACAAGTTCTAAATGATAAAACTGAATGAAATCAACCCAAACATTTTTATTGCCATTTGCCTTTTTGACTTTCTTTTTTACTTGTAAATGACTTGAAACACTTTATAACCACCTTTTGACTACAAATGAACTTTAAAACACCAGGACTCTATTCTTGAAAACTCTTTTTAAGCTAATCCCAAACACTCCTTTAACTGAGATTTCAAACTTTTGCAAAGACTTTTGAAGAACTGATTTGAGCTGAATCAAATGCTTTTGACTACCAAATTTGATACTCCAAATGAGATGATTTAAGACTAAAAGTGAGCACTAAGAACAGCAATGACCATACAAGATGCAATTACCAAATTTCTACTGAAAATAAGCTAAGACTAAGCTTAATCCAAAACTAAGAACAAGTAAACAAGGATAAGCTACAAGTAATCAAGATTCAAACAATTAGAAAATCTAAACAACTTTTATCATGCAAACATCAAGATTACACTATGAAAGGTAGCATGCATTTGACTTATTGAGTGGAACAAAAATAAGAACTTTTAAAACCTTTTGAAGTAAACCTTTGGGAAGAAGAGGAGCGTTGTGCTCTCTTAGCCTAGTGATAACCACCACCTTATCACTAGGACAACAATCAATCAATCAAATTCAGCTACAAATCAACAGAAATCATCAACATGCTTGGAATCTTCAAAAAACTATAGATTGAACTGAATTCTTCTCAAACAGCTAACAAACTTCTTCAAAGTAAGTTATGATCAAGGAATGATCATAACAAACACAATGCAGTAACACAAGTATCCAATAGCAGCAGGAAATGAGCAGTAATATGAAGAACAGATTTGGGGGGAAAGGATGAATTCAAATTTTATTAATGGAAAACGGTTACAAAGTTGTTAGAAGGTAAGTAACTAACTAACTAACTCAAGAGTTTGTCAGACTCTTGAGTAGCTAGGGTAAAAATGGAGGAAAGGGAAAGGAATAAAAAAACTATGTGTTTTTCTACAAATTGCTAACTGTTACAAATGAAGGCTAATCAATCTATTTATAGGCATGAAGGAGGAGTTTGTTGGGGTTGGTGACGTGTTGGGACCAATCCCAGCTCTCCACGTGGACAATTCTGCAAATTTCCTCTTCCAAGTATGAACACAAATTGGGCCTTTCTTCAATAGTTGATTTCATGTTAATTGACTTGTACCATTGTGTTCGTCTCTTCAAAATGATCAATTTTGGTGTTGACATCTCTTCATGAAATGGATTGTAGCTCAAACGCGATCCTGGCAAATATTTTTGATGAAGAAGATGCCACGTGTCATCACATGAATGGCTGAAAAAGCGTCACACGGATCACACTGTTGAGATTTTCTTCATTTAATGTGGCGACTGAGTGGGCAATAAATGAGGCTGAGTTGGTAATCCGTGTGATTTCTTTTCTCTCTTCTCATTGGCCAATTCTTGTACACATGCATTAAACTTGTGTAACTTTCCAATAATGGCAGTTTCAACCCTTGTACTTTGGCAGATTACATTAAAGGCTTGTAACTTTATTTCTTTGACACTTTAAGTCCTCCAAACTTCATCTTTGAGCAGGATTGACCCTTTGACTTTGTTGACTTGATAGTTGACCAATTTTGACTTTGATCTTGACTTTTTACAATATTTGCACTTTAGTCCCTCAACTTTGGCAATTTGTCAAGATAGGTCCTTGTACTTTAAAGTCTTGTCACTTTTGATCCTTCCTTGTCTTTTTCATCCATTTGAGCTTGATTTTTCCTTGTTTGCTTGAAAATGTATCCTTTTACCTACACAAGTGTACACAAACACAAACATACCACATAACACTGTTTTTGCAAGATAAATTGGTATTTTGCTTCATGTTTTAGGGTTATTTGTTGTTAAAAGGATATGAGTTTAAGCTCATATCAAAATCCCCTACACTTGAACATTGTCATGTCCTCATGCAATATTATATATTAAAGCTCAAATTTACATTTCCCTCATAATTAATCCACCTTGGCCATATGAGATGCATCTACACTACTCTAAACTAAATGATGCATGGTTTTAACTTTTAATAATGCAATGAACAAAATACAATTCTATCTATATCTTTTTGATTTTTCTTGAAATGGTTTTGATTGAAATAACTCATAAAGAATTCAATGGCTTAGATTAGAGCTTGGGTACCATGGACATTTATCACCCTCAAGTTTCACTTTCCCCATACCAAGCTTAAAAATGGGATCATTGCATTCACAAGTAAAAAGTGCATCAACTTATTCATGACAATTAAATGTGGAATCGGTTATTATTTGAGAAAATTGCTTGTGGGCAAATTTGTCATTATTCAAGTGAGAAGTATAAGAAATGTAAAATCCAAAAATAAGGAAGCACGGTTTTAATTTTAACACCCCCAAATTTACACGCAGCGGAATACATCTTTGGGTGCTAAACAATGATACAAAACACATAATTTATAAAGAACGACTCGAAAAGAGACGTTTTGAATTCATCGTTCCCAAAACATTTGTCAGAGTAGCGTAGTCCCAAGACATCGTAACCAAAGTACAACCAAAACAAAAGATTTAAATTGTTTTGAACAAAAGGAACGACAAACATTCAAAGAGTTTATATACAAAATAGTGCACAACATTCATTCCCGGGACTTCCAAGCTTCAGCCTTCTTGATTACCTGAAATACATGTGAGAAAATCATCAGCAAAAATGCCGAGTGAATCTATAGGTTTATATAATCATTTTTGAACACAAGCCAAGATTATAAGTTTGTGGCATGCTTATAAGCATCAGATAATAATTTGCATCAACAATAATAATTGTATTTAGCATAAATTGCAATAAGCTCATGGAACCGAGCCCTTAGACACTCCCTTAAGACGTCTGATAAGACAGGAGATTTATTAATTGTCATTTACCTCCAGATTATTGGTACATTGCCGTATACCTGACTTCTCAATACAATATGTTCAAACAGTGTGGAGGTCGGGCCTAAGCTTCTATGACAAGTCCACAAAAACTGAACCGGGGCGGCTTCCCCCATAGATCTATTAATTGTACTAGCGGTTAACCCATCATAGGTTAATTAACGGTCCATAATTGAGGTTTTAATAAAGGCAATCACTTAATGCAATTTAAAGGCAACCACGGGTCCATTCATAAAGGGACAAGCATACCATAAAAATCTTGTGTTCTAAGTTTACAAAACATGTATTCCCCCTCGCGGGTTTTAAAATATTTGAATGAGCTCAAACGAGGCTATAGACTCACCTTAGTACTTATTGTAGTTGAATTTCGTAAAAATACTATAAAGTTTAAACGCACACGAAAAATAAAAATATAATGACTCGATACGTAATTAAAACGATATCGTCGAAAATAATAAATATCGAAACGATCGATAACGAAATATAAAATTGTGGGCATCCGTCGGTATCGCGATCACTAGTAGTCCTCGTTGCTCGTCAAAATATTAAAATGAAATATTAAATATCGATTTCAACTTAAACCGTTAAACGTAATAATATTTAACGTCATAAATACTTCAAAAATATTTGAAAAGTAAGAATTAAATAATGACCTTATTTTGCGGGTTTTACATCCTCACCACCTTAGGAGAGCACCGTCCCGGGGCTTACTTCTCCTTAGGTCCGTCTACGAATAAATGTGGATACTTGCTCTTGAAGTAGTCCTCACGCTCCCAAGTGTATTCGGGTCCACGTCGGGAATTCCATCGCACTTTCACTATCGGGATCCGACTTTGCTTAAGCCGTTTCACCTCTCGATCCATAATCTCCACCGGTTCTTCAATAAAATGCAGCTTGTCGTCCAGTTGAATCTCCTCAAGTGGAATTATCAAATTCTCGTCCGCCAAACACCTCTTAAGGTTAGAAACGTGAAAAGTATTGTGAATAGCACTTAACTTCTCTGGCAATTCCAACTTATATGCCACAGGACCAACTCGATCAATAATCTTGAATGGACCAATATAACGTGGACTAAGCTTTCCTCGCTTGCCAAATCGAATTACTCCTTTCCAAGGTGATACTTTCAACATAACCATATCGCCAATATCAATTCCAATGGTTTTCTCCTTTTATCCGCATAACTCTTCTGCCTACTACAAGCGGTTAATAAACGATTCTTGATTTGCACGATCTTCTCAGTCGTTTCTCTAATCAATTCAGGACCCGTCAACTGACTTTCTCCAACCTCACACCAACCAACTGGTGATCTACACTTTCGCCCGTAAAGTGCTTCAAAAGGCGCAGCCTTAATGCTTGCATGATAACTGTTGTTGTATGAGAACTCCACCAAAGGTAAGTGTCGATCCCAACTACCTCCAAAATCCATTACACACGCTCGTAACATATCCTCCAAGGTCTGAATAGTCCTCTCACTTTGTCCGTCCGTTTCCGGATGATACGCAGTGCTCATATCCAACTGAGTCCCCAAAGCTCGCTGAAGCGATCTCCAAAACTCAGATGTGAACCGACTATCTCGATCAGAAATAATTGACAAAGGAACTCCATGTCTACAAACAACTTCCTTCAAATACAACCGAGTAAGTTTGTCTAAGTCATCAGTTTTCTTCATCGGCAAGAAATGAGCCGACTTAGTCAACCGATCAACAATCACCCAAATCGTATCATAACCACTAGAAGTTCTCGGAAGTCCCGAAACAAAATCCATAGTGATCCTCTCCCATTTCCATTCTGGAATTTCAGGTTGTTGCAGTAAACCCGAAGGTCTCTTGTGCTCAAACTTCACCTTCGCACACGTCAAGCATTTACTAACATAAGTAGCAATGTTAGCCTTCATATTCGGCCACCAGTAACATTTCTTTAAGTCTTGGTACATTTTATCCGATCCTGGGTGAATCGAATATTTAGACTTATGAGATTCGTGCATAATTAGATCGCGCAGTCCTCCATACACCGGTAACCACACACGATTCTCGAAATACCGAATTCCGTCATCGCGAATTTCGAATATAGGTGTCATCCTTCTACCCAAGTCTTCATCTCTCACATTCTCTTCCTTCATCGCCTTAGTTTGAGCTTTAAGTATTCGATTAGATAAATCAGAATAAGTTTTCATAGCTAAAGCTCTAACCCTTTTGGTTATTTCTCTGTCCTTCCTACTAAGTGCATCGGCAACTACATTCGCCTTGCCGGGATGGTAGCAAATTTGAATGTCGTAATCACTCAACAATTCTACCCATCTTCTCTGCCTCATATTGAGCTCCTTCTGATCTAGAATATGTTGCAGGCTTTTATGATCGGTATATACCACACTCTTTGTACCGTAGAGATAGTGTCTCCAAAGTCTAAGAGCAAAGACAACAGCTCCTAATTCCAAATCATGTGTAGTATAATTCTCCTCATGCTTCCTCAATTGACGAGATGCATACGCGATCACTTTCTCCCTTTGCATCAACACAGCACCAAAACCCTTACGCGATGCGTCACAATATACCACAAAGTCTTCAGCTCCGTCGGGCAAAGCCAAAATTGGTGCAGAACACAGCTTCCGCTTCAAAGTTTGGAACGCTTCTTCTTCTTCTGAACCCCATTCATACTTCTTGTTTTTCTCGGTAAGTCTAGTAAGAGGTTTAGAAATTAAAGAGAACCCTTCTATAAATCGCCGGTAGTATCCAGCTAATCCCAGGAATTGTCTAACTTCAGTCGGGGTCGTAGGCGTAGCCCAATCTCTAATAGCTTCAATTTTGGAAGGATCAACATGAACACCGCTACTATCGATCACGTGCCCAAGAAATTGGACTGAATCCAACCAAAAATCACACTTGGAGAATTTCGCATACAACTTCTCCTCCTTCAACAACTCCAAAATAATCTTCAAATGACCTTCATGCTCCTCCCGACTTTTGGAATAAATCAGGATATCGTCGATAAATACAATCACAAACTTGTCGAGGTATGGTTTACACACACGATTCATTAAGTCCATGAATACCGCAGGTGCGTTAGTTAACCCAAACGGCATTACTTGAAATTCAAAGTGTCCATAACGCGTCCGAAAAGCTGTAATAGGTATGTCCTCCTCTTTAACACGAAGTTGATGATAACCCGATCTCAAGTCGATCTTCGAGTACACACACGAGCCTTGAAGTTGATCGAACAAATCATCGATCCTAGGAAGTGGATAACGATTTTTAATAGTTAACTTGTTCAACTCTCGGTAGTCTATGCACATTCGGAACGATCCGTCCTTTTTCTTTACGAACAATACTGGAGCTCCCCAAGGTGACGAACTTGGTCTAATGAAACCCTTCTCCATTAACTCCTTTAACTGATCTGCCAACTCCTTCAACTCAGACGGTGCCAAACGATAAGGTGCACGCGCCACCGGTGCAGCTCCCGGCACTAGATCAATCTTGAATTCGACTTCTCGCTGAGGCGGAAGCCCTGGCAAGTCATCGGGAAATACTTCAGGAAAATCACGAATGACCGGAACATCTTCCACACGCCTAACCGGTAGTTCCTTCTCCACTACTTGAGCCAAGAACAGGTGACAACCTCTTTCTACATATTTCTTCGCCTTGATACAAGATATCACCGTCAGACGAGATCTACCGACATCACCTTTAACTACTAACACCTTACCCTTAACCGGTATGTGAACAACTTTCTCCCCACATACAATTACCGCATCATGAGCAACCAACCAATCCATACCAACAATCACATCAAATGAACCCAACTCTATCGGCATCAAATCGATTTCAAACAAATGATTTGCTAATTTCAAAGGACACTTCTTAAATATAGTGGTAGTACTAACTAATTGTCCATCAGCTAACTCGACCTCATAACTAGTATTTAGGCTTGTTGGCTCAATATCTATTAAACGACTAAAGGAAGTGCTTATAAAGCTCCTATCAGATCCTGAGTCAAACAACACACTAGCATAACGATGGTTGAGTAAGAACGTACCCGTCACCACATTTGGACCTTGTGCCTGATCCGCATCCTTAACAACATAAACTGCCCCAGCAGTTTCACCTGCTTTCCTGTTCTTCCACTTTGGACATTGAGGACGAAAATGATCACGCTCTCCACATTCGAAGCAAGTCTTGATCGGAATAGCATTCGCTCCAGTAGCAGGAACCCTTGTCTTACATTTCTCCGCAGCATGACCAACCTTTCCACATTTGGTGCACCTTGGTGGACAATTACCAAAGTGACAAACACCACAACTCTTACATTTCTGAGCTGGTCCCCCTTGGTCAGTATTATCATTCTTGTTAGTTGCAGCTCTAGCCCCATCATTTCTCTTCTGATTGTACTGCCTATGGCGGTTACCACCTTGATTACCACTCTGAGAATTCTCCCATTTCCTTTTACTACCCTCAGCAGCTCTCTCAGCCCTATCTTGAACTTTCTGCCCCATGAGTGTATGAGCCATTCTTACAGTCTCCACAAAGTTCTTGGGTCGAGATGAAGTTGTCTCACCTTTAATGTACCCAGGCAACCCTTTGATGTATTGATCCATCTTTTTCTTCTCAGTAGCAAAAGCATCTGGACAAAGCAAAACCAACTCATTGAATCGGCTAGTATATGCAGCAATGTTGTTATCTTTCAACTTCAGATGCCTCAACTCATCCTCCAAAGCAGATAACTCTTCTTCTGGACAGAACTCCTCTTTCAACAACCTTTTAATTTCATCCCAAGGTTTCTTGTTTGCAGCTTCTAAACCAACTGTAGCAACTTGAGTCTTCCACCAGCTTAAAGCTCGATCCTTAAAAGTAGCAACTGCGAACTTAACCTTGTTCCTTTCTGAGCAATCACTAATCTCAAATGTTGTTTCCGTTTTCTCAATCCACCTGAATAATTCCAGTGCTCCACCAGTTCCTTGAAATGTAGTAGGTCCACACTTCATGTATCCAGCAAAAGTACATTCTTTAACCGCAGCAGCAGCCTGAGCAACCTCATCCGCAGGATTCTCAGCTGCACCCGCTCCTCCAGCCGCTGCACCTCCAGCAGGTTCACCTTCACCTTCAGTACCCGAACCTCCAGAGCCACCTGCTCCTTCAGTGTTAACACGCGCAGCTCTATCCGCAGCTAATGCTTTCGCAACTTCTTCAGCAACTAGCCTTGCAATGGCATCATTTGTCATTCTCCTTGGTGGCATGATTCTGTCACATCACAAAGAGAAACGATAAAATGAATGAGTTAATTGTATTCATGGTATAGTCATATCATGTACAAAATCAATCATCAAATGCGTACACATTATCAATACAAGGATTCACAATCATTATAAGGATCAAAGGAAACTATTATCATCGATCAACAAGGAATGATCTTAAAGACAAATAGAGTACAACGACACTAAATAATAAACACTAGTCACGTGGGGATCCACATGGCTTAGTTGACTGTGTCTCGCTTGCAGTAGTGAAACATGCTTCCTCCTCATCGAAGACGAAATTTGACGGTGGTAAATTTCACAAAATAGGTATAAGGTCATAATAAAATGAAATAGAATAATTTCCAAAATTTAAATAAATATAGAAAATCCTTCAAAATAATTACAGGAAAATTCCAGAAATTTATTTAAGTAAATCATTAATAAATGATAACTCTTATCGAAAAGTTTAACGATATCAATATATATATCGATAAAGGATTATAGTATTTATTTAGAAATACTTAGCAATAAGGCATACATAATAATGTATACTAAAGTTGTAATCCCAGAAGTAGCTTGAACCTGAAGTCACGCGAAATCATGTGCACCGACTCTTTGAAAAATAAAAACCGACAGTTATAGTTTAGGTTTTTAGAAAAAGACCTAGTTCTCTATAACTCATGGCTCTGGTACCAATCTTTAACACCCCCAAATTTACACGCAGCGGAATACATCTTTGGGTGCTAAACAATGATACAAAACACATAATTTATAAAGAACGACTCGAAAAGAGACGTTTTGAATTCATCGTTCCCAAAACATTTGTCAGAGTAGCGTAGTCCCAAGACATCGTAACAAAAGTACAACCAAAACAAAAGATTTAAATTGTTTTGAACAAAAGGAACGACAAACATTCAAAGAGTTTATATACAAAATAGTGCACAACATTCATTCCCGAGACTTCCAAGCTTCAGCCTTCTTGATTACCTGAAATACATGTGAGAAAATCATCAGCAAAAATGCCGAGTGAATCTATAGGTTTATATAATCATTTTTGAACACAAGCCAAGATTATAAGTTTGTGGCATGCTTATAAGCATCAGATAATAATTTGCATCAACAATAATAATTGTATTTAGCATAAATTGCAATAAGCTCATGGAACCGAGCCCTTAGACACTCCCTTAAGACGTCTGATAAGACAGGAGATTTATTAATTGTCATTTACCTCCAGATTATTGGTACATTGCCGTATACCTGACTTCTCAATACAATATGTTCAAACAGTGTGGAGGTCGGGCCTAAGCTTCTATGACAAGTCCACAAAAACTGAACCGGGGCGGCTTCCCCCATAGATCTATTAATTGTACTAGCGGTTAACCCATCATAGGTTAATTAACGGTCCATAATTGAGGTTTTAATAAAGGCAATCACTTAATGCATATTAAAGGCAACCACGGGTCCATTCATAAAGGGACAAGCATACCATAAAAATCTTGTGTTCTAAGTTTACAAAACATGTATTCCCCCTCGCGGGTTTTAAAATATTTGAATGAGCTCAAACGAGGCTATAGACTCACCTTAGTACTTATTGTAGTTGAAGACAATCGCCGACGATAGTAGATGCCCAATAATCACGATAACCGCAACCTAGCAAATAAGGCGCGTACTTTAATAATAGACTCGAGAATAAACGATACTTAATAAAATCAAACTCGAACTCATAAAACCACAATACACTCGCAAGTAAACGATATAAATAACTTTATTATACTTCACTACTCATTTACTTTACCATTTTATACTTTTAACAAAATCCACCGGTACATACTACATGTACTAGCTTATTTACCCCTTTTAAACTTGTCGACCGTTTATGAAACGACTCAAAAAGCTAACTTACTATATATAGAAAGTCCTCCTACAAGTTTATCAATTTAAATTACTTTTAAAGTCCTTTACTCGACTCATTTTCAAACCACAAAATCCGGACAGATTTGCGTTAATTTTTCGTACGACCGCTTTAACTTATTTAAACGACTCCGTTAACAAAAACGACACTCGGATTTTAAAGTAAACTCAACCTAATATATAAATACCTCATTATCAGTAGGTTACACATTTTAAAACTTCTATTTAGAGTCCCCGGGATTCGATCCAAATATCGACAACAACTATATGTAGTGTCGATACTCGTCTCCCGGTACACGATCATTCAAAACACCATAACTTCGCGCTCATTTTGAGTTAGAAGCTCTACCTTATATAAAATCGAAGCTAAGGAAATTATCTACAACCCTAGACTATAAGTTTAGTCATTTTCAAAACATAAAAATTCGGATTTCTCAGTTTACTTACTGCTATAAAATGGGTACCAAAAACTTGTACAAAATCAACTTTTTGACCACAACCAACCATAGAAATGGTCATTCCTATACTCTAATATCATCATACATCCACCATAACATCAAAATCATAACAAAAATAAAAATCTTTGGATCAAAATATAATTTTTAACAAGATTTCTAGCAAGAATCCCCATGGATCATGCTAAAAACACCATGCATGACCATGGCTTCCACCTACCAACATCATAAAAATAAAAAGTGCTTGCATGTGTAAAATTTTTATACCTTTGTGATCCTTGATCAAAAATAAAGATGGGTCTATGCTTGGTTTAGCTAGATTCAACCTAAATCTTGAGATAAATTGAAAAATGTTTGGATTTGGTGTGGGTTTGATGTTTCGGCAAAAGCAAGAAAGAAAGAGAGAGAGAAAAAAAAATTTGGAAGTGAAAAGTGTATGTGTGTGTGTGTTTATTTTATTTAAATTTTAGTTAGTGGGGTGAGGGCTTTTGTGCAATTTGGCAAGAGTTTTGGGTTTAAAATGCAAATAATTAGCAAAAAGGTGGGAAATTGTCACTAGTCAATTTTTGAAAATATTTACGGGACTCGGGTTTCGTAAAAATTTTCAAAAATTGACTAGTGACAATTTCCCACCTTTTTGCTAATTATTTGCATTTTAAACCCAAAACTCTTGCCAAATTGCACAAAAGCCCTCACCCCACTAACTAAAATTTAAATAAAATAAACACACACACACATACACTTTTCACTTCCAAATTTTTTTTTCTCTCTCTCTTTCTTTCTTGCTTTGATATAAGGTAGAGCTTCTAACTCAAAACGAGCGCGAAGTTATGGTGTTTTGAATGATCGTGTACCGGGAGACGAGTATCGACACTACATATAGTTGTTGTCGATATTTGGATCGAATCCCGGGGACTCTAAATAGAAGTTTTAAAATGTGTAACCTACTGATAATGAGGTATTTATATATTAGGTTGAGTTTACTTTAAAATCCGAGTGTCGTTTTTGTTAACGGAGTCGTTTAAATAAGTTAAAGCGGTCGTACGAAAAATTAACGCAAATCTGTCCGGATTTTGTGGTTTGAAAATGAGTCGAGTAAAGGACTTTAAAAGTAATTTAAATTGATAAACTTGTAGGAGGACTTTCTATATATAGTAAGTTAGCTTTTTGAGTCGTTTCATAAACGGTCGACAAGTTTAAAAGGGGTAAATAAGCTAGTACATGTAGTATGTACCGGTGGATTTTGTTAAAAGTATAAAATGGTAAAGTAAATGAGTAGTGAAGTATAATAAAGTTATTTATATCGTTTACTTGCGAGTGTATTGTGGTTTTATGAGTTCGAGTTTGATTTTATTAAGTATCGTTTATTCTCGAGTCTATTATTAAAGTACGCGCCTTATTTGCTAGGTTGCGGTTATCGTGATTATTGGGCATCTACTATCGTCGGCGATTGTCTTCAACTACAATAAGTACTAAGGTGAGTCTATAGCCTCGCTTGAGCTCATTCAAATATTTTAAAACCCGCGAGGGGGAATACATGTTTTGTAAACTTAGAACACAAGATTTTTATGGTATGCTTGTCCCTTTATGAATGGACCCGTGGTTGCCTTTAAATTGCATTAAGTGATTGCCTTTATTAAAACCTCAATTATGGACCGTTAATTAACCTATGATGGGTTAACCGCTAGTACAATTAATAGATCTATGGGGGAAGCCGCCCCGGTTCAGTTTTTGTGGACTTGTCATAGAAGCTTAGGCCCGACCTCCACACTGTTTGAACATATTGTATTGAGAAGTCAGGTATACGGCAATGTACCAATAATCTGGAGGTAAATGACAATTAATAAATCTCCTGTCTTATCAGACGTCTTAAGGGAGTGTCTAAGGGCTCGGTTCCATGAGCTTATTGCAATTTATGCTAAATACAATTATTATTGTTGATGCAAATTATTATCTGATGCTTATAAGCATGCCACAAACTTATAATCTTGGCTTGTGTTCAAAAATGATTATATAAACCTATAGATTCACTCGGCATTTTTGCTGATGATTTTCTCACATGTATTTCAGGTAATCAAGAAGGCTGAAGCTTGGAAGTCCCGGGAATGAATGTTGTGCACTATTTTGTATATAAACTCTTTGAATGTTTGTCGTTCCTTTTGTTCAAAACAATTTAAATCTTTTGTTTTGGTTGTACTTTGGTTACGATGTCTTGGGACTACGCTACTCTGACAAATGTTTTGGGAACGATGAATTCAAAACGTCTCTTTTCGAGTCGTTCTTTATAAATTATGTGTTTTGTATCATTGTTTAGCACCCAAAGATGTATTCCGCTGCGTGTAAATTTGGGGGTGTTAAATTAATCCTAAGTAATCCTCTCATCCATTACTTGAAAAACCGCTCACAATTAATATAAGTCCGTTTTAAGAGTAATAAGTCATTCGCCTTATGTGTAAAATCCTCATGTCATGCTTTCACAAGTAGCTACACACTCGCTAAGGAAAGAAAAATAAAACTCACGCAATAATTTACATCCGCCATCTTTTTGAGACTTTGGATCTTCAACCCCGTAACCCGTCAAGGCAATATTGGATTGGAGCAATCTATTGAATCCCCGCAACCCGTCAAGGTAATATTGGAACTCAATAGTCACTATAATTAACACCACACTGCCCCTCTTAGGAGTCTTGCATTATTTTTTTCTTTTTCTTTCTTTTTCTTTTCTTTTTTTTTCTAGCCACTCATTTTTTTTCATAAGCCGCTCTTATTTTTCTTTATTCCTCACAAAGAAATTTGAAAAGAAGAAAAGGAAAAACACCCGCTAAATATGCAGCATGATATAAGTCTATTACACATAAAACGTGCTAACTTAGAATCTTAAGACGTACTCATATCAACCATAAATGATTAGCCATAAATGCATAAGAGATTACAAACCAATTAAAACCGTACTTGATTATTTATTAACAATTATATACATGCGAAGAAATAGAGGTAAAGAAGAAAAGGGTTTAGCCACAAGTAATTGCCATGAAGTCTATCTAGCCCTTTTATACTTGCTTCAACTCTATCATTTCCCATTCTCCACAAATTTAAAATCTCAAATAATGAAATTGGTGGATGCTTAGACTAATAGACCAATGAAGGACTACATGGTTAAGGATACTAGCTAGAGAATGCTAAGATAAGCAAACTCGGGTTGAGTCAAAATATCCATGGTGGGCCTAATATGTCAAAGAAGTCTAAACTTGTTAAAACCATGTTTTATTATATTTTTTTCCTTTTTATACATTTTTGATGAAACATAAAGAAGAAATATATACAATGCAAATGTGTTATGCAAACATGATTGATGCAAAAATTATGAATGCATGTTTTTGTTGGCCAAAGTAGATCAAAAATTTGAAAAATGTTGAAAATTCAATTTTCCATGTTATCATGCAAGACAATGACAAGTTCTAGGTAAGGTCACTTCGATAGAAGACCCCCCTACACTTAAGCTAAACATTGTCCTCAATGTTTAAGAGCATGGAAGTATAAAAACTTCCCCTACACTTATGACAATGAATAGACTTTGCTTAACCCAAGTTAAGGAAAGGACAACTATTAGTGAAATCATGTTTAAGCATAAGGTGTCAATGAAAAATCACTATAGTAACGAAGTGAACCGGATACAAGGGCCTCCTCCATAAGCTCCAAAGCATGAGATGAGTGAGCAACCCTACAAACAATCATGAAGACAAAAGAAGGTCTCCCCTACACTTATCTCCAAGTCTATACCTTTATTTCTAACCTACAACACTCTAAACCTAGTTATACGATGCTTGAGTTAATGAGTCTCTAGCTCGACTCGTCCCTCAATGAATTAATTCATGGGGAAAATGGGGACCTCTTGGACCATTTCAACGGAAATGTCCTCCCCAAAGTAATGTTTAACACGGTGACCATTCACTTTAAAATTTGGACCATCGGGTTGGGACAACTCAAGAGTTCCATATGGAAACACTTGAGCAATAGTGAATGGACCGGACCATCTCGACTTAAGCTTGCCCGCAAAAAGCTTCAATCTTGAGTTAAAGAGGACAACCGGCTCTCCAACTTTGAACTCACGATTCTTGATCTTAGCATCATGCAATTTCTTAGTCTTTTCCTTGTAAAGCAAAGAATTCTCATAGGCATTGGCTCTCAACTCATCCATCTCATTGAGTTGATCTTTCCTATGTGAACCGGCTTGGTTTAAATCAAAGTTAGCCCACTTGAGAGCCCAAGATGCCTTATGTTCTAACTCAAATGGGAGGTGGCACGCTTTTCCATAGACAAGCCTATAAGGCGTACAACCAATTGGAGTTTTAAAAGCCGTCCTAAACGCCCACAAAGCATCATAAAGCTTATCCGACCAAGAAGCTCGATGCTCTCCCACCGTTCTCTCTAAAATTCTCTTTAAACCACGATTTGTGACCTCGGTTTGACCATTTGTTTGAGGGTGATACGCGGTAGAATTTCTATGATTCACTCCATATTTCTTCATAACTCTCGTGAATTGATCATTACAAAAATGCGCACCACGATCACTTATGATGGCCCGAGGTACACCAAATCTAGCAAACAATTGTTTCAAAAACTTTACAACCACTCTAGCATCATTGGTAGGTAAGGCTTTAGCCTCCACCCATTTGGACACATAATCCACCGCCACAAGTATATACTTGTTTCCCTTAGAGGATGAAAAAGGTCCCATGAAATCCATGCCCCATACATCAAATATCTCACACTCTTGGATAAAATTTTGTGGCATCTCATCACGTTGTGTAATTTTTCCTTGTCTTTGACAAACATCACAAAATTTCACCATTTCATGGGCATCTTTGTAAATGGAAGGCCAATAGTAACCCGAATCAAAGACTTTCTTGGCGGTGTAGTTAGGCCCAAAATGTCCACCCGTAGGTCCTTTATGACACGCCTCTAAGATCTTAAATGCCTCGGGCCCATCTACACACCGTCTAATGATTTGGTCCGCACATTGCCTAAAAAGATATGGATCATCCCAAAAGTAATACTTAACTTCCTTAAGAAACTTTTTCTTTTGTTGATAAGTAAGACCCTCAATAAGCACATTGCCCACAAGATAGTTTGCGATATCCGCAAACCAAGGTGTGGCATCCTCTTGGGAAGAGATAGACATGAGCTCCACTAATGGAAAGGATTCATTGATTTCTTGGTGTGGGAAATCTCCTTGAAAAGGATGCTCAAGTCTACTCAAATGATCCGCCGCTAAATTCTCGGCCCCTTTCTTATCACGAATCTCTATCTTAAACTCTTGAAGCAACAAAACCCATCTCAAAAGCCTAGGCTTAGCATCTTGTTTTGTCATAAGATACTTGAGAGCGGAATGATCCGTATACACTATGGTTTTGGAAACCACAAGATATGGTCTAAACTTCTCAAAAGCATATACTATAGCAAGCAACTCTTTTTCCGTGGTAGTGTAATGAAGTTGTGCACCAGTCATGGTTTTACTCGCATAGTGTATAGGTTGAAAATGCTTATTAACTCTTTGTCCTTAGACGGCCCCCACCGCATAATCACTAGCGTCACACATAAGCTCAAAAGGTAATTCCCAATTTGGAGAAACCAAAACGGGAGCCTTTGTCAATTTTTCCTTAAGAGTCTTAAAAGAGTCTAAACAATCTTGGTTAAAAATGAAAGGAGCCTCTTTCTCCAAGAGGTGAGTCATCGGTCTAGCTATCTTAGAAAAATCTTGTATAAAGCGCCTATAAAATCCCGCATGACCTAAGAAACTCCTCACACCTTTAACCGAGGTGGGTGGGGGAAGCTTAGCAATCACATCAATTTTAGCTCGATCAACTTCTAATCCTTTATTGGATATCTTGTGTCCTAAAACAATCCCCTCTTTCACCATAAAGTGACATTTCTCCCAATTAAGCACCAAACGTGTTTCCTCACAACGCTTAAGCATTCTCTCAAGATTGGTGAGACATGAGCTAAATGAGTTTCCAAATACGGAAAAGTCATCCATAAAAACCTCCATGGTTTGCTCTATCATGTCATGGAAAATCGCCATCATGCACCTTTGAAACGTCCCCGGTGCATTACATAAGCTAAAAGGCATCCTCATGTAAGCAAATGTACCGTAGGGACAAGTGAATGTGGTCTTTTCTTGATCCTTAGGGTCAATGGGTATTTGGAAATAACCCGAAAAGCCATAAAGAAAACAATAGTACTCATTTCCCGCTAAGCGTTCAAGCATTTGATCCATAAAGGGAAGCGGGAAATGGTCTTTCCTAGTTGCCTCATTGAGTTTTCTACAATCAATGCAAACTCTCCAACCGGTCACAAGTCTCGTGGGAATAAGCTCATTGTTCTCATTAGGCACCACGGTGATTCCACCCTTCTTTGGAACACAATGAACCGGGCTAACCCATGGAGAGTTGGAAATGGGATAAATCATACCCGCATCTAAGTGTTTAATCACTTCTTTCTTAATAACCTCATGGATTTTTGGGTTAACTCTCCTTTGGTTTTGAATGGCGGGTTTATAGTCATCCTCCATAAGGATTTTGTGTGTACAAAAATGTGGATCAATTCCCCTTATGTCGGATATTTTCCATGCTAAAGCTTGCTTATGTTTCTTAAGAACTTCAATAAGTTGCTCTTTCTCATCCTCTTTCAACTCTTTAGCAATAATCACCGGTAATTGGTCTTTTCCTTCTAAGAAAGCATATTCTAAGTGGGATGGAAGGTCCTTAAGTTCAATGGGAGGTGGACTCTCTATGGAAGGTTTTACTATGGAAGGTTCCTCAATAGTAATCTCTTGTGGAATAGGAGAAGAAATAGGGTCCTCATTGAGCAACTTTTGGATTGTAAGAATATCTTCTTCCCAATTAATGGGAGAATCATCATCACCAAGAAAGTTTGACTCAAATTCCTCCAAGAGGAAATCACTCTCTCCAAAAGGTGTTAAAGAGGGAGCAATTGAGGCCACGGTTTCAACAAGAGGCATCTCATCACTAGCACTCTTACAAGCATCATGAAAGTGTTCATTACACACTTCATCTAGCACATCCACAATGTTAATAGTCTCACAATGTCTAGACTCCTTAACCTCTTTCCTATCACAAACTTTCCCTAACTTAAACACCACTCTCTCATCTTCTACTCTCATAATTAATTCTCCTTCCGCCACATCTATCAAGGTACGACCCGTTCTCAAAAACGGTCTACCAACAATCAAAGGCACTCTAGGATCCATGTCATAATCAACCACTACAAAGTCGGCCGGAAAGGTAAACTTATCCACACCTACAAACACATCTTCCGCTATACCTATGGGGTGAGCTATGGTTCGGTTGGCTAGTTCAAGAGTCATCCTAGTGGGAGTGAGCTCGGGAAGAGATTGTTGTTTCCAAACCGATAAAGGCATGAGGTTTATGCTCGCCCCTAGATCCGCCAAAGCCATGCAATTTTCAACACCGGGAAAATTACAAGGTATCAAGAAGCGCCCCGGATCTCCAAGTTTTGTTGGTAAGGTTTTAAGTAACACCGCGGAACAATTTTCATTAAGGGATGTGTTGGGCAAATAAACCAATGTTTCTTTGTTTGAGAGCAAATCCTTGAACATCTTAGCAAACTTTGGCATATAAGCAAGAGCTTCCGCAAAGGATATATTGATGTTGAGTTGCTTAAACATCCTTAAGAAATTGGAGACTTGGATGTCATCCTTGTTCTTTAACTTGTCCTTTTTCAACCTTGAAGGATATGGAAGAGTAGGTTTTGGTGTAGGTGGAAGAGGTGTAGTAGTGGAAGATTTGTCTTTGTTAGCTTCTCCATTGGGAAATGTGGAAGGTAAAGGAGAAGTAGGAGGTGGTTGAGAAGGTGTGTTTGAGTGAATAGGAGCATTTTGAGGAGGAAAAGTAGAAGTAGAAGGCTTGTCACAAGTAGGAGCACAAGTGGATTGAACAATAGTAGGTTTAGGAGGTGAAGGATCCTTTGTTGTTGTTCCACTCCTTGTTGTAATAGCATTGACATTGGCCCTAGGGTTTGTTTGTGTGTGGAAGGTAAAGCCCCTTGTGGTCTTTGATTTATTGCCACTAAAACCCTATTGATTTGGTCATCCAACGTACGTTTCATTTGGTCATTCATTCTCTTCTCAATTTCACGCATTTTCTTGTCAACATACTCTTGAGTCTCTTGCATCCCATATCCTTGATTTTGAAATTGAGGGTAAGCTTGATTTGGAATTGGAGCATATGCTTGATTGGGGATAAATGGAAGTGGTTGATTAAATCCTTGTTGTGGTGGATAAAAGGTATTTCCTTGATGTTGAACATTGTTGGGTGCCTTGTAGTTATTTCCTTGGTAAGGTGGTCTTTGCCCTTGATTCCTTGGTAAAATTTGAGGAGGATTTTGTGGAATTTGGGTGGGTGGTTGGGGTGGGAATCCGGGTGGAGTAAGATAGTTTTGGGATTTGTAAGAAAGGTTATTTGGATTGATATTAGGCTTGAAGTGTTCACGATGTTCCTCTTGGTAAGCATAGCATTCCCCTTGATACCCTTGCACCTTATCACATTGTTCATAAGAATGGGGACCTCCACAAGTAACACAAGAAATGGTAATGGCATTCACATTATTTGAAGAATTGTTCAATGAAACGGTCTTAAAGGCTTGAACTATCTCGTGAGTCATTTCTTGTTGTCCTTGTTTGACTTGTTGAAGGATCTCTTTAAGAAGTTGGTTGTCACAAGGAGTTTGAGAATTGTTTTGGATAACATGAACCTTTTCTTCAAATGGATTGTTTGTTTGAACCATTGCTTTAGTCTCAATGATATCCAAAGCCTCTTGATATGAATATTCCCTCCCGCGGAAGCATTGAGTGAATCTTGGTGGTGAGATTTAAGGCCATCATAGAAGAGGTTGATTTGATGAACTTGATCCAATCCATGATTAGGGCATCGCCTCAATAACTCACTATACTCTTCCCAAGAATCACTAAAGGATTGACTAGGTTTTTGTTGAAAGCCCATAATTAAAGTCCTCAAAGCCATAGTCTTATGTGGAGGAAAGAACTTGTTCAAAAACTTAGTGGTGAAACCATCCCATGTGGTGATACTATCGGGTGGTTGGGTGTCTAACCAATGCTTAGCAATTCCCTCTAAGGAAAATGACACTAACATCAACCTAATCACCTCATGTGGAACCCCATTATGCTTAATGGTATTGCAAAGAGAAAGGAATCTCTTAAGGTGAGCATGAGGATCCTCATTCTTGTTACCAAATAAAGGTGATTGTGAAACCATATTGATCATAGATGTATGTAGCTCAAATGTGTTTGCGGGAAAGTCGGGAATCTTAATGGCACTAGCATATCCATGAATGTTGGTTTGCATACGTTCATACAAAGAGCGATTATCAATAGCCATGACGTCTTGTGGTGGAGTCAAAGCACGATTCTCGTGATCGGCTTGGTGGACGATGGTAGTCTTTCTCTTTCTCTTTTTCTTCCTTTTCGGAGGAAGAGGTTGTACACCAATCGGTATTTGTGCACGCCCGCGAGTGAGCATGCAACTCAATACGAGGAATGAGAGAGAAGCTCTCGTGTGACTTTGAAGAGAAATGGATTATCCTCTTCGAGTTTCAATATTAAATATCCACAAGAAAATAACAATATACGTATGTACTACTTGGGTGCAAGACCCTCAATAAAGCCTTCCTTCTTAGAATACTTACAAGTGAACGGGGGGTTAGGTGGCGCGAAGCACTTAAGTACCTATTGACCCTTAGATGGCATTTTATAGCACATCGCCTTTCTATTCACTTAAATGTTCGTATTCTTCGAATTGTTGCTTATTGAGAGTATTTATCTATTCTTGCTTTATTTTGTTTGATCGATACACGTGTCAAGGACCGGAACGCCCCTCAACACGGTGTATTGCCTCGACAATACTTATGGAGAATATGTAGATTGGTTGTTCTTATACGTATACGTATTTATTTATAATAATATATGGAAAATATTTTTGTATTTATGAGTTTTTAAAGAGAAAATACTATATGTACATAAAAACCGAGAAAATCCAATAATATATATTTTTGTTTGCTATCTCTTAGGAAAAAGATTGCTTTTTTGAATTTTTTTTTTTTTTTGGGCAATTCTTTAGGAAAAGAATTGTTTTGTTAATTTTTTAGTTTTTATATATTTTTATATTTCTGATTTTTTATTTGTTTTTGATTTATGATACGTAAAAATAACGTTCACAAAGTGAACGGATCCCAAAAGCCAATGAAAACCGTCAATCGATAGTCTCTCGTGTAGTCAAAGAACCGGCAGCGGCGCCATTTGAAATTGAGTATAATGCAGTTCGTTTTTTCACAGTTCTTGCTAATGGAAAGTCCAACCAAATTCGGGTTTTTAACTGTTTTTGGTTGTTAAACTTGTTTGGATATTCTATTTGCTAATTCAACAAAGTCTTGCAAAAAGGAAAAATATTACCTACTTATATGTAAAACATCTTGCAAATACCAAGTTTTTATACAAGTAAAATTCAAAATGTAAAATATGAAACTTAAAGGACTGAAAATGTAAATTCTAGGAAAGATAAATGCTTGAAATGTAAATTCTAACAAGTCTAGGGACTAAAAGTGTAAATCAGTTAACTAAAAGGATCAAATATGCAAAACTTATAACCAACTAACCAAAATGTAACAAACTTAACAACTTGCTAACTGAAATTAACAACTTTCAAAACTACAAGGGTTTAAAAATTGCAAACCCTAAAAACATTGAAGATTAGCCAAGTTTACACACTGTTTAAAACATCAAGGACCTAAATGCAATTTTTAAAACTATTTAAGCCAAAAACGGGTTTAGCATGAAAATAAGCTCGTTTGAGCTTATTTCTGAACCAAATTCAATGAGACAAGTTGCAAAACGTTTTAAATCCCAAATAAGCTACGTGTGTAAAAGGATTTTGGCTAAAGTTGTGAAATAAGCAAATGAGCACTTATCAATAAGCCCAAAATAAGCTATAGTAAAATCTAGACAATCACAACTTGATTTTCTTGATGAAACTGATTAAGCTACTCAAGTAATGAACGGGAAATCAAACTAGAACAATTTTCATCCAGAAATAAGCTAGAAAAATGAATTAAGCTGAAAAGAGCTTATCGTTGACCAACTTATTTTTCAAAAAGCTGAAACTTTCAAAAATCAAGTAACTCTATGTTTTAAGTGGATTTGTGAAGAAAAATGGCCATGTTTATGAAGAGGATTAGGAGATACAAATTTTCAGTTTCAATTTACAGAAACTTGCTTCAACTTTGCTTAACTGAATTTTGCTTATTCCTATTTGCTTATTGTAAACTGTAGAGAATGCTCTTGGAATCTAAATCTATATGATATAAGCTACAACTGAGAACAAATTTGGTACAATTTCATCAAGTAATGAATGAATTCTAGCCAAATCAAAATGACAAGTTCTAAATGATAAAACTGAATGAAATCAACCCAAACATTTTTATTGCCATTTGCCTTTTTGACTTTCTTTTTGACTTGTAAATGACTTGAAACACTTTATAACCACCTTTTGACTACAAATGAACTTTAAAACACCAGGACTCAATTCTTGAAAACTCTTTTTAAGCTAATCCCAAACACTCCTTTAACTGAGATTTCAAACTTTTGCAAAGACTTTTGAAGAACTGATTTGAGCTGAATCAAATGCTTTTGACTACCAAATTTGATACTCCAAATGAGATGATTTAAGACTAAAAGTGAGCACTAAGAACAGCAATGACCATACAAGATGCAATTACCAAATTTCTACTGAAAATAAGCTAAGACTAAGCTTAATCCAAAACTAAGAACAAGTAAACAAGGATAAGCTACAAGTAATCAAGATTCAAACAATTAGCAAATCTAAACAACTTTTATCATGCAAACATCAAGATTACACTATGAAAGGTAGCATGTATTTGACTTATTGAGTGGAACAAAAATAAGAACTTTTAAAACCTTTTGAAGTAAACCTTTGGGAAGAAGAGGAGCGCTGTGCTCTCTTAGCCTAGTGATAACCACCACCTTATCACTAGGACAACAATCAATCAATCAAATTCAGCTACAAATCAACAGAAATCATCAACATGCTTGGAATCTTCAAAAAACTATGGATTGAACTGAATTCTTCTCAAACAGCTAACAAACTTCTTCAAAGTAAGTTATGATCAAGGAATGATCATAACAAACACAATGCAGTAACACAAGTATCCAATAGCAGCAGGAAATGAGCAGTAATATGAAGAACAGATTTGGCGGGAAAGGATGAATTCAAATTTTATTAATGGAAAACGGTTACAAAGTTGTTAGAAGGTAAGTAACTAACTAACTAACTCAAGAGTTTGTCAGACTCTTGAGTAGCTAGGGTAAAAATGGAGGAAAGGGAAAGGAATAAAAAAACTATGTGTTTTTCTACAAATTGCTAACTGTTACAAATGAAGGCTAATCAATCTATTTATAGGCATGAAGGAGGAGTTTGTTGGGGTTGGTGACGTGTTGGGACCAATCCCAGCTCTCCACGTGGACAATTATGCAAATTTCCTCTTCCAAGTATGAACACAAATTGGGCCTTTCTTCAATAGTTGATTTCATGTTAATTGACTTGTACCATTGTGTTCGTCTCTTCAAAATGATCAATTTTGGTGTTGACATCTCTTCATGAAATGGATTGTAGCTCAAACGCGATCCTGGCAAATATTTTTGATGAAGAAGATGCCACGTGTCATCACATGAATGGCTGAAAAAGTGTCACACGGATCACACTGTTGAGATTTTCTTCATTTAATGTGGCGGCTGAGTGGGCAATAAATGAGGCTGAGTTGGTAATCCGTGTGATTTCTTTTCTCTCTTCTCATTGGCCAATTCTTGTACACATGGATTAAACTTGTGTAACTTTCCAATAATGGCAGTTTCAACCCTTGTACTTTGGCAGATTGCATTAAAGGCTTGTAACTTTATTTCTTTGACACTTTAAGTCCTCCAAACTTCATCTTTGAGCAGGATTGACCCTTTGACTTTGTTGACTTGATAGTTGACCAATTTTGACTTTGATCTTGACTTTTTACAATATTTGCACTTTAGTCCCTCAACTTTGGCAATTTGTCAAGATAGGTCCTTGTACTTTAAAGTCTTGTCACTTTTGATCCTTCCTTGTCTCTTTCATCCATTTGAGCTTGATTTTTCCTTGTTTGCTTGAAAATGTATCCTTTTACCTACACAAGTGTACACAAACACAAACATACCACATAACACTGTTTTTGCAAGATAAATTGGTATTTTGCTTCATGTTTTAGGGTTATTTGTTGTTAAAAGGATATGAGTTTAAGCTCATATCATAGATGCTCTAGGCACATGACTGGGAAGGAAGATTATCTCACAAAATTCACTCCCATTAAGGATGGTGATAAAGTTTACTTTGGAGGCGGATATGGAACTATCACAGGCAAAGGAACTCTACTCACCAACAACTTGCGTTTTGAAAACGTGTTTCTGGTAAAAGAACTTGATTATAATCTTTTTAGTGTATCACAAGTTTGTGATAACAAAAATAAGGTTCTTTTTACTGATATTGAATGCTTGGTGTTGAGCAAGGATTTTAAAATGCAAGATGAGAAATTTATTGATTATCGGACACCTAGGCATAGACATTTATAATGTGAATCTTAGTGGAATTAGGATGAATAATAACATGTCATGTTTTATGCTAAAGCTTTAGTTGATGAGAGTAATCTTTGGCACAGGAGACTAGGGCACATTAACTTTAAAAATATAAACAGACTTGTGAGACTTGGTTTGGTTGATGGTTTGCCTGAAAAGGCCTTCCATAACGACCACTCTCGTGTTGCATGCCTTAAAGGGAAACAACACAAGGTCTCATTTAAGTTTAAACAGGTGCACTCTAGTTCTAAACCTCTTCACTTGCGGTATATGGACCTGTTTGGTCCAACTAATATAGAGAGTTTGAATGGTAAATCTTACTACTTTGTCATCACTGATGATTTTTCTAGGTTTACTTGGACTTTCTTTTTAGCCATGAAAAGTGACACTGCTGATACTTTAATTAACTTTATTAACCAAATAGAGAAGAAGACTGGTAATGATGTTAAAATGCTTAGAAGTGATAATGGTGGTGAGTTTAGAAATAAACCGTTGGATGATTTTTGTTCCAAGAAAGGGATTACTAGACAGTTTAGTGTTGCCAGAACCCCACAGCAAAATGGGGTTGCTGAGAGAAAGAATAGAACCCTAATTGAAGCAGCCAGGACTATGTTGGCTGATTCTCACTTTCCTATTGCATTTTGGGCTGAGGCTATAAATACAGCTTGTTATGTTCAGAATAGAGCATTGGTCAACAAGATGCATAACAAAACACCTTATGAGTTACTTTGGGGAAGGAAACCTAATATTGGTTTTCTTAAACCTTTTGGTTGTCATGTAGTTGTACTAGATACTAGTGATGCCTTAGGTAAATTCAGTGCTAAAGGTGATTAAGGCTACTTCATGGTTTATTCAGTGCAGAGCAAAGGATATACGGTTTAACTTAAGAAGGAAAAATGTACACTTGAAAAGGTACATGTTAGGTTTTTAGAGAATAAACCTAGTGATCCTGAAAGTGGTCCAAATTGGTTGTTTGACTTGGAACCTCTATCTAGGACTTTGAATTATATGCCTGTTACTAATCCAGACATTGTGAAGGTAACTTTAAGTGTTGTGGAAGAACCAATTGTTGATGTTTCAGGTACACAGGTTATTGAAGAGGTTGGATCACAAGCAGACAAGTCATCTCCCATACTTGAGTATGTTACTATTCCCATATGGACAGATGCTTTTGCTGCTGCTGCTGCTGCTGAAAAGGAAAAAGGTGGTCCCCAAGTATCACCAGTTAACAACATGCATGGTCCTTCAGGCGCTGACAAAGGAAAATCTGGCGCTGACAAGACAAATTCAGGCGTTGGTGGCTCAAACGTTGACAACTCTAGTTCAGGCGTTGATGGCTCAAACGCTGACAATCTAGGTTCAGGCGTTGACAACTCCTTTGATCATATTTCCTCTTCCAATTTTGAACAAGGTGAACCTTCAAGCAGAAATGGAGAGGTTCATACAGATATTGATGGAAGAGAGTCTGAAGAAGATATTGGTAACTTGGATGATGAGATTGAAGACAACAGACTTTTTGAGGGAGGAGTTCTTACTTCTACAATGAAGAATCATCCATCTTCTCTAATTATTGGAGATGTGTTGTCTCCTGTTCAGACTAGAAGATCTCATCAGAATCTTGGAGGATTTATTGCCAATATACACAAGAAGGTTGATACCCCTCTTGTTCAAGCATATTTGTTTGCCTGTTTTCTGTCACAACAGGAACCCAAGAAGATTTTTGATGCTCTCAAAGAACCAAGTTGGGTGGAAGCAATGCAGGATGAGCTTCACCAATTTGCTATTCAGGATGTTTGGGAGTTGGTTGATTGTCCCAGATATGTCAGACCTATTGGGACAAGATGGGTTCTTAGAAACAAGAAAGATTAAAGAGGCATTGTTGTCAGAAACAAGGCACATTTAGTGGCCCAGTGATATACACAAGAGGAAGGGATAGACTATGAGGAGGTCTTTGCACCAATTGCAAGGATTGAGGCTATAAGGATATCTCTAGCCTATGCTTCCTGCATGGGCTTTACTGTCTATTAAATGGATGTGAAGAGTGCTTTCCTTTATGGCACAATTGTTGAGGAGGTTTATGTAATGCAGCCTCTTGGTTTTGAAGATCCAGAGCATCCAAACAAGGTGTATAGAGTCAAGAAAGCTATGTATGGACTTCATCAAGCCCCAAGAGCATGGTATGGCACATTCTCCACCTATCTGATGGAAAATGGATTCAAAAGGGGCACCATAGACCAGACCTTATTTACAAAGAAGACTGGTAAGGATGTCTTACTTGTTCAGGTTTATGTGGATGATATCATCTTTGGCTCTACAAACCTAAAGATGAGTGAAGACTTTTCCAAGCTTATGCCAGACAAATTCAAGATGAGTGCAATGGGGGAGATGAACTTCTTTCTAGGGTTACAAGTTTAGCCGAAAGAAGATGGTATCTTCATCTCTCAGGATAAATATGTAGTAGAAATCTTGAAGAAGTTTGGCTTTTCTCCACATGAAAAACGGGCTAGTACTCCTATGGATAGAGAACACCCTTAGGGAAAAGTTAGAGATGGAAAAGATGTGGATGTCAGGCACTATAAATCAATGATTGGTTCATTGATGTATCTCACAGCCTCAAGACCTGACATTATGTTTGTTGTGTGTGCATGTGCACGTCATCAAGTGACTCCCAAAGATTGTCACCTTCATGCTGTCAAGAGAATCTTTAGGTACCTTATATTCTATCCAGATCTTGCCTTATGGTATCCAAAAGATTCACCATTTGAGCTTATTGCATATTCAGACAGTGACTATGGTGGTGATACATTTGATAGAAAATCCACAACTGGTGGATGTCAGTTTCTTGGGAGTAGGTTGATATCTTGGCAATGCAAGAAACAAACAGTGGTGGCCAATTCTACAACTGAAGTAGAGTATGTAGCTGCAGCTGCTTGTTGTGGACAAGTCTTATGGATTCAGAACCAGCTGTTGGATTATGGGTATAATTTCATGCATACCAAGATTTTTGTAGACAATAACAGTACTTTATGCATTATTAAAAATCCTGTACATCATTCTAAAACAAAACACATAGAAATTAGACATCATCTTATAAGGGATTGTTTTGAAAAGGGTTTAATACAACCAGATAGGGTTGACACAGAAGAAAATGTGTCTGATTTATTAACTAAACCTTTTGACGCTGGAAGGTTTCAATACTTGGTAACAAGTATTGGAATAATCAATCTCACTTAATATGTGTTTTGGATCTTTTTGTAAAAGTATGTACAGGATATGAATTGTTATTGGTCTTTTTGAAAAGTTAGATTTTCCACTATATTTGTCTAACGCTGACAAAGGTTATCTTAACGCTGATAAGTGTTATCGTGACGTTGTCAGCAACATGTTAGTTTTGTGGTTTTTGATCTAAGTGTGCAGGTGGTGTTAACATTGTACCATTGGATACAGAGTTGCTTATGGATCCTTGGAGAATCAATTGGAGCATGTTTCAATTTATGGATGATGGTTGGAATATTTATATTCCTATCTTGACATAAATTTTTTTATATTCATGCATATTATTGGGCAACATATGTATCACAGTTTAAGGGGAGGTTTTAGGAACCTTTAGGACTTTTGGGTATTCCTATAATACTCTTATCACAATTCTATATTGTGTCCACAGGTGAGTATGAGTTAGTTTACTAAATCATGAGGCACTGTAGCATGCAAAGTTGACATACTATGCATGCTGCCAAGACATTTTTGGCCTAGACTTGGATGTGGTCTGTTGGGAGACTTGGGAATAATTCACAATGGGTTTACCTGGGAGTTACAAGGAAGTTTATAAGATAACTTAATTGTTAAGAATTTTGGTTAGCAAGGGACACTAGAGGATTGTTATGTCTATCTTGCATAAGTAAGTGTGCATAACTGGACAGTGCTTGCCGCCCTATAATAATTATCAATTTATAGGTTATCTTCACTAGGATAAATTAATTTGTTAAGGTCCTTTTTCATTTTTATTACTTTTATTTTTGGACGCTGACAAATATTTTTCCAAGCGTTGTTGTGACCAATTTACACGCTGACATGGCTTTGGCAAACGTTGACAAGAATATAGCCGTTGGGCGTTGATGGGTTATTTTTGACCGTTGACACTCATTGGGACCTACCCAGTTGTTATTTTTGACGAATTTTGGGGCCGTAATTTTGGGAGCAGATAACTTTTAATTAATGCACAAGATAACTTATTTTCTTTTCAAGATTTTCATCATTATATTTTGAAAATACATGCCTTATTTTTGACCAATCACATGTTCCTATCTCTCCTATATATTTGGATCCTATTTTTAAACAGGGTATCTTATATTCTTGTCTAACACTTTTTCTCCTATAATTCATCTTTCTCAATAAATTCACAAACAGCTTTCTTCAACAATGGCACCAAAGTTTAAACCAAGTGACTTGGTATTGGGATTCTGGAGTCAGCACAACATGATTGCTTATTTGGACGCCGATGATAGTTTGTTTCCACAATACACTCAGATGGTGGCGTATTTGAACGCATCTCCAATTAGGTATGCACTTTCTCATGCTCCTCTCATCCCTGTCACTCATATTAAACAGTTTTGGAACACTGTTAGTTCCTCAACAATTAATAATGTGACTACATTATCAGCTATTGTTCATGGGCGTACTTGGGTGGTTACTGAAGCCTTGGTTCGCCAGGCTTTGCATCTTAATGATGCAGATGGTATAACCACCCTTCCCATTCATGAAACAGAACAAGGACTTCGGGCTCTGGGGTATTCTTTCCCTGATGAGGGCACTTTAAACAAATATCATAAACAAGAGTTTCCCCCAGCCTGGAAGTACCTCATACATGTCATCCTTCAATGTTTGAGTCCCAAATGTACTGCACACAATGAAATTAATAGATCAATTGCTAGTGCAATTGTGTGCATTGCAAATGGGCAAAAGTTTATTTTTTCAAAACTGATTTTTGATGGCATGCGTAAAAACAAAGGGAATAAGATGACTTTGGCTTATCCCAGATTTTTGCAAATGGTTTTTGATGTGCAAAATTACTGCACAAGGGATCATGATGATTTTTATGAGATCCATGTGCAAAAGAAATCTATTTTTACCAAGATGAACTCACCCCCTCACCGTGAATTACGCCTCACCCAAGCTATGCTTGCTGTTGTTACAGCAGCACAACCCCAACCAGACCCACAACCACAACTTGACCCAATACCACAACTTTTTCCTTCACCTCAACACATGGAAATTGACCAAGAACCCTTCAACGCTGACACATTAAATGTTGGCGTTAACATAAGTAATCCAAATGTTGACACCTTTCCTTCACAGACCCAAACACCCCTTCACCTTCAAACTACCACCCAATCTACATCATCCTCTACCCCACCTGAATATAGGTTGCAAAAACGCCCAAGGACTATTGGAGTGTTCTCCTCTAGTGGTCCTAGCCATGTTGCAGAGAGAACCACCACCACAAGTGTGTTTGGTGCTATGGATGAGGCTGGGACTATTGGTACTGGCTTTGATGCAGGCCAAGACAGTCCTAACATCTTTAAGACCTCATCCATGCCCCATGACTCTACTTTGGGAGGTCAAATACCCATTCTAGAGGAGGGCAGATTGGAACCATACACATTGATGGAATTGACGGCTGTCTGCATTAGCTTGCAAAAGCAAAATGCAGACTTGGTACAAACAGTCAGTACACAAGGCCTTGAACTCAAGCAATTGAGGGAGAGGATTGTTATTTTGGAAACTGTTGAGTCTAGCAGAAGGCAGACAAGAGTCCTTTTATCAGAGGAGGATTCTTACAAAGTGGAGGAAGATGCTATAAAGCCTGTTAATTTAAGTGATAAAGACTCACATGAGGCTGCTACAGAGCCATTTGATTTGAGTGGAAAGGGCTCATATGATGGAGAATCTTTGGGTGTTGTTGAAGCCCTCACTGAATTGAAGAAGCAATCAGGTTTTGATACGTCTCTGATTACTCCTACAAATTTGAACTTGTCTTTTACAGCTATGATAGAGCAGTTCACAAGAGGCGCTGACACAAGTAATTTTGGCATTGGCAAGCAAAATTTGAACGCTGACACACCAAGCGCTGACAAGATTAAATTGGACGCTGACACAAGGAATTTGAGCGTTGACAGACCTGTAGATATGGTTGATGTATTCCATTCATCAGCTATCATCAAAGAAGTATCTTCACAGGTATTACCATCATCCTTACCCATCATTGATCCATTAGATAAGGGTAAAGGAATTATGGTAGAAGTAGAAGTTCCAAAGGATGCAGCACAAGTAGAGTTTGATTCAAGGTTGGCTTCACAACTTATGGAACAAGAAAGGAAGAAGGTTGGTGAATCACAATTTGTTGGCACTTCTGAGGAACGAGAGGAAAGTGATGAAGAAAGTTTGGATTCAAGTGTGATGATAATTGAACAACCAGAAAGACTTGAATATGGTGATAACTTGGCAAGAGAGAAGCTTAGAGAGTTAAAATTGCAAGTAGACTTTGATATGCCAGATTTAGTTCAGATGTACCATGCTTAGGAGAATAGGATTATGGAGAATCCAGATTTGACAATTTCAGACCAAATTTGGGGATTAGAGATTCTTCTAAGAGTTCAAAGAGACTGCAAGGTAATTCTGAAGCATAAGGCTAGCAATGTTTTCTCACTTCTGAAGAGGGATATAAGGGAGTTATACTACATGTTACTCAGATGTCATGGAACTGGATGGACCTTCAAGAAATTGTAGGGATTATCCTTTCAAGAATTGGAGTACAAGGCTTTTCCCATTTGGGCAAAAGTGTAGGAAATGAACACTCTTAGACTTCTTTCAGATGAAAGGAAAGAAGAGCTTGCAGAAGAGATGGAGATATAGAAGGCAATGATTGTTCCAATGCCTTTGAAGAAGGGAGTCCCACTTGAGTTTCCTAAAGATCTAAATAAAGTGGTTCCCAGTGAAGCTGTTCTTAGAAAGAGCATTAAGCTCTTACCCATGGAAGCTTCAGATATGATACAAGTGTTACATCTTGATGCCAGAAACCCTATCATTAGCTATGAAGAAGATGCAAGTGGGTTTTGGAAGATTGGCAGATATGGGAAAGAGGTACATACATTTACTACTCTTATTTCTCTCTTTGCATGTATGGATAGAGAAGACTTGGCAGACATTTGGAGGTTGTTGATGGCCAAGTATGAGACTGAAGCACCTACTTCAGTCAATGGAATAAAACTTTGGTCAACATTCAAGAGAATGTGTGCACCAGAAGAAGAAGATCCTGTTTGGAAGGATCTTGAGGATGATATCAGTGGTCTTCAATGGCGTTTGTATTCAGCTGCTGGTGTGTATTATTTGAGCTCTACAAAGTTTGTTGAGTATCTTCTTGTAGATGCTCAGTATCCCATGTCCAAAGAAGTTTTGGACAAGATGAAGACAACATAGCTGGAGATTGACTATTCAAGTGACGTGGCCAAAGATTTGATTAGGCATGTTTATTACCAATATGATAAGATTTGTAAGATTCCTCCAGGTTCTTAATTTTTATTCAGAAACTTGATTACTAGAGTAGATATCAAGTTTAGGGGAGGATTGTTGGGAATAAAATGTAGCCAGTGCACTTGAACGCTAACAAGAAGAAAACAAGCGTTGATACGAAGAAAACAAACGTTGACAGATCAAGCGTTGACAGGAAGAAGTCAAGCATTGATAGGTTGAAGACAAGCACTGATAGAAAGATACGGTCTACACGTATTTTGTTTCTAGTTTGTTTCTAGTAAAGATAGGATCAAAAATGTATTTTCTATAATTATCTTTACCTAGAATAGCTGATACGTAGACTCTTGTACAAGGCTTCTTATGTCTATAAAAGAAGACCTTTAGGTTATGTTTCATATAAGTTTTTCATACGTTTAACACTTTCATTGTAAGCAAGTTCGTTATTATCAATCAAGTGAAAGTTTGTTTTACAACTGTTTGTGTGTTCTTGTTTGAGTGTTAATTCTGCGTAACACTTAAATTGTTTTATACGTAAACAAAGTTTCTCTACGTGTTTAACTTGATCTAATCTCGTTTACACAAGCTAAATCGATCTAAGTTTTGGATCAACAATAGCTTATAGTAATGTTCTTAGTCTTTCTAGTGACTGTTTTATTAAAGCATTTGTGACTCTTGTTTTTACCTACCTAAACTTTTATAGTATAGCAATGTTTCTACCTTAAATAAACTGGAAGTAGCTATTTCCACAAAACGTATAGAATAGCAAAAAAAATGTTAGTTAGTTTCGTTTTAAGTTCTTTATTGGAAATTCTGTTGGGCTTTAGAAGTTGATGGGCCAGATTTATTTGGGCCACTAGTTGGAATTAGCATAAACGTTAGTGTAGAATCAGACTATTGAAACTATATTGGAAATAGCCAATAGGGGTAGACTTATGATAACGCCTCATTTACACATGTTTGTAATGATTCATTTGTCCTTGTTTGTTATGTAAATAAATAATTATGTATTGAATTGATACTAATAAAAGGTATTGTATGTATTGTAGCCAAGAAAGAAACCATAAAGGAAAAGAACGAAGAAATAAAGAATAAAGGGGCTAAAGAAGAATTATGCTGAAAAGGAGCATAAGTTCGGCGCACATTTAGTATTGTGCGGCGTACTTTGAAAGTACCCCGAATGTAGAGAACAACAAGAAGTGTGGCACACGTTTATACCTGATGAAGTGCGGCACACATTTGAACAAGTGCGGCGCACATTTCATTGTAGTTCAAAATTAAGTGCAATTATGCATGGCTATAATGGTGAACTCTTGATATGCTTCAAGGGCTTCTAACCTACGAAATTTCAACTATAAATAGAGCCTTTTGCCAGGCATAATAGATATCTCATTCCAAAGTTCCTCCATTGTTTAGGAGAAACAATAATCAAGGATTTCTCCAAATCCTTGATCATAGTTACTAGAGTTAATAAACCTTAGTTGGTTTATGGTATTGGTGCCAGAACAAGAAAACTCAGAAGTGTTGCTAGCCATTTGTAATATGTTTAAAGACTTATAAATCTGTTGGAAGCAATTATTGAATAATCTTGTGGTATAATTCTTATTTCAATTATGTCAATCTTTTACTTTGATTTACATACGTTTGAAATGATCTTAATTACTGTTATTATGGAGTAGTGTGATGTGCACTTGGTTAAGGTTTAATACCCTTATGATTAGATGTTAATATTAGCTTTGTTGGGGCAAAGTGCGGCGGACAATTAGTTTTGTTGGGCGCACTTTTTCCCTGGGTTCTTGAATATAAGTGTTGTTTGGATATTCACGTATTATGTGTTACTATGTAAGACCATTGTTATATGTTGGATTCATCCATGATCATCGACTAATACTCATGTGAGTGGATGAGTTTCATGTCCTCTAATAAATGAATCTTGTTAATCACTTTTGTAATGATTAGGGGATTAAAACATGTACCAACTCTTGCATAAGCTCATGTACTACCTTAGTTATCAAAATCAAGCATAAACTAATCTTAATGTTGTTGGTATGACAAAGTCTTTAACCGGATTCTTGTCATATCAATTAGATGTTGCATGCACGACTAAGAATCGGTATGTTGTCTTACATTGTTTATGTGCTTATATTTCATCCTTGCTACATATCTATCATATGGTTATGACCTTAGCCAAACGCACCCTTTAATACCAATTGTTAAGTATATCTTTAGAACTTGTGACACTCTAGAGGTAATTTTTTTAATATTATGATAACAACAATCTCGTGGAAGAACTGGACTTTACCATTAAGCTATGCTATACATGAAAAGGTATACTTGCCCGTGTTTATGTTTCTAGTCATTTGTGTGGTAATATCTTGAATAAAAATTAAGACTTGCAAACGAACATCAAGTTTTTAGCGCCGCTACCGGGGATTGATTAGTTATTTATTTTAAAAAATTCTGAAATACTTGGTAAAACAAAAATTATAAATCGTCGTACAAATATCGGGCAATCTGAAAAAGTTTTTAACGAGAAAGTTAGAAAGTGCGCCGCACATTTCCGAAAGTGCACCGCACATTTAATACAAATTTTCAAAATGTTGTAAAAAAATACCAAAACACCACCAAAACCTTTTACTCTCAACACTTACTGCTGAAAACATGAGAATCGCTTTATGTGTGCTTATGCTTTTTGAGCTTATGTGTTTGTTAATATTGCATTTAAAGAAAAACCAAAAATATTTTCTTTAAAAAATTTATTTTCTCTTTAATTAACTCTTTGGTAGAACAATTTGCTTTGTTATGTCTTATTTGATATTTATCATGATTTGTGGTAATTTTTCTGGAATTTTTACCAACTTTAAAATACAAGAAAATAAGAAAACAAGCGGAAATGAAAAAATAGATATTTCTTGCAAGATACTTGGGAACATCTTACAAAATATGGTCACTATTTCTTATTTTGACAAATTGTTAAGGAAGTATTATGAAAAAAGTCTTATAACGTTGTTTGATTGGTATATCGATCATACATTCATGAACAAAAAAATAATTGCAGAAAGTGCGCCACACATTCCAAATTGTGCGCCGTTTTTTCTGTCTCGGGCAAAAGTGTGCCGCACATCTCAAAAGTGCGTCGCACATCTGGAAAAACAGTACACAGAATTTGCTTGTAACACCATTAAAAATAGATTTTCATCAAAACTAATGAGTTGCCTTAAGACTACAGGATATGAAATGTCAATTGGATTTTATGGCAGCAACATACTAATGTTTCTCTTGATGTGTTGTTGTTTTAAGATGGATCCAAACACTAGCTTGGGTAGGCTATGCTTGGGAGAGGATGAGCATATTAGCCAAAATGATAAGATTGAATCGGATGGAGAATGGACAAGACCTGAATATAGGGACACAACAGATAGTGGGATTCAAAAGGTCCTAACTTTCTATCGTTTGGAAGACTTGACACCTAGCGAAAAGTACTCAATGCCTTGTCACGTGGAAGGTAAATTTGCCTATATTGGGAAAGTTGACTTGGAAATGGAAAAGAGTTTTGTTAGTAATGAACTTGTAGTGGAGCTTGGCTTAACCTACAAAACGTATCGTAATGGGGACAAATAAATAGATAAGAAGCTCATTGTTATGATCAAGGATGAATTGTTTTTCGTCGACTTCTTCGTCAATCCGAAAGAAGATGACTGTGAATCGTGTGCAATATTTGGGAGATCTTTCCTAAAGCAAGCCAATGCACAAATTGACATCACTTGTGGCATACTCACCTTATGGCCAAAAGTGCATGAAAGTTTGGACTTAGAAGAAATAGACGAGATACTTAATAATCTCGACTTTGTGGAATTAGCACCTATTGAAAACGAGGGAGTTGATATTCCTAGATTTGTTTGTAATATGGGGAAAGGCAAAAGAAACAAAGGAAAACAGCCCGCTCATGCTTACAAATTGGACTATAATGGTGAAGGACCTTCTCTCACCATTAATAAACCCTTAACTAGAGAAGAACTAACTATGGAAGAATTAAGGGAGGACGTTGAAGAAAGAGTAATGTTGCTAAACATGAATCGACCAATCATTGAAACATTAAAATATAGTGATAAGTATAAAATGATTTTCGATGGGGTCTTACTTGATAAGTTGAAGATTGAAGATAGATTAACCTCGGAATATGAGGATGTGGCAATCCAAATGCTCCGTGAAAACAAAGTAACGAAAGAAAAAGAAGATCCAGGTTATTTTGTCCTACCTATAAGGTAGGAAGGTAAAACTACATACAATGCTTTGGTAGACACCGGTTCAAATGTTAATATCATGCCACTTGGAATCTTCAAAATTTTAGATGTTGGAAGAGTCAAACCAAGGTTTGATCGTATAAAAATGCTTGATCACTCCGACGCGAAGGGATTTGGGCGTTTGCTTGGAGTTTTGTGTCAAATAGGGACAACCACAATACTAGCTGATTTTATGCTTCTCGATATTCCTATTGATCAAGATATTCAACTAGTGGTTGGAAGGAAGTTTTTGCACACCGTTGGTGCAAAGGTAGATGTTGGAAAAGCTATCATGACTAACTTTGATGGGTTTTGTTGGAAATACGTTTTTACGTGTTTAGGAAGATTCGGTCACTCCGAAAATATATTAAGTTGTAGCTCGTAGTCTAGATATCTTTTTACTAACTAACAAGGAAAGTCCTAGTCCATGTTATGTATGGACGGCCCAAATGTAAGCCCAAGCCCATCTTATGGGCTTGGTATATAAACTAACTCCTTAGATGGAGAGGGTGGTGGCTTTCTCATACAATACACATAGTAAAGTGTGTTTTCTTATTATTCTCTCTCAAGTGTGTGTGTGAAATCTACCATCTTTCTATCTCTTTCTCTTTCTAAACATAAGCAAGATTTAAAATATCTTAAAAATGGTGTCAAGAGCCATGGGATGATTGTATGGTTTATGTGTTTGTGTTCTTGATTTAGTTGCTTTTGGTCTATATAAACCCACGTCCGTTTTTTAGTGTTTTTTATGGTTTTTTCTTGATACAAATCTTCTACATATTTGTGGTAGAGATTTGGTATATTTACTTTGGCTAAAAACACAAAAGTTTTGGGTGTTTGGATCAATTTTTGGCTTAAAATATCGAATTAGGTGTATTTTGTCCGAGAAAAGTGGAAAATTTGTACAATGTTTGTACTATTGCGACAGTTATCCCATCGCAATATCTAGGGTTTTACATTGCGATGCGTATTGCGATTGGCATTGCGATTGGAGTTCATTTTGTGACATTGCGATCCGTATTACGATTGGCATTGCGATTGGAGTTTATTTTGTGATATTGCGACAGGGTATTGCGATTGGAATATTGCGATTGGAAGTATTACGATTGGAAGTATTACGATAGGATTTATTGCGATTGGACTTATTGTGATACGTGACATTGCGACAACATTCCTTTTAGGCATTGCGATAGTACAACAAGTATTCCAAAATTTTTCAAAAACGTGTTTTTTGAAATTTTTTAACTCGTGTGATATTTTGTCTTGGAATTTTTGGTTTATCCAGAACATAATTTAGGGGCTTTTAACATTATTTCTCGGCTTCTACACACAACATCAAACACATTTACTTTCTCTCATTGATCGATCAAATTTGTAAATCTTTACTTATAGAAATGGAGTACACATCTCTTACAGATAAGTCCATCCTCTCAGGTACGGATAATTGTCCACCAATGTTGGTCAAAACTATGTACGAGGATTGGGCTTCCCGCATGGAACTTTATATGTTGAACAAGGAGAATGGACATCTTATTTGGGCATCGGTGCTCAATGGACCATTGGTATATGGTACTGTGACGGAAGGTGCTGTTACTCGTCCTCGCACAACGGGTGAACTCACTGGAGATGCTAAGATACAAGACAAGTGTGATAAACAAGCTACAAATATCATTCTCCAAGCCCTTCCTCCAGATGTCTACAAACTCGTCAGTAAACATAAAGTTGTCAAAGAGTTATGGGATAGAATTCGTGTTCCAATGAAAGGGACCTCGTTAACTAAACAAGAACGAGAGTGTAAGCTTTATGATACTTTTGATAAGTTTTCCTATGTCCCAGGGGAGACTCTCAATGATTACTATTTGAGATATACCCTATTGTTGAATGACCTCAATATCTATGGCATGGCAATTCCTACGTTTCAATTGAACACCAAGTATTTGAACACTCTTCCTTAAGAATGGAAAAAGTATGTGACGGATGTTAAATTAGCTAAGGACTTTCATAACACCAGTGTGGATCAACTTCAAGCTTTTCTTCAACAACACGAGTGCCATGTGATCGAGGCTCGCTTGTCTACACCTCAAGTTCATGATCCACTTGCCATGTATGCTTCTCAACAAAATATGGCTTATACTAATCAACAACCATCCTACTTGCAGCAGCCACCACCACACAACTATCAGCAACCACATCAACCATCTTATCAACCACTAATGATGCCACAACAAGAATTTCAACAAAGTGTTCATCAACAATCTTTTCCACAGCAACCACCACATCAGACATCACCATCACAAGCTAACACTTCTCCAATGGGCTATACTCCTCAGCAAGGATGTTTTCCAATTGAAGCACAACCAGCACAAGCCTTCTACTCCAATGAACTTCCACCAATCCAAGCACCGGTCTTTACTCCAAATGATACGCCAGCTGATGTTCTAAACCATCTCACTGCCTACTTGTCAAAACTTGTTGCAACTAGAGGATTTCCACCAACAAACAATCAGCTCCGCACCTCTTCAAATCCTTGACAACAAGCCACTGCTAAAAAGATGGTCAAGTGACGGTGCAACCTATTCAGGGAAGGCAAACTTCATATGGACCTCCTACAAGGACTGTGAATGCTCAAGCTGTGAATTATCAACCTAATTGAAATGGAAGCCCTATTGGTCCTCAAAAGGTTGTGACTTGCTACAATTGTCGAGGACAAAGTCATATGGCTAGGGAATGCACTCAGCCAAAAAGAAGAAGGGATGCAACATGGTTTCGTGAGAAGATGTATTTGGTTGATGCTCAGTCTAAGGGAAAGATTTTGGATTCAGAAGAGTTAGCATTTCTTGCAGACCCAGGGGCAGCAGATAATGAAGGCATTGCAGTCGTTTCCACTTCTAATGCAGCTTATCAAGCAAATGATATTGACGCATATGATTCGGATTGTGATTACATTCACTCTGCCCAAGCTGCTCTCATTGCTAATCTCTCTCACTACGTTTCTAATGTCGTCAGTGAGGTACCAAACACATCTAATAATATTGATGATAACCAACATCAAATTGGGCATGAAAATGAAAACCTCGAACAATATTCTGGAACTAGTAACTCAAATGATGTGGTACCCAATCCTACACATTTGAGTGAACCTCAACCAAATGCTACGACGGGTATGGAATCTTATGCTCAACATGATGTGGTCATGGTGCCTAAACATATTATTGATCAAATGCATATGGCTCTCAAATAATCCGTAGATACGAATTCCACCCTAACAGTTGAGCTTGCGTTGCATAAAGAAAAGGTCAAAGCTTTTAAAATGGTCCCTCAAGCTGAAAAAATAACTTATTCTGAATTTGACCAATTTCGTTTTGAAAAGATTGAACACTTAAATGAAATAGAATCATTAAAACCTAATCTTTACAATGAATTAAAAGAAAAAGAGTCGGTTGTAAATGATTTTCAGAAACTTAAAAAGGATTTTGAAACTCTCGAGTCTAAAAAGTTTGAATCGGAAATTAATGCTACCAAACTTCTTAAATTCAAGGAACAACAGCTTTTAAAACAATACGCTTCCACAAAAAAAAGGTTCATCTTTTAACTAAATCGTTTAAAGAACTCGAACTTAAGCGTGTTTAAGATTTACCACCTAATCCCGGTTATGCAAAATAAGCTCAGGAATATATTCTGTGTCTTTATGATGTGACCCTAATTGGAAAATCAAAAGAAGCACCTTATGTTCGTAGTACTGAGGAGACACAGTCACTTGCGGAAAAAACTCATTCTAAAATGCTTTCAAAATTCCATAAGATTGATTATGATCAGTATAACAAAGATCAATTGTCTAAAAAGACCCGTATTCCTTTACAAAAGGAATTAGCTCAATTAACAGTTTTTGTGCCTCAAAGTTTGTCAACAGAAAACCCTCCTAGTACGTCTCCTACACTTGTAAAAAATGATTTAACTAAGTTAATTCCACCGGTAAGTAAGACATCCGTTAGCTTAAATGCGGTGCACCAACACTTAGCCGATTTTGACAAGGTCATTTTGGAACGTACGACGGCTTCGGCCATAACGGAAGGTGAATGGAATTTTGAGCACACAAGAGCTGCATTTCGAGACGAAATTGTTCCATTTGTAAAACAATGTTAAAGCTTGTGATACTACTATTCATCAAGATTTGATTTTGGAAATAGAATAAGTTAGACGTGTTTTCAATGAAATGGATGATGCTTATGAAAACAGTTTACTTGAAATAGAACGGGTTTCACGCCAAAAGGATCAGCTTTTGAAGCAAGTGATGTCTCATGATATAGTTTCCGTCTGTGTGAATAAAAGTGTTGATAATGATTCTATTGTGCATAATGTTGAATCTGTGGATAATGTGGTAGATAGTACTTGTCACATATCTGACGCTGAATTTTTAAAGCTTCAAGATTCTTATACTTTTCTTTCAAAAACTTTTGATGAGATTCAAACACATTGTATTTTGCATGAATGCAAGCAACAATTTATTCAAGAAATCTTTGAAACGTCATTTGAAGGTATTAATATCGATGATACAAATTTTCAAAAGAATTTTTGATTGAATTTATAATCAAAACAACGTCAGCGAAGTGACAAGGTTGCTAAATCTTTGTTGATAGACATAAAGAAATCTAAGGAGCTTAACTATGTGAACGTACTTGAGGCCGCTGAGAATTTAAAACTTGATCTAGATAATCGAGTTTCCAAGATTTTGTCCAAAGTTGATAACTTAAAACAGAATAATACACAACTCTTCGATTCAGTAAAGCCCGCATGTGCTAATACCACTGCACAAAATCAATCTTTGATTGAACAATTGAATCGAAACTCGGTGGAAATATCTGATTTGAGGGAACAAATTTGTGATAAAAATATGGCCTTGGCTGAGTTAAATGAAACACTTCATACTCTAAAAGGTAAGAATGTTGTGGATAACGCAGCCACTGTCTCAGCATCGTCCTCTAGTGCAATCAAAAGGAACCTTATAGCCGTCACACCATTTAATAAGGGACCTAGGACTAAACCATCTGAAACATTGGTCACTAAAGATATGGCAAAATCAAAACCAGCTTCTAATATTCCCGTGTTGCCTTCTACAGGAGTAATCACCACTACTAAGGCTCAAAGATCTAAGCTTAAAAGAAACAAGAAGAATGATAGGATCTTGCCCCCATCTAGTAGTCAAGAGAAGAAGAAAGTAGAAGCCCACCTTAGGAATGTTATTTCTGTTTTGAATAAAAAGAATCATGTAACTAAACCTAAAGGCTCTGCGGTTGTGAAGCATTCTAAGCCTACTATGAATTCTAATTTGAAATGTTGGAATTGCAATGAATATATGTTTTCTAGTCGTCATGATTCTCGCCTTATTGACCATGTGAATGAGATGAATGCCCAGAAAAATGGATTAGAATCGAAACTGACTGGGAAAGTGTTAACCCAAGTTGGTTGGATGTGGCGCCCCACTGTTAGAACTTTCACTATAGTAGGAAATATGTGCCCTTTAACTAGGATCACTCCCACTAAAGCGAAGAAAGCGTGCCCTTTAACTAGGAGTACCAAGGCTACAAAAACACCAGCGTGTCCTTTAACTAGGAACACCAACACTACTGTAGGAAACAAGTGCCCTTTAAATAGGTCTACTCCCACTGTAGTGCCCGCTAATAATCCAAACCTAAGAAAGTTGGAACAGTAAAACCTGTTAGTGCTAAAACTCACACTAGAAAACGCAGGAAATCTAAGGATAACACAAATGTTAGCAATTCTAATAATATTATATATGTATCTGCTAACACTCCGGAACCAATAGTTTCCAATGCATTGTCTACTGTTGTTGTTGAAAATAGGTGGTCTAAATTGTTCTCTGGTATTTGGACTCTGGTTGCTCTAAACATATGACCTGAGATCGCCCTCAGCTCAGAAATTTCGTCAGCAAGTTTCTTTGTACGGTTCGATTTGGAAATGATCATATTGAAAAGATAATGGGTTATGGTGAATATCATATTGGGAATGTTATAATTTCAAGAGTGTATTATGTGGAAGGTCTCGGTCACAACTTATTTTCTGTGGGACAATTTTGTGATGCAAACCTAGAAGTTTCTTTTCGAGAGCATACCTGCTTCATACGTAATTTGGAAGGGGTTGATTTTTTTAAAGGTACTCGAGGGAATAATTTGTATACTTTGTCTCTACAAGACATGATGGTCGCTTCTCCCATATGTCTTCTCTCCAAAGCATCGAAGACTAAGTCATGGTGTAAAACCCGTAAAAATAAGGTCATAATTTAATTATATTTTCAATTATTTTGAAGTATTATATAACGTTAAATATTATTATGTTTAACGGTTTAAGTTGAAACCAATATTAAATATTATACTTTAATATTTTGACGAGCAACGAGGACTACTAGTGATCGCGATACCGACGGATGCCAAAAATTTTATATTTTATTATCGATCGTTTCGATATTTAATACTCTCGACGATATCGTTTTAATTACGTATCGAGTCGTTATATTATTATTTTTCGTGTGCGTTTAAACTTTAAAAAAAAAATATTTTTAGGAAACCCGAGTCTCGTAAATATTCTAAAATTTACAATTTATATTTTCTACCCTTTTAAACTATTTTATTACATTTTGGACCAAAACTATCACAAATTGGCAAAAACTACCCTAACCTTACACTATATATAATATTTCCACTAACACCATTTCATTTAAAATTCATTACAATAAAAACCACCATTTCTTCTTCCTCTCTCCTTTTTCTCCAAAAACCATACACCCCTTTAAACATATACATCAAAATTTTCCATTATCTAGCTTGATTCTTCCAAAACAAAGACTAGTCCCATTCCTAATTTTTCAAGGGGATTCTTTTGGTACTAATTTCATCAACATGCATGAACTTTGAAATTTTGATCAAGAATCTTGGTGAGTAAAGTTGTTAGATGATGTTGCATGTGATTATCTAGTGATAATCATGTGTAGATCATGCTATTTTTGTAAAGAAAATATATTTTTGATTTTGGGTTTTTGATTTTGATGATAATACAAGTGTTAGGATTAGGTTGTGATGATATTAGGATGTTAGAATGGTGATAAAAGTTGTTGGTTTTGATCAAAAACTTGATTTTGTATGGTTTTTTAATGGCCAATTTTAGGCAGTAGGTTTAGAGGCATTTTCGGAAATCTTAAGTCTGAAAATGGGTTGATATTATGGGATTATGTTGTAGAGAATTTCGTTAGCTTCGATTTGATATAAAGTAGGCCTTCCAACTCCAAACGAGGTAGAAGATACACTAGTTTGATTTTCGTGTACCGGGAGACGAGTGTCGACACAATCCGAAAATTGTTGTCGATATTTGGATCGAATCTCGGGGACTATAAAATGAGTTTCAAAATGATTCAAGGGCTGTTCTCAGGCTCCAAGTTTAGCATTTTGAGTCTATTTTTAGAAACAATTGGCGGTTTTATAAATGGAGTTGTTTAGAATGGTCAAAATGGTTTCGTAAGTCAAGGTCGCTAAACTGTCCGGATTTTGTGATTCAAAGATGAGTCGGGCAGGGAACTTTAAAAGTAAAATCTTTTGATGGGCTCTTGGGAGGACTTTATACATATAGTAAGTAAGTTCTCTGAGTAGTATCATAAAAAGTTGATGTGTCTAAGTATGGGAAAACGGCTTGGACATTTGGTATGTTCCGACAGATTTTTGATTAAAGGCATAAAACAATAAAATGTATATATAGGAGAGTGTAATAGTATCACTTGTATCGTTTTCTCTCGAGTTTGTCGTGATTTTATGAGTCGAGTTTTATATTCTTATGTATGGTTTATTTCTCGAGTCTATTATTATTGAACGCACCTCATTTGATAGGTTGCGGTTCTCGTGTTTGAAAGGCATCATCTATCGTCGACAATCGTCTCATTACCACTATTGGCTAAGGTGAGTCTATAGCCTCGCTTTATACTAGTTATTAAATGATTTTAAACCCGCGAGGGGGAATACATGTTTTATAAACTTAGAACACAAGATTTTTATGGTATGCTTTGTACCTCTATGAATGGACTCGTGGTTGCCTTTAAATTGCATTAAGTGATTGCCTTTGTTAAAACCTCAATTATGGACCGTTAATTAACCTATGATGGGTTAACAGCTAGTACAATTAATAGATCTATGGGGGAAGCCGCCCCGGTTTAGTTTGTGTGGACTTGTCATAGAATCTTAGGCCCGACCTCCGCACTGTTTGGACATATTGTATTGAGAAGTCAGGTATACGGCAATGTACCAAAAATCTAGAGGTAACCGACAATTAATAAATCTCTCGTCTTATTAGACTGATATGGGAGTGTCTAAGGGCTCGGTTCCATGAGCTTATTGCAATTTATGCTATATACAATTATTATTGTTGATGCGAATTATTATTTGATGCTTATAAGCATGCCACAAACTTATAATCTTTGCTTGTGTTCAAATTGATTTCATAAACCTATAGATTCACTCTGCATTTTTGCTGATTGTTTTACTCACATGTATTTCAGGTAATCAAGAAGTGGAAGCTTGGAGGTCACGGGGAATGAAGTTGTGCACTGCCTTTGTTGTTCAAACTCTTTGATTTATTTATCGTTCCATTTTTAAAACAAACCAATATGTTGTTTTAACTTATCTTTTGGAAACGATTACTTGGGACTACGCTACTCTGATGAATGTTTTGGGAACGATAAATCTAAAACGTCTCTTTTCGAGTCGTTCTTTATAAATTATGTGTTGTTGTATCATTGTTTAGCACCCAAAGATGTATTCCGCTGCGTGTAAATTTGGGGGTGTTAAAGATTGGTACCAGAGCCATGAGTTATAGAGAACTAGGTCTTTTTCTAATAACCTAAACTATAACTGTCGGTTTTATTTTTCAAAGAGTCGGTGCACATGATTTCGCGTGACTTCAGGTTCAAGCTACTTCTGGGATTACAACTTTAGTATACATTATTATGTATGACTTATTGCTAAGTATTTCTAAATAAATACTATAATCCTTTATCGATATATATTTATGTCGTTAAACTTTTCGATAAAAGTTTATCATTTATTAATGATTAACTTAAATAAATACAATGAATTTTCAAGATCTTTCTGTATTTATTTTTGAACTATTTAAATTGCTTTTATTGCAAAAATTTTTATATTATGACCTTACATAACTTCATCTACGCGCGTTACTTTCATTGTTTAACCCGTTGTGATATCTATAGATATCCAAATCGTCTTCCGGCTATTTGTGCTTGGACGTCTTGAAACGTAATTTCTAGATCATCTTGTAGCTCAATGTGTCCTTGGAATAGACTAACCGCTATTTATTGACATTTATATGTATCGACTCCGAAGTGTATTGTTCGCTTATATCTCGGTAACGTCATAGTCATTTTATAAATCATCGTCTAGATTATGGCGCTAGATTGGAATACGATTTTACTTCTATAAAATTGTATCATTTGTTTTTCATTAACCTTCTTGCTCCCGGAACGCAACTCGTTAATGTTCCATTCTCTTCTTGTTATGTTTTGTGTTTTTGGACAATCGTGGCACCAAGGAGATTTGCCTACTTTGCACTTTGAAATCTAAATTACGAACGTCTTTCACCGTTTTGCTTCCTAAATTTCGTGTTGAATACCTTGAAGCATCTTCTGTCATTCATTATGCTATATTTGTATTTGATGCTAATTACGAGATTTATTTTTCGTTGTTGTAAAATCCACAAGACATGTGTGTATGTATATATTTTGAGTGGCTAAGAAGTGTCGAAAAAATACATTTTTATGCAGAAACTGCAGGGGCAGTATAAACAAGTCACAACTTAAAAGTAAAACCTGCGTTTTTAAAATAAAATAGTCAAACCTGCACAGAACTTGCAGGGGTATTTTGGTCATTTTACATTGGTTTTCAGGTCTCGGGTAAAACTAGAAAGTCGTCTGAAACGTCGTTTTGCATCAAAATGCTTTAGACTCTGAGTCTTGGAGATGTCGTTTATCGGGTCAATTAATCGGCTCATATTTAAAAGTTAAATCTGATAGAAAATTCAGAACATGAGTTTTAAATGTTTCTAAGCAGTTTTGATTTCATTTGAGATCGTAAAATTTTAACAAATATTATTTTACAACTAACTAATACTAGTTGCATGTGAAAATAGTTAAAAATAAAAACATTACAGGATTAGCAATTACCAGATTAATGGTGTAATTTGAAAACGAATAACACTTAAAAGCATGTTGTGTCGAGTATCTTACAAAGAATACACATGTGGATTGTTTTATTATTTTCATATATATGACTCATTTGTCATTCGATGTTATTTTATTTTCGTTTTCTTCTAACCTTCCACTAATTTGAGTTGAGTTTTGAAGTTTTGCCTTCACATTCTTCGTTGACATTCTTATCGCGTATCTCATGACGTTTTCGTCTAAACCTTATAACCCTGAAAATTTAACAACTTGTAACCAATTCATTGGTTGTTTTATGAGCTACTATTTGCCACTTTTTTCAAAACTTTGACTACTTTATACGTTGTCATAATGTCATATTATAAATAAATCTGATATTATTTTACGATTATTTTCACCAATTATTTTTACTTTGGTCTTATAAAATACTTTTCGTAACATTAAAAGTTGCTTTTTGATTATCTCACAAATTACTTCTATCCTATAAATTTATAAACTATTTTTAAATTCCATTTTACAAATGGCATGGTTTATATATAAACATAAGAAACGTAATACTTTTCGACGAAATTGAGCACTGCATTGCTAGCCCTAAATTATACATGGCCTGATCACCTATGTCTAATTTAGAAGGAGCCATGCTAGGCTGAATAGTAGTCACCTTAAAAATTTTGATAATAATCAACTTTTTACTTGTAATTATGATAAAGATAAATAAAATGAAATAAATTGAAAAGAAGTTTTGAAAACCTTCATATTTTATGCAAGTAGCGCAATTTCTATGCATCCGCATATGTTTTCTTACCTTTCGTTAAACGAATTATGTGATTTTAAGTACGTTTTTACTCGATGATTGTTTTTCCACTTGTTACTTCATTTTGTCTTATAACTGATTTCTTTTGACCGTTCGTCTAATTACCGACTGTTGATAAAAGACTTGAAGGTCTCAATGTTTTATCCTTCCTTCTCGTCCAATCTTCTTTATGCGACTGGGTAGATCTTTGGAATGTCTCCGCACGTGAATAATGAATTATCACTAGAGTGATTTCCGTATATCCGGGATGACGTCCGTCACTCTCGTTTGTCTCGAAACCCACTCTTGTGAACCGTGATTTGACCTCTCTCTTTAAACACTAACATCGTTCATTTGATTTGTTTTAATTACAAGTATTAGGAATTTTATTTATTAAAATTTTTTGTACGGATCTTATTTCCGATCGTGTATCGACCACCGCTAAGTTAACGAGCTGATATTGGTGAACCATCAACCGCACTAACCAAAATTGACAACTTGTTTAATCTTACTATTTCTTATCGTCTTACCATCAACGCCTTTATTTTATTATTCTCTTTAAGAATTCACACGACATTTGCTTCGTTCTCTTTTGTACCATTGATTTCGTATTAATTATTGACTATTATTTTCATTCGTATTCGCTTGTTATCTTGTCACATTTCGAAACCCGAATATATCCCATGTTATTTTGAAATAATAAACACCTTTATGTATTTCTACAAAGTATTATAAAATTTTTATGGAACTTTTATACATTTTCCAATGATTTTCAATTATCGAAATAACCATTACAAGTAAAAGATCAAATTTATACATCATATTTTGTATAACTAAAACTAATGTTTAAAAATGAAATTATGTTCTACCTTTTGAACTAATTGACTTAGCATACTTTACTTTAAATGTAATGAAATTATCGGTTTAATTTATATTCCTAATAATGATTTAATTTGGAAATTATATTTTCTAATTGTAACCATCAATACGAATTTAATTAATAAATTCATGTCATTGTTTCAAAGTTTCTTAAGACAACCAAAATAAATTATGAAGCTATTTAACTTCTATTTTTAATATATCATCTTTATCAAGAAAGTACCTCAATTGAATTTTAAGGTAATACCAAATCCGGGATGGATAATTGTGACAAACGTTATTTTAATGTTAATATTTAATTCATTCTTCGCTCTCATTTTTCTAGTATTGCGAATTATTATGTTTTACGGTTACGTGATTCGAGATCCATCGTCGATCGTCAACCTTAAATCATTTTACCACATCTTGTCCATTTATGCGTTTATTGAATTCATTTTTATCTCGTTCTGTTCCTCTTATTGAAGATCACTATTTTATTCTGAGTTTAAAATGAATCTCGGGAAGCAGTGTATAAGAAGAAACAATAAGTGTCACCAGGATTTATGCGTGTACTTGTGGAATGATTAAAGACTGAATCTCTTTATCAATGGAGTTAATAAATTCGTTACAACCTCGAGGAGTATGTTGAAGCCGACACCGCAAGTGGAAAGACTCTGGAGATCAAGTGGTTATTATCAAGGGTTCGTTCAAGGTTTTCTCGATGATTAATGGTGGATATCTATACTCGATGTTTATGTTCGGCCTTTTCTTTTATGTACTTATATGGTGTGTGATCTAGTCAAATGATCGTAAGTTGTGAGAACTTGAGACGGCATCATCCGATGACGTCCGATCATATAGAACACATATTATGTAATATCTTTTTGACTGTCAACGACGATGTTTATTGAGACTTTAATGCGCGTTGGCGAAAGTGAGATGGTGTCTTTGTATTATCTTTTGAGTAGGGACCCGCGTGTGAGCACCCTCCGATGACGAAAATGTTTTTCTTGTTAGCTCTTTTTTGATGTGTGTCCATGACTATCCGGCCGATGGATATCCTTTAATTTGCAACATTCTTTTTAACTCGATTTACCCGTAAACCTTGTCATCTATTCTTGTCGTCGAATGAGCTTCGTGTGACTCGTAAAATTTTCATGTGTCGAGCTTGACGGGTGACTGGTGGATAAGGATTTATTTATTCCTTTTTGGTGAGATACAACTTGATGACAAGTTGCGTTTTGTAAAAGAACCAGTGGATCGAGATACACGTGGGAACGTAAGGACTTCTTTATAATATGTCCTCATCCTTCCGGGTAGTGAACAACTCGTGTATGAGGCGAGTTGAGCGCCGGGACGTCGCTCCCTTAAGGTGGTGAGGATGTAAAACCCGTAAAAATAAGGTTATAATTTAATTATATTTTCAATTATTTTGAAGTATTATATAACGTTAAATATTATTATGTTTAACGGTTTAAGTTGAAACCAATATTAAATATTATACTTTAATATTTTGACGAGCAACGAGGACTACTAGTGATCGCGATACCGACGGATGCCAAAATTTTTATATTTTATTATCGATCGTTTCGATATTTAATACTCTCGACGATATCGTTTTAATTACGTATCGAGTCGTTATATTATTATTTTTCGTGTGCGTTTAAACTTTAAAAAAAAAAGTATTTTTACGAAACCCGAGTCTCGTAAATATTCTAAAATTTACAATTTATATTTTCTACCCTTTTAAACTATTTTATTACATTTTGGACCAAAACTATCACAAATTGGCAAAAACTACCCTAACCTTACACTATATATAATATTTCCACTAACACCATTTCATTTAAAATTCATTACAATAAAAATCACCATTTCTTCTTTCTCTCTCCTTTTTCTCCAAAAACCATACACCCCTTTAAACATATACATCAAAATTTTCCATTATCTAGCTTGATTCTTCCAAAACAAAGACTAGTCCCATTCCTAATTTTTCAAGGGGATTCTTTTGGTACTAATTTCATCAACATGCATGAACTTTGAAATTTTGATCAAGAATCTTGGTGAGTAAAGTTGTTAGATGATGTTGCATGTGATTATCTAGTGATAATCATGTGTAGATCATGCTATTTTTGTAAAGAAAATATATTTTTGATTTTGGGTTTTTGATTTTGATGATGATACAAGTGTTAGGATTAGGTTGTGATGATATTAGGATGTTAGAATGATGATAAAAGTTGTTGGTTTTGATCAAAAACTTGATTTTGTATGGTTTTTAAATGGCCAATTTTAGGCAGTAGGTTTAGAGGCATTTTCGTAAATCTTAAGTCTGAAAATGGGTTGATATTATGGGATTATGTTGTAGAGAATTTCGTTAGCTTCGATTTGATATAAAGTAGGCCTTCCAACTCCAAACGAGGTAGAAGATACACTAGTTTGATTTTCGTGTACCGGGAGACGAGTGACGACACAATCCGAAAATTGTTGTCGATATTTGGATCGAATCTCGGGGACTATAAAATGAGTTTCAAAATTATTCAAGGGCTGTTCTCAGGCTCCAAGTTTAGCATTTTGAGTCTATTTTTAGAAACAATTGGCGGTTTTATAAATGGAGTTGTTTAGAATGGTCAAAATGGTTTCGTAAGTCAAGGTCGCTAAACTGTCCGGATTTTGTGATTCAAAGATGAGTCGGGCAGGGAACTTTAAAAGTAAAATCTTTTGATGGGCTCTTGGGAGGACTTTATACATATAGTAAGTAAGTTCTCTGAGTAGTATCATAAAAAGTTGATGTGTCTAAGTATGGGAAAACGGCTTGGACATTTGGTATGTTCCGGCAGATTTTTGATTAAAGGCATAGAACAATAAAATGTATATATAGGAGAGTGTAATAGTATCACTTGTATCGTTTTCTCTCGAGTTTGTCATGATTTTATGAGTCGAGTTTTATATTCTTATGTATGGTTTATTTCTCGAGTCTATTATTAACGAACGCACCTCATTTGATAGGTTGCGGTTCTCGTGTTTGAAAGGCATCATCTATCGTCGACAATCGTCTCATTACCACTATTGGCTAAGGTGAGTCTATAGCCTCGCTTTATACTAGTTATTAAATGATTTTAAACCCGCGAGGGGGAATACATGTTTTATAAACTTAGAACACAAGATTTTTATGGTATGCTTTGTCCCTCTATGAATGGACTCGTGGTTGCCTTTAAAATGCATTAAGTGATTGCCTTTGTTAAAACCTAAATTATGGACCGTTAATTAACCTATGATGGGTTAACCGCTAGTACAATTAATAGATCTATGGGGGAAGCCGCCCCGGTTCAGTTTGTGTGGACTTGTCATAGAAGCTTAGGCCCGACCTCCGCACTGTTTGGACATATTGTATTGAGAAGTCAGGTATACGGCAATGTATAAAAAATCTAGAGGTAACCGACAATTAATAAATCTCTCGTCTTATTAGACTGATATGGGAGTGTCTAAGGGCTCGGTTCCATGAGCTTATTGCAATTTATGCTATATACAATTATTATTGTTGATGCGAATTATTATTTGATGCTTATAAGCATGCCACAAACTTATAATCTTTGCTTGTGTTCAAATTGATTTCATAAACCTATAGATTCAATCGGCATTTTTGCTGATTGTTTTACTCACATGTATTTCAGGTAATCAAGAAGTGGAAGCTTGGAGGTCACGGGGAATGAAGTTGTGCACTGCCTTTGTTGTTCAAACTCTTTGATTTATTTATCGTTCCATTTTTAAAACAAACCAATATGTTGTTTTAACTTATCTTTTGGTAACGATTACTTGGGAATACGCTACTCTGATGAATGTTTTGGGAACGATAAATCTAAAACGTCTCTTTTCGAGTCGTTCTTTATAAATTATGTGTTGTTGTATCATTGTTTAGCACCCAAAGATGTATTCCGCTGCGTGTAAATTTGGGGGTGTTAAACATGGTTATGGCATCGACGGTTATCTCATCTTAACTTTGACGGTATTAATCATTTGGCGAAAAACGAACTTGTTCGTGGTCTTCCTAAACTTTCATTTCACAATGATCATTTGTGTTCCACGTGTACAATGGGGAAAAGCACTAAGAAATCACACAAACCCAAGACTGAAGACACCAACCAAGGGAAACTTTATTTGTTGCATATGGATCTTTGTGGGCCAATGCGTGTTGAAAGTCTTAGTGGCAAAAGGTACATCCTCGTAATTTTCGATGATTACTCTCGGTTTACATGGGTGAGATTTCTTACAACAAAAAATGAGGCACCTAAATTCATCATCGGATTTCTCAAGATGATTCAAGTGCGTCTCAACACTACTGTCCGACGCATTCGTACAGATAATGGAACCGAATTTGTGAATCAAATTTTGCGTGATTATTATGAAGAAGTTGGCATATCTCATGAAACATCTGTTGCTCGCACTCCACAACAAAACGGTGTCGTTGAAAGGAGAAATCGCACACTTATGAAAGCTGCTCGAACGATGTTAATTTACGCAAAGGCTCCATTGTTTTTATGGGCAGAAGCAGTATCTACAACAGTTTTCACCCAAAACCGGTCACTAATTCGAAAACGCCATGGTAAAACACCTTATGAGCTCCTACATGGAAAAGTACCAGATTTATCATATCTTCATGTATTTGGTTCTCTCTGTTATCCAAATAATGATGGTGACAATTTGGGAAAACTTCAACCAAAGGTTGATATTGGTATTTTCATTGGTTATGCACCCACAAAGAAGGCATACCGAATCTACAACCGTAAGTCTCGTAAGATCCTTGAAACTATGAATGTTGATTTTGATGAGCTGACAGCAATGGCTTCTGAGCAAAGCAGCTCTGAACCCGCACTTCATGAAATGGGACCCAGTAACATTAGCTCTGGTCTTGTCCGAAATAACCCTACTTCATCATCATTTACACCACCTACTAGGACTGATTGGGATACGTTGTTTCAACCGTTATTTGATGAATTATTTACTCCTCCAAGTATTGTTGCTCCATAACCTGAGGTAATAGCTCCGATAACCAAATTAGTCCCTCCAGCAACCGAAGCACAATCAGACACATCTGCACCTACAATTGGTCAAGATATCCCTTCAACGAGTAATTCTCAACCAACACATGTTTCGACTACCCATGTCATGCCTATTGATGATGAAGAGGATGATGTTGATCACGATTTGGAATTCGATCAAAAGCGTGAACTTCCATTCTTTGGTGTACCAATTACCGACCATAATCAAGCCGGGTCGTCCACCTTAGAGGAAGCTCCTACTACGGTTTACTCCAATCCATGGATTCGTGAACATGAAAGCAAGTGGACAAAGGATCATCCTATAGATTCTATTATTGGTTACCCTAATCGTCTGGTATCCACACGAAGTCAACTACAAGAAAATGCAATGTTTTGTCATTTTGATGCTTTTCTTACTGAAGTTGAACCTAAGACATGGCAAGAATATTTTACTCAATCATGTTGGATAGAAGCTATGCAAGAAGAACTTAATGAATTTATACGTCTTGAAGTATGGGAACTTGTCCCATTCCCAGATCAAGTGAAGTTACTCACTTTGAAATGGGTTTACAAGGTTTAATTCGATGAGTTAGGCGGAATATTGAAGAACAAAGCTCGACTAGTAGCTCGTGGATACAAGCAATTATTGGGCATCGACTTTATGGAATCCTTTGCACCTGTTGCACGTTTGGAAGCTATTAGACTATTCCTCGCTTATGCAGCCCATATAAATCTGATCGTCTATCAGATGGACGTGAAGACGGCATTTCTTAAGGGTGAAATCAAGGAAGAGGTCTATGTTCAACAGCCGGATGGTTTTGTGAATCATAAGTATCCTAATCATGTGTACAAGCTTAAGAAGGCTCTCTATGGGTTGAAGCAAGCTCCTCGATCATGGTATGATCTATTGTCCTAATTCCTCATCACGCAAGGCTTCGCTAAAGGCAAGGTGGATTCCACGCTGTTCATTCTGAAACGAGGTAAATATATGATTATGGTACAAATATATGTTGATGATATTATATTTGCTGCCTCGACCCAAATTTTATTCGATGAGTTTGGGACACTCATGTCTTCCAAGTTTAAGATGTCAATGATGGTCAAGGTATCATTATTCTTAGGACTTCAGATATCTCAGAGTCCTAGAGGCATCTTTATCAATCAATCCAAGTATGCCCTTGAATCACTTAAGAAATATAAGATGGAATATTGCGACCCTGTGGATACTCCAATGGTGGAACGAACTAAACATGATGCAGATCCACATGGAGTTGTCGTTGATCCAGCACTTTATCATGGAATGATCGATACCCTTCTGTATATATCACTGCTAGTCGACTTGACCTTCAGTTTGCTATAAGCATGTGTGCTCGGTATCAAACTAGGCCTACTGAGTTACACTTAGCTACTGTTAAACGGATCTTTCGATATCTTAAAGGAACCATTAATCGGGGACTTTGGTATTCGAAGGACTCTTCTATTGCACTAATGGCATATGCAGATGCGGATCACGCGGGTTGTCAAGATACAAGGCGTAGCACGAGTGGAACTTTGCAACTACTAGGAGATCGACTAATCAGTTGGCCATCGAAAAGGCAGAAAAGCGCTGCAATTTCAAGTACGGAAGCAAAATACATAGCTATGTCCGGTTGCTTTGCTCAAATTCTTTGGATGAGATCGCAATTAACCGACTATGGTCTAGGTTTCAACAAAATTCCGATGTACTGTGACAACAAGAGTGCAATTGCCTCATGCTGCAACAACGTTCAATTCTCCCGGTCGAAGCACATTGACATTCTCTACCACTTCATCAAGGAGCAAGTGGAAAATGGAGTGATAGAGCTTTACTTTGTCTGATCTGAGTATCAATTGGCGGATATATTCACGAAGGCTTTAGATCGCGCTCAAATTGAATTTTTGGCCGACAAGCTAGGAATGAGAACCTTCTCGCCTGAGACTCTAAATGAATTGGCAGATGAAGCGAAAGAATAGTGGTGGTAAACTATTCTCCATATCCTTGGTGATCATTTGTATGTATTGTTTATATTTTATCCACAAAAGCTAAATACAAAAATATAAAACCATATAAAAACCATAAAAATTGAAAATTTTAATAAAAATCCAAAAATATTTTTACTTTATTTTTCAAAGGCATGTCTTTTGGTACGATAATATTTACGGCCTTAGAAATGTTGATTAATATTGACACGGCGCCATAAATAGAGTTCGTATAAAAGTTTTAAATATTTCATATAACATGCCCATAATATGAAGTTTAGGCCATCCAGAAATGAGCTTCTATCTCCTTATAGAACTCAAGATATGATAAAAATGGTGAAGATGAAACTAAAAATCAGATTTTGAATTAATAGTATTATATAAGCACTCAAACTAATATAGTATAAAATGTGAATTAAAACCCACTAACTTATAAATTTCATTTATATAAATATGTATAAGGTTAAATAAATGGACACTTTATAAAAATGGTAGTTGAATAAGATTTATAAGTTATAAAAACTATAAACATGATTTTTACGACTTTTTCGGCTATTACCGTAAAATTAACGTTTTTCGTCAATTAAAACTTAGACGATCAAACCCGTCTAATGTAAAGTTTTTAGAAGTCATATACTGATGTATAAGCACCTAATACAAGTAAAAACCGATAAAACCCGAACTATATAACATACGGACAAAAACAAGCTAAGTTAGCATAATTGGACTAATAATTTAACCATATAAGTTAAACACTTATAAAAATTACTTATTGGGCTTAACCCATTTGGGCTCAATATGTAAAGTATAAATACTGATAATACAAGTATAAAATGGATTAATACAAGTTAATGAACTTATAATAGGCTTATTCGACCTAAAACACGTAAATAGGTAAAACTAGTAAACTAGTAAAAAGTTACCAATACATAAACACTAAAATGAGTAAATAAGAATTTATAACCCCACTTGATCGTCATCATATGTACAAAATCATCATATGTATACATAATTATTATTTTTATGAAGTCATTGGACAAGAGTCTAAGACGAGTATTATTTGTCTAGGTTTCCGTGATTGGAGCACGTACCGTACATCCAAATCGCCGATAACCGCCTTCCCACATCAACGTGAGTTCATAGCCTCCCACTCTTTTAAATGTTTTTATAAAATGTTTTATAAACCCGCGAGGGAGATAACATGTTAGTTTTGATAAAATAGGACACCATTTTTCCCGATTGTTTGTTTATTGATTTGGACCCGAATGATTGTATGACCCGATGAATGATTAAATGACCCGATAGATGAAATGAAATGGATTATTAAAGTTAGGTTATGTCACTAAAAGTCCCATTAGCATGAATTGTGAACTACCGGGATTTGGTAGACGCTTATGCATATAATATTACTATTTGGGGACGATCACCCCAGTTCGCGCCTTGACGGTTGATCCCCGTCGTGCCACATTGATTGGTAAGCGAATTTATGTATGAGAAGATTTACACAAGCGTGATTTTTGTGACGACACACTAATTTAGATGGGCAAATTAGTTTCGGGCTAGCTACCCGTTGTTTGCTGTAGTAAGGTAACAATGTCATGCGGCTTATAATAATCCAAAATAACGAAATACTGCTATACGCAATAAATTACGGTATATTGCCTGACTAGCAATACAGGGTCTTACTATTGATATTATGTTCGTGTTTTGTTTTTTCATAACCATATTCATATAACGGTTTTTATTTCTATACAACGTTATAAAACGTATTGTATGATATTTTTACGACATTAGTTCGTATAATGGTTTTGAAGGCGAAAGCCTATATTATGATTTTGATAAGGATTTGTATAAAATGACTTTGGCTATTTTGTGGCCTATTACAAAGATTTGTACAAAATGATTTTCGGTAATAATTTTATACCGATGTTATATTGATGGAATTTATTAAACTCTATGAATTCACTCGACGTTATCGCTGACCTTTTCTTTTAACATGTTTTATCTCAGGTACTTGAAGGTAATTCTCGGGAAGACAACAAGAAATCATGGCCCGCACTTGAACAACAATTTCCATTCAAATGCTTTGTAAAAATTGTATGAAATATTATGACTTGGGACCTATGTAACTTTGATATTTATGAATGGAAATGCTTTATTATTAAACGACGTGATTTTTAAGCGTTGTCTATGATGTGAGTAATGTGCTATCCCGTAACTCCAACGAGTCTTCCGCTGTATTGAATTGTATAAATTTGGGGGTGTTACAACTTTCATACTTGACGATATTAAATTGGAGAAAAGGCGTGAGTTGTGTCACGAGAGTCTTATATGCAAGTGCCGATGCAGAGTGATTAAAGTCATCAATGTGGAGTTGATATGCTAGTTGGTTCAAGATTATGAACATCGATTCCATGAATATATGACGATATTGACCAAAAAGTGTCACAAATTCGCTCCCTCATGGAAGCCATGAAATGGTCACTATATGAGATTGAAGTAGTCGAAATGAAGTGATGCCACTTTCACTAGCTTTGTCTTGATTTTAATGCAATTCTCCGTCTTTCGATTCGAATTGAAAAAGTCCATTGAGATTTGATGAAAAATGAAAGAAAAATTCTTGGTCTCGTCAAATAAATCTTGTCACGTCTTTTTGTCTCACCACTTTTATCACTATGTCACGTTTAGATCTCGACAATACGACCGATGACAAGAATCGTTTAAGAGAAATCTTATTCAAAATATAGCCTAAACTTTAACCAAACTTTAACTTGTCTAAATTTCAACCGAGTCCAATAACATAGCCGGCCCAAACTTGTCTAAACCTGGACCACGTGTATATGTCGGTTTGCAACGTCTACTTAAATTAGTTTGCCAATATCAAATACGTGGCCCACGTGTTACAATATCTGGTACAGCTAATCCCTAATCCAACGTCACCCTTAGCCTACTTCTCCTCAAACTTTGTATACTCCGCCTGTTTATTCTTTTTCTCCAAATCTTAGTATATAAAAGACCCTATCCTAAAATTACGTCAAACATAAACTCCCACCCATCTCTTAAACACTCCGTCTCTTTTTCTTCTCCCAAAGAAAGAACAAATTCATCTGCTCATACCCCATGTTGTTTACCAAAATCCTCTCATCCAACACCCCAAAAAAAAAGAAAAACAAGATCAGTTTCTATACCCCAAAAATAATCTCAATCATAAGCCAAAAAGTTTTTCATATCTCCACTTCTATAATCAAACCCACGAAAAAAACAAAGCTTTATAAAACCCACGAATCACAGTGTTTTGTTTCTTGTTGGCTGATAAAACCCACATATCTAATAGATATAAATTTGATCTATCAAATCAAACTTTTTTCGAAGAACAACAATGATACGAATAGTTTCTTGTGACGTCAAGGTCTCCTATGTGAGGTATAGGTGTATTTTTTTTGTTTCATGTGTTTGATCGATGATGGTGTGGACGGAGATCTTTCTGTTTTTATGGGTTCGAGTCGTATGAGGGTTTCTTGAGTGTGGGTCGAGTGGTGTGTAAGTCTTGTGAGTTTTGTGTGAGGTCTAGTGTGGTTAGTCTTTGTAATCGAGGATGTTGGTTTGTGTTTGTGGGTCGAGGCTGGTCAATTGAATCGTTGGTGTGGTTTGGGTCTGTGAGAATGGGTTTTAGTTGTGAACTTGAGTCAGGTTGTGTCAGTCGTTTGTGTTGGGTTCGAGAGTCAGTCTTGGTCTTGGAGTTGTTGTGTGTCGAGTCGAGTCTGGATCGAGTCTAAGTCTTTCTTCGCAATAATAGCAATATTCGGAATAAGTGATCTTCAGATAAAATTTCTTCGGATAAAAAAAACACTGAATTTGTGATATTCGGATAAATTACTTCTTCGCAATAATAGCACTTCTTCGCATAAAATGTATTCTTCGGATAAAAATTTGAGTTGACTCCTTTGGAATAATAGACTTTTTCTGAATAAAAGACTTCTTCGGATAAATTCAATAAAAGTGGATTTTCGGATAATATATGATTCTTCGGATAAAAGACCCAAATAATTATTCTGATAAATATGAAAACCCTGTTCCGAAGATATATATTCAGAAAAAGCACTAAATGCCAAAAAAATAAACTTGGAATAACTGAGATATCAAGATCGAACCACAAACTTTATACGTAACCCACAAATTAATCAAAAACACTAAAAAAATTTTGTGATTTATTCTAAAATAAGTAAACTCAAAGATTTATCTATCAATTTAAACCATAAAATCACAAAATTTTTCAAGATTTGAGCTTGATTAAATCAAAACCCATCAAATCAATCAAAACAAACACAAGAACAATCAATCAACCATAGTTCTTGATACCAATTGTAGGTCCTTAGTTTATAATTGTACAAGTGTTGTTAAGATCTAAATTGAGAGAGCGAGAGATGAAGAACTTGAGATGAACTAGAGAGAGAAAGGAGAGGAAAGGAGTGGTAGAGAGAGAAAGTGATATTAGATTATTGAAATGTGTAAAATGACTAATGACCAACCCCTCCTAACATGCTAAGAGGGGTATATATAGCCTACCCTACATGTGGGCTATATGGGCTATATTGTTTACATATTGGATCACGAGCCCAATCTATGTATAAATCGTTGGAGTGACCGATCCTTTATAAATACGTAAAAACGTATTTCCAACAAGTTTGTTAGCGATTTGTTAATTCTGTTATGTTTAAATCGTAGTTCTGCCATTAATGAGCTCTGTTTTCAAGCTTTCATATCTTCTTGTTTCTACATCTGTTTTCATAGCCATTGAAGCTTCCATTGTGTCAAAAAATTTCTCTACACAGCTTCTAGTTCTACTATTAAAAGCTTTTATCATAGTGCAGTTTATAAGTTTGAAAAAGCTTATGAGATTTACTATTTTGGATGATCTGATCTTATATGAAGTAATTGAAGTTTTTGGTTCACGTTTAAGAATTCATTTCATCAAGGAAGTGTATCAGTAGAGTTTCATAGAATAGTTTTAGTTCAGTTAGCTTTGGAGTATAGTTCGAGTTGGTTGCTAATTCTATTTTCAGCATTTCTTAAAGTCAACAGTTAGTTTGTATTCTACCACATACCGTTCAATTAGTTTGATAAATTTATGTTTTAAAGTTTTGTTCAAGACTTTTCGGTTACTCCAAGTTTTCACCATATTGTTTTATAAGCTCAATTTGAGTTTATGAGTTAAGTTTTTAATTCTGTTACTCTAACCTGCTAGTGCAGGTTCATTAATTGATATACAGCAAAAGATTATTTGAAGTTGCTGTATAGACGAGCTTTTACAACTATGGTCATTGATTTACAATTTCAATAGATGTTCAGTTCAACAATCCGAAAGTATAGTTCTTGATCAAAGAGGTAACTCAGCGCTAACCTTCGCCATCAACGGTTTAGCCTCAGATGAGAGGTAATACTTGTTTCATTTTCTACAGTTAGTTAAGTGTAATCTGATTAGAGGTAAGGGTAGGATATTTTTACATGTGAATTGCTTTATCTGTCGTGCTATATAATACTTTCTTCCTATTTTAGTTTTCTTCATAGTGTCAGTAAGTAACTTCTTATAATTTTTGCTCATTCTGATATGGTGTGTTTAGTATTAGTTTGTACTACTTGATCTTGCATTTGTAGGAGTGTACTAAGCTTTTACTGTATTTGATTATGACTAGTTGAGAAAACAAGTTTATAGAATATCACTAGGTTAAGTAGACAGTTTGTAGTTCAAAGTTAGTAAATACTAGCAACTTTGATATCGCAACTTGCAGAATTATCGATCAAGTAGTGTTTCCCAATCATTGAATTTGTTAGTAGATTCATTTTGTTTAAACTCGTTACCTTTACAGTTTGGATTAATCGAATGTTGTAGACCATCTCGCATTAGCAGAAGAGATGCTAATATTTTGAACTGATTTAGGCAGTGTAGGTAATTTGTATTTGCTCAATATCTAATTTAGCTTGGTTTGTTTGTAAGTATTGCATAACGTAGCTCAAAAGGATAGCTGTTGGGAATAAAATGTAGCCAGTGCACTTGAACACTGACAAGAAGAAAACAAGCGTTGATAAGAAGAAAATAAACGTTGACAGATCAAGCGTTCACAAGAAGAAGTCAAGCGTTGATAGGTTGAAGACAAGCACTGATAGAAATATATGGTCTACACGTATTTTGTTTCTAGTTTGTTTCTAGTAAAGATAGGATCAACAATGTATTTTCTATAATTATCTTTACCTAGAATAGCTGATACGTAGACTCTTGTACAAGGCTTCTTATGTCTATAAAAGAAGACCTTTAGGTTATGTTTCATATAAGTTTTTCATACGTTTAACACTTTCATTGTAAGCAAGTTCGTTATTATCAATCAAGTGAAAGTTTGTTTTACAATGGTTTGTGTGTTCTTGTTTGAGTGTTAATTCCGCATAACAGTTAAATTGTTTTATACATAAACAATGTTTCTCTACGTGTTTAACTTGATCTAATCTCGTTTACACAAGCTAAATCGATCTAAGTTTGGGATCAACAAGTGGTATCAGAGCTTGTTGAGAAACTTTGATCTAAAGAACACAAGAACCCTAAACTACCAAAAACCCTAATTTTCACAAAACCCTAAAAACATCATGTCTACTCTATAAGTAACCTCCTCATCCTCCTCAAACCACAACATCAAGATTCCAATGTTAGATCCAGACAATTTTGAGCTGTAGAAGTTCAACTTTGAGCAATATCTGCAAATCCATGACTATAGTCTCTGGGAGATTATTGAATATGGAAACACATTCAATAAAGCTCAAAAAATTGCAGATGTCATTGCTACAAGATCAGCTGTTCAAGGATGCTCTGAAGCAGATAATAAAGAAAAACCTGAAGATGGTAGAGCTGTGTCTGCCGAGGACATAGCAAAGAAAAAGGTTGATATGAAAACCCTAATCATTCTGAAACTCTCTGTGGGACAAGAAAATCAGCACAAATACAGAGGTTATGAGTCTGCAAAAGACCTTTGGGCAGCCCTAGAAGTTGCATATGGTGGTAATGCTGATACTATGGAAGAGAAAAGGAAGCAACTCTTACATGAGTATGTTGTTTTTAAGTCTCAACCTAATGAGAAGCTAAGTAGTGTGAGAAGCAGACTTCTTGACATTACAAGCAAGCTGTCCTTCATGGGGACAGTAATTGGTGATGTTGACATTATTGCCACTTTTCTTAAAAGCCTTGGTGATGCATGGAAGATTGAGGCAAGATCTATAATTGCCAACAACACTCACAAAAGTTCTACTTTTGATGATGTCTATAACAAACTGAGGCTGTTGGAGAATGAAACTCTTTTGGAACATGGAAGTAAGTCTACCAATGGTAACATGGCCTTCTTCTCACATAGTGAAGGTCAATTTGATCAGAAGGATTCATACATGCACCCAGTTACTGGATCAACATGTGTCAACGCTGGATCATATCCTGTCAAGGCCTCACATTCAGACACTGACACATACAAAATCGACTCTCTAAGAGTTAAGCCTGCTGGTACTGATTTGGATACTGTATGTGCATACATTGCTTCATTGCCTAATGGTTCAGTGATTACATATGAGGACCTTGAGCAAATTAGTGATGATCATTTGGAGGAAATGGATATAAAGTGGAACATGGCTCTTGCAAGTATAAGAGCAAACAAATGGAATAATAAGATTCAAGAAGAAGATGACTTTTAATGCTAAGGACACTGCTGGATTTGATAAATCCAAGGTTGAGTGTTACAATTGTCATCGTATGGGGTACTTTATGAGAGAATGCAGATCTCCAAGAAGATCTGATGCTGGAAAACCCTCAAGCCAAATTGTTAAGGCTCAGGATCCTAAGGCCATGGTGGCAATGCAAGAAATTGATGGTGTTGGATGGGACTGGAGCTATTTGGCTAAGGATGAGGAAGAGGATAAAGCTTTGGTTGCTGAGATAGAAGAAGAAGAGCATGTTCAATATGCTCTCATGGCACACTCCTCATCTTCATCAAACAATGAGGTATATGATGATGCTTTTTGTAGTAAGGGTTATCGTTTAAATACTGAAAGACTTAACAAAGAGGTTTTAAGACTGTTATCAGATGTGAGTACTGAGAGATGCAAGTTGTCTAACTATCAACTTGCTCTTACTCAAACTGAAAAGACTGTAGTTGAGTATAAGAAAATGGAGTTTGACCTAAAAGATAAAATAAATATCTTAAAACATGATTTAAATGCTAGTACTGATATTAGAAACATCATGGAAAGGGTTAATGCTGAATTACAGGCTAAGTTAGATGAGGCTATCAAGAATAAGGATAATGTAGACCTTAAAATTCGGAGATTTGATAAGGCCTCACAAACCCTAGGAGAATGTGTTAGTAAACAAAGGGATTCTATGGACATGACAGGGATATGGATGAAAGAGTATGCTGGTGTTCCACCACCAGCTGCGGACTTCTATGGTGTCCAAAGAAAGGACTTATCTTGGACTGGTTTACCAGAACTCCAAGAAGAGGAATTTATTCCTCCACCAAGAGTCCTTACCCCAGTAGAAGAGTATAGGCAAAAGTTGACTGATTTGGACCATGGAAGAAAGCCAACCCTACCTTGTTTGTCAAGGGTGGCATGATTTGTGATAGCCCAAATGAGTCTACCCCTATCAAAGTAACAAACCCAATCACTGGCAAGATTGTTGACCTTGGCTCAAACGCTGTTAGAAAACCTAGCATTAAGTATGCAAAAATGTATAGAAATACTAGGTCACCAAAAAGCCAAATTATTGATAATGGAACAGGTTTCTTTTCTTCTAGACCTAGAGTTGTGTCTAGAAAAGCCTGTTATACTTGTGGTAGCTTTTCACATTTAGCCTATAAGTGTGTCAACGCTTCCAAGGTCAACTCTGAAAAAAGGTCAAACACTGTCAGACCCAAAACTTTTGTGGAGCAAAGTCCACAAGTTGTTAGACCATCCCCATTCTTCACTAAAGGGTCTAACACTTATGGACAAAGACCTTTTCAGAAGACCAATACATGGTCTAATAGGCAATGGGTTCCTGTAGCAAACCCTATGTTCAACGCTGATAAGGGCAATTTCAGCGTTGACAAGACCAAATCAAACGCTGTCAGAAACGTTGCCAGACCAAATAATGGTAAATATTTGCAACCACAGGGAAAGGGGTCTAAAGCTACTTCTAGCTTGACATGGAGACCTAAGAAAGATCAAAACCCTAATTCTAATGGGATTTCTATGACCTGTAACAGATTTAATTATATTTCAAAGGTCATCACAAAACCAATTGGGGTTAACTGGGTGTTCAATCCAAAAAGGGATGAACAAGGGGTTGCTATGAGGACTAAGTCTGTTCTTGTTAAACAACCAAATGAATCCAAGTTTGCTCAAGCTTGGGTTCCCAAAGAAAACTAATCTGTTTTATTTATGTGCAGGGCATTCAAAAACAGGTGAATGATTATGGCTATTGGGATAGTGGATGCTCTAGGCACATGACTGGGAAGGAAGATTATCTCACAAACTTCACTCCCATTAAGGATGGTGATAAAGTTTACTTTGGAGGCGGATATGGAACTATCACAGGCAAAGGAACTCTACTCACCAACAACTTGCGTTTTAAAAACGTGTTTCTGGTAAAAGAACTTGATTATAATCTTTTTAGTGTATCACAAGTTTGTGATAACAAAAATAAGGTTCTTTTTACTGATATTGAATGCTTGGTGTTGAGCAAGGATTTTAAAATGCAAGATGAGAAATTTATTGATTATCGGACACCTAGGCATAGACATTTATAATGTGAATCTTAGTGGAATTAGGATGAATAATAACATGTCATGTTTTATGCTAAATCTTTAGTTGATGAGAGTAATCTTTGGCACAGGAGACTAGGGCACATTAACTTTAAAAATATAAACAGACTTGTGAGACTTGGTTTGGTTGATGGTTTGCCTGAAAAGGCCTTCCATAACGACCACTCTCATGTTGCATGCCTTAAAGGGAAACAACACAAGGTCTCATTTAAGTCTAAACAAGTGCACTCTAGTTCTAAACCTCTTCACTTGCTGTATATGGACCTGTTTGGTCCAACTAATATAGAGAGTTTGAATGGTAAATCTTACTACGTTGTCATCACTGATGACTTTTCTAGGTTTACTTGGACTTTCTTTTTAGCCATGAAAAGTGACACTGCTGATACTTTAATTAACTTTATTAACCAAATAGAGAAGAAGACTGGTAATGATGTTAAAATGCTTAGAAGTGATAATGGTGGTGAGTTTAGAAATAAACTGCTGGATGATTTTTGTTCTAAGAAAGGGATTACTAGACAGTTTAGTGTTGCCAGAACCCCACAGCAAAATGGGGTTGCTGAGAGAAAGAATAGAACCCTAATTGAAGCAACCAGGACTATGTTGGCTGATTCTCACTTTCCTATTGCATTTTGGGCTGAGGTTATGAATACAGCTTGTTATGTTCAGAATAGAGCATTGGTCAACAAGATGCATAACAAAACACCTTATGAGTTACTTTGGGGAAGGAAACCTAATATTGGTTTTCTTAAACCTTTTGGTTGTCATGTAGTTGTACTAGATACTAGTGATGCCTTAGGTAAATTCAGTGCTAAAGGTGATGAAGGCTACTTCATGGGTTATTCTGTGCAGAGCAAAGGATATACGGTTTAACTTAAGAAGGAAAAACGTATACTTGAAAAGGTACATGTTAGGTTTTTAGAGAATAAACCTAGTGATCCTGAAAGTGGTCCAAATTGGTTGTTTGACTTGGAACCTCTATCTAGGACTTTGAATTATATGCCTGTTACTAATCCAGACATTGTGAAGGTAACTTTAAGTGTTGTGGAAGAACCAATTGTTGATGTTTCAGGTACACAGGTTATTGAAGAGGTTGGATCACAAGCAGACAAGTCATCTCCCATACTTGAGTATGTTACTATTCCCATATGGACAGATGTTTTTGCTGCTGCTGCTGCTGCTGAAAAGGAAAAAGGTGGTCCCCAAGTATCACCAGTTAACAACATGCATGGTCCTTCAGGCGCTGACAAAGGAAAATCTGGCGCTGACAAGACAAATTCAGGCGTTGGTGGCTCAAACGTTGACAACTCTAGTTTAGGCGTTGATGGCTCAAACACTGACAATCTAGGTTCAGGCGTTGACAACTCCTTTGATCATATTTCCTCTTCCAATTTTGAACAAGGTGAACCTTCAAGCAGAAATGGAGAGGTTCATACAGATATTGATGGAAGAGAGTCTGAAGAAGATATTGGTAACTTGGATGATGAGATTGAAGACAACAGACTTTTTGAGGGAGGAGTTCTTACTTCTACAATGAAGAATCATCCATCTTCTCTAATTATAGGAGATGTGCTGTCTCCTGTTCAGACTAGAAGATCTCATCAAAATCTTGGAGGATTTATTGCTAATATACACAAGAAGGTTGATACCCCTCTTGTTCAAGCATATTTGTTTGCCTGTTTTCTGTCACAACAGGAACCCAAGAAGATTTTTGATGATCTCAAAGAACCAAGTTGGGTGGAAGCAATGCAGGATGAGCTTCACCAATTTGCTATTCAGGATGTTTGGGAGTTGGTTGATTGTCCCAGATATGTCAGACCTATTGGGACAAGATGGGTTCTTTGAAACAAGAAAGATTAAAGAGGCATTGTTGTCAGAAACAAGGTACGTTTAGTGGCCCAGTGATATACACAAGAGGAAGGGATAGACTATGAGGAGGTCTTTGCACCAATTGCAAGGATTGAGGCTATAAGGATATCTCTAGCCTATGCTTCCTGCATGGGCTTTACTGTCTATTAAATGGATGTGAAGAGTGCTTTCCTTTATGGCACAATTGTTGAGGAGGTTTATGTAATGCAGCCTCTTGGTTTTGAAGATCCAGAGCATCCAGACAAGGTGTATAGAGTCAAGAAAGCTATGTATGGACTTCATCAAGCCCCAAGAGCATGGTATGGCACATTCTCCACATATCTGATGGAAAATGGATTCAAAAGGGGCACCATAGACCAGACCTTATTTACAAAGAAGACTGGTAAGGATGTCTTACTTGTTCAGGTTTATGTGGATGATATCATCTTTGGCTCTACAAACCTAAAGATGAGTGAAGACTTTTCCAAGCTTATGACAGACAAATTCAAGATGAGTGCAATGGGGGAGATGAACTTCTTTCTAGGGTTACAAGTTTAGCCAAAAGAAGATGGTATCTTTATCTCTCAGGATAAATATGTAGTAGAAATCTTGAAGAAGTTTGGCTTTTCTCCACATGAAAAATGGGCTAGTACTCCTATGGATAGAGAACACCCTTGGGGAAAAGTTAGAGATGGAAAAGATGTGGATGTCAGGCACTATAAATCAATGATTGGTTCATTGATGTATCTCACAGCCTCAAGACCTGACATTATGTTTGTTGTCTGTGCATGTGCACGTCATCAAGTGACTCCCAAAGATTGTCACCTTCATGCTGTCAAGAGAATCTTTAGGTACCTTATATGCTATCCAGATCTTGCCTTATGGTATCCAAAAGATTCACCATTTGAGCTTATTGCATATTCAGACAGTGACTATGGTGGTGATACATTTGATAGAAAATCCACAACTGGTGGATGTCAGTTTCTTGGGAGTAGGTTGATATCTTGGCAATGCAAGAAACAAACAGTGGTGGCCAATTCTACAACTGAAGCAGAGTATGTAGCTGCAGCTGCTTGTTGTGGACAAGTCTTATGGATTCAGAACCAGCTGTTGGATTATGGGTATAATTTCATGCATACCAAGATTTTTGTAGACAATAACAGTACTTTATGCATTATTAAAAATCCTGTACATCATTCTAAAACAAAACACATAGAAATTAGACATCATTTTATAAGGGATTGTTTTGAAAAGGGTTTAATACAACCAGATAGGGTTGACACAGAAGAAAATGTGTCTGATTTATTAACTAAACCTTTTGACGCTGGCAGGTTTCAATACTTGGTAACAAGTATTGGAATGATCAATCTCACTTAATATGTGTTTTGGACCTTTTTGTAAAAGTATGTACAGGATATGCATTGTTATTGGTCTTTTTGAAAAGTTAGATTTTCCACTATATTTGTCTAACGCTGACAAAGGTTATCTTAACGCTGATAAGTGTTATCGTGACGTTGTCAGCAACATGTTAGTTTTGTGGTTTTTGATCTAAGTGTGCAGGTGGTGTTAACATTGTACCATTGGATATAGAGTTGCTTATGGATCCTTGGAGAATCAATTGGAGCATGTTTCAATTTATGGATGATGGTTGGAATATTTATATTCCTATCTTGACATAAGTTTTTTTAAATTCATGCATATTATTAGGCAACATATGTATCACAGTTTAAGGGGAGATGTTAGGAACCTTTAGGACTTTTGGGTATTCCTATAATACTCTTATCACAATTCTATATTGTGTCCACAGGTGAGTATGAGTTAGTTTACTAAATCATGAGGCACTGTAGCATGCAAAGTTGACATACTATGCATGCTGCCAAGACATTTTTGGCCTAGACTTGGATGTGGTCTGTTGGGCGACTTGGGAATAATTCACAATGGGTTTACCTGGGAGTTACAATGAAGTTTATGAGATAACTTAATTGTTAAGAATTTTGGTTAGCAAGGGACACTAGAGGACTGTTATGTCTATCTTGCATAAGCAAGTGTGCATAACTGGACAGTGCTTGGCGCCCTATAATAATTATCAATTTATAGGTTATCTTCACTAGGATAAATTAATTTGTTAAGGTCCTTTTTCATTTTTATTACTTTTATTTTTGGACGCTGACAAATATTTTTCCAAGCGTTGTTGTGACCAATTTACACGCTGACATGGCTTTGGCAAACGTTGACAAGAATATAGCCATTGGGCGTTGATGGGTTATTTTTGACCGTTGACACTCATTGGGACCTACCTAGTTGTTATTTTTGACGAATTTTGGGGCCGTAATTTTGGGAGCATATAACTTTTAATTAATGCACAAGATAACTTATTTTCTTTTCAAGATTTTCATCATTATATTTTGAAAATACTTGCCTTATTTTTGACCAATCACATGTGCCTATCTCTCCTATATATTTGGATCCTATTTTTAAACAGGGTATCTTATATTCTTGTCTAACACTTTTTCTCCTATAATTCATCTTTCTCAAAAAGTCACAAACAGCTTTCTTCAACAATGGCACCAAAGTTTATACCAAGTGACTTGGTATTGGGATTCTGGAGTCAGCACAACATGATTGCTTATTTGGACGCTGATGATAGTTTGTTTCCACAATACACTCAGATGGTGGCGTATTTGAACGCATCTCCAATTAGGTATGCACTTTCTCATGCTCCTCTCATCCATGTCACTCATATTAAACAGTTTTGGAACACTGTTAGTTCCTCAACAATTAATAATGTGACTACATTATCAGCTATTGTTCATGGGCGTACTTGGGTGGTTACTGAAGCCTTGGTTTGCCAGGCTTTGCATCTTAATGATGCAGATGGTATAACCACCCTTCCCATTCATGAAACAGAACAAGGACTTCGGGCTCTGGGGTATTCTTTCTCTGATGAGGGCACTTTAAACAAATATCATAAACAAGAGTTTCCCCCAGCCTGGAAGTACCTCATACATGTCATCCTTCAATGTTTGAGTCCCAAATGTACTACACACAATGAAATTAATAGATCAATTGCTAGTGCAATTGTGTGCATTGCAAATGGGCAAAAGTTTATTTTTTTCAAAACTGATTTTTGATGGCATGTGTAAAAACAAAGGGAATAAGATGACTTTGGCTTATCCCAGATTTTTGCAAATGGTTTTTGATGTGCAAAATTACTGCACAAGGGATCATGATGATTTTTATGAGATCCATGTGCAAAAGAAAGCTATTTTTACCAAGATGAACTCACCCCCTCACCGTGAATTACGCCTCACCCAAGCTATGCTTGCTGTTGTTACAGCAGCACAACCCCAACCAGACCCACAACCACAACTTGACCCAATACCAGAACTTTTTCCTTCACCTCAACACATGGAAATTGACCAAGAACCCTTCAACGCTGACACATTAAATGTTGGAGTTAACATAAGTAATCCAAACGTTGACACCTTTCCTTCACAGACCCAAACACCCCTTCACCTTCAAACTACCACCCAATCCACATCATCCTCTACCCCACCTGAATATAGGTTGCAAAAACGCCCAAGGACTATTGGAGTGTTCTCCTCTAGTGGTCCTAGCCATGTTGCAGAGAGAACCACCACCACAAGTGTGTTTGGTGCTATGGATGAGGCTGGGACTATTGGTACTGGCTTTGATGCAGGCCAAGACAGTCCTAACATCTTTAAGACCTCATCCATGCCCCATGACTCTACTTTGGGAGGTCAAATACCCATTCTAGAGGAGGGCAGATTGGAACCATACACATTGATGGAATTGACGGCTGTCTGCATTAGCTTGCAAAAGCAAAATGCAGACTTGGTACAAACAGTCAGTACACAAGGCCTTGAACTCAAGCAATTGAGGGAGAGGATTGTTATTTTGGAAACTGCTGAGTCTAGGAGAAGGCAGACAAGAGTCCTTTTATCAGAGGAGGATTCTTACAAAGGGGAGGAAGATGCTATAAAGCCTGTTAATTTAAGTGATAAAGACTCACATGAGGCTGCTACAGAGCCATTTGATTTGAGTGGAAAGGGCTCATATGATGGAGAATCTTTGGGTGTTGTTGAAGCCCTCACTAAATTGAAGAAGCAATCAGGTTTTGATACGTCTCTGATTACTCCTACAAATTTGAACTTGTCTTTTACAGCTATGATGGAGCAGTTCACAAGAGGCGCTGACACAAGTAATTTTGGCATTGACAAGCAAAATTTGAACGCTGACACACCAAGCGCTGACAAGATTAAATTTGACGCTGACACAAGGAATTTGAGCGTTGACAGACCTGTAGATATGCTTGATGTATTCCATTCATCAACTATCATCAAAGAAGTATCTTCACAGGTATTACCATCATCCTTACCCATCATTGATCCATTAGATAAGGGTAAAGGAATTATGGTAGAAGTAGAAGTTCCAAAGGATGCAGCACAAGTAGAGTTTGATTCAAGGTTGGCTGCACAACTTATGGAACAAGAAAGGAAGAAGGTTGGTGAATCACAATTTGTTGGCACTTCTGAGGAACGAGAGGAAAGTGATGAAGAAAGTTTGGATTCAAGTGTGATGATAATTGAACAACCAGAAAGACTTGAATATGGTGATAACTTGGCAAGAGAGAAGCTTAGAGAGTTAAAATTGCAAGTAGACTTTGATATGCTAGATTTAGTTCAGATGTACCATGCTTAGGAGAATAGGATTATGGAGAATCCAGATTTGACAATTTCAGACCAAATTTGGGGATTAGAGATTCTTCTAAGAGTTCAAAGAGACTGCAAGGTAATTCTGAAGCATAAGGCTAGCAATGTTTTCTCACTTCTGAAGAGGGATATAAGAGAGTTGTACTACATGTTACTCAAATGTCATGGAACTGGATGGACCTTCAAGAAATTGTAGGGATTATCCTTTCAAGAATTGGAGTACAAGGCTTTTCCCATTTGGGCAAAAGTGTAGGAAATGAACACTCTTAGACTTCTTTCAGATGAAAGGAAAGAAGAGCTTGCAGAAGAGATGGAGATACAGAAGGCAATGATTGTTCCAATGCCTTTGAAGAAGGGAGTCCCACTTGAGTTTCCTAAAGATCTAAATAAAGTGGTTCCCAGTGAAGCTGTTCTTAGAAAGAGCATTAAGCTCTCACCCATGGAAGCTTCAGATATGATACAAGTGTTACCTCTTGATGCCAGAAACCCTATCATTAGCTATGAAGAAGATGCAAGTGGGTTTTGGAAGATTGGCAGATATGGGAAAGAGGTACATATATTTACTACACTTATTTATCTCTTTGCAAGTATGGATAGAGAAGACTTGGCAGACCTTTGGAGGTTGTTGATGGCCAAGTATGAGACTGAAGCACCTACTTCAGTCAATGGAATAAAACTTTGGTCAACATTCAAGAGAATGTGTGCACCAGAAGAAGAAGATCCTGTTTGGAAGGATCTTGAGGATGATATCAGTGGTCTTCAATGGCGTTTGTATTCAGCTGCTGGTGTGTATTATTTGAGCTCTACAAAGTTTGCTGAGTATCTTCTTGTAGATGCTCAGTATCCCATGTCCAAAGAAGTTTTGGACAAGATGAAGACAACATAGCTGGAGATTGACTATTCAAGTGACGTGGCCAAAGATTTGATTAGGCATGTTTATTACCAATATGATAAGATTTGTAAGATTCCTCCAGGTTCTTAATTTTTATTCAGAAACTTGATTACTAGAGTAGATATCAAGTTTAGGGGAGGATTGTTGGGAATAAAATGTAGCCAGTGCACTTGAACGCTAACAAGAAGAAAACAAGCGTTGATACGAAGAAAACAAACGTTGACAGATCAAGCGTTGACAAGAAGAAGTCAAGCGTTGATAGGTTGAAGACAAGCACTGATAGAAAGATACGGTCTACACGTATTTTGTTTCTAGTTTGTTTCTACTAAAGATAGGATCAACAATGTATTTTCTATAATTATCTTTACCTAGAATAGCTGATACGTAGACTCTTGTACAAGGCTTCTTATGTCTATAAATGAAGACCTTTAGGTTATGTTTCATATAAGTTTTTCATACGTTTAACACTTTCATTGTAAGCAAGTTCGTTATTATCAATCAAGTGAAAGTTTGTTTTACAACTGTTTGTGTGTTCTTGTTTGAGTGTTAATTCCGCGTAACACTTAAATTGTTTTATACATAAACAAAGTTTCTCTACGTGTTTAACTTGATCTAATCTCGTTTACACAAGCTAAATCGATCTATGTTTTGGATCAACAATAGCTTATAGTAATGTTCTTAGTCTTTCGAGTGACTGTTTTATTAAAGCATTTGTGATTCTTGTTTTTACCTACCTGAACTTTTATAGTATAGCAATGTTTCTACCTTAAATAAACTGGAAGTAGCTATTTCCACAAAACGTATAGAATAGCAAAAAAATGTTAGTTAGTTTCGTTTTAAGTTCTTTATTGGAAATTCTGTTGGGCTTTAGAAGTTGATGGGCCAGATTTATTTGGGCCACTAGTAGGAATTAGCATAAACGTTAGTGTAGAATCACACTAGTGAAACTATATTGGAAATAGCCAATAGGGGTAGACTTATGATAACGCCTCATTTACACATGTTTGTAATGATTCATTTGTCCTTGTTTGTTATGTAAATAAATAATTATGTATTGAATTGATACTAATAAAAGGTATTGTATGTATTGTAGCCAAGAAAGAAACCATAAAGGAAAAGAACGAAGAAATAAAGAATAAAGGGGCTAAAGAAGAATTATGTTGAAAAGGAGCATAAGTTCGGCGCACATTTAGTATTGTGCGGCGTACTTTGAAAGTACCCCGAATGTAGAGAACAACAAGAAGTGTAGCACACATTTATACCTGATGAAGTGCGGCACACATTTGAACAAGTGCGGCGCACATTTCATTGTAGTTACACAATTAAGTGCAATTATGCATGGCTATAATGGTGAACTCTTGATATGCTTCAAGGGCTTCTAACCTACGAAATTTCAACTATAAATAGAGCCTTTAGCCAGGCATAATAGATATCTCATTCCAAAGTTCTTCCATTGTTTAGGAGAAACAATAATCAAGGATTTCTCCAAATCCTTGATCATAGTTACTAGAGTTAATAAACCTTAGTTGGTTTATGGTATTGGTGCCAGAACAAGAAAACTTAGAAGTGTTGCTAGCCATTTGTAATATGTTTAAAGACTTATAAATCCGTTGGAAGCAATTATTGAATAATCTTGTGGTATAATTCTTATTTCAATTATGTCAATCTTTTACTTTGATTTACATACGTTTGAAATGATCTTAATTACTGTTATTATGGAGTAGTGTGATGTGCACTTGGTTAAGGTTTAATACCCTTATGATTAGATGTTAATATTAGCTTTGTTGGGGCAAAGTGCGGCGGACAATTAGTTTTGTTGGGCGCACTTTTTGGCTTAAAATCTCGAATTAGGTGTATTTTGTCCGAGAAAAGTGGAAAATTTGTACACTGTTTGTACTATTGCGACAGTTATCCCATCGCAATATCTAGGGTTTTACATTGCGATGCGTATTGCGATTGGCATTGCGATTGGAGTTCATTTTGTGACATTGCGATCCGTATTATGATTGGCATTGCGATTGGAGTTCATTTTGTGATATTGCGACAGGGTATTGCGATTGGAATATTGCGATTGGAAGTATTACGATTGGAAGTATTACGATAGTATTTATTGCGATTGGACTTATTGTGATACGTGACATTGCGACAACATTCCTTTTAGGCATTGCGATAGTACAACAAGTATTCCAAAAATTTTCAAAAACGTGTTTTTTGAAAATTTTTAACTCGTGTGATATTTTGTCTTGGAATTTTTGGTTTATCCAGAACATAATTTAGGGGCTTTTAACATTATTTCTCGGCTTCTACACACAACATCAAACACATTTACTTTCTCTCATTGATCAATCAACTTTGTAAATCTTTACTTATAGAAATGGAGTACACATCTCTTACAGATAAGTCCATCCTCTCGGGTACGGATAATCGTCCACCAATGTTGGTCAAAACTATGTACGAGGATTGGGCTTCCCGCATGGAACTTTATATGTTGAACAAGGAGAATGGACATCTTATTTGGGCATCGGTGCTCAATGGACCATTGGTATATGGTACTGTGACGGAAGGTGTTGTTACTCGTCCTCGCACAACGGGTGAACTCACTGGAGATGCTAAGATACAAGACAAGTGTGATAAACAAGCTACAAATATCATTCTCCAAGCCCTTCCTCCAGATGTCTACAAACTCGTCAGTAAACATAAAGTTGCCAAAGAGTTATGGGATAGAATTCGTGTTCTAATGAAAGGGACCTCGTTAACTAAACAAGAACGAGAGTGTAAGCTTTATGATACTTTTGATAAGTTTTCCTATGTCCCAGGGGAGACTCTCAATGATTACTATTTGAGATATACCCTATTGTTGTATGACCTCAATATCAATGGCATGGAAATTCCTACGTTTCAATTGAACACCAAGTATTTGAACACTCTTCCTTAAGAATGGAAAAAGTATGTGACGGATGTTAAATTAGCTAAGGACTTTCATAACACAAGTGTGGATCAACTTCAAGCTTTTCTTCAACAACACGAGTGCCATGTGATCGAGGCTCGCTTGTCTACACCTCAAGTTCATGATCCACTTGCCATGTATGCTTCTCAACAAAATATGGCTTATACTAATCAACAACCATCCTACTTGCAGCAGCCACCACCACACAACTATCAGCAACCACATCAACCATCTTATCAACCACTAATGATGCCACAGCAAGAATTTCAACAAAGTGTTCATCAACAATCTTTTCCATAGCAACCACCACATCAGACATCACCATCACAAGCTAACACTTCTCCAATGGGCTATACTCCTCAGCAAGGATGTTTTCCAATTAAGCACAACCAGCACAAGCCTTCTACTCCAATGAACTTCCACCAATCCAAGCACCGGTCTTTACTCCAAATGATACGCCAGCTGATGTTCTAAACCATCTCACTGCCTACTTGTCAAAACTTGTTGCAACTAGAGGATTTCCACCAACAAACAATCAGCTCCGCACCTCTTCAAATCCTCGACAACAAGCCACTGCTAAAAAGATGGTCAAGTGACGGTGCAACCTATTCAGGGAAGGCAAACTTCATATGGACCTCCTACAAGGACTGTGAATGCTCAAGCTGTGAATTATCAACCTAATTGAAATGGAAGCCCTATTGGTCCTTAAAAGGTTGTGACTTGCTACAATTGTCGAGGACAAAGTCATATGGCTAGGGAATGCACTCAGCCAAAAAGAAGAAGGGATGCAACATGGTTTCGTGAGAAGATGTATTTGGTTGATGCTCAGTCTAAGGGAAAGATTTTGGATTCAGAAGAGTTAGCATTTCTTGCAGACCCAGGGGCAGCAGATAATGAAGGCATTGCAGTCGTTTCCACTTCTAATGCAGCTTATCAAGCAAATGATATTGACGCATATGATTCGGATTGTGATTACATTCACTCTGCCCAAGCTGCTCTCATTGCTAATCTCTCTCACTACGTTTCTAATGTCGTCAGTGAGGTACCAAACACATCTAATAATATTGATGATAACCAACATCAAATTGGGCATGAAAATGAAAACCTCGAACAATATTCTGGAACTAGTAACTCAAGTGATGTGGTACCCAATCCTACACATTTGAGTGAACCTCAACCAAATGCTACGACGGGTATGGAATCTTATGCTCAACATGATCTGGTCATGGTGCCTAAACATATTATTGATCAAATGCATATGGCTCTCAAAAAATCCGTAGATACGAATTCCACCCTAACAGCTGAGCTTGCATTGCATAAAGAAAAGGTCAAAGCTTTTAAAATGGTCCCTCAAGCTGAAAAAATAACTTATTCTGAATTTGACCAATTTCGTTTTGAAAAGATTGAACACTTAAATGAAATAGAATCATTAAAACCTAATCTTTACAATGAATTAAAAGCAAAAGAGTCGGTTGTAAATGATTTTCAGAAACTTAAAAAGGATTTTGAAACTCTCGAGTCTAAAAAGTTTGAATCGGAAATTAATGCTACCAAACTTCTTAAATTTAAGGAACAACAGCTTTTAAAACAAGACGCTTCCACAAAAAAAGGTTCATCTTTTAACTAAATCGTTTAAAGAACTCGAACTTAAGCGTCTTCAAGATTTACCACCTAATCCCGGTTATGCAAAATAAGCTCAGGAATATATTCTGTGTCTTTATGATGTGACCCTAATTGGAAAATCAAAAGAAGCACCTTATGTTCGTAGTACTGAGGAGACATAGTCACTTGCGGAAGAAACTCATTCTAAAATGCTTTCAAAATTCCATAAGATTGATTATGATCAGTATAACAAAGATCAATTGTCTAAAAAGACCCGTATTCCTTTACAAAAGGAATTAGCTCAATTAACAGTTTTTGTGCCTCGAAGTTTGTCAACAGAAAACCCTCCTAGTACGTCTCCTACACTTGTAAAAAATGATTTAACTAAGTTAATTCCACCGGTAAGTAAGACATCCGTTAGCTTAAATGCGGTGCACCAACACTTAGCCGATTTTGACAAGGTCATTTTGAAACGTACGACGGCTTCGGCCATAACGGAAGGTGAATGGAATTTTGAGCACACAAGAGCTGCATTTCGAGACGAAATTGTTCCATTTGTAAAACAATGTTAAAGCTTGTGATACTACTATTCATCAAGATTTGATTTTGGAAATAGAAGAAGTTAGACGTGTTTTCAATGAAATGGATGATGCTTATGAAAACAGTTTACTTGAAATAGAACGGGTTTCACGCCAAAAGGATCAGCTTCTTAAGCAAGTGATGTCTCATGATATAGTTTCCGTCTGTGTGAATAAAAGTGTTGATAATGATTCTATTGTGCATAATGTTGAATCTGTGGATAATGTGGTAGATAGTACTTGTCACATATCTGACGCTGAATTTTTAAAGCTTCAAGATTCTTATACTTTTCTTTCAAAAACTTTTGATGAGATTCAAACACATTGTATTTTGCTTGAATGCAAGCAAAAATTTATTCAAGAAATCTTTGAAACGTCATTTGAAGGTATTAATATCGATGATACAAATTTTCAAAAGAATTTTCGATTGAATTTATAATCAAAACAACGTCAGCGAAGTGACAAGGTTGCTAAATCTTTGCTGATAGACATAAAGAAATCTAAGGAGCTTAACTATGTGAACGTACTTGAGGCCGCTGAGAATTTAAAACTTGATCTAGATAATCGAGTTTCCAAGATTTTGTCCAAAGTTGATAACTTAAAACAGAAAAATACACAACTCTTCGATTCAGTAAAGCCCGCATGTGCTAATACCACTGTACAAAATCAATCTTTGATTGAACAATTGAATCGAAAGTCGGTGGAAATATCTGATTTGAGGGAACAAATTTGTGATAAAAATATGGCCTTGGCTGAGTTAAATGAAACACTTCGTACTCTAAAAGGTAAGAATGTTGTGGATAACGCAGCCACTGTCTCAGCATCGTCCTCTAGTGCAATCAAAAGGAACCTTATAGCCGTCACACCATTTAATAAGGGACCTAGGACTAAACCATCTGAAACATTGGTCACTAAAGATAAGGCAAAATCAAAACCAGCTTCTAATATTCTCGTGTTGCCTTCTACAGGAGTAATCACCACTACTAAGGCTCAAAGATCTAAGCTTAAAAGAAACAAGAAGAATGATAGGATCTTGCCCCCATCTAGTAGTCAAGAGAAGAAGAAAGTAGAAGCCCACCTTAGGAATGTTATTTCTGTTTTGAATAAAAAGAATCATGTAACTAAACCTAAAGGCTTTGCGGTTGTGAAGCATTCTAAGCCTACTATGAATTCTAATTTGAAATGTTGGAATTGCAATGAATATATGTTTTCTAGTCGTCATGATTCTCGCCTTATTGACCATGTGAATGAGATGAATGCCCGGAAAAATAGATTAGAATCGAAATTGACTGGGAAAGTGTTAACCCAAGTTGGTTGGATGTTGCGCCCCACTGTTAGAACTTTCACTATAGTAAGAAATATGTGCCCTTTAACTAGGATCACTCCCACTAAAGCGAAGAAAGCGTGCCCTTTAACTAGGAGTACCAAGGCTACAAAAACACCAGCGTGTCCTTTAACTAAGAACACCAACACTACTGTAGGAAACAAGTGCCCTTTAAATAGGTCTACTCCCATTGTAGTGCCCGCTAATAATCCAAACCTAAGAAAGTTGGAACAGTAAAACCTGTTACTGCTAAAACTCACACTAGAAAACACAGGAAATCTAAGGATAACACAAATGTTAGCAATTCTAATAATATTATATATGTATCTGCTAACACTCCGAAACCAATAGTTTCCAATGCATTGTCTACTGTTGTTGTTGAAAATAGGTGGTCCAAATTGTTCTCTGGTATTTGGACTCTGGTTGCTCTAAACATATGACCTGAGATCGCCCTCAGCTCAGAAATTTCGTCAGCAAGTTTCTTTGTACGGTTCGATTTGGAAATGATCATATTGAAAAGATAATGGGTTATGGTGAATATCATATTGGGAATGTTATAATTTCAAGAGTGTATTATGTGGAAGGTCTCGGTCACAACTTATTTTCTGTGGGACAATTTTGTGATGCAAACCTAGAAGTTTCTTTTCGAGAGCATACCTGCTTCATACGTAATTTGGAAGGGGTTGATTTATTGAAAGGTACTCGAGGGAATAATTTGTATACTTTGTCTCTACAAGACATGATGGTCGCTTCTCCCATATGTCTTGTCTCCAAAGCATCGAAGACTAAGTCATGGTTATGGCATCGACGGTTATCTCATCTTAACTTTGACGGTATTAATCATTTGGCGAAAAACGAACTTGTTCGTGGTCTTCCTAAACTTTCATTTCACAAGGATCATTTGTGTTCCGCGTGTACAATGGGGAAAAGCACTAAGAAATCACACAAACCCAAGACTGAAGACACCAACCAAGGGAAACTTTATTTGTTTCATATGGATCTTTGTGGGCCAATGCGTGTTGAAAGTCTTAGTGGCAAAAGGTACATCCTCGTAATTGTCGATGATTACTCTCGGTTTACATGGGTGAAATTTCTCACAACAAAAAATGAGGCACCTAAATTCATCATCGGATTTCTCAAGATGATTCAAGTGCGTCTCAACACTACTGTCCGACGCATTCGTACAGATAATGGAACCGAATTTGTGAATCAAATTTTGCGTGATTATTATGAAGAAGTTGGCATATCTCATGAAACATCTGTTGCTCGCACTCCACAACAAAACGGTGTCGTTGAAAGGAGAAATCGCACACTTATGAAAGCTGCTCGAACGATGTTAATTTACGCAAAGGCTCCATTGTTTTTATGGACAGAAGCAGTATCTACAACAGTTTTCACCCAAAACCGGTCACTAATTCGAAAACGCCATGGTAAAACACCTTATGAGCTCCTACATGGAAAAGTACCAGATTTATCATATCTTCATGTATTTGGTTCTCTCTGTTATCTAAATAATGATGGTGACAATTTGGGAAAACTTCAACCAAAGGTTGATATTGGTATTTTCATTGGTTATGCACCCACAAAGAAGGCATACCGAATCTACAACTGTAAATCTCGTAAGATCCTTGAAACTATGAATGTTGATTTTGATGAGCTGACAGCAATGGCTTCTGAGCAAAGCAGCTCTGAACCCGCACTTCATGAAATGGGACCCATTAACATTAGCTCTGGTCTTGTCCGAAATAACCCTACTTCATCATCATTTACACCACCTACTAGGACTGATTGGGATACGTTGTTTCAACCGTTATTTGATGAATTCTTTACTCCTCCAAGTATTGTTGCTCCATAACCTGAGGTAATAGCTCCGATAACCAAAGTTGTCCCTCCAGCAACCGAAGCACAATCAGACACATCTGCACCTACAATTGGTCAAGATATCCCTTCAACGAGTAATTCTCAACCAACACATGTTTCGACTACCCATGTCATGCCTATTGATGATGAAGAGGATGATGATGATCACGATTTGGAATTCGATCAAAAGCGTGAACTTCCATTCTTTGGTGTACCAATTACCGACCATAATCAAGCCGGGTCGTCCACCTTAGAGGAAGCTCCTACTACGGTTTACTCCAATCCATGGATTCGTGAACATGAAAGCAAGTGGACAAAGGATCATCCTATAGATTCTATTATTGGTTACCCTAATCGTCTGGTATCCACACGAAGTCAACTACAAGAAAATGCAATGTTTTGTCATTTTGATGCTTTTCTTACTGAAGTTGAACCTAAGACATGGCAAGAATCTTTTACTCAATCATGTTGGATAGAAGCTATGCAAGAAGAACTTAATGAATTTATACGTCTTGAAGTATGGGAACTTGTCCCATTCCCGGATCAAGTGCAGTTACTCACTTTGAAATGGGTTTACAAGGTGAAATTCGATGAGTTAGGCGGAATATTGAAGAACAAAGCTCGACTAGTAGCTCGTTGATACAAGCAATTATTGGGCATCGACTTTATGGAATCCTTTGCACCTGTTGCACGTTTGGAAGCTATTAGACTATTCCTCGCTTATGCAGCCCATATAAATCTGATCGTCTATCAGATGGACGTGAAGACGGCATTTCTTAAGGGTGAAATCAAGGAAGAGGTCTATGTTCAACAACCGGATGGTTTTGTGAATCCTAAGTATCCTAATCATGTGTACAAGGTTAAGAAGGCTCTCTATGGGTTGAAGAAAGCTCCTCGATCATGGTATGATCTATTGTCAAAATTCCTCATCACGCAAGGCTTCGCTAAAGGCAAGGTGGATTCCACGCTGTTCATTCTGAAACGAGGTAAATATATGATTATGGTACAAATATATGTTGATGATATTATATTTGCTGCCTCGACCCAAATTTTATCCGATGAGTTTGGGACACTCATGTCTTCTAAGTTTAAGATGTCAATGATGGTCAAGGTATCATTATTCATAGGACTTCAGATATCTCAGAGTCCTAGAGGCATCTTTATCAATCAATCCAAGTATGCCCTTGAATCACTTAAGAAATATAAGATGGAATATTGCGACCCTGTGGATACTCCAATGGTGGAACGAACTAAACATGATGCAGATCCACATGGAGTTGTCGTTGATCCGGCACTTTATCATGGAATGATCGGTACCCTTCTGTATATATCACTGCTAGTCGACCTGACCTTCAGTTTGCTATATGCATGTGTGCTCGGTATCAAACTAGGCCTACTGAGTTACACTTAGCTACTGTTAAACGGATCTTTCGATATCTTAAAGGAACCATTAATCGGGGACTTTGGTATTCGAAGGACTCTTCTATTGCACTAATGGCATATGCAGATGCGGATCACGCGGGTTGTCAAGATACAAGGCGTAGCACGAGTGGAACTTTGCAACTACTAGGAGATCGACTAATCAGTTGGCCATCGAAAAGGCAGAAAAGCGCTGCAATTTCAAGTACGGAAGCAAAATACATAGCTATGTCCGGTTGCTTTGCTCAAATTCTTTGGATGAGATCGCAATTAACCGACTATGGTCTAGGTTTCAACAAAATTCCGATGTACTATGACAACAAGAGTGTAATTGCCTCATGCTGCAACAACGTTCAATTCTCCCGGTCGAAGCACATTGACATTCTCTACCACTTCATCAAGGAGCAAGTGGAAAATGGAGTGATAGAGCTGTACTTTGTCTGATCTGAGTATCAATTGGCGGATATATTCACGAAGGCTTTAGATCGCGCTCAAATTGAATTTTTGGCCGACAAGCTAGGAATGAGAACCTTCTCGCCTGAGACTCTAAATGAATTGGCAGATGAAGCGAAAGAATAGTGGTGGTAAACTATTCTCCATATCCTTGGTGATCATTTGTATATATTGTTTATATTTTTATCCACAAAAGCTAAATACAAAAATATAAAACCATATAAAAAACATAAAAATTGAAAATTTTCATAAAAATCCAAAAATATTTTTACTTTATTTTTCAAAGGCATGTCTTTTGGTACGATAATATTTACGGCCTTAGAAATGTTGATTAATATTGACACGGCGCCATAAATAGAGTTCGTATAAAAGTTTTAAATATTTCATAAAACATGCCCATATGGCTTGTAGTTATTTCAGACTGCAACCCGCTTTTCATATTGAAGTCAAGTATTTCTTATGAAAGCTTTGGCTCAACAACGGGAATTAATTTTCTCGTGAAAGGTTTAATTTAAAACCTTGTAAGGGATCAAGTTTACTTTATAACTTGGTCTAACACAAATCTATGCACGCATCAGTGTATTTATTTTTTAAAACAAGAGAAGTCTTGTTTTTATGAAGCTATCATCTCTACAACCATAGCTATCTACAATTGGTATCTACATACTCGACGATGCAACTACTTAACCGATGACTACAGATCTTTCAATAGAACACGGGTCAACAATTGAGGGGGAGCAATTGTCAAGCATTCAGAATCTTCGATGCCGAACATGCCAAGCTCACTAACTGGTGTCAAGACAACTATACCAATCGTACACGTGGTGTCAAGAGATGACTTCAGACGTGACGAGGCGACCAACATATGCCGACAAGAACCATTTGATCGTATCATATGATGTTCTCATCAAATAGGTCCAACCTTGTCAATTTTTCTAATATGGTGAATATGTGATCGTGTTACAAATCGGTATCATATGTCATACATTTGGTATCATGAAGATATAACGGACTTGCATTTTTCTTTCCAAAACCTTTGTTAAAACTTCATTAAATCAATTTCTATTAAAAACATCGATTGGGTTAATATTTGTAATATGGGGGAGAAAATGTGATTTAATATGGGAAATTATCACAAACGGTTTGACTTAATGTGATAGCTCATCCCGACATGTGCGAAATGTTTTCGAATATCGTGGCATATGTTAAGGGAGAGCAAAATGGATTTGCACTTCAAAAAGGATTTCATGGTGATTTATACTTACCCACAACCCATTTATTTCACGACGATGAAGATTGTGGTGACATAAGGATGGTAGGATAGGCTAAGTCCTACGATTCTTCCTGAACCAGAGGAAACTTCCCAAGGACATTCCATAGCTAGAAATAGTAGCTGAATGCCGACCAAGTACTTAAGTTAGCACTGGAACAATCACAACAAGGTGCTAGTTATGACGTATTGGTAAGCATTGAAGGGGTTGAAGAATGAAAAAGAATTGTAAAGATAAAGGGTGTAAAGCAAGAAGCCCTCCTTACAATCTTAGGCAGAAACCGGGTCAACACATATGCTATTGAGATCATTTTAATGATGCTCGATATTGAAGATAGACATCATGGACCCAGTGATGCAATGCACACCCCATCCCAGCTAACTTAGATATCTATTAAAAGGTATTTGTTTTAATCTCACAGAGACAACGCATTATCTATCGATTTATTCACTCCAGATAAATAGGTATTGAAATGGTGGCACTCCTCTCCAGCCTCCGATCACTAAAATCCAATGTGCACAATCGAGTCTAGAGCCATTTGAGATCATCATATATCTCATTAGGACACACTTCCATATTTCCTTGCTTCTTCACACACTATGAAAAGTAAGAAAGATCTTAAGAGTCCTACGCAAAATCTTCATGATCTTGCCTGAACATCCGAGTAATACGAAAGTATTTACAATGAAGATGGAAATCCTTCTTGCACGAACATTAAAAAGCTCATGGTAGGTGACTTGTGCGATTCTTTATGAATCAAACTTGTGATAACTGGAAAGCAACAGTTGTATAATTCTTAATTGAATTTAAACACGTTCCAAGCCTCTACGCAATATCTTAGTGATCTTGCCAGAACACTCAAAGTGATACCTTAGTGTTCACAATGATGAGTGGAAATCCTTCTAGTGTTAACCTTAAACAACACTTGGTAGGTAACTTGCAAGATTAAATATGAACCAAGCTCGTGACAACTGGAAAGCAACGATGGTGCGATTCTTTAATGAATCAAACTTGTTCCAGGAATCAGAATTGACGTCTTCAATCATGCGGATAATTCTATCTAAATGATTCACTCTTTACGTTCGCAGTCAGCTTTGGACGGTCGAGTAAAGAGAACGGGTTTACCCGCGAAATCTTGTCAAGGAGATTTTTAATTAAATCTACCTGCCACAAGTACGATATTTTATATCGTCCAACGGTCTTCACCGATCTGAGGTAAAATGCTACCAAATTAGAATGAAATGTTCAAAGCCATTTTGTCCGTGTCTACTTATGTTGCGGCATTTGAAGACGGTGGCCTTGCGGAATCCGAGAAGAAGTCGTCCCCGCATGCTTATACTTTATGCACTTAATACTTCATCTAATTCTAGAAAGCCTAAAAGTCAAGTCTTCACTGTATCAAACACTGAAGCTTTCAAGAATTACGATGGTATAAGTATGTGGGACATGGTTTCACGAAGAGGCGAAGATCACAAGTGAAGGATGTAAAAGATCAAGGCAAGGGATTAATGCTAAAGATTGATATCAAAGATCACATCAACATGTTCACCAGAAAAGAAAAAGAAAAGAAAGACGAAGACTACAAGCTCAAGGCAAGCATAGTATGCTAGGTTTATTTTAGTATTGTATCTTGGGTAACGCCCTTGTTTGGAGTGACCTCTCGTAGGGGGAGATTGTTGGAAATACGTTTTTACGTATTTAGGAAGATTCGGTCAATCCGAAAATATATTAAGTTGTAGCTCGTAGTCTAGATATCTTTTTACTAACTAACAAGGAAAGGCCTAGTCCATGTTATGTATGGACGGCCCAAATGTAAGCCCAAGCTGATCTTATGGGCTTGGTATATAAACCCTCTCCTTAGATGGAGAGGGTGGTGGTTTTCTCATACAATACACATAGTAAAGTGTGTTTTCTTATTATTCTCTCTCAAGTGTGTGTGTGAAATCTACCATCTTTCTATCTCTTTCTCTCTCTAAACATAAGCAAGATTTACAATATCTTACAGGTTTGTCCATCAAACATATAATATGCTAAAAGCAAAAGAACATGATGATAGTTATGATGAAGATGATAAATACTACACCACAAAAAGAGATGAAAATGGTATGCCGATTTATGGTCCACATTTGCAACCATGGACGGAACCGGAAGAACTATTTGATGCTTCACTAAGTGAAAGGAGTTACCATAACCCTTTCTTTGATATTTATGTGTACAATAAAATTGTGGGGATGCTTGGAGTACTTCCCGTATCATGGAAGTACAAAGATTGGCAAGTCAAGTGGGTAATAAGCGAGAATTCGAAAATATTGTTAAAGATGGAGATAGTGAATGGCATGTTGCCATAGTCATTGTTGATCCATTTGGAAAAAGGTACGAAAAAGTGTACGAGACAAAGGACACCAATAGAGAGGTCTCGGGACGTTACACGGAGAGTGATATCATGTCACCTCTTAATTTTTGCTACAACTAAGAAGAAAGGAAGAAAAGAGGAGTGTATCATTGGCTCCTAGTCACTTTTATGCATTTTTATCCTTTTGTATGTAGATAATCAAATAAAACGAAATGATGTATAAGAGTCCTAGAAGTTTTAGGATGGTCTTAGAAGTAGGGAATGTTATCCCAAAGTTTTTATTTAGTATCGAATGAAATTGGAGGTTTTCTTTTAAAAGTTTGTGTTTTGTATACTCTAAAATAAAACTATAGTAAACCATGTCTGGATGCACAGAATGTGCGCCGCACATTTTAGAAAGTGCACCGCACTTCTGGGCGGATTTTTTTGTATATACCCCGTTTTTCTCATTAGAACTTAAAAAAAACACACAAAAAACCACCCGACGATTTTTTTTAATCATCACCAAAAATATTTTCGAGTCTTCACTACAATTTCACATTCGAGATCATGTCTAGGGTAAGTTTTAATATCTAATTTATGTTTGTTTTAATTAATTAGTTTTTAATTTTTGATTAATTTTCAATTAGGGTTCTTAGTAATTGAAGAACGAATTACAATTCAATTAGGAATTAGGAATTGGTAATATATGATTAGATTAAGAAATGATTTAAATTATAGTAAGATAAAAAAAGGGATTTTGAAAAACCATTGAGATAAGGCAATGTCGTAGATTAAAGCGAATTGGGAATGGGTTAGTGTTCAATTCTAGCAATTGTTATTAGTTTGTGAGAAATTAGTTTTCGGATTTGGTTAGCTACTAGTGTTACCCCGACATTTGATGAAAAATCCAAAATGTGCGCCGCACATTCCAAATTGTGCGCCGCACTTTTCGTCTGAAAAACAAAAAAAAGACCAGAACTTGATCATAGGATCACTGTTGACCCCTAACGCTTATCTAATGTGTAAAACTCTCAAATTTCGTATCGATCAACGAAAGGGTCAATTGAGTGTTACGGGATAGAACAATAACTCAAATCATAGACAACGCATAAAATTGGTTGTACAAGGTTTAACATACATTCATTCGAATAAATGTTTTAAGATTACAGCAGGTCACCAAATTACATAGTCATAAATTTTACAAAACATAGATCGAATGAATAATTTTTATTATGTGGGCCACCAGATTCGATCTTCATCCAAGTTACCTTCAAGCACCTGAGATAAAACATCCGACAATTATATCAGCGAATGCGGAGTGAATTCATAGAGTTTAATAAAACTGTTACATAAAACAGTCATAGAAATCATAACACAAGTATAATATCAGAAGTAAGTCCTTGTATTGCTAGTCAGGCAATATATATAAATCAAGTCATACATCGTATACCGTCCATGAAACCGTAGTCTCAATATTATCGTTATTTGTATCATATATTTGGATTACATTGGATTATTACTAGCCGTATGACATTGTTACCTTACTATAACAAATAACGGGCCGCGAACCTGACAAACAATTTTCCCATCTAAGTTAGCGTGTCATCCAAAAATCACGCTATGTAAATCTTATCATACATAAATTCGCTTATCAATCAATGTGGCATGACGGGGATCAATCGTCAAGGCGCGAACTGGGGTGATCTTCCCCAAATAGTACTATTATATGCATAAGCGTCTATCAAATCCCGGTAGTTCAAAATTCATGCTAATGGGACTTTAAGTGACATAACCTAACTATAATAATCCTTTACATCTCATTTACTGGGTCATAGCATCATTCGGGTCCATATCAATAAGCATACCATCGGGACTACTTGTGTTCTATTTTTATCAAAAACTAGCATGTTATCTCCCTCGCGGGTTTACAAAACATTTTATATAACATTTAAAAGAGTGTGAGGCTATGAACTCACGTTGATTAAGAAAGGCGGGTTATCGGTGACAGGCGTTCTTCAATCACGGAACTCTATATAAATAATACTCGGTCTTAGACTTTTGTTCAATGACTTTATAAAAATAACGTCTATGTATATATATGATGATATTATAAGTATGATGATGATCAATTGGGATTTTATATCTTTATTCAACATTATAGTGTTATGTGTTGGTAAATTTTGGACTAGTTACACTAGTTTTAACTTGTTTACACATTGAGGCCCAATAAGCCCATTATAAGCCCAATACATTTTATTAGCCCATTTTATACTTTTAATACCAGGCCTATACTCATATGTTGGGCTCAAGTGGGTTAAGCTCAATGAGTAAGTCCATTAGTGTGTAGCCAAACTAGTTGGGTTAATAGTCCAATAAGGCTACTTTGGCCCTATAATGTCCATAAGTTATAAAGATCGGGTTTTATCGGTTTTTACTTGTAAAATGTACTTCTACATCATTAAATGAGTTATAAAAAGTTTACATTAGACGGATCCGACCGTCTAAGTTTTATTTGACGAAAACGTTAATCTTTCGGTTTTAGCCGAAAAGACGTAAAACTTATGTATATAGTTTTATAACTTAGAAAACATATCAACTTGTAATTTTTATAAAATGTCACATTTATTTATCAAATTATATGACTTATTTTCATAAGTATTATATAAGTTAGTGGGTTTTAGGTTTGTATTTTATATTAGTTTTACTTGAGTGCTTATTTTATAATATATACTTTTATTTTCTAAATCTGATTATGAAACTCACTTTCACCATTTTTACCATATCTTGAGTTCTACAAGGAGATAGAAGCTAAATTTTGGGCAGCACAAACTACATAATATGTGCTACAATTAACTCCGGTTTAGCTACTGCTCATTCATCCTCTAAGTGTCCCTAATAATTCGTCCAAAACAGACTATACAGATTTGAACCTTAATAATGTTTTGATCATATCTTACTCATTTTATGGATTGCATTGAGTAGTCAACTCTCACATATGTAAAAATTGTATACCTTACTGTATATTCAATAATCCAAGTCATTTTAACAAGTTATCATATGGTTCTTTACTGTTTTATACATCCTATAATTTTAGTCATGATTTTAATATCTTCACATGTAGATTTTAATCATTTTAACCAAATTTATCAACACAAGATCCCCACATAATACTTTCATCGTAATTTATCATCATATACATATACACTTATAAAGAAAATACAAAATTACATTTACAAAACAGCAAGGTAATGGAAGAAATTATCTTGTTACCAACCAAGATAGTGAAAGTTATGATTAAGTCTTGGTTTTTGATGACCAATCTTGTGATAAACCAAGACCACCTTCAAGATCACCCAACTATATGAACACCTTATGAAAAATCAGCCCTAGACTCCAAGGAAACTTCTTTGTGGATGTTAGAATGACCTCCAATCAACAATACTTCAAAAGGCCTTCATCTTATGCAAGTTTAACACAAGATTTCATGGATAAATTTTGATCAAATGGGGGTGTTTATGGTGAAAAGTGGAAGGCAAGGAGAGAGTTGAGAGAGAGTTGAGTTTTTTTGCATGTGAGAAATGAGGATAGATGGTTTAGTTGCTAGTTGTTTTGATGTATAAATGGTTTTTGTGAGCAAACTAGGACAAGTGTCCTAGTTAACTTAATAAGTTGACACCTCAAAGGGGTGTTGGCTAAGTTTAGTCGTCCCAGGGGGATGGGGCAAGTGTAAACTTGTCTCATCCCCACTAATTTATGGGTACTCCTCGATTCTAGTTTCCTCGATTTACGTGCCCTCGGGTCGTTTTACGAAAAACGTTTTTATAAATTATGAATCAACGGCACAAAACGAATCTAATAAAAATTGTCTCATAAAAAACGGAGTTCAAAAACGTAAAGGACGTTAAATTATGCACGTAAGCCCGAATTTCAACCTGTAAATTGTGAGTTCATCAACCAACACAAAAATAAGTTTCAAAATAATATACGAGAAAATAATTAACTACCTGAAAATGTTAGATTGTCACAGCATTTCCTCCTAAAAGGGATCAATGTCCTCGTGATCCATTTCATTTTGATGTCCATTTCTTATTGAAATCAAAGAGGTGTGGGAATTTCTTCCAAAATTTCATCCTCTTGTTCCCAAGTAAATTCTAGTCCATGCTTTGAATTCCACTGAATCTTAACGATAGGTATCCGACTTTGTTTAAGTTGCTTTACCTCACGATCCATAACCTCTACGGGTTCTTTGATAAAATGCAACTTCTCATCAATTTGAACCTTATCCAACGAGATTTTCTCATCACACACTGCTAAACATTTCTTCAGATTAGATACATGGAATGTGTTGTGAACACCATGAAGTTCTTGGGGTAACTCTAATTTTTATGCCACCGGACCTACTCTGGATAAAAATCTTAAAGGATCCAATATAGCGGGGATTCAATTTCCCTCGCTTTCCAAATCTTATGACGCCTTTCCATGGCGATACTTTCAACATTAAAGGGTCACCCACTTCAAACTCCATCGGTTTCCGCCGCACATCCGCGTAACTTTTATGTCTACTTCGGGAAGTCAACAGTCGATTCTTAATCTGAACTATCATCTCGTAGTCTTCCTGATCAATTCCGGTCCCGTGAGCTGGGTATCCCCAACTTCACTCCAACATACATGAGATCTACACTTCCTACCATTCAAAGCTTCAAATGGTGCAACCTTAATACTAGCATGATAACTATTGTTATATGAAAACTCTGCTAAAGGCAAATGTTTATCCCAATTCTTACCAAAATCTATCACACAAACTCTCAACATATCTTGCAGTGTTTGTATCATCCTTTCACTCTGCCCATCAGTTTGGGGGTGATAAGCAGTGCTCATGTCGAGATTCGTTCCCAAAGATCTTTGGAGGGATTTCTAAAAATTTGATGCGAATCTAGGATCTCAATCCGAAATGATCGATACAGGCACTCTATGCTTACATACAACAATCTCAAGATAAATACGAGTCAGCTTCTCCAGTGAGAACTGCTTTTTAACAGGAATAAAGTGAGCTGATTTGGTCAGTCTGTCGACAATGAACCAAATCGAGTTATTTCCAAAAGATGTTGTAGGCAGCTTAGTGATAAAGTCCATCGTGATTCAATCCCACTTCCATTCAGGAATCTCTGGTTGTTGAAGTAGTCCTGATGGCTTTTGATGTTCAGCTTTGACTCTTGCACAAGTCAAACATTGAAGAACATACATAGCAATTTCAGCTTTCATATTCGTCCACCAGTACAACTTTTTCAAATCATGATACATTTTAGCAGATCCAGGATGAATGGAATATTTAGATTTATGGGATTCCAACTTGATTAACTCTCTTAAGCCTCCAAACTTAGGTATCCACATACGACCTCTTAAGCATTTTACACCATCATCTCTAACCTCTAAAGGATCTCCTTCACCTCGAAACCCTTCATTAACAAAGTTTTCTTTCTTAAAGGCTTCTATTTGCGCATTTCTAATTTGCTCAGGCAAATTATTGTGCACGGTCAAGACTAGAGAACGTACCCTGATAGGCTCTCTATCCTGTCTACTTAATGCATCGGCAACAACATTCGGTTTTCCCGGGTGATATTTTATATCACAATCATAATCACTTAGCAGTTATATGCATCTTCGTTGCCTCATATTTAATTCCTTTTGATCAAGAATATACTGTAGGCTTTTATGATCGATGAACACCGTACACTTGGTGCCATACAGCTAATGTATCCACAACCTAATAGCAAAGACTACAACTCCTAACTTAAGATCATGAGTAGTATAATTCTCCTCATTCTTCCTGAATTGTCTAGAAGCATAAGCTATCACCTTTTCTTGTAGCATCAAGATAGATCCATAACCTCTAAAATACCACAAAATCTTCACTTCTGTCGGGTAATGATAGAATTGGTGCACTATATAATTTTGGCTTGAATATCTGAAATGCTCCTTCTTCTTCACATCCCCAAACGAAAGGTTTATTTTTCTGAGTTAGCTTGGTTAGGGGTTTAGCTACTAAAGAAAATTCTTTAATGAATCGACTATAATAGCCAACCAATCCTAAAAATTGTCGCACCTCCGTTGGCGTTGTTGATGCAGACCAATTATTAATGGCTTCAACCTTTGCAGGATCAACATGAATTCCATCTTTGTTAATCACATGACCAAGAAATTTCACAAAATCCAACCAAAAAGCACATTTTGAAAACTTAGCATACAAGTTTTCATCCTTTAACAAACTCAAGATAATCCTTAGGTGTTCTCCATGTTCCTCTTTATTCTTAGAATAGATTAGAATGTCGTCAATAAACACGATCACAAATTTGTCCAAATAGGGTTTGCACACTCGGTTCATTAGATCCATGAAGACCGCAGGTGCGTTAGTTAACCCAAATGGCATTACTTGAAATTCATAGTGTCCATAACGAGTTCTAAATGCAGTTATAGGAATATCTTCTTCACGGACGCGAAGTTGGTGATATCCAGACCACAAATATATCTTAGAATACACACTAGATCCTTGTAGTTGATCAAATAAATCTTCAATCCTTGGTAAAGGATATCGATTTTTAATTTTCAACTTATTTAGTTCCCGATAATCAATGCACATACAGAAAGATTCATCCTTTTTCTTAACGAACAATACTGGAGCTCCCCAAGGCGACAAGCTCGGTGGAATAAAAACTTTATCAGACAACTCCTTGAGTTGTTAGGATAATTCCTTTAATTCAGAAGGTGCTAATCGGTAAGGCGCATGTGCCACCGGTCCAGCACCAGGAATTTGATCGATTCGAAACTCGACTTGCCTTATCGGCGAAAGTCCGGGTAAATAATTGGGAAATACCTCAGGAAATTCACAGATAATAGGTACATCTTCCAATCATTTCTCCTTAGACTCATTCCCGGTCACTCGAGCTAAGAATAGCTCGCAACCGTTCCTGATTTACTTTTGGACTTTAATACATGAAACGATTTTCAAACGAGATTCACCTCGATTACCATCAATTACTAAAGTCCTATTCCTAAGAGGAATCTTAACCTTCTTTTCTCCACATAAAATAGTAGCATTATTCAACGATAACCAATCCATACCAATAATAATATCAAAACTACCTAGTTCTATCAACATCAAATCAATCGGAAAGGAATAGTTTAATAGATTTAGAGAGCTTCTTTTTAACAGCTTATTAGTTTGTACTAATTTACCATCAGCCAAGTCCACTTCATAACTGGTATTTATCTCAACAGGTTTAATGTCATTAGGGAGATAAATTTTGGTGGATACAAAGCTCTTATCAGCACCCGAATCAAATAAAGCGACAACATAATGATTATTGTGTAAAAACATACAGGTAACCACATTCGGATCCTCTTTCTTAACCTCAACCGTTCCAAGTTGATAAGAACCACCCTGGGGGTTTCTTCCACGTCCAATCACTTTCAACTTAGGGCAATCCGATTTCTTATGACCCTCTTCATTACAGTTGAAGCAAACGACTCCCCTCTTACACTTTTCCACTTTGTGTCCAAGCTTTCCGCATTTTCGGCACTTCTAGCGGTCGCCGGCATGCCTCTTATTACCACACTTGGGACACTTTTCATCATTGCGCGGTGTGTTGTGGGTAAGAGGATTTGCATTCCCCCTTATTTGGTTTTGACGACGATTGAAACTGTGCCTATTATCACCTCGACCTCCACGATCGCCATCACCTTTTCTTTTCTCACCACCATGTGATTCATCCTCCCTATCCCGAATTATTTGCCCAATGAGTTGGTAAGCCATTCGAACAACATCATCAATGGTCAATGGTTTTGATGATGTCACATCTCCTCGAATATTCTTGGTCAACCCTTTAATGCAGGGTGTTCAATTCGGATCTCTTCGAGTTCCACCAATCGAGGACACAACAAGGCCAACTCATGGAATCAGTTTGTGTAGCTATCAATGTCCACACCTTTCATTCTTAAGTGAATCAACTCTTTCTCAGCCTTCTCATGCATCGCACGAGCTACACTCAACTGAATCTCCATAGTATTCACCTTTTTCTTCATTTCAGCATACTCACCACTTTCCAACACAGATAACCTCCTAAACGCCTCATTCAAACCACGCTCCACATCAGTCAAATCCAAATTAAGCAACTCTCTCTCTTTCTCACCAATCTTAGTCTTCGACTCCAAATAAGCAACCTGAGTCTGAACAACACCTAAACCAACCTCTGTCATAGTGCCTCGAACACGGGAAGCATCTAAATCACGTATTAAGGCCCAAGGTGCAAGTCCATCAATATGAGTAGACTCTCGAACCCTAGACGAATCTCCTATCACATGCCTACGAGTAGCAATCCCATCAGTACCATCAGGTGCATCATCATCCTCATCATCCTCTGATTCAGAATCAGATTCAGACGATTCAGACAATTCATCTCTAAGTAACTCAAACTCAGAATCGGACTAATCAACTGGAGGGGGTAAGGTCTCACCCTCCTCTACATCATAAGGGAAAATAAGCTCATCCTCATCATCATCATTAACCTCTTCATCTATACCTATCTCCTCCTCGACATCCTTGTCGTCATCCTCATTACCTACATTATCTATCCCAATCTCATCATCATTCTCAATACCAACATTATCATTCTCATTCTATACAACATCAACCTGAGGGGCAATATGATCTCCTAGTCCTATCTCAGGCTCGGGATCCTCAAATGGTTTGTCCTCTTCATCATCCATATCCTCATCTACATTATAATCCACTAAGTCTAAGTAAGGGTTGTCATCTACATTAGGTTCGGGAATAGCATGGTTCTTAATAAGTGTGAAAACACTTATCCTTATACCACTTAATTATAATAATAACCAAGCCAAAACGTGTATTTTATGTCGTAAATGTCGGAATTATGCGTGGTTTGTGTTTTTGTTGTGATTTAGGACCAAAATGTGAAAAGGGATGAAAACATGGGCTTTCACGGGCTTTTATTGATGAAAAAGACAAAAGACGAAGTCAAAATATCAAGAGTGCAAAAAGAAGGAAGTCCAATGCCTATTCTGAAGATTTATCGAAGAAAAGTCTAAAGACGGAAGTTTAATAAAGCCGAAGAACTCAAGTCTAATTAATGAAGACATTATAAGACGAGTTAAATTAATCCCGAGACAAAGTCGAAAAAAAAATCGAAGAATGACGAAAAGACGAGAAAGAAAGAAAGAAAGAAGGAAGCTTCCAACACATGCTAACCTCCATTCTCCCTATAAATAGAGACCTTCATCTCATTTTTATTCTTGTTAGCTAATTTGACAACTTAGCTCTCCACCTTTAATTACTTGCACCTTTAATTTTCATGTCATTCACTTAATTGTCATTTTAATTTCCTTGTCTTGAACCTTTAATTTCTTGCCTTTAATTCAAGTAAGTCTTTTAATTTTGTTGTTGAATCTTTATTTTCTTTAAATCAAACTTTTCATTATCATTCTTATTCTACTTTTCTTGTTTTTGATTTTATTTTGATTTGGATTAAGCATTCATTTGCTTGATCTTATTGCTTATTTGATTAAAAAGTTTATCTTTTTATTCCTATTTAGGGGTTTATACAATTTAAGCTTTAAGCTTGACATGCTTATTGGCTTATTTTGTTTTTAGCTTATTAGTTTTATAGTTTTCTTAAAATTTTATCTAAAAGTTTGCTTATTTTGTGTCTTGAAAGTCTTTAAATTTTTAGCTTATTTTGTTCGTATTATTATTGCTTTGATTTAGTTTTTGTTATTTGCTTATTTTCTAAGTGCTTATTTGGTTCGGCTTATTTGCTTATTGTATTTCATCGCAACTTTCTTAAGGGTTTCTGCTTGTTACGATCGAGTAAGTGTGACCGCATAAACCCTAGGGTTTCTACTTGCGATCCATTATTGCGATCAAGGACTAAGATCAGACTACGATCGTCCATCACGATCTAAGTCACGATTGCCCTGTTGCGATCTGTGACTACGATCTGTTGGTTGTGATCCGTGGATATGATCACTTGGTCACGATCGTCCACTGCGATCCACTTGTTGCGATCGTAGTGGAGTACGATCCAAAACTTGCCCAGAGTATGATCTGGAATACGATCGTCACTGCGATCGCTTGTTGCGATCTGTGGCTATGATCCAGAGTACGATCCAGGGTACGATCGCTTGTTGCGATCGTGACTTCGATCTGACTTTTGTTTTACTTTTGTCTTTGTTTTAATCTTACTTTTTCCAAGCTTACTTTTCTAGTAAGTTTTTAGTTTAATTTTTAAAGCTTATTTTTCCGCCATTTTACTTTAGTGTTATTTTAATCGTTTCTTTTTATTTTAAATTTCAAGTTTACATTTTTATTACATTATCAAATTAATTTTTCGTCAAGCTTTAATTTTTGTCATTTAATTATTTACTTTTAAGTGTTTTTAATATTGCACCATTTATGTTTTACTTAGTTTTAGCTTTAGTTACCTGCCATTTACTTTAATGTTCCGCACATTTACTTTACTACAACGACCAATCTATTTGTTTTCCACCAAAAGACGACTGAGTCGCACTGTTAACCAGTAATCAATTCGATTAGACACACCTATTTCAACGAAAAACTTTTCTAACTAAAATCCAGTTATTAAACGGCGCCGCTGCCGGCTCTTTTCGTAAAGATTAACGGTTTTCTGTGAGAGACGCGTTGAATTTTGGGATCCGTTCACTCGTGAACGTTATTTTTCTTGCTCAAATATTTTCAAAAAACCATAAAAATTAAAAATTGTTAATAATCCATAAAAATAAAAAAATTTCAAAAATCCAAAAAGATTTTTATTTTTATTTTTACAGGTACATATATATTCTCTATTGCTTTGGTATCTTTTTCTTTTGCTTTTGCAGGTGTATGCGTACTAGATCTTCAACTTATTCAGCGCCCGAGACTCGTGAAGATTTAGATATGGCTGTTGTGCACAACAACAATAATCCACCCCACCCCAACATGAATAACAACAATAATGTTCCCCCACCCTACCTTCGAACAATGGAGGAGCTTTGTCAACCCACAATGAATGGACGAGGAGGACCGATTGCGTCGATGCAAATCACGGCTCCAGAGTTTTCGTTGAAGCATCACATGATCCAACAAGTGCAGAACACTTGTCCATTTCGCGGATTGCCGGATGATGATGCCAACAAACACCTCGACAAATTCATTACCGTAACTCAAAGCATGAATTTGCTCGGTTTTACTATGGATTTCCTTCGCCTTCACCTATTTCCACACACCTTATCCCACCATGCCGAAAAATGTTTTGATCGTCTTCCGAAGAATTCAATTCATACTTGGGATGAGATGACTCAACGATTTTTGTCGCGCTACTTTCCACCATCCATGGTCACGAGCCTTCGAAATAAAATTAGTGGATTTACACAAGAACCTGATGAATCACTTTTTGATGCTTGGGAACGATATAATGTTTTGATTCATCGATGCCCAAACCACAACATGCTCCCCGCCACCTTAATTGATACTTTCTACAACGGTTTAACTTTTCGTGATCGTGATACGATTAATGCAGCCGCCGGTGGCACATTTATGAAAAGAAGACTTGAGGAGTGTAGAGAGCTTATATAGAACATGGCTACTCATCACAAAAATTGGGATTCATCCGCATCTTCAAGATGGAACCCGAGAGTCAATGTTTCTTCTTCTTCTTCTTCAAACACTGATATCACCGAATTGACCCGCGCAATGGTCGAAATGAGCAAAAACATGCAACTCTTGGCTACAAATCAACAACAAAAAGTTAAAGCTGTAGCACTTTCTTGTGAGACTTGCGGCGGTCCTCATTCATACACTGATTGTCCTTCTACTCATGACAATCCGGAAAACGTGTATGCGGCTCATGGTAACTATTCAACGGAAAGCTATCATGCCCGACCTCAAGGTGATCGTAACTTGCTAAGTTACCGTTCTAACAACTTTCTTTCACCCTATTTTTCTCCTGAAAACCACAACCCCAACAACTACAATAGAAGCAACCCAAACCCACCTCGAGCTTCTAATCCTTATCACCCACCCGCTCAACAAGCCCCAACCATTAATCAAGATGTGGAAACTTTCATGAGGACCCAAGGAGAGCAAATCAAGAATCTGCAAAGCCAAATCATTAACTTAAAAGGAGATATCACTAAGCAAGGGAATGATATTAGATCCGAGCTTCGACATGATATACAAACCTCTTTTAGCACTCAAACAAATGATTTGAAGAATATGCTGGCTAGTTTTGTTACCAACTACTCAACCCTCTACTTCAGGCGCTCTTCCTTGAAATATCGTCACCAACCCGAGAGTGAATGTGAGTGCTATTACTACACGCAGTGGAGCAACCTTAGTAGGACCATCTATCCCTCCCCCAGTTACTCTATCTACACCTCCTCCACCACCATTTATCCCTCCTACTCCCACGCCTAGTATTAGTTCTCCATTACCGTCTCCACCACTTACTGAAGTAGTACCCAAGAAGAACCCTTCACCAACCCCACCTTCCACCTATAAACCTAACATCCCTTATCCTTCTTGATTAGACAAGAGAAAATTTCTTACTAAAGAGGATGCTCAAATCACTTCTTTTATGAAGATGATCTCTCAAATGAATTTCAACATTAGCCTCGTTGAAGCACTTGTCCAAATGCCGAAATTCGTCAAAGCATTCAAGGAATTGCTTAACAAGAAGGAAAAGATGGCTGAGTTTGTCAACACGCGCTTAAATGAAAACTGTTCTGCAGTCATTCTTAAAGAACTTCTGGAAAAACTTGGAGATCCTGGTCGTTTTGTGTTGCCTTGCATTTTTAACAAAACTGAAGAATTTACTGCCTTAGCTGATCTCGGGGCAAGTATTAATTTGATGCCTGTAAGTGTTTAGAAAACACTATCATTACCCGATCTTACACCAACAAAGATGACTCTTGAGCTAGCAAATCGCACTCTCGCTTACCCCATTGGTATTGCCGAAGATGTGTTCATTAAAGTTGGTACCTTCACTTTTCCGGTCGACTTTGTTGTTGTTGATTATGAAATGGACCCTCGTATTCCGTTAATACTTGGTTGGCCATTTTTAAGAACCGGAAAAACCTTAATCGATGTTGCCGAAGGTGAGTTAATCTTAAGGGTCGGGAATGATGCACAAGTTTTTAAAATGGGGAAGATCACAACCAAACCCAATGGAAGAGAATCAGCTAATATGATTAATGTGCTTGATGATTTTGTCGTCTACAACAATCCTCTATTCGATTCTTGCTATGATAATCTACTGTTCCATGATGATGTGGATGATTTTCTCTCAAATTTAGATCCCCCACCAATTCATGAGTCTCCACCGATTTATGATGACTATGATGATGATTCTAGTTCTAACATGGATGATTCTAATGATTTTACTTCTGAGTATCCAGACATACCCACTTATGATGATTTTGATGATGCTGATACTCTCTCGAGTGATTCTTCACATGATGACCTTGCACTTACTTTTGATGAAGATCCTATACCAACAATGCTTGATCATACTTTGGATGACTACTCATTTGAGGAAGATTTTGCTACTTTTCTCAACACTTACTTCCCAAATGAGAGTGATTCTCCTCCTTTGGACTTTGATGATGCTCTTTATCCTCCTTTGGATATGAAGAAACCCGTTCCAAAGAAGAAGAAGCCGGAAGACACCGATATCCGCAGTACTTATGTCTTGACACCTCTCTATCCCCCTTCTGAGGATGAGATTGTGTGATTTATGAGAGGATCCTCTTCAAGGTCTACTACGCCTGAGTGTTATTTTCCCCTAAAGGAAAGGTGTTCGATCTCGGTATTGCACTTTTTAAGCCATCTCAGTATCCATCTGATGAAATAAAAGGAAACATTTTTGGAAACAATGGAGATATGCTTACACCTCATCACACTTGTTACCACCGTGCTCCATTTTTGCTTAAGGGAACCTTGCCTACTCTTCTTTGGCTTGCCTTGTTCTCCTTAAGCTTGTGCTACTTAATGGATGAAAACCATGTATTTGATCCCGGTGGATGTTCTTCTAGCTTCTTACCATGCTAATCAAGGTCGAGTCAGGCTCACGACTCGGTTACAAAAAACAAGCACTTCTCGGGAGGCAACCCGCATTATCTATCCTTTTTATTGTTTTTATAATAAGTGTAGGGGGAGACCCTAGTATGTGTTTCTTGTTTTCTTTCTTATCATGTGTAGGGATTCGAGCTTTCAAAGATCCATTCTTGATGACTTTTGACGACCCGTGATTCCGTGTACCCGTTTTCCCGGTTCTATCCTAAACTCTTTTGATTCATTATTTTATCATTTATGATTGAAATAGGAATCACTATAGTTTTCTCTTCCTTAGCAAGATTTAAACAAAGTGCACAATGTCCTAAGTGTAGGGGAGGTTACTTCCACATGCTTAAACATTGAGGACAATGTTTATATTAAGTGTAGGGGGACTTCTATCGAAGTTAAGTGGGCTTTTCCCTGTCCTCATTTTAACCGGAAAATTGATTTTTTTGACATTTTTCTAAATTTTTGATCTATTTTGGCCTAGTAGTTTTACCTTTGTTATAGTTATTTTCTTTCTTTGCTAGAATAAATTTTAATAAAGTGGTTTTAATTTTTAAACGTTGTAAATCTTTTGACTCAACCCGAGTTTACTTATCTCAATTTACTCTAGCTAGTATCCTTAACGTGTTTAAGTCAAGTTTTGCTAGGCTTTTATATAGGGAACTTTAAAACGCGAAAGTCTTAACTCTCACGGGTTAAGAACAAGAACTATTCGCAAGTTCCTATAATTGATCCTAGAGAGTCTTTTATCAAGGGAACTTTAAAATGTGAATTCTAAACTTGAAAAATTCTAAGAGTTTGCAAGATCCAATAGATGACTCGAAAACCCAAAACTTTTATTTAATAGGCTAAGAATCCACGAGTCTCATTCCTTGAGGTTTTAAATTGTGGAGCACGAGAGATGATAGAGTCAATTATAAGTTTGGTATTCTTTCATGAATTTATGTGAGTTGATTATGAGATTTTTCTCCCATCGCTTGTTAATAAATATATTTGCAATAAATAAGGTTGTACGATTTGAAAAGTTACTTAGCTTCTAGCACAAGATCGTTTAAAAGTTGCTCGGTATTGATTAGAGTTCATAGCCAAGGCATAACTTATTTAAGCGGAATGCGAAGATTGGCGAGTTTGAAAAGGTCCTAACAAGACATGAGGGCTACATTTTGTTGCTAAAGATCCAAAGTGATGTGAAGAATCATTTATCAAAAATCAATATGAAGGATCGAGACACACGACGAAAAGCAAATACTCTCGTAAAGATTATAGAGAAGTCTATCCAAAAAGACCCTAACAAGGTATGAGGATAAATAGATCCATGTCCTAAAAGGAGGCGGCTCGTTGTATATCAAAATCCCAAATAAATATTGGAGAAATATGAAGAAGTCGTGGTCCAAATATGAAGAATCTCTCAAAAAGTTCAAGTGAAGAAATTCCTTTTATGAAGAGAAGACCATTATTTCATGAACGTCTCTCAAGATTTGAAGTATGAAGTCAATGCCAAATATCGGTCCGAGAAAGGTCTCAAATCGTGAAACGAGTTATGCCAAGATATGAACTTTATGAGGTTCCGAGAAGCAGTTTTAAAAGATTTTGTCCTTTAGCTAACTATTGATTAAATCATCCTACTTTATTTTCAACCTAAATAACTATTGAAATAAGTCAAACAATGCATCCTCGTGATCATTCAAGAAAACAATAAAATATAAGAGATACACCTAGGAATAAGGGAGTCTAAGTGAATATTTGGCCCACATGAATTTATGTTAGTTTGCTAACTTATAATAACAATGATCTCGTTTTTAAGCTTGGTAGGGGGAACTTGAAACTTGAGGGTGATAAACATTCATGACATTCCAAAACCCCAAGGTAAGTTTTTGATCTTTTTACTTGTTTTCTTCCTTGAATATTTTATAATTTTCTATGTCTTGTGTTTAATAAAGGCCAAAGTGGATTGATTGTGATGGAAAATGTAAAACGTGCTTTGTAACTAATGCATTGCATGAGGACATTGCAATGGTCAAGTGTAGGGGATTTAATAAGTGTTAAAACACTAATACTTTTACCACTTAATTATAATAATAACTAAGCCAAAACGTGTATTTTATGTCGTTAATGTCGGAGTTATGCGTGGTTTGTGTTTTTGTTGTGATTTAGGACCAAAATGTGAAAAGGGATGAAAACATGGGCTTTCACGGGCTTTTATCTATGAAAAAAGACAAAAGACGAAGTCAAAATATCAAGAGTGCAAAAAGAACGGAAGTCCAAGGCCTATTCTGAAGATTTATCGAAGAAAGTTTAAAGAAGGAAGTTTAATAAAGCCGAAGAACTCAATTCTAATTAATGAAGACATTATAAGACGAGTTAAATTAATCCCGAGACAAAGTCGAAAAAAATCGAAGAATGACGAAAAGACGAGAAAGAAAGAAAGAAAGAAGGATGCTTTCAACACATGCTAACATCCCTTCTCCCTATAAATAGAGACCTTCATCTAATTTTTATTCTTGTTAGCTAATTTGACAACTTACCTCTCCACCTTTAATTACTTGCACCTTTAATTTTCATGTCATTCACTTAATTGTTATTTTAATTTCCTTCTCTTGAACCTTTAATTTCTTGCCTTTAATTCAAGTAAGTCTTTTAATTTTGTTGTTGAATCTTTATTTTCTTTTAGTCAAGCTTTTCATTATCATTCTTATTCTACTTTTCTTGTTTTTGATTTGATTTTGATTCCGATTAAGCATTCATTTGCTTGATCTTATTGCTTATTTGATTAAAAAGTTTATCTTTTTATTCCTATTTAGGCGTTTATACGATTTAAGCTTTAAGCTTGCTTATTGGCTTATTTTGTATTTAGCTTATTAGTTTTATAGTTTTCTTAAAAGTTTTATCTTTTTAAAGTTTGCTTAAAAAGTTTGCTTATTATGTGTCTTGAAAGTCTTTAAATTTTTAGCTTATTTTGTTCGTCTTATTATTTCTTTGATTTAGTTTTTGTTATTTGCTTATTGTCTAAGTGCTTATTTGGTTCGGCTTATTTGCTTATTTTATTTCATCGCAACTTTCTTAAGGGGTTCTTCTTGTTACGATCGAGTAAGTGTGATCGCATAAACCCTAGGGTTTCTACTTGCGATTCATTACTACGATCAAGGACTAAGATCAGACTACGATCGTCCATCACGATCTAAGTCACGATTGCCCTGTTGCGATCTGTGACTGCGATCTGTTGGTTTCGATCCGTGGATACGATCACTTGGTCACGATCGTCCACTGCGATCCACTTGTTGCGATCGTGGTGGAGTACGATCCAAAACTTGCCCAGAGTACGATCTGGGAGTATGATCGTCACTGCGATCTCTTGTTGCGATCTGTGGCTAAGATCCAGAGTACGATCCCGGGTACGATCGCTTGTTGCGATCGTGACTGCGATCTGAATTTTGTTTGACTTTTGTATTTGTTTTAATCTTACTTTTTCCAAGTGTTTTTCTAGTAATTTTTTAGTTTAATTTTTAAAGCTTATTTTTCCGCCATTTTACTTTAGTGTTATTTTAACCGTTTTTATTTATTTTAAATTTCATGTTTACATTTTTATTGTCAAATTTATTTTTCGTCATGCTTTAATTTTTGTCATTTAATTATTTACTTTTAAGAGTTTTTAATATTGCACCATTTATGTATTAATTAGTTTTAGCTTTAATTACCTGCCATTTACTTTAACGTTTCACACATTTACTTTACTACAACGACCAATCTATTTGTTTTCCACCAAAAGACGGCTGAGTCGCACTGTTAACCTGTAATCAATTCGATTAGACACAAAGATTTCAACGAAAAAATTTTCTAACTAAAATCCAGTTATTAGTTCTCTACAGGAATATTAGGGTATGCCATGACAATCTGCATTTATAATATATCTCGTATTATCATAAAAATAACTATTAAACAGTTAGATACGGAATTCACGATATATACATATATATAAATTAAATTATATATATCAAAATATATATCTTCTTAATAAGGCTTGTTAGTAACGTCGGAGATCTTTGGCACCGTTGTAGTCAAAAGATTTTTCAAACATTTTAAGAAAATGTTTATAGTTAAAAGATTTTGAAATGTTTTATTCAAAACCTTGGTTTTAAAAACTTTCGTTCTCTATAACGAGAGCTCTGATACCAAACTATAACACTCTCAAATTTCGTATCGATCAGCGGAAGGGTCAATGGAGTGTTACGGGATAGCACAATAACTCAAATCATAGACAACGCATAAAAATGGTTGTATAAGGTTTAACATACATTCATTCGAATAAAAGTTTTAAGTTTACAGCAGGTCCCCAAATTACACAGTCATAAAGTTTACAAAACATAGATCGAATGAATAATTGTTATTATGTGGGCCACCAGAGTCGATCTCCATCCAAGTTACCTTTAAGCACCTGGGATAAAACATGCGAAAATTATATCAGCGAATGCCGAGTGAATTCATAGAGTTTAATAAAACCGTTACATAAAACAGTCATAGAAATCAGAACACGAGTATAATATCAGAAGTAAGTCCTCGTATTGCTAGTCAGGCACTATATATAAATCAAGTCATACATCTTATACCGTCCATGAAACCGTAGTCTCAATATTATCGTTATTTGCATCGTATCCTATTGGATATTTGGATTACATTGGATTATTACTAGCCGCATGACATTGTTACCTTACTATAACAAACAACGGGCCGCGAACCAGACAAACAATTTTCCCATCCAAGTTAATGTGTCGTCACAAAAATCACGCTATGTAAATCTTCTCATACATAAATTCGCTTACCAATCAATGTGGCACGATGGGGATCAACCGTCAAGGCGTGAACTGGGGTGATCTTCCCCAAATAGTACTATTATATGCATAAGCGTCTACCAAATCCCGGTAGTTCACAATTCATGCTAATGTGACTTCAAGTGACATAACCTAACTATAATAATCCTTTACATCTCATTAATTGGGTCGTATCATCATTCGGGTCCATATCAATAAGCATACCATCGGGACTACTTGTGTTCTATTTTTATCAAAAACTAGCATGTAATCTCCCTCGCGGGTTTACAAAACATTTTATAAAACATTTAAAAGAGTGTGAGGCTATGAACTCACGTTGATTAAAAAAGGTGGGTTATCGGCGACGGGCATGCTTCAATCACGGAAACCTATATATATAATACTCGGTCTTAGACTTTTCTCCAATGACTTTATAAAAATAACGTCTATGTATATATATGATGATATTATATGTATGATGATGATCAAGTGGGGTTTTATATCTTATTCAACATTATAGTGTTATGTGTTGGTAAATTTTTGACTAGTTACACTAGTTTTAACCCCAATACAGTTTATTAGCCCATTTTATACTTTTATACCAGGCCTATACTCATATGTTGGGCCCAAGTGGGTTAAGCCCAATGAGTAAGTCCATTAGTGTTTAGCCAAACTAGTTGGGTTAATAGTCTAATAAGGCTACTTTGGCCTGTTAATGTACAAAAGTTATAAAGCTCGGGTTTTATCGTTTTTTACTTGTAAAATGTACTTATACATCAGTAGATGATTTATAAAAAGTTTACATTAGACGGGTCCGACCGTCTATGTTTTATTTGACGAAAACGTTAATCTTTCGGTTTTAGCCGAAAAACGTAAAACGTATGTATATAGTTTTATAACTTAGAAAATATCAACTTGTAATTTTTATAAAATGTCATTTTTATTTATCAAAGTATATGACTTGTTTTTATAATTATTATTTAAGTTAGTGGGTTTTAGGTATGTATTTTATGAAACTCACTTTCACCATTTTTACCATATCTTGAGTTCTACAATGAGATAGAAGCTCAATTTTGGGCAGCACAAATTACATAATATGTGCTACAATTAACTACCGTTTAGCTACTTCTCATTCATCTTCTAAGTCTCCCTAATAATTCGTCCAAAACAGACTATACAGATTTGAACCTTAATAATGTTTTGATCATATCTTACTCATTTTATGGATTCTATTGAGTGGTCAAATCTCACATATGTAAACATCATATACCTTACTATATATTCAATAATTCTAGTCATTTTAAAATTTATCATATGGCTCTTTACTGTTTTATACAGCCTATAGTTTTAGTCTTGATTTTTAATATCTTTACATGTAGATTTTAATCATTTTAAACAAATTTATCAACACAAGATCCCCACGTAATACTTTGATCATCATTTATCATCATATACATATACATTTACAAATCAAATACAAAATTACATTTATAAAATAAAAAGGTAATGAAAGAAATGATCTTGTTACCAACCAAGATCGTGAAAGTTATGATTAAGGATTGGTTTTTGATGACCAATCTTGTGATAAACCAAGACCACCTTCAAGATCACCCAACTATATAAACACCTTGTGAAAAATCAGCCCTAGAATCCAAGGAAACTTCTTTGTGGATGTTAGAATCACCTCCAATCAACAAGACTTCAAAAGGCCTTCATCTTATGCAAGTTTAACACAAGATTTCATGGATAAATTTTGATCAAATGGGGGTGTTTATGGTGAAAAGTGGACGGAAAGGAGAGAGTTGTGTTGTTTTGCATGTGAGAAATGAGGATAGATGGTTTAGTTGCTAGTTGTTTTGATGTATAAATGGTTTTTGTGAGCAAACTAGGACAAGTGTCCTAGTTAACTTAATAAGTTGACACCTCAAAGGGGTGTTTGCTAAGTTTGGCCGTCCCATGGTGGGGGTGGGGCAAGTGTAAACTTGTCTCATCCCCACTAATTTACAGGTACTCCTCTATTCTAGTTTCCTTGATTTCCGTGTCCTCGGGTCATTTTACGAAAAACGTTTTTATAAATTATCAATCAACGACACAAAACGAATCTAATAAAAATTGTCTCATAAAAAACGAAGTTCAAAAACGTAAATACGTAAACCTAGGGTTTACGGTGTAGTCTTAAAGGACGTTAAATTATGCACGTAAGCCCAAATTTTAACCCGTAAATTGTGAGTTCATCAACCAACACAAAAATAAGTTTCAAAATAATATACGAGCAAATAATTTACAACTTGAAAATGTTAGATTGTCACATAATGTTAATATAAGTTTGTATGTGATGAAAATTTTGTAGACTCCAGGTTATGGACATTACGAAACCGGCTCGTCTAGCGGAGGAAAGAAGCGCAGGCCTACCGAATCGGCAAATGCCGCACTCATGGGAACACCAAATCATCAGTTTTTGAACTGGCCTGGATGTACAAGTGATACCAAAACCATCTACAACAATGCTCTCAGTCTTTTAATGCCAATACAAATTTTCGCACCTAGAATTGTGGATTTTGGAGTTTTGAACGAGTTTGGTTGTGAAGCTCAAATAAGTGAGATGCTAAGGATAGTAGTGATAGATGCTGGAGTTAATGAAGTCTTGTTTGAATCCGATGCTTGGATTTGTTCTTTTACTTGTATGGAGAAAATCTATACGGAGCTTGTTCTCAAGTTTTTCTCTACTTTTACTTTTGATGAAGATGCCGAAGGAGATGAGTTATTGACTAATAAGATTTTGACATTTAGACTTTGTGGAAAGGAACATTCTTTGACTTTGAAAGAATTTGCTAAGTACTTGGAGTTGTATAATAGAGAGGAGCGAAGAGCGGAAGGATTTGAGGTTTATTTCCAAGGAGGGGAACGTGATCACGAAAACTTTAATGCTAATGAATTTTGGGCATCAATTTTCCTAGATGAGGATCTATTGAGCTTATCTAGGAGCTCAGCCACTAGAATTTCTAGTCCACTTTTGAGAGTGCTTTAAAAGATGATTGCTTATGCCGTTTGCCAAAGAACCATGGGATATGATTAAATACAAAAGAATGATTTGTGGTTATTGAGCATGTTTAGGAACAAGAACTGTGATCAATACGCTAATGTGGCTTGGGTAATAGCAAAATGGAAAAGGAAAGGTCCTGGTAGTCAAGCGGGTAGTATGATTGTGTGTGGACAGTTTGTGACTAGGTTTGCTTGAAGAATGGGGCTTTTAAGTGAGCAAGTTGTGAGTAGTCTTAGTCCACCGATCATTTGTGATACCATTGACCGAATAACCTTGAGAATTTTTAAAATTTTGTATAGTTTTAATAATAAAATAAAAAAAGTTTTTGTCGAAGGATTGATAATTCTTATAATTGTAAAGCTATTTCGACTCAGAATTGGTAACGTTATTTACACAAAACTATATTCATAATTGTGAGGATCTTTTCCGTAAGCATTCTTACATTTTTAAAATTGTGTGTGTCGATGATTAGTTTAATTCTAGATTTGTGCTTGGTAATCTTTACGAGACCATAGTGGGATCATACTTGTATGATAAAAGGTATTCTAAATAATAAAGAGGCAACATAAATAAATGAGAAAACATTGAAAGTTTTGCCGATGTTTTAAGATAATTATATTGTTGGAAACCATATTGCGAAATTATAGTATATCATAAGTATGGGGGAATGCATGCTCTCCCAAAAGAAAGATATGTTAAATATATATATATATATATATATACATATATATATATATATATATATATATATATATATATATATATATATATATATATATATATATATATAAGGCAAAAAGAAGCCTAAAAAGTTTCAAGTTATTCGCAAAAGCAACAACATGAAAATGATGATGTATTATTCTTTAAAACATGCGGTGGTAATAAAAGTTTTCGAAAAAGACATCTTTTGATATTCTACTTGGTGCTTACGCCAAAATCTGGTTTAGTTTAGTTCGTTGCACAAGCCTATGGTAATTTACTTTTCATGACCGTGCTATTGAGCGATAATCTACCCATAATAAGGAGAGTGTGTGAAATAAAAATATCTTCTTCGTGAGGTGTTTTATGGCGTTATCTTTGTTTTTCGATTGCTAGCTTTATCTATTCTTTCGACACTTATCAAAAATATATTTTTCTGTACTTGAGGACAAGCAAGAAATTAAGTATGGGGAATGTGATAACGCCTCATTTATACATGTTTGTAATGTTGCATTTGTCCTTGTTTGTTATGTAAATAAATAAATTATGTATTGAATTGATACTAATAAAAGTTATTGTTTGTATTGTAGCCAAGAAAGAAACCATAAAGGAAAAGAACGAAGAAATAAAGAATAAAGGGGCTAAAGAAGAATTATGCTGAAAAGGAACATAAGTGCGACACACATTTAGTTTTGTGCAGCGTTCTTTCAAAGTACCCCGAATGTGGAGAACAACAAGTGCGGCTCACAATTTGGCAAGTGCGGCGCACATTTATACCTGATGAAGTGCGGCGCACATTTGAACAAGTGTGGCGCACATTTGAACAAGTGTGGCGCACATTTCACTTCAGTTACACAATTAAGTGCAATTATGCATGGCTATAATGGTGAACTCTTGATATGCTTCCAGGGCTTCTAACCTATGAAATTTGAACTATAAATAGAGCCTTTTGCCAGGCATAATAGATATCTCATTCCAAACTTCCACCATTGTTTAGGAGAAACAATACTCAAGGATTTCTCCAAATCCTTGATCATAGTTACTAGAGTTAATAAACCTTAGTTGGTTTATGGTATTGGTGCTGGAACAAGAAAAATCAGAAGTGTTGCTAGCCATTTGTAATAAGTTCAAATACTTATAAATCCTTTGGAAGCAATTATTGAATAATCTGGTGGTATAATTCTTATTTCAATTATGTCAATATTTTACTTTGATTTACATATATTTGTGTAGAATATTGATAACCTATGAATCTATGAAGTGGGTTGATGTTTTCTAGTGAGAGAAACTAGAGAGAGAAAGTGAGAGAAAATGTGTATGATTTTATTACTATGAAAGTGTAAATGGAACAACAACCAACCCCTTTCCATGGTGGAAAGGGGTATTTATACTCCAAGCCTAACATTGGGCTTGGGCCGGTCCATGACAAGCCCATGGACCGGTTCTTACTTAACTTAATAAGTAACATTTAACTAATTGCTAACTACGAGCTATTACAACATAAATCATATTGTGGAGTGACCGATACTTCTAATATACGTAAAAACGTATTTCTAACAATCTCCCCCTAAGGGAGGTCACTCCACGTTACAAAGTTCTAAACCTAGCATACTATACTAAGTCTTCGTTCTTTAGCTCGTAGTCTTTTCTTCTTTTCTTTCTTTTGTTGTGAATATGTTGATTTGATCTTTTTGGCTTTGACTTGAGAGCATTGTTCTTTGGCCTTTCACGTGCGATCTTTGCCTTTCTTGTGAACTTTGCCTCCTCGTGACTTCATGTTCCACACACTTACGTCTTTTTGTTGAATTCTTGAAAGCTTCAGAGTTTGGTACAGCGGAAGACTTCATCTTGTACTTTCTTGAATTTTTGTTGCAAAAGACATAAGCATGTGGGAACGACTTTTACAGGAACACCGCAACACCACCGTCTTCACTGGTACACAGCAACGCCACCATCTTCAACAGGTACACAGCAACGCCACCGTCTTTAGCAGGTACACAGCAACGACACGAATAAAATGGCTTTGAACATTTTATTCTAATTCGGTAGCATTTTACCTCCGGTCGGTGAAGACTGTTGGACGATATTAGATATCGTACCCGTGACGGATAGTTTCAATTAAGTAACTTCCTGACAGGATTTCGCGGGTGAACCCGTTCTCTTTATTCGACCGTCCAAAGCTGACTGCGAACATAAAGAGTGAATCACTTGGATAAATTATCCTTGTGATTAAAAGCCGTCAATTCATGAAACCTGGAACAAGTGAATTTCAATTAAGATTTTCACCATCGTTGCTTTCCAGTTGTCACGAGCTCAATTCATAAAGAATCTTGCACGTCACCTACCAAGTGCTGTTTGATGTTGACACTAGAAGGATTTCCACTCGTCACTGTGGTCAATAAAGAGTCACTCTGAGTGTTCTGGCAAGATCATATGATAATGCGAAGAGGCCTGGAACGAGTTTAAGTTCAATTAAGAATTAAACCACTGTTACCTTCCAGTTTTTCACAAGATTGGTTCTAAAAGAACCGCACGTGTAACCTACCATGAGCTTGTTTGATGTTGGCTCAAGCAGGATTTCCATCTTCATTGTAATACTTGCGTATTACTCGGATGTTCTGGCAATATTACAGGAATATTGCGTAGGACTCATGAAAATCTCTTACTTTTCACAGTGTGTGAGAAAGCAAGGAATAGATGGAAAGTGTCCTAATGAGACTTTTGATGATCTCTTGGCTCTAGACTCGATTGTGCGTTTTGATTTAGTGAGCGATGGCTGGAGAGGAGTGCCACCTTTTCAATACCAGTCTATTCGGAGTGAATAAACCAATAGATAACGTGTTGATCTCCGTGTGATTAAAACAAATACCTTTTGAGAGATATTTGAGTTAGCTGGGAAGGGTTGTGCATTGCATCACTGGGTCCATGATGTCTTTCTTCAATACCGAGAATCATTAGCAAAAATGACCTCAATAGCATATGTATTGAACCGGTTTCTGCCTAAAGTTGTAAGGAGGGCTTCTTTCTTTACACCCTTTATCTTTACAATTCTTTTTCATTCTTCAACCCCTTCAATGCTTACCAATACGTCATCACTAGCACCTTGTTGTGATTGTTCCAGTACTAGCTTAAGTACTTGGTCGGCATTCAGCTACGTTCACATTCTTTCTCCATCTTTCCTAGGACTTCTAATTCTATCTAGGGAATTGTCCTTGGGAAGATTCCATCGGCTCTGATGAATCATTGGACTAAACCTATTCCTACCACCCTTTTGTCACCACATTCGTCGTGAATTAAGCGTGTTTTGGGAAGGAATTGCCACCATGAAAAATCATTGAAAAATCACATAAGGTACTTGTGATATTAAAATCAAAAGTTTTGTACCTTAGGTGTTTTGTTCATCAAAAACGCTCCCCCTTAACACGTGCTTAGCACATATTAAGTTGGAATATCGTTAAGTCTTTTTTCATCTTTTAGCCAAGTATCATTTAAATCTCCTTAATCCCATTTTCTCCCCTTATCCAAAATGTTAACCATTAATATTTGGGATATTGAATTGATTAACCGGTCTTTGGGTAAAAATGAAATCGATGTTTGGCCATAGAACAAGTTATTGCTCCCCCTTAAATTAATAAGGGATAGTTGTAGTGCTTTAGTATGATATATTTTGAAAGATTTAGAATCTCGTGAGAAATTCTTGAAAAATTATCATACCTTAACACTACAACAAGCCATTAAAGCACATTATTCACAAATATACATATTCACAAATAATACCAATATAGAGTGACCTGAAATGTACGACCCATTAGATGGATCGTTGCAGTGTCCTGTAGTGCACTCCATATGGTCTACCACCCACAAATCTTTCCAAGCTCCTCATCAATCTACGTTCACGGAGCTTCTGATCGATCTTCTTGATGACATACTTCGCCATCTGCCGGTAACCTGGATGCCAATCCTCCGTCATTTCTGGCAACGTCCCACCCGAGTTCAGATGCTCCAACTTTCCTCTGACTTGTAGAAGAGTCCCATCACTGTACTTATGGAGCTCACCCACCCTCATAAACTTCATTAAACCTCGACTGTTCAAGTAGAAGATGCCGTAATTCGGGACTGAAATGCCGGTATAGGGACATCTTTCTACATGTTGAGGTAGCACTTTATTCACTGGACGAGTTAGGTTGAGCTTCCTTTGATAGCTTTCGACTCCCAACTGAAGATCTTCAACTCGTGTCTTGATCACAACGCTTCGTGTGAACATACGAAGTGCTGTATTCAAAGCAATGAGGTCTTCACGAGGAATATGTGTGAGTTGATCTCTGGTCATCAGAAGCAGCATATCTTCGATATCCTCAAGGCGAATGATGAAAAAATCTCCCTGCTGGATTTTGTATTCCCTGTCATCCTCCCTTTTCAAACGAATCTCCGTCACATGATAATAGCTATTCTTGGCTTCAGTTTTCATTCCTAAGATGCTGGAGATGCGGATGTCGGATCTAACATTGCTTCCAGAATTGACCAAGCAGCAACCCCTGTACGCCCTTCGGACTCGTTCGTCCCAATGAGATGCACCTATGACAGCATACATATCATAATTAAGATTTATCTTTGGGACCCAGAGTCGGTTTACCTTTTCCTCGATAAAGGGTATTGTCCCCCAGTTGGCAGCTTTCAGCAGGGTCAGGGAGGTTGCGTACTTTGATGACCCCTTTAGTAGATACACAAGATCATTGGTGACGAAGAAGTCAAGAGCAATCTGATTATCTTGAGTAGGATCCATTGGAGGTGGAGCTCTTTCTGATTCATGAAGACCTGGCCGTTGAACGGTATTCAGAGCCTTCAGGATCTCCTCGGCATAATATTCGAACTCCATTTGGGTCAACCGGGTTTTGGCGCGAAGTCTTTTATCCTTCAGTACTTTCTTCACCAAAGATGGAGTAACCGAAGTCTTATACTCATGAGCAAGAAATGCACATAAGTCAATCGGACTTCGGATACGAAGATACAAGACATCTTTGTCGGCGTCGGTGATCGGATCATACTGCGCCGCTGCCGTGATCCAAGCCTGTGGTGGAGCAGTCTCGTCGATCTCCAACGTGTCCTCCCAGTCCCTTGTGCTTGGAACAGTAGATTGTGGGTTTTGTTGCAGAGGAGTGGAGACATGAACATCTGCTGGTTCTGATTCAGGCATGTCGGCAGTGTCCTGAATGGGTGAGTGTTGTGCAGCTTCAGGTTTGGTTACCGATTCTGCAATTACAGGAACAACAACAATGGAACTAACAGGGTTAGTTGTAACAGGTATGGATGCATGGATAAATGTACCAGGAATAGATGACCCTGTAGTGGCATTCACATCGTGGCGCCACTTCGATCGTCTGGATTCCGTGGAAGTAGATTTCTCCTTTGCTTTTGCATCTTTCTTTGACTTGGTGCCAGACTTGTCAGGTTTCTTTGAGCTGGCAGCCTTATCCCCTTTCTCAGACTGTTTTCCCCCATCAGCATCCTCATTATCATCCCCGTTGCTCCCCCGAACACTCTCCTCATTACCATTACCACCATCATCGCCATCATCATCATCGTCATCATCATCCTCATCATCAGTATCATCATCCTTATCATTATCATCCTCATCATCCTCATCATTCTGATCCTCATCATCCTCATCATCATCATCCTCATTCTTATCTTCTTCTTCTTCTTCTTCCTCTTCTCCACCAGTACCCTCTTCTTCGTCACTCTCTTCCCTTTCTTCTTCAGGGAGAATGTGGTAGGGTACCACACTTCCAAACGTCTTGAACAACCTATCATCCTCCATGATAGCGTCATTCAGGGATTTGAAGAGTGCCCGTTGAATCCTCGATTTATCAAACGATCCAAGTTCCTTCATTCGAGCTTTGAGGATCTTCTTAAGTTCAAAATCCGTCAAGTCATAAGCAATCTTGTAGGCGGCTTCCGAAGGATTGGATGATTTGATCATTAAGTTGTCAGCAGCAAGCGTCTTCAAATCATCACGCAGTTTAGGCATTAAGGATTCAATGGAGTCTTTCACTCTCTGCTCAATCGAAGCTTCAAGAGCTGCTTTTTGCTCTTTAAGGTCATCCTTAATAGCTTTAAGTCTCGTAATTCGTGCTTGATGCCTATCAGCTTCAGCCTTTTTAACCCTAGCAAGTTCTTCTGCATGAGCTTTACGTGTTAATTCCATGTCTGCAGCGAACTTGGCAATCAACTCTTCTTGAGCTTTCCTTGATGCTTCTTCACTTTGAGTTCTTCTATTTAGCTCTTGGCGAAGTTCATCCATTTCTCTCTTGTTAGTATCCACATGTTTATCCAACATTTCGGCCATCACTAATGCGGCCATTGCAGATGTTGCAGAGCTGCTTTGAGTTGATGGAATAGGCTCGGTTGTAACTGCGGTACTAAGGATGGGCTTTATTGGTGGTGGAGGAAATGGTGTTGAAACCGGTTTGGTTGGTAAGGGTTGAGTTGGTTGAAGTTGAGTTGCTAAAGGTTGGGTTGACATCGTGATCGTAGGAGCAACCGACTCCTTTTCCATACTTGCTGAAATAGGGATTGATGGCTCCTTCGAAGTGGAATAATGTTCAGGTGACCCAAACTCATCAACATCATCTGGTTCCATGTACTCATCCTCAACGTCTACCCTTGCACCTGAACCACTACCGCCAGTATCTTTCCTGCTCCTTTGAATAGCTATCTTCATCATTTGTTTCTCAGTTTTATCAAGAGCAGGATCAACAATGTTTTCTTCGTCACGTAGACGCATCTCATCAGCCTTACCCTTTCCTTTCTTACCCTCTGTCTTCTTCTTCTTGGTTTTGAGTTCAGGTAAATCTGTTTGCTTCCTTTTACCTTTGCTCTTAACCGTGGTAGATGAGTCTTCACCTTCTAGAATACTTGCTCGTTGATTCTCAATTTCTGTTAGCAAGTTCTTATAAGCTTCATATGCTATAATCTCATCGGTTAGAAGATGACTGGGAATGGGACCAGGAATAACCGTATTCGAATGAGTCTCCTGCCTTAAGTCTACCAAATCATCATCATCAATCGTGTGGTGACGACTACCTGCACGCTTGTTAATGGATGCATCGTTTTCCATAAAATAATGTATGATCAACTTAATAAACCTAGGGTACTGGTAGCTTTTAACCTTACCCTTTGTGTTTGTGAAGAGTTGAAAAGTAAACTCCTCCCACAGCAGTGATGCATAATCAATACCCATACCTTTGAACATACCATAAAACATCTTGATGATTGGTGGACGAACAGCATCATACCCAGTTGTTTTGGGTGTTAAACATCGGCTTAGAATCCCAAAAAATAGCTTTCCATGGTTGACCAACTTTGGCAGTAGTAAACTCAGACGGGGTTCGTATGTCAAGACATCCAATGGCGGTGAACATCTCCATGATCTGGTCCTTTGTTGGGTTGGGTGAGTATGATGGTAGACCTTTGAGTATCGGTCGAAAGCCAAAGATCTTCCTGAAGTCTGACACAGTAAGCGTCTGCTGCTTGTTGTCCAAGGAAAAAGTGATCTTGTTCGACGTCCTTTCTTTGGTAGCCCAGAACTCGTAAAGATATTCATAGGGCACTGAAGCACTTCTCCTTAGCGCATGCTTGAAATGAGATTTATCAAGCATGGCTGTACCTACCTTAAAGCCATTATGGGTAGAGTGAGATACCTCCTTCAAACGGAAGTTGTTTGGAATAAACTTTAGAGTCTTGGCTTCAGCAATGGCGGCGGCTCTGTTGTCTTGTAGTTGTTGTACGGTAGGGTTAGTCATCGTCTCTGCTTAAGATAAAACACAAAGGTTGATACAAACAAGTATGAATATCATTATGACTTTAAACCTAAGCATTGTACATATGACATAATCCCTTAAGCTTTGAAACCATTCAAACATCTTCTATTCGGAATAATCACTCAATTCGGAATAATAGGTCTATACTGAATATAAGTCCTATGCGGAACATAAGTCTATTCGGAACATATAGCCTATGCGGAAAAACATCCCTATTCTGAATAAAAAGGCTATTCGGAACATTGATCCTATTCGGAATAAAATACTCTATTCGGAACATTGCCTATGCGGAATAACATCCTATTCGGAACATTGAGCCTATGCGGAATAAATTCCCCATTTGGAACATTTGGCCTATGCGGAATAAATTCCCTATTCGGAACATTTGGCCTATGCGGAATAAAGTCCTTATTCGGAACATTTGACCTATGCGGAATAAATTCCCTATTCGGAACATTTGGCCTATGCGGAATAAAATCCTTATTCGGAACATTTGCCTATGCAGAATAAATTCCTTATTCGGAACATTTGCCTATGCGGAATAAATTCCTATTCGGAAAAAGTTCTTTTATGCGGAAAGATTTGGCCTATGCGGAAAACTTTTGTCTATGCGGAAAAACTTTTCTATTCGGAAAAACAGCTTCTATGCGGAAAGTTCTTTCTATTCGGAATGAAAGCGTTATTCGGAAAGTCATTCTTACGCGGAAAGTTTTCAACACTTATATATTTTCTAATTAGGCATGAAATTGTTTGAAGCAAGTGTTCTAAAGGCCAAATCAGGTCATTAGATCTAATCCGAATACAACCCAAGCAAAACCCCCAAATTAATTAACCCTAATTAAGCAGTAATTTGATTTCGATTGTTTTCAATTTAAACAGTTAATTAACTTGTTGTGCATGAAAGATTAATCCGATTTAATACCTTTTTGATGATCTTGATCTAGAAGATTACTGATTGTTTCGTGTTTGTTTGATTTCCGTGAGTGTGTGTATGTTTGATTATCAATGGCGGCAAAGATAGATAGGGGAACAGTGAAAGAAGAAAGGGAACGGGGGTGTGTGATTTTGACTAGGTCAAATTTTTACAAGTTTGACCTATTGTCAACTTTACCCCCTCAATTTTTCTACTTTCAACAAACAAAGTTCTTTTGTATTCCCAAGTTTTAAATCTTGTCATTTTGACCTATCTTATGTTAATTATCCTAGCCTTTGTGATTATCCTATCTTAACACAAGCACAAAACTATTCATGACAAGCTTATAAGCAACAACAAGACAAATGCCAAAGCAATCCAACCATTAACCATTAAGCTTTGTGAGTTTCCTTGAAAACTTTTGAAGATCTTTTTTGATGTGAAAGATGATGAAACATTTTCTCCCCCTTAAACGATGACCCGTTTTCTATTTAAAGAGCTGTAGTCATTGTTTAACGAGGCACATGATGATGAAAAACATTTCCCAATTGATATCTTAAAAAAGTTTGATTCGTGGTGTCAATAAGATTTCTCTTATTTTAACAAATTAATGCACTGAGACGTACACTAATTTGTGTTAGATCAAGTTGTAAAGTAAACTTGATCCCTTTGCATGATTTGGCTTGTAAATCACGCCCGAGAAAATTAATTCCCGTTCTGAGCCAACGTTTTCCAAGGAAATACGTGACTTTAATATGAAAACCGGGTTGCAGTCAGAAATAACTACAAGCCATAATGGGCATGTTTTAAACATTACAACTTTTATACGGACTCTATTTATGGCACCGTGTCAATATTAATCGACATTTCTAAGGCCGTAAATATTACCGTACTAAAAGACATGCCCGTTTTTAAAAGAAAAATATTTTTGGTTTTTCTTGATTTTATAATTTTTATGGTTTTTCTAGGTTTTATATTTTTTATGGTTTTTCTTGGTTTTATATTTTTTGTATTTTCTTTTGTGGTTTATATATTTACGATAATATACATGATCACGAACAAAGGATACTCTGAATAGTTTACCACGACTATTCAGCTGATTCTTCTGCCAACTCTTTGAGAGTCGCTGGAGTGAATGATTTCATGCCAAGCTTGTCGATCAAAAACTCGATTCGTCCTCGATCTAAGGCTTTGGTGAACATATCCGCCAGCTGGTACTCAGTAGTGACAAAATACAGCTCGATCACTCCGTTCTCCACCTGCTCCTTAATGAAATGGTAGCGAATGTCTATGTGCTTGGCCCGGGAGTGTTGAACATAGTTGCAGCAAAGGGCAATGGCGCTCTTGTTGTCACAATACATCGGGATTTTGTTAAATCCAAGACCGTAGTCAGTTAATTGTGATCTCATCCAAAGGACTTGAGCACAACAACCGGACATGGCGATGTATTCAGCCTCCGTGCTAGAAATTGCAGCGCTTTTCTGCCTTTTTGAAGACTAACTGATCAATCTATCTCCTAGGAGTTGCACAGATCCAGAAGTGCTACGCCTCGTGTCTTGACATCCAGCATGATCGGCATCTGCGTATGATATTAAAGCAATCGAGGAATCTTTCGGATACCATAGCCCACGATGAAGTGTTCCTTTTAGATACCGAAAGATCCTTTTAACTACATGTAGGTGCTTTTCGGTAGGCCGAGCCTGATACCGGGCACACATGCATACAGCAAATTGCAAATCAGGCCTGCTAGCAGTCAGATATAGAAGGGTGCCGATCATCCCACGGTAAAGTTTTGGATCGACAATAGTCCCATTCCTATCTTCATCTAACTTGGATTTCTCCACCATTGGAGTGTCCACGGGGTCACAATTTTCAAAGTTATATTTCTTAAGTGATTCTAGAGCATATTTGGATTGATTAATAAAGATGCCTCTGGGATTCTGAGAAATCTGTAATCCTAAGAAAAATGAGATTTTTCCCATCATCGACATCTGAAAGCGTGTGGACATTATCTTCTCAAATCGGTTTGACAATTCTATGTTAGTGGCAGCAAAAATTATATCATCAACATAAATTTGTACCAGAATCATGTCGTTGCCTTCTTTGAGAGTGAATAGAGTGGGGTCCACTTTGCCTTTGGAGAAGCCTTCCGACATGAGATATGTTGACAGGAGATCATACCACGCGCGTGGAGCTTGTTTCAACCCATAGAGAGCCTTCTTAAGCTTGTACACATGATTAGGAGACTCCGTACTGACGAACCCATCCGGTTGACTAACATAAACTTCTTCCCTTAGTTCACCGTTCAAAAATGCCGTCTTCACATCCATTTGATAGACGATCATGTTCATATGAGCAGCAAACGCAAGGAATAGTCTAATCGCCTCCAATCTAGCCACAGGAGCAAAAGATTCCTCAAAGTCTATACCCAAGGCTTGTTTATATCATCTAGCGACCAATCTAGCCTTATTCTTCAATACCGCACCCATCTCATCAAGTTTAACCTTATAAACCCATAACAAAGTAAGGATGTTAACCTTGTCAGGGCGAGGAACCAATTCCCATACTTCAAGTCGTTGGAATTCATTTAGTTCCTCCTGCATAGCTTCAATCCAAGATGATTGGGTCATAGCCTGCTGCCAATTTTTAGGTTCAACTTCAGAGAGAAATGCATCAAAGTAGCAATAAAGTGCACTCTCTTGTAATTGATGGCGTGTAGAGACGGGTCGATCTAGATCTCCAATAACATTCCTAATTGGGTGATCTTTTGTCCATTTAGTGCTATGGTTTTCAATCCTAGGTGGTCTGGAGTGAACAATAGAAGGAGCTTCTTCTGAGGTAGACGCGGCTGAAGGGTTTTCAGGGATCGCTACACCAAAGAAAGGAAGCTCTTGCAAGTGAGCATATTCCAAGTCGTGATCAGTAGAATCCTCTTCCACATCATTAGGCACAAGTAGGGGTGATGATTCAGGTGTAGTTTGAGAATCACTTGGTGAAGGTGCATCCGGTTCAATGTGAATTGTAGATGCATTAGATAAAGGTTCATTAACTTGAGCAACCACTTCAGGTATTGGAGCAATTACTACAGGTGCTGGAACTTCATCAGTCGGGGGATCGAAGAATTCATCAAACAACGGTTGAAACAGTTTATCCCACTCGGGCCTTGATGGTGGTAAAAATGATGTAGAAGTAGGATTGTTGGGAACTAATCCGGAACTAATAGCACCGGTTCCCATCTCATGAAGCGCGGGATCAGAGCTGTGTTGCTCAGAAGCCATCGTTGTCAGCTCATCGAAATCTGCGTCCATAGTTTCTACAATCTTGCCAAGACGATGGTTATAGATTCGGTATGCTCTTTTGGACGGTGAGTAACCAATGAAAATACCTATATCGGCTTTCGGTTGAAGCTTACCCAAGTTCTCACTATTGATGTTTGGATAACAAAGAGCACCAAACACATGGAAAAATGAAACATCGGGTTTACGGTCATGTAAAAGCTCATAAGGTGTTTTTCCATGGCGTTTCCGAAGGATAGAACGGTTTTGGGTGAAACATGCAGTAGAAATAGCCTCTGCCCACAAGAACAATGGAGCGTTCGCATAAATAAGCATGGTCCTAGCAGCTTCCATGAGTGTACGATTCCGTCTTTCAACGACACCGTTTTGTTGTGGAGTGCGTGCAGCGGATGTTTCATGTGATATACCAACTCCTTCATAATAATCACGAAGAGTCTGGTTGACGAACTCTGTACCATTGTCTGTACGAATACGGCGGACAGTGGTATTTAAACGTACCTGAATGAACTTCAGAAAAGTGATGATAGCCTACGGTGCTTCATCCTTTGTACGTAGAAATCTAACCCATGTAAACCTGGAGAAATCATCCACAATAACCAGAATGAATTTCTTACCGCTCACACTTTCAGTTCTCATCGGTCCACAAAGATCCATATGCAAAAGATGAAGTTTTTCTTGATTAGTGTCTTCAGCTTTGGGTTTGTAAGATTTCTTTGTGCTTTTCCCCCTTGAACACGCGGAACATAAATGGTCCTTGTGAAATTTAAGCTTTGGAAGACCACGAACTAACTCGTTTTTAGCCAGATGATTAATAGCATCAAAATTAAGATGAGATAATCTGCGATGCCATAACCATGACTTGGTCTTAGATGCTTTAGAGAGAAGACATACTGGAGAGGCGGCCATCATATCTTGTAGAGACAACGTATAAAGATTTGCACCACGAGATCCCTTCAACAAATCTTTTCCTTCCAAGTTGCGGATGAAACAAGTGTGTTGTCGAAAAGCAACCTCAAGGTTGGAATCACAAAACTGTCCTACTGAGAATAAGTTATGACCAAGACCTTCTACATAGTATACCCTAGAAATCGTCACGTTTCCAATCTGATATTCACCATACCCCATAATCTTTGCTATATGATCATTCCCAAATTTAACCGTACCAAGAAACTTGCTGACGAAATTTCGGAGCATCGAGCGATTTTCGGTCATATGTTTTGAACAACCGGAGTCCAAATACCACAGGATGATTTGGACCACCTGAAAATATCACCACACAAAGACAATGTAGAGGTATCGGAATCTGAGTGTTCCTTGTTATTAGCAGGTACAGATTTAATAATCTTAGATTTGCTAACTCTAGGTTTCTTAGATTTCCTAGCCTTCTTCTTCTTAATTGGTGGTGTAGATTCTAGTTGGCTTAAATCCTGAGGTATTTCTTCACTGATAGGCACTATAGTGGGGGCTGACCTAATTAAAGGGCGCTGTTTCCATACTTGAGTGCGAGTGTTCCTAACTAAAGGACGCTCAGACCTAACCTCAATGGATGCATTCCTAGTTAAAGGGCACATTTTTCCATCTAATGTAAAGGTCCTACCAGTGGGACGCCATTGCCAACCAACTTGGGCACGAGTTCTACCCGTTGGCTTCCATTCAAGACCATTCTTAATAGCATTCATTTCATTAACGTGATCAATCAGACACAAATCATGACGCTGGGAAAACATACATTCATTACAATTCCAACAATTTAAATCAGAATTCACGAATGGTTTAGGCTGCTGCACAGGCGCAGAGCTTTTAGTCTTAACATGATTCTTTTTATTTAAAACTGAACTAGCATTCCTATTGTGGACTTCTACTTTCTTCTTTGTGGCACTACTAGTGGAGGGCTTGATCTTAGCTTTCTTGAGTGGCGATCCTTTAGCCTTAGTAGTCTCTTTTAATCCTGTAGAAGGCAAAGTGGGAACATTAGCAACAGATTTTAAAGGTGTCTTACTTGATTGTGCCAATGATGGTTTCGCTCCTGGAGTCTTATTAAATGGAGTGACAGCAATGGGCCTATTATTAAGTAGTGTAGAACCTGGTGTACCTATGTATTGCAAATATGCTAGGCAATATTGAACTCGCTTAACATATTCATGAGCCGAATAATAGTCGCTACTTGAGGGATCTAAGGCATAAAGATCGTCTAAAATATCCCTAAGAAGATCGACATGCTTAATGGCATTCCTCATGTAATCATCGTAGGTAACCGGGTTTCTCTTATGAAGTGGATTCTTATAAAGCACTACTGACTTGGTTGTTGGAGCACTAGTGGATGGTGCAGAGTCGGTAGCTAAGTTATCAACAACTTCTTGTCGGGTGAGAAGAAGTGTCTCCTTTAACTCAGCCAAAACCATATTTTTGTCTATGAGCAGGATGTTCAAATCAAAGATTTCCTCGCACTTTTGGTTCAGTTGTTCAACAAAAGATTGTTGCTGTGCCGCATTAAAAGCGAAGCGTTCTTCTAGTGAAACATAAAGAGCGGATAATCCCTGTCTTGTCCGATCCATCTCCCCTAGAACAGACGAAAGTCTAATTTCTAAGACTTGGTTTTTAGACTCTGCAGCCGCTAGTTCCATTTTGAGTGTTTCATTTGATGACATATCTCTCTTCAATCTCATTATCTCTTCCTCTAATGTCTTAACAATTGCAATCATCTTGTCACTATTCTCAACACCGTTTTCACAAACATTTGATATCAAAAAATTCTCATTTTGAGTTTGTTGTTTTAATTCTAAAGATATACAATGTTGTTCTAGTTGATTAAAGCGTTTTGAAAGTAAAATGTAAGAATCTTGTAGCTTTAAAAACTCAGCGTTAGATTCGTGACAAGACTGATTTTCTACCTCATTTACAGTATCAGCAACATTTACAGAGATATCACAAACATCATCACAAATATCATTACAAATATTCACAGCATCACAATTAATCATAGCGGATGTAAGCTCATTCGAATAATTAACATTTACAGTAGTAAGCACATCACACGAGATTACTGCAGACAAGAATCGGTCATATTCGGTTAAAATCTTTTCTTTTTCAACTAGTTGTAGTTCGTAAGCGGTGTCCATTTCATAAAACACTTTTTGAACTTCACCAATTTCAAAAACAAGATTTTCCTTAAGAGATGCAAAAATTCCTTTTAGACTTTCGACAAACGGATTGATCTCAGTTTTAAACACCTCGTTCATATGTTCGAAAGCCCATTCTCCGGCGTTTAGGCCATTTGAAGTCGTACGTTCCAAAATGACCTTGTCAAAATTAGTAAAGTATTGATTAATCTCTTGCAAGTTTAACCATACAGTGCTAACAGGTGGAAGATCCTTTGGAATTTCCTTAGGACCCTCCATATTGACAAGTGTAGGAAAAGTACTAGGGTTTTCTTCAGCTAATATGTAGGTTGGTGCTGTTATGAGATCTTTGTCCATATGGAATCGAATTCTAAAATCGGTTTTTGCAAGCTCCTTATTCAATTTAAAATAATCACACTCGGGATATTTTGCAGAATTGTATGACCGATCCTCATCAACTAGATCCTTACTTGTTTGATCATTGGGAAAAACAATCGGGTCTAAAGCCAATCCTAATTGAGTTGCATTATAAAGTCTAGGACTATGTCTTAAAGCTTGTTTTGCATACCGTGGATTAGGGGGAAGGCCTTTTAGACGTGATAAGTTAAATTCTCTAAATGAAGCATCAAATAAGTGAACTAGTTGAGAAGCAGCGTATTGTCTTAAAAGCAAATAGTCTAGGCTTCTAATCTTATTAGTGGCATTAATCTCCATTTCATTCTTCTTAGACTCGAGTGATTCAAAATATGTTTGAAGTTTTTGAAAATTAGTGACCACTAACTCCTTTTCTTTAATTTCATTAGACAAATTTGCTCTTAAGTTTTCGATTTCTTGCAAGTGATCCATTTGTTTGTTTCTAAAATGATCATATTCGAGATTAGTTAGAACACTAGACGAGGGCACTAATTCCAAGGTTTGAACTTTCTCATTGCTTAAGGTAAGCTCATCAGACAAATTCTTATTCTTAGCTAAGGTTTCTAAGAGTGCAGCATTCATTTGGCTAAGTAATGTAGCAGGAGTAGGCGTTTGCGAAATGGGTCCCGGTTGTGATTCACTCAATGTCTGGGGACTCACATTGATATTGCTATCATTGTTTGTCTCCTCATTTGAAAGACTCACCACCGATGATTCATTCGAGTCAGCACTCTCTTGCACAACTTGATGTGGTTGAATACTAGCATCAGTGGTATTATCGGTGGTATTAATAAGTACCTCAGATCTCTTTTCTGGCCCTAAGCTGGAGATAGTTGCCATGAGAGCAGCCTTTGCAGATTGAAAGTCATCACAGTCGGAGTCATACGCATCAAGATCATCGGCTTGGTAAGCTGCATTCTGCGTAGTGACAACGTCTTGTTCAGCGATCCCTGGATCAGCAAGAAATGCAAGCTCCTCTTCATCAAGTTCCCTTCCTTGTGCCTGAGCATTAACCAGATAGATCTTTTCTGCAAACCATTGTCCATCCCTTCTCCTCTTGGGTTTCTTACAATCCCTGGACATGTGACCCTCTTCCTTGCAGTTGTAACATGTAATCATTCGCAACTTGCCCGTGGAATTAGCCCGTGGAGCAGGATTGGCCATTGGTGCCTGATTGACCGTGCGAGCATTGGAGGTTGATGTGGTAGGTCTCCCCTGATATGGTTGAATAGGCTGAACCATGACCCTGCCATTCTCAATAGTAGCTTGTTGACGAGAATTGGATGAATTCCTCAACTGATTGTTGGTAGGAGCTGATCCTCTGTATCCTCGTTTGCTTAAAGTTCGTGTGAGATAAGCAGACATAGTAGTTAGCACTTCAACTGGGTCAGCTCCTTGTTGGAATACAGGAACGGGGACTTCCTCATCATCACAATACAGTGCTTGATCTGGATGAGTTGCATAATCAGTAGAAGGAATACTCATTTGATAAGGGTAGCTTGTTAGATATGCTGCATTCTCTTGATAAGAAGAATATGAAGGCTGAGCATAAGGTGCAACATTTGCTGGATGAAGTTGTGAAGCATACTGTGGTGTAGGTGCATTGAACCGATATTGTTGCTGATGTGAGGTGGGTGGTTGCGGTAGAATCGAGTATTGTGGGAAGGTTGGTGTCATGTAAGGTGATGGATGATAGGCTTGATGTCCCAAGATATAAGGTGTGTTGTTGTGTGACAAGCTTGGTTGATTCGCCATCAAAGCTAAGGAATCTGGGTACATACCGCGAGGAGAACGGTGCATAATCACATGCTTCTCATGTTGCTGAAGAAAAGCATAGATTTGATCTAAGTTGCACTTATGCAAATCCCGGGTTAACTTCACATCGGTAATATACTCACCCCATTCAGCTTGAGGTAAAGTATTCAAGAACTTGGTGTTAACCTGGAATGGAGCAATCACGAGATTGTATACATTCAGATCATTCATTAGAGTAGTGAATCTGAAGTAATAATCATGTAGTGTTTCCCCTGGGCTGTACGTGAATCTATCAAACAGATCATACAGCTGACACTCCCTTTCCTGTTTTGTGAGAGACGTGCCTTGTAACAACACCTTTAGACGTTCCCACAAATCTTTGGCAACCGTATATTGACTAACCATACGATAAATATCATGCGGAAGAGCTTGGAGAAGTGTCTGTAGAGCCTTTTCATCAGCATCAGCAATGAGTTGTTATGCCGGTGTGAGTTCTTCATATTCTCTTGGTCGAGACACGTTATTTGCCACAATGGTACCATAGTCGAGTGGACCATTCAAAATCGATTTGACCATAAGCCTTCCGTATGTTGGTTTGCCCTTCAAGTATTGCATCATACGGCCCTGCCATGCTTCAAACACCTCTTTAATAAGCATCGGTGGACGACTATCAGTCCCCGTTATGATCGAGATATCCGTAAGAGATGTCATCTGAGGCATTAATGAACTTGGATTCATTGTGATCACTTAACAGACTCAAAGATTATCGGTTGATCGAGCAGTGAAGAAAGGTTGAGAATTTGTGTTGTGTTGGTTGAACTCAAGATTAAATCCACTAAAGATCGTCGAAAAAACTCAAATACCCCTTGAACTTGCTTATACGGAATAACCCAAAATTAGAATAAACCCTATTCGGAATAACACCTATTCGGAATAATCCTATGCTGAAAATACCCTATTCGGAATAAACTCTATGCTGAATAACCCTTATGCGGAAAACCCCTTATGCGGAATATTTTCTTCAATTCGGAATATCTGGCAATTTGGCTTATTCGGAAAAAAACCTCCTATTCGGAATGATGGGCAATTCGGAATATTTCTCCTATTCGGAAAAATTTTGGCTATTCGGAAAAATGTTGTCTATTCGGAAAGAATTTTGGCTATTCGGAAAGTCTTTGGCTATTCGGAAAAATTGGCTATTCGGAAAGTATTTGCTATTCGGAAAAAACTGCTATTCGGAAAATACCCTTCTAATCGGAATGTCTATTCGGAAACTTCTGCTATTCTGAATATTTCTCCTATTCGGAATCCCTATTCGGAATAAACTTTCTATACTGAAAATCCTCCTATTCGGAATAAACTTTCTATACTGAAAATCCTCCTATTCGGAATCCCTATTCGGAATAAACTTTCTATACTGAAAATCCTCCTATTCGGAATCCTATTCGGAAAGTTCTGGAAAAAAATGTTTCCGAGACTTAAAAAGCAGCTTTTAACTCCGATTTTTGATCCAAAACCACAAAAAGTTTTATGATTTTTACCAAAATAAGCTAAACCCAATCCTTATCAATCAATCCCAATAACAAAAACACCAAAAACAACAAGATTCAAGATTGATTTTTTCTAAAGATCACTAATTGATTCAAAAACTAAAAAAGCAACACAATCCTTACCTTAAATCACCCCATAGCTCTTGATACCAAATGTAGAATATTGATAACCTATGAATCTATGAAGTGGGTTGATGTTTTCTAGTGAGAGAAACTAGAGAGAGAAAGTGAGAGAAAATGTGTATGATTTTATTACTATGAAAGTGTAAATGGAACAACAACCAACCCCTTTCCATGGTGGAAAGGGGTATTTATACTCCAAGCCTAACATTGGGCTTGGGCCGGTCCATGACAAGCCCATGGACCGGTTCTTACTTAACTTAATAAGTAACATTTAACTAATTGCTAACTACGAGCTATTACAACATAAATCATATTGTGGAGTGACCGATACTTCTAATATACGTAAAAATGTATTTCTAACAGTTTGAAATTATATTAATTACTTTTATTATGGAGTAGTATGATGTGCACTTGGTTAAGTTTTAATACCCTTATGATTAGATGTTAATATTAGCTTTGCTGGGGCAAAGTGCGGCGCACAATTAGTTTTGTGCGACACACTTTTTCCCTGGGTTCTTGAATATAAGTGTGGTTTGGATATTCATGTATTATGTGTTAATATGTAAGACCACTGTTATATGTTGGATTCATCCATGATCATCGACTAATACTCATGTGAGTGGATGAGTTTCATGTCATCTAATAAATGAATCTTGTTAATCACTTTTGTAACGATTAGGGGATTAAAAAAAATACCAACTCTTGCATAATCTCATGTACTACCTTAGTTATCGAAATCAAGCATAAACTAATCTTAATACTGTTGGTATGACAAAGTCTTTAACCAGATTCTTGTCATATCAATTAGATGTTGCATGCATGACTAAGAATCGGTATGTTGTCTTACATTGTTTATGTGCTTATATTTCATCCTTGCTACATATCTATCATATGGTTATGACCTTAGCCAAACGCACCCTTTAATACCAATTGTTAAGTATATCTTTAGAACTTGTGACACACTAGAGGTAATTGTTTTAATAATTTTATAACAACAATCACGTGGAACGAACTGGACTTTACCATTAAACTATGCTATACATGAAAGGGTATACTTGCCCGTCTTTATGTTTCTAGCATTTGTGTGGTAATATCTTGAATAAAAATTAAGACTTGCAAACGAACATCAACTTAATAATTGTTTTAGCTTGATTTATTTTAGCCTATTAGGCCCATAGCATTTTATGAATATTATATTCATATTTGTCATTGTTTTACGTGCATTTATAGATTACGTTTTATATTTTGTTAAATTTTGTATTTTGTTGAATAATTGTGGTACTTGCTAAATGTTTTAGTGTAATAAGTATAGGTATTATAAATACTATTTTACATTTTTAGTGCTTTGTTTATCTAGTAGTTAATAATACCAAACAAGCTATTAATACAAAAAATGATTAAGTCTTGCTTGAAAACGTTAAATCAATTCGATTAGATACCGATAAAATGAACTACAAAAAAACAAACATTAAATGGCGCTGCTGTCGGGTCTTTTCGTGACGATTGACGGTTTCTAGTGAGAAGTATTAGATTTTGGGATCCGTTCAATTTGTGAACGTTATTTTGGTTAAATAAAAAACATAAAAAATCAAAAAATCAAGAAGATAAAAATATAAAAAAACATAAAATCACAAAATCAGTTCTTTTTCTAAAGAATTGAACCAAAAAAATAAAAAAATACAAAAGTAATCTTTTTCCTAAAAGATTACACCAAAAATATATTGTATATATTGTTTTCAATCGTTTTTACGTACATATAATATTTTTTTAAAAATTCAAATAAATAAAAAATTATTTTCTCTATAAATTATATGTAAATAAGTATACGTAGATACGAACAACCAATCTACCTACTTCCATAAGTATTGAATTGCAATACACCGTTTGTGGCGGCATTCCGTCGCCACTTATGTGTATCGATTAAAGTTAATTAAGGCACACTAGATAAATACTACAATCTACTTGAACTTAAGAAAGAGGCCACTGTGTGGGGGTACAAGGCGAGGTATTTCACATTCTAAAGAAGCAGGCTCTTAAGTGCTACGCGCCGCCTCGTTTCTCCGCTTCCTTGTGGGTCTTTCTAAGGTGATACTAGTGAGTGGAGTGCCACCAAATTAGTACTTGTTGGGAATAAAATGCAGCCAGTACACTTGAACGCTGAAAAGAAGAAACGAAGCGTTGATAAGAAGAAAACAAGCGTTGACAGATAAAGCGTTGACAGGTAGAAGTCAAGCGTTGATAGGTTGAAGACAAGCACTGATAGAAAGATATGGTCTACGTATATTATGTTTCTTGTTTGTTTCTAGTAAAGATAGGATCAACAATGTATTTTCTATAATTATCTTTACATAGGATAGCTGATACGTAGACTCTTGTACAAGGCTTCTTATGTCTATAAAAGAAGACCGTTAGGTTATGTTTCATATAAGGTTCTTCATACGTTTAATACTTTCATCGTAAGCAAGTTTGTTATTATCAATCAAGTGAAAGTTTGTTTTACAATTGTTTGTGTGTTCTTGTTTAAGTATTAATTCTGCATAATACTTAAATTGTTTCATACACAACAAAGTTTCTCTACGTGTTTAACTTGATTTAATCTCGTTTACACAAACTAAATCGATCTAAGTTTGGGATCAACAAGTGGTATCAGAGCTTGTTGAGAAACCTTGATCTAAAGAACACAAGAACCCTAAACTGCCAAAAACCCTAATTTTCACAAAACCCTAAAAACACCATGTCTACCCCAGAAACAAACTCCTCCTCCTCCTCAAACCATAACATTAAGATTCCCATTCTAGATGCAGACAATTTTGAGCTGTGGAAGTTCAACTTTGAGCAATATCTACAAATCCATGATTACACCCTATGGGAAATCATTGAATATGGAAACACATTCATTAAAGCTCAAAAGATTGCAGCTGCCATAGCTACAAGAACAGCTGTTCAAGGCTCTACTGAAGAAGATAGAAAAGAAAAACCTGAAGATGGTAGAGCTGTGTCTGTTGAGGACATAGCAAAGAGAAGGGTTGATATGAAAACCCTAAGCATTCTGAAACTCTCTTTGGGACAAGAAAATCAGCACAAATACAGAGGTTATGAGTCCGCAAAAGACCTTTGGGTAGCCCTTGAAGTTGCCTATGTTGGTAATGCTGATACTGTGGAAGAGAAAAAGAAGCAACTCTTGCATGAGTATGTTGTTTTTAAGGCTCAACCTAATGAGAAGCTAAGTAGTGTTAGAAGCAGACTTCTTGACATCACAAGCAAGCTATCCTTCATGGGAACCGTGATTGGTGATGTTGATATTATCGCCACTTTTCTTAAAAGCCTTGGTGATGCATGAAAGATAGAAGCAAGATCTATAATTGCCAACAACACTCACAAAAGTTCTACTTTTGATGATGTTTACAACAAACTAAGGCTGTTGGAGAATGAAACTCTTTTGGATCATGGAAGTAAGTCTACCAATGGAAACATGGCCTTCTTCTCACATAGTGAAGGTAAATTTGATCAAAAGGAGTCATACATGCACCCCGTTACTGGATCAACTTGTGTCAACGCTGGATCATATCCTGTCAACGCTGGATCATATCCTGTCAACGCCTCGCATTCAAATGCTGACACATACAAAATTTACTCACCAAGAGTTAAGCGTGCTGGTATTGATCTGGATACTGTGTGTGCATACATTGCTTCATTGCCTAATGGTTCAGTGATTACATATGAGGACCTTGAGCAAATAAGTGATGAGCATTTGGAGGAGATGGATATAAAGTGGAATATGGCTCTTGCAGGTATAAGAGCAAACAGATGGAATAGAAGATTCAAGAAGAAGATGACTTTTAATGCTAAGGACACTGCTGGATTTGATAAATCCAAGGTTGAGTGTTACAGTTGTCATCGTATGGGGAACTTTATGGGAGAATGCAGATCTCTAAGAAGATCTGATGCTGGAAAACCCTCAAGCCAAATTGTTAAGGCTTAGGATCCTAAGGCCATGGTGGCAATGCAAGAAATTGATGGTGTTGGATGGGACTTGAGCAATTTGGCTAAGGATGAGGAAGAGGATAAAGCTTTGGTTGCTGAGATAGAAGAAGAAGAGCATGTTCACTATGCTCTCATGGCACACTCCTCATCTTCATCAGACAATGAGGTATATGATGATGCTTTTTGTAGTAAGGGTTGTCGTCTAAATACTAAAAGACTTAATAAAGAAGTTTTAAGATTGTCAACAGAGGTAGGTAATGAAAGATGCAAGTTGTCTAACTATCAACTTGCTCTTACTCAAACTAAAAAGACTGTAGTGAATATAAGAAAATGGAGCTTGACCTAAAAGATAAAATAAATATCTTAAAACATGAGTTAAATGCTAGTACTGATATTAGAAACATCATGGAGATGGTCAATGCTGAGTTACAGGCTAAGTTAGATGAGGCTATCAAGAATAAGTATAATGTAGATCTTAAAATTCATAGATTTGATAAAGCCTCACAAACCCTAGGAGAATGTGTTAGTAAACAAAGGGATTCTAGGGTTATGACTGGGATTGGGATGAACGAGTATGCTGGTGTTCCACCACCAGCTGGGGACTTTTATGGTGTCCAAAGAAAGGACTTATCTTGGACTGGTTTACCAGAACTCCAAGAAGAGGAATTCATTCCTCCACCAAGAGTCCTTACCCCAGTAGAAGAATATAGGCAGAAGTTGACTGATTTGGACCAATGGAAGAAAGCCAACCCTACCTTGTTTGTCAAAGGTGGCATGCTTAGTGATAGTCCAAATGAGCTTACCCCTATCAAAATAACAAACCCAATCACTGGCAAGACTGTTGACCTTGGCTCAAACGTTGTTAGAAAACCTAGCATTAAATATGCAGAAATGTATAGAAATACTGGTCACCAAAAAGCCAAGTTAGTGATAATGGAACAGATTTCTTTTCTTCTAGACCTAGAGTTATGTCTAGAAAAGCCTATTATACTTGTGGTAGCTTTTCACATTTAGCCTATAAGTGTGTCAACACTTCCAAGGTCAACGCTGACAAAAGGTCAAACACTGTCAGACCCAAAACTTTTGTGGAGCAAAATCCACAAGTTGTTAGACCAGCCCCATTCTTTACTTAAGGATCTAACACTTATGGGCAAAGTCCTTTTCAGAAGACCAATACATGGTCTAATAGGCAATGGGTTCCTGTAGCAAACCCTAGGTTCAACGCTGATAAGGGTAATTTCAGCGTTGACAAGACGAAATCAAACGCTGACAGAAACGTTACCAGACCAAATAATGGTAAATATTTGCAACCTCAGGGAAAAGGGTCTAAAGCTTCTTCTAGCTTGACATGGAGACCTAAGCAAGATCAAACACCTAATTCTAATGGGATTTCTATGACCTGTAACAGATTTAATTATATTTCAAAGGTCATTACAAAACCAATTGGGGTTAACTGGGTGTTCAATCCAAAAAGGGATGAACAAGGGGTTGCTATGAGGACTATGTATGTTCTTGTTGAACAACCAAATGAATCCAAGTCTGCTAAGGCTTGGGTTCCCAAAGAAAACTAATTTGTTTTCATTATGTGCAGGGCATTCAAAAGCAGGTAAATGATTATGGATATTGGGATAGTGGATGCTCTAGGCACATGACTGGGAAGGAAGATTATCTCACAAACTTCACTCCCATTAAGGATGGTGATAAAGTTTACTTTGGAGGCGGATATGGAACTATCACAGGCAAAGGAACTCTTCTCACCAACAACTTGCGTTTTGAAAACGTGTTTCTGGTAAAAGAACTTGATTATAATCTTTTTAGTGTATCACAAGTTTGGGGTTGAGCAAGGATTTTAAAATACCAGATGAGAAATTCATTGATTATAGGACACCTAGGCATAAGGACATTTATACTGTGAATCTTAATGGGATCAGGATGAATAATAACTTGTCATCTCTTTATGCTAAAGCTTCAAATGATGAGAGTAATCTATGGCACAGGAGACTAGGGCACATTAACTTTAAAAATATAAAAAAACTTGTGAGACATGGCTTGGTTGATGGTTTGCCTGAAAAGGCTTTCCATAATGACCACTCTTGTGTTGCATGTCTTAAAGGCAAACAAAACAAGGTCTCATTTAAGTCTAAACAGGTGCACTCTAGTTCTAAACCACTTCACTTGCTGCATATGGAACTATTTGGTCCAACTAATATAGAGAGCTTGAATGGTAAATCTTACTGTTTTGTCATCACTGATGATTTTTTCTAGGTTTACTTGGACTTTCTTTTTAGCCTTGAAAAGTGACACTGCTGATACTTTAATTAACTTTATTAGCCAAATTGAAAAGAAAACTGTTAATGAAGTTAAGATGCTTAGAAGTGATAATAGTGGTGAGTTTAGAAATAAACTGTTGGATGATTTTTGTGCCAAGAAAGGGATTACTAGACAGTTTAGTGTTGCCATAACCCCACATCAAAATGGGGTTGCTGAGAGAAAGAATAGAACCCTAATTGAAGCAGCCAGGACTATGTTGGCTGATGCTCACTTTCCTATTGCTTTTTGGGCTGAGGCTGTGAATAGAGCATTAGTTAACAAGATACATAACAAAACACCTTATGAGTTACTTTGGGGAAGGAAACCTAATATTGGTTTTCTTAAACCTTTTGGTTTTCATGTATTTGTGTTGGATACTAGTGATGCCTTAGGTAAATTTAGTGCTAAAGGTGATGAAGGCTACTTCATGGTTTATTCAGTGCAGAGTAAAGGATATAGGGTTTACATTAAGAAGGAAAAACGTATACTTGAAAAGGTACATGTTAGGTTTTTAGAAAGTAAACCTAGTGATCCTGAAAGTGGTCCAAATTGGTTATTTGACTTGGAACCTCTCTCTAGGACTTTGAATTATATGCCTGTTACTAATACAAACATTGTGAAGGTCACTTCAAGTGCTGTGGAAGAACCAGTTGTTGATGTTTCAGGTACACAGGTTAATGAAGAGGTTGGATCACAAGCAGACAAGTCATCACCCATACTTGAGTATGTTACTATTCCCAAATGGACAGATGCTTTTGCTGCTGCTGCTGTTGCTGGAAAGGAAAATGGTGGTCCCCAAGTATCACCAGTTAACAACATGCATCGTCTTTCAGGCGCTGACAAAGGAAAATCTGGCGCTGACAAGACAAATTCAGACGTTGATGGCTCAAACGTTGACAACTCTAGTTCAGGCGTTGATGGCCCAAACACTGACAACCTTGGTTCAGGCGTTGACAACTCCTTTGACCATATTTTCTCTTCCAGTTTTGAAAAAGGTGAACCTTCAAGCAGAAATGGAGAGGTTCATAAAGATGATGATGGAAGGGAGTCTGAAGAAGATATTGTTAACTTGGAAGATGAGATTGAAGACAATAGACTTGTTGAGGGAGGAGTTCTTACTTCTACAATGAAGGATCGCCCCTCTTCTCTAATTGTTGGTGATGTGATGTCTCCTGTTCAAACTAGAAGATCTCATCAGAATATTGGAGGATTTATTGCCAACATACACAAGAAGGTTGATACCCCTCTTGTTCAAGCATGTTTGTTTGCCTGTTTTCTGTCACAACAGGAACCCAAGAAGAGTTTTGATGCTGTCAAAGAACCAAGTTGGGTGGAAGCAATGCAGGATGAGCTTCACCAATTTGCTATTCAGGATGTTTGGGAGTTGGTTGATTGTCCTAGATATGTAAAACCTATTGGGACAAGATGGGTTCTTAGAAACAAGAAAGATGAAATAGGCATTGTGGTCAGAAACAAGGCACGTTTAGTGGCTCAAGGATATACACAAGAGGAAGGGATAGACTATGAGGAGGTCTTTGCACCAGTTGCAAGGATTGAGGCTATAAGGATATTTCTAGCCTATGCTTCCTACATGGGCTTTACTGTCTATCAAATGGATGTGAAGAGTGATTTCCTTTATGGCACAATTGTTGAGGAGGTTTATGTAATGCAGCCTCCTGGTTTTGAAGATCCAGAGCATCTAGACAAGGTATATATTGTCAAGAAAGCTATGTATGGACTTCATCAAGCCCCAAGAGCATGGTATGGCACATTGTCCACCTATCTGGTGGAAAATGGACTCAAAAGAGGCACCATAGACCAGACCTTATTTACAAAGAAGACTGGTAAGGATGTCTTACTTGTTCAGGTTTATGTGGATGATATCATCTGTTGATGCAAAAGTTGGTTGATCCTTGCTAGACCCAAATTAGGCTTAATTCGGGTTGGCTGGGCTCCGGCTCCTGCACCAAGTGAATCGTTTGGTTGGGATCCTGCACACTAAACAGCACGCGTTAGGCTTACCGTGGGAGTGTTTCCCACGATTAGACTCCAGCGTGAGAGTAAGTAATCGATTTAGGGTTTATGTGAGTTTAGAGTATGGATCGTAATACCTTTCTGGAACCCTTGGGGGTTCCTTTTATAGGCAGTGGAACCCTAGTGGGCTGCCACTGATACTTTAGCCCCAAGGAAAGGATAACTATCGGAATTAGAATGATTGTTATCTTCTAATTTTGGTAGTGAATATCCTCTCCATTTGGGATGAAGATATTCCAGACAGAATATGATTCTGTCTAATCTTATGTCGGCCGCACCGGGCCGTGGGCCGCACACATGTGCGGTTACTGTTCATTCAAGCCCATAAGCCTGAATGACATTTATCCACCCATCTGTGATGGACCGGATACGGGTAGTACCCGTGGGCCGGGCTCATGACCCGGTTGGGGACTATACGTCATCATGTCCCCCCAGTCTAGTTGTTACAGTCGTAGGCGTAACCTCTAGACTATCAAGGTGCTCTCCGGACATACCAAGAAAGGACAGGAAATGAGACATTGAAATTTTTGTTATCCTGGCCGCACGTGGCGACCCTTCGTGGGAATATTTAATGAATACTACCTCAGCCGCACGCAACGGCCGAGACAACTTAAATGTGACATTAAATACGGTCTTACGTAAGAGCCGCATAACCTGACAAGAATAAAAAAACATTAATGATAGTCAACAATCCAGTCGCATGCCTGCAAAAGTGCATCATTAATGCCCACCCTTGAGCCACGCAAAACTGTTTAAAAAGTGACCCGTGGGTCCCACTCTGTTGTTGCAGAAATGCCAGAAACCCTATCCGTTGGATAGGCAAGGTGACTGACACGTGTCGAAGATCCAAGGTACATCGGAAACCGAGGCAACCCTATATAAGAGTGGGTATGCGTGTTTGTTACACACACAACCCACTCCTTCTTCCGCCATTGTTAATCTCAAGCTTTTATCTCCCAAAATTTTTGCCTCCTTTTCCACGGATTTTCGTCGCCGCAGGTTAGATCATCACGCCCTTAAAGATCTTTTTATAAAACATGGTAAAGGATAATCCCCTTATCACGGATGTTCTGAACGTGATGTCTGCGGAAAAATACCTCGACTTTCTGTCGAAGTATTATGTACCCGAAAGCGTACATCCCACCTATCCGGGTGATGGTGAAGTGATTACGGATGCACCGGCGGGGAAAATAGGCATATATACACGCCTGTTTGACTTAGCCAACTACCGTATCCCTTTATCCAAGTTCTTGGTAGACCTTATTTTGTATTATGACTTTCATATCACCCAGCTCCACTGCATAGGGGTGTGTAAGATCAACCAGTTTGAGATTACATGCCATACCTGCAGAGTAACCCCCACCGTGAACCTTTTTAGGGCTTTCTACTTCCCTCAGTTAGTGAACGGGTGGTTGTCGTTCAAGAAACGACCCGGGAATGCCCCTATGACATATAGGAAACCTCTTGATTCCCTTAAAAACTGGTACGACCATTACTTCTTTGTAGATGAGAAGGTGTTCCCTACCCCCTTCGTACTTAAAACCAAAGCCCCAAAAGACTATCCGCCCAAATCCAAAGATTATAGTAGCCGGGACCTGAAAATACTAGATACCCATCGCACAGAATTCCATAGAGGGTTACCGGAGCACTTTCTGTGCTTAGTAGGGATAAGCCGCCGTTACTTTGGGAGGGATGACTTATACCCGTGCTTCTTAACGGAACAGGGAGAGGGTAGGTCCAACATATATGTTGTAAATTTGATTTATTACACATGTGTAGAACTGTACTAACCCATATACTTCTAAAATTGTTTGCAGAGATGAACCTCCACGGACTAATCCGCCAGGGCGACCCCATGAAGGTGGCGGAGGGATTCCGGCCGTTAAAGCCGAATGAGCTCCCCTTGCTAGAAGCTTTAGCCGACCGCACGATACCGCTTGAAGAGACCACCGAGCCCAGGTCGGACGAAGAAGAGCCCGTTATCGAGAAATCCCCATTGGATTTCCACAATGAAGACGGCGACGACCCATTGCTAGAAGGGGACACCACCAATCAGGAAGAAGAGCACGTCTGATGTTGAAGTTTTGCAACTCTTTAGGAAAAGAGAGCAATAAATTAGGGCAAGTGCACGACGATTTAGGAAAACCGTGTGTGAATGACCCTAGGTGAGTTCGTTCTCGAAGGAGGCAAGTGCGTTGTGTTGAGAGTTGATTTTGTTTGTGATTATATTGATTGAGAAAGAAATGGGATTATAAGAAAAAGACGGTTACGAAAATGAATTAAACTACGACGAAAAATGCGTAAACGTAAAACCGTAAATAGTGCCAAAATTAAAATTTTAACCTAAAAATTTCTAAAAATTACTAAAAATCCCAAATAATATTCTAAGGGTTTACAAAAAATCCAAACTTGCCAAAACCTTTTAATTAATTAAATAATGACTTTTTAATGCTAATTAAAGCCCTAAAAATCACTTTTAAATATTAAAAAGCCCTAAACAAGATTTTATAATTTGTAAACCTCAAAAATATCCTAATTAAGCTAAAAAATATTTTTAAAAATTTTAAAACGAAATTAAACTATTTTTAAGCACTAAAAAACTATTTAAAATGTATTAAATCTTAAATTAATTCTAAAAAATAAATAAAAAGCCTAAAAAATATTTGGAAAGTTGCAAAAATCCTAATTAAGTATTTAGAACCTAGGAAAAATATAAAAACTTAAAAAAATTAGACTTTTAATTTTTAATAATAAAATAATATTAAAATATTAATAAAAATCCAAAAATCTTAAAAAATTCTAAAAAGTTGCAAACCTACTTAATTTAACCTTAATAAACAGAAAATGCAATTGAAATTACCTAAATGCCCCTATTGGGCCTCCAAATGGGCCAAATATAAAAACAGTCCACTTAATGGGCTTTTTAAGGCCCAAAAATCTAAAGTCCACCAAATAAGCCCAAATCTTCCAGTTTAGCTTAAAATTTGATTCTGAACAAAAGTTTTCAAAGGCCCAAAAGCTGAAATGTAGCTTATCACAGCTTAATAAGCACAAAGCTTATTCTTAATGGGCTTTTTGGCCCATTAAGCCATAAGCTTGTGTCATAAGCTGAAAATTGACACACATCATTCTTTTGAGGTATAAAAACGTTTTGCAAAAAGAAATTTCAAATAAGTCCACTTAATAAGCCAGAAACAGTTCACCAACTTATTCACAAAACGACAAAATAGTCGTGTTTCTGATTTAGACCACCTCAGAAGCTGATTTAAGTTGCAAAATGATTCTTAGGACAAAACTAAGTTTAATAATCAAAAACTTATCTAATAAGCACACCCAATAAGCTGGAAAAGTCAACTAAACACTTGTTAAAAAGTCAACTAAGTCGTTTTCTAGTCAAACTTAAAAACCAAAACCTAAAAACTTCCAGATTTATCAAATAGGTCAAATAAGCAAGATTGATTATGAAAACAAGGTTGTTGCACGTTTCAATAAGCTGGAAAAGCTTATTAATAAGCTGGAAAAAATTAACTCTAGCAGTGGTAAGATTTTAATGAAAGCAGTGGGAAAGGAGTTCCCACTGTTTGTGCAAAAATTTGGTCAGTTGACCTTTTGGGCTTAGGAAAGCTTGTACTTGGATTTTGATTGGACAAAAGGGCACTCCCACAACCAGTTGGGTTGTGGGAAGTCAGTTAAACAAGAAAAACACAAGTACTTTCACAAAGATCAAGCAAATCAAGCACACAATGTTACTGATAAGGGATGTATGTTTCTGATGAACAGTTAGCTGATGTATAGTGCACAATAATGAATTTTAAACCCTAAGATCTTGCATACAAATCAATGACATGGCATAAAACTGATACATACTCCTAAATGATACCAATATCTAACATAAAATAGGATTTGATGAGCTAATTTAACACAAACAGTCAACACCAAGCACTATCTGATTTGAGATATTTAGACCAAGTTTTTATTATGCAAATGTGACTTAAACCTTACCAAATTGAAAACCAGCTAACATACAATCTATTATCACCCTATTAAGTAAGTCTAAACAAGTTTTAACCAAAAAGTTTACCATAATGTCTAGTTAAACCCGTATCCAAACACCCTTTAATTTTCTGAAAACCAATTTTAACAAAGCAACCCTAAACAAATCTATCTAAATCTGTTTCAAAGCTATCTAAACATGCATTCAAAGCATAAACCAGCATAATCAAACAACTAACAAACACTTAAACAGATTTTCATACAAATTCATCAAGACATTTAAATCACAAAATTTTTAGAACTAAAACAAGGAACTAGAGTGTTACCTTGTGAGACCCACATCCAGGCCCCACTAAGGCTGCTATGCCTTCTCCTACAAGCTGGGGCTTGTGCAGATCAAGTATGCAAGTAAAGGTGCTAGTGGTGGTCTCAAAGACACACACACCCAATATCTCTTTAAAATGAAGAGATGATTTGAACCTGCTAAGAAAGAGAGAAAAGACTGTGTAGAAGCTAAAAGCTTACCCCTAGCTTATGGATGAAGCTAGAAGGGAGCTAGAGCTTGGCTTATGGTTAATATATAAAAAATCAGACAATGAAAGAAACAAGTCTGATGCAAGACTCAAGGTCCCACAACCTAAGCAATATGCTATCACAATCTCACTACCCCTTGATCAACAAGATCAGTTGGCTATGATCAATCATGAGCTTATCACTTAGCCTATCAGAACCCAAGGTACTTAGCAAAATGACTTAGCAATTTTTAAAACAGAAATCAGTAACTTAAAAAGGAAAAGGACAAGATTTTTCTTGAAACACAAACTCAAAACAGATTAAATCAAACTGAAAGTAAAATGGAACTCGTTTTCATCACCAACACTAAACTTAATTTTCATTCAGAAAAGCAAGCTTTACAAGGTTGTGAAAAATAGGAAAACAAGAACAACTAAACTGCTAAGCCCTAATGCCCTTTAAATAGGGTCACAATGGTTCTAGAAAGCTCAAAAGAAAACTAAACCCTAATGCTGAACTTCCTCAAATGCCCTTGGATGATTCCCTGGAATATGCCCATTTGATGCTCAATTTTGAATTCGTCAAACGCCCATGTGAATTTCTTGGACATTTGTGAAGATGCCAGAGGTGTGGAAATGATCTGAGACGTCCAAAGGTGCTTGGGGACCAAGTGAAGTGTTTTGGTTCGTTGATGGCTTAGTACCCTTTTGTTTTCTTGTGCAGGGGAGGGCCAGGGGTGTCACATGGGTGAGTGTGAGAGTTATTAGTGAGGTGGGATAGGGTGAGAGTGACATGAATCACTGATCTGGAATCAATCAATCAATAACCCTTTGATTTGTTGCTAATTGGTGATTAGGGTTTAAAGGTTTAAAGTTTAGCAGGTTGGGGTTTTGATTCGTTTTGGGGATTAGTATTTTTAAAAAATATGTTTCCCCCACTTTAAGTAATTAGATGCGTTTAATGAAAGTGGGTTCAAAAAAGGTTTTGTGGTAGGGTTTAAGAGTTGTGGACTGGTTCGTTTAAATAAAATGGACTGGTGGGGTGATGTGTCAGTGGAGGATTGGCTGGTGGGGTTTGTTTGTTTGGCAGGATAGGTCCCCAATCTTTCTTCCCTCTTCTACTTTGTATAAAACAGCTAACAATCCCATTTCCTTTGTAATTATCTTTGGAAACTTGTCATTTTTGGCACAATGTTTTATAAACTCTTTCCAAAGGGTTTTAAACGCACAAATTATATTCTTCAAGGGCCATTCTTGTAATGTCTTCAAACTTCAAGGACTTTGACTTGTTTGTTGACTTCTTGGAGGACCATATTTGACAATTTAGATTTGTTGAGGGACTAATTTTGCCAATTCTTCAAAGTTAAGGGTCCTTTTTGTAATTTTGACAAACTTTAGGGACCAAACTTGTAATTATGAAGATACAAGGGTATAAAGTGTCACTTCTTCAAACTTGGAGGACCAATCTTCAATATTCTTCAAATCTTCTAGGGTTTTCTTTGGAAAATTCCTCACTAGGGCTTGGTTCATCGTGCGGCTTCGTTTTCCGTGTTCGTTTTTGCCTGATTTTTGTGATCTTTTGTCATTTTCTCAATATCCGTACCTAAAACACACAAGCAACAAACACAAGCATATTTTTGGGTATTTTGATGATATTTAATGCATTTTAAGCCCAAAAAGAACGATGAGACCATGTATAAAAGCAGTCTCATCACTCCCCCATACTAAACCATTGCCGTGCCCTCACGCAATGCTAGAATAAAGTATCGTAGCATCTCCAAAATTCATTTTTATTTACTTTATTGAAATGATAAACTAGCTACGCTACTACTACTATTACTACTTGCGTTTTAGACATAATGTATGATTTTCATCGCAAAATGGGACGTTTAGGTTCATAGAATAAGAACACGTGAATGCTTCGTTAGAAATAATTTCATCGTCCTCGATTTTCACTCTAATTCCATGCTAAGCGTGCAACGAGATCATTGTCATTATAAGTTAGTAATGCTAACACTACTCATATGCCCTAATCACGTACTTATCCTCCCATTATTCCTAAGTTATATCTCTTATATTTTATGATGTCTTGAATGTTTCACGAGGATACATTGTTTGACTTATGCGATAATAGAGATTTAGGTCTAAAAATAGAGTCCTAACGGTGTAACTAAGACCATCAAATCAATAACCCCTCCTAATAGACGACGATGTTAAAAAATTAAGTTGCCAAGAAGAATCGATAAACACGGTTTTATAACGGTTTTGAACATGAGACTTATTACCAAGACTTTTATACGCCCCCTAACGGAAGGGCCTTATTATCTTTGGTTTACCTCCATCTTTTATTCAACTTCGCCATGAAGCTTTTATTATGACTTCGGTCTTGCCTTGCCTTTTATTATCCGCCTCATCGGTGGTTTTATTAGCCAAAGACGTATATCCTCACGCTAAGGCGAATTTTGGATCTTTAAAGCTTCGAAGATTAAGGCTTGATTCACTTTCAATTTTGCATAGATTTTTCGGCCTTGTGGGGCTTCAAATTGTTTGCTTGATTTAGGTGAGCACTTGAAATCTTATTATTAGGTGAAGCTTTTGATTATTGGGGTGCCAATACTTCAAAACCGTGACGCTGGCGATACCTTAATGTCTTCCCAATTTAATTACACGGAAGCTACTAGAAAAGACTAGAAACTCAACAATACTAACTAAACCGCTAAGTCAATATTTATTAAGCAAAAAATATTTACATGCGAAGGGAGAATAAGCAAACAACGAGAACACATGAGTTTTTGAAAGAATACGAGTACTCTACGTTTAGCATAGTAACTTATAATTAACTCTATCATTTCTCGTCCTCATTTAAGAGACTTAGCCTAATGTGTAGTTAAGGAATCAAAGCTAAGTGCTCAACACGCACGGTCGAGTCAAAAGTTATTCTTATTCTCGCCATCGGAAAACCTACATTCGTATCTTCAAACACTTATAAAACATGAGAAATTTTTTAAAATTTGGCCATTTTTAGCCTTATTTTGCAATAAAACGATAAACAAAAAGATAAACTTTGGAAAGCGTGAAGGTTTGGTAAGGCAAGTATCTATTCACCCCCCATACTAAAGTTAAACATTGTCCTCAATGTTTCGAGTCTAGGGGTGCAAACACCCCCATACTAGAGACGTAGTCGAATGCCTAATCTAGCATGGAAAGGGTGTAACCATTAAATTAATAGCCGTTTATGAAGTGTGCTAAAAACCTAAGGTTAGAACATCAAAAGGATATATCATGGATATTGAGAAATGTCTCCAATAGCAAACGATCGAGTGCTCCCATAAAAACGAACACGAGAGGCTCCAATCGTGAATATCATGATCTAAAAACCACATATCACAAACAACCACGGAAAAAAAAGGTTTGAAGGGCACGAATCCCCACACGTAAGCTACATTAGACTAAGAAAGTGATAATATGTACATAGGATAAGCATGGGACTCCCCCACGAGGCACCTCGTTTTTGATTACCGAGTCATGAGCTCGACTCGATCCCCTCAATACTAATTATCATTGGGGAAGGTGACTTGGTCGAGGTAGTTCAAGGATGGAACTTCCCCGCCAAAGTAGTGCTTCAACCTATGTCCATTCACCTTGAAGTTAGGACCATCATCTTGAGCTAGCTCGATGGTCCCATACGGAAATACTTGAGTCACGATGAATGGACCGGACCAACGGGATTTCAATTTACCGGAAAATATTTTCAATCTTGAATTAAAAAGTAAAACTTGATCCCCAATGTTAAAAACCCGGTTTTTAATTTTTGAATCATGCAACTTTTTAGTTTTCTCTTTGTAAATCAATGAATTTTCATAAGCAATGTCTCTTAATTCATCCAATTCATTTAATTGCATTTTCCGGTGTTTTCCCGCGGTCTCCATGTCATCATTACAATGCTTTAGGGCCCAATAAGCTTTGTGTTCTAACTCGATAGGAAAATGACAATTCTTTCCATACACAAGCTTATAGGGAGTGCACCCAATGGGTGTCTTATGAGCGGTCCTAAAGGCCCATAAAGCATCGTCTAACTTATCCGACCAAGATTGTCGGTTTTCCCCCACGGATCTCTCCAAGATCCTCTTCAATGCTCGGTTTGAAACCTCGACTTGCCCACTCGTTTATGGGTGATAAGCCGTAGAAAGATGATGTGTAACCCCATATTTCCTTAGAACCCTTTCAAATTGGTCATTACAAAAATGGGTTCCACGATCGCTTATGATAGCACGAGGGGTTCCAAACCTAGCAAACAAACTTTTCAAGAACTTAACTACCACACGAGCATCATTAGTGGGCAAGGCCTTCGCCTCCACCCACTTAGAAAGGTAGTCAACCGCAACGAGAATGTACTTATTACCACGAGATGATGGGAACGGCCCCATAAAGTCTATGCCCCAAACGTCAAAGATCTCACATACTTGAATGATATTTTGTGGCATTTCATCTTTTTGTGAGGCTTTTCCTTGTCGTTGGCATGAATCACAAGACTTCACAAGATCTTGTGCATCTCGGTAAATAGTAGGCCAAAAGAAGCCGGCATCAAACACCTTTTTAGCCGTGAGATTAGCACCGTGGTGACCACCCGTGGGTCCTTCATGGCAAGCTCTAAGGATGTTAGAAGCTTCGGTGCCAAATACACAACGGCGGATGATTTGATCCGCACAAGTTCGAAACAAGTAAGGGTCATTCCAAAAATAGAACTTGACATCACGAAAGAATTTTTGTTTTTCTTGAGTTGTCATACCCTTAATGATGAAGTTACCCGCATGGTAATTTGCAAAATCCGCAAACCATGGGGTAGAAGAATCAAGTTTGGAATTCACTACACCAAGTGTTTCGAGCGGAAATGTTTCGGTGATTTCCTTAGGCTCGTAAACACTTTGGTGAGGATCTTCCAAACGAGAGAGATGGTCGGCCGCTAGATTCTCGGCTCCTTTTTTGTCAACGATTTTGTGATCAAATTCTTGAAGGAGGAGAATCCAACGAAGTAATCTCGGCTTAGCATCTTGTTTAGCCATGAGATACTTGATAGCCGAATGGTCCGTATAAACTATGCATTTCGTCAAGATGAGATAAGGTCGGAATTTCTCAAATGCATACACCACGGCAAGGAACTCCTTTTCCGTTGTAGTGTATTTAAGTTGAGCCTCGGTCATCGTCTTGCTAGCATAGTGTATAGGCAAGAAGTGTTTATCATGACGTTGCCCCAAAACGGCCCCTATAGCGTAATCACTAGCATCACACATAAGTTCAAAGGGGAGGTTCCAATTTGGAGCAACAAGAATGGGAGCTTCGGTAAGTTTCCTCTTAAGGATCTCAAAGGCTCGTACACAATCTTCGTCAAAGACAAAACGTGCTTCTTTTTCAAGAAGATGTGTAATGGGTCGAGAAATCTTCGAGAGATCCTTGATGAATCGTCGATAAAAGCCCGTGTGGCCTAGGAAACTCCTAACTCCCTTGACGGTTTTGGGATGAGGTAATTTGGCGATGACGTCTACCTTAGCTTGATCTACCTCAATCCCCGCTTTCGAGACCTTTTGCCCTAAGACGATTCCACTTTTAACCATAAAATGACACTTTTCCCAATTGAGCACAAGGTTGGTTTCCTCACAACGTTTTAACATTCTCTCAAGGTTCGACAAACACGAAGTAAAGGAATCACCAAACACGGAAAAGTCATCCATGAAGACTTCCATCGTCTTCTCGATCATATCATGAAAAATGGCCATCATGCATCGTTGGAAAGTTCCCGGTGCATTGCAAAGTCCGAATGGCATTCTACGATAGGCAAACGTTCCATATGGACACGTAAACGTAGTTTTTTCTTGATCACGAGGATCGATGGGAATTTGGAAGTAACCGGAAAAACCATCTAAAAAGCAATAGAAATCGTTTCCCGCAAGACGCTCCAACATTTGGTCCATGAAGGGCAAGGGAAAATGGTCTTTTCGAGTGGCTTCGTTCAACTTACGATAGTCAATGCACACTCTCCATCCGGTCACAAGTCTAGTGGGAATCAACTCGTTGGCATCGTTTGGCACAACGGTCATCCCTCCCTTTTTAGGGACACAATGAATAGGACTCACCCAAGGGCTATCGGAAATAGGGTAAATCATTCCCGCGTCAAGGAGTTTAAGGACCTCCTTTTTTATGACGTCGTGAATTTTGGGGTTCACCCTCCTTTGACTTTGGATTGTTGGCTTGAAATCTTCCTCCATTAATATTTTGTGTGTACAAAATTTGGGATCGATTCCCTTAATGTCGGATAACTTCCACGCAATCGCCCCTTTGTGATCCTTAAGAACATCGACAAGTGCGGTTTTTTCATCATTCGAAAGTTCCTTCGCAATAATAACCGGCAACTTGTCGTCCTCCTCCAAATAGACATATTCGAGGTGAGGAGGTAAATCTTTCAACTCGAGAATAGGTGGTTCCTCAAGTGAAGATTTAGGCTCGATACTCATAACCTCCTCGGGTGGAGGAAATGGGAAATCGTTGAGAAAATCCTTGATAATCGAGAAGTCCTCATAGTTGTCGAGGTCTTCGTCACAAGTACGTGGAACATCGAATTCTTCCAACGTAAAACCACCACCTTCGAAAGGAGTGAAGGTTGGTGTCGAATTATCAAGAATTGGATCTAACATAGTGGGATTGCCACTAGTTTCTTCATCACCAAACCCTAAAACTTCTTGTGAAAATTCCTCGCAAACCACGTCGATCATATCAACGAGGTTAATAGTAGCAACGGAATAGACATGAGAAAGTTGAGAATTTTGAGTTGCGTTTATAACAAGTTCCTCGTCGTTGAAACGTAAGGTGATCTTTCTAGCATGCACATCAATCAAAGCCATAGACGTATCTAAAAACGAACGACCTAAAATAAGAGGAACTTGAGGATCCGTGGGGATGTCAACAACAATAAAGTCTACGGGATAGTAGAACTTCCCCACTTTCACAAAAACGTCTTCCGCCAAACCACATGCAAAAATCGTGGAATGGTCGGCCAACTCAATAGACATTCGTGAAGGAGTAAGATTAGGAAGATTGAGCGACTTTTAGATTGCAAGTGGCATCAAGTTAATGCTAGCACCAAGATCGGCCAAGGCATAGCATTCTTCCATATCTTGAATTGCACAAGGGATAAAAAATTTACCGGGATCACCGACTTTTTGAGGTATGCGATTAAGATAAACCGACGAACAACTAGACTTTTGGTGTAATTTTTCCTTGTTGTTCAACATACTCTTAAAGTTAGCGGCAAATCGAGGCATCATGACCAAGGCATCGGCGAAACTCACATTAAAGTGCAAATCACGAAACATTTTCATAAAAAGCTCAAATTGATAGTTGTCGCGCTCTTGTCGTTTCTCCTTCCTAAGTCTCGATGGGTAAGGCAAGGGTGGTGTGGGTTGGGGCATAGGCATAGCCTTTGGAATCTCGGGTTCCAATATGGGTGATGGGTCAACCGTAGGTGTGGCATGAGCGGTACTTTGTGGGCTTGAAATATGCTCCTTTTCGACCACCACCTCGGGTTCTTCCTCAATTTCCTCCACCGTTGGAGTAATTGGTTGAGGAGTCGGTTCTTTAAGTGCCTTACCACTTCGTGTGGTAATCACTTTCATCTCTCCCTTCGGGTTTGAAACGGTGTTACTAGGCAAACTACCCGAAGTAGAGGCTTTGTTTCCCATTACGGCTTCTAAAATTGCATTAAGCTTAGCATCTTGACTACTAAACTTCAAATCTTGGCTAGCGGCTTTTTGGTCAATTCTTTGTTCAAGCCTAGCATGACTTTGCTCTATCTTGTTGTTTTGACCTCGAATTTGGTTAGCAAAATCATTTTTCAATTCATTTCTCATGGCTAGATTTTCCTTAATGAAATTAGCTAACTCCTTTGCGTTCTTAGCCGTGTCCTTAGCTTGATTAGCCATTTGCTCTTGAATGTTTTCCAAAATCTTATCATTTGAAGTAGCGTAATTCAAAAAGTCTATTGGAAGTTCTTTATTATTTTGAAGACCTTGACTTGCATTTTGAAAATTACGGTTTTGATTTTGATTTTGCAATTGGCTACTACTACCACTCCCTTGATTCCCATAGTTGTTATTACCCTTATAATTGTTCCTTTGATTGCTTTGGTAATCAACTTGATTGTTTCGATAATTGTTAGCATTTTGATTTGGTGAAAAACCCGGTGGAGTCAATTGATTAGTGCGAGGAACTTGACCGTTTTGGTTATAAGTTTTCGCGGCCATGAAGGCACTCGAAGTGTTACCACCGTTGGTAATGCACTCGGAATAATCGTGAGCTCCACCACAATACATACAAGAAACCTCAACCGCTTTAATCGTAGCGGGAGCGGGTTGTTCACCAACTTTAAACTCAACTAACAAGCCTTTCACTATATCAAAAATTTTATTCTCCAATATAGCCTCGACTTGGCAAGCATCAACGGTGTGTGACAAACTAGGTGAAGATGAAGACGAAGCCTTACGAACACTCGACGTGCTACGAGGACTATACACCTTAGACCTATTCTCAATAATTACCAATGCTTCCTCGACCGTCTTACACAAGAAATTACCACCCGCGGCGGCATTAAGATAATCACGCTCATGATCGTTCAAGCCATTGTAAAACGTGTCTATTTGATGCAAGTCGGAAAAACCATGATGAGGACATTCGTGCAACATTTCCTTAAACCTATTCCAAGCCGTTGAAAAACTCTCATTATACTCTTGTGAAAACTTTGAAATCTCGTTTTTCAAGTGCGTAGTCTTAGAGGGCGGAAAAAATTGGTTCACGAATTTTGAAACGAGATCCTTCCACGTCAATATAGAATTGGGTGGCTCTTTCTCTAACCAAATTTTTGCGGGCCCCGCTAAGGAATACGGAAAAAGCATCATCTTAATCGAGTCGTTTGAAACATCCTTAAACTTGCACGTGGCGGTGAGACGATTAAATTGGCGAATGTGGTTATGCGGGTTGTCCTTTTCGTCCCCTCGAAACTTGTTGTTTTGAATCATGGACAACAAACCCGTCTTAACCTCAAAATTCTCCGCAAGGATAGCGGGAATCACAATCGCTTCTCCATAACCCTCGGTGGGTGCTTGAAGCAACTCCATCATAGTTCGATTAGCCATGGGTGCTTCTTTCACTATAATGGGTTCATCAATAGGAGAGTCCTCACTAGTAGGAGTGAGTGATTTGTTTCTTCGTTTACGAGCACGTCTTGCTTTAGAGCGAGTTTGCATAAACGTCACGTACAACGAGAAGGCGAGAAAAGAAGATTCTTTTTGGTATTTTTACTTTTTAGATTTTTTTTGTGGTTTTTGATTGTTTTTAACTTTTTTGGATTTTTTGGAATGTATTAAGTAGACCAAAATCTACAAATCTCCTCCTTAATCAAATCTCTTGATTAAAAAGGCCTCAAAGAATGAAAACGATCACGTGAAGTGAACGCCTTCGATGACTTTAGAACGATGGTGGAACACCAAATCGTTCAAGAGGGCTTAATCAAATGAAACCAAGAAAATATATATGATACTTAATAATACTTTGGGCGGCAAAACCCTCGATTCACTCTCAAAATCAAATACGCACAAGCAAGCGGAGGAAACGAGGCGGCGCGAAGCACTTAAGAGCCTTTTTCCTTTAGGTCGTGAAATACAACCGCCTTATACTCACCTTATAGTTTGTATTATCAAAATCAAGCTTCACGAAAGTATTTATCTATTTTTGCCTTTTTTTCTTTGGTTTGAGATTCGAATACAATGATCGAGTGATGAAATCCCGAATCAAGGTTGTGATTGCTCACGTATTTGGAGTACTTGTAAATTTATTGTTCTACGTATACAATATAGTAATAATATTCACAAAAATTGAAAAACGATAATACGTATTAATAGAGTGCTATTAATACAAATACTTTTATGGCTAATATAGAAAACAACAATGGTTCAATCAAAACACAACACGCCTCCCCGGCAGCGGCGCCAAAATGATGTTGAAGTTTTGCAACTCTTTAGGAAAAGAGAGCAATAAATTAGGGCAAGTGCACGACGATTTAGGAAAACCGTGTATGAATGACCCTAGGTGAGTTCGTTCTCGAAGGAGGCAAGTGCGTTGTGTTGAGAGTTGATTTTGTTTGTGATTATATTGATTGAGAAAGAAATGGGATTATAAGAAAAAGACGGTTACGAAAATGAATTAAACTACGACGAAAAAGGCGTAAACGTAAAACCGTAAATAGTGCCAAAATTAAAATTTTAACCTAAAAATTTCTAAAAATTACTAAAAATCCCAAATAATATTCTAAGGGTTTACAAAAAATCCAAACTTGCCAAAACCTTTTAATTAATTAAATAATGACTTTTTAATGCTAATTAAAGCCCTAAAAATCACTTTTAAATATTAAAAAGCCCTAAACAAGATTTTATAATTTGTAAACCTCAAAAATATCCTAATTAAGCTAAAAACTATTTTTAAAAATTTTAAAACCAAATTAAACTATTTTTAAGCACTAAAAAACTATTTAAAATGTATTAAATCTTAAATTAATTCTAAAAAATAAATAAAAAGCCTAAAAATATTTGGAAAGTTGCAAAAATCCTAATTAAGTATTTAGAACCTAGGAAAAATATAAAAACTTAAAAAAATTAGACTTTTAATTTTTAATAATAAAATAATATTAAAATATTAATAAAAATCCAAAAATCTTAAAAAATTCTAAAAAGTTGCAAACCTACTTAATTTAACCTTAATAAACAGAAAATGCAATTGAAATTACCTAAATGCCCCTATTGGGCCTCCAAATGGGCCAAATATAAAAACAGTCAACTTAATGGGCTTTTTAAGGCCCAAAAATCTAAAGTCCACCAAATAAGCCCAAATCTTCCAGTTTAGCTTAAAATTTGATTATGAACAAAAAATTTCAAAGGCCCAAAAGCTGAAATGTAGCTTATCACAGCTTAATAAGCACAAAGCTTATTCTTAATGGGCTTTTTGGCCCATTAAGCCATAAGCTTGTGTCATAAGCTGAAAATTGACACACATCATTCTTTTGAGGTATAAAAACGTTTTGCAAAAAGAAATTTCAAATAAGTCAACTTAATAAGCCAGAAACAGTTCACCAACTTATTCACAAAATGACAAAATAGTCGTGTTTGTGATTTAGACCACCTCAGAAGCCGATTTAAGTTGCAAAATGATTCTTAGGACAAAACTAAGCTTAATAATCAAAAACTTATCTAATAAGCACACCCAATAAGCTGGAAAAGTCAACTAAACACTTGTTAAAAAGTCAACTAAGTCGTTTTCTAGTCAAACTTAAAAACCAAAACCTAAAAACTTCCAGATTTATCAAATAGGTCAAATAAGCAAGATTGATTATGAAAACAAGGTTGTTGCACGTTTCAATAAGCTGGAAAAGCTTATTAATAAGCTGGACAAAATTAACTCTAGCAGTGGTAAGATTTTAATAAAAGCAGTGGGAAAGGAGTTCCCACTGTTTGTACAAAAATTTGGTCAGTTGACCTTTTGGGCTTAGGAAAGCTTGTACTTGGATTTTGATTGGACAAAAGGGCACTCCCACAACCAGTTGGGTTGTGGGAAGTCAGTTAAACAAGAAAAACACAAGTACTTTCACAAAGATCAAGCAAATCAAGCACACAATGTTATTGATAAGGGATGTATGTTTCTGATGAACAGTTAGCTGATGTATAGTGCACAATAATGAATTTTAAACCCTAAGATCTTGCATACAAATCAATGACATGGCATAAAACTGATACATACTCCTAAATGATACCAATATCTAACATAAAATAGGATTTGATGAGCTAATTTAACACAAACAGTCAACACCAAGCACTATCTGATTTGAGATATTTAGACCAAGTTTTTATTATGCAAATGTGACTTAAACCTTACCAAATTGAAAACCAGCTAACATACAATCTATTATCACCCTATTAAGTAAGTCTAAACAAGTTTTAACCAAAAAGTTTACCACAATGTCTAGTTAAACCCGTATCCAAACACCCTTTAATTTTCTGAAAACCAATTTTAACAAAGCAACCCTAAACAAATCTATCTAAATCTGTTTCAAAGCTATCTAAACATGCATTCAAAGCATAAACCAGCATAATCAAACAACTAACAAACACTTAAACAGATTTTCATACAAATTCATCAAGACATTTAAATCACAAAATTTTTAGAACTAAAACAAGGAACTAGAGTGTTACCTTGTGAGACCCACATCCAGGCCCCACTAAGGCTGCTATGCCTTCTCCTACAAGCTGGGGCTTGTGCAGATCAGGTATGCAAGTAAAGGTGCTAGTGGTGGTCTCAAAGACACACACACCCAATATCTCTTTAAAATGAAGAGATGATTTGAACCTGCTAAGAAAGAGAGAAAAGACTGTGTAGAAGCTAAAAGCTTACCCCTAGCTTATGGATGAAGCTAGAAGCGAGCTAGAGCTTGGCTTATGGTTAATATATAAAAAATCAGACAATGAAAGAAACAAGTCTGATGCAAGACTCAAGGTCCCACAACCTAAGCAATATGCTATCACAATCTCACTACCCTTTGATCAACAAGATCAGTTGGATATGATCAATCATGAGCTTATCACTTAGCCTATCAGAACCCAAGGTACTTAGCAAAATGACTTAGCAATTTTTAAAACAGAAATCAGTAACTTAAAAAGGAAAAGGATAAGATTTTTCTTGAAACACAAACTCAAAACAGATTAAATCAAACTGAAAGTAAAATGGAACTCGTTTTCATCACCAACACTAAACTTAAATTTCATTCAGAAAAGCAAGCTTTACAAGGTTGTGAAAAATAGGAAAACAAGAACAACTAAACTGCTAAGCCCTAATGCCCTTTAAATAGGGTCACAATGGTTCTAGAAAGCTCAAAAGAAAGCTAAACCCTAATGCTGAACTTCCTCAAATGCCCTTGGATGATTCCCTGGAATATGCCCATTTGATGCTCAATTTTGAATTCGTCAAACGCCCATGTGAATTTCTTGAACATTTGTGAAGATGCCAGAGGTGTGGAAATGATCTGAGACGTCCAAAGGTGCTTGGGGACCAATTGAAGTGTTTTGGTTCGTTGATGGCTTAGTACCCTTTTGTTTTCTTGTGCAGGGGAGGGCCAGGGGTGTCACATGGGTGAGTGTGAGAGTGATTAGTGAGGTGGGATAGGGTGAGAGTGACATGAATCACTGATCTGGAATCAATCAATCAATAACCCTTTGATTTGTTGCTAATTGGTGATTAGGGTTTAAAGGTTTAAAGTTTAGCAGGTTGGGGTTGTGATTCGTTTTGGGGATTAGTATTTTTAAAAAATCTGTTTCCCCCACTTTAAGTAATTAAATGCGTTTAATGAAAGTGGGTTCAAAAAAGGTTTTGTGGTAGGGTTTAAGAGTTGTGGACTGGTTCGTTTAATAAAATTAAATGGACTGGTGGGGTGACGTGTCAGTGGAGGATTGGCTGGTGGGGTTTGTTTGTTTGGCAGGATAGGTTCCCAATCTTTCTTCCCTCTTCTACTTTGTATAAAAGAGCTAACAATCCCATTTCCTTTGTAATTATCTTTGGAAACTTGTCATTTTTGGCACAATGTTTTATAAACTCTTTCCAAAGGGTTTTAAATGCACAAATTATATTCTTCAAGGGCCATTCTTGTAATGTCTTCAAACTTCAAGGACTTTGACTTGTTTGTTGACTTCTTGGAGGACCATATTTGACAATTTACATTTGTTGAGGGACTAATTTTGCCAATTCTTCAAAGTTAAGGGTCCTTTTTGTAATTTTGACAAACTTTAGGGACCAAACTTGTAATTATGAAGATACAAGGGTATAAAGTGTCACTTCTTCAAACTTGGAGGACCAATCTTCAATATTCTTCAAATCTTCTAGGGTTTTCTTTGGAAAATTCCTCACTAGGGCTTGGTTCATCGTGCGGCTTCGTTTTCCGTGTTCGTTTTTGCCTGATTTTTGTGATCTTTTGTCATTTTCTCAATATCCGTACCTAAAACACACAAGCAACAAACACAAGCATATTTTTGGGTATTTTGATGATATTTAATGCATTTTAAGCCCAAAAAGAACGATGAGACCATGTATAAAAGCAGTCTCATCAACGACCCCAATGAAGACACCACTCAAGCTTCCGAGCCCACCCCACTTACCTCTAGAAAGAGAAAGACAACCAGGCGGGTGGCGAAGAAAATTGGGGAAGAGGTCGGAGTCGCAAATGCTCCCCCCAAGAAGCTGCGAAAAGACCACCCACAATACCAAGAAGGAAGTAGCACTACGACTGCCCAGGCCGATCCCACCCCGACCATGGAAGGGCCAGTTCTGCGAGTCGCCCCTGTGAGCGCCGTAGCCCCTACCGGCCCAGGATCTGTCATTGGCACCTTGTAAGTACCCCTTGTGAGTATGATTCATATCTTTGCATGATATATAGACTAATATTTAAACAACAGGGTGAATCCGGCTGCCGCAGCGCAAGGGGAAGAAGTGGGAAGGGATCCATCCCCCGCACCAACCAACAAGCCCCCATCACCTGCCACCACACGTGCCAAGGAGCCGCGCCCCGAGGGGCCAGAAGAAATCCTGCGCTTAGCATGGAACTTATCAAGTTTGACACGGCTGGAGGCTGAATCCGAGTGTTCAGAATTTATCGAGCACATCACCCCGCCTGCCCTCGCCCAAGATTTAGATGAATTAGATCATGAGGCCCTTATCGAGCAGTTTGACGTATCATCCGCACACCAGGTGACGGCGGGTGCCGCGTTAAGGCGCCGTCTAATTCAGGTCCTCACAAATGTGAGTCGTGCAGACAAGAGAATAGCCCGCCGTGAGGCGATGGTCGTGAAGAACGAGAAGACCATTGCATCATTGCAGGCGGCATTATTGACAGTCGAGGCAATAGTGAAGGAGCAGGCGCATCACGCTGACGCCAGAGAGAAGCGTATTGCTGAGTTGGAAGCCCTCGTAACCGCATCAAGTGAGAAGGTAAACTTTCGAAATGTTGTACATACACTCCTACTTTTTGTATGCATGTAACCCAAAAAATATATATCCTTGTAATAACTCCAAATTTCGTATGTAGGTGTCTGCGGCTGAGGCTGCTACTAAAGCGGTGACCGTGCAATCATTCAGCATCGCCCAGGAGCGTGACGCGCTGAAAGAAGAATTGACGCAGGCCCAAACCAACCTTGAAGAGCATATTGCCTCCGCTGATGAAGAACTAAGCAAGGTGGTTGTAAGTTGTGCTGAGAGAGTATGTCCCCCTCTACTAACCGCTACAGCCGGTCGTAGGTGGATTATCGGGCAAGGACTGCGGCTTGCTGTAAGTGGGGCTCTGAACGCTCCACACCTACTGCAGGCATTTGTCGGGGTCGTATCCGATGGAATCGACCGCGGTAGGCATGAAGGCCTGGTCAAAGCTGCGGAGATGATCGCAAAAAATGTAGATATCACACAGCATCCATATCACAACCCCTCCGCAGCGGGTAAGATGACTGCGTCCATGGATGCCTTGGCAGAACTCCAACACCCCCTCTTAGACGAGCTTGGTTTAAGAAGTAACCATAGAAACGATGGAATCCACTATTTCTTTATCATTGCTATTTTTTAAGTACAATTTCGTATTTCGAGGTGAATGCCTAGAAAAAATAAAAAATCGTGGTTGGGAAGGTTATAGTAGCCAAAATGAAAGATGCTCCAAACGAGACGATAATGTCCCGGCTGAGTGCTGATCCCATTCCCTTGACGTTGGCCACTTACGATTCCGCATCCAAAGCAATGAAAGGCGAGAAGCTGCTTGGAGAAGCTCTTGATGCTATCGCAGTCAAAGCCCGGGACGGGAAGGATGCTCGTGGGGAGGCCCTTCGTGCTTTAATTGAGGAAGGGAAGAAGGATTTAGGGGAATTCCTACCCCCCCCTTGTAACTTATCTGTTGTAAACACTTGTGATTATATTCGTCCGTGTATGTACACGGCTAAGACATATTTGTAGTAACTTGTCTTTTTATTTAGAAGTCCGTGACGACCACGGCCATTTTGTTTATTGTTAATTTTGAAACTTGTGTATTTCATTGTATTTCAATGTCGCATGATGTATCACGTCTTACACATGAAAAGGGAAAATACATACAAGTCTATAATTTACTAGACATGCGGCGTGCGTCTTTACTATGCAGAGTACCGTGTGGATACGGTGCACAAAAACTTATCACAACGTCTTGTGAGTAAGGCGTCTAGTAAGGATACATGATCCGTGCAGCTGGGGTTGCATCCCTCTTACGCGGCAAGTTGAATTAGTAGGTTCACTTAATCCTCTTACCCCGCCTGGAGGCGTATAGTACATGTACAGTAATTTGAAAGAATGCATATGAATAAAACATGGCATATTATAACACAAGTAAAAAATTCATACGACTAACAAAAAATCTAAAAAATGATTTGCACGAAACAGGCCGTGGAGCTAGCTAGGCACCACGGCATTTTATTTGGAACGTTTACATTTTGTTTGAACAATAATGACAAGTCCTAAGAAACAAGAAAGGAATCTAAACGAACATAAGACAAAACAAAACAGATAAAACCGCATGGTTCTTTATTAAGACCACACATAGCGAAGTTCCTCATGCGGAAGCCGTAGCTTTCAAAGATAGCACCTTTTGAGATTGGAAATATTCCATGTGCGCTCAAGGTCGCGGCCATCCATGTCACGTAGCTTGTACGCGCCTCGTCCCAAGGCTTCAATGATTTCATACGGTCCTTCCCACTTAGGGCCCAGCTTTCCCGTGTTCTCCGCTCGACTTGCTTCGTTAGTACGGTAGACGTAGTCTCCCGGTCGAAAGGAAATACCCTTGACCTTGGCGTCATAATAAGCCTTCATCTTAGCCTTGGACTTAGCCTCATTGATGGCTGCTATTTCCCTTTTCTCTTCCAACAAATCCAGGTTGATTCACAACTGTTCATCGTTCGTGACGACATTAACCTCCGCTGTGCGGATGGTAGGCATTCCTATTTCTGCTGGAATAACAGCTTCAGTTCCGTAGGCCAATGCAAATGGAGTATCCCCGTTGGCTGTTTTGATCATAGTTCTATGCGCCCATAGCACATGTGATAACTCATCGACCCATTTGCCACTTCGTTCATCCAGACGCGCCTTGATGCCATTCCCCAAGCTTCTATTTGCTCGTTCGACAAGGCCGTTTGTTTGTGGATGCTTAACAGATGTGAAGCACCGTTTGATGTTCAATGATGCACACCAATCTTTGAATGGGTTGTCCGTGAACTGCTTGCCGTTGTCCGAGATGATTTCTCCTGGTAAACCAAAACGGCACACAATGTGTTCCCACACAAACTTCTTGACCTGCTTGCCTGTGATAGACTTGACTGCCTTGGCTTCTATCCATCGTGTGAAGTAGTCCATTGCAACAATCAAGAATTTAACCCCCCCGCAGCTACAGGAAATGGTCCTGCAATGTCAATTCCCCACTTATAAAATGGCCATGGGGACGTGATAGGTGTAAGCTCCTGCTGCGGGTGCCGCGGTACTAGCCTATGCACTTGGCAATCACTACACTTGCGAATCATGTCGCGCGCGTCTCTGTGCATGGTAGGCCAATCATATCCTGTTCGTAAGGCTCTAGCTACCACGGATCGTGGGCCTGCATGCATGCCGCACAACCCTTCGTGTATGTCACTGATTACGTAAGCTGCCTGGCGTGGTCCAACACACCGCAGCCACGGCTGCAAGAAAGAGCGCTTGTAAAGGATGCCTTCTCGAAGTTCGAAATGTTGCGACTTCCTTTTAATGCGCCTTGCTGCTTTTTCCTCGTCTGGAAGGGTCTCATTAGTCAAATAGTTGATGATTGGGGTCATCCATGTAGGTCCCTCCTCTTCAACTATAGCGGCAACCTCCCCTTCCGTTATAGATTTCTCCTTGAGTATTTCCACCAAAACTTGTTTAGACAAGTGAGCGAAGCTTGTGGATGCGATCTTGCTAAGAGCGTCCGCTTTCTTGTTCTCACCCCTTGGCACCTGCTTGATGGAAAACTTACTGAAAGTCGCGATTAGCGACTTGACTTTTTCCAAGTACCTGACCATGTTGTCCTCCTTAGCCACATACCCACCTAGAATATGGTTCGCGACAAGCCGTGAGTCCACGTAGGCCTCAAGGTTGAGGACCCCCATTCTAGCGGCGATTTTTAAACCCGCATTTAATGCTTCATATTCCGCTTCGTTGTTAGTGGCCGTGAACTCAAAACGGAGGGCGTACGTGAATTCCATTCCTTCTGGGTTTGTGATGATGAGACCTGCTCCGGACCCGTTCGTACACGAAGATCCGTCCGTGAATAACACCCATGGTTCTGTTGGGATCTCGTCTTGCTTGATGATTGGCCCTTCCTCATCCGGCTTCTCGATCAGGAAATCTGCCAAAATCTGGCCTTTAACAGCCGTCCTTGGTCTGTAAGATATATTGTGCTCCCCCAATAGGATTCTCCATTTCTGTAGCCTTCCTGCCACGTCCGGTCTAGAAATAACCTGCTTGATTGGCTGATCCGTAATGACCACAATTGGGTGCGCCTGAAAGTACCAGCGCAACCGCTTTGTAGCAAACACTAGTGCTAACACCAATTTTTCCATGGAGGAATAATTCAACTCCGGCCCTTGTAGTGTTCTACTTATAAAGTAGACCGGAGTTTGTACTCTATCTCTATCCGTCATAAGTACCGCGCTTATTGCGCCATGAGTAGCTGAGAGATACATAATGAGTTCTTCCTTTGGCCGGGGAGCTACTAACATAGGGAGAGATGCAAGATGCTGCTTTAGTTGGGCGAAAGCTTCCTCGGCTTCCTTCGTCCAGCGGAAGTCTCCCTTTCTAATACACTTCTTGAGTGTCTTAAATAGGGGTAATGACTTCTCTGCGGATTTAGATAGGAATCTATTCAGCCCGGCTAACTTCCCATTCAGGGACTGCACCTCCTTCCGTGTCTGAGGGGACGGCAGTTGTATCACTGCGTCCGTCTTCTTTGGGCAAGGTTTGATGCCATTTGGATCAATCAAATATCCCAGGAACATTCCCTCAGTTGCTCCAAACGTACATTTCTTTGGGTTTAACTTCATGTTAATCCTTCTCAGCGTGTCGAATGTCTCTTGGACATCCCGGAGAAGTGCCTCCTCCGTGTGACTTTTTATCACCAAGTCATCAACATAGACTTCCAGGTTGCGTCCTATTTGTGATTCAAAAGCTTTGTCCACCAACCGCTGATATGTAGCGCCGACGTTCTTCAGTCCAAACGACATTTTCGTATAGCAATATACGCCCTGGCTCGTATGGAACGCTGTTTTTTCTGCATCCTCCTCCGCCATCTGTATTTGGTGATACCCTTTATATGCATCCAAGAAGCATTTGAAAGGATATCCACACAAGGACTCCACCTTCCAGTCGATTTACGGTAACGGGTAACAGTCCTGTGGGCAGGCCTTGTTTAGATCCATGAAATCCACGCACATGCACCAACTTTCGTCATGTTTCTTGACCAAGACCGGATTGGATAACCACTCGTGGTAGTATACCTCGCGCATGATGCCTGCATCCACTAGTTTCCGTACTTCCTCCAATATCACTTGGCTGCGCTCGGGCGCCTGGCCGCGCTTCTTTTGCTTAACGGGTTGGTACCCTTGGCGGATCTGGAGCTTATGCTCTGCTATCGCACGTGGCACGCCTGTCATATGCTTTGGCTCCCATGCGAATATATCTAGGTTTGCACTCAAAAGAGAGCACATGGCCCTTTTGCCGCTATCCGAGAGCGCCCCTCCTATGGATACCTCCTGTTCCGGATAGTCAGGGTGAATTGCTACATTCCAGTTGGGAGGTGGTGATCCATCCTTGGGTGGGACAGGTGGAGCCGGTGTTGTCACGGTGTGACACTCGGATGTTGGTACGACTGTGTTGTAAATAGTAACGATTCCCCCCTCAGCGGGGAATTTGATCATTCCGTGTGCCGTAGAGGGTACTGCCCGGATAGCAAAAATGCCTGGTCTGCCTATGATCCCATTATACGGAGAGTGTGAGCGTATCACCATGAAGTTCATCCACGCCGTAGTGGAATGTTCCTCATTCCCAATGGTTACAAGCAAACGCAATAGCCCTATCGGCCAGATAGTGTCTCCACTAAAGCCAGTAAGCGGCGACGTGGCCGGTACTAATTGGCTTCTTATTTCTGGGCATAACTGCACAAAACAGTGTTCATACAGTACCTCTGCTGACGATCCTCCATCCACATACATGCGACGAACGTTGTGTGTTCCAATGCTTATCTCAATAGTGAGAGGCGCATCAATCACATCGCTTGTTGTGATGGGAGGGAATGAGATTTCCCTGCCGCATGAAAATTTTTGACCAACTTTCTGCCTCGTGCGGCGCTGTCTGGATTGGATCATGTATATGGTCGAAGGTTTGTCCTTTTGGGGATCCTTCTTATCATACTTCTTGTTGTTGTCTTTTCCATCCTTCCAATCCTTAACTAGGTGCTTGAGTTTGCCTGATTTGATCAGCGACTCAATATGCTTCTTGAGCTGGATACACTCCTCCGTGGCGTGGCCTTTGTCATTATGGAACTCACAGAAGCGATTTCCTTGCCGACGTTCCGGGGGAGTGGTCATTGGGGGAGGCCTCGGAAAGTTCGCCCCTTCTGTCAGCAAGATCTCCCGGTAGGACATCTTTAGGGGGGTGAACTTATCGTCAGACCGCCCTCCTTTGCTTTGGATTTTATAGTCTGAGCCCTTGTTATTGTTCTGATTACCTTGACCGCCCGACTGCCTCCGGGACTGATCATTTGACCGGTACCCATTTCCTTGTGATGGGTAGGCCGCGACAACAGCTGTTTCTCCTTCTATGAAATTTCTGACCCTTTCCATGAGGTCATCATATCTCTTTGGACGCTTGTCATTGAGGCGCCTGATCAATTCTCTGTCTGTTATGGCGTGCATGTAGTCAGAGATCTTCAGGAGCTCCGGCATGGTTCTCGTACGCGTGCATTCATCATTGAAGCGTTCAGTGAAGGCTTCTGTGGACTCCCCCGGCCGTTTCTTGACAGTTGCCAATGAGACCGGATCCCTATTATACTTCTTCCTTTGAGTATAATTATTCTCAAAGGCAGTGCGTAGTTCCGTGAAACTATCAATGCTCCATGGAGGGAGTGCCTCAAACCAGTCGCGGGCATTTCCGATCAAGGTCGAATTGAACATTTGGCACCATATAGGCATGGGCCATCGCTCGATTTTAGCCTGTGTATCAAATATTTTAAGGTGATCCACCGGATCACCAGACCCATCATAAGTCTTGATACACGCCGCCATGCGACGCTTGGTGTCCTCAGAATAGTTCCTTATGCAGAGGGTGAACAGGTCTTCCCTGGGATCTGCCCATGGCCGGGTAAGCCTAGGGTCATCCCATGGTTCACACCATGGACGCGAAAGATCCTCCGCTTCCGCATCTCGATAGTAAGGACCATCATAATACCCATCATTGTTTGGTGGTGGTGGAGGGGTGCGCCTAGGTCGGCGACGCTTAGGCGGATGGTCATCCGAGTCCTCTCCGGAAGGGTCCGGGGACAGCGGTGGTGCCCCATCCTTTGCATAGGGACCACTTTTTTGGGATGAACCAGGAGCCTTTTTCCCAGTGTTCATCCTGTCCTACACACTCGGGCGACGTGTGGTTCTGGCCAGCTCTCGATCTGGTCGCTCGGGTGAGCCATCCGACCTTTCTCGTTCTCGAGACTGCGTTAATTCATGTATAAGGCGGTCTCCTATGCGCTCAAACACATTCCGGGGTTGAGGGGTTTCCTCAAAGGTACCCTGCTCCTGAGGCCGAGCTCTCCTTTTCCTCTGATTTTGGGAAGAGGTGTTTGGTCCGGTGTCACCAAAGTTGAGTCTGGCTTGGAGGTTCCTCCCCAGATTCAACCTTGATGCGATCCCTGGGACGATCCTTTCGAAGTTCTGCGTGAGAACTCGAGTAAGATCCTCCTCACTGAGTGGTAGGACTTCCACTTCTTCCTCCGTCAAGGGTCTGCGCGGTTCCTTGTTAGGAGGGTTTGGCGCACTCCCTGGATCAGGGTTGTCCAGGGTTGAAGTAGGCGGGGGTGTCATCGAGATCGTGCTCGTCACCCCCACGGGCTGAAAACCGCTACGGTTACCCGGCCCGCCTACGAGGCGGCTAGGTGATTGGTTAGGGATGAGACCCTTCCCCTTGGGACTTCCGGTTCCCAGGATTCACGTTCCTGGGGTTAGCTTGTGGATGCCCCTTCGTCATTGGAAATTCGAGATGAGGTTTTGTTCTAGCTTAGTGTTATGGGTCCCACGGATGGCTCCAACTTGTTGATGAAAAAGTTGGTTGATCCTTGCTAGACCCAAATTAGTCTTAATACGGGTTGGCTGGGCTCCGGCTCCTGCACCAAGTGAATCGTTTGGTTGGGATCCTGCACACTAAACAGCACGCGTTAGGCTTACCGTGGGATTGTTTCCCACGATTAGACTCCGGCGTGAGAGTAAGTAATCGATTTAGGGTTTATGTGAGTTTAGAGTATGAATCGTAATACCTTTGTGGAACCCTTGGGGTTCCTTTTATAGGCAGTGGAACCCTAGTGGGCTGCCACTTATACTTTAGCCCCAAGGAAAGGATAACTATCAGAATTAGAATGATTGTTATCTTCTAATTTTGGTAGTGAATATCCTCTCCATTTGGGATGAAGATATTCCAGACAGAATATGATTCTGTCTAATCTTATGTCGGCCGCACCGGGCTGTGGGCCGCACACATGTGCGGTTACTGTTCATTCAAGCCCATAAGCCTGAATGACATTTATCCACCCATCTGTGATGGACCGGATACGGGTAGTACCCATGGGCCGGGCTCATGACCCGGTTGGGGACTATACGGCATCATCATCTTTTGCTCAACAAACCCAAAGATGAGTGAAGACTTTTCCAAGCTTATGACAGACAAATTCAAGATGAGTGCAATGGGGGAGATGAACTTCTTTCTAGGGTTACAAGTTCAGCAGAAAGAAGATGGTATCTTCATCTCTCAGGATAAATATGTAGCTGAAATCTTGAAGAAGTTTGGCTTTTCTCCACATGAGAAAAGGGCTAGTACTCCTATGGATAGAGAACACCCTTGGGGAAAAGTTGGATATGGAAAAGATGTGGATGTCAGGCACTATAGATCAATGATTGGTTCATTGATGTATCTCACAGCCTCAAGACCTGACATTATGTTTGTTGTGTGTGCATGTGCACGCCAGCAAGTGACTCCCAAAGAGTGTCACCTTCATGCTGTCAATAGAATCTTTAGGTACCTTAGATGTTATCCAGATTTGGGCTTATGGTATCCAAAAGATTCACCATTGGAGCTTATTTCATATTCAGACAGTGACTATGGTGGTGATAAATTTGATAGAAAATCCAAAACTAGTGGATGTCAGTTTCTTGGGAGTAGGTTGATATCTTGGCAATGCAAGAAACAAACAGTGGTGTCCAATTCTATAACTGAAGCAGAATGTGTAGCTGCAGCTGCCTGTTGTGGACAAGTCTTATGGATTCAGAACCAGCTGTTGGATTATGGGTATAATTTCATGCATACCAATATTTTTGTAGACAATAACAGTACTTTATGCATTATTAAAAATCATGTACATCATTCTAAAACAAAACACATAGAAATTAGACATCATTTTATAAAAGATTGTTTTGAAAAGGGTTTAATTCAACCAGATAGGGTTGACACAGAAGAAAATGTGTCTGATTTATTAACTAAACCTTTTGATACTGGAAGGTTTCAATACTTGGTAACAAGTATTGGAATGATCAATCTCACTTAATATGTGTTTTGGGGTCATATTGTAGAAGTATGTACAGGATATGCATTGTTATTGGTCTTTTTGAAAAGTTAGATTTTCCACTATATTTGTCTAACGCTGACAAAGGTTATCTTAACGCTGATAAGTGTTATAGTGACGTTGTCAGCAACATGTTAGTTTTGTGGTTTTTGATCTAAGTGTGTAGGCGTTGTTAGAATTGTACAATCGGATACATAGTTGCTTATGGATCCTTGGAGAATCATTGGAGCACGTTTCAATTTATGGATGATGGTTGGAATATTTATATTCCTATCTTGACATAAATTTTTATTTACATGCATATTATTTGGCAACTTGTGTATCACAGTTTAAGGGGAGGTTTTAGAAACCTTTAGGACTTTTGGGTATTCATATAATACTCTTATCACAATTATAGATTGTGTCCACTGGTGAGTATGAGTTAGTTTACTAAATCATGAGGCACTGTAGCATGCAAAGTTGACATATTATGCATGCTGCGAAGACCTTTTTTGCCTAGAATTGGATGTGGTCTGTTGAGAGACTTGGGTATGATTTATAATGGGTTTACGTGGGATTTACAAAGGATTTTATGAGATAACTTAATTGTTAATAATTGTTGTTAGCAAGGGACACTAGAGGACTGTTATGTATATCTTGGATAAGCAAGTGTGGAAAGTGCTTGCCGCCCTATAATAATTTTCAATTTATAGGTTTTCTTCACTAGGATAAATTACTTTGTTAAGGTCCTTTTTAATTTTTAATAATTGTATTTTTGGACGCTGACAAGTATATTTCCAAGCGTTGTTATGACCAATTTAGACGCTGACATGGCTTTGGCAAACGTTGACAAGAATATAGCCGTTGGGCGTTGATGGGTTATTTTTGACCGTTGACACTCATTGGGACCTACCCAGTTGTTACTTTTGACGAATTTTGGGGCCGTAATTTTGGGATTAGATAACTTTTAATTAATGCACAAGATAACTTATTTTCTTTCCAATATTTTCATCATTATATTTTGAAAATACTTGCCTTATTTTTTACCAATCACATATGCCTATCTCTACTATATATTTGGCTCCAATTTTTAAACAGGGTACTTCATATTCTTTTCTAAGAATTTGTCTCCTATAATTCATCTTTCATCAATAATTCACAAACATCTTTCTTCAACAATGGCTCTAAAGTCAGCACAACATGATTGCTTATTTAGAGGCTGATGATACTTTGTTTCCACAATACACCCAGATGGTGGCGTATTTGAATGCATCTCCAATTAGGTATGCACTTTCTCATGCTCCTCTCATCCCTGTCACTCATATTAAACAGTTTTGGAACACTGTTAGTTCCTCAACAATTAATAATGTGACTACATTAACAGCTATTGTTCATGGGCATACTTGGGTGGTTACTGAAGCCTTGGTTCGCCAGGCTTTGCATCTTAATGATGCAGATGGTATAACCACTCTCCCCATTAATGAAATAGAACAAGGACTTCGGGCTTTGGGGTATCCTTTCCCTGAGGGTACTTTAAATAAATATCATAAACAAGAATTTCCCCCAGCATGGAAGTACCTCATACATGTCATCCTTCAATGTTTGAGTCCCAAATGTACTGCACATAATGAAATTAACAGATCAATTGCTAGTGCAATTATGTGCATTACAAATGGGCAAAAGTTTAATTTTTCAAAACTAATTTTTGATGGCATGTGTAAAAACAAAGGGAATAAGATGACTTTGGCTTATCCCAGATTTTTGCAAATGGTTTTTGATGTGCAAAATTACTACACAAGGGATCATAATGCTTTTTATGAGATCCATGTGCAAAAGAAAGCTATTTTTAGTAAGATGAACTCACCCCCTCACCGTGAATTACCCCTTACCTAAGTTATGCTTGCTGTTATTGCAGCACCACAACCCCAACCAGACCCACAACCACAACTTGACCCAATACCAGAACCTTTTCCTTCACCTCAACACATGGACATTGACCAAGAATCCTTCAACGCTGACACGTTAAATGTTGGCGTTGACACAAGTAATCCAAACGTTGACACTTTTCCTTCACAGACCCAAACACCCCTTAACCTTCAAACTACCACCTGATCCACATCATCTTCTACACCACCTGAATATAGGTTGCAGAAATGCCCAAGGACTACTGGAGTGTTCTCCTCTAGTGTTCCTAGCCATGTTGCAGAGAGAACCACCACCACAAGTGTAGTTGGTGCTATAGATGAGGCTGGGACTATTGGTACTCGCTTAGATGCAGGCCAAGACAGTCCTAACATCTTTAAGACCTCATCCATGCCCCATGACTCTACTTTGGGAGGTCAAATACCCATTCTAGAGGAGGGCATATTGGAACCATACACAATGATGGAATTGACGGCTATCTGCATTAGCTTGCAAAAGCAAAATGCAGACCTGGTACAAACAGTCAGTACACAAGGCCTTGAACTCAAGCAATTGAGGGAGAGGATTGTTGTTTTGGAAACTGCTGAGTCTAGGAGAAGGCACACAAGAGTCCTTTCATCATGGGAGGATTCTTATAAAGGGTAGGAAGCTGCTACAGAGCCTGTTAATTTGAGTGATAAAGGCTCACATGAAGCTGCTACAGAGCCATTTGATTTGAGTGGCAAAGGCTCATATGATGGAGAATCTTTGGGTGTTGCTGAAGCCCTTACTGAATTGAAGAAGCAATCAGGTTTCGATACATCTTTGGTTACTCCTACAAACTTGAACTTGTCTTTTACAGCTATGATGGAGCAGTTCACAAGAGGCGCTGAGACAAGTAAGGTGAGCGTTGACAAGCAAACTTTGGACGTTGACACAGCAAGCGCTGACAAGAGTAAATTGGGCGCTAACAGAAGGAATTTGAGTGTTGATAGACCTACAGATATGGTTGATGTATTCCAATCATCAGCTATCATCAAAGAAGTGTCTTCACAGGTACCATCATCATCTTTACCCATTATTGATCCATTGGATAAGGGTAAAGGAATCATGGTAGAAGTAGAAGTTCTAAAGGATGCATCACAAGTAGAGTTTGATTCAAGGTTGGCTGCACAACTTATGGAACAAGAAAGGAAGAAGGTTGGTGAATCACCATTTTTTGCCACTTATGAGGAACAAGAAGGAAGTGATGAAGGAAGTTCATATTCAAGTGTGATGATAATTGAACAACCAGAAAGACTTGAATATGGTGATGACATGGAAAGAGAGAAGCTTAGAGAGTTAAAATTGCAAGTAGACTATGATATGCCAGAAGTTGCTTAGATGTACCATGCTTGGGAGAATAGGATTATGGAGAATCCAGATTTGACAATTTCAGACCAAATTTGGGGATTGGAGATTCTTCTAAGAGTTCAAAGAGACTGTAAGGTAATTCTGAAGCATAAGGCTAGCCATGTTTTCTCACTGCAAAAGAGGGATAGAAGGGAGCTCTATTACATATTACTCATATGTCATGGAACTGGATGGACCTTCAAGAAATTGCAGGGATTATCCTATGAAGAATTGGAGTACAAGGCTTATCCTATTTGGGAAAGAGTGCAAGAAATGAATACTCTTAGACTTTTTCAAATGAAAGGAAAGAAGAACTTGCAGAAGAGATGGATATTCAGAAGGCAATGATTGTTCCAAGGCCTTTGAAGAAGGGAGTTCCACTTGAGTTCCCTAAAGGTTTAAATAAAGTGAATCCCAGTGAAGCTGTTCTAGAAGGAGCATTAAGCTCTCACCCATGGAAGCTTCAGATATGGTACAAGTGTTACTTCTTGATGCCAGAAACCCTATCATTAGCTATGAAGAGGATGCAAGTGGTTTTTGGAAGATTGCCAGATATGGGAAAGAGGTACACACATTTACCACTCTTATGTCTCTTTTTGCAAGTATGGATAGGGAAGACTTGGCGCACCTTTGGAGGTTGTTGTTGGCCAAGTATGAGACTGAAGCTCCTACTTCAGTCAATCGAATAAAGCTTTGGTCAACATTCAAGAGAATGTGTGCACCAGAAGAAGAAGATCCTGTTTGGAAGGATCTTGAGGATGATATCAGTGCTCTTCAATGGCGTTTGTATTCAGCTACTAGTGTGTATTATTTGAGCTCTACAAATTTTGCTGACTATCTTCTTGTAGATGCTGAGTATCCCATGTCCAAAGAAGTTTTGGACAAGATGAAGACAACACAGCTGGAGATTGATTATTCAAGCGACGTGGCCAAAGATTTTATTAGGCATGTTTATTACCAATATGATAAGATTTGTAGGATTCCTTCTAGTTCTTAATTTTTATTCAGAAACTTGATTACTAGAGTAGATATCAAGTTTAGGGGAGGATTGTTGGGAATAAAATGCAGCCAGTACACTTGAACGCTGACAAGAAGAAACCAAGCGTTGACAGATCAAGCGTTGACAGGTAGAAGTCAAGCGTTGATAGGTTGAAGACAAGCACTGATAGAAAGATATGGTCTACGCATATTATGTTTCTAGTTTGTTTCTAGTAAAGATAGGATCAACAATGTATTTTCTATAAATATCTTTACCTAGAATAGCTAATACGTAGACTCTTGTACAAGGCTTCTTATGTCTATAAAAGAAGACCTTTAGGTTATGTTTCATATAAGGTTCTTCATACGTTTAATACTTTCATCGTAAGCAAGTTTGTTATTCTCAATCAAGTGAAAGTTTATTTTACAATTGTTTGTATGTTCATGTTTAAGTATTAATTCCGCATAATACTTAAATTGTTTCATACACAACAAAGTTTCTGTACGTGTTTAACTTGATTTAATCTCGTTTACACAAGCTAAATCGATCTATGTTTGGGATCAACAGTACTACATATCTATATACTGTCTTGTGGATTTTAATTATTGCACCTCGATTGGGATAATCCTTTCCCTATCAAAGTCGACCGAGAGATCCTCTCTCACTCCACGAGTTTACTTACACGTGTATTCGCACGCGTGTAACCATACCACATTTGGTGTATTACTTCCTCCCTCAAGGAAGCGTTAAACGTTGTTTAATTGTATATACATTCAGTCACCTTGCTACACATGGATACTCGTTCCATGTTGGAGATGTTGCAACAACGATCTGCCAACGCTAATTATTCGCCTTGTTCAAATTGTAGTGGTCCACATGATACTTATTTATGTGCTCAAAACAATGACCATTATTGGTAGGGTTATGCTTATAATGAAACCATAAACCCTAGTTTTCAACCTAACCTTCAAATGAACTACACTTGTTATGACTATATGGGATATTCCGGTTTTTCATCACAACCTTCACCATCATTTCAAGAGCAAAACTTTAATGAGCCATCTCAAAACCAAGAATTTTCCTATTATAGAGGCTTTGAAAATGATGAAAGTTTTCAATGCTATAATCAAGATACTATTCAAATCAAGGATTTTCACATCATGGGGGTTTTCAAAATGAACAGAATTTTCAAGGTTATAATCATGAGAATATAATCAAGGCTCTTTTCAAACCTATCACACACCTAATTATGGAAATCCACCTCCACCCTATTCTTCGACTTACATGTGCGAGTTTTGTGGAAACGCTCCCCATTATGGAAATGATTGTCGACCGAGGGATCCTCCTTACTATACCCCTAATATTTATAATGAGTCTCATTCTTTAGTTGAGCAAATAAACAAGTCGATCGATGACATTTCTAAAGAGACTGATAATAAGAAAGAAACGAGTCTTGAGGAAATGAAAGAAGTGTATCGGTGGTTAAGGGAAAAAATTAAGTCTCATGAGGAAATGAAAATTAAGTCTTGGCGAATTAATGACAAGGAACTTGGTGATATGTTTCGTGAATCGTTGAAAAAATTCTCTCGTTGACTCACGAAATATTTCCATGATTTACTCACTAAGATTGATACAAAGTAAGGAGAAGAATATCTAGCTACTCGTATGCCTTATCGATTCTTCTATAACGATGATGACGAACCTTCGATTTGCATGACACTTAATGATGACACATCTTCATCACCCTTACCTCACATGGAACCCAACAACTCTTTAACCATGGGGGACGAGCCTCTAAGCACTAATATAAAAAACGATTCAGATAAATTAACCGCCTCTAGTGTTCAACCTTATCCCAATCCAAAGAGAGTTTGAGGGTGTTTCCAGTGAACCACGTGAAAAGCTTTGTATTGATACCTCTTCTCTTCATGATCACATTGAGATTTCATCACATGATGACATTCATGCTACTATTAGTGATTTTGGTGATTTCAATCTTTATGAATTGTTCAAAGAAAGGGATAATGAGATTGAGGAAGAGTTTTTGAAAGCCTTGCCACAAATAGAGGATGATGATTATGATTCTAGTGAAGCATCTTATGATATATCATCCGATGACTTTTCTTGTCAAGATAACCTTCCTAATTTGGATGAAGATGTTGCTCCTATAGAAGAAGTGGGAGATGTTCATATTCGTGAGGTTTTATCAAACGTTTGTCTTCTTATCTCCTCACTTGAAGAGTTAAATGCAACTCCTAATGATGAGTCCGTAGAAGAAGAACCTTTCATTGATATTTCATCACCGGATTTTGAGGTTGAACCTATTTACTTTCATGATCATATCATCACTTTGAGTGATTGTCTCCTTAATACACCTTCTTTTGAGCCTTCTATTCCCACCCTTTCACCCTTGAAGTTAGTTATTAAGGAAGAAAATCCTATACTCTTAGAGATTAATCCCTTTTCACCTAAGGCACCTTTAGAACCCAAAACCTTTGATATGGACTCTCTTATGGATATTGATGCCTTCATCGAGGCAGCACTTCCTAATACTGATTTAGAGGTTGGTGATAGTGTTTCTAATTGGGAAGAGGATATTCGTCTTATTAAGAACATGCTTTTTGGGAAAATAGAGCCTACACCTCCTCCACAAGACACTATTACTCTTGACCCTCTTTTCACTATGCCTTCTATGAAGGATTCCCTACCTTTTGATGATGATGATGAGGAGCACAACATGGACATAATCGTTATGAATGCATGAAATCCTACACCCTCATTTTCTCATGATGCTTTGATCACTAAGGGGGAATCTCGTACGGTTGATACAATATCATCTTCTTATTTTTTCATAAAGGGAAAGGTTTTTGACCTTGGGATCCGTATGTTTGGGAAATATTTGTTTTCATCTACTCCACTTGAGCTTACTTTGTTGATGCTACCTACTTTGGAGTTGTTCATGTGTAGAGATGGAAACTATGTATTTGATCCTGGTGTGATTCCTATATGAGAGATTTCGAATGTTGGACAAACTTGAGACACGTTGGACCGCTCCATTTATTGAGGCGAATATTGTAAATCTCACTGTAAATGGCAACATGCTAAGTTTGAGTGTATCATGTGAGATGTGCTTCAAAGTGGATATTCTTTATTCTCCATGATGGTTTCCCCAAGGACAACCTAATTCAGGGCCGAGTCGAGCTAGAGACCGAGGGCCTAAAAAAATAAACATTGAATAACTAGGTTAGAAAACGTAGAATAGATCTAAATACGTTAGGTTTAATAAGAGGTTGTTACAGTAGAGTTGAAGTGGAGTGGTGTACCTTTCTTCGTCTTTTGGTGTTTGTTTCAAGGGTTTCTCTCTCTCATTTCATTCATGGAGCTTATGGAGGAGGCCCGTGTATCCGGTTCACTTCGATTTGTTTTTGCTATTGTGATATTCAAAACATTGTGCTTAAAATGAATTCACTTTAGTTGTCTCTTCCTTAGCTCGAGTTAAGCACGTTATTCAATGTCATAAGTGTAGGGGAGTTTACTCCAATACTCTTAAACATTGAGGACAATGTTTATCTTAAGTGTAGCGGGTGTTCTATCGAAGTGACCTTTTTTAGACCATTGCCTTGCCTTCATGATAATTGGGAAAATTATTTTTTCAAACATTTTTCAAATATTTTATCTACATTGGCCACCAAAAATATGCATTCATAATTTTTGCGTTAATCATTTTTCATTTGCATAACACATTTCCATTGTATATATTTCTTCTTTTATTTTTCATCAAAAATATATAAAAAGGAAAAAAATTTAATAAAGGATATGATTTAACAAGTTTAGAAGTGTTTGACATATTAGGCCCTCCATGAATATTTTGACTCAACCCGAGTTTGTTTTTTCAAGCTTACTCTAGCTAGTATCCTTAAGCATGTAGAACTTTATTGGTTTATTAGGCTAAGCATCCACGAGTCTCATTATTTGAGATTTTAAATTATGGAGAACGAGAGATGATAGAGTTTCAAGTAAGTGTAATGGGCTAGATAAACCTCATATTAATTACTTGTGGCTATTATATCCCCTTTCGTAATCTTTACTTTCTTGTCAATGCATGTATATATTATTAATAAATAATCAAGAACGGTTTTAATCGGTTTGTAGTCTCTTATGCATTTTTGACTAATCATTCGTAGTTGGTATAAGTACGTCTTAAGATTCTAAGTTAGAACGTTTTATGTGTACTAGAACTATGTCATGCTTAATACTTAGTGGGTGTTTTTCCTTTTATTATTTTCATTTTATTTGTTAGGAATAAAGAAAAATAAGAGCGGCTTGTAAAAAATGAGTGGCTAGAAAAAAAAAGAGAAAAGAAAAAAAAGAAAAAATTAATTATACAAGACTCCCAAGAGGGGCAGTGAAGTGTTAATTATAGTAGCTAATAAATTCCAATATTACTCTCACAAGGGTTGCAGGGATTTAATAGTGTCTCCAATCCAATATTACCTTGACGGGTTGCGGGATTGAAGATCCATGGTCTCAAAAAGGCGGCGGATATAAATTATTGTGTGAGTTTTATTTTCCTTTTCTTAGCGAGTGTGTAGCTACTTATTAATGCATGACATAAGGATCTTACACATAAGGCGAATGACTTATTATTTTATGTGTACTAGAACTATGTCATGCTTAATACTTAGCGGGTGTTTTTCCTTTTATTATTTTCATTTTATTTGTTAGGAATAAAGAAAAATAAGAGCGGCTTGTAAAAAATGAGTGGCTAGAAAAAAAAGAGAAAAGAAAAAAAAGAAAAAATTAATTATACAAGACTCCCAAGAGGGGCAGTGAAGTGTTAATTATAGTAGCTAATAAATTCCAATATTACTCTCACAAGGGTTGCGGGGATTTAATAGTGTCTCCAATCTAATATTACCTTGACGGGTTGCGGGATTGAAGATCCATGGTCTCAAAAAGGCGGCGGATATAAATTATTGTGTGAGTTTTATTTTCCTTTTCTTAGTGAGTGTGTAGCTACTTATTAATGCATGACATAAGGATCTTACACATAAGGCGAATGACTTATTATTTTGAGTCGGACTTATATTAATTGTCGGTGGTTTTTCGAGTAATGGATAAATTGGTTACTTGGGACTAAAACCGTGTTTCCTTATTTTCAGATTTTATACTTCTTATGTTTCACGCTTTAAATAATGACAAATTTTCTCTCAAGCAATTTGATCAAATAATAACCGGTCCTAGAGGCAAAATAAGTGGCGTTATAATGGTAACACAATTAATTTGTATGAATAAGTTGATGCACTTTCACTTATGGATAACAATGTTCTCGTTTTTAAGCTTAGTATGGGGAAAGTGAAACTTGAGGATGATAAGTGTTCATGGTACAAAAGTCCTAATCAAAGTCATTGATTTCTTTATGAGTTATTTCCATCAAATCATTTTAAGAAAATACAAAATAATAGAGTTTATATTTTGCATTGCATTCTAAAAATTAAAAATCATGCATCATGTAGCATAGTATAAGTATATTAAATAATAAATGGCTAAGGTGGATTAATTATGCGAAAATTGTAATCTTGAGATTTAAAATACTGCATTGCATGAGGCCATGGAAATGGTCAAGTGGAGGGGAATTGATAACTGTGAAAACACTCATCATTTATAACCTAAAAACCACTTAAAACATGGCCAAAATAATCAAATTATACTTTAAATTATCAGAATTGCATGTGTATTTGTTGTTTTGTGTGTTTCAGGCAAATTAGATACATTATGGATTAAACACAAGCTTTCACGGGTTTTATTCAAAGAAAAGACGAAGAAAAGTCAAACAAGGATCCAAGGACTAATCTTGTTGCTTTTATGAAGAATTGGGACCTTACTTGCCAAGTATTTGAAGCTAAAGGAGTTTAAGTGAAAGCTTTTCAAAGTATATTATCAATGAATATTAATCTGCCAAAATAATACAGTTCAGGGACTGATATTGCTAAGAGACCAAAGTCATTACTGAGTTGGCAATTTGGACCAATCATCTTTCTTATATGGGAAGCACATGGATCCAACAATTATTAGCCAGACAATATTTGAGAAACGGATAACAATCCGTGTGACATGAGTTTGGCTAATGGGAAGCTGCCACGTCGACGTTTCTGCCAAGAACAAATTGAAGGTGATTGAGTGGACTTAATACAAAGCTTTTGGCTAAGTATAAAAATATTATCGTCTAATCTCTTCGAATTGATTATTGGTAGAAAGTGTGACTCAATTGTTCTTGGTGGAAAATAAAAAGGTTTGGTTATCTATTCTACTAAAAGCAAAAATGTCGTTGAAAACTTGAAAATTTAATCTAAGATAAAACAAGTTAAAACAATGATAAGTAAAAAGGCAGGAAAAATTAAAAGTTGGAAAATAAAAACAATTCAGAAAATTAAAAACTTAACTAAGTCTGAAACAAGATAAGTGAAATTTCAGGAAAATTGACATCTTCGAAATAATGACGAATTCAGAAAAATGGTTTCTTCGGAATAACAAGATTTTCAGAAAACTGGGAATTTCGGAAAAAGAATATCATCGGAATAACAGCCTTTTCGGAAAAAGGGATTCTTCGGAAAAATGACAATTTCAGAAAAAGAGTAATTTCGGAAAAACAAGCTTTTCAGAAAAAGTAGTATCTTCGGAATAAGGTAGTTTTCAGAGACAGAGGTTTTTTCGGAAAAGAAAGGATTTCAGAAAAATGATGAATTTCGGAATAATACACTTTTCAGAATAATGGGCTTTTTCGGAATAACTATCTTTTCAGTAAAATGGGTTTCTTCGGAAAAACAAAGTTTTCAGTGAAATTTGGTTTTTCGGAAAGTAGAATTTTCGGAATAATGACTTTTCAGAATAATTAGCTTTTTCAGAATAAAGACAAATTCAGAAAAAATGGGTTTTCGGAAAAAATATATTTTCAGAGAAATTGGATTTTCGGAAAAAGAAGGTTTTCAGAAAAAAGCTTTTTCGGAATAATAAACTCTTCGGAATAATAGGTTTTTCGAAAAAAGATGGTTTTCAGAAAAATGATGAATTCAGAGAAAGGATTATTTCGGAATAATTGCAATTTCAGATAAAGGGACGAATTCAGATATTTAAAACCCTTTTCCGAAATTATTGAAACAAAGATACATAGAACAGTTAAATCGAAACTTAATAGATAAGCTACCAATAAGAACGAATCAAAAAAAAGCAAATAACCAAAACTTTAACCAAATAAGTTTTAAGAAGAACTAAATAAGCCATAAATTAAAACTATAAAAACACTAATTAATCAAAACATTTAAAATCAACTAATAAGCAATCCTATTAATCTATCCAAACAACTTAATCAAAAATAAGCCAAACACTAGAAGATGAAATACCACAATAAGCTCAAAACATCCACCACAACAAAACTAAAAGATCAATCACATGAACAAATCAATCACATAATCAAAGAGAGGAGATTAACTACATGATTATCAAGATTAAGAAAAAGATTAAGAAAAAGATTAACAAATGTAGAATGAGAATTAAGAAAATAAGCTTGATTGATTAAAGATTAATGTAAAAAGATTACAAGATTAATGGAAAGATTAACAAGTTTGAAAGAAAAAATAGAGAGAAAAATAGAAAAAACTTCAAAATTAAACTACACCTATTAAAAAACTAAAACACCTAACCACCCTCCTAATGACATATTAGGAGGGTATTTATTAGAGGTGGGTAGATTACATGCTTAAGCTATCTAATTTATTTCTTCTCGTCTCGACTCGACATAATTTCTTTGTCTTTCTTGACGTCGTCTCTGGATTTGTTGATATAAGTTGCACTTGTCTTATAATTTTCTTCTAAAATTAGACTTGAGTTCTTCGACTTCATTAAACTTCCGTCTTTAGACTTTTTCTTCGATAAATCTTCAGAATTGGCCTTGGACTTCCGTTCTTTTTGCATTCTCGATCTTTTGACTTCGTCTTTAGTCTTTTTCTTCGATAAAAGCCCATGATAGCCCATGTTTTCTTCCTTTTGCATCTTTTGGTCCTAAAACACAATAAAAACACAAACCACGCATAATTCCGACTTTTACGACATAAAATACACGTTTTGGTCTTGTTATTATTGGAAATAAGTGGTAAAAGGATAAGTGTTTTCACACTTATTAAATCCCCTACACTTGACCATTGCAATGTCCTCATGCAATGCACTAATTTCAAAGCACGGTTTACATTTTTCATCATAGATAACCCACCTTGGCCTTTATTAAATACTAAACACTAAGAAAACTTAAAAGAACAAAATAAGTAAGAATCAAAGACTTACATTGGGGTTTTAGGATGTCATGAATATTCATAATTCTCAAGTTTCACGCTCCCCATACCAGGCTTAAAAACGAGATCATTGTTATTATAAGTTAGCAAACTAACACGAACTCATGTGTCCCAATTATTCACTTAGACTCCCTTATTCCTAGGTGTATCTCTTATATTTTAATAATGTCTTGAATGATCACGAGGATGCACTGTTTGACTTATTTCGATAGTTATTTAGGCCGAAAACAAAGTAGGACGATTTAATCAATAGTTAGCTAAAGGACAAAATCTTTTAAAACTGCTTCTCGGGACCTTTCAAAGTTCATATCTTGGCATAACTCGTTTCACGATTTGAGACCTTTCTCGGACCGATATTTGGCAGCGACTTCATACTTCAAATCTTTGAGAGACGTTCTTGAAATTATGGTCTTCTCTTCATAATAGGAATTTCTTCACTTGAAGTTTTGAGAGATTCTTCATATTTGGACCACGACTTCTTCATTTTTCTCCAATCTTTATTTTGGACTTTGATATACAACGATCCGCCTCCTTTTAGGACTTGGATCTATTTATCCTCATACCTTGTTAGGGTCTTTTCGGATAGACTTCTCCATGATCTTTAGGGGAGTATTTGCTTTTCGTCGTGTGTCTCGATCCTTCATATTGATTTTCGGTAAATGATTCTTCACATCGCTTTTGGATCTTTAGCAGCAAAATGTAGCCCTCACGCCTTGTTAGGACCTTTTTGGACTCGCCAATCTTCGCATCCCGCTTCAATAAGTTATGCCTTGGCTATGAACTCTAATTAATACCGAGCAACTTTTAAACGATCTTGTGCTAGAAGCTAAGTAACTTTTCAAATCGTACAACCTTATTTATTGCAGATAAATTTATTAGCAAGCGATGGGAGAATAGGTTTATAATCAACTCACATAAATTCACGAAAGAATACCAAACTTATAATTGACTCTATCATCTCTCGTTCTCCACAATTTAAAATCTCAAGGAATGAGAGTCGTGGATGCTTAGCCAATTAAATCACAGTTTTGGGTTTTCGAGTCATCTATAGGATCTTGCAAATTCTTAGACTTTTTCAAGTTTAGAAATCGCATTTTAAAGTTCCCTTGATAAACGACTCTCTAGGATCAATTATAGGAACTTGCGAAAAGTTCTAGTTCTTAACCCGTGAGAGTTAAGACTTTCACGTTTTAAAGTTCCCTACATAAAAGCCTAGCAAAAATTGACTTAAACACGTTAAGGATACTAGCTAGAGTAAACTTAGATAAGTAAACTCGGGTTGAGTCAAAATATTCACGACTTTGAAAAATTTAATACCACTTTATTGAAAATTTATTCTAGCAAGGAAAGAAAATAATCATAACAAAGGAAAATACAACTATACAACTTGGCCAAAATAGATAAAAAATTTGAAAAATGTCGAAAAATCAAATTTTCCGGTTAAAATGAGGACAAATTCATGGAAAAGACCACTTACTTCGATAGAAGTCCCCCCTACACTTGATATAAACATTGTCCTCAATGTTTAAGCATATGGGAGTAAACTCCCCTACACTTAGGGTATTGTGCACGTTGTTTAAATGTTACTAAGGACAACTATAGTGATTTCAATGTGAACATATAAGATATGAAATATTGAATCACGATGGTTTTAGGATAGAACCGGGAAGACGGGAACACGGGATCACGATTCGTCAAAAGTCATCTAGAATGGATCTTTGAAGCTTTAATCCTTGCACAAAAGAAGAAACAAGACAACAAACCCATACGGGGCTCCCCCTACACTTATTATGAAAAATGGTAAAGGAAAGATCACGGGTTGCCTCTCGAGAAGCGCTTGTTTTTGTTCACCGAGTCACGAGCCTGACTCGACCCAAAACTAGTTCACGGGAAACGTGGTGAGGGATGGAATCATCTCATGAGAGATGTCCTCACCAAAGTACAACTTCACACGCTAGCCATTCACATTAAAATTGGGCCCATTTGGCTGAGAAAGCTCAATGGTGCCATATGGGAAGACATTGGCGACGGTGAATGGACCAGACCAGCAGCTCTTCAACTTGCCCGAGAAGATCTTCAACCGAGAGTTAAAAAGTAATACTTGATCACCAACGTGGAACTCTCGGTTCTTAATCCTTGCATCATGGATGATCTTGGTCTTCTCCTTGTAGATCAGTGAGTTCTCGTAAGCTTCATTCCTCAGTTCAATAAGCTCGTTGAGTTGAATCTTGCGAAGATCACCGGCTTTGTTGATGTCGAAGTTACCCCACTTCAAGCCCCAGTATGCCTTATGTTCCAGCTCGATAGGGAGGTGGCATGCTTTCCCGTCCACAAGACGATAAGGTGTACAACCGATCGGGGTCTTATAAGCAGTACGGAAAGCCCACAAAGCATCATCTAACTTATCGGCCCAAGAGGCACGATGCTCTCCCACAGTACGTTCCAGAATTCGCTTCAATCCACGGTTGGAAATCTCGGCTTGACCATTGGTTTGGGGATGATAGGCGGTGGAAAGACGGTGATTGACACCATACTTAGCCATGACTCTTGCAACTTGATCGTTGTAAAAATGAGTCCCGCAGTCACTGAAGATAGCACGAGGAACACCGAATCGAGCAAAAAGATGCTTCAAAAAGTTCACAACCACCCTCGCATCGTTAGTAGGGAGAGCCTTAGCTTCAACCCATTTGGATACGTAGTCAACGGCTACGAGGATGTACTTGTTCCCTTTAGATGATGGAAATGGCCCCATAAAGTCGATGCCCCATACATCAAAGATTTCACATTCTTGTATGAAATTTTGAGGCATCTCATCGTTATGTGTGATCTTGCCTTGTCTTTGACAAGCATCACAATGTTTAACCATGTCGTGGGCGTCACGATAAATGGTGGGCCAATAAAATCCAGAGTCGAATACTTTCTTCTCGGTGTAATTGGGACCAAAGTGACCACCGGTGGGTCCTTTATGGCAAGCATCAAGGATTTGTACCACTTCCGGCCCATCAACACATCGACGAATAATCAGATCAGCACATTATTTGAAAAGGTAAGGGTCGTCCCAGAAATAATGTTCAATATCTTTAAAGAACTTTTTCTTTTGTTGGGACGTTAACCCTTCCTTGAGAATTCCACCCGCTAAGTAGTTTGTAATGTCCGTAAACCACAGGGTGTCATCAAGATTGGAGTTGATAGACATTAAGGCCTCAAGGGGAAAAGAGTCATTGATCTCTTGATTCGGATGATCCCATTGATAAGGATCCTCAAGTCTACTTAGATGATCCGCGGCTAGGTTTTCGGCACCCTTCTTGTCACGAATTTCGATTTTAAATTCTTGAAGGAGCAAAACCTAACGAAGAAGTCTTGGCTTAGAATCATGCTTAGTCAACAAGTACTTCAATGCGGAATGATCGGTATACACGATGGTGGTAGAATGGACAAGATAGGGGCAGAATTTTTCAAAAGCATACACTACAGCTAAAAGCTCTTTTTCGGTAGTGGTATAATGCAATTGAGCCCCCGTCGTTGTCTTGCTAGCATAGTGGATTGGTTGGAAGTGTTTGTTCACTCTTTGGCCCAAAACCGCTCCAATAGCAAAGTCGCTAGCATCACACATCAACTCAAAAGGTAGATCCCAATTAGGGGTAACCAAGACCGGTGCCTTAGTTAGCTTATCCTTAAGAAGATTGAAGGATTCAAGACACTCTTTGGAAAAGATGAAAGGAGTATCTTTTTCCAAAGAGGTGGGTCATCGGGCGAGCGATTTTAGAAAAATCTTGAATGAATCGACGATAGAAGCCGCATGACCAAGGAAACTTCTCACACCCTTCACGGTTTAAGGTGGAGGTAATTTGGCTATGACATCCACTTTAGCACGGTCAACTTCAAGACCGGCTTTAGAGATTTTATGTCCAAGCACAATGCCTTCTTTACCATGAAATGGCATTTTTCCCAATTTAGAACAAGGCGAGTGTCTTCGTACCGCTTAAGCATACGTTCTAAATTTGCAAGGCAATGAGAGAAATAATCACCATAAACCGAGAAATCATCCATGAAGACTTCCATAGTTTCTTCAACCATGTCATGGAAGATAGCCATCATACACCTTTGGAATGTCCCAGGAGCATTGCATAAGCCGAAAGGCATTCTTTTATAAGAAAATGTTCCGTAAGGACAAGTGAATGTGGTTTTCTCTTGGTCGTTGGGATCGATGGGAACTTGAAAATACCCAGAGAAACCGTCTAAAAAGCAGTAATAGTCATTACCCGCTAGACGTTCAATCATTTGGTCCATGAAAGGAAGGGAAAATGATCCTTTCTCGTAGCATCATTGAGTTCTTCGATCGTCTATACAAACTCTCCACCCTGTAACGAGACGAGTAGGAATCAACTCGTTGTTTTCATTGGGCACAACGGTGATTCCGCCTTTCTAGGCACACAATGGACGGGACTAACCATGGTGAATCCGAGATAGGATAGATCATTCCCGCATCAAGTAGTTTGATAACCTCTTTTTTGATAACGTCATGGATCTTAGGATTCACCCTTCTTTGGCTTTGAATAGTGGTTTAAAGTCGTCCTCCATGAGAATTTTATGTGTGCAAAAGTGAGGATCAATTCCACGAATATCGGAGATCTTCCAAGCAATAGCTTTCTTGTGATTCTTTAACACGGCGATAAGTCGGGATTTTTCTTCTCTTTCAAGTCCTTAGCGATGATGACGGGTGACTTTTTGTTGTCTTCAAGGAAAACATACTTGAGATGAGATGGTAGGTCCTTAAGTTCTAAATCCGGAGGATTTTCAATGGAAGGCGTAGTCAAATTCGGTTCATCGATAGAGATATCTTTAGGAGATGGTGGAGAAATATGGTCCTCATTGAGAAGTTTCTCAATGGTACAAATGTCTTAATCCCATTTGGAGGGAGAATCGTCATATTGCAAGTCCACATCTCCCAAAGTTGCTTCAAATTCTTTCAAGATGAAATCACTTTCTCCAAATGGAGTTAGTGATAGAGAAGTAGAGGCAACGGTCTCAACAGTGGGTAGAGAAGAAGAACCACTTTTACAAGCGTCTTTGAAATGTTCTTCACAAGCCTCATCAAGAACGTCAATGAAATTAACACTCTCGTTTTCAGAAGGCTGCTTAGAAAGTTTACCCATGTTGAAGACGATTTTATCGTCACCAACTCTCATGATTAATTCGCCCGCGGCTACATCAATGAGAGTGCGACCGGTCCTCAAGAATGGATGTCCAATGATTAATGGAACACGGACGTCCATCTCGTAGTCAACGACAACAAAATCCACCGGAAAGGTGAATTTGTCGACGCCGACGAAGACATCTTCGGCTATCCTCACTGGATAAGCAACCGTACGGTTAGCTAATTCCGAAGTCATTCGTGTGGGGACTAGCTCGGGTAGAGACAATTGTTTCCAAACGCTTAAAGGCATTAAGTTTATACTAGCACCTAGATCGGCTAGGGCCATACAATTATCTACCCCAGGGAAGTTGCAAGGAATCAAGAAACGACCCGGATCACCAAGTTTGGTTGGTAATTTCCTTAAGAGCACTGCGGAGCAATTCTCATTAAGTTGGGTCTGAGCAATATCGAGAAGTTTCTCCTTATCACTGAGAAGATCTTTAAACATTTTAGCATATTTCGGCATGTGAGCGAGAGCCTCAGCAAAGGAGATATTGAAATTCAGTTGTTTAAACAATTTGAGAATGTTAGAAACCTGAATATCATCCTTGTTCTTCAATTTCTCTTTCCTCAACCTCGAAGGATAAGGTATATTGGGTTGAGATGAAGGCTTTGGTATAGAATTTGCACTCACATCCTTGGGTGGTGGAGGGGTAGAAGTAGAAGGTGGTGGAATTGGAGAAGTAGAAGTTGGAGGAATAGAAGGTGGAGGATTTGGAGAAGGAGACTCGTTTTCCTTTCTCACAATCACCGGTGTAGGTGTAGGAATCTCGGGTTCCTTTACACCTTTTCCACTTCGAGTGGTGATTGCTTTCATCTCCCCTCTTGGATTAGCAACGGTGTTACTCGGAAGAGAACCCGATCCAGAGGCTTGATTACTTGGGAAGAAACTAGCCATCATGTTTCTTAAGTCATTCGTTTGAATTGCCAAAGTGTTTCGCATATCAGCTCGAAGATCATTCCCTTGCTTCACCATATCTGCTTTCAAGTTGAGCATTTCCCGCTGAAGATTTTGCACTATTGCATGATTAGTCCACATGTAAGTTTCAACATCTTGGTGTAATGCGGTGGGTTCGTTGGGAGGAGCATTGTAGGCGGGTGGTTGATAAGCAGGTCACTGGTAAACTTGGTTGTTTCTTTGAGGTGGATATGGGTTTCTTTGGTTTTGATATTGATTTGGAGCACGAGGTTGGTTTTGATTGTTGCGATTGAGGTTGTTTGGGTTTTGTGGGGGAAAACCAGGTGGTGAAAGAAAGTTTTTTTAGCGATAGCTGAGCAAATTGCGGTCACCTTGAGGACGTGCTTGATAACCTCCCGTGGAATAGTTACCGTTGGCGGCATACACATTTTTCGGATTGTCGTGAGTTGAAGGACAATCGGTGTATGAGTGAGATCCCCCGCATATATCACATGATTGAGTCAAAGCACTAGCTTGAGCAGTGATAGCTTTGGTATTATTGGCGGCTTGGAGAGCAAGTGATTCAACAAGCGAAGTAAGCTTATCAATTCTCTTGTCGCTCTCATTAGTGCTAGCACTAGCCACATTGGTCCGAACACTCTTGGTTTGCACTCTAGACTTGTTCTCAATAATATCCCAAGCGACATTAGAAGACTTAACCAAAAGATTACCCCCTGAGGCACTATTTAGTGAATCTTGGTCATTCATGCTTAAAACATTGTAAAAAGAATTAATTTGGTGCACTTTGGTAAAACCATGTTGTGGGCACTTTCTTAAAAGTTCTTTAAAACGGTCCCAAGATTCACTAAAAGTCTCATCGTACTTTTGTTCAAAAGTAATGATTTCATTCCGCAAAGCGGTAGTACGAGAGGGTGGGAAAAAGTAGTTTATGAATTTGGTCTCTAAGTCCGTCCACGTAAGAATACTTTGTGGTGGTTCCTTATCAAGCCAATGTCGGGCTTGTCCCTCTAAGAAGAAAGGAAAAAGTTGCAAGCGAATTACCTCTTGTGAAACCCCATTATACTTAACCGTATTAGTGAGTTGAAGAAACCTCTTAATATGGTCATGAGGATCATCAATTAAACGCCCCAAGAATGGTTGAGTAGAGACCATTTGAATGAAGCCGGATTTGAGCTCAAAGTTGTTGGCTCCAATCGCGGGTATGACAATAGCATCGTGGTTGCCCTCTACATGTGCTTGCAAAAGTTCAATCATCGGACGATTGTCCGGTAGAGGTTCATTGTTGTCATTATTCATGTTGGGTTGAGGTGGATTATTATTATTGTTGTGTACACCGGCCATGTCTAAGTTATCGATAATCTCAGGCTCGGGATAAGACGTTGATCGAGTGCGCATACACCTGCAAAACAAATAACAAAGCATAAATATTTTTGGTTTTTTTATGTTTTTTTAATTTTTTTTGTATTTTTTAAAATTTTTATATTTTTTAGGATTTTTGAAAATTTTAAAGCAAGGAAAATAACGTTCAAAGATGAACGGATCCCAGAATCCAACGCGTCTCTCACTTAAAACCTTTAATCTTAACGAAAAGATCCGGCAGCGGCGCCATTTAATACAAAGCTTTTGGCTAAGTATAAAAATATTATCGTCCGATCTCTTCGAATTGATTATTGGTAGAAAGTGCGACTCAATTGTTCTTGGTGGGAAATAAAAAGGTTTGGTTATCTATTCTACTAAAAGTAAAAATGTCGTTGAAAACTTGAAAATTTAATCTAAGATAAAACAAGTTAAAATAATGCTAAGTAAAAAGGCAGGAAAAATTAAAAGTTGGAAAATAAAAACAATTCAGAAAATTAAAAACTTAACTAAGTATGAAACAAGATAATTGAAATTTCAGGAAAATTGACATCTTCGGAATAATGACGAATTCAAAAAAATGGTTTCTTCGGAATAACAAGATTTTCAGAAAACTGGGAATTTCGGAAAAAAATATCTTCGGAATAACAGCCTTTTCGGAAAAAGGGATTCTTCCGAAAAATGACAATTTCAGAAAAAGAGTAATTTCGGAAAAACAAGCTTTTCAGAAAAAGTAGTATCTTCGGAATAAGGTAGTTTTCAGAGAAAAAGGTTTTTTCGGAAAAGAAAGGATTTCAGAAAAATGATGAATTTCGGAATAATACACTTTTCAGAATAATGGGCTTTTTCGGAATAACTATCTTTTTCAGTAAAATGGGTTTCTTCGGAAAAACAAAGTTTTCAGTGAAATTTTGTTTTTCGGAAAGTAGAATTTTCGGAATAATGACTTTTCAGAATAATTAGCTTTTTGGAATATAGACAAATTCAGAAAAAATGGGTTTTCAGAAAAAAGAGATTTTCAGAGAAATTGGATTTTCGGAAAAAGAAGGTTTTCAGAAAAGAAAGCTTTTTCGGAATAATAAACTCTTCGGAATAATAGGTTTTTCGGAAAAAGATGGTTTTCAGAAAAATGATGAATTCAGAGAAAGGATTATTTCGGAATAATTGCAATTTCAGAGAAAGGGACGAATTCAGAGATTTAAAACCCTTTTCCGAAATTGTTGAAACACAGATACATAGAACAGTTAAGTCGAAACTTAATAGATAAGCTACCAATAAGCACGAATAAAAAAAAGCAATTAACCAAAACATTAACCAAATAAGTTTTAAGAAGAACTAAATAAGCCACAGATTAAAACTATAAAAACACTAATTAATCAAAACATTTAAAATCAACTAATAAGCAATCCTATTAATCTATCCAAACAACTTAATCAAAAATAAGCCAAACACTAGAAGATGAAATAACACAATAAGCTCAAAACATCCATCACAACAAAACTAAAAGATCAATCACATGAACAAATCAATCACATAATCAAAGAGATGAGATTAACTACATGATTATCAAGATTAAGAAAAAGATTAAGAAAGGTAGAATGAGAATTAAGAAAATAAGCTTGATTGATTAAAGATTAATGTAAAAAGATTACAAGATTAATGGAAAGATTAACAAGTTTGAAAGAAAAACTAGAGAGAAAAAAAAAAACTTCAAAATTAAACTACACCTATTAAAAAACTAAAACACCTAACCACCCTCCTAATGACATATTAGGAGGGTATTTATAGGAGGTGGGGAGATTACATGCTTAAGCTATCTAATTTATTTCTTCTCGTCTCGACTCGACTTAATTTCTTTGTCTTTCTTGACGTCGTGTCGGAATTTGTCAATATAAGTTGAACTTGTCTTATAATTTTCTTCTAAAATTAGACTTGAGTTCTTCGACTTCATTAAACTTCCGTCTTTAGACTTTTTCTTCGATAAATCTTCAGAATTGGACTTGGACATCCGTTCTTTTTGCATTCTCGATCTTTTGACTTCGTCTTTAGTGTTCGATAAAAGCCCGTGATAGCCCATATTTTCTTCCTTTTGCATCTTTTGGTCCTAAAACATAATAAAAACACAAACCACGCATAATTCCGACTTTTACGACATAAAATACACGTTTTGGTCTTGTTATTATTGGAAATAAGTGGTAAAAGGATAAGTGTTTTCACACTTATTAGGACTTCACAAGAAGATTAAAGAACGGAATCTGGTTGTTTCAATATCCTATTCACAATCCAATAATTCAATTAATCAATTACTCACTCATTTTAAAATACCTAAATTTCTGGATATTAGAAGAACCCTAGATGACGTGGCGGTTGATGACTGGATTTGCCTCGTGTTTGACTTCAACAACTTTCTCTCCTACACCTAAATCCCACTCTAGTTCCTCTATATATAGCCCTCACAACTCTCACTTCACAGTTGGTTAGAGTAGGTGTTTTTACACATAATTAGGAGATGTAATTTTCAGTCATCTAGTTAGAGTAGGAGTAGAATAATTCGAGTTATCATATTGTTAGAACTCTGTTTTCAATTGAAATATGTTAGATGTTTGTTAAACCAGTTGTAACCTTCCGTTTTCACCATTATAAAAGTCAAGTTTTTCATCTTAAACTCTATTCTCTGTTCTTAGATGATATTCTATTCATAAGCTTGTAATTAGCTTATTAATTGTTTAAAATCATCCAATGAGCTGTTCTTTTTTATTTTCTTACTCAATGAGTTGTAGTTTGTTAGAGATTTGTTAATTCTGTTATGTATAAATCTTAGTTCTGCCATTAATGAGCTCTGTTTTCAAGCTTTCATATCTTCTTGTTTCTACATCTGTTTTCATAGTCGTTGAAGCTTTCATTGTGTCAAAAAAATTATGTACACAACATCTAGTTCTACTGTTAAAAGCTTTTATCTTAGTTCAGTTTATAAGTTTGAAAAAGCTTACGAGATTTACTATTCTGGATGATCTGATCTTATATGAAGTAATTGAAGTTTTTTTTCACGTTTAAGAATTCAGTGCATCGAGGAAGTGTATCAGTAAAGTTTCTTAGAAGATTTTTAGTTCAATTAGCTTTGGAGTATAGTTCGAGTTGGTTGCTAATTCTGCCTTCAGCATTTCTTAAAGTCAGCAGTTAGTTTGTATACTACAATATACCGTTCAGTTAGTTTGATAGATCTTTGTTATAACGTTTTGTTCAAGACTTTTCGGTTAATCCATGTTTTCACCATATTGTTTATAAGCTCAATTTGAGTTTATGAGTTAAGTTTTTATTTTCGTTACTCTAACCCGCCAGTGCAGGTTCATTGATTAATATACCACAAAAGATTATTTGAAGTTGTTGTATAGACGAGCCTTTACAGCTGTCTTCATTGGTTTACAATTTCAACAGATGTTCAGTTCAACAATCAGAAATTATAGCTGGTGATCGAAAAGGTAGCTCAGCGCTAACCTTCGCCATCAACGTTTTAGCCTCGGATGAGAGGTAATACTTGTTTCATTAAGTGTAATCTGATTAGAGGTAAGGGTAGGATAATTTTACATGTGAATTGCTTTATTTGTCGTGCTATATAATACATGCTTCCTGTTTTAGTTTTCTACATAGTTTCAGTGAGTAACTTCTTATGATTTCTACTCATTCTGATATGGTGTGTTTGGCATTCGTTTGTACTACTTGATCTTTCATTTTTAGGAGTGTACTATGATTTTACTGTATTTGATTTGACTAGTTGAGAAAACAAGTCTATAGAATAACACCAGGTTAAGTAGACAGTTTGTAGTTCAAAGTTAGTAAATACTAGCAACTTTGATATCGCAACTTGTAGAATTATTGATCAAGTAGCATAGATTTGCCAATCATAGAATCTGTTAGTAGATTCATTTTGTTTAAACTCGACACCTTTACAATTTAGATTAATCAAATGTTGTAGATCATCTCGCATTAGCAGAAGAGATGCTAAGATTTTGAATTGATTTAGGCAGTGTAGGTACTTTGTATTTGCTCAATATCTAGTTTAGCTTGATTTGTTTGTAGGTAATGCATAGCGTAGCTCAGAAGGATAGCTTATAGTAATGTTCTTAGTCTTTCTAGTGACTGTTTTATTAAAGTATTTATGACTCTTGTTTTTACCTACCTAAACTTTTATAGTATAGCAATGTTTCTACCTTAAATAAACTGGAAGAAGTAATTTCCACAAAACATATAGAATAGCAACGACAAATGTTAGTTAGTTTCGTTTTAAGTTCTTTATTGGAAATTTTTTTGGGCTTTAGCAGATGATGGGCCAGATTCATTTGGGCCACTAGTAGGAATTAGCATAAACGTTAGTGTAGAATCAGATTAGTGAAACTATATTGGAAATAGCCAATTAGAGTAGACCTAATAATTGGTTTAGCCCGATTTATTTTAGCCTATTAGGCCTGTAGCATTTTTTGAATATTATATTCATATTTTTCATCGTTTTATGTGCATTTATAGTTTACGTTTTATATTTTGTAAAATTTTGTATTTTGTTGAATAATTGTGGTACTTGCTAAATGTTTTAGTGTAATAAGTATACGTAGTATAAATACTATTTTACATTTTTAGGTGCTTTGTTTATCAAGTAGTTAATAATGCCAAACAAGCTATTAATACCAAGAACGATTAAGTCTTGCTTGAAAACGTTAAATCAGTTCGATTAGATACCGAGAAAAACGAACTACAAAAAAAACATTAAGGGGTTATCCACCCAACACCTCTAGATCTCAAATTAAACGTTTTTAATCATAATCCAACTCCCAAAACCCATCTCACTACCCTCACATGGGTTGTGGACCCATCCCCTGCACCAATAACCCTCATTTTAGCAAAGAATCAAACATTGCACAGATGAATCAATGACTCATCAACTAAACTTGTTGGCGACTCTTATTTGGACGTCTGAGATTCATTGAAAACAGTTGTACAACAACAGTGCTTCACATGGGTGACTTTTTTATCCCAAACTTAGATCGATTTAGCTTTGTATTATCGAGATTAGATCAAGAATAATACGTATAGAAATTTTGTATTGACAATAAACTAAGTACTATGTGAAATTAATACTTAGAACAAAGAACACAAACGATTACCAATCTTTCAATTTCGATTGATAATGACAAGGATATTGAAAAGCTTACATACAATGAACCCTAGGGCCTCCTTTTATAGGTTAAGGAGCCTTGAACAAAAGCTATGTATCAACTATTCTAGGAAGAGATAAATATAGAAAATATAATATTTGAACATATCTTCCTAATTAAAACAAAACGTGTTGGATTCTATAGCTGATGCAATCTTTCGGTGGTTGAGATTCTTCTTGTCAGCATCTTGTTGTCAGGGGTTTCTTTTCCGTTGTCAGCGTCTAGAATCCACTTTGTCAGTGGCTAAGGACTTGGTTAATTTAATTCCCAACAATCCTCCCCTAAAATTGATATTTATACTAACTATCAAGTTTCTGAATAAAATAAAAGTATACAGAGAGGATTCTTATAAACATACTTAATCCCGAATTTGAGAATGAATAAACCTTAGAAAATCAACACTCAAATCATTGCTGAAGTCCACTTTGAGCTTGGTGCAAACCATCTTCTTCAATACTTCTTTTGTTAGTGGATAAACCTTGTCCACCAACAAATATTGTGACAATCCGTCAATATATGGTCGATATTTAATTCTCAAGTATTATTTAAAATCATTATCTTAATGTTATATTATGAACTCACTCATTTATGGGAAGAAATTTCGGTTTACATCTTGAAGTAGCATCGACTACGTCTAAACCGGAGGACTCTACGTTACGTGCTTACGTTTACATACACCGTTTTTGGTGACAGTCCGACATTTCAGGATATAAATTTATTCTTGAATATTATTTTTGAATTTTATTCTGTGTTGGTTTATAAACCCACAAATTTACGAGAAGAAATTAGGAGTTACGTGAATAATTTAACGTCCTTTACGACTAAACCTGAAACCCTAGGTTTACGTATTTACGTTCTTGAACTCCGTTGTTATGAGACAATTTTTATTAGATTCGTAAAGCGACCCGAGGGCACGCAGATCGAGAAAACTAGAATCGAGGAATACCCGTAAATAAATGAGGATGAGACAGGATAACTCTTGTCCCATCCCCACTATATAAAATGGCAAGCTTCACCAATACACTTTGAGGTGTCAACCTTATATCAAAACTAAGACACTTGTCTTAGTTTTGCACCAAACCACTTATACAACATAAAACAACTATCATAAACTAGCTACTCACTTTTCTACATGCAAAACAACTCAACTCTCTCTTTTCTCTCTTTATGTTGCCGTCCAACATCACCATAAACACCACCACATGATCAAAATTCAACCATGAAACTTGTGTTAAACTTACACAAGATGAAAGCCTTTTGAATTTATGAAGATTGGAGGTGATATTAACAACTAAAAAGGAGATTTCATGAACATCAAGGGATGATTTTTGAAGGAGTTTAGCTGCTTGGATATTTCCAAAAGAAGGGTCTTGCTAAAGTTGAAGATTTGGTAACAAGGACCAAGCCTTGTTCATCAAAATCTCATCTTTTCATCATCTTGATTGGTATAGGGATCAATATCTTCCTATCATCTTGTTATTTTGTAAATGTAATTATGTATCTTCCCTTCTAAATGTATATGTATATGATGATATATGATGATCAAAGTATTATGTGGGGATCTTGTGTTGATAAATTTTGTTAAAAAGATTAAAAACTACATGTAAAGATGTTGAAATCATAACTAAAATTGTAGACTATATAAAACAGTAAAAAACCATATGATAACTTGTTAAAATGCCTTGGATTATTTAATATATAGTAAGGTATATGACTTTTACATATGTGAGAGTTGGCCACTCAATGGAATCCATAAAATGAGTAAGATATGATCAAAACATTATTAAGGTTCAAATCTGTATAGACTGTTTTGGACGAATTATTGAAGACACAATGAGCAGTAGCTATGTAACACCCCATTTTGATAATGGAATGTCACGCGTAATTATGGCGTGTCATCAAAGCATACAAGGATAAATGTCTAAAACATTACATGACTGATACAAGGGATTTTGTATGTAAAAAAATTAAAGTTTGTTGTTCCAGTCTCTTCGAATTGATAAATGAGTTAACTATGTGACTCAGCTGTCTTTTGGTGGGAAATAAAGGTTTGTCGTTGTAGTATATTTAAAATAAAAGTGCAAAACTTAAAAGTAAATGACGTTAAATTTAAATCTAAGTCTAATTTAAAATAAAAGGCAAGTAATTAAAGCGTGACAAAAAGTAAATGACATTTAAAGTAAATAACGCAAACTTAAATCTATCTAAGGCAAACTTAAAACGCAACTAAAACTTAAATTAAGGCAAGGCTAAAATAAATCTAAGGCAAATAAAGTTAAAGTGCGACTAAGGAAAAAGGCGGGAAAAATAAAGCTTGAGAATTAAAAATTAAAAACAGAAACTAAAAAGAACCTGAAAACTGCTCATCCGGAATAATCCTTCGTTCTGAATAATCACTCATCCGGAATGTCACCTTCGTTCGGAATGATTCTTCTTCACTCGGAATATTAACCAAAACCCTTGATCCGGAATAAATTCTTTATCCGGAATATGTCACTTATCCGGAATAAAGTCTTGATTCGGAATACTTAAGCTTGATCTGGAATGTTGCTGATCCGGAATATTTTGAATCCCCTTGATCCGGAATGTTGCCTTGACTCGGAATATATTCCGAATGAGTCCCTTGATCCGGAATAATTAATTATTCCGAATAAAACTCCTTGATCCGGAATATTTGGTATTCCGAATAAAAGGTTTGATCCGGAATGTTAAATTATTCCGAATAAACAAGACTGATCCGGAATGTCTCTTTGATTCGAAATGTAGAATATTCCGAATGAACCAACCCTAAAATCCTTCACTCGGAATGTTGGATATTCCGGATGAACACTTTGGCTAAACCTTTGATCCGGAATGTTTGGTTGATTCGGAATGAGAGGCTGATCCGGAATGTGTCACTTATTCCGGATGAACGCCCTTGATCCGGAACTTTTTCAACAAACACCTTCACTCGGAATATCTGGGCTTTGATCCGGAATGTACCTGGGTATCAGTAACAACAGCGAAGAACAAGGAACAAGGAAAAAGCTACGGATCTAAACAAATATAATCAAAATTAACCAAGACATTAAATCAAACTAATCATTAAACATTTACTAATCATAAACAAACAATCCAAAACAATCAAACTAACAAAACTAATCAAAATAATCAAAACCCACTTTAATTAAATCAATAAAAATCAAAAACATGAACGTAAACAATAAAGCATGAAGATTAAGATCAAATAAAGAAAGGTAGATAGGAGATCAAACAATAAAAGTAAAGATTGACAAGAATTAAAAGAAAACTTGCTTGAAATTAAAGGTATTTAAGGTGCAAGACAAGTATTTAAATTTGACAATTAAGTAAATGACATGTATTTAAATGTGCAAGGAAGATAAAATGGAAGAACTAGTGTCACTCTAGCTAACAAGAAAAATGTAAATCCTAATTGCCTATTTATAGGAGAGATTAGGGAGGTGCTTAGGAAGCTTCCTCCCTTCCTTCTTTTTTCCTTAATCGCAAGACTAAGTCCTTAATCTTCTTTAATCTTTTGACTTTAAGACTTTGTCTCGGGATGTCTACTCTCGTCTTGTGATTTCTTCAATAAATAAGACTTGAGTTCTTCGGCTTTTAGTAAACTTCCGTCTTTTGACTTTTTCTTCGATAAATCTGCAGAATTGGTCTTGGACTTGTTGGGAATAAATTAAGGCCAGATTACTTGAACGCTGACAAGAACAATTCAAGCGTTGACAAGAACAAAACAAGCGCTGACAGCTCAAGCGTTGACAAGTTAAGGTCAAGCGTTGACACATTGAAGACAAGCACTGATGGAAGATATAATCTACATGTTTATTATATTCTAGAATACTTCTAGTAAGGATAGAAACGACAATGTATTTTCTATATTTATCTTTACCTTGAATAGTTGATATGTAGATTTTTGTACAAGGCTTGTTGTATCTATAAAAGAAGGCCTTTAGGTTAATGTTCAATATCAAGTTTTATATAAGTTTTCATTCGTAAACATCTTTCATTGTAAGCAAGTTCGACATTCATAATCAACGTGAAAGTTTGTTTACATCTTGTGTGTTCTTGTTTAAGTGTTAAATTCCGCATAACACTTAGATTCATAAAGCATATACAAAGGTTTCTCTACGTGTATTACTTGATCTAATCTCGTATACACAAAGCTAATCGATCTAAGTTTGGGATCAACAAGTGGTATCAGAGCCAGGTTGAGGAACTTTTGATCTTTAAAAGAACACCATACACGAACACCAGAACCCTAAAAACACCAAAACCCTAATTTTCTCAGATACCCTAACAACACCATGTCTAAAGCAATAACCTCCTCCTCCTCAGCCTTACCAAACATCAAGATTCCCATGCTTGATGCAACCAACTTTGACTTATGGAAGTTCAACTTTGAACAATATTTGGGGATCTATGACTACACACTCTGGGAGATTATTGAATATGGAAACTCATTCAATAAGGCTCAAAAGATTCTTGATGCCATTAGTCAAAGAACAGCTGTTGAAGGATGCCCTGAAGAGGATAAGAAAGAAAAACCTGGAGATGGTAGAGCTGTAGCTGTTGAAGATATTGCAAAGAAAAGGGTTGACATGAAAGCCCTAAATATTCTGAAAGTCTCTTTGGGACAAGAAAACCAGCACAAATATAGAGGCTATGAATCTGCTAAGGATCTTTGGGAAGCTCTTGAAGTTGCATATGGTGGAAATGCAGACACTAAGGAAGAAAAGAAAAAGCAACTTCTGCATGATTATGCTGTCTTCAAAGCTCAACCCAATGAGAAACTGAGTAGTGTGAGAAGCAGATTGCTTGACATCACAAGCAAGTTGTCCTTCATGGGGACACAAGTTGGTGATGTTGACACCAATGCTACCTTTCTTAAAAGTCTTGGTGAGGCATGGAAGATTGAGGCAAGATCTATTCTTGCCAATAATACTTACAAGAGCTCCTCGTTTGATGACATCTACAACAAACTAAGACTGTTGGAAGATGAAACTCTTTCAGAGCATGGAAGCAAATCTACCACCAGCAACATGGCCTTCTTCTCTCATAGTGAAGGTCAATTCAATCAGAAGGACTCTTATATGCATCCAGTTACTGGATCATCATATGTCAGCGCTGGAACAAGACCTGTCAACGTCTCTTTTTAGACGCTGACACATTCAAGAATGACTCCCCAAGTGTTAAACCTGCTGGTTTGGATTTGGATACTGTTTGTGCTTACATTGCTTCTTTGCCCAATGGTTCAGTGATTACATATGAGGACCTTGAGCAGATAAGTGATGAGCACTTGGAAGAGATGGACATCAAGTGGAACATGGCTCTTGCTAGTATAAGAGCAAATAGGTGGAACAGAAGGTTTAAAAAGAAGATGACCTTCAATGCTAAAGACACAGCTGGATTTGATAAATCCAAAGTTGAATGCTACAACTGTCATCGTATGGGGCACTTCATGAGGGAATGCAGATCTCCTAGAAGATCTGATGCTGGTAAACCCTCAAGTCAGGTTGTTAAAGCTCAGGATTCCAAAGCCATGGTTGCAGTTCAAGGAATTGATGGTACAGGATAGGATTGGAGCTATCTGGCTAAGAATGTTGAAGAGGATAAAGCTTTGGTTGCTGATATTGAAGAAGAAGAGCATGTTGAATATGCTCTCATGGCACACTCCTCCTCTTCATCTAATAATGAGGTATATGATGATGCTTTTTGTAGCAAAGGTTGTAGGTTAAACACTGAAAGACTTAACAAAGAGGTGTTAAAACTAAAAGATGATATGAGTACTGAAAGATGTAAATTATCTAATTACCAACTAGCTCTTACTGAAGCTGAGAAAACCGTTTCTGAATACAAGAAAATGGAATTTGACTTAAAAGATAAGATCAATATCTTAAAACATGAGCTAGAGGGTAGTATGGATGTTAGAAACATCATGAAAAAGGTTAATAGTGAATTACAGGCTAAGTTAGATGAGGCCATTAAGAATAAAGATAATGTTGACCTCAAAATTCAAAGATTTGATAGAGCCACCCAAACCCTAGGAGACTGTGTAGCTAAACAAAGGGATCCTAAGGACATGACTGGGATTGGGATGAATGATTACTCTCTGGTTCCACCACCAGCTGGTGACTTCTATGGTGTCCAACGAAGGGACTTATCTTGGACTGGTTTACCAGAGCTCCAAGAGGAGGAATTCATTCCTCCACCAAGAGTTGTCACTCTAGTGGAAGAGTATCAACAAAAATTGACTGACCTAAATGAGTGGAAGAAAGCTAACCCTACTTTATTTGTTAAGGGAGGTTTGCTATGTGAAAGTCCCAATGAATCACCACCCATTAAGGTTACTCACTCAATCACTGGCAAAGCTGTTGACCTAGGCTCAAACACTGTTAGAAGACCTACCATTAAATATGCAGAGATGTATAGGAATAATAGGTCACCCAAGAGCCAAGTTAGCAATCATGGAACAGGTTTCTTCTCTTCTAGACCTAAGGTTGTGTCTAAGAAAGCCTGTTACACTTGTGGTAGCTTTTCACATTTGGCATACAAGTGTGTCAACGCTCCCAAAGCCAGCGCTGACAGGAACAATTTTAGCGCTGACAGGAAGAAAGTCAACTTTGTTAGAAAGTCAAACGTTGTCAGACCCAAACCTTGTGTGCAGCAAAGTCCACAAGTGATTAGACCTGCCCCATTCTTTTCTAGAAGGTCTAAGACTAATGGACAAAGACCATTTCAAAAGACAAACACCTGGTCAAATAGGCAATAGGTTCCTGTAGCAAACCCTAGGTTCAACGCTGACAAGGGTAATTTCAGCGTTGACAGGACAAATTCTAACGCTGACAGAAACGTGACCAGACCTAAATATTTGCAGCCACAAGGTAAGGGGTCTAAAGCTTCTTCAAGCTTAACATGGAGACCCAAGAAAGATCAAAACCCTAATGAAAATGGGATTTCAATGACTTGCAATAGATTTAATTACATTTCAAAGGTCATTACAAAACCTATTGGGGTTAACTGGGTATTTCATCCTAAAAAGGATGAGCATGGGGTTGTTGTGAGAACTAAGTCTGTTCTTATTGAACAACCAGATGAATCCAAGTCTTTTGAGACTTGGGTTCCCAAAGAAAACTAATTTGTTTTCTTTATGTGAAGGGCATTCAAAGACAGATCAACGATTATGGATATTGGGATAGTGGATGCTCAAGGCACATGACAGGGAAGGAAGACTATCTGACGAATTTCAATCCTATTAAAGATGGTGATAAGGTATACTTTGGAGGTGGATATGGAACAATCACAGGCAAAGGAACCCTTCTCACTAATAATCTGCGTTTTGAGAACGTCTTCCTGGTAAAAGAACTTGATTACAACCTGTTTAGTGTATCACAAGTTTGTGATAACAAAAATAAGGTTCTTTTTACTGATATTGAGTGTTTGGTGTTAAGCAAGGATTTTAGGATCCCTAATGAGAAATATATTGAGTATAGAACACCTAGGCATAAGGACATATATAATGTGAATTTAAATGGGATTAAAGTGAATACCAATATGTCTTGTTTTTATGCTAAGGCCTCAGTAGATGAGAGTAATTTGTGGCATAGGAGACTAGGGCACATAAAATTTAAAAATATAAATAGACTTGTGAGGCTTGGTTTAGTTGATGGTTTGCCTGAGAAGGCCTTCTACAATGACCACTCTTGTGTTGCATGTCTTAAGGGCAAGCAGCACAAGGTCTCATTCAAGTCCAAACAGGTGCATACTAGTTCCAGACCTCTTCATATGCTTCACATGGACCTCTTTGGTCCAACTAATATAGAGAGTTTGAATGGTAAGTCATATTGCTTTGTTGTCACAGATGACTTTTCTAGGTTTACTTGGACATTCTTTCTAGCTATGAAGAGTGACACAACTGATGTTCTTATTGATTTTATCACTCAGATTGAGAAAAGGTCTGGCAATGAGGTTAAAATGCTTAGGAGTGATAATGGTCGAGAATTTAGGAACAAGAAGCTAGATGATTTTTGTGCCAGGAAAGGAATTACTAGGCAATTTAGCATTGCTAGAACCCCACAACAAAATGGGGTTGCTGAGAGGAATAATAGAACCCTAATTGAAACAGCCAGAACAATGTTGGCTGATGCTCACTTTCCAATAGCCTTTTGGGCTGAGGCTGTTAATACAGCATGCTATGTGCAAAATAGAGCATTGGTTAACAAAATTCAGAACAAAACACCTTATGAGTTACTTTGGGGAAGAAAACCTAATATTGGTTTTCTCAGACCTTTTGGATGTCATGTAGTAGTATTGGATACTAGTGATGCCCTAGGGAAATTTAGTGCAAAAGGTGATGAGGGTTACTTCATGGGGTATTCAGTGCAGAGCAAGGGTTATAGGGTTTATTTCAAAGAGGACAAACGTATAGTTGAGAGAATACATGTTAGATTCTTAGAGAATAAACCTTGTGATCCTGAAAGTGGTCCTAATTGGTTGTTTGATTTGGAACCCTTATCTAGAACTTTAAATTATATGCCTGTCACTAATCCAGACATTGTGAAGGTAACTTCAAATGTTGTGGAGGAACAAGTTGTTAATGTTTCAGGTACACAGGTTCATGAGAAGGTTGGATCACAAGCAGAAAAGGCATCTCCTATATTTGAATATGTCACAATTCCCATTTGGACAGATGCTTTTGCTGCTGCTGCTGCTGCTGGACAAGATAATGGTGGTTTCCAAATACCACCAGATACAAACATGCATGGTTCTTCAGGCGCTGAAAAAGGCAAATCTAGCGCTTACAAGACCAATTAAGACGTTGATGGCTCAGACGTTGACAACAACATTTCAAGCGCTGTTAGCCCAGACGCTGACAACCAAGATTCAGACGTTGACAACACTTATGGGCATCTTTTCTCTTCCAGTTTTGAACAAGGTGGACCTTCCAATGTTCATGAAGAGGTTCACGTTGATCAAAGAGAGTCTGATGAAGAAGATATTGGCAACATGGAGCGTGAGGTTGAGGACACCAGACTTTTTGAAGGAGGGGTTCTCACTTCCACAATGAAGAATCACCCCACATCTCAGATCATTGGTGATATTATGACTCCAGTTCAGACTAGAAGATCTCATCAAGGTCTTGGTGGGTTTATTGCCAATATACACAAGAAGGTTGATACCCCTCTTGTGCAAGCATGTTTGTTTGCATGTTTTCTGTCACAAGAAGAACCCAAGAAAATATTTGATGCTCTCAAAGAACCAAGTTGGGTGGAAGCAATGCAGGATGAGCTTCACCAATTTGCAATTCAGGATGTTTGGGAGCTGGTTGATTGTCCTAGATATGTCAGACCTATAGGGACAAGATGGGTTCTAAGGAACAAAAGAGATGAAAGAGGCATTGTGGTCAGAAACAAGGCAAGGTTAGTGGCTCAAGGTTATACACAAGAGGAGGGGATAGACTATGAGGAGGTCTTTGCACCAGTTGCAAGGATTGAAGCTATTAGGATTTTTCTAGCCTATGCATCCTGCATGGGCTTCACAGTCTATCAAATGGATGTCAAGAGTGCCTTTCTGTATGGCACCATTGTTGAGGAAGTTTATGTAATGCAACCTCTTGGTTTTGAGGATCCAGAGCATCCAGATAAAGTGTATAGAGTCAAAAAGGCTATGTATGGCCTTCATCAAGCCCCTAGAGCATGGTATGGTACTTTGTCTACTTATTTGGTGGACAATGGATTCAAGAGGGGCACCATAGATCAGACACTATTTACAAAGAAGAAAGGCAAGGATGTGTTGCTTGTGCAGGTCTATGTTGATGATATCATTTTTGGGTCTACTGATCCAAAGATGAGTGAGGATTTCTCCAAGCTTATGACAGACAAATTCAAGATGAGTGCTATGGGGGAGATGAACTTCTTTCTTGGTTTACAAGTTCAGCAGAAAGAGGATGGTATCTTCATCTCCCAGGACAAATATGTTGCTGAGATCTTGAAGAAGTTTGGCTTTTCTCCACATGAAAAGAGGGCTACTACTCCTATGGATAGAGAACACCCTTGGGGAAAGATTGGAGATGGGAAAGATGTTGATGTCAGGCACTATAGATCCATGATTGGATCCTTGATGTATCTTACTGCCTCCAGACCTGACATTATGTTCGCTGTGTGTGCTTGTGCACGTCATCAAGTGACTCCCAAAGAATGTCACCTTTATGCTGTGAAGAGGATCTTTAGGTATTTAAGATGTTACCCTAATCTTGGTTTGTGGTACCCAAAGGATTCACCATTGGAGCTGATTGCATATTCAGATAGTGATTATGGAGGTGATAAATTTGATAGGAAATCCACAACTGGTGGATGTCAGTTTCTTGGGAGCAGGTTAATATCTTGGCAATGCAAGAAACAAACAGTGGTGGCTAACTCTACAACTGAAGCAGAGTATGTGGCTGCAGCTGCATGTTGTGGCCAAGTTTTGTGGATTCAGAACCAGCTGTTGGACTATGGGTATAATTTCATGCATACTAAGATATTTGTTGACAATAATAGTACTTTATGCATCATTAAGAATCCTGTACATCATTCTAAAACTAAACACATAGAAATTAGACACCATTTTATAAGAGATTGCTTTGAGAAAGGTTTAATAAAACCAGATAGGGTTGACACTGAGGAAAATGTTTCAGATTTATTAACTAAACCTTTTGATGCTGGGAGATTTCAATACTTGGTAACAAGTATTGGAATGGTTAATCTCACATAATATGTGTTTTGGATTCTTTTTGTAAAAGTATGTACAGGATGATGCCTTATTATTATTGGTCTTAATGATGATTTAGATTTTCCACTATATTTTTCTAACACTGACAAAGGTTGCTTGAACACTGATAAGTGTTTTTGCAACGTTGTCAGCAATATAATTGTCTAACGCTGACAAAGCTTCCCTCAACGCTGTCATGTGTTATCGGGGCGTTGTCAGCAACAATGTTAGTTTTGTGGTTTTCAATCTAAATGTGCAGATGGTGTTAGCAGTATACCATTGGATACAGAGTTGCTTATGGATCAATGGAGTAGCATTTGGACAAGTTTTTATTTATGGATGATGGTTGGAATGTTTCATTCCTATCTTGACATAAATTTTTTTATGTTCATGCATGATTTTAGCAAACTTTTTGTATCATAGTTTAAGGGGAGGTTTTAGGAACCTTTAGGATGTTTGGGTATCCATATGATACTCTTATCACAATTCTAGATTGTGTCCACATGTGAGTATGAGTTAGTTTTACTAAATCATGAGGCACTGTAGCATGCATAGTGTATCAACTTTGCATGCTGCCAAGATATTTTTGACCTAGAATTGGTTGTGGTCTGTTGGGAGACTTGGGAATGATTTTGATATGGGATTTACCTGGGAGTAGCAAGGATTTTATAAGGTAACTTTGTTGTTAAGAATTTTGGTTAGCAAGGGACACTAGAGGACTGTTATGTCTATCTTGCTTATGCAAGTGTGCATAACTGGACAGTGCTTGCCGCCCTATGATAATTATCAGCTTTTGGTTATCTTCTCTAGGATAAATTACTTGTTAAGGTCATTGTTCACTTTTTAAAATATTTTTATTTTTTGGACGCTGACAAGAATTTCCAAGCGTTGTTGTGACCAAATTGGACGCTGACATGGCTTTAGGCAAACGTTGACAAGATTATAGCCGTTGGGCGTTGATAGGTTATTTTTGACCGTTGACACTCAATGGGACCTACCCAGTTGTTACTTTTTGACATATTTTCAAGCTGTAATTTTAGGAGTTGTTACTTTCATTTAATGCATGAGATAACTTATAACTTTTTCAATATTTTCATGATTGATTTTTGAAAATCTTTGCCTATTTTTGGGCCAATCACATGCATTCTTTATCTCCTATAAATTTGGCTCCTATTTTTAAACAGGGTATCTATAATTCTTGTCTAACAATTTTCTCTTATCAACTTCATCTTCTTTACTTAAAATTAACATCTTTCATCAATGGCACCGAAGTTTAACTCAGCAGAATTGGCATTGGGGTTCAGATCACAACACAACATGATTGCTTATCTTGAAGCTGATGATGATCTGTTTCCTCAATACACACAAATGGTGGCGTATTTGAACGCATCCCCATTAAGGTATTCTCTTTCTCATGCACCACTCATTCCAGTCACACACATTAAGCAGTTTTGGAACACTGTTAGTTCCTCAACAGTTAATGGAGTGACCACATTGACTTCTATTTTTCATGGGAGGTCTTGGGTGGTTACTGACGCTTTGGTACGCCAAGCCTTGCATCTTGATGATGCTGATGGTATAGCCACCCTTCCCATAAATGAAATAGAACAAGGGCTTAGGGCTTTGGGATATCCTTTTCCTGATGAAGGTACTCTTAATAAGTATCATAAGCAGGAATTTCCCCCAGCCTAGAAGTACCTCATACACGTCCTCCTTTAATGTTTGAGTCCCAAATGTACTGCACACAATGAGACCAATAGATCCATTGCAAGTGCTATTGTGTGCATTGCAACAGGGCAAAAATATAACTATTCTAAAATGATTTTTGAGGGGATGTGTAAAAACAAGGGGACAAAAATGACTTTAGCTTATCCCCGTTTTCTGCAAATGGTTTTTGATGATCAAGGTTACTGCTCAAGGGATCACAATGATTTTTATAAGATCCCTGAGCAAAAGAAAGCTATTTTTATGAAGATGGATTCACCACCCCATAGAGACTTACCTTTAACCCCAGCCATGCTTGCTGTTATTGCAGCAGCACAACCTCAACCAGACCCCCAACCTCAAATTGACCCTCAACCACAACTTGAACCCATTCCTGAACCTTTACCTTCACCTGAACACATGAAACTTGACCAAGAACCCTTTGACGCTGACACATCCAATGTTGGCGTTGATGTGCCTATTTCCAACGCTGACACACAACATTCACAATCCCAAACACCCCTTAACCAACCCACATCCACCCATTCTTCCACACCATCTTCCACACTCCCTGAATATAGGTTGATGAAACGCCAAAGGACTACTGGAGTGTTCTCCTCTGGTGGTCCTAGCCATGAAGCAGAGAGAACCACCACCACAAGTGTGGCTGGTGACCTGGATTAGGCTGGGACTATTGGTTCTGGCTTAGAAGCTGGCCAAGGCAGTCCCACCATCATTAAGTCCTCATCCATGCCCAATGAATCTGACTTGGGAGGTCAAATCCCCATTTTAGAGGAGGGCAGACTGGAACCAATGACTCTTTTGGAATTGACGGCAGTCTGCATTAGCTTGAAAAAGCAAAATGCAGACTTAGTACAAATTGTCAGCTCACAATGCCTTGAACTCAAGCAATTGAGGGAGAGGATTGTTGTTTTGGAAAGTGATCGTGCTAGGAGGAGTATGGAGGAGTCTTCCAAAGTGGAGGAAGATCAAATAAATCTGAGTGATAAGGGCAGCCAGGATGGTCAATCAATGGATGTTGCTGAAGCCCTTACAACTTTGAAGAAACAAACAAGTTTTGATACGTCCTTAGTCTCTCCCACCAATTTAAATTTATCATTTACAGCTATGTTGAGAGAGGTTACACAAGGCGCTGAGGGAAAATATTTGAGCGTTGACAAGGCAAATTTGGACGCTGATAGAAGTATTTTGGGCGCTGATAGGATAAATTTGGGCGTTGACAGACCTGCACATGAAGGTGATGTATCTCAGTCATCATCTATCATCAAGGAGGTTTCTACTCAGGTATTACCATCTACCTTACCAACCATTGCACCATCAGATAAGGGTAAGGGTAAAATGGTAGAAGAGTTTGTTCCAAAAGATGCAGCCCAAGTTGAATTTGATAGAAGATTGGCTGAACAAATGCTGGAACAAGATGAAAAGGAGAAGTCACCATTTGTTGTGACTTCAGAAGAAGAAAGTGATGGAGCTAGCTCAGACTCAAGTGTCATGATTATAGAACCTGAAAGGCTTGAGTATGGAGATGAGTTGGCCAAAGAGAAGCTGAGAGAGTTGAAATTGCAGGTTGACTTTGACATGCAAGAGGTGGTTCAAATGTACAATTCTTGGAAAGAAAGCTGTATGGATAACCCAGACTTGACCATTTCAGATCAAATATGGGGTTTGGAGCTTCTTCTTAGAGTTCAGAAGGATTGTAAGGTAATTTTGAAACACAAGGCAAGCACTATTCTCTCAGAGTTAAAAAGGGATAGGAGGGAGCTCTACTTTATGTTGCTCAGATGTCATGGAGTTAGATGGACATATCAGAAGTTGAAGGCTTTGACATTTGATGAGTTGGAAAACAGGGCTTATCCCATTTGGGTGAGAGTACAGGAAGCAAACACTCTCAGACTTCTTTCAGATGAAAGAAAGGAGCAACTTGCAGAAGAAATGGAAATCAAGAAAGCTATGATGATTCCCAGGCCAGTGAAGAAGGGATTTAAATTTGAGTTTCCAAAAGATATGGATCCACTATATCCAAGTGAAGCAGTTATAAGAAAGAGCCTCAAGCTCTCCCAATTAGAAGCTTCAGATATGGTGCAAGTGTTACCATTAGATTCCAGGAACCCAATTGTGAGTTATGAGGAAGATGAATGTGGGTTCTGGAAGATTGGCAGATTTGGAAAGGAGGTACACACTTTTACCACTCTCATATCTTTGTTTTCAAGTTGTGATAGAGAAGACTTGGTGGACCTTTGGAGGTTACTGGAGACCAAGTATGAGGCTGAAGCACCAACTTCAGCTAATGGAATAAAACTTTGGACCACATTCAAAAGAATGTGTGGGCCAAAAGATGAGGATCCTGCAATTTGGAAGGATCTTGAAGATGACCTCAGTGGTCTTCAATGGAGGTTATATTCAGCTGCTGGTGTATACCATTTGAGTTCTACAAAGTTTGCTGAGTATCTACTTGTGGATGCTCAGTATTTCATATCCAAGGCTGTTTTGGAAAAGATGAAGGACACTCAGCTGGAAATAGATTATTCAAGTGACGTGGCAAAAGATTTGATCAGATTTATTCATTACCAATATGAGAAGGTTTGTCAGACTCCTCCAAGTCCTTAATGCTTATTCAGAAACTTGATCATAAGAGTGGATATCAAGTTTAGGGGAGGATTGTTGGGAATAAATTAAGGCCAGATTACTTGAACGCTGACAAGAACAATTCAAGCGTTGACAAGAACAAAACAAGCGCTGACAGCTCAAGCGTTGACAAGTTAAGGTCAAGCGTTGACACATTGAAGACAAGCACTGATGGAAGATATAATCTACATGTTTATTATATTCTAGAATACTTCTAGTAAGGATAGAAACGACAATGTATTTTTTATATTTATCTTTACCTAGAATAGTTGATACGTGGATTATTGTACAAGGCTTCTTGTATCTATAAAAGAAGGCCTTTAGGTTAATGTTCAATATCAAGTTTTATATAAGTTTTCATTCGTAAACATCTTTCATTGTAAGCAAGTTCGACATTCATAATCAAAGTGAAAGTTTGTTTACATCTTGTGTGTTCTTATTTAAGTGTTAAATTCCGCATAACACTTAGATTCATAAAGCATATACAAAGGTTTCTCTACGTGTATTACTTGATCTAATCTCGTATACACAAAGCTAATCGATCTAAGTTTGGGATCAACAGGACTTTCGTTCTTTTTGCACTCTTGACTTCTTGACTTCGTCTTTCGTCTTTTTCTTTGATAAAAGCCCGTGAATGCCCGTGTTTTCTCCACTTTTCACATTTTCGTCCTAAATCACAACAAAAACACAAACCACACAGAATTCTGACATAAATGACATAAAATACACGTTTTGGCTCGGTTATTATTGTAAGTAAGTGGTAAAAAGGATGGGTGTTTACACACCTATCAAATCCCCTACACTTGACCATTGCAATGTCCTCATGCAATGCATTAGTTACAAAGCACGATTACACTTTTCATCATAATAATTCCACGTTGGCCTTTATTAAAGAGATAGAAAATTATAAAAATTAAAAGTAAAGAAATCAAAATCATACCTTCGGGTTTTGGAAATGTCATGAATGATCATCATCCTCAAGTTTTCACTTTCTCCAAACCAAGCTTAAAAATGAGATCATTGTTATTATAAGTTAGCAAACTAACACGAACTCATGTGGGCCAATTATTCACTTAGACTCCCTTATTCCTAGGTGTACCTCTTATATTTTATTGTTGTCTTGAATGATCCCGAGGATGCATTGTTGACTTATTTCGATAGTTATTTAATCTGAAAATAAAGTGAACGATCAAAGGACAAAATCTTTTAGAACTGCTTCTCGGGACCTCAAAAAGTTCATATCTTGGCATAACTCGCTTCGCGATTTGAGACCTTTCTCGGACCGATATTTGGCAGCGACTTCATACTTCAAACCTTGAGAGACGTTCATGAAATAATGGTCTTCTCTTCATAATAGGAATTTCTTCACTTGAAGTTTTGAGAGATTCTTCATATTTGGACCACGACTTCTTCATTTTTCTCCAATCTTTATTTGGGATTTTGATATACAACGATCCGCCTCCTTTTTTGACTTGGGTCTATTTATCCTCATACCTTGTTAGGGCCTTTTCGGATAGACTTCTCCATGACTTTTGGGGAGTTTTTGCTTTTCGTCGTGTGTCTTGATCCTTCATATTGATTTTCGATAAATGATTCTTCACATCACTTGGGATCTTTAGCAACAAAATATAGCCCTCATGCCTTGTTAGGACCTTTTTGGACTCACCAATATTCGCATCCCGCTTCAATAAGTTATGCCTTGGCTATGAACTCTAATCCATACCGAGCAACTTTTAAACGATCTTGGGCTAGAAGCTAAGTAACTTTTCAAATCGTACAACCTTATTTATTTCAGATAAATTTATTTGCAAGCTATGGGAGAATAGGCTTATAATTAACTCACATAAATTCACGAAAGGATACCAAACTTATTGTAAAACCCGCATGCTTTTACCATGCATAGTACCCTTAGGATCGTACGTACTAGATTAAAACTTTCCTAATATAGCATGATTACGATTACGTGTTAGGAATTTACGTATTACGTACGTGTTAGAACACGATAAGTATTTGCTACGTACGATCATGTAATAATTATTTGACGATAATTAATCACGAACATGCGATCATGAAATCATGAACGTAATTAAAACACGAACTATTATTAATTACGTATATATATTTATTACGAGCGTAATTAAATATATTAGATCACGGTATTTACGTAACGAGAACATTTAAAACACGAACACAAATAATCACAAACGTTTAACTTAACAACGAGACACGGAAAAAGGTACGGGTACCCCAAGTGGGGTCCCTACCCGCGGCAACAAGGACAAATGGGCTAAGCCCATTTGTCAAATTTACTAAAAGGGGGTTATTATTTTTTTTACTACTCATTTTAATATTTACAGAAGATTTTTAAGAAAACCTAAAAACCCTCCTTCCCTTTCTCCTTTGTGCCGCCACCCTACAACCACCATAAAGAGTGGTTTGTGGTCTTGGATCTTGAAGTTTTAGTGATTGATCGTGTTGGTTCTTCGTCCTTTTGATCCAGAAATTCGGTAAATCTTTTTTAAACATTTTCCTTTGATTTAATCTTTTTATAAATCAAGAACATGTGATGTTTTTTTACAAAACCCTAATAATTAAACATGGATCTAACATGATTTGGTGTTAAATAAAATCAAGAGGGTGTTTTAAGGGGTGTTTGTTTTTGGCCGCAGGCTGCACCGAACCCGAATGGGTCTCGGTTTGCCAAGCCGACCACCACCAAGACCATATGGTCTTGGTTGGTGCGTGTGGGTCCCACGGCAGCAGTAAAACATGGGGTACCCCGAGTTGGTTCGGGGTACGGTGTCGATTTCATGTCCGGTTCATTGTTTTTAGCTTAGATCCGGTTCATGGTGTATGTTTAGTTTTTTTATGTTTATGATCTTAGGTTAAAAATTAAATTAATAAAATGATATGATTAATTTAATAACATGACTTAGGTTATTTAATTATTTAATAATCGTGAAATTAATTAACCTAAGTATTTTGTATATTTAAGACTTATAATTAATTAATTATTTTAAAACCATGGATATAATTAATTAATTAACATGACTTAGGTTATATTATTAATATATAATAATACATATTTTAACCTAAGTATTCAACTTATTTAATTAAAAACATGTTATACTTTAATTAAATATTTTAACCTATAGTTTAATTAAATTACATGAAATAATTATTAAACTATACATTATATCATATGACTTAGAAAATAATCATGAAAACACTTAGGCTTATATACTTAGCTTATTTAACCAGCTTATTCTAATTATGGAAACTTCTATTTTTAGAAACTTAATTAAATAAGGCAGCTAATCTATTTATGGAAACCAACTATTTTTAGAAACTTATTTATTTCAGGCAGCTAATCTATTTATGGAAACTTATTTAATTAAGGCAGCTGATCTATTTATGGAAACTTTCTATTTTTAGAAACTTATCTATTTTAAGCAGTAATTCTATTTTTAGAAACTTTCTATTTTTGGAAACTTTCTATTTTTGGAAACTTTCTATTTTTGGAAACTTTCTATTTTTGGAAACTTTCTATTTTTGGTAACTTTCTATTTTTGGAAACTTTCTATTTTTGGAAACTTTCTATTTTTGGAAACTTTCTATTTTGGAAACTTTCTATTTAAGGAAACCTGCTATTTTTGGAAAGTTACTTATTATTACACAGTAAGTATAATAACACATGAAATACCAGAAATACTTAATCATATTAAACAAAATATAAGATAAAACACAGTTTAAGGCTTAGAAACAGTAAAACATGGTAAGAACACATAAAATAATCTAAGACATGACATAAAACCAGCTATGTATTTAGTAAGCATATACTTATTCATGTACGTATTTATGTAGCACTAGTGATTCGGAAGTAGGATTCCTCGCAGTTCATCTTCTTCGTTTACTGGACATAAGGTACGGATTCCCGTCCTTTCAGTATGGACATTCTTTCCTCATTAGGATTCCCCGTATACAGCCAACTTTTTTCCCGTAGTATAAGTTACGTGTTTGATTGCTTATGTTTAATTAAGATTACCTATAGCCATATACATGCATGACCAGTTTCACCTAGTTATGGAGGTACCATAACCATAACATTAGAGGCACTAATGTTATGACTTCACCACGGCGGAGTGATTGCTCGTGGCGTCCCTTCAGCTTTTGGCCATTTATTTATATTTATCATGTGGGGCGTATAGGTGCATCCTAGTTACACGTTTTTATTCAGGATTACATGGTGAATGTGGTGTGTGCCTTGCATCCTTCACAAGGAGCTGACCCCTCCTACCCAAAAACCAGTATATTAAATTAGAGGCAGCCCCTCTAATTTGCATAATGAGGTCACCCCTCCAAGTATTCATGCACGGTGGATTTTCATGACCTATATTGGCTAATGGTAAAATATGACAAACAGTTTTTATAAGACAAACATAAGACTTTCAAACTATTAAAACCAGTTTATTTAAGACCTAACCAGGTTACTCGGGACTTAGTATTCTTCCGCTGTTATTATGTTATATGCTTATCCTATTCATGTTTTATTGTACATCCGTGCACTGAGCGTATTTGCTCAGCCGTTTTCCTTTTCTATGTTCCTAAAACGGCAGGTACTCAGGGACGCTCGTAGACACTAAGAGTACGTGCATATGGACTGGAAGCTGTCTAGCCTTCTTTACATTATGCATTTCCTTTCTTATGATACTTATGCTTTGGACATTGTTTAGTCCTTTCCTTTATTATACTATGTTTGTGTGTGATGAGCTTTACTTTTGGACTACCGATGTTTGATTCCGGTATTTTCCTTTTATGGTCAAGTTATGTTTAGACATTTTTCCTTGTATGCTTTGATGACACGCCATAATTTCTATGATATTTCCATTTCCAAAATGGGGTGTTACACTTATAATTGACTCTATCATCTCTCGTTCTCCACAGTTTAAAATCTCAAGGAATGAGACTCGTGGATGCTTAGCCTATTAAATCAAAGTTTTGGGTTTTCGAGTCGTCTATAGGATCTTACAAATTCTTAGACTTTTTCAAGTTTTAGAAATCGCATTTTAAAGTTCCCTTGATAAACGACTCTATAGGGTCAATTATAGGAACTTATGAAAAGTTCTTGTTCTTAACCCGTGAGAGTTAAGACTTTCGCGTTTTATAGCTCCCTATATAAAAGCCTAGCAAAACTTGACTTAAACACGTTAAGGATACTAGCTAGAGTAGAATTAGATAAGTAAACTCGGGTTGAGTCAAAAGATTCACAACGTTTGAAAATTAAAACCACTTTATTAAAATTTATTCTAATAAAGAAAGAAAATAACTATACAAAGGGAAAAACTAATAGGCCAAAATAGATCAAAATATTTGAAAAATGTCGAAAAATTGATTTTCCGGTTAAAACGAGGACAAATACAAGGAAAAGGCCACTTAACTTCGATAGAATTCCCCCCTACACTTAATATAAACATTGTCCTCAATGTTTAAGCATGTGGGAGTAAACTCCCCTACACTTAGGACATTGTGCACTTTGTTTAAAATATCGTTAAGGAAGAGACAACTAAAGAGATTCCTATTTTAAATATTGGAAAATATAAAATAGTGAATCGAAAAGAGTTTAGGATAGAACCGGGAAAATGGGACACGGAATCACGGGTCGTCAAAAATCATCAAGAGTGGATCATTGAGCGCTCGAATCCCAGATTAGTAGAAGAGAAGAAATAGCAAACACCAACGGGTCTCCCCTACACTTATGATAAAGATAGCTAAAAGATAGATACATGGGTTGCCTCCCAAGAAGCGCTTGATTTTTGTTAACCGAGTTGTAAGCCTGGCTCGACCTTGATTAGCATAGGAAGCAGCATGAAACATATCCACCGGGATCAAAGACATAGTTTTCGTCCATCAAATAGCACAAGCTTAAGGCGAACACGGGAAGCCAAAGAAGAGTAGGAAAGGTTCCCTTAAGCAAAGATGGAGCACGGTGGGAGCAAGGGTGAGGTGGTGCAAGCATATCTTCCAAAGTTCCAAAAATCTTTCATTTTATTTCATCAGACGGATACTGAGATGGCTGAAGAATATCGATACCGGGGTCGAACACCTTTTCCTTTAGGGGAAAATAGCACTCAGGCTCAGCAGAATGTGAAGAAGATCCGCGAAGAAGATGCACAACCTCGTCCTTAGAAGGTGTACAAAGAGGTGTTAACTCATACGTGCTGCGGATGTTGGTGTCGACCGGTTGCTTCTCCTTTGAAAGAATTTTCTTCAAATCTAAAGTAGGATCAAGACCATAATCATCAAAATCTAAAGAAGGAGCATCACTCTCATGAGGGAAGTATGTGTTAAGAAAAGTAGAGAAGTCTTCCTCAAATGAGTAATCATCCAAAGTAGGATTTAGTGATGTAGGTAGAGGATCTTCATCATGTGAAGAATCACTCGAAAGAGTATCGGCCTCATCAAGATCATCATAAATGGGCATGTCGGGATACTCGGAAGTAAGGTTATCATAATCATCCGAATCTGAGCTAGAATCATCATCATAAGCATCAAAGATCGGTGGAGAATCATAAATGGGTGAAGGTTCCAAATTGGAGAGAGAATCATCCACATCATCTTGAAAAAGTGGATTATCAATGCAAGAATCGAATAAAGGACTGTTGTAGATGACAAAATCATCGATCACATTAATCATATTAGTAGATTCTCGTTCATAGGATTTGCTTGTAAGCTTACCCATTTTAAAAACATGTGCATCATCCCCGAATCGTAAAATTAATTCACCTTCGGCAACATCAACTAAAGCTCTCCGGTTCTCAAGAATGGCCGACCAAGTATTAAAGGAATACGAGGGTCCATTTCATAATCAACAACCACAAAGTCGACTAGAAAAGTGAAGGTGCCAACTTTAATGAACACATCTTCGGCTATACCAACGGGGTAAGCGAGATTGCGATTTGCAAGCTCAAGGGTCATCTTTGTTGGAGTAAGGTCGGGTAATGATAGTGTTTTCCAAACACTTAATGGCATCAGAATAATACTGGCCCCGAGATCAGCTAGGGCAGTAAATTCTTAGGTTTTGTTAAAGATGCAAGGCAACACAAAATGACCGGGATCTCCAAGCTTTTTCGGAAGTTCTTTAAGAATAACTGTAGAACAGTTTTCATTTAAGCGTGTGTTGGCGAGCTCAATCAACTTCTCCTTCTTGTTAAGCAATTCCTTGAATGCTTTGACAAATTTCGGCATATGGACAAGTGCTTCAACAAGGCTAATGTTGAAATTCATTTGAGAGATCATCTTCAAAAAATTCGACACTTGAATGTCGTCCTTGGTTTTCATTTTTTCCTTGCCTAAGCGAGAAGGATATGGGATGTTGGGTTTAGGTGGTGAAGGTGTAGCAGGTGAAGGTTGAAATGTTGAAGGGTGAGATGTTGAAGGGGTCTTCATGGGTACATCGCCATCACGAGGCGGAGACGGTAATGGTGTACTAATACTAGGTGTAGGAGGATTAGGGATAAATGGTGGTGGAGGAGGTGTAGATGATGGGGGCGGGATAAGTGGTCCTATGGTGGTTATTCCACTACGGGTAGTAATAGCACTCACATTTTCTCACGGATTGGTGACGGTGTTTGAAGGTAAAGAACTCGAAGAAGAAGGTTTAGTTGTGGGCAAGAAACTAGCAAGCATATTCTTCAAATCATTCGTTTGATTGCTGAAGGAGGATTGAATATTATCTCGAAGCTCGGATCTTATGTCATTTCCTTGCTTGTTGATATCCCCTTTCAAATTAATAATTTGGCTCTGTAGATTCTCGATTTGCTCACCTTGGGTTCTCATCAAAACTTCAACATCTTGATTCATGGGTGGGGCTTGTTGAGCGGGTGGGTGATAAGGATTAGAAGCTCTAGGTGGGATTTGGTTGCTTCTATTGTAGTTGTTGTTGAGGTTTTGGTTTTGAGGAGAAAAACCGGGTGAAAGGTAGTTGTTAGATCGGTAACTCAGCAAATTTCTATCCCCTTGAGGTCGAGCTTGGTAATTTTCCGGTGAATAATTACCATAAGCTGCATACACATTTTCTGGATTTCCTTGAGTAGAAGGACAATCAGTGTATGAGTGTGGACCGCCGCATGTGTCACAAGGATTGACAACCGCTTTAACTTGTTGTTGTTGGTTTGTAGCGAGAAGCAAGATATTTTTGTTCATTTCAGTCATCATGCGGTTGAATTCGGTTATGTCGGGGTTTGCTAAAGTAGAAGAAACATTGACTCTCGGGTTGCTCCTTGAAGAAGCGGAGGAATCCCAATTTTTATGATGAGTAGTCATGTTCTCAATAAGCTCTCTACACTCCTCGGGTCTCCTTTTCATAAATGTGCCACCGGCGGCTACATTAAACGTATCACGATTACGAAAAGTCAAACTGATATGAGCAAAAACTCATATCAATTTATCAACAAATCACCCTAAAACACAATAAAAATACCTAAACTTTGTGCTATAAAGCGGAATTATGTGGTATGTTTTGTGTTTGTGCTCAAATAGGTAAGAAGGATACATTTTCAAGCAAACAAAGGAAAATCAAGCTTAATTTGATGAAAAAGACAAAGAAGGATCAAAAGTGACAAGACTTTGAAGATAAAGGACATATCTTGACAATCTGCCAAAGATGAAGGACCAAAAGTGTAAATATGATAAAGTCAAGATCAAAGTCAAATCTGGTCAACTCTCAAGTCAATTCAGTCAAAGCATCAAATTTGTTCAAGAATGAAGTTTGAAGGACCAATTATGCCAAAGAAATGAAGTTATTAGCTAAAGATTACATTCTGCCAAGTTCAAGGGCTAATTCTGCCATTTTTGGAAAGTTAAACCAAGCTTGATCCGTGTGAGATATGGCCAGCCAATGAGAATGCAAGAATCAAATAGCCAGGATTGCCAACTCATTGCATTTAATGCAACTCAGCCGCCAGCATTTAATTGGTCCAATATCCCAACAGTAAAACGCACTATCCATCTTTCAGCCAATAGGAGAAGGCCATGCAATAATCAGAATTATCCACTCAGGATAATGATCCGTGTGCTCAACCCATATCCAATGAAATTCTGCCACGTGTCATCTTCCTCAACAAAGTTTACCAGGATCATTTTTGAGCTAGAAGCAATTTCAAGAGATGTTATAAACATGAAACTTGTTCGTTTTTGAGAGACAAATCCAATGGTCACAACCAATTAAGCTGAAATCAAGTCAAGGGAAAATCCCCAAATTTGTTCTTCATCAGCAAAATCTAATTGGCAGATTTTTGACACGTGGAAGCTGGGGATTGGTTCTAACACGTCACCAACCCCAACCACTTCACTCCTACAGTCTATAAATGCCATGTTTAGTTCTAATTTCTTGTATTGTAGAGAAAGTGTGAAATCACACACACTTTAGTTTTTCTCTCAACTCATTTTTAGTTTTAGCTTAACAACTCAAGAGTTTGACACACTCTTGAGTCTGTTATAGTTAGTTGTAACAGATAACTACCCTTGTAACTACTTTATCATTCAATAAATTCAAATTCCAATTTTCCCTCCAAAATTCTCATATTACTCTACTGTTCATACCTGCTTCATTGATACCTATTGTTGTTGATATTGGTTAGTTATGATCAATACTTGATCATAATTAGCTAAGTTTGAAGATTGTAGCTGTTTGTTCATCCAGTTCAAGTACTAGCAGATTTTGATGAGTTCTAGTCCAGTTATGGTGATTCTTGATGGTTGTAGCTGTTGATTTGTTGATTGATTAGTGTGTTCTAGTGCTAAGGTGGTGGTTAGCACTAGATTAGAGAGCTCAGCGCTCCTCTACTTCCCAAAGGAGGCCTTAGCTAAAGGTTTACATTTTATGATTTTCAGTTCCTCTAAACAGTTGAATGCCTGCTTCATTCTTAGTTAATTTTGATTGTCTGCATGATAAAATGTGTTCTAGTTGATTCTTGAACTGATTTCAGTAATTGTGTAGCTTAATCTTGTGTATTGCTTTCATACTTGTCCAGTTTCTCAGCTTTTATCAGTCAATTAGCTTTGCTTATCATTTTGAGTTCTAGTTGTTCTCACTGCTTGTTATTAGTTCTTATTCACTTCATTTTGGCTACTAAACTTAGTTTGCTAAAGCTTTTTACTCAGTCTAGTCATTTGCTCAATAATCATTCATAAAAGTTTCAAAAAGTTCAGAAAAGTGGTGTTTGGCATTAGCTTGTAACTGATTTTCAAGTGTTAGAATTTGGAAAACTTTGGTTCATTTCTAGTTAAACAATCATAACAAATAGTTTTCAGTCATTTTCAAGTCAAGTATTTGGTCAAAAAGGCAAATGGTTATATAAAAAGTTTGGGTCAGTTTTTAACAAGTTCCTTATCAGAAAGTTGTGATTTTAATCTGCTTGGCATTTCTTTGTTAATTGATGAAATCATTCCAAACCAGTTCTCAAGTTTCAGTCAACATATGAAGTTTGAGTGTGTATAAGGAAACTGTATAGTATCAAGTATTAAGCTAGAAATAAGCAAAAGTTTTAAGACCATGAGCAAATGCAAGTTTTCATAACTTGGCAAACTTCTTTTTCATTTCCACGTCATCAACTGGCTTATTTTCTTTCATAATTTCATTCCATAAGTGTTCCTGGTTAAATTTTGAGATTTTGGGCTTATTGAAATTTCTGGTCAACGAAAGTCAACATAAGCACCATTTTGGCTTATTTTCAGATTCTGAGCTTATTACTTGATCATTTCCATTGAGACTTGATTTCCCATCTTTCTTTTGAGCTGTTTAATCATTTTCATCATTAAAATCCAGTTGTGCAAGTCTAGCTTAACAGATAGCTTATTTTGTGCTTATTGGATTTAGCTTATCAGCTTTCTAGTAACTTTCAGCCAATTTCCTTGGATAGGTCTAGCTTAAATTCATTTTTAAGTCGTTTGCAACTTGTTTGGTCGAATTTGGTTGAGAAATAAGCTCAAACGATCTTATTTTACTTCTTTACCCGTTTTTGTTGAAAAGTTTTTGAAAATTGCAATTAGGTCCTTATAGTATTAAGTTGTTCTTAAAATTGGCTAATCTTTCCAACTTTTTAGGTTTTGCAAAAGTCCTGTCCCTATACTTTCAAGTTTGTTTAAAATCAGTTAGGCAGTTTCAATTTTGTTAAAAATTAGTTACATGGTTTGAATAGTTTTCATTTTGAGTCCTCATAGTTTACTATTTTTGCACATCTAGTCTTTATACTTTTCAGCTTTACATTTTTAGCATTTAAATTTCATAGAATTTACATTTCCAGTCCTTGTAGTTTGTAGAATTTACATTTGGCATTTTAATTGAATAAAAACTTGGTATTTGCAATGTGTTTTACATATAAGTAGACGTTATTTTTCATTTTAGCAAGGCTTGTTTGAATTAGCAATAGAATATCCAAAAAATATTACCAACCAAGAACAATTAAAAACCCGATCTTGTTAGGACTTTCAATTTGTTAAGAACTGAGAAAAACGAACTTCAACTATACGCGTTTCAAATGGCGCCGCTGCCGGTTCTTTGACTTTACGAGAGACTATCGATTGACGGTTTTCGTTGGCTTTTGGGATCCGTTCACCTAGTGAACGTTATTTTTACGTATCATAAATAAAAAACAAATAAAAAATCAAAAATATAAAAATATATAAAAACTAAAATATTAACAAAACAATTCTTTTCCTAAAGAATTGACCAAACAAATTAAAAAATCCAAAAAGCAATCTTTTTCCTAAGAGATTGCACCCAAAAATATATATTATTGGATTCTCTCGGTTTTTATGTACATATAGTATTTTCTCTTAAAAACTCATAAATACAAAAATATTTTCCATATATTATTATAAGTAAATACGTATACGTATAAAAACAACCAATCTACATATTCTCCATAAGTATTGCCAAGGCAATACACCGTGTTGAGGGGCGTTCCGGTCCTTGACACGTGTATCGATCAAACAAAATAAAGCAAGAATAGATAAATACTCTCAATAAGCAACAATTCGAAGGATACAAACAATTAAGTGAATAGAAAGGCGATGTGTTATAAAATGCCATCTAAGGGTCAATAGGTACTTAAGTGCTTCGCGCCACCTAACCCCCCGTTCACTTGTGAGTATTCTAAGAAGGAAGGCTTCATTGGGGGTCTTGCACCCAAGTAGTACATACGTATATTATTATTTTCTTGTGGATATTTCATATTGAAACTTGAAGAGGATAATCCTTTTCTCTTCAAAGTCACACGAGAGCCTCTCTCTCATTCCTCGTATTGAGTTGCATGCTCACTCGCGGGCGTGCACAAATACCGATTGGTGTAAAATCTCTTCCTCCGAAAAAGAAGAAAAAGAGAAAGAGTAAGACCACCACCGTCCATCAAGCCAATCACGAGAATCGTGCTTTGATTCATCCACAACAAGAAGCCATGGCTGTTGATAATCGTTCTTTGATGGAACGTTTGCAATCCAATGTTCACGGATATGCCAATGCTATCAGGATTCCCGACATTCCCTCAAATTCATTTGAGCTAAAAACGGCTATGATTACCTTGGTTTCAAACACACCTTTCTATGGTCACAAGAATGATGATCCTCATGATCACCTTAAGAGATTCTGTTAGCCGTATTTAAAGTGATGGTCATATAATATACCGTTGCGAAGCTCGTGAAAAATACTATTCAACGGTGTCGAGAGTTCTTAGTTATTAATGTTTATGTAACGGGAATTAGTCCCGAACACACAAATGAGGAAGGCCTCCTAAACACTTACTACTTAGTATAAAAGGCCTCCTAATCCTCATTTGTATGTGTGTTTTCCATTTCATTTGTTTTGTAGAGAGAGAAACGTATGTGTTTCTCTCGCTAGGAATTCACAACTTTGTTTTCTCTTTTCCTTCATCTAATCTAATCTTTCTTTTTTGATTTAATCTTCATCTACATTTCTATATCATATATAGTCGTGTGATTCAATCCAACAAGTGGTATCATTCGCCAAGGGATTCGTATTTGAGCATTTCGTGTGATTTTGATTGTTTTTCGCCAAAACATCAAACAAATTTCGTGTTTGTTTGTGTTTCTAAGAAGTATACCTTCTTTAAATCGTGTAGTGATGATCCCTATAATCGTTCGACTCAATGGTTAGGAACCATATATCTAGGTTTGATCATCGTTCATATGATAACATAGCGGAAAAGAACAATGATCATGACAAGGTGTTTTGGCACATAAGAACACGAATTAAAACAAATGGGATGTTTATTATATTAATAACAAACATCCACTAGACGTGTATACATTGAATCCCACGTCTAGTGCGACACACACTTTAGGTTTACATTGTGATTGAATTATATGATAAATAAACCTAATATCCTTGGTTCCTTTTATAGTGTAAGGATTAGGGTTTACAAGAGATAAGAATGAATAAACAAGTAAATCTTCTATTTAAATAAACTTATGCAGAATATCTTTTGCATGTTTATCTAAATAGAAGCTTCCATTAGCTTCTTTTGTCTACGTTTTGTCAATGCTTGAATTGCATGTGACAATGCTTGGATTGCTCTTGACAATGCTTAATTCCATCAACGCCTAAATAACTCTTGTCAACGCTTGGAATGCTCTTGTCAACGCCTAGACAAATACTTCACGTTTTCTTCATTTTTGAGTTTCTGCCACATCAACTTTTTGACCCAACAATCTTCCCCTAGTTGATAGTGGCAAAACTCTATGTGTATCTCTTGTAAGTTATACATGATCTTCAAATTGCTTCCCCTCAAGTGTAGCATGTATTTTCTTCCCCTTTTTGTCACATCAACAGGAAAGTAAACAATGTATGCAATCTTTGAAGATTCTCCAAAAGTAGGCTCTATGTAATGATCCTGAAGAAAAATAACTTTAATAATTTTGATGTAGAAGTAAGATAACCCAACCTTGTGTTCCATGTCTTGTACTATCCACGTGACTAAGAACTTATAGAGGAGGATATAAGTAGACCTCGATCCCTTGTCAATATTCTCATCCTTTGTGAGACACTGAGCACGATAATGTAACTCCTTCAAGTGTTATGACAAGTCTCTGTCACCAACCATGTAAAGCACGAACAAGTTACCTTTAAAGTCTAGGTACTTTAAGATATGATAGAACACAAACTCACGAAAATCTTCTTCAATCATCAAACTTACCATAAGAATTCTTCCCCTTAAGCTAACACCTCTTCATGACAAGTCAATATCTTCATATGTAAAAGCTGTTAGCGAATAACTCTTTCACAAGGCTATCCCGATTACATAATCCAATAAAATTCTTCATGAATTGTTGCTAATCTTACTTAAAAATCATTAATCCATTTAAAAATATCCGAGCCATAAATATCAACATGATATTTTATATTAAAACGGAGATTCCATGTACCTTTTGTGTGTATTTACCTCCTTTTTGTGTGCTTAAAACGTACCAGTTTTCTCAAACAGCAGCAAACTTTGTGTTGTCCAATATCTCTTCTGTCCAATATCTTGGTCAGATGTATTGTCCGATATCTGACAATACCTATCAGCGTTGAAGCTCATATATCGGACGACACTGTCAACCTATCAGTGTTGACTTATTCTGTCAGCGTCGAAACCCTTCCTGTCAGCGCCCAAATAACAAACGTCAGCGCCAACCTAAAATCCTGTCAGCGTTCATTCTTTTCAGCGTCAGAACTTTGTCAACGTTGCTCCAAGATTTTGACAACGTCAAAATAAGTCCCATCAGCGTTTCACCAAAACTTTGTCAACGTTGAGTTAATAATATCAACGTCATCTATAACAGATTACGTTTAGAAAATAAGAACCTCATTAAAGCCTTCGTAAGAATCAACCAATCATAAACGCAGAACCGTGTGAACACAAAACAATTACTCCAATCAGAATCGAGAGACTTTAGCCTCATGTAATTAACCATGGACAAGCATATAGAGAATTGGAATATTAGGATTTTGTTTTGGACCGTGTGAAAGCAAGATATCCAAACCGTGTGAACACATTAAACTTCAACCAATAGGAATGAGAAGCTCACGGAGATACAGTACACTCGTGTGAACACATTGTGAATCATGTTTGAGATGGTGTGAATGAATGACCAATCAAATAAAGAACACCGTGTGAACACAGTATCCTTCACCAATTAGAACGATCTCCCCATGTGAACATAAACTTCTTCATTCTTGTCTTTCAATGTCTGATCGTGTGGACACATAAAGGTTTAGACCTTCACGTCCATGTGAATGCAAGTTTGAAGATTAATCTTCACGTCTGTAACAGTGATCTAGGGTTCGAAACTTTGAGCATTGAAACCCTAATTAGGGTTTGTGAATAACCTTAGATCGTGTATCTTCACACGTTTTAACAGCCACTAATTTCAATTCTTCCTGCTTTTTAAGTAGATCTAGGGTTTGAAGAAACCCTAGTTCATGATTTCATGTGAAAGCAGAAAACTGAAAATCTTCCATCAGCCAACTTCGACGCTTAATAACTTTTGCCTGGGGATAAAACTCGATAATCCCTCCGGTGGATGTTTAGATCTATGTATGTAGAACACACATCTAAAATTTCGTAACGATCCAACGGTTCAATCAAAAGTTATGACCTTCTGAATACTGCTGCGCACACAAAAACGTCCAGAAAAACTCAATACGAATTTTTCTTCTTCACCATACACGAACACCTCGTCGGACCTAGATATCAAGAGCCTTAGGCTCTGATACCAATTGATGATCCCTATAATCGTTCGACTCAATGGTTAGGAACCATATATCTAGGTTTGATCATCGTTCATATGATAACATAGCGGAAAAGAACAATGATCATGACAAGGTGTTTTGGCACATAAGAACACGAATTAAAACAAATGGGATGTTTATTATATTAATAACAAACATCCACTAGACGTGTATACATTGAATCCCACGTCTAGTGCGACACACACTTTAGGTTTACATTGTGATTGAATTATATGTTAAATAAACCTAATACCCTTGGTTCCTTTTATAGTATAAGGATTAGGGTTTACAAGAGATAAGAATGAATAAACAAGTAAATCTTCTATTTAAATAAACTTATGCAGAATATCTTTTGCATGTTTATCTAAATAGAAGCTTCCATTAGCTTCTTTTGTCTACGTTTTGTCAATGCTTGAATTGCATGTGACAATGCTTGGATTGCTCTTGACAATGCTTGATTCCATCAACGCCTAAATAACTCTTGTCAACGCTTGGAATGCTCTTGTCAACGCCTAGACAAATACTTCACGTTTTCTTCATTTTTGAGTTTCTGCCACATCAACTTTTTGACCCAACATGTAGTAGTGATTTGGGCATCTTGGTTTTGGCTAAAACACAAGTCTTTTGGATCAAAAGTTCAGAATTTCTTGTTTTTTCATCTTTCCGAAATTCTTGCAAGTTTCACCATCGGAAAGTACAAAGGGAGTGTGGCCAGATCGCAATAACCTCTAGGTTCTACTTTGCGATCTAAAGATTTCGATACCTTATTCCGATCTGGACATTCCGATTGTTCTTTGCGATTTGGGATTCCGACGGTTTTTAAGGAACTTTGAGACGTTACTCTGCCAAATTGATTTTAGCCACATTCCGATCTGAACTTATTCCGATATGAAGTTATTCCGATCTGAACATATTCTGATCTGAAGTTATTCCGGTCTAAAGATTCCGATCTGAACATTCCGATCTAAGCATTCCGACAGGTCATCATTGCGATCTAGGATTCCGATAGAAGGACTTTCCGATAGTAGGACATTCCGATCGTAGGACATTCCGATTGAAGCACATTCCGATAGAATATTCTGATGGGCATTCCGATGGAAATTTTGTTTGAGTAATTTTTAGTCTTAGCCACCATCTAGACTAGTCTCGGAACATAGTTTACACGAAGAGTTAAAATTTTTAGGTCAAGTAAAATCAAATTTTTTGCCTACTAGTTTTTGGCTATCTCGAACTCAACTTCAAAATTTGGCGATTCACAATTTTTCAGCTTACCGTTTTGTCGGACTGAGGAATTTATTGTCGGACTGGGAAAAAAAATATCGGAAGTTTCGGAATTTCAACAACATCACACGCTTTCTACGAATTGAGATCCTGTTTTTCACACGACTTCTACGATGACGTCTCAACAAGATATCTATGTTGCGGGTACTGAGAATCGTCCACCCATGCTTACCAAGGAGAACTACACTACATGGGCTAGTCGTCTCCTTCGTTATGCAAAATGTAAACCTCTGGGAAAGTTGATTTTCAACTCGATTCAAAAGGGTCCGTATGTTAGAAGAACAATTATTGTGCCTGGGGACCCTACGAATGCTAATCCAGTAGCTGATTCAAGTCATGAGCAAACAGATGAAGAATTAACTGAAGCTGAATCCAAACAACTCGACGCTGATGATCAAGCAATTCAAGTCATTCTTATGGGACTTCCTGAAGATGTTTATGTTGCTGTTGATAGTTGTGAAACCGCACACGAGATGTGGCTTAGGATTCAGAAAATGATGAAGGGCAGTGAAATCGGTTTACAAGAAAAGGAAACTAAGTTGCTTCGTGAATGGGAGAAATTTACGTCTACTGAAGGGGAACAAATTGAACCTTATTATCATCGGTTTTCAACCCTCATGAACCATCTTAGAAGAAACAAACATGAACCTGCACAAATTGCTGCCAACATCAAATTTCTTGATAATCTTCCTTCTGAATGGTCACGATATGTCACTCTTGTCAATCAAACCAAGGATCTTCATGTCGTGGACTACACTCAAGTGTATGACTATTTGAAGATGAATCAAGATGAAGCTAACGAAGTTAGGGCAGAAAGACGTGCCAAGACACAAGATCCATTGGCTTTTATGGCAAACTCTCCATCATCTATGTCATATCCCATGGTACCCTACCATCAACCCTCATCAAGTAACTTCATGCCACAACAACAACAACTCACTGCTTATGGATATCAACATCCTGCTGCTATGAATTACTTACAACAACCCATTGCCTGTTTTGATGACATTACCGATCCTACTCATGCTATTAATACTGGTCTTGCCCTTCTTGCAAAGGCATTCAAATTCACCATTAACCCCACCAACAACAATCAGAGAATCTTCTCGAACACTAGAAATAGGCAGATTGCTCAACCTTTCATGAATGCGAATCAAGATCGCCAATTGGTAGTTGCTGGAAACACGGGGACTCAGTTTCAACAATATGGTCAGAATGCTGGGCAGACCGTTGGCAATGCAAGAAATCAGTATGGTCAAAACCGTGGTCAAAATCCGGGTGTTCCGAATACGGGTAATTAGGATGGGTTAATAGTTGTGCCAGCGGTTGGTAACCAGATGGGAAACATTGTGGCTGCAAGGGCTGAGAATACTGGTACGGGAAATGGAAACAACAATCGTCAGGTTCAGTGCTACAACTGCAGGGGATTTGGTCATTATGCTCGAGATTGCACAGCCAAAAAGAAGAGGGATGCTGCTTATCTTCAGACTCGGCTTCTCATAGCACAAAAAGAAGAGGCAGGGATCCCACTTCAAGCTGAGGAATTTGATCTTATGGCTTCTGCTGCAGAATATGACGAGGAAGAAGAGGTGAATGCCAACTACATCTTGATGGCAAACTTACAACAAGCATCAACCTCAGGAATGCATGATGACAGAGCTCCCGTCTATGATGAAGACGGTCCCTCTGAGGTACACCCAAGTTTTGATGATAATGATATATATAATATGTCTAATCAGGAGGAAGAGTATACTGAGATGCTTGAGCCCTACAATGAGACACACGAGGATCAAACGAATAATAGTAATATTATTTCGAATGAGCCTAGTGTGGACCTTAGTGTGGATCAAGTTGCCCAGCCTACAACCCTTCCTGATGAGACACATGCGTATTAAAAATCTCTATTTGATAAGCTTGCAAAGGATGTAGATCATGCTACAGTGGTTAATAATAAGTTTAGAGAAACTAATGCCAAATTGACCACTGAGCTTGCGGGATATAAGGAACGGGAGAAAAGTTTTGAGATTCATCATGCTAAAATCAAGGAACATGAACAAGCTCATGCTACATCGGTTTATCAAGAAAAATGCACAACTAAGAAATTAAATGCCTTACACTTAAGTAGTGCTAAAAAGATAAGCGAATTGAATGATGAAATCACTTCTCTTAATAAATAGCTTTCAACTGAAAAATCTATTGTTTCTGATTTAAAAGAAGAAAGAAAAAAGCTAAAACATGATTTCAAAATTCGAGAAGATGGGCTTCTTGAGGATTTTTGCAAAGCGCAGGATAGGATTAGAGAATTAGACAACCTTTTAGTAAAACGTGGCCAAACTATGCAGACGATAAATATGCTCGCACCAAAAGTGAATGAGATAAATTACACTCTATACAAATTGGCTTTAGGTTGTCCTCTTCCCCCTAATCCAGGATACCTTAAGCAAGTTCAGGCCACTAATGAAACTTTATATAATGGTAGTGTGCTATTGTCTGATGAGCATGATCCTCCTAGTGCGCATGATTCCGAGGAAACTACTGAACTTGCTGTAGAGACTCGTTTAAGAATGAAAAAGCTTGATAAAGAAGTGATACCCGTTTATTATCCGAAAGTTAATCCTCCAACTGTTTTTGTACGGTCTAAAACGAGTACTGAAATGCTTTTGCTACCAAGTGAGGAATTGTCTGATGACCCTCCTAAACCGGGTATCACTCGCCAATTTCTAAACGAGCTTAAAGATAATTTTGTCATCCTTAAACGTGTTGTTAATTCAAAAATAACTGGAGGTAATTTTACATCACCTGTTCAGATTGAGGTTCAGAAAACTCTTCAAAACGATATTAATCCGATTATTAATCAAGTGGATGCTCGGTTAGGAAATTTGGAAAACGCTTTTCTAAAAGAATTAGCCAACTTTGTTGAAGACTCTAAATCTTTGACGAAGGAAGCTGATGAATCTCTTGATAAAATCAAAGTTTTGGAAAACGATCTTGAACGCCTCTCTAAAGCTCGTGATTGTATTTATAGTAGCCCTGTCGAGTTAGGTACATCTATGCCGCATAATGAGAACCTCCAAACTGAGCTTGATCATATGAAAGAGAAAATGGAATCTTATGTCATTAAAAAGGATAAAGAATTCACCGATCTTTGGAATAAATTTGTCAAAAAATGTGATGAATGCAAATATGACAAGATTTCGTATGAAAAAGCTCACAATGAAATGCAACAAACTATCGTATGGTTGCAGGCTCAGTTAGGAGGGGTTTCGGAAACAAATTTGGCCTCGTTAGGGTTAGAGAGTGCGAGTGGTGGTAATGTTCAGAAGCTTAAGGCTAAGATTGCAGATTTAGAATCTGTTGTTGTTTCATATAAGCGGGCTGTTGAACAAAGTAAGTCTGTCTATCAGAAACTTATTGATAAAATCTGTGAGAACTGTAAGTTAAAGTCCTTGTTAAAAGATAAGACTTCTGAACCTAGCTCGATTGTGGATACGATGATCCAAAAACCAGCAACCTCGGGACCCACTCGGATTGCTGTGACACTTTTTCCCAAGGTTGCTGGAACGAAAACTGCTGTGATTGCCCCAGGAATGTTTCGTGTTAGTTCTCCCTCTGTGCCTAGCAAACAACGTAAAGCAAGCGTTAGGACAAAACCGATCACTATAACTCAACCACAAGTTATTGATTTAAAAAGTGCTAATTCTAATAGACACGTGTCTTCTTCTACAGGAATAAACAACTACCCTAAGAGCAGAAGGCCACAACCTACGAGCAATACAAGGAATGATAGGGTCCCTTTTGCCTCTAGAAATAGTCTCCCCAAGATCAATAATGTGGAAGTAGAAGAACACCCTAGGAATTTACCGCTTTTTAATCATAATCAGAAACCTAATTCATCTGAATGTAATGACTTTAAGCTTGCTATTCGGAATGAAAAATCTGAAGTTATTTGTGCTAAATGTAATAAATGTTTCTTTACTTTTAGTCATGATGCTTGTGGTTTGACTATGAATGGTTTGAATTATGGCGGTTACACTCGAATTGACAAGCTGTCAGTCAGTGAACAACAACGCACTCCTAAGGCTAAGGTGTATGTTCCAAAAAGTACGCATGTAGGGTTCACAAAAAGTCTTGCTAAGCCTAGTAGCCCTAGACTCACCTCTAAATGGTTGCCTACTGGTAGAAATTTTGACTGTAGTGGCAAAATTATCGACACTAGTAGATCTCATACTGACAGTGAAACGTCGGTATATGATACGGCTTAATTATCTTCTAACCCTACAGGAACCTATTTCATCGGTTGCCAAAATATTTGTTTCTCTTATCATTGGCAGGCTGTTGAAATTTGTCTCTGGTGCGTGGACTCGGGCTGTTCCAAACATATGACTGGGAATCGAAGCGTTCTCAAGAACTTTGTATGGCGTTTCATGGGAACTGTTCGATTTGGAAATGATCATGTTGCGGCAATTCTAGGCTATGGTGATCTTTATTGGGGAAATATAATCATCACCAGAGTCTCTTTTGTTGATGGCTTGGGACATAACTTGTTCTCGGTTGGGCAATTTTGTGATTCAGACTTGGAGGTCGCTTTCAGAAGTCATACATGTTTTGTAAGAGATCTTGAAGGAATTGATCTGTTGAAAGGAAATCGTACCACTAACCTTTACACCATTGATCTTTTTCAAATGTCTGCTGCTTCTCCAATTTGTCTCATGGCCCGAGCCACATCAACAAAGTCGTGGTTATGGCATCAAAGGTTATCTCATCTCAATTTCGATGCCATCACCCAACTCGCGAAAGATGATCTCGTTACCGGTCTTCCAAAGTTCAAATATACAAAAGACCATCTTTGTCCTTCATGTGAGCAAGGTAAAAGTAAGAAGAAGCCTCACAAACCCAAACCTGTTCCCAACTCAACGAATAGGTTACATCTCCTACATATGGATTTGTGTGGCCCAATGAGAATCAAAAGTATTAATGGAAAGCGGTATGTCCTTGTCATTGTAGATGACTATTCTCGTTACACATGGGTTCATTTTCTTGCTTCGAAAGATGAAACCCCTGATGTAATTATTAACTTCTTGAAGAAAACATCAGTACTACTGCAAGCCCCTGTCATTATTGTGAGAACGGATAACGGTACAGAATTCACCAATCCGAAATTGAAAGCTTATTTTGACGAAGTTGGGATTTCTCATCAAACTTCGGCTGTAAGAACTCCAGAGCAGAATGGAGTTGTGGAACGGAGGAATCGTACGTTAGTTGAAGCTGCTCGAACGATGCTTCTCTCCTCCAGTGCACCGTTATTCCTTTGGGCCGACGCTATAGCAACTGCATGTTATACTCAAAACCGCTCCATTATTCACACCCGCTTCAACAAAACACCTTATGAGGTCATTAATGGAAGAAAACCGGATATTTCATTTTTACATGTCTTTGGTGCTTTATGTTATCCGAAGAATGATCGTGAAGATATCGGTAAACTTGAACCTAAAGGTGATATTGGATTTTTCATTGGTTATTCTTCAACTGCTTGTGCTTACAGGGTTTATAATCGAAGGACAAGAAAGGTAATGGAGACTATGAACGTTACCTTTGATGAACTCTCGGGTATGGCCTCTCAGCATAGAAGTTCACATCCCGAGCTTCAAGGTCAGACTTCTGGACACGTAAGTTCAGGACTCGCGCTTCAATTTGCACCGTCAGCAATCTCATCGTTACAACCTTCAGAACGTGACTTGGAAGTTTTATTTGGGCCTATTTATGATGAATATATGGAGGGTCCTTCGTCATTTGGTGTTCCTCAAAATGCCCCGGCTGCACCTGCTACGGTAGTTCAAGAACCTCTGACTGCATCTACACCATCGGCATCTACTTCTGCACCATCTACGTCAACCTCAACCATAGTGACTCAAAACATTCCAACCACTTCTCCGATTGCTGACGCAACTCAACAACATTCTCAGCAAATTCCTACTCATGTTCATCTTCAGAATGAAATTGTTGCTGAAAATGCAAACAATGCGATGCTCAACGAACACGAGTTTGTTAATCCATTTGGGGCTTCCACAAGCACTACTCAGCCTTGAGCACCATATGTGGATCCGTCGAGCTCGCATCAAGTTTCTCATACACTTCCACATGAACACAAATGGACTAAGAATCATCCTTTGGTTCAAGTGATTGGCAATCTCTCACGACCGGTCTCAACACGAAATCAGCTGCGTACCGATAGTGATATGTGTATCTATGCACTATCAGTCAGCACAATGGAACCAACAAGTGTGAAAGAAGCAATGACCGATGCATCATGGATTGAGTCTATGCAAGAAGAACTCAATCAGTTCATCCGGCTTGATGTATGGGAGTTAGTACCTCGACCAGACAATATCGATCCCCTCACTATGAAATGGTTATTCAAAAACAAGATGGATGAGGAGCAAACGGTCATTAGGAACAAGACTCGGTTAGTTGTGAGAGGTTATAAACAGAAGGAGGGAATTGACTTCGTAGAATCCTTTGCCCCGGTTGCTCGGATGGAAGCTATTAGGATTTTCTTGGCATACGCTGCACACAAATCATTCACAGTGTATCAAATGGACGTGAAGACGGCTTTCTTGCATGGGCCGTTAAAAGAAGATGTGTATGTATGTCAACCTGAAGGTTTCATTAATACTGAACATCCAAGCCATGTCTACAAGTTGAAAAAGGAAATTTATGGGTTGAAACAAGCACCAAGGGCATGGTACGACGAATTATCATCATTTCTTCTACAAAATCACTTCAGAAAAGGAACCATTGATCCAACGTTGTTTATCAAGCACTACGGCAACGACATCTTGGTGGCTCAGGTCTATGTAGATGATATTATATTTGGTTCTACTAACCCAAAATATTCCATATTATTTGCCGACCTTATGAAAAGTCGATTCGAAATGTCCATGATGGGGGAAATGACGTTCTTTCTTGGTCTCCAAGTTCACCAATCCCCCCGTGGTATTTTCATAAATCAATCCAAGTATGTGCTTGAGATTCTAACGAAATTTGGCATGGAAAACTGTGATCCTATTGGTACTCCAATGGACACTAAACACAATCTTGATTTGGATAAGAAAGGGACATTTGTAGATGCTACAAAATACTGAAGTATGATCGGGTCCCTTATGTACTTAACTTCAAGCAGACCGAACATTGTGCATGCTACTTGTTTATGTGCTCGGTACCAGGCTAAGCCAACCGAGAAGCACCTCACGGAGGTTAAAAGGATCTTTCGTTATCTCCGGGGAACCATTAGCATGGGTCTCTGGTATACGAAGGATTCTGGTTTTAATCTCACTGGTTTTTCAGATGCCGATCATGCAGGGTGTCATGATACATTCAAGAGCACTTCCGGTGGAGCACAATTCTTAGGCGAGAAGCTAGTGAGCTGGTCATCAAGGAAACAAGACTGTACGGCGTTGTCAACCGCGGAAGCAGAATATGTGTCTCTATCCGTGTGTAGTGCTCAAGTCCTTTGGATGAGAACACAACTCACGGATTATGGCTTTTACTTTAACAAAGTCCCTATTTATTGTGATTCACAATCAGCCATAGCCATATCCTGCAACCCGGTCCAACACTCCAAGACCAAGCACATAGCTGTCCGATTCCATTTCATAAAGGAACATGTGGAAAAAGGAACGATCGAACTGTATTTTGTCAAGACGGACTACCAACTAGCCGACATCTTCACCAAAGCTCTTTCTCAAGACATATTTGAATTCTTGGTTCGTCGACTTGGTATGCGTAGTTTCACTCCTGATGAACTTGAACGTCTTACACATTCGCAGTAACCTTGTATATATCTATCAGAAAATCAAAATACAAAAATATAAAACCTATAAAAACAAAATAAAAAATGAGAAAACCTTTCAAAAAATACCAAAAATATTCTTCTCCGACATGTCTCCCAGCATCGATAATATGGACGTGCTTAGAAATGTTGTTCAATAACGACACGGGTACGTACATAAAGTTCGAATGAGAGTTCAGATGTTTTCAAAACATGTCTTTTCTATTTTTCTTCTCATAATGGCTTATAGTCACATGTCAGACTATAACCCGGTCCCTAAATAAAGGAAAGTCTTCGACTTATCCTCAACAACGAGAAATTCATTTTTCTTGGTTATGAGCTTATATCAAAACATTCAAAGTTTAAGCTCATGAACACAATTTTTCTCGGACTTTTGAGCACAATTTTTCAAAGTATTTCAAAACAATGTGCTCATATACTCCCCTATTCAAATATAATCTCTTTTCGAGGGGGAGTATAATGATTTCATAAACATTTGTTCCAATGTTTCATGACACATTATTCTCTCCATGTTTCATCACTAGTTTCACAAAAATTTCAATTTCATGCAATTTTTGAGGGGGAGAATAGTGATTAAAATGTGTTATCTTGAATAAGATCTTTGATATAAGTGCTTTCTCTTCCTAATATGTGCAAAAAACTCTCCTTTTATGATGCACATATGTAGGGGGAGCGTTTTGGTGATATAGAAAACTTTTAAGGTGTAAACATTGATTTCGTCAACACCTTGACTGCATTTTCAATTAATTTTTCTGGTTACGATATCTATACCCTTCAACACAACTAATCACGACGATATTGGTGTCAAAAGGTGGTTAGGTATTCGTCCTATGATCCAACCAGAACCGGGGGGATCTTCCCAGGGACAATCCATTAGAACTTAGAAGTCCTTAGGAAAGATGGAGTAGTTGAGTGTACGGGAATAATGCCGACTAATGACTTAAGCTAGCACTGGAACAATCACAACAAGGTGCTAGTTATGACGTCTTGGCAAGCATTGAAGTGGTTGAAGAATGAAAAAGAAATGTAAGGATAAAGGGTGTAAAGAAAGAAGCCCTCCATACAACTTAGGCAGAAACCGGGTCAATACATCTACTATCAGAATCACGTTGATGATTTATGGTATTGAAGACAAAGCATCATGGACCCAGTGATGCAATGCAAAATCCTTCCCAGCCTACTCAAGCTTCTCTCAAAAGAAGTTTGTTTTATTGTCACGGAGTTCAACTCATTTCTATCGACTTTCTCACTCCGAGATAGTAGATATTGAATAGGTGGCAGTCTGCTCCAGCCTCCGATTACCAAATAAACGTGCACTTATAGAGTCTAGAGCCAATGAGATTCATCAAAATCTCATTAGGACACTTATTCCATATATCAATTGTTGTTCATCATTAGAACACAAGCGATGATTTACGGAGTCCTACGCTCTATCCTTGTGGTATTGCTAGAATATTCAGAGTGATACTCTTTAGTATTCACAGTGATGAATGGAAATCCTTCCAGTGTTAACATCAAACAGCACTGCGGTAGGTCATATGTAAGATTCACTTGAATTAAACATATGTTAACTGGAAAGCAACAGTGGTTTGATTCTTAATTGATTCAAACTCGTTCCAGGTCACGACGCAATATCTTTATGATCTTGCCAGAAAATTCAGAGTAATACTTTTCAATATTTACAGTGACGAATGGAAATCCTTCCAGTGTCATCATCAAACAGCACTGCGGTAGGTAACTTGTGCGATTCTATATGAATCAAACTTGTGTCAACTGGAAAGCAACGATGGTTTGATTATTAATTGATTCAAACTTGTTCCAGGAAATTGAATTGACGACTTAATCAGCAGAATGGAACTGCATGATTCACTCCTTACTATGAATTATCTTTCAATATATTCAAGTATTGAGAACGGCTACCGCAGCCGGAAACCCTGTCAAGGAAGTTCTTTGATCTTACCTAATCACAGGTACAGTATTCTTACTGTATAACGAGAAACCGGAGGAATGCAAACGGTGGCGTTGTAATTCAAGATCACATGCTCATTTAAATGAAGAAATCTCAAGAACATCTTAAGACAAAGACTTCCGCTACTCAAATGATCAAGGGAGATTGTTAACAAGCTTTCATGTCAATTCAAAACATGAGTATGTGGGTAAAGACACAAGAACACAAGCTGGAAAAGTTACAATATCAAGTCAAGGCAAAGATCAAAGATCCAAGATCACAAGTCATGAAAGGAACTATGAAAGAACTCTCAAGACAACGAGCTTCAAAGTCTACAAGACCAACGGAGTGAAGTCACATATTACATGACCACCCCTTAGGGGGAGATTGTTAGCCGTATTTAAAGTGATGGTCATATAATATACCATTGCGAAGCTCGTGAAAAATACTATTCAACGGTGTCGAGAGTTCTTAGTTATTAATGTTTATGTAACGGGAATTAGTCCCGAACACACAAATGAGGAAGGCCTCCTAAACACTTACTACTTAGTATAAAAGGCCTCCTAAGCCTCATTTGTGTGTGTGTTTTCCATTTCATTTGTTTTGTAGAGAGAGAAACGTATGTGTTTCTCTCACTAGGAATTCACAACTTTGTTTTCTCTTTTCCTTCATCTAATCTAATCTTTCTTTTTTGGTTTAATCTTCATCTACATTTCTATATCATATATAATCGTGTGATTCATTCCAACAGATTCCTTGCTCTTTGCAATACCCTTAAGAACAATGGAGTTCCACATGATGCTATTAAGTTGATATTGGTGCCATTTTCACTAGAGGGACACGCTAAGCATTGGTTAGACACCCAACCACCCGATAGTATCACCACATGGGATGGTTTCACCACTAAGTTTTTGAACAAGTTCTTTCCCTCATCTAAGACCACGGCTTTGAGGAACTTAATTATAGGCTTTCAACAAAAACCTAGTCAATCCTTTAGTGATGCTTGGGAGGAGTTTAGAGAGTTATTGAGGAGATGCCCTAACCATGGATTGGATGAAGTTCACCAAATCAATACTTTCTATGATGGCCTTAAACCTCATCACCAAGATTCACTCAATGCTTCCGCGGGAGGGAATATTCTTCTTAAATCCTTTCAAGAGGCCTTGGACATCATTGAGACTAAAGCAATGGTTCAAACAAATTCTCAATTTGAAGAAAGGGTTCATGTTATCCAAAACGATTCTCAAACACCTTGTGATAACCAATTCCTCAAGTATCAACAAGAGATCATTCAAAAGATGGATAGAAGTCATGAGATGAATCTTAAGGCACAACAAGAGATGATTCAAGCTATTAAGAGCCTTTCATTGAACAATTCTTCAAATGATGTGAATGCCATTATTCTTTCTTGTGTAACTTGTGGAGGTCCTCATTCCTATGAACAATGTGATAAGGTGCAAGGTTATCAAGGGGAATGTTATGCTTACCAAGAGGAACATCGTGAACACTTCAAGCCAAAAATCAATCCAAATAACCTTTCTTACAAGTCCCAAAATTACCTTACTCCACCGGGATTCCCACCCCAACCACCCACCCAACTTCAACAAAATCCTCCTCAAGTGTTACAAAGGAATCAAGGGCAAAGACCACCTTACCAAGGAAATAACTACAAGGCACCCAACAATGTTCAACATCAAGGAAATACCTTTTATCCACCACATCAAGGATTTAATCAACCACTTCCACCTTTCCCAAATCAAGGATCTTCTCAAATACCAAATCAAGCTTACCCTCAATTTCAAAATCAAGGATATGGGATGCAAGAGACTCTTGAGTATGTTGACAAGAGAATTCGTGAAATTGAAAAGAGAATGAATGACCAAATGAAACGTATATCGGAGGAACAAACTAATAGACTTTTGATGGCATTCAATCAAAGACCACAAGGGGCTTTACCTTCTAACACACAAACAAATCCAAGGGCAAATGTCAATGCTATTACAACAAGAAGTGGAAAGACAACAAAGGATCCTTCACCTCCTAAGCCTCATATTGTTCCACCCACTTTTGTTCCTACTTGTGACAAGCCTTCTACCTCTACTTCACCACCTCAAAATGCTCCCATTCAATAAAACATACCTTCTCAACCTATTCTTACTTCTCCTTTACCTTCCATACCTCCTAATGTAGAAGCTAAAAAAGACAAATCTTCCACTACAACACCTATTCCACCTACAACAAAACCAACTCTTCCATATCCTTCAAGGTTGAAAAAGGACAAGTTAAAGAACAAGGATGACATCCAAGTCTCAAATTTCTTAAGGATGTTCAAGCAACTCAACATCAACATATCCTTTGCGGAAGCTCTTGCTTATATGCCAAAGTTTGATAAGATGTTCAAGGATTTACTCTCAAACAAAGAAAAATTGGTTGATTTGCCCAACACATCCCTTAATGAAAATTGTTCCGCCGTGCTACTTAAAACCTTACCAACAAAACTTGGAGATCCGGGGCACTTCTTGATACCTTTTAATTTTCCCGGTGTAGAAAATTGCATGGCTTTGGCGGATCTAGGGGCAAGCATTAACCTCATGCCTTTATCGGTTTGGAAAAAACTCTCTCTTCCCGAGCTCACTCCCACTAGGATGACCCTTGAGTTAGCCAACCGAACCATAGCTTACCCCGTAGGTATAGCGGAGGATGTGTTTGTAGGTGTGGATAAGTTTACATTTCTGGCTGACTTTGTAGTGATTGATTATGACATGGATCCTAGAGTTCCTTTGATTGTTGGTAGACCGATTTTGAGAACGGGTCGTACTTTGATAGATGTGGCGGAAGGAGAATTAATTATGAGAGTAGAGGATGAGAAAGTGGTGTTTAAGTTAGGGAAAGTTTGTGATAGGAAAGAGATTAAGGAGTCTAGACCGTGTGAGACCATTAACATAGTTGATGTGTTAGATGAAGTGTGTGATGAACATTTTCATGATGCTTGCAAGAGTACTAGTGATGAGATGCCCCATGTTGAAACCGTGGCCTCAATTGCTCCCTCTTTAACACCTTTTGGAGAGAGTGATTTCCTCTTGGAGGAATTTGAGTCAAACTTTCTTGGTGATGATGATTCTCCCATTAATTGGGAAGAAGATATTCTTACTATCCAAAAGTTGCTCAATGAGGACCCTATTCCTTCTCCTACTCCACAAGAAGTTACCAATGAGGATCCTTCCATAGTAAAACCTTCCATAGAGAGTCCACCTCCAATTGAACTTAAGGACCTTCCATCCCACCTAGAGTATGCTTTCTTAGAGGGCAAAGACCAATTACCCATGATCATTGATAAAGAGTTGAAAGAGGATGAGAAGGAGCAACTTAATTAAGTCCTTAAGAAACACAAGAAAGCTTTAGCTTGGAAAATATCCGACATAAGGGTAATTGATTCACATTTTTGTACACACAAAATCCTTATGGAGGATGATTACAAGCCCGCCATTCAAAGTCAACGAAGAGTTAACCCAAAAATCCATGAGGTCATTAAGAAGGAGGTGATTAAACTCCTTGATGCGGGTATGATTTATCCCATTTCCGACTCTCCATGGGTTAGCCCGGTATATTGTGTTCCAAAGAAGGGTGGAATCACCGTAGTGCCAAATGAGAACAATGAGCTTATTCCTACAAGACTTGTTACCGGTTGGCGAGTTTGTATTGACTATAGGAAACTCAATGAGGCTACTAGGAAAGACCATTTCCCATTACCTTTTATGGATCAAATGCTTGAACGCTTAGCGGGAAATGAGTACTATTGCTTTCTTGATGGCTTTTTGGGTTATTTCCAAATACCCATTGACCCTAAGGATCAAGAAAAGACCACATTCACTTGTCCCTACGGTACATTTGCTTACAAGAGGATGCCTTTTGGCTTATGTAATGCACCGGGGACGTTTCAAAGGTGCATGATGGTGATTTTCCATGACATGATAGAGCTAACTATGGAGGTTTTTATGGATGATTTTTCCGTCTTTAGAAATTCATTTACCTCATGTCTCACCAATCTAGAGAGAATGCTTAAGCGTTGTGAGGAAACACGTTTAGTGCTTAATTGGGAGAAATGTCACTTTATGGTGAAAGAGGGAATTGTTTTAGGACACAAAATATCCAACAAGGGATTAGAAGTGGATCGAGCTAAAAATGATGTGATTGTTAAGCTTCCCCCACCCACCTCGGTAAAAGGTGTGAGGAGTTTCTTAGGTCATGCGGGATTTTATAGGCGCTTTATACAAGATTTTTCTAAGATAGCTAGACCGATGACTCACCTCTTGGAAAAAGAGGCTCCTTTCATTTTTAACCAAGATTGTTTGGACTCTTTTGAGACTCTTAAGGAAACATTGACAAAGGCTCCCGTTTTGGTTTCTCCAAATTGGGAATTACCTTTTGAGCTTATGTGTGACGCTAGTGATTATGCGGTGGGGGGCGTCTTAGGTCAAAGAGTGAATAAGCATTTTCAACCTATACATTATGCGAGTGAAACCATGATCGGTGCACAACTTCATTACACTACCACGGAAAAAGAGTTGCTTGCTATAGTCTATGCTTTTGAGAAATTTAGACCATACCTTGTGCTATCCAAAACCATAGTGTATACGGATCATTCCACTCTCAAGTATCTTATGACAAAACAAGATGCTAAGCCTAGGCTTTTGAGATGGGTTTTGTTGCTTCAAGAGTTTAAGATAGAAATTTGTGATAAAAAAGGGGCCGAGAATTTAGCGGCGGATCACTTGAGTAGACTTGAGCATCCTTTTCAAGGAGAATTTTCCACATCAAGAAATCAATGAATCCTTTCCATTAGAGGAGCTCATGTCTATCTCTTCCCAAGAGGATGCCACTCCTTGGTTTGCGGATATAGCAAACTATCCTGTGGGCAATGTGCTTATTGAGGGTCTTACTTATCAACAAAAGAAGAAATTTCTTAAGGAAGTTAAGTACTACTTTTGGGATGATCCTTATCTTTTTAGGCAATGTGCGGACCAAATCATTAGACGGTGTGTAGATGGGCCCGAGGCATTTAAGATTATAGAAGCATGTCATAAAGGACCTACGGGTGGACATTTTGGGCCTAACTATACCGCCAAGAAAGTCTTTGATTCGGGTTACTATTGGCCTTCCATTTACAAAGATTCCCATGAAATGGTGAAATTTTGTGATGTGTGTCAAAGACAAGAAAAAATTACGCAACGTGATGAGATGCCATAAAAATTTATTCAAGAGTGTGAGATATTTGATGTATGGGGCATTGATTTCATGGGACCTTTTCCATCCTCTAAGGGAAACAAGTATATACTTGTGGCGGTGGATTATGTGTCCAAATGGGTGGAGGCTAAAGCCTTACCTACCAATGATGCTAGAGTTGTTGTAAAGTTCTTAAAGCAATTGTTTGCTAGATTTGGTGTACCTCGGGCCATCATAAGTGAGCGTGGTACGCACTTTTGTAATGATCAATTCACGAGAGTTATGAAGATATATGGAGTTAATCATAGACTTTCTACCGCGTATCACCCTCAAACCAATGGTCAAACCGAGGTCACAAATCGTGGTTTAAAGAGAATTTTAGAGAGAACGGTGGGAGAGAATCGAGCTTCTTGGTCTGATAAGCTTGATGATGCTTTGTGGGCTTTTAGGACGGCTTTTAAGACACCAATTGGTTGTACTCCTTATAGGCTTGTCTATGGTAAAGCGTGCCACCTCTCATTCGAGTTAGAACACAAGGCATCTTGGGCTCTCAAGTGGGCTAACTTTGATCTAAACCAAGCCGGTTCACATAGGAAAGATCAACTTAATGAGATGGATGACTTGAGAGCCAATGCCTATGAAAATTCTTTGCTTTACAAGGAAAAGACTAAGAAATTGCATGATGCTAAGATCAAGAACCGTGAGTTCAAAGTTGGAGAGCCGGTTCTCCTCTTTAACTCGAGGTTGAAACTTTTTGCGGGCAAGCTTAAGTCGAGATGGTCCGGTCCATTCACTATTGCTCAAGTGTTTCCATATGGAACTATTGAGTTGTCACAACCCGATGGTCCAAACTTTAAAGTGAATGGTCACCGTGTGAAACATTATTTTGGGGAGGACATTTCCGTTGAAATGGTCCAAGAGATCCCCATTTTCCCATGAATTAATTCATTGTGGGACGAGTCGAGCTAGAGACTCATTAACTCAAGCATCGTATAACTAGGTTTAGAGTGTTGTAGGTTAGCAATAAAGGTATAGACTTGGAGATAAGTGTAGGGGAGACCTTCTTTTGTATTCATGATTGTTTGTAGGGTTGCTCACTCATTTCATGCTTTGGAGCTTATGGAGGAGGCCCTTGTATCCGGTTCACTACGTTACTTTTGTGATCTTTCATTGACACCTTGTGCTTAAACATGAATTCACTAATAGTTGTCCTTTCCTTAACTTGGGTTAAGCAACGTCTATTCATTGTCATAAGTGTAGGGGAAGTTTTTATACTTCCATGCTCTTAAACATTGAGGACAATGTTTAGCTTAAGTGTAGGGGGGTCTTCTATCGAAGTGACCTTACCTAGAACTTGTCATTATCTTTCATGATAACTTGGGAAATTAATTTTTCAAACATTTTTCAAATTTTTGATCTACTTTGGCCACCAAAAATATGCATTCATAATTTTTGCATTAATCATTTTTCATTTGCATAACACATTTGCATTGTATATATTCTTCTTTTGTTTTTCATCAAAAATATATAAAAGGAAAAATATAATAAAAACATGGTTTAGCAAATTTAGACTTCTTTAACATATTAGGCCCGCCATGGAAATTTTGACTCAACCTGAGTTTGCTTATCTTAACATTCTCTAGCTAGTATCCTTAACCATGTAGTCCTTTATTGGTCTATTAGGCTAAGCATCCACCAATATCATTATTTGAGATTTTAAATTTGTGGAGAATGGGAAATGATAGAGTTGAAGCAAGTATAAAAGGGCTAGATAAACTTCATGATAATTACTTGTGGCTAAACCCTTCTCTTCTTTACCTCTATTTTCTTCGCATGTATACATGTTAATAAATAATCAAGAACGGTTTTAATCGGTTTGTAATCTCTTATGCATTTTTGTCTAATCATTCATGGTTGATATAAGTACGTCTTAAGATTCTAAGTTAGAACATTTTATGTGTACTAGACTTATGTAATGCTCAATATTTAGCGGGTGTTTTTCCTTTTATTCTTTTAAACTTTCTTCGTGAGGAATAAAGAAAAATAAGAGCGGCTTATGAAAAAAATGAGTGCCTAGAAAAAAAAAGAAAATATATATATATATATATATATATATATATATATATATACAAGACTCCCAAGAGGGGCAGTGTGGTGTTAATTATAGTGACTATTGAGTTCCAATATTACCTTGACGGGTTGCGGGGATTCAATAGATTGCTCTAATCCAATATTACCTTGACGGGTTGCGGGGTTGAAGATCCAAAGTCTCAAAAAGATGGCGGATGTAAATTATTGCGTGAGTTTTATTTTTCATTCCTTAGAGAGTGTGTAGCTACTTATGAAAGCATGACATGAGGATTTTACACATAAGGCGAATGACTTATTACTCTTGAAACAGACTTATATTAATTGTGAGCGGTTTTTCAAGTAATGGGTGAGAGGATTACTTAGGATAAAACCGTGCTTCCTTATTTTTAGATTTTACACTTCTTATATTTCACACTTGAATAATGACAAATTAGCCCACAAGTAATTTGCTCAAATAATAACCGGTTCCACATTTAATTGTCATGAATAAGTTGATGCACTTTTTACTTGTGAATACAATGATCCCATTTTTAAGCTTGGTATGGGGAAAGTGAAACTTGAGGGTGATAAATGTCCATGGTACCCAATCCCTAATCAAAGTCATTGAATTCTTTATGAGTTATTTCCATCAAAACCATTTCAAGAAAAACCAAAAAAATATAGATAGAATTGTATTTTGTTTATTGCATTGTTAAAAATCAAAATCATGCATCATTTAGTTTAGAGTAGTGTAGATGCATTCCATATGGCCAAGGTGGATTAATTATGAGGAAAATGTAAATTTGTGCTTTTAAATATATAGCATTGCATGAGGACATGACAATGTTCAAGTGTAGGGGATTTGATATGAGCAAAAACTCATATCAATTTATCAATAAATCACCCTAAAACACAATAAAAATACCTAAACTTTGTGCTATAAAGCGGAATTATGTGGTATGTTTTGTGTTTGTGCTCAAATAGGTAAGAAGGATACATTTTCAAGCAAACACAGGAAAATCAAGCTTAATTTGATGAAAAAGACAAAGAAGGATCAAAAGTGACAAGACTTTGAAGATAAAGGACCTATCTTGACAATATGCCAAAGATGAAGGACCAAAAGTGTAAATATGATAAAGTCAAGATCAAAGTCAAATCTGGTCAACTCTCAAGTCAATTCAGTCAAAGGATCAAATTTGTTCAAGAATGAAGTTTGAAGGACCAATTATGTCAAAGAAATGAAGTTATTAGCTAAAGATTACATTCTGCCAAGTTCAAGGGCTAATTCTGCCATTTTTGGAAGGTTAAACCAAGCTTGATCCATGTGACATATGGCCAGCCAATGAGAATGCAAGAATCAAATGGCCAGGATTGCCAACTCATTGTATTTAATGCAACTCAGCCGCCAACATTTAATTGGTCCAATATCCCAACAGTAAAACGCACTATCCATCTTTCAGCCAATAGGAGAAGGCCATGCAATAATCAGAATTATCCACTCAGGATAATGATCCGTGTGCTCAACCCATATCCAATGAAATTCTGCCACGTGTCATCTTCCTCAACAAAGTTTACCAGGATCGTTTTTGAGCTAGAAGCAATTTCAAGAGATGTTATAAACATGAAACTTGTTCGTTTTTGAGAGACAAATCCAATGGTCACAACCAATTAAGCTGAAATCAACTCAAGGGAAAATCCCCAAATTTGTTCTTCATCAGCAAAATCTAATTGGCAGATTTTTGACACGTGGAAGCTGGGGATTGGTTCTAACACGTCACCAACCCCAACCACTTCACTCCTGCAGTCTATAAATACCATGTTTAGTTCTCATTTCTTGTATTGTAGAGAAAGTGTGAAATCACACACACTTTAGTTTTTCTCTCAACTCATTTTTAGTTTTAGCTTAACAACTCAAGAGTTTGACACACTCTTGAGTCTGTTATAGTTAGTTGTAACAGATAACTACCCTTGTAACTACTTTCTCATTCAATAAAATCAAATTCCAATTTTCCCTCCAAAATTCTCATATTACTCTACTGTTCATACCTTCATTGATACCTATTGTTGCTGATATTGGTTAGTTATGATCAATACTTGATCATAATTGGCTAAGTTTGAAGATTGTAGCTGTTTGTTCATCCAGTTCAAGTACTAGCAGATTTTGATGAGTTCCAGTCCAGTTATGGTGATTCTTGATGGTTGTAGCTGTTGATTTGTTGATTGATTAGTGTGTTCTAGTGCTAAGGTAGTGGTTAGCACTAGATTAGAGAGCTCAGCGCTCCTCTACTTCCCAAAGGAGGGATTAGCTAAAGGTTTACATTTTCTGATTTTCAGTTCCTCTAAACAGTTGAATGCCTGCTTCATTCTTAGTTAATTTTGATTGTCTGCATGATAAAATGTGTTCTAGTTGATTCTTGAACTGATTTCAGTAATTGTGTAGCTTAATCTTGTGTATTGCTTTCATACTTGTCCTGTTTCTCAGCTTTTATTAGTCAATTAGCTTTGCTTATCATTTTGAGTTCTAGTTGTTCTCACTGTTTGTTATTAGTTCTTATTCACTTCATTTTGGCTACTAAACTTAGTTTGCTAAAGCTTTTTACTCAGTCTAGTTATTTGCTCAAAAATCATTCATAAAAGTTTCAAAAAGTTCAAAAAAGTGGTGTTTGGCATTAGCTTGTAACTGATTTTCAAGTGTTAGAATTTGGAAAACTTTGGTTCATTTCTAGTTAAACAATCATAACAAATAGTTTTCAGTCATTTTCAAGTCAAGTATTTGGTCAAAAAGGCAAATGGTTATATAAAAAGTTTGGGTCAGTTTTTAACAAGTTCCTTATCAGAAAGTTGTGATTTTAATCTGCTTGGCATTTCTTTGTTAATTGATGAAATCATTCCAAACCAGTTCTCAAGTTTCAGTCAACATATGAAGTTTGAGTGTGTATAAGGAAACTGTAGAGTATCAAGTATTAAGCTAGAAATAAGCAAAAGTTTTAAGACCATGAGCAAATGCAAGTTTCTGTAACTTGGCAAACTGCTTTTTCATATCTCTATTTCCACTTCATCAACTAGCTTATTTTCTTTCACAATTTCATTCCATAAGTGTTCCTGGTTAAATTTTGAGATTTTGGGCTTATTGAAATTTCTGGTCAACGAAAGTCAACATAAGCACCATTTTGGCTTATTTTTAGATTCTGAGCTTATTACTTGATCATTTCCATTGAGACTTGATTTCCCATCTTTCTTTTGAGCTGTTTAATCATTTTCATCATTAAAATCCAGTTGTGCAAGTCTAGCTTAACAGATAGCTTATTTTGTGCTTATTGGATTTAGCATATCAGCTTTCTAGTAACTTTCAGCCAATTTCCTTGGATAGGTCTAGCTTAAATTCAATTTTAAGTCGTTTGCAACTTGTTTGGTCGAATTTGGTTGAGAAATAAGCTCAAACGAGCTTATTTTACTTCTTTACCCGTTTTTGTTGAAAAGTTTTTGAAAATTGCAATTAGGTCCTTATAGTATTAAGCTGTTCTTAAAATTGGCTAATCTTTCCAACTTTTTAGGTTTTGCAAAAGTCCAGTCTCTATACTTTCAAGTTTGTTTAAAATCAGTTAGGCAGTTTCAGTTTTGTTAAAAATTAGTTACATGGTTTGAATAGTTTTCATTTTGAGTCCTCATAGTTTATTGTTTTTGCACATCTAGTCTTTATACTTTTCAGCTTTACATTTTTAGCATTTAAATTTCATAGAATTTACATTTCCAGTCCTTGTAGTTTGTAGAATTTACATTTGGCATTTTAATTGAATAAAAACTTGGTATTTGCACTGTGTTTTACATATAAGTAGACGTTATTTTTCATTTTAGCAAGGCTTGTTTGAATTAGCAATAGAATATCCAAAAAATATTACCAACCAAGAACAATTAAAAACCCGATCTTGTTAGGACTTTCAATTTGTTAAGAACTGAGAAAAACGAACTTCAACTATACACGTTTCACAAACCGTTGTAGAAAGTATTAATTAAGGTCACAGGGAGCATGTTGTGGTTTGGACAACGATCGATCAAAACATTATATCTTTCCCAAGCATCAAAAAGAGATTCATCGGGTTCTTGCATGAAACCACTGATTTGATTGCGAAGGCTCGTGACCATGGATGGTGGAAAGTAGCACGACAAAAAGTGTTGAGTCATGTCATCCCAAGTATGAATTGAATTCTTCAAGAGACGATCAAACCATTTCTCGGCGTGGTGTGATAAAGTATGTGGAAAGAGTTGTAGGCGAAGAACATCCATTGTGGCACCGGGCAACTTCATGCTTTGAGTGATTGTAATGAACTTGTCGAGGTGTTTGTTGGCATCATCATCAGGCATTCCGGCGAATGGATTAGTTTGCACTTGCTGAATCATGTGGTGCTTCAACGAAAACTCCGGAGCCATGATTTGCATCGGCGCAATCGGTCCTCCTCGTCCAAACATGGTGGGTTGACAAAGCTCCTCCATTGTCCGAAGATCGGGCTGTGGAAGAACATTGTTGTTGTTATTATTGAGGTGCGGTGGATTATTGTTGTTAACACCTGCCATAGCTAAATCTTTAGGAGTCTCGGGCTCTTGATAATTAGAAGATCTAGTACGCATACACCTGCGAAATCAAAAGAAAACAATACCAAACACAAAGAGAATGTATATACACAATAAAAATAAAATCTTTTTGGATTTTTGAAATTTTTAATTTTTTTGGATTTTTAACAATTTTTTTATTTTTATGGGTTTTTTGAAATTTTTAAGCAAGAAAAATAACGCTCACGAATGAACGGATCCCAAAAAGCAACGCGTCTCTCACAGAAAACCGTTAATCTTTACGAAAAGAGCCGGCAGCGGCGCCATTTGATACAAGGGATTTTGTATGTAAAAAAATTAAAGTTCGTTGTTCCAGTCTCTTCGAATTGATAAATGAGTTAACTATGTGACTCAGCTGTCTTTTGGTGGGAAATAAAGGTTTGTCGTTGTAATATATTTAAAATAAAAGTGCAAAACTTAAAAGTAAATGACGTTAAATTTAAATCTAAGTCTAATTTAAAATAAAAGGCAACTAATTAAAGCGTGACAAAAAGTAAATGGCATTTAAAGTAAGTAACGCAAACTTAAATCTATCTAAGGAAAACTTAAAACGCAACTAAAACTTAAAATAAGGCAAGGCTAAAATAAATCTAAGGCAAATAAACTTAAAGTGCGACTAAGGAAAAAGGCGGGAAAAATAAAGCTTGAAAATTAAAAATTAAAAACAGAAACTAAAAAGAACCTGAAAACAGCTCATCCGGAATAATCCTTCGTTCGGAATAATCACTCATCCGGAATGTCACCTTCGTTCGGAATGATTCTTCTTCACTCTGAATATTAACCAAAACCCTTGATCCGGAATAAATCCTTTATCCGGAATATGTCACTTATCCGGAATAATGTCTTGATTCGGAATACTTAAGCTTGATCCGGAATGTTGTTGATCCCCTTGATCTGGAATGTTGCCTTGACTCGGAATATATTCCGAATGAGTCCCTTGATCCGGAATAATTAATTATTCCGAATAAAACTCCCTGATCTGGAATATTTGGTATTCCGAATAAAAGGTTTGATCCGGAATGTTAAATTATTCCGAATAAACAAGACTGATCCGGAATGTCTCTTTGATCCGGAATGTAGAATATTCCGAATGAACCAACCCTAAAATCCTTCACTCGGAATGCTGGATATTCCGGATGAACACTTTGGCTAAACCTTTGATCCGGAATGTTTGGTTGATTCGGAATGAGAGGCTGATCCGGAATATGTCACTTATTCCGGATGAACGCCCTTGATCCAGAACTTTTTCAACAAACACCTTCACTCGGAATATCTGGGCTTTGATCCGGAATGTACCTGGGTATCAGTAACAACAGCGAAGAACAAGGAACAAGGAAAAAGCTACGGATCTAAACAAATATAATCAAAATCAACCAAGACATTAAATCAAACTAATCATTAAACATCTACTAATCATAAACAAACAATCCAAAACAATCAAACTAACAAAACTAATCAAAATAATAAAAATCCACTTTAATTAAATCAATAAAAATAAAAAACATGAACGTAAACAATAAAGCATGAAGATTAAGATCAAATATAGAAAGGTAGATAGGAGATCAAACAATAAAAGTAAAGATTGACAAGAATTAAAAGAAAACTTTCTTGAAATTAAAGGTATTTAAGGTGCAAGACAAGTATTTAAATTTGACAATTAAGTAAATGGCATGTATTTAAATGTGCAAGGAAGATAAAATGGAAGAACTAGTGTCACACTAGCCAACAAGAAAAATGTAAATCCTAATGGCCTATTTATAGGAGAGATTAGGGAGGTGCTTAGGAAGCTTCCTCCCTTCCTTCTTTTTTCCTTAATTGCAAGACTAAGTCCTTAATCTTCTTTAATCTTTTGACTTTAAGACTTTGTCTCAAGATTTCTACTCTCGTCTTGTGATTTCTTCAATAAATAAGACTTGAGTTCTTCGGCTTTTAGTAAACTTTCGTCTTTTGACTTTTTCTTCGATAAATCTTCAGAATTGGTCTTGGAATTCCGTTCTTTTTGCACTCTTGACTTATTGACTTCGTCTTTCGTCTTTTTCTTCGATAAAAGTCCGTGAATGCCCGTGTTTTCTCCACTTTTCACATTTTCATCCTAAATCACAACAAAAACACAAACCACGCATAATTCCGACATAAATGACATAAAATACACGTTTTGGCTCGGTTATTATTGTAATTAAGTGGTAAAAAGGATGGGTGTTTACACACCTATCAATGACCATAAAAGGAAATACCGGAATCAAACATCTAGTCCAAGAGTAAAGCTCATCACACACAAACATAAGTACTATAAAAGAAAGGACTAAACAATGTCCATGGAAAGAGTATTAAAGTAAAGATAATGCATAAAGTAAAGAAAGGCTAGAAAGCTTCCAGTCCGTATGCACGTACGCTTAAAGTCTACGAGCGTCCCTGAGTACCTGTCGTTTTGGGAACATAGAAAAGGAAAACGGTTGAGCAATACACTCAGTGCACGGATGTACAATAAAGCATGAACAATATAAGCATATAAGCATATAACAGCGGAAGAAACTAAGTACCGAATAACCCGGTTAAATCTTGATAAAACTGGTTTCATAGTTTGAAAAGCCTTATGTTTATCTTATAAAAATTGTTTAACATATTCTACCATTAGCCAATATATGTCATGAAAATTCACTGTACATGAATACTTGGAGGGGTGACCTCATCATGCAAATTAGAGGGGCTGCCTCTAATTTAATATACTGGTTTGGGTAGGAGGGATAAGCTCCTTGTGAAGGATGCAAGGCACACACCACATTCACACTAAGTAATCTGCTATAAACATGTAACTAGGATGCACCCTGATATGAGTGTAATTACTCATATCATTTGTATCTAAAAACGATCAATTTATGCAATTAATGTATCAAAAATGCCTTGTATATGTTTGTTTCTTGTTTTTATGTGTGTAGCTACCAAGATCACGAAAACCGGCAAAACCGACACGAGTATGAAGAAAAGATCGAAGAAGCCAAATTTCAAGTCGTTTTTAGCGGATTTAACCATTATGAAGAAGAATGGGCCAGGTGGGTCCCACATTGGACTGTTGGGCCATAAGCCCATTATCAAATCAAGTTATCTAATGGTTTTAACTAAAGCCCAAGATACGGCCCAAATGGAGGAAAATGTTATACAAACGGATGAGGAAAATAACTTGGGCTTCAAGCCCTAGATTTGAACAAAAATGAATATGGATGAATTGTTTTGGGCTTTAGGGTTTGATTAAACAATTGTGATCAGTCAAACGTGTATAAACACGTTACACCAAACTCCCATTTACTTTTTCTCATAAACAAACAAACGTTCCATACATTCACACGTTTATATTAAATGAATATCCTCACCCACTTTCACACTTTCTCACACATAATAAAATTCATTCGTTACTTTCTATGTCACCATCTTCTTTCTCCCAAAAATAACACAGTCTCTTCATAACCCTAATTTACCCTGGTTAATATTAATTTCAAGTAACTTTTGGGGGTTTTTAGTCACACGTTTAATTCACACGAAGTGGATAAAAGCCCCAAGGTTTAAGGAAGAGAATATGAGGAAGAAAAGAGCTACGTGGCAACAGATGATTGGAAGAAACACCTCATTTTCTCCAATCATCCAATCATAAGGCATCAAAGAAACACAACTAGCACACACGGATGCCACGTTGGCAATCCGTGTGCTAGTTGTGTCCTATCAACCATCCGACTAAAACAAACAAGAGAGAGACGATCTAAGGGCTTAAAGTGAAGAAGGAATATGCTTGTGAAAATGCGAATATACTCTCCTCAACAGCCTTGGGATGGCTATAAAAACCCCCATTTTTACTTGTAATCATCATCTCTCTTTTTACTCTAAAGTTATAAAGTTAGTTTAGTGTTAGATTTGTATTTTGTTTAATTTTCAAATTGTACAGTTAATTTTGATATTAATAAAAGATATCGTTCAAGTTTTTGTTTAATTTTGCTCTTCAGTTTTGATTAAATATTGTTAAAAGTTTATACGAATCTACATTTATATTAAGCTTAATGTTATTAACGAATATTTTTTAAATAAGCTTGATTAATAGCTTATTTGATTGATAAAGTGAGATTGGGGATAGAAACTTAAACCTACTGTTTAAGTTTAAAAAAAGTTGCTGGATCGATCCATTGAATGGTTTGAAGTATTGTTCAAGTGTGTTGCTTGGCTCGAATAATATAAGGTGGTTCGATTTATGGTGTTTGGAGGTGTAGAATCGGGTTCATAGACGGCTCAGCGCCGCTCTACTTCACAAAGGTATTCTTCAAATAGGTTTTAATTCCTTTTATTTATATGTTACTTATAATTTAGAATAAAGCTGTTTTAGTGTAATTTCTTTAGTCATATGATTATTGGAATAGGGGTGTTTGAATCTGCTCTTGTGTGATCTGTTTTAGATCTGAGTTGCTAGTTTTTTTTTAACTGTTTAAATTTAGAATTAATCTGTTTTCATGAGTATAGTTGTTTATAACTGCTTCATTAGTAATCTGCTATTGAATGTTGTTGCTTCTATCAGCCTACTGCTTAATTTGCGTTAGATGCATAGAAACTGTGTCTGCTCTGTTTAAGGTGCGATTTATGAGTAGGTATTGCGTAGGTATTGTGACTGATTCGTTATATGTTCGTGTAAGCTGGTTGATGTAGTTGTAAATTCACGCTTGTTTAGGAAAACAAGGTAAAAGCGGTAAGTATTAACGAGTAGTTTAGGAAAACCACAAGTTATGACCCAAATGGGAATCGTTCTCTCGAGGAGGCACGTGTGTTGTGTGATGAATGATTTATGATGTTTTTGATTATTAATGAGAAGAAAGAGAAGAGAAAATGACGAAGACGAAAAAAAATAGAAAAATAAGGCAAAAACACTACTAGAAAGTTACGACGTAGAAACGTAAAAAGCACAAAATTTAAAATTTTAACCTAAAAATTCCTAAAAATTACTAAAAATCCTAAATAATATTCTAAGAGTTTACAAAAAATCCAAACTTGCCAAAACCTTTTAATTAATTTAATAATGACTTTTTAATGCTAATTAAAGCCCTAAAAATCACTTTTAAATATTAAAAAGCCCTAAACAAGATTTAATAGTTTGTAAACCTTAAAAATGACCTAATTAAGCTAAAAACTATTTTTAAAAATTTTAAAACCAATTTAAACTATTTTTAAACTCCTAAAAACTATTAAAATCTATTAAATCTTAAATTAATTCTAAAAATTAATTGAAAAGCCTAAAAATTAATTGGAAAGTGAAAAAGTTCCTAATTTAATGTCTAGAATCTAGGAAAAATGAAAAAAGGTTAAAAATAAAACTTTTTATTTTTATGAGTAAAATAATATTAAAATAATCTAAAAAAATTAAAAGTTCTTAAATAAATTCAAAAAAATTATCAAAAATCTTAAATATTCTAATTAAGAAGAAAATGAAAATTAAAGCTCCTAAAACCTTTTAGTTAATTTTATATTAATTTTTAAAGTTGTCTAAAAACCCTAAAATTAAATAAAATTAAAAATTAAAGTTTTTGAAAACTTTTTTTGAATGTAAACCTCAAAAATACAAATTAAAACTTAAAACTATTTTTTGTATTTTTATATTACTGTTCACTATTTTTAAATGACTTACTAAATTTAAAACTAAAAATAATCCTATTAATTAATTAAATAATGGGAAAAATAAAACTTTTAATCAGAAAAATCCTAAAACCTAATCAAATCCTAGGAAAAATGAAATAAGCTAAAAAAAGTTACTTAAATAAGCTAAAATAGACTAAATAAGCTACGGCTTATTTAAGATAAGCCAAAACAAAGACACTTTATATACTTAATGAAATGAAAGATAACGTAAAAACTCATCTGGATCACTGGTAGAACCCCTCACTCCTGAGCTGCAGGTCGGGGGTTCGAGTCCAGGCAGGGTGAAGTTTTTATAAGACTTTTCTTTTTTTTTTCTTTTTACAATTTAAACAGTGACCTTTTAATGAACACAAAAACTCAAAAACAACCTAATTTAAACAAGGATTAAGGCAAGAATTGAGCAAAACGTGCCCAAGTCTGCTTGTGTTTCTGATGAACAAGTGAAGAGTTCTTCACTTGTACATGAAAACCAAGAGGAGCTTGGTGTGATTTGGTGGTGTTTCTTTGGAACAAACAGGCACCCTTGTGCTCTTTGGAGCACAAGGAGTCAAGATAAGTACAAATCAAGCAGTAACTAACACCAAATCAAACAATCAAAGCACACAAAGGCATTTGCAAGTTTCTGATGCAAAATGATAGGTCTGGTGACTGTTTAGCTAGATTACTTGCACTCAAATGGGTTTCAAACCCCAAGATTAAGCATACACATGCACCAAGTATCACACAAACAACATACAATCCTAAATCAACCTAACTCTAACAGATTTCAAAAGATTCAAGCACAAATTGAAGGAAAATCAAGCAGAAACTTGACTATGCAGTTTTTGCTAAGCTTTTCACCTTTTTTATCATGCAACCTTGGGTTAAACTCAACCAAAATGAACACAAAACTACCATACAACCTAAACAACCCTATTGAATCTTTCTAACACCTTTTATCTCTCAAAATCCTTCAAAAAATTTTAATTAAAAAGCAGATCCAAACACCCCTTAAAAAACTTGAAAACAAGATTTTTCAAACAAAATGATTTAAAAACACACTCAACTTGATTCTATAATCAACTAGCATGCATACAATACTAGAATAACTCAAACCAAACAATTAAATCACACAACTTAACAGATTTATGCAAAATCACTTAGACTTCAAATATTTCTGAAAATAGAAAAAAAAAGAAACAAGGGATACCTTGTCAAGCCCACATCCAGGCTTAACCAAGGCAGCAATGGCTTTTCCAATACACACGGGTGTATGCTGAACTTTATCAACACAATCAGCAAAACAAACCTGCAAAATGAAAAGGAAAATACAAGAAAAATAGCAACTTTCTGATTTTTCTTAAAACTTCCTTGAAAATCTTTGAAACAATGAACCAAATAACTTAACCACGTTTTGGAAACAACTTATAAATCAGAAATCATGGGATGGTATTCCACTTTCACTTCATAACATCCTATGATTTCTTAAATTCATAAAATTCTTTCAAAACCTTTTTGAAACTTTTTGAAAATCCAAACACACAAAGTGTGTATAATGACAAATGGAACTCAGACTTTTCTCTTCTCACTTAGTACCAACTTTTTAAAAACCAAAAGGAATTACACTTGTATTTTAAACAAACACCAAACTTTGCATTTAATAAAAACGGGTTACATAAACTTGAGAAAGAAAATCTGGAACAAGAACTTTACACACGTTGTAAGCTCCTTAAATAGACTAACTAGGAACATTCTAGGACTAACAAACCCTAATACATGGATTGCCAATAAAGCCCTTGGACGAATCTTGGACTTTTGGTCAAAAAGTGGTGGCATGTGATTGAGAGGGATGTGCCAGCAGGATAGACTTCATCTTGGTCGTTTGTTTGAGCTTGGAGGACAAGTAGTTGATCACAAGCGTTGATCTTGTCTCTTCTAGGGTTTTGGGGTGAATAAGACGTTGCAGGGGAGGTCCACAAGGCACATGGGGTTGTCTAGTGAGGGGGGGGTTTTGGTTGGGATGGGATGAGAGTGACCTTAATTAAGGTTCTGGAGGGTATTAGCAATTACTCCTTTGTTTTGAAGGTGATTGTGACTGGGGTGGGTTAGGGTTCATAGGATGAACAGTGGGTGTTTAAGGAGAAAAGGTGCCAGGTTTAATAATTAATTAATCCGTTTGAAAAGATTAATTAATTAATCTAGGATGGTGGAATGGTGAGGTGGATGAGGGGCGCATGGTGATTGGCTGTTGGGTGGAGGGTGGTGACGTGTAGAGTGATGGTTGGAGGGTGTAGGTTTGGATGTCTTCCCACTTTAGTCCCTGAAGTCCTCTCTTTTGTTCACTTTGTATAAAATCCCATCAGCGCCCAAATTACACTTGACAACTTTGGCCAAGTTGTCAAATATGGCACATAAACTTCCAAAGCTTTATCCAAGGGTTTCTTTTGTATATTCTTCAAACTTGATGGACTGGTCTTGTACAATCTTCAAATAAGGACCATACTTGTATAATTGACATTTGGAGGGTCAATTGTGACAAGTTCTTCAAAGATGAGGGGCCATTCTTGCCAATCTTCAATTCTTCAAGGGTCATTTTGCAAAATTCTAAACTTGGGCCTGGTTCATTGTGCGGCTTCGTTTCCCGTGTTCGTTTTTGAATGATTCTTGTGATCTTTTGCCAATTCCTCAATATCCGTACCTAAAAATACACAAGTAACAAACACGAGCATATATTTGGCATATTTTATGATATTTTATGTATTTTAAGGCCGATTTGGACGATGAGACCATGTATAAAAGCAGTCTCATCACTGGTTGATTTAGAAATTGTAATGTTAATGTTATGTTTGTTCATATAGGTTATTTATTATAGTGGACGTGGTTTTTACATGATCTTGATTGTTAACTGTAAAATATTTGCTACTAATTTAGATTGAGATCAGGTTGTAGGTTCTGCTATTTCTATGTATTGCCTGAGTAAAGTAGCTGTTATATTCTTAATTTTGTAGCTGATATTGTTCAACTTTAGTAGTTTGTTTGATATCATTTTGAAATGATGATGTTGTATGTTTGCTAGGATTGTAAATCTGCTGAGTTTGGATAAAATTGTATGCTGATTCGTGGTGTTAATTTGATTGCATTTCTGTTATTTATGTGTTTAAAATCAGTCAGTGTCTCAAATTCTCAGTTTGGACACTACACAATCTCATATTAGCAGCTCCAAAGGTCACTCCTGTGACCCAATTTTATTGAATTATCTTGAAAAAATAATAATCCAAAAATGCCCCAAGTGAGGCTCGACCTCGAGACCTCACGCTCATTACCCAGCTAGTTTACCATCTGAGCTGGAGGCTTTTTGTGTTTAATTTTAGTAAGTTTAATTAATAACGTATCTTATTCTCTGGCAGATTTTGATTAGAGTTTTGTTACAATTTAACTTACGTCTAGATAAATTTTCATTAGTATTCTCACTAAAGTAATTTTTAGATTTAAAAATAATATTAGTTCAAAATAAGAAAAAAATAAAAAAAATAATAATAATTAAAATGTTTTTATTAATTCAAAAAGTTTAATTAGTTAATTTTAATAATTAGTTTTTTTTTATAATTAAATAAAAATAGTTTTTAAATAGATTTGTTTAAAGTAATTTTTAATAAAGTTAATTAGATTAAAAAGTTTAATAAGATTTCTAAAATAGTGTAAAAGTAATTTTTTATTAAATAGAATAAATTTTATAGATTTTTAAATAGTTTAATTGTAACACCCCCAAATTTATACAACTCAATACAGCGGAAGACTAGTTGGTGTTACGGGATAGAACATTACTCACATCATATACAACGCATAAAAATCGCGTCGTTTAATAATAAAGCATTTCCATTCATAAATATCAAAGTTACATAGGTCCCAAGTCATATTATTTCATACAAAGTTTTACAAAGTATTTGAATGGAAATTATAATTTAAGTGTTGGCCATGAATTCTTGTTGTCTTCCCGAGAATTACCTTCAAGTACCTGAGATAAAACATGTTAAAAGAAAAGGTCAGCGATAACGCCGAGTGAATTCATAGAGTTTAATAAAATCCATCAATATGATAACAGTATAAAATTATTACTGAAAATCATTTTGTACAAATCATTTTAATAGGCCATAAAATAGCCAAAGTCATTTTATACAAATCTTCAACAAAATCATAATATAGGCGTTTGCCTTAAAAATCATTATACGAGCCAATGTCGTAAAAAATCATATAATACGTCTTATGACGTTGTATAAAGTTAAATAAAAACCGTTATATGAATATGGTTATGAAAACCAAAACACGAACATAATATCAATAGTATGACCCCGTATTGCTAGTCAGACAATACATCGTAATTCGGTGCGTATAGTAGTATTTCGGTAATCGGATTATTATAAGCCGCATGACATTGTTACCTTACTAAACCAAACAACGGGTAGCTAGCCCGAAACTCATTTGCCCATATAAATTAGCGTGTCGTCACAAAGGTCACGCTATGTAAATCTTCTCATACATAAATTCGCTTACCAATCAATGTGGCACGACGGGGATCAACCGTCAAGGCGCGAACTGGGGTGATCGTCCCCACATAGTACTATTATATGCATAAGCGTCTACCAAATCCCGGTAGTTCACAATTCATGCTAATGGGACTTTTAGTGACATAACCTAACTTTAATAATCCATCTAATTTCATCTATCGGGTCCTTTAATCATTTATCGGGTCATACATTCGGGTCATACAATCATTCGGGTCCAAATCAATAAACAAACAATCGTGACAAATGGTGTCCTATTTTATAAAAACTAACATGTTATCTCCCTCGCGGGTTTATAAAACATTTTATAGAAACATTTAAAAGAGTGCGAAGCTATGAACTCACGTTGATGTGGGAAAGCGGGTTATCGGCAATTCTGTGACACCCTAGAATCGAGGTCATTCACGATACCCTAAATTACGCTAATTTTTGAAATTTTTAATAAATTTTAAATTCTATATTTATAAGTATTTTGGTTAAAAGCCGATGTTCGAGGTTATAATTTTTACGATTGACGTTTTAAGAAGGACGATGACGATTACGATCCCGAGGGATGCCCAATTTTATATAATTTTTGACGATTTATCGATAATGTAATTTTTCGAGAATTTTACTTACGGTTCGTGTTAAGTTGAGTCGGGTGAGTTTTATAGCCTTCCGAGTACATTTAAAGTATCCCAAAAATATTTTGGAGCGTTCGGGAAGATTTCCGACTCCCGTAAAATTTTCAAAATTGACAAATGAGTCAAAACCGCAAAGTTTTGAGGACGTTTTCCATTTAAGGCCAAAAGAAGCTAAAAATTGCCAAAAGGCCCCTCCCAACCCACCAAAAAGGGCTAAAGTGACATAAACACAAACACACACAAAATTTTTCACCAAAAATCAAACACTCTCCCTCTCCTCTCTCTCTCAAACCGACGGACACCCCAAACCCACAAGAAAATCCACCAAAAATCTTTTTCCACTTGATTTTTCAAAAATCTAAGGTTAGACCACACTTAGTTTGGTCATTCCCCACATGTTCATGTGCTCAAATCCAACATGCACTAACAAAAATTTTTCAAGATTTTTCCATATGATCCAAATTCGTTTTTGAGGCTAAATGAGCTAATGCATGTTGATTTTAAGTGTTATGGAAGTATAAACACCAAGAAAACCCACCAAAATTAATTTGGTTGTGGTGATTGGGTCACCCAAACCCCACGGCAAAGGGGGTGTTTGGGGAGCCATGGTGGTTGTTGATTTTGCATGTTGTTCTTGTGATTGGTTCATTGTTTAAGGGTGATTTACATAGGTGTTAGTGGTTGCATGTTCATTTTCTTTGATTCTTGATTTTGAGTTTGGTTGATCAATAGGGGTAGGACTGAATATTGATGTTAGGATATGTTTGGGAAGGCTTAGGATGATGTTTAGTGGTGGTTAGAAGGCTTGGAATCAAGTCTAAGTGCGTTTTTGGTATGGTCATTTTTAGGCAGAAACATTTGGTCCATTTCATAAAAATGATTTTTGTTCCATGTCTTGAAAACTAAATTTAGTGATAGAGGGTCTTTCTAGCTTTAATTTGGTATAAGGTAGAGCCCGTGACTCAAAACGAGCTAAAAGTTATGACATTTTAAAGATCGGGTACCGGGAGACGAGGACTTTCATAATCCGAATTTGTGTAAAGTTTTAGTCAAATCCCGAGGGTCACAAGTATAAATTGGTAAATGGTCAAGGGTCAAAATTTGGTCCCTAACCTGTGTAAATGGGTCTATATGTTGACTTAGGTTTCAAAGAAGTCAAAGGTATTTTTCATATAGGTCAAAGAGGTCAAAATTGGTCGAAGCGCAATTTCAGCCCGTAAAATGTAGTCGTGGAAAAGAGTTGCGTAACGGGTCGTAAAAGTAAAAACTTTTATTGGGCTTAAAAACATGTTATCTACAGGTCTTATAGGATTTTTGGAAATTTTGTCAAATTTTATAAGTGTGGTTAAATAAGGTAAAACAGCCCGTACTTTAGTCGAGTACCGGCGAGAATGAGTAAAAATGGACAACGTAAGTAGTGAGAACAATTGGAATAAAATAAGTGATACTTGTTGTTTTTGTTTTTGGCGTGAGTTATACTTGTCCTAAGTGACTAGTATATATGTAATTATACAGTACCGTAAAGTATTTAAATGAGATTACTCATTACGCGTTATTTGTGATAGGTGTTGATTTAACCGGGCATCCGTAACATCGTCAGTGATCATCCCTCGAACTACCGACTACTTAAGATATAAGGTGTGAATTTATAGCCTCGCTTATACTTATTTCAAATTGTTTTACCCGCGAGGGAAATGCATGCTAGTTTTTAAAAGGAACGTATATCATGAATGATTGTTAGACCCGAAAGTTGCCTTAGAGATTGTGTTGAGTACCAAAGTTGCAAAAGTCCCTAAAATCATGAACTATTAACTATTGTCCTGCCCTCGAGTAGGGGGAAATAGCCGCTTATGCAATTTGTAGTACTACAGGGTTAACGACCCAATGCTAGCCGAGAAGCTGTACTTATAGTAAGTTCTGCGGTAGATTATTTTGTATGAGAAATAAGGTATAATTGCAACTGATGCCTTTAGAAGGGGCACTGGTTTCATCTGAATCATGCCGGTATATTTATGCGGGTGATTGAGTTAACGGATTAGTGTCATGAGCTTAAACACAATTGTCAGTATCCTGATTATAGTTTGTTTGATCGACAAGACTATAAATGATCACGAATGGTTTTTATTATATATACGTTCAAATGGATTGTAAAACCTATGAATTCCACTCAACGTTTTCGTTGACCAAATTTTTGGCATGTGTTTCAGGTAACCGCTGAGGTGTAGGATGGAGCATGCATGGGATGGATGTTGTGTGTACGGCTTGGTGTCCGCTTGTTTTTCCCTCCTTTTCTACTTAAACATTTTAAGTTTAATGTTATGTTGTGGTAAAACTGAAGTTTTTGGGGTTGAGATTCATGGGGACCGAAAACGCTAAACTCTGTGCACTATTTGGGGTTGGAAAAACTGTGGACATGTATTATCTAACAATTTTAAATTTCAAGTTTTAAGTCGACGTCTTTTTAGCGTCGTTTGATATCTCTTGTGTGCAATGAATACTGTGTAGCACCCATTGTTGTAGTTCCGCTGCGCATAACAATTGTGGGGGTGTTACAGATTGGTAATCAGAGCCACGAGTTATAGAGAACTAGGTCGTTTTTGAAAATCCTAAACTATAACTTTTGGTGTCGTAAGAAAGGGTCCAAGCACACACAACTATCCTGCATGGCTCCGGTAAGATTTATTGTTGTATTTATGGCATTTGACGTATACTTTTGAGTAAAGTATATATGTGGGTAATTATTATATAAGTATGGAATTACTATATGTAGACGTTGAATTTTTACGTGAAATATCCGACATCGTAATTTTCATATCTATCATGCATGAGCATCATATTATTACATTTCGGGCATATGTACCACCTTTGCATTGCATTTGCATGCATATATTTATAATTATTGTATAATTACTTATGTACCCTCCGAAATTCGCTGTTATTGCAGGAATGGCCGAGGTACCGCCCAACGATAACGGAAACGATTACGTCGTAGGTCACGAAGGGGGACCGTTTCCTCCGAACCCGCCGGACAATAATAATGGATGGATCGCTCCAGAAGACGAAATAGGGCCGGAAAACGACAATGACGAAAGCGAGGTGGATAATTTCAGTATGAGTAGTGACGAGAATGAGGATTCCGAAGAAGAGCCCGAGGAGCTATTGGATGATGGCATTCCCGAGGATGCCGTAGGCCAGACCGAACCCGATTTGTTTCAATCCCCGAATTCGCCGAAGGGTTATGAGGTACCACCGACCGGTCGTTATGAGCAGCAACCCTTTAATCGCCCAATGGACAATTGCAAGGATTATTTGAGAACCGTGCCAGGATTGGTTAGAGTAAGTGATGGGAGCAGTGGAGAGTCCAGCAAGTCGCCATCGATTCATGAGAACATTACAAGGGTCTACTTTCCGAGACCGAGACACTACTGGGATCCCGCAGGTCGTTTGGGGAGGATGGAAAGATTGATGTATGAGCGGTTTGTAGTTGAGACTAGGGTGATTAAGAAGTTTGATAAGACTGAGAGGGAACATCAAAGACTGTTGGAAAGGACTTCAAGAATTGCGTATGATGGGTTAATGAACAAAAGTGACATCAACAGTTTAAAATCAATGGTTGCAAATTTAAGTGCTAGTCTTGACCGTGTGAGGGAAGATCAGATGAGGTTGTCGAGGATGCAGAGTTGGGAGCATCGTGTGAGGGATTCATTGCCCCCGGATTGGAGATTCGTGGACGATTTAGAGATGGAGGCGAACGACTTTATGATTCAGCCGCCTGCTAGAGGTGCTTGTATTTCGGTGGGAAATCAGGTAGCGATTGAGTGTGGATCCACATCAGGGACGAAAAAGGAAACAGAATGTGGGCCGGATGAGAAAGGAAAAAGGAAAGTGGATGATGTGGATGAGGACGTTAGTGATGAGGAAACCGAGGAAGACGACGACGATCCGCCATCCAAGAGGCCGTGTGGATCACCACATGCCTAGTTACTTGTTTTGTATTTTCTTTGATCATTGTAATAGAACTATTTTAGACCTTTGTATGATGGTATTATGACGAGAAACTCAAGTACTTGATGTTTTATGGTGAACGATTGTAGTGGCAATACTTGTCACGATTTTGGTTAATTATCAATACAATCTATGTTACCTTTCATGATCTGTGATATGTCTTAAATTTGATCTTTTGTGATGTGAATTGATGAATATTAGTAACTCCGTAGTGATGTGTCGTTGTATGTATTTTATGTCTGGGAAACTTGATATGAATACTTACATTGTTTTTCTCTTTTTCTTGTCTTGCAGAAAGAGATATTCGATAACACCATGCCTCCAAAGTTGACTGTCGATCGTGTTAACACCATGATTCAGGAAGCTATAGCAAATGCGTTGCAAGCGGACCGAGGTGGGAGAAATCAGGATCCAGGAAGGAACACGGGGAGACAGCAAGCCCCGAGGGTGTGTACCTATTCTAGTTTTATGAAGTGCGGTCCCACGCAGTTCCGTGGAACGGGTGGAGCCCTAGAACTTAGACGGTGGTTGGAAAAGGTCGAAAGTACGTTTGAAATCAGTGGTTGTGCAGAAGCGGATAAAGTGAAGTTTGCAGCTGCTACGTTTCTGGATGATGCGTTAAGTTGGTGGAATACCCAGGTAGCTACGGTTGGATTGGCTGTAGCGAATGCAAGGACGTGGAATGCGACCAAAGCTTTGTTGACAAAGAAGTTTTGCCCAGAGGAGGAATTGGGGCAATTGGAGGACGAATTGAGGCATTTGACCTTGAAGAACAACGATATAGCTGCTTACACCAGGAGATTCAATGAGTTAAGTCTTTTGTGTCCGGACATATTTGCCAATGATGCCAAGAAAATGAAGCAGTATATTAAGGGTTTATCTAGCAACATCAAAGGTGAAACAACTTCGTCAAAACCTGGAACGTTTGATGAAGCGGTTCAAATGGCTCACGCTTTGATGGACGTTAAGCTTCAGGACAAGCAGAACTACATTGCTGAAGGCAACAAAAGGAAATGGGAAGCAGCACAAAGTAATCAATCCCAAGGCCAGAACCGAGGTGGAAATCGAAACAACCATGGGCCGAACCGTAATCAGCAGTTTAATCAGAGAAGGAACGAAGGGATGAGGGCAGTGACGAACCCTAGAGGTGTGAAAGTGAATCCCCATTGTGGTAAGTGCAACTTGTATCATGTTGGAAATTGCCCGCCGGCATGCGGCAAGTGTGGAAAGGCAGGTCATAGGACTTCTAGCTGTCAAACGGGAGGAGTAGCCACTGGGGCTAATGCTATCAGGATGAGAGGATGTTATAGTTGTGGAGAAAGAGGGCATGTGCAAGCGAATTGCCCGAAGGCAGGAAACAGGCGGGGAGGTAATAATGCGGCTGCTGTGTATCAAGTGGGAACTGCTGATAAACCACAAGGTCCCAATGTGGTTACCGGTACGTTTTTGCTAGACGCTTGTTATGCTAGTATTTTATTTGATTCTGGCTCCGACAAGAGTTTTGTAGACGTTAGATTTAGTCGTCATATTGATAGAGAACCGGTGTTGTTAACGACTAGTTATAATGTTGAATTAGCCGATGGAAAAATTGTTAGCACGAATTCTATACTGAAAGGGTGTACCTTGAAGTTAGGAAATTACGCTTTTAAAATCGACTTGATGCCTATAGAGCTAGGATCGTTTGACGTGATTGTGGGAATGGATTGGCTAATGGCGCATAGTGCTACGATCGTCTGTGGTGAGAGATTGGTTCAGATTCCGTTGAGGAATAGGGTTTTGACGGTAAAGGGAGACGAATGCACTTCTCGTTTGAAGGTGATTTCGTGTTTAAAGATGATGAAGTACGTAGAGAGCGGATGCGATGTGTTTTTGGCACAGGTTTCGAGCGATGGTGATGCAGAGGCGAGGATCGAAGAGGTACCAGTTATTTGCGACTATCCGGACGTTTTTTCCAGACGAGTTGCCAGGTTTACCGCCTACCCGTGAGGTCGAGTTTCGAATTGATTTAGTGCCAGGAGCTGCGCCGGTTGCACGAGCACCTTATCGCTTAGCACCATCTGAGTTAAAGGAGTTAGCGGATCAATTGAAGGAATTGATGGACAAAGGATTTATTAGGCCGAGCTCATCACCTTGGGGAGCGCCAGTGTTGTTTGTAAAGAAGAAGGATGGTTCGTTTAGAATGTGTATCGACTATAGGGAACTCAATAAGCTGACGGTTAAGAATCGGTACCCATTACCGAGGATTGATGATTTGTTCGATCAATTACAAGGTTCCAGTGTATACTCAAAGATCGATTTAAGATCAGGGTATCATCAACTGCGTGTAAGAGAGGAGGATATTCCTGTAACTGCCTTTCGTACGCGGTATGGACACTTTGAATTTCGAGTGATGCCGTTTGGGTTGACGAACGCGCCTGCTGTATTCATGGATCTTATGAATCGCGTGTGCAAGCCGTATCTAGATAAGTTTGTTATTGTTTTCATCGATGATATACTTATTTACTCTAAAATTAAGGAGGAGCACGAGAAGCACCTGAGAAAGATTTTGGAGTTGTTAAGGAAGGAGAAGCTGTATGCAAAATTCTCTAAGTGTGAGTTTTGGTTGGAATCAGTGCAGTTTCTAGGTCATGTGATTGATAGTGAGGGAGTTCGTGTAGATCCTGCTAAGATCGTAGCGATCAGGGAATGGTCAGCACCGACGACGCCGACTGAAGTTCGACAATTTCTGGGTTTAGCGGGGTATTATCGAAGGTTTATTGAAGGATTTTCTTTGATTGCAAAACCATTGACGCGGCTTACCGAAAAGAATAGGGTGTATGAATGGGGAAATGAGGAAGAGCTTGCTTTCGAAACGCTCAAGGATAAGTTATGTTCCGCGCCGATTTTATCATTGCCTGAAGGAACCGAAGACTTCGTAGTGTATTGCGATGCGTCTCATAAAGGTTATGGAGCGGTATTAATGCAACGTGAAAAGGTGATAGCTTACGCGTCGAGGCAATTAAGGAAGAACGAGGAGAACTACACGACGCACGATTTGGAATTAGGAGCGGTAGTTTTTTGCGTTGAAGCTGTGGAGACACTATCTGTATGGGACAAAGTGTGTTGTATTCACTGATCACAAGAGTTTGCAGCACATTTTAGATCAAAAGGAGTTGAATATGCGACAAAGACGATGGGTTGAACTACTGAGTGATTATGACTGCGAAATTCGCTACCACCCTGGGAAGGCGAATGTTGTAGCGGATGCATTGAGTAGGAAAGAACGGGAGAAACCTTTGAGGGTTAGAGCTTTAGTGATGACTGAGAGCGTTGACTTAACCGAAACCATACTGAAGGCTCAGGAGAGAGGTTTAATGAAAGGGAATGTTGAAGCCGAGAACTTGGGACGAATGTTGAAACCTCTTTTCGTGATTAGGTCTGACGGACTAAGATATTTTGAGAATCGGATTTGGTTACCATTGTGTTCATCTGAGGAAGGAAAGCCTGGAGTTCGAGAATTGGTTATGAATGAGTCGCATAAGTCGAAGTATTCGATACATCCCGGATCGGATAAAATGTACCACGACCTGAAGAAAGTTTATTGGTGGCCGAATATGAAGGCAGATATTGCTCGTTACGTTAGTAAGTGTTTGACTTGCGCGAAGGTTCAGGCAGAACATAAGAAACCATCTGGATTGTTGGTACAACCGGAAATCCCAGAATGGAAATGGGAGAAAATCGCAATGGATTTCGTGACGGGTTTACCTAGGACTCCTAGTGGAAGCGATATGATATGGGTAATTGTGGATAGGTTGACGAAATCTGCTCATTTCTTACCTATGAAGAAGACGGACAGCATGGAAAAACTCGCCAGCGTGTACGTGAAGGAGATCGTCTGTAGACATGGAGTGCCGTTATCGATCATTTCGGATCGCGACAGTAGATTTACGTCGGAATTTTGGAAATCGCTTCAACGTGCGATGGGAACGGAATTGAGTTTAAGCACGGCTTATCACCCGGAAACTGACGGTCAGAGTGAACGAACGATTCAAACGATGGAGGACATGCTCCGAGCATGCGTGATCGATTTTGGAGGAAGTTGGGAACGCCACTTGCCTCTGGTGGAATTTTCGTACAATAATAGTTATCATGCGAGTATCAAAGCAGCACCGTTCGAAGCATTGTATGGAAGGAAGTGTAGATCGCCTGTGTGTTGGAGTGAAGTAGGGGAAAGTCAATTGACTGGACCCGAAATGGTTTTAGAAACGACATAGAAGATCGTGCAGATCAAGAACCGATTACTTGCTGCGAGAAGCCGACAGAAGAGTTATGCTGATAACCGAAGGAAACCTTTGGAGTTTGAAGTTGGAGATATGGTTATGCTCAAGGTATCTCCGTGGAAGGGTGTAATTCGTTTTGGGAAGAAAGGAAAGTTGAGTCCGAGGTATATTGGACCGTTTAAGATCGTTGAACGAATTGGACCGGTAGCGTACAAGTTAGAATTGCCGACCGAACTTAGTGCTATTCATGACACGTTTCACGTATCGAACCTGAAGAAGAGTTTGGCGGACAAGGAATTGGTGATTCCTTTGGACGAGATTCGACTAGACGACAAAATGCACTTTGTGGAAGAACCTGTGGAAATTATGGACCGGGAGGTCAAGCGGTTGAAGTGTAGTAGGATTCCCATTGTGTAGGTCCGATGGAATTCTAAGCGTGGACCGGAATACACCTGGGAACGTGAGGACTTTTTCAAGGAAAGGTATCCTCATCTGTTCCAGTAAGACGAAATGTGAGTACAAGAAGAGGCGAGCGCCGGGACGTCGCTCTCTTTAAGGAGGGGTGGATGTGACACCCTAGAATCGAGGTCATTCACGATACCCTAAATTACGCTAATTTTTGAAATTTTTAATAAATTTTAAATTCTATATTTATAAGTATTTTGGTTAAAAGCCGATGTTCGAGGTTATAATTTTTACGATTGACGTTTTAAGAAGGACGATGACGATTACGATCCCGAGGGATGCCCAATTTTATATAATTTTTGACGATTTATCGATAATGTAATTTTTCGAGAATTTTACTTACGGTTCGTGTTAAGTTGAGTCGGGTGAGTTTTATAGCCTTCCGAGTACATTTAAAGTATCCCAAAAATATTTTGGAGCGTTCGGGAAGATTTCCGACTCCCGTAAAATTTTCAAAATTGACAAATGAGTCAAAACCGCAAAGTTTTGAGGACGTTTTCCATTTAAGGCCAAAAGAAGCTAAAAATTGCCAAAAGGCCCCTCCCAACCCACCAAAAAGGGCTAAAGTGACATAAACACAAACACACACAAAATTTTTCACCAAAAATCAAACACTCTCCCTCTCCTCTCTCTCTCAAACCGACGGACACCCCAAACCCACAAGAAAATCCACCAAAAATCTTTTTCCACTTGATTTTTCAAAAATCTAAGGTTAGACCACACTTAGTTTGGTCATTCCCCACATGTTCATGTGCTCAAATCCAACATGCACTAACAAAAAATTTTCAAGATTTTTCCATATGATCCAAATTCGTTTTTGAGGCTAAATGAGCTAATGCATGTTGATTTTAAGTGTTATGGAAGTATAAACACCAAGAAAACCCACCAAAATTAATTTGGTTGTGGTGATTGGGTCACCCAAACCCCACGGCAAAGGGGGTGTTTGGGGAGCCATGGTGGTTGTTGATTTTGCATGTTGTTCTTGTGATTGGTTCATTGTTTAAGGGTGATTTACATAGGTGTTAGTGGTTGCATGTTCATTTTCTTTGATTCTTGATTTTGAGTTTGGTTGATCAATAGGGGTAGGACTGAATATTGATGTTAGGATATGTTTGGGAAGGCTTAGGATGATGTTTAGTGGTGGTTAGAAGGCTTGGAATCAAGTCTAAGTGCGTTTTTGGTATGGTCATTTTTAGGCAGAAACATTTGGTCCATTTCATAAAAATGATTTTTGTTCCAGGTCTTGAAAACTAAATGTAGTGATAGAGGGTCTTTCTAGCTTTAATTTGGTATAAGGTAGAGCCCGTGACTCAAAACGAGCTAAAAGTTATGACATTTTAAAGATCGGGTACCGGGAGACGAGGACTTTCATAATCCGAATTTGTGTAAAGTTTTAGTCAAATCCTGAGGGTCACAAGTATAAATTGGTAAATGGTCAAGGGTCAAAATTTGGTCCCTAACCTGTGTAAATGGGTCTATATGTTGACTTAGGTGTCAAAGAAGTCAAAGGTATTTTTCATATAGGTCAAAGAGGTCAAAATTGGTCGAAGCGCAATTTCAGCCCGTAAAATGTAGTCGTGGAAAAGAGTTGCGTAACGGGTCGTAAAAGTAAAAACTTTTATTGGGCTTAAAAACATGTTATCTACAGGTCTTATAGGATTTTTGGAAATTTTGTCAAATTTTATAAGTGTGGTTAAATAAGGTAAAACAGCCCGTACTTTAGTCGAGTACCGGCGAGAATGAGTAAAAATGGACAACGTAAGTAGTGAGAACAATTGGAATAAAATAAGTGATACTTGTTGTTTTTGTTTTTGGCGTGAGTTATACTTGTCCTAAGTGACTAGTATATATGTAATTATACAGTACCGTAAAGTATTTAAATGAGATTACTCATTACGCGTTATTTGTGATAGGTGTTGATTTAACCGGGCATCCGTAACATCGTCAGTGATCATCCCTCGAACTACCGACTACTTAAGATATAAGGTGTGAATTTATAGCCTCGCTTATACTTATTTCAAATTGTTTTACCCGCGAGGGAAATGCATGCTAGTTTTTAAAAGGAACGTATATCATGAATGATTGTTAGACCCGAAAGTTGCCTTAGAGATTGTGTTGAGTACCAAAGTTGCAAAAGTCCCTAAAATCATGAACTATTAACTATTGTCCTGCCCTCGAGTAGGGGGAAATAGCCGCTTATGCAATTTGTAGTACTACGGGGTTAACGACCCAATGCTAGCCGAGAAGCTGTACTTATAGTAAGTTCTGCGGTAGATTATTTTGTATGAGAAATAAGGTATAATTGCAACTGATGCCTTTAGAAGGGGCACTGGTTTCATCTGAATCATGCCGGTATATTTACGCGGGTGATTGAGTTAACGGATTAGTGTCATGAGCTTAAACACAATTGTCAGTATCCTGATTATAGTTTGTTTGATCGACAAGACTATAAATGATCACGAATGGTTTTTATTATATATACGTTCAAATGGATTGTAAAACCTATGAATTCCACTCAACGTTTTCGTTGACCAAATTTTTGGCATGTGTTTCAGGTAACCGCTGAGGTGTAGGATGGAGCATGCATGGGATGGATGTTGTGTGTACGGCTTGGTGTCCGCTTGTTTTTCCCTCCTTTTCTACTTAAACATTTTAAGTTTAATGTTATGTTGTGGTAAAACTGAAGTTTTTGGGGTTGAGATTCATGGGGACCGAAAACGCTAAACTCTGTGCACTATTTGGGGTTGGAAAAACTGTGGACATGTATTATCTAACAATTTTAAATTTCAAGTTTTAAGTCGACGTCTTTTTAGCGTCGTTTGATATCTCTTGTGTGCAATGAATACTGTGTAGCACCCATTGTTGTAGTTCCGCTGCGCATAACAATTGTGGGGGTGTTACAAATTCGGACGTACGGTACGTGCTTCAATCACGGAAACCTAGACAAATAATACTCGTCTTAGACTCATGTCCAATGACTTTATAAAAATAACAATTATGTATACATATGATGATTTTATATATATGATGATCAAGTGGGTTTACATATTCTCTTTTACTCATTTTAGTGTTTACGTATTGGTAACTTCTTACTAGTTTACTAGTTTTACCTATTTACGTGTTTTATGTCCAATAAACTTATTATAAGTTCTTTAACTTGTTTTAATCCATTTTATACTTATATTATCAGTATTTAAACTTTACAAGTTGGGCCCAAATGGGTTAATCCCAATAAGTTCTTTTTATAAGTGTTTAACTTATTTAGTCCAATTATTAGTCCAATACGATTACTTAGCTCGTTAATGTCCGTATGTCCTATAGTTCGGGTTTTATCGGTTTTTACTTGTATTAGTTACTTATATATCAGTATATGACTTTTAAAAACATTACATTAGACGGGTTTGATCGTCTAAGTTTTAATTGGCGAAAAACGTTAATTTTACGGCAATAGCCGAAAAAGTCGTAAAAATCAAGTTTATAGTTTTTATTACTTATAAGTATTATTCCACTACCATTTATATAATTTATCCATTTATTTAACCTTTTACATATTTATATAAATAAATTTCATAAGTTAGTGGGTTTTTATTTTACATTTTATACAATATAATTTTGAGTGCTTATATAATAATAATAAACATTAGTTCTCAAAATCTGATTTTTATTTTCATCTTCACCATTTTTATCGTATCTAGAGTTCTATAATGAATTAGAAGCACATTTTTGGATGGCATGATCTTCATATTATGTGATACATTTAACTTAGTTATAGCTACTGCTTATTTTAAGTTTATCTATGCTTAACAGTCCCTACAAAACAGCTTATTCAGATTAGCACACTCATCTTGTTTTGATCATATCTCACTCATTATAATGATTCTATTTCATGGCCAACTCTCACATGTGTATAACATATTGTACTTACTGTAAATGGATTCTACCATGCAAGTTTATCAGTTCAAGTTTTAGTTACATACTGTTTTTATACAGCCAACTAGATAAGCATGATTTTAGCCTTGTTTCTTATGATTATTAACCTTTTTAAGCATATTTATCAACACTTGATCCCCACACAACATTTTTATCATCATATATTCATCATATACATATACAACAAGAAATAAAATACATTTGTTCTTTACAAAAATAACAAGAGAAAATGGAGAGGATGATCTTCTTTACCAACCAAGTGTATTTCTTGTTTTTGGAAGACAAGAACTTGATGAACACCAAAAGTAACTCCAAGATCATCAAACACCAAGAACAATAGTTGAGAAATCATCCATAGGACACAAGAAAATCACCTCCTTTGTTGTTAAAATGGCCACCAAATGATCAAGGCTTCAAGATAACTCCATGGTAGAGCTAGATAACAAGTATTTGTGGCTAGAAAAGATCAAGAAGGGGTGTTTGTTCTTCAAAAGTGGACGGAAAGGTGGTGATGTTGAGAGGATTTTGAGGTTGTTTGCATGAGTGAAAGTGGTATGTGTGAGAAGCTAGTTGTTGGTTTGATGGTTTTAGCTAGTAAGTGGCTTAAAGTGTAAGCTTTGCTTACACTTGTTAAATAACAAGTTAACATGATGCCACATATTGTTGTGGTGTCATGTTGTGCCGTCCCATATAAGCTAGTGGGGTGGGATAATGTATTTTGTCCCACCTCACTAATTTACGGGTATTCCTCGATTCTAGTTTTCTCGATTTGCGTGCCCTCGGGTCGTTTCACGAAAAACGTTTTTATAAATTATGAATCAACGTCACAAAACGAATCCAATAAAAATTATCTCATCAAAAACGGAGTTCAAAAACGTAAATACGTAATCCTAAGGTTTCCGGTTTAGTCGTAAAGGACGTTAAATTAAAATCGTAAGTCCTAATTTCTTCTCGTAAATTTGTGAGTTTATGAACCAACACAAATTTAAAACTCCAAAATAATATTCACGGATATATTTATTTTCTGAAATGTCGGACTGTCACCAAAGATGGTGTATGTAAACGTAAGCACGTAACGTTGAATCCTCCGGTTTAGACGTAGTCGATGCTACTTCAAGACGTAAATCCAAATTACTTCCCAAAAATAAGTGAATTCATAAAATAACATTAAAATAATGTTTTTAAATAATATCTGAGAATAAAATATCAATCATAAATTGACAGATTGTCACAGCATTTACCCCTAAACAGGATCTTTGTCCTTAAAGATCATCTTACCTTACTACTCGCTTCTTATAGAGTTAAAGCCATGTGGGTATTTTGATATGAGCTAAAACTCATATCAATTTATCAACAAATAACCCTAAAACATGAAGCAAAATACCAATTTATCTTGTAAAAAACAGTGTTATGTGGTATGTTTGTGTTTGTGTACACTTGTGTAGGTAAAAGGTTGCATTTTCAAGCAAACAAGGAATAATCAAGCTTAATTTGATGAAAAAGACAAAGAAGGATCAAAAGTGACAAGACTTTAAAGTGCAAGGACCTATCTTGACAATCTGCCAAAGATGAGGGACCAAAGTGTAAATATTGTAAAAGTCAAGATCATAGTCAAATTTGGCCAACTCTCAAGTCAACTCAGTCAAAGGACCAATTTTGTTTAAGAATGAAGTTTGAAGGACCAAATATGCCAAAGAAATGAAGTTACAAGCTCAAAGATACAATCTGCCAAAGTCTAGGGACTATTTCTACCTATTGTGGAAAGTTGATACAAGTGTGATCCATGTGTTTCATTTTGGATCAATGAGAAACCAAAGAAATAAGAACCTGGATTGCCACATCACCACATTTAATATCCACTAGGCGCCGCCATCATTTAATGACAAATCCCAACAGTGCAATCCGTGTGCACTTATTTCAGCTAATGAAGATTTGACACGTGGCAATTTCAAACGAACAAATATTTCCAGGATCGATTTGGAGCTAGAGGCAATTTCATGAAATGTTATAAACATCAAAATTGCTCAAAATCACAAGACGAGTTCATTGGTCATGATCAATTAACATGAAATCAACTCTACAAAGAACCCCCAATTTGAGTTCATACCTGCAAAATCAGTTGAGCAGAATTATGACACGTGGAGACCTGGGATTGGTCCCAACACGTAACCAACCCCAACTGATCTTCTTCTCAAGTCTATAAATAGTATGCTTAGGCTTCATTTCTTGTGTGTAGTTGTAAGTGTGAAAACACACACATTTACTTTTCCTTTCATCATTTCTCCTTTTTAGCTAAACTACTCAAGAGTTTGACACACTCTTGAGTTAGTTAGTTAGTTAGTAACCTTTTAACAACTTTGTAACAAATCTCCATTAATAAAATTCAAATTCTACTTTTCCCGCCATATCTCCTTTACCTTCTACACTGTTCATTCCTTGCACGTTTGATACTCTTGTTGCTGATTTGAGTTTGTTATGATCATTCTTTGATCATAACTAACTTGGAGTGAAGATAGTAGCTGTTTGATTGATTTCAGTCCAAGATCATAGCATATGTGATGAATTCAGGCCATTTTGATGATTCTTGTTGATGTGTAGCTGTTTTGTTGATTGTAGATAGGTGAATCTAGTGCTAAGGTGGTGGTTAGCACTAGACTATAGAGTTCAGCACTCCTCTACTGCCCAAAGGATACTTCACAAGGTGCAAACGCCTCTTGTTTTGGTTCCACTGAATTGTCAAATGCATGATTCATTCCTAGCTTAAATCTTTGGTGAATGTATGATAAAACTTGTTTAGACTGATCTTTGTTTAGTTCTAATCATCTTGTAGCTTTAGTGTTGCTTGATTTGTTTGCTGATTAGATAAGTACCTTAGCTTTTAGCTTAATACAGTCATTTTAGACTTACTTCCTTAATTGAGTTCTAGGAGTGATCATTGCTTGCATATAGCATTTACACATCTCATTTTGATCACTGAGTTTAGTTTGCTAAAGGTTTTCACTCAGCTTTGACTAGTGCTTAAAAAGTCTTTACAAATTTTCATAAAGATCAGTTAAAGAAGTGTTTGGCATTAGCTTATATCTGAAATTTAAGTGTTGAACTTTGGCAAATAAATGATCATTTCCAGTCATATAGTCATTACTAAGTGTTTTGAATCATTTTCAAGTCAAGTCTAAGGTCAAAAAGGCAATTGGCAATATAAAAGGTTTGGGTCTATTTCAGTCAGTTTTGTTCATAAAAAGTTATCAATTTCATTTGCTTGGCATTTGTTTGTTTCTTGATGAAATTCTACCAAACCAATTCTCAAAGCTAGTTCATAATATGAAGTTTCATATTCCATAAGCTTTTTGTACAGTTTTCATTAATCAAGTAGAAATAAGCAAAATTCTAGACTGGTAAGCAAAAGCAAGTTTCTGTAAATCAAAACTGCTTTTTCATATCTCTTAATTCTTTTCATAAACTTGGCAATTTTCTTTTACAAAATCAGTTAGTTAGTGTTGGTGGTTGATTTTTGAGATTTTCAGCTTTTTGAAAAAAAAACTTGGTCAACGCTTGGTCAACATAAGCCAATTTCAGCTTAATTCAATTTTCAAGCTTATTACTGGATGATTTTTGATAGGACTTGATTTCCCGTTCATGTTTTGAGTTCATTAATCAATTTCAGTACAAAAATCCAGTTGTGAATGTCTAGATTCTTGTAGAGCTTATTTTGTGTTTATTAGAAAGTGCTTATCAGCTTATTAGACATTTTCAGCAAATTTCCTCTTACAGGTCTAGCTTATTTGTGATTATAAGCATTTTGCAATTGGTTTGAACAATTTTGGTTGAGAAATAAGCTCAAACGAGCTTTATTTGTTCTTGAAACCCGTTTTTGCTTATGAACTTTTCAAAATTGCAAATTAGTCCTTCTTGTATTAAACTGTTTTAAATCTTGGCTAAACTTGCTAGTTTCTAGGGTTTTCTATAAACAGGTCCTTAAAGTTTGAAATTTTGTTAAAATCAGTTAGCAAGTTTTGGAATTTGTTACAAATTGGTTAGTTTGTTGCATAGTTTACATTTTTTATCCTTATAGTTAACTGTTTTACCATTTCAGTCCTTGTACTTGTTAGATTTTACATTTTAAGCATTTACTTTTCATAGAATTTACAATTTCAGTCCTTTTAGTTTTAAAATTTACATTTTGAATTTACTTGAATAAAATCTTGGTAATTGCACAATGTTTTACATATAAGTAGATAATATTTTTCAATTTTGCAAGTCATTGTTTGAATTAGCAAATAGAATATCCAAAAAATATTAACAACCAAAAACAGTTAAAAACCCGATATTGTTAGGACTTTCAATTAGCGAGAACTGAGAAAAACGAACTGCATTATACACAATTTCAAATGGCGTCGGCTCTCCAACTTTGAACTCACGATTGAAACTTTTTGCGGGCAAGCTTAAGTCGAGATGGTCCGGTCCATTCACTATTGCTCAAGTGTTTCCATATGGAACTATTGAGTTGTCACAACGCGATGGTCCAAATTTTAAAGTGAATGGTCACCGTGTTAAGCATTACTTTGGGGAGGACATTTCTGTTGAAATGGTCCAAGAGATCCCCATTTTCCCCATAAATTGATTCATTGAGGGACGAGTCGAGCTAGAGACTCATTAACTCAAGCATCGTATAACTAGGTTTAGAGTGTTGTAGGTTAGAAATAAAGGTATAGACTTGGAGATAAGTGTAGGGGAGACCTTCTTTTGTATTCATGATTGTTTGTAGGGTTGCTCACTCATTTCATGCTTTGGAGCTTATGGAGGAGGCCCTTGTATCCGGTTCACTTTGTTACTATCGTGATTTTTCATTGACACCTTGTGCTTAAACATGATTTCACTAATAGTTGTCCCTTCCTTAACTTGGGTTAAGCAAAGTCTATTCATTGTCATAAGTGTAGGGGAAGTTTTTATACTTCCATGCTCTTAAACATTGAGGACAATGTTTAGCTTAAGTGTAGGGGGTCTTCTATCAAAGTGACCTTACCTAGAACTTGTCATTGCCTTTCATGATAACACGGAAAATTTGATTTTTCAACATTTTTCAAATTTTTGATCTACTATGGCCACCAAAAATATGCATTCATAATTTTTGCATCAATCATTTTGCATAACACATTTGCATTGTATATATCTTTTCTTTTATTTTGCATCAAAATATATAAAAAGAAAAAAATATAATAAGAACATGGTTTAACAAATTTAGATTTCTTTGACATATTAGGCCCGCCATGGATATTTTGACTCAACCCGAGTTTGCTTATCTAAGCATTCTCTAGCTAGTATCCTTAACCATGTAGTCCTTCGTTGGTCTATTAGGCTAAGCATCCACCAATCTCATTCTTTGAGATTTTAAATTTGTGGAGAATGGGAAATGATAGAGTTGAAGCAAGTATAAAAGGGCTAGTTAAACTTCATGATAATTACTTGTGGCTAAACCCTTCTCTTCTTTACCTCTAATTTCTTCGCATGTATATAATTGTTAATAAATAATCAAGAACGGTTTTAATCGGTTTGTAATCTCTTATGCATTTTTGTCTAATCATTCATGGTTGATATAAGTACGTCTTAAGATTCTAAGTTAGAACGGTCTATGTGTACTAGACTTATGTCATGCTCAATATTTAGCGGGTGTTTTTCCTTTTATTCTTTTCAAATTTCTTTGTGAGGAATAAAGAAAAATAAGAGCGGCTTACAAAAAAAAATGAGTGGCTAGAAAAAGAAAAAGAAAAAAAGAAAAGAAAAGAAAAATAATACAAGACTCCCAAGAGGGGCAGTGTGGTGTTAATTATAGTGACTATTGAGTTCCAATATTACCTTGACGGGTTGCGGGGATTCAATAGATTGCTCGAATCCAATATTACCTTGACGGGTTGCGGGGTTGAAGATCCAAAGTCTCAAAAAGATGACGGATGTAAATTATTGCGTGAGTTTTATTTTTCTTTCCTTAGCGAGTGTGTAGCTACTTATGAAAGCATGACATGAGGATTTTACACATAAGGCGAATGACTTATTATTCTTGAAACGGACTTGTATTAATTGTGAGGGGTTTTTCAAGTAATGGATGAGAGGATTACTTAGGGTTAAAACCGTGCTTCCTTATTTTTGGATTTTGCACTTCTTATACTTCACACTTGAATAAATGACAAATTTGCCCACAAGCATTTGCTAAAATAATAATCGGTTCCACAATTAACTATCATGAATAAGTTGATGCACTTTTTACTAGTGAATGCAATGATTCCATTTTTAAGCTTGGTATGGGAAAGTGAAACTTGAGGGTGATAAATGTCCATGGTACCCAAGCCCTAATCAAAGCCATTGAATTCTTTATGAGTTATTTTCATCAAAACCATTTCAAGGAAAACAAAAAATATATATATATATATAGAATTGTATTTTGTTCATTGCATTGTTAAAAGTCAAAATCATGCATCATGTAGTTTAGAGTAGTGTAGATGCATTCCATATGGCCAAGGTGGATTAATTATGAGGAGAATGTAAATTAGTGTTTTTAAATATATAGAATTGCATGAGGACATGACAATGTTCATATTTCCTCCACATTCGGTCTTTTCTCACAAGTGTAATTCATTACAATATGCGAGTTTCATCAAACATAACTATGGGAATAAGATCAGGCTAAATGTTGACTTACTTTCTCTATCCATGATGTTCACGGGTTTCTGATGAATGCAACTTTTCGCTGATCTAAGCTTTATTAAGAAGAATTCAGATTTTCACTTGACAGATATTCCATCAAGTTCGGTATACGAAACATAATTCACGCATCTCTTGAAGTCCTTGGGTAGATCCAGCTTATATGCCTTTCAAACCAAATCTTTTACATCATCTCAATGGTCCCATATAACGGGGACTTATATCCCATGATTTGTCAGATCATTAATTCATTTTTCCAAGGTTAAAAATTTTGGCATAACTTCGCTACCCATCTAGCACTTCAAGATCTACATTTCATATTCACATAACCTCCTGCCCACTATCAGCAGTCAATAATCAAATCCTAATTTCTACAATCATTTCAGGTCTCGCGGGTCGAGTATTTTGTAAGGTTAGGTTCGCCATCATGGAAAACCTTAGACCTAAAAGACATGTCCAACTCACAGTGGGTGTATGTCGGGTGTCTTCATCTCAACTCCTGCTTACAGATGCTCTAATAATTAGATCATAACAAGATTCGATCTCGATCCTAATACGATAATTATCAATGATAATCTCTCTAAAGGAAAACGATTATACGGTCTATTACCAAAGGTCAATCATTCAAACATAGAACAACGCTTATAGTATTTTGTATCGTTACTTTACCTCGTCCCTTCGATTGGGGTGGTACACAGTATTCTCATCAAGATTCGTTCTCAATGACTTCTGAGCAAATCTCTAGAAATTCGATGCGAAGCGAGGATCTTGATAAAGATGTTCGATACAGACACACTATGTTTACATAACTCTTTTGAATTTATCATTAACGGGAATGATATTAGCAGATTTGGTCAGTCTGTCGACGATGACCCAAATCGAATCAAATTCAGATGATGACCTTTGCAATAGCTAGACGTTTACTAATGTATGAGGCGATGTCTGCCTTCATAATTGCTATCAGTACAACTTCTTCAGACAAAGATACTTTTAGTCATAAATGACATAAATAGAATACTTATACTTACAATTTCCAACATAACTATATCTCACAATCCTCCATATTTAGACAATTACAAGTGGCCTTTTATACATCTAACGCCATCGGCTTCTCAATTCTAATGGTTCACATTAGCCGCGAACCCCTTTTTATTATCTATATTATCCTTTTTACAAACATTGTTTATTTTTATATCGTTCGGCAATTTATTTTGCACCTTCATTATTAAGGAACATGTCCTAATTGGTTCTTTATCTTTTCTACATAATACGTCGGTATTTATATTCACTTCTCATGATGATATAATTATTATGTCCATAATTCACTCAGGTATTCTTTCTATATTATGCGTCAGTAATTACGTTCACCTTTCTTCATATTTTCTAATTTTCAGTTTCGTCTCATCTATCATTTTTATCAGTTTTTCTCAATCCAGTGTTTAAAGCGTCGCTAATTATTACAATTAATCAAATAATAATTATTAATTTTTTCTGAAACGTAAACGAAATTTTTTTTTTAATTTCTTAGTTCGACCAATTATATAAAATGTTTCAAAAATAAATTTGAATTTAATTAACAAGATTTTTTTTGATTTATCGAAAATACTTAAAATAGTTAATAAGATCCGTAAATGTTCGAAAAATCTTTGTTTATAATTTGGTCAAAATTTTCTTAGTTGAAAAGCAAAAATTGTCGTTTCAACTTTTAAGTCATAAGTTATATAGTTTCCTCAATTCTTCTTAGGTTGTCTAGAAGTATACACAAACATTTACCCCTAAACAGGAGTTTAGTTAAATGATTTGTGTATAAGGGAATAATCCCTCAAAATTTCTTTTCGATAAAACATATTTCAAAACACATTTGCACTTTCTTTTTGGTAAAGCCAAAAGTCTTAAAAGGGCTTTTAATTTTGAAGAGTCAATATAGATTCCATTTTCTATTATCACATGGTCAAATAATATAAAGGATTAAGTCTTTAATCACATGTTAAATATTTAAGGTACAGGTTTTCATTTTTCGGCCAATTCAGGGCAATATATAAATAATTATTAACTCATTCTTATTCTTATAAATAAACAAATGGTCCTTAATGATCACAAGCATGAATTTATCAAATTACACCCTACACACGTGATTCACCAAATTTATGAATGCTACATGTGTATTAGTCAATCCAAACGACATCACGTGAAACTCATAATGTTCATTACAAGTACCGGATGTAGTGATTGGAATACATAATCTTTTCCGCAGATGCGAAGTTGATGATAACCATGCCGTGGATCAAATCTTTAAAACATACACTAGAACCTTCTAAATGATTGAACAAATCTTCCATTTCGAGTTATGGATATCGTTTTCGATTATCACTTTACTCAGTTCACAGTAATCTATAAATTTAAGGAATGATAACACCATAGCTCTTCATGATGACGAGCTCGGTAGAATAAAATCTATCTCCGAAAACTCTCTCAGTTGTACGGTAATTCCTTTAATTCAGATGGTGCTGACGTACAGTGCACATGCCACAAGTACAGCACGGGGAATATAATCAATACCAATTTCAACTTGCCTTAATGGCAAAAGTATAGGTAATTTACCAACAAATACCTCCTAAAGTTTTAGATAACATAAACATATTTTAATACATTTATTTTAAGTTATTTCTAGATTACAATATCTTATGACTAATTCACAATCATTCATGGTAAAATTTCAAGTCTAAATGCAGGATATGGTCATCCATTAAAAATTATTTAGATCACTTTTGATAATCAACATCTTATCTTTTTAGTGGAATTCTACTCGAGTTCCCATCAATTAAGACAATGTCGTCATGTCTTAATCAATCAATCCATTCTAATTGCACTACCAACTTTCCAGTTTTATTGCCGTCGATAAGATGTGAATTTCTCAAAAGACTAATAATAACTCATAATTCTTCATAAATTCAAGGATATCAGGAGACATAACTAACCTTAAAAGAGTAAGGTCAACGCATAATCTACGCGAGAGAATTTCAAATTAGATACAGACGAAAACATTAACGAATATGAATATATCCCATGTTTTCATTAATTTGAGTACGTATTCGAAAGCTCCTCGGATCGTTACCCAGGTCATTCAAATGAAATCTTAATCAAAATAAATGATAGGAACGTCGATACATCCAGTCGGGTATCAACACTCGGTAATCAGATACTTTTCCTAAGAATCTCACTACGGGAGAATTGGACAAGAAGGAATTGTCAATTGTCAAATAAGACAATTTCCACAGATGAGTAAATTCGACTCAGAAGAATAGATGCTACAGGCACATATGTAGGTGTCCCTAACACTATGTCCTTATTTTTCACTTCTTGCAGATCTCTTAAAATTTTAATCTTTCACAATTGTCAAAGGAAATTTAGTGTTTATTAATCAGTTTTATGGTGACTACTAATCAGCCTTGCATGGTTACTTCCAAATTGTATGTAGGCGCGCAACTATATACAATTTCAAGATTAACGATGCAATACTCAGTTCGTCAAAACTTTGTTATCATCATGTTTATAATGAAGATATTTTCATGCTTAATTCTTAAATAAGAATCAAAAATAAATTTACAAAGATTTTCTTCGTTATGAAAACAATTGAATTTTCCAAGGTGTTTTATAAACAACTTCATTTCGATAACAATCACTTATAAATCTCACTTTGAATAATCCTTATAGTGATGAAAATTCAATTTCCTCAAATGATACTGTTTTCTCTTATAAAAACAATGAGTGATCTGCAAGAGAGTGATGGAAGGTTGTTCACCAAGAACTAACTACAATACGATAGGAAATGAGCTTAGCCAAATAATCATGAGGTTCATGACCTCGATGGCACTCAAAAAAGAATAATCCACAACGTAACTCAAATCGAGATGAGTACTTGTTCAATGGTTGCATCACTAATGCGAACATTAGGATGAAGCAAGAAAAGATAGATAACATCGATACATGTAGAATTTAGCAATCAAAGGTAGTCTTTTCATTAATCACAAACAAGTAAAATTGTACCGTAACACATTACGTGTCACTATGTCATACAATTCTCAGAACTCATCCTACCAACTGATATCTCAGTTAAGTTAGGGATTTTTAAAAGATACCAGAATGAATAATAATCTACAAGAGTCATGGGGGTTCCACCTGTCCTGGAAGATCCATCGGTCCCTAATCAGAAGAAGATTTCTTCAATTTATTTGTTGGACACTGGGCATCCTCGTTAGTGGATAATGGTCTAGGCAACCCTTAACACGAACCTACAATCATTTAAAACCTTATAATTCAATCACAGAACTTAGCGACTTCCTCTTAACAATTTCATATTCTATACAGGTTAAATTTTACTTTATTCAATTTTAAACCAATTTATACTCAAGGCAATATCCTATCTCTTCTTCCAATACTTTCAACCTTATTTATAAACCTTAATAGGGCAATAAAAGCTCGATATGATCAACACTTAATTTCCAATCCTATAGCTCTTACAACAACAATTATCAAATGAGTCACTAGCATGAGATGACTCACACATTCAATCAGATTTCTCGGAAAGGTACTAGTGGCATGAGGCTTTTGGGTAATGGTTCCAATGTCAGCCTCAAGTGCAACATTCACCCTTTCGATTTCAATTTAAGAATTGGATGACAACGAATCAGATGACATCTTTCTAGGTGGTAACGTTTTGTCAAACTCCACTCTATAAGGAAAGATCGTCATGACATCGATATCAGTTTTAATCTCGCCAATTCTTCTTCAATATCACAATCAACTAATATCTACATTTCTACGAATATCAACCATTTTTTGGGATCATAAATATCCACAACTTGGTTTAGATCTAGGATAGCTAGAATTCCTACGAGAATAGCTTCCATTAATTGGCTAGGCAAGTTAGGGTTCCTTGTGACAATCTACGTCGTATAAATACCTCGTATAAATATCAAAATAATCATCAAACAATCATGTAATCAAATTACAACATATATATATATATATATATAATCCAAGTTATATATATATACTAGTGGCAAAACCCGTCCGATGGACGGGTATGACTTCTTACTATTTTTTAACACTTTTTATTCGATGAATATTTGATTGCGAATACCATTTAAAAAATATAACTAAAAGTATATCAGTTATAAATTTATAAAATTAAACTGTTCTTGCTCTTAACACTTGAGATTTGACGCATAAATAGCTATCTCTTAACCTCATCATGGTGCATTATTCTCACAAAATCTTTAGTTTCATTATTTATCTTGAAAAAGATGTGCATGTCTAATAGATAATATTTTTAAACATAGAACACATTAGTGACGACAATAACTTTAAATGAGAAGGAAATAATGACAATGACGACAATGAAGATGGATAAAAGGGGACATGAGTGACGATAGAAACTTTGACCGAAAATACCATGTTCTTATTATCCAACCCGAAACAGAAGTGTAAGTTGACCGTTATATACTATTTTTTTATCGAACCCGCTATATACTAACTAAACAATAATAATACTAAAAAATATTTCAAAGCTCCAGATTAAAACACTTGTTTATAGAGTTACTCATTGGATAAGATCCATCTATCACCAAACGTGGGCTTAATCCTAACCTCCTCAGCTAATTAATCTATGATCTATCAAAGAGGCTACCAAAATCGGTTTCAATTAATCAATTCCCTCACAAATTCCCCACGCATGCATCTCTCCAGAATCTATTATACTGGAACGAACCGTATGACAACTATCTCGTATAACGAAGGTTATGAATAGCGTGAGACGTGGCACGGAGGCATGACTAAGCTTCACGCCTTCGTGAGTTATGACGAGTCATTGCGTTTTTAAGACGTGAATTAAAGCGTCCAAAAAATATAAAAATATATACGAATTTATATATTTATATCATATTATAAATATATTTAGTTCACAAAAATGTCATACATAAGCAATAACTAAAAAAACTATATTTGAATATAATATTTTACATTTGTATATGTAAGTATAATTTTTATCTAAATTCAATTTAAAAAATCTATCATGCATCTCGTTTTATCATGTTTTTTTACTTATCATCTCACACCAAATCTTAATCTCAATGGCGTGGAGGTCAAGTTTTAAAAACTATATTTATGTCATATTATAAATATATTTAGTTCAAAAAAAGATGTCAGGCAATAACTTTAAAAAAATTATATTTCAGTGTAATCTTTTTCATTTGTATATGCAAATATATATATATATATATATATGTTTTAGAACGGCAAATGTTAGTGGTTAGTGGGTCGAGTCGTGCAATGACATCCAAACGGAAGAATGTCTTTTTCGAACCCTCGCCTAGTTATGTTAGACACCTTATCCGCTTCGCCTGAAAGGCCCTTGGCAGGTTTTGAACCCAAGACCTCCAGGAAACCTCCCCCAAAGAAACCACTTAGTGGAACATTGGTGGCCAACTGAGCTAAGCCAAAGAAACCATATTTGTATATGCAAATATGATTTTTATCGAAATTGAATTTTAAAAATCCGCCATGCATTTTGGCTTATCGTGCCTTATCACGTTTCCTCACTCGTCATTTCACGCTAATTTTTTATCTCAAACCTTGTCTATTGCGTGGCGTGGAGGTCAGGAGCGGACTTTGAACTTCTTTTTTTGAGGAACACATTATTTTACACATACCAAAATAGAAAAAAGGACAATGACTTTAAAATAGAAAACATAATTTTTACACTACTCGTCAAAAAATTTAAGAGGGGTCGAAGCTCTCCCCTGCCCCAACTGAAATACGCCATTGATAGAGGTCAAACTTTGCGCTTTTGCGAGACATGACGAGACTTTTATGACCATGCGTATAGCTACATAAATTCACTATAAAACTAATTAGTACAGTAACAAATTCCCACACCGATTAATCATATTGTATGGTCTAAGTCTATCACTTATGAGTGTGTTACTTGCTATAAAAATTTAGAATATTTCAGCTATAGATAAAACCTCCATAAATTAAGTTAATATATCCCTTTGTAGATCATGAAAACTGATCCAAACATCAAGTTAGTGAAGTCATTTGTGTGTTTTTACAGCATTTGTGCATCTTGCCACAGTTAGATACAATGTTGAATCATATTATTTGTAGCTCTTCAGTATCTCTTGATGTGCTTGTATAGTACAAATAAGATTATACAGGATTAAATTAAGCTGCACGAATATATTTGTTCATATAGAGCAATATAAGAAAACCATGTCCAAACCTAATGTGAAAATTGAGCTAAAATTGTCTAAAGTCGACCCAACTCATCCATGAATGACGCATATTCACTCAGCCTCTGACCTTTACATTACAGCCACTCTATTTATAAAAAGAAAAAACGGCCTTTTATAGCAAACAGAAAACTGAGAGCCAATATTGCAACCTCTGTAGATTTTGCGCTTATTAAGATCGCAAAGAACAACACATATTATTATTTATATAATCAGGGGATGGGTTGCAATCACTTACGTCAACGTACGATCATTGGCCTCAGATCCTATGTCGTCTTTCGTTTCGGCTACTAATTCAATAATGTTGTATCCTGAACCAAGACTTCTTTTTGAGAGTTTAAACTACCAACGTGAGACATTTGCAGCCATAGAGGACTGCGAAACATCATCACTAACAACAGAAGCACTTTTGGTTTCTTCAATATTATCTTCATTCGTTCAGTCATCAGATCTGACACGGATATACAAATAACTTACAAACTTGAAGGTCCAAAAAAACACACATGCAAATAACTTAAAATGTTCATATCAGACTCATCAAAGATTTCATCTCCTCCGCAGTATCACAAACTACATGTAACACCCCATTTTGGAAATGGAATATTACGCATATCATGGCGTGTCATCAAAGCATACAAGGATAAATGTCTAAGCATTATTCAACCATAAAAGGAAATACCGGAATCAAACATCGGTACCCCAAGGTAAAGCTCATCACACACAAACATAAATACTGTAAAAGGAAGGACGAAACAATGTCCAAAGCAACTGTATCAAAGTAAAGGAAATGCATAAAGTAAAGAAAGACAGTAAAGCTTCCAATCCATATGCACCTACGTTTCAGATCTACGAGCGTCCCTGAGTACCTGCCGTTTTGGGAACATGAAAAGGAAAACGGCTGAGCAAGACGCTCAGTGCACGGATGTACAATAAAGCATGATATAGGATAAGCATGTAACATATAACAGCGGAAGACTAAGTACTGAGTAAACTGGTTAAGTAACATGAAAACTGGTTTTATAGTTTGAAAAGCCTTATGTTTAACCTGTGAAAACTGTTTTAACATATAAATACCATAGCCCATATAGGTCATGAAAAGGTCACGTGCATGAATACTTGGAGGGGTGACCTCATCATGCTGATTAGAGGGGATGCCTCTAATCAATATACTGATTTGGGTAGGAGGGATCAGCTCCTTGTGAAGGGTGCAAGGCACACACCACATTCACCATGATAAACTGAAATAAAACATGTAACTAGGATGCACCCATACGCCCCGACTGATATAATAATATGGCCAAACTGAAAAGGGACGCCACGAGCAATCACTCCGCCGTGGGGAAGTCATAACATCGGTGCCTCCAATGCTATGGTTATGGTACCTCCATAACTAGGTGAAACTGGTCATGCTTGTATATGGCTATAGTTTATGCTAAATTAACATAAGCAGTTCAAAACAATAAAACAAATGCTAGGGAAAACAGTTGGCTGCATACGGGGAAATCCTAATAAGGAAAGAATGTCCATACTGAAAGGACGGGAATCCGTACCTCAAGTCCAGTGAAATGAACGGAAGAAAGACTCCTACTTCTGGATCACTAATGCTACATGAATACACACGTGTATAAGTATCGATTCACTGATTACGTACTGGGTTCTGTGTCTTGTTATAGCTGATTTGGTATGTTTTAGGTCATGGTTCACTGTTTTAAGCCTTAAACTGTGTTTATCTTGTATTTCTGGTTTATCTGATTAAGTATTACTGGTGTTTCATGTATTAATATACTTACTGTATAATAATAAGTAACTTTCCAAAAATAGCAGGTTTCCAAAAATAGAAAGTTTCCAAAAATAGAAAGTTTCCAAAAATAGAAAGTTTCCAAAAATAGAAAGTTACCAAAAATAGAAAGTTTCCAAAAATAGAAAGTTTCCAAAAATAGAAAGTTTCCAAAAATAGAAAGTTTCCAAAAATAGAATTTACTGCCTAAAATAGATTAGTTTCTAAAAATAGAAAGTTTCCAAAAATAGATCAGCTGCCTTAATTAAATAAGTTTCCATATATAGAAAGTTTCCATGATTAGGTTAGCTGCCTGAATTAGATTGATTTCCATATATAGAAGGTTTCCATAATTAGATTAGTTGCCTATATAAGCTAACATATAAGTCTAAGTGTTATAAGCTTACTACTTAAGTCATATGATATAGTGTATAGTTTAATTATTATTTCATGTATTTTAATTAAACTATAGGTTAAGCATTTTAATTAAAGTATAACATGTATAATTAAAATGAAATGAAAATACTTAGGTTAACACGTGTATTATTATTAATAATAATATAACCTAAGTCATGTCTAAATTAATTAATTATAGGCATGTTTTAATAATTAATTAATTATAACTTATAACATAAAATACTTAGGTTAAATTAATGTCATGATAAACTAATAATTAAAATAACCTAAGTCATGATTTAATTAATATTTCATGTTATTAATTAATTATATCCTAAGTTCATGATTCATAAAAATTACATGTAACATAGATCATGATTTTAACCAACGAACCGTGAACCGGGTATGAATTCGACACCGTACCCCGGGCCAAACCCGGGGCACACGTGTCCCCTTGCTGCCGTGGGTCCCACATGAGCCAACCAAGACCAATTGTGGTCTTGGTGGTGGCGGCAATAGCAAACCAAACCCCCCTCGGGTTTGTTTTGCTAGGCGGCTAGAAACAAACACCCCTTTAAATCATTCCTTGATTTTATTTAATATCAAAACATGTTAGATCAATGATTAATTATCTTGTTTTCATAAGAAAAATAATAACATGTTCATGAAAATAATCAAAGATCAAAAGAATTAAAAAGAATTAAAAAGAAGGGTTAGAAAGGTATACCACTATGTAGCTTGGAAAAAGGATGAACAAACACGTATTCTAACACTTGTTTTTAAGATCAAAATCAATCAAACACCCCCTTATGATGGTGTATAGGTGGCGGCACAAAGGAGGCAAAAAGGAGAGGAGAAAACTCTTTTTAGGGTTTTTAGTTTATTTCTTGTAAAATGAAAATGAAAACATGTTTAACACTTTACCCCCCTTAACTTGAAAAGTCCATGGGCTAAGCCCATTTCATGCATGTGTGCCGTGGGTATGGGGGCCCCACATGGGGTACCCGTACCTTTCTCGTGTCCCGATGTTTCGTGTTCGTTCGTGGTTAAACGTGCTCGTGTTTAACGTGTTTCTGTTTCTTTTAACGTGTCGTTTATCGTAAACTTAACGCTCGTAAATATATTATAAGTATTTACGTAATTATCTTAGTTAGTATTTTAAATGGTGTTCATGATTTAATTATGTTCACGTGATATATCATTAACTGTTTATCATGGGTTCGTACGTAATCGATACTTGTCATGACATACACGTATGCACTTGCTTGATTATTAGCACATGAATGTGATCAATACTACATGAGGTAAGTTTTAATCTAGAACGTACGATCTTAAGGGCACTATTCATGGTAAAAGCATGCGGGTTTTACAATTCTTCCCCCCTAAAAAGAATAATTCGTCCCCGAATTATAGATAAAGTAAGCTGAAAAGAAGTGACATACCCGAACTCAAAATATGAAGTGAGGGTAAGAAGCCCGGATAGACTCCTCTGTTTCCCAAGTGGCTTCCCGCTCGGTATGGTCCCTCCAAAGGATTTTGACGAATGGAATCGTCTTCCTTCTCATGACTCGTTCTTGCCTGTCGAGTACTCGTTCGGGTTCTTCTACAAACGTGAGATCTTCACGTATCTGTTCCAGTGGATACTGAACCATGTGAAGGGGATGATAATTGTACCCTCTGAGTAAGGACACATGGAACACGTTATGCACGTGCGAAAGCTGAGGAGGTAACGCCAATCGGTAAGATACTTCGCCGATTCGTTCAACGATATCAAATGGTCCGATGAACCGAGGACTGAGTTTTCCTTTGATCCCGAAGCGTTTAACACCACGTGCCGGCGAAACTTTGAGGAAGACGTGATCTCCCACATTAAAATGTATGTCCCTACGATGCTTATCGGCGTAACTCTTCTGACGTGACCGTGCTTCCTGTAGTTTCTGTTTAGCTACCTCAATCTTCTGGTTGGTCATTTCTATAATCTCTGGTCCTTCAAGTGTTCGCTCTCCCACTTGATCCCAGCAAGTTGGAGTGCGACACTTTCTGCCATACAACATTTCGAAAGGAGACATTTGATACTTGTGTGCCAGCTGTTGTTGTATGCAAACTCAACTAAACAGATGTAATCGTCCCAATCACCTGTCCATTCCAACGCATACGACCTTAACATATCTTCCAATGTCTGAATTGTTCGCTCCGACTGTCCGTCCGTTTGAGGATGAAAGGCTGTGCTCAGCTTAAGTTGTGTACCCCAAGCTTTTTGCAGACCTTTCCAGAATCGCGACGTGAAACGAGGATCTCTGTCAGAGACGATGCTGGAGGGAGTGCCGTAGAGTCTCATGATCTCCCTTCTGTACGTATCTGCGAGTTTACTTACCGGATCTTCCTTGCGTATCGGTAAGAAATGAGCTGATTTGGTGAGTCGATCAACGATGACCCAAATAGCATCGTGCTTCTTCTTGGTAGGCGGAAGACCGGTAACAAAATCCATGGTGATTTTGTCCCACTTCCACTCTGGAATATCCAACGGTTGAAGGAGACCGCCAGATCGCTGATGTTCAATCTTAACCTGCTGACAGGTAAGACATTTGGAGACATACGTGGCTACATCCTGTTTCATACCACTCCACCAAAAGTGCTGTCTGATGTCATGGTACATTTTTGTCGACCCAGGATGTATAGAAAATGGGGAGCTGTGAGCTTCAGCTAACAATGCTTCCCGGAGTTCTTGATTATCAGGAACACAAAGTCTCGTGCCCTGCCAAACGATACCGTCTGCGTCCATTCTGAATTCTGTCTGCTTCTCCAAATTCTGAATTATCGCCCAAATCTCTCCATCATCCTTCTGCGCTTCCTTGATCCTAGTCAGTAACTCAGGTTCTACTATACGATTCGCCCAGTATCCGTGCTGCCCACGTACCATGATTTCAATGTCAAGCCGCTCCAAGTCCCTTATGTTTTGCTCCTTGATCTCAATGCCGTTTATCATTCCGGACTTTCTGCTGAGTGCATCTGCTACTACATTAGCTTTCCCGGGATGATACTGTAGGTTAATATCATAATCCTTCAACAGTTCCAACCATCTCCTTTGTCTCATGTTCAATTCTCGCTGTGTGAAGATATACTTCAAGCTCTTGTGATCCGTGAAAATGTCGCATGATTCTCCGTATAAGTAATGCCTCCATATCTTCAATGCGAACACCACTGCAGCAAGTTCCAGGTCATGCGTAGGGTAGTTTTCTTCATAGGGCTTAAGCTGCCGTGAAGCATACGCGATCACTTTCCCATGTTGCATGAGAACACATCCCAGTCCCTTCCCCGATGCATCGCTATAGATCTGAAATCCACCTGTACCAGATGGGAGAGTAAGAATAGGTGCAGATACTAACTTCTGCTTTAGGTCTTCGAAGCTCTTCTCTCGATCTTCCGTCCAGACGAATTTCTCTCCTTTCCGCATCAGTTTGGTGAGAGGCAATGCCAGTCGAGAAAAGTTCTCCACGAATCTTCGATAATATCCAGCTAAGCCTAAGAAACTGCGGACTTCTGTCGCTGATGTTGGTCTTGGCCATTTAGTGATAGCCTCAACCTTCGCTGGGTCCATAGTGATCCCTTCTGCTGATACAATGTGACCTAAGAACGCCACCTTGTTTAACCAGAACTCACACTTGGAGAATTTCGCATACAGCTGCTTCTGACGAAGAATCTGTAGTACAGTACGGAGATGATCTTCGTGTTCCTCCGTGGACTTTGAGAATATCAATATGTCATCGATGAATACAATGACAAATTTATCAAGGAATTCATGAAAGATTCTGTTCATTAGATCCATGAATACTGCTGGAGCGTTAGTCAGGCCGAATGGCATGACTACAAACTCATAATGGCCATAGCGGGTACGAAAAGCAGTCTTGGCAATATCCTGCTCTTTAACCCTTAGCTGATGGTAGCCTGACCTTAGATCGATCTTTGAGAAGTGTTTGGCTCCTTGAAGTTGGTCAAACAGATCGTCTATACGTGGCAGTGGATATCTGTTGCGGATGGTAATCTTATTAAGTTCACGGTAGTCAATGCAAAGTCGCATGCTGCCGTCCTTCTTCTTAACGAACAAGACCGGTGCGCCCCATGGTGATGCGCTCGGTCTAATGAACCCTCATTCAAGAAGTTCCTGCAATTGGTCCTTCAGTTCTTTTAGCTCTATGGGAGCCATACGATACGGAGCCTTAGAGATTGGCTCCGCTCCTGGAACAAGGTCGATGTTGAACTCCACTTCTCTTGCAGGTGGTATGCCTGGAAGTTCATCTGGAAAGACGTCTTGAAATTCCGAAACTACTGGTTGATCCTGAATCGATGGGGATTCAGCATCCATGTCATGAACCGTAGCGAGATAACCTTCGCAGCCATGTGACAGTAATGCACGTGCTTGCAAGGTAGATATGACTTGTACAGACCGTCCGGGTATGAACCCGTTATGGATGTACTCTGGTGCATTAATGTCGCCGAAGATCACTCTATATGAGTGGCAGTCTATGGTAGCATGGTGCTTGGATAGCCAATCCATGCCGAGAATCATATCAAACTCAATCATGTCTAGAGGAAGTGCATCTACTGCACGAACTTTATCGTCAAATTCTAAAGGAAGACTCTTGTATACATGAGTTATTAATACAGAGTCCCTCAGAGGCGTGGAAATGGTAAGCTTAGTTTCCAATGGCAAGGGAAGTGTCCTGATGTTCTTAGCATAAGTAGTGGAAACAACTGAATGAGTGGCACCCGTGTCGAAAAGAACACATGCAGCCTGGCCGTACATATACAAAATTCCAGTAATGGTACCTGTAGATTTGTTTGCCTGATCGCGCGATGTCGTGTAGACACGCCCAGTGGTAGGAGGCGGTTTAGTATCAGCATGCCCCGAAGTACCCTCCATTTCACCCTTACGGCAATCTCTCATACGATGGCCAGGGAGGCCGCACTTGTAGCACGCGTTGGAGTCACGACGACATGGGCCAGGGTGTCTGCGATGGCAGGTGCTGCAAAGAGGATGAGTGAATCCTCCAGCAGGAGTTCTTGCTTGCTGAGGGCCTGCTGATGACAGAACGTGTTAAGAATAAGGTATATGCACGAGTATAGGACGTAAACGTCGTAAGATGCTTACCAGTGTTAGCTGAACGGTTGGGCTGAGAACCCCTGTGGTTCTGGTCCCTTCCGTTACCGTGGTTCCTGGTAGAGATTAACATAGTGTCAGCATGAGAGATATAACATGAAATCATAAGAAGATGCGTAAATAGTAGGACCTGCTGTTGTTGGACTGTCCCGCATTGTTACGGTAATTGTCATTACCGCTGCGCCTTTCCACAACAGAACGGTCGTTAGAGTGACCGCTTCCTTTGGGCTGATTGGGCTGCTGCTGAGTAGCCGGCTGAGACCGGTCCCCAGTTTTCTGCCTGGAAGATACAGTTTAAGAGATGATTATAGAACATATAACGATAGGATGCGGTCTGGTTAACGCTAGAACATGAAATGTTTTACCTCTTGTCGGGTCTTTCTGCTTCCCCGAACTCATCACGTTCTTGCAACATCTCAATCTTTCTTGCTGCGTCAGCCACTTGTGCTACCGTATTGAACGTAGCACATACTAGATTGTTCGCAACCGAGGTGCGAAGTGCCCACCTGAAATGGTGTGCCTGCTCCTCAGGAGTACCAGCCGCTGCTCCTAGAAAACCAGCAAGGCGAAGAAAGCGCTGCATGAATTCATTGCTATTCTCGCCCTGTCTCTGACGTATCCCGTGGTATTCACGCTTGAGTTTGTCCTGCTCTGCCTTAGGAAAGAACTGTTCCATCACTCTCTCCTTGAATTGGGCCCATGTCAAACCAGCGACCCATTCATCACCTCCTTCTGACTGTGTCAAAGCTAGCCACCAGTTGAGTACATCGCCTTCAAACCTGTAGCACGCCAATCTTGCCTTGAAGGCGGGGTCACATCCCATAGCATTGAAGATTTTCTCAATGTGAGTCAGCCAGCTTTCAGCATCGCTGGGGCTATCAGTCTTTTCAAAAGCTCTAGGACGGAGCTTGTTAAATCGTTCCAACCATACTGCTAGAGTCACTGGGGGAGGAGGAGGAGGAGGTGCCTGATTCTACGGCTGCTGATTATTCACAGCTTGGACTTCAGCACGAATGTCATTCCTCAGTTGAGGAAGTAAGGCTTGCATGGCAGCCTGAATCGCAGCATTGAGCTGCTCTTGCTCGCGTGTGAGAACCATCTGACAGTATAACATAAACATATGATTAACAGTTCAAACATAAAATATATAAAAGAAAAATTTTATGCCAAAATTTCACGAGAAAAATTTTATGCAAGAAAATCTTTGTATGAATGCATGATGCAGTTTTATGAAAACTTTTGATGCTCGAGAGTGAACGCCTTCGGTCAGTTCACTCAAAATAAAAGACATATCGAGGGGACGCCTATGGGTCGGTCCCAAATCTAAAAGTTTCGATAAAACACATGCGACTAAATAGGGCCAGTCCTGTACCAACCATTACTTAGTCAAAAACCCTGTAACAATGACATGTATATGTATGCTTAAAAAATGATGAATGCATGAAAACAACTGTCAGTTCTAGGAAGACCGTAGTGACTACCCACTAATCACAGGTCATATTTGAGAGCCTACAGGTCGAAGCCTTGGCTCTGATACCATAATTGTAACACCCCATTTTGGAAATGGAATATTACGCATATCATGGCGTGTCATCAAAGCATACAAGGATAAATGTCTAAGCATTATTCAACCATAAAAGGAAATACCGGAATCAAACATCGGTACCCCAAGGTAAAGCTCATCACACACAAACATAAATACTGTAAAAGGAAGGACGAAACAATGTCCAAAGCAACTGTATCAAAGTAAAGGAAATGCATAAAGTAAAGAAAGACAGTAAAGCTTCCAATCCATATGCACCTACGTTTCAGATCTACGAGCGTCCCTGAGTACCTGCCGTTTTGGGAACATGAAAAGGAAAACGGCTGAGCAAGACGCTCAGTGCACGGATGTACAATAAAGAATGATATAGGATAAGCATGTAACATATAACAGCGGAAGACTAAGTACTGAGTAAACTGGTTAAGTAACATGAAAACTGGTTTTATAGTTTGAAAAGCCTTATGTTTAACCTGTGAAAACTGTTTTAACATATAAATACCATAGCCCATATAGGTCATGAAAAGGTCACGTGCATGAATACTTGGAGGGGTGACCTTATCATGCTGATTAGAGGGGATGCCTCTAATCAATATACTGATTTGGGTAGGAGGGATCAGCTCCTTGTGAAGGGTGCAAGGCACACACCACATTCACCATGATAAACTGAAATAAAAAATGTAACTAGGATGCACCCATACGCCCCGACTGATATAATAATATGGCCAAACTGAAAAGGGACGCCACGAGCAATCACTCTGCCGTGGGGAAGTCATAACATCGGTGCCTCCAATGCTATGGTTATGGTACCTCCATAACTAGGTGAAACTGGTCATGCTTGTATATGGCTATAGTTTATGCTAAATTAACATAAGCAGTTCAAAACAATAAAACAAATGCTGGGGAAAACAGTTGGCTGCATACGGGGAAATCCTAATAAGGAAAGAATGTCCATACTGAAAGGACGGGAATCCGTACCTCAAGTCCAGTGAAATGAACGGAAGAAAGACTCCTACTTCTGGATCACTAATGCTACATGAATACACACGTGTATAAGTATCGATTCACTGATTACGTACTGGGTTCTGTGTCTTGTTATAGCTGATTTGGTATGTTTTAGGTCATGGTTCACTGTTTTAAGCCTTAAACTGTGTTTATCTTGTATTTCTGGTTTATCTGATTAAGTATTACTGGTGTTTCATGTATTAATATACTTACTGTATAATAATAAGTAACTTTCCAAAAATAGCAGGTTTCCAAAAATAGAAAGTTTCCAAAAATAGAAAGTTTCCAAAAATAGAAAGTTTCCAAAAATAGAAAGTTACCAAAAATAGAAAGTTTCCAAAAATAGAAAGTTTCCAAAAATAGAAAGTTTCCAAAAATAGAAAGTTTCCAAAAATAGAATTTACTGCCTAAAATAGATTAGTTTCTAAAAATAGAAAGTTTCCAAAAATAGATCAGCTGCCTTAATTAAATAAGTTTCCATATATAGAAAGTTGCCATGATTAGGTTAGCTGCCTAAATTAGATTGATTTCCATATATAGAAGGTTTCCATAATTAGATTAGTTGCCTATATAAGCTAACATATAAGTCTAAGTGTTATAAGCTTACTACTTAAGTCATATGATATAGTGTATAGTTTAATTATTATTTCATGTATTTTAATTAAACTATAGGTTAAGCATTTTAATTAAAGTATAACATGTATAATTAAAATGAAATGAAAATACTTAGGTTAACACGTGTATTATTATTAATAATAATATAACCTAAGTCATGTCTAAATTAATTAATTATAGGCATGTTTTAATAATTAATTAATTATAACTTATAACATAAAATACTTAGGTTAAATTAATGTCATGATAAACTAATAATTAAAATAACCTAAGTCATGATTTAATTAATATTTCATGTTATTAATTAATTATATCCTAAGTTCATGATTCATAAAAATTACATGTAACATAGATCATGATTTTAACCAACGAACCGTGAACCGGGTATGAATTCGACACCGTACCCCGGGCCAAACCCGGGGCACACGTGTCCCCTTGCTGCCGTGGGTCCCACATGAGCCAACCAAGACCAATTGTGGTCTTGGTGGTGGCGGCAATAGCAAACCAAACCCCCCTCGGGTTTGTTTGCTAGGCGGCTAGAAACAAACACCCCTTTAAATCATTCCTTGATTTTATTTAATATCAAAACATGTTAGATCAATGATTAATTATCTTGTTTTCATAAGAAAAATAATAACATGTTCATGAAAATAATCAAAGATCAAAAGAATTAAAAAGAATTAAAAAGAAGGGTTAGAAAGGTATACCACTATGTAGCTTGGAAAAAGGATGAACAAACACGTATTCTAACACTTGTTTTTAAGATCAAAATCAATCAAACACCCCCTTATGATGGTGTATAGGTGGCGGCACAAAGGAGGCAAAAAGGAGAGGAGAAAACTCTTTTTAGGGTTTTTAGTTTATTTCTTGTAAAATGAAAATGAAAACATGTTTAACACTTTACCCCCCTTAACTTGAAAAGTCCATGGGCTAAGCCCATTTCATGCATGTGTGCCGTGGGTATGGGGGCCCCACATGGGGTACCCGTACCTTTCTCGTGTCCCGATGTTTCGTGTTCGTTCGTGGTTAAACGTGCTCGTGTTTAACGTGTTTCTGTTTCTTTTAACGTGTCGTTTATCGTAAACTTAACGCTCGTAAATATATTATAAGTATTTACGTAATTGTCTTAGTTAGTATTTTAAATGGTGTTCATGATTTAATTATGTTCACGTGATATATCATTAACTGTTTATCATGGGTTCGTACGTAATCGATACTTGTCATGACATACACGTATGCACTTGCTTGATTATTAGCACATGAATGTGATCAATACTACATGAGGTAAGTTTTAATCTAGAACGTACGATCTTAAGGGCACTATTCATGGTAAAAGCATGCGGGTTTTACACTACACATCATCTTTTTCTGAGTCATTCTTTGACAATAAACAAGAGTTGGAAATGTTCCAAACAGAACCGCGAATGGATCAATTTGAGTTCATCTTCAAAACAGTTAGAGTTTTTGTTTTAACTAATCTACTTCAGGTTTTCTAAATGGGTCAGTTTAAGTGCATAGCTCATTTCTAACTGGTCACGAATAACAATTATTTTGCATAGCTCATTTCTAACTGGTCACGAATAACAATTATTTTTAAGAGATCAACCTTATGGAACTCAGAATGTTGAGTCATTGCTCCACACTCTCCATGTTTTATCATTAACTCTGCTATAAAAATCTAGTTACCATAGTCAAGCGAATGTAAACGTAAAACCAAATCCTTTTTTTCACTGTTATGCCAACAGATAAAACCAAATCCTTTTTTCAGGACAAAACCGCAGACTTATTTTCAGCTTAAATGTATCTTGACTTTTTTTGTTGTCTCAAGTTGAGCATAATTTGTTTCAAATTGAGTATAGTCAGCAAAAGAAGTGGTGACTCACCCAGTAGATGATGTATCAAGCTCTTTCTTAGAGAGTGTTATTGTGATCAATGAAACATACCTTGTCGTTTCAAGACTGCGACATTCCTAAGCAAATGCAATGGTATGGAACTTTATTCTCTTGAGCATATTTGGCAGCAAGTATTTTTTCCTTGAATAACGATCTCCAAATCCACCAGGAAAAAAATGTAGTGAAGGATAGATAAGGTACCTGAAACATAAAGCATAACCACACTGACCGAAAGATGCAATGAACTGAAAGCTATGAGGAAGGTAACTTTGACCAAAATCGTAAATCATTCACACAGGACCTTTATGAAATAAATATTTACAAAGTGGAGGTGTGGGGAATCGAACCACATGCCTCTCGCATGCGAAGTGAGCTCTCTACCATATGACCTACTTCCGTTTCATGTGCAGACCAATGTAGGCCTATTCAAAATGGTTCTATCAAAGAAAATCAGATAAATGAAATCTAATTTGTTAATCATAGGATTTTCATAATTATGCTTGATTTACTAATAATAACAAAACATTACCGGCTAGTAAAAATAGATATAACATGATTAACTTGGACTAATTATCCTTGTAAACCAACCCAAAGTAATACTTGTTGCACTTATTTTCAATATCTAGTTTCTATTACATGATTTAGTTTCCACTACATCATTTAGTATTGGTCACAAAACAACTCGTGTCACATAATCTATTCAAGTATACCATATATCGTAAATAAAGCACCAAATATGCACTAAAAATGCACACCTACAGGTATCCATTAAAAAAGGGCATTATTGTTGCTAATATTCAAAATCCAAAAAGAAGTATCATGGTACATAGTTTCACTTCACTTCTTGCAGACTAATACTCTTTGTAGTTAGTGATGATTTAGTCATGTATAGGTGCATGGGATGAGGGTATGGCAGATAGTATGTTGATGGCTACAATTTATAAAAAATAGTTGTTCTAACTGTAGAAAGACTAAACCAATCTGCTACGTGAGAAGTAATACCTTTTCCGTCAAAAGCCGAACTTTGTGGTCTGTCCCACTTCATTTGCTATGCATAAAAAAAAGTATATTGCTGCGTACTCACCTCCTCTTGTAAAAGTCGAGATAGAGGTCCTTCATGTTGATCCATTCCAAATGAAGGCTTTATCATATAATTTGATGCATGAATGTTGGTTTGTGCGCTCGACCTTTAATCCTTGACCTAGTCATGAAGTCTCAAGGCTCCTTGATCCAAGTGAGTCAAACAAAATTCGAACACCCTTGTTAATTGGTGCATCCCAAATTCTTTTTAGAATATGATGTTTGACTGAAAAATATTTTAAAATACTGCAATTTAAATTTAGAAAGTTGTTTTTGTGTTTGTTGTTGCTATTTGTGATTTGAGACCCATATTTCAAATCCTTTCATGAAGTAATTTTTTTGTGTTTATTACATAATGATATTTCCAAGATATGAAAGTCCAATTAAGCATCTTTTGGTTCTAATTGCAATAACAATTTTTTTTCTACAACACGTGAACATATTTGCCAAAAAGATTTTGGTTGTTCACCATTATTTAAGGTGTGGCGGCATTAAGAAAATCTGTGATCAAAGTACCTCGACGCATTTGAGCAAATGGGTAAAAAGACTCATACAACCGAAGGGCAGTGGATGAATTTAAAACATCATAACATGCCATTAACTAATGTGCTTGATTAAATAAACACGATCGATTAAAGAGCTAAAGAAAAAAGGGGGTCATTACCTTATTTAGAGAATAAACTAACTCCACCATTTCCACTGAGCATTTTAATGCATACTACCTCCTATCACTTACCTAATAGTGGTCATCCTTAAAAAACAAAGACTTAAAAGTGTAGGTCATTGGTCCATCCCTTTTCAAACCGTAATAAAATGACCCATTTTGACCCATCACCCAACCATTTTTAGATAATGAACAACTAATATGTTAGTAATAATTACAAATCAACACTATTGCCGCTTTCGTGAACACACTCCTGATGTCGGTATTTAGAATCATTTTTTTGATAGATATAAATAAGGATAAATAATCTAGTAGGGAAAAAAGTTTATGGATGTCACTTCTACAACGAAAAAAGTCAAGTGACTTCATAGATGAAAGAATAAAGTTGGTTAGTTGAATCCAACATAAAAAAAAGTTAAGGGGACGAACACTGTGAAAAACAGTTTACGCGTTAGACCGCCAAAGTAAGAATTTAGAGGTTAATAGTAATATTGATCCTAAGTTTAACGATGAAATGTGATGAATCAGAAATGTACCGGTAGCATTAAGGCATATCCGAGCCAAACGTTCAAGCCGAATGTCCCGTTCACAGTTCATCATTCGTGTATAGATATTAAGTATTTGGGTCGAGCTTTCCATATCTGGTAGCCCAAGCTCAACCTATCGGTCCAATCTTTCGGGTCGCAATAGTGTTGGGTCCAGAGTATCGGGCCTGCAAGTACCCGAATTAGCACCTGTATATTATTGAACCAGCATTAGTAGAAAGTAGTTATAAAACATCTACATTACCTATTTGTGCCCATAATGACGTTGAAGCCAAATACCATGCCTTGTGATGTTTCAAGGCGCTTGTACCTGAAACGTAACCGAATTGACCCACTTAAATATTCATGTGTGCATACGAAGAATCAAGAAATATCAATTCTTTCTATTAACATGGTTGTATCATTTTCCTAGAAAAAATAAAAATATGATTCTTCGTTGATTTAAATGCTAAATATGTTTCGAGAGTATTACTAACCCTTTCAACATGCCGAAGAGGAGCAGTTTCGTACTGACGAGTGACGAACACCGTGCCCGCGGTTAGAGGGTCCAGTCTTTGGGCTTTCTCGAATGCATAACATCGGCCAAGATGTATCAGACTAATACTTACTCAGGGACCAAATGATAGAAGTCCTTGTCGTGGAGACGGGCGGCCTTTGAAAATATCAGGTCGCAACTCAACCCGACTAACCAGCAACCTGGTAGGGCCGAACCTGAAAACATACTTTCTTATAGGGTCAAATTGTGTGTCAGGTTTTATATTTTTTAAACCTGATAGAGCTGAACCATAATGCTCCTAACCTGGCCCGATAACCCGAATGGCGCCTCTAATATCCACCCACCGTCTCCATTATTATTTCACAAGATTTAGAATAAAATGCAGCCTACCTGCAATTTTTATTAAAATTTCTACTGATGGTGATATCATCTTCTGAAACCTTCATATAATATCCAATACGTTAATCATCAGCCTTTATGTTAATACACTCGCGAGGTGAAAATGGCGTCAATATCTTAGAAAGATACAATCTCAAGTTTGCAAAGATCAACCTTCTCGAAATAATACATCAATAGAAAACATAGTTAGATTGACCCTGAAGTAACTGTAAATCACATATACAAAACAATGGTAATATTCTTTATAATACTTTTTTTAATAAACTATTATATATTCAAAGTAAAAGTGGTAAATTTGAATCTAGAGTAAGTTCCATTAAGATATCGTAGATTCTAAAGGCAGTGGCACCTGTTTGCCGATTACCCGAGACACGACATCTGAGTGTATAAGGTCTTTATGGATCATAAATAGGTCGACGTGGGTTATATCTAACTAAGTACACTCTGCATGAAAATCTGCACACAAATATCAGAACACAAAAAGCGGTGTCATTTCAAAAGAATAGACCAGACGACAGCCGCATCTTGAGGTGGTTGATTTACACCATTCTCTCGATACTTCTAAAAAGCAAAAAATATAAAAATGAAAATAATAATATGTGACGCGTTATACACTTTTTCCCACAAACGGGTTGGAGTCACCCAATGTATATCTTTAACCCAATACACAAATAACCGTTGATTCTTTTTATTCTAAAAATGATTATCAATTTTAAAAATAAAGTATTTGTAATCATGCTTGACACATTAATCATCAATCATCTACTATAACCCAGCCAACTATAGCCAATTTGGCCCCAACCCATTTTGGTCGCTTATCCACTCCACCCATTTTGTCACATCTTGTTTACCTGACTTAAATAGATGATAATGGAGAAGCAACTTACTGAATTCTTTGTGTATGCCTTCTAGCTGTTTGCTCAGGTTGTCGATTTGTACTGATCCAATAAGTAATCACTCACAAAATACAATACCTCAACACTAAAAACTGAAAGAGTAAGTTTAAATAGAAATTATACCTCAATTCAATACACTAAATAACATAGTGAATTAGCTTTTCTATCTCCTCGCTGCATACCCATAGCAAGAAGCCAAAAAAATATTCATTGTTGTACTTCCCCTTGTGTATGTATCATGGGAGAATCGGCATCACATATGGCGGGGAACGGATGTCACCAACATCAACTGGATCAACCTAAAAACAAAAACCAGCCAATAGAAATCAGTAATATAATCCATGCACCAATATGATAAAGAAAAAAATATTTTTTTTATACATAAAAAAATTAGGGTTTATTTTTTGAAGATAATGATGCGTTGTGGTTTTTTTTCCCGTGGTAAATTATATGGGTTGGTTAAATAAATTGGAAGCTTGGATTTGGGGAATGTGATTAACAAGGACTTAAGCCCGCGCTTCGCTGCGGCACATATCGTATATGAATACAATTTTGTTGATGTATGTGTTCAAAGTTAATGTACAGAAGGGAGTCAGGCTGGCGAAACAATTTATGAATATTTAAAGCAAAATACTCTTGCTAGAAATTGTAGAGTTTATAACAAACCAAATATAGTAATATTACTGCTCCAACAGTCCAACCTACAAACAAACTAACATAAAAGTTGAAGAAAATGAATGTAATGTTACATAATAATAAACTTATTGAAGTTACTTGAGCTGCTAAACACAAAGCTAAACACACTTTTGTTGAAGTGACAACTTGGGGGTTGGTATTTGTTTTATCAGTTGTACTCATATTGTGTGCAGCCGCACATTTGTATATGAGTGGCAACGCGCGGCATAGCAGTCCCGAGATGAAGAGTGCTAATTTATATATGCATTATTAGTTCCCAAACTTCCGGGTGACTTCAATCCGGCCCCTTTTCCACCTGAACCCCTATTTCAACCCACGACCCAGACATCAATATCAAAATATACATCTATCTATAAAGGACGAAATAAGTGTCCTCTGAAGTGCGACTACAGACTTAAAGCTAAACTACTATACGAAGTTGCCGACTCGAATACTTATCAGGCAATGTGTGAAAATCAACAGTTAGAACTTGGAAGTTGGTAAAGCTATATTCAACATCACCCACAACCTAATATGCATCTATAGTAGAGGGGGTAAAATCAAAGGCTGTGATACAAATTATGGGCTAATGAACTTCGTTTTGTATAGCGCGACTAAGATGTAACAGATGCAGAAAACTAACAGCGATAGAGGCAGAGGCGTAAAGCAACAAATCTGTTGTGTACACTATATGAATAGTATTCTCAGCATCAGTTACATCGTGAACCAAGCCAACACGACATTAATCCTTTTTGAAAAAGCTTTAATGAATAAGTAATTATAGTGCGGACAAAGCTACTCACATATATACAAACAGACATTTGGAGGACTTATCAACCAATAAGCCATATTGAAGAGGATGGCCATCTTGACTAATCAGGCATGTTTGATGAAACGGGTTAAGCTGGTTTATGTTTTTACATGCCAAACATTTTGGAAAAAAACCACAAATTTCCGTCATCAGGGTTTGGATCTAAGGCGCCTTCTCAAGTCGCAATAAAAAGTATGTGTATTGCCAAGCGAGATCTCGAACTGGATTTAATGATTATGCTTTATCTCTATTTTTAAACACATTGCTCTATTTCTATTTTTTAAAAGCGGAGCACGTGGAAGAGAACGATTTTTTTAGCAGGCAAGGTGTATAGCTGATAGAGCAGTAGATGTAATAAGGAGAAAGTATTCTGAGCCTAATATTTCAGACAAAAGATAATAAAGAGCGTATATTCCGAACCTTGAATTTCAATTGTGTGAGCCCGGTTGCCCGCAATCTGCACAACCTGCTGCTTCCCACAAAACCCACATAATATGTTTGGCCAAGGGCAATGGTATTAACCTATACTTTCTCGTTGTCAGACACCGCCTGCGTTTACGGTATTTGGGAATTAGTACAAATCATAACATATCATGTAACACCAAAATAGATATAAGAATAAAATGGACCAGGAACGTAAACACTATCAGGTTGGATACGTTCCCTGACCTCGTATTGACAGTGAAATTTACATCTCATGATGTGTAGACGCCACTTTGTTTTTGTCATGTAACAACTCCCGTTGATTTCTTTTCTTGGTGGCGAACTGCGAAAAAAGAAACATAAATTAGAAAAGTACTTGCTAAATAGTCATACCTATAATTGAAGAACATAACAAAAATCAATTTTTATTGTGTCATGGCCCTAGCGGTGCTATATTAGTATACAACCCGTACAACGCTTCTACATATGTAGTGAAAATCCACCCGATCTTTGGAGCAGAATAATGAGATAAAACAACATTTCAGTATCGACTGAGGTAAAAAACATAATTGAAGAAAAACTTATTTCCATGGATGCTTTTATCAAACAAAAGTGTCTATATATTATGCTCTAAATTGTACGGATACTCATGGTGCAAGAAAATAAACTAATATTCTTTTGGAGATCAAGTATTCGACAAAGATGATCAAGGTCAACTAACACCCGACAAACGTATACACTTACAAATTCAAGCAATTTGTTTTTGTTATATGAAAAGCTTACAAAAGTGCGGTCTCGACTAATATAAAATAGTCTTAATTCATGTAGTATATGGTGCTACTAAACTTTGGAGAGTCGAGTTTAAGTCTTTTTGCTCTCTGAGACTCTATAGTTGAATGCATCATCAAACCCGCACTTCAGTTTCAGCAAATCAGCCCCTACATATAAGTATATAACACACTGGGTAATTCAATATCAGCAAAAAATATCAAAAGAAGAGTATATTTACTTTCAACTTTGGTCATTATAAACAGTGAGATGCAATGTATAAGGAAATTTTATGATCTTTCGACTAAAATTCATGGATCTTGTGATACGAAATCTTCGGATCGACAAAAACCGAAGGTCGGTGGCAGGAAGCGCATGCATAAAGGAGGACACGAAATGAAAAGAGAATGTGGCGAGAAGGTAACCTCAACCAGGTTACTTATCACGACATTCTCTCAAATTTCGAGCCCTCATTTAGTGCAAGAGTTCGGCTAATGGCATTCGGGTTTTGTCGGTCCGAATATGACATCGCAAAAAAATGCTTGCATATAAGAAACTTGTGCTGAACTTGGAACATGTTATTTATATCGTCTTTGTATCTGCGAATCCTTGTTAAGGTCCATAAAAATACCTTCCCTAACTTCGTAAATGTAAGCTCTTCTAACAATGGCTTCCATTCAGATTGGTTCTTATTTATATTTGAATCATCTTCCATTTTAGTTGAATTTACGGGTTCGAGATATAGCACACTATGAAAGCCTTGTATATCTATGTCACACTCTCATACGAACATAAATGATCAAACATACGTGTCACCAATAAGGCTAAATCTTCTACAAATGGGGTCAGTTATTGGGAAAAAAAAGCCTATAGACTTAATTAGATACAATAAACTTGCAATGCTACTTATCGGAATTAACACATACATTTGAGCTTACAGTTGAACACATAAGTATATAACCGCAATGACGCCTAATCAGTATTGCTGCAAGTACTCTCTCAAGGGTTCTTTCATACATACTCACCAAGTGTGTCGATGCTATAGGTCTCTATAATGAGAGAGAATCTTATTGTTCCTCTACGTAGTTCATAAAAGGCCTAAACTTTTTGAAGTAGGGTCAGTGTTTAGAGCTAATGAACTATGGCCTATTAACTTGGGCTTATAACACCGTAAACCCAAAAGCGTGAACAATAGCGTTGTTAGCTTTCCAAGATGCCCATAAGCTCAAAAAGATAAGCTAGTCCAAATACCCCCAGATAATATATCATGCAAGCAAAACAAACTTCTAAAATTGGTTTACCTTATAAACCGCTGATAATCCCGAATAGCCACTTACTTCCTGTAAAAACATGAAATATACATGATTAAAAAAAAAGATTGAATCCTTACAACAATAATAAAAACTTAGAAAATGATAAATCGTTGATATAAAATGTATACCTGTCCGCCGCTTTTTTTTTGTGCGTTGGTTTATTATATAGGAGAACACTAAATTATCAATCAAACAAATTTACAAATTAAATCGAATCAGATCACAATCCAATGAAGGTAAGATAGATAAAAAGCATAATATATGAGAGCCGATAAGATCAAAAGATGGTAAAACTTACCATTCAGGATTTCAAAAGATGGTAAAACTTACCATTCAGGAGTCGTGGCACAAACGATAATCTTTTGTATTTTTTCTTCTTTGCTTCTTTTACCAAAGTACTTATTACCCATCACATTCAGCATGTCCAATTCCTCTCCAGAGTTTGACATAGCTCTTCTCCAAGACCATTATAACGGCACATTAATTCGGGCATAAGTACGTACTTCAAATTCTGTATCCTCATCCTTTATGCTGGGTTTATCTGTCGAGATTTCGTTCAAATCAGCTTGGAATTCACATAAAAGTGCTATGCAAGTGATCGAACAAAATATATTAGAACATTAAAAATGCACGGACCTAACAGTGAACACTTCACGTGTCGTACATGGCGGACGTAAAATAAGCAGGGCAGTTATGTTGTCTAACGGGTTAAACTTGATGCACAAACAGATGAGAAGATCGTCTTTTATACATGTCAAGAATATATATGTTTTCAATCTTTAAGATGATTAGAAAGTAAGTATAATTTTGTTGAATGCAACCGACAGCTAAAGTTCACATTTTGTAACAATATGTTCTAATCACAACATGTGATCCTTCTAATCATATATGTTTACTTCAAGCTAGATGGTTATAAAGTCGCATATATAACAAATATACAAAACTTCTCTTACATCATTCATATGTATATTATGCACACTTATATGCCATTTGTTGTAGCTGAAGCACGTGTAATATATCCGTGGAAAATACCACTAATTAAGCCTAATAGTTACGAATTGATAATATATGGAATAAACTGGAGGAGTCGCCAAAGAGTTTCATAACTTTCATACTACATAGCCTACATATGGTTTTAGCATATTTATCTTGAGGATTCTTTGGCATGGAACCCACAGTTTCTACAATCCCTAGAGCTATTAGTCAAAACAATTGGTGAAAGGAGGTTATCGGTGTCGCAAAGTAATTTGTTTTTCAAAATTCTTTAACTAAATATGTAACAAACCCAGCCTATAAACAACATAAACAGAACCACGTTTGCAACCTCAGGTCTCTACCATTAATATTGTTACAAAGAACCACGTTTGCAACCTCAGGTCTCTACCATTAATGAACGGCCTGTTGGTACACACCTTATTTTTCTGTAATTAAGACGTACTACTTATCATAAACTGAATTCGTAATCACATTTATAAGCACCTCTTGCTAATTGGGTCGATAAATCTACAAAGAACAGAATCCCACCAAACCATCTAGTGATTCTAGTCAAATTGTCAAATTAAAGTAACCGAACATTATAATTAATGGCAATATACATAAGCTTTTAGTGCTTTAGAATGGCTGAATGGGTTATAAACCACAAAATTAAACCTTTACTAAAAGGTATTAAAAATACAACATGAAAAAAAGTAGCACCTTGTAGTCGGAGGACGTCGCCGGTGGAACCGCAACTACACCATCAAAACCCTAATCAAAAGCAATTAAATTGTAAAAGCATCAAAACAATCCAAAAGCAAAGACTTTAAGTGGCCAATAAATTTATTTCACCCTAATCCTAATTAAGATAGAGATATTTTGGGGTGAAGCTTATTTTATAAATTCACTTACATGAGGATAAATAAAACATGAATATGAAAGTACTGTTGAAGAACTCTGTTGAAGAGCCGTTAGCCTAAGCCCCTCCATGCGATGGAATCGGAGGAAGATGAAGATGGATATGGGATTAACAACTTTTGTGTGTGGAAGTGTGTGAACGTGTGTGTTTTTATATGTATTTTAGATGAATGACATGTATAGACATACGTGTTTATTCTATTTAAGAGGTTTATTTTATTCAGGCGAGTGAGCTTGTGCATACTTTCACCCAGAAAGAAACGTATTTTTTATAATAAATCATCGTGAGAATGGCGCGTGAACATTAATGTTTGTGAGATACGGGGAGTGGTGAAATAGTACCACACAAATTAAAAACACTATTCTGCTCTATATATAAGATATATAATGAAAAATAGGCGGTTACGTGATTATATAAATTTTGTTTTGGATAGCTAAGCATAACATTCAGCTTGCTTCACTGGTTGAGTAATTTGTTTCTGGCCCAATAGACGCAAGTTTGAATCCTTTAACTGCCTTTTTTTTTAAATAAGATTGGGCGTCTCAAAATGCTGACGTGGATTATTGGGATGCTTATGTGGCATATCCCTCCTCTTATATATAATGTAAAGATTAAAATAACACTTCTTAGTCTGGCCTTGTCGGTAACTCGGGAATTCTTCGGCACCGTTATAGTCAAAAGATTTTTAGACATTTTCGGAAAATGTTTATAGTTAAATGATTTTGAAATGTTTTATTCGAAATCTTGGTTTTAAAAATCTTTCGTTCTCTATAACGAGAGCTCTGGTACCAAACTGTAACACCCCCAAATTTATACAACTCAATACAGCGGAAGACTAGTTGGTGTTACGGGATAGCACATTACTCACATCATAGACAAAGCATAAAAATCGTGTCGTTTAATAATAAAGCATTTCCATTCATAAATATCAAAGTTACATAGGTCCCAAGTCATATTATTTCATACAAAGTTTTACAAATTATTTGAATGGAAATTATAATTTAAGTGCGGGCCATGAATTCTTGTTGTCTTCCTGAGAATTACCTTCAAGTACCTGAGATAAAACATGTTAAAAGAAAAGGTCAGCGATAACGCCGAGTGAATTCATAGTGTTTAATAAAATCCATCAATATGATAACAGTATAAAATTATTACTGAAAATCATTTTGTACAAATCATTTTAATAGGCCATAAAATAGTCAAAGTCATTTTATACAAATCTTCAACAAAATCATAATATAGGCGTTTGCCTTAAAAATCATTATACGAGCCAATGTCATAAAAACATCATATAATACGTCTTATGACGTTGTATAAAGTTAAATAAAAACCGTTATATGAATATGGTTATGAAAACCAAAACACGAACATAATATCAATAGTATGACCCCGTATTGCTAGTCAGGCAATACATCGTAATTTGGTGCGTATAGTAGTATTTCGTTAATCGGATTATTATAAGCCGCATGACATTGTTACCTTACTAAACCAAACAACGGGTAGCTAGCCCGAAACTCATTTGCCCATCTAAATTAGCGTGTCGTCACAAAGGTCACGCTATGTAAATCTTCTCATACATAAATTCGCTTACCAATCAATGTGGCACGACGGGGATCAACCGTCAAGGCGCGAACTAGGGTGATCGTCCCCAAATAGTACTATTATATGCATAAGCATCTACCAAATCCTGGTAGTTCACAATTCATGCTAATGGGACTTTTAGTGACATACCTAACTTTAATAATCCATTTAATTTCATCTATCGGGTCCTTTAATCATTTATCGGGTCATACAATCGGGTCATACAATCATTCGGGTCCAAATCAATAAACAAACAATCGGGATAAATGGTGTCCTATTTTATAAAAGCTAACATGTTATCCCCTCGCGGGTTTATAAAACATTTCATAAAAACATTTAAAAGAGTGCGAGGCTATGAACTCACGTTGATGTGGGAAAGCGGGTTATCGGCAATTCGGACGTACGATACGTGCTTCAATCACAGAAACCTAGACAAATAATACTCGTCTTAGACTCATGTCCAATGACTTTATAAAAATAACAATTATGTATACGTATGATGATTTTATATATATGATGATCAAGTGGGTTTACATATTCTCTTTTACTCAATTTAGTGTTTACGTATTGGTAACTTCTTACTAGTTTACTAGTTTTACCTATTTACGTGTTTTAAGTCCAATAAACTTATTATAAGTTCTTTAACTTGTTTTAATCCATTTTATACTTATATTATCAGTATTTAAACTTTACAAGTTGGGCCCAAATGGGTTAAGCCCAATAAGTTCTTTTTATAAGTGTTTAACTTATTTAGTCCAATTATTAGTCCAATATGTTTACTTAGCTCGTTAATGTCCGTATGTCCTATAGTTCGGGTTTTATCGGTTTTTACTTGTATTAGTTACTTATATATCAGTATATGACTTTTAAAAACTTTACATTAGACGGGTTTGATCGTCTAAGTTTTAATTGGCGAAAAACGTTAATTTTACGGCAATAGCCGAAAAAGTCGTAAAAATCAAGTTTATAGTTTTTATTACTTATAAGTATTATTCCACTACCATTTATATAATTTATCCATTTATTTAAACTTTTACATATTTATATAAATAAATTTCATAAGTTAGTGGGTTTTTATTTTACATTTTATACAATATAATTTTGAGTGCTTATATAATAATAATAAACATTAATTCTCAAAATCTGATTTTTATTTTCATCTTCACCATTTTTATCATATATAGAGTTCTATAATGAATTAGAAGCTCATTTTTGGATGGCATGATCTTCATATTATGTGCTACATTTAACTTAGTTATAGCTACTGCTTATTTTAAATTTATCTATGCCTAACAGTCCCTACAAAACAGCTTATTCAGATTAGCACACTCATCTTGTTTTGATTATATCTCACTCATTATAATGATTCCATTGCATGGCCAACTCTCACATGTGTATAACATCTTGTACTTACTGTAAATGGATTCTACCATGCAAGTTTATCAGTTCAAGTTTTAGTTACATACTGTTTTTATACAGCCAACTAGATAAGCATGATTTTAGCCTTGTTTCTTATGATTATTAACCTTTTTAAGCATATTTATCAACACTTGATCCCCACACAACATTTTTATCATCATATATTCATCATATACATATACAACAAGAAAGAAAATATATTTGTTCTTTACAAAAATAACAAGAGAAAATGGAGAGGATGATCTTCTTTACCAACCAAGTGTATTTCTTGTTTTTGGAAGACAAGAACTTGATGAACACCAAAAGTAACTCCAAGATCATCAAACACCAAGAACAATAGTTGAGAAATCATCCCTAGGAAACAAGCAAATCACCTCCTTTGTTGTTAAAATGGCCACCAAATGATCAAGGCTTCAAGATAACTCCATGGTAGAGCTAGATAACAAGTATTTGTGGCTAGAAAAGATCAAGAAGGGGTGTTTGTTCTTTAAAAGTGGACGGCAAGGTGGTGATGTTGAGAGGATTTTGAGGTTGTTTGCATGAGTGAAAGTGGTATGTGTGAGAAGCTAGTTGTTGGTTTGATGGTTTTAGCTAGTAAGTGGCTTAAAGTGTAAGCTTTGCTTACACTTGTTAAATAACAAGTTAACATGATGCCACATGATGTTGTGGTGTCATGTTGTGCCGATCCATATAATCTAGTGGGGTGGGATAATGTATTTTGTCCCACCTCACTAATTTACGGGTATTCCTCGATTCTAGTTTTCTCGATTTGCGTGCCCTCGGGTCATTTCACGAAAAACGTTTTTATAAATTATGAATCAACGTCACAAAACGAATCCAATAAAAATTGTCTCATCAAAAACGGAGTTCAAAAACGTAAATACGTAATCCTAAGGTTTCTGGTTTAGTCGTAAAGGACGTTAAATTAAAATCGTATGTCCTAATTTCTTCTCGTAAATTTGTGAGTTTATGAACCAAGACAAATTTAAAACTCCTAAATAATATTCACGGATAAATTTATTTTCTGAAATGTCGGACTGTCACCAAAGATGGTGTATGTAAACGTAAGCACGTAACGTTGAATCCTCCGGTTTAGACGTAGTCGATGCTACTTCAAGACGTAAATCCAAATTACTTCCCAAAAGTAAGTGAGTTCATAAAATAACATTAAAATAATGTTTTTAAATAATATCTGAGAATAAAATATCAATCATAAATTGACGGATTGTCACATTAATTTTTTAAATAGTTTTTATTTTTAAGTAATTAATTGTTTGTAGATTTTAAATAATAGCGGGGTTAACGATTCATGCACTTTAGGATTAGATTTAATAGTTTAAAATTGGTAGAATTTAATTTGAGTTTAAAAACCGAAAACCAATTCGAATCATTTGTCCAAATCAAAGCAAACCGTCTCAAATTCACTCGATCTTCGTGTACAACGAACTTGGTTCATCACGTGCTTAATTGAATTTTCTTTGGTAATATTAGTCTATTACTTTTTCCTAAAGGTAATTTTATAATTTACCCTATAACGTAATATAATTATCACTATACTATCACGATCACATCAAAAATTTTGGCGCCGCTGCCGGGGATCTTGTGTACGATTCGCTTCTGTGGAGATTTGTTGATCGTTGATTTGAAGAACCTTTCCGTCCTCGGAAAGTTTTGTTATTTTTCTATTATATAATATGTATCGTTTTTCTCGTTTTTTGTGAATAATATATTGTATTACGTAGAACAATAAATTTACATACTTTTCAAATAAGGCCTTAGTTGGGATTTCATCACCTAGCTATTGTATTCGAATCCAAAACAAAAATAAAAGGCAAAATAGATAAATACTAAAAAGAAGTTTGAACTCGATTTATACAAACTATAAGGTGGGTATAAGGCGACGTGCTATAAAAGGCCTTCTAAGTAAAAAGGTTTTTAAGTGCTTTGTGCCACCTCGTTTCCCCGCTTGCTTGTGCGTATATTGAGAGGGACGGCCTATTATGGTTTGCCGACTCAAGTAGTAATAAATCTTATTATTGTTGTTTACTTATTGAACCTCGAGACGTTTAGGTTTTCACGTATCGTTTCAAAGTCGACCGAGGGTAATTTACTTCCATAGTAGTTATCCTTATTCGTTGTTTTTTATCGATCATTATTGATTGAGCAATACCATATAAAATACCAAAAATAATCTTCTTCTTGTCTAATTTCTTTTCTTCAATCCTCTAAATTCTCGTCTTTGTAGTGTATGCAATTACGTTCTTCTCGACTTGTGATTGATTTTAATAGGCTTGAAAATATTCCTCGTAGAAATAGAAATCGTCAACAACGAATAGTGGAACCCGAGCTTCCACCTATTGTTGTAGAGATGGCCGATAACCGAACAATGGAGGAATTGGTCCGAGCACCCACCGAAGGGTATGGGGAAGCAATCGTTGTGCCGGCTATTTTGGCGGATCATTATGAGATTAAGACGGGTCTTTTATCGCTCATTCGTGCCGACCAATTTCGTGGCAATGAGACCGATAACCCGCACTCTCACATTCGGAGTTTTCTTCGAATTACCTCGACTCTCAAGTTTAGAGATGTGCCGAATGACGCGATTAAGCTCATGTTTTTTCCGTACTCGCTCGAGGGTAATGCTAAGATTTGGTATGAGAAAGAACCACCGGGTTCGATCTTAACTTGGGATGATTTAGTGTCTAAGTTCATGAATTATTTCTTTCCACCATCTAAGACAACAAACTTTAAGAACGAGATCACTAGATTTGAACAAAAAGTGCATGAATCGTTTGGGGTTGCTTGGGAATGATTTAAAGATTTGTTGAGACAATGTCCACACCACGGTTTCTCAGAATTGCATCAAATTAATACTTTCTATAATGGGCTAAATATGATTGAACAAGATTCTTTAAATGCCGCCGCGGGTGGTAATCTTAAGAAAAACTCCGAGAGACGCGTGGGGAATAATTGAGAATAAATCTAGAGCACAATATTCACGAAACACACCGGGTGTTTCCAATGTGAATTCGTTTAATCCCGAGATTGCTAGATTGGACTCTAAGATTGACACGATTTTGAATGAGCTTAGGAAGAATCCTCATGGATCCATTAATATGGTTGAGAATGTTTGTGTATCATGTGGTGGAGCACATCCTAATCATGCTTGTTTAACCATGGGGTTTGATCAAGCTAGTGATTTTGCCGCGACGGGAACTTATGGCTCCAACGGTCAAGTTCCTCGTCAAAATCATGTTGCTCCACCGGGTTTTCCACCAGTTCAAAATAGGTACAACAATGGAAACAATGGGAATAATTTTAACCGTGATAACCAAGGGAATTTTAATCAAGGAAATGGGTTCAATGCTAATCAAAACAATCAAGGTTTTCAAAGCAATAATCAAAATGATTTGTCAAGCTACATCAAAACGAATGAGGCAAATTTGAAAGCTTTTCAAAATAACATTCAAGGACAAATGGCAACTTTGAAAAATGAGTTTCAAAATACGATTAAAGGGCAAAACAATAAGATTGAGCTTCATCAACAAAGACTTGAACAAAACCAAAACCGTTCTGAGCAAAGATTATAGCAAAGTCAAAATAGTATCCAACAAAGTTTGGAGCAAGGTCAAAATAAATTACTCTCAATGTTTGAATCTTTTATGACCAAACCTTCCTCGTCTTCGGGTGGCTTACCTAGCAACACCATTCCAAACCCGAAGGGTGAGATGAAAGCTATAACCACACGTAGTGGGAAAGCTTTAGACGGACCTTTGCTTCCACATGTGAGTACCTCTCCGGTGAGGGAGGTGGAGCAAGAATCCGAGGTGGTTAAAGAAAAGGACATTCCTATTCCACCAAAGGTAGACCAATTGCCTATTCCGGAACCCGAGCTTCCGAAGACTAAACCCACACTACCCTACCCTTCGAGACTTAACCAAGAGAAGCTCCGCGAAAAGTCCAATGCTCAAATGACTACTTTTTTAGAGATGTTTAAGAATCTTTATATTAATGTTAGTTTCGTGGATGCATTGCTTTACATGTCTAAGTTTGCTTCGACTATTAAGAGATTGATGAATGATAAAGGGAAATTGGTTGAAGTGTATACATCTTTAGATGCTAATTGTTCCGCGGTTCTTACACAAAAGCTTCCCAAAAAGCTTGGAGACCCGGGCAAGTTTGTGATACCATGTGATTTCCCTAATATGGAAGAATGCTTAGCTTTAGCCGATCATGGTGCTAGCATTAATTTGATGCCTCTTTCCGTATGGAAAAGGTTATCACTTCCCGAGCTTACACCTACTAAGATGACTCTCGAGCTAGCGGATCGATCGACCGCCTTACCAAAAGGAATAGCCGAGGACGTGTTTGTCAAGGTAGGGAAACTCGTCTTTCCAACGGACTTTGTGGTTTGCGATTATCTCGAAGATTCTCGTGTACCACTAATTTTGGGAAGACTGTTTTTGATGACGGCTAGTGCTTTAGTTGACATGAAAGCGGGGAAATTAACTTTAAGAGTTGATGAAGAAATATCACGTTTGATATTGGTCATATCTCTAAATTTTCTTCCAAGTATTATGAGGAATCAATTAATCAAATCGATGTGATTGATGTTACTTGTGAAGAATATTCTCAAGAAGTGCTTGGATTCTCGGCTTCTTCTAAAAGTGGCAATCCCACTTCATCGAATCCTATTATCTCTTCGGCTAAGCCTCCACTCACTCCATTTGAGGGAGGTGACTTCGTTCTTAAAGAGCTTGAGAATAATGGTTATTCAAAAATTGAAAAGGAAATTGATGATTACCTTAGCACACCATTTAATCCTAGTGAGTTTGATAGTGAGAATTTTGATCCCGAGGGAGATATTGCGTTGATTGAAAAATTGTTGAATATGGATCCTTTTGAATCAACACCTATGGAATTAAAAGTTGTGAGTGAAAATGAGACTAAAGTGAAAACATCTATTGAGGAAGCACCCGAATTAGAACTTAAGGAATTACCCACTCATTTGGAGTATGCTTTTCTTGAGGTATCGGATAAGTTACCGGTGATTATTGCTAAGGTATTAAAGGAAAATTAAAAGGATGAACTCATCAAAGTGCTTAAGAAGCATAAACGGGCCATTGCATGGAAAATCTCCGACATTAAGGGTATAGATCCAAAATTTTGTACTCATAAAATTCTAATGGAGGATGATTATAAACCCGCTATCCAAAATCAAAGAAGGGTCAATCCAAAGATTCATGAGGTGATCAAAAAGGAAGTCACTAAACTTCTAGACGCCGGAATGATCTACCCTATCTCGGATAGTCCATGGGTTAGCCCCGTGCATTGTGTTCCAAAGAAAGGAGGAATGACAGTTGTTACTAATGAGGATAATGAATTGATTCCTACTAGACTTGTGACCGGTTGGCGTGTTTGTATTGACTATAGGAAACTTAATGATGCCACTAGGAAGGATCATTTTACATTACCTTTTATGGATCAAATGTTAGAGAGACTAGCGGGGAATGAATTCTATTGCTTTTTGGATGGATTTTCCGGCTATTTCCAAATCCCCATTGACCCTCGTGATCAAGAAAAGACCACATTCACTTGTTCTTATGGAACATTTGCTTATCGTCGCATGCCTTTTGGACTATGCAATGCTCTGGGGACGTTCCAAAGGTGCATGATGGCCATTTTCCATGATATGATCGAGAAAACCATGGAAGTCTTCATGGATGACTTTTCGGTTTTTGAGGGATCTTTCACTTCATGTCTCTCTTACCTTGAAAGAATGTTGCAACGTTGTGAGGAAACGAATCTTGTGCTTAATTATGAAAAATGTCACTTCATGTGCAAAGAGGGAATTGTGTTAGGACATAAGATCTCTAAGGCCGGTATTGAGGTTTATAGGGCTAAAATCGACGTGATTGCCAAATTTCCTCCACCCACCACCGTTAAGGGAGTAAGGAGTTTTCTCGGCCATGCCGGCTTCTATCGACGTTTTATACAAGACTTCTTTAAGATAACTCGGCCTATGACCCATATTTTGGAAAAAGACACTCATTTCATCTTTTCGAACGAGTGTATTCAAGCCTTTGAGTTGCTTAAAAGGAAATTAACCGAATCTCCAATCTTGGTTGCCCCGGATTGGGATCTACTTTTTGAAATTATGTGTGATGCTAGTGATTATGCGGTAGGTTCGGTTTTGGGGCAACGTAAGTCAAAACATTTCTTGCCTATACACTATGCAAGTAAGACTATGACGGATGCTCAAACAAAGTACACTACAACGGAAAAGGAGTTACTTGCCGTTTTGTATGCTTTTGAAAAGTTTAGACCATATCTCGTCTTGTCTCAAACCATAGTGTATACGGACCACTCGGCTATCAAATATCTTCTTAATAAACAAGATGCTAAGCCGAGGTTGCTCCGGTGGATTCTCCTCCTTCAAGAATTTAATGTCAAAATTCTAGATAAAAAAGGAGCCGAGAATCTCGCGGCCGATCATTTATCTCGACTAGATAATCCTCACCAAAGCGATCGAGAGAACAAGGAAATCAATGAAACATTTCCTCTCGAGACGCTTGGTATGATTGCTTTTCGTGGTGATGATAGTACCCCATGGTTTACGGACATCGCAAATTACCATGCGGGGAAGTTTGTGATCAAGGGTATGTCGTCCCAACAAAAACGAAAGTTTTTCAAGGATATCTCCTATTACTTTTGGGACGACCCCTATTTGTTTCGTGTGTGCGCGGATCAAGTGATTCGTAGGTGCGTGTTTGGCAAAGAAACTCAAGATATCCTTAAATCTTGTCATGAGGGACCCACCGGGGGACATCATGGTGCCAACGCCACCGCGAAGAAAGTCTTTGATGCCGGCTTCTTTTGGCCTTCCATATATCGTGATGCCCAAGACTTGATCAAGACTTGTGATGCTTGTCAACGTCAAGGAAAGAACTCACAAAGGGATGAAATGCCTCAAAACATTATCCAAGTTTGTGAAATCTTTGACATGTGGGGGATCGATTTTATGGGGCCGTTTCCTCTTCAAAAGGAAATAAATACATTCTCGTAGCCGTGGACTATCTGTCTAAATGGGTCGAAGCTAAGGCTTTGCCCACGAATGATGCTCGAGTTGTGGTGAACTTTTTGAAACAACTCTTTGCTAGGTTTGGAACTCCGCGGGCTATTATAAGTGATCGTGGGACCCATTTTTGTAATGAACAATTTGAAAAAGTTCTAAAGAAATATGGTGTCACTCATCGACTTTCTACGGCTTATCACCCTCAAACGAGTGGTCAAGTGGAGGTTTCAAACCGTGCTCTTAAAAGGATTTTGGAGCGTTCTATTGGAGAGAATCGCACTTCATGGTCGGATAAATTGGACGATGCATTGTGGGCTTTCCGTACGGCTTACAAGACGCCAATTGGTTGTACACCATTTAGGTTGGTCTACGGAAAAGCATGCCACTTGCCAATTGAACTCGAACATAAGGCGTATTGGGCTCTTAAGCATTGTAACTTTGATTTGAGAACCGCGGGTGATCATCGCAAGGTTCAATTGAATGAACTAAGTGAATTAAGGGATCAAGCTTATGAAAATTCTTTGATCTATAAGGAGAAGACTAAGAGGATTCATGACTCTAAGATCAAAAACTGCATTTTCAATGTTGGTGATCAAGTCCTCTTATTCAACTCTAGACTTAAGATTTTCTCGGGCAAGCTTAAACTCCGTTGGTCCGGACCATTCACCATTGCACAAGTTTTCCCTTATGGCAACGTTGAGCTAGCTCAAAAAGACGGGCCTAACTTTAAGGTGAATGGTCATCGTGTGAAACATTACTTTGGAGGGGACATACCTACGGAGGTTGTCCCAGATCTTCAAACTTTCCCTAAGGACCAATGAATGCGGGGATCGAGTCGAGCTCATGACTCGGTGAACAAAAACTAGGTGCCTTGTGGGGGAGTCCCATACATTCTATCTTCTTTCTATTTTCTAACAACTAATAAGGCTTGATCTTTCAAGCTCGTGCTCGTGTTTTGTTGTGTTGTGAATCTTAGGTATGACCCTAATATTTGAAGACTCTCGTGTTCGGTTTTTGCCGGTCCACTTGATCTTCCATTCTTTGAATGCCAAAAAGGGGCACACTCTTTATCCCTTGATTTTTATCGACTAACGTTTTATCTTGAGGCATAATTAATAAACAGCTTATAGATTTGCGTGCTCTTTCCATGCTAGGATTTTGCGTTAGACTCTTCGTGTCTTAGCAAGGGGTGTTACTCTTGAGCTAAGAAACATTGAGGACAATGTTTGGTTTTAGCATGGGGGAGTCAATCGATATAATCGCTTGCAATTGCTTTTGTCGTCTCTAAATGTAATTATTTTCTCATTTTTCAATAAAATTTTAAATTTTTAGTGTTATTTTTAAGTTTTAATAAATAAAATAAGTGCTTTTGACACAAATGTAGGCTTTTCGTTGGTGAAAATAAAGATAGTTTTTGACTCGACTCAGTTTTTAACCTTAGCGTTTCCTTAACATATTTGAATTAAGTTTTGCTAGGCTTTTATATAGGGAGCTTTAAAATGCGAAAGTCTTAATTCATACGAGTTAAGAACAAGAACTTTTCGCAAGTTCCTATAATTGATCCTAGACAGTCGTTTATGAAAGGAACTTTAAAATGCAAATTCTAAAACTTGAAAAAGTATAAGAAGATGCAAGATCCTATAGATGACTTGAAAACCCAAAACTTTGATTTAATAGGCTAAGTATCCATTGATTTCACATTTTTGAAATTTTACAATATGGAGAACAAGAGATGATAGAGTTCAATCATAAGTTTCTAAGGTTAAATTCTTCTTTGTGCAAGTATTTTTGTGTTTGATTTAATCTCCTCGTACTTACTTCCCACACTTGAATAATAATTGCTTAATAAATGAAGTTTTTAGCGGTTTAGGCTTGATATCTTAACTCGTAACTCCTTCTTTTTCTTCCCTTGTAATTAAAGTGAGAACACTTTAAGGGTGTCAGCGTCATGGACTTTTGATCATGGGATTGCGGAAATTTGGCTTACTATATATATCATATTAATAAAGAAGAATAAATAAAAACATGTTCTCTAGTAGCCTTCGGGTGGGAGTCATGTAGCACTAACCTTGTCATTAGAGCCTTAGGGTGTATGTCAAGGGGCGTGTTGAATAAAAATTGCTTCATCATCATGATCCGTAAGGTGGGATGTTGAAGTCAATTCCCTTATTTTTGTCCAAGGAGCCTTAGGGTGTGGAATTCGAATAAGGAGCACAATTGCATCTTAAAGAGCCAAAAGGTGTTATGATGTAGTTGTTGCTAACTCCATTAATAAGGTCATAATTGACTTTGGAGGTTTTATTGTTGCTTTTAAGTAGCCATATTAGCCAAATTTCAGGTCCGAGATTTATCCCTAAATCGTGTTAAGTTATCCTTGATGTGGGCTTTCTTTAGTGACAACGGTTTTTAAAGTCGAGGTTAGGTTTTGAGTGTTGAGTTTACACCGTTCTTGCCTTCATTTTTGGACTAATAAATATCGAAATAAAGTCAAATGAGCCTTTGGGTGAATGACAAATAAAATCTAGAGATACAATTAGGAATAATAGGAGATTGAATTTAACACAAATTACTTGTATGAGTTGGTTTAATTTTGGGGCTTATGATTGACAATGATCTTGTTTTTGCACTTGGTATGGAAAAGTGAAAAGTCGGGGACGATGAATCTATTTGAGTTTAATGATCCTTAAAGTTATTTTTCGAATAATGAAAGCAATACATTATGTCTTTGCAAAATAAAATGTCAAAAGTTGAATAATTATGTAGTTAGAGTTTTATTCTATCATTGCGTGAGGAAACGACAATTGCTTAGCAAGGGGGAATTTGATATGAGTGTAATTACTCATATCATTTGTATCTAAAAACGATCAATTTATGCAATTAATGTATCAAAAATGCCTTGTATATGTTTGTTTCTTGTTTTTATGTGTGTAGGTACCAAGATAGCGAAAACCGGCAAAACCGACACGAGTATGAAGAAAAGATCGAAGAAGCCAAATTTCAAGTCGTTTTTAGCGGATTTAACCTTTATGAAGAAGAATGGGACAGGTGGGTCCCACATTGGACTGTTGGGCTCATAAGCCCATAATCAAATCAAGTTATCTAATGGTTTTAACTAAAGCCCAAGATACGGCCCAAATGGAGGAAAATGTTATACAAACAGATGAGGAAAATAACTTGGGCTTCAAGCCCAAGATTTGCACAAAAATGAATATGGATGAATTGTTTTGGGCTTTAGGGTTTGATTAAACAATTGTGATCAGTCAAACGTGTATAAACACGTTACACCAAACTCCCATTTACTTTTTTCTCATAAACAAACAAACGTTCCATACATTCACACGTTTATATTAAGTGAATATCCTCACCCACTTTCACACTTTCTCACAAATAATAAAATTCATTCGTTACTTTCTATGTCACCATCTTCTTTCTCCCAAAAATAACACAGTCTCTTCATAACCCTAATTTACCCTGGTTAATATTAATTTCAAGTAACTTTTGGGGGTTTTTAGTCACACGTTTAATTCACACGAAGTGGAATAAAAGCCCCAAGGTTTAAGGAAGAGAATATAAGGAAGAAAAGAGCTACGTGGCAGCAGATGATTGGAAGAAACACCTCATTTTCTCCAATCATCCAATCATAAGGCATCAAAGAAACACAACTAGCACACACGGATGCCACGTTGGCAATCCGTGTGCTAGTTGTGTCCTATCAACCATCCGATTAAAACAAACAGGAGAGAGAGACGATCTAAGGGCTTAAAGTGAAGAAGGAATATGCTTGTGAAGATGCGAATATACTCTCCTCAACAGCCTTGGGATGGCTATAAAACACCCCCATTTTTACTTGTAATCATCATCCCTCTTTTTACTCTAAAGTTATAATGTTAGTTTAGTGTTAGATTTGTATTTTCTTTAATTTTCAAATTGTACTGTTAATTTTAATATTAATAAAAGATCTCGTTCAAGTTTTTGTTTAATTTTGCTCTTCAGTTTTGATTAAATATTGTTAAAAGTTTATACGAATCTACATTTATATTAAGCTTAATGTTATTAACGAATATTATTCAAATAAGCTTGATTAATAGCTTATTTGAATGATAAAGTGAGACTGGGGATAGAAACTTAAACCTACTGTTTAAGTTTATAAAAAGTTGCTGGATCGATCCATTGAATGGTTCGAAGTATTGTTCAAGTTTGTTGCTTGGCTCGAATAATATAAGGTGGTTCGATTTATGGTGTTTGGAGGTGTAGAATCGGGTTCATAGATGGCTCAGCACCGCTCTACTTCACAAAGGCATTCTTCAAATAGGTTTTAATTCCTTTTATTTATATGTTACTTATAATTTAGAATAAAGCTGTTTTAGGGTAATTTCTTTAGTCATATGATTATTGGAATAGGGGTGTTTGAATCTGCTCTTGTGTGATCTGTTTTAGATCTGAGTTGCTAGTTTTTTTTTAACTGTTTAAATTTAAAATTAATCTGTTTTTATGAGTATAGTTGTTTATAACTGCTTCATTAGTAATCTGCTATTGAATGTTATTGCTTCTATCAGCCTACTGCTTAATTTGCGTTAGATGCATAGAAACTGTGTCTGCTCTATTTAAGGTGCGATTTATGAGTAGGTATTGCGTAGGTATTGTGACTGATTCGTGATATGTTCGTGTAAGCTGGTTGATTTAGAAATTGTAATGTTAATGTTATGTTTGTTCATATAGCTGATTTATTATAGTGGACGTGGTTTTTACACGATCTTGATTGTTAACTGTTAAAATATTTGCTACTAATTTAGATTGAGATCAGGTTGTAGGTTCTGCTATTTCTATGTATTGCCTGAGTAAAGTAGCTGTTATATTCTTAATTTTGTAGCTGATATTGTTCAATTTTAGTAGTTTTTTTTATATCGTTTTGAAATGATGATGCTGTATGTTTGCTAGGATTGTAAATCTGCTGAGTTTGGATAAAATTGTATGCTGATTCGTGGTGTTAACTTGATTGCATTTCTGTTATTTATCTGTTTAAAATCAGTGAGTGTCTCAAATTCTCAGTTTGGCTACTGCACAATCTCATATTAGCAGCTCCAAATGTCACTCTTGTGACCCACTTTTATTGCATTAACTTGAAAAAATAATAATCCAAAAATGCCCCAAGTGAGGCTCGACCTCGAGACCTCACGCTCATTACCCAGCTAGTTTACCATCTGAGCTGGAGGCTTTTTGTGTTTAATTTTAGTAAGTTTAATTAATAACGTATCTTATTCTCTGGCAGATTTTGATTAGAGTTTTGTTACAATTTAACTTATGTCTAGATAACTTTTCATTAGTAATCTCACTAAAGTAATTTTTAGATTTAAAAATAATATTAGTTCAAAATAAAATTAAAAAAAATAATAATAATAAAAATGTTTTTATTAATTCAAAAATTTTAATTAGTTAATTTTAATAATTAGTTTTTTTTTATAATTAAATAAAAATAGTTTTTAAATAGATTTGTTTTAAGTAATTTTTAATAAAGTTAATTAGTTTAAAAAGTTTAATAAGTTTTCTAAAATAGTGTAAAAGTAATTTTTTATTAAATAGAATAAATTTTATAGATTTTTAAATAGTTTAATTTTTTAAATAGTTTTTATTTTTAAGTAATTAATTGTTTGTAGATTTTAAATAATAGCGGGGTTAATGATTCATGCACTTTAGGATGAGATTTAATAGTTTAAAATTGGTAGAATTTAATTTGAGTTTAAAAACCGAAAACCAATTCGAATCAATTGTCCAAATCAAAGCAAACCGTCTCAAATTCACTCGATCTTCGTGTACAACGAACTTGGTTCATCACGTGCTTAATTGAATTCGTCTTTGGTAATATTAGTCTATTACTTTTTCCTAAAGGTAATTTTCTAATTTACCCTATAACGTAATCTAATTATCACTATACTATCACGATCACATCACACCCATATGCCCCACATGATAATAATAATAATATGGCCAAAAGCTGAAGGGACGCCACGAGCAATCACTCCGCCGTGGGGAAGTCATAACACCAGTGCCTCTAATGTTATGGTTATGGTACCTCCATAACTAGGTGAAAATGGTCATGGATGTATATGGCTTCAGGTATTCTAAATTAAACATAAGCAAATCAAACATATAAACTTATACTACGGGAAAACAGTTGGCTGCATATAGGGAAATCCTAATAAGGAAAGAATGTCCATACTGAAAGGACGGGAATCCGTACCTTATGTCCAGTGAACGAAGAAGACGAACTGAAGAGAGTCCTACTTCGGTACCACTAATGCTACATAAATACATACGTGTATAAGTATCTGATTACTAAATCCGTAACTGGTTTTATGTCATGTCTTAGCTTATTTTATACGTTCATGTCATGTTTTACTGTTTTAAGCTTTAACTGTGTTTATCTTATATTCTGTCTATTCTGATTAAGTATTACTTGTATTTCATGTATTATTATACTTACTGAGTAATAATAAGTAACTTTCTAAAAATAGCAGGTTTCCTAAAATAAAAAGTTTCCAAAAATAGAAAGTTACCAAAAATAGAATTACTGCTTAAAATAGATAAGTTTCTAAAAATAGAAAGTTTCCATAAATAGATTAGCTGTCTTAATTAAATAAGATTCTAAAAATAGAAAGTTTCCATAATTAGATATAAGTAGGTTAGATAAGCTAGTTATATAAGCTTAAGTGTTTTCTGATTATTTTTCTAAGTCATATTGATATAAGGTATAGTTTATTAATTATTACATGTAATTTAAATAAACTATAGGATAAAAGTATTTTATTAAATATATCATGTTTTTAATTAAATAAAGTTAAATACTTAGGTTAAAACATGTATTATTAATTCTTAATAATATAACCTAAGTCATATTAATTAATTAATTATAGACATGGTTTTTAATAATTAATTAATTATAAAGTCTAGAAAATATAAATGCTTAGGTTAAAAAAATTCATGATCTAATAATTAAATTATAACCTAAGTCATGTTTATTAAATTAATTATGTCATGCTTTATTAATTTAATTTTTCACATATGATTATTAAAATCATAAACCTTAACATAAACAATGAACCGGATCGTGACTAGAAACCATGAACCGGACCCGTAATCAACACCATACCCCGAACCACTTCGGGATTTCCCCCTGTTTGCTGCTGCCGTGGGACCCACACCACCAAACCGAGACCATAAGGTCTCGGTGGTGGTTCATAAGCCAAACCGAGACCCCTTGGGGGTTCGGTTTAGGCGTCGGCCACATCAAACACCCCTAAATCCCTTGTTTTGATTTACCCCATAACCATTTATGTTTAATTAATGTTTTTAATTAGCTTTTTAAAAACATCATGATCTTATGCATTTTATTAAATCAAAACATAAAATAAAAGGATTAAAAAGGTATACCGAATGCGTGGATCAAACGAGGATGAACACACACGAATGCTTGCATAAAATTCAAGATCAAAAATCAAACGAACACCCCCTTTTGTGTCTTTATATCCGGCGGCCAAAGAGAGAGGAAGGAGAAGGAGACATTTTTTTTAGGGTTTTTGTTATTTTACTGTAAAGTAAAAAATGACTAAAAGATTTACCTTAATTTAACACCCCCAAATTTACACGCAGCGGAATCCATCTTTGGGTGCTAAACAATGATACAACAACACATAATTTATAAAGAACGACTCGAAAAGAGACGTTTTAGATTTATCGTTCCTAAAACATTTGTCAGAGTAGCGTAGTCCCAAGTAATCGTTACCAAAAGATAAGTTAAAACAACATATTGGTTTGTTTTGAAAATGGAACGATAAATAAATCAAAGAGTTTGAACAACAAAAGCAGTGCACAACTTCATTCCCCGTGACCTCCAAGCTTCCACTTCTTGATTACCTGAAATACATGTGAGTAAAACGATCAGCAAAAATGCCGAGTGAATCTATAGGTTTATGAAATCAATTTGAACACAAGCAAAGATTATAAGTTTGTGGCATGCTTATAAGCATCAAATAATAATTTGCATCAACAATGATAATTGTATATAGCATAAATTGCAATAAGCTCATGGAACCGAGCCCTTAGACACTCCCATATCAGTCTAATAAGACGAGAGATTTATTAATTGTCGGTTACCTCCAGATTATTGGTACATTGCCGTATACCTGACTTCTCAATACAATATGCTCAAACAGTGTGGAGGTCGGGCCTAAGCTTCTATGACAAGTCCACAAAAACTGAACCGGGGCGGCTTCCCCCATAGATCTATTAATTGTACTAGCGGTTAACCCATCATAGGTTAATTAACGGTCCATAATTGAGGCTTTAACTAAGGCAATCACTTAATGCAATTTAAAGGCAACCACGGGTCCATTCATAGAGGGACAAAGCATACCATAAAAATCTTGTGTTCTAAGTTTATAAAAACATGTATTCCCCCTCGCGGGTTTAAAATCATTTAATAACTAGTATAAAGCGAGGCTATAGACTCACGTTGATAATGAAAGGCGGATTATCGGCTACGGGCGTGCTTCGGTCACGGAAACCTATATAAATAATAATCGGTCTTAGACTCTTGTCTAATGACTTTTATCAAAATAACAATATACATATGATGATTTTGTACATATGATGATGATCAAGTGGGTTTATATATCCTTTTTTTTTACTCATTTTAGTGTTTACGTTTTGGTAACTTTTTACTAGTTTACTAGTTTTACCTACTTACCTATTTTAAGTCCAATAAGCTTAGTATAAGTTCTTTAACTTGTTTTAATCTATTTTATACCTATATTATCAGTATCTATACTTTCCATGTTGGGCCCAAATGGGTTAAGCCCAATAAGTTCTTTTTATAAGTGCTTAATTATTTAGTCCAATTATTAGTCCAATATGCTTATTTAGCTCGTTAATGTCCGTATGTCCTATAGTTCGGGTTTTATCGGTTTTTACTTGTATTAGTTACTTATATATCAGTATATGACTTTTCAAAACTTTACATTAGACGGGTTTGATCGTCTAAGTTTTATTTGGCGAAAAACGTTAATTTTACGGTAATAGCCGAAAAAGTCGTAAAAATCAAGTTTATAGTTTTTATTACTTATAAATATTATTCCACTACCATTTATATAATTTATCCATTTAATTAACCTTTTACATATTTATATAAATAAGTTTCATAAGTTAGTGGGTTTTTATTTTACATTTTATATAATAAAATTTGAGTGCTTATATAATAATAATAAACATTAATTCTTAAAATCTGATTTTTATCTTCATGTTCACCATTTTTACCATATCTAGAGTTCTATAATGAATTAGAAGCTCATTTTTGGGTGACATGTTCTTCATATTATGTGCTATATTTAACTTAGTTATAGCTACTGCTCATTTTAAGCTTATCTTGCCTTAACAGTCCCTACAAAACTGCTTATTCAGATTAGAACACCCAACTTGTTTTGATCATATCTCACTCATTATATCGATTCCATTGCATGGCCAACTCTCACATGTGTATAACATCTTGTACTTACTGTAAATGGATCATACCATGCAATTTTATCAGTTCAAATTTTAGTTATATACTGTTTTTATACAGCCAACTAAATAAGCATCATTTTAGCCTTATTTCTCATGGTTATTAACATTTTTAAGCATATTTATCATCACTTGATCCCCACACAACATTTTTATCATCATATATACATCATATACATATACAAAATGAAAGAAAATACATTTGTTCTTTACAAAAATAACAAGAGAAAATGGAGAATGATCTTCTTTACCAACCAAGTGTATTTCTTGTTTTTGGAAGACAAGAACTTGATGAACACCACAAGTAACTCCAAGATCATCAAACACCAAGAACAATAGTTGAGAAATCAGCCCTAGGACACAAGCAAATCATCTCCAATGTTGTTAATATGGCCACCAAATGATCAAGACTTCAAGATAACTCCATTATAGAGCTAGTTAACATGTATTTCATGGCTAGAAAAGATCAAAAGGGGTGTTTGTAGCTTGAATATGGATGGCAATGGTGGAAGGTTTTGAGAGGATTTGAGGTTGTTTGCATGTAAGTAAATGGTATGTGTGAAAAGTGGTTAATGGTTTTGTGCTAGTGGGAAAGTTGTAAGCTTAAAGAGTAAGCTTAATTACACTTGTAAGTTTGTAGCTAACATGATGCCACATATGGTTGTGGTGTCATGTTGGTTCCATCCCATTTAAGCTAGTGGGGTGGGACAATGTATTTTGTCCCATCTCACTAGTTTACGGGTATTCCTCGATTCTAGTTTTCTCGATTTGCGTGCCCTCGGGTCGTTTTACGAAAAGACGTTTTTATAAATTATGAATCAACGTCACAAAACGAATCCAATAAAAATTGTCTCATCAAAAACGGAGTTCAAAAACGTAAATACGTAATCCTAAGGTCTCCGGTTTAGTCGTAAAAGACGCTAAATTATGCACGTAAGCCCAAATTTAAATACGTAAATTGTGAGTTCGTCAACCAACACAAAAATAAGTTTCAAAATATTATATGAGAAAATATTTCTCTACCTAAAAATGTTAGATTGTACTTTTTAAAAGTTTAAACGCACACGAAAAATAATAACATAACGACTCGATACGTAATTGAAACGATATCGTCGAAAGTATTAAATATCGAAACTATCGATAATAAAATATAAAATTTTTGGCATCCGTCGGTATCGCGATCACTAGTAGTCCTCGTTGCTCGTCAAAATATTAAAATATAATATTTAATATTGGTTTCAACTTAAACCGTTAAACATAATAATATTTAACGTTATAAAATACTTCAAAATAATTGAAAATAGAATTAAATTATGACCTTATTTTTACGGGTTTTACATCCTCACCACCTTAAGGGAGCGACGTCCCGGCGCTCAACTCGCCTCATACAAGAGTTGTTCACTACCCGGAAGGATGACGACATTCCTTATAAAGAAGTCTTCACGTTCCTACGTGAATCTCGATCCACGATCTCCACTGGTTCTTTTACCAAACGCAACTTGTCGTCAGGTTGTATCTCACCAAAAGGAATAAATAAATCCTTATCCACCAGTCACCCGTCAAGTTCGACACATGAAAATTTTATGAATCACACGAAGCTCATTCGACGACAAGAATAGATGATATGATTTTCGGGTAAGTCCAGTTAAAAAGAATGTTGCAATTTAAAGGATATCCATCTCACTTTCGCCAACGCGCATTAAAGTCTCAATAAACATCGTCGTTGAAAGTCAAAAAGATATTACATAATATGTGTTCTACATGATCGGACGTCATCGGGTGATGCCGCCTCAAGTTCTCACAACTTACGATCATTTGACTAGATCACACACCATATAAGTACATAAAATAGAAGGTCGAACATAAACATCGAATATAGATCTCCACCGTTAATCATCGAGAAAACCTTGAACGAACCCTTGATAATAACCACTTGATCTCAAGAGTCTTTCCACTTGAGGTGTCGGCTTCTACATACTCCTCGAGGTCGTAACAAATTTATTAACTCCATTCATTAAGAGATTCGATCCTCAATCATTCCACAAGTACACGCATAAATCCTGGTGACACTGATCGTTTCTTCTTATACACTGCTTCCCGAGATTCATTTCAAACTCAGAATAAAATAGTGATCTTCAATACGAGGAACATAACGAGATAAAAATGAATTTAATAAACGCATAAACGGACAAGATGTGGTAAAATGATTTAAGGTTGACGATCGACGAGGGATCTCGACTCACGTAACCGTAAAACATAATAAATCACAATACTAGAAAAATGAGAGCGAAGAATAAATTATACATTATCATTAAAATAACATTTGTCACAATTATCCGTCCCGGATTTGGTATTACCTTAAAACTTAGTTGAGGTACTTTCTTGATAAACATGATAGATCAAAAATAGAAGTAAAATAGTTTCAAAATTTATTTGGTCATCTTAAGAAACTTTGAAAGAAAGACATGAATTTATTATTTAAACTCATATTGATGGTTACAATTAGAAAATATAATTTCTAAATTAAATCAATATTAGGAATATAAATTAAACTGGTAATTTCATTACATTAAAAGTAAAGTATGATAAATCACTTAGTTCAAAAGATATAGTATAATTTCATGTTAGACATTAGTTTTAGTTATACAAAATATGATGTATAAATTTGACTTTTTACTTGTAATGGTTATTTCGATAATTGAAAATCATTGGAAAATGTATAAACATAAAAAATTTATAATATGTTGTAGAAATACTTAAAGGTGTTTATTATTTCAAAATAACATGGGATATATTCGGGTTTCAAAGTGTGACAAGATAACAAACGAATACGAATGGAAATAATAGTCAACAATTAATACGAAATCAGTGGTACAAAAGAGAACGAAGCAAATGTCGTATGAATTCTTAAAGAGAATAATAAAATAGAGGCGTCGATGGTAAGACGATAAGAAATAATAGATTAAACAAGTTGTCGATTTTGTTAGTGCGGTCGATGGTTCACCAATATCAGTTCGTTAACTTAGCGGCGGTCGATACATGATCGGAAATAAGATCCATACAAAAATTTTAATCAAAGAAAATTCCTAATAATCACTTGTAATTAAAACAAATCAAATGAACGATGTTAGTGTTTAAAGAGAGAAGTCAAAGCACGGTTCACAAGAGTGGATTTCGAGACAGACGAGAGTGACGGACGTCATCCCGGATATTCGGAAATCACTCTAGTGATAATTCATTATTCACGTGCGGAGACATTCCAAAGATCTACCCAGTCGCATAAAGAAGATTGGACGAGAAGGAAGGATAAAACATCGAGACTTTCAAGTCATTTATCAACAGTCAATAATTAGACGAGCAGTCAAAAGAAATCAGTTATAAGACAAAATGAAGTAACAAGTGGAAAAACAATCATCGAGTAAAAACGTACTTAAAATCACGTAATTCGTTTAACGAAAGGTAAGAAAACATATGCGGATGCATAGAAATTGTGCTACTTGCATAAAATATAAAGGTTTTCAAAACTTCTTTTCACTTTATTTCATTTTATTTATCTTTATCATAAATAGAAGTAAAAAGTTGATTATTATCAAGATTTTTAAGGTGACTACTATTCAGCCTAGCATGGCTCCTTCTAAATTAGACATAGGTGACCAGGCCATGTATAATTTAGGAATAGCAATGCAGTGCTCAGTTTCGTCGAAAAGTATTACGTTTCTTATGTTTATATATAAACCATGCCATTTGAAAAATGGAATTTAAAAATAGTTTATAATTTTATAGGATACAGTAATTTGTGAGATACTCAGTAAGCAACAACTTAAATGTTATAAAAATTATTTTCATAATATCAAAGTAAAACAATTTGTGAAGTAATTGTAGTAAAAATGTCAATTAAAATTATAGGGTGACATTTAATGAGGTATATAATAACCAAAAGGGTTGCAAAAAGTTGCAAATAGTAGCTCATAGGAAAACCAATGAAATCTTCACGAATTAATAAGGTTTCAAAAGGTTATAAGGTTTAGACGGAAACGCCATGAGACACGCGATAAAAATATCGACGAAGAATATGAAGACAAAACTTCAAAACTCAACCCAAATCAGTGGAAGGTTAAAAGAAAATAAAAATAAAATAACATCGAATGACAATTGAGTCATATATATAAAAAGAATAAATCAATCCATATGTGTATTCTATGTATGATAATCGACACAACATGCTTTTAAGAAAGTATATTATTTGTTTTCAATTTACACCATTAATCCGGTAATTGCTAATCCTGTAATGTTTATATTTTTAAATATTTTCACATGCAACTAGTATTCGTTAGTTGTAAAATAATATTTGTTAAAATTTTACGATCTCAAATGAAATCAAAACAACTTAGAAACATTTAAAACTCATGTTCTGAATTTTCTATCAGATTTAACTTTTAAATATGAGCCGATTAATTGACCCGATAAACGACATCTCCAAGACTCAGAGTCTAAAGCATTTTGATGCAAAACGACGTTTCAGACGACTTTCTAGATTTACCCGAGACCTGAAAACCAATGTAAAATGACCAAAATACCCCTGCAAGTTCTGTGTAGGTTTGACTATTTTATTTTAAAAACGCAGGTTTTACTTTTAAGTTTTGACCTGTTTATACTGCCCCTACAGTTTCTTCATAAAGTGTATTTTTCGACACTTCTTAACGGCTCAAAATATATACATATATACACACATGTCTTGTGGATTTTACAACAACGAAAAAAGAAAAAAAATATATATATATCTCGTAATGAGCATCAAATAATATATAGCATGATGAATGACATAAAATGCTTCAAGGTTTTCAACACGAAATTTAGGAAGCAAAACGGTGAAAGACGTTCGTAATTTAGATTTCAAAATGCAATGTAGGCAAATCTCCTTGGTGCCACGATTGTCAAAAACACAAAACATAACAAGAAAAGAATGGAACATTAACATGCTACACTCCGGGAGCGAGAAGGTTAATGAAAAACAAATGATACAATTTTATATAAGTAAAATCGTATTATAATTCTAGTGCCATAATCTAGACGATGATTTATAAAATGACGATGACGTTACCGAGATATAAGTGAACAATACACTTCGGAGTCGATACATATAAATGTCAATAAATAGAGGTTAGTCTATTCCAAGGACACATTGAGCTACACAATGGTCTAGAAATTACGTTTCAAGACGTCCAAGCACAAATAGCCGGAAGACGATTTGGATATCTATATAGATATCTCAAAGGGTTAAGCAATAAAAGTAACGCGCGCAGATGAAGGTATGTAAGGTCATAACAAAATGAAATAGGATAATTTCCAATAATTTAAATAAATGTAGAGAATCCTTCAAAATAATTGCAGGAAAAATTCCAAAAATTTATTTAAGTAAATCATTAATCAATGATAACTCTTATCGAAAAGTTTAACGATATAAATATATATCGATAAAGGATTATAGTATTTATTTAGAAATACTTAGCAATAAGGCATACATAATAATGTATACTAAAGTTGTAATCCCAGAAGTAGCTTGAACCTGAAGTCACGCGAAATCATGTGCACCGACTCTTTGAAAAAAATAAAACCGACAGTTATAGTTTAGGCTTTTAGAAAAAGACCTAGTTCTCTATAACTCTTGGCTCTGGTACCAATCTTTAACACCCCCAAATTTACACGCAGCGGAATCCATCTTTGGGTGCTAAACAATGATACAACAACACATAATTTATAAAGAACGACTCGAAAAGAGACGTTTTAGATTTATCGTTCCTAAAACATTTGTCAGAGTAGCGTAGTCCCAAGTAATCGTTACCAAAAGATAAGTTAAAACAACATATTGGTTTGTTTTGAAAATGGAACGATAAATAAATCAAAGAGTTTGAACAACAAAAGCAGTGCACAACTTCATTCCCCGTGACCTCCAAGCTTCCACTTCTTGATTACCTGAAATACATGTGAGTAAAACGATCAGCAAAAATGCCGAGTGAATCTATAGGTTTATGAAATCAATTTGAACACAAGCAAAGATTATAAGTTTGTGGCATGCTTATAAGCATCAAATAATAATTTGCATCAACAATGATAATTGTATATAGCATAAATTGCAATAAGCTCATGGAACCGAGCCCTTAGACACTCCCATATCAGTCTAATAAGACGAGAGATTTATTAATTGTCGGTTACCTCCAGATTATTGGTACATTGCCGTATACCTGACTTCTCAATACAATATGCTCAAACAGTGTGGAGGTCGGGCCTAAGCTTCTATGACAAGTCCACAAAAACTGAACCGGGGCGGCTTCCCCCATAGATCTATTAATTGTACTAGCGGTTAACCCATCATAGGTTAATTAACGGTCCATAATTGAGGCTTTAACTAAGGCAATCACTTAATGCAATTTAAAGGCAACCACGGGTCCATTCATAGAGGGACAAAGCATACCATAAAAATCTTGTGTTCTAAGTTTATAAAAACATGTATTCCCCCTCGCGGGTTTAAAATCATTTAATAACTAGTATAAAGCGAGGCTATAGACTCACGTTGATAATGAAAGGCGGATTATCGGCTACGGGCGTGCTTCGGTCACGGAAACCTATATAAATAATAATCGGTCTTAGACTCTTGTCTAATGACTTTTATCAAAATAACAATATACATATGATGATTTTGTACATATGATGATGATCAAGTGGGTTTATATATCCTTTTTTTTTTACTCATTTTAGTGTTTACGTTTTGGTAACTTTTTACTAGTTTACTAGTTTTACCTACTTACCTATTTTAAGTCCAATAAGCTTAGTATAAGTTCTTTAACTTGTTTTAATCTATTTTATACCTATATTATCAGTATCTATACTTTCCATGTTGGGCCCAAATGGGTTAAGCCCAATAAGTTCTTTTTATAAGTGCTTAATTATTTAGTCCAATTATTAGTCCAATATGCTTATTTAGCTCGTTAATGTCCGTATGTCCTATAGTTCGGGTTTTATCGGTTTTTACTTGTATTAGTTACTTATATATCAGTATATGACTTTTAAAAACTTTACATTAGACGGGTTTGATCGTCTAAGTTTTATTTGGCGAAAAACGTTAATTTTACGGTAATAGCCGAAAAAGTCGTAAAAATCAAGTTTATAGTTTTTATTACTTATAAATATTATTCCACTACCATTTATATAATTTATCCATTTAATTAACCTTTTACATATTTATATAAATAAGTTTCATAAGTTAGTGGGTTTTTATTTTACATTTTATATAATAAAATTTGAGTGCTTATATAATAATAATAAACATTAATTCTTAAAATCTGATTTTTATCTTCATGTTCACCATTTTTACCATATCTAGAGTTCTATAATGAATTAGAAGCTCATTTTTGGGTGACATGTTCTTCATATTATGTGCTATATTTAACTTAGTTATAGCTACTGCTCATTTTAAGCTTATCTTGCCTTAACAGTCCCTACAAAACTGCTTATTCAGATTAGAACACCCAACTTGTTTTGATCATATCTCACTCATTATATTGATTCCATTGCATGGCCAACTCTCACATGTGTATAACATCTTGTACTTACTGTAAATGGATCATACCATGCAATTTTATCAGTTCAAATTTTAGTTATATACTGTTTTTATACAGCCAACTAAATAAGCATCATTTTAGCCTTATTTCTCATGGTTATTAACATTTTTAAGCATATTTATCAACACTTGATCCCCACACAACATTTTTATCATCATATATACATCATATACATATACAAAATGAAAGAAAATACATTTGTTCTTTACAAAAATAACAAGAGAAAATGGAGAGGATGATCTTCTTTACCAACCAAGTGTATTTCTTGTTTTTGGAAGACAAGAACTTGATGAACACCACAAGTAACTCCAAGATCATCAAACACCAAGAACAATAGTTGAGAAATCAGCCCTAGCACACAAGCAAATCATCTCCAATGTTGTTAATATGGCCACCAAATGATCGAGACTTCAAGATAACTCCATGATAGAGCTAGTTAACATGTATTTCATGGCTAGAAAAGATCAAAAGGGGTGTTTGTAGCTTGAATATGGATGGCAATGGTGGAAGGTTTTGAGAGGATTTGAGGTTGTTTGCATGTAAGTAAATGGTATGTGTGAAAAGTGGTTAATGGTTTTGTGCTAGTGGGAAAGTTGTAAGCTTAAAGAGTAAGCTTAATTACACTTGTAAGTTTGTAGCTAACATGATGCCACATATGGTTGTGGTGTCATGTTGGTTCCATCCCATTTAAGCTAGTGGGGTGGGACAATGTATTTTGTCCCATCTCACTAGTTTACGGGTATTCCTCGATTCTAGTTTTCTCGATTTGCGTGCCCTCGGGTCGTTTTACGAAAAGACGTTTTTATAAATTATGAATCAACGTCACAAAACGAATCCAATAAAAATTGTCTCATCAAAAACGGAGTTCAAAAACGTAAATACGTAATCCTAAGGTCTCCGGTTTAGTCGTAAAAGACGCTAAATTATGCACGTAAGCCCAAATTTAAATACGTAAATTGTGAGTTCGTCAACCAACACAAAAATAAGTTTCAAAATATTATATGAGAAAATATTTCTCTACCTAAAAATGTTAGATTGTACTTTTTAAAAGTTTAAACGCACACGAAAAATAATAACATAACGACTCGATACGTAATTGAAACGATATCGTCGAAAGTATTAAATATCGAAACTATCGATAATAAAATATAAAATTTTTGGCATCCGTCGGTATCGCGATCACTAGTAGTCCTCGTTGCTCGTCAAAATATTAAAATATAATATTTAATATTGGTTTCAACTTAAACCGTTAAACATAATAATATTTAACGTTATAAAATACTTCAAAATAATTGAAAATAGAATTAAATTATGACCTTATTTTTACGGGTTTTACACTTAACCCCTTTGTTAGTAAAATTTAAATGGGCTTGGCCCATTTTCTTGGTGTAGCCGCGGGTAGGGGGCCCCACATGGGGTAACCCGTACCTTTTTCCGAGTCTAATTATTTTAGTGTTCGTTCGTGTTTTATCGTGTTCGTGTTTTATGTGTTCTCGTTAATTATTAACCGTGACTTAATATATTTACTCGTGTTCGTAATAAATATATATATATAATTAATATTAGCTCATGATTTATTTACGTACATGATTTCATGATCGCATGTTCGTGATTAATTATTGTTTAAATAATTATTGTGTGTTCATACGTAATAAATATTTATCGTGTTCTAACACGTACGTAATACTTAAAATACTTATACGTGAACGTAATCATAAAATATAAGGAAAGTTTTAATCTAGTACGTACGATCTTAGGGGCACTATTCATGGTAAGCATGCGGGTTTTACAACTCTTACCCCCTAAAAAGAATAATTCGTCGCCGAATTATAGATAAAGTAAACTGGAAAAGAAGAACATACCCGAATTCAAAATATGAAATGAGGGTAAGAAGCCCGGATAGACTCCTCAGTTTCCCAAGTGGGTTCCCGTTCGGTATAATCCCTCCAAAGGATTTTGACGAATGGAATCATCTTCCTTCTCATGACTCTTTCTTGTCTGTTAAGAACTCGTTCGGGTTCTTCTATGAAGGTGAGATCTTCACGTATCTATTCCAGTGGATACTGAACCATGTGAAGGGGATGATACTGGTACCCTCTGAGTAAGGACACATGAAACACATTGTGTACATGCGAAAGCTGCGGAGGTAACGCTAACCGGTAAGATACTTTACCGACTCGTTCAATGATATCAAACGGTCCGATGAAACGAGGACTGAGCTTCCCTTTAATCCCGAAGCGTCTAACACCTCGTGGCGGCGAAACCTTAAGGAAGACGTGATCTCCTACGTTAAAATGTATGTCCCTACGATGCTTATCGGCGTAACTCTTCTGATGTGACCGTGCTTCTTGAAGTTTCTGCTTAGCTACTGTGATCCTTTCATTGGTCATCTCTATGATTTCTGGTCCTTCAAGTGTTCGCTCGCCAACCTGATCCCAGCAGATTGGGGTGCGACACTTTCTTCCATACAACATCTCGAAAGGAGCACACTTGATACTTGCGTGCCAACTGTTGTTGTATGAAAACTCCACCAAACCGATACAATCGTCCCAATCACCCGTCCATTCCAACGCACATGACCTCAACATGTCCTCTAATGTTTGAATCGTTCGCTCCGACTGCCCGTCTGTTTGAGGATGAAAAGTCGTGCTAAGCTTAAGTTGTGTACCCCAAGCTTTCTAGAGACTCTTCCAAAATCGCGAAGTGAATCGAGGATCTCTGTCTGAGATGATGCTGGATGGAGCACCGTGGAGTCTCATGATCTCTCTTCTATACGTATCGGCGAGTTTACTTACCGGATCTTCCTTGCGGATCGGTAAGAAATGAGCTGATTTGGTAAGTCGATCTACGATAACCCAAATTGCGTCATGCTTCCTCTTGGTAGGCGGAAGACCAGTAACAAAATCCATGGTGATTTTGTCCCACTTCCACTTTGGAATATCTAACGGTTGAAGAAGACCGCCAGATCGCGGATGCTCGATCTTAACCTGTTGGCAGGTAAGACATTTGGAGACGTAAGTGGCCACATCCTGTTTCATACCACTCCACCAAAAGTACTGCTTGATGTCATGGTACATCTTAGTGGAACCAGGATGTATAGAGAATGGGGAGCTATGAGCTTCAGCTAACAAGGCTTCCAGGAGTTCTTGGTCATCAGGAACACAAAGTATCGTGCCCTGCCATACGATACCATCTGCATCTACTATAAATTATGTCTGTTTCTCCAAATTCTGAACTATCGCCCAGATTTCTCCATCATCTTTCTGAGCTTCCTTGATCTTAGAGAGTAACTCGGGTTCTACTATAAGAATAGCCCAGTAACCATGCTGTCCACGTACCATGATCTCGATGTCTTGTCGCTCCAAGTCTCTTATGATTTCCTCCTCAATTTTAATGTCGTTGATCATTCCGGACTTCCTGCAAAGAGCATCTGCTACTACATTTGCCTTTCCGGGATGATACTGTAGATTAATGTCATAATCCTTCAACAGCTCTAACCATCTCCTCTACCTCATGTTCAATTCACGTTGAGTGAAGATATACTTCAAGCTCTTGTGGTCTGTGAAAATGTCACATGATTCTCCATATAAGTAGTGCCTCCATATCTTCAATGCAAACACGACTGTAGCAAGTTCCAAGTCATGCGTAGGGTAATTTTCCTCATAAGGCTTAAGCTTCCGTGAACCGTACGCGGTCACTTTCCCATGTTGCATGAGAACACAGCCAAGTCCCTTCCCCGATGCATCACTATAGATTTGAAATCCACCCGTAACACATGGGAGAGTAAGAATAGGTGCAGATACTAGATTCTGCTTCAGGTCTTCAAAACTCTTCTCTCGTTCTTCAGTCCAGACGAATTTCTCCCCTTTCCGCATCAGTTTGGTCAATGGTAGTGCTAAGTGGGAAAAGTTCTCCACGAACCTACGGTAATAGCCATCTAAGCCTAAGAAACTTCGGACTTCCGTCTCTAATGTCGGCCTCGGCTACTTAGTAATGGCCTCAACCTTCGCTGGATCCATAGTGATTCCTTCTGCTGATACAATGTGACCTAAGAATGCCACCTTGTCTAACCAGAACTCACATTTGGAGAATTTAACATACAGCTGCTTTTGGCGAAGAATCTGTAGTACTATAGGAAGATGGTCTTCATGTTCCTCCTTGGACTTTGAGAAAATCAGGATGTCATAGATGAAGACAATGACGAACTTGTCCAGAACTTCATGGATGATTATGTTCATCAAATCCATGAACACTGCTGGAGCATTGGTCAGGCCGAATGGCATAACTACAAATTCGTAGTGGCCATAGCGGGTACGGAAAGCAGTCTTGGCGATGTCCTGCTCCTTAACCCGTAGCTGATGATAGCCTGACCTAAGATCAATCTTGGAGAAGTGTTTGGCCCCTTGGAGTTGGTCAAACAGATCGTCTATACGCGGTAGTGGATATCTATTCCGGATAGTAATCTTGTTGAGCTCGCGATAGTCTATGCAAAGACGCATACTACCGTCCTTCTTCTTAACAAATAAGACCGGTGCACCCCATGGAGATGCGCTCGGTCGAATGTAACCTCGTTCTATAAGTTCTTACGGTTGATCCTTCAGCTCCTTTAACTCTATGGGAGCCATGCGATAAGGAGCCTTGGAGATCGGTTCTGCTCCTGGAATAAGCTCGATATTGAATTCCACTTCTCGTGAAGGTGGTATGCTTGGAAGTTCTTTCTGGAAATACATCTTGGAATTCTGACACTATTGGTTGATCCTGAATTGATGGAGATTCAGCATCCATGTCGTGAACCGTAGCTAGATAACCCTCGCAGCCATGTGACAGTAGTGCACGCTCTTGCAGGGTAGATATGATTTGTACAGACCGTCTGGGTACGAACCCTTTACGAATGTACTCTGGTGCATTAACATCACCGAAGATAACTCGATACGAATGGCAGTATATAGTAGCATGATGCTTGGATAGCCAATCCATGCCCAAAATCATGTCAAAGTCATTCATTTCCAGCGGAAGTGCGTCAACAAGACGAACCTTATCGTCAAATTCTAGGGGAAGACTCTTGTATACATGGGTGATTAATACAGAGTCCCTCAAAGGCGTGGAAATAGTAAGTCTATTCTCTAGTGGCATGGGGAGCATCCTAATGTTCTTAGCATTTGAGTAGCACCCGTATCGAAAAATAGAAAGTTACCAAAAATAGAATTACTGTTTAAAATAGATAAGTTTCTAAAAATAGAAAGTTTCCATAAATAAATTAGCTTCCTTAATTAAATAAGTTTCTAAAAATAGAAAGTTTCCATAATTAGATATAAGCTGGTTAAATAAGCTAATTATATAAGCTTAAGTGTTTTCTGATTATTTTTCTAAGTCATATTGATATAAGGTATAGTTTATTAATTATTACATGTAATTTAAATAAACTATAGGTTAAAAGTATTTAATTAAATATTTAATGTTTTTAATTAAGTAAAGTTAAATACTTAGGTTAAAACATGTATTATTAATTATTAATAATATAACCTAAGTCATGTTAATTAATTTATTATAGCCATGGTTTTTAATAATTAATTAATTATAAAGTCTAGAAAATATAAATACTTAGGTTAAAAAAGTTCATGATCTAATAAATAAATTATAACCTAAGTCATGTTTATTAAATTAATTATGCCATGCTTTATTAATTTAATTGTTAACATATGATTATTAAAATCATAAACCTTAACATAAACAATGAACTGGATCGTGACTAAAAACCATGCACCGGACCCGTAATCAACACCATACCCTGAACCATTTCAGGGTTTCCCCCTGTTTGCTGCTGCCTTGGGGGTTCGGTTTAGGCATCGGCCACATCAAACACCCCTAAATCCGTTGTTTTGATTTACCCCATAACCATTTACATGTTTAATTAATGTTTTTAATTAGCTTTTTAATAACATCATGATCTTATGCAATTTATTAAATCGAAACATAAAAGAAAAAGACTAAAAAGGTATACCAAATGCGTGGATCAAACGAGGATGAACACACACGAATGCTTGCACAAAATTCCAGATCAAAAATCAAACGAACACCCCCTTTTGTGTCTTTATATCCGGCGGCCAAAGAGAGAACAAGGAGAAGGAGAAAATCTTTTTTGGGTTTTTGTTATTTTACTGTAAAGTGAAAAATGACTAAAAGATTTACCTTAACCCCTTTGTTAGTAAAATTTAAATGGGTTTGGCCCATTGCCTTGGTGTAGCCGCGGGTAGGGGGCCCCACATAGGGTAACCCGTACCGTTTTCCGAGTCTAATTATTTTAGTGTTCGTTCGTGTTTTATCGTGTTCGTGTTTTATGTGTTCTCGTTAATTATTAACCGTGACTTAATATATTTATTCGTGTTCGTAATAAATATATATACATAATTAATATTAGCTCGTGATTTATTTACGTTCATGATTTCATGATCGCATGTTCGTGATTAATTATTGTATAAATAATTATTTTGTGTTCATACGTAATAAATACTTATCGTGTTCTAACACGTACGTAATACATAAAATTCTTATACGTGAACGTAATCATACAATAAAAGGAATGTTTTAATCTAGTACGTACGATCTTAAGGGCACTATTCATGGTAAAAGTATGCGGGTTTTACAAGCTAAAATGGAGTTAATTGTAGCACATATTATGTAGTTTGTGCTGCCCAAAATTGAGCTTCTATCTCATTGTAGAACTCAAGATATGGTAAAAATGGTGAAAGTGAGTTTCATAATCAGATTTGGAAAATAAAGTTATATATTATAATATAAGCACTCAAGTAATACTAATATAAAATACATACCTAAACCCACTCACTTATGATAATACTTATAAAAATAAGTTATATACTTTTATAAATAAGTGTGACATTTTATAGAATTGCAAATTGATATGTTTTATAAGTTATAAAACTATACATATAAGTTTTACGTCTCTTCGGCTAAAACCGAAAGATTATCGTTTTCGTCAATTAAAAGTTAGACGGTAGGACCCGTCTAATGTATACTTTTTATAACTCATCTACTGATATTTAAGTACATTCGACAAGTGAAAACCGATAAAACCTGAGCTTTATAACTTATGGACATTAACGGGCCAAAGTAGCCTTATTGGACTATTAGCCCAACTAGTTTTGCTAAACACTAATGGACTTACTCACAGGCTTAACCCACTTGGGCCCAACATATGAGTAAAGGCCTGGTATTAAAAGTATAAATGGACCAATATAACGTATCGGGCTTTTAATGGGCTTATTGGGCCTTAACATGGAATTGGATTGAAACTAATGTAACTAGTCAAAAATTCGACTAACACATAACACTATAATGTGTATGGAGAGATAAAATCCCACTTGATTATCATCATACTTATAATATCATCATGTATATTCATAGCCATTATTTTTATAAAGTCATTTGGACAAGAGTCTAAGACGAGTATTATTTGTCTAGGTTTCCGTGATTGAAGCACATACCATACATCCAAATTGCCAATAACCCGCCTTTCCCAATCAACGTGAGTTCATAGCCTCGCACTCTTTTAAATGTTTTATGACATGTTTTATAAACCCGCGAGGGAGATAACATGTTAGTTTAAAAAAATAGGACACTAGTTGTCCCGATTGTTTGCTTATTGATATGGACCCGAATGATTATATGACCCGATGAATGATTATATGACTTGATGAATGAAATGAAATGGATTATTATAGTTTGGTTATGTCACTAAAAGTCCCATTAGCATGAATTGTGAACTACCGGGATTTGGTAGACGCTTATGCAATAGTACTATTTGGGGAAGATCACCCCAGTTCGCGCCTTGACGGTTGATCCCCATCGTGCCACATTGATTGGTAAGAGAATTTATGTATGAGAAGATTTATATAAGCGTGATTATTGTGACGACATGCTGTTTTAGACGGGCAAAGGAATTTCGGGTTAGCTACCCGTTGTTTGTTATAGTAAGGTAGCAATGTCATGCGACTTATAATAATCCAATAACAAAAATACTGATATACGCATTGAATTACAATATATTGCATGACTAGCAATACGGGTTCTTACTACTGATATTATGTTCGTGTTTTGGATTTATATAAAGGTTTTTATTAAACTCTATACAACGTTATAAAACGTATAGTATGATATTTTTATGACATTGGTTCATATAATGGTTTTGAAGGGAAAAGCCTATATTATGATTTACAACAAAGATTTGTACAAAATGATTTTTGGTAATAGTTATATACGGATGATTTATTAATGGTTTTATTAAACTCTATGAATTCACTCGGCGTTTTCGCTGACCTTTTCTTTTGACATGTTTTATCTCAGGTACTTGAAGGTAATTCTCGGGAAGACGACAAGAATTTATAGCCCGCACTTAAATAACAATTTCCATTCAAATATTTTGTAAAATTGTATGAAATACTATGACTTGGGACCTATGTAATTTGATGTTTATGAATGGAAAATGCTTTATAATTAAACGACGCGATTTTTAAGAGTTGTCTATGATTTGAGTAATGTGCTATCCCGTAACACCAACGATTCATCCGCTGAACTAAAGTATGAATATTTGTGGGTGTTACAGTTTGGTACCAGATCTCTCGTTATAGAGAACGGATGATTTTTAAAACCAATGTTTTGAATAAAACATTTCAAAATCTTTTAACTATAAACATTTTTCTCAAAATGTCTAAAAATCTTTTGACTATAACGGTGCCGAAGAATTCCCGAGTTACCGACAAGGCCAGACTGAGATGCGTTATTTTAATATATAAATATATATATAACTTGGATTATATAAATATATTGTAATTTGATTACATGAATGTTTAATGATTATTTTAATACGTATACGAGCACAAGAAACCATAACTCCCCTAGCAAATTAATCGAAGCTATTCCCGTAGGAATGCTAGCTATTTCAGATCTAAACGAAGTTATGGATATGTATGATCCCAACAAAATGATTGATATTCGTAGAAATGTTGGTATTAGTTGATTGAAATCTTAAAGAAGAAGTGGCGAGATTAATTCTGATATCGATGTCATGACGATTTTTCCTTATAGAGTGGAGTTTGACAAAACCTTACCACCTAGAAGGGTGTCATCTGATGTGGTGTCACCCAATTCTTAATTTGAAATCGAAAAAGTAAATGTTGCAGTTGAGACTGTCATTGGAACCATTACCCAAGAGCCTCATGCCACTAGTATCTTTCCGAGAGGTCTAATTGAATGTGTGAGTCATTCGTACTAGTGACTCATTTGATAACTATCGTTGTAAGAGCTATAGGATTGGAAATTAAGTGTTATTCATATCGAGCTTTTATTTCCCTTTCAAGGTCTAAGAATAAGGTTGAAAGTATTGGAAAATGAGGTAGGATGTCGCATTGAGTATAAGTTGGTTGAAACTTTAATAACGTCAAATTTAACTCGTATGGAATATGAGATTGTTAAGAGGAAGTCGTTGAGTCCTGTGGTCGAATTATAAAGTGTTAAATGATTGTTGGTTCGTGTTAAGGGTTGTTCCTAGGCCATTTTCCAAAGACGAGGATGCCCAGTGCCCAAGAAATAAATTGAAGAAATCTTCTTCTAAACTAGGACCGATGGATCTTCTAGGACAGGTGGAACACCTAATGACTCATGTAGATTTGTATTCATTGTAATAACTTTTAAAAATCCCTAACTTAACTGAGACATCATTTGGTAGGATGAGTCCTTGGAATTGTATGACATGGTTACACTTAATGTGTTACGGTACAATTTTTGACTTGTTTGTGATTAATGAGAAGACTACCTTTGATTGCTAAGTCCTACATGTATCGATGTTATCTATCTTTTATTACTTCATCTTAATGATCGCATTAGTGATGCAACCATTGAACAAGTACTCATCTCGATTTTAGTTACGTTGTGGATTATTCTTTTTCAGTGCCATCGAGGTCATGAACCTCATGATTATTTGGCTAAAGCTTATTTCCTATTATATTGTAGTTAGTTCTTGGTGAACAACTTTTCATCACTCTTTTGCAGATCCCTAATTGTTTTTATAAGTTAAAACAGTGTCCCTTGATTAAAATTGTATTTTCATCACCATAAGGATTATTCAAAGTGAGACTTATAAGTAATCGTTATCGAAATAAAGTTGTTTATGAAACACGTTGGAAAACTTAATTGTTTTCATAACAAAGAACATCTCTGTAAATTCGTTTTGATTCTTATTCCAGAATTAAGCATGAAAATATATGTATTTCAAACCTGATGACTGTAACACCCCCAATTTCATGTCATAGTAGCGGAAGAGTCATTGGGTGTTACTGTCATGGTTCAACCTCAATATCATAGAAAATGCCTCAAATTGAGTCGTTTTAATAAAACATATATCCATTCATTATTTAAAGGTAAAATAGTTTACACACGGTCCCAAATTGTTTTCAAGTTTTCACAACATAACAAACTACAAAAGTTTCTTTGAATGGACATAGTATAGAAAGGCGGGCCAAAACATTTCACAAGCAAGCTAAACGAAACCGCCTTCCTTTGATTGCCTTCTTCATGGACCTGAGATAAAACATGCTATAAAGTCAACAAAAATGCTGAGTGAATCTATAGAGTTTAAATTTAATAAACGAACACAATTATTCTAAATAAACCTTCAATGGTTGACAATCATGTGGATCAGACATAATTATCGTTGTTATTACATAAGTCTCATGACATTGAACATTAACATATATTATTTCAGCCCAACACACCTAGCCAAGTGCGTATATTTCTCTTATACAATTGCATCCGATGTTTCATTACTAGTGCATCACAACACTACGCGATAACTAGTCGCGACCGGACTGGGCGTCACCCCGATAGATCTATCCATAGAATTAGCGTTCATTCGATTAACAGTTCATGATTCAGTGGGTCTTTTATGGCTAGAAGCAAACTCATGTAAATAACATTCATCTAGCATTCAATCGGGTCCTTTGTGTTCTATTTTAAAATAAGCATGTTATCGCCCTCGCGGGTTTTAAAATACTTTACAAGATAGTATAAAAGCGAGGCTATAGACTCACCTTGGTACAATAGTAGTAATATGACGATCGCCGACGATACGTGATGCCCGTTAAACACGAAGACCGCAACCTACCAAATAAGGCGCGTTCGTTAATAAATGACTCAAGTATAAATAATACTTAAACAATACGAAACTCAAAATACAAAACCATGAAAATTCCCAAAAATAATTATAGTACAAGTGTACTTCTATACCCTTTTACATGTCAACTTTACTAGATTATATGATCAAATAATGATATGTCGGTACTTACCAAAAGTACAAGCTCATTTGCCTTACTTAAACTATTCCTTTTTCGACGAAACTTGGTCACAAACTCACATATAATATGAATAAGACTCAGTTTAAATTTCATTCAAAAATATTACTTTTAAGACCTTCTGCCCGACACATCTATGAGTTACAAAAACCGAACAGTTTTACGCCTTCAACTCGTAAAACCATTTTGACTTATCTAAACAACTCCGTTTACGAAACCGACACTCGGGTTTGAAAATAGACTCATGACCTGAGGTTTAGAAACTTACAACAGTCCTTGAACATTTATAAAACTCATTTTATAGTCCCCGAGATTCGATCCAAATATCGACAACAATTTTCGGATTGTGTCGATACCCGTCTCCCGGTACACGAATACTAAAATTGTTGTAACTTCGCGCTCGTTTGGAGCTAGAAGCTCTATCTTATATCAAATCGAAGCTAACGAAATTCTCTATGACCCTATCTATTTAGTTTACCAAGTTTATTACAGTAAGTAATTCAAAAATAGCCTTTTACCTACTGGTCTAAAATGGTCATCTAAAAATCATACCAAAACACCATTTTGACCCATTTCAACAATTTACATATTCATAATATCATCCTATTATTATCATAACACACTTAGCTAATTCCTAACAACCTCAAATTCAATCTAACAAAAATCAAATATATATAAACCTTGCATGCAACAACAACCCACTTCAAATATAATAATAATAACAACAATTATAACCATAGAAATGGATCAAACACATGTTCTTCACCAAAATTTTGAAAAGAAAAATAAGTGAATGCATGTGGGAAAATTTTATACCAATATGATCCTTGTTGAATTTCTAGGATGGGTCTTTTGTTAGTTTAGGATGAATCAAGATGGATCAAAAAAATTTGAAGGGTTTTTGGTTTGAGGGTGGACGGACAACAAAGGAGAAAGAGAGAGGATTTTTGAATTTTATTTTTTAAATGAGTTAGTGGAAAAATGTGGTGAAATTTTTCTTTTTATACTGACTAGTGGAGGGACTAAATTTGCCAAAGTTGCATAATTTTGGACCAAAAAGTAATTAAATAGTTTACAAGGTAGCAAATGTAAATTGTCAAAGTTGAAAATATTTACGGGCCTCGGGTTTTGTAAAAATACTTTTCAAAAGTTAAAACGCTTCTTAAAATAATAATAAAGCTTTGACGCGACTTAAAACGCAATTAAATCGAAAACATCGAAAATATAAAATATCGAGACAATCGATAATAAAACATAAATATTTGGGCATCCGTAGGTATCGTGATCACTAATAGTTCTCGTCATTCGTTAAAACGTAAAACACGAGAAATAAAGATTAAATAAAATAAAAATCATTTTTATGATAAATTGAGAATATAATATCGATACCTAACTTATTCCTTGCCGGTTTTCATCTAATCGACATTCTTACGCTAGTTTCATGTCATAACCTTCTCGGTTAGTCGATAATTTAAGATTCTCATTAAATTAAACACGTAATATGTAATAGTCGAGATTAAAATAACGACATGAAATTGATGGATTGTCACATTATCCCCACCAAATTAGGATCTTCTCCCTCGAAGATCAACTTGCGTTCTTGTCCGATCGCTTGTTGAAATCAAAGAGATGAGGGTAATTCTTCCACATTTGGTCTTCTCGTTCCCATGTATACTCCGGTCCTCTCTGAGAGTTCCATCGAACTTTGACGATAGGGATTCGGCTTTGTTTCAGTTGCTTGACCTCGCGATCCATGATCTCGATTGGTTCTTCAATAAAGGGCAACTTTTCATCAACCTTAACTTCGTCCCATGGTATAACGAGTTCTTCATCGGATAAACACTTCTTCAGATTCGACACATGAAAAGTGCTATGAATCCCATACAGTTCTTGCGGTAGTTCAAGTTGGTATGCCACGGGTCCTACTCTAGATATAATCTTGAATGGTCCGATATAACGAGGACTTAACTTCCCATGTTTTCCAAATCGTACAACACCTTTCCATGGTGATACCTTTAGCATAACCTTATCTCCCACACTGAACTCCAATGGTTTTCTTCTCACGTCCGCATAACTCTTCTGTCGGCTTCGCGCAGACAACAGCCTATTCTTGATTTGCACTATCATATCCGTCGTCTCTCTAATCATCTCTGGTCCAGTGAGTTAAGCATCACCAACCTCACTCCAGCTAACGGGCAATCTACATTTTCTCCCATAAAGTGCTTCAAAAGGTGCATCTTTAATACTCGCGTGATAACTGTTATTGTACGAGAATTCGGCCAAAGGTAAGTGCTTATCCCAGCTACTTCCAAAGTCAATCACACAAGCACGCAACATATCCTCCAATGTTTGAATAGTTCTTTCACTTTTCCCATCGGTTTGCGAATGATAGGTTGTGCTCATATCCAAATTGGTTCCTAAAGATTTCTGAAGTGATCTCCAAAATCCAGAAGCAAAACGACTGTCTCTATCGGAAATGATTAAAATAGGAACATCATGCTTACACACGATATTCTTTAGATAAAGGTCGGTAAGTTTCTCCAAACCGAACCTCTCGTTGATTGGAATAAAATGAGCGGATTTAGTTAAACGGTCGACAATAACACATATTGCATCGAACCCAGACGGTGTCCTTGGGAGTTTTGTGATGAAGTCCATCGTAATTCGCTCGCATTTCCAGATTGGAATTTTAGGTTGGACAAGTAATCCTGACGGCTTCTGATATTCAGCTTTTACCTTTGCACATGTTAAGCATTTCGCGACATATGATGCAATATCAGCTTTCATATTCGGCCACCAGTATAACTTTTTCAAGTCTTGGTACATTTTTTCTGATCCAGGATGAATAGAATACTTGGACTTATGAGATTCTAGCATGATCAAGTCTCTCAGTCCACCAAAGAATGGTAACCAAATTCGACCTCTCAAACATTTGATACCATCGGATCGCGTCTCAAATGTTTCACCATCTCCTCTAAATCTTTCGGCTGCAATATTTTCCTTCTTACACGCTTCGATTTGTGCGTTTAGAATCTGCTCAAGTAATTTATTATGAACTGTCACCACCAAAGCACGCACTCGAATCGGTTTCTCCCTTTCCTTTCGACTTAACGCGTCAGCTACCACATTCGCCTTTCCCGGATGATAACGAATTTCACAGTCGTAATCACTCAAGAGTTCAACCCATCGACGTTGCCTCATATTTAGCTCCTTTTGATCCAGTATGTATTGTAGGCTTTTGTGATCAGTGAATACTGTACACTTCGTGCCATACAGATAATGTCTCCAAAGTCGCAGGGGAAAAACCACAGCGCCCAATTCCAAGTCATGGGTAGTGTAGTTCTCCTCATTTTTCCTTAATTGTCTAGAGGCATATGCGATCACCTTTTCACGTTGCATGAGAACAGCACCGTATCCTTGAAGAGATGCATCACAATAAAGAACAAAGTCTTCACTTCCTTCAGGTAACAATAAGATCGGCGCACTACAGATTTTCATCTTCAGGGTTTTGAAAGCTTCTTCTTCTTCATCGCCCCACACAAATGGTTTATTCTTCTGATTCAGCTTAGTTAAAGGTTTATATATCAAAGAGAATCCTTCATTAAACCTTCGGTAGTAACCAACCAAACCTAGAAATTGTCGCACTTCAGTTGGAGTAGTTGGAGCACTCCAATTATTAATGGCTTCAATCTTCAGAGGATCAACATGTACCCCACTTTTATCAATCACATGTCCGAGAAATTATACAGAATTAAGCCAAAAATCACACTTTGAGAATTTAGCGTATAACTTTTCGTTCTTTAACAAGTTCAAGATAATTCTTAAGTGTTCGGCATGCTCATCATTGCTCTTGGAGTAGATTAGAATATCATCGATGAAAACGATCACGAATTTATCAAGATACGACTTACAAATGCGATTCATTAAGTCCATGAATACAGCAGGTGCATTAGTCAAACCAAAAGGCATAACTCGGAACTCATAATGACCATAACAAGTCCTAAACGCCGTAATAGGAATATCTTCCTCGCGTACACGAAGTTGATGGTAACCAGAACGAAGATCAATCTTGGAGAAAACACGAGAACCTTGAAGTTGATCAAATAAATCATCAATTCTTGGAAGCGGATAATGATTCTTGATCGTCAGCTTATTCAGTTCTCGGTAATCGATACACATACGGAACGAACCATCTTTCTTCTTAACAAATAAAACAAGAGCTCCCCAAGGTGACGAACTCGGTCGTATGAAACCTTTATCAGATAGTTCTTGCAATTGCACAGATAACTCCTTTAGCTCGGATGGTGCTAAACGATATGGCGCACGAGCCACGGGTGCAGCACCAGGAATTAGATGAATTTGGAATTCTACATACCTTGGAGGCGGAAGCCCTATAAAATCTTCCGGAAACACTTCAGGAAAGTCACGAATGACTAGAACATTTTCGATACGTTTCTCCTTCGATTCCTTCTCCGATACATGAGCTAGGAATAACTCACAACCTCTTTCGATATACTTACGAGCTTTAATGCACGAAACGATTTTCAGTCAAGAATTACATTTATCACCTTCGATAACTATGGTCTTGTCATCTAAAGGAATCCTAACTTTCTTTTCTCCACACAGAATAGACGCATTATACTTGGACAACCAATCCATTCCGATAATACTATCAAAACTTCCCAATTCGACGATCATCAAGTCTATCTTAAAAATACGGTTTAGAAGATTAAGAGAACATCCTAAGAGCGCACGATTGGTACTCACTAATTTACCATCAGCTAGTTCTACTTCATAACTCGCGTCTAATTCGACTGGTTTGATATCAATTAAGGTACTAAAACTTGTAGACACAAAGCTTTTATCCGCACCAGAATCAAATAAAGCTGTAGCGTAACGGTTATTCAGTAAAAACGTACCAGTAACAACTTTCGGGTTTTCCTTAGCATCAGCTTCTTCTAGTTGGTAGGCTTTTCCTTGATTATCACCACCACGTACATTCTTCTGCGGCTCAGGGCATTGATTCTTCATGTGTCCTTTACCTTGGCAGTTAAAGCAAGTCATTCCTTTCCTTCCCGGTCCCCAACAGTCTTCAGTCTTGTGCCCCAGTCTGTTACACTTTCCACACTTAGCACATTCACCAGTATGAGTCCTTCTGCAGCGTTGACATCGGGTTCCCTTATCAGCAGGTGTAGTTTCAGTCATTGCGTTAGCATTGCTCCTCCTTTGGTTTTGGTTCCTATTGTGAGATTTACGGTTATCACCTAGATCATCACTTTCCAATTCAGCCTTTCTTTTACTACCTTCAGCAACACCATCAGCCTTATCTTGGATAATCTGTACCATCAGTTGGTAGGCCATACGAACGACTTCATCAATATTGGCAGGTTTAGATGAGGTCACATCACCACGGATGTTGGCAGGTAAGCCTCGAATATACTGCTCCACCTTCAGATATTCTGGGTTAACTTTGTTTGGACAAAGTAGAGCAAGTTCATGGAATCTGTTTGTGCATCCATCGATATCAGTACAGTCAGTCTCAGCTGAAATAGTTCATGTTCTAACCTTTGAATAACACTCCTTGGACAGAATTCCTCGGTCATCCATCTTCCCACTTCAACCCAAGGTGTAGCATAAGCAACATTCATCCCTACAGACGCCATTCTTCCATTCCACCAAGTTAATGCTTGCCCTTGAAGAGTAGCAGAGGCAAACATCACCTTGTCTCCTTCCTCACTTCCACTAAATCGAAACACGGATTCTAATCTTTCAAACCATTACATTAAACCAACAGCACCTTCAGTACCCTTAAAAGTCGGAGGTTTACATTTCATGAACGAGTATAAGTACACTTCTTGTTTTCAGGAATCACTGGTCTATCAGCATCACCAGTTCCAGCACCAGCATTGTCAGCTCCAGTATTGCCAGCTCTAGTATTGCCAGCTCCAGTATTGCCAGCTCCAGTATTGCCAGCCTCAGTATTTCCAGCTCCAGTATTGCCAGCTTCAGTATTGCCAGCTCCACTAGATCCACCAGCTCTACCGGATCCACCAGCTCCTCTGAATCCACCAGCTCCACCGGATCGACTAGCTCCATTATTCATATTTTCCATAAATGCATTCATAGAGACATCAAATTGATCAGCTACTATAGCACGTAACTGAGTCTCAGTCAATTGTTTTGGCGGCATGATCCTGTTATACAATTCACATCAAAATGAGTATTCATTCAGCGCTTGTGATAACAAAACATGAATAACACAGAATAAGAATAGATAGATTAGGAGAGAAACAAGAAAGGATGATAGAACGAAGAATAGAATTTAGACAAGGAACGAAGATTCATGAGGAATTAGTCAAAAGACGGGAATTTCTACTGTGACAATCAGCGTCGTTTATAAATTACGTATTAGTATTATAATAATCAAATAATAAACATTTATAAATAAATAAATGTAATCCATTACGCTTTAAGCATAAACATTAATTAAACATTTATAACATATATATACTTTTCTTATTCTCGTCCATTGGCAACTCAGAGGTTTCGCTTGCAGATGTTATAGTTAAAAGATTTCCAAAATTTATTTATTTTTCTTTTTTTTTGGAAAATCTTTTTGTTCTCTATAACTTGAGCTCTGATGCCAATCTTTAACACCCCCAATTTCATGTCATAGCAGCGGAAGAGTCATTGGGTGTTACTGTCATGGTTCAACCTCAATATCATAGAAAACGCCTCAAATTTAGTCGTTTTAATAAAAGATACATCCATTCATTATTTAAAGGTAAAATAGTTCACACACGGTCCCAAATTGTTTTCAAGTTTTCACAACATAACAAACTACAAAAGTTTCTTTGAATGGACATAGTATAGAAAAGCGGGCCAAAACATTTCACAAGCAAGCTACACGAAACCGTCTTCCTTTGAGTGCCTTCTTCATAGACCTGAGATAAAACATGCTATAAAGTCAACAAAAATGTCGAGTGAATCTACAGAGTTTAAATTTAATAAACGAACACAAGTATTCTGAACAAACCTTCAATGGTTGACAATCATGTGGACCAGACATAATTATCGTTGTTATTACATAAGTCTCATGACATTGAACGTTAACATATATTATTTCAGCCCAACACACCTAGCCAAGTGCGTATATTTCTCTTATACAATTGCATCTGATGTTTCATTACTAGTGCATTACAACACTACGTGATAGCTAGTCGCGACCGGAACTGGGCGTCACGGCGATAGATCTATCCATAGTATTAGCGTTCATTCGATTAACAATTCTTGATTCAATGGGTCTTTTAAGGCTAGAAGCAAAGTCATGTAAATAACTTTCATCTAGCATACAATCGGGTCCTTTGTGTTCTATTTTAAAATAAGCATGTTATCCCCCTCGCGGGTTTTAAAATACTTTACAAGATAGTATAAAAGCGAGGCTATAGACTCACCTTGGTACAATAGTAGTAATATGACGAGCGCCGACGATACGTGATGCCCGTTAAACACGAAGACCGCAACCTACCAAATAAGGCGCGCTCGTTAATAAATGACTCAAGTATAAATAATACTTAAACAATACGAAACTCAAAATACAAAACCATGACAATTCCCAAAAATAATTATAGTACAAGTGTACTTCTATACCCTTTTACATGTCAACTTTATTAGATTATATGATCAAATAATAATATGCCGGTACTTACCAAAAGTACAAACTCATTTGCCTTACTTAAACTATTCATTTTTCGACGAAACTTGGTCACAAACTCACATATAATATGAATAAGACTCAGTTTAAATTTCATTCACAAATATTACTTTTAAGACCTTCTGCCCGACACATCTATGAGTTACGAAAACCGGACAGTTTTACGCCTTCAACTCGTAAAACCATTTTGACTTATCTAAACAACTCCGTTTATAAAACCGACACTCGGGTTTGAAAATAGATTCATGACCTGAGGTTTAGCAACTTACAACAGTCCTTGAACATTTTTAAAACTCATTTTATAGTCCCCGAGATTCGATCCAAATATCGCAACAATTTTCGGATTGTGTCGATACCCGTCTCCCGGTACACGAATACTAAAATTGTTGTAACTTCGCGCTCGTTTGGAGCTAGAAGCTCTATCTTATATCAAATCGAAGCTAACGAAATTCTCTACGACCCTATCTTATTAGTTTACCAAGTATATTATAGTAAGTAATTCAAAAATAGCCTTTTACCTACTGGTCTAAAATGGTCATCTAAAAATCTTACCAAAACACCATTTTGACCCATTTCAACAAATTACATATTCATAATATCATCCTAATATTATCATAACACATTTAACTAATTCCTAACAACCTCAAATTCAATCTAACAAAAATCAAATATATAAAAACCTTGCATGCAACAACAACCCACTTCAAATATAATAATAATAACAACAATTATAACCATACAAATGGATCAAACACATGTTCTTCACCAAAATTTTGAAAAGAAAAATAAGTGAATGCATGTGGGAAAATTTTATATCAATATGATCCTTGTTGAATTTCTAGGATGGGTCTTTTGTTAGTTTAGGATGAATCAAGATGGATCAAAAAATTTTGAAGGGTTTTTGGTTTGAAGGTGGACGGCCAACAAACGAGAAAGAGAGAGGATTTTTGATTTTTATTTTTTAAATGAGTTAGTTGAAAAATGTGGTGAAATTTTTATTTTTATACTAAGTAGTGGAGGGACTAAATTTGCCAAAGTTGCATAGTTTTGGACCAAAAAGTAATTAAATAGTTTACAAGGTAGAAAATGTAAATTGTCAAAGTTTAAAATACTTACGGGGCTCGGGTTTCGTAAAAATACTTTTCAGAAGTTAAAACGCTTCTTAAAAATAATAATAAAGCTTCGACATGACTTAAAACGTAATTAAATCGAAAACATCGAATATATAAAGTATCGAGACAATCGATAATAAAACATAAATATTTGGGCATCCGTCGGTATCGCGATCACTAATAGTTCTCGTCATTCGTTAAAACGTAAAACACGAGAAATAAAGATTAAATAAAATAAAAATAATTTTTATGATAAATTGAGAATATAATATCGATACTTAACGTATTCCTTGCCGGTTTTCATCTAATCGATATTCTTACGCTAGTTTCATGTCATAACCTTCTCGGTTAGTCGATAATTTAAGATTCTCATTAAATTAAACACGTAATACGTAATAGTCGAGATTAAAATAACGACCTGAAATTGACGGATTGTCACAATGACAAAGTTTTGACGAACTGAGTATTGCATCGTTAATCCTAAAATTGTATATAGTTGTGCACCTTCATACAATTTGGAAGGGACCGTGCAAGGCTGATTAGTAGTCACCATGAAATGTTTTAATAAACACCACGTTTTCTTTGAAGTTGTGAAAGACTAATTTTTGTGAGATCTGCAAGAAGTGCAAAAATAGGGACATGTTGTTAGAGACGCCTACATATGTGCCCGTACCATTTATTTTCTGAATCAAAATTACTCATCTGTGGAAATTGTCTTATTTTACAATTGACCTCCCCTTCTTGTCCAATCCTCTCATGGTGAGATTCCTTGGAAAAGTATCTGATTATCGAGTGTTGATACCCGACTGAGTGTATCGACGTTCCTATCATTTCTTTTGATTAGATTTCATTTGAATTACCTAGGTAACGATCCGAGGAGCTTTCGAATGCTTACTCAAATTATGAAAACATAAGATATATTCATATTCGTTAATGTTTTCGACTGTATCTGATTTGAAATTCTCTCGCATAAATCATGTGTTGACCTTACTCTTTTAATGTTAGCTATATCTCCATATATCCTTGAATTTGTGAAGGATTATGAGTTCTTATTAGTCTTTGAGAAGTTCACATCTTATCAACGGTAATAAAACTGAAAAGTTTGTAGTGCCATTAGAATAGATTAGTTGATTATGACGTGATGTTATTGTCTAAATTGATGGGAACCCGAGTAGATATCCCCTAAAAGATAAGATTTTGATTATCAAAAGTGATCTAAATAATTCCCGATGGATGACAATATCCTTCATTTAGACTTGAAATTTTACCGTTAATGGTTATGAATTAGTCATAGATCTTGTAATCTAGAAGGAACCCAAGGTGGATTTATTAAAAAGCTGTTTCTATTATCTTAAACTTTAGGAGGTATTTGCTGATGAATACCTAGACTTTCGCTATTAAGGAAAGATGACTTTGGTATTGATTATATTCCCGGTGCTGCACCTGTGGTGTGTGCACCCTACTTCAGCACCATCTGAATCGAAAGAATTACCGTGCAACTAAGAGAGTTGACGGAAAAAGCCTTTATTTTACCGAGCTCGTCATCATGAAGAGCTATGACTTTATTATTCCTTATATTTGTTTATTACCGTGAACTAGGTAAATTGACGATCAAAATCTATATCCACTACCCAAGATAATAGATTTGTTTGATCATTTACAAGGTTCTAGCGTATATTCAAAATTTGATCCACGACATGGTTATCATCAAATTCGCGTCCGCCAAAAATATTATGTATTCCAATCACTACATCCAGAACTCGTAATGAACATTATTAGTTTCCTGTTATGTCGTTTGGATTGACCAATATACATGTAGCATTCATAAATTGGTGAATCACGTGTGTAGACTGTAATTTGATAAATTCATGCTTGTGATCATTAAGGACCATTTGTTTGTCTCTAAGAATAGGAAAGAGTTAGTAATCATTTGTAGACTGCCCTGCGTAGGCCGAGCAGTGAAAACCTGCACCTTGAGTATTTAACATATGATCTAAGGCTTAATCCTTTACATTATTTGACCATGTGATTAATAGATAATGGAATCTATATTGACTCTTCAAAGATTAGAGCCAATAAGGCTGTGGGTTATACCAAAAAGAAAGTTCAAAAATGTTTTTGACAAATACTTATCAAATAATTTTTAAGGAAATCATTCCCTTGTATCCAGATCATTTAACTAAACTCCCTTAGGAATAAATGTTTGTGTATACCTCAAGACAACCTAGGAGGGATTAAGGAAACCATTTAAACCATGACTTGGAATTTGGAACGACAATTTTTGGTTTTCAGCTAATAAAATATTGACCAAAGTATAAACAAATATTCTTCGAACATTTACGGATCTTATTAATTATTTTCGATAAATCAACAAAAATCGTGTTAACTAAATTCTAATTTATTTTCGAACATTTTTCTATTATTGGACGAACTGAGAAATTTAAAACTTTTTACGTTTACGTTTCATAAAATTAAATATTTATTATTTAATTACTAGTAATATTTATCGACGCTTTAAACGTCGGATTAAGCAAAACTAATAAATATAATAGCTGAGACGAGACTAAAACTTAGAAAATATGAAGAAAGGATTTCTGAGTAAATTGTGGTCATGATATTTATTTCATCGTAGGAAGGTGAATATAGTTGTTGACATATTATGTAGAAAGGATAAAAGGACCAATTAAGATGTGTCCCTTAGTATTGACTGTGCAAAATAATTTGCCCGAGCAATTTAGAAATAATTGATGCTTGTAAGAAGGATAATATAGATAATAAATGGGGGTTCACGGCTAATGTGAATCAGTAGAAATAAATGGGGGTTCACGGCTAATGTGAATTAGTAAACGTCTAACTATTGCAAGGGTCATCATCTGAATATGATTCGATTTGGGTCATCGTCGATAGACTGACCAAATCTACTAATATCATTCTCGTTAATGATAGATTCTCGATGAAGAAATTGACTCTTTGTATTTAAAGGAGTTGAGTAAACATAGTGTGCCTGTATCGATCATCTCTATCAAGATCCTCGCTTCGTATCGAATTTCTAGAGATTTGCTCAGAAGTCATTGGGAATGAACCTTGATGAGAGTTGTAAAACCCGCATGCTTTTACCATGTATAGTACCCTTAAGATCGTACGTACTAGATTAAAACTTTCCTTTTATAGTATGATTACGTTCACGTGTTAGAATTTTACGTATTACATACGTTTTAGAAACGATAAGTATTTATTACGTATGAACACACAATAATTATTCAAACAATAATTAATCACGAACATGCGATCATGTAATCATGAACGTAATTTAATCACGAGCTATTATTAATTAAGTATATATATTTATTACGAACATGAATAAATATATTAGGTCACGGTTAATATTTAACGAGAACACATAAAACACGAACACGACTAAACACAAACGAACACTAAAATAATTAAACTCTAGAAAAGGTACGGGTACCCCATGTCGGGCCCCCTTACCCGCGGCAACACCAAGGATATGGGCCAAGCCCATCTAATTTTTACTAACATGGGGTTAAGGTAAAATCTTTTGTCACTTTTTTACTTTACAGTAAAACATCAAAAACCCTAAAAAGGATTTTTCTCCTTCCTTCTTGCTCTCTCTTGGCCGCCACATATAACAACACACAAGGGGGGGTGTTTGTTTAATTTTTGATCTTGAATTTGGTGCAAGTGTTCGTGTGTGTTCATCCTCGTTTGATCCACGCATTCGGTATACCTTTTTAATCCTTTTTCTTTTTGTTTTTGATTTAATAAATTAAATAAGAACATGATGTTTTTAAAAAGCTAATTAAAAACATAAATCAAACATGTAAATGATTATGGGGTAAATCAAAATGGAGGATTTAGGGGTGTTTGTTGTGGCCGGCGCCTAAACCGAACCCCAAGGGGGTCTCGGCTTGGCATATGGACCACCACCGAGACCTCAAGGTCTCGGTTTGGTGGTGTGGGTCCCACGGCAGCAGAAAACAAGGGGGAACCCCGATGTGGTTCGGGGTATGGAGTTGATTACGGGTACGGTTCATGGTTTCTAGTCTCGATCCGGTTCATGGTTTATGTCAAGGTTATGTTTTTAATAATCATATGTTAAAAATTAAATTAATAAAATATAACATGATTAATTTAATAAAACATGACTTAGGTTATAATTTAATTATTAGATCATGGATTTTTAACCTAAGTATTTATATTTTTCTAGACTTTATAATTATTTAATTATTTAAAACCATGGCTATAATTAATTAATTAACATGACTTAGGTTATATTATTAATAATTAATAATACATGTTTTAACCTAAGTATTTAACTTTATTTAATTAAAAACATGATATATTTAATTAAATACTTTTAACATATAGTTTATTTAAATTACATGTAATAATTAATAAACTATACCTTATATCATTATGACTTAGATAAATAATCAGGAAACACTTAAGCTTATATACTTAGCTTATTTAACCAGCTTATATCTAATTATGGAAACATCCTATTTTTAGAAACTTATTTAATTAAGGCAGCTAATCTATTTATGGAAACTTTCTATTTTTAGAAAGTTATCTATATTAAGCAGTAATTCTATTTTTTGGAAACTTACTATTTTTGAAAACTTTCTATTTTGGAAACATTCTATTTTTGGAAACTTCCTATTTTTGGTAACTTTCTATTTTTGGAAACTTTATATTTTAGGAAACCTGCTATTTTTAGAAAGTTACTTATGATTACACAGTAAGTATAATAATATATGAAATACAAGTAATACTTAATCAGAATAGACAGAATATAAGATAAACACAGTTTAAAGCTTAAAACAGTAAAACATGACATGAACGTATAAAATAAGCTAAGACATGACATAAAACCAGTTACGTATTTAGTAATCAGATACTTATACATGTATGTATTTATGTAGCATAAGTGATACCGAAGTAGGATTCTCCTCAGTTCGTCTTCTTCGTTCACTGGACATAAGGTACGGATTCCCGTCCTTTCAGTATGGACATTCTTTCCTTATTAGGATTCCCCGTATGCAGCCAACTGTTTTCCCGTAGTATAAGTTTATATGTTTGATTTGCTTATGTGTAATTTAGAATACAGAAAGGCATATACATGCATGACCAGTTTCACCTAGTTATGGAGGTACCATGACCATAACATTAGAGGCACTAGTGTTATGACTTCCCCACGGCGGAGTGATTGCTCGTGGCGTCCCTTCAGCTTTTGGCCATATTATTATATTTATCATGTGGGGCATATGGGTGCATCCTAGTTACATGTTTTCAGCAGATTACTCAGTGTGAATGTGGTGTGTGCCTTGCATCCTTCACAAGGAGATGATCCCTCCTACCCAAAACCGGTATATTAAATTAGAGGCAACCCCTCTAATTTGCATGATGAGGTCACCCCTCCAAGTATTCATGCACGGTGGATTTTCATGACCTATATTGGCTAATGGTAGAATATGTTAAACAGTTTTTATAAGATAAACATAAGGCTTTTCGAACTATAAAACCAGTTTTACCAAGACTTAACCTGGTTATTCGGGACTTAGTTTCTTCCGTTGTTATATGCTTATTTGTTTATAATATTCATGCTTTATTGTACATCCGTGCACTGAGCGTATTGCTCAGCCGTTTTCCTTTTCTATGTTCCCAAAACGGAAGGTACTCAGGGACGCTCGTAGACTTTAAGCGTACGTGCATATGGACTGGAAGCTTTCTAGCCTTTCTTTACTTTATGCATTATATTTAATTTGATACTCTTGCTATGGACATTGTTTAGTCCTTTCATTATAGTACTTATGTTTGTGTGTGATGAGCTTTATTTTGGATTACCGATGTTTGATTCCGGTATTTTCCTTTTATGGTCATGTAATGTTTAGACATTTATCCTTGTATGCTTCGATGACACGCCATAATTACGCGTGACATTCCATTATCAAAATGGGGTATTACAAGAGTACTGTTTACCACCCCAATCGAAGGGACGAGGTAAAGTAACGATACACTAGAAGTGTTGTTTTAATCTTGAATAATTGACCTTTGATAATAAACCGTATAATCGTTTTCCTTTGGAGAGATTATCATTGATAATTATCGTATTAGGATCCATATCGAATCTTGTGAGGATCTAAATATAAGAGCATCTGTAGGTAAGAGTTGGGATGAAGATACCCGACATACACCCATTGTGAGTTGGACATGTCTTTTAGGTTTAAGGTTGCCTATGATGTCAAACCAAACCTTACAAGATACCCGACCCGTGAAACCTGAAATGATTGTTGAAATTAGGATATGATTATTGACTGCCGGTAGTGGGCAGGAGGTTATGTGATTATAAAATATAGATCTTGAAGAGCAAGATGGGTAGCGAAGTTATGCCAAAAAATTTCACCTTGGAACAAAATTGAATTGATGATCTGAAAGATCATGGGAAATAAGTCCCCGTTGTATGGGACCATTTAGATAATGTAAAAGTTGGTTTGAAAGACATATAAGCTGGATCTACCCTAGGACTTCAAGGGCTGCGTGAATTATGTTTCATATATAGAACTTGATAAAATTTCTATCAAGTGAAAATCTGATTACTTCTTGATGAAGATAGATCGGCGAAAAGTTGCATTCATAAAAAAACCCGTGAACATCATGGATAGAAAAAGTAAGTCAACATTAAGCCTGATCGTATTCCTGTAGTTATGTTTGATGAAACTCGCGTATTGTAATGAATTACACTTGAGAGAAAAGACCGAATATGGAGGAAATACCCACATGGATCTAACTCTATAAGAAGCGAGTAGTAAGATAAATCAATCTTTGAGGACAAAGATCCTCTTTAGGGGTAAATGCTATGACAATCCGTCAATTTATGGTCGATATTTTATTCTCAAGTATTATTTAAAATCATTATTTTAATGTTATATTATGAACTCACTCATTTATGGGAAGAAATTTACATCTTGAAGTACCATCGACTACGTCTAAACCGGAGGACTCTACGTTACGTGCTTACGTTTACATACACCGTTTTTGGTGACAGTCCGACATTTTAGGAAATAAATTTATTCTTGAATATTATTTTTGAATTTTATTTTGTGTTGGTTTATAAACCAAAAAATTTACAAGAAGAAATTAGGACTTACGTGAATAATTTAACGCCCTTTACGACTAAACCGAAAACCCGAGGCTTACGTATTTACGTTTTTGAACTCCGTTTTTGATGAGATAATTTTTATTAGATATGTTTTGTGTCATTGATTCATAATTTATAAAAAAGTTTTTCGTAAAGCGACCCGAGGGCACGCAAATTGAGGAAATTATAATCGAGGAATACCCGTAAATAAATAAGGATGAGACAATGTAACACCTCATTTTGATAATGGAATATCACACGTAATTATGACGTGTCATCAAAGCATACAAGGATAAATGTCTAAAACATTACATGACCATAAGGATAACCGGAATCAAACATCGGTTCCCAAACATAAGCCCAAAACATAATAAAGCAAAAGAAATGAATGAAAGACTAAACAAGCGTAAGTATATGAAGGCAAAAAAGAAAAGAAGTCTCTAGCAGCTTCCATCCTATGCACGTCCTCCAAATGCTCGAGTCTTTCCTAGGGTACCTGCCGTTTTGGGACATGGAAAGGAAAGTAACGGCTGAGCAAAACGCTCAGTGCACGGATATAGACATAGGATAAATGACTAAAACATAATAAATACTTAATAGCAGCGGAAATGTGTAAGTCCTGGAAAACCTGGAACATGTACATAACACTGGTTTTATAGTTTGAAAAGCCTTATGTTTATCTTATGAAAATTGTTTAACATATTTTACCATTAGCCATTATAGGTCATGAAAATCCACCATGCATAAATACTTGGAGGGGTGACCTCATCATGCAAATTAGAGGGGTTGCCTCTAATTTAATATACTGGTTTTGGGTATGAGGGATCAGCTCCTTGTGAAGGATGCAAGGCACACTCCACATTCACACTGAGTAATCTGCTGAAAAACATGTAACTATGATGCACCCATACGCACCACATGATAAATATAATAATATGTCCAAAAGCTGAAGGGACGCCACGAGCAATCACTCCGCCGTGGGGAAGTCATAACACCAGTGCCTCTAGTGTTATGGTTATGGTACCTCCATTACTAGGTAAAACTGGTCATGCATGTATATGGCTATAGGTATTCTAAATTAAACATAAGCAAATCAAACATATAAACTTATACTACGGGAAAATAGTTGGCTGCATACGGGGAATCCTAATAAGGAAAGAATGTCCATATTGAAAGGACGGGAATCCGTACCTTATGTCCAGTGAACGAAGAAGACGAACGGAAGAGAGTCCTACTTAGGTATCACTAATGCTACATAAATATATACGTGTATAAGTATCTGATTACTACATACGTAACTGGTTTTATGTCATGTCTTAGCTTATTTTATACGTTCATGTCATGTTTTACTGTTTAAGCTTTAAACTGTGTTTATCTTATATTATGTCTGTTCTGATTAAGTAGTACTTGTATTTCATGTATTATTATACTTACTGTGTAATAATAAGTAACTTTCTAAAAATAGCAGGTTTCCTAAAATAGAAAGTTTCGAAAAATAGAAAGTTACCAAAAATAGAAAGTTTCAAAAATAAAAAGTTTCCAAAATAGAAATATTTCCAAAAATAGAAAGTTTCCAAAAATAGAAAGTTTCCAAAAATAGAATTAACGCTTAAAATAGATAAGTTTCTAAAAATAGAATGTTTCCATAAATAGATTAGCTGCCTTAATTAACTAAGTTTTTCAAAATAGAAAGTTTCCATAAATAGATTAGCTGCCTTAATTAAATAAGTTTCTAAAAATAGAAAGTTTCCATAATTAGATATAAGCTGGTTAAATAAGCTAATTATATAAGCTTAAGTGTTTTCTGATTATTTTCTAAGTCATAATGATATAACGTATAGTTTATTAATTATTACATGTAAATTAATTAAACTATAGGTTAAAAGTATTTAACTAAATATATCATGTTTTTAATTAAATAAAGTTAAATACTTAGGTTAAAACATGTATTATTAATTACTAATAATATAACCTAAGTCATGTTGATTAATTAATTATAGTCATGGTTTTTTAATAATTAAATAATTATAAAGTCTAATTAATATAAACACTTAGGTTAAAATTCATGATCTAATAATTAAATTTATAACCTAAGTCATGTTAATTAATGTAATTATGTCATTTATTAATTTAATTTTTAACGTATAACTATTAAAATCATAAACCTTAACATAACCAATGAACCAGATCGTGACTAAAAACCATGAACCGGACCCGTAATCAACACCATACCCCGAACCAAGGTCGGGGTACCCCTAGTTTGCAGCTGCCGTGGGACCCACACCACTATACCGAGACCATGAGGTCTCGGTGGTGGTTCATACGCCAAGCCGAGACCCCTAAGGGCTCGGTTTAGGCGTCGGCTAGAACAAACACCCCTAAAAACCCTTGTTGTTTTTAATTAGTTTTTAAAAACATCATGATTTTATGTGATTTATTAAATAAAAACATAAAAGAAAAGGATTAAAAAGGTTATACCGAATGCGTGGATCGATCAAGGATGAACACACACGAATGCTTGCACAAAATTCAAGATCAAAAATCAACCCGATCACCTCTTTGGTGTTATTAAAAGTGGCGGCCAAAAGAGGGAGAAGGAAGAAGAATTAGGGTTTTTGTTTATTTTCTTGTTTTGTAATAAATGACATGTTTTTCCTAATTATTCTTGTTTAGTAAAGAAAACAATGGGCTTGGCCCTTTTCTTCCTAATTTCGTGGGTAGGGGCCCACATAAGGGTAACCCGTACATTTCTCGAGTCTAAATATTATAGTGTGTTCTCGTATGTTCTCGTGTTCGTAATTTACGTGTTTTAATTTGTATTCGATCGTGACTTAATATAATTATTCGTGTTCGCGATAAATATATATATATACGTAATTAATATTAGCTCGTGATTAAAATACGTTCATGATTTCATGATCGCATGATCGTGTTTATAATTATTATTGGGAAAATTATCGTGTGTTCATACGTAATAAATACTTATCGTGTTCTAACACGTACGTAATACTCGTAATACCTATACGTGAAACGTAAATATGTTATAAAAGGAAAGTTTAAATCATATACGTACGATCTTAAGGGTACTATTTATGGTAAAAGCATGCGGGTTTTACAACTCTTCCCCCCTAAAAAGAATAATTCGTCCCCGAATTACACATAAAGAAAACTGGAAAAGAAGAACATACCCGAATCAAACTGAAAGGGTATGTACGATAAAAGGACATGAAGATGACATGGTAGAAGGGAACGTGGAACGTGACATGTCTTGAAAGGACATGGAACGTGACGTGACTGAAAGGACATATCTATTTGATAAGAGAAAACGGATAAGAAGTCCGGATGAACTTGTCCGTTTCCAAGTGGCCTCCCTCTTGGAATGGTTCCTTCACAAGATCTTGACGCGAATGATAAATCTTGGTCCTCCTGACCTTGACTTGAAATACGAAGAAGTTCTTGGTTATCAACGTAAGGTAGATCCCCTAAATTTGATCGAGGGAATAAGAATTAACGTGTAAGGCAACTGAAACGTTATCGTGCAAAACACTCTTACTTAATTGGTAATTAGCAACGATGCGCGAGACACAAAGAAACGTAGCACGTGAAAAATTTTGAACGTGACACGTGAAAATTTTTGAACGTGATACGTGGAAAATTTTTGAACGTGATACGTGGAAAATTTGTTGAGTGTAGTATGAGTAACATATCGTGATCCATGATACTTGTAACATATCTTGATCATGATATGAGGAACGTGGAATGAACATGACATGTGAAACATATCGTGAACATAGAATATAATGGCGGTAACGCCAAACGCTACAAGGTGAGACATAGAAGATGACGAGAAACATCTATCTGAGGATAGGGAGTTATACTAAACTTGGGTCTGGTCTCTCAAGTTCTTGCAAAACTTCCCAGAATCAGGAAAATGAACCTAAAATCGTAAGCCGAGACACCATAGTGTCATGAAAGCGAGCGCGAAAGCAAGTCGTGGATTTAGAATGAAGACGTGAAGTAAATAAGGAGCACAATTGCGAATCTTTGTCTGACCCGACAACTGAGGGATTGTCAAGTGATCGGATGAGCCTTGGTTGGAATATGTCCGATCAATCTGTTGGTTCTGAAATCCTTGCGGATGTAAGGATTCTGCAGACTTGATCAAACTGTTTGCAATAACCCAGATAGCATCATGTTTCCTCTGAGTTTGCGTTAATCTGGTAACCAAAATCCATGGAGATCTTGTCCCATTTCAATTCCCAATTTCAGATGATGAAAACATCCCAGTCTGTTGGTGTCCTATCTTAGCCTGTTGGTATGTCAGGTACATAGATATGGACTTAGATGTATCCTGCTTCGTAGAAACTTGATACATAGAAGGTTGCGAAACTCTGAGTCTCTGAATCTAGACTTCTCCTAGCATAGGATTTTCTAGGACACCTAATGTAGTGTAGGGTTCTCTCCATTACGCATAAGCAGAGTCATGGTAAGATTAACCGTAGAAACCAATGTGACTCAGCGTGTCACTGTAATCAAGCATAATTGATATAGGAAAAAATTTCAAGGGTAAAATTTCTCTTGTCATAGAATTTGCAACATAGTACAGATATGGTCTTCCTGTTCTTCTCTGGGCTTAGAGGAAATCAGGTTATCCTCAATGAAAACACTGATGGATTTGCTATGAGTTCATGGAAACTCATTCTTATAATGCCGTTGGAGCATTGATGAGACTAATTCAAAATCATAAATCTAGCATGACCGAGTCGTGCACGAATAACAGTCATGGACATGTCCTGCTCTTTCACTCGTCACTGTTGGCAGCATGATCATGAGTTCGATCTTGGAAAAGTGATTAACACTATAAGGTCGATTGGACATGTTGTCAATACGTGGAGGAGAATAACGGTCATGAATGGTGATTTGTTTTAGTCGATGGTAGTCGACACATAATCTCATGGTACCGTCCTTCTCCTTGAAGGTTCTTCTGGAATGTATGGGAAGATTTTGGAATAATCACTGGCTATGCGTAAAAGGACTTAAGTAGTCGTGTCTTACTGACAGCTAGAAAAATTTAGCGACCATGGCTAACAACGCACATGCTTGTAAGCATAGATAATTTGTACAGATTTTCTTGATGGAAAATCAAGCTGGATGTATTCAGGAGCCTGAACATTACTGTACATAATTATGAATTGTAGCATGGTGTGCTGTTCATAGTCCATAATTAGGATAAAATTCATCTCGTGTCTGTCCGAGGAAATGCGTTTGCAGCTTGGACCTCATCCTTAAGCTGAAGGAAAACCTTCGTATACGTGGGAATACGAAAGGCGTCCTTCATGGTCATGAATATATGAAGTATGGTGAAAGAAATGAAAGTGACATCGGAAACGTGACAGTTCTCACTCGTGCCATGAGAAATGTAAGTGTGACATATGTCTTGACTGGTGTCTTGCCATGTGTCTTCAGAAAGGATACGTGAGACATGTGTCTTGACTAATGTCTTGACATGTGTCTCGAGATGTGAAGTAACTAGAACCACAATATTAGGGTATTATGTCAGAATTGGCGGATCGGATGGACGACTGGTCAGTTGTATTTCTGATCACGTCCGCGACTGGAGCCTTGGTTGCGATTTCTAGGATAGTTGTTGTCATAGTAGTGGTTACTATCATCCTGTCTGTCAGTTCCATGACGGTCATTCTCATGACTGTGATTCATGTAACTATTCAGCTGAGTGGCCGGCTGGTACCGGTCTTCACTCATATGACTGAAACGACAATTGGATGACATGTGACATGTAACTAAGAATTAAGGACAATGATTGATGAAAATCGTCTGGTGGTGAAGCATCATCTCGTCCGATCGCTTTGATCTAACGCCTTTGTCTTCGTCTTGTATGAGCTCCAGGTTGTGAACAACATCAGCATCTCGTAGCGTCTCCCAACATCAGCAACATCAACCTTTAGTAACGTCTCCAAGCTATGAGCGACATCGACAATCTTGTAGAATATCAGCAAGTGAACATACGCCTGAGATGATTTAGAATCAACTAGCGAATACTCGTGAAGTATTGCAAGTGAAATACACATGAATTAAGGTATGTGAAATACACATGGAATACGGTACATGGAGTACCCACGGAATGCACATGAAATGATCGGTATGGGTTCGATCATTTGTCATGATTTAAGGAAGGTGTATCGGTTTGACGGTTAGGAAAAACCATCATGATAACCTGGCAATATTAGCATAGATATCATTCTGGTTGTATCGAGAAACGTTAAAGTGTGGTTACACAAAATTCAACGATGATTTGCCTGATAGCATGATCAATGAAAACCAACCATGACTATCATGAAATCAAGATTCAGTGAAATCCAACAGTGTCTTACATGAAAGCATAAATAACAAAAGAGGCGTAAGACGTAATCAACATGAAGACGGAATTATCATGAAGATACATGAAACAATCTATCATGAAGGAGTGTATAACATAATCAACATGAAACTGAAGTTAACCATGACAGTATGAAAACATACTTGACATAAAAACATAGTAACTTATGAGGGGACATGAAAAAAATTTATGCCAATAAATCATGAGAAAAAATTTATGCATGAATGCGTAATGTAATTTATAAAAACCTTTATATGTGCGAGGGGACGCCTATGGGTCGGTCCCAAAACAAAATACATGGCGAGGGGACGCCTATGGGTCAGTCCCAAAGTTAAAAGTTTCGATAAAAGCACATGCGACTAAATAGGGCCAGTCCTGTACCAACCATTACTTAGTCATAATTCCTGCAACAATGATACATGAAACATAAATAAATGAAACTCATCTGTCAAAACTTATCAGAAAAAATTTTGTGTGACTAATTATGAACTACTAGGGTTCAGTCCACATAGCCACAATTCTCGAGGAACATTATGCATGAAACAATGACACATAACTAAGTATGAATGACGGTTGTCCATCCATATTAGTAAAACAATATCGATGAAAACATCAAGGTTAAAACCTCAAGGTGCTGAAAACATCATGGTTAAAACAACAATGCGCTGAAAACATCAATACGTGGTGACTACCCACTAGTCACAGGTCAAGTTTTAGAGCCTACAGGTCGAAGCCTTGGTCTTTGATACCATAATTGTAACATCCCATTTTGATAATGGAATGTCACGCGTAATTATGGCGTGTCATAAAAGCATACAAGGATAAATGTCTAAAACATTACATAACCATAGGGATAACCGGAATCAAACATCAGTTCCCACACATAAGCCCAAAACATAATAAAGCAAAAGAAATGAATGAAAGACTAAACAAGCATAAGTATATGAAGGCAAAAAGGAAAAGAAGTCTCTAGCAACTTCCATCCTATGCACGTCCTCCAAATGCTCGAGTCTTTCCTAGGGTACCTATCGTTTGGGGACATGGAAAGGAAAGTAACGGCTGAGCAAAACGCTCAGTGCACGGATATAGAATAGGATAAATTACTAAATACATAATAAAGACTTAATAGCAGTTAAAATGTATAAGTCCTGGAAAACCTGGAACATGTTCATAAAACTGGTTTTATAGTTTGAAAAGCCTTATGTTTATCTTATGAAAATTGTTTAACATATTTTACCATTAGCCAATATAGGTCATGAAAATCCACCGTGCATGAATACTTGGAGCGGTGACCTCATCATGCAAATTAGAGGGGCTGCCTCTAATTTAATATACTGGTTTTGGGTAGGAGGGATCAGCTCCTTGTGAAGGATGCAAGGCACACACTACATTCATACTAAGTAATCTGCTGAAAAACATGTAACTAGGATGCACCCATAAGCCCCACATGATAAATATAATAATATGTCCAAAAGCTGAAAGGACGCTACGAGAATCCGTACCTTATGTCCAGTGAACGAAGAAGACGAACGGAAGAGACTCCTACTTCGATATCACTAATGCTACATAAATACATACGTGTATAAGTATCTTATTACTACATACGTAACTAGTTTTATGTCATGTCTTAGCTTATTTTATACGTTCATGTCATGTTTTACTGTTTAAGCTTTAAACTGTGTTTATCTTATATTATGTCTGTTCTGATTAAGTATTACTTGTATTTCATGTATTATTATACTTACTGTGTAATAATAAGTAAGTTTCTAAAAATAGCAGATTTCCTAAAATAGAAAGTTTCCAAAAATAGAAAGTTACCAAAAATAGAAAGTTTCCAAAAATAGAAAGTTTCCAAAAATAGAAAGTTTCCAAAAATAGAAAGTTTCCAAAAACAGAAAGTTTCCAAAAATAGAATTACTGCTTAAAATAGATAAGTTTCTAAAAATAGAAAGTTTCCATAAATAGATTAGCTACCTTAATTAACTAAGTTTCTAAAAATAGAAAGTTTCCAAAAATAGATTAACTGCCTTAATTAAATAAGTTTCTAAAAATAGAAAGTTTCCATAATTAGATATAAGCTGGTTAAATAAGCTAATTATATAAGCTTAAGTGTTTTCTGATTATTTTCTAAGTCATAATGATATAAGGTATAGTTTATTAATTATTACATGTAAATTAATTAAACTATAAGTTAAAAGTATTTAATTAAATATATCATGTTTTTAAATAAATAAAGTTAAATACTTATGTTAAAACATGTATTACTAATTACTAATAATATAACCTAAGTCATGTTGATTAATTAATTATAGTCATGGTTTTTTTAATAATTAATTATAAAGTCGAATTAATATAAATACTTAGGTTAAAATTCATGATCTAATAATTAAATTTATAACCTAAATCATGTTAATTAAATTAATTATGTCATGTTTTATTAATTTAATTTTTAGCGTATAACTATTAAAATCATAAACCTTAACATAACCAATGAACCGAATCGTGACTCGAAACCATGAACCGGACCCGTAATCAACACCATACCCCGAACCAAGGTCGGGGTACCCCTTGTTTGCTGATGCCGTGGGACCCATACCACCATACCGAGACCATGAGGTCTCGGTGGTGGTTCATACGCCAAGCCGAGACCCCTTAGGGCTCGGTTTAGGCGTGGGCTATAACAAACACCCCTAAAAACCCTTGTTTTGATTTACCTCATAACCATTTACATGTTTTAATAAATGTTTTTAATTAGTTTTTAAAAACATCATGATTTTATGTGATTTATTAAATCAAAACATAAAAGAAAAGGATTAAAAAGGTTATACCAAATGCGCGAATCGATCAAGGATGAACACACACGAATGCTTGCACAAAATTCAAGATCAAAAATCAACCCGAGCACCTCTTTGGTGTTATTAAAAGTGGCGGCCAAAAGAGGGAGAAGGAAGAAGAATTAGGGTTTTTGTTTATTTTCTTGTTTTGTGATAAATGACATGTTTTTCCTAATTTTTCTTGTTTAGTAAAAAAAAACAATGGGCTTGGCCCTTTTCTTCCTAATTTCATGTGTAGGGGCCCACATAAGGGTAACCCGTACATTTCTCGAGTCTAAATATTATAGTGTGTTCTCGTGTTCGTAATTTAGGTGTTTTAATTTGTTATCGATTGTGACTTAATATATTTATTCGTGTTCGCGGTAAATATATATATATATACGTAATTAATATTAGCTCGTGATTAAAATATGTTCATGATTTCATGATCGCATGTTCGTGTTTATAATTATTATTGGGAAAATTATCGTGTGTTCATACGTAATAAATACTTATCGTGTTCTAACACGTACGTAATACTCGTAATACCTATACGTGAATCGTAAATATGTTATAAAAGGAAAGTTTAAATCATATATGTACGATCTTAAGGGTACTATTCATGGTAAAAGCATGTGGGTTTAACAGACAAGATAACTCTTGTCCGATCCCCACTAAATAAAATGGCAAGCTTCACCAATAAACTTTGAGGTGTCAACCTTATATCAAAACTAAGACACTTGTCTTAGTTTTGCACCAAACCACTTATACAACATAAAACAACTAACATAAACTAGCTACTCACTTTTCTACATGCAAAACAACTCAACTCTCTCTTTTCTCTCTCTATGTTGTTGTCCAACATCACCATAAACACCACCACTTGATCAAAATTCAACCATGAAACTTGTGTTAAACTTGCACAAGATGAAAGCCTTTTAAAGTTATGAAGATTGGAGGTGATCTTAAAAACTAAAAAGAAGATTTCATGAAGATCAAGGGCTGATTTTTGAAGGAGTTTAGTTGCTTGGAGATTTCCAAAAGAAGGGTCTTGCTAAAGTTGAAGATTTGGTAACAAGGACCAAGCCTTGTTCATTAAAATCTCATCTTTTCATTATCTTGATTGGTATAGGGATCAATCTCTTCCTATCATCTTGTTATTTTGTAAATGTAATTATGTATTTTCCTTCTAAATGTATATGTATATGATGATATATGATGATTAAAGTATTATGTGGGGATCTTATTGTTAGCCCTATATTTTATATAGTCGAACAAGAATGTAATAGGTCATCTTAGGCGTAAATGGTCTTGTATTGTAACAGCTTAGTCGGGAAAACCGAGCTTGGACTTTAAGCTAATATTGTATAAGTTAGAGGCGTAAGCCCAAGACAAAGCCAAGCCCGGCCCAAGGATACTAAACCCACGGCCCATATGCCAAGGGTATATAAACCCTCTTCCATGTGTGGAAGAGGGTGTTGGTTCATTTTACTTTCTCTCTCTAGTAAACATTAACCTTCCAAAATCTCTCTTGTTTCTCTCTCTACTTTTCTTCCCCTTCTCTCTCTAAATATCTCTTCTAAATCTTGTGTTATGGATTGATATGGGAATAACATTTGGTATCAGAGCTAACCGGGGGTGTTTATTGTTTTTGATTCGTGGCTATGTTCGTGTTTGTTCTTGTTTCTTGGTTTGATTTCTTTATCATTCTTTAAATCTGTCAAATATTTTGTGTCTTTTCTCCTATATGTTCTTTTCATATCTGTTATTCATTGAATCTATAAAAGTCACGAAATTTTTGTCAAATACATCTTTTATATCTTTTTATATCCGTCCCTTGATATTAATTTCTTTTCTTTGTCCAAATCTGTCCTTTGTCCCATCATTCCCTTCAAAAAGTATAATTTTTTATATATATTTCTGGGATTTTGGTGACTTTCTTTGACGGTGAACAACACAAAATTCACATGGTCCAGTTCCATCATTTTCAGGTTACCAAAGAAATGGTCATAACCCCATTCTGATGGTGAGTTACGATGAGGTTTTTCCGATGGCCACTTTCGATCGCATTGACTGCGATGAGGTTTTTGACACATTGCGATGGGTTCGACTGTACCTATTGCGATGGGACTCATTCCGATGGGTCTCATTGCGATGGGTGGTTTGACCCATTGCGATGCAATATTAAGGGAACATGTTGATGATTTTTTTTTAACATTCCGATGGAACATAAAATCATTGCGATGGGGATGTTTGGATGATAAGTGTGAAAACACTCATCAATTATGATCCATAAACCACTCAAAACACAGTCAAATACCTAATATTTAACTAAAAATTGTCAGAATTACGTGGGTATTGGTGTTTTTGTGTTTTCGGGTAATATAGGTACATTTGAGACAAACACGAGTTTTCAAGGACTTATTTGATCAAAAGACGAAGAAAAAGACGAAAGATGCTTTCAAGGACTTTACTTGGCATAATTTCAAAGATCGAGGGGTGAACTTGCAATTTTCTACAAAGATGAAGGATGAAAGATAGATTTGCTCAAAGTTTATATACCATTTGAAAAGAGTTGAAAAAGAAGGGACCAAAAAGGAAATTGATGGAAAGATATTTTATTTACTTGGTCTGTTGACCAAGACCGGTCAAAACAAACACACTCACACAAAACACGTCTTCGTCTTCCCCAAAGAGAGAGAAAGAAGAGACGGTTTCTTTTCTTCTTTCATCCACCATACCTGCAATCGAGATTCAAGGTAGATACATGAAGAATCAGCCGAAGATTATAACTGCAAAAGTGATCAGCTCCTTCTCCTCTACAAGAGGATGCCAATTAATTTGATCAAGGAAGAAAGACGAAGAAACCCCCAATTTCAAGAAATAAGAGACGAAGAGTTCAACCTCGTACTTTCCACGTAGCGCAACTGGATTGGCCAAGACACGTCATTGAAGTCATCATCTCCTTCCCTCAACGCCTATAAAAAGAAGACGAGGCCTTCATTTGGAACGGTTAGCTTAGGTGTAGGATTACACATAGTTAGAGTAAAGTTAGGATTAGTTAATTCAGTTTTCTCTCAAAACTTTTGTTCTTATATTCAGTTACTCAATTAGTTAATAGTCATCTTCAGTTCCGTTAAATCAGTTGTAACTGCCATCTTTTCTTCCATTAATAAATGATCAAGCTTTTATCGTCTTATTCTCGTTATAATCTCTTCTTATCTGCTACTTTTGATTACAACCTCTCGGATACTTGTTATTGAAAATGTTATGATAGATGAATTGAAGTTAGGTGACTGTAGTTCGAAGTTTAGAATTGATTTCATGATAAAAAAGGGTTTTCAAGTTTCTGAGTTTTTAGCATTCACAAGTCAACCTGTTTGAAAATTGATTAATGGAACTTATTAGAGGATTTTTGAGTCGATTTTTGTTATTAAAGGCAGATTTGTTTGGATTGATCATTGAGTCGTTTGACTGAGAGTGTGTTTAATAACTAATTCAGTTAGTAAGTAGTTAATCAATCAGTTAGTTTGATAAGCTTTTCATGAATTTGTTAGGTAAAAAAAAATAAAAGTAGTTAAATGGTAGTAATCTGGTGGTTAATCAGTTTTGATCATTTCTTTTTCAATTTAGTGATAAGTGTTCATGTTCATTAGCATTAGTAAGTTGACGAGATATCAATTCAGTATTCGATTGTCTTTGATGAGTAAGAGTAGTTCTAATCAGTTTAGTAAGAGTCGATATTTCGTCAGTTCAGAAGTTCGCGTTTTTGCCTTTCCATTTGTTTATGCAGGTGATTGGTGTTAGATCAGTTCAGCAATTTGCATTTAATCTGATAAAGTTGCGGGTCCGTTGATGTTTCGTGTTCAGTCAGAGTTGGTGTTTGGATTTAAGCGAGCTCAGCGCTCCGCTTCGACTCAGCGGTCCTACTTCGGATGAATCGGTTAAGCACAAAATTTTATTTCATGTATTTTTTGGTAGAATCTGCTAGTGTGTAAGTGTAGTGTAAGCTCGATTGTTTTACTGTATGATCTATATCTGTTAATGTTAGTTTTTCGTTTTCATTTGATCCTTACTTCTTGATCTGCTCATTTAGATACTGAAATTAGCTTTTGCTGTTAGAGTTAAGTCAGTTTGAGCTGTGATAGGTTTAAGGACTGAGGTAGCTACGAATTGGTTAAGCACATTAAGTTTCTGCCAGTTATAGTGTAATCTGCTGGATTGTTGTAGTGTAGTGGAATTCTAGTTGTTTTCTACTTTAATTGCTAAGTGATAACATGTTCACTATATGTATCAGCTTAGTTCTTGATTTCTAGCCTTTTAGCTTTCTGAGATTTGACTTCTGCATGATATTGAGTGTTTAGATGTGGTAGTTTTTAATTGATCTTGAGATATAGAAATTCAAGGAGTTGCTGATATAGGTTGGTCACCTGGTAGTACTAGTTCAGGATGTAGAGTAGTGTTGCACATAGGTCAATTTTAAATTTTGCTAGCTTAGTAAAACAGGTAATATTAGTTCACAAGTCAAAAGTCAAAAGATTCAAGTAGACTACTTGGTAAAAGCATAGTCAATAGCTTTGGTTTGTAACTGATGATTTAGGTTGATATTCACGAGCTTTATTAGTAAATTAGTTCTCATAAATGATTAGTCAGTTAGAGGTATTAAACTAGCTAGGAGTATGGCTTTTGAGGGAAATATATAAAGAATAGCGGAAGCGATTGCAGGATATTTGAACTGAAGCTTCATTCACTAATAAGCGAATATCACATGTTACGTTTGTAGCTTTAGATATGTTGGACTAAACGAGTTAATGGATTAGTTGTTTGGGCCTGCTGATTAGTTTAGTGTAAATCAAAATTTTAGATTTTATGATTTATAATTTGTAGAAATAATATCAAGATTGTCAATTGAATTTTGTAACTTGTACTTTGTGTGTTAATTGGCTTACTTGCAATGTGTTTTTAGAATAGTAAGTATACGTAGTAGCTAATATATTTACCTTTTTATGTGCTTTGTGCCAATTATAAATAGATTACCAAGAAAAGATCTTACAACCAAAAAAAATAAGTCGAGCTTAAAATTGTTATATCAATTCGAATCGATACCGAGAAAAACGAACTATAAAAAATGAAATATTAAATGGCGCCGCTGCCGGTTCTTTTCGTGAAGATTAACAGTTTCGAGTGAGACGATTGGATTTTGGGATCCGTTCACTTGGTGAACGTTATTTTTACGTATTCTAAATCAAAAAGATAAAAAAAATCAAAAAGATAAAAATACAAAAAAATAAACAATCACAAAAATCAATTCTTTTCCTAAAAGAATTGAACCAAAAAAATCAAAAATCAAAAAAGTAATCTTTTTCCTAAAAGATTACACCCAAAAATATATATTATTGGTTTTCATTGCTTTTTACGTACATATAGTATTTTTCTTAAAAAAATCAAATAAATACAAAAATATTTTTGATATTTTATTATATGTAAATACGTATACATATACGAACAACCAATTCACATATCTTCCATAAGTATTGCCGAGGCAATACACCGTGTTGAGGGGCGTTTCGGTCCTTGACACGCGTATCGATCAAATTTAATAAAGCAAGAATAGATAAATACTTCCAATTGGCAATAATTCGAAGAATACAAACTACAAAGTGAATAGAAAGGCGATGTGCTATAAAATGCCATCTAAGGGTCAATAGGTACTTAAGTGCTTCGTGCCACCTAACCCCCCGTTCACTAGTGCGTATTCTGAGAAGGAAGGCTTTATTGGAGGTCTTGCACCCAAGTAGTAATTATATATATTATACTTTCTTGTGGATATTTCATATCGAAACTCGAGGGAGATAATCTCTTCTCCCTCAAAAGTCGACCGAGGGCTACTCCCTCATTCCTCGTGTTTACGTACACGTGCACTCGCACACGTGTAAACATACCACCTTTGGTGTATTACTTCCTTCCACGAGGAAGGTTTTAAACGTCATTTCATTTGTATATACATTCGACCATTTTGCCACACATGGATAATCGTCCTATTTTTGAGAGACTACAAGAGGAGCATTATCGAGCTGTGTATGGGCCTTGTGCGACTTGTGGAGGACCACATGGTACAAATAATTGTTATCTATACGCGAGGGATTATGATCAAGGGTTTAATGAGGATTTTCAAAATCAAGAATTTTTAAATCAAGATGATTTTCAAAATGAAGAGAATTTTCAAATTCATAATCAAACAACCTCTCACAATCAAGGCATTTATCATTTCTTGAGTAAAGACGCTTTTAATATGGTAATGCAAGCACTTGAGACAATGCAACAGGCAACTGCTCCGAAAATCTTAGGCTTGAGCACATACGTCTTGCAACACATGAGACCGAACGATGTCTTACCTGATGATGAGCCTTCTTTGAGAGTAGATGTTGAGGATGATACACTTAGTGATGTTCCTATTATAGACCCTTCCATCTCTCCACCGACTATACTTGAGCCATACACACCTTCATCACCTTTACCTCACGTGGAACTCACCGACTCTTTAACTATGGGGGACGAGCCTCTTAGCACTAATACAAATACTAATTTGGAAGAATTAACCGTTTCTAGTGTTGCGAACCTTATCCCAATCCAAAGAGAGCTTGAAAGGGTTTCCAATGAACCATGTGATGATCTTTGTGTTGATACCTCTTTTCCTCACAATCACATTGAGATTTTATCACATATTGACCTTCATGCTACTACTAGTGATTTTGGTGATTTTGATCTTGATGAATTGTTTAAAGAAAGGGATAATGAGATTGAGTAAGAGTTTGTGAAAGACGTGACACAAATAGAGGATGAAAATTGTGATTCTAGTGACGCGTCTTATGCTATATCATCCAATGATTTGTCTTGTCAAGATAACATTCCTAATTTGGATGAAGTGTTTGCTCCTATAGGAAAAGTAGATCCTTCTCCTCTACCACCTTATGATTCTTGTGATGAAACCTTTGATGATCCTTATGATAGTGATGAGTCTTTTACTTCTGATGATGATGACTCCATTTCTTCTATGACTCCTTCACCTATTTCTCTGAGTGATTTTGTGATACATTTAAATCCTCTTTTTGAGACATGTTTTGATAACCCACTTTTTGAGGACTATGAAGAACCTAATAATGAGTCTATAGAGGAAGAACCCTTGATTGATATTCCTTCACTGGTTTTTGAGGATACACCTATTGATTTTCATGATCATATCATCCCTTTGAGTGATTCTCTCATTAATACACCTTCTTTTGAGCCTTATGTTCCCACCCTCCCACCCTTGAAGTTGGTTATTGATGAAGATCCTTTCCTCTTAGAGATTGATACTTTTTCATCTAAGGCACCTTTAGAACCAAAAACCTTTGATATGGACTCTTTTATGGAGATTGATGACACCATAGAGGATACTCTTGCACAATTTGATATAGAGGTCAACGATAGTGTTCCTAATTTGGAAGAGGAGGTTCGTCTTATTACTACATTGCTTTTTGGGAACATAGAGCCTACACCTCCTCCACAAGATACTATTTCTATTGATCCTCCTTTCACTATGCCTTCTATGGAAGATTACCCACCTTTTGATGATGATGACGAGCCTAACATGGACATAATAGTTATGAATATTTTGATACCTACACCTTCATATTCTCATGATGCTTTGATCACTAAGGGGGAATCTTATATGGTTGATACGAGTTCATTTTCTTATTTTCCCATGAAGGGAAAGGTTTTTGATCCTGGGATACGTATGTTTGGAAAAAATTGGTTTTCATCTACTCCACTTAAGAGTGAGATTTCGATCGATATGGACTTCTTGTCTGAGCTTACTATGGTGATGCTACCTACTTTGGAGTTGTTCACTATTCGAGATGGAAACTATGTATTTGATCCTGGGGTGCTTCATATTTGAGTGATTTCGTATGTTGGACAAACTTGAGACACGTTGGACCGTTCCATTTATCGAGGCGGATATTGTAAATCTTATAGTAAATGGCAACGCGCTAAGTTTGAGTGTATCATGTGCGATGTGCTTCAAAGTGGATATTCTTTAGTCTCCATGATGTTTCCCCAAGGACAACTTAATTCGGGGTCGAGTCGAGCTAGCGACTTAGGGTTAAAAAAACTCAAGCATTGAATAACTAGGTTAGAAAACGTAGAATAGATTTTCAATAGGTTAGGTTTAATTAAAAGGATGTTATAGTAGAGTTGAAGTGGAGGGGTGCCTTTCTTCGTCTTTTGGTGTTTGCTTCAAGGGTTTCTCTCTCTCATTTCATGCTTGGAGCTTATGGAGGAGGCCCGTGTATCTGGTTCACTTCGATTAGTTTTTGCTATTGTGATATTCAAAACATTTGTGCTTAAAATGAATACCTTTTAGTTGTCTCTTCCTTAGCTTGAGTTAAGCAAGGTTATCAATGTCATAAGTGTAGGGGAGTTTACTCCAATACTCTTAAACATTGAGGACAATGTTTATCTTAAGTGTAGCGGAGACTTCTATCGAAGTGACCTTACCTAGACCATTGCCTTAACTTCATGATAATTGGGAAAATTAATTTTTTCGATCATTTTTCAAATTTTTGATCTACTTTGGCCACCAAAAATATGCATTCATAATTTTTGCATCAATCATTTTGCATAACACATTTGCATTGTATATTTCTCTTCTTTCATTTTTCATCAAAAATATATAAAAAGGAAAAAATATAATAAAAACGAGGTTTAACAAATTTAGACTTCTTTGACATATTAGGCCCGCCATGGATATATTGACTCAACCCGAGTTTGCTTATCTTAGCATTCTCTAGCTAGTATCCTTAACCATGTAGTCCTTCATTGGTCTATTAGGCTAAGCATCCACTATTATTTGAGATTTTAAATTTGTGGAGAATGGGAAATGATAGAGTTGAAGCAAGTATAAAAGGGCTAGATAAACTTCATGATAATTACTTGTGGCTAAACCATTCTCTTCTTTACCTCAATTTTCTTCGCATGTATATAATTGTTAATAAATAATCAAGAACGGTTTTAATTGGTTTGTAATCTCTTATGCATTTTTGTCTAATCATTCACGGTTGGTATGAGTACGTCTTAAGATTCTAAGTTAGAACGTTTTATGTGTACTAGACTTATGTCATGCTCAATATTTAGCGGGTGTTTTTCCTTTTATTCTTTTAAACTTTCTTTGTGAGGAATAAAGAAAAATAAGAGCGGCTTACAAAAAAAAAATGAGTGGCTAGAAAAAGAAAAAAAAAGAAAAAAAAAAGAAGAAAAAAAATAATAATTATACAAGACTCCCAAGAGGGGTAGTGTGGTGTTAATTATAGTGACTATTGAGTTCCAATATTAACTTGACGGGTTGCGGGGATTCAATAGATTGCTCCGATCCAATATTACCTTGACGGGTTGCGGGGTTGAAGATCCAAAGTCTCAAAAAGATGGCGGATGTAAATTATTGCGTGAGTTTTATTTTTCTTTCCATAGCGAGTGTGTAGCTACTTATGAAAGCATAACATGAGGATTTTACACATAAGGCGAATGACTTATTACTCTTGAAACGGACTTGTATTAATTGTGAGCGGTTTTTCAAGTAATGGATGAGAGGATTACTTAGGATTAAAACCGTGCTTCCTTATTTTTGGATTTTACACTTCTTATATTTCCCACTTGAATAATGACAAATTTGCCCATAAGCAATTTGCTCAATTAATAACCGGTTCCACATTTAATTGTCATGAATAAGTTGATGCACTTTTTACTTGTGAATACTATGATCCCATTTTTAAGCTTGGTATTGGGAAAGTGAAACTTGAGGGTGATAAATGTCCATGGTACCCAAAGCCCTAATCAAAGTCATTGATTTCTTTATGAGTTATTTCCATCAAAACCATTTATGAAAAATCAAAAAAGATATAAATAGAATTATTTTCTCTTACATTGCATTGTAAATATTCAAAATCATTCATCATGTAGCATAGTATAGTTTATTAAATCATAAAATGGCCAAGGTTGGTTAATTATGAGAAAAGTGAAATTTGGTGCTTTAAAATGCTGCATTGCATGAGGTCATGGCAATGGTCAAGTGGAGGGGATTTGATAAGTGTGAAAACACTCATCAATTATGATCCATAAACCACTCAAAACATAGTCAAATACCTAATATTTAAGTGAAAATTGTCAGAATTACGTGGGTATTGGTGTTTTTGTGTTTTCAGGTAATATAGGTACATTTGAGACAAACACGAGCTTTCAAGGACTTATTTGATCAAAAGACGAAGAAAAAGACGAAAGATGCTTTCAAGGACTTTACTTGGCATAATTTCAAAGATCGAGGGGTGAACTTGCAATTTTCTACAAAGATGAAGGATAAAAGATAGATTTGCTCAAAGTTTATATACCATTTGAAAAGAGTTGAAAAAGAAGGGACCAAAAAGGAAATTGATGGAAAGATATTTTATTTACTTGGCCTGTTGACCAAGACCGGTCAAAACAAACACACTCACACAAAACATGTCTTCATCTTCCCCAAAGAGAGAGAAAGAAGAGACGGTTTCTTTTCTTCTTTCATCCACCATACCTGCAATCGAGATTCAAGGTAGATACATGAAGAATCAGCCGAAGAGTATAACTGCAAAAGTGATCAGCTCCTTATCCTCTACAAGAGGATGCCAATTAATTTGATCAAGGAAGAAAGACGAAGAAACCCCCAATTTCAAGAAATAAGAGACGAAGAGTTCAACCTCGTATTTTCCACGTGGCGCAACTGGATTGGCCAAGACACGTCATTGAAGTCATCATCTCCTTCCCTAAACGCCTATAAAAAGAAGACGAGGCCTTCATTTGGAACGGTTAGCTTAGGTGTAGGATTACACATAGTTAGAGTAAAGTTAGGATTAGTTAATTCAGTTTTCTCTCAAAACTTTTGTTCTTATTTTCAGTTACTCAATTAGTTAATAGTCATCTTCAATTCTGTTAAATCAGTTGTAACTGCCATCTTTTCTTCCATTAATAAATGATCAAGCTTTTATCGTCTTATTCTCGTTATAATCTCTTCTTATCTGCTACTTTTGATTACAACCTCTCGGATACTTGTTATTGAACATGTTATGATAGATGAATTGAAGTTAGGTGACTATAGTTCGAAGTTTAGAATTGATTTCATGTTAAAAAAGGGTTTTCAAGTTTCTGAGTTTTTAGCATTCACAAGTCAACCTGTTCGAAAATTGATTAATGGAACTTATTAGAGGATTTTTGAGTCGGTTTCTGTTATTAAAGGCAGATTTGTTTGGATTGATCATTGAGTCGTTTGACTGAGAGTGTGTTTAACAACTAATTCAGTTAGTAAGTAGTTAATCAATCAGTTAGCTTGATAAGCTTTTCATGAATTTGTTAGGTAAAAAAAAATAAAAGTAGTTAAATGGTAGTAATCTGGTGGTTAATCAATTTTGATCATTTCTTTTTCAATTTAGTGATAAGTGTTCATGTTCATTAGCATAAGTAAGTCGACGAGATATCAATTCAGTATTCGATTCTCTTTGATGAGTAAGAGTAGTTCTAATCAGTTTAGTAAGAGTCGAGATTTCGTCAGTTCAGAAGTTCACGTTTTTGCCTTTCCATTTGTTTATGCAGGTGATTGGTGTTAGATCAGTTCAGCAATTTGCATTTAATCTGATAAAGTTGCGGGTCCGTTGATGTTTCGTGTTCAGTCAGAGTTGGTGTTTGGATTTAAGCGAGCTCAGCGCTCCGCTTCGACTCAGCGGTCCTACTTCGGATGAATCGGTTAAGCACAAAATTTTATTTCATGTATTTTTTGGTATAATCTGCTAGTGTGTAAGTGTAGTGTAAGCTCGATTGTTTTACTGTATGATCTATATCTGTTAATGTTAGTTTTTCGTTTTCATTTGATCCTTACTTCTTGATCTGTTCATTTAGATACTGAAATTAGCTTTTGCTGTTAGATTTAAGTCAGTTTGAGCTGTGATAGGTTTAAGGACTGAGGTAGCTACGAATTGGTTAAGCACATTAAGTTTCTGCCAGTTATAGTGTAATCTGCTGGATTGTTGTAGTGTAGTGGAATTCTAGTTGTTTTCTACTTTAATTGCTAAGTGATAACATGTTCACTATATGTATCAGCTTAGTTCTTGATTTCTAGCCTTTTAGCTTTCTGAGATTTGACTTCTGCATGATATTGAGTGTTTAGATGTGGTAGTTTTTAATTGATCTTGAGATATAGAAATTTAAGGAGTTGCTGATATAGGTTGGTCACCTGGTAGTACTAGTTCAGTATGTAGAGTAGTGTTGCACATAAGTCAATTTTAGATTTTGCTAGCTTAGTAAAACAGGTAATATTAGTTCACAAGTCAAAAGTCAAAAGATACAAGTAGACTACTTGCTAAAAGCATAGTCAATAGCTTTGGTTTGTAACTGATGATTTAGGTTGATATTCACGAGCTTTATTAGTAAATTAGTTCTCATAAATGATTAGTCAGTTAGAGGTATTAAACTAGCTAGGAGTACGGCTTTTGAGGGAAATATATAAAGAATAGCGGAAGCGATTGCAGGATATTTGAACTGAAGCTTCATTCACTAATAAGCGAATATCACATGTTACGTTTGTAGCTTTAGATATGTTGGACTAAATGAGTTAATGGATTAGTTGTTTGGGCCTGTTGATTAGTTTAGTGTAAATCAAAATTTTAGATTTTATGATTTATAATTTGCAGAAATAATATCAAGATTGTCAATTGAATTTTGTAACTTGTACTTTGTATGTTAATTGGTTTACTTGCAATGTGTTTTTAGAATAGTAAGTATACGTAGTAGCTAATATTTTTACCTTTTTATGTGCTTTGTGCCAATTAGAAATAGATTACCAAGAAAAGATCTTACAACCAAAAACAATAAGTCGAGCTTAAAATTGTTATATCAATTCGAATCGATACCGAGAAAAACGAACTATAAAAAATGAAATATTATTGGACATATTGCGATGACTTTCTGATAACAGTACGCTGACTTTTTCTTGAACATATTGCGATGGAAATACTCATTGCGATGGACAGATTCAGATACATTGCAATGGGTGTTTGAACAACATTGCGATGGCATTGTTTTAACTTTGCGATCATGACAAAAATCAGAAAAATACTAGACCTCTGTTTCAAACCGACTCAACAACAAAATCCCATTAATCTGCCTCGAAAAACATAAAATAAAAATTCGACTTCATCTTTACCCATCATCCCATCTCATGCATCGACCCAAAACAAATCATACAAGGACCTCAGATTTATTAAATGCTACATCATCTTTTACAGATTTGTTTTATTTAACAATTATCATCATAGATCTATGTGAAAGATTACCCTTGTTTGATTTACGAATTTAAAGATTTGATTTATAACTAGCAAGTTACAATCAATCTTTTCTTCGTTGAAATTCATATCCATCCAATTGAACACCATGCAATCATTTAAAACAATCAAAACCTACCCGAGTCATCATCTAAAGGATCTTGAAGCCGCATGATAGGTGTGTAAACACCCATCTTTTCTACCACTTAACTACAACAATAACCGGACCAAAACGTGTATTTTATGTCTTTTATGTCGGAATTATGCGTGGTTTGTGTTTTTGTTGTGATTTAGGACGAAAAGGTGAAAAGTGGAGAAAACACGGACATTCACCGGCATTTACAGACTTTTATTGAAGAAAAGGATGAAAGACGAAGTCAAGAAGTCAAGAGTGCAAAAAGAACGGAAGTCCACGACCAATTCTGAAGATTTATCGAAGAAAAAGTCAAAAGACGGAAGTTTATCAAAAGCCGAAGAATTCAAGTCTATTTTATTGAAGAATTTAAAGACGAGTTCGAAGAAATCCCGAAGCCAAAAGTCCCTTAAGTCCAAGTTTAAAGAAGATTAGAAGAAAAGGACTAATGACGCAATTAATGAAGAATTAAGAAGAAAGGGACTTAATCTTGCAATTAACAAGAAAGGAAGGAGGGGAGGAAGCTTCCTAATCCTCCCCTATAAATAGTCATTAGATGTAAACATTTCATTTTGTTGGCTAAGTGTGACAATTAGCTCTTCCACCATTTAAATACCTTGTCATTTACTTTTCTTGTCAAATTTAAATACCTTGTCTTGCACCTTTAATTCATTTAATTTCAAGTAAGTTTTCATTTAATTATTGTCAATCTTTATTTTATCTTGTCAATCTCTTATCTACCTTTCTTAATCTTTGATTTGTTGTGTTTATGTTTATGTTCATGCTTTTATTTTGATCCAAAGTGGTTTTTGATTATTGTGGTTAAAGTTGTTTGATTTCTTGTTTTTAACTGTTTGTAGATGTTTATCTGTTGAATTGTTACTGTTTATATTTATCCGTGTGTTAGATTTTGGTTAATTTGAGTTTCTATCTGCTGTTACTGTATCCCTTGTTCTTCGGGGGTGTTTGCTTTGTTTCTGATCTTTCCAGGAAAAGTTCCGAACCAAGAAGGAGGGAAAGTGTTCATTCGGAACTTCTAAAGTTCCGAATCAAGGCTTCATCCGGAAGATTTTAACTCAACAAAACTTCCGAGCCAAACTTGTTCATCCGGAACTTTCAAAGTTTCGGACGAAGTGAAAACTTCCGAATCAAAAGTATTCGTTCAGAACTCCAAAGTTCCAAACCAAGGGTTTCATCCGGAACTTCTCAAAAGTTCCGAATCAACTCAAAGTTCCGAATCAAGGGGGCAAGTTCCGAATCAAGGCCTTTCATTCGGAAGTCATAAACTTCCGGATCAAGCTTCATTTGGAACTTAAAAGTTCCGAATAAATTTTTGGATCAAGGGTCAGCTTCCTACTCAAGAGGTGTTCATTCGGAAATTCTAAACTTCCGAATCAAGGGGCTTCATTCGGAAACTTCCGAATCAAGGGGTGACCAAATATTTCCGAATCAAGGCAAGATTTAGAGTTCCGAATCAGTAACGTTCCGAACGAAGGATTGTTTTGGATAAGTGACATATTCAGATGAATTTTTTCCGGATCAAGGATTTTGGTAATATTCCAAGTGAAGAAAAATCATTTCAACCGAAGGTGACATTCCGGACGAGTGATTGTTCCAAACGAAGGTTTATTCCGAATGAGCTGTATTCAGGTTCTTATTAGTTTTTGTCTTTGATTTTTATTTTCAAGCTTTATTTTTCCCGCCTTAATTTTAATTGCACTTTAAGATTATTTGCCTTAGATTTATTTTAGATTTGCCTTAGTTTTAGTCGCACTTTAAGTTTGCCTTAGATAGATTTAAGTTTACGTCATTTACTTTAGTGCCCTTTAATTTAAGTCACCTTTTTAAATACTTGCACTTTACTTTAATTAGACTTAGATTTACTTTAAGAGCACTTTTACTTAATTGTTTTGCACCTTTTATTTTAAACACTACAACGACACATCTTTGTTCCACCAAAAACAATAGAGTCACACATTAAACATAGAGAGCTTAGATCAATTCGATTAGACCAACACAACGAATTTAATCTTTTTAACTAGGTTAAAAAACTAGTTATTATATGGCGCCGCTGCCGGCTCTTTTCGTTAAGATTGCCGGTTTTCTGTGAGAGACACGTTGCTTTTTGGGATCCGCTCACTTGTGAACGTTATTTTTCTTGTCTAAAAAATTCAAAAAATCATAAAAATTAAAAAATTGATAAAAATCTAAAAAAATTAAAAATTTCAAAAATCCAAAAAGATTTTATCTTTATTGTGTATATATATTGTCTTTGTGTTTGGTTTCTTTTTCTTTTGCATTTTCAGGTGTATGCGTACTAGATCTTCTAATTATCAAGTGCTCGAGCCTCAAGAAGATTTAGATATGGCAGGTGTTAACAACAACAACATTCCACCGCACCTCAATAATAATAATAATAACAACAATGCTCTTCCACAGCCCGATCTTCGGACCATGGAGGAACTTTGTCAACCAACCATGTTTGGACGAGGAGGATCGATTGCGCCGATGCAAATCAACGCTCCTGAGTTTTCGTTGAAGCACCACATGATTCAGCAAGTGCAGACAAACCCATTTAGAGGATTGCCTGATGATGATGCCAACAAACACCTCGACAAGTTCATTACAATCACCCAAAGCATGAAGTTTCCTGGGGCCACAATGGATGTACTCCGCCTACAACTCTTCCCACATACTTTATCGCATCATGCCGAGAAATGGTTTGATCGTCTCCCGAAGAATTCTATTCACACTTTGGATGATATGACTCAACGCTTTCTTTCGCGCTACTTTCCACCATCCATGGTCACGAGCCTTCGCAATCAGATCAGCGGTTTCATGCAAGATCCCGATGAATCTCTTTTTGACGCTTTGGAGAGATATAATGTCTTGATCGACCGTTGTCCAAACCACAACATGCTCTCTGTGACCCTAATTGATACTTTCTACAACGGTTTGACTTTTCGAGATCGTGATACGATCAATGCAGCCGCCGGTGGCACATTCATGAAAAGGAGACCCGAGGAGTGTAGAGAGTTAATTGAGAACATGACTACTCACCACAAGAACTAGGATTCCTCTGCTTCTTCAAGGAACAACCCGAGAGTCAATGTTTCTTCTACCTCAGCAAACCCTGAGATGACCGAACTCACCCGCATGATGGCTGAAATGAGCAAAAGTATTACGCTTCTCGCTTCAAATCAACAACAACAACAAGTTAAAGCGGTTGCTAATCCTTGTGAAACATGTGGTGGTCCTCACTCATACACCGATTGTCCTTCGACACAAGGAAATCCGGAAAATGTGTATGCTGCTTACGGTAATTATTCACCGGAAAATTACCAAGCTAGACAACAAGGGGATAGAAATCTGCTGAGCTACCGTTCCAACAACTACCTTTCACCCGGTTTTTCTCCTCAAAACCAAAATCCCGCCAACAACTACAATAGAAGCAACCAAATCCCACCTCGTGCTTCTAACCCTTATCAACCACCCACCCAACAACACCCACCCATTAATCCCGATGTTGACACCATCATGAGAACTCAAGGTGAGCAAATCAAGAATCTACAGAGCCAAATAATCAATTTGAAAGGAGATATCTTGAAGCAAGGAAATGACATCAGAACCGAGGTTCGTGATAATCTTCAATCCTCCTTCATCACTCAAACAACTGAATTAAAGAATCTGTTGGCTAGTTTCTTTCCCGAAGCTCAACCTTCTTCTTCCTCGGGTTCTCTACCTTCAAACACCGTCACTAATCCGCGAGCTAATGTGAGTGCTATAACTACGCGTAGTGGAATTACCATTGTCAATCCACCTAGCCCACCACCATCATCTACACCTCCTCCACCACCATGTATCCCTACTCCACCTACACCTAGTATTGGTACACCATTACCGTCTCCGCCTCGTCATGACGATGTATCTCGGAAGGACCCTTCAACATCACAACCTTTACCAACCACACCTTCACCGTCTCCCTATCAACCCAGAATCCCATACCCTTATCGCATAGGCAAGACCAACGAGCTAACCAAGAATGACTGTCAAGTATCGAAATATGTGGATATGCTATCTAAAATGACCATCAACATTAGCCTTGTTGAAGCACTTTGCCACATGCCAAAATTTGTCAAAGCATTCAAGGAATTGCTTAGCAAGAAGGAGAAGCTGATTGAACTCGCCAACACACGCTTAAATGAAAACTGCTCTGCAGTTCTTCTTAGAGAACTTCCGGAAAAACTTGGAGATCCCGGTCGTTTTGTGTTGCCTTGCGTGTTCAACAAAACTGAAGAATTTACTGCCCTTGCTGATCTCGGGGCTAGTATTAATTTAATGCCACTGAGTGTTTGGAAAACACTATCATTACCCGACCTCATTCCAACAAAGATGACTCTCGAACTTGCTAATCGCACTCTCGCTTACCCCGTTGGTATAGCCGAAGACGTGTTTATCAAAGTTGGCACATTTACTTTCCCGGTCGATTTTGTCGTAGTTGATTATGAAATAGACCCTCGTATTCCTTTAATACTTGGTCGGCCATTCTTGAGGACCGGACGTGCTTTAGTAGATGTGGCCGAAGGTGAGTTAATCTTATGAGTAAGGGATGATTCAAAAGTTTTTAAAATGGGGAAGCTTACAGGCAAATCCTTTGGAGGCCGAGAATCAGTGAATATGATAAATGTGCTCGATGACTTTACCGTCTACGACAATCCTCTATTCGACTCTTGCATCGATAATCCACTCTTTGAAGATAATGTGGATGATTCTCCCCCTACTTTGGACGCTTCTCCCATTTACGATTCGCCACCGATCTTTGATGCTTATGATGATGATGATTCTAGCTCAGATTCGGATGATTTTGATTGTACTTCTGAGTATCCCGAGCTGCCCACTTTCGATGATTTTGATGAGGCTGATACTCTCTCGAGCGATTCTTCACATGATGAAGATCCTCCGCCATCACTCGATCCTACTTTGGATGATTATTCATTTGAGGAAGATTTCTCTGAATTTCTCAACACATACTTCCCTCATGAGAGTGATGCTCCTCCTTTGGACTTTGAAGATTATCGTCTTGATCCTACTTTGGATTTGAAGAGCATTCTGTCAAAGGAGAAGAAACCGGTCGACACCGAAATCCGTTGCACTTATGATTTGACACCTCTTTGTCCCCCTTCTGAGGACGAGGTTGTGCTTCTTTGCGGATCTTCTTCACACTCGGCTGAGCTTGAGTGCTATTTTCCCTTAAAGGAAAAGGTGTTCGACCCCGGTATTGAAGTCTTTAAGCCATCTCAGTATCCACCTGATGAAATAAAAGGAAAAATCTTTGAAAATCTTGAAGACAAGCTTGCACTTCACCCTTGCTTCCACCGTGCTCCATCGCTGCTTAAAGGAACCCTGTCACTTCTTCTTTGGCTTGCCTTGTTCGCCCTAAGCTCTTGCTTATTGATGGATGAAAACTATGTCTTTGATCCTGGTGGATATGTTTCATGCTTCTTCCGTTGATGATCAAGGTCGAGTCAGGCTCACGACTCGGTTAACAAAAACCAAGCGCTTCTTGGGAGGCAACCCATGCATCTATCTTTTCGCTTTCTTTACCATAAGTGTAGGGGGGACCCTTTGGTTTGCTATTTCCTCTCCTCGCTTCTTAATCAGGGATTCGAGCTTCAATGATCCACTCGTGATGATTCTTGATGACCCGTGATTCCGTGTTCTACTTCTTCCCGGTTCTATCCTAAACTCTTTTCGATTCACTATTTTATATATTTTCTAAATATTAAAATAGGAATCTCTTTAGTTGTCCTTTCCTTAGCGAGATTTAAACAAAGTGCACAATGTCCTAAGTGTAGGGGAGTTTACTCCCACATGCTTAAACATTGAGGACAATGTTTATCTTAAGTGTAGGGGGACTTCTATCGAAGTTAAGTGGTCTTTTCCTTGTATTTGTCCTCATTTTAACCAGAAAATCAATTTTTCGACATTTTTCAAAATTTTTGATCTATTTCGGCCTATTAGTTTTTCCCTTCTTTATAGTTATTTTCATTCTTTGCTAGAATAAATCTTTGAATAAGTGGTTTTAATTTTCAAACGTTGTGAATCTTTTGACTCAATCCGAGTTTACTCTAGCTAGTATCCTTAACGTGTTTAAGTCAAGTTTTGCTAGGCTTTTATATAGGGAGCTATAAAACGCGAAAGTCTTAACTCTCACGGGTTAAGAACAAGAACTTTTCGCAAGTTCCTATAATTGATCCTAGAGAGTCGTTTATCAAGGGAACTTTAAAATGCGATTTCTAAACTTGAAAAAGTCTAAGAATTTGCAATAACCTATAGGCGACTCGAAAACCCAAAACTTTGATTTAATAGGCCAAGTATCCACGAGTCTCATTACTTGAGATTTTAAACTGTGGAGAACGAGAGATGATAGAGCCAATTATAAGTTCGGTATTCTTTCGTGAATTTATGTGAGTTAATTATAAGCCTATTCTCCCATCGCCTGCTAATAAATTTATCCGCTAATAAATAAGGTTGTACGATTTGAAAAGTTACTTAGCTTCTAGCCCCAGATCGTTTAAAAGTTGCTCGGTATGGATTAGAGTTCATACCCAAGGCATAACTTATTGAAGCGGGACGCGAAGATTGGCGAGTCTGAAAAGGCCCTAACAAGGCATGAGGGCTATGTTTTGTTGCTAAAGATCCAAAGTGATGTGAAGAATCATTTATCGAAAATCAATATGAAGGATCGAGACACATGACGTAAAGCAAAACTCCCCAAAAGTCATGGAGAAGTGTATCCGAAAAGACCCTAACAAGGTATGAGGATAAATAGATCCAAGTCATAAAAGGAGGCGGATCGTTGTATATCAAAGTCCAAAATAAAGATTGGAGAAAAATGAAGAAGTCGTGGTCCAAGTATGAATCTCTCAAAACTTCAAGTGAAGAAATTCCTATATGAAGAGAAGACCATTATTTCATGAACGTCTCTCAAGATTTGAAGTATGAAGTCGCTGCCAAATATCGGTCCTAGAAAGGTCTCAAATCGCGAAGCGAGTTATGCCAAGATATGAACTTTATGAGGTCCCGAGAAGCAGTTTTAAAAGATTTGGTCCTTTAGCTTACTATTGATTAAATCGTTCACTTTATTTTCAGACTTAATAACTACCGAAATAAGTCAAAAATGCATCCTTGTGATCATTCAAGACAAATAATAAAATATAAGAGATACCCCTAGGAATAAGGGAGTCTAAGTGAGTAATTGACCCACATGAGTTCGTGATAGTCTACTAACTTATAATAACAATGATCTCGTTTTTAAGCATGGTTTGGAGAAAGTAAAGACTTGAGGATGATGATTATTCATGACATTTTCAAAACCCAAGGTATGCTTTTTGATTTCTTTATTTTGTATGTCTTTAATTTTCTATCTCTTTAATAAAGGCCAACGTGGATTAACTATGATGAAAAGTGTAATCTTGCTTTGTAACTAATGCATTGCATGAGGACATTGCAATGGTCAAGTGTAGGGGATTTGATAGGTGTGTAAACACCCATCTTTTCTACCACTTAACTACAACAATAACCGGACCAAAACGTGTATTTTATGTCTTTTATGTCGGAATTATGCGTGGTTTGTGTTTTTGTTGTGATTTAGGACGAAAAGGTGAAAAGTGGAGAAAACACGGACATTCACGGGCATTTACGGACTTTTATTGAAGAAAAGGATGAAAGACGAAGTCAAGAAGTCAAGAGTGCAAAAAGAACGGAAGTCCACGACCAATTCTGAAGATTTATCGAAGAAAAAGTCAAAAGACGGAAGTTTATCAAAAGCCGAAGAATTCAAGTCTATTTTATTGAAGAATTTAAAGACGAGTTCGAAGAAATCCCAAAACCAAAAGTCCCTTAAGTCCAAGTTTAAAGAAGATTAGAATAAAAGGACTAATGACGCAATTAATGAAGAATTAAGAAGAAAGGGACTTAATCTTGCAATTAACAAGAAAGGAAGGAGGGGATGAAGCTTCCTAATCCTCCCCTATAAATAGTCATTAGATGTAAACATTTCATTTTGTTGGCTAAGTGTGACAATTAGCTCTTCCACCATTTAAATACCTTGTCATTTACTTTTCTTGTCAAATTTAAATACCTTGTCTTGCACCTTTAATTCATTTAATTTCAAGTAAGTTTTCATTTAATTATTGTCAATCTTTATTTTATCTTGTCAATCTCTTATCTACCTTTCTTAATCTTTGATTTGTTGTGTTTATGTTTATGTTCATGCTTTTATTTTGATCCAAAGTGGTTTTTGATTATTGTGGTTAAAGTTGTTTGATTTATTGTTTTTAACTGTTTGTAGATGTTTATTTGTTGAATCGTTACTGTTTATATTTATCCGTGTGTTAGATTTTGGTTAATTTGAGTTTCTATCTGCTGTTACTGTATCCCTTGTTCTTCGGGGGTGTTTGCTTTGTTTCTTATCATTCCAGGAAAAGTTCCGAACCAAGAAGGAGGGAAAGTGTTCATTCGGAACTTCTAAAGTTCCGAATCAAGGCTTCATCCGGAAGATTTTAACTCAACAAAACTTCCGAGCCAAACTTGTTCATCCGGAACTTTCAAAGTTCCGGACGAAGTGAAAACTTCCGAATCAAAAGTATTCGTTCGGAACTCCAAAGTTCCGAACCAAGGGTTTCATCCGGAACTTCTCAAAAGTTCCGAATCAACTCAAAGTTCCGAATCAAGGGGGCAAGTTCCGAATCAAGGCCTTTCATTCGGAATTCATAAACTTCCGGATCAAGCTTCATTCGGAACTTAAAAGTTCCGAATAAAGTTCCGGATCAAGGGTCAGCTTCCTACTCAAGAGGTGTTCATTCGGAAGTTCTAAACTTCCGAATCAAGGGGCTTCATTCGAAAACTTCCGAATCAAGGGGTGACCAAATATTTCCGAATCAAGGCAAGATTTAGAGTTCTGAATCAGTAAAGTTCCGAACGAAGGATTGTTTTGGATAAGTGACATATTCAGATCAATTTGTTCCGGATCAAGGATTTTGGTAATATTCCAAGTGAAGAAAAATCATTTCAACCGAAGGTGACATTCCGGACGAGTGATTGTTCCAAACGAAGGTTTATTCCGAATGAGCTGTATTCAGGTTCTTATTAGTTTTTGTCTTTGATTTTTATTTTCAAGCTTTATTTTTCCCGCCTTAATTTTAATTGCACTTTAAGATTATTTGCCTTAGATTTATTTTAGATTTGCCTTAGTTTTAGTCGCACTTTAAGTTTGCCTTAGATAGATTTAAGTTTACGTCATTTACTTTAGTGCCCTTTAATTTAAGTCACGTTTTTAAATACTTGCACTTTACTTTAATTAGACTTAGATTTACTTTAAGAGCACTTTTACTTTAATTGTTTTGCACCTTTTATTTTAAACACTACAACGACACATCTTTGTTCCACCAAAAACAATAGAGTCACACATTAAACATAGAGAGCTTAGATCAATTCGATTAGACCAACACAACGAATTTAATCTTTTTAACTAGGTTAAAAAACTAGTTATTACCGCACATCTTGGTCCTTCTTCCGTGGCCTTCATGGGACTTTACATAAACTAGAAAATAATTAATGTCTTTGGTAGATTTGATGTTTCTGTTTATTGATTCAATATGGAAATTCGTTTGGGGGATTTAGATATGATGGTTGAGACTGGTAAATGACTGGTAGGCGGAGAGTACGATGGAAGAAAAAAAAGGCGGATGTAACTATGTTTTGTGATAAGGGTTGACTGTGAGTATATTTAGGGATTTCTATTACTTCGAGTGGGCTGGGAACACGTGTGACAAGCATTGAGTTGATATTTGAGCTGGCGTATGTTCTTATATGTGCTGGCAATAATATTTAGAGAGTAACTGTGTTGAACAAGTTGCAAAATTGGGCCTTAAAATGCCATTCTCTAAACCACTCAATACTCGTCACATGCTTGTTTATAATTGGGCCATGAAACGAATTCACAAGTTTTCTAATATACGGCTTGCAAGTTGGGCCAACCATGTTGAACGTTAGGCCGGATAATAGGTATGAAAATTGGATTTCTATTTTTATGTTATGATTGTCACTAATAAGCCGGGTATTCGCTATGTTTCGATCGAAAGTGCTTAATCGACAAAGAAAATTTGAGGCTTGATACCTATTTTTTGAAAAAAAATCCGACGACCTCAGTTGGGTATATGATTGATTTGGGCTTCAAAAATCAAGTTCGCTAGACGACTTTTACGACCTCTCTTTCTCTAGTCATCGTTGGTTCCCTAGTTAACGACACTCACTCATACTCAACACACACAACAATCACGAAGACAAAAACAAACAAACACCAAAACGATCCTTTAAGATTCACTAAAATTGTCAAAACGGCTAGTATTCGGGCAAAGTAATGTCAAGTGATTACGAAGTGGATTTGTTATTTATTATTTGAAGGTGAAGTGAAATATCACGAAGGCGTCTACTTAATTCATCATCGAGCCTTTTCAGCCCATCTATCGGTTGATGATTCGCTTCAACATTTATGATTGTGACTTGATTTATCTAGTTTCCACTGTCAAGGGATGGATGGTCGACGAAATGGACAACTATCACTTAAGGAGTTACGTTGTAGTGCTCAGTGTCACACTCACCTATAGTTGTGGGTATTTCAAGAGGTGTTTTACATCTTATTCTTCTCTATTCTTTTATGTATAAGGTACTAAGAGACGTTTCTCTGCACCGTTTGTCAATCAACACAAGTGCTAAGCGTAAGTAACAAATTTGGGAGATTGTACTTCAGTTTCAAGTTTGGAATATCAGTTTTACTTCACCAGTGGTCACTACAGATAGCCGAAAGAATACGAGGTTGGTAAGAATACGAGGTTGGTAAGTTCCATGATTCATGCGTGCACACATGTTTCTCTCCCAATCGGTTTTTAGAAAATGTCATATTTTAATCAATTGGTATCTCTAATATTATGTTTTTATATTAGATATAGGGGGAGAAAATGTGATTAAAATGTAATAAATCGCAACATGTGATCTTAAAGACTCAAGTGCAACTCTTTCCTTCACATGCTAAACTATTTCGTATATCGATGCATGTGTGTAGGGGGAGCTTTTTGAAAATATAAACTTTCAAAGTGTTAAAAGTTTTGAAATTTTTATCAAGCACTTTGAATGGTGTTCAATGGTTTTATGGTTACGATCTTTACCCAAAACAACCTACTATCCACGACGGAACGATGGAGTCAAAAGGTGGTTTAGGATAGGAAACTAAGTCCTATGATCCAACCAGAACCGGAGGGATCTACCCAAGGACATTCCATAGCTAGAAATAGTTGTCCTTAGGAAAGATGGAGATGAATGAAGCTGAATGCGGACCAATTACTTAAGTTAGCACTGGAAAAATCACAACAAGGTGCTAGTGATGACGTATTGGTAAGCATTGAAGGAGTTGAATATTCTATGCAACTTAGGCAGAAACCAGGTCAATACATCTATTGAAGACAAGTCATCATAGACCCAGTGATGCAATGCACAACTCTTACCCAGCTATTCGAGTTTCTCTCAAAAGAAACTTGTCTCATTATCACGGATATCAACACGTATCTATTGACTTTCTCACTCCGAGTCAGTTAATATTGAAAAGGTGGCAGTCTAATCCAGCCTCCGATTACCAAAATGCACTTATTGAGTCTAGAGCCAAACGAGATCTTGCTATCATTTCATTAGGACACAATCGAGTCCTACGCAGTATCCTTGTGATATTGCCAGAACATCTGAGTGATACGATTCACAATGAAGATGGAAATCCTGCTTGAGCCAGCATAAAACAAGCTCATGGTAGGTAACTTGTGCGATTCTACACGAATCAAACTTGTGAGAACTAGAAAGCAACTGAGTTTGGATTCTTAATTGATTCAAACTTGATTCCAGGTTTCTTCGTAAAATCCGTGTGATCTTGCCAGAACATTCAGAGTGACACTCCTTAGTGCTCACAGTGACGAATGAAAATCCTTCCAGTGTCAACATCATACAACATTGCGGTAGGTAACTCGCAAGATTCTCTATTACTCAAGCTTGTGACAAATTGGAAATCAACAATGGTGCGATTCTTTTGAATCAAACTTGTTCCATGAATTCTGAATTGATGACTCTAATCAGACGGATAATTTATCCTCATGATTCACTCTTTACGTTCACAGTCTGCTTTGAGACGGTCGAGTAAAGAGAACTAGATACTACCACCAGGAAACCCTGTCAAGGAGATTCTTAATCAAATCTACCCGATCACAGGTACGGTATCTAATACCGTCTAAACGGTCTTCACCTACCGGAGGTAAAACGCTACCGAGTTAGGATGAAATGTTCAAAGCCATTTTATCCGTGTCTATATATGTTTTTGCATATCAAGAAGGTGGCGTAGTTGTGTAACCGATGTCGATTCAGAAGTCAAAAGAGCACAAGATGGCGATAATCAAGATACCAAAGAATGTAAGAGTGTAATAGGTCATCTTAGTCACAAGGAGCACAGATGAAGATCACAAGCACTTAAAGTCAAATGACAAAGGGTCAAGATAAAGATCACGAAATCATGAAGGAACAAAACCGTTACAAACAAGATCAAGACCAAGATACAAGACCAAAGAAGGAAGATCACCTCCACAAGAATGTATTCACTCAATCATCTTATGCATTTTAAAGATGACCGATACATTGGGGGAGATTGTTAGCCCTATATTTTATATAGTCGAACAAGAATGTAATAGGTCGTCTTAGTCATAAATGGTCTTGTATTGTAATAGGTTAGTCGGGAAAACCGGGCTTGGACTTTAAGCTAATATTGTATAAGTTAGGGGCGTAATCCCATGATAAAGCCAAGCCCGGCCCAAGGATACTAAACCCACGGCCCATATGCCAAGGGTATATAAACCCTCTTCCATGTGTGGAAGAGGGTGTTGGTTCATTTTACATTCTCTCTCTAGTAAACATTAACCTTCCAAAATCTCTCTTGTTTGTCTCTCTACTTTTCTTCCCTTTCTCTCTCTAAATATCTCTTCTAAATCTTGTGTTGTGGATTGATATAGGAATAACACTTGTGTTGATAAATTTGGTTAAGAAGATTAAAAACTACATGTAAAGATGTTGAAATCATAACTAAATTTGTAGGCTGTATAAAACAGTAAAAGAACCATATGATAACTTGTTAAAATGACTTGGATTATTTAATATACAGTAAGGTATATGACTTTTACATATATGAGAGTTGGCCACTCAATGGAATCTATAAAATGAGTTAGATATGATCAAAACATTATTAAGGTTCAAATTTGTATAGTCTATTTTGGACGAATTATTAGAGACACTTACAGGATGAATGAGCAGTAGCTAAACAGGAGTTAATTGTAGCACATATTATTTAGTTTGTGTTGCCCAATATTGAGCTTCTATCTCCTTGTAAAACTCAAGATATGGTAAAATGGTGAAAGTGAGTTTCATAATCAGATTTGGAAAATAAAAGTATATATTATAATATAAGCACTCAAGTAATACTAATATAAATTACATACCTAAAACCCACTCACTTATGATAATACTTATAAAAATAAGTTATATACTTTGATAAATAAGTGTGACATTTTATAAAATTGCAAATTGATATGTTTTTTTTATAAGTTATAAAACTATACATATAAGTTTTACGTCTTTTCGGCTAAAACCGAAAGATTAACGTTTTCGTCAATTAAAACTTAGACGGTCAGACCCGTCTAATGTAAACTTTTTATAACTCATCTACTTATATTTAAGTACATTTGACAAGTGAAAACCAATTAAACCCGAGCTTTATAACTTATGGACATTAACGGGCCAAAGTAACCTTATTGGACTATTAGCCCAACTAGTTTGGATAAACACTAATGGACTTACTCATAGTCTTAACCCACTTGGGCCCAACATATGAGTAAAGGCCTGGTATTAAAATTAAAAATGGACTAATATAACGTATTGGGATTTTAATGGGCTTATTGGGCCTTAACATGGAATTGGATTGAAACTAGTGTAACTAGTCAAAAATTTGACTAACACAAAACACTATAATGTGTATGGAGAGATAAAATCCCACTTGATCATCATCATACTTATAATATCATCATATATATACATAGCCATTATTTTTATAAAGTCATTTGGACAAGAGTCTAAGACGAGTATTATTTGTCTAGGTTTCCGTGATTGAAGCACGTACCGTGCATCCAAATCGCCGATAACCCGCCTTTCCCAATCAACATGAGTTCATAGTCTCGCACTCTTTTAAATGTTTTATGAAATGTTTTTTAAATTCGCGAGGGAGATAACATGTTAGTTTAATAAAATAGGACACCAGTTGTCCCGATCGTTTGCTAATTGATATGGACCCGAGTGATTATATGACCCGATGAATGATTATATGACTTGATGAATGAAATGAAATGAATTTTTATAGTTAGGTTATGTCACTAAAAGTCCCATTAGCATGAACTGTGAATTACCGGGATTTGGTAGACGCTTATGCATATAATAGTACTATTTGGGGAAGATCATCCCAGTTCACGCCTTGACGGTTGATCCCCGTCGTGCCACATTGATTATTAAGCGAATTTATGTATGAGAAGATTTATATAAGCGTGATTATTGTGACGACACGCTGTTTTAGATGGGAAAAGGAATTTCGGGTTAGCTACCCGTTGTTTGTTATAGTAAGGTAGCAACGTCACGCGGCTTATAATAATCCAATAACGAAAATACTTATATACATAATGAATTACAATATATTGCTTAACTAGCAATACAGGTCTTATTACTGATATTATATTCGTATTTTGGATTTATATAACGGTTTTTTATTAAACTCTATACAACGTTATAAAACGTATAGTATGATGTTTTTACGACATTGGTTCGTATAATGGTTTTGAAGGCAAAAGCCTATATTATGATTTACAACAAAGATTTGTACAAAATGATTTTCGGAAATAATTGTATACCGATGATATATTAATGGTTTTATTAAACTCTATGAATTCACTCGGCGTTTTCGATGACCTTTTCTTTTAACATGTTTTATCTCAGGTACTTGAAGGTAATTCTCGGGAAGACGACAAGAATTTATGGCTCGCACTTAAATAACAATTTCCATTCAAATGTTTTGTAAAATTGTATGAAATAAAATGACTTGGGACCTATGTAATTTGATGTTTATGAATGGAAAATGATTTATTATTAAACGACGCGATTTTTAAGCGTTGTCTATGATTTGAGTAATGTGCTATCCCGTAACATCAACGACTCTTCCGCTGAACTAAAGTATGAATATCTGGGGGTGTTACAAATATTCAGAAAACTTTGATGTGCAGAGATGAAATACACCAGCAGCTGAAAACAAATGCCACTCCAATCCACTTACATCCTCCAAATCCAACCATAGTGGATCATACATGTCATGATCAAACATTCTTCTAAATGTTGACCAGATCTTTATTCCACCATTGGTTGAAAGACTCTTATAAGCATACTTGTCCTTTAACAGACCCTAAATGGTCTCCAAATCCTCCCTGTCCATACTCCTAATCAAAAAGATAAGGGAAGTAAACACCATCACTTTATCACCATACTTGGTGATATTCCAAAAACCTGTGTTTGGGTCTTCTTCATACTTGACTATAGGGTTTCTATAATCAAGAGGCATGACACCAACAAAATCTAAAGAAGAAAGCTGCAAATTTCCCTTCAAAACGCTGTCACTGGGCACATTTAGATCCAATGGATCATATCCTTGGAAATTGAGCTTTGTTCCTTGCTTTTTTGGTCTAGGCACTAGAGATGCCTTCTTTATTTTCATTTTCTCCTCTAGCGCCTCTTGTCTCTCAGCAGAGAGCTTTTGATGTGTGTTGTGCTTACATACATAAACCTAGATAGGATATGCAAGATACTCCAATTGTTCAATTGATAAAGCCTAGAACTTCCTATGGATCCACCCAGTCTGATGGCTTCTGAGCAACATCTTATATAACTCTCTTTTGGCTGTTCTTGCCTTCTTCAAAACATTCTCAGCCTTATTCTCTTCTATCATCTTCAAGTCCTTTTAGACTCTCAACAAATTTTCCATCCCCCAGATCCTCATAGAAATAGTAACAGAAGGATCATCCATAGCCATTTCTTCATACATGTGACATAAAGTGGCTATTTCAGGCATCTCATAATAAATCATCAATGCCAGCTCCCTTAACTTTTCTCTAGTAGCCTCATCCTCACCATACTTTAACTGCTTTGGTTCCTCTTCATAGTCCACATCAGCATTAGAACTATGAGAGCTACCACCCTCTTCATCATCACTATCTTTCAAGCTCCCAGACTGTGAGCTAAGAATTTAGGCTTCAATGTTTTCCAAAAAAAAAAGAATTTAGGCTTCAATATCACCTTTGTATACCCCCTTCTTTCTCCCTCTGGCAATCGTTGTGCCACAAGATGATCAAATTGCACCTGTGCACTTTTCTTGGGAACCTGCTCCTCCACCAAAATTGCCTTACCTTTATCAGTTAGATCAATGGTTGGTAAGGTGGTTGGTACCTGTGTAGAAACCTCTTATATTGTTAATGGTGGTTGGGATACACCAAGAACAAAAGAAGTGTCAGCGGCTATCAAAGAAGTGTCAGCGGCTTGAATTGGCTTGTCAGCGGCTACACTTTTACTTACAGTCACTTACTGTATCATCAATTCTGTAAAAGAGAGTCTAGTAGGTGTCACCAAAGAAGGATCAAATTCCCTGCTCTGCTTCATCCATGTAAGAGTATCAGCTACCTCCTTTGTACCAATATAACCCTCCTTGGAGCTCTTATCATTCAAATTCAGTTGCTTTGTTGGTTCATCCTCCCCTTTGTAAGACTCCTCTCTTGCAGCATCACATGAGGACTATACAACAAATTTCCTCCTCACTTTGCTATCTTGCTCCAAAACATCAATCCTCTCCCTCAATTGAATGAGTTCAAGGCCCTGGACTATGACTGTCTATACAAGCTCTACATTTTGCTTTTGTAAGCTAATGCAGAGATTTATCAATTCCATAGGGGATAATGGTTGCATACTGATCTCACCCTCATTCGGAAAAATAATCCTCAATGAGGCTTCATTAGGCGCGAAGATGGGCTTACTTACAGTGGGCTTGTCTTGTCCTACTGCTAAGCTAGAGACAATAGACCCGACCATCATCACATCACTAACCACCCTAGTGGTAGTGGTCTCCTCTGATACAAGGCTAGGGCCACTAGGGGAAGACACCGATGTGGACCTTTGGCGTTTGGCAATCCTATATTGAGATGGGGATGAAGATACAAGGTTTTTTAGGTCTATATAAAAGGTTTCAAGGGCTACAATATTGGTGTTAGTGGCTGAAATGTGAGTGTCAACGGCTGAAGATTGAGGCTCAGGGTTATCTATGTCCATATGTACATCATGTTGAGGAGAAGGTGGTGGTTGTTCTTGTTGTGGTTTTTGTGCTTCTGGTGGTGGATGTTGAAATTGTGCCACAACAGCAACTTGAATTACATCAACCATGGGTTGGGTTAATGGCAAATGTAAAACCCCTGGTTTTACTTTTCGACACGTCACCGACCTCATTATACAAGATTACACGTTCAAGAAAAAGTGCCCTCACTTGTTCGCTAGACGAGTAACTTCATCTTAAGATTTGAGGACAAAGCTAAAATAACGGGTAGGTGATATAAAACCCCTAAATTTGGGTTTTCAACACGTCACCGACTTCATTATTATTATCGTTCATCATATAATATTTTAACGAACCACCTTTACAATACAACATCACAAGACTTATTACGTGCAAAAATCATCATTTAAGTATTTTAATTCACTATAATGAATATCGTCATATTTAAAAATACGACTTATAACTAGACTCATAATTAAATCTATATTTAATTATTCAGAAGTATTTCGATAAAACGATTAATTAAACTGTTTAATTTTTCATTGTAAAAATGTACGAAGAGATTTAATGAGAAGTTATTTTTATTAAAACGATATACTTATATTAAAATCGATAAATAATCGTCATTTAATTGAACGAACACATTATTCATAATTATAAGTCGTATAAATACTTTAATTTATTAAAAAATCATTTTAAAACCAATGGCGCAAATCTCGCAAAGAGAATTTAATTTTATAAAACACGAACGAGTCCCGAATCATTTATTTATAAACATATAAGAATAGTTACACTTTAAGTCCCTACAGAAATATTTGCAACCTAAACCCTCAACTAATAAAACCTTACACATTCATTTCTAGAACTTTTTGTGTTATATATACACAAACCTAATTAGGGTTCCATCACTTAAAAACCTAGCCTCCAAAATATTACACACACAATACTCTCCCTCTTTTTGGTAGTCGCCACTATTATCCGACCAAGATTCCGGCCGCCGAAAAACTAGCCGTCGCACCTTGTTATCACCAGATCTGTTTGATCCGTCATATCCCCACCCCTTAGATCTAGATATGCTAACTACCATCTCATCGTCACCATAACATCACCACCCTCCATCTTGCCGAAGCTAACACCACAGCTGTTGTGGTTACCACGCTGCTACCATCATCAGCGCCACCTTTGTGGTCGTCCTCATGTCGTCACAACACTCCAGCCACCATTATCCTGGTCATTTCGACCATCAGCGCCACGACCACTCTCCTCACCCACGTGGCTACAGCCACCGTCGTTTGCCTCCACCACTCCACCACTTACTGTTGCCGCTGTTCCACTACTACCACCACACCACGACGCCTCGTCGTGGTCTACACCACTAGTCCACCTCGAAAAAACCACCTTCGAACCACCACCACAACATCACCACACCGCCGTCACCTTACCCCACCATCGTGACCATCATATGGCCATAACCACAGTCACATGGATCTGTCGATCTATCACCGCCAGCATAACCATGACGCAGCCACCACATCGCCTCCACATAAAACAGCCCGAGATGTATAAACAACCGTAGATATGCTTGTTCCACCACATCACCACTACAAAAATCATCAGCCGCCTGCGGCTCAGTACTAACATCCACCAGGGTGTCTAGATCTACCGTAAAATCGTTCTCAGGAGGTGTTTGGGGCTGCTGGTAAGTTATAAGAATGTTTGGGACTGCAGATTGGTCTTAAGGGTACGTTTGGGATAGCAGAAAGGTTTAAGGGGCTGTTTGGGGTTAACAACAGGCTTAAGGGGGTGTTTGGGACTACTGATGATGACGGAGGTGCACGAGGTTGCTGACTTATAGCTTCGGGGTATGTTTTGACTTGGGCAGAAATCACCCTAAGGTATTCTTGCCACTGACTCCTTAAATATTGCCACCGTTAGCCTTAGATCTTCCATCGTTAGCCTTAGATCTGCCAGCGTTAGCCTTAAGATTAACCACTGTTGGCACCGACAACTTATTAAAGCCATTGTTTTCGTATTATAGCCACTGTTGGTACACGAAGGACGATTTTAACAATTTTGAAATAGAAATATTATGTTTTACCAACGGGAAACATGTTTTTGAAATCGGGAATAATGACTAATAAATTCTTAATAATTATTTTTTGAATCTAATAAACTATTAAATAAAATTAAATAATTCATTTATGAACAAAGGCTACAATATTGTACATCTTTAACCATAGAGGGTACGCGCAAACAGTACGCGTATATAATCTTTATCATAACAGTATATATAAATAATTAAATATACTGAGACCTATTAATAACGAGAACGAACGTATGATGAATTAAATCGCATACTATTATTATTTAGGCATATACTGAGACTTATTAATAACGAGAACGAACGTATGATGAATTAAATCGCATACTATTATTATATATGCATATACTGAGACCTACTCAATTACTTAGGTATTTGATGTACTGTGTGCTTTGTGACTTGGATACTTTGATCATTCTCAAGCAGTATTATTATTCAGGTGAGTTCATAGCATCGCATTTCACTACTTTTATGTTTTTACTAACCCGCGAGGGGGAGGCATGCTACTAAAGAACTATAAATTGTTTTGATAATATGATTGTAACATCATGAGATCATGGCCTTATACTTATATTTAATAAACTGTTGATTAATACTGTGAGACAAAACAGGTAATCTATTTTATAGGACGTAAAACGAACTGTTACCCTTAATTACATTTGCCTATTGTAGAATTCCTCATGACCCATGAACTGAAACTGTTAAAAGTTTCGATTTTCCTGAATGTTATAAATAGATCTATTTGGGATTGACCATCCCCACCTGGGTGAGTCATGCTCACTGTGCCTTGGCCGGGACAACAGCTGTTTATCATGTCAGAACTGGAAAATGGGTGCCTTATATAAGAAGAAGGGTCTTCATCTGTTGAGGGCTTAACGAGTCAGAGCCTCAGTTTTGGGCAATAGGAGAAATGTAGTTAACTGATAGTATTTGGCTTTGTGCAATGCTATGCTTTACTTTTGTGATGTTTGCGCTCCTAAACTTGATTTTATAATACTTAGTACAACACTGTATGGAATAACTACAAACTCTGAACTTGAATTTTATATCAAACTTGGTGCAACACTGTGTAGGACAATTTACAGTCCTAACTATGATTTTACAAAACTCTATGAATTCACCAACTTCATATTGACCGTTTTAAGCAGTTTTTTCATAGGAAATTAAGCTAGATTATTTGAGCATGTCCTGAGCATCATTCAGGAGCATAAAAATGACTAGGGATCTATTTTTCACTAGGAAACTTGTAACAACTGATATTTAATATTTCAAATGATTGTACTAAAACAATATTTGTATCAAATGTATTTCAAAATCATATAATTATGATCAATGCTTTGTATGCCATTTGTTCTGTGATCCACAACGTGACACCCGGTTACTATTCCGCTGCATACCCGATCTGGGAGGTGTCACAAAGAATGGCATCAGAGCAATGGTTATAGAGAATCATATTAAAAATAAAATTGTTTTTCAATTTTATTATCTGAACTATAATCGGATTAAAATTTCAAAAGTGGGTTTTTGAGGGGACATACTTTGAGAGTATATAGCCTAGAGAGCATGCATAACTATATGATTTAAATTCACTTTTATGATCCTATGCATTTATAATTGTTGATAGTACTAGATACTAACTCTTTACGTGCTTTACATATTACGACTGTTTAATATTTATTATGAAGATATTAATATACTCAAGGTATTAATGAAACGTATAAACATGTCATGTTAGTAGGGAGCTTTATACTAAAGATGTTCCATCTCGATATTACGTTTTGACTGAGTGGTTGGGTTTATAATTTAAAGTGCCCTCGCTCCTAAAACGTTTATAGAATGGCTTCTGAGGTATGATGGCCCAAACAATGCATTATAACCACGAACAACCTAATACATAACCAACCCTTGGAAATATCTAAGTGGAAATCTAAATAAAATCTTTAGAAATATTTGGAAATCTTTGAAAAATCTAAATTAGATTGGATAAATCTTGAGAAATCTAACAAAATATTAGGGAAATCTAGCCAGATTTTACAAATCTTTGGAAAATCTTAACGTATTTTTTAAAATCTTACCATATCTTTGGAAAGCCTAACTAGATTTTATAAATCTCGGAAAATCTAAATAGATTTTTATAAATCTTGGAAAATCTAAATGGAATTTCATGAATCTTACAAAAATCTAAAGAGGATTATGGAAAATCTGGAAAAATCTAACAAAATCAAGCCTAGAGGTTAAAACCATGACATTTGTAACTTATTTTGAAAAAACATTAAGTACAAGGACCATTCTTGTAAATTCCCAAAAGTTAATTTGTCATTTTACAACTCTAGGGACTGTTTATGTAATTAGCAGAAACATTTAGAATCCCAGGCACTATTTTCACTACTAAATGAAAGTTATAAAACCTAATTTTAACTAGAGGGATTATTTTTCCCATATCCCGAAAATATTACATGCCCTAAGGACTAAAAGTGCCAAGATCCGAAAAGTATACATTTAATAAAATATGGTGGGACTTGTTCTGCCTATATCCGAAATTTAAACAAATCCTAAAACCTTATATTTATTTAATTTATTAAAACTTAAATAAATCCTAAACTAAAAGGACGTGAACCATCATTTTCTCAAACTTGTAATCAAGGGACTATTTATTAAATTGTGGAAACTTCGATGACTTTAAATTAAATTAAATAAATTATTATTCTTATAAACTATTTATATAAATTATATAAAATTAAAATTACATTTTAATTTTTTTTAATCTTATAAACACGCCATAATTACGCCTGACATGCCATTTACCTTGCATGCTTTGATGACACGCCATAATTACGCGTGACATGCTATTTAGCAAAATGTGGTGTTACAATTATGGTATCAGAGGCAAGAGTTCGACATGTAGGCTCTTAAAACATGACCTGTGATTAGTGGGTAATCACCATGGTCTTCATAGAACTGACAGTTGTTTTCATGCATTCATTCATGTATCATTGTTGTAGGAATTTTGACTAGGTAATGGTTGGTACAGGACTGGCCATATTTAGTGGCATGTGCTTTTAATCGAATCATTTTGTTTTGATGAACCGACCCATAGGCGTTCATCCTCGTCATGTGATTTTGTTTAGGTGAACTGACCCAAAGCCCAAACCCATGTTATTTTATCATCATGCATTCATACACTGTTTTCATGCATAAAATTTTTCTCATGATTTATTGGCATAATTTTTTTTTCATGTATATATATTATGTTTTAATCAGTTTAATCATGCATTTTGTTTTATACTGTCAGATGGTTCTCACACACGAACATGAGTAACTCAATGCAACAGTTCAATCTGCGATGCAGGCCATGCTTCTTCAACTGAGGAATGAAATCAGGGCCGAGGTGCAAGCTGCCAACAATCAGCACCAACACCAGCATCAGAATCCTCCTCCTCCTCCAGCTACACTAATCACATGGTTAGAGCCATTCAACAAGAAACGTCCGCGATCCTTCGAGAAGACTGACAGCCCAAATGAGGCTGAGAGCTGGATAGCTCATATTGAGAAAAGCTTTGATGCAATGGTCTGCGGCCCTGTCTTCAAGGCAAGGTTGGCCTGTTACAAGTTTGACGGTGACGTGCTTGGATGGTGGAAGTCAGTGAAGCAATCTAAGGGAGGCGACAATTGGGTGGCTGGCTTGACTTGGGCTGAGTTCAGGGAGTTAGTTATGGGACAGTTCGTCCCAAAGGCTAAGCAGGATAAGCTGAAGAGGGAGTAACACAAGATTAGGCAAAGAGCTGGGGAGAACAACAATGTGTTCATGTAGAGGTTTATTCGTTTGACTTGTTTCCTTGGCGCAGCAGCAGGGACTGCAGAGGAGCAAGCGTACCAGTTTCGCTGGGCTCTTCATACATCGGTCGCCAATAACTTGTGATAACTGAACTTAAACACATTCCAGGCCTTTACGCAATATCTTAGTGATCTTGCCAGAACACTCAGAGTGACACTCTATAGTGCTCACAGTGATGAGTCGAAATCCTTCTAGTGTTAACCTCAAACAACACTTGGTAGGTAACTTGCAAGATTCTATACGAATCAAGCTCGTGACAACTGGAAAGCAACGATGGTGTGATTCTTTAATGAATCAAAGTTGTTCCAGGAATCAGATGTGACGGCTTCAAATCAAGCGGATAATATTATCCAAATGATTCACTCTTTATGTTCGCAGTCAGATTTGGACGGTCGAATAAAGAGAACGGGTTTATCCGCGAAATCTTGTAAAGGAGGTTCTTAATTGAAACTACCTACCACAAGTACGATATTTAATATCATCCAACGGACTTCAACGACCGGAGGTAAATTGCTACCGAATTAGAATGAAATGTTCAAAGCCATTTCATCCGTGTATATGTTTTGTTGCTAATTGTCTTATGCAGCGTAACAAGAAGGTGGCATTGCGGTGTACAATCCAAAAGAAGTCGTCCCCGCATGCTTATACTTTCTGCACTTAATACTTCAAAAATTCAAAAAAGTCTAAAAGTCAAGTCTTCCGCTGTATCAAACTCTAAAGCTTTCAAGAATTTATAAAAGTATAAGTATGTCGAACATGAAGTCACGAGGAGGAGAATATCACAAGTGATGAATGCACACGGTTAAAGAAAGGAAACATGCTCAAGACTAAAGTCAAAGATCTCATCAGCATATTCACAAGAACGAGATCGAAAACTCAAGCATAGTATGCTAGGTTTAAGATTTTGTAAAATGGTGTGACCTCCTTTAGGGGGAGATTATTGGAAATACGTTTTTCCAAAGAAAGTCTCGGTCACATCATTGTTAGCATAGATCACGAGCTATAGACTATTTAGGACATTGTAATTTGGAGTGACCTCCCTTAGGGGGAGATTGTTGGAAATACGTTCTTACGTATTTAGAAAGGATCGTTCACTCCAACGATATATACGTAGATTGGGCTCGTGATCTAGTTATGTTAGTATAACCCATAGAGCCCACATGTAGGGTGGGCTATATATACCCTTCCTAGCATGTTTGGAAGGGTAGTTGTTCATTTCTCATTTCACTTAATCATTCCTTCTTTCTCTTATTCTCTCCTTTGTCTCTCTAACTTTCCCTCTCTAGTTCTTTATCTACCTCCCCCTCTTCATATAATAACAACACTTGTACAATCCCAAGAATCCGTGGACCTACAATTGGTATCAATAGCCATGGGATGAAATAAAGGTAGGTTTTGTGTTGTTCATGCTTATTTAAGTGTGTTCATGAGTTTTTGATTTATTTTACCTAAGTTTTAAAAAACTTTCATGTTTTTGTTGTTCCAAGTGATCCATATATCTTCTACATAGTTGTAGTAGCGATTTGGGTACTTTGGTTTGGTTAGAAACACGGATTACAAGGTAAAAAAGTCTCAACTTTTTGTCGTTTTCAAGTTTCGGACCATATCATTATGATCCAGCATTCTGATCGCAAAAACCTATGGGTTTCTACATTGCGATCACTTATTATGATCACATATTATGATCTGTATTCCGATCACATATTGCAATCTGTATTCCGATCACCATTGCGATCTGGTATTCCGATCACTATTGCGATCTGGTATTCCGATCAGTTTTTTCCGATCACTTTCCTATAGGACATTCCGATCACTTTCCGATAGGACATTCCGATCATATTCCGATAGACATTTTTTGTCTTATTCCGATCCAATATTCCGATAGCATTCCGATCAGTTACATTCCGATAGCATTCCGATCAGTTACATTACGATAGCATTCCGATCAGTTACATTCCGATAGCATTCCGATGGGAGTATAATGAATCTTGCGATGGATATTGTAAATGTTTAAAAGTGACTCTTATTCAAATATTGCGATGGCTATTCTAACTTTTTAGTCTTATTCAAATATTGTGGTGGTCAAATCAACATACCACTGACTCGACACACACAACTTCAACACCAACACTCGGACTCACTCGACACAAGAGACATGAATCGATCACAGCCTCGTCTCAACCAAAACCTTTCTCAACAGATTACACCAACTCTCTCGACTCGAAGAAAAACAAACAATCTCGACAAACCCACCAATACCCCCTCGAAAAAACACTTGACTCTAAACACAACTTGACTTGACTCTCGCAAGCAAATCCGAACACTTCTCTACTCTTTTACAAAACAGACTCGACTTGACTCAACACTCGACCAACTTCGACTCCAACACCACACCCACTCTCGACTCCAACACCACAACGACATATACTCGATTCTAACATAAACCTTGTCTCAAAACTGACTCAAACATAAAAAGACTCGAACACAGATTCACCCAACCTTTTTTCTCCACACACAAATCCACATCTACAACACCATCTAGACTCAAACCAAATCAGAAAATAAATCTCAGATTCATTCTAAATGTAATAGATCTTTTTAGATCCTAACTTTCTGAACGAAAATAATCACTGATCTGTGTTTTGGTTAAAACCATCAATTAATATACGAAAATTAGGAACGAATCATAACAACTTTGTTAGATTTGATCTTGTATTCGTTTTAATTACACACAATCGACATGCAATTATGAAAAACCTACCCGAGACCCTTTAATCAAGGATGTTGAAGATTAAATCATCTTGATTCTCGACTTCTTGGTCTTTTAGTTGTGAGTTTGTTTAGAGGATAATTGTTTAGAGGCTTTTACATCGGATAATTGTTTAGAGGATTTATGATTGATTAGTGATTTGTGATTCGAGAATTTATTTTTTTTGGTGTCTAGTTTAGTAGTATCGAAGGAAGAAAACAGGCGATGGAGAGGAAAGGATGGGGGGCGGAGTACTCTAGAATGGAGTAACAAGGTTGGATAATATGTTAGGTGACTGCGTTTTTTGTTGAGTCAAAGAAGGAGCGGACTAACATAAGAATTAGGTGTATTGTGTGAGAAATATTAGGGTTTGAGTACTTTTATATATCCCATGTGTCTAGTGGATCTGGTATTATCCTGATTGGGTTGTGCAATCTTAATTGGGCTCACATACCATCTGCTAGACGTGCCACATATTTCATTTGGTTATTTAGTTGCTAGACGGGCCACATATTTTTGTTGCTATTGGTTTGTGTTGGGCATAAACTGAAATTTGAAAATTCCAAAGTTAACATGGGCCGAAAGTTAGATTTATATTAAACTAATGATAAATCTTATCATTTTGTGGTTTATGCTTAATTTTTCATGACCGTATTGAGACAATTTAACGACACAAGGTGACGAGAAAAAGTCACACTTTACTGAACAAGGACTTAAAAAGTATTAGAATTCTTTCGTTGGTGTTGTCAAATCCGGCGAGTTTCAATTTCTTGGTTTCTTCACGAATTGAGAAATCCCGAAAACAACCACAACCACAATTATCTTTAATCAAAATTCAATGTATTCATTGAATTCGACAGTTCACGAGGGAGAACTACAACACATGCAACTCAAAGAGATCAAATTGCGTCAAAAAACATTGGAAATCTTTCACGAACTCAAGACACATCTTGCACTTCTCTATCCGAACAACATGACCGAACTTCTAGCCATAGTTCAAATGTTCTCTGGCAAAGTGGATAATTTCAAAGAGAAGACTTCCAATAATTCGGATGAATTACAGTTGTAATTTGAAAGGGATAATCTTCATGAGGTTAAAGCGAAGATATGTCTAGAAATCCTTCGCACACAGTTTACGGAATTCTTTGCCTCAACAATGGAACCTCCTTTTAATTATTCGACTCCAATCCTTCACCAAATTTTCAACTTGCATACGGGTTGCCAGACTGAAACCTTTAAAAGTGGTTTACTCAATCAAATCAATATACTTGAGAAGTTTATTGATGTAAGGTTAGTTAATTACAACAAGATACGGTTGAAAAAGGGTCAAATTTAAAGAATCAAGGAGTCGTCTAAACCATTGCATGCAACAATACCTCATGAACATGAGAGAGAGACATGCTTCAAGCTGTCGTCAAAAGATGATCAGATCTGCCCGGTGTAAGAAATGAGTGCCAATTTGGTCGTCACGGTAAGCAATGGCAAGGAATCAGGAGGAAAGCATGAACCGAGCAGCAAGTCACAAGCACCAACTGTTAGGTGCCAAGTTTCAACAATATACAACATGTTGACCATTCTAAACCTACTTATGCCAAACATGGTATGGAAAAGAGTGATAGCGATACCACTTTTGATTCATCCGATGTGGGTCATGATGGGGGAGAAAGTGTTCAAAATGCTTAACATCATGATAAGTGCCTTATTACTAGTTCTTTAAATAATTCTGATTTTAGGATTAAAGAGCTCGAAACGATCATAGCTCAATAATCAAAAAATCTTGAGGATTCCAAACTAGAATTTTCCAAGAAAACGAACAAATTTGAAACATATTTTGAAAAACATAAAAAGTCAAACGTTGTTCTTGAACGAAAATTGGATCAAAAATTTCTAGATTCTAAAGCTGATAAGGATAATCTTTTGAAACAACTTAAGTTGCTAGAATCTAAATTGGCATCCCAAGATAAATTGCTCAAAGAGAATGAGACTTTAAAGGCTCAAATTCAGGAAAAGGTTTTTGCTATAGCTGCGTTGAAAAATGAATTGAGGAAAACTAAAGGAACTAGTGTAGACACTAAGCTTGAAAAACCATCAATCTTGAGGAAACACCCTACAAATCAGTCCGTTAGACAACCGACTGCATTTAGATCCGAGAGACCACAATCCTCGAGAATGCGGTTTGCCTCCCAAGTTGATATGGTTCATATTTCTAGAACAGTCACTCCACCAACTAGGCCTAATGTGACTAAATCAGCTTTTGCTAGACCTAATCACATGATTGCCTCTAGTTTCCCTAGACATAGTCCAAAGAATACGTCTTGAACTAGTTCAAAAGACGTTAACCAACAAATTTGGTCTAAAGGAAGCTATTCAAAAGACATAAGTAAGAGATAGGAATTTCAAACCTAGTCATATGCCTTCTAAATTACCCAACACTGCTAACGATAGCATGTCATACACTAGTATCATCAATCAATCATCTAGGAATTCTAGATCTTACTCGGACATCAAATATGCTACTTGTAAAACATGTAGGAAATGTGTCTTTAAAGCCAGTCATGATTCTTGTGTCAAGAAATTACTTAATGAGGTGAACTCCCGTGCTAGACTTATATCCAGTGGTTAGCTAAAATTAAACCCATTGGTAAAGTTTGGCGACCCACGGGTAGAACTTTCACTGTTGTAGGAAACGAGTGCCCTTTAACTAGGATAGTCTCCGATTCTACTAAGACTACTAGGGAGGAAATTGAAAAGGATGATACATCACTTAAGCCCGAACTTAAGGTTTTCTATTAAAGGAAACGTTTGCCAGCTAAGACAAGTCAATCAAACTTTCTCGGACACGAGCTTACATTAAAACCATTCAAAGGTTTTAAGTTCGTGTATATGGTTCATTGTTAAATATCAGATGATGACCCGATCTTCAAATAAAGGAAAGTTTATCGCTGATGATAAACTTATCCTCACAACGAGAAATTAATTTTTCTCGGCATGAGCTTATATTAAAAACATTCGAAGTTTTTAAGCTCATGCACAACGGCCTGCAGTCACATGAAAGATTGTAACCCGCGCTTCAAAGAAACGAAAGTTTATCTCCGATGATAAACTTATCCTCATTAACGAGAAATTAAATTTTCTCGGACACGAGCTTACATTAAAACTATTCAAAAGTTTTAAGCTCGTGTAAATTTTAACACCCCCAAATTTCATTGCGCTGCGGAAATACACATTTGGGTGCTAAATACAAACATCGTTATACAAGAAACTTTGAACAATCTCAAAATGATACATTTGAAATATAAAAGGATATAATTTTAACCAATGTCTAAAACTTGGATCTCAAGTAAAACAATTTTTAAAAATATCAGAGTAACATTTAGGTCCCCCAAAGATTCCATTTCAATCAATAAACAATTTACTAAAGTACTTGACCGTACATTATTATTTTTATGAAAAAGGGGAAGAAATTCGTTTTAGACCAATCACCACAAAAGCAACCCGCAATCCTTCTCCAGCAAGCTCCGCAATTCATCAACTTCAATCAACTGAAATACATGCTTAAAATCATCAACACAACGGTTGAGCGAGTCTATAGGTTTTCCAAATTATCATTTCAACACAAGAGAAAAATCAATCATAATTATTTAATAGAATTGTCGTCACAGTCTATTGATCAGGCATGCTGGTATATAGCAATAGCTATTGAATTGTATTAAGCTCATGACACCGACCACTTAACTTAGTCACCCACGCCTAAAGCCGGCATGACTAGATGAATTCCAGTGCCCCTACTAGGGTATCAATTGCTAGTACTCATTCTCGTAAAATTATCCGTCCCAGAGGTTACTCAGCGTAAAGCTCTGGTCTCAGATAGGGTCGTCAGCCCAATAGTACTATTATTAGAATAAGCAGCTATTCCTAACTCACAACATCAAGTAAGAAGATATTTAACGGCTCATGAATTTAGGGACTTTTGCAATTTAGGTACTTATACAATTCAAATCAAACAAGGCAACAAAGGCAACATTCGAGTCCAACAATTACTCATGACTTGTGTTCATTTTACTTTCAAATAGCATGTATCCCCCTCGCGGGTTAAAATCATTTACAACATAAAAAAAAGCGAGTCTATAGACTCACCTTGAGTAATAGCAGTAGCAAGACGATCTTCGACGATAGTTGATGCCCGATAAACACAAAAACCGCAACCTATCAAATAAGACGCGTTCATCAATAATAAATTCGAATAAAATCCATACTTAATAACGTCAAACTCAAAATCATGAAATCACGACAAACCCGAAAGAAACAATACAGATGGTACTATTACTTCCTTCTATATGTTTACTCTATTAGTTAATTCTTTCGATAAAAATCTGTCGGTACACACCAAATGTACGAGCTCATTTTGTGACAATCCGTCAATTTATGATTGATATTTTATTCTCAAATATTATTTAAAAACATTATTTTAATGTTATATTATGAACTCACTTATTCTTGGGAGGAAATTTGGATTTACATCTTGAAGTAGCATCGACTACGTCTAAACCAGAGGATTCTACGTCACGTGCTTACGTTTACATACACCGTTTTGATGACAGTCCGACATTTCAGAAAATAAATTTGTCCGTGAATATTATTTTGAGATTTTAAATTTGTGTTGGTTCATAAACTCACAAATTTACTAGAAGAGATTAGGACTTACGATTTTAATTTAACGTCCTTTACGACTAAACCGGAAACCTTAGGATTACGTATTAACGTTTTCGAACTCCGTTTTTGATGAGACAATTTTTATTAGATTCGTTTTGTGCCGTTGATTCATAATTTATAAAAACATTTTTCGTAAAACGACCCGAGGGCACGCAAATCGAGGAAACTAGAATCGAGGAGTACCCGTAAATAAATGGGGATGAGACAAGTGGGACACTTGCCCCACCCCCACAAACCCACGGCTAAAACAAGGACACACACATTTGTGATGTGTCAAGCTTGCAACAAACAAGCTTACACTTGTTTACTTAGCTTCACATTGAAGCTACTTGACCCACTAACTTGTCAAAACCACTAGCTAAACCATATACTCCATTTCTCACATGCAAACAATCTACAAACTCTCTCCCACTCCCCATTTGTGCCGTCCCATTTACACCTTAAACCACCATCATTGATCAAAATTAACCATGAAATCTCATGTTATTTACACACATGATGGAGCCCTTTTGAAGCCCTATTGATTGGTGGTGATTATAACATCCAAGGAGGAATTTCTATGGAGTCTTGGGGCTAATTTTCCACAAGGAGTTCTTGAAGAATGGTGGTCTTGAAGATGATCTTGGTTTACCACAAGTTTCTCCATCAAAATCCATGTCTTGATCATAACCTACATCATCATGGTGGTATAAAGATTGTTCTCCTCATCCTCTTGTTATTTTGATAATGTAATCTTGTATTTTCTTTCCTATTTTATATGTATATGATGATTATATGATGATAAAAGTATTGTGTGGGGATTTGGTGTTGATAAATATGATTAAAAAGATTAAAAACTATAAGAAACAAGGCTAAAATCTTGCTTAAATGGTAGGCTGTATAAAAACAGTAACTAACCACATGTTAGACTGATAAAATGGCAAAGTGGAAGCAATATACAGTAATTATAAGATGCCATACACATGTGAGAGTTGGACATGCAATGGAATCATTATAATGAGTGAGATATGATCAAAAAAAGTTTAGAGTGCAAATCTGAGTATACTATTTTGGACGATTTTTAGAAAATACTTAGAGGCTGATTCAACAGTATCCATAGAAGAGTTAAATGGAGCACATATAATGTAGTGTATGCCATAAATATTTGAGCTTCTATATCCATATAGAACTCTAGATATGGCTGTTTTGGTAAACATGAAAGTAAAAATCAGATTTTTGGAAATTAAAGTATAATAGTATTATATAAGCACTCAAATAAAAATAGTATTAAATATGAATTAAAGCCCACTAACTTATATAATACATTTATATAAATATATATATAAGGATAAATAAATGGACATTTTATAAAAATGGTAGTTTGATAAGTTTTATAAGTTATAAAACTATAAACATGATTTTTACGACTTTTTCGGCTATTACCGTAAAATTAACGTTTTTGTTAAATAAAAACTTAGACAGTTGGACCCGTCTAATGTAAACTTTATAAACTCATATACTGATATATAAACATATATAACAAGTAAAAACCGATAAAACCCAAACTATAAAACATACGGACATTAACGGGCTAAGTTAACGTTATTGGACTAATAATACAACAAAATGGGCTAAAACACTTATAAACTTATCTATTGTGCTTAACCCATTTAGGCCCAACATGTAAAGGGTAAATACTGATAATACAAGTGTAAAATGGATTAATACAAGTTAATAAACTTATAATAGGCTTATTGGACCTAAAACACGTAAATAGGTAAAACTAGTAAACTAGTAAGAAGTTACCAATACATAAACACAAAAATGAGTGAATGAGAATATATAAACCCACTTGATCATCATATATATATAAAATCATCATATGTATACATAATTGATATTTTTATAAAGTCATTGGACATGAGTCTAAGACGAGTATTATTTGTCTAGGTTTCCGTGATTGAAGCACGTACCGTACGTCCGAATTGCCGATAACCCGCCTTCCCACATCAACGTGAGTTCATAGCCTCGCACTCTTTTAAATGTTTTTATGAAATGTTTTATAAAGCCGCGAGGGAGATAACATGTTAGTTTTGATAAAATAGGACACCATTTGTCCCAATTGTTTGTTTATTGATTTGGACCCGAATGATTGTATGACCCGATGAATGATTAAATGACCCGATAGATGAAATGAAATGGATTATTAAAGTTAGGTTATGTCACTAAAAGTCCCATTAGCATGAATTGTGAACTACCGGGATTTGGTAGACGCTTATGCATATAATAGTACTATTTGGGGACGATCACCCCAGTGCGCCTTGACGGTTGATCCCCGTCGTGCCACATTGATTGGTAAGCGAATTTATGTATGAGAAGATTTCCATAGCGTGACCTTTGTGATGACACGCTAATTTAGATGGGCAAATTGAGTTTCGGGCTAGCTACCCGTTGTTTGTTGTAGTAAGGCAACCATGTCATGCGGCTTATAATAATCCAATTAACGAAATACTGCTATACGCACCGAATTACAATATATTGCCTGACTAGCAATACGGGGTCATATTATTAATATTATGTTTGTGTTTTGGTTTTTCATAACCATATTCATATAACGGTTTTTATTTAATCTATACAACGTTGTAAAACGTTTTGTATGATGTTTTTACGACAATGGTTCGTATAATGATTTTTAAGGCAAATGCCTATATTATGATTTTGATAAGGATTTGTATAAAATGACTTTGGCTATTTTATGGCCTATTACGATGATTTGTACAAAATGATTTTCGCTAATAATTTTATACCGATGTTATATTAATGGTCTTATTAAACTCTTTGAATTCACTCGGCGTTATCGCTGACCCTTTTCTTTTAACATGTTTTATCTCAGGTACTTGAAGGTAATTCTCGGGAAGACAACAAGAATTCATGGCCCGCACTTAAATAATAATTTCCATTCAAATACTTTGTAAAACTTGTATGAAATACAATGACTTGGGACCTATGTAACTTTGATATTTATGAATGGAAATGCTTTACTATTAAACAACGCGATTTTTAAGCGTTGTTTATGATGTGAGTAATGTGCTATCCCGTAACACCAACGAGTCTTCCGCTGTATTGAATCGTATAAATTTGGGGGTGTTACAGTTTGGTACCAGAGCTCTCGTTATAGAGAACGAAAGATTTTTAAAACTAAGGTTTTGAATAAAACATTTCAAAATCTTTTAACTATAAACATTTTTCTAAAAATGTCTAAAAATCTTTTGACTATAACGGTGCCGAAGAATTCCCGAGTTACCGACAAGGCCAGACTGAGAAGTGTTATTTTAATATATATATATATATAACTTGGATTATATATATATGTGATGTAATTTGATTACATTTGATGATTATTTTTGTTATTATACGAGGTATTTATACGACGTAGATTGTCACAAGGAACCCTAAAATCCCCTAGTAAATCAATCGAAGCTATTCCCGTAGGAATTCTAGCTATTCTAGATCTAAACCAAGTTGTGGATATTTATGATCCCAACAAAATGGTTGATATTCGTAGAAATGTAGATATTAGTTGATTGTGAAATTGAAGAAGAATTGGCGAGATTAAAACTGATACCGATGTCATGACGATCTTTCCTTATAGAGTGGAGTTTGACAAAACGTTACCACGTAGCAAGATGTCATCTGATTCGTTGTCACCCAATTCTTAAACTTGAAATCGAAAGGGTGAATGTTGCACTTGAGGCTGTCATTGGAACCATTACCCAAAAGCCTCATACCACTAGTACCTTTCCGAGAAGTCTAATTGAGTATATGAGTTATTTCATATTAGTGACTCATTTGATAACTATTGTTGTAAGAGCTATAGTATTGGAAATTAAGTGTTGTTGATATCAAGATTTTATTACTCTTTTAAGGTTTATGAATAAGGTTGAAAGTATTGGAGAATGAAGTGGGATATCGAATTGAGTATAAGTTGGTTGAAACTTGAATAAAGTAAAATATAACTCGTATGGAATATGAGATTGTTAAGAGGAAGTCGTTAAGTTCTGTGATTGAATTATAAGGTTTTAATTGATTGTTGGTTCGTGTTAAGGGTTGTTCCTAGGCCATTGTCCACTAATGAGGATGCCCAGTGTCCAAGAAATAAATTGAAGAAATCTTCTTCTAAATTGGGACCGATGGATCTTCCTGGACCAGGTGGGACACCTAATAACTCTTGTAGATTAGTATTCATTGTGGTATCTTTTAAAAATTCCTAACTTAACTGAGACATCAGTTGGTAGGATGAGTTCTTGGAATTGTATGACATAGTGACACGTAATGTGTTGCGGTACAATTTTGACTTGTTTGTGAATAATGAAAAGACTACCTTTGATTGCTAAATTCTACATGTATCGATGTTATCTATCCTTTATTGCTTCATCCTAATTTTCGCATTAGTGATGCAACCATTGAACAAGTACTCATCTCGAATTGAGTTACGTTGTGGATTATTCTTTTTGAGTGCCATCGAGGTCATGCACCTCGTGATTAATTGGCTAAGCTCATTTCCTACTATATTGTGGTTAGTTCTTGGTAAACAACTTTTCATCACTCTTTTGCAGATCACTCATTGTTTTTATAAGATAAAACAGTATCCTTTGAGAAATTGAATTTTCATCACTATATGGATTATTTAAAGTGAGACTTATAAATAATCCTTATTGAAATAAAGTTGATTATGAAATACCTTGGAAAACTTATTTGTTTTCATAACAAAGAAAATCTTTGTAAAGTTATTTTTGATTCTTATTTAAGAATTAAGCATGCAAATGTTTTTATTATAAACATGATCATAAAATTTTGACGAACTGAGTATTGCATCGTTAATCTTGAAATTGTATATAGTTGCGCGCCTACATACAATTTGGAATGGACCATGCAAGGCTGATTAGTAGTCACCATAAAACTGATTAACAAACACTACATTTTCTTTAAAGGTTGGGAAAGATTAAAATTTATGAGATTTGCAAGAAGTGGAAAATAAGGACATAGTGTTAGGGACACCTACATATGTGCTTGTAGCATCTATTATTCTGAGTCGAATTTACTCATCTGTGGAAATTGTCTTATTTGACAATTGACAATTCTTTCTTGTCCAGTTCTCCCGTAGTGAGATTCTTAGGAAAAGTATCTAATTACCGAGTGTTTATACCCGACTGGATGTATCGACGTTCCTATCATTTCTTTTGAATTTATTTCATTTGATTGACCTGGGTAACGATCCGAGGAGCTTTCGAATGCGTACACAAATTATGAAAACATGGGATATATTCATATTCATTAAATGTTTTCGTCTGTATCTGATTTGAAATTCTCTCGCGTAGATTATGTGTTGACCTTACTCTTTTAAGGTTAGTTATGTATCCAGATATCCTTGAATTTGTGAAGGATTATGAGTTATTATTAGTCTTTTGAGAAGTTCACATCTTATCGACGGTAATGAAACTAGAAAGTTGATAGTGCCAGTAGAATGGATTGATTGATTATGACATGACGACATTGTCTTAATTGATGGGAACTCGAGTAGAATTCCCCTAAATGATAAGATGTTGATTATCAAAAGTGATCTAAATAAATCTTGATGGATGTCCATATCCTGCATTTAGACTTGAAATTTTACCGTGAACGGCTGTGAATTAGTCATAGATATTATAATCTAGAAAGAACCTAATATGAAAATATTTAAAGATGTTTCCGTTATCTGAAACATTAGGAGGTATTTACTGATGAATTACCTAGACTTTCGCCATTAAGGCAAGTTCAATTTAGTATTGATCATATTCTCGGCACTGCACCTGTGGCGTGTGCACTGTACGTCAGCACCATCTGAATTAAAGGAATTACCGTACAACTGAAAGAGTTGTCGGAGAAAGATTTTATTCTACCAAGCTCGTCATCATGAAGAGCTATGGTGTTATCATTCCATATATTTATAGATTACTGTGAACTGAGTAAATTGACAATCGAAAACGATTTCCATAACTCGTAATGGAAGATTTGTTCGATCATTTACAAGGTTTTAGCGTATGTTTTAAAGATTTGATTCACGGCATGGTTCTCATCAACTTCGCATCTGCGAAAAAGATTATCTATTCCAATCACTACATCCAGAACTTGTAATGAACATTATGAGTTTCACGTGATGTCGTTTGGATTGACTAATACACACGTAGCATTCATAAATTTGGTGAATCATGTGTGAAGGCTCTAATTTGATAAATTCATGCTCGTGATCATTAAGGACCATTTGTTTGTTTATAAGAATAAGAATGAGTTAATAATTATTTATAGGTTTCCCCGAATTGGCCGAACTATAAAAACACGTACCTTGAATAATTAACATGTGATTAAAGACTTAATCCTTTATATTATTTGATCGTGTAATTAAAAGATAACAGAATCTATTTTCAAAGATTAGAGCCATTAAGACTTTGGGTTTCACCAAAAAGAAAATGAAAATATGTTTTGACAAATGTTTTAACAAAGGATTTTTAAGGGATTATTCCCTTATACACAAATCATTTAACTAAACTCCTGTTTAGGGGTAAATGTTTGTGTATACCTCAAGACAACCTAAGAGGGATTGAGGAAACCTTTTAAATCATGACTTGAAATTTGAAACGATAATTTTTGCTTTTCAACTAAGAAAACTTTGACCAAAGTATAAACAAAGGTTTTTCGAACATTTACGGATTTTATTAAATATTTTCGATAAATCAACAAAAATCTTGTTAATTAAATTCAAAATTTATTTTTTGAACATTTTATATAATTGGTCGAACTAAGAAATTTAAAATTTTTACGTTTACGTTTCATAAGAATTAACTAATTATTATTTAATTACTTGTAGTAATTATCGACGCTTTAAACGTCGGATTGAGCAAACGGATAAAAATAATAGTTGAGATAGAACTAAGACTTAGAAAATGTGAAGAAAACAATTTTCGAATAAATACGGTCATGATAATTATTCCATCTAGGAAAGTGAACGTAATACTGACACATTATGTATAAAAGATAAAGAACCAATTAGGACACGTTCCTTAATAATGAAGGTGCAAAAATAAGTTGCCGAACAATATAAAAATAGTTGATACTTATAAAAAGGATAATATAGATAATAATAAAAAAAAGGGGGTTCGCGGCTAATGTGAACCATTAGAACTGAGAAGCCAATGGCGTTAAATGTTTTAAAAGGACGTTTATGGTTGCCTAAATATGAAGGATTGTGAGATGTAGTTATATTGAAAATCTTGTAAGTATAAGTATTCTATTCCTGTCATTTCTGATTTAAAGTATCTTTATCTGAAGAAGATGTACTAATGAAAAATTATGAAGGCAGACATTGCCTCATACATTAGTAAACGTCTAGCTATCGCAAAGGTCATCATCTGAATTTGATTCGATTTGGATCATCGTCGACAGACTGACCAAATCTGCTAATATTATTCTCGTTAAAGATAGATTCTTGATGAAGAAATTGACTCTTTTGTATTTAAATGAGTTGTGTAAACATGGTCTACCTGTATCGATCATCTCTATCAAGATCCTCACTTCGCATCGAATTTCTAGAGGTTTGCTCAGAAGTCATTGGGAACGAATCTTGATGAGAGTACTGTGTACCACCCCAATCGAAGGGACGAGGTAAAGTAACGATACAAATTACTATAAGTGCTGTGTTATGTTTGAATGATTGACCTTTGGTAATGAACCGTATAATCATTTTCCTTTGGAGAGATTATCATTGCTAATTGTCGTATTAGGATCGAGATTGAATCTCGTTAGTATCTATATTAGAGTATCTGTAAGTAAGGAGTTGAGATGAAGACACCCGACATACACCCATTGTGAGTTGGACATGTCTTTTAGGTTTAAGGTTTTCTATGATGGCGAACCTAACCTTACAAAATACTCGGCCCACGAGACCTGAAATGATTATTGAAATTAGGATCTTATTATTGACTGTCGGTAGTGGGCAGGAGGTTATGTGGATATGAAATGTAGATCTTGAAGTGCCAGATGGGTAGCGAAGTTATGCCAAAAATTTTAACCATGGAATAAAAATGAATAGATGATCTGAAAGATCATGGGATATAAGTCCCCGTTGTATGGGATCATTGAGATGATGTAAAAGATTGGTTTGAAAGGCATATAAGCTGGATCTACCCTAGGACTTTAAGAGCTGTGTGAATTATATATCGAACTTGATAAAATGTCTATCAAGTGAAAATCTGACTATTCCTTAATGAAGTTTAGATCGGCGAAAAGTTGCATTCATCAAAAACCCATGAACATCATGGATAGAGAAAGTAAGTCAACATTAAGCCTGATCTTATTCCCGTAGTTATGTTTGATGAAACTCGCGTATTGTAATGAATTACACTTGTGAGAAAAGACCGAATGTGGAGGAAATACCCACATGGCTTTAACTCTATAAGAAGCGAGTAGTAAGATGATCTTTGAGGACAAAGATCCTGTTTAGGGGTAAATGCTGTGAGAATCCGTCAATTTATGATTGATATTTTATTCTCAAATATTATTTAAAAACATTATTTTAATGTTATATTATGAACTCACTTATTTTTGGGAGGAAATTTGGATTTACATCTTGAAGTAGCATCGACTACGTCTAAACCGGAGGATTCTACGTTACGTGCTTACGTTTACATACACCGTTTTGATGACAGTCCGACATTTCAGGAAATAAATTTGTCCGTGAATATTATTTTGAGATTGTAAATTTGTGTTGGTTCATAAACTCACAAATTTACGAGAAGAGATTAGAACTTACGATTTTAATTTAACGTCCTTTACGACTAAACCGGAAACCTTAGGATTACGTTTTTACGTTTTGGAACTCCGTTTTTGATGAGACAATTTTTATTAGATTCGTTTTGTGCCGTTGATTCATAATTTATAAAAATGTTTATCGTAAAATGACCCGAGGGCACGCAAATCGAGGAAACTAGAATCGAGGAGTACCCGTAAATAAATAGGGATGAGACAAGTGGGACACTTGCCCCACCCCCACACAACCACGGCTAAAACAAGGACAGACACATTTGTGATGTGTCAAGCTTGCAACAAACAAGCTTACACTTGTTTACTTAGCTTCACATTGAAGCTACTTGTCCCACTAACTTGTCAAAACCACTAGCTAAACCATATACTCCATTTCTCACATGCAAACTGTAAAACCCAAAAATTTGGTTGGTGTTTCATTTTATTATTCTGAAGATAACCTAAGTTTAAAGAATAAGCATTTGAAATTAAGACTATATGATATAATTATGTGTGTATTATTAATTTTTAATATAAAATATTTTATTTTTTTTAAAATGGTTTAAAGTAAGTTAACATATTTTACGTTCATGTGGCTTGACTGAATAAGTAACAAGCGCAATTAAATATTGGTTGATAACTAAATGTCTCCATAATAGCTTGATTACCCAAAGTATTCACTCTATAGTCAATAGACAATAATGCTTTCAACAATTAATAAAATGCAAAGGAAAGCTATTTTGACTTCACATAACAGACTTGCTAAAACTTTCATTCTTCATATCCAAATATTAGCCAAGATGGTTACAGTGTTAATAAATAGAGCAAGTCAACGATAATGAACTAGCCACACATTCTTTTCTCCTTATTATTCGGCCCTATAATTGATTATATATTCAATGCTGATTTGGTCATTATCGAGAAAATAAAACTAAGGATTATTAAAAAGAGACTTTTGAATGCCATTTAAGATCAAAGACGAGAGGAAGCAAACCATGACATGTCTCATGCATTTCATCCTTGGCCGAATATTTTTTTTAGTCGTGTTTCATGATTGAACGGAGTTCTCGCCTATGATACGTCGGTGCTACGGTTTCATCTATTATGATTGGAGTCACATTCTTTTGGTAGGCCCAAGTTTGTGTTTTGGGTTTACGGCTTATATAACGAGTTCAGTTCCCGTAATGATTCATATTTGGGTTCTGTTCGAGTGCGTGAGGGATCAAGACTTTGGCTCGATAGTTTGCGGTTTTAGCTTTGTGATCGTTACGCTTGGTTGATCGTCTATGGTTGGTTTTGGGTTCGTTTGTTCGTTGTTGGATCTCGATGCTCGGACAAGTGTCCGTACTTGTCTACCTTCGTGTTTCCGTTCCGACTATGCTTGTCTAGCTCAAAGGTATTTTTTAAATGTATAAATCATGACCTGTAACTCACATTTCGAAAAAAAAATAATCAAAATGCGTTGAAACTGAGAAACGGATGTTCGAGTTGTGTAGCCATGCATGCAATTCGAAATAAATAAACGTGTTTACTATTTGGTGGAACTAGATGTAGTTATCAAATAAAGTGACAATATGATAAAGCATCTAATGGTTATGTAATATCCAATACAGAATGAAGCTAATGACTAAACTTTGAGTAAGTTAAAGATTAAAATTAAAACTTCTTAATGCAATGCAAGTTATATTGATTCGTAGTATCTCGGTAATTAATGTAGATCTTTTGATGGAAAATATTTTGGAATTTGGTTAAGCGTCGGGTTTCGCTGATCAAGGTACGGATATTTCTGTCTCTCTACTATTATTTTCTTTTTCGTTCTGATTGATCGTACGGATTTCCGTCCTTTCAGTAAGGACTTCCTTTCTATGCATGATTAGGATTCCCCGTCTTCAGCCAAATGTTTTTCCCCAGTATATGTTTAAGTTTATCAGTAATCATGTTAATAACTAAATAAATTGCCTGAGCATTATATACAAGCACGACCAGTTTATGTGCTAGTTACGGAGGTACCGAAACCACGGCACTAGAGGCACCGGTGTCGTGACTCACATGCAGGAGAGTGATATCCTGCATCGTTCCACTCAGCTCAGCTTGGCCATTTTATCAGTATTATTAGTGGGGCGTATGGATGCATCCTAGGCTTATATGTGTTACAAGTTATCAGGGTGAATGTGGTGTGTGCTTTACATCCTTCACATTGGAGCTGATCCCTCCACCCAGCACAGTTATTTAGAGGTCACCCCTCTATAGCATGATGAGGTCACCCCTCCAGTTATTCATGCACGGTTGTTACAGCACGTGACCTATATAAGCTCTGGCAAATAAAATACAGTAAATGCATGTTTTCAGAATTAATAGTTATATTTCAGTATCAATACATATGAACCAGGTTTCTCAGATTTTATGCAGAGTTCTACCACATGTTACATATCAGTCTTACAGCTTCAGTATTCTATCGCCTGTTTCATTCAGTATATTCTTATCATGATTTATATCCGTTCACTGAGCGTTATGCTCAGCCGTACTTCCTTTCATGTTCTAACGGCAGGTACACCAGGACGCTCTTAGGATTCTGAGAGCATGTGCATTTGGATGGAAGCTATCGAGACTTCTTACTTTATGCATTTCTTACATTTTTCTGCTTTTTGGACATTGTTTAGTCCTTTCCTTCAGTATTTTACTTTTCATGTTTTGGGCTTATGTTTGGATTACTGATGTTTGATTCCGGTATTCCTTTATGGTCAGTTAATGTTTTAGGACATTTACCTTATGCTTTGATAACACGCCGTAAATACACGTAACGGTCCACTTATCCAAGTGGGGTGTTACAATTATGGTATCAGAGCGCAAGGTTCGACCTGTAGGCTCTAAAACTTGACCTGTGACTTGTGGGTAGTCACCAGGAACTTCCTAGATTTTGGCGTCGTTATCTTCATGTTTCTCATGCATTAATCAGTCAGTTTTCTTCAGTTATTAGTCGGTTTCTTAAAGTTTTTGACTAAGTAAAAGGTTGGTACAGGACCGGCCATATTTAGTCGCATGTGCCTTTCTGCGAATTTTGTTTTGGTGAACCGACCCATAGTCGTTCACCCTTACCGTTCAGATTTTGTATTGGTAAACCGACCATAGGGTTTATCCTTGCTCATGACAGATTCATGTTTTCAGTCAAATATTACTTGGTGAACCAGCCATAAACGTTCACCATTTCTCAAGTCAAATTTCATGCTTTTCAGTCAAATTATGTCTTGTGAACCGATCCACAGTTGTTCACCTTTGTCATATCAGGACATTTCATAAATTTTGACAAGTATGGATGGAACTACAACCATTCATATTTAGTCCGAGATTATAAATTTCTATACATGACAGTTCTCAGAAAATTTTGACCAGTATGGATCGAACCAGAATAGCCCATACATAGTCTCATGTTTTCTTCTTGGAATTTTGTAGATTGAACCATGGCCGTCCACATCGGTTGATATTACACCTCAGTTGATTTGACTTTTTATGTTCCTTGTAACAGTCAAATTTTCATACCCTCACGTTGATGTCATCTACATGATGATTCAGTTTCATGTCTCCTAACGAGGATTATGTTTTCAACAAAGTAATGATGTTTTCATGTTAAGATACACAAGAACTTCAGTAAAACCTGTTTTCATGATAAATCATGATTGACCTTCATTAATCATGCTTCATGTTGACCGCTGTTGGGGCTTCGATTATATCATACTTTTCAGCCTCGAAACAACCAGCAGTAAGTCGACGCAGGAATTGTCAGCCTATCATGTTATTTATTTCAGATCTGTTTACTACCGTTTAAATCAATTTATTTCCTTGATCATGTCAGACAAGCGACTCCAATATCGATCATCCCATAAAATTTCCACCAGTGCCATGTACAGTATTCCATATGTACCCCATGTACAGTGTCTCAGTTATACTCCATGTACAATATTTCACGTGTACTCCAGGTACAGCGTCTCAGATATGCTCCATGTGCAGTATTCATTTTGTACTTCATGTACAGTAGTCCAGGTGTACTCCAGGTACCCTACTCCATAGATATTGCTAATCGATCCTTAATCATCTCAGGCGTTTCCACTCGTCGATATTCTACCAGGTGCTGATGCTGCTCGTGAGTTGAAGATTTTGCTAGATGCTGATGCCGCTAACACTTTGAAGACCTCACAAATGCTTAGGCTGTTGATACTTTGGAGATCTCTCAAGATGCTGATGATGGTTATACTATGAAGACTCTGTAGAACAAGGACGAAAACTATAAATTTGAATTTTGACAAGAATAAATTTCAACCATCAGACACTACCATCCTATTCCATGTTTTACTTTCCCAGTTAGATGTCACACTTCACTCAGCTAATTTTTCTGTCAGAAGAGTGGGAACCGGTAACCAGCCGGCCACTCAGCATAAATAAGTACATGAATCACGGTCATGATAACGACCGTCAGGAAACTGACAGACAAAGTAGTAGTGACAACCACCGTGCTTATAACTAATCAGTCAGTACCATCGGAACTCCGGAACAGACGTGAACAGAAATACAAGAGGTCAGTAGTCTAACCGGTCCACCAATCCTAGAAATTACAACAAAAAAAAAATGTCAGTTTTGTCAAGATTCATCCACTAAAATACATGTCCAGACAACAGTCAAGACGCATGTCTCAAGTATCATTTCGGAAGACACTGGTCAGGGTACACGTCATACGAATATCTTCTCAGGACACGAGTCAAGATTCGTAATATCAGTATTGTCTTCTAAACCAGGTCCTCAATAATTCAGGGTACCCTCCAAAAGGGTATACTCGTTCTATTATGCCACGCATGAACCAGATCATTGAAATTTTAGCCACCACCACTAGAGTATGATTCAGGTTAAACATGCAGTATTCACTTTGTGAGGTTACAGACGAACACATTCAGTGAAAAGTCGCCATGTTTACTTCATGTGTTCCTATGTCAACTTTATCTTAAATCAGGTAGTCAACTGCCTCTCAGCCAGAAAGGACTCAACAGTATCACCATATTTATCAAAATTGTACTTTCAGTTAACGACGAGATCCATCTTACCGACCCTGAACATATTCATTTTACTCCTGCCAGAAAAATCAGTACAAATTGTTTCAGCTTTACAAGCATTTGAATTATTATCTTTTAGCTACAAGACCTCTAGTCACCATTCATGATACGAATTCTGAAAGTCCTTAAATTCATGATCAACAGATTATTCCAAAGTTTCCAGGTGTAATTTCAGGAGTTTTCAAGAAATTCCTTCCTAACCACGAGACAGAAATTTAACATCGAGCTAGTCTCAAGAATAGAACCTGTTTTCAGAACTCTTGATCACAGGGCTTCAGCTAAGTTAAAAGAGTTGCAGCAATTGCTGCAAGAACTACCGGAACGAGGCTTTATTCGCCCTAACGCACCACCAGGAGGGGTATCAATTCTGCCTATCAGAAAGAAGGCCGGTACCATGAGATCACGTATCGATCACCGAAAATTTGACAAGATCACCATTCATAAACGATATTCATTCCACGAATATAAGGCTTACCTGATCTGCTACGATGTCTCAAATATTTTCCAAAATAATTCACGATCATGCCACCAGCAGTGGTGAGAAAAAGAACATGATGTATTCCAAACTGCTGTTGCACACGTTATAGTCTCACAAAATTTTTTTTATTTATACTTCTGAGCTCCTTAATGCTCCAGCTATAGTATGAAATTTATGAATAAATTTTTATGATTTCCCAGACAAAATCGTCAGTATATTCATTGATCACTTTCTGATCTACTAAATCCTAAGGAAGAACGCGAGATCATCTTCTCATGGATATACAGATTCCCAGATAGGAGAAAATTATATGTGCAATTTTCCTAACGTATATCCCAGATGAACGAGGTGGCATTTCTGAGCCACCCTATTTTAGCAGAAAGCAATTTCAGACAACCCTGCGAAGGTGAAGGCCATCACCTGATGGTCCCGACCGACGCCTGTGAACGGAGTACAAAATTTTCTAGAACTCAATTGACTGCTACCGCAGAAACTACAGACAGTTCTCACAAAATAAAAAATAAAAAAATTTCCATGACTATTCAACCAGATTTCCACCAGAATGTCCCATAATCCGAGGTAGAATCTTGACAGAAGTAGTGGTATTATGATTTTGCTATGGGTTCAGATTAAAGTTCTCGGAATCCTCTCGAATTGATCAAGGTCTTAAGTGGAATGATTGTTCTTGGTTACTAGACAAAAGGGTTTTGGTTTTCTGGTCTAATAAGAAGTGAAAATGAAAGATTAAATTAAAGACAATTACTTAAATTATGATTAACAAAGACTTGTATTGAACCTTAAAATTAAAATCAAGATTAAAAATTAAAGTTGAAATTTAAGCAAACAGATATAAAGAAACAGTAAGTAGACAAACAGTAATCTAAAGGAAAAACATGATTCGGAACTTTTAAACCTTGATTCGGAACTTGCTCATGCGGAACTTACTGATTCGGAAGTAACTATTCATTCATTCGGAACATGCTCATCCGGAACTTATCCGGAACTTTCTGGCTGATTCGGAACCTTCCGAATGAAGGTGCTTGGTTCGGAAGTCTGAGCTTGATCCGGAACTTCTGCTTCGTTCGGAAGTCACTGATTCGGAAGTCACTGGTTCGGAAGTTTGAAACTTCCGAATGAAGGAGTTTGGGTCGGAACTTTCGGTTTGATTCGGAAATAACTGACTCGGAACTTTAATGCTTGGTTCGGAAGTTTCCGAATGAAAGCTTCATTCGGAACTTTTTGTTTGATTCGGAAGTTTTGAATACCAGTTACAGTAGCAGGTAACGAAGAACACGGAACAAAGATTTTAATCAAAAATCAAACCAAATACTTAAAAAGATTTTACCAAATTAAACACAAATCATTTAGATACCATAAGCAACGAATCCCACTAATAAAAACACAAATCCCATCAACTTTTGAAGATCAAATCAAGAAAAATAAAAACTTAAGAACTTGAAGATAAAAATGGAGATGAACAAGATGAAATGAAAGATTAAACAAGAACTTGAATTGATTGATTAATGTTTTGACAAGATAAAACAAAGATTAAAATTACAAGCTTAAAGAATGAAAGATAAAAAATCACCAATCACCCTAGTGGTGATGGTAAAAGCTACGAACCCAGGAAGAAAGAAAAGTGGGGAGGAAGAAAGAAAAAACTAGTCTAAAATGTGTGAGGGGAAGGCTATTTATAGCCTTGTCCTTTGGTTGGTGAGTGGGCTTTCTCCCGTTCTTCTTGTCTTTTCGTCTTTTCAGAAAAGTTTCCGTTTTCGATTCTGATTCGGGATTTGTCGTCGATTAAATTCAACTCGTCTTTTAATTTCTTCGTTTAATAGACTTGAGTTTCTTCGACTTATATAAATCTTCCATCTTTGGTCCTTTTCCTCGATAAATCTTCGAATAGGCCCAGTGACTTCAAATCTTTTGCATCTCTTGGACAATAGACTTTATCTTGAGTCTTTTTCTTCAGTAAAACCCGTGCAATCCCATGTTTTCTTCAATATTCATCCGGTTGGCTCTGAAAACACAATAAACACAAAAACTACGCATAATTCCAAACAAATAATATTAAATACGTGTTTTGGTCTCGTTTTAGCCCGAATTAAGTGGTAAAAGGATGGGTGTTTACACACCTATCAAATCCCCTACACTTAACCATTGCCATGCCCTCATGCAATGCTTAGTGATAAAGCAAGCTTACACTTTTCTCATAATTAATCAACCTTGGCCTTATTTAAAATCTACTAAACAAAAATTAAAGAAATAAAACTTTCAAAGATAACAAAGGGATAGAAAACCATTTTCTCTTGAAAATAGCTACATGGAAATAACTTGCAAAGAAATCGATGACTTATATTAGGGCTTTGGTGCTGCGAAGATTCATCACCCTCAAGTTTCACGTTCCCCAAACTAAGCTTAAAAAAAACGAGATCATTGTTATTATAAGTTAGCAATTCAAACACTTACACACATGGCTTAATTAAATGCTTAAACTCCCTTATTTCTAGGTGTATCTCTTATATTTTATTTTTGTCTTAGAATGATCATGAAGATGCATTTGTGGACTTATTTCGATAGTTTATTAAGGCTGAAAGCAAAGTAGGACGATTTGATCAATAGTTAGCTAAAGGACAAAATCTCTTAAAACTGCTTCTCGGGATATCAAAAAGTTCATATCTTGGCATAACTTGGTTCACGATTTGAGACCTTTCTCGGGCCGATATTTGGCATGTACTTCATACTTCATATCGTAGTCGACGACAATATATGATATAATTATGTGTGTATTATTAATTTTTAATATAAATTTTTTTTTTAAATGGTTTAAAGTAAGTTAACATATTTTACGTTCATGTGGCTTGACTGAATAACCAACAAGCGCAATTAAATATTGATTGATAACTAAACGTCTCCATAATAGCTTGATTACCCAAAGTATTCACTCTATAGTCAATAGACAATAATGCTTTCAACAATTAATAAAATGCAAAGGAAAGCTATTTTGACTTCACATTACAGACTTGCTAAAACTTTCATTCTTCATATCCAAATATTAGCCAAGATGGTTACAGTGTTAATAAATAGAGCAAGTCAACGATAATGAACTAGCCACACATTCTTTTCTCCTTATTATTCGGCCCTATAATTGATTATATATTCAATGCTGATTTGGTCATTATCGAGAAAATAAAACTAAGGATTATTAAAAAGAGACTTTTGAATGCCATTTAAGATCAAAGACGAGAGGAAGCAAACCATGACATGTCTCATGCATTTCATCCTTGGCCGAATATTTTTTTAGTCGTGTTTCATGATTGAACGGAGTTCTCGCGTATGATACGTCAGTGCTACGGTTTCATCTATTATGATTGGAGTCACATTCTTTTGGTAGGCCCAAGTTTGTGTTTTGGGTTTACGGCTTATATAACGAGTTCAGTTCCCGTAATGATTCATATTTGGGTTCTGTTCGAGTGCGTGAGGGATCAAGACTTTGGCTCGATAGTTTGCGGTTTTAGCTTTGTGATCGTTACGCTTGGTTGATCGTGTATGGTTGGTTTTGGGTTCGTTTGTTCGTTGTTGGATCTTGATGCTCGGACAAGTGTCCGTACTTGTCTACCTTCGTGTTTCCCTTCCGACTATGCTTGTCTAGCTCAAAGGTATTTTTTAAATGTATAAATCATGACCTGTAACTCACATTTCGAAAACAAAATAATCAAAATGCGTTGAAACTGAGAAACGGATGTTCGAGTTGTGTAGCCATGCATGCAATTCGAAATAAGTAAACGTGTTTACTATTTGGTGGAACTAGATGTAGTTATTAAATAAAGTGACAATATGATAAAGCATCTAATGGTTATGTAATATCCAATACAAAATGAAGCTAATGACTAAACTTTGAGTAAGTTAAAGATTAAAATTAAAACTTCTTAATGCAATGCAAGTTATATTGATTCGTAGTATCTCGGTAATTAATGTAGATCTTTTGATGGAAAATATTTTGGAATTTTGTTAAGCGTCAGGTTTCGCTGATCAAGGTACGGATATTTCTGTCTCTCTACTATTATTGTCTTTTTCGTTCTGATTGATCGTACGGATTTCCGTCCTTTCAGTAAGGACTTCCTTTCTATGCATGATTAGGATTCCCCGTCTTCAGCCAAATGTTTTTCCCCAGTATATGTTTAAGTTTATCAGTAATTATGTTAATAACTAAATAAATTGCCTGAGCATTATATACAAGCACGACCAGTTTATGTACTAGTTACAGAGGTACCATAACCACGGCACTAGAGGCACCGGTGTCATGACTCACATGCAGGAGAGTGATATCCTGCATCGTTCCACTCAGCTCAGCTTGGCCATTTTATTAGTATTATTAGTGGGGCGTATGGATGCATCCTAGGCTTATATGTGTTACAAGTTATCAGGGTGAATGTGGTGTGTGCTTTACATCCTTCACATTGGAGCTGATCCCTCCACCAAGCACAGTTATTTAGAGGTCACCCCTCTATAGCATGATGAGGTCACCCCTCCAGTTATTCATGCACGGTTGTTACAGCACGTGACCTATATAAGCTCTGGCAAATAAAATACAGTAAATGCATGTTTTCAGAATTAATAGTTATATTTCAGTATCGATATATATGAACCAGGTTTCTCAGATTTTATGCAGAGTTCTACCACATGTTACATATCAGTCTTACAGCTTCAGTATTCTATCGCCTGTTTCATTCAGTATATTCTTATCATGCTTTATATCCGTTCACTGAGCGTTATGCTCAGCCGTACTTCCTTTCATGTTCTAACGGCAGGTACACCAGGACGCTCTTAGGATTCTGAGAGCATGTGCATTTGGATGGAAGCTAGCGAGACTTCTTACTTTATGCATTTCTTACATTTTTCTTCTTTTTGGACATTGTTTAGTCCTTTCCTTCAGTATTTTACTTTTCATGTTTTGGGCTTATGTTTGGATTACCGATGTTTGATTCCGGTATTCCTTTATGGTCAGTTAATGTTTTAGGACATTTACCTTATGCTTTGATAACACGCCATAAATACACGTAACGGTCCACTTATCCAAGTGGGGTGTTACACAAACAATCTACAAACTCTCTCCCACTCCCTATTTGTGCCGTCCCATTTACACCTTAAACCACCATCATTGATCAAAATTAACCATGAAATCTCATGTTATTTACACACATGATGGAGCCCTTTTGAAGCCCTATTGATTGGTGGTGATTATAACATCCAAGAAGGAGTTTCTATGGAGTATTAGGGCTTATTTTCCACAAGTAGTTCTTGAATAATGGTGGTCTTGAAGATGATCTTGGTTTACCACAAGTTTCTCCATCAAAATCCATGTCTTGATCATAACCTACATCATCATGGTGGTATAAAGATTGTTCTCCTCATCCTCTTGTTATTTTGATTATGTAATCTTGTATTTTCTTTCCTATTGTATATGTATATGATGATTATATGATGATAAAAGTATCGTGTGGGGATTTGGTGTTGATAAATATGATTAAAAAGATGAAAAACTATAAGAAACAAGGCTAAAATCTTGCTTAAATGGTAGGCTGTATAAAAATAGTAACTAACCACATGTTAGACTGATAAAATGGCAAAGTGGAAACAATATACAGCAAGTATAAGATGTCATACACATGTGAGAGTTGGCCATGCAATGGAATCATTATAATGAGTGAGATATGATCAAAACAAGTTTAGAGTACAAATCTGAGTATACTGTTTTGGACGATTTTTAGAAAATACTTAGAAGCTGATTCAACAGTAGCTATAGAAGAGTTAAATGGAGCACATATCATGTAGTTTATTACATAAAAATTTTAGCTTCTATCTCCATATAGAACTCTAGATATGGCTGTTTTGGTAAACATGAAAGTAAAAATCAGATTTTGGGAAATTAAAGTATAATAGTATTATATAAGCACCCAAATAAAAATAGTATAAAATATGAATTAAAACCCACTAACTTAAATAATACATTTATAAAAATATGTATAAGGATAAATAAATGGACATTTTATAAAAATGGTAGTTTGATAAGTTTTATAAGTTATAAAACTATAAACATGATTTTTACGACTTTTTCGGCTATTACCGTAAAATTAACGTTTTTGTTAAATAAAAACTTAGACGGTTGGACCGGTCTAATGTAAACTTTTATAAACTCATATACTGATATATAAACATATATAACAAGTAAAAACCGATAAAACCCGAACTATAAAACATACGGACATTAACGGGCTAAGTTAACGTTATTGGACTAATAATACAACAAAATGGGCTAAAACACTTATAAACTTATTTATTGGGCTTAACCCATTTAGGCCCAACATGTAAAGGGTAAATACTGGTAATACAAGTGTAAAACGGATTAATACAAGTTAATAAACTTATAATAGGCTTATTGGACCTAAAACACGTAAATAGGTAAAACTAGTAAACTAGTAAGAAGTTACCAATACATAAACACAAAAATGAGTGAATGAGAATATATAAACCCACCTGATCATCATATATATATAAAATCATCACATGTATACATAATTGATATTTTTATAAAGTCATTGGACATGAGTCTAAGACGAGTATTATTTGTCTAGGTTTCCGTGATTGAAGCACGTACCGTACGTCCGAATTGCCGATAACCCGCCTTCCCACATCAACATGAGTTCATAGCCTCACACTCTTTTAAATGTTTTTATGAAATGTTTTATAAACCCGCGAGGGAGATAACATGTTAGTTTTGAAAAAATAGGACACCATTTGTCCCAATTGTTTGTTTATTGATTTGGACCCGAATGATTGTATGACCCGATGAATGATTAAATGACCCGATAGATGAAATGAAATGGATTATTAAAGTTAGGTTATGTCACTTAAAGTCCCATTAGCTTGAATTGTGAACTACCGGGATTTGGTAGACGCTTATGCATATAATAGTACTATTTGGGGACGATCACCCCAGTTCGAGCCTTGACGGTTGATCCCCGTCGTGCCACATTGATTGGTAAGCGAATTTATGTATGAGAAGATTTCCATAGCGTGACCTTTGTGACGACACGCTAATTTAGATGGGCAAATTGAGTTTCGGGCTAGCTACCCGTTGTTTGTTGTAGTAAGGTAACAATGTCATGCGGCTTATAATAATCCAATTAACGAAATACTGCTATACGCACCGAATTACAATATATTGCCTGACTAGCAATACGGGGTCATATTATTAATATTATGTTTGTGTTTTGGTTTTTCATAACCATATTCATATAACGGTTTTATTTAATATATACAACGTTGTAAAACGTTTTGTATGATGTTTTTACGACAATGGTTTGTATAATGATTTTTAAGGCAAATGCCTATATTATGATTTTGATAAGGATTTGTATAAAATGACTTTGGCTATTTTATGGCCTATTACGATGATTTGTACAAAATGATTTTCGGTAATAATTTTATACCGATGTTATATTAATGGTTTTATTAAACTCTATGAATTCACCCGGCGTTATCGCTGACCCTTTTCTTTTAACATGTTTTATCTCAGGTACTTGAAGGTAATTCTCGGGAAGACAACAAGAATTCATGGCCCGCACTTCAATAATAATTTCCATTCAAATGCTTTGTAAAACTTGTATGAAATACAATGACTTGGGACCTATGTAACTTTGATATTTATGAATGAAAATGCTTTACTATTAAACAACACGATTTTTAAGCGTTGTCTATGATATGAGTAATGTGTTATCCCGTAACACCAACGAGTCTTCCGCTGTATTGAATCGTATAAATTTGGGGGTGTTACACATTTACCCCACTTAAACACGTCAATACTTATGGTACTAATCAGAGATATCACTTACTATATATAGAAAGACCTGTTAAAAGCCCATCAAAATATTTTACTTTTAAAGTTCCCTGCCCGACACATCTTAGAACTACAAAAACCGGACAGTTTTATGTCACCGACTCATACAACCATTTTGACCATTCTAAACAATCTCGTTTACAAATCCGACACTTGGGTTTGAAAATAGACTCACAACCATAAGTTTAGAACAAAACATCAGACCTTGACCATTTTCAAAACTCATTCTATAGTCCCCGGGATTCGATCCAAATATCGACAACAACTTCGGATTGTGCCGATACTCGTCTCCCGGTACACGAATAATCAAAACATCATAACTTCTCGCTCGTTTGGAGATAGAAGCTCTACCTTATATCAAATCGAAGCTAAAAGAATTCTATACAACCCTATGCGATTAGTTTAACCATTTTCAAACAGTAAGGTACCAAAATTAGCCTTGAACCTACTGATCGAAATTACCTCTTTAAAAATTATGTTAAATTAATTTTTCAACTCATTTTAATCAATCTCATATGTCTATAATCATCCTAATATCATCACAAACAACTTAGCTAACCCATGAAACCCTTGTATAATCATTCAAAATTTTACCCACTCAAAATTTCAAAAATGCAATAATTAAAATATGTATATAATAATACTAACACCCACATACAATCATAAAAATAGATCAAACCTTCATGGATCATCATCAAAATTCAAAAGTTCTTGCATGTGTGTAAACATTACACCAAAATGATCACCATCAAATTTTCTTAGATGGGATATTAACTAGTTTCTTTTTATTCAAAGTCAAAAATCGAAAATCAAAGGGTTTGGTGTGTGAGAGTGGACGGCCAAAACAAGAACAAGAGAGAGATTGTGTGTTTGTTTGTTAAAAATGAATTTTAATAATAAAATAGATAGTGGAAAATCTATTTATAGTGGGGTGGAGGGGTAGTTTTTGCCAATTTGTGATAGTTTTGATCCAAAATGCAATTAAATAGTTTACAAGGTTGAAAATGTAAATTGTCAATTTTGAAAATACATACGAGGCTCGGGTTTCGTAAAAATACTTTTCAAAAGTTAAAACACACTCAAAATATGATAATAATATGATCCCGGTTCGACTTAATACGAACTTAAAATAAAAACGTCAAAAATATAAATATCGAGACAACAAATGATAAAACATAAAATCTCGGGCATCCGTCGATATCGTGATCACTAACAATCCTCGCGATTAGTGAAAAGATAATAATAAGACCTCCAGCGTCGGTTTTAAATAAAACCATCAATCGTCATATCATTCAACTCATCAAAAATTTCAAATTTATTTGTAAAATAATATTATATAATATTAAATAAATGATCACGGATTTGGGTGTCACATCCTACCCTCCTAAAAGAGAGTGACGTCCCGGCGCTCGGCCCCTCTTATACTCACATCCATACCTCCAGAACAAAAGAGAACTCTTTTCCTTAATGAAATCCTCATGCTTCCTTCACGAATTCAAATCCATTCCTAGAATTCTTGTATCCTCACAATATAATTCTCATTATGTTTCAACCTCATAAGAACTCTCCACAGTTCTTTTTATGAAAAGCAACTTATCTTCAAGTTTAATTCTTTCCTTGTTGTGCCCAAAACAAATTTCACCCTTCATAACGATACCTTATACATAACCACGTTTCCCAATTTCAAACTCCATCGATTTCTTCGATTGCTAATATAACTCTTATGACAACTCCTTGTTACTAATAAACGATCCTTAACCTATACAGCCTCATCAGTAATTACCAACATCAATTCTAGTTCAGTCATTCAGTTCCACCTACATTTCTACAATACACCAAAAACCTAACTTACGTCCATAACTCACAATCTTTAACCCTCACAAATTGAAGTTCTTTATGGGCTTCAAATAGTACAGCCTCATTACTAGCATGACAATCATTGTTGTATAAGAGTTCCAACAAGGCCTAAGTCAATCACACACGTACAAGTATATCGTCCAATGTTCGAATCGTCCTTTCACTCTGTCCATCAGTCTTTGTATAACACACAGTACTCAACTTAACTTTTAGTTTTACCAAAACCAAACGTATTGATTACTTGACTTGTGAGATTATTTCATCACTAAGTCTCACTCTCTCAGCTTAGATATGTTAGGAGTTCTCAATATACCATGTCTAACTTGGCTTTACAACAAAATCCTTTCCATAAGTTTGACAAAATGTTGAAATCACTTACCTTGACATTCTTCTCAAATCAAATCACTAACTTAAAATTTCAATATCCTTTCTATCAAGTCCAAACTTTTGTCATTACCAAAACTCAAACCTTAGAAGCTTTTTCCATTTTCTTCCTGATAAGTGCATAAGCTACCACATTTGCCTATCCCGGATGGTAGCGAATCTCGTAGTCATAATCACTCACAGTCATAACCATCAACATACTCAAATACCCGAATATACAACTGGTAATCCTCTACTGATTTCCTTTATCACCCCAAGAAATTAATTATGGAGCAAGCTTATGTGATCCTTTATTATTAAACTCCTGATTCCATACAGGTAATATTTCTACAATCTCAAAGCGAACACCACAACTACATAACCCTTATGAGACGAATCACAGCAAACTACAAACTATAAATACTTCAGGTCCTTTCAACAATGACAACATCAGTGCAGAACATAACCTACCCTTTAGTGTTCAGAATACAGCTTCCCCATCTGATAAGGATCAGATCTCAAAACTTACAATTTAGATGTATAAGTGGGACTCACACATCTAATTTTTCTTAGTTAGCTTTAATCAATGGTTTAACAATCAGTGAAAACCTTTCAATAAACCTCTGATTATTCCCAGCTTATACAAAAGAATTAACAGATTTTCGTCAGCGTCGTTGATACCGACCAATCCTTAATCGTTTCTATCATGGCAAGATCACACAGGGAACTTGTAGAATCATATAATCTTTGGATTGTATATGTGTTTGATTTATCTAAAGATGGAAATGGAGAAGAAAGAACTAGAGAGAGAAACTTAGAGAGGAAAGGAGAGGTAGAGAGAGAAAGATGTTTTATTAATGAAAAGTGAGTTGAAACAAATGACCAACCCCTCCTAACATGCTAGGAGGGGGTATATATAGCCCACCCTACATGTGGGCTATATGGACTATATTGATTACATATTTGATCACGAGCCCAATACCTGAATATATCATTGGAGTGACCGATCCTTTCTAAGTACTTAAAAACATATTTCCAACAATCTCCCCCTAAAGAAGGTCACTCCAAGTTACAATGTCCTAAATAGTTTATAGCTCGTGATCTATGCTAATAATGATGTGACCGAGACTTTCTTTAGAAAAACGTATTTTCAACAATCTCCCCCTAAGGGAGATCACACCATTTTACAAAATCTTAAACCTAGCATACTATGCTTGAGTCTTCGATCTTGTTCTTGTGAACATGCTGGTGAGATCTTTAACTTTAGTCTTGAGCATGTTTCCTTGCCTTGACCTTGTGCATTCATCACTTTTGATATTCGCCTCCTCGTGACTTCATGTTCCACATACTTATACCTTTATAATTCTTGAAAGCTTCAGAGTTTGATACAGCGGAAGACTTGACTTTTAGGCTTTCTTGAATTTGTTGAAGTATTAAGTGTAGAAAGCAGAAGCATGTGTTTACGACTTCTTCTAGATTGTACACCACAATGCTACCTTCTTGTTACGCTGCATAAGACAGTTAGCAACAAAACATATACACGGATGAAATGCCTTTGAACATTTCATTCTAATTCGGTAGCATTTTACCTCCGGCCGGTGAAGACCGTTGGACGATACTAAATATCATACTTGTGGCAGGTAGTTTCAATTAAGAACCTCATTGACAAGATTTCGCGGGTAAACCCGTTCTCTTTATTCGACCGTGCAAAGCTGACTGCGAACATAAAGAGTGAATCATTTGGATAATAATATCCGCATGATTTGAAGCCGTCAATTCATGTTCCTGGAACAAGTGAAAATCAATTAAGAACCGCACCATCGTTGCTTTCAAGTTTTCACGAGCTTGATTCGTATAGAATCTTACAAGTTACCTACCAAGTGTTGTTTGAGGTTAACACTAGAAGGATTTCCACTCATCACTGTGAACACTAAGATATCACTCTGAGTGTATTGGCAAGATCAATAAGATATTGTGTAGAGGCCTAAAACGTGTTTAAATTCATTTAAGAATTAAACCACTGTTGCTTTCCAGTTATCATAAGTTTGATTCATAAAGAATCGCACAAGTCACCTACCATGAGCTTTTTGATATTCGCTCAAGAAGGATTTCCATCTTCATTGTAAATACTTTCGTATTACTCGGATGTTCAGGCAAGATCATGAAGATTTTGCGTAGGACTCTTAAGATCTTTCTTACTTTTCACAGTGTGTGAAGAGGCAAGGAATTATGAAAGTGTGTCCTAATGAGATATTTGATGATCTCAAATGGCTCTAGACTCGATCGTGCATTTTTGATTTTATTGATCGGAGGCTGGAGAGGAGTGCCACCATTTCAATACCAATTTATTCGGAGTGAATAAATCAATAGATAATGCGTTGTCTCCGTGTGATTAAAACAAATATATTTTGAGAGATATCTGAGTTAGATGGAATGGGTTGTGCATTGCATCACTGGGTCCATGATGTCTTATCTTCAATACCAAGCATCATTAAAAATGATCTCAATAGCTAATGAGTTGACCTGGTTTCTGCCTAAGTTTTAAGGAGGGCTACTTTCTTTACACCCTTTATCTTTACAATTCTTTTTCATTCTTCAACCCCTTCAATGCTTACCAATACGTCATAACTAGCACCTTGTTGTGATTGTTCCAGTGCTAACTTAAGTACTTGGTCGGCATTCAACTACGTTCACAATCTTTCTCCATCTTTCCTAAGGACTACTATTTCTAGCTATGGAGTGTCCTTGGAAAGATTCCTCCACTTCTAGAAGAATCATTGGACTTAACCTATCCTACCATCCTTATGTCACCACAATCGTCACCGTCGTGAATAGAGATGTTGTGGGTAAGTATAAATCACCATGAAATCCATTTTGAAGTGCAAATCCATTTTGCTCCCCCATAACATATGCCATGATATTCGAAAACATTTCGCACATGTCGGGATGAGCCAGCACATTAAGTCAAACCATTATTGATCTCAATATTAAATCACATTTTCTCCCCAATAATAAAAATATTAACCCAATCGATGGTTTTAATATCAGTCGATTTAATAGCATTTTAAGAAAATTTTGGAAGAAAAATGCAAATCCAATTATCTTCATGATTTCCACAAGCTCCCCCTCAAATAAATGAGGGTCTACCTGAAACATAAATTAAATATTTTTTAAACACAAGTGCAAGGTATTTATCACGTGCAAAGATCATATATGATAATGTATTCACAAGATTATAAATATACGAGGTTGGACCTGAATGATGGAGAGCATCCTATGATAGAATCACATGGTTCTTGTTTACGATTGTTGGTCACCTCGTCACGTCTGAAGTTATCTCTTGACTCTATGTGTACGATTGATATCGTTGTCTTGACACCAATATGTGAACTTGGCACTTTCGGCGTCAAAGATTTTGAGTGTTGGACAATTGCTCCCCCTCAATTGTTGACCCGTGTTCTTTTGAAAGAGCTGTAGTCGCCGTTTGAGTAGTCGCATCGTCGAGTATGTAGATATAAATTGTAAATTGCTATGATTGGTGGAGATGATAAATTCATAAAAACAAGATTTCTCTTGTTTTAACAAATTAATGCACTGACACGTACATATATTCATGTTAGATTGTGTTATTACGTAAACACACTCCCTTACATGGTTATAAAGTAAACCATGCCCGAGAAAATTAATTCCCGTTGTTGAGTCAAAGCTTTCTGGTGAAATGCTTGACTCAAATACGAAAAGCGGGTTACTATCAGAAATAAGATCAAGCCATGTTGAGCATGTTTTAGAAACATTTGAACTTCTGCTCGAACTTTATTTACAACCCCGTGTCATTATTGAACGACATTTCTAATATCGTAACTATTATCGATTCCAGAAGACATGCTCTTTTTATCAAAACATTTTTTAACACACAATTTTGAAAGATTTAGAAAAACCTTTTGAGAAATTCACAAAAAATTGTGTTAAAAGTTTTGAAAACCAATTACTTGAGCTTAGGATGTTGACTATCTTACTAAACGAGCTCAAGTTCTAGAAGTTGTAAACTTCCCGTTGTTAAGGATAAGTTACCATCAGCGATAAACTTTCCTTTTAACTAAAGAGCGAGTTCTAAGCTGACATTTACTTAGAAGTCGTTTTCATGAGCTTGAAAAACTTTGAATGTTTTAACGTAAAGCTCATGACCGAGAAAGATGAATTTCTCGTTGAGAAGAAAAGTTCTCTTATTTAAAAGATACACTTCACTTTATGAGATTAAAACTTAGAATGTTTTAATACAAGCTCATGACTGAGAAAAATTAATTTCTCGTTACGAGGAAAAGTTATCATGAAAGATAAGCTTTCCTAAAAATTAAGGGGCGAGTTACAGTCTGATATTTAACTGTAAGTCTTTGTGCATGAGCTTAAAAACTTCGAATGTTTATAATATTAACTCATGCCCGAGAAAAATTAATTTCTCGTAGTAAGGATAAGTTTATCATCGGCGATAAACTTTCCTTTCTTAGAAGTCTGGGGCATAATCTGAAATCTGATTATACGCCATTTACACAAGCTTAAAAACTTATGAATAGTTTTAAATTTAGCTCGTGTCCAAGAAAAATTAATTTCTTGTTTTGAGGGTAAGTTATCGTTGACGAGATAAACTTCCCTTTCTCTGAAGTTCGGGTCACAGACTGTTATTTGAATGTGAACCACTATGCATGAGCTTAAAAACTTGGAAAGTTTTTTATATAAGCTCATGCCCGATAAAAATTAATTTCTCGTTGTGAGGGTAAGCTATCGTTGACGAGATAAACTTCCCTTTATTTGAAGAACAGGTCACAGACTGTGATTTGTCTATAAGCCTTTGTGCATGAGCTTAAAAACTTCGAATGTTTTTAATTTTAGCTCATGCCCAAGAAAACTTAATTTCTCGTTGTGAGGATAAATTTATCATCGGCGATAAACTTTCCTTTTAACTGAAGAGCGAGTTCTAAGCTGACATTTACTTAGAAGTCGTTTTCATGAGCTTGAAAAACTTTGAATGTTTTAACGTAAAGCTCATGACCGAGAAAGATGAATTTCTCGTTGAGAAGAAAAGTTCTCTTATTTAAAAGATACACTTTACTTTATGAGCATAAAACTTGGAATGTTTCAATACAAGCTCATGACCGAGAAAAATTAATTTCTCGTTACGAGGAAAAGTTATCATGAAAGATAAGCTTTCCTAAAAATTAAGGTGCGAGTTACAGTCTAATATTTAACTGTAAGTCTTTGTGCATGAGCTTATTAGCTCATGCCCGAGAAAATTAGTTTCTCGTTGTAAGGATTGGTTTATCATCGGCGATAAACTTTCCTTTCTATGAAGTCCGGGGCATAATCTAAAATGTGATTATACGCCACTTACACAAGTGTAAAAACTTTTGAATAGTTTTAAATTTAGCTCGTGTCCAAGAAAAATTAATTTCTCATTTTGAGGGTAAGTTGTCATTGATGAGATAAACTTCCCTTTCTCTGAAGTTCGGGTCACAGACTGTGATTTGAATGTTAACCACTGTGCATGAGCTTAAAAACTTGGAATGTTTTTTTATATAAGCTCATGCCCGAGAAAGATTAATTTCTCGTTGTGAGGGTAAGATATCGTTGACGATATAAACTTCCCTTTCTTTGAAGAACGGGTCACAGACTGTGATTTGTGTATAATCCTTTGTGCATGAGCTTAAAAACTCCGAATGTTTTTAATTTTTTCTCATGCCCGAGAAAACATAATTTCTCGTTGTGAGGATAAGTTTATCATCGACGATAAACTATCCTTTCTTTGATGAACGAGTTACAGTCTGTGATATGACTATAAGTCCTTTGGAAAGCTTAACCATGAATCCCCTATGTGACATCCGTCAATTTATGGTTGATATTTTATTCTCAAGTATTATTTAAAAATATTATTTTAATCTTATATTATGAACTCACTCATTTATGGGAAGAAATTTGGGTTTACGTCTTGAAGTAGCATCGACTACGTCTAAAATAGAGGACTCTACGTTACGTGCTTACATTTACATACACCGTTTTTGGTGACAGTCCGACATTTCAGGAAATAAATTTATCCTTGAATATTATTTTGGAATTTTGAATGTATGTCGGTTCATAAACTCACAAATTTACGAGAAGAGATTAGGACTTACGTGCACAATTTAACGTCCTTTACGACTAAACCGGAAACCCTAGGTTTACGTATTTACGTTTTTGAACTCCGTTTTTGATGAGACAATTTTTATCAGATTTGTTTTGTGCCGTTGATTCATAATTTAAAAAAACGTTTTTCGTAAAACGACCAGAGGGCACGTAAATCGAGGAAACTAGAATCGAGGAGTACCAATAAATTAGTGGAGATGAGACAAGTTTACACTTGCCTCACCTCTACTATGGGTGGCAAGACTTAGCCAACACAACATATGTGGTGTCAAGTTTATATACACACTAAGGACACATGTCCTTAGTGCATACACAAACCACCAAACTAACAAACTAGCTACATCATAAACCATTTCTCATTTCATACATGCAAATCCACTCAAACACTCTCTTATCTCTCTATGAACGTCCATAGCCACCCTCCTATCACCATTTTTATCAAATTTTAACCATAAACAAAGGCTATAATCAACATATGTTGAAGCCTACTTGAAAAGATGAAGATTGGAGGTGATTATAACACGTGAAAAGGAGTTTTCATGGAGGTCTTTGGGCTGATATTCAAGAACGAGTTTAGGGCTGATTTCATTGAGGTGTTAATCCATTTGAAGTACTCAAGAAGTTGCCTTGCTAAAGTTGAAGATTTGGTAACAAGGAACCAAGCCTTGTTCATCAAAATCCTATCTTTTCATCTTCTTGGTGGTATAGAGATTATTTCTACCTATCATCTTGTTATTTTGAATATGTAATCTTGTATTTTCTTCAGTTATGTATATGTATATTATGATGAATGATGATCAAAATATTATGTGGGGATTTGGTGTTGATGAATTTGGTTAAAATGATTAAAAGCTACATGAAAGGATGTTAAAATCATGGCTAAAAATTTAGGGTGTATAAAACAGTAAAGAACTATTTGATAATTGTTAAAATGGCTTGGATAATTTAATATACAGTAAGGTAAGTGACTTGTACATATGTGAGAGTTGACCACACAATGGAATCCATAAAATGAGTAAGATATGATCAAAACATTATTGAAGTCCAAATCTGTATAGTTTGTTTTAGACGAACTGTTAGAGACATTTAGAGTTGGATTAAGCAATAGCTAAAGCTAAATTAATTGTAGCCATAATATGTAGTTTGTGCCATCCAAAGATGAGCTTCTATCTCCTTGTATAACTCAAGATATGGTAAAAATGGTGAAAGTAAAAATAATAATCAGATTTGTGAAATAAAAGTATATAGTATAATATTAACACTCAAGTAAATATAATATAAAATGTAAACTTAAAATCCCTAACTTATATATTACATATAAATAAGTATGTACTCTAATAAATAAAAGGAACATTTCATAAAAATGGCAATTTGATAAGTTTTATAAGTTATAAAACTAAAAACATAAGTTTTACGTCTTTTCGGCTAAAACCGATAAATTAACGTTTTCGTCAATTAATACTTAGACGGTCGTACCCGTCTAATGCAAACTTTTTATAACTCATATACTGATGTATAAGTACATATTACAAGTAAAAACCGATAAAACCCGAGCCTTATATGGACATTAACGGGCCAAATTAGCCTTATTGGACTATTAATCCAACTAATTTGGCTAAACACTAATGGACTTAAACTTTGGGCTTAACCTACTTGGACCCAACATGTAAGTATAGGGCTGATTTTAAAAGAATAATTGGACTAATATAATGTAATGGGCTTATAATGGGCTTATTGGGCCTTAACAAGTAAAGAAGTTAAACTAGTGTAACTAGTCAAAATTTTGACTAACACATAACACTATAATGTGTATGAAGATACAAACTCCCACATGATCATCATCATACTCATGATATCATCATATATACATAGCAATTGTTTTTATAAAAGTCATTGGACAAGAGTCTAAGACGAGTATTATTTGTCTAGGTTTCCGTGATTGAAGCACGTACTGTACATCCAAATAGCCGATAACCGCCTTCCCACATCAACGTGAGTTCATAGCCTCGCACTCTATTAAATGTTTTTTATGAAATGTTTTATAAACCCACGAGGGAGATAACATGTTAGTTTTAATAAAATAGGACACCAGTTCTCCCGATTGTTTGTTTATTGATTTGGACCCGAATGATTGTATGACCCGATGATTGATTATATGACCTGATGTATGAAATAAAATGGATTATTAAAGTTAGGTTATGTGACAATCCGTCAATTTATGGTTGATATTTTATTCTCAAATATTATTTAAAAACATTATTTTAATGTCATAATATGAACTAACTTATTTTTGGGAAGTAATTTGGATTTACGTCTTGAAGTAGCCTCGACTACGTCTAAACCGGAGGATTCAACGTTACGTGCTTACGTTTACATACACCGTTTTGGTGACAGTCCGACATTTCAAAAAATAAATTTATCCGTTAATATTATTTTGGGATTTTAATTTTGAGTTGATTCATAAACTCACAAATTTACGAGAAGAGATTAGGACTTACGATTTTGATTTAACGTCCTTTACGACTAAACGGAAACCTTAGGATTACGCATTTACGTTTTCAAACTCCGTTTTTGATGAGACAATTTTTGTTAGATTCGTTTTGTGTCGTTGATTCATAATTTATAAAAACGTTTTTGTAAAACGACCCGAGGGCACGCAAATCGAGGAAACTAGAATCAAGGAATACCCGTAAATTAGCGGGATGGGACAAAACAAGTTTATCCCACCCCACTAACTAAAAGGGACACCACATCATTTGATGTGGCACCCTTGTAACAAAATAGCTTACACTTGTAAGCATAAGCTTAACAAGTAAGCTACTTATCCCACTAAACCACAAAATGACTAACACTTACCATATGCTTTCATTTTCACATGCAAACCACCTCAAAATCCTCTCATCTCTCTCTCTCTAAATTCGTCCAACATCACCACAAAATTACCATTATCATCAATTTTTAACCTACAACTTAAGCTATAATCAACATATGTTGATAGCTAATTAAAAAGATAAAGATTGGAGGTGATTGTAACTTGTAAAAAAGGAGTGTTAATGGAGGTCTTTGGGCTGATTTTCAAGGAGTTTAGGGATGATTTCATGGAGGTGTTCATCCATTTGAAGGACCAAAGAAGTTGTCTTAAAAGGTTGAAGGTTTGGTAACAAGGAACCAAGCCTTGTTCATCATAAACCTCATCTTTTCGTCACTATTGGTGGTATAGAGATTGTTTCTTCCTATCCTATTGTTATTTTGATTATGTAATCTTGTATTTACTTTATTTATGTATATGTATATGATGACGAATGATGATTAAAAATATTATGTGGGGATTTGGTGTTGATAGATTTGATAAACATGGGTAAAAAGATGGAAAAACCACATGTAAAAATGGTTTAATCTTGCTTAATTTAGTAGGCTGTATAAAAACAGTAAATAACCATATGATGAACTGATAAAATGTTATATATGAATTGATATACAGTAAGTAATATGGCTTGTACACATGTGAGAGTTGGCCATGCAATGGAATCATTAGGATGAGTGAGATATGATCAAAACAAGTTTAAAGTACAAATCTGAGTTCACTGTTTTGGACGATTTTTAGAAAATACTTAGAGGCTGATTCAACAGTAGCTATAAGAGAGTTAAATGGAGCACATATCATGTAGTTTATGTCACAAATATTTGAGCTTCTCTCTCCATATAGAACTCTAGATATGGCAGTTTTGGTGAACATAAAAATAAAAATCAGATTTTGGAAATTAAAGTATAATAGTATTATATAAGCACTCAAATAAAAATAGTTTAAAATGTGAATTAAAACCCACTAACTCATATAATACATTTATATAAATATTTATAAGGATAAATAAATGGACATTTTATAAAAATGGTAGCTTGATAAGTTTTATAAGTTATAAAAGTATAAACATGATTTTTACGACTTTTTCGGCTATTACCGTAAAATTAACGTTTTTGCTAAATAAAACTTAGACGGTTGGACCTGTCTAATGTGAAATTTATAAAACTCATATACTGATATATAAACATATATAACAAGTAAAAACCGATAAAATCCGAACTATATAACATACGAACATTAACGGGCTAAGTTAACGTTATTAGACTAATAATACAACAAAATGGGCTAAAACACTTATAAACTTATTTATTGGGCTTAACCCATTTGGGCCCAATATTTAAAGTATAAATACTGATAATACAAGTATGAAATAGATTAATACAAGTTAATGAACTTATAATAGGCTTATTGGACCTAAAACACGTAAATAGGTAAAACTAGTAAACTAGTAAGAAGTTACCAATACATAAACACTAAAATGAGCAAAAGAGAATATGTAAACCCACTTGATCATCATATATATATATATATATATATATATATATATATATATATATATATATATATATATATATATATATATATATATATATATATATATATATATATATATATATATATATATATATATATATATATATATATATATATATATATATATATATATATATATATATATATATATATAATCATATGTATACATAATTGTTATTTTTATAAAGTCATTGGACATGAGTCTAAGACGAGTATTATTTGTCTAGGTTTCCGTGATTGAAGCACGTACCGTACATCCAAATCGTCGATAACCGCCTTCCCACATAACGTGAGTTCATAGCCTCGCACTCTTTTAAATGTTTTTATGAAATGTTTTATAAACCCGCGAGGGAGATAACATGTTAGTTTTTATAAAATAGGACACCATTTGTCCCGATTGTTTGTTTATTGATTTGGACCCGAAGGATTGTATGACCCGATAAATGATTAAATGACCCGATAGATGAAATTAAATGGATTATTAAAGTTAGGTTATGTCATTAAAAGTCCCATTAGCATGAATTGTGAACTACCGGGATTTGGTAGACGCTTATGCACATAATAGTACTATTTGGGGATGATCACCCCAGTTCGCGCCTTGACGGTTGATCCCCGTCGTGCCACATTGATTGGTAAGCGAATTTATGTATGAGAAGATTTCCATAGCGTGACCTTTGTGACGACACGCTAATTTAGATGGGCAAATTGAGTTTCGGGCTAGCTACCCGTTGTTTGTTTTATTAAGGTAACAATGTCATACGGCTTATAATAATCAAAAATTAACGAAATACTGCTATACGCACCGAATTATGATGTATTGCCTTACTAGCAATACAGGGTCATACTATTGATATTATGTTCGTGTTTTGGTTTTCATAAGTATATTCATATAATGGTTTTTATTTAACTCTACACGACGTTGTAAAACGTATTGTATATTATTTTTACGACATTGGCTCGTATAATGATTTTTAAGGCAAATGCCTATATTATGATTTTGATAAGGATTTGTATAAAATGACTTTGGCTATTTTATGGCCTATTACAAAGATTTGTACAAAATGATTTTCGGTAATAATTTTATACCGATGTTATATTGATGGAATTTATTAAACTCTATGAATTCACTCGGCGTTATCGCTGACCTTTTCTTTTAACATGTTTTATCTCAGGTACTTGAAGGTAATTCTCGGGAAGACAACAAGAATTCATGGCCCGTACCTAAATACTTATTTCCATTCAAATGCTTTGTAAGACCTGTATTAAATACAATGACTTGGGACCTATGTAAATTTGATATTTATGAATGGAAATGCTTTATTAATAAACGACGCGATTCTTATGCGTTGTCTATGATGTGAGTAATGTGCTATCCCGTAACACCAACGAGTCTTCCGCTGTATTGAGTTGTATAAATTTGGGGGTGTTACAGTTTGGTACCAGAGCTCTCGTTATAAAGAACGGACGATTTTTAAAACTAAGGTTTTGAATAAAACTTTTCAAAATCTTTTAACTGTAAACATTTTTCTAAAAATCTTTTGACTATAACGGTGCCGAAGAATTCCCGAGTTACCGACAAGGCCAGACTGAGAAGTGTTATTTTAATATATATATATATAACTTGGATTATATATATATATATATATATATATATATATATATATATATATATATATATATATATATATATATATATATATATATATATATATATATATATATATATATATATATATATATATATATATATATATATATATATATATATATATATATATATATATATATATATATACTAGACGAGTACCCGCGCATAGCGGCGGAAATGTCTAGCGTCACATAATTAACGATATATGTGACTGTGAAAATGCCTAGGATTCTCATCTAGATTGATCATGTACCAAAAGAAAGACTCGAAGAAATCTTGAAGTATATATGCATCAACGAGTTAGTCAAAAACAATCCATCGCATCAATAATACATATCATTACATTTCCGACCTTAAACCTCTTAAATTAGTTCAACTATTACCTTGATTATAAATAATTTAATGTAGCAATTGTTTGCAATCAACTTTGACGTACTTATTAGTTACAAAACCCAATATTTTCAAGAAAAATAATTCGGTTTGGTTATCCCCGAAATCCATATGCCACATCACGACTTATATAGTATACTTGTCATTCAACACGAGTACCAAACTTTCAATGTTTCCTGTACATTCGATAAAGTTCAATATAATAAATATTTGCACAAACCATAACTTAGGTAAGGAGGACAAACTACTTACCCGAAAAAGTCAACAATAAGATGAAAGAAAAAATTAACCAACTATTCTGAACCAAGTGTAGCTCGACTTGATATCAAAGCTAAGGAATCCCAATCATAACTTAACAAGGTTTTTAGATACGTGCTTCGCAAAGGGGTGTCTGTTTATGGAAGCTCGTCATGGTTGTTGTAAAAATTGTCTAGTTGTCTCATCTTTCAAGTACTTTTAGGCGTTAAGCTTGATCCGTTATGACGTTATCTATTTACCATTTCGCTGCAAGTGACAGGCATTTGTTAGCACAATTTAGCATATGCAAAAGCTATCTATAGATAGCACAATTTAACAAAGGATGACAAAATTAAAAGTTACATCAGAATTAAAGCTCTTACCTGATTGATACAACGTAGTTAAAAGCTAACCTTGTGAACTACAAAGTTTTCTCCGCAACGAGAATCAATAACCGTTACTTTTTCTTCTGGTACAAATTTGTGTTGAGTAAAGGGCCACCAAAAAGATCTCTTGAGCCTTCTTTGGCATCTCGTTTAGTCTATGGATTTTTTTATGTGATGATAGCATTATATCGTTTATGGAGACAAAAACATTTTGTGATTCATCAAACCACTCCATCAAGTTGTCTTAGGGATCTTTTAGGATAGACAGAAGACTAAGAACCGGACACTTGCAAATACAAAAGAAGTATATTTATAAATCTAAGCAATTATAGCGGGAAATAAGTGCATCACAAAATGTACAGGTTAATTCAGGTAGGTTGACCGAGACACTTTATCCTCCAAAATTTTCATATTTTTTTACTAATAATTAGCATATCAAACATGTATATCATTGAAATAATTGTGAAACTCTGAATAAAAAGATGATTAAGGTGATTTATAACATCATATCATATACTGTATACAATATGGGAGAGTTTCAAACTACCTGACCCGTTAAGAAGCTAACACATACACAGAACAAATAGGATAAGGAATGTGCATCAAAAGAATACAGAGTTGTGCATGTTCCTTACTTGTTTCTCAGGTAAGACCTCAATGGAACTTCATTTTCAAGGCCATGAGCTTCCAACAAAATAACAACAACATGATAATTTTGTATTATCAAACTTTCATATGCTGAAACCGTCCCAGAAATACCCTTGATCTTCCATCACCCACAAGAACAGAAGGTAACCGGAAAGGCCTACATACATATAATAAGAGGTTTGAGTTACCTACAGAACCGATTTCATAAATACCCGACACACTAATCTCAGTGCTCCAAATTTGCCATTATACTTTGATCGGTACCAATTGAGTCACTAAACATATAAAAATGTACCATTTATCTCCTGTTCATCAACTATAAAAAAGTGCTATAATTACGGAGTCTCATTATATTAAGTGATAAAACATGAACAAAAACATTATTTCAATGGTGTTCACACCTTGTTTAAATGTATACCCTTGAAATGAGGAATATGATAAATAAAAAAGAGGCATGGTAATCAAAAGTAACATAATTTTATTATCGTATATATGAGAGCATACATTTGCCTTTTATGTAAAATGTTGATTATAAACTAATATGAACTGAAATTGTAGGAATTGGATCCTAATAGTAAGAAGTCTAGGTTTCTCTTGTTTACAAAGCACTTTTATGTCCACTGACTTATGTAAGCTATAATAATTTCACAATTAAAAGTGTACAAACAATTCTAATTGTGAATTCACTTCTGACAAATTTCTACCAGATTTAAGCATCCGTACCCATGTAAGAAGAGTTGTTGTCCACCCAACCAAGAAAAATAGCCTTAGTGGGCAATTCCACTTGTTTGAGAGGAAGCTTTGGTTTGACCCGTTGAGTGCATCCTATGCCTTTGGAATTCATAACGACCCAGTGAGAATTTTTTAAGGGCATCAATAAAAGAACAATAAGTTATTAAGTATAAGCAAAACACCCTTTAAAGATACACATTTGCAGTACACTACACTTACAAGTGAAGCATATATTGCCATGTCAATTTGAAGGTCTTTCACTTTATACTTTGTGAACCTAAGAATATGAGAATGCGCCAACTTAGAATTATGTAGTGACTATTCCTGTTATCACGCTATTGCTATTAAGAAACCAAAAAACATAATGCAAATGTTCTAGCTTGACTATCATGCATCCACAAACTGTTTTTCTGCAGTTCATGGTTTGACATTTAAAAGACAATTATTTGCTTCTGATATCCTCAACAATTATACAATATAGAACAAGTGTTTGGTCAAGTAGTCATTCATTTAAAAATAAGAAGATAATTAGATTTCAATAGGGTGCTTGAGACTGTTATTTAACTTGATTGCTTTGAAATAACCAAATAGTAAGACCTGAATGAGAAACTTGAACGCCCCATTTCACTAAGATAAACAATTTCATTCATACAACAAGAGTATGAGGATAACATATCTTCTCTAAAGGGTGGTGATCGGTATAAAAAGCAATGACACCGAGAATCTTATATCAAAACTAAATAAGCCATAAGCTGGTTATACAAGCCGAAACAAACACCCCCTAAAGTCTTATAAGCCAGAAAGTTTCAAAATAAGCAAAAAAAAGGGAGAGCTTATGAAACATATCCCCAAAAAAAATAAGACATAGGTCGCATATATAAGCTAAAAAAACACCCCCTAAAGTCTGAAATTACAAGAATTTACCTGGTTATGGAAACATCAAAAAGTGACAGCGGCGGCAACAACTTTCCAACTGTAACAAAAAAAATGCAAAATCATTGATCTATCAAAAATCCTCAAAACAGGATTAATAATCATTGATCTATTAAAAAGATCCAGATAAGAAACCTACAAACTTCTAGGCGATAACAAATTAGTTTTCAGTGGTAGGTTCGGTGATGTTGTTCTGACGATAGTAGATGAAAGAAAACTTAAATTTGTATAATTTTGGTTTGATGGGTTTATGCTTATATGAAAAGGGTGGTGTGGATGAAGATGGAATGGAGACGTGAAGGATTATGTAGACGGTCCCGAAACAATAAGAAACCACATAAACCATCCACCAGTACCACCAACTAATATCACCAATAAGACTTCCAGTAAGCTTGAACTCTATGCATCCTAATTAGTAAAGTTATAAAACATCAGTAAATCCTTGCTTCACCGAACAGAAGCATCAACTGATCATAGAACAACAAACTAAACTACTTTAACGATCAAATGCCTACAAAGCTATAAAACATTACAATACATATAAGCAGATACTTGACTAACCAAACACGCTCTTAATCTATAACAATATGTCAGCCAACAGAACAATGTCGACGTCAAGTGTACAATCCGATTCAGTGGTGACAGGTACTTTTTCGTTTCTGAGGTTAACACGTTGGATGGAATGTTTTCATAACAGATGGATCTCGTGACTCTGTTAGGGGCAGCTTCGTAACTTGTTATTCATAACACTAAAGTTGTTTCAACCGCCGGTATATTGACCTCAAAAAATGCAACCAAATCATATAAAAGATAAAAAGGGTCTAATTATGTACCTGTTGTTTTAGAAGCAATGAGTACCTAACCCAGTTCAGGTAAGTGCAATTACAGGATAGAGTGCCGCACTACACACTCAGAACAAACGCGACCCAAAAAATCAGATTGGCATGGACGATCACGATGGTAGTTCTTCTGGTAATAGGCTCAGATAGGGAAAATTCAGCAAAAGGAGGATGCACCCGCCATGGCTGCAACCCCGACAGGTTGCCCCGCCATGATACGGATAATCTCAACTTTAAGTCAGCCCGTTCAATCTCATCACAGCCTTACAAAAGCACAGAAACCACGCCAGGAACCGCATATATCATACATACTGTTTTTCGGTCCAAAAAATTTACATGATGTACACAACAATCACTTTTTTACTCAACACACGATTATTGAACTCACAAACCTACAACTTTCCCTGAAACCGTATGACATTCGACCGTAGTAAACATGTAACTCGGTCAAGTAGAAAACTTGTGCGCAAACATTTCGAAACTATTACTTTTAGGCTCAGATAGAGGAACGTTCATAAGATACGAAACACTCCCCATGGCTGCAATATCCCGAAGGTTGCCACGCCAAGATACGGGTAGATTTAGCTATAACTGGGCCCGTTGAACATCATCACGGCCTGGAAACTATAACATATTATTAGGAAAAGCTTATGAACAACGTTTACTTATGTCATTAGTATTCTTTTTTTTATTCCTTTTAGTTACATGTGACATGCAACCAAATAACTTGCTTAACTAAAACGTGTTCTAACATCACTAATTCATGTAGGAAATGCTAGACACCAAATGAGAGTGTCGTATACATTCAGACCAACATATTTTCTTGTATAGGCTCAGATGGGAAACGTTCATAAGAGAGAGGAAACACTCGCCATGGCTGCTAACCCCGCAGGGTGCCCCGCCAAGATACGGGTAACCTCAGCTTTAATCGAGCCCGTTTAACATCATCATAGCCTGAAGACTACGCTATTCATTCTTTTAATCGATCAATCGATTGCTTGCCATATAAATTCGGACCGACAGCCACTCTGTTTCAGAAGCTGGAAAACCAAATACTATCGCATTCCAACGGTATGGTGTGTGGATAATATTAACACACACGCAACATGTAGGGTCAGGTTGCTACTTAATGTTGGCCTTAGGATACGACTGCAAAGAAGCTGGTTGCATAGCGGTGGTATGTGCTATGCCTTCCGACGAATGCGTCACCGAGCTAGGTTCGCAACTTCTAAGGACAATTTTAACCACATCAAATTCCAACCAATTGACTAATCGATTTTAAAATAAGAAAACACTGTTCATAAGCTTTTCCTAAAGTATAATATGTTATAATGAAGAATTTTGCACCACTTTTTTATCCACCGAATAGTAGTTAAAAAATTTAACTATCTGATAGTTGTTCCAACCGTAGCAACGCACAATTATTAAGTAACTTATTAACCTAATTATCAGAAAACCAACACCCTAATCTTAATTAATTCAATCAGTTGAATGAAACAATTGAATGAAAAACATGAAGAAAAGTCAAAGCAAACATAAGGAAAAAAATTTAGGTCACCAATTAACGAAACTAATCTTAATTCATTTAAACAATTGAATGTATCATCTATGAGATTCAACCATTCACATCAATCAACCAAAAACTAAAATGGCACAATCGAATGTACCTTGTATGAGGTTCAACCATTCACCTCAAGCAACAAAAAAATGAAACAACACAAAGTACAATGGCACAATCGAATGTACCTTGTTGACCGTCACCAACCCAATAACCCAATTCAATTAGGCCAAGAAAAACTCCAATTCATTAAATACATATACCAAAACCACCAGCCAAATCCACCTACAGTGGTGGCGGCAGAATTAAACGGTGGCGGCGGCAGAATATGATATGTGTGGCGGCAGAGAGAGAAAGAGAAAGATGGAGGCTCGTAGAAACTTAAATCAACAACCAATACCTTCAACCAGAACTACCTGAAACCACCTAAACCATCGAAAGATGGTGGCGGATTGGCAGATCAAGAAGGAGGCAATATAATTGTGGCGGCTGCGTATTGTTTTTAGGGTTTAGGCAGACAAATATGATGGTTGTGTGTGTTTTTTTATGTGTGAGATATGAGATACACATAGTACAAGTATTTTAAACACATGGTGGGGCCATTCTATTTTCAACAATAACATTCAACCATAGGCATTTTTCCTTTATAAAGGAGTAAAGATATATATATATATATATATATATATATATATATATATATATATATATATATATATATATATATATATATATATATATATATATATATATATATATATATATATATATATATGATGTAATTTTATTACATGATTGTTTGATGATTATTTTGATATTTATACGAGGTATTTATACGAAGTAGATTGTCACAAGGAACCCTAAATCCCCTAGTAAATTAATCGAAGCTATTCTCATAGGAATTCGAGCTATCCTAGATCTAAACCAAGTTGTGGATATTTATGATCCCAACAAAATGGTTGATATTGTAGGAATGTTGATATTAGTTGATTGTGATATTAAAGAAGAATTGGCGAGATTAAACCTGATATCACTATCATGACGTTCTTTCCTTATAGAGTGGAGCTTGACAAAACGTTACCACCTGGAAAGGTGTCATCTGATTCGTTGTCACCCAATTCTTAAATTTGAAATCAAAAAGGGTGAATGTTGCACTTGAGGCTGTCATTGGAACCATTACCCAAAAGCCTCATGCCACTAGTACCTTTCCGAGAAGTTTAATTGAATGTGTGAGTCATTTCATACTAGTGACTCATTTGATAACTATTGTTGTAAGAGCTATAGGATTGGAAATTAAGTGTTGTTCATATCGAGCTTTTATTACCCTTTTAAGGTTTATGAAGGATGAAAGTATTAGAGAATGAGGTAGGATATCGCATTGAGTATGATTTGGTTGAAACTTGAATGAAGTAAAATTTAACCCGTATGGAATATGAAATTGTTAAGAGGAAGTCGTTAAGTTCTGTGATTGAATTATAAGGTTTTAATTGATTGTTGATTCGTGTTAAGGGTTGTTCCTAGGCCATTGTCCACTAATGAGGATGCCCAGTGTCCAAGAAATAAATTGAAGAAATCTTCTTCTAAATTGGGACCGATGGATCTTCCGGGACAGGTGGGACACCTAATGACTCTTGTAGATTAGTATTCATTGTGGTATCTTTTAAAAATAATCTGTAACTTAACTGTGACATCAGTTGGTAGGATGAGTTCTTGGAATTGTATGACATAGTGACACGTAATGTGTTACGGTACAATTTAGACTTGTTTGTGATTAATGAAAAGACTACCTTTGATTGCTAAATTCTACATGTATCGATGATATCTATCTTTTCTTGCTTCTTCCTAATGCTCGCATTAGTGATGCAACCATTGAACAAGTACTCATCTCGAATTGAGTTACGTTGTGGATTATTCTCTTTGTATTCCTGAGTGCCATCGAGGTCATGAACCTCATGATTAATTGGCTAAGCTCATTTCTTGATATATTGAAGTTAGTTCTTGGTGAACAACTCTTCATCACTCCTTTTGCAGATCACTCATTGTTTTTATAAGATACAATAGTATCCCTTGAGGAAAATTGAATTTTCATCACTATAAGGATTATTCAAAGTGAGATTTATAAGTGATTGTTATCAAAATGAAGTTGTTTATAAAACACCTCGGAAAACTTAATTGTTTTCATAACAAAGAACATCTTTGTAAAGTTATTTTTTATTCTTATTTAAGAATTAAGCATGAAAATGTTTTCATTATAAACATGGATGATAAAATTTTGACGAACTGAGTATTGCATCGTTAATCTTGAAATTGTATATAGTTGCTCGCCTACATACAATTTGGAATGGACCATGCAAGGCTGATTAGTAGTCACCATAAAACTGATTAATAAACACTAAATTTTCTTTGAAGATTGTGAAAGATTAAAATTTATGAGATCTGCAAGAAGTGAAAAATAGGGACATAGTGTTAGGGACACCTACATATGTGCCTGTAGCATCTATTCTTCTGAGTTGAATTTACTCATCTGTGGAAATTGTCTTATTTGACAATTGACAATTCTTTCTTGTCCAATTCTTCCGTAGTGAGATTCTTAGGAAAAGTATCTGATTACCGAGTGTTGATACCCGACTGGATGTATTGACGTTCTTATCATTTCTTATGATTTGATTTCATTTGAATGACCTGGGTAACGATCTGAGGAGCTTTCGAATGCGTACTCAAATTATGAAAACATGGGATATATTCATATTCGTTAATGTTTTCGTTTGTATCTGATTTGAAATTCTCTCGCGTAGATTATGCGTTAACCTTACTCTTTTAAGGTTAGTTATGTCTCCATATATCCTTGAATTTGTTAAGGATTATGAGTTATTATTAGTCTTTTGAGAAGTTCACATCTTATCGACGACAATAAAACTAAAAAGTTGATAATTCCAGTTGAATGGATTGATTGATTATGACATGACGACATTGTCTTAATTGATGGGAACTCGAATAGAATTCCCCTAAATGATAAGATGTTGATTATCAAAAGTGATCTAAATAATTCTTGATGGATGACCATATCCTGCATTTAGACTTGAAATTATACCATGAATGGTTGTGAATTGTTCATAGATATTATAATCTAGAAGGAACCTAATATGAATTTATTAAAAGATGTTTATGTTATCTGAACATTAGGAGGTATTTGTTGGTGAATTACCTATACTTTCGCCATTCAGGCAAGTTGAAATTGGTATTGATAATATTCTCGGTGCTGCACCTGTGACATGTGTACTGTACGTCAGCACCATCTGAATTAAAGGAATTGCCGTACAACTGAGAGTTGTCGGAGAAAGATTTTATTCTACCGAGCTCGTCATCATGAAGAGCTATTGTGTTATCATTCCCTTATATTTATAGATTACTGTGAACTGAGTAAATTGACAATCGAAAACGATATCCATGACTCGAAATGGAAGATTTGTTCGATCATTTACAAGGTTCTAGCGTATGTTCAAAAGATTTGATCCATGGCATGGTTATCATCAACTTCGCATCTGCGAAAAATATTATCTATTCCAATCACTACATCCGATACTTGTAATGAACGTTATGAGTTTCACGTGATGTCGTTTGGATTGACTATACACATGTAGCATTCATAAATTTGGTAAATCACGTGTGTAGGCTGTAATTTGATAAGTTCATGCTTGCGATCATTAAGGACCATTTATTTGATTATAAGAATAAGAATGAGTTAATAATTATTTATAGATTTCCCTGAATTTGGCCGAACGATAAAAACATGTACCTTGAATAATTAACATGTGATTAAAGACTTAATCCTTTACATTATTTGACCGTGTGATTAAAAGATAATGGAATCTATATTGACTCTTCAAAAATTAAGAGCCTTTTAAGATTTTGGGTTTTACCAAAAAGAATGTGCAAATATGTTTTGACAAATAATTTATCAAAGGATTTTTAAGAAATTATCCTCTTATACACAAATCATTTAACTAAACTCCTGTTTAGGGGTAAATGTTTGTGTATACCTCAAGACAACCTAAGAGGGATTGAGGAAACCATTTAAACCATGACTCGAAATTTGAAATGACAATTTTTGCTTTTCAAAACTAAGAAAATTTTGACCAAAAGATAAACAAAGATTTTTCGAACATTTACGAATCTTATTAATTATTTTCGGTAAATCAACAAAAATCGTATTAATTAAATTAAAAACTATTTTGAATATTTTCATAAAATTGGACAGACTAAGAAATTTAAAATCTTTACGTTTACGTTTCATAAAAACTTAATATTTATTGTTAATTTACGTGTAATAATTATCGACGCTTTAAGACGTCGGATTAAGCAAAACTGATAAAAATGATGGCTGAAACGAAACTGAAACTTAGAAAATATGAAGGAAGGTGAACGTAATTACTGACACATTATGTAGAAAATATGAAAAATCAATTACGATGTATTTCTTAATAATGAATGTGCAAAATAAATTGCCGAACAATTTAAAATATAGCCGATGCTTATAAAAAGGATAATATAGATAATAAAAGGGGTTCGCGGCTAATATGAACCATTAGAATTGAGAAGCCGATGGCGTTAGATGTATAAAAGGCCACTTGTGGTTGCCTAAATATGAAGATTTTGAGATGTAGTCATCTCGTAAGTATAAGTATTCTATTCATGATATTTTGACTAAACGTATCTTTGTCTAAAGAAGTTGTACTAATGAAAAATTATGAAGGCAGACATTGCCTCATACATTAGTAAACGTCTAGCTATCGCAAAGGTCATCATCTGAATTTGATTCGATTTGGGTCATCGTCGACAGACTGACCAAATCTGCTAATATCATTCTTGTTAATGATAGATTCTTGATGAAGAAATTGACTCTTTATATTTAAAGGAGTTGTGTAAACATGGTGTGTCTGTATCGATCATCTCTATCAAGGTCCTTGCTTCGCATTGAATTTCTAGAGATTTGCACAGAAGTCATTAAGAACGAATCTTGATGAGAGTACTGTGTACCACCCCAATCGAAGGGACGAGGTAAAGTAACGATACAAAATACTATAAGCGTTGTTCTATGTTTGAATGATTGACCTTTGGTAATAGATCGTATAATCGTTTTCCATTGGAGAGATTACCATTGATAATTATCGTGTTAGTATCAAGATCGACTCTTGTTAGGATCTATATTAGAGCATCTGTAAGCAGGAGTTGGGATGAAGACACCCGACATACACCCATTGTGAGTTGGACATGTCTTTTAGGTTTAAGGTTTCCTATGATGGCGAACCTAACCTTACAAAATACTCGACCCGCGAGACCTGAAATGATTGTTGAAATTAGGATCTGATTATTGACTGCCGGTAGTGGGAAGGAGGTTATGTGAATATGAAATGTAGATCTTGAAGTGCCAGATGGGTAGCGAAGTTATGCCAAAAATATTAACTATGGAATAATGAATTGATGATCTGAGAGATCATGGGATATAAGTCCCCGTTGTCTGGGACCATTGAGATAATGTAAAAGATTGGTTTGAAAGGCGTATAAGCTGGATCTACCCTAGGACTTCAAGGACTGCGTGAATTATGTTTCGTAAATCGAACTTGATAAAATGTCTATCAAGTGAAAATCTGAATTCTTCTTAATAAAGCTTAGATCGGCGAAAAGTTGCATTCGTCAGAAACCCGTGAACATCATGGATAGAGAAAGTAAGTCAACATTTAGCCTGATCTTATTCCTGTAGTTATGTTTGATGAAACTCGCGTATTGTAATAGATTACACTTGTGAGAAAAGACCGAATGTGGAGGAAATACCCACATGGCTTTAACTCTATAAGAAGCGAGTAGTAAGATGATCTTTGAGGACAAAGATCTTGTTTAGGGGTAAATGCTGTGACAATCCGTCAATTTATGGTTGATATTTTATTCTCAAATATTATTTAAAAACATTATTTTAATGTCATAATATGAACTCACTTATTTTTGGGAAGTAATTTGGATTTACGTCTTGAAGTAGCCTCGACTACGTCTAAACCGGAGGATTCAACGTTACGTGCTTACGTTTACATACACCGTTTTGGTGACAGTCCGACATTTCAGAAAATAAATTTATCCGTGAATATTATTTTGGGATTTTAATTTTTAGTTGATTCATAAGCTCACAAATTTACGAGAAGAGATTAGGACTTACGATTTTGATTTAACGTCCTTTACGACTAAACGGAAACCTTAGGATTACGTATTTACGTTTTCAAACTCCGTTTTTGATGAGACAATTTTTATTAGATTCGTTTTGTGCCGTTGATTCATAATTTATAAAAACGTTTTTTGTAAAACGACCCGAGGGCACGCAAATCGAGGAAACTAGAATCGAGGAATACCCGTAAATTAGCGGGATGGGACAAAACAAGTTTATCCCACCCCACTAACTAAAAGGGACACCACATCATTTGATGTGGAACCCTTGTAACAAAATAGCTTACACTTGTAAGCATAAGCTTAACAAGTAAGCTACTTATCCCACTAAACCACAAAACCACTAACACTTACCATATGCTTTCATTTTCACATGCAAACCACCTCAAAATCCTCTCATCTCTCTCTCTAAATTCGTCCAACATCACCACAAAATCACCATTATCATCAATTTTTAACCTACAACTTAAGCTATAATCAACATATGTTGATAGCTAATTAAAAAGATAAAGATTGGAGGTGATTGTAACTTGTAAAAAAGGAGTTTTAATGGAGGTCTTTGGGCTGATTTTCAAGAAGGAGTTTAAGGATGATTTCATGGAGGTGTTCATCCATTTGAAGGACCAAAGAAGTTGTCTTAAAAGGTTGAAGGTTTGGTAACAAGGAACCAAGCCTTGTTCAACATAAACCTCATCTTTTCATCACTATTGGTGGTATAGAGATTGTTTCTTCCTATCCTCTTGTTATTTTGATTATGTAATCTTGTATTTACTTTATTTATGTATATGTATATGATGATGAATGATGATTAAAAATATTATGTGGGGATTTGGTGTTGATAGATTTGATAAACATGGGTAAAAAGATGGAAAAACCACATGTAAAAATGGTTTAATCTTGCTTAATTTAGTAGGCTGTATAAAAACAGTAAATAACCATATGATGAACTGATAAAATGGTATAGATGAATTGATATACAGTAAGTAATATGTCTTGTACACATGTGAGAGTTGGCCATGCAATGGAATCATTAGGATGAGTGAGATATGATCAAAACAAGTTTAAAGTACAAATCTGAGTTCACTGTATTGGACGATTTTTAGAAAATACTTAGATGCTGATTCAACAGTAGCTATAGAAGAGTTAAATGGATCAAATATCATGTAGTTTATGTCACAAAAATTTGAGCTTCTATCTCCATATAGAACTCTAGATATGGCAGTTTTGGTGAACATAAAAATAAAAATCAGATTTTGGAAATTAAAGTATAATAGTATTATATAAGCACTCAAATAAAAATAGTATAAAATGTGAATTAAAACCCACTAACTCATATAATACATTTATATAAATATGTATAAGGATAAATAAATGGACATTTTATAAAAATGGTAGCTTGATAAGTTTTATAAGTTATAAAACTATAAACATGATTTTTACGACTTTTTCGGCTATTACCGTAAAATTAACGTTTTTGCTAAATAAAACTTAGACGGTTGGACCTGTCTAATGTGAAATTTATAAAACTCATATACTGATATATAAACATATATAACAAGTAAAAACCGATAAAACCCGAACTATATAACATACGAACATTAACGGGCTAAGTTAACGTTATTGGAATAATAATACAACAAAATGGGCTAAAACACTTATAAACTTATTTATTGGGCTTAACCCAATTGGGCCCAATATTTAAAGTATAAATACTGATAATACATGTATGAAATAGATTAATACAAGTTAATGAACTTATAATAGGCTTATTGGACCTAAAACACGTAAATAGGTAAAACTAGTAAACTAGTAAGAAGTTACCAATACATAAACACTAAAATGAGCAAAAGAGAATATGTAAACCCACTTGATCATAATATATATATATATAATCATCATATGTATACATAATTGTTATTTTTATAAAGTCATTGGACATGAGTCTAAGACGAGTATTATTTGTCTAGGTTTCCGTGATTGAAGCACGTACCGTACATCCAAATCGTCGATAACCGCCTTCCCACATCAACGTGAGTTCATAGCCTCGCACTCTTTTAAATGTTTTTATGAAATGTTTTATAAACCCGCGAGGGAGATAACATGTTAGTTTTTATAAAATAGGACACCATTTGTCCCGATTGTTTGTTTATTGATTTGGACCCGAAGGATTGTATGACCCGATTGTATGACCCGATAAATGATTAAATTACCCGATAGATGAAATTAAATGGATTATTAAAGTTAGGTTATGTCACTAAAAGTCCCATTAGCATGAATTGTGAACTACCGGGATTTGGTAGACGCTTATGCATATAATAGTACTATTTGGGGACGATCACCCTAGTTCGCGCCTTGACGGTTGATCCCCGTCGTGCCACATTGATTGGTAAGCGAATTTATGTATGAGAAGATTTCCATAGCGTGACCTTTGTGACGACACGCTAATTTAGATGGGCAAATTGAGTTTCGGGCTAGCTACCCGTTGTTTGTTTTATTAAGGTAACAATGTCATGCGACTTATAATAATCCAAAATTAACGAAATACTGCTATACGCACCGAATTATGATGTATTGCCTGATTAGCAATATAGGGTCATACTATTGATATTATGTTCGTGTTTTGGTTTTCATAACCATATTCATATAACGGTTTTTATTTAACTCTACACGACGTTGTAAAACGTATTATATGATATTTTTACGACATTGGCTCGTATAATGATTTTTAAGGCAAATGCCTATATTATGATTTTGATAAGGATTTGTATAAAATGACTTTGGCTATTTTATGGCCTATTACAAAGATTTGTACAAAATGATTTTCGGTAATAATTTTATACCGATGTTATATTGATGGAATTTATTAAACTCTATGAATTCACTCGGCGTTATCGCTGACCTTTTCTTTTAACATGTTTTATCTCAGGTACTTGAAGGTAATTCTCGGGAAGACAACAAGAATTCATGGCCCGTACCTAAATACTTATTTCCTTTCAAATGCTTTGTTAAACAATGACTTGGGACCTGTGTAAATTTGATATTTATGAATGGAAATGCTTTATTAATAAACGACGCGATTTTTATGCGTTGTCTATGATGTGAGTAATGTGCTATCCCGTAACACCAACGAGTCTTCCGCAGTATTGAGTTGTATAAATTTGGGGGTGTTACAGGTTATGTCACTAAAAGTTCCATTAGCATGAATTGTGAACTACCGGGATTTGGTAGACTCTTATGCATATAATAGTACTATTTGGGGAAGATCACCCCAGTTCGCACCTTGACGGTTGATCCCCTTCGTGCCACATTGATTGGTAAGCGAATTTATGTATGAGAAGATTTATATAAACGTGATTATTGTGATGACACGCTGTTTTAAATGGGAAAATGAGTTTCGGGTTAGCTACTCGTTGTTTATTATAGTAAGGTAGCAATGTCATGCAGATTATAATAATCCAATAATGAAAATACTGTTATACGCATTGAATTACAATATATTGCGTGACTAGCAGTACGGGGTCTTATTATTGATGTTATGTTCATGTTTTGGTTTTACATAACCATATTCATATAACGGTTTTTATTTAACTCTATAAAACGTTATAAAACGTATTGTATGATGTTTTTACGACATTGGTTCGTATGTAACACCCCCAAATTTATGCAACTCAATACAGCGGAAGACTAGTTGGTGTTACGGGACAGCACATTACTTACATCATAGACAACGCATAAAAATCGTGTCGTTTATTAATAAAGCATTTCTATTCATAAATATCAAAGTTACATCGGTCCCAAGTCATATTATTTCATACAAAGTTTTACAAAGTATTTGAATGGAAAATATTATTTAAGTACGGGCCATGAATTCTTGTCGTCTTTCCGAGAATTACCTTCAAGTACCTGAGACAAAACATGTTAAAAGAAAAGGTCAGCGATAGCGCCGAGTGAATTCATAGAGTTTAATAAATTCCATCAATATAACTTTGGTATAATATTATTACCAAAAATCATTTAGTACAAATCATTGTAATAGGCCATAAAATAGCCAAAGTCATTTTATACAAATCTTCATTAAAATCATAATATAGGCGTTTGCCTTAAAAATCATTATACGAGCCAATGTCGTAAAAACATCATACAATACATCTTATGACGTTGTATGAAAATAAAAACCGTTATATGAATATGGTTATGAAAACCAAAACACGAACATAACATCAATAGTATGACCCCGTATTGCTAGTCAGGCAATACATCGTAATTCGGTGCGTCTAGTAGTATTTCGTTAATTCGATTATTATAAGCCGCATGACATTGTTACCTTACTAAACCAACAACGGGTAGCTAACCCGATACTCAATTTGCCCATCTAAAGTAGCGTGTCGTCACAAAGGTCACGCTATGGAAATCTTCTCATACATAAATTCGCTTACCAATCAATGTGGCACGACGGAGATCAACCGTCAAGGCGCGAACTGGGGTGATCGTCCCCAAATAGTACTATTATATGCACAAGCGTCTACCAAATCCCGGTAGTTCACAATTCATGCTAATGGGACTTTTAGTGACATAACCTAACTTTAATAATCCATTTTATTTCATCTATCGGGTCCTTTAATCATTTATCAGGTCATACAATCGGGTCATTCAATCATTCGGGTCCAAATCAATAAACAAACAATCGGGACAAATGGTGTCCTATTTTATAAAACTAACATGTTATCTCCCTCGCGGGTTTATAAAACATTTCATAAAAACATTTAAAAGAGTGCGAGGCTATGAACTCACATTGATGTGGGAAGGCGGGTTATCGGCAATTCGGACGTACGGTACGTGCTTCAATAACGGAAACCTAGACCAATAATACTCGTCTTAGACTCATGTCCAATGAATTTATAAAAATAACAATTATGTATACATATGATGATTATATATATATGATGATCAAGTGGGTTTACATATTCTCGTTTACTCATTTTAGTGTTATGTGTCGATAACTTTTATACTAGTTTACTAGTTTTACCTATTTACGTGTTTTAAGTCCAATAAACTTATTATAAGTTCTTTAACTTGTATTAATCCATTTTATACTTATATTATCAGTATTTAAACTTTACAAGTTGGGCCCAAATGGGTTAAGCCCAATAAGTTCTTTTTATAAGTATTTAACTTATTTAGTCAAATTATTAGTCCAATATGTTTACTTAGCTCGTTAATGTCCGTATGTCCTATAGTTCGGGTTTTATCGGTTTTTACTTGTATTAGATATTTATATCAGTATATGACTTTTAAAAACTTTACATTAGACGGGTTTGATCGTCTAAGTTTTAATTGGCGAAAAACGTTAATTTTACGGTAATAGCCGAAAAAGTCGTAAAAATCAAGTTTATAGTTTTTATTACTTATAAGTATTATTCCACTACCATTTTCATAATTTATACATTTATTTAACCTTTAACATATTTATATAAATAGAATTCATGAGTTAGTGGGTTTTAATTTTACATTTTATACAATATAATTTTGAGTATCTAGAGTTCTACAATGAATTAGAAGCTAATTTTTGGATGGCATGATCTTTATATTATCTGCTACATTTAACTTAGTTATAGATACTGCTCATTTTAAGTTTATCTATGCTTAACAGTCCCTACAAAACAGCTTATTCAGATTAGCACACCCATCTTGTTTTGATCATATCTCACACATTATAATGATTCCATTGCATGGCCAACTCTCACATGTGTACAAGACATATAGCTTACTGTATATCAATTTATTCAAGTCATTTTACCAGTTTACCATGTGGTTCTTTACTGTTTTATACAGCCAACAATCTACACAAGATTTTAGCCTTGTTTCTTATAATTTTTCATCTTTTAAGCATGTTTATGAACACCAATCCCCACTCAATATTTTTAATCATCTTTCATCATCATATACATATACATAAGTAAAATAAATAAAAGATTACATAATCAAAAATAACAAGAAGATGGGGAGAACAATCTTTATACCACCATGATGATGTAGGTTGATCAAAACATGGATTTTGATGGAGAGACTTATGATGCACCAAGACCATCTTCAAGACCACCATTCTTCATGAACACCTTGTAGAAAATCAGCCCTAATACTCCATAGAAACTCCTCCTTGGATGTTAAAACTTGCACCAATTTTCATCTTTTTGAATGGAGATTAACATATGTAAGTTATAACATATGTTTGTGGTTAAAATTTGTATGATGGTGGTGTTTTGTATGGAATAGTGGACGGCACCAAGAGAGAGTAGAGAGGAAATTGTGGTTTTGCATGTGTGAAATGGTAGAATGAAGGAAGCTAGTGGTTTTGGTGAGAAGTAGCTTACTTTGTAAGCCTAAAATGGACAAGTGTTTAAGCTTATTATCTAACCTTTGACACCTAAGTGGTGTTGTGGCTAGTTAGGCCGGTTTGAGTGGGGGTGGGACAAGTGTCCCACTTGTCTCATCCCCATTTATTTACGGGTACTCCTCGATTCTAGTTTCCTCGATTTGCGTGCCCTCGGGTCCTTTTACGAAAAACGTTTTTATAAATTATGAATCAACGGCACAAAACGAATCTAATAAATATAGTCTCATCAAAAACGGAGTTCGAAAACGTAAATACGTAATCCTAGGGTTTCCGGTTTAGTCGTAAAGGACGTTAAAAATAAAATCGTAAGTCCTAATCTCTTATCGTAAATTTGTGAGTTTATGAACCAACACAAATTTAAAAGTCCAAAATAATATTCATGGACAAATTTATTTTCTGAAATATCGGACTGTCACCAAAGACGGTGTATGTAAACGTAAGCACGTAACGTAGAATCCTTCGGTTTAGACGTAGTCGACGCTACTTCAAGACGTAAATCTAAATTTCTTCCCAAAAATATGTGAGTTCATATAGTAACATTAAAATAATATTTTCAAATAAATTTTGTGAATAAAATATCAATCATAAATTGACGGATTGTCACAGCATTTACCCCTAAACAGGATCTTTGTCCTCAAAGATCATCTTACCTTACTACTCGCTTCTTATAGAGTTAAAGCCATGTGGGTATTTCCTCCACATTCGGTCTTTTCTCACAAGTGTAATTTGTTACAATAAGCGAGTTTCATCAAACATAACTACGGGAATAAGATCAGGCTTAATGTTGACTTACTTTCTCTATCCATGATGTTTACGGGTTTTTGATGAATGCAACTTTTCGCCGATCTAAAGTTTACTAAGAAGAATTCAAAATTATCACTTGATAGATATTTATCAAGTTCGATTTACGAAACATAATTCACGCAGTCCTTGAAGTCCTAGGGTAGATCCAGCTTATATGCCTTTCAAACCAACTTTTTTATCATCTCAATGGTACCATACAACGGGGACTTATATCCCATGATTTGTCAGATCATTAATTCATTTTTCCAAGGTTAAAAATTTTGGCATAACTTCGCTACCCATCTGGCACTTCAAAATCTATATTTCATATTCACATAACCTCCTGCCCACTATCGGCAGTCAATAATCAAATCCTAATTTCAACAATCATTTCAGGTCTCGCGGGTCGAGTATTTTGCAAGGTTAGGTTTGTCATCGTAGGCAACCGTAAACCTAAAAGACATGTCCAACTCACAATGGGTGTATCTCGGGTGTCTTCATCCCAACTCCTGCTTACAGATGCTCTAAGATTTAGATCCTAACAAGATTCGATCTCGATCCTAATACGATAATTATCAATGATAATATCTCCAAAGGAAAGCGATTATACGGTTTATTACCAAAGGTCAATCATTCAAACATAGAACAACACTTATAGTATTTTGTATCGTTACTTTACCTCGTCCCTTGGATTGGGGTGGTACACAGTACTCTCATCAAGGTTCCTTCTCAATGACTTCTAAGCAAATCTCTAGAAATTCGATGCGAAGCGAGGATCTTGATAAAGATTTCGATACAGGCACACTATGTTTACATAACTCTTTTGCACTTATCATTAACGGGAATGATATTAGTAGATTTGGTCAGTCTGTCGACGATGACCCAAATCGAATCAAATTCAGATGATGACCTTTGCAATAGCTAGACGTTTACTAATGTATGAGGCGATGTCTGCCTTCATAATTTGCCATCAGTACGACTTCTTCTGATAATGATACATTTAGTCATAAATGACATTAATAGAATACTTATACTTAAAAATTCTAACATAACTATATCTCACAATCCTCCATATTTAGGCAACCATAAACGGCCTTTTTAAACATTTAATGCCATCGGCTTCTCAATCTTAATGATTCATATTACTCGCGAATCCCTTTCTATTATCTATATTATCCTTTTTACAAACATTGTTTATTTTTATATTGTTCGGCAATTTATTTTTGCACTTTCATTATTAAGGAACGTGTCCTAATTGGTTCTTTATCTTTTACACATAACGTGTCAGTAATTACGTTCACTTTCCTGATGAAATAGTTATCATGTCCGTATTTATTCAATAATTATTTCATCACATTTTCTAAGTCTTAGTTCTATCTCAACTATTATTTTTTATCAGTTTTTCTCAATCCGACGTTTTAAGCGTCATAAGTATTACAAGTAATTAAAGGTTAGATATTTAAATTTTTATGAAACGTAAACGTAAAATTTTAAATTTCCTAGTTCGACCAATTATATAAAATGTTCAAAATAAATTTGAATTTAATTAACAAGATTTTTGTTGATTTATTGAAAATATTTAATAAGATCCGTAAATGTTCGAAAAACCTTTGTTTATATTTTGGTCAAAATTTTCTTAGTTGAAAAGCAAAAATTGTCGTTTCAAATTTCAAGTTATGGTTTATATGGGTTTCCTCAATCCTTCTTAGGTTGTCTTAAGGTATGCAAAAACATTTACCCCTAAACAAGAGTTTAGTTAAATGTTTTGGTTATAAGGGAATAATCCCTCAAAAGTTCTTTGTTAAAACATTTGTCAAAACATATTTCCATTTTATTTTTGGTAAAACCCAAAGTCTTAAATGACTTCTAAATTTTTAAGAGTCAATTTATATTCCATTATCTATTAATCACACGGTTAAATCATGTAAAGTATTAAGTCTTAAATCTCATGTTAAATATTCAAGGTACTTGTTTTTATTGTTCGGTCAATTCAGGGCAATCTATAAATAATTATTAACTCATTCTTATTCTTATAAACAAACATATGGTCCTTAATGATCACAAGCATGAATTTATCAAATTACATCCTACACACGTGATTCACCAAATTTATGAATGCTACGTGCGTATTAGTCAATCCAAACGTCATCACGTGAAACTCATAATGTTCATTACAAGTTCTGGATGTAGTGATTGGAATAGATAACCTTCTTCGCAGACGCGAAGTTGATGATAACCATGCCATGGATCAAATCTTTAGAACATACGCTAGAACCTTGTAAATGATCGAACAAATCTTCCATTTCGAGTTATGGATATCGTTTTCGATTGTCAATTTACTCAGTTCACAGTAATCTATAAATATAAGGAATGATAACACCATAGCTCTTCATGATGACGAGCTCGGTAGAATAAAACCTTTCTCCGACAACTCTCTCAGTTGTACGGTAATTCCTTTAATTTAGATGGTGCTGAAGTACAGTGCACACGCCACAGGTGCAGCACCGAGAATATAATCAATACCAATTTCGACTTGCCTTAATGGCGAGAGTCTAGGTAATTCATCAACAAATACTTACTAAAGTTTCAGATAACATAACATCTTTTAATAAATTCATATTGGGTTCTTTCTAGATTACAATATCTATAACTAGTTCACAACTATTCATGGTATAATTTCAAGTCTTAATGCAGGATATAATCATCCATCAAGAATTATTTAGATCATTTTTTATAATCAACATCTTATCTTTTAGGGGAATTCTATTCGAGTTCCCATCAATTAAGACAATGTCGTCATGTCATAATTAATCAATCCATTCTACTGGCACTATCAACTTTCCAGTTGCATTGCCGTCGATAAGATGTGAACTTCTCAAAAGACTAATAATAACTCCTAATCCTTCGCAAATTCAAGGATATCTGGAGACATAACTAACCTCAAAAGAGTAAGGTCAACGCATAATCTACGCGAGAGAATTTCAAATCAGATATAGACGAAAACATTTAACGAATATGAATATATCCCATGTTTTCATATTTTGAGTACGCATTCGAAAGCTCCTCGGGTCGTTACCCAGGTCATTCAAATGAAATCAAATCATAAGAAATGATAAGAACGTCAATACATCCAGTCGGGTATCAACACTCGGTAATCAAATACTTTTCCTAAGAATCTCACTACGGGAGAATTGGATAAGAAAGAATTGTTAATTGTCAAATAAGAGAATTTACACAGATGGGTAAATTCGACTCAGAAAAAATAGATGCAACAGGCACATATGTTGGTGTCCCCAACACTATGTCCCTATTTTTCACTTCTTGCAGATCTCATAAAATTTAATCTTTCACAATCTTCAAAGAAAATGTAATGTTTATTCATTAGTGTTATGGTGACTACTAATCAGTCTTGCATGGTCCATTCCAAATTGTATGTAGGCGCGCAACTATATACAATTTCAAGTTTAACGATGCAATTCTTAGTTCGTCAAAATTTTATCATCATTTTTATAATAAAAACATTTTCATGCTCAATTCTTAAATAAGAATCAAGAATAAATTTACAAAGATTTTCTTTGTTATGGAAATAATTAAGTTTCCAAAGTGTTTCATAAACAACTTCATTTTGCTATCAATCACTTATAAATCTCACTTTGAATAATCCTTATTGTAATGAAAATTAAATTTTCTCAAAGGATACCGTTTTATTTTTATAGAAACAATGTGTGATCTGCAAAAGAGTGATGAAAAGTTGTTCATCAAGAACTAACTACAATAAGATAGGAAATGAACCTTAGCCAAATAATCATGAGGTTCATGATCTCGATGGCACTAAAAAAAAATAATCCATAACGTAACTCAAATCAAGATGAGTACTCTTTCAATGGTTACATCACTAATGTGAGCATTAGGATGAAGCAAGAAAAGATAGATAACATCGACACGTGTAGAATTTAGCAATCAAAGGTAGTCTTTTCATTAATCACAAACAAGTCAAAATTGTACCGTAACACATTACGTGTCACTATGTCATACAATTCTCAGAACTCATCCTACCAACTGATATCTCAGTTAAGTTAGGGATATTTAAAAGATACCACAATGAAAACTAATCTACAAGAGTCATTAGGTATCCTACCTGTCCCAGAAGATCCATCGGTCCCAATTTCAGAAGAAGATTTCGTCAATTTATTTGTTGGACACTGGGCATCCTCATTATTGGACGATGGCCTAGGAACAACCTTTAATACAAACCTACAATCAATTAGAACCTTATAATTCAATCACACGACTTAACGACTTCCTCTTAACAATTTCATATTCCATACGGGTTAAGTTTTACTTTATTCAAGTTTCAACCAATTTTATACTCAATTCGATATCCTACCTCATTCTCCAATTCTTTCAACCTTATTCTTAGACCTTAATAGGGTAATAAAAGTTCAATATGAACAACACTTAATTTCCAATCCTATATCTCTTACAACAACAATTATCAAATGAGTCACTAGTATGAAATGACTTGGTCATTCAACTAGACTTCTCGGAAAGGTACTAGTGGCATGAAGCTTTTGGGTAATGGTTCCAGTGACAGCCTCAAGTGCAACATTCACCCTTTCGATTTCAATTTAAGAATTAGATGACAACGAATCAGATGACATCTTTCTAGGTGGTAACGTTTTGTCAAACTCCACTCTATAAGGAAAGATCGTCATGACATCGATATCAGTTTTAATCTCGCCAATTCTTCTTTAATATCACAATCAACTAATATCTACATTTCTACGAATATCAACCATTTTGTCGGGATTATAGATATGCACAACTTGGTTTAGATCTAGGATAGCTAGAATTCCTACGAGAATAGCTTCGATTAATTTTGTAGGGAAGTTAGGGTTTCTTGTGACAATCTACGTCGTATAAATACCTCGTATAAATATCAAAATAATCATAAAACAATCATGTAATAAAATTACATATATATATATATATATATATATATATATATATATATATATATATATATATATATATATATATATATATAATCCAAGTTATATATATACTAAAATAACACTTCTCAGTCTGGCCTTGTCGGTAACTCGGGAATTCTTCGGCACCGTTATAGTCAAAAGATTTTTAGACATTTTTAGAAAAATGTTTATAGTTAAAAGATTTTGAAATGTTTTATTCAAAACCTTGGTTTTAAAAATCTTTCGTTCTCTATAACGAGAGCTCTGGTACCAAACTGTAACACCCCCAAATTTATGCAACTCAATACAGCGGAAGACTAGTTGGTGTTACGGGATAGCACATTACTCACATCATAGACAACTCATAAAAATCGTGTCGTTTATTAATAAAGCATTTCCATTCATAAATATCAAAGTTACATCGGTCCCAAGTCATATTATTTCATACAAAGTTTTACAAAGTATTTGAATGGAAAATATTGTTTAAGTGCGGGCCATGAATTCTTGTCGTCTTCCCGAGAATTACCTTCAAGTACCTGAGACAAAACATGTTAAAAGAAAAGGTCAGCGATAACGCCGAGTGAATTCATAGAGTTTAATAAATTCCATCAATATAACTTTGGTATAATATTATTACCAAAAATTTTTTCGTACAAATCATTGTAATAGGCCATAAAATAGCCAAAGTCATTTTATACAAATCTTCATTAAAATCATAATATAGGCGTTTGCCTTAAAAATCATTATACGAGCCAGTGTCGTAAAAACATCATACAATACATCTTATGACGTTGTATGAAAATAAAAACCGTTATATGAATATGGTTATGAAAACCAAAACACGAACATAATATCAATAGTATGACCCCGTATTGCTAGTCAGGCAATACATCGTAATTCGGTGCGTCTAGTAGTATTCCGTTAATTGGATTATTATAAGCCGCATGACATTGTTACCTTACTAAACCAACAACGGGTAGCTAACCCGATACTCATTTTTCCCATCTAAAGTAGGGTGTCGTCACAAAGTCACGCTATGGAAATCTTCTTATACATAAATTCGCTTACCAATCAATGTGGCACGACGGGGATCAACCGTCAAGGCGCGAACTGGGGTGATCGTCCCCAAATAGTACTATTATATGCACAAGCGTCTACCAAATCCCGGTAGTTTACAATTCATGTTAATGGGACTTTTAGTGACATAACCTAACTTTAATAATCCATTTTATTTCATCTATCGGGTCCTTTAATCATTTATCAGGTCATACAATCGGGTCATTCAATCATTCGGGTCCAAATCAATAAACAAACAATCGGGACAAATGGTGTCCTATTTTATAAAACTAACATGTTATCTCCCTTGCGGGTTTATAAAACATTTCATAAAAACATATAAAAGAGTGCGAGGCTATGAACTCACATTGATGTGGGAAGGCGGGTTATCGGCAATTCGGACGTACGGTACGTGCTTCAATCACGGAAACCTAGACAAATAATACTCGTCTTAGACTCATGTCCAATGACTTTATAAAAATAACAATTATGTATACATATGGTGAATATATATATATGATGATCAAGTGGGTTTACATATTCTCGTTTACTCATTTTAGTGTTATGTGTCGATAACTTTTATACTAGTTTACTAGTTTTACCTATTTACGTGTTTTAAGTCCAATAAACTTATTATAAGTTCTTTAACTTGTATTAATCCATTTTATACTTATATTATCAGTATTTAAACTTTACAAGTTGGGCCCAAATGGGTTAAGCCCAATAAGTTCTTTTTATAAGTATTTAACTTATTTAGTCCAATTATTAGTCAAATATGTTTACTTAGCTCGTTAATGTCCGTATGTCCTATAGTTCGGGTTTTATCGGTTTTTACTTGTATTAGATACTTATATATCAGTATATGACTTTTAAAAACTTTACATTAGACGGGTTTGATCTCTCTATGTTTTAATTGGCGAAAAACGTTAATTTTACGGTAATAGCCGAAAAAGTCGTAAAAATCAAGTTTATAGTTTTTATTACTTATAAGTATTATTCCACTACCATTTTTATAATTTATACATTTATTTAACCTTCAACATATTTATATAAATAAAATTCATGAGTTAGTGAGTTTTAATTTTACATTTTATATAACATAATTTTGAGTGCTTATATAATAGTAATAAACATTAATTCTCAAAATCTGATTTTTATTTACATCTTCACCATTTTTTTCATATCTAGAGTTCTACAATGAATTAGAAGCTCATATTTGGATGGCATGATCTTCATATTATGTTCTACATTTAACTTAGCTATAGCTACTGCTCATTTTAAGTTTATCTATGCTTAACAGTCCCTACAAAGCAGCTTATTCAGATTAGCACACCCATCTTGTTTTGATCATATCTCACTCATTACAATGATTCCATTGCATGGCCAACTCTCACATGTTTACAAGACATATACACAAGATTTTAGCCTTGTTTCTTATAATTTTTCATCTTTTTAAGCATGTTTATCAACACCAAATCCCCACACAATATTTTTAATCATCATTCATCATCATATACATATACATAAGTAAAATAAATAAAAGATTACATAATCAAAAATAACAAGAAGATGGGGAGAACAATCTTTATACCACTATGATGATGTAGGTTGATCAAAACATGGATTTTGATGGAGAGACTTGTGATGCACCAAGACCATCTTCAAGACCACCATTCTTCATGAACACCTTGTAGAAAATCAGCCATAATACTCCATAGAAACTCCTCCTTGGATGTTAAAACTTGCACCAATTTTCATCTTTTTGAATGAGGATTAACATATGTAAGTTATAACATATGTTTGTGGTTAAAATTTGTATGATGGTGGTGTTTTGTGTGGAATAGTGGACGGCACCAAGAGAGAGTAGAGAGGAAATTGTGGTTTTGCATGTGTGAAATGGTAGAATGAAGGAAGCTAGTGGTTTTGGTGAGAAGTAGCTTACTTTGTAAGCCTAAAATGGACAAGTGTTTAAGCTTATTATCTAAGCTTTGACACCTAAGTGGTGTTGTGGCTAGTTAGGCCGGTTTGAGTGGGGGTGGGACAAGTGTCCCACTTGTCTCATCCCCATTTATTTACGGGTACTCCTCGATTCTAGTTTCCTCGATTTGCGTGCCCTCGGGTCGTTTTACGAAAAACGTTTTTATAAATTATGAATCAACGGCAAAAAACGAATCTAATAAATATTGTCTCATCAAAAACGGAGTTCGAAAACGTAAATACGTAATCCTAGGGTTTCCGGTTTAGTCGTAAAGGACGTTAAAAATAAAATCGTAAGTCCTAATCTCTTCTCGTAAATTTGTGAGTTTATGAACCAACACAAATTTAAAACTCCAAAATAATATTCATGGACAAATTTATTTTCTGAAATATCGGACTGTCACCAAAGACGGTGTATGTAAACGTAAGCACGTAACGTAGAATCCTTCGGTTTAGACGTAGTCGACGCTACTTCAAGACGTAAATCCAAATTTCTTCCCAAAAATATGTGAGTTCATATTGTAACATTAAAATAATATTTTCAAATAAATATTGAGAATAAAATATCAATCATAAATTGACGGACTGTCACATCGTATAATGTTTTTAAAGGCAAAAGCCTATAATATGATTTACAACAAAGATTTGTATAAAATGTTTTTAGCTTATTTTGTGGCCTACGACAAAGAATTGTACAAAATGATTTTCGGTAATAATTTTATACCGATGATATATTAATGGATTTTATTAAACTCTATGAATTCACTCAGAGTTTTCGTTGACCTTTTCTTTTAACATGTTTTATCTCAGGTACTTGAAGGTAATTCTCGGGAAGACGACCAGAATTTATGGCCCGCACTTAAATAACTATATCCATTCAAATGTTTTGTAAAATTGTATGAAATACTATGACTTGGGACCTATTTAATTTGATATTTATGAATGAAAAATGCTTTATTATTAAACGACGTGATTTTTATGCGTTGTCTATGATTTGAGTAATGTGCTATCCCGTAACACCAACGACTCCTCCGCTGAACTAAAGTATGAATATTTGGGGGTGTTACACCCTGAGACACTTGTTTTTCCGATATCTGCTTCTTCAGCAACCAAACTCTAAGAGTGTCCTTAGTTGAATGGTATACAAGGATTGGACCACTTCGTTCTTTTGGAACATCAACATTGGTACCTACATTCTCATTAGGAATTTGCATGCTTTGACATGGGTTAGCGATATCAATTTTAGGAGCACGTGGGGGTTCACAGTTGGCTTTACTTGTGTCAGAAGAGACCTGAGTAGATGATTCACTTGTCATAGCTGCAAACGTTTCCTTTTATAGAAAACCTTAAGTTTAGGCTTAAGTGATGTATCATCTTTATTAATTTCCTCCCTAGGAGTCTTAGTAGAATCGGAGACTATCCTAGTTAAAGGGCACTCGTTTCCTACAAGAGTGAAAGTTCTACCAGTGGGGCGCCAAACTTTACCAATGGGTTTGATTTTAGCTATCCACTGGGATTTATGTCTAGCACGGGAGTCCACCTCATTAAGTAATTTCTTGACACAAGAGTCATTATTTGCTGTAAAGACACATTTTTTACTTCTTTTACAAGTAGCATATTTAATGTCCAAGTAATTCCTAGATGATTGATCGATGCTCCTAGGAGATGACATGCTACGGTTAGTAGTGTTGGGTAATCTAGAAGGCATCTGACTAGGTTTGACATTGCTATCTATTACATGTGTCTTTTGCTTAGCTTCCCTTAGACCAGATTTATGGCAAGCGTCATTTGAACTTGTTCGAGACGTGTTCCTTGGACTATGTCTAGGGAGACTAGAGGCAATCATGTGATTAGGTCTTGGAAAAGCTGTTTTAGTCACATTAGGCCTAGATGGTGGAGTGACTAGTCTAGAAAAATGAACCATATCAACTTGGGAGGCAAACCGCGGTCTCGAGGATTATGGTCGCTCGAATCTAAATGCAGTCGGTTGTCTAACGGACATATGTGTAGGCGGTTTCCCCAAGATTGATGGTTTTTCAAGCTTAGTGTCCACACTAGATCCTTTAGTTTTCCTCAATTCGTTTTTCAATGCAGCTATAGCAAAGACCTTTTCCTGTACTTAAGCCTTTAAAGTCTCATTCTCTTTGAGAAAGTTGTATTGGGATGCCAACTTAGATTCTAGCAACTTAATTTATTTCAAAGATTATCCTTTTCAGCTTTAGAATCTAGAACTGTTTGATCCAATTTTCGTTCAAGAACAACGTTTGATTTTTCAAATTTTTCAAATTTTTCAAAATATGTTTCAAATTTGTTCGTTTTCTTAGAAAATTCAAGTTTGGCATCCCCAAGATCTTTTGATTGATGAGCTACGATCGTTTCGAGCTCTTTAATCTTGGAATCAGAATCAGTTAACAAAGCAGTCATAAAGCATTTATCATGATGCACTATAGCATTCTGAACAATCTCTCCCCCATTATGACGCACATCGGATGAATCTAAAGTTTTAAAACTATCATACTTTTCCATCCCATGTTTGTCATAATTAGGTTCGAAATGCTCAACATACGGTATTTCATCGGCATAGACATCATATACAACATTACATTGTACCATGTTTGTAGGCTCTTCGTCATAAACGGGTATGGTGTAATCATAAGAGATGTCTGTAAGATTCCCTGACGTGTTGCTGATGTTATGCTTAACTGTTGATTCCATGTCCTTGCAATATTTAGTAGCCTCCAATGCGTAAATCGTATGACCATTTTCCACTTGCATCATAAAGTCTTGCACTCCAGTATCATACGCTTGCTGAAGTCGAGATCTTTCATAAATTGAAGACGAAACCGATGTCATAAATTTCAACAGTTTATCACGGAAGTCTTTAACCTCGTTATGTGTGTATTGAAGAAATGACCGGCATATCCCTGAATTATCAGACTTGATGATATTTAATTGGAGGAAAGGTGTGAGTTGTGTCACAAGAGCCTTATAAGCAAGTGCCGATACAGAGTGATTAAAGTCTTCTTTTTGAAGTTGATCAGCAAGTTGGTTAGAGTTGAGGAATAGTGAATCGATGAATATATTACGATCTTGACCAAAGAGTGTCACAAATTCTTTTCCTCCGTAAAGCCATGAAATGGTGATTAGATGAGACTGAAGTAGTCGAAATAAGGTTATACTACTTTTTCTAGATTTGTCTTGCATTCGATGCAAGTCTCCCTCTTGAAGTGTCAAATTCAACGACTCCATTGAAAGTTTGTTGAAAAATGATTGTGGTTGTTTTCGGAATTTAACAATTTGTGAAGAAACGAAAGATCCGTAAATAACTCTTAAAAATCCTCGAGTGATGATATGGCTCAAAAATTGTTGTCGGCTCAAACGTTGATAAAACAAACCCGATACTAATAGGTCTAATTACCTCGGCTCTACAAAGTAACTAAACCCGACCCAAGTCGAAATACCCCTAGTCACCTAATACTAATAATACTAGTCTCACTTAACACGTGTGTCAAACATACGTGGCCCTAATTTCTCATGATTGACCCATCCTAATTACACCTCACTTACACGAGTATAAAACGTGGCCCTCTCACACAATATTTAACACACAATATTTAAAAGATCTTAGTTGTGAATTTGTGAATTTGACAGTCCACTGAACACACGTCTTCTTTGACTTTTTATATTGTTTATACGTGTGTCCTTACAATATTTAAAACGTGTATTGACCCACTAAATTACTCCAATCTTATATAATCTCAATCAACCCTAATTAACTCTCACAATTCTACCCTTGTTTTGTCCGCCTCTTTCTTCTATTTTCTCTCAACAACAAAACACAGCCAAAACAACCATCAATCCCAATCTTATATAACTTCAAACAGATCCCTTAATCCAATACCAATCAAACCCAAGGAAGTTCATGAATCTCATAACCTTGATCTGTTGATTGTCGTTATCAATTAACGAACACAACTTGTAACCCAACATATGTTCTGTTTATATTGGAGTGACACTTTGATACAAGAAAGGCATCAAGATCTTTGTATAAGGGTCTCGGGTAGGTCTTTATTATTTGATTTTATTTTTTTTCGAGTCTTTGATCAAGGATATTTTATGACTGATATCGTTGTATTTTTTGGTTTGGTGTTTGGGTGTGTTTGTGCGAGTCTTTGTTTGTTCGATGGGGTATGAGTAGGTTTGAGTCAAAAGATTTGTAAAACCCGCATGCTTTTACCATGCATAGTACCCTTAGGATCGTACGTACTAGATTAAAACTTTCCTAATATAGCATGATTACGATTACGTGTTAGGAGTTTACGTATTACGTACGTGTTAGAACACGATAAGTATTTACTATGCACGATCACGTAATATTTATTTGACGATAACTAATCACGAACATGCGATCATGAAATCATGAACGTAATTAAAACACGAACTATTATTAATTACGTATATATATTTATTACGAGCGTAATTAAATATATTAGATCACGGTATTTACGTAACGAGAACATTTAAAACACGAACACAAATAATCAAAAACGTTTAACTTAACAACGAGACACGGAAAAAAGGTACGGGTACCCCAAGTGGGGTCCCTACCCGCGGCAACAAGGACAAATGGGGCAAGCCCATTTGTCAAATTTACTAAAAGGGGGTTATTATTTTTTTTACTTCTCATTTTAATCTTTACAGAAGATTTTTAAGAAAACCTAAAAACCCTCCTTCCCTTTCTCCTTTGTGCCGCCACCCTACAACCACCATAAGGGGTGGTTGTGATCTTGGATCTTGAAGTTTTAGTGATTGATCGTGTTGGTTCTTCGTCCTTTTGATCTACGAATTCGGTAAATCCTTTTTAAACCTTTTCTTTTGATTTAATCTTTTTATAAATCAAGAACATGTGATGTTTTTACAAAAACATAATAATTAAACATGGATCTAACATGATTTGGTGTTAAATAAAATCAAAAGGGTGTTTTAAGGGGTGTTTGTTTTTGGCCACAGGCTTTACCGAACCCGAATGGGTTTTGGTTTGCCAAGCCGACCACCACCAAGACCATATGGTCTTGGTTGGTGCGTGTGGGTCCCACGGCAGCATTAAAACACGGGGTACCCCGAGTTGGTTCGGGGTACGGTGTCGATTTCATGTCCGGTTCATGCTTTTTAGTCTAGATCCGGTTCATGGTGTATGTTTACTTTTTTTTATGTTTATGATCTTAGGTTAAAAATTAAATTAATAAAATGATATGATTAATTTAATAACATGACTTAGGTTATTTAATTATTTAATAATCATGAAATTAATTAACCTAAGTATTTTGTATATTTAAGTCTTATAATTAATTAATTATTTTAAAACCATGGATATAATTATTTAATTAACATGACTTAGGTTATATTATTAATATATAATAATACATATTTTAACCTAAGTATTCAACTTATTTAATTAAAAACATGTGATACTTTAATTAAATATTTTAACTTATAGTTTAATTAAATTACATGAAATAATTATTAAACTATACATTATATCATATGACTTAGAAAATAATCATGAAAACACTTAGGCTTATATACTTAGCTTATTTAACCAGCTTATTCTAATTATGGAAACTTCTATTTTTAGAAACTTAATTAAATAAGGCAGCTAATCTATTTATGTAAACCAACTATTTTTAGGAACTTATTTATTTTAGGCAGCTAATCTATTTATGGAAACTTATTTAATTAAGCCAGCTGATCTATTTATGGAAACTTTCCATTTTTAGAAACTAATCTATTTTAAGCAGTAATTCTATTTTTGGAAACTTTCTATTTTTGGAAACTTTCTATTTTTGGAAACATTCTATTTTTGGTAACTCTCTATTTTTGGAAACTTTCTATTTTTGGAAACTTTCTATTTTTGGTAACTTTCTATTTTTGGAAACTTTCTATTTAAGGAAACCTGCTATTTTTGGAAAGTTACTTATTATTACACAGTAAGTATAATAACACATGAAATACCAGAAATACTTAATCAGATTAAACAGAATATAAGATAAAACACAGTTTAAGGCTTAGAAACAGTAAAACATGGTAAGAACACATAAAATAAGCTAAGACATGACATAAAACCAGCTATGTATTTAGTAAGCAGATACTTACTCATGTACGTATTTATGTAGCACTAGTGATTCGGAAGTAGGATTCCTCGCAGTTCATCTTCTTCGTTCACTGGACATAAGGTACGGATTCTCGTCCTTTCAGTATGGACATTCTTTCCTTATTAGGATTCCCCGTATGCAGCCAACTGTTTTCCCGTAGTATAAGTTACGTGTTTGATTGCTTATGTTTAATTAAGATTAACTATAGCCATATACATGCATGACCAGTTTCACCTAGTTATGGAGGCACCATAACCATAACATTAGAGGCACTGATGTTATGACTTCACCACAGCGGAGTGATTGCTCGTGGCGTCCCTTCAGCTTTTGGCCATTTATTTATATTTATCATGTGGGGCGTATGTGTGGATCCTAATTACATGTTTTTATTCAGGATTTCATGGTGAATGTGGTGTGTGCCTTGCATCCTTCACAAGGAGCTGATCCATCCTACCCAAAAACCCGTATATTAAATTAGAGGCAGCCCCTCTAATTTGCATGATGAGCTCACCCCTCCAAGTATTCATGCACGGTGGATTTTCATGACCTATATTGGCTAATGGTAAAATATGACAAACAGTTTTTATAAGATAAACATAAGACTTTCAAACTATTAAACTAGTTTTATTTAAGACTTAACCAGGTTACTCGGGACTTAGTATTCTTTCGTTGTTATTATGTTATATGCTTATCCTATTCATGCTTTATTGTACATCCGTGCACTGAGCGTTTTTGCTCAACCGTTTTCCTTTTCTATGTTCCCAAAACGGCAGGTACTCAGGGACGCTCGTAGACACTAAGAGTACGTGTATATGGACTGGAAGCTGTCTAGCCTTCTTTACATTATGCATTTCCTTTCTTATGATACTTATGCTTTGGACATTGTTTTGTCCTTTCCTTTATTATACTATGTTTGTGTGTGATGAGCTTTACTTTTGGACTACCGATGTTTGATTCCGGTATTTTCCTTTTTTGGTCAAGTAATGTTTAGACATTTTTCCTTGTATGCTTTGATGACACGCCATAATTTCTTTGATATTTCAATTTCCAAAGTCGGGTGTTACAATTATGGTATCAGAGCCAAGGCTTCGACCTGTAGGCTCTCAGATATGACCTGTGATTAGTGGGTAGTCACTACGGTCTTCCTAGAACTGACAGTTGTTTTCATGCATTCATCATTTTTAAGCATACATATACATGTCATTGTTGCAGGGTTTTTGACTAAGTAATGGTTGGTACATGACTGGCCCTATTTAGTCGCATGTGTTTTATAGAAACTTTTAGATTTGGGACCGACCCATAGGCGTCCCCTCGCTATGTCTTTTGTTTTGGGTGAACTGACCAGAGGCGTTCACTCTCGAGCATACAAAAGTTTTCATAAAACTACATCATGCATTCATAAACAAAATTTTCTTGCATAAAATTTTTCTCGTGAAACTTTTGTATAAATTTTTGTTTTCATGTATATATATATATATATATATATATATATATATATATATATATATATATATATATATATATATATATATATATATATATATATATATATATATATATATATATATATATATATATATATATATTATGTTTTGATCTGTTTAATCATATGTTTTATGTTATACTGTCAGATGGTTCTCACACGCGAACAGGAGCAGCTCAATGCTGCAATTCAGGCTGCCATGCAAGCCTTGCTTCCTCAACTGAGGAATGACATCAGGGCTGAAGTTCAAGCTGCCAACAATCAGCAGCATAATCAGCCACCTCCTCCTCCTCCTCCAGTGACATTAGCAATATGGCTGGAGAGATTCAACAAGCTCCGCCCTCGAGCTTTTGAGAAGACAGATAGCCCCAGCGATGTTGAAAGCTGGTTGGCTCACATCGAGAAGATTTTCAACGCTATGGGCTGTGACCCCGCATACAAGGTGAGGTTGGCATGCTATCGGTTCGAAGGCGACGTACTCAACTGGTGGTTAGCATTGATGCAATCTGAAGGTGGTGATGAGTGGGTTGCTGGTTTGACTTGGGTTCAGTTCAAGGACAGGGTGATGGAGCAGTTCTTTCCCAAGGCTGAGCAGGACAAGCTCAAGAGAGAGTACCATGGGATCCGATAGAGAGCTGGGGAGAATAGCAACGAGTTTATGCAGCGCTTTCTTCGCTTGGCTGGTTTCCTTGGTGCAGCAGCAGGTACTCCTGAAGAGCAGGCATATCACTTTAGATGGGTTCTTCGCACATCGGTCGCAAAAAATCTGGTGTGTGCTACGTTCAACACTGTAGCACAAGTGGCCGATGCAGCACGGAAACTGGAGATGCTGCAGGAGAGAGATGAGTTCGGGGAAGCTGAAAGACCCGACAAGAGGTAAACCTTCGTATTCAAGCGGTGACCAATCCGTATATTTTCCATATGTCAATTATTCATCTCTTAAATGTATCTTCCAGGCAGAAAACTGGGGACCGGTCTCAGCCGGCTACTCAGCAGCAGTCTCATCAGCCCAAGGGAAACGGTCAGACTAACGACCGTTCTGCTACGGATAGGCGTGGCGGTAATGACAATTACCGTAACAACGATGGGCACTCCAACAGCAGCAGGTCCTAATACTTACATAATTCCTTATGTTTTATGTTATAACTCATATTCTGACACTTTAGCCAACTTCTTCCAGGAACCATGGAAACGGTAGGGACAAGAACCAGAGAGGTTCGGAGCCTAGCCGTCCAGCTATCACTGGTATTCAATCTTACGATTATCCGCTTTGTCCTTTGTACCCAACTATCATGTCTTATGTAAAATGTTTTATCAGGTTCTCAGCCAGCCAGAGCACCTGCTGGAGGATACACTAATCCTCTTTGCTCTACTTGCCATTGTAGGCACCCAGGACCATGTCGCCGTAATACTGATGCGTGCTTCAAGTGTGGTCTTCCTGGCCATATTATGAAGGATTGTCGTAAGGGCGAGATGGAGGGTACATCGGGACATGCTGATACCAAGCTGCCTCCTACTGCCGGGCGTGTCTACACGACATCTCGAGACCAGGCCAACAAGTCTACAGGTACCATCACTGGAATCTTGTATATGTATGGTCAAGCTGCATGTGTTCTTTTCGATACGGGTGCTACTCACTCGGTTATTTCTACTGCTTATGCTAAGAACATTAGGATGCCTCCCTTGCCACTAGAAAATAGGCTTACTATTTCCACGCCTTTGAGGGACTCTGTATTAATCACCCATGTATACAAGAGTCTTCCCCTAGAATTTGATGATAAGGTTCGACCTGTCGACGCACTTCCGTTGGACATGAATGACTTCGACATGATTTTGGGCATGGATTGGTTATCCAAGTATCATGCTACCATAGACTTCCATTCATATCGAGTTATCTTCGGTGATGTTAATGCACCAGAGTACATTCATAATGGGTTCATACCCGGACGGTCTGTACAAGTCATTTCCACCCTGCAAGCGCGTGCTCTACTGTCACATGGCTGCGAGGGTTATCTAGCTACGGTTCACGACATGGATGCTGAATCTCCATCGATTCAGGATCAACCTATAGTGTCGGAATTCCAAGATGTGTTTCCAGCAGAACCTCTGGGCATACCACCTGTACGAGAAGTGGAATTCAGTATCGAGCTGGTTCCAGGAGCTGAACCAATCTCCAAGGCTCCTTATCGCATGGCTCCGATAGAGCTGAAAGAGCTGAAGGATCAACTGCAAGAACTTCTTGAACGAGGTTTCATTCGACGGAGGGAATCTCCATGGGGCGCACCGGTCTTGTTTGTTAAGAAGAAGGACGGCAGTATGCGTCTTTGCATTGACTATCGCGAGCTCAACAAAATTATCATTCGGAATAGGTATCCACTGCCACGCATTGACGATCTGTTTGACCAACTCCAAGGGGCCAAACAATTCTCCAAGATTGATCTTAGGTCAGGCTATCATCAGCTACGGGTCAAGGAGCAGGACATATCTAAGACTGCCTTTCGTACCCGTTATGGCCACTACGAGTTTGTAGTCATGCCATTTGGCCTGACAAATGCTCCAGCAGTGTTCATGGATTTGATGAACAGAATCTTCCATGAATTTCTGGACAAGTTCGTCATTGTCTTCATCGATGACATCTTGATTTTCTCAAAGTCCAAGGGGGAACACGAAGACCATCTTTGTACAGTATTACAGATTCTTCGTCAGAAGCAGCTGTATGCTAAATTCTCCAAGTGTGAGTTCTGGTTAGACAAAGTGGCATTCTTAGGTCACATTGTATCAGCAGAAGGAATCACTATGGATCCAACGAAGGTTGAGGCCATTACTAACTGGCCAAGCCTGACATCAGCGACGGAAGTCCGTAGTTTCTTAGGTTTAGCTGGCTATTACCGTAGGTTCGTGGAGAACTTTTCCCGCCTAGCACTACCATTGACCAAACTGATGCGGAAAGGGGAGAAATTCGTCTAGACTAAAGATCGAGAGAAGAGCTTTGAAGACCTGAAGCAGAAGCTAGTATCTGCACCTATTCTTACTCTACCATCTGGTACGGGTGGATTTCAAATCTACAGTGATGCATCGGGGAAGGGACTTAGCTGTGTTCTTATGAAACATGGGAAAGTGATCGCGTACGCTTCATGGCAGCTTAAGCCTTATGAAGAAAATTACCCCACGCACGACCTGGAACTTGCTGCGGTCGTGTTTGCATTGAAGATAGGGAGGCACTACTTATATGGAGAATCATGTGATATTTTCACGGACCACAAGAGCTTGAAGTATATCTTCACTCATTGTGAATTGAACATGAGGCAGAGAAGATGGTTAGAGTTGTTGAAGGATTATGACATTAATCTACAGTATCATCCCGGAAAGGCAAATGTAGTAGCAGATGCCCTTAGCAGCAAGTTCGGAATGATCAACGGCATTAAAATCGAAGAGGAAATCATCAGAGACTTGGAGCGACTAGACATCGAGATCATGGTACGTGGACAACACGATTACTGGGCTAATCTTAGAGTAGAACCCGAGTTACAATCTAAGATCAAGGAAGCTCAGAGGGATGACGGAGAAATCTGGGTGATAGTATAGAATTTGGAGAAGCAGACATAATTCAGAGTAGATGCAGATGGTATCGTATGGCAGGGCATGAGACTTTGTGTTCCTGATGACCAAGAACTCCAGGAAGCTTTGTTAGCTGAAGCTCATAGCTCCCCATTCTCTATACATCCTGGTTCGACTAAGATGTACCATGACATCAAGCAGTACTTTTGGTGGAGTGGTATGAAATAGGATGTGGCCACTTACGTCTCCAAATGTCTTACCTGCCAGCAGGTTAAGATCGAGCATTAGCGATTTGGCGGTCTCCTTCAACCTTTAGATATCCCAGAGTGGAAGTGGGACAAAATCACCATGGATGTTTTTACCGGTTTTCCGCCTACCAAAAGGAAGCACGATGCAATTTGGGTTATCGTTGATCGACTTACCAAATCAGCTCATTTCTTACCGATCCGCAAGGAAGATTCGGTAAGTAAACTCGCAGATACGTACAGAGCAGAAATCATGAGACTCCACGGTGCACCATCCAGCATCGTCTCAGACAGAGATCCTCGATTCACTTCGCGCTTTTGGAAAAGTCTGCAGAAAGCTTGGGGTACACAACTTAAGCTTAGCACGGATTTTCATCCTCAAACGGACGGACAGTCGGAGCGGACCATTCAGACATTGGAAGATATGTTGAGGTCATGTGCGTTGGAATGGACGGGTGATTGGGACGAATACATCTGTTTAGTGGAGTTTGCATACAACAATAGTTGGCACGCAAGCATCAAGTGTGCTCCATTTGAGATGTTGTATGGCAGAAAGTGTCGCGCCCCAATCTGCTGAGATCAGGTTGGCGAGCGAACACTTGAAGGACCGGAAATCATAGAGACGACCAATGAGAAGATCGCGGTAGCTAAGGAGAAAATTCATGAGGCACGGTCACGTCAGAAGAGTTACGCCGATAAGCATCGTAGGGATATACACTTTAATGTAGGAGATCACGTCTTCCTTAAGGTTTCGCCGGCACGTGGTGTTAGACGCTTCGGGATTAAAGGGAAGCTCAGTCCTCGTTTCATCGGACCGTTTGATATCATTGAACGAGTCGGTGAAGTATCTTACCGATTGGCGTTACCTCTGCAGCTTTCGCATGCGCACAATGTGTTTCATGTGTCCTTACTCAGAGGGTACCAGTATCATCCCCTTCACATGGTTCAGTATCCACTAGAACAGATACGTGAAGATCTAACTTTTATAGAAGAACCCGAACGAGTTCTTGACAGACAAGAACGAGTCATGAGAAAGAAGACGATTCCATTCGTCAAAATTCTATGGAGGGATCATACCGAGCGGGATGCCACTTGGGAAACGGAGGAGTCTATCCGGGCTTCTTACCCTCATTTCATATTTTGAATTCGGGTATGTTCTTCTTTTCCAGTTTACTTTGTCTATAATTCGGGAACGAATTATTCTTTTTAGGGGGAAAGAGTTGTAAAACCCGCATGCTTTTACCATGCATAGTACCCTTAGGATCGTACGTACTAGACTAAAACTTTCCTAATATAGCATGATTACGATTACGTGTTAGGAGTTTACGTATTACGTACGTGTTAGAACACGATAAGTATTTACTATGCACGATCACGTAATATTTATTTGACGATAATTAATCACGAACATGTGATCATGAAATCATGAACGTAATTAAACACGAACTATTATTAATTACGTATATATATTTATTACGAGCGTAATTAAATATATTAGATCACGGTATTTATGTAACGAGAACATTTAAAACACGAACACAAATAATCACAAACGTTTAACTTAACAACGAGACACGGAAAAAGGTACGGGTACCCCAAGTGGGGTCCCTACCCGCGGCAACAAGGACAAATGGGCCAAGCCCATTTGTCAAATTTACTAAAAGGGGGTTATTATTTTTTTACTACTCATTTTAATCTTTACAGAAGATTTTTAAGAAAACCTAAAAACCCTCGTTCCCTTTCTCCTTTGTGCCGCCACCCTACAACCACCATAAGGAGTGGTTTGTGATCTTGGATCTTGAAGTTTTAGTGATTGATCGTGTTGGTTCTTCGTCCTTTTGATCCACGAATTCGGGAAATCCTTTTTAAACCTTTTCTTTTGATTTAATCTTTTTATAAATCAAGAACATGTGATGTTTTTACAAAAACATAATAATTAAACATGGATCTAACATGATTTGGTGTTAAATAAAATCAAAAGGGTGTTTTAAGGGGTGTTTGTTTTTGGCCGCGGGCTGCACCGAACCCTAATGGGTTTCGGTTTGCCAAGCCGACCACCACCAAGACCATATGGTCTTGGTTGGTGCGTGTGGGTCCCACGGAAGCAGTAAAACACGGGGTACCCCGATTTGGTTCGGGGTACGGTGTCGATTTCATGTCCGGTTCATGATTTTTAGTCTAGATCCGGTTCATGGTGTATGTTTAGTTTTTTTTATGTTTATGATCTTAGGTTAAAAATTAAATTAATAAAATGATATGATTAATTGAATAACATGACTTAGGTTATTTAATTATTTAATAATCATGAAATTAATTAACCTAAGTATTTTGTATATTTAAGACTTATAATTAATTAATTATTTTTAAACCATGGATATAATTAATTAACTAACATGACTTAGGTTATATTATTAATATATAATAATACATATTTTAACCTAAGTATTCAACTTATTTAATTAAAAACATGTGATACTTTAATTAAATATTTTAACCTATAGTTTAATTAAATTACATGAAATAATTACTAAACTATACATTATATCATATGACATAGAAAATAATCATGAAAATACTTAGACTTATATACTTAGCTTATTTAACCAGCTTATTCTAATTATGGAAACTTCTATTTTTAGAAACATAATTAAATAAGGCAGCTAATCTATTTATGGAAACCAACTATTTTTAGAATCTTATTTATTTCAGGCAGCTAATCTATTTATGGAAACTTATTTAATTAAGGCAGCTGATCTATTTATGGAAACTTTCTATTTTTAGAAACTTATCTATTTTAAGCAGTAATTCTATTTTTGGAATTTGGAAACTTTCTATTTTTGGAAACTTTCTATTTTTGGAAACTTTCTATTTTTGCTAACTTTCTATTTATGGAAACTTTCTATTTTTGGAAACTTTCTATTTTGGTAACTTTCTATTTTTGGAAACTTTTTATTTAAGGAAACCTGCTATTTTTGGAAAGTTACTTATTATTACACAGTAAGTATAATAACACATGAAATACCAGAAATACTTAATCAGATTAAACAGAATATAAGATAAAACACAGTTTAAGGCTTAGAAACAGTAAAACATAGTAAGAACACATAAAATAAGCTAAGACATGACATAAAACCAGCTATGTATTTAGTAAGCAGATACTTATTCATGTACGTATTTATGTAGCACTAGTGATTCGGAAGTAGGATTCCTCGCAGTTCATCTTCTTCGTTCACTAGACATAAGATACGGATTCCCGTCCTTTCAGTATGGACATTCTTTCCTTATTAGGATTCCACGTATGCAGCCAACTGTTTTCCCATCTATGTATTTAGTATATTAAATTAGAGGCAGCCCCTCTAATTTGCATGATGAGGTCACCCCTCCAAGTATTCATGCACGGTGGATTTTCATGACCTATATTGGCTAATGGTAAAATATGACAAACAATTTTTATAAGATAAACATAAGACTTTCAAACTATTAAACCAGTTTTATTTAAGACTTAACCAGGTTACTCGGGACTTCGTATTCTTCCGCTGTTATTATGTTATATGCTTATCCTATTCATGCTTTATTGTACATCCGTGCACTGAGCGTTTTTGCTCAGCCGTTTTCCTTTTCTATGTTCCCAAAACGGCAGGTACTCAGGGACGCTCGTAGACACTAAGAATACATGCATATGGACTGGAAGCTGTCTAGCCTTCTTTACATTATGCATTTCCTTTCTTATGATACTTATGCTTTGGACATTGTTTAGTCCTTTCCTTTATTATACTATGTTTGTGTGTGATGAGCTTTACTTTTGGACTACCGATGTTTGATTCCGGTATTTTCCTTTTTTGGTCAAGTAATGTTTAGACATTTTTCCTTGTATGCTTTGATGACACGCCATAATTTCTTTGATATTTCCATTTCCAAAATAGGGTGTTACAAGATTGGTGTTTAAAATTCTTAGGTGGTTTGCGATATTGATGATGATTTTGGTGTAGAAGTTGAGTGTAGTAGAGTTGAGTGGAGTGTTTTTAATGAGTCTAGGCGTGAGTCGAGTCAATGGTTTCGAGTGTATTGATTTGGGTCAGAGGAGTCGAGTGAGTGTTTGTGTTTCGAGTCTGTTTGTGTGTATGGTTTGAGTCAAGATGGTGTCTAAGTGACGAAGGGAATAGATCGAGTCGTGTTTGCTGTGTTTTGGTTGAAAAGGTTTTTGTTCGAGTCAAGTTTGTCGAGTCTTTTATTGTTGAGAGTTAAGTCAGGTTCGAGTGTTGGATCTGGTTTCGAATCGAGTACTAAGTCGGAATAACAGCTGTGAATAATAACTTTTCAAAAACTTGATTCCGAATAAGAAGTCTGAAAGTTTTCCGAATAACAACTTGAACTGTATTCCGAATAATAAATTTGATATGTATTCCGAATAATAAAGTTGTAATGTATTCCGAATAAGAGACTTGAGAAGGATTTCGAATAAACAACTTGAGTAGGATTCCGAATAAAAAACTTGAGCAGGATTCCGAATAAAAAACATGAGCAGGATTCTGAATTAAAAACTTTAGCAGGATTCTGAATCAAAAAAACTTGTTGTATTCCGGATAAGAAACTGAGATAATTTTTCTGAATAAAAAACTTGAAAATACGAAACTTTGCAGGATGTGAAAAATAAGTGGGAATAAAAAAGTGACAAAAAAGTTTGGAATACTTGACAATGACACAAGTCGGAATGAGAATCTGTTTTTGGAGGGAATATAAATATTTAGTTCGGAATGAAGAAGTTTTGATAGTTCGGAATGTGAAAACCCTCTTATTCCAAATCATACCAAATTCTTTAGACACTTGTAATTTTTACCCAAAGATCAATCTAAATATTCCAACTTTTTTGTGTTTTTACCAAAACAAAAATCCAAAATCACTACCACAACTATTTAGATTATTTCAAGAAAGATTAAACCATAAAAAAACAAAAAAAAAATTGAATCGAATGATTTTAGATCAAAAACCCACCAATCAATGATGAACAAACACAAGAACAACCTAATCAACCATAGATCTTGATACCAATTGTAGGATCATATAATCTTAGGATTGTAGATGTGTTGGATTTATCTAAAGATAGAGATGGAGAAGAAAGATCTAGAGAGAGAAACTTAGAGAGGAAAGGAGAGGTATAGAGAGAAAGATGTTTTATTAATGAAAAGTGAGATGAAACAAATGACCAACCCCTCCTAACATGCTAGGAGGGGGTATATATAGCCCACCCTACATGTAGGCTATATGGACTATATTGATTACATATTTGATCACGAGCCCAATACTTGAATATATCATTGGTGTGACCGATCCTTTCTAAATACGTAAAAACGTATTTATAACAATCTCCTCTAAGGGAGGTCACTCCAAGTTACAATGTCCTAAATAGTCTATAGCTCGTGATCTATGCTAATAATGATGTGACCGAGACTTTCTTTGGAAAAACGTATTTCCAACAGAACTATACATAGAGTTTCTCTGTTTCCAACCATCCCAAAATTATCCTCATATGTTACTTATTTTCCTTCTTTCCTCTTGGAATAAAATAGAATATCATCAATAGATACAATGACTAACTCAACCTAGCACATCTAACACACATGATTCACCCAGTCCATGAATATGGAAGACGCGTTCGTCAATTCCAAAAACACCATTTGCTACTTAAAGTACCCACAACAAGTACTAAAGACAACTATAGGAATATCTTCTTCCCTAACTCTCAGTTAATGATAACTAGAACTCAAAGCGGTCCTTGAGTACACACTGGATCTAGACAAGTTGTGTGACAATCCGTCAATTTATGGTCGATATTTTATTCTCAGTTATTATTTAAAACCATTATTTTAATGTTATATTATGAACTCACTCATTTTTGGGAAGAAATTTGGGTTTACATCTTAAAGTAGCATCGACTACGTCTAAACCGAAGAACTCTACGTTACGTGCTTACGTTTACATACACCGTTTTTGGTGACAGTCCGACATTTCAGGAAATAAATTTATTCTCAAATATCATTTGGAAATTTTAAATTTGTGTTGGTCTACGAACTCACAAATTTACGAGAAGAGATTAGGGATTACGTGCAAAATTTAACGTCCTTTACGACTAAATCGGAAACCCTAGGTTTACGTATTTACGTTTTTGATCTCCGTTTTTTATGAGACAATTTTTATTAGAATCGTTTTGTGCCGTAGATTCATAATTTATAAAAACGTTTTTTCGTAAAACGACCCGAGGGCACGCAAATCGAGGAAACTAGAAGCGAGGAGTACCCGTAAATTAGTGGAGATGAGACAAGTTTACACTTGCCTTACCCCCACTATAGGTGGCAAGCATACACAAGAAGCTAGGACACTTGTCCTTACTTATTTACTAAACCACCAAACTATTACCTCAAAACCATTTACAACTTTCACATACATGCAAAAGTTTTCTCCATCTCTCTTTTCTCTCTCTATATAGCCGTACAACATCACCATCAAGCACCACCATCCATCAAAAGTTTAACCACAAATCTCGTGTATAATCTACATATGATAATAACCCATTGAAGAAATGAAGATTGGAGGTGATTTTAACAACTAGAAAGGAGATTTCATGAAGATCAAGGGCTGATTTCTCAAGGAGTCTACATATGCTTGGTGATCCTAAAAGTGGTGTTGATATTTCATAAGATTGGTTACCCAAAACCAAGTCTTATTCATCCAAAAATCTCAATCTTTCATCTTATTGAGTGATATAGAGATTGTTTCTTCCTATCATCTTTTTATTTTGTAAAAGTACTCATGTATTTTCTTTTAAATGTATATGTATATGATGATGAATGATGATCAAAGGATTATGCGGGGATCTTGTGTTGATAGATTTGGTTAAAAAGATTAAAACCTACAAGTTAAAATCTTGATTAGATTTATGGGCTGTATAAAATACTAAGTAACCATATGAACACTTGGTAAAATGACTTGAATTGTTGAATATACAGTTAGATATATTATTTTTACATATGAGGAGAGTTGGCCACTCAATGGAATCAATAAAATGAGCAAGATATAATCAAAATACTATTAAGGTTCAAATCTGTATAGTCTGTTTGGAAGAATTATTAGCTAAAATGGAGTTACTTGTAACACATATTATGTAGTTTGTGCTGCCCAAATTTGAGCTTCTATCTCCTTCTAGAACTCAAGATATGGAAAAAATGGTGAAAGTGATTTTGATAATCAGATTTGGAAATAAAAGTATATAATATAAAATAAGCACTCAAGTAATATTATTATAAAATACATATATAAAACCCACTAACTTATGATAATATTTATAAAACAAGTTATATACTATGATAAATAAACTTGGCATTTTATAAAAGTACAAACTCAAATGTTTTCTAAAAGTTATAAGACTATATATAAGTTTTACGTGTTTTCGGCTAAAACCGAAAGATTAACATTTTTGTCAAATAAACTTAGACGGTCGGACCCGTCTAATGTAAACTTTTTATAACTCATCTACTGATATGTAAGTACATTTTACAAGTAAAAACTGATAAAACCTGATCTTTATAACATATCGACATTAACGGGCCAAAGTAGCCTTATTGGACTATTGACCCAACTAGCTTGGCGAAACACTAATGGAGTTACTCTTGCGCTTAACCCACTTGGGCCCAACATATGAGTATAGGCCTGGTATTAAAAAGTATAATGGACTAATATAATGTATTGGGATTTTAATGGTCTTATAGGGCCTCAATATATAAATAAGTTGAAACTAGTATAACTAGTCAAAAATTTGACTAACACATAACACTATAATGTGTATGAAGAGATAAAATCCCACTTGAGCATCATCTACTTATAATGTCATCATATATACATAGCCATTGTTTTTATAAAGTCATTAGACAAGAGTCTAAGACCAAGTATTATTTGTCTAGGTTTCCGGGATTGAAGCACGTACCGTACATCCAAATCGCCGATAACCCGCCTTTCCCAATCAACGTGAGTTCATAGACTCACACTGTTTTAAATGTTTTATGAACTGTTTTATAAACCCGCGAGGGAGATAACATGTTAGTTTTAATAAAATAGGATACCAGTTGTCCCGATTGTTTGCTTACTGATATGGACCCGAATGATTATATGACCCGATGAATGATTATATGACCCGATGTATGAAATGAAATGGATTATTATTTGTTAGGATATGTCACTAAAAGTCCCATTAGCATGAATTGTGAACTACCGGGATTTGGTAGACGCTTATGCATATAATAGTACTATTTGGGGAAGATCACCCTAGTTCGCGCCTTGACGGTTGATCTCCGTCGTGCCACATTGATAGGTAAGCGAATTTATGTATGAGAAGATTTATATAAGCGTGATTATTGTGACGGCACGCTGTTTTAGATGGGCAAAGAATTACGGGTTAGCTACCCGTTGTCAGTTATTGTAAGGTAGCAATGTCATGCGGCTTATAATAATCCTATATTGAAACTACTGATGTACGAATTAAATTATAATATATTGCTTGACTAGCAATACGATGTCTTATTATTCATATTATGTTCGTGTTTTGGTTTTACATAACCATTTTCATATAAACAGCTTTTATTAAACTTTATACAACGTTATAAAATGTATTGTATGATGTTTATTACGACAAGTGTTGGTATAATGGTTTTGAAGGCAAAAGCCTATATTATGATTTATGACAAAGATTTGTATAAAATGTCTTTGGCCCATAATATGGCCTACAACAAGGATTTGTACTAAATGATGTTTGGTAATAATTATATACCGGTGATATACTAACGGTTTTTATTAACCTCTATGAATTCACTCGGCCTTTTCGCTGACCTTTTTTAACATGTTTTATCTCAGGTACTTGAAGGTAATTCTCGGGAAGACGACAAAAATTTATGGCCCGCATTCAAATAAAATTTCCATTCAAATGTTTTGTAAAATTGTATGAAATATTATGACTTGGGACCTATGTAATTTGATATTTATGAATGGAAAATGCTTTATTATTAAACGACGCGATTTTTAAGCGTTGTCTATGATTTGAGTAATCTGTTATCCCGTAACACCTACGACTCTTCCGCTGAACTAAAGTATGAATATTTGGGGGTGTTACAAGTTGTAAGAATCAAACAAATCATCAATCCTCGGTAATGGATACCGATTCTTGATTTTCAATTTGTTAAGCTCACGATAGTCGATACACCTCCGAAACAATCCATCCTTCTTTGACAAACAACATAGACGATCTCCATTGTAATGTAACTTAATCTAATACATCCCTTATACATCACTTCTCACAGTTGACCGGATAACTCATTATATTCTGACGGTGCCAAATGATAAGCATACAAATACTACTCAACAAAACATAGAAGCACTACACAACAAAATGTAGAAGCACTAGGCCTATCGCTCACAACACTCAATCGACACGAACTCCATTTCATGAGGCGGCAGCAACTCTATAATACATCAGGAAAACATCAGAATACTCTTGAATCATTAATAGATCTCCAAACTTCTCCTCAACTACCCTATCACTAGTTACCTGAGCTAGGAATACATCACATCCCTTTTCCACATACTTCCTTGTTTCCAAACAATACACACTTCCCAAATGTATAGTTCACTCATCACTTCTCACAATCAACACTCAGCTTCGCAGCAACCTCTAAACCAACAGCTATCAATTGATGGTGAAGATTAGTTTAATCTCAAGCATCAGCACTTTGCACCACTAACCAATTTATACTCATAAACTTCATCCGAAGATTCCAACTCTTTGAGTATCAAGTAAATATTAAACACTTACTTTCCTAAATTCAAGGAACACACTCTTAGTATAGAACTAATACTGCAACCTTTCCATCGGTTAACTCCACATCATAGTTAATTGTCAATCTTATTAATTCTCCATTGATAAAACAACTGAATCTTTACATTTCTACAGTTTCTATCTGATCTGACATCGAACAATATACTAACATTAAGAACATCAAATAAGAATATACCATTTGCAACGTTCAGACCTTAAGGTTTGTCAACATCATTCAAACGTAAGCTAGAGCGGGAGCATTCCTATCGTGTCAATTTCCTTTCCTTGGATAATTCCCTTGCTTGTGTCATTTCTCACCACTTCTAAATCATATCACAACTCCAGGGGTACTAATTCCAGTAACTAATTCTCTTGTCCTACACTCAGCATCTTTATGACCAGGTTGTCCTAACGCTAGTCGCAAATGTGTAAAATCACCTACCTAGTATAGAGTATAGCAAACACACTTGAGATTTATTTTGTTATTTCCAGACACAGTGGCAGCACGAATCCTATCATTCCTTCCATGGTTTAAATACTGGTTTCAGTTCTATCTTTGGTTATTGTTATTACTGTAATCCCTACGATTCTAACCTTGATTCTGGTTGAACTGAGTAGATTCCCATTTTCTCTTATTGTTTTCAACAATACTATATTTCCTATCATGCACCTTCACGTCCATTAAATCATGCGCCAGTCAAACAGCTTCATCGAAAGATTTAGGTCTTGTAGTCTCATCCTTTATATTACTAGACAATCCTCTAATGTACTGCTTCCTTGCCTTACAGTTATTCACAAAAGTAACAGGACATAGCAAATATAGCTCAGAAAATTTCCCAGTAAGCAGTAATAACATCGTCCCTTAGCACTAATTGTCTCAATTTGGATTCCAACTGTCCTAGTTCCTACTCAGGACAAAACCTAGCAGTCAATAGTCCTTTCATCATGGTCCATGTCTTACCATTAGCCACAACTAATCCTAATGTAGTTACTTCGTTGTTCCACCAACTTAGTGCACCATCCTGAAATGTAGCAGCAGCAAATTTCACATTATTAGTTTCTGAACACCCAATAATTTCAAAAGTACTCTGTTTCTTATCAATCCACCTATGCAATTCTAATGCACCACTAATACCACAAAACTTCGTAGAACCACACTTCCAAAAACTAACATAAGTACATTCTCTTGAACTTGTAGAACAGCAGCAACACTACCATCTGGATCAGCAGCATCATCATTATTCTCAGCAGCATCATCATTATTCTCAGTATTATCAACTACAGCACCATTATCTCCAACACAACTAACTCCAGCATCTTGATTCTTTGCAGCACGATCAGCTTCAAGTGCTCTAGCAATAACTTGTTCAATCATAGTGTTCACAGTAGCAGTTGTTAGCTTTGGCGACATATTTCAAGAAACTTAGTCACGTGCATAACCACTAATAACAGAAATATGATTCCCCTACTCCTTCCATCATCACAGAAGAAAGAATCATGATAAGTATACATATCAAGATAAACGAAGCATTATTTATGATGACATCTCATGAATACTACATGCACAAACAACACAACTACAATGATTCATTAATCAAAACTCAAAAGAGTTAATAAAGGCACATCATAGATCATGAGGGTAATTCAGATTGCGTCGAGGATTCAACAGGATAGTGGCAGTGTCTGTCACTACAATCATCTACCGAACAAACTTAAAAGATAATAAGTTCGTCACAATGCTACGACACAAGGTTTAAATAAGTTCGATCACAAAAAGAAAATAAGATACAAAGAAATCCATTACGCGATTATTTCCTTAGACACCAGCTCCTCATCCTCCTTATCATTGTTGTCAGCTTCATCACAGTCATCTATTTCCCTTTTTGCACTTCAGAGTCAAATCTCTAATATGATGGCAGTTCACTCTCAAAATTCAAATACTCACTCATACACGGCAGATTAATCACGAGGCAAAACTCAGTACGACCTTCAACATTACTAAACTTCCAAGCTTGACTCAGAATTGATCTCACATGAGACTCACACTCACTCATCCTTTCAAAACTTACCTACTTCTCTTTAAACCTTTCAATGCAAGCACATAAATTATTCACAATCGATCTAAGACTAGCAATCTCATCCATCTTCCAAGTCCTAACAAACTCAATTCTCCACATACCAAATACAAACTTTTAAAACAACCTTTCTTTCACATCAACCTTCTAATCACACCAGTTTCAACCACATATCTATCATACATCAGCTAATCAAACATCCTCATACCCGACATAAGTCGCAAGAAATCAGTTGCAAAATCGTTCAACATCTGGTCTACTGTGCTAGACCCTGGGGTGTATATGATAGGTGTGAAAACACCCATCCTTTGACTACTTAATTATAATAATAACCAAGCCAAAACGTGTATTTTATGTCGTAAATGTCGGAATTATGCGTGGTTTGTGTTTTTGTTGTGATTTAGGATCAAAATATGAAAAGGGAAGAAAACACGGGCTTTCACGGGCTTTTATCGAATAAAAAGACAAAAGACGAAGTCAAGAGATCAAGAGTGCAAAAAGAACGGAAGTCCAAGACCTATTCCAAAGATTTATCGAAGAAAAAGTCTAAAGACGGAAGTTTAATAAAAGCCGAAGAAGTCAAGTCTAATTTATGAAGAAATTATAAGACAAGTTTAATTAATCCCGAGACGAAGTCGAGAAAGTCGAAGAACTTAAAAAGACGAAAGACGAGAAATAAAGAAAGAAGCAACACATGCTTAACCTTCCCTAATCACTATAAATACCCTTCATTTCACCACATTTAGTGTTGTTAGCTAATTTGACAAATTAGTCTTTCCACCATTTTCATTACTTGCACAACTTTAATTTCATGTCATTTACTATCTTGTTCTTTAATTTCATGTCTTAAATTTCTTGCCTTTTAATTCCAAGTAAGTCTTTTAATTTTGTTGTTAATCTTTATATTCCTTTAATCAAGTTTTTCTTTAGCATTCTCATCCTACTTTTCTTGTTTTTGATTTGTTATTAATTCGGATTAAGCAATCTTTTGCTTAATCTCATTGCTTAATTGATTAAAAAGTTTGTCTTTTCATTTCCATCTAAGCTTTTATACGAATTAAGCTATAAATTTGACAATCTTATTGGCTTATTTTGTGTTTAGCTTATTTTTTTTAAAGTTTTCTTAAAAGTTTTATCTTTTTAAAGTCCATTTTATAAAGTTTTCGTATTTTGTGTCTTGAAAGTTTTAAAATTTGTTGCTTATTGACTCGTCATATTATCATTTAAGTTAAGTAATGGGTAATTGCTTATTAGTCTTAGCTTATTTAGCTTGTGCTTATTGCGTATCTACTTCCATCAGAAAGTGAACTTGGGTATTCCGACAGCTGACCCTCATTCTGATCTTGACAATCGGCTTAGGGTTTTGCATTCCGACAGAGGATTGCGATCTAGTAACTCCCCCTTATTCCGATCAAGATTCCGATCGCTCATTGCGATCGTTGATTGCGACGGGTCTTAAGGCTACATTGAGACGAAGTGCTGCCAAAATTTCACTAGCCATATTCAGATAGTTTCCACATTCCGATCTCAGATTCTGATCTAACATTCCGATATGAGATTCCGACAGGTTTGTTCAACATTCCGAGAGGTGAAGTGTTATTCCGATAGAAATTGATTTCAATTATTCCGATAGGGGATTCCGATCACGTTCCGATAGGAACATATTCCGATCATTATCCGATGGAGTGGTAAGTTTGCATTCTGATACCTACATTCTGATCTAGCATTCCGATGGCTTATGGTGACAGCATTCTGATGGGATTCCGATGGATTGGGGTTTTGTTTCATTTTTAAGTTTTGCATTTTTATTTAATTGTCAAATTTACTTTTCGTCAAGCTTTAATTTTTGTCATTAATTAATTACTTTTAAAGTTTTAATATTGCACCATTTAAGTTTTAAATAGTTTTAGTTTTAATTAACCGTCATTTACTTTAAAGTCTTGCACATCTATTTTTCAACAACCAAAAATATTTGTTTTCACCAAAAGACGACTGAGTCGCACTTAAACCAGTAATCAATTCGAAGAGATCGGACAATAATTTTTACATACAAAATCTCGACTTTCAGTATATAAGGTCATTATTTAAAATTATATACATATGCATTACATAAAGAAAATTACAATAACAAGTACTCAACGTACTTTCAATAACATCAATACATCATCAATACATCATCATAGTATTTACTTAATAAATACTCTAAAAATCATTTCAATTTTAAGGGATACATCTAACGATAAAACAATACAAAACAAATAATCTTACCGGAGCCTTGCGGAGAAGTTGTGTGCTTTTGAAAAATATTTTTGACACAAAAGTTATAGTTTAGGACATTTTTCAAAAATCGATCTAATTCGCTATAACTAAAAAGCTGTGATTACCAATCTTTAACACCCCCAAATTTCATTGCGCAGCGGAAATACACATTTGGGTGCTGAATACAAACATCGTTATACAAGACACTTTGAACAATCTCAAAATGATACATTTGAAATATAAAAGGATATAATTTTAACCAATGTCTAAAACTTCGATCTCAAGTAAAACAATTTTTAAAAATATCAGAGTAACATTTAGGTCCGCCAAAGAATCCATTTCAATCAACAAACAATTTACTAAAGTACATGACTGTACATTATTATTTTTATGACAAAAGGGAAAGAAATTCGTTTTAGACCAAGCACCACAAAAGAAACCCGCAATCCTTCTCCAGCAAGCTCCGCAATACATCAACTTCAATCACCTGAAATACATGCTTAAAATCATCAACACAACGGTTGAGCGAGTCTATAGGTTTTCCAAATCATCATTTAAACACAAGAGAAAATTCAATCATAATTATTTAATAGAATTGTCGTCACAATCTATTGATCAGGCATGCTGGTATATAGCAATAGCTATTGAATTGTATTAAGCTCATGCCACAGACCCCTTAACTTAGTCACCCACGCATAAAGCCGGCATGACTAGATGAATTCCAGTGCCCCTACTAGGGTATCAATTGCAATTACCACATTCTCATTCTCGTAAAATTATCCTTCCCAGAGGTTACTCAGCATAGAGCCCTGGTCTCAGATAGGGTCGTCAGCCCAATAGTACTATTATTAGAATAAGCGGCTATTCCCAACTCACAACATCAAGTCAGAAGATAGTTAACGGCTCATGAATTTAGGTACTTTTCAAATTTAGGTAGTTATACAATTCAAATCAAACAAGGCAACAAAGGCAACATTCGGGTCCAACAATTACTTATGACTTGTGTTCATTTTACTTTCAAATAGCATGTATCCCCCTCGCGGGTTAAAATCATCTACAACATAATAAAAAGCGAGGATATAGACTCACCTTGAGTAATAGCAGTAGCAAGACGATCTTCGATGATAGTTGATGCCCGATAAACACAAAAACAGCAACCTATCAAATAAGGCGCATTCATCAATAATAAATTCGAATAAAATCCATTATTAACAACATCAAACTCAAAATCATGAAATCACGACAAAGCCGAAAGAAAACAATACAAATGATACTATTACTTCCTTCTATAAGTTTACTCTATTAGTTAATTCTTTCGATAAAAATCTGCCGGTACACACCAAATGTACGAGCTCATTTACCCCACTTAAACACGTCAAATACTTATGATACTAATCAGAGATATCACTTACTATATATAGAAAGACCTATTAAAAGCCCATCAAAATATTTTACTTTTAAAGTTCCCTGCCCGACACATCTTTGAATTACAAAAATCGGACAGTTTTACGTCACAGACTCATACAACCATTTTGACCATTCTAAACAATCTCGTTTACATATCCGACACTTGGGTTTAAAAATAGACTCACAACCCTAAGTTTAGAACCAAACATCAGACCTTGACCATTTTCACAACTCCTTCTATAGTCCTCGGGATTCGATCCATATCGACAACAACTTCGGATTGTGCCGATACTCGTCTCCCGGTACACGAATAATCAAAACATCATAACTTTTCGCTCGTTTGGAGCTAGAGCTCTACCTTATTTCAAATCGAAGCTAAAAGAATTCTATACAACCTTATGCTATTAGTTTAGCCATTTTCAAACAGTAAGGTACCCAAAATTGGCCTTGAACCTACTGATCTAAATTACCTCTTTAAAAATCATGTTAAATTAATTTTTCAACTCATTTTAATCAATTTCATATGTCTAAAATTATCCTAATATCATCAAAAACAACTTAGCTAACCCATAAAACCCTTGTATAATCATTCAAAATTTTACCCACTCAAAATTTTAAACATGCAATAATTAAAATATATATATAATAATACTAACACCCATATATTTAACACCCCCAAATTTACACGCAGCGGAATACATCTTTGGGTGCTAAACAATGATACAACAACACATAATTTATAAAGAACGACTCGAAAAGAGACGTTTTAGATTTATCGTTCCCAAAACATTCATCAGAGTAGCGTAATCCCAAGTAATCGTTACCAAAAGATAAGTTAAAACAACATATTCGTTTGTTTTAAAAATGGAACGATAAATAAATCAAAGAGTTTGAACAACAAAAGCAGTGCACAACTTCATTCTCGTGACCTCCAAGCTTCCACTTCTTGATTACCTGAAATACATGTGAGTAAAACAATCAGCAAAAATGCCGAGTGAATCTATAGGTTTATGTAATCAATTTGAACACAAGCAAAGATTATAAGTTTGTGGCATGCTTATAAGCATCTAATAATTTGCATCAACAATAATAATTGTATATAGCATAAATTGCAATAAGCTCATGGAACCGAGCCCTTAGACACTCCCTTTAGACGTCTGATAAGACAGGAGATTTATTAATTGTCGTTACCCCCAGATTATTGGTACATTGCCGTATACCTGACTTCTCAATACAATATGTCCAAACAGTGTGGAGGTCGGGCCTAAGCTTCTGTGACAAGTCCACACAAACTGAACCGGGGCGGCTTCCCCCATAGATCTATTAATCGTACTAGCGGTTAACCCATCATAGGTTAATTAACGGTCCATAATTGAGGCTTTAACAATGGCAATCACTTAATGCAATTTAAAGGCAACCACGGGTCCATTCATAGAGGGACAAAGCATACCATAAAAACCTTGTGTTCTAAGTTTATAAAACATGTATTCCCCCTCGCGGGTTTTTAAAATCATGTAATTGCGCAAACGAGGCTATAGACTCACCTTAGCCGATAGTGGTAATGAGACGATCGCCGATGATAGATGATGCCTTTCAAACACGAGAACCGCAACCTATCAAATGAGGTGCGTTCATTAATAATAGACTCGAGAAATAAATCATACATAAGAATATAAAACTCGACTCACAAAATCACGACAAACTCGAGAGAAAACGATACAAGTGATACTATTACACTCTCCTATATATTCATTTTATTGTTCTATGCCTTTAATAAAAATCTGCCGGAACATACCGAATGTCCAAGCCGTTTTTCCATACTTAGACACATCAAAACTTCATGATACTACTCAGAGAACTTACTTACTATATGTATAAAGTCCTCCCAAGAGCCCATCAAAAGATTTTACTTTTAAAGTTCCCTGCCCGACTCATCTTTGACTTACAAAATTCGGACAGTTTTGCGACCTTGTCTTACGAAACCATTTTGACCATCCTAAACAACTCCATTTGTAAAACCGCCATTTGATTCTAAAAATAGACTCAAAATACCAAAATTGGGGCCTGAGAACAGCCCTTGACTCATTTTGAAACTCATTTTATAGTCCCCGAGATTCGATCCAAATATTGACAACAATTTTCGGATTGTGTCAACACTCGTCTCCCGGTACACGAAATTCAAACTAGCGTATCTTTTGATCCGTAATGAGTTGAAAGACCTACTTTATATGAAATCGAAGCTCTCGAAATTCTCTACGACATAATCCCATAATATTAATCTATTTCCAGACTTAAGACCCTCGAAAATGGTCTCAAACCTACTGCCCAAAATTGACCTTTTAAAAACCATACAAAATCAAGTTTTTGATCAAAACCAACAAATCCTATACTTCTAATATCACCAACTAACAACTCTAATCAAATCCCAACACCCCTAGATCACTTGCATGTACAAATCTAATAAATCAAACTAAAAAAATCAAACATGCAAACACCCCACTATGTAATATAATAATATTAACACCTACTTATTCCATAAAAATGAATCAAACAAGCATTGTTCATCAAGAAAATAAATTTTTTTTAAAAAAAAATGTTAATGCATGTTGAAGAAAATCATACCAATGTGTAGCCCTTTGAAAATCTAGGATGGGACTTGTTTTAGATTTTGAAGATTCAATGTAGAAAATCAAAAATTTGGAGGGTTTTGTTGATGGGGGTACACGGCCAAGAGAAAAAGAAAGAGGTGGGTGGATTTGTTTTGTTTTAAAAATGATTATATGAAAGTTAGTGGAAGTAAAAATTATTTTATATGGTGGTGGAAGGGTTAATTTTGCCAAGTTGTAATAGTTTTGGCCCAAAATGAAATAAAATAGTTTAAAAGGGTAGAAAATGTAAATTGTAAATTTTGAAATATTTACGAGACTCGGGTTTCGTAAAAATACTAAAAAGTTTAAACGCACACGAAAAATAATAATATAACGACTCGATACGTAATTAAAACGATATCGTTGAAAATATTAAATATCGAAACGATCGATAATAAAATATAAAATTTTAGGCATCCGTCGGTATCGCAATCACTAGTAGTCCTCGTTACTCGTCAAAATATTAAAATATAATATTTAATATCGGTTTCAACTTAAACCGTTAAACATAATAATATTTAACGTTATAAAATACTTCAAAATAATTGAAAATTATAATTAAATTATGACCTTATTTTTACGGGTTTTACATCCTCACCACCTTAAGGGAGCGACGTCCCGGCGCTCAACTCACCTCATGCACGAGTTGATCACTACCCGGAAGGATGACGACATTCCTTATAAAGAAGTCTTCACGTTCCCACGTGAATCTCGATCCACGATCTCCATTGATTCTTTTACAAAACGCAATTTGTCGTCAAGTTATATCTCACCAAAAAGGAATAAATAAATACTTATCCACCAGTCACCCGTCAAGCTTGACACATGAAAATTTTTATGAATCACACGAAGCTCATTCGACGACAAGAATAGGTGACAGGATTTTCGGGTAAGTCGAGTTAAAAAGAATGTTGCAAATTAAAGGATATCCATCGGCCGGATAGTCATGGACACACATCAAAAGAACTAACAAGAAAAACATTTTCGTCATCAGAGGGTGCTCACACGCGGGTCCCTACTCAAAAGATACTACAAAGACACCGTCTTACTTTCGCCAACGCGCATTAAAGTCTCAATAAACATCGTCGTTGAAAGTCAAAAAGATGTTTCATAATATGTGTTCTACAAGATCGGACGTCATCGGATGATGCCGTCTCAAGTTCTCACAACTTACGATCATTTGACTAGATCACACACCATATAGGTACATAAAAGAAAAGGTCGAACATAAATATCGAGTATAGATCTCCACTGTTAATCATCGAGAAAACCTTGCACGAACCCTTGATAATAACCACTTGATCTCAAGAATCTTTCCACTTGCGGCGTCGGCTTCAACATACTCCTCGAGGTCGTAACGAATTTATTAACTCCATTCATTAAGAGATTCGGTCCTTAATCATTCCACAAATACACGAATAAATCCTAGTGACACTTATCGTTTCTCCTTATACACTGCTTCCCGAGATTCATTTAAAACTCAGAATAAAATAGTGATCTTCAATACGAGGAACAGAACGAGATAAAAAATGAATTCAATAAACGCATAAACGGACAAGATATGGTAAAATGATTTAAGGTTGACGATCGACGAGGGATCTCGGCTCACGTAACCGTAAAACATAATAATTCGCAATACTAGAAAAATGAGAGCGAAAAATAAATTAAATATCAACATTAAAATAACGTTTGTCACAATTATCCGTCCCGGATTTGGTATTACCTTAAAACTCAGTTGGGGTACTTCTTGATAAAGATGATATATTAAAATAGAAGTTAAATAGCTTCATAATTTATTTTGGTTGTCTTAAGAAACATTGAAACAATGACATGAATTTTTTTAATTAAATTCGTATTCATGGTTACAATTAGAAAATGTAATTTCCAAATTAAATCATTGTTAGGAATATAAATTAAACCGGTAATTTCATTACATTAAAAGTAATGTATGATAAGTCAATTAGTTCAAAAGATAAAACATAATTTCATTTTAAACGTTAGTTTTAGTTATACAAAATATGATGTATAAATATGACCTTTTTCTTATGATAGTTATTTCGATAATTGAAAATTATTGGAAAGTATATAAAAGTTCCATAAAAAAAAAAATTTATAATACGGTGTAGAAGTTCATAAAGGTGTTTATTATTTCAAAACAAATATGGGATATATTTGGGTTTCAAAATGTGACAAGATAATAAATGAATACGAATGGAAATAATGGTCAACAATTAGTACGAAATCAACGGTACAAAAAGGGGACAAAACAAATGTCGTATGAATTCTTAAAGAGAATAATAAAATAAAGGCATCGATGGTAAGACGATAAGAAATAATAGATTAAACAAGTTGTCAATTTTGTTAGTGTGGTCGATGGTTCACCAATATCGGTTCGTTAACTTAGCGGTGGTCGATACACGATCGGAAATAAGATCCATACAAAAATTTTAATAAAATTCCTAATGATCACTTGTAATTAAAATAAATCAAATGAACGAGGTTAGTGTTTAAAGAGAGAAGTCAAAGCACGGTTCCCAAGAGTGGATTTTGAGACAAACGAGAGTGACGGACGTCATCCCAGATATAGGAAATCACTCTAGTGATAATTCATTATTCACGTGCAGAGACATTCCAAAGATCTACTCAGTCACATAAAGAAGATTGGACGAGACGGAAAGATAAAATATCGAGACTTTCAAGTCATTTATTAACAGTTAACAATTAGACGAGCGGTTAAAAGGAATCAGTTTATAAGACAAAATGAAGTAACAAGTAGAAAAACAATCATCGAGTAAAAACGTACTTATAATCACGTAATTCGTTTAACAAAAGGTAAGAAAACATATGCGGATGCATAGAAATTGTGTTACTACATAAAATATAAAGGTTTTCAAAACTTCTTTTCAATTTATTTCAATTTATTTCATTTTATTTATATTTATCATAATTACAAGTAAAAAGTTGATTATTATCAAGATTTTTAAGGTGACTACTATTCAGCCTAGCATGGCTCCTTCTAAATTAGACATAGGTGATCAGGCCATGTATAATTTAGGGCTAGCAATGCAGTGCTTCGTTTCGTCGAGAAGTATTACGTTTCTTATGTTTATATAAACCATGCCATTGGTAAAATGAATTTTAAAAATAGTTTATAAATTTATAGGATACAAGTAATTTGTGAGATACTCAATAAGCAACTTTTAATATTACGAAAAGTATTTTATAAGACCAAAGTAAAACAATTGGTGAAAATAATCGTAAAACAATATCAGATTTATTTATAAGGTGACATCATAACAACGTATAAAGTAGCCAAAGGTTTGCAAAAAGTGGCAAATAGTAGCTCATAAAACAACCAATGAAATGGTTACAAGTCGTTAAGGTTTCAAAAGGTTATAAGGTTTAGACGAAAATGCCATGAGACATGTGATAAAAAAAAATATCGACGAAGAATGTGAAGACAAAATTTCAAAACTCAACCCAAGTCAGTGGAAGGTTAGAAGAAAAGGAAAATAAAATAATCATCAAAGGACAAATGAGTCATATATATAAAAATAATAAATCAATCCATATGTGTATTCTATGTAAGATACTAGACACAACATGCTTTTAAGAAAATATATTATTCGTTTTCAAATTACCTCATTATTCCGGTAATTGCTAATCCTGTACTGTTTCTATTTTTAAACATTTTCACATGCAACTAGTATTAGTTATTTGTAAAATAATATTCGTTAAAATTTTACGATCTCAAATGAACTCAAAACTACTTAGAAACGTTTAAAACTCATGTTCCGAATTTTCTTATCAGATTTGACTTTTAAATATGAGCCGATTTATTGACCCGATAAACGACATCTCCAAGACTTGGAGTCTAAAGCATTTTGATGCAAAACGACGTTTCAGACGACTTTCTATTTTTACCCGAGACCTGAAAACCAATGTAAAATGACCAAAATACCCCTGCAAGTTCTGTGCAGGTTTGACTATTTTATTTTAAAAACACAGGTTTTACTTTTAAGTTGTGACTTGTTTATACTGTCCCTGTAGTTCCTCCATTAAATATATTTTTCGACACTTCCTAACGGCTCAATATATATATATATATACACACATGTCTTGTGGATTTTTCAACAACGAAAAATAAATCTCATAATGAGCATCAAATGAAAATATAGCATAATGAATGATAGAAGATACTTCAAGGTATTCAACACGAAATTAAGGAAGCGAAACGGTGAATGACGTTCGTAATTTAAGTTTCAAGGTGCAATGTAGGCAACCTCCTTGGTGCCACGATTCTTCAAAAACACCAAAACATAACGAGAAAAGAATGGAACATTCATGGGTTGCGTTCCGAGAGCAAGAAGGTTAATGAAAAACAAATGATACAATTTTATAGAAGTAAAATCGTATTCCAATATAGCGCCATAATCTAGATGATGATTTATAAAATGACGATGACGTTACCGAGATATAAGTGAACAATGCACTTCGGAGTTGATACATATAAATGGGCGACGAATTAAATCTTCGCATGTCGTATAAAACGATAATAAAAATCAACAAAATATTATGAAAAACCATGATATTATTCAACACGATTATAAGAAATATTTCAAAATGTGTGACTCACACGATAGCGGTTAGTCTATTCCAAGGACACATTGAGCTACATAATGGTCTAGAGACTACGTTTCAAGACGTCCAAGCACAAACAGCCGAAAGACGATTTGGATATCTATATAGATATCACAAACGGTTAAGCAATAAAAGTAACGCGCGCAGGTGAAGGTATGTAAGGTCATAATATAAAATTTTTGCAATAAAAGCAATTTAAATACTCCAAAAATAAATACAGAAAGATCATGAAGTTCATTGTATTTATTTAAGTTAATCATTAATAAATGATAAACTTTTATCGAAAAGTTTAACGACATAAATATATATCGATAAAGGGATCCTAGATATAAATATATATCCGTAAATGGATCATAGTATTTATTTATAAATACTTGCCAATAAGGTATACGTAATAACGTATACTAAAATTGTAATCTCAGAAGTAGCTTGAACCTGAAGTCACGCGAAGTCCGGTGCACCGACTCTTTGAAAAATAAAAACTGACAGTTATAGTTTAGGTTTTTAAAATTAAGACCTAGTTCTCTATAACTCATGGCTCTGGTACCAATCTTTAACACCCCAAATTTACACGCAGCGGAATACATCTTTGGGTGCTAAACAATGATACAACAACACATAATTTATAAAGAACGACTCGAAAAGAGACGTTTTAGATTTATCGTTCCCAAAACATTCATCAGAGTAGCGTAGTCCCAAGTAATCGTTACCAAAAGATAAGTTAAAACAACATATTCGTTTGTTTTAAAAATGGAACGATAAATAAATCAAAGAGTTTGAACAACAAAAGCAGTGCACAACTTCATTCTCGTGACCTCCAAGCTTCCACTTCTTGATTACCTGAAATACATGTGAGTAAAACAATCAGCAAAAATGCCGAGTGAATCTATAGGTTTATGTAATCAATTTGAACACAAGCAAAGATTATAAGTTTGTGGCATGCTTATAAGCATCTAATAATTTGCATCAACAATAATAATTGTATATAGCATAAATTGCAATAAGCTCATGGAACCGAGCCCTTAGACACTCCCTTTAGACGTCTGATAAGACAGGAGATTTATTAATTGTCGTTACCCCCAGATTATTGGTACATTGCCGTATACCTGACTTCTCAATACAATATGTCCAAACAGTGTGGAGGTCGGGCCTAAGCTTCTGTGACAAGTCCACACAAACTGAACCGGGGCGGCTTCCCCCATAGATCTATTAATCGTACTAGCGGTTAACCCATCATAGGTTAATTAACGGTCCATAATTGAGGCTTTAACAATGGCAATCACTTAATGCAATTTAAAGGCAACCACGGGTCCATTCATAGAGGGACAAAGCATACCATAAAAACCTTGTGTTCTAAGTTTATAAAACATGTATTCCCCCTCGCGGGTTTTTAAAATCATGTAATTGCGCAAACGAGGCTATAGACTCACCTTAGCCGATAGTGGTAATGAGACGATCGCCGATGATAGATGATGCCTTTCAAACACGAGAACCGCAACCTATCAAATGAGGTGCGTTCATTAATAATAGACTCGAGAAATAAATCATACATAAGAATATAAAACTCGACTCACAAAATCACGACAAACTCGAGAGAAAACGATACAAGTGATACTATTACACTCTCCTATATATTCATTTTATTGTTCTATGCCTTTAATAAAAATCTGCCGGAACATACCGAATGTCCAAGCCGTTTTTCCATACTTAGACACATCAAAACTTCATGATACTACTCAGAGAACTTACTTACTATATGTATAAAGTCCTCCCAAGAGCCCATCAAAAGATTTCACTTTTAAAGTTCCCTGCCCGACTCATCTTTGACTTACAAAATTCGGACAGTTTTGCGACCTTGTCTTACGAAACCATTTTGACCATCCTAAACAACTCCATTTGTAAAACCGCCATTTGATTCTAAAAATAGACTCAAAATACCAAAATTGGGGCCTGAGAACAGCCCTTGACTCATTTTGAAACTCATTTTATAGTCCCCGAGATTCGATCCAAATATTGACAACAATTTTCGGATTGTGTCAACACTCGTCTCCCGGTACACGAAATTCAAACTAGCGTATCTTTTGATCCGTAATGAGTTGAAAGACCTACTTTATATGAAATCGAAGCTCTCGAAATTCTCTACGACATAATCCCATAATATTAATCTATTTCCAGACTTAAGACCCTCGAAAATGGTCTCAAACCTACTGCCCAAAATTGACCTTTTAAAAACCATACAAAATCAAGTTTTTGATCAAAACCAACAAATCCTATACTTCTAATATCACCAACTAACAACTCTAATCAAATCCCAACACCCCTAGATCACTTGCATGTACAAATCTAATAAATCAAACTAAAAAAATCAAACATGCAAACACCCCACTATGTAATATAATAATATTAACACCTACTTATTCCATAAAAATGAATCAAACAAGCATTGTTCATCAAGAAAATAAATTTTTTTTAAAAAAAAATGTTAATGCATGTTGAAGAAAATCATACCAATGTGTAGCCCTTTGAAAATCTAGGATGGGACTTGTTTTAGATTTTGAAGATTCAATGTAGAAAATCAAAAATTTGGAGGGTTTTGTTGATGGGGGTACACGGCCAAGAGAGAAAGAAAGAGGTGGGTGGATTTGTTTTGTTTTAAAAATGATTATATGAAAGTTAGTGGAAGTAAAAATTATTTTATATGGTGGTGGAAGGGTTAATTTTGCCAAGTTGTAATAGTTTTGGCCCAAAATGAAATAAAATAGTTTAAAAGGGTAGAAAATGTAAATTGTAAATTTTGAAATATTTACGAGACTCGGGTTTCGTAAAAATACTAAAAAGTTTAAACGCACACGAAAAATAATAATATAACGACTCGATACGTAATTAAAACGATATCGTTGAAAATATTAAATATCGAAACGATCGATAATAAAATATAAAATTTTAGGCATCCGTCGGTATCGCAATCACTAGTAGTCCTCGTTACTCGTCAAAATATTAAAATATAATATTTAATATCGGTTTCAACTTAAACCGTTAAACATAATAATATTTAACGTTATAAAATACTTCAAAATAATTGAAAATTATAATTAAATTATGACCTTATTTTTACGGGTTTTACAATATATAATCATAAAAATGGATCAAACCTTCATGGATCATCATCAAATTCAAAAGTTCTTGCATGTGTGTAAAAATTACACCAAAATGATCACCATCAAATTTCCTAGATGGGATATTAAGTAGTTTCTTTTGATTCAAAGTCAAAAATCAAAAATCAAAGGGATTGGTGTGTGAGAGTGGTCAGCCAAAACAAGAACAAGAGAGAGATTGTGTGTTTGTTGGTTAAAAATTAATTTTAATAATAAAATAGATAGTAGAAAACCTATTTATAGTGGGGTGGATGGGTAGTTTTTGCCAATTTGTGATAGTTTTGGTCCAAAATACAATTAAATAGTTTACAAGGTCGAAAATGTAAATTGTCAATTTTGAAAATATTTACGAGGCTCGGGTTTCGTAAAAATACTTTTCAGTAGTTAAAACACACTCAAAATATGATAATAATATGATCCCGGTTCAACTTAATACGGACTTAAAATAAAAACGTCAAATATAAATATCGAGACAAAAAAATGATCAAACATAAAATCTTGGGCATCCGTCGATATCGTGATCACTAATAACCCTCGCGATTAGTGAAAAGATAAAAATAAGACCTCCAACGTCGGTGTTAAATAAAACCATCAATCGTCATATCATTCAACTCATCAAAAATTTCAAAGTTATTCATAAAATAATATTATATAATGTTAAATAAATGACCTCGGGTTTGGGTTGTCACATAAATGGTGTATAATCACATTTCAAATTATGCCCCGGACTTCAAAGAAAGGAAAGTTTATCGCCGATGATAAACTTATCCTTACAACGAGAATATATTTTTTCTCGGGCATGAGCTTATATTAAAAACATTCGAAGTTTTTTAAAGCTCATGCACAATGACTTACAGTTAAATATCAGACTATAACTCGAACTTCCATTTTAGGAAAGCTTATCTTTAATGATAACTTATCCTCGTAATGGGGAATTAATTTTTCTCGGTCATGAGCTTGTATTAAAACATTCAAAGTTTTAAGCTCAGAAAGGAAAGTACATCTTTTAAATAAGAGAACTTTTCTTCACAACGAGAAATTCATCTTTCTCGGTCATGAGCTTTACGTTAAAACATTCAAAAGTTTTCCAAGCTCATGAAAACGACTTCTAAGTAAATGTCAACTTAGGACTCTTTCTTCAGTTAAAAGTAAATTTTATCGCCGATGATAAACTTATCCTTACAACGCGAAGTTTATAACTTCTCAAACTTGAGCTCGTTTTGTAAGATATTCAACATCTTAAGCTAAAGTAACTAGTTTTCAAAACATTGAACACAATTTTTCGAGAATTTCTCAAATGGTTTTTCTAAATTTTTAAAAATTGTGTGTTCAAAATATTTTTGATAAAAATAGCACGTTTTCTGGAATCGGTAATATTTACGATCCTAGAAATGTCATTCAATAATGACACGGGGTTATAAATAATGTTCGAGCAGAAGTTCAAATGTTTTAAAAACATGTTCAATTATGCCTTGCTATTATTTCAGATAGTAACCCGCTTTTCATATTCAAGTAAGCATTTCATCGCAAAGCTTTGACTCAACAACGGGAATTAATTTTCTCAGGTATGATTTACTTTATAACCATGTAAGGGATTGTGTTTACGTAATAACACAATCTAACACGAATTTATGTATGTGTCAGTGTATTTATTTGTTAAAACAAGAGAAATTTTGTTTTTATGAAGTTATCATCTCTACAATCATAGCAATCTACAATTGATATCTACATATTCGACGATGTGACTACCCAAACGGCGACTGTAGCTCTTTCAATAGAACACGGGTCAACAATTGAGGGGGAGCAATTGTCCAGCATTCAGAATCTTTGATGCCGAAAGTGCCAAGCTCACAAATTGGTGTAAAGACAACGATTTCAATTGTACACATGGTGTCACGAGATAACTTTAGACGTGACGAGGCGACCAACATTCGTCAACAAGAACCATGTGATTCTATCATATGATGTTTTCCATCATTTAGGTCCAACCTCGTAAATTGCTAATCTTGTGAATACATTATCATATATGATCTTTGCACATGATAAATACCTTACACTTGTGTTTAAAAGGTCTTTAATTTACGTTTCAAGTACACCCTCATTAATTTGAGGGGGAGCTTGTGAAAATCACGAAGATAATTGGATTTGCATTTTTCTTCCCAAATTTTCTTAAAATGCTATTAAATCAATTGATATTAAAAACATCGATTGGGTTAATATTTATTAAATGGGGGATAAAATGTGATTTAATATGGGAAATGATTAATCACAAATGGTTTGACTTAACGTGATAGCTCATCCTGACATGTGCGAAATGTTTTTGGATATCGTGGAGATGTTAAGAGGGACCAAAATGGATTTGGATAGCAAAATGGATTTCATGGTGACATACACTTACCCAAAACATCTCTATTCACGACGGTGATGATTGTGGTGACATAAGGATGGTAGGATAGGTTAAAGTCCAATGATTCTTCTAGAACCAGAGGAATCTTCCCAAGGACATTCCATAGCTATAAATAGTAGTCCTTAGGAAAGATGGAGAAAGATTGTGAACGTAGCTGAATGCCGACCAAGTACTTCAGTTAGTACTGGAATAATTACAACAAGGTGCTAGTTATGACGTATTGGTAAACATTGAAGGGGTTGAAGAATGAAAAAGAATTGTAATGATAAAGGGTGAAAAGAAAGCAGCACTCCTTACAACCTTAGGCCGAAACCGGGTCAATACATATGCTATTAAGATCATTTTTAATGATGCTTGATATTGAAGATAAGACATCATGGACCCAGTGATGCAATGCACAACCCATTCCAGCTAACTTAGATATCTCTCAAAAGATATTTTTTTAATCACACGGAGACAACGCATTATCTATTGATTTATTCACTACAAATAAATTGGTATTGAAATGGTGGCACTTCTCTCCAGCCTCCGATCACTAAAATCCAAAATGCACGATCGAGTTTAGTGCCATCTAAGATCATCAAATATCTCATTAGGACACACTTTCATAATTCCTTACTTCTTCACACACTGTGAAAAGTAAGAAAGATCTTAAGAGTCCTACGCAAAATCTTCATGATCTTTCCTGAACATCCGAGTAATACGAAAGTATTTACAATGAAGATGGAAATCCTTCTTGGGCGAATATCAAAAAGCTCATGGTAGGTGACTTGTGCGATTCTTTAGGAATCAAGCTTGTGATAACTGGAAAGCAACAGTAGTTTAATTCTTAACTGGTCTTAAACACATTCCAGGCCTCTACACAATATCTTAGTGATCTTGCCAGAACACTCAGAGTGACACTCTATAGTGTTTATAGTGATTAGTGGAAATCCTTCTAGTGTTAACCTCAAACAACACTTAGTAGGTAACTTGCAAGATTCTATACATATCAAGCTCGTGACAACTGGAAAGCAACGATGGTGCGATTCTTTATTGAATCAAACTTGTTCCAGGAAACAGATTTGACGACTTCAAATCATGTGGATAATATTATCTAAATGATTTACTCATTATGTTCGCAGTCAGCTTTGGACGGTCGAATAAAGAGAACAGGTTTACCCGCGAAATCTTGTCAAGGAGGTTCTTAATTGAAACTACCTGCCACAAGTACGATATTTAATATCATCCAACGGTCTTCACTGACCGGAGGTAAAATGCTACCGAATTATAATGAAATGTTCAAGGCCATTTCATCCGTGTATATGTTTTGTTGCTAACTGTCTTATGCAACGTAACAAGAAGGTGGCATTGCGGTGTAAAATCTATAAGAAGTCGTCAATGCATTCTTATACTGTATGCACTTAATACTTCAACAAATTCAAGAAAGCCTATAAGTCAAGTCTTCCGCTGTATCAAACTCTGAAGCTTTGAAGAATTCATCAAGGTATAAGTATGTGGAACATGAAGTCACGAGGAGGCAAATTTCACAAGTGATGAATGCACAAGGTCAAGGCAAGGAAACATGCTCAAGACTAAAGTCAAAGATCTCATCAGCATATTCACAAGAACAAGATCGAAGACTCAAGCATAGTATGCTAGGTTTAAGATTTTGTAAAATGGTGTGACCTCCCTTAGCGGGAGATTGTTGGAAATACGTTTTTTCAAAGAAAGTCTCGGGTCACATCATTGTTAACATAGATCACGAGCTATAGATTATTTAGGACACTGTAACTTAGAGTGACATCCCTTAGGGGAAGATTGTTGGAAATACGTTTTTAGGTATTTAGAAAGGATCGGTCATTCCAACAATATATACGTAGATTGGGCTCGTGATCTAGTCATGTAAGTATAAGCCATAAAGCCCACATGTACGGTGGGCTATATATACCCTTCCTAGCATGTTAGGAAGGGTAGTTGTTCATTCCCAATTTCACTCAATCATTCTTTATTTCTCTAATCCTCTCCTTTCTCTATCTAACTTTCTCTCTCTAGTTCTTCATCCCTCTCTCTTTAGATCTTTACAACACATTAACAATCCTAAGAAATCATGGATCTAATTGGTGTGTGCTACCTTCAACACGGTGGCATAAGTAGCTAATGCAGCATGCAAGTTGGAGATGCTGCAAGAGAGGGATGAGTTTGGAGAGGCAGAGACACCCGAGAAGAGGTATATTCGTCACTTAGCGGTGATCATTTCAATTCATTCAATACTATCCAAATATTTATCTTTCTCTATAAATTGCATCTTTCAGGCAGAAGACTGGGGATCGGTCTCAACCGGCTACTCAGCAGCAGCCTAGTCAGCACAAGGGTAACGTTTAGACCCAAGACCGTTCTGCTTCGGATAGGCGTGGCGGTAATGATAATTATTGTAACAACGCTAGCAACTCCAACAGCAGCAGGTCCCTAAACTTACTTATTTCTTATGGTTACATGCTTTATGATTCATACTTCTGACACTTCAGCATCTTCTACCAGGAATCATGGCAATGGAAGGGAGCAGGACCACAGAGGTTCACATCCCTACGGTGCAGCTATCACTGGTGTTATGTCTTACAATTTTCCTTATTGTCTTGTTTGTACCCATTAACCATGTCTCACGTATACTTCTTTGAACAGGCTCCCAGCCAGCAAGGGCACCTGTTGGAGGGTCTACTCACCCTCTTTGTACTACATGCAACCGCAGGCACACAGGGCCGTGTCGCCGTGACAGTGATGCTTGCTTCAAGTGTGGCCAGCCAGGCCATCGCATGAAGGACTGCCGCAAAGGTGAGATAGGGCACATGTGCATATGCCGACTCCAAGCCACCTCCTACTACTGGAAGGGTGTACACGACCTCGCGTGATCAGGCCAACAAGTCAACATGTACCATCACTGGAATCTTGAATATGTATGGTCAAGCTGTATGCGTTTTATTTGACACGGGTGCTACTAATTCGGTCATCTCTACTGTTTATGCCAAGAATGTTAGGATATCCTGTATGCTATTAGAAAATGTCTTAAACATTTCCACGCCTTTAAGAGACTCTATACGCATAACACATGGGTACAAGAGTCTTCCCTTCGAGTTTGACGATAAGATTCGCCTAGTCGACGAACTTCCACTGGACATGTGTGATTTTGACATGATATTAGGCATAGAATGGCTATCCAAACATCATGCCACCATTCATATCGAGTCATCTTTGGTGATGTAAATGCACCAGAGTACATTCACAACGGTTTTATACCTGGAAGGTCTGTACAAATAATCTCAACCTTACACGCACGTGCATTACTGTTACATGGTTGCTAGGGCTACCTAACTATTGTTCATGATTTGGAGGCTTAATCTCCATCTATCCAGAATCAGCCGATCGTATCAGAATTCCCAGACGTGTTTCCAGAGGAACTTTCGGGCATACCACCTGCTCGTGAAGTGGAGTTTAATATTTAGCTCATCCTAGGAGTTGAGCCAATTTCCAAGGCTCCTTATCGCATGGCTCCCATAGAGATAAAGGAATTAAAGGAGCAACTTCAGGAACTTTTGGAACGAGGTTTCATCCGCCCAAGTGCATCTCCATGGGGTGCACCGTTTCTATTCATAAAGAAGAAGGACGGTAGTATGCGTCTTTGCATCGATTATCGTGAACTTAACAAGATCCCCATCAGGAATAGATATCCGTTACCACGCATTGATGATCTGTTTGACCAACTCCAGGGGGCCAAACATTTCTCCAATACTGATCTGAGGTCGGGCTATCATCAGTTATAAGTTAAAGAGCAGGACATCGCCAAGACTGCTTTCCGTACACGTTATGGGCACTACGAATTTGTAGTCAAGCCATTTGGCCTTACCAATGCTCCAACTGTTTTCATGGACTTGATGAACTGTATCTTCCTTGAGTTTATGGAAAAGTTCGTCATTGTCTTCATTGACGATATTATGATTTTCTCTAAGTCAAAGGAGGAACATGAATACCATCTTCGTACAGTATTACAGATACTTCGCAAGATGCAGTTGTATGCCAAGTCCTCCAAATGTGAATTCTGGTTAGACAATGTGGCATTCCTAGGCCACTTGTATCAGCAGAAGGAATAACCATGGATCCAACAAAGGTTGAGGCTATTACCAAGTGGCCAAGACCGACATCCGTGACTGAACTTCGCAGTTTCCTAGGCTTAGCTGGTTACTACCGTAGGTTCATAGAGAACTTTTCCTGTTTAGCACTACCATTGATCAAACTGATGCGGAAAGGGGAGAAATTCGTTAGGAATGAAGAAAGAGAGAAGAGCTTTGAAGACCTAAAGTAGAGGCTGGTATCAACACCGATTCTTACTCTCCCATCTGGTACAGGTGGATTTCAAATCTACAGTGATGCTTCAGGGAAGGGCTTGGATGTGTTCTCATGCAACATCGGAAAGTGATTGCTTACGCATCACGGCAGCTTAAGCCTTATGAGGAGAACTACCCTACGCATGACTTGGAACTTGCAGCAGTCGTGTTTGCACAAAAGATATGGAGGAACTACTTGTATGACGAATGATGTGATATCTTTACAGACCATAAGAGCCTAAAATACATCTTCACTCAGCATGAACAAAACATGAGGCAGAGAAGGTGGTTAGATCTATTGAAGGATTATGACATTAATCTGCAGTATCATCCTGGCAATGAGAATGTATTAGCAGATGCTCTTAGTAGAAAGTTGGGTATGATCAACGACATCTGTGACAATCCGTCAATTTATGGTTGATATTTTATTCTCGAATATTATTTAAAAATATTATTTTAATGTTACAATATGAACTCACTTATTTTTGGGAAGAAATTTGGATTTACGTCTTGGAGTAGCGTCGACTACGTCTAAACCGGAGGATTCAACGTTACGTGCTTACGTTTACATACACCATCCTTGGTGACAGTCCGACATTTCAGAAAATAAATTTATCCGTGAATATTATTTTGGAGTTTTAAATTTGTGTTGGTTCATAAACTCACAAATTTACGAGAAGAGATTAGGACTTACGATTTTATTTTAACGTCCTTTACGACTAAACAGGAAACCTTCGGATTACGTATTTACGTTTTCGAACTCCGTTTTTGATGAGACAATTTTTATTAGATTCGTTTCGTGCCGTTGATTCATAATTTATAAAAACGTTTTTCGTAAAACGACCCGAGGGCACGCGAATCGAGGAAACTAGAATCGAGGAGTACCCGTAAATTAGTGGGGATGAAACAAGTTTACACTTGTCTCACCCCCACCATGGGCGGCAAAACAAGCCATAAACCCACTCTTTGTTGTCAATACTAGGGACTTGCAAGAGACACTTGTCTCAAAACAAGCTTAAGCATCAAAACCATCAAAAGTTCCCGTCTCTCTTTCACACACACACAACATGCAAACTTAGCTAAAAAGTTTATCAAATCCTCTCTTCTCTCCTTCACTAGTCCGTCCCATATGCACCCATAAACACCCATTTTGATCAAATTTAACCACAAATCATATGTATAACTTGCATATGATGGAAACCCATTGAAGATATATTGATTGGTGGTGATTTTAACATCCAAGGAGAAGATTTGGTGATGTCCAAGGGATGATTTCTACAAGAAGATTACAAGTATTGGTGGCCTTGAAGATTGCTGTTGATTTATCACAAGTTGTGTGATCAAAATCCAAGCCTTGTTCATCAACCTCATCTTTTCATCCCTATGGTGGTATAAGGATCATTTTTCCTATCCTTCTTGTTATATTTGATTATGTAATCTTGTATTTCTTTCACTTATGTATATTTATATGATGATGAATGATGATTAAAAATATTATGTGGGGATTTGGTGTTGATAAACATGCTTAAAAAGGTGGAAAACCATAAGAAACAAGGTTAAAATCTTGATTAAATTTGATGACTGTATAAAACAGTAAAGAACTATATGTTAATCTGATAAAATGATATAGTAGAATGGATTTACAGTAAGCTATGGGTCTTGTACACATGTGAGAGTTGGCCATGCAATGGAATCAAAATAATGAGTGAGATATGATCAAAACAATTTTAGGGTATAAATCTGAAGTTACTGTTTTGGACGATTTTTAGAAAATATTTAGAAGATGATTCAACAGTAGCTATAAAAGAGTTAAATGTAGCTCATATCATGTAGTTTATGTGATAAAAATTTGAGCTTCTATCTCCATATAGAACTCAAGATATGGCAGTTTTGGTGAAGATGAAGTTAAAAATCAGATTTTTTGAAATTAAAGAATAATACTATTATATAAGCACTCACATTTTAATATATAAAATGTAAAATAAAAACCCACTAACTTATAAAACTTATTTATATAAATATATATAAAAGGTTAATCAAATGGATAAATTATATAAATGGTGGTGAAATAATGTTTATAAGTAATAAAAACTATAAACATGATTTTTTACGACTTTTTCGGCTATCGCCGTAAAATTTACGTTTTTCGCCAAATAAAACTTAGACGACCAAACCCGTCTAATGTAAAGTTTATAAAAGTCATATACTGATGTATAAGTAACTAATACAAGTAAAAACCGATAAGACCCGAACTATAGTACATACGGACGTTAACGGACTAAATTAACTTTATTGGACTAATAATACAACAAAAATGGACTAAAACACTTATAAACTTATTATTGGGCTTAACCCATTTAGGCCCAACTTGTAAAGTATAGATACTGATAATATAAGTATAACATGGATTAATACAAGTTAAAGAACTTATAATAAGTTTATTGGACCTAAAACACGTAAATCGGTAAAACTAGTAAACTAGTATAAAAGTTATCGACACATAACACTAAAACGAGTAAATGAGAATATGTAAACCCACTTGATCATCATATATAAATAATCATCATATGTATACATAATTGTTATTTTATAAAGTCATTGGAAAAAAGTCTAAGACGAGTATTATTTGTCTAGATTTCCGTGATTGAAGCACGCACCGTACGTCCGAATTGCCGATAACCCGCCTTCCCACATCAACGTGAGTTCATAGCCTCGCACTCTTTTAAATGTTTTTATAAATGTTTTATAAACCCGCGAGGGAGATAACATGTTAGTTTTTATAAAATAGGACACCATTTGTCCCGATTGTTTGTTTATTGATTTTGGACCCGAATGATTGAATGACCCGATTGTATGACCCGATAAATGATTAAAGGACCCGATAGATGAAATTAAATGGATTATTAAAGTTAGGTTATGTCACTAAAAGTCCCATTAGCATGAATTGTGAACTACCGGGAGTTGGTAGACGCTTATGCATTTAATAGTACTATTTGGGGACGATCACCCCAGTTCGCGCCTTGACGGTTGATCCCCGTCGTGCCACATTGATTGGTAAGCGAATTTATGTATGAGAAGATTTCCATAGCGTGACCTTTGTGACGACACGCTACTTTAGATGGGCAAAATTGGTATCGGGTTAGCTACCCGTTTTGGTTTAGTAAGGTAACAATGTCATGCGGCTTGTAATAATCCAAAACTAACGAAATACTATTAGACGCATCGAATTACGAAGTATTGCCGGACTAGCAATACGGGGTCATACTATTGATATTATGTTTGTGTTTTGGTTTTCATAACCATATTCATATAACGGTTTTTATTTGATTTTATACAACGTCATAAGACGTATTGTATGATGTTTTTACGACATTGGCTCGTATAATAATTTTTAAGGCAAATGCCTATATTATGATTTTCGATAAGGATTTGTATAAAATGACTTTGGCTATTTTATGGCCTATTACAAAGATTTGTATAAAATGATTTTGGCTATTTTACGGCCTATTACAATGATTTGTATGAATTGATTTTTGGTACTAATTTTATACCAAAGTTATATTGATGGAATTTATTAAACTCTATGAATTCACTCGGCGTTATCACTGACCTTTTCTTTTAACATGTTTTATCTCAGGTACTTGAAGGTAATTCTCGGGAAGACAACAAGAATTCATGGCCCGCACTTAAACAATATTTTTCCATTCAAACACTTTGTAAAACTTTTGTATGAAATGTAATGACTTGGGACCGATGTAACTTTGATGTTTATGAATGGAAATGATTTATTATTAAACGACGCGATTTTTATGCGTTGTCTAGATGTGAGTAATGTGCTATCCCGTAACACCAACTAGTCTTCCTCTGTACTGAGTTGTATAAATTTGGGGGTGTTACAGTTTGGTATCAGAGCTCTCGTTATAGAGAACGAAAGATTTTTAAAACCAAGGTTTTGAATAAAACTTTTCAAAATCTTTTAACTATAAACATTTTTCTAAAAATGTCTAAAAATCTTTTGACTATAACGGTGCCGAAGAATTCCCGAGTTACCGACAAGGCCAGACTGAGAAGTGTTATTTTAATATATATAACTTGGATTATATATATATATATATATATATATGATGTGATCTTATACATGATTGTTTGATGATTATTTTTATATTTATACGAGGTATTTATACGACGTAGATTGTCACAAGAAACCCTAAATCCCCTAGTAAGTTAATCGAAGCTATTCTCGTAGGAATTCTAGCTATCCTAGATCTAAACCAAGTTGTGGATGTTTATAATCCCAACGAAATGGTTGATATTCGTAGAAGTGTAGATATTAGTTGATTGTGATATTGAAGAAGAATTGGCGAGATTAAATCTGATATCGATGTCATGACGATCATTCCTTATAGAGTGGAGTTTGACAAAACGTTATCACCTAGAAAGATGTCATCTGATTCGTTGTCATCCAATTCTTAAATTTGAAATCGAAAGGGTGAATGTTGCACTTGAGGCTGTCATTGGAATCATTACCCAAAAGCCTCATGCCACTAATACCTTTCCGAGAAGTCTAATTGAATGTATGAGTCATCTCATACTAGTGACTCATTTGATAATTGATGTTGTAAGAGCTAATAGGATTAGAAATTAAGAGTTGATTCATATTGAGATTGTATTGCCTTTACAAGGCCGAAGAATAAGATTAAAAGTATTGGAATATGAGGTAGGATATTGAATTGAGTATAAAACTGGTTGAAACTTGAATAAAGTAAAATTTAACCTGTATGGAATATGAGATTGATAAGAGGAAGTCGTTAAGTTCTTTGATTGAATTATAAGGTTTTAATTGATTGTTGATTCGTGTTAAGTGTTGTTCCTAGGCCACTGTCCACTAATGAGGATGCCCAGAGTCCAACAAATAAATTGAAGAAATCTTCTTCTAAATTAGGGACCGATGGATCTTCCGGGACAGGTGGGACACCTAATGACTCTTGTAGATTAGTATTCACTGTGGTATCTTTTAAAAATAATCCCTAACTTAACTGAGATATCAGTTGGTAGGATGAGTTCTGAGAATTGTATGACATAGTGACACGTAATGTGTTACGGTACAATTTTGACTTGTTTGTGATTAATGAAAAAGACTACCTTTGATTGCTAAATTCTACACGTATCGATGTTATCTATCTTTTCTTGCTTCTTCCTAATGCTCGCATTAGTGATACAATCATTAAACAAGTACTCATCTCGATTTGAGTTACGTTGTGAATTATTCTCTTTATATTCTTGAGTGCCGTTGAGGTCACGAACCTCATGATTATTTGGCTAAGCTCATTTCCTATCATATCGTAGTTAATTCTTGGTGAACAAGCTTTCGTCACTCTTTTGCAGATCACTCATTGTTTTTATAAGATAAAACAGTATCATTTGACGAACTTGAATTTCCATCACTAAAAGGATTATTCAAAATGAGATTTATAAGTAATCGTTATCGAATGAAGTTGTTTATGAAACACTTTGGAAAACTTATTGTTTTCATAACAAAGAAAATCTTTGAAAATTTATTTTTGATTCTTATTTAAGAATTAAGCATGAAAATGTTTTTATTATAAACATGATGATAAAATTTTGACGAACTGAGTATTGCATCGTTAATCTTGAAATTGTATATAGTTGCGCGCCTACATACAATTTGGAATGGACCATGCAAGACTGATTAGTAGTCACCATAAAACTAATGAATAAACACTACATTTTCGTTGAAGTTGTGAAAGATTAAATTTTATGAGATCTGCAAGAAGTGAAAAATAGAGACATAATGTTAGGGACACCTACATATGTGCCTGTAGCATCTATTCTTCTGAGTTGAATTTACTCATCTGTGGAAATTGTCTTATTTTACAATTGACAATTCCGTTCTTGTCCAATTCTCCCGTATTGAGATTCTTAGGAAAAGTATTTGATTATCGAGTGTTGATACCCGACTGGATGTATCGACATTCCTATCATTTCTTTTGATTTGATTTCATTTGAATGACCTGGGTAACGATCCGAGGAGCTTTCGAATGCGTACTCAATTATGAAAACATGGGATATATTCATATTCGTTAAATGTTTTCGTCTGTATCTGATTTGAAATTCTCTCGCATAGATTTTGCGTTAACCTTACTCTTTTAAGGCTAGTTATGTCTCCAGATATCCTTGAATTTGTGAAGGATTATGAGTTATTATTAGTCTTTTGAGAAGTTCACATCTTATCAACAGTAATAAAACTGGAAAGTTGATAGTGCAAGTAGAATGGATTGATTGATTATGACATGACGATATTGTCTTAATTGATGGGAACTCGAATTGAATTCCCCTAAATGATAAGATGTTGATTATCAAAAGCGATCTAAATAATTCTTGACGGATGACCGTATCCTGCATTTAGACCTGAGATTATACCGTGAATGGTTGTGAACTAGTTATAGATATTGTAATCTAGAAGAACCTAATATGAATTTATTAAAAGATGTTTATCTTATTTGAAACTTTAGGAGGTATTTGTTGGTGAATTACCTAGACTTTTGCCATTAAGGCAAGTTGAAATTGGTATTGATTATATTTCTGGTGCTGCACTTGTGGCTTGTGCACTGTACGTCAGCACCATCTAAATTAAAGGAATTACCGTACAACTGAGAGTTGTCGGAAAAAGATTTTATTATACCAAGCCTGTCATCCTGAAGAGCTATGGTGTTATCATTCCTTATATTTATAGATTACTGTGACTGAGTAAATTGACAATCGAAAACGATATCCATAACTCGAAATGGAAGATTTGTTCGATCATTTACAAGGTTCTAGTGTATGTTTTAAAGATTTGATCCACGGCATGGTTATCATCAACTTCGCATCTGCGAAAAAAAAAAGATTATTTATTCCAATCACTACATTCGGTACTTGTAATGAACATTACGAGTTTCACGTGATGTCGTTTGGATTAATTAATACACATGTAGTATTCATAAATATAATGAATCACGTGTGGAGGCTGTAATTTGATAAATTCATGCTCGTGATCATTAAGGACTATTTGTTTGTTAATACGAATAAGAATGAGTTAATAATTATTTATAGATTTTCCTGAATTGGCCGAACAATGAAAACATGTACCTTAAATATGTAACATAAGACTTAAGACTCAATTCTTTACATGATTTATCCGTGTGATTAATAGATAATGGAAGCTATATTGACTTTTCAAAGATTAGAACCATTAACGCTTAGGGATTAAAAACTTAATCCTTTACATAAAATGACCGTTGGATTAATAATGGTAAGATGTATGCATATTGACTCTTCAAAAATTTAGAGCCCTTTTAAGACTTTGGATTTTACCAAAAAGAAATGGAAATATGTTTTGACAAATGATTTTAAGGGATTATTCCCTTATACACAAACCATTTAACTAAACTTCTGTTTAGGGGTAAATGTTTGTGTATACCTCCAGATAACTTAAAAAGGATTGAGGAAAACCATTTAAACCATAACTTGAAATTTGAAACGATAATTTACGCTTTTCAAACTAAGAAAACGTTGACCAAAGTATAAACAAAGGTTTTTTCGAACATTTACGAATCTTATTAAATATTTTCAATAAATCAACAAAAATCTTGTTAATTAAATTCAAATTTACTTTGAACATTTTATATAATTGGTCGAACTAAGAAATTTAAAACTTTTACGTTTACGTTTCATAAAAATTAAATAATTTTTGTTAATTTACATATAATAATTATCGACGCTTTAGACGCCGGATTGAGAAAAACTGATAAAAAATGATAGTTGAGACGAAACTGAAACATAAAAGATATGAAGAAAGAATTTTGAATAAATACAGTTATGATATTTATTTCATCAGGAGAAAGTGAACGTAATTACTGACACATAATATATAAAGAATACCTGAGTAAATTATGGACATGATAATTATAACATCATGAGAGGTGAATATAGATACCGACACATTATGTAGAAAAGATAAAGAATCAATTAAGATGTATTTCTTGATATTGAAGGTACAAAATAATTTGCCGAACGATATAAAAATAAACGATGTTTGTAAAAAGGATAATATAGATAATAAAAAGAGGTTCGCGGCTAATGTGAACCATTAAAAATTGAGAAGCCGATAACGTTAAATGTTTTAAAGACCACTTGTGATTGTCTAACTATGGAGATTGTGAGATATAGTATGTTGGAATTTGTAAGTATAAGTATTCTATTTATGTCATTTATGACTAAAAGTATCTTTGTCTGAAGAAGTTGTACTGATGGCAATTATGAAGGCAGACATCGCCTCATACATTAGTAAACGTCTAGCTATTGCAAAGGTCATCATCTGAATTTGATTCGATTTGGGTCATCGTCGACAGACTGACCAAATCTGCTAATATCATTCCCGTTAATGATAAATGCAAAAGAATTATCGATCATCTATATATCAAGATCCTCGCTTCGCATCGAATTTCTAGAGATTTGCTCAGAATTCATTGAGAACGAACCTTGATGAGAGTACTATGTACCACCCGAAATCGAAGGGACGAGGTAAAGTAACGATACAAAGTAATATAAGTGTTGTTTTATGTTTGAATGATTGACCTTTGGTAATAGACCGTATAATCGTTTTCCTTTGGAGAGATTATCATTGATAATCATCGTATTAGGATTGAGATCGAATCTTGTTAGAATCTAAATCTTAGAGCATCTATAAGCAGGAGTTGAGATGAAGACATCTGACATACACCCATTGTGAGTTGGACATGTCTCTTAGGTTTAAGGTTTCCTATGATGGCGAACCTATCCTTGCAAAATACCCGACCCGCGAGATCTGAAATGATTGTTGAAATTAGGATTTGATTATTAACTGCCGATAGTTGGCAAGAGGTTATGTGAATGTGAAATGTAGATCTTGAAGTGCCAAACGGGTAGCGAAGTTATGCCACAATTTTAAAACTTGGAAAAATGAATTCATGATCTGACAAATCATGGGATACAAGTCCCCGTTGTATGGGACCATTGAGATGATGTAAAAGATTTGGTTTGAAAGGCATATAAGCTGGATCTACCCTAGGACTTCAAAGACTGCGTGAATTATGTTTCGTAAATCGAACTTGATGGAATATCTATCAAGTGAAAATCTGAATTCTTCTTAGTAAAGTTTAGATCGGCGAAAAGTTGCATTCATCAAAAACCCGTGAACATCATGGATAGAGAGAGTAAGTCAACATTAAGCCTGATCTTATTCCCGTAGTTATGTTTGATGAAACTCGCGTATTATAATGAATTGCACTTGTGAGAAAGGACCGAATGTGGAGGAAATACCCACATGGCTTTAACTCTATAAGAAGCGAGTAGTAAAGTAAGATGATCTTTGAGGACAAAGATCCTGTTTAGGGGTAAATGCTGTGACAATCCGTCAATTTATGGTTGATATTTTATTCTCGAATATTATTTAAAAATATTATTTTAATGTTACAATATGAACTAACTTATTTTTGGGAAACAATTTGGATTTACGTCTTGGAGTAGCGTCGACTACGTCTAAACCGGAGGATTCAACGTTACGTGCTTACGTTTACATACACCATCCTTGGTGACAGTTCGACATTTCAGAAAATAAATTTATCCGTGAATATTATTTTGGAGTTTTAAATTTGTGTTGGTTCATAAACTCACAAATTTACGAGAAGAGATTAGGACTTACGATTTTATTTTAACGTCCTTTACGACTAAACAGGAAACCTTCGGATTACGTATTTACGTTTTCGAACTCCGTTTTTGATGAGACAATTTTTATTAGATTCGTTTCGTGCCGTTGATTCATAATTTATAAAAATGTTTTTCGTAAAACGACCCGAGGGCACGCGAATCGAGGAAACTAGAATCGAGGAGTACCCGTAAATTAGTGGGGATGAAACAAGTTTACACTTGTCTCACCCCCACCATGGGCGGCAAAACAAGCCATAAACCCACTCTTTGTTGTCAATACTAGGGACTTGCAAGAGACACTTGTCTCAAAACAAGCTTAAGCATCAAAACCATCAAAAGTTCCCATCTCTCTTTCACACACACACAACATGCAAACTTAGCTAAAAAGTTTATCAAATCCTCTCTTCTCTCCTTCATTAGTCCGTCCCATATGCACCCATAAACACCCATTTTTATCAAATTTAACCACAAATCATATGTATAACTTGCATATGATGGAAACCCATTGAAGATATATTGATTGGTGGTGATTTTAACATCCAAGGAGAAGATTTGGTGATGTCCAAGGGATGATTTCTACAAGAAGATTACAAGTATTGGTGGCCTTGAAGATTGGTGTTGATTTATCACAAGTTGTGTGATCAAAATCCAAGCCTTGTTCATCAACCTCATCTTTTCATCCTTATGGTGGTATAAGGATCATTTTTCCTATCCTTCTTGTTATTTTTGATTATGTAATCTTGTATTTCTTTCACTTATGTATATTTATATGATGATGAATGATGATTAAAAATATTATGTGGGGATTTGGTGTTGATAAACATGCTTAAAAAGGTGGAAAACCATAAGAAACAAGGTTAAAATCTTGATTAAATTTGATGACTGTATAAAACAGTAAAGAACTATATGGTAATCTGATAAAATGATGAAGTAGAATGGATTTACAGTAATCTATGGGCCTTGTACACATGTGAGAGTTGGCCATGCAATGGAATCAAAATAATGAGTGAGATATGATCAAAACAAGTTTAGGGTATAAATCTGAAGTTACTGTTTTGGACGATTTTTAGAAAATATTTAGAAGATGATTCAACAGTAGCTATAAAAGAGTTAAATGTAGCTCATATCATGTAGTTTATGTGATAAACATTTGAGCTTCTATCTCCATATAGAACTCAAGATATGGCAGTTTTGGTGAAGATGAAGTTAAAAATCAGATTTTTTGAAATTAAAGAATAATACTATTATATAAGCACTCACATTTTAATATATAAAATGTAAAATAAAAACCCACTAACTTATAAAACTTATTTATATAAATATATATAAAAGGTTAATCAAATGGATAAATTATATAAATGGTGGTGAAATAATGTTTATAAGTAATAAAAACTATAAACATGATTTTTTACGACTTTTTCGGCTATCGCCGTAAAATTTACGTTTTTCGCCAAATAAAACTTAGACGACCAAACCCGTCTAATGTAAAGTTTATAAAAGTAATATACTGATGTATAAGTAACTAATACAAGTAAAAACCGATAAGACCCGAACTATAGGACATACGGACGTTAACGGACTAAATTAACTTTATTGGACTAATAATACAACAAAAATGGACTAAAACACTTATAAACTTATTATTGGGCTTAACCCATTTAGGCCCAACTTGTAAAGTATAGATACTGATAATATAAGTATAACATGGATTAATACAAGTTAAAGAAATTATAATAAGTTTATTGGACCTAAAACACGTAAATCGGTAAAACTAGTAAACTAGTATAAAAGTTATCGACACATAACACTAAAACGAGTAAATGAGAATATGTAAACCCACTTGATCATCATATATAAATAATCATCATATGTATACATAATTGTTATTTTATAAAGTCATTGGACAAAAGTCTAAGACGAGTATTATTTGTCTAGGTTTCCGTGATTGAAGCACGCACCGTACGTCCGAATTGCCGATAACCCGCCTTCCCACATCAACGTGAGTTCATAGCCTCGCACTCTTTTAAATGTTTTTATAAATGTTTTATAAACCCGCGAGGGAGATAACATGTTAGTTTTTATAAAATAGGACACCATTTGTCCCGATTGTTTGTTTATTGATTTTGGACCCGAATGATTGAATGACCCGATTGTATGACCCGATAAATGATTAAAGGACCCGATAGATGAAATTAAATGGATTATTAAAGTTAGGTTATGTCACTAAAAGTCCCATTAGCATGAATTGTGAACTACCGGGAGTTGGTAGACGCTTATGCATTTAATAGTACTATTTGGGGACGATCACCCCAGTTCGCGCCTTGACGGTTGATCCCCGTCGTGCCACATTGATTAGTAAGCGAATTTATGTATGAGAAGATTTCCATAGCGTGACCTTTGTGACGACACGCTACTTTAGATGGGCAAAATGGTATCGGGTTAGCTACCCGTTTTGGTTTAGTAAGGTAACAATGTCATGCGGCTTGTAATAATCCAAAACTAACGAAATACTATTAGACGCATCGAATTACGAAGTATTGCCGGACTAGCAATACGGGGTCATACTATTGATATTATGTTTGTGTTTTTGTTTTCATAACCATATTCATATAACGGTTTTTATTTGATTTTATACAACGTCATAAGACGTATTGTATGATGTTTTTACGACATTGGCTCGTATAATAATTTTTAAGGCAAATCCCTATATTATGATTTTCGATAAGGATTTGTATAAAATGACTTTGGCTATTTTATGGCCTATTACAAAGATTTGTATAAAATGATTTTGGCTATTTTACGGCCTATTACAATGATTTGTATGAATTGATTTTTGGTACTAATTTTATACCAAAGTTATATTGATGGAATTTATTAAACTCTATGAATTCACTCGGCGTTATCACTGACCTTTTCTTTTAACATGTTTTATCTCAGGTACTTGAAGGTAATTCTCGGGAAGACAACAAGAATTCATGGCCCGCACTTAAACAATATTTTTCCATTCAAACACTTTGTAAAACTTTTGTATGAAATGTAATGACTTGGGACCGATGTAACTTTGATGTTTATGAATGGAAATGATTTATTATTAAACGACGCGATTTTTATGCGTTGTCTATGATGTGAGTAATGTGCTATCCCGTAACACCAACTAGTCTTCCGCTGTACTGAGTTGTATAAATATGGGGGTGTTACAACATCAAGATAGAGGAATAGATTATAAGAGAGTTGGAGCGATTAGACATTCAGATCATGGTACATCGAAAGCTCGAATGAAAGTTGTAAATATTTTTTAAAACATGTTTTTTCAATGATTTACAATTACCTCAGATTGCGACTAATATCTCAAAGAAAGGAAAGCCTATCACGGACGATAGCTTATCCTTTACAACGGAAAAATAAGATTTTATCGGTCATGAGCTTTCGATAAAAACATTCAAGGTTTTTAAGCTCATGTATACGACTTACAGTTAAATGTCAGACTGTAACTCGAACCTTACATAAAGGAAAGTTTATCTTTAAAGATAACTTATCCTAACAACGGGTTGAGCTTGTAACAAAACATTCCAAGTTTTAAGCTCAACGCAATGGCTTGCCATCACTTTCAGATTGCAACTCGGATTTATATTCACGGGGGAGTGTACGATATAGTGCTCTTACCCTCAACAAAAGAAGAGAAGTATTGTTACACTTGAGTGGATTTGTCAAGACATTCAAAGTCTATGAACTCAATTTTATTCTTTAGAAAAACGACTTCGCCAAAAAGAATTGATTTTTCAAAAAGCGTTGAACAAAATTTTTTTCAAGAGTTTTTCATGATTATTCAAAATCTTTCAAAAATTGTATGTTCAACAACTCCTATCCTCAAAAGTTTTATGTGGATCATATCCTCGCAATGACAATTAAATTGGATCAATTTTTAAGCAGGAGCTTTCCTAATTCATGCTAGGTTTGACATATTTTTCTCCCAAAAGTTTTCAAGACTATTTTTGTAATATATTTTAATCAAATTTGGTGTCTCTAATATCAAACGATTTTATATATTAGAGACATGGGAGAAAATGTGATTAAAAGGTGATCTAAAGACTCAAGCACTTATTGTTACGATCAAATACCCAAAACATCTTTAATTCACGACGTTATTGGTGTCAAAACGGTGGTTAGGTTTAAGTCCTATGATCCAACCAGAACCGGAGGGATCTTCCCAGGGACAATCCAAATGATTATTAGAAGTCCTTAGGAAAGATGGAGTAGAATGTGAATGTAGCTGAATGCCGACTAAGTAATGATGCTAGCACTGGAACAATCACAACAAGGTGCTAGTAATGATGTCTTGGTAAGCATTGAAGAGGTTGAAGAATGAAAAAGAAATGTAAGGATAAAGGGTGTAAAGAAATTATCCCTCCGTACTTAGGTAGAAATCGGGTCAACACATCATGAAGACAACACATCATGGACCCAGTGATGTAATGCACAACCCTTCTCCAGCTGACTCAGGCTTCTCTTAAAAGAAGTTTGTTTTAATGTCACGAAGATCAACACGATTTCTATTGACTTTCTCACTCCGAGATAGTTGATATTGACTAGGTGGCATCTGCTCCAGCCTCCGACCACTAAAAGTACACAAATCGAGCCTAGAGCCAAGAGATGAATCAAATCTCGTTAGGACATACATAATTAAGATAAAGAGAGTCCTACGCTATATCCTTACGATATTTCTAGAACACTCAGAGTAATACTACTTAGTATTCACAATGATGAGTGGAAATCCTTCCAGTGTTAACATCAAACAGCACTGCGGTAGGTTATATGTAAGATTCTTTATGAATTGAATATGTGTAAACTGAAAAGCAACAGTGGTTTGTTTCTTTATCGATTCAAACTCGTTTCAAGTTTCTACGCAATATCTTTATGGTCTTGCCAGAACATTCAGACTGATATTCATTAATATTAACAGTGACGAATGGAAATCCTTCTAGCGTCAACCTCAAACAGCGCTATGGCAGGTAACTTGCGGGATTCTTTATGGATCAAGCTTGTGTCAACTGGAAAGCAACAATGGTAAGATTCTTTAAGAATTAAACTTGTTTCAGGAATTTGAATTGACGACTTTTAATCAAGCGGATATTTATCCAATTGATTCACTCTTTATGTTCGCAGTGTTGCTTTGAGACATTCGAGTAAAGAGAACGGCTAGTACTGCCGCGAAATCCTGTCAAGGAGGTTCTTAATTGAATCTACCTATAACAGGTACGATATTTAATATCGTTTAACGGTCTTCACCGACCAGAGGTAAAACGGTACCGATTTAGGACGAATGTCAAAGCCATTCAGTCCGTGTCTATGTTTTGTCTCAAGAAGGTGGCGTTATGGTGTACTCAGCAAAGTTGAAGATTCAAAACCACATACTCATGCCGAAAGACATATTCAACAATCAAGAAAGCTAAATACTTCCGCAACTCTGATGATCAAAATCTTCCTTATTAATTAATGTAGAGGAATGACCTCTCTTCAAAGGAGATTATTAGCAAGCTTTCAAGATAGTGCAAAGTATGAGCATGTGGATGAAGACACAAGATCACAAGATGGCAAAGACAATTCAATAATTATTTGAAGATCTCAAGTTTAAAGACAAAGTCGAAAGACAACAACAAAGGCTCAAAGAACACAACATGAAGGAAAAATACTACTATTACACGTTCAAGACTCATTTATGACGAGATTAGTAATCTTCATAAATCTCCAAATGACGAAGGGGAATGACCTCACATTGGGGGAGATTGTTGGCCTCAAAATATTGAGTCAAACAAGAATGTTCGGTCATAGGTTTATATTGTAATATTTAGTTGTAATTGTTTGTTAAAATAGTTGTGACATTACGGGCTTGATGGCTAGCTTAAAAGGCCTCTTTTAAGGTACTAAGCATTTTATTCAAGCCCGACCTATTAACAATATAGTCCATTAAGGCTACATGTATGAGCCCGACTATATGTATGATTGTGGTAAAATACGTCTCTTGTTTAGGAAAACAAAAGAGGGATATGAGCGGTATGTATTAAGTGATGATTTAGGAAAATCAAACACTAAATGATTAAAAACTATTAAAATATTAAAATAATTCTAAAAATTAAGAAAATGATACTAAAGTTAATCTAAGAGTATTAAAAATCCTATTTTAATGTATTGGACCTAAGAAAAAGATAAAAGTTGCAAAAATGTGAAAAATGAAATTTAATAATAAAATAATATTAAAATATTATTAAAAATCCAAAAATTCTAAAAAAATTCTAAAAACCTACAAACTAGTTTATTTTGACCTAAATAATCAGAAAATGAAATCAAAATTACCTAAATACCCCTATTGGGCCCCAAGATGGGCTAAATCAAAAACAGCCTATGAAAATGGGATTTTGGGCCTAATAAAATGAAACTTAACCAAATAAGTTGAAAATCATTAGTCTATCTTAAAATTCAGTTCTAACCACAAACGTCTGAAGGTCCAAAAGTTGAATGTGAGGTTATCACAGCTTAATGGTACAACAACTTATTCTTAATGGGCTTTTTGGCCCATTAAGCTATACGCCAATGCCATAAGCTCATATTTGACACACAACCTTCTTTTGAGATGCCTAAGAGATCTGTTAAAAGAAATTTCAAATAAGCTCAAACAATAAGTTAGAAATAATCAAAGTAAGTTTTCACTAAAAGACAAAATACTCGACTTGGAGTTCTAGACCACCTCAGACCATGAAATAAGTTGCAAAAGACTATAAATGACTTAATTAAGACAAATCAACAAAGAAAAGTTCAATAAGCCAAGCCAAATAAGCTGAATAAGCTGATAAGCACTTATGTAAAAGTCAAAGTTATTGTTTTTCTAGTCAATGCTCAAAGTCAACCCCTCAAATGATCCAGTATGAACAAATGGGTCAAATAAGGAACACCTATTACAAAATTAAAGTTGTTGCAGGTTTAAATAAGCTAGAACAGGTTATTGATAAGCACAATGTGAAATAACACTAGCAGTGGCTAGCAGCAGGGGAAAGGAGTTCCCACTGCTTTGACTATTTAACTTATAAATTTAGAGAGATCCAGTTGGATTCAATGGAAAACAAATGCACCCTTACAACCAGTGAGTTGTAAGGAGTCAATATTAAGCAAGAAATCACAAATTGGTTCAACCAATAAGCACAGAATAAGCAAACAGTCACCAGACACCACACAGACCTAGAAAATAAGCAGTTATGACAAAATAAGCAGTTTAAGCATGAATAAGCCAATCAAAATGAACCATATGCATAAGCAAGCTATAATAAAGTCCAATAAGCACAAATAAACTTTGTTTCAAACACTGGATCAAAGATTAGAAGCAGATTCAAGCTTATGCATATGACTGATGAACAAAGGCACTTTTCAAAATCCTTTTGCTGATCTAAATGACCACCAATCCAATTTTAAACCCATAAACCCCTTTCCCTGGTTATGTTAACTAAAAATTAACTGTTAACCCTAGTATATCCTTAGATCTAGGTGTCCCAAAAATTTTAGCCAATTTTACCAAGTAAATCATATTTTTAAGCCCTTTGTTGGATTATGATGATTCAAGCCACAAAAGTTGCAAATAAATGACCAAGTATACCAGTTAAACAATAAACAACACAAAGCAACACAATACAACCATACAAGTTGCCTTAAATCTTGGTATATCAGTTAACCCAAACACCCCTTTATGAACTGATTTCTCAAGTTTTTAAAGGGTTTGTGTGATTTAACCCTCAAACCAAGATCTAAACAACCTAATAACAACAAAAAAACCTCAGACAACACAAATCAACCACAATAACACAGATTCACAGACCAATATCAAAAATCACCATAAATCATGCAATATTTAAGAAAAATAAAATGGAATAAGAGATGCAAACCTCCAAAATTTACATCCATACTTTTGATTGTTTGAGCTGAGGTGATAGCAAGAACAAGCACCAGCTTCCAATAGCTGCTAAGAACAACAAACACAAAAGTTAACCAAAAAAAAATTATGACTTGATTTTTGAAAACAAGAGTTTTAAACCTTAAAACCTTTCCTCAAAATCAATCAAACATATAAATGGAACTCAGACTTTAGCTTATCAAACACCAAACTTTCATAAAACACAAAAAAGAATTCAAAATTTCAGAAAACCAAACTTTTTATTTCATAAAAAGGAATTACAAAGCATTAGCTAAAATCTAGAACAAAAGGGCTCTCACATGTTGAGGCCTCCTTTTATAGACGGTTAAGATGATTCTAGAATGGAAAAATACATCAAAACCCTAGCTATGAATTCTCAAAATTTCCCTTTACCTTCTAGACGCGTTTGATGTGTATGAACTGTCAAATTTGATCTTGAACGTTCTTTTTGTGCTTAGGGGACAAGTAGTAGCCATAAAGCGTTGATCTTGCCATGTCAGATTGCTTGGAGAGGAAGTTGGCATGTGATTGGGTAACGGGTTGAATGGTGGGGTCCTTTGGTGAGTGGGGATTGGGAATTTTGGTGTGGGATGTGTTTGTGTGTGTGTGAATTAAGCGTGGGACAAGGTAATTTTGATTTACCCTTTGTTTAAGTGGGAGGTAAATATGGGTTCTTGATGGTAAACAGTAACACTTTTGATCCAAAAAAGGGGGGGTGGGATGTGTTTGGCGCGTGTTTGTGGTGTTTCAATTTTTGACATGGCAACTATGGCCCTTGTTCTATGGCAGAAAGTGTATAACAAGTTTATTTTTCTAATAAACTTGTTTCCTTTGTTAAATAACTTTCTGAATTTAGGTTTTGGCCACAAAAATTTTTGGAAAAGGGAATTAGGGCTTTTAACACTTTAGGCTAATTACAATTTTAGTCCTTTTGATATTTTAACCATTTTTGAAGGACTAGAAATGTAATATTCTTGAACTTCAAGGGCTTCTTTGGATCTTGGACATTATGAAGGACCATTCTTGACATTTTGAATTTTTTGAAGTGCTAATCTTGGTAATTCTTCAATCTTGGAGGGCCTTTTGTGATTTTTGAGAAATTAAGGGACCAAAATTGTAATTATGAATATACAAGGGTATTAAGTGTCATTTCTTCATAAATGAGGGATCAATATTGTACATCTTCAAGTTTTCAAGGGTTTTTCTTTGATAAATCACAAACTAGGGCCCGGTTCATTATGCAGCTTCGTTTCTCGTGTTCGCTTTTCCTTGTTTCTTGTGATCTTTTGTCTTTTTCACGATATCCATACCTAAAATACACAAGTAAACAAACACAAGCATATATATGGTATTTTATGACATTTTAATGCATTTAAAGCCCGAAAAGAACGATGAGATCATGTATAAATGCCATCTCATCACTCCCCCATACTAAACCATTGTCGTGCCCTAACGCAATGCTAGAATAAAGTATCTAAGCATCTTCAAAATTCAATTTTATTACCCTTTATTGAAAGGTGAAAACTTGCAACAATACTACGAAGATGTGTAAAGACATAATGTATGATTTTCATCACGTGTGTGACTTTTAGGGTCAATGAATAGAAACAAGTGAATGTCCCATAGAGTAAACTTTTTCATCCTTGACTGTCATACATTCCATGCTAAGTGCAAAAACGAGATCATTGTTGGTACAAGTCACAATGCTAACACTACTCATACGTCTAAATTGTGTGATACTTTTTATCCCCGCAATCCTAGTTATTATGAAAGGAAATGGGTTTCTAGAATTTTTTAACTATTTTTCATGGATCACAAGTGATTCATATTGACTTATTTGAGTATTTATTAGTCCGAAAATAATGTAGCACGATTTAATCGATAGTTAGCCGAAGAACAAAATCTTTTAAAACAGCTTCTCGTGTATCTCCTTAAGTTCATATCTTGGCATAACTCGTTTCACGATTTGAGACCTTTCTTGGACCGATTTTTGGCATGTACTTCATACTTAAAATCTTGGGAAGACGTTCTTGAAATTATGGTATTCTCTTCATATTTTGGAATTTCTTCACTTGACGTTTTTGAGAGATTCTTCATACTTGGACCACGACTTCATCATTTTTCTTCAATCTTTATTTTGGATTTTGATTTACAACGATCTGCCTCCTTTTAGGACTTGGATATATTTATCCTCATACCTTGTAAGGGTCTTTTTGGATACACTTTCTCCATGATCTTTAGGGGAGTAATTGCTTTTCGTCGTGTGTCTCGATCTTTCATATTGATTTAGTAACAATGATACTTCACATCATCTTGGATCTTTAGTAACAAAATAGAGCTCCTCATGGCTTGTTAGGGCCTTTTTGGATCTTCACCAATCTTTGCATTCTGCTTCAATAAGTTATGCCTTGGCTATGAACTGTATTCAACCCCGAGCAACTTTTAAACGATGTTGTGCTAGAAGCTAAGTAACCTTTCAAATCGTACGACCTTACGTATTGCAATTATTTTTATTCCTAATGCATTGATCTTATGGGAGAAAAAGCCACAATTAAAAACATATGAGTTTTTGAAAGAACATGTTCATGTTCTACGTTTAGCATGATCACTTGTCTAACTCTATCACTTCTCGTTCTTCACTATTTAAATACCTCTAATTAAAGAGACTCGTGAATACTTAGCCATGCAAGTAAAAAATAAGCCAAATTTGGATTAGCTTTCATTAAGACTATATCAAATCGAAGTTTTGGGTTCTCAAGCCACCTATAGGATCTTACACTTTCTTAGACTTTTTCAAGTTTAGAGAGAGCATTTTATAGTTCCCTTGATAAGTGACTTTCTAGGATCAATTATAAGAACTTGCGAAAAGTTCTTGTTCTTAACCCGAATGAGCTAAGACTTTCGCGTTTTAAAGTTCCCTATATAAAGTCTAGCAAAACTTAATTCGAGCGGGTTAAGGAATGTAAAGGGCTTCAAATGCCCATGAAGTCAAAAATTATCTCTTATTATACCCATCGGAAAATATACATTCGTGTCTTAAAAACACTTATGAAAACTAAGATAAATTTTAAAATTTGTCCATTTTAGCCTTATTAGCACTTACTAGCAACAAAACAAAACAAAACGTTGAAAGTTGGAAAACGTGAGGGCGTAGCAAAGAAAGTATCTATTCACCCCCATACTAAAATTAAACATTATCCTCAATGTTTCGAGTCTAAAGGTGGAGCACCCCCATACTAGAGATGAAGAGTCGAATGCTTAGGATCTAGCATGGAAAGGGTGATCAAAAATATATCTAAAGACGTTTATGAATTATGCTAAGAGATAATTGTTAGAAAAATAAAGGACATGTCATGGATTCGTGAAAAACTCTTCAAGCAAACGATCGGGGCTCACGTAAACGAACACGAGAGTCTTAAATCGTGGCGATGATGATGATCTAGATAACACATTCACAAACAACCACGAGACAACGAGTTGGAAGGGCACAAATCCCCTCTTATTAAACTATTAGAAAGCATAAAAAGGATAAGCATGGGATCTCCCCCACGAGGCACCTCGTTTTTTATTACCGAGTCATGAGCTCGACTCGATCCCCTCAATGCTAATTATCATTAGGGAAAGTGACTTGGTCGAGGTCGTCCAACGAAGGGACTTCCCAACCAAAGTAGTGCTTAAGCCTATGTCCATTCACCTTGAAGTTAGGACCATCATTTTGAGCTAGCTCGATGGTCCCATAAGGAAACATTTGTGTTATGGTGAAAGGACCCGACCAACGAGATTTCAATTTCCCAAAAAATATCTTCAATCGAGAGTTAAAAAGTAACACTTGATCACCAACGTTAAAAACCCGGTTTTTAAATTTTTTCATCATGAAACTTTTTAGTCTTTTCATTAAAAATCAATGAATTTTCATAAGAATTGTTTCTTAATTCATCCAATTCATTCAACTGTATTTTCTGGTGATCTCTCGCGGTCTTCAAATCATAATTTGCATGCTTAAGGGCCCAATATGCCTTATGCTTCAATTCATTGGGCAAATGACAATTCTTTCCATAAACCAACTTATATGGAGTACAACCGATAGGTGTCTTATAAGCGGTCCTAAAGGCCCATAAAGCGTCATCGAGTTTGTTGGACCATGAAGCACGGTTTTCTCTAATCGACCTCTTTAAAATCCTCTTCAAAGCTCGGTTTGAAACCTCGACTTGCCCACGCGTTTGCGGGTGATAAGCCGTAGAAAGACGATGAGTAACTCCATATTTCTTTAAGACCTTCTCGAATTGGTCATTACAAAAATGGGTTCCACGATCGCATATAATAGCACGAGGGGTTCCAAACCGAGAGAATAGTTGCTTCAAAAACTTCACTACCACACGAGCATCATTAGTAGGTCAAGCCTTAGCTCCACCCACTTTGAAAGGTAGTCGACGGCGACGTGGATATACTTGTTACCATGAGACGATGGGAACGGCCCCATAAAGTCTATGCCGCGAATTTCGAAAATCTCACACACCTGAATTATGTTTTGCGGCATTTCATCACGTTGAGACGATTTTCCTTGACGTTGGCACGAATCACACGACTTTACAAGTGCGTGTGCATCACGATAGATCGTAGGCTAAAAGAAGCCGGCATCGAACACTTTCTTAGCCGTGAGATTAGCACCGTGGTGACCACCCGTGAGTCCCTCGTGACAATCTCTAAGGATGTTAGAAGCTTCGGTACCAAAAACACAACGTCGAACGAGTTGATCCGCACAAACTCGAAAGAGATAAGGGTCGTCCCAAAAATAGAACTTGATGTCACGAAAGAATTTTCTCTTTTGTTGTGTCGTCATTCCCTTGATTATGAAGTTCCCCGCATGGTAATTTGCAATGTCGGCAAACCATGGGGTGGTGTCTTTAGAATTCACTACACCGAGAGTCTCGAGAGGAAATGTTTCGGTAATTTCCTTGTTCTCGAAAACATCTTTGTGAGGATCCTCTAGACGAGAGAGATGATCGGCCGCTAGATTCTCGGCTCCTTTTTTGTCAAGCACGATGACATCAAATTCTTCGAGGAGGAGCATCCAACGAAGCAATCTCGGCTTAGCGTCTTGCTTAGCTAAGAGATACTTGATAGCCGAATGGTCGGTATACACGATCCTTTTAGTCAAGACGAGATAAGGTCGGAATTTATCAAAAGCATAGACCACGGTAAGGAATTCCTTTTCCATTGTGGTGTACTTTAATTGAGCCTCGGTCAACGTCTTACTAGCATAGTGGATAGGACGGAAGTGCTTTTCATAACGTTGCCATAAGACGGCCCCTATAGGATAATCACTTGCATCGCACATGATTTCAAAGGGTAATTCCCAATTAGGAGCAAAACGAATGGGATCTTCGGTAAGTTTCCTTTTTAGAGTTTCGAAAGCTCTAACACAATCCTCATTGAAATTAAAAGGAGCATCCTTCTCGAGAAGGTGTGTCATAGGTCGAGAAATTTTCGAAAAGTCTTTGATGAAATGACGATAAAAGCCCGCGTGGCCTAGGAAACTCCTAACTCCCTTGATGGTTTTGGGATGAGGTAAGTTGGCAATGACGTCTACCTTAGCTTTATCGACCTCAATCCCCGCTTTCGAGACCTTGTGCCCTAAGACGATTCTTTGTTTACACATAAAATGACATTTTTCCCAATTAAGCACAAGGTTAGTTTCTTCACAACGTTTTAACATTTGCTCAAGATTAGATACACACGACGTGAACGAATTGCTAAACACCGAAAAGTCATCCATAAACACTTCCACCGACTTCTCGATCATATCATGAAAAATAGCCATCATACACCGTTGAAATGTACCCGGTGCATTACAAAGTCTGAAAGGCATCCTACGATAAGCAAACGTTCCATAAGGACACATAAAGATAGTTTTCTCTTGATCACGAGGGTCGACAGGGATTTGAAAGTAACCGGAAAAACCATATAAAAAGCAATAGAATTCATTTCTCGCGAGTCGCTCCAACATTTGATCCATGAAGGGCAAAGGAAAGTGGTCTTTACGAGTGGCATCATTTAATTTTCGGTAGTCAATACACACCCTCCAACCGGTCACAACACGAGTGGGAATTAACTCGTTGTTTTAATTTGGCACAACGTTCATTCTTCCCTTTTTAGGCACACAATGGATTGGGCTCACCCATGGGCTATCGAAGATAGGATAAATCATTCCCGCGTCAAGGAGTTTTAAGACTTCCTTTTTGATGACATCGTAAATTTTGGGGTTACCCTTCTTTGACTTTGAATTGCGGGTTTGTAGTCCTCCTCCATTAAAATCTTGTGAGTACAAATTTTGGGTCAATACCCTTAATGTAGGAAATTTTCCACGCAATTGCCCCTTTATTAGCTTTAAGAACTTTCAAAAGTTCGGTTTTTCATCATTAGCAAGATCTTTTGCAATAATAACAGGCAACTTGTCATCACCTTACAAGAATGCGTATTCAAGGTGAGATGGAAGATCTTTCAATTCAAGGATAGGCGGTTCCTCGGTCGAAGATTTTTGTTCAACACTCATAACTTCCATCGGCGAAAGAAATGGTGGAATAGAAGTATCATTACCAATAATCACCTCATCTTCATTGTCGATTTCATTTGAAGTAAAATCGCCTCCTTGGAATGGAGTGAGATTTGGTGTGGAATTAGCAAGAATCGGATCCAAAATAGTGGGATTGCCACTTGACGAGCTATCAGAAAAACCTAACACTTCTTGTGAAAACTCATCGCAAACCACATCAACTAAGTCAATGTGATTTTTGGTAGCGATTGCATAAACATGAGAAGGTGTCGAGTTTTAAGTAGCGTTTATAACAAGTTACTCTTCGTAGAATCTCAAAGTAATATTTCTTGCATGAACGTCGATAAGCGATCTTGAGGTGTCTAAAAATAGATGACCTAAAATTAGAGGAACTTGAGGATCTGCGGGGATGTCAACTACTATAAAATCAACGGGATAGTAGAACTTCCCCACTTTCACGAAAACATCCTCGGCTACTCCACATGCTAAAATCGTAGAATGAGTAAGAGCCGGAAGCGAAAGCGATTTCCAAATGGAAAATGGCATCAAATTAATGCTCGCACCAAGATCGGCCAAGGCGAGGAATTCTTTCATATCTTGTATATCACAAGGAATGAGAAACTTCCCGGTGTCACCAACTTTTTCCGGTATGCGGTTTAGATAAACAGAAGAACAGTTATCAAGCTTTGAAAGATTTTCCTTATCGTTCATCATACCTTTGAAAGTGGAAGCGAAACGAGGCATATATATCAACGCGTCGGCTAAAATTACATCAAAATGAACTTGTTGAAACATTTTTATAAAAAGCTCGATTTGTTGTTTGTTACGTTCTTGCATTTTCTCTTTGTTTCATCTCGAAGGGTAAGGTAAGGGTGGTGTGGGTTGGACATTAGGCATCGGCCTTGGAATCTCGGGTTCCACAATTGGTATTGGTTCAATCGTAGGTCTGGTATGAGCGGTACTTCGTGGGCTTGTGATATGCTCCTTTTCGCCCATCACCTCGGGCTCTTTCTCGATTTCCTTCTCCATAGAAGTACTTAGACGAGAGATTGGTTCCTTGAAAGTTTTACCACTATGAGTAGTAATAACCTTCATTTCTCCCTTCGGGTTTGCAATGGTATCACTAGGAAGACCACCCGAGGAAAAGTGTTTACGCATGATTGCTTCAAACATTTTTGCCATTCGGTCTTCAAATTTTGATTACCTAGCATCCACTTTTAACAAATCTTGCTTAATCTCATGTTGTCCTTGTTCCATTTTTTGTTGATTTTGTTGAAGACGTTACACGTTTCCTTCCATTTTATTAGCATGAGTCTTATGTTCATTAGAAAGTTCGTTTTTGAGCTCGTTTTTCAATTTTGATCTTAAGCTAATCATCTCACGTTGCATGTTATCAAACTTAGCATCGTTTGCTTTTTCATAATCCAAAAATTCTCCATTAAGATTTTTAGTGTGAGCATTTTGAAAACCTTGTGTAGTGTTTTGAAAATCACGGTTTTGGTTTTGATTTGAAACTTGTCCATTCCCACTTTGATAATTCCCTTTGTTGTAATTACTTGAATTGCCTTGATAACCACCATTTTGATTGTTGTTTCGATAGTTGTTAGCATTTTGATTTTGGGGAGCTTGATTTGGGCAGGAACCTTGGCCGTTTTGGTTGTAAGTTCCCGTTGCTACGTAAGCACTCGAAGTGTTACCACCGGCGGTAATGCACTCGGAAAGATCATGAGCTCCACCACAAGATAAACAACTCTTTTAAACCGCTTTAACCGATGCGGAATTCAAAGCATCTTGTGCTTTCCAATGTGTCATAAGCGTCGAAAACCTATCAAAAAACCGATTTTCCTCATTTGCTTCAGCATGTAAGGCATTAATGTTACGAGACGATGACGACGATGACAAACCCATATTGGCAACACTCGGTGTGTTACGAGGGTTATAAACCTTAGATCTATTCTTGATAATATTTAAAGCTTCATCGGTCGTTTTGCACAAAAAATTACCACCCACGGCGGCAGTCAAATAATATCGTTCATGATCATTAAGCCCATTATAAAAAGTATCTATTTGATGCAATTCCGAAAAATCATGGTGTGGACATTCATGTTACATTTCCTTAAATCGTTCCCATGCCATTGAAAAACTTTCATTATTACGTTGTGTAAACCTTGAAATCTCATTTTTCAAATGTGTTGTTTTAGATGGTGGAAAAATTTGGTTCACAAACTTAGAAACGAGATCACCCATGTCAAAATTGAATTTGGCGGTTCTTTCTCGAGCCAAATTTTTGCGGGTCCATCCAACGAGTATGGAAACAACGTCATCTTAATGGCGTCATGTAGAACATCCTTAAACTTGCTTGTTGCGGTGAGACGATTAAAATTCCTTATGTGATAAGCAAAAGTAGGGACATCACAAACCTCCTCAAATAAGTTGTCGAGACAAAATTCACTAATCTCACTCGATGAATCACAATCCTTAGACGCATTTGAGATATCAAGAGAAGGAAGTGTAATTTCACTAGGACATTGAGCAACAAGATCAGTCCAAGAAATAGTATTCTAATCGACATCATCATCATAATAGTATGGACGCACATGAGGCGGAGTATAATCACTAAGATTAGATACTTGTTGTTGTCGTTGTCGTTGGCGCTCCTCCAATGTGTCGGTCAGTCGAGTTAAGCAGTCGTGAATTTTCAAAAGAAGGGCTTGTCTTTCGTCATTTGGATTCAAAGAAGGTTGATGATCGAGGGTGTATTATGGGGGTTCAAATTATGAAAACCGAAATTATAGCACAGAGTTGATTCATAATAATTCATCGGTTGACAATAAGAAGTATCGTGAGGGCCCCCATAATTGTTGCAACACGGGTATTGAGAAAAAACCGGTGTGTCTTGTGGATAGCTATTACCATTGTCATAATTGTAACCCGGTTCTTGCTCGTCATGAGACGGGAATCGAATCAGACACGAAACATGCTAATGAGAACTGCTTCCACAACATATGCAAGAGGGGGGGAGTAAGTGCATTAGAAGAAAAAGAGGATTTAATCGAATTGCACGAGGGACAAAATCCAAATTATGTATTGTTGATATCATGTCCGCAACGCTCACATGTACACCATTGACAAGTTTGAAAACCATACAACGGTCTCCCACACCCTACGCAATAAACATACGAATCCATGAAGAATTAAAATAAGAGGGGCTGAGAAAAAGAATTAAAAACAATAGAGGATTGAGAAGAATATTTTTGGTGTAAAATTTTTGAAAAAGAAATGCTTTTATGAGTTTTTAAATGTTTTTGGAGTTTTTTGAAAATTTTGAAATTTTTTATGGATTTATAAAAATTTTTGAGCAAGAAAAATAACGTTCAAAGGTGAACGGATCCCAAAATCCAATGCGTCTCTCACAAAAACCGTTAATCTTCACGAAAAGAGCCGGCAGCGGCGCCATTTGATTTAAGGTTTTAACCAAGTATAAAAAAGTTTTTTGTCTCGTCTCGATTCGAATTGATTACAATTAAAAGTGTGACTCAGTCGTTCTTGGTGAATGGAAAGGAAAATGATCATCTATTTTAAGCGAAAGTAAAATTGAAATTTCGTTGAGTAAAGGTAAAATTAAAGTAAAAACGAAAGCTTTAAAAATAAACTAAAAATTAAGACTTAAAGATAAATGACGAAAATTTAAAACTTTAAAAGTAAATTTGAAAACTTAAGACATAATAAAAATTTAAACTTGAAATTAAGCTAAGATAAATCAATTTAAAATAAAGCTAAGTAAAAATGATTAAATCCGCAAAACATAAAAAAGTGAAATAATTTCGCAATCCTAAAGAAATGAAATAATTTCGCAATGCTAAAGAAATGAAATAATTTCGCAATGCCTTGAAGGTATGATTCCGCAATGCCGAAACACTATATGATTTCGCAATAATGTGAAATTAAGGATTCCGCAATGTGGCAAGAGCAACAATTCCGCAATCCTGAAAACACCAAAACTTCGCAATCTTGAAGACACCACAATTCCGCAATCCTTATGGGAATCAATTATGCAATAATGTAGAAGGAAAGATTCCGCAATATACAAAATATTGCGGAATTGTAGCAGACATTCCTAAAAAAGTGGATCTAGAAAAGGGACGAAATTAAGCACTATTTTTGCAACTTTTCAAGGATAATAAGCCAAAGAAAACACCAATAAGCTAACTAAAAATCCTAGAAAAATGATAAAACTTATAAAAAAACACTAATCAAGAAATATAAAAAACTAAGAACTTTATGTAAAAATATGATGAAAAAGACGAAGATTAAACAAATTAGAAAGGTAGAATGAGATGATTAAAAAGCTTGAAATTAAAGACAAAGATTAAAGATTCAAGATTACAAGATTTAAAGATGAAAGATTTAAACAAACTTGAAAGAAAATTTAAGAGAGAGAAATTAAAACTAGAGAGAGAAAGTACTTACCTACTCCAAATGAATAAAATAAACTAACTAAAATTATCTAACCCTAACTAACACCCTCCTAATGTGACATTAGGAGGGTATTTATAGGAGGATATGGAAGGAGTGTTGTTTTCTTCATTCTTTCTTTGTCTTTTCGTCTTTTAAATTCTTCGTCTTTCTCGACGTTGTCTCAGGATTTGTCGATATGAAATGAACTCGTCTTATAATTTTCCTCTTTTATTAGACTTGGTTCTTCGACTTTGTTAAACTTCCGTCACTAGACGTTTTCTTCGAAAAATCTTCAGATAGGCCTTTGACTTCCATTCTTTTTACACTCTTGATCTTTTGACTTCGTCTTTTGTCTTTTCTTCGATAAAAGTCCGTGAAAGCCCGTGTTTTCTTCCCTTTTCACATTTTGGTCCTAAATCACAACAAAAACACAAACCACGCATAATTCCGACTTTTACGACATTAAATATACGTTTTGACTTGGTTATTATTATAATTAAGTGGTAAAAGGATGGGTGTTTTCACACCTATCATACAGCTTGGTGGAACCAGGAAGTATGGTAAATAGAGAGCTGTGAGCTTCAATCAACACAACTTCCCTGAGTGTAGAGTCATTAGGAACAACTAGTCTAGTGCCCTGCCATAAGATATCGTCATCATCAACACGAATCTCCGTCTGCTGGTCAAGGTTCTAAATGATAGCCCAAATCTCACCACCGTCCTTCTGAGCTTCCTTGATCCTAGAATGTAAGTCTGGTTCCACTCTAAGATTCGCCCAATAACCATGCTGTCATCGTACCCAAAACTCAATATTAGTCATCTCTAGGTCACGGATAATCTCCTTTGCAATCCAGATGCCAGCAATCATACCCGACCTTCTGCTTAGATCATCTGCCACCACATTCGCCTTACTAGGATGGTACTGAATGTTGGTGTCGTAGTCCTTTAGTAGCTCTAACCATCTTCTTTGTCTCATGTTTAGTTACTTCTGGGTGAAGATGTACTTGAGACTCTTGTGATTTGTGAAAATGTCACAAGATTTACCATACAAATAATGCCTCCAGATCTTCAACGCGAAAACAACTGCTGCAAGTTCCAAATCGTGAGTAGGATAGTTTTTTCATAAGGTTGAAGCTGTCATGGTGCATATGCAATAACCTTCCCAGGTTGCATGAGAAAACAGCCTAAACCCTTTCCTGAAGCATCACTATAGATCTGAAAGCTACCTGTACCAGATGGGAGAGTAAGAATTGGTGCAGTCACTAAATTCTACTTAAGTTCTTCAAAGCTCTTCTCTTTTTACTCAGTCCAGAAAAATTTCTCTCCTTTCCTCTTCAGCTTAGTCAAAGGTAAGGCTAGCCGTGAAAAGTTCTCTACAAACCTGCGATAGTAGCCAACTAAACCTAGAAAACATCTGACCTCTGTTGCAGAGGTAGGTCTCGGCCATTTGGTGATAGCTTCAACCTTTGCAGGATCCATGGTGATCCCCTCATCAGATAAAATATGGCCCAGAAAATCCACCTTGTATAACCAGAACTCTCACTTGGAGAACTTGGCATACAGCTGCTTCTGATGAAGAATCTGCAAGACTATACGAAGGTGTTCCTCATGTTCCTCCTTGGATCTGGATAAAATCCGGATGTCATCAGTAAACATGATAACGAACTTATCTAGAAACTCATGGAAGACACGGTTCATCAAATACATGAAGACTGCTGGAGCATTAGTGAGTCCAAATGGCATGACTACGAACTCGTAGTACCCATAACGTGTACGGAAATCAGTCTTAGAAATTCCTGCTCTTTAACCCGTAACTGATGGTAGTCGGACCACAGATCGATCTTGGAGAAATAATTGGCGCCCTAAAGTTGATCGAACAGGTCATCAATTAGCGGCAAAGGATAAGGATTCTTGATCGTGATATTGTTCAACTCACGATAGTCTATTCACAAACCCATGTTGCCGTCTTTCTTCTTCACAAAAAGTACCGGTGCACCCTTATAACTGTCTTTTACTCAGTTAAAAATATCGTTGTTCCAAGTCTCTTCGAATTGATCCTGGTTAACTATGCGACTCAGTCGTTCTTTGGTGAAATAAAAGTTGCGTCGTTGTAGTGTAATTAAATTGCAAGACTTAAAATAAATGACGGGTAATTAAATCTAAGTCTAGTTAAAACTTTGAATTGTGCAATATTTAAAAACTTTGAAAAGTAAATTAATTAAATGACTTAAAGTTAAAGCGTGACGAAAATGAAATTTGACTAAGTATTAAAAATGTAACTTAAAAATAAAACAAAGCAAAAATATAATTCTAAACCCCAAACCATCGAAATCCAGATCGGAATGCTGTCACCAATACCGTCGGAATCCAGATCGGAATATAGGTACGAATTCTATCGGAATGTGAACCGTCGGAATGATTGAAATGAATCTGTCGGAATAACACTTCACCTATCGGAATGTTGAACAATCCTATCGGAATCTTAGATCGGAATGTCAGATCGGAATCACCTGTCAGAAAGCAAAACCGTCAGAATATGGCTAGTGAAATTCGGGCAGCACTTCGTCTCAATGTAGCCTTAAGAGCCGTCGCAATCCCGATCGCAATGAGCGATCGGAATCTTGATCGGAATAAGGGGGAAAGAACCTATCGGAATGCTGATCGCAATCCTTCTGTCGGAATGCAAAACCCTCAACCGATTGTCACGATCGGAATGAGATGGTTTATCTGTCACAATGTGGGAACTCTCCTTTCCGATGGAAGATGTATTCGTAATAAGCACAAGAACTAAATAAGCTGATTCTAATAAGAAGTAACAAAAACTAAAATGGAATGGAAACAAAACGAGACAATAAGCTAAAAAGTTAAAACCTTTCGAAATTTAAAAAACGAAACTTAATAAAATAGAATTTAAAAAGTAAAAATTTTAAGAAAACTTTGAAAACACTTAAGCTAAATACCAAATAAGCACACAATATTGTCAAACTTATGGCTTATTTCGTATGAAAGCTAAAAGGGAAAAGAAAAGACAAAAACTTTAATCAAATAAGCAAGAAATTAAGCAAAATCTTGCTTAATCCGAATTTGTAACAAACCAAAAACAAGAAAAGTAGGATGAGAATGATGAAAAGAAACTTGATCAAAGGTAAATGAAGATTAAAGCAACAAAAATAAAGAACACTTACTTGGAATTAAAAGGTATTAAAAGTGCAAGACAAGGTATTTAAATGGACATGAAAAGTAAATGACAATGTAATTAAAAGTGGAAGAAATAGTTTGTCAAGCTATCCAACAAAAACTAATGAAATGAAATCCTAATCTATATATAGGGGAGGATTAGGGAGTGCTTAGGAAGCTTCCTCCCCTCTTTCTTCTTTCCTAAATTGCACACTTAAGTCCTTAAACCTTTTAATCTTCTTAAATCTTGGACTTTAATGACTTTGTCTCGGGATTTCTTTAAACTCGTCTTGTAATTCTTCGATAAATTAGACTTGAGTTCTTCGGCTTTTAGTAAACTTCCGTCTTTTGACTTTTTCTTCGATAAATCTTCAGAATTGGTCTTGGACTTCCGTTCTTTTTGCACTCTTGATTTCTTGACTTCGTCTTTCGTCTTTTTCTTCGATAAAAGCCCGTGAATGCCCGTGTTTTCTCCACTTTTCACCTTTTCGTCCTAAATCACAACAAAAACACAAACCACGCATAATTCCGACATAAATGACATAAAATACACGTTTTGGCTCGGTTATTATTGTAATTAAGTGGTAAAAAGTATGGGTGTTTACACACCTATCAAATCCTTTACACTTGATCATTGCAATGTCCTCATGCAATGCATTAGTTACAAAGCACGTTTACATTTTTCATCATAATCAATCCACATTGGCCTTTATTAAAGAGATAGAAAATAGCAAAACAAGTAAAGAAATCAAAAGCATACCTTAAGGTTTTGAAAATGTCATGAATGATCATCATCCTCAAGTTTTCACTTTCTCCCAACCAAGCTTAAAAACGAGATCATTGTTATTATAAGTTACCAAACCAACACGAACTCATGTGGGCCAATTATTCATTTAGACTCCCTTATTCCTAGGTGTATCTCTTATATTTTATTTTTGTCTTTAATGATCACGAGGATGCATTGTTGACTTATTTCGATAGTTTATTATGCTGAAAATAAAGTGAACGATTTAATCAATAGTTAGCTAAAGGACAAAATCTTTTAAAACTACTTCTCGGGACCTCATAAAGTTCATATCTTGGCATAACCCGCTTCGCGATTTGAGACCTTTCTCAGAACGATATTTGGCAGCGACTTCATACTTCAAACCTTGAGAGACGTTCATGAAATAATGGTCTTCTCTTCATAATAGGAATTTCTTCACTTGAAGTTTTGAGAGATTCATACTTGGACCACGACTTCTTCATTTTTCTCCAACCTTTATTTGGGATTTTGATATACAACGATCCGCCTCATTTTTGGACTTGGATCTATTTATCCTCATACCTTGTTAGGGCCTTTTCGGATAGACATCTCCATGACTTTTAGGGAGTTTTTGCTTTTCGTCGTGTGTCTCGATCCTTCATATTGATTTTCGATAAATGATTCTTCACATCACTTGGGATCTTTAGCAACAAAATGTAGCCCTCATGTCTTGTTAGGACCTTTTCGGACTCGCCAATCTTTGCGTCCCGCTTCAATAAGTTATGCCTTGGCTATGAACTTTAATCCATACCGAGCAACTTTTAAACGATCTTGGGCTAGAAGCTAAGTAACTTTTCAATCGTACAACCTTATTTATTGCAAATAAATTTATTAACAAGCGATGGGAGAATAGGCTTATAATTAACTCACATAAATTCACGAAAGAATACCAAACTTATAATTGACTCTATCATCTCTCGTTCTCCACAGTTTAAAATCTCAAGGAATGAGACTCGTGGATGCTTAGCCTATTAAATCAAAGCCTTGGGTTTCCGATTCATCAATAGGATCTTGCAAATTCTTAGACTCTTTCAAGTTTAGAAATCGCATTTTAAAGTTCCCTTGATAAACGACTCTCTAGGATCAATTATAGGAACTTGCGAAAAGTTCTACTTCTTAACCCGTGACAGTTAAGACTTTCGCGTTTTATAGATCCCTATATAAAAGTCTAGCAAAACTTGACTTAAACCAGTTAAGGATACTAGCTAGAGTAAACTAAGATAAGTAAACTCGGGTTGAGTCAAAAGATTCACAACCTTTGAAATTTAAAACCACTTGATTAAAATTTATTCTAGCAAAGAAAGAAAATAACTATACAAAGGGAAAAACTAATAGGCCAAATTAGATCAAAAATTTTGAAAAATATCAAAAAATTGATTTTCCGGTTAGAATGAGGACAAATACAAGGAAAAGACCACTTAACTTCCCCCTGCACTGAATATAAACATTGTCCTCAATGTTTAAGCATGTGGGAGTAAACTCCCCTACACTTAGGACATTGTGCACTTTGTTTAAATCTCGCTATGGAAAGGACAACTAAAGAGATTCCTATTTTAATATTGAGAAATATAAAATAGTGAATCGAAAAGAGTTTAGGATAGAACCGGGAAAAAGGGAACACGGAATCACGGGTCGTCAAAAATCATCAAGAGTGGATCATTGAGCGCTCGAATCCCTGATTAGTAGAAGAGAGGAAATAGCAAACACCAACGGGTCTCCCCTACACTTAGGATAAAGAAAGCTAAAAGATAGAAACATGGGTTTCCTCCCAAGAAGCGCTTGATTTTTGTTAACCGAGTCGTGAGCCTGACTCGACCTTGATTATCATAGGAAGCAGCATGAAATATATCCACCGGGATCAAAGACATAGTTTTCGTCCATCAAATAGCACAAGCTTAAGGCGAACAAGGCAAGCCAAAGAAGGATAGGCAAGGTTCCCTTAAGCAAAGGCGGAGCACGGTGATAGCAAGGGTGAAGTGGTGCAAGCAGATTTCCATAAGTTCCAAAGATATTTCCTTTTATTTCATCAGACGGATACTGAGATGGCTTAAGAATATCGATACCGGGGTCGAACACCTTTTCCTTTAGGGGAAAATAGCATTCAGGCTCAGCAGAATGTGAAGAAGATCCGCGAAGAAGATGCACAACCTCGTCCGTAGAAGGTGGACAAAGTGGTGTCAAATCATACGTGCTGCGGATGTTGGTATCGTCCGGTTGCTTCTCCTTTGAAAGAATTTTCTTCAAATCCAAAGTAGGATCAAGACGATAATCTTCAAAGTTCAAAGGAGGTGCATCACTCTCATGAGGGAAGTAAGTATCGAGAAAAGTTGAAAAGTCTTCCTCAAATGAGTAATCATCCAAAGTAGGATCAAGTGATGGCGGAGGATCTTCATCATGAGAAGAATCACTCGAGAGAGTATCGGCCTCATCAAAATCATCATAAATGGGCAGGGCGGGATACTCGGAAGTAAAATCATCATAATCATCCGAATCTGAGCTAGAATCATCATCATAAGCATCAAAGATCGGTGTAGAATCATAAATGGGTGAAGGTTCCAAATTGGATAGAGAATCATCCACATCATCTTGAAAAGTGGATTATCAATGCAAGACTCGAATAGAGGATTGTTGTAGATGACAAAATCATCGAGCACATTAATCATATTCGCTGATTCTCGTCCTCCAAAGGATTTGCTTGTAAGTTTCCCCATTACAAAAACTTGGTCATCATCCCCGACTCTTAAAATGAGCTCACATTTATCCACATCAATTAAAGCTCTACCGGTTCTCAAAAATAGGCGCCCAAGTATTAACGGAATACGAGGGTCCATTTCATAATCAACAACGACGAAGTCGACCGGAGAAGTGAATGTGCCAACTTTGATGAACACATCTTCGGCAATACCAACGGGGTAAGCGAGAGTGCGATTGGCTAGCTCAAGAGTCATTTTGGTGGGTGTAAGGTCGGGCAATGATAACCTTTTCCCAACACTTAAAGGCATCAAATTTATACTTGCCCGAGATCGGCTAAGGCAGTAAATTTGTCGGTTTGGTTAAAAGTACAAGGTAGCATAAAACGACCGGGATCTCCAAGTTTCTCCGGAAGTTCTTTAAGAAGGATTGCAGAGCAATTTTCATTCAAGCGAGTATTAACAAACTCGGCCATCTTCTCCTTCTTGCTAAGCAATTCCTTAAACATCTTGACAAATTATGGCATTTGAGCAAGAGCTTCAACAAGGGTAAAGGTGATTTTCATGCCAGCAATCTTTTCCAAAAAGTTAGAGACTTGAATGTCATTATTAGTCAAAATTCTAGCCTTGTTGAGTCGAGAAGTGTAAGGAATGCTGGGGTTGGGTGGTGGAGTAGTAGAAGGTGAAGGTTGAGATGTTGAAGGGTTCTTCTTCGGTACTTCGTCATGACGAGGCGAAGACGGTAATGGTGCACTAATACTAGGTGTGGGAGTAGTAGGGATAAATGGTGGTGGAGGAGGTGTAGATGATGGGGGCGGGATAGGTGGTCCTACTAAAGTAACTCCACTACGGGTAGTAATAGCACTCACATTCGCTCGCGGATTGGTGAGGGTATTTGAAGGTAGAGAACTCGAAGTAGAGGGTTGAGTGGTGGGCAAGAAACTAGCCAGCATATTCTTCAAATCATTCGTTTGATTGTTGAAGGAGGATTGAATATTATCTCGAAGCTCGGATCTTATGTCATTCCCTTGCTTGGTGATATCCCCTTTCAAATTGATGATTTGGCTCAGTAGATTCTTGATTTTCTCTCCTTGGGTTCTCATTAAGGCTTCAACATCTTGGTTTGTCAAAATTACACAAATGGTCCTTCAACTTTGAAGAAATGGCAAGTTTAGTCCCTCAACAATTCTAAATTGTCATTAATGGTCCCACATGAAGCCAAAGACACATTGAAGACCTTTGAAGATCAACAAAGTCCAAATTCAGCCCTTGAAATATCTCAAAATGGCATAAATAACCCTTGATTCCTCTTTTCCAAAGTTTAGTGCCAAAACTGCAAAGTTGTGAAAGTTAAAAACAAAGGAAACACGTTTTGTGCCAAAATAAACTTGCTATACAACTTTCCCAAAAAACAAAGGACCAAAAGTGACAAGCTGAAACTTCAAATCCCTAAACACGCGGGTAACACTTACTGTTTGGATTTTTACCATCAAGAACACAGCTTTTACCCAGGATTAAAAAGAAGGAAAACAAAGGGGAAAACAAAATTGGTTATACCCACGTGTGATTCACATCACCTCAATCAAATCCCACAATAAAAACCTTAAATCTCACTACCAGAATGATACCCCCATCCCCACTCACAACACGACACCTGGCGTTTGATCATGACCTGGCAAAATCAATGGCCTCAAATCATTACTTGGTCACTAAGCACCCAACAAACATCCAGGATTCACCCAAACCAGCTGGCAACACACCTAGAAGATTCTACAAGGATAGAATAGGAAATTCAGTTTCTAGGGTTTATGAATAGTGCTAGCATGGGCATTTGCCTATAAAAGGAGACCTCAACATGTGAGAGTCCCTTTATTCCAGTTTTAGGCTATCAATCTTTGTAATTCCTTTTTAAGTTAATAAAATTTGAATTTCTTAAAATTTTGAATTCTCTTTTGTGATTGATTAAAAGTTGGTGTTAAAATAGCCTAAATCTGAGTTCCATTTGATTGTTAAGACCTTCCTTAATCTTGTGGTTAAGGCATGTCTTGGTTCATAAGGTTTTCAAGGTTCAAAAACCTTGAAATCCTAGTTTCTGATTTTTGGTTATCATTGTGTACTAACCCTTAGCCATAAGCCTTGAGCTCCTTCAAGCTTGTTGACACCAAGCCTGGGAAGAGTTCTAAGCCTTTGGTTGAGTTGTTTGATGTTTTGTGTTGAAGACATATCATAATCAAAGCCTTGTTCTACTTTGAACATCAACAGGCTTTGATCTTTTTCCTTGAAGTACCTTGGTCTTGTTCTAGTTGTTGAACAAGGTCCAAGGAGCATAGTTGGCTCTCCTAGGATGTTGTGGAGGGCAGGTATAATCCCTTGATTAAGTTTCCTCTAAAAATTTCATGTTACTGCCTGTTTGGATTTGGTGCTTTGATTTTGTGTTTTTGTGTTCTTGATTAAGTTTCTGATTTTTGATTCTGTTAGTTGCTACCTAGTGAGTGTTTTTGATCATTAAAATCAGTAGGTTATTAGTAAAAATCACAAGTTGCTTTGTTAAGTAGTTGATTAAGGGGTGTTTGGGTCAATTGCTTGATTGGGATTTGTGGTGTTTTGAGTGGATGTTTGTTGATGCTATTGACTCCTACTTGTGTATCTGATATACTTGGTTGCTTTGTTGCTCATTTTGTGGATTGAAACACATAGATTCATAGATTGGGTATAAAATCTTGTTTACTTGGTGAATTTGACTGAAATTTAGGGGACACCTAGATCTAATCATAGACTAGGGTTAACAAGTGTTAAATCTAGGTTAACAACACCAGGGAAGTAGATTTGAGTGCCTGAAATTGGATCTAGTGTCAAATAGATCAGCAAAATAGTTTCTGCATATGCACCTTGTTCATCAGTAACTTTGAATGCTTTGATCTTGTTGTTTACTTTGATTCAGTGTTTGTTATAAGTTGATTTGTGCTTATTCATAGTTTATATAGCTTGTGTATGCATCCTATTGAGTTTGGTTGGCTTATTCTTGCTAAATCTGCTTATTAAGTGCATAACTGTTTATTTCCATGTCTGTGCATGATCTGGTGCATGTTTGATCATTTGTGGCTTATTGTTTGAACCAAATTTGGATTTTCTTGTTGCTATTGACTCCTTGTGATTCACTGATCACAAGGGTGCCCTTGTTTCCAATTGAATCCAACTGAAACTCTCTAAAAAGCTCAGTCAAATAGTCAAAGCAGTGGGAACTCCTTTCCCCTGCTGGTTACCACTGCTAGTGTTAAATTGGTGTCAGCTTATCAATAAGCTATAATAGCTTATTTTAACCAGCAAAAACTTGGATTTTGTAATAGGTGCTCATTATTTGACCCATTTGTTCATACTGGAGCATTTGGTGGGTTGACTTTAGGGTTTGACTAGAAAACCAACTTAATTGACTTTTTCATAAGTGCTTATTGGCTTATTCTGGCTTATTGGTTTTGCTTATTGGAACTTTGTTGATTATTTTGGCTTATTGAGTCCATCTATGATCTTTTGCAAGTTGAATCAAGTCCTGAGGTGCCTTATTTCTCAAAAACGACTATTTTGTCTTTTAGTGAAATAATACTTTGCTTATTTCTGGCTTATTGAGTGTGCTTTTTCAAAATTTCTTTTTACAGATCTCATAAGCATCACAAAAGAAGGTTGTGTGTCAAATTAGAGCTTATGGCATTAGCTTATTGCTTAATGGGATAAAAAGCCCAATAAGAATAAGCTGTTTGCTTATTAAGCTGTGATAAGCTCACATTCAGCTTTTGGGCCTTTAGAGTTTTGTGCTTAGAATTAAATTTTGAGTCAGATAGAGCTTTTCCAAGTCAATTGGGCCAAGTTTGACTTTTTGGGCTAAAAAGCCCATTAAGGTTGACTGTTTTTTGTTTTGGCCCATTTGAGGGCCCAATAGGGGTATTCTGGTCATTTCACTTTGATTTTCCGATTATTTAGGTTAAAATAACTAGTTTGCAAGTTTTTAGAATTTTTTATAATTTTTGGATTTTTAATATTATTTTAATATTATTTTATTATTATTTTTCAAATTTCACATTTTCCAACTTTTTACATTTTTCTTAGCTTAAATACATTAAAATAGGAATTTAGCAACTTTTATAATAATTTTATCACTTTTAGATTAATTTTTATAATTATTTTAAGTTTTAATAGTTTTTAAATCGTTTTAAATAGTTTTTATCAGTTTAAAAATTCCTAAAAATAGTTTTTAATCTTTTTTGGTCATTTTAGAGGTTTACCAATTAAAAAATCTTTATTTGGGCTTTTTGATAATTTATTTGATTTTTAGGGCTTTATTTAGCATTTAAAAATTGAATATTTAATTATTTAAAAGGTTTGAAAAAGTTTTGATCATTGGTAAACTCTTAGTTTACATATTTTGATTTTTGGTAAATTTTTGGTAGTTTTTAGAATTAATTTTTATTTTTGTAGTTTTTACGGTTTTACGTTTTGTCGTTGTAGTATTAATTTTCACGTATTCGTCATCTTCTTTTCTCATCCCCTTCTAAACCAAATATTAATCTCAAATCATTTACATCTTAGTCACACACATATACCTCCTTGGGAAACGAACTTCATTGGGTCATTAGTGCTTGATTTTCCTAAATCATCACTCGATACTTACCGCTCATTTACTCTCTTTTGTTTTCCTAAACAAGAGGTGTAATTTACCACAATCATTTTGGCGCCGCTGTCGGGGAGGTGTGTCGTGATTAATTTGCATTGTTGTTTTTAATATTAACCAAAATATTATTTGTATTAGTAGAACTCTACTAATACGTATTATCGGTTTTCTTGGTTTTTCTTGTGAAAATATTATTACTATATTGTATTAAGTATCACAACAAATAAACAATATCTCCAAAAGTGTGTAAACACAACCTTAATTGGGATTTGATCTCCTAATTATTGTATTCGAATCTAAAACAAAAAGAAAAAGGCAAAAATAGATAAATACTTTCGTGAAGCTCGATTTTGAAAAATACGAACTATAAGGTGGGTATAAGGCGGGTATTATAAAATATACCCTAAGGAAAAAGGCTCTTAAGTGCTTCGCGCCGCCTCGTTTCCCCGCTTGCTTGTGAGTATTTTGAGATTGAAGGCTAATCGAGGGTTTTGCCGCCCAAAGTATTATTACGTATAATATATTTGCTTGGTTTTCTTTGTGGTTAAACCCTCTTGAACAATTTGGTTTTCACCAAAGTTCTAAAGTCATTCGAAGGCGTTCACTCCACGTGATCGTTTTCATTCCTTTGAGGCTTCTTTAATCAAGAGTTTGATTCGAGGAGAGATTTTGTAGATTGTTGTCTACAAAGATACACCAAAATCCAAAAAAATTAAATACAATTAAAAACACAAGAAAATTGAAAATTCACAAAACACCCAAAAAGAATTTTCTTTGTTCACCTCCCATTCTTCGTGAAGTTTATGATCACTCGTAATCAAGCAAAACGAGCTCGTAAACGTCTTCAAAAGCAATCCAATCAAGAGACGTTGATTGAAGAACAACCTCCAATTGTTGAACCTATTGTAGAACAAGAAGTCTTCATGGCTAATCGTACTATGATGGAGTTGCTTCAAGCACCCACCGAGGGTTTCGGGGAGGCCATTGTGATTCCCGCCATTCTTGCGGAGAATTTCGAGATTACGACGGGTTTAATGTCGATGTTGCAAGCAAATAAGTTTAGAGGTCATGAGAAAGACAACCCGCACTATCACATTAGGTATTTTAACCGTCTCACCGCTAATAGCAAGTTTAAGGATGTTCCACATGACGCCATTAAGATGATGTTGTTTCCATACTCGTTAGATGGACCCGCAAAAATTTGGCTTGAGAAAGAACCGCCAAATTCGATTTTGACATGGGGTGATCTCGTTTCTAAGTTTGTGAACAAGTTTTTTCCACCATCTAAAACAACACATTTGAAAAAAGAGATTTCACGATTTGTGCAAAGAAATAATGAAAGTTTTTCAATGGCATGGGAACGCTTTAAAGAAATGTTACATGAATGTCCACACCATGATTTTTCGGAATTACATCAAGTTGATACTTTTTATAATGGGCTTAATGATCATGAACGAGATTATTTGAATGCCGCCGCGGGTGGTAATTTTTTGTGCAAGACGACCAATGAGGCTTTACAAATCATCGAGAATAGATCTAAGGTTTATAGCCCTCGTAACACACCGAGTGTTGCCAATTTGGGTTCGTCATCGTCGTCATCGTCTCGTAGCATTAATGCCTTACATGTTGAAGCTAATGAGGAAAATCGGTTTTTTGATAGATTTGCTAATCTTATGTCCCATTGGAAAGCTCAAGAAGCTTCAAATTCCGCTTCGGTTAAAGCGGTTGCTAAGAGTTGTTTGTCTTGTGGTGGAGCTCATGATCTTTCCGAGTGCATTACCGCGGATGGTAACACTTCGAGTGCTTATGTAGCCACGGGAACTTACAACCAAAACGGTCAAGGTTCCCGCCCAAATCAAGCTCCACCAAATCAAAATGCTAATAACTATCGAAACAACAACCAAGGTGGTAATTACCAAGGAAATTCACGTAACTACAACAAGGGGAATTATCAAAGTGGGAATGGACAAGTCACTAATCAAAACCAAAACCGTGATTTTCAAAACACTACACAAGGTTTTCAAAATGTTCACACTAAAAATCTTGAAGGATAATTTTTGGACTATGCTAAAGCAAATGATGATAAATTTGATAACATGCAACGTGAGATGATTAGCTTAAGATCCGAGTTGAAAAACGAGCTTCAAAATGAACTTGCTAATTAACTTAAAACTCATGCAAACAAAATGGAAGGAAATGTCCAACGTCTTCAAGAAAACCAACAAAAGATGGAATTAGGAAAACATGAGATTAAGCAAGAGTTGTTAAAAGCGGATGCTAGGCAATCAAAATTTGAGGACCGAATGGCTAAGATGTTTGAAGCAATCATGTGTAAACCCTCTTCCTCGGGTGGTCTTCCTAGTGATACCATTGCAAACCCGAAGGGAGAAATGAAGGTTATTACTACACGAGGTGGTAAAACTTTCAAGGAACCAATCTCTCGTCCAAGTACTTCTACGGAGAAGGAAATCGAGAAAGAACCCGAGGTGATGGTCGAAAAGGAGCACATTACAATCCCACGAAGTATCACTCAAACCACACCTACGGTTGAACCAATACTAATTGTGGAACCCGAGTTTCCAAGGCCGTTGCCTAATGACCAACCCACAACACCTTTACCCTACCCTTTGAGACGAAACAAAGAGAAATTACAAGAACGTAACAAACAACAAATCGAGATTTTTATAAAAATGTTTCAACAAGTGCATTTTGATGTGAGTTTAGCCGACGCGTTGTTGTATATGCCTCGTTTAGCTTCCACTTTTAAAAGTATGATGAGCGATAAGGAAAAGCTTTCAAATCTTGCCAATTTTTCTTCGGTTTATCTTAACCGCATACCGGAAAAAGTTGGTGACCCCGGAAAGTTTATCATTCCTTGTGACATACAAGATAGGAAAGAATGCCTCGCCTTGGCCGATCTTGGTGCGAGCATTAATTTGATGCCATTTTCCATTTGGAAATCGCTTTCGCTTCCGGCTCTTATTCCTTCGAACATGTCTATCGAGATGGCCGATCATTCTACGATTCTAGCATGTGGATTAGCCGAAGATGTTTTCGTGAAAGTGGGGAAGTTCTACTATCCCGTTGATTTTATAGTAGTTGACATCCCCGCGGATCCTCAAGTTCCTCTAATTTTAGGTCGTTCATTTTTAGACACTTCGAGATCGCTTATCGATGTTCATGCGAGAACTATCACTTTGAGATTCAACGAAGAGGAACTTGTTATAAACGCTACTCAAAACTCGAAACCTTCTCATGTTTATGCAATCGCTACCATCAATCACATTGACATCGTTGATGTGGTTTGCGATGAGTTTTCACAAGAAGTGTTAGGTTTTTCCGATAGCTCGTCAAGTGGCAATCCCACTATTTTGGATCCGATTCTTGATAATTCTACACCAAATCTCACTCCATTCCAAGGAGGCGATCTCACTTCAAATGAAATCGACAATGAAGATGAGGTGTTGATTAGTGATGATACTTCTATTCCACCATTTCTTCCGCCGATGGAAGTTATGAGTGTTGAACCAAAATCTTCAATCGAGGAACCACCTATCCTTGAATTGAAAGATCTTCCTTCTCACCTTGAATACGCATTCTTGGAAGGTGATGACAAGTTGCCGGTTATTATTGCAAAAGGTCTTGCTAATAATGAAAAAACCGAGCTCTTGAAAGTTCTTAAGGCTCATAAAGGGGCAATTGCGTGGAAAATATCCGACATTAAGGGTATTGACCCAAAATTTTGTACTCACAAAATTTTAATGGAGGAGGACTACAAACCCGCAATTCAAAGTCAAAGAAGGGTGAATCCCAAAATTCACAATGTCATTAAAAAGGAGGTCCTTAAACTCCTTGACGCAGGAATGATTTATCCTATATCCGATAGCCCATGGGTGAGCCCAATCCATTGTGTCCCTAAAAAGGGAGGAATGACCGTTGTGCCTAATGAAAACAACGAGTTAATTCCCACTCGTGTTGTGACCGGTTGGAGGGTGTGTATTGACTACCGAAAGTTAAATGACGCCACTCGTAAAGACCACTTTCCTTTGCCCTTCATGGATCAAATGTTGGAGCGACTCGCGGGAAAGGAATTCTATTGCTTTTTCGATGGTTTTTCTGGTTACTTTCAAATCCATATCGACCCTCGTGATTAAGAGAAGACTACGTTTACGTGTCCTTATGGAACGTTCGCTTATCGTAGGATGCCTTTCGGACTTTGTAATGCACCGGGTACGTTTCAACGGTGTATGATGGCGATTTTTCACGATATGATCGAGAAGTCGATGGAAGTGTTTATGGATGACTTCTCGGTGTTTGGAAATTCGTACACGTCGTGTTTATCTAATCTCAAGCAAATGTTAAAACGTTGTGAAGAAACCAATCTTGTGCTTAATTGAGAAAAATGTCATTTTGTGTGTAAACAAGGAATCGTCTTAGGACATAAGGTGTCGAAAGCGGGGATTGAGGTCGATAAAGCTAAGGTAGACGTCATCGCCAAGTTACCTCATCCCAAAACCGTTAAGGGAGTTAGGAGTTTCCTAGGCCACACGGGCTTTTATCGTCGTTTCATCAAGGACTTTTCGAAAATCTCTCGACCTATGACACACCTTCTCGAGAAGGATGCTCCTTTTAACTTCAATGAGGATTGTGTTAGAGCTTTCGAAACTCTCAAAAGGAAACTTACCAAAGCTCCCATTCTTGTTGCTCCTAATGGGGAATTACCCTTTGAAATCATGTGCGATGCAAGTGATTATGCTATATGGGCCGTCTTAGGGCAACGTTATGACAAGCATTTCCGTCAAAGAGGATTGTGACATTGACTTCAACGAAGTTAAATCTTATCCCAAAGATGATTTCTCAAATCCCAAGGAATCATCTCAAAGTCGTCACAAGGATCTCCCATATGTTCAAGCTTTTGATCCTCACTCCATCTCTGACATCACTCCAGAAACTGTTGGTGTTGAATCTCTTACTCAAATCTCTGAAGAAAATGTTGATCCTGTCACCTTGGATATTCAATCAGATGAAGAGATCATGGACGAAGAGATTACATGTGATGAACCTCCATCACTCCCTGAACTTGAAGTGACTCCTGATCCCACAGAGACTCCTGCTCCACAATCCAAATGGAGTAGGAACCAAGATATTCTTCTAGTTAATATTCTTGGAGAACCCTCTGAGGGAGTCACCACCAGAGGAAAATTAAAATCTCTGGAAACCGCCTCTGCAAATGAATGCCTGTTTGCAAATTTTCTCTCTGAGGATGAACCTAAGAACGTGGCTGCTGCTCTGCTTGATGAAGGCTGGGTTGTTGCCATGCAAGATGAACTCAATCAGATCAAGAGAAACAAGGTGTGGACTCTGGTTAAAGCTCCAGCTGATAAGCAAGTGGTTGGAACAAAATGGGTCTACAGAAATAAAAGGGATGAAGCTGGTATGATTGTAAAAAACAAGGCTAGGCTCGTGGTGCTGGGATATAACCAATCTGAAGGAATTGATTATGATGAAACCTTCGCACCAGTGGCCAGGTTGGAAGCCATCAGAATCTTCCTATCCTTTGCAGCTTATATGGGTTTCATGGTTTATCAGATGGATGTGAAGAGTGCCTTTCTTAATGGGAAACTTGCAGAGGAAGTATATGTCAGTCAACCCCCAGGGTTTGAAAACAGTGACTACCCAAATCATGTCTGCAGACTTCACAAAGCACTCTATGGGCTGAAACAAGCGCCCAGAGCCTGGTATGAAACTCTCTCAAAATTCCTTCTTGAAAATAAATTTGTCAGAGGTACCATTGACCAAACCTTGTTCACCTATAGGTCCAAGGGTGACGTCATATTAGTACAGATTTATGTGGATGACATAATTTTTGGTTCAACCAATGTTAACTTGAGCAAACAATTTGCCAAACTTATGACCAAAAAATATGAAATGAGCATGATGGGGGAACTAACCTTTTTCTTGGGTTTTCAAATCAAACAAAATTCAAAAGGAATTTCTATTTGTCAAGAAAAGTACGTTAGAGATTTGCTCAAAAAGTATGATCTGTCTGATTGTGCATCAGTGAAATGCCCCATGCTTCCTCCCAACAACTTGGGAGCTGATGACTCAGGGGTCTCTGTTAATGAGACCTTATATAGAGGCATGATTGGGTCACTGATGTATCTCACAGCAAGTAGACCAGACATACAATTCTCCACTTGTCTCTGTGCTAGGTACCAAGCTAACCCCAAGGAATCCCACCTTGTAGCTGTCAAAAGAATTTTCAGGTACTTGAAAGGATCTCCCTCATTGGGTCTCTGGTACCCAAATGGTTCAGGGTTCGACCTCAAAACCTACTCCGACTCAGATTACGCAGGGTGCTGCCTTGACAGAAAGAGCACCTCTAGTAGCTGTCAAATCCTTGGAGGAAAGTTGGTATGCTGGAGTGCTAAGAAGCAAAACTCTGTGGCTATGTCATCAGCTGAGGCTGAATATGTTGCGGCCGCTGGTTGCTGTGCTCAAGTTCTCTGGATGAAAAGTCAGCTGGCTGACTATGGAATTAATTATGAGCAGGTTCCCATATTCTATGACAATACCAGTGCCATAGCCATCTCCAATAATCCAGTACTTCATTCCAGAACCAAGCATATTGACATCAGGTATCACTTTATCAGAGACCATATTCTAAAAGGTGATATTGAGCTACATTTCATACCCACTGAGTACCAGCTCGCTGACATTTTCACTAAGCCGCTGGCTGAGCCAAGTTTTACTAGGCTTGTCGCTGAGCTGGGAATGCTCAATATTGGCAAATAAATCTGATGATGACCGCTGTCTCTGGGCATTTAAGGGAATTGAATGTAACGAGGTAGTTACTTTTCAATGGGAATGTTTTTAATCAGATATTAAATTCAAATGATTATCTCTTTATGCCACCAACTTTCCCGCTTTCCAAGGGGACAAGTATACCATGAAAGGTCAAGGGGACCCACAAGTTTCTGAAAAAGGTTAATCTTTGCATTTAATGCTCTTATTGGAAAACGGCTAAACCTTTCAAAACCCTTGACCCAAAATTATTTTTTGTCACTTTGAAAATCTTCTCTCACACATTCCTTCTCATCTTCTCCATTCTCTCACCACCTTCAAACTCACAACAATGGCGTCTTCTTCACCAAACCAAACCTTCGTTGTACAAGCCGCCACAAACGTTGATTTCGAGATCTCAGATGGCAAGATTGCTTTAAATAACTGTGTGGCCCTTCTCGAACACAACAACCCACTCTACCATCCGTTGTTCCAATTCCTCAAGAACTCCACCATTGGCGAAGCTATCACCAAGGAACCCTCCACTTGTTACTCTCAATACCTTCGAGAGTTCTGGTACAGCGCTGAAGTCGATCCATCCTCTTCCCAAATCACCTTCAACCTTTCCACCCATCCTCAACCTCTCACCTTTGATTTCACAACCTTTGCCACAGCCATTGGACTCCCTTACAACAACAATATATCAGCTTTACCCACCAGTGCCACAGTGAGAAAAGCTCTGGCCACCCTTCAGCCTCATGATGATCAGGAAAAACCTTTCACTGCTGTTGGCTTCCAAAGCAAATCCCTCATTAAGGTCAATTACTTCTCTCCCACATGGAGAACGCTGATGCTGTACATTGTCAAATGTCTGGGAGGGAACACTGGCTCTCACGACCAACTGAATGGCTCCCAACTGGCCATTGCCTACAGCTTAATCTGGGGTTTGGACATAGGGATCGCTCACATTCTTTACACCGATCTCATTGCTAAGTTGGAAAACAAAGGGAAGAAGAACCGTGGGGCCACCATCTGCTACACCAGATATCTTTCTCTTGTCTTAGAAAATATTCTTGGTGACTTATATACTGATGACTCTCTACACTCCTTTCCCTCTCATCATATCACCGCTGCATCACTGAAAGCTCCAACTGAAGATGAAGTGCCTCTTACCAGGCATATGATGAAAATCGCTGGGTTACTTGCTGAGGATGACGAGCCCTTGATCCCTCAACTTGAGGTGAATGCTGAAAGTATGGCTGATAAGTCTCTGTCCAAGACCTCTGTGCAATCTACTTCTCAGCCCAAGGTGCTTAAGGAAAAGAAGAAGAAGAGGAAAGACATCCCCCTTTCCTCTGAAACCCCTTCTGTTAATCCTTCCAAGAAGACAAAGACAAAGAAGAACCCATCCCCTTCTCTGGTGGATGTGGTAGAAGAGCCCATTGCTGACAAACAACCAGTGTCTAGTGTCTCCATGTCAGCGAAGACGACTAAGATCCCTCCTCTCGCTGATATCACTCAGGTATTAGTCTGCCCTTATTTTTCCTCTCAGAGGTCCACATACATTCACTCTCATTATCTGTAGGAGAGAGTGATGTATTTTAGAGTTTGCCTCAACTCTTAGCGTGTCTGTGTCAGCACCTAGACCTTTAGGACTCTGTGTACACTCTTGTCTTCACTAGGAAATGATTCACTTGTGCTTCTAACGCACCCCGATGATCCTTCAACCTCTGGACTGTGCTCTTGGCAAACAACAACCTGAGCACATATAAGTCCCGACCCAGAGTCTCTGCACTTCTCACTGACTCTGGGTCCCCATCATTAATAAAAGAGTCCCAAAGAATTTATTCTTTTGGAAAGGCTGAATCATCACCCTCAGTCTTTCTAGGGGCAGCGATAAAAGGCGACCATCACCCTCATATTAATTCACAATCAAAAGAGTCCCAGGGAGTAATCCCTCAGGGGGAGCTGGATAATCACACCCAGCTATCCCAGGGGCAGAGAAAGGCGACCATTCCCATATCATGTTTCACAAATAAAAGAGTCCCAAGGAGAAATCCTTCAGGGGGAGCTGGATAATCACACCCAGCTATCCTAGGGGCAGCGAATGGCGAACCTTCAACACTTTTATTTCACATTAAAAGAGTCCCAAGGAGCAATCCTTCAGGGGGAGCTGGATAATCACACCCAGCTATCCTAGGGGCAGCGAATGGCGATCCTCAACATACCTATTTCACACTTAAAAGAGTCCCAAGGAGAAATCCTTAGGGGGGGGCTGGATAATCACACCCAGCTTTCCTAGGGGCAGCGACTGGCGATCTATAACTGCATTATTTTTCACAACTGGTTACTAATAACTCTTATCACAGGATCACAATCTTCATCAGGAACAACTTAACAATGATGATTACTTGATTGCTGATGACAATTCCGCTGAAGGTGCCACAATTGATCTTGATGCCCTCTCAGACTTCGAATCTCTGCCTGATGATGAAGTTCTTATTATAGAGGAAGGCCCCTTCACCTCTGACTTTGAGGAAATGAGCACTGATGACTACAACCTGTCCTCCATTGAGCTGACACCGGTCTCTGTCCCCTCCCTTCCTAATGTTCAAGAACTAGCTGCCAAAAGGCTATGGGAACAGAGACTTAGCTCCCCTGCACCTGTTCCATTTCCCACCTTGCCAAGTGTCATGGAGTTGGGGGCTAAGCAACACCTGGAATACCTACTCTCACGCAAGTCAGCACAAGTCCCACGAATGAAAGATGTACAAGAACTGGCTGCTGAGGCGTTATGGGAAAAGAGAGGGGATATCAGCATCACGAAACCCAAGGTCACAAACGAAGCTCTTCTCTCTGAAATCCAGACCCTGACTCATGCTGCTGAGGAGCTTACTACTAACTTAGAAACATCACTCACTTCATCAGTAGAGTCTTCCATGACCGCAATGCTTCCGCAACTGCTGAACAACGCTCTGAAGGCACAACTACCTGACCTAATTAGCCAGAGTCTTCAGACGTACATACCATCTGTTCTAACCTCAGCGGTAAAGGCAAATGTTGCAGCCATAGCTCAGGCTGCTGAACCCTCAAGACTTCTTCTTCAGGAACTTCTCCAAGGTGAACTCAAGGAAATTTGCATATTTGTTCACCAGGAGTTCCTTCGTTTCAATAAGGCGTGTTCAGGCAGAGCACCTGCTGGGGCTATGCCTGAGGGGGAGAAGTCTGCCTCCTCTTCTAAAGAAGAAGCTGATGATGCTGTATCTACGGGGGAGCAGCAGAAGAAAAAGCCTACACCTGAAATACCAACACCCACTCCACTGAGATCCTTCAAGCCTGCTGCTGATTCTGCGAAAGATAAAGGTAAAGGGATTGCAGTTGAGCAACCTGAAATTACCCTACACTCCCTTCAAGCTGAAGGTGGATCCAAACCCTCCAAAAACTCTGACCTCAACAAATTCAAAAGCGCTGATGAACCACCACTCACCCCAGAGCAAGCCAAAGCCCAAATCCTTGAACATCAAAGGTTAGCAAATATCAGGGCTGCTGAACTAAGGAGCAAAGAAGCTCTGGACAAGCTCTCTCCCTCTGCTAAGAAAGCTCAACTGGCTAAACTCAAGGAACTGGAGGTTAAGAGGAACAACCTCTTAACAGAATATCAAAGACTGATCAACCAGAGAATTATAAAGTCTCCAGCGACTTCAAACTCAGAGATCTGAGCCTCTCTGAGTGGTTGGAAATACTATCTCTTGCCCAAAAGAAGACTGGGCCTGGTCCTGCCCAAATGATGAAAAACATTCAAGCAAAACTCAATTGGGTAAGAGATACTGCAAAGAAGCTGAAGGTACCCCTACCTCCACAGCTTTCATCTCAATCATCTTCTCAGGTGCAAAGAAAAAGGAAAACACCAATGGGGCCTCTGACTGAAAGGTTGGTCACTGAAGATGTAGTGGTCGATGGGATGCTCAAAAACTTGGTCCTTCCCAAGGAAATCACCAAACCCATAGAAGGCCAAGTTTACACTGAGCCAGAGGTAGGTATGGTATTTATGAATGGTAACTGTGATTATGCTTTTCAGCGTTTGAATGAGCTACCTCTGGCATCAACCATTCAGCTAATCAGACTCAAGCAGGGCATCCTTAGAAATTGCAAAGAAGCTGATGAGTTCGATTTTGAAATTGAACTTGTCATTAACTCTAGGAGTGACAAAATCGAAGCCCAGAGAATCTGTGATCAAGGTCTTGATCGTTGAAGAACCTATTTATTTTTGTTTATGTTTTCACCTTAGGGTGCTATTGTAATAGACTAGGTTCATTCTGATTAATAAAACTTTGAGGTATGTTTGTTAAATTATGTGTAAGAAGAAGCTGTGTACTCACTTACAATAATTTTAGACTTAGTATAATTTATAAACAAATAGGGGGAGATTGTTGGGCCAATGAAAGTTTTAACTATGGCCCTGTCTAGATTTGTTTAAATTAGACTAAGTGTTGAAAGGTCGCTGAGAGGACCAGTGACAGAGACTAGACCAGTGGAAGGCAAAGCCTCAGCTGGCACACCAGGATCATTCAAGTCAAAGACAACGTCAGAGAAGTCGAAGACAATCTGAAGTCTGACTCACCAGCGATTATGGATAGCTGGGATGTCAAAGGAATGCACTGGTGTTCAAGGATCTCTGAGTTGACAACACTCAGAGATCACTTAAGAACCCTAGAGACTTGGATCAAGCAAAGCTTATCCAACCCCTTATAGTTTAGGCGGGAGAATCTTACAAGTGTTTTGAGCGGGACAAAACAAGAGATTCAAAGTCAATGCCTAGTACGACCTAGTGGGACAAAGGTGAACAGTTGGCAGAACTGTTTACCTAAAGTAGTTAAAGGCATGTCTCGATTTGGACATGCATTTAATACGTTGTACTCTTCCATTCAGAAGATGACACGTATCAACTACCCCCACTAAGGATACAACCTCGTACCACTATAAATAGGGGATGCGAAAGACGTTAAGATTCAACCCTTGTGCTTGGAATCTTTATCTAAGTTCTTTCTCCCACTTGAACCACTGAGGCCTCAGCTGTCCATCAGCGACTCGTTGGTTCACTTGTAAACTTGAGTCTCGAATCAAGTTTACTTGTTCTAGGGTTCATTTCTTGTTGTTATTCAACAGGTGTATTCATAACACTTTGTAATACTTTGTTGATAATAGTTAATAAAGGATTACTCGTTTGAAAAGTATATCTATTGTGTGTTATTGTTTTCGTGTCTTAGTTTCAACAATTGTTGTATTTTAAAATTGAACTTTGGTGATGCTTAGATACTTTATCTAGCACACGGCAATGGCTTAGTATGGGGGATTGATGAGATGGCATTTATACATGATCTCATCGTTCTTTTCGGGCTTTTAATGCATAAAAATGTCATAAAATACCATATATATGCTTGTGTTTGTTTACTTGCGTATTTTAGGTATGGATATTGAAACTCGGATTTTTAGTCCTTTAAAATTAAGTTCGTTTTTCCTCGATTCGACTCGAATTTGATTTCCGGTTTAACGTATCGACTTAACTTGTTTTTGGTTAAAAGTATTTTGGTATTTTTTTTTAAACTAACTTTAATCTAATTAATTAAAAGGAAACTAAATTAATTAAAACTATTTTAAAATCTATTTTAAACTTTAAACAAACCTAGATTGAAAACTTTTTAAAATAAACTAAATTAAAAATCTTATTGAAAATTAACTTTAAAAATAAAACTATTTAATAAAAACTTTTTATATCTAAAATCTATTTTTAAAGAAAGCTATTAAAAAAAAACTTTATAAAACTAATAAGAATTTAAACTAAATTTAAAAGTAATTAAAAATTAAAACATATTTTTTTTATCTTTTTATTATTTTATAAAAAAACTGAATTTAAATAAAACTTTTTAATTAATATAAATTAAACTTAAACTTTAACTAATTTTAATTAAAATTAACTGCCAACAATTACTATCCTATATTAATTGAGTAAAGGGAAATAGAACACAAAAAGAGAGCTAGCCTACTGGGTGGGACGTTGGTTGTTATGCGAGAGTTCCTGGGTTCGAGTCCCAGGACAGACGAAATTCGACAATAATTTTTAAAACTTTTTGGAACTTTACTTTTGGACAAGGCAAGCCTCAGACCAATTGGGTCTGAGGTTATACCAGCGAAAGCACACAAATTAGCGAAAACCAGATAAGCAGAATGCCAAATAAGCAGGTTAAGCAGATAAGAAAAAAAAACGACTAAGCGATTTTAGTCAAAATCACCACTAGCTAAATATTTATAAGCTAAGATGGCAGCAAACAAACAAGCTCATAAAACGATTCAAAAAAACAGTAACGAAGCAAAATCTAAATAATCCAATAAGCTGAAAACAAGACTGGTGACCAAATAAGCATTTACCAATCCCCCAAACAAGCAGATAGGCAATCCCTAATAAGCATATATAACCCGACTTAAATAAGCTAATGAACCTAAACCAAAGCCGACTATATTAAACCAAAAGCAAAGCAGATCAATCCAAACATCAACTAAATTAACCACAAATACTTATAATATCAAATCTAAACTTCACGCGTATCAACTATTTAAAACAGTTAATTAAAACTTAAATAAACTAAGCAGATTGCAATAACTGACTAATTAAAAAAAACTAAGAAAAAGATGAAGGTGAACCTTGTGATGATTCCTTTGAGATGAAGCGTCGCGCTGAGCGAGCTTAAACCGAAACGAATTTCACCTTAACCCGTCAACAACATCAACATTTCCAAACCAATCGGATGAGCAGAAATTAACAAATACCTTTGAACCAAATTCTTTGAACCGAATAGTACTTCTTTGAAACCTTCCAGTGGGGAAGATTTGTATCTCTTTTCTTTAACTCCTTTTTTTTTAATAATAGTAATAAACTGATAGAAATATCAAAGAACAGTAACAATTTATAAACTAATCAAAATAGAACCGAACAGTACTTAAATTTAAATTGGAATGAAAATTAAAACGAACTTAGATTTTTCATTAATTGAAAATCAAATTACAATGACTGGAAAAAGAAATTACAATATTGAAAACCTATCAACTAATTTTCTGAAAATAAAAAAAAATAAAGAAAAAAAGCATATATTACATGATGGAGAGGGGGGTTTTTATAGGGATCCCCCGAACCTTCTAGGTGAACTTGGTGACCACGGCTAGAGATCTTGGCCGCTAATCTTCTTCTCTTTCTTCTCTTGCTTGATCTTGCGGCTAAAAATACTCGAGTGCCACGGATTGCCATCATGTCATGGATTTGTGTTTCTTTTAGAGCCTCTGATTGGTGGGATTGGACTAATGAGGTGTCTTGGCCACTCAAAGGATGCCACGTTGGAGAGAGAGGACTACATGGAGTGGATGCTGCGAAAATTGGGGGGGAATTATTTCCCTTGGTGTTAATTACCCATTGAGGTGAAAACCCCCAATTTTTAGTGGTAATTTTTACTGTGTAAAAATTAGGGTTTGGGAGAGGGGTGTGCGTTTTTCATGGGGAAGGAGAAAGAAGCACAGTAACTTGTGCCTCGTTTGTAACGAATGGAAGTGAAGAAAAAAATGTGTTTTATTTATTTATGGTGTGGGTGAGTGGGTAAATAAATTGGGGATCGGGTGTGGTGAGGGTATAGGGTAAGGTGTACACGTGGGAAGTTGAGAGTGTGAGGATGCGTTTAAGTGGGTAATGGGGGGGGGGGGGTAATATTCGTTTAATTTATTGAAGGGGTGAGGATGGGAATAAAACAAAACGTGAGGCAAATTGGTTTTGGGTTTTGACTGAATATTTTGACCAGGTAAAAACTTGTTTCATCCGCCCCAAAATGCATTTATCAACTGGGCTTAGCCCAATAACTTCCAATCCGTCACACAAAATAATCCTTACACTTAATATTTGATTTTGGGCTATAATGAGTTTTTCAAAATAACTTAAGCATCTTAAAACCCCAAATGGGCTTTTTAGCCCATTAACCCCAATGTGGGACCCACAAAGCTTGATTAACTTTAAAAGATTAAATCCGCTAAAGTCGAGCTCGAAATCGGCTTTCTCAATCATTTTCTTCAAATTAGAGTAGGCTTTGTCGGTTTTCGTGATCTTTGGCATGCTTTTGGTCTTTTGACTTTGTCTTCGTCTCTTTCTTGACTTTTCTTCGACATTTGACCGTGAAATCCCGTGTTTTCTCTTCTTTTCACCATTTGTACCTATTTAAACACAAGAACACAAAACCACGCGTAATTCCGACATTTAAGATGTAAAACACATGATTAGGTCTTGTTTTTACTTGATTTTAGTGGCAAAAGGATAAGTGTTTACACACTTATTAAATCCCCTACACTTGACCATTGCAATGACCCCATGCAATGCATAGTTATAAAGCATAAGTTACATTTTTCTCATAATCAATCCATCTCGGCCTTTATAATTATTATCACTACTATTATGACGAAAAAACTTAAAAGGAGACAAAAATAATAACCATTTATTAACTTTGGAAAATATTTGATGGAAGAAACTCGTAAAGAAATCTAAGACTTAAATTAGGGCTTTGGTGTCATGAATATTAATCACCCTCAAGTTTCACGTTCCCCAAACCAAGCTTAAAACGAGATCATTGTTATTACAAGTTAGCACTACTAACACTTACTCATGTGGTTTAGTTAATCACTTAGACCCCCTTATTCCTACGGTGTATCTCTTGTATTTTATTTTTTTGTCTTGAATGATCACGAGGATGCATTTTTGACTTATTTCGATAATTTATTAAGGCCGAAAATAAAGTGGGACGATTTAATCAATAGTTAGCTAAAGGACAAAATCTTTTAAAACTGCTTCTCGAAACCTCAAAAAGTTCATATCTTGGCATAACTCGTTTCACGATTTGAGACCTTTCTCGGACCGATATTTGGCTTGTACTTCAAACTTCAAATCTTGAGAGACGATCTTGAAATTATGGTCTTCTCTTCATTTTGGTATACATCTTCATAAGGAGTGAAAGATGCTTCAAACGTTGACCACGACTTCTTCATTTATCCTCTTCTTTATTTAGGATTTTGATATACAACGATCCGCCTCCTTTTCGGACTTGGATCTATTTATCCTCATACCTTGTTAGGGTCTTTTTGGATAGACTTCTCCATGATCTTTAGGGGAGTATTTGCTTCTCGTCGTGTGTCTTGATCCTTCATATTGATTTGGATTAATGATCTTCACATCATCTTAGGATCTTTAGCAAAAAGTGAATCCTCATGCCTTGTGAGGGCCTTTTTGGACTCGGGTATCCTCATGCCTTGTTAGGGCCTTTTTGGATAAGCCAATCTTCACGTCCCGTTTCAATAAGTTATGCCTTGGCTATGAACTCTAATTAATACCGAGCAACTTTTAAACGATCTTGTGCTAGAAGCTAAGTAATCTTTTAAATCGTACAACCTTATTTATTGCAAATATATTTATTAAGAAGTGATGGGAGAAAAAGCTCATAACTAACTCACATAAGTTAATGAAAGAATACCGAACTTATAATTAACTCTATCATCTCTCGTTCTCCACAATTTAAAATCTCAAGGAATGAGACTCGTGGATGCTTAGCCTAATAAACCAATTAAGGTCCATATGGTTAAGGATACTAGCTAGAGTAAACTTGGATAAGTAAACTCGGGTTGAGTCAAAATATTCACAACGGGCCTAATATATCAAAGATATCTAAACTTATTAAGACCATTTTATTTATTTATTTATTTTGACTTTATTCTTGAAATGAAAATTATTGCAATGTGATAATAAAAGGAAAGAAAATAAATAAAAATACTACTAGGCCAAAATAGATCAAAATTTGAAAAACGTTGAAAATTTTTTAAATTTTCCGGTAAAATGGGGTAAATTCATGGAAAAGGCCACTAAAATTCGATAGAAGGCCCCCCCTACACTTAACATAAACATTGTCCTCAATGTTTAAGCATGTGGGAGAATAAACTCCCCTACACTTAGGACATTGAGTACGTTGTTTAAAATAGAGCTAAGGAAGGGACAACTAAAGTGATTACATTTATTCGTTTTATTTATGTACAAGTATGAGTCACAATAGTTTTGATAGAACCGGGTACACGGGAACACGAGATCACGGGTCTCATCAAAAGTACCAAAAGTGGATCATCAAAGCACATGTCCCTGCACACAATCACCACACACAAATAACCTACTTGGCTCCCCCCTACACTTATTGGCGGACAATGGATGAAGGTGAAAAAGGGTGGAAAGGATGGTAAAGGGGAAAAAAATCTAACCTAGTTATACGATGCTTGATTTATTTATCACGAGTCTCTAGCTCGACTCGATTTCCCGAATTAATTCAAGGGAAATGTGGAGAGGGATGGAATCATCTCGTGAGAGATGTCCTCTCCATAGTACAACTTAACCCGTTGGCCATTCACCTTAAAGTTGGGCCCATTTTGTTGGGATAACTCAATGGTGCCATAAGGGAAGACATGGGCAACGGTGAATGGGCCGGACCAACGGCTCTTAAGTTTAGCCGAAAAGATTTTCAACCGAGAGTTAAATAATAAAACTTGATCACCAACATGGAACTCTCGGTTTTTAATCTTGGAATCATGAATGAGCTTAGTTTTCTCCTTATAGATTAATGAATTCTCATAAGCCTCATTCCTAAGTTCATTGAGTTCATTGAGTTGGATTTTCCTATGATCACCGGCTTTGTTAAGATCAAAATTAGCCCATTTCAAGGCCCAATAAGCCTTATGCTCCAACTCAATGGGGAGGTGGCACGCCTTTCCGTACACAAGGCGATAAGGGGTACAACCTATAGGTGTCTTATAAGCGGTACGGAAAGCCCACAAAGCATCATCTAATTTATCGGCCCATGAAGCACGATGCTCTCCCACGGTTCGCTCTAAGATTCTCTTAAGAACACGGTTAGAAACCTCGGCTTGTCCATTAGTTTGAGGATGATACGCGGTGGAAAGTCGGTGATTGACACCATACTTAGCCATGACTCGTGCAAATTGATCATTGCAAAAATGAGTCCCGCGATCACTAATAATAGCACGAGGAACACCGAATCGAGCAAACAATTGTTTCAAGAAGTTAACAACCACCCTCGCGTCGTTAGTAGGTAAAGCTTTTGCTTCAACCCATTTTGAGACGTAGTCAACGGCTATGAGGATGTACTTGTTTCCCTTCGATGATGGAAACGGCCCCATAAAGTCGATGCCCCATACGTCAAAGATTTCACATTCTTGGATGAAATTTTGAGGCATCTCATCTTTATGTGTGATCTTGCCTTGCCTTTGGCAAGCATCACAATGTTTAACCATTTCATGTGCATCATGATAAATGGAGGGCCAATAGAATCCGGAGTCGAACACTTTTTTAGCGGTGTAATTAGGACCAAAGTGACCACCGGTAGGTCCTTTATGGCAAGCTTCAAGGATTTGTAAAGCCGCCGGTCCATCAACACATCTACGAATGATTAAGTCCGCACATTGCTTGAAAAGATAAGGGTCGTCCCAATAGTACGTTTTAACGTCCTTGAAGAATTTTTTCTTTTGTTGGGACGTTAACCCTTCGATAAGAACACCACCCGCCAAATAGTTTGCAATGTCGGCAAACCATGGGGTATCATCAAGATTGGAATTAATAGACATTAAGGTCTCAAGGGGAAAGGATTCATTAATCTCTTGATTTGGAGATTCCCCTTGATACGGATCCTCAAGTCTACTAAGGTGATCCGCGGCTAGGTTTTCGGCTCCTTTTTTATCACGAATTTCAATTTTAAATTCTTGTAGGAGCAAAACCCAACGAAGGAGTCTCGGTTTAGCATCTTGCTTGGTCAACAAGTATTTCAAGGCGGAATGGTCGGTGTAAACGATGGTGGTGGAAAGCACAAGATAGGGGCGGAATTTCTTAAAGGCATACACTACAGCTAAAAGCTCTTTTTCGGTAGTGGTATAATGCAATTGAGCCCCCGTCATTGTCTTACTAGCATAATGAATGGGTTGGAAATGTTTGTTAACTCGTTGACCTAAAACCGGTCCTACCGCGAAATCACTAGCATCGCACATGAGCTCGAAAGGTAACTCCCAATTTGGGGAGACTAAGACCGGTGCCTTAGTTAATTTACCTTTAAGAAGTTCGAAAGAGTCGAGACATTCTTGAGAGAAGATGAAAGGAGCATCCTTTTCTAAGAGATGAGTCATTGGACGAGCTATTTTCGAGAAATCTTGGATGAAACGTCGATAAAATCCCGCATGGCCTAAAAAACTTCTAACTCCTTTGACGGTGGTAGGCGGAGGTAACTTAGCAATGACGTCAACTTTAGCACGGTCGACTTCGATACCGGCTTTGGAAATTTTATGACCGAGGACGATGCCTTCTTTTACCATGAAAAGGCATTTTTCCCAATTAAGAACGAGACGAGTGTCTTCACATCGTTGGAGCATATGTTCTAAATTAGCAAGGCAAAAAGAGAAAGAATCACCATAAACCGAGAAATCGTCCATAAAGACTTCCATAGTTTCTTCAACCATGTCATGGAATATCACCATCATACACCGTTGGAAAGTCCCGGGAGCATTGCATAAACCGAAAGGCATTCTTTTGTAAGCAAATGTTCCATAGGGACAAGTGAATGTGGTTTTCTCTTGGTCTTTTGGATCGATAGGGATTTGAAAATATCCGGAAAAGCCATCTAAGAAACAATAGAAATCATTACCCGCTAAACGCTCGAGCATTTGATCCATGAAAGGAAGAGGGAAATGATCCTTACGAGTGGCATCATTGAGCTTACGATAGTCGATGCAAACTCGCCAACCCGTTACAAGTCGTGTAGGAATCAACTCGTTGTTTTCGTTGGGAACAACGGTGATTCCGCCTTTCTTAGGCACACAATGGACGGGACTAACCCATGGCGAATCCGAGATAGGGTAAATCATTCCGGCATCGAGAAGTTTGATAACTTCTTTCTTAATGACTTCATGAATTTTTGGATTAACCCTTCTTTGATTTTGGATTGCGGGTTTAAAGTCATCTTCCATGAGAATTTTATGAGTACAAAAATTAGGATCAATTCCGCGAATGTCGGAGATTTTCCAAGCAATTGCTTTCTTATGATTCTTAAGCACATCGATAAGTCGGGATTTTTCATCTTCTTTTAAGTCCTTAGCAATAATGACGGGAAACTTATTATCCTCCTCTAAGAAAACGTACTCTAGATGAGACGGCAAATCTTTAAGCTCTAAATCTGGCGGATTGTCAATGGAAGGCTTAGTCAAAGTAGGATCATTGTTTGTAACTTCTTTTGGAGTGGGTGGAGAGATATTGTCCTCATTGAGAAGTCTCTTAATCGTACGAATGTCTTCATCCAAATTGGTGGGAGAATTATCATAGTTAATCTCGAGAGGACCTAAGCTAGCTTCAAACTCATCTAAGTCACTTTCTCCAAATGGAGCCAATGAAGGAGCAATAGAAGCGACGGTCTCAACATGAGGTAAAGGAGAAATCCCGCTCTTACAAGCCTCGTGAAAATGTTCTTCGCATGCTTCGTCAAGCACATCGATGAAATTCACGGATTCGGGCTCATTGGGAAGTTTGGAAAGTTTACCCATGTTAAAGACGATTTTGTCATCCCCGACCCTCATGATAAGTTCACCCGCGGCTACATCGATTAATGTACGCCCGGTTCTCAAGAAGGGTCGTCCCACAATTAAGGGAACACGGGGATCCATTTCATAGTCGACGACGACGAAATCGGCAGGAAAAGTGAATTTGTCGACTCCTACGAAAACATCCTCGGCTATCCCCACCGGATAAGCAACCGTACGGTTAGCTAATTCCAATGTCATACGAGTGGGGACTAGCTCGGGTAAAGATAATTGTTTCCACACGGACAATGGCATAAGATTGATACTCGCTCCGAGATCCGCCAAGGCCATACAATTCTCAACACCCGGAAAATTACAAGGAATAAGGAATCGACCGGGATCTCCTAATTTAACCGGTAATTTTCTCAAAAGAACCGCGAAACAATTCTCATTCAATTGGGTATTGGCGATATCAAGCAACTTTTCCTTATCACTTAAAAGATCCTTAAACATCTTAGCGTACTTAGGCATGTGAGCGAGCGCCTCGGCAAAGGTGATATTAAAATTCAATTGTTTGAACATTTTTAGGAAGTTCGAAACTTGAATATCATCCTTATTCTTCAATTTCTCTTTCCGCAACCTTGAGGGATAAGGTATATTGGGTTGAGATGAAGGCTTTGGAGTGGATTGCTCACTCACATCCTTTAGAGGAGGAGGAGGAGTAGAAATAGAAGGTGAAGGAACCGGTTTTGGAACCGAAGGTGGGGTATAAAATTTGGGTATCAGTGGAACATAAGGTGTAGACGAATGCATAACGGGAGGTATGTCACAAGTGGAAGAAGAAGGAGGTTGTGTCGAAGAAGAAGGAATCTTGGGTCCTTGGTTAGGTGGGGAATGTTCTACGGTGGTCTTACCGCTCCTAGTAGTGATAGCATTAACATTAGCCCTAGGATTGGTCACGGTGTTCGAGGGAAGGGCACCTTGGGGACGAAAGGTTTGAATCATAGTCAAAAACTTCTTATCATTCGATTCTTGCGTTAGTCGATTATGCTCTTGCATCTCTCTCATCATTCGTTCATGGTCGGATAATTTTTGAAGAACCAAGTCCATTTGAGGATTGTGCATATTCATTTGATTGTAACCTTGATTATTAAAACCTTCGTTTTGATATTGATTAGAACCTTGATTAAATCCTTGATTTTGAAAACTTTGGTTATTATATCCTTGATTATTTAACCCTTGGTTTTGCCCTTGAAAATTCCCTTGATTTTGATTAAAACCCCGTTGATTAGAACTTCCTTGAAAATTACCCCGTTGAGGAGCTTGGTTCCTATTTTGGGCGGGTGGGGGTGGTCTTTGTGGTGCTACAAAACCCGGGGGAGCCAAATAGTTATTAGACTTGTAAGACAAATGGTTAACATCAACATTTGGTTTGAATTGAATCCGATCAAGTTCATTGTTATTATAAGCATAAACTTCTTGTTGATCATTGTAAACCTTGTCACAATTAAAGTATGAATGTGGTCCACCACAAGTTTCACACGTCTCACTTTTTTCTTTCACGGCATGAACATGTGTAGTTAGGGCGTCGGTTTTTAAAGCGAGTGTCTCAACAAGCGAAGTAAGCTTATTAATTCGATCATTCACCTCAATATTACTCGTACTAGCACTTACCATATTAGCCCTAACACTTTTGGTTTGCACTTTTGCTTTGTTCTCAATAATGGCCCAAGCCTCGTTCATTGTTTTCACAAGAATATTGCCCCCCGCGGCACTATTAAGTGAGTCTTGGTCGTTTAGAGTTAAACCATTATAAAATGTGTTGATTTGATGAACTTTAGTAAAACCATGTTGTGGACATTTTCTCAAAAGATCTTTAAAACGATCCCAAGCCTCACTAAACGTTTCCCCATATTTTTGCTGAAAGTTGATTATTTCATTCCTTAAGGAAGTGGTCCGTGATGGTGGGAAAAAGTAGTTAATGAACTTGGTCTCTAAGTCGATCCATGTGGTAATACTTTGGGGTGGTTCCTTATCAAGCCAAATCCGGGCTTGTCCCTCGAGGGAAAAGGAAAAAGTTGGAGGCGAACGGCCTCTTGGGGCACCCCATTGTATTTGACGGTATTAGCTAATTGGATGAAACGTTTGATATGAGCGTGTGGGTCATCATTAGTACGGCCTAAAAATGGTGTAGCGGAAACCATTTGAATAAAACCCGATTTAAGTTCGAAATGATTAGCTCCAATATTTGGCACCACAATCGCGTCATCGTTTCCTTCAACGTGAGATTGTAGAATCTCAATCATTGGTCGATTATCTGTTGCCATCGTATTGTTGAAAGCTCGATTCTCGGGATCGGCTTTAATGACGGTCTTTTTGTTTTTCTTCTTCTTCTTTTTAGAAGAATTAGAAGTATTTGGTACACCAATCGGTATGTATGTATGCGCGCGAGTGCGCATACAATTAAAACTTTGGAATGAGGTAGGTGACCTCGGTCGACTTTGAGAGGAAAAGGATTTTCCCTCTCGAGGAGCAATAAGAAAAAGCTAAAAAAATATATACGTAAAATACTACTTGAGTTGGCAAACCAATAATCGGTCGTCCCTCTCAATATACGCACAAGCAAGCGGGGAAACGAGGTGGCACAAAGCACTTAAAAACCTTTTTCCTTAGACGGCCTTTTATAGCGCGTCGCCTTATACCCACCTTATAGTTTGTATATTTTGAGTTCAAACGTCTTACTAGTATTTATCTATTTTGCCCTTTTTTTCTCGTTATGGATTCGAATACAATAGTTAGGTGATGAAATCCCAACTAAGGCCTTATTTGATAAGTAAGTAATTTATTGTGCTACGTAATATAATATAATAAAATGAAAAATATTTTTGTATTTTTTTTAGAAAAATATATATTCACAAGAAAAATCGAAAGAAATCGAAATAAAAATTAACACTAATACGTAATATTTTTGGTGTAATACTTTTAGGAAAAAGTATTACGTTTTTGCTTTTTTAATTTTTTTTGGTGCAATTCTTAGGAAAGAAATTGCTTTTGTGATTTTTTAATTTTTTTGTAATTTTATGTTTTTGATTTTTTTTGTGTTTTTGATTTTTGTTGCAAGAAACGTAACGTTCAAAGGATGACCGGATCCCAAAATCCAAACGTCTTCACGAAAAAATCGTCAATCGTACGATCGAAGCGGCAGCGGCGCCAATTTGAAACTCGGATTTTTAGTCCTTTAAAATTAAGTTCGTTTTTCCTCGATTCGACTCGAATTTGATTTCCGGTTTAACGTATCGACTTAACTTGTTTTTGGTTAAAAGTATTTTGGTATTTTTTTTAAACTAACTTTAATCTAATTAATTAAAAGGAAACTAAATTAATTAAAACTATTTTAAAATCTATTTTAAACTTTAAACAAACCTAGATTGAAAACTTTTTAAAATAAACTAAATTAAAAATCTTAGTGAAAATTAACTTTAAAAATAAAACTATTTAATAAAAACTTTTTATATCTAAAATCTATCTTTAAAGAAAGCTATTAAAAAAAACTTTATAAAACTAATAAGAATTTAAACTAAATTTAAAAGTAATTAAAAATTAAAACATATTTTTTTTATCTTTTTATTATTTTATAAAAAAACTGAATTTAAATAAAACTTTTTAATTAATATAAATTAAACTTAAACTTTAACTAATTTTAATTAAAATTAACTGCCAACAATTACTATCCTATATTAATTGAGTAAAGGGAAATAGAACACAAAAAGAGAGCTAGCCTACTGGGTGGGACGTTGGTTGTTATGCGAGAGTTCCTAGGTTCGAGTCCCAGGACAGACGAAATTCGACAATAATTTTTAAAACTTTTTGGAACTTTACTTTTGGACAAGGCAAGCCTCAGACCAATTGGGTCTGAGGTTATAGCAGCGAAAGCACACAAATTAGCGAAAACCAGATAAGCAGAATGCCAAATAAGCAGGTTAAGCAGATAAGCAAAAAAACGATTAAGCGATTTTAGTCAAAATCAGCACTAGCTAAATATTTATAAGCTAAGATGGCAGCAAACAAATAAGCTCATAAAACGATTCAAAAAAACAGTAACGAAGCAAATTCTAAATAATCCAATAAGCTGAAAACAAGACTGGTGACCAAATAAGCATTTACCAATCCCCCAAACAAGCAGATAGGCAATCCCTAATAAGCATATATAACCCGACTTAAATAAGCTAATGAACCTAAACCAAAGCCGACTATATTAAACCAAAAGCAAAGCAGATCAATCCAAACATCAACTAAATTAACCACAAATACTGATAATATCAAATCTAAAACAGTTAATTAAAACTTAAATAAACTAAGCAGATTGCAATAACTGACTAATTAAAAAAACTAAGAAAAAGATGAAGGTGAACCTTGTGATGATTCCTTTGAGACGAAGCGTCGCGCTGAGCGAGCTTAAACCGAAACGAATTTCACCTTAACCCGTCAACAACATCAACATTTCCAAACCAATCGGATGAGCAGAAATTAACAAATACCTTTGAACCAAATTCTTTGAACTGAACAGTACTTCTTTGAAACCTTCCAGTGGGGAAGATTTGTATCTCTTTTCTTTATCTCCTTTTTTTTTTTTTAATAATAATAATAAACTGATAGAAATATCAAAGAACAGTAACAATTTATAAACTAATCAAAATAGAACCGAACAGTACTTAAATTTAAATTGGAATGAAAATTAAAACGAACTTAGATTTTTCATTAATTGAAAATCAAATTACAATGACTGGAAAAAGAAATTAAAATATTGAAAACCTATCAACTAATTTTCTGAAAATAAAAAAATAAAGAAAAAAAAGCATATATTACATGATGGAGAGGGGGGTTTTAATAGGGATCCCCCGAACCTTCTAGGTGAACTTGGTGACCACGGCTAGAGATCTTGGCCGCTAATCTTCTTCTCTTTCTTCTCTTGCTTGATCTTGCGGCTAAAAATACTCGAGTGCCACGGATTGCCATCATGTCATGGATTTGTGTTTCTTTTAGAGCCTCTGATTGGTGGGATTGGACTAATGAGGTGTCTTGGCCACTCAAAGGATGCCACGTTGGAGAGAGAGGACTACATGGAGTGGATGCCGCGAAAATTGGGGGGAATTATTTCCCTTGGTGTTAATTACCCATTGAGGTGAAAACCCCCAATTTTTAGTGGTAATTTTTACTGTGTAAAAATTAGGGTTTGGGAGAGGGTGGTGCGTTTTTCATGGGGAAGGAGAAAGAAGCACAGTAACTTGTGCCTCGTTTGTAACGAATGGAAGTGATGAAAAAAATGTGTTTTATTTATTTATGGTGTGGGTGATTGGGTAAATAAAGTGGGGATCGGGTGTGGTGAGGGTATAGGGTAAGGTGTACACGTGGGAAGTTGAGAGTGTGAGGATGCGTTTAAGTGGGTAATGGGGGGGTAATATTCGTTTAATTTATTGAAGGGGTGAGGATGGGAATAAAACAAAACGTGAGGCAAATTGGTTTTGGGTTTTGACTGAATATTTTGACCAGGTAAAAACTTGTTTCATCCGCCCCAAAATGCATTTATCAACTGGGCTTAGCCCAATAACTTCCAATCCGTCACAAAAAATAATCCTTACACTTAATATTTGATTTTGGGCTATAATGAGTTTTTCAAAAATAACTTAAGCATCTTAAAACCCCAAATGGGCTTTTTAGCCCATTAACCCCAATGTGGGACCCACAAAGCTTGATTAACTTTAAAAGATTAAATCCGCTAAAGTCGAGCTCGAAATCGGCTTTCTCAATCATTTTCTTCAAATTAGAGTAGGCTTTGTCGGTTTTCGTGATCTTTGGCATGCTTTTGGTCTTTTGACTTTGTCTTCGTCTCTTTCTTGACTTTTCTTCGACATTTGACCGTGAAATCCCGTGTTTTCTCTTCTTTTCACCATTTGTACCTATTTAAACACAAGAACACAAAACCACGCGTAATTCCGACATTTAAGATGTAAAACACATGATTAGGTCTTGTTTTTACTTGATTTTAGTGGCAAAAGGATAAGTGTTTACACACTTATTAGATATCGTGAAAAAGACAAAAGATCACAAGATACAAGGAAAAACGGACACGAGAAATGAAGCCGTACAAAGAACCGGGCCCTAGATCATGATTTATCCAACATTTATCCTTGAAGACTTGAAGATGTGCAAGTTTGATCCTCAATGAATGAAGAAATGACACTTAAAACCCTTGTATATTGATAATTACAAGTTTGGTCCTTTAAGTTTGTCAAAATTACACAAATGGTCCTTCAACTTTGAAGAAATGGCAAGTTTAGTCCCTCAACAATTCTAAATTGTCATTAATGGTCCCTCATGAAGCCAAAGACACATTGAAGACCATTGAAGATAAACAAAGTCCAAATTCAGCCCTTGAAATATCTCAAAATGGCATAAATAACCCTTGATTCCTCTTTTCCAAAGTTTAGTGCCAAAACTGCCAAGTTGTGAAAGTTAAAAACAAAGGAAACACGTTTTGTGCCAAAATAAACTTGCTATAAAACTTTCCCCAAAAACAAAGGACCAAAAGTGACAAGCTGAAACTTCAAATCCCTAAACACGCGGGTAACACTTACTGTTTGGATTTTTACCATCAAGAACACAGCTTTTACCCAGGATTAAAAAGAAGGAAAACAAAGGGGAAAACAAAATTGGTTATACCCACGTGTGATTCACATCACCTCAATTAAATCCCACAACAAAAACCTTAAATCCCACTACCAGAATGATACCCCCATCCCCACTCACAACACGACACCTGGCATTTGATCATGACCTGGCAAAATCAATGGCCTCAAATCATTACTTGGTCACTAAGCACCCAACAAACGTCCAGGATTCACCCAAACCAGCTGGCAACATACCTAGAAGATTCTGCAAGGATAGAATAGGAAATTCAGTTTCTAGGGTTTATGAATAGTGCTAGCATGGGCATTTGCCTGTAAAAGGAGACCTCGACATGTGAGAGTCCCTTTGTTCCAGTTTTAGGCTATCAATCTTTGTAATTCCTTTTTAAGTTAATAAAATTTGAATTTCTTAAAATTTTGAATTCTCTTTTGTGATTGATTAAAAGTTGGTGTTAGAATAGCCTAAATCTGAGTTCCATTTGATTGTTAAGACCTTCCTTAATCTTGTGGTTAAGGCACGTCTTGGTTCATAAGGTTTTCAAGGTTCAAAAACCTTGAAATCCTAGTTTCTGATTTTTGGTTATCATTGTGTACTAACCCTTAGCCATAAGCCTTGAGCTCCTTCAAGCTTGTTGACACCAAGCCTGGGAAGAGTTCTAAGCCTTTGGTTGAGTTGTTTGCTGTTTTGTGTTGAAGACATATCATAATCAAAGCCTTGTTCAACTTTGAACATCAGTAGGCTTTGATCTTCTTCCTTGAAGTACCTTGGTCTTGTTCTAGTTGTTGAAAAAGGTCCAAGGAGCATAGATGGCTCTCCTAGGATGTTGTGGAGGGCAGGTATAATCCCTTGATTAAGTTTCCTCAAAAAATTTCATGTTACTGCCTGTTTTGGATTTGGTGCTTTGATTTTGTGTTCTTGTGTTTAAGCTGGTAATTTTTGAGTTTGATTCTGTTAGTTGCTACCTAGTAAGTGTTTTTGATCATTAAAATCAGTAGGTTATTAGTAAAAATCACAAGTTGCTTTGTTAAGTAGTTGATTAAGGGGTGTTTGGGTCAACTGCTTGATTTGGATTTGTGGTGTTTTGAGTGGATGTTTGTTGATGCTATTGACTCCTACTTGTGTATCTGATATACTTGGTTGCTTTGTTGCTCATTTTATGGATTGAAACACATAGATTCATAGACTGGGTATAAAATCTTGTTTACTTGGTGAATTTGACTGAAATTTAGGGGACACCTAGATCTAATCATAGACTAGGGGTTAACAAGTGTTAAATCTAGGTTAACAACACCAGGGATGTAGATTTGAGTGCCTGAAATTGGATCTAGTGTCAAATAGATCAGCAAAATAGTTTCTGCATATGCACCTTGTTCATCAGTAACTTTGAATGCTTTGATCTTGTTGTTTACTTTGATTCAGTGTTTGTTATTAGTTGATTTGTGCTTATTCATAGTTTATATAGCTTGTGTATGCATCCTGTTGAGTTTGGTTGGCTTATTCTTGCTAAATCTGCTTATTAAGTGCATAACTGCTTATTTCCATGTATGTGCATGATCTGGTGCCTGTTTGATCATTTGTGGCTTATTGTGTGAACCAAATTTGGATTTTCTTGTTTCTATTGACTCCTTGTGATTCACTGATCACAAGGGTGCCCTTGTTTCCAATTGAATCCAACTGAAACTCTCTAAAAAGCTCAGTCAAATAGTCAAAGCAGTGGGAACTCCTTTCCCCTGCTGGTTACCACTACTAGTGTTAAATTGGTGTCAGCTTATCAATAAGCTATAATAGCTTATTTTAACCAGCAACAACTTGGATTTTGTAATAGGTGCTCATTATTTGACCCATTTGTTCATACTGGAGCATTTGGGGGGTTGACTTTAGGGTTTGACTAGAAAACCAACTTAATTGACTTTTTCATAAGTGCTTATTGGCTTATTCTGGCTTATTGGTTTTGCTAATTGGAATTTTGTTGATTATTTTGGCTTATTGATTCCATTTGTGATCTTTTGCAAGTTGAATCAAGTCCTGAGGTGCCTTATTTCTCAAAAACGACTATTTTGTCTTTTAGTGAAATAATACTTTGCTTATTTCTGGCTTATTGAGTGTGCTTTTTCAAAATTTCTTTTTACAGATCTCATAAGCATCCCAAAAGAAGGTTGTGTGTCAAACTAGAGCTTATGGCATTAGCTTATTGCTTAATGGGCTAAAAAGCCCAATAAGAATAAGCTGTTTGCTTATTAAGCTGTGATAAGCTAACATTCAGCTTTTGGGCATTTAGAGTTTTGTGCTTAGAATTAAATTTTGAGTCAGATAGGGCTTTTCCAAGTCAATTGGGCCAAGTTTGACTTTTTGGGCTAAAAAGCCCATTAAGGTTGACTGTTTTTGGTTTTGGCCCATTTGAGGGCCCAATAGGGGTATTCTGGTCATTTCACTTTGATTTTCTGATTATTTAGGTTAAAATAAACTAGTCTGTAAGTTTTTAGAATTTTTTATAATTTTTTGATTTTTAATATTATTTTAATATTATTTTATTATTATTTTTCAAATTTCACATTTTCCAACTTTTTACATTTTTCTTAGCTTAAATACATTAAAATAGGAATTTAGCAACTTTTAGAATAATTTTATCACTTTTAGATTAATTTTTATAATTATTTTAAGTTTTAATAGTTTTTAAATCATTTTAAATAGTTTTTGTTAGTTTAAAAATTTCTAAAAACAGTTTTTAATCTTTTTAGGTCATTTTAGAGGTTTACCAATTAAAAAATCTTTATTTGGGCTTTTTGATAATTTATTTGATTTTTAGGGCTTTAATTAGCATTTAAAAATTGAATATTTAATTTTTTAAAAGGTTTGAAAAAGTTTTGATCATTGGTAAACTCTTAGTTTAAATATTTTGATTTTTGGTAAATTTTTGGTAATTTTTAGAATTAATTTTTATTTTTGTAGTTTTTACGGTTTTACGTTTTGTCGTTGTAGTAGTAATTTTCACGTCTTCGTCATCTTCTTTTCTCATCCCCTTCTAAACCAAATATTAATCTCAAATCATTTACATCTTAGTCACACACATATACCTCCTTGGGAAACGAACTTGATTGGGTCATTAGTGCTTGATTTTCCTAAATCATCACTCGATACTTACCGCTCATTTACTCTCTTTTGTTTTCCTAAACAAGAGGTGTAATTTACCACAATCCTTGAGCTTGGTAATTTTCCGGTGAATAAGTACCATAAGCTGCATACACATTTTCTAGATTTCCTTGAGTAGAAGGACAATCAGTGTATGAGTGTGGACCGCCGCATGTTTCACAAGAAGGTGCAACCGCTTTAACTTGATGTTGTTGGTTTGTAGCGAGAAGCAAGATATTTTTGTTTATTTCGGTCATCATGCGGGTGAATTGGGTCATGTCGGGGTTTGCTGAAGTGGAAGAAACATTGACTCTCGGGTTGTTCCTTGAAGAAGCGGAGGAATCCCAGTTTTTATGATGAGTAGTCATGTTTTCAATAAGCTCTCTACACTCCTCGGGTCTCCTTTTCATAAATGTGCCACCGACGGCGGCATTAATCGTATCACGATCACGAAAAGTCAATCCGTTGTAGAAAGTATCAATTAAGGTCACAGGGAGCATGTTGTGGTTTGGACAACGACCAATCAAAACATTATATCTTTCCCAAGCATCAAAAAGAGATTCATCGGTTTCTTGCATGAAACCGCTGATTTGATTGCGAAGGCTCGTGACCATGGATGGTGGAAGGTAGCGCGACAAAAAGCGTTGAGTCATGTCATCCCAAGTATGAATTGAATTCTTCGGGAGACGATCAAACCATTTCTCGCCGTGGTGTGATAAAGTATGTGAAAGAGTTGTAGGCGTAGAACATCCATTGTGGCACCGGGCAACTTCATGCTTTGGGTGATTGTAATGAATTTGTCGAGGTGTTTGTTGGCATCATCATCAGGCATTCCGGCGAATGGATTAGTTTGCACTTGCTGAATCATGTGGTGCTTCAACGAAAACTCCAGAGTCGTGATTTGCATCGGCGCAATCGGTCCTCCTCGTCCAAACATGGTAGGTTGACAAAGCTCCTCCATTGTCCGAAGATCGGGCTGTGGAAGAACATTGTTGTTATTGTTGAGGTGCGGTGGATTATTGTTGTTGTTCACACCTGCCATACTTAAATCTTCTCGAGTCTCGGGCTCTTGATCATTCGAAGATCTAGTACGCATACACCTACAAAGGCAAAAGAAAAAGAAACCAAACACAAAGAGAATATATATACACAATAAAAATAAAATCTTTTTGGAGTTTTTTGAAATTTTTTAATTTTTATGGATTTTTAACAATTTTTAATTTTTTTGGATTTTTTTTGAAATTTTTAAGCAAGAAAATAACTCTCACGAATGAACGGATCTGATAGGTGTGAAAACAGCCATCCTTTTACCACTTAATTCTGGCTAAAACAAGACCCAAACACGTATTTAATATCATTTGTTTGGAATTATGCGTGGTTTTTGTGTTTATTGTGTTCTCAGAGTCGACCGGATGAATAATGAAGAAAACATGGGATTGCACGGGTTTTATCAAGGAAAAAGACTCAAGACGAAGTCTACTGTCCAAGAGACGCAAAAGATTTGAAGTCATTGTGCCTATTTGAAGATTTATCGAAGAATAGAACCAAAGATGGAAGATTCATATAAGTCGAAGAACTCGAGTCTATTAAACAAAATATTATAAGACGAGTTGGAATTATTCACCGACACTTCTCGAAATCCAAAGTCGGAAACGTTTATGAAAAGAGACGTGAAGACTAAAAGAAGAAAGAAGAAAAGAAGCACAAAACCAAGCCCATTCACAAAGCCCACAAGACTTGCCTATATAAAGGCCCTTACTTCACAAAAATTCACACTTAGTTTTTACACTTAGTCTTTTAGGTAGTTTCTAGTTTTAGAGAGAGAAAGTTCTAAACTTTCTCTCACTAGATTTCATCTTTTTCCATTCAAGATCAAAACTTTGTATTACTTTTTCATTAATCAAGTTCAATTTTTTATCTTTTAATCTTTAATCTCATCCTTCCTTTCTTTTATTTTGATTGATTTTGGTGCAAATCTCGTATGATCCGTGTTGTTCATCAATGATTTGTGCTTAAAAAGTTGATTACTTTTTATGTTTCCTTAAGTTTGTACACTAATAAGCTTTAAGATCCTTGTTCTTATTTGCTTATTTGTTGATTTAGCTTATTTACTTTCTAAAGTTTTTATAAAAAAGTTCATTTCTTTATCATTTGATTTATGTTTTAGTTTATTTGAAGCTTAGATAAAGTTGTTTTTAGTGCTTATTTGATCAGATTTTATTGGATTCGAGCTAGTTTGGTGATCGGCTTATTCTATAGCTTATTCACTTAGCTTAATTTTCGGATCATAGGGATATCGGAAAGGGTTATAAAACCCCTTTCCGATTGGTGCTTTCCGACCGGACACACAACCCTCATTCCGATCTACCGATCGGAAAAGGGTTTAGGATTTCCGAGTGGTGTTATTTTCATTTTCCGACGGTAAGTATTTGTATCATTCCGATTGGTCCCAAATTTTGAGATTCCGATTTGCCAACTTGTCCCTTATTCCGATCGTTATCTTCTCTCCATATTCCGATTGCTTCTTTTTCAAGATATTCCGATTGGTTCCATTTTTAGTATTCCGATTGTACTTGTTTTGTTAACATTCCGATCGCTTCAATTTACCCAACATTCCGATCACTTGATCGGAATACATTCCGATTGGTGCACACTTTTTCCATTATTCCGATTTACCTTATTCTGCTTCGTTCCGTTCTTACTTTCTTTTAGTCCTTTTCGTTTAAGTTCATATTTTTTTACAAAGTTTTCCAAGAGTTAGTTTTTATTGAGTGTTCATTTATTTTCCTAGTATAATCTTTAACGTTTTCCAAACTTTTATTTTTAAGCTCGTCTTTTGGTTTAATCTTTCAAAGTTTAAATTTTACTCTTCGACACTTAATTAATTGTTATTAGTTTAAAATAGATAAACAAACCAACCCCTTTTTAATAACCAAGAACAAATCATTCCACTTAAAGCTGAGATCAATTCGAGAGGATATCGAGAGTAAATTGAGAACCCATACAAAACATGTGTATCAAATGGCGCCGCTGCCGGCTCTTCTCGTTAAGATCAACAGTTTTTTGTGAGAACTTGGATTTTGGGATCCGTTCCCCGTGAACGTTACTTTTTCAATAAAATTTTTCAAAAACACTAAAAAATATAAAATTTTCAAAAATACAAAAAAAAAATTTAAAAAACATAAAAACCAAAAATATTTTTGCTTTGCTTTTCTTTGTTCGTTCTTTTGCAGGTGTATGCGCACTCGATCCACGTCTTATCAAGAGCCCGAGCCTCTCGATAACTTAGACATGGCCGGTGTACACAACAACAACAACATACCACCTCCAAACAATAATAATAACAACAACAACCTGCCTTTCAACAACATGAACAATAACAACAACAATGAGCACCTTCCGGATAATCGCCCGATGATTGAACTACTACAAGCTCATGTCGATGGCAACACGGATCCAATTGTCATACCTCCAATTGCCGCCAACAATTTCGAGCTAAAATCAGGCTTTATCCAGATGGTATCCGCTCAACCATTCTTGGGACGTACCATTGATGACCCACATGACCATATCAAGAGATTCTTGCAACTCACTAACACGGTCAAGTTCAATGGTGTTCCACAAGAGGTTATCAGGTTACAACTTTTTCCCTTTTCTTTAGAGGGACAAGCCCGGCATTGGCTTGCTAAGGAACCGCCACAGAGTATTCTCTCGTGGACGGATTTGGAAACAAAGTTTATCAATTACTTTTTTCCACCCTCTCGTACTACCGCTTTGCGGAATGAAATCATAAATTTTGAACAAAAGTACGATGAGTCGTTCAGTGAATCTTGGGATCGCTTTAAAGATCTTTTAAGGAAATGCCCACAACATGGTTTTACCAAAGTACATCAAATCAATACTTTTTACAATGGTTTAAGCATGAGTGACCAAGATTCACTAAACAGTGCCTCGGGGGGTAATCTTTTGGCTAAGACTTCCAATGCTGCTTGGGATATCATTGAGAATAACTCTCGTGTGCAAACCAAGAGTGTTAGGACCAATGTCGCTAGTGCTAGCACTAATGACAGCGACAAGCGATTGGACAAAATCACTGTGCTTCTTGAATCGCTTGTCACCCACACCGTCAGCAACAACAACAGCAACAACGCTAAAAACGCTCAAGTTAGTGCTGTCAGCCAACCTTGTGAGATATGCGGTGGTCCTCACTCTTACACCACTTGTACTGCCACCCAAGACTACCCTGCTGAGAATGTGAATGCAGCATATGGCACATATCCTCAACCTGCTTATCAAGCTAAACCTCAAGGTGACCGTAATTTGCTTAGCTACCGCTCCAACAATTATCTTTCCCCACCCGGTTTTCCTCCAAGCAACCCAAACCAACAACAAAACCTCAATCGCCCTACTCAACAACAACAACAACCTCGTACACCATACATTCCTCCTCACAAGCAGCAACAACCACCTCAACGTAACAACCAAGTTTACCAACAACCTGCTTATCAACCACCCGCATACAATGCTCCTCCAAACCAAACCACTGCATTACACCAAGAGGTTGCAACCTACATGAGGACCAATGATGTAATCGTGGAAAATCTCCAACAGGAAGTGCGCAACTTGAAAGCAGACTTGGTCAAACAAGGGAACGATTTGAGAGCCGACATGAGAAACACGTTGGATAGCCAAACTAATGATCTGAGGAACATGATGGCTAGTTTCTTCCAAGGTAATCAACCCTCTTCTTCGGTTACTCTTCCGAGTAACACCGTTGCGAATCCAAGAGCGGAGATGAAAGCAATCACCACTCGAAGTGGCAAAGGTACCAAGGAACCCGAGCTTCCTATACCTCCACCGGTGGTTGTGACTAAGGAGAACGAGTCACCTGCTCCTATTCCTCATCCTTCTCCTTCCCCAATTTCTCCACCTCTTCCTTCTACCCCTCCTCCACCCAAGGATGTGAGTGATCCTATTCTTCCAAAGCCTTCCTCTTCTTCCAATATACCTTATCCATCTAGGTTGAGGAAAGAGAAGCTCAAAAGCAAGGACGATATTCAGGTTTCGAACTTTCTTAAGATGTTTAAACAACTGAATTTCAATATCTCCTTCGCTGAGGCTCTCGCTCACATGCCCAAATATGCGAAAATGTTTAAAGATCTTCTGAGCGACAAGGAAAAGATCCTCGATATTTCCAACACCCAACTTAATGAGAATTGCTCTGCAGTGCTCTTAAGGAAATTGCCAACCAAGCTTGGTGATCCGGGTCGTTTCTTAATTCCTTGCAATTTCCCAGGAGTAGAGAATTGCATGGCCCTAGCCGATCTAGGTGCCAGAATTAATCTCATGCCTCTAAGTGTTTGGAAGCAATTATCTCTCCCAGAGCTAGTCCCCACCAAAATGACTTTGGAGTTAGCTAACCGTGCGGTTGCTTATCCAGTGGGGATAGCCGAAGACGTCATTGTAGGAGTCGACAAATTCACATTTCCTGCTGATTTCGTTGTCGTCGACTACGAGATGGACCCTCGTGTGCCACTAATTGTTGGTCGTCCATTCTTGAGGACCGGTCGCACTCTTATCGATGTTGAAGCCGGTGAGCTTATCATGAGAGTTTGTGACGATAAAGTAGTCTTCAACATGGGAAAGTTGTCTAAACAGCCTTATTCATATGAGAGTGTTAATTGTATTGACGTTCTTGATGAGACTTGTGAAGAATACTTTAATGATGCTTGCAAAAGTATTCCTACCTCTCTTCCCAATGTTAAGACCGTGTCCTCTATTGATTCATCACTGTCTCTCTTTGGTGATAGTGATTTATTTTGGAATAATCTTGAAGATACCATGGGAGATTTGAATTTAGCTACTGATGATTCTCCCACCGATGGGAATGAAGACATGCATTTCTTTGACAACCTTCTCAACGAAGACAATCCTTCTCCTCCATCTCCCACGGTTATTGCTGTCGATACTCCGACTTTAAATACGCCTCCCGTCGAAAATCCTCCGGATTTAGAACTTAAGGAGTTGCCGCCCCATCTTGAGTATGTATTTCTTGAAGAAGAGAAGAAGTCGCCAGTCATCATTGCCAAGGACTTAAAGGAAGAAGAAAAAGCCCGACTTATCAACGTGTTGAAAGATCATAAGAAGGCTATTGCTTGGAAGATTTCGGATATTCGTGGAATTGATCCTCACTTCTGCACACACAAAATTCTCATGGAGGACGACTTTAAGCCCACAATTCAAAGCCAACGAAGGGTGAATCCAAAAATCCATGAAGTCATCAAAACAGAGGTTATCAAACTTCTTGATGCGGGTATGATTTACCCTATTTCGGATTCACCATGGGTTAGTCCAATCCATTGTGTGCCCAAGAAGGGCGGAATAACCGTTGTTCCCAATGAACACAACGAGTTGATTTCCACTCGTCTCGTTACTGGGTGGAGAGTTTGTATAGACTACCGCAAACTCAATGATGCCACGAGAAAGGATCATTTCCCTCTACCTTTTATGGACCAAATGCTTGAACGTTTAGCAGGTAATGAATATTACTGCTTTCTTGATGGTTTCTCGGGTTATTTCCAAATACCCATCGATCCCCAAGATCAAGAGAAGACAACATTCACTTGTCCCTATGGCACATTTGCTTACAAAAGAATGCCTTTTGGCTTATGTAATGCGCCCGGGACTTTCCAAAGGTGTATGTTAGCTATCTTCCATGACATGGTTGAACAAAACATGGAAGTCTTCATGGATGATTTCTCGGTCTTCGGGGATTCCTTCTCTTCTTTCCTTGCCAATTTGGAACGTATGCTTAAGCGGTGCGAAGACACTCGCCTTGTTCTGAATTGGGAAAAATGCCATTTTATGGTAAAAGAAGGCATCGTGCTGGGACACAAGATTTCCAAAGCCGGTCTGGAAGTAGACCGTGCTAAAGTCGATGTTATCGCCAAGTTACCTCCACCTTCAACCGTGAAGGGTGTGAGAAGTTTTCTGGGTCATGCGGGCTTCTACCGTCGATTCATCAAATATTTTTCTCAAATCGCTCGCCCGATGACCCACCTCTTGGAAAAAGATACTCCTTTTATCTTTTCCAAAGAGTGTCTTGAAGCCTTCAACTCGCTTAAGGATAAGCTAACTAAGGCACCCGTCTTGGTTACCCCTAATTGGGAGCTTCCCTTTGAGTTGATGTGCGATGCTAGTGATTTTGCTATTGGAGCGGTTCTGGGACAAAGAGTGAACAAACACTTCCAACCAATCCATTACGCTAGCAAGACAATGACGGGGGCACAATTGCATTATACGACAACCAAAAAAGAGCTTTTAGCTGTTGTCTATGCTTTTGAAAATTTTTGCCCCTATCTTGTCCTTTCTACAACAATCGTGTATACCGATCATTCCGCATTGAAGTACTTGTTGACAAAGAAAGATTCCAAACCAAGACTTCTTCGCTGGGTTTTGCTGCTCCAGGAATTTAAAATCGAAATTCACGATAAAAAAGGAGCTGAAAACCTAGTCGTGGATCATCTCAGCAGACTTGAGGATCCTTACCAAGGGGATCATCCAAACAAAGAAATCAATGATTCTTTTCCCTTGGAGACCTTAATGTCTATAAATTCGAATTCTGATGAAACCCCGTGGTTTGCGGACTTTGCAAACTACTTGGCGGGTGGAATTCTCAAGGAAGGGTTGACGTCCCAACAAAAGAAAAAGTTCTTCACCGACATTAAGACTTACTTTTGGGACGACCCTTACCTATTCAAACAATGTGCCGACCTGATTATCCGCCGATGTGTTGACGGACCGGCAGCTTTAGAAATCCTTGATGCTTGCCACAAAGGACCCACTGGTGGTCACTTTGGTCCCAACTACACCGCCAAAAAAGTGTTTGATTCGGGATTTTATTGGCCCACCATCTACCGTGATGCTCACGAGATGGTTAAACGATGTGATGCTTGCCAAAAACAAGGCACGATCACACATAAAGACGAGATGCCTCAGAATTTCATTCAAGAATGTGAAATCTTTGATGTTTGGGGTATCGACTTTATGGGGCCATTCCCTTCATCTAAAGGAAACAAATACATCCTTGTAGCCGTTGACTACGTTTCAAAGTGGGTTGAAGCCAAAGCTTTACCTACTAATGATGCAAGGGTGGTTTGTAACTTTCTGAAATTGCTGTTCGCTTGATTCGGCGTTCCTCGTGCTATTATCAGTGACCGCGGGACTCATTTTTGCAACGATCAATTTGCAAGAGTCATGGCAAAGTATGGTGTCAATCACCGTCTTTCCACCGCCTATCATCCCCAAACCAATGGGCAAGCCGAGATATCCAACCGTGGATTGAAGCGAATTTTGGAGCGTACTGTGGGAGAGCATCATGCCGTGTGGGCTGATAATTTAGATGATGCTCTGTGGGCTTTCCGTACTGCTTACAAAACCCCGATCGATTGTACACCTTATCGTCTTGTGTACGGGAAAGCATGCCACCTTCCCATCGAGCTGGAGCATAAGGCGTACTGGGCCTTGAAGTGGGCTAACTTCGACATCAACAAAGCCGGTGATTTTCGCAAGATTCAACTCAATGAGCTACAAGAATTGAGGAATCAAGCTTACGAGAACTCATTGATGTACAAGGAGAAGACCAAGATGATCCACGATGCTAAAATCAAGAACCGAGGGTTCCACGTTGGTGATCAAGTCTTACTCTTTAACTCTCGGTTGAAGATCTTCTCAGGCAAGTTGAAGAGCCGCTGGTCTGGTCCATTCACCATCGCCAATGTTTTTCCCTATGGCACCATTGAGCTTTCTCAGCCAAATGGGCCCAACTTCAAGGTGAATGGCCAGCGTTTGAAATTTTATTTTGGTGAGGACATCTCTCAAGAGATGATTCCATCCCTCACCACGTTCCCCATGAACTGAATTTGGGTCGAGTCAGGCTCGTGACTCGGTTATAAAAAACAAGCGCTCCTCGGGAGGCAGCCCGAGTATCTATCCTTTTATGCTTTAACCTCCTAAGTGTAGGGGGACCCCTATAGGGTGTTTGTATTTGTGTGGTGATGTGATTACAGGGATGAATGCACTCTTGGAACCTACGAAGCACCGTGATCCCGTGTTATCCGAAATCCGGTTCTATCTCTCAACTATCGTGATTCAATTTTCTTCATACTCACATTTGAAATTGATCACTTTAGTCGTCTCTTCCTTAACTCGAGTTAACCAACGTGCACAATGTCCTAAGTGTAGGGGAAACCTTTCCCACATGCTTAAACATTGAGGACAATGTTTATCTTAAGTGTAGGGGGGACTTCTATCGAAGTTTTAAGTAGACTTTTCCATGAAAATGCCTTCATTTAACCGGAAAATCCTATTTTTCAACATTTTTCAAATTTTTAGTTAGCTTTGGCCATTTAGTCGTAATTTTTAAATTTTTATCGTTGCTTTCATATGTATATATCCCGCAATAAAGTCAAAAATAAATAAAGTAGTGTAGCTAGTTTAGAAGTCTTTGACATATTAGGCCCGTTGCGTTTATTTTGACTCAACCCAAATAGACTTATCCAAGTTCATTCTAGCTAGTATCCTTAACCATGTAGACCTTATTTGGTTTATTAGGCTAAGTATCCACAAGTCTCATTACTTGAGATTTTAAATTGTGGAGGACGAGAAATGATAGATTCAATTATAAGTCGGTATTCTTGCACAAGCTCACTTGGTGTAATTATTTGCCTATTCTCCCATCACTTGCTAATAATTTATCTGCAATAAGTAAGGTCGTACGATTTGAAAAGTTACTTAGCTTCTAGCCCAAGATCGTTTAAAAGTTGCTCGGTAATGATAAGAGTTCATAGCCAAGGCATAACTTATGAAGCGGGGCGCGAAGATTGGCGAGTCTGAAAAGGCCCTAACAAGGCATGAGGATTCCATTTTATTGCTAAAGATCCAAAGTGATGTGAAAAGCATTATTCCCAAAATCAATATGAACGATCAAGACTCACGACGAAAAGCTCAACTCCCATAAAGATCATGGAGAAGTCTATCCGAAAAGACCCTAACAAGGTATGAGGATAAATAGATCCAAGTCCGAAAAGGAGGCGGATCGTTGTATCTCAAAATCCCAATTAGAGATTGAAGAAATAATCATGAAGTCGTGGTCAACGAAGTTGGAGTACCCCTCAAAAGTCTCCAAGTGATGAAACTCTATTACGATGAGAAGACCATTATCTCAAGAACGTCTCTCAAGATATGAAGTATGAAGTACATGCCAAATATCGGCCCGAGAAAGGTCTCAAATCGCGAACCAAGTTATGCCAAGATATGAACTTTTTGATATCCCGAGAAGCAGTTTTAAGAGATTTTGTCCTTTAGCTAACTATTGATCAAATCGTCCTACTTTGCTTTCAGCCTAAATAAACTATCGAAATAAGTCCAAAAATGCATATTCATGATCATTCTAAGACAAAAATAAAATATAAGAGATACACCTAGGAATAAGGGAGTTTAAGCATTTAATTAAGCCATGTGTGTGAATGTTTAAATTGCTAACTTATAATAACAATGATCTCGTTTTTAAGCTTAGTTTAGGGAACGTGAAACTTGAGGGTGATAAATCTTCGCAGCACCGAAGCCCTATTGTAAGTCCTCGATCTCTTTGCAAGTTATTTCCACATAGCTATTTTCTATCCTTTTGTTTACTTTAAAGTTTGAATTTCTCTTAGTACTTTCATTTTTGTTTAGTAGTATATTAATAAGCCAAGGTTGATTGATTATGAGAAAAGTGTAAATGTGCTTTGTCACTAAGCATTGCATGAGGGCATGGCAATGGTTAAGTGTAGGGGATTTGATAGGTGTGAAAACACCCATCCTTTTACCACTTAATTCTGGCTAAAACAAGACCAAAACACGTATTTAATATCATTTGTTTGGAATTATGCGTGGTTTTTGTGTTTATTGTGTTCTCAGAGTCGACCGGATGAATAATGAAGAAAACATGGGATTGCACGGGTTTTATCAAGGAAAAAGACTCAAGACGAAGTCTACTGTCCAAGAGACGCAAAAGATTTGAAGTCATTGTGCCTATTTGAAGATTTATCGAAGAATAGAGCCAAAGATGGAAGATTCATATAAGTCGAAGAACTCGAGTCTATTAAACAAAAGATTATAAGACGAGTTGGAATTATTCACCGACACTTCTCGAAATCCAAAGTCGGAAACGTTTATGAAAAGAGACGTGAAGACTAAAAGAAGAAATAAGAAAAGAAGCCCAAAACCAAGCCCATTCACAAAGCCCACAAGACTTGCCTATATAAAGGCCCACAAAAATTCACACTTAGTTTTTACACTTAGTCTTTTAGGTAGTTTCTAGTTTTAGAGAGAGAAAGTTCTAAACTTTCTCTCACTAGATTTCATCTTTTTCCATTCAAGATCAAAACTTTGTATTACTTTTTCATTAATCAAGTTCAAGTTTTTATCTTTTAATCTTTAATCTCATCCTTCCTTTCTTTTATTTTGATTGATTTTGGTGCAAATCTCGTATGATCCGTGTTGTTCATCAATGATTTGTGCTTAAAAAGTTGATTACTTTTTATGTTTCCTTAAGTTTGTACACTAATAAGCTTTAAGATCCTTGTTCTTATTTGCTTATTTGTTGATTTAGCTTATTTACTTTCTAAAGTTTTTATAAAAAAGTTCATCTCTTTATCATTTGATTTATGTTTTAGTTTATTTGAAGCTTAGATAAAGTTGTTTTTAGTGCTTATTTGATCAGCTTTTATTGGATTCGAGCTAGTTTGGTGATCGGCTTATTCTATAGCTTATTCACTTAGCTTAATTTTCGGATCATAGGGATATCGGAAAGGGTTATAAAACCCCTTTCCGATTGGTGCTTTCCGACCGGACACACAACCCTCATTCCGATCTACCGATCGGAAAAGGGTTTAGGATTTCCGAGTGGTGTTATTTTCATTTTCCGACAGTAAGTATTTGTATCATTCCGATTGGTCCCAAATTTTGAGATTCCGATTTGCCAACTTGTCCCTTATTTCGATCGTTATCTTCTCTCCATATTCCGATTGCTTCTTTTTCAAGATATTCCGATTGGTTCCATTTTTAGTATTCCGATTGTACTTGTTTTGTTAACATTCCGATCGCTTCAATTTACCCAACATTCCGATCACTTGATCGGAATACATTCCGACTGGTGCACACTTTTTCCCTTATTCTGCTTCGTTCCGTTCTTACTTTCTTTTAGTCCTTTTCGTTTAAGTTCATATTTTTTTACAAAGTTTTCCAAGAGTTAGTTTTTATTGAGTGTTCATTTATTTTCCTAGTATAATCTTTAACGTTTTCCAAACTTTTATTTTTAAGCTCGTCTTTTGGTTTAATCTTTAAATGTTTAAATTTTACTCTTCGACACTTAATTAATTGTTATTAGTTTAAAATAGATAAACAAACCAACCCCTTTTTAATAACCAAGAACAAATCATTCCACTTAAAGCCGAGATCAATTCGAGAGGATATCGAGAGTAAATTGAGAACCCATACAAAACACGTGTATCAGGATCCCAAAAAACAACGCGTCTCTCACAGAAAACCGTTAATCTTTACGAAAAGAGCCGGCAGCGGCGCCATTTGATAACTGTCTTTTACTCAGTTAAAAATATCGTTGATCCAAGTCTCTTCGAATTGATCCTGGTTAACTATGCGACTCAGTCGTTCTTTGGTGAAACAAAAGTTGTGTCGTTGTAGTGTAATTAAATTGCAAGACTTAAAATAAATGACGAGTAATCTAAGTCTAGTTAAAACTTTGAATTGTGCAATATTTAAAAACTTTGAAAAGTAAATTAATTAAATGACTTATAGTTAAAGCGTGACGAAAATTAAATTTGACTAAGTATTAAAATTGTAACTTAAAAATAAAACAAAGCAAAAATATAATTCTAAACCCCAAACCATCGGAATCCAGATCGGAATGCTGTCACCAATATCGTCGGAATCCAGATCAGAATATAGGTACGAATTCTATCGGAATGTGAACCGTCGGAATGATTGAAATGAATTTGTCGGAATAACACTTCACCTATCGGAATGTTGAACAATCCTATCGGAATCTTAGATCGGAATGTCAGATCGGAATCACCTGTCGGAATGCAAAACCGTCGGAATATGGCTAGTGAAATTCGGGCAGCACTTCCTCTCAATGTAGCCTTTAGACCCTTCGCAATCCTGATCGCAATGAGCGATCGGAATCTTGATCGGAATACGGGGAAAGAACCTATCGGAATGCTGATCGCAATCCTTCTGTCGGAATGAAAAACCCTCAACCGATTGTCACGATCGGAATGAGATGGTTTATCTGTCGCAATGTGCGAACTCTCCTTTCCGATGGAAGATGTATTCGTAATAAGCACAAGAACTAAATAAGCTGATTCTAATAAGCAGTAAAAAAAAATAAAACGGAATGGAAACAAAACAAGACAATAAGCTAAAAAGTTAAAACGTTTCGAAATTTAAAAAACGAAACTTAATAAAATAGAATTTAAAAAGTAAAACTTTTAAGAAAACTTTGAAAACACTTAAGCTAAATACCAAATAAGCACACAAGATTGTCAAACTTATGGCTTATTTCGTATGAAAGCTAAAAGGGAAAAGAAAAGACAAAACCTTTAATCAAATAAGCAAGAGATTAAGCAAAAGCTTGCTTAATCCGAATTTGTGACAAAGCAAAAACAAGTAAAGTAGGATGAGAATGATGAAAAGAAACTTGATCAAATGTAAATGAAGATTAAAGCAACAAAATTAAAGAACACTTACTTTGAATTAAAAGGTATTAAAAGTGCAAGACAAGGTATTTAAATGGACATGAAAAGTAAATGACAAGGTAATTAAAAGTTGAAGAAATAGTTTGTCAAGCTATCCAACAAAAACTAATGAAATGAAATCCTAATCTATATATAGGGGAGGATTAGGGAGTGCTTAGGAAGCTTCCTACCCTCTTTCTTCTTTCCTTAATTGCACACTTAAGTCCTTAAGCCTTTTAATCTTCTTAAATCTTGGACTTTAATGACTTTGTCTCGGGATTTCTTTAAACTCATCTTGTAATTCTTCGATAAATTAGACTTGAGTTCTTCGGCTGTAACACCCGTGAAAGTGCCGTAAGATGCTAAGTTATTGTCTCAAGAGTTGCTAAGTATGAGCATCTCTCTTAAGTTGTGGCTCACTTGTGGATGTGATATCCCAAGCCCAATGTCAATTATTTAATCCTATTTTACGTATATTTTTGAAATTTTTAAGAATTTTTATCGTGAATTTATTTGACGGTTTAAGTCGAAACCAACGTTTACGGTCGAAATTTAACGTTTGACGATTTAAGAAGAACCATTGACGACTACGATGCCGACGGATGCCCAAAACTTACATTTTATTATCGATTGATCGATATTTGAGTTTTTCGAGATTTTATTTATATTACGTATTAAGTCGAGTCGGAACCATGTGTATTTTCGTTTTGTGTGCGTTTGAACCATTTAAAAGTATTTTCGATTGTTCGGGACAACCCCCGACTTCCGTAAAATTTTCAAGTCGACTAATAGGTCGTTCCCGCTATTTAGAAGAGTCGTTTTCACTTAAGGCCAAAAGATTAGCCAAATTGCACCTTGGTCCCTCCATACTTTTACAAAACACCTAAACTAAAAACACACAACCAAACACACCACAAAATTTTCACCATTTCCCTCTCCTCTCTCCCATGGCCGTCGGCCATCATCACCACCACCACCATACTCCATTTTTTTGTGTTTTGATCAAAACCAATTAAAGACCACCTTTCCTAATTACTTTGTAAGTGTTTTTCCAATGTTTAATCCAACATGCATCCATTGATTTTTCTCCCAAAAATTTGTGATTTTTCAAAAACGGGTTTTGATCTAATTAAACCATACACATGTTTAATTTATGTGTATATAATGTTAATTCACCTATAAAACAAGATGGGGGTTATGATTTGTGTCTTCCACAGCCCCTAAAAGCCACGAAATGTGGGGGGTTTTTGGGTGTGTTCAAGGTGTTTGACGAAATGTCATGTGTTTGTGTTTATAAGGGTGTTTTGGGTGTGTTTGAATGGGTTAAACACATTGCATGTATATTTTTAGATTTTTAGCTTATGAGTATGATGATCAATAGGGGTTAGGAACTGAAAATATGATTTGGTTGTGATTAGGGAAGCTTATGATGATGCCTAGAGGTGATAAATAGGTTTGGAATCGAGCCTAAGCATGATTTTGGTATGGTTAAATTTAGGCAGAAAGTTTAAGACATTTTTGTAAACATAATTTTTCCTACAGGTCTAGATAGTTAGATGTAGTTATGGAGTGTCTTCTTAGCTTTAATTTGGTATAAGGTAGAGCTCGTGACTCCAAACGAGCCAAAAGTTATGAGGTTTTAAAGATCGTGTACCGGGAGACGAGAACTTTCATAATCCGAATTTATGTTTAGTTTTAGTCAAATCCCGAGGACCACAAGTATGAATTGGTAAAAGGTCAAAGGTCAAATTTTGGTCACAAACCTGTGTAATTGAGTCTATAAGTGGACTTAGGGGTCAATGAGGTCAAAGGTGCATTTCAAATAGGTCAAAGAAGTCCAAGTTGGTCGAAGTACAATTTCAGTCCGAAAAATGTAGGTTTAGTAATGTGTTGAGTAACGGGTCGTAAATGCGAAAACTTTTAATGGGATTAAAAATGGGTTTTCTACAGGTCTTAAGGTATTTTTGAGAATTTTCTAAATTTTTATAACAAGGGTAAAGTCTAGTAAAACAACCCATACTTTTGGTAAGTATCGGCGAAGTCGTGAAATGGATAGTAACTTTAATTACGTAGGTAAATGGTATAGGTCTAGTAACAACTACTTGTTTGATTTTGGCGTGAGTTTTCATAAGCATTGAGTGTGCTTGCATTTGCGTGTGTTTAGTACAATAATGTACGCGGAGTATTGATTTGGTTTACGTACCTTGATTTTTAGGTCAAGTGTTTGATTTTCCCGGGCATCCACGTCGTCGGTGACATTTCTCGTTACGTCTTCGCTAGAACCACTACTACTACGCAAGGTGAGTCTATAGCCTCGCTCTTTACTTTATTCAAATGTTTTTAACCCGCGAGGGGGATACATGCTAATTTAAATGAAAATGAACATAAGTCTTGATTGATTGTTGGACCCGAATGTTGCCTCGAAATTGTGTTGAGTACCTAGTTGCAAAAGTCCCTAAATTCATGAACTATTAACTATTGTCTTGCCCTTGTGAAGGGGGAAATAGCCGCTTATACAATTTGTAGTACTACGGGGCTAACGACCCAATGCTAGCCGAGAAGCTGTACGTTGAGTAAGTTCTGCGGTAGATTATCTTGTATGAGAGATAAGGTATAATTGCAACTGATGCCTTTAGAAGGGGCACTGGTTTCATCTGAATCACGCCGGTAATTATTACGCGGGTGATTGAGTTAACGGATTAGTGTCATGAGCTTAAACACAATTGTCATATCTTTGAGTAATAGATTGTGAGTACGACAATGCTATTGAATGATCATGATTGGTTTTTAATACTTATGTTCAACTTATGATTTGATAAACCTATAGATTCGCTCAACCTTTGTGTTGACGATTTTAAGCATGTGTTTCAGGTAACCAAGATTGATAGCAGCGGAGCATGCGAGGATGGAAGTTGTGGTGGCTTGGCGGTCTACTTTGTTTTCCTCCCTTTTTGCACTTAAAAATTTTATACCATGTCATGTGAATGAAAATGTATTTTTGGGTTGAGATTCAGTGGGGACCTAAACGCAAATTCTGTATTGTATTCTTTTGGGGTTTGGTAAACAGTAGACATGTACATTTTAACTATGTTTAAATAATGTCAAGACTTTTACGTCTTTTGAGTCGTTTGATATATCTTGTGTGCGATGATAACTGTGTAGCACCCAAATGTTGTAGTTCCGCTGCGCATAGCATTTGTGGGGGTGTTACAGATTGGTATCAGAGCCATGAGTTATAGAGAACTAGGTCATTTTGAAAAATCCTAAACTATAACTTCTGGTGTCGTAAGAAATTGTCCAAGCACACAACTATCCTGCATGGCTCCGGTAAGAATTCTTTAGCATTGCTTTATATTTTAGATGTATCCCTCGAATTTGATATGAATTCCCTAGTATTTAGTAAGTAAATACTTTGATATATATTGAGATATATTGTTTTGTACGTTGAGTACTTATCATCGTAATTTGCAAATTCTCGTAAGATTGTCTTATATGTTGCATGTAATTGGCATAACGGGCTACATTGCATTACATGGCAACACTGCATTTTAATCCTACGGGTATGTTGGAATGATTGTATGTATAAGTATGTATATACTATGGTATTTAAAGGCATTGCACGCGAAGCAATGGTCCTTGGGAAATTATCGTACATTAAAATGCGGTTTTGTTGAGAATTCGGCCTTACCGCTAGTTATCAATCTTGATAATTAATTTATTGATCGAATAATCGAGTGTGAACCTCGTTTAATACTCTATATACGTAAATGATGCTTCGTAACATATTTTATATCGACTAGGTCGATCTCGATTGTCGTTATCGCACCGTGATGTGTCATTTTGGACATTTTCTTTTGAAACGTAATTTACTTACGTATTACTTTATTTCCTTTATTCCTAATGGGTTTGATATGTTAGTTCACGTAACTATAACATAGACGAAGTATAATCGACGATGCGTACATTGGGGCGGCGAATCATGTGTGTATATTATGAAACGTGGTTGAGGCGTGTTGCCATTTAATCGTTGTTTACTATTCTACTTGAATTTTAAAGATGTGTTTTAAAATAGACTGGCGTTGTGATCAAGCGCGATAACATGGAATTTGATTGGGTTTTGTGTTAATTTTGTGGTGTATGATTTCGAGACTCATCCGAGGCCGATAGAAACATTTAGTTGGCATACGTATTCTCGTTCCATTTATTTCATTTTGTTTTGTTGTTTCATTATTTTGAAGTTAATGTTTTACATGACGAGGTCCGGCATTTGTGTGAGTTGAGTAAGCACTAAACATTGTTGATTGAAAGAGTTAAACATAAAGTGTTTTACATATTTAATACTTGGCGGATGAAACTTTTGGATAAAAATGACGTATGATGTGTCTTATAACAAGTAAAATTCGTGTAGAGAATAAACGGACATTGTGAAATTATTTTCCTTCAACCTTGGTTGGTAAATCGTAATAAGTAACTTGTATTACTCGTGAAATCCTTGTTTTCATATATTAAAATTTGATACTAAAAGATTGTGATGGACTTGTTAAGAATTTGTTTAAATAAATTTGAGAAAGGAGTTTATAATAAAATTTGCGAGATGACTATTGAGTATATGTAGCTTCAGATTTAGTATGAATTAATTTTCGGGTCGATGTAGCAAACTTTTGGCATAATTTGTAATATAGAGTAGAAGAATTGGTCATATATTTTGGAGGTAGAAACTTTGTAAAAATTGGTTTATTTTAAACATAAGGTTATGTTTACGTATGCATTGGTGTAAACTAGAACTCGTCACTCGTTGTAATAAATAAACTGGGATAAAATCGGAATATACACTTTAAGTATGAAATTATAATGCTTGAAATAAAATTTTAAACATTGATGGAACGTTATTGGAAATCATTTGTTTGTTTAATTGTCGTTATAGAGAATCAATATGTGTAATTTGATGATGCTTGTTTAAAATCGTTTGAAAAATCTTTTGTTTTATTCCGCGACGAGATGTGTTAATTTTAAAATCATTTGATAATGGGCTAAGGATTAAAAGTTGAATTTTATATATTTTAAAATTATTGAGATAAGCATTTTGATTGTTTATTATATTATTATTATTGAGATTTAAGTCTCGACTAAAATCAGTAAGTATCCGAGATAATACCACGTGAAACCTCTTTATCATTTGAGTCGAATTACGCGAATATGATTTAACAAAACAGTTTTGGGGAAAACATGTGTGTAATAAAAGTCAAAGGTTGATTTTAAGAGTTAATTGGACTAGTTTGAGTCATGTTGGATACGTATATATTTGTGATAATATAAGTCGTAATAATAAAAACGTAAAACTTGGAAAATTCTTACTACGTATGTTTTTTATACTTAAGATATGAACATTAATGAGGTTTTGACACAAGTATGGAGATTTTCAAACCTAATGATTTGTCAATTATGATAACCGAGTCACCGCATCTACTAATGTTAATAATTTCCGAGAGATTGAAATTTTTCTAGAAATGAAAGCGTTGTAAAGATTGGAAAATGAAAGGTATAAATTCTCTAATGGTGTAACCCAAACTAAAAATATGCAAATGATCGTTTTACAATATACGAAGTAACATTGATTTGAATATGCAAATGGATTACCCAACACACGCCTATTTGTATTATTTTCTTAAGACGTAATATTTTGAGTCACGATGGTTCGATCGTCCGACATCCCTTCTTTGATTTTATGAGTCTGTATCTAAACTTGAGTAGTCATGTAATTGTTTATTTTAATATTGTCTATGGTATGAAACCATTATTATTATATTTATTTTTGTGTCGCTACTTCGCTAGTACTTGATGATGAGGGTATGTCACCCGGTGTATTTTTGTCCCCTTCATGGACCCCGCAATTTTTTTTCTTCTTTCGGTTAATAGAACCTAAAATTCTGTATTTACTTGTATGATGCTATAAATCTTCGTTAGAGTGGTTGTTTATTTATATTTAACAAAAGCGAGGAGGCGAAGCCGCTTTACCAAATTGTAGAGGTGAAAGAACTCGATCTTCCTGGTGAAATTGTTTCTAGTTAACCAAGTGATTATTCTTCTCTCCCCGTATACCCTTGGTGGAATGGGTGTGCAACTCGAGACGATGGGAATTATGATCGTTGTTTTATTTTTGACGCTTGTGTTGATATTCAACTTTCACTCCATGTATTCGTAGATCGCTGTTATTATCCTGAGACTTTTGTCATACATTTGAAGTATTTTCATTTCTAATGTAGTTAATTTCCGTTGGCAAATATATTGCTCGTTTACCTCGTTCGATCTCATTGATCTTAATTTTATTACTTGTTGTGCTTGCAATGATCTTTAATCATGAACCACCTTACCGTTATTTTGTGAATAGTCTATTGTGAAAATAGGTATGAGTGTGTCAAATGTTTTGGTGAACTAAATGCAAATGGTGTCGATTTCTTTATTTAATTATTTATTTATTTTCCTCACAAAAAGGCAAAGTAAAAGTATGTTTCCAAAGTGGACGAAAAATGTTTGATGTGTTTCTTAAAACGATGGTAGCAATATTTTCCCATTTCAAATTTCCTTTCAAATGATTTAATTATTTTGAAGGCTAGGTAGAAAACTTTCGTAGTCATATTTGGTATGTAATAATAATGTTTGTGTCGTCAATCGATCCTGAATTATGCACAGCTTAGCTAACTATGCATAATTCAGGAAGAGTTCTGTTTTGTTAATTGTCGTTGCTTGGTCCTTAAGTATGCATGATCTAGCTAATTATGCATGGTTTAGGAAGGGCACTATCGTGTCAAACAAATTGGTCATCTTGAAACTTGTAGTGTTTTGATAAATGTTTGGATGAGAACGTTTTTAAAAATGGTGGATCCTTATGCAAGTAATCGCATTTTCTTTGATTCCTAAAGACAATTTTTGAATTTTTCTTGTATTCCTTGAAATCTTTTCTTTCGTTTGGTGTTGACTTGGTAAGTCACTGTGACCGAATAGTTTTTGGAAAATGTTTTTATGAATTGTGTGTAACGTGCAAAGTTCATCGGAATCACGAGGGTGTTGATGAAATACCAAAGGGGCTCGTATCGTCACCGGGAGAAGAGTTTTTAATAAAGATGGAAAAATGCCGAAGTAGAGGAAATCAGAGTTCGAATAACTCTAAGGGAAATAACGAAGACTTCTCCTACAGCGAATGTATCGTACTTTATTTATTATTCTTTTCTTGTTCTTTTGATATGACAACGACACATGATAAATTGTTGAAGTTTACCAACTGTGCATCGGTAATTGGAAGACCATTCCAATTGTCGTCTTCGTTTATTTAAGTGAGGAATCCTCTTTGCTTGACTCAACCATCCTTGATTATCGATGGTTAAACGATAGATATCCCTAGTTGATGTTTTTGTGGTAAACCCTTGCCTTTTATGTATTTGTGTGGTAAGTAATCTGGTCGAGTGATCGTAAGATGTGAGAACTTGAGACGACATTGTCCAATGAAGTCAGATCATGGAGAACATGCGCCATGTAATATATTTCTTTTTATATTTAACTGTGAACGGCGATGCTTATTGAGATTTTGACCACGTTTGGACGGAAGTGAGATGGTGTTCCTGTAATATCTTTTGTGTGTGGATCCGTGTGTGAACACCCTGTGATGACATATGTATGTATTTTAATTCTTATGGATATGCATAATAGCTAGCAAGCTCGTGAACCTTCTTTAACTTGCAATTTTCTTTTGACTTGACTCATCCGAGAAATGTGTCAACATTTCTTATTTTATCATGGCTTGGCCGATTAGCAAGCGTGGGTTAACTTGATTGAGCGGATTGACTTGGCATGGTTTGGCTATGTTGCAAACATGTCGTAATGTGGTTGTATGTGTTTCATAATGGCTTTTGTGTTTGTTTGGATTGTGATGTCTTCGAGAGAGTTAGGTATACGTCGGATGATTTCCGTATCGATGAATTCGTTTTTGACGAAGTAGGTTTGTATGTACGTAATATCGTAATAAGGTGATTTTGTACGATTAGTATTAATTACTTCGTCTTTTATATTTTGAACGTTTTTCTATGAGGTGATGTGCGACCCGTGTGATTTTCTTTGTAAGCAATTATTTTTATGAGATGATGAACCAAGTGAAAGGACGACTCGAACGTTGGAAAACGTACTCCGAACATGTGTGATTTATTTTGATAGTTGTTGAGAACGACACATGCCATTGGTAGTATCTTTGTACCACGACTTTTACCTTGATTAGCTTTGAAGCTGTGACATTTGAAGAATTATGTTGATGAAAATATAGACCGCGAGTTGGATGAAATGAAGTAGGAAAAAGTCAGTTGAATGGACTTGAATTGATTCGAGAGGCTACGGAAGAGATGGTGTAGATTAGGAATTATTTGCTAACCGCGAGAAGCTGTGGAAAGAGATGTGTTGATAACCGTAGGAAGAATTTGGGAAGTTGAAATGGAGATCAAGGATCGAGATATTAAGAGATTGAAGCAAGGTATGATCCCCATGGTGAAGGTGTGATAGAACCCGAGACGTGAACCGAAGTCCACGTCGGAATGTGGAGACCTCTTTAGGAAGTAGTACCATCATCTTGCCAGTAGTACGAAATGCGAGTATAAGAACCGGAGAGCGCCGGGACGTCGCTCCCTTAAGGAGGGGAGGATGTAACACCCGTGAAAGTGCCGTAAGATGCTAAGTTATTGTCTCAAGAGTTGTTCAGTATGAGCATCTCTCTTAAGTTGTGGCTCACTTGTGGATGTGATATCCCGAGCCCAATGTCAATTATTTAATCCTATTTTACGTATATTTTTGAAATTTTTAAGAATTTTTATCGTGAATTTATTTGACGGTTTAAGTCGAAACCAACGTTTACGGTCGAAATTTAACGTTTGACGATTTAAGAAGAACCATTGACGACTACGATGCCGACGGATGCCCAAAACTTACATTTTATTATCGATTGATCGAGATTTGAGTTTTTCGAGATTTTATTTATATTACGTATTAAGTCGAGTCGGAACCATGTGTATATTCGTTTTGTGTGCGTTTGAACCATTTAAAAGTATTTTCGAGTGTTCGGGACAACCCCCGACTTCCGTAAAATTTTCAAGTCGACTAATAGGTCGTTCCCGCTATTTAGAAGAGTCGTTTTCACTTAAGGCCAAAAGATTAGCCAAATTGCACCTTGGTCCCTCCATACTTTTACAAAACACCTAAACTAAAAACACACAACCAAACACACCACAAAATTTTCACCATTTCCCTCTCCTCTCTCCCATGGCCGTCGGCCATCATCACCACCACCACCATACTCCATTTTTTTGTGTTTTGATCAAAACCAATTAAAGACCACCTTTCCTAATTACTTTGTAAGTGTTTTTCCAATGTTTAATCCAACATGCATCCATTGATTTTTCTTCCAAAAATTTGTGATTTTTCAAAAACGGGTTTTGATCTAATTAAACCATACACATGTTTAATTTATGTGTATATAATGTTAATTCACCTATAAAACAAGATGGGGGTTATGATTTGTGTCTTCCACAGCCCCTAAAAGCCACGAAATGTGGGGGGTTTTTGGGTGTGTTCAAGGTGTTTGACGAAATGTCATGTGTTTGTGTTTATAAGGGTGTTTTGGGTGTGTATGAATGGGTTAAACACATTGCATGTATATTTTTAGATTTTTAGCTTATGAGTATGATGATCAATAGGGGTTAGGAACTGAAAATATGATTTGGTTGTGATTAGGGAAGCTTAGGATGATGCCTAGAGGTGATAAATAGGTTTGGAATCGAGCCTAAGTATGATTTTGGTATGGTTAAATTTAGGCAGAAAGTTTAAGACATTTTTGTAAAAATAATTTTTCCTACAGGTCTAGATAGTTAGATGTAGTTATGGAGTGTCTTCTTAGCTTTAATTTGGTATAAGGTAGAGCTCGTGAATCCAAACGAGCCAAAAGTTATGAGGTTTTAAAGATCGTGTACCGGGAGACGAGAACTTTCATAATCCGAATTTATGTTTAGTTTTAGTCAAATCCCGAGGACCACAAGTATGAATTGGTAAAAGGTCAAAGGTCAAATTTTGGTCACAAACCTGTGTAATTGAGTCTATAAGTGGACTTAGGGGTCAAAGAGGTCAAAGGTGCATTTCAAATAGGTCAAAGAAGTCCAAGTTGGTCGAAGTACAATTTCAGTCCGAAAAATGTAGGTTTAGTAATGTGTTGAGTAACGGGTCGTAAAAGCGAAAACTTTTAATGGGATTAAAAATGGGTTTTCTACAGGTCTTAAGGTATTTTTGAGAATTTTCTAAATTTTTATAACAAGGGTAAAGTCTAGTAAAACAACCCATACTTTTGGTAAGTATCGGCGAAGTCGTGAAATGGATAGTAACTTTAATTACGTAGGTAAATGGTATAGGTCTAGTAACAACTACTTGTTTGATTTTGGCGTGAGTTTTCATAAGCATTGAGTGTGCTTGCATTTGCGTGTGTTTAGTACAATAATGTACGCGGAGTATTGATTTGGTTTACGTACCTTGATTTTTAGGTCAAGTGTTTGATTTTCCCGGGCATCCACGTCGTCGGTGACATTTCTCGTTACGTCTTCGCTAGAACCACTACTACTACGCAAGGTGAGTCTATAGCCTCGCTCTTTACTTTATTCAAATGTTTTTAACCCGCGAGGGGGATACATGCTAATTTAAATGAAAATGAACATAAGTCTTGATTGATTTTGGACCCGAATGTTGCCTCGAAATTGTGTTGAGTACCTAGTTGCAAAAGTCCCTAAATTCATGAACTATTAACTATTGTCTTGCCCTTGCGAAGGGGGAAATAGCCGCTTATACAATTTGTAGTACTACGGGGCTAACGACCCAATGCTAGCCGAGAAGCTGTACGTTGAGTAAGTTCTGCGGTAGATTATCTTGTATGAGAGATAAGGTATAATTGCAACTGATGCCTTTAGAAGGGGCACTGGTTTCATCTGAATCACGTCGGTAATTATTACGCGGGTGATTGAGTTAACGGATTAGTGTCATGAGCTTAAACACAATTGTCATATCTTTGAGTAATAGATTGTGAGTACGACAATGCTATTGAATGATCATGATTGGTTTTTAATACTTATGTGCAACTTATGATTTGATAAACCTATAGATTCGCTCAACCTTTGTGTTGACGATTTTAAGCATGTGTTTCAGGTAACCAAGATTGATAGCAGCGGAGCATGCGAGGATGGAAGTTGTGGTGGCTTGGCGGTCTACTTTGTTTTCCTCCCTTTTTGCACTTAAAAATTTTATACCATGTCATGTGAATGAAATGTATTTTTGGGTTGAGATTCAGTGGGGACCTAATCGCAAACTCTGTATTGTATTCTTTTGGGGTTTGGTAAACAGTAGACATGTACATTTTAACTATGTTTAAATAATGTCAAGACTTTTACGTCTTTTGAGTCGTTTGATATATCTTGTGTGCGATGATAACTGTGTAGCACCCAAATGTTGTAGTTCCGCTGCGCATAGCATTTGTGGGGGTGTTACATCGGCTTTTAGTAAACTTCCGTATTTTGACTTTTTCTTCGATAAATCTTTAGAATTAGTCTTGGACTTCCGTTCTTTTTGCACTCTTGATTTCTTGACTTCGTCTTTCATCTTTTTCTTCGATAAAAGCCCGTGAATGCCCGTGTTTTCTCCACTTTTCACCTTTTCGTCCTAAATCACAACAAAAACACAAACCACGCATAATTCCGACATAAATTGTGACAATCCGTCAATTTATGGTTGATATTTTATTCTCAATATTTATTTGAAAATATTATTTTATGAACTCACTTATTTTTGGGAAGAAATTTGGATTTACGTCTTGAAGTAGCGTCGACTACGTCTAAAATCGGAGGATTCTACGTTACGTGCTTACGTTTACATACACCGTCTTTGCTGACAGTCCAACATTTCAGAAAATAAATTTATCCGTGAATATTATTTTGGAGTTTTAAATTTGTGTTGGTTCATAAACTCACAAATTTACGAGAAGAGATTATGACTTACGATTTTATTTTAACGTCCTTTACGACTAAACCGGAAACCTTAGGATTACGTATTTACGTTTTCGAACTCCGTTTTTGATGAAACAATTTTTATCAGATTCGTTTTGTGCCGTTGATTCATAATTTATAAAAACGTTTTTCGTAAAACGACTCGAGGGCACGCAAATCGAGGAAACTAGAATCGAGGAGTACCCGTAAATAAATGGGGATGAGACAAGTGGGACACTTGCCCCACCCCCATCAAAACCGGCCAACATTAAGCTACAACACACTTGATGTGTCAAGTGTAAGCTAACTTCATTACACTTGTCCTAAGCTTATGAACTAAGCTACCATCTCATCAAAACCAACTAGCTAAACCATTAGCTTCCACTTTCAACATGCAAACAACTATAATTTCCTCTCTACTCCTCATTTTGGCCGTCCTATTTCTCCACAAAATACCACCATTCATACAAAATTTAACCACAAACATATGTTATAATTAACATATGTTAATCTCCATTCAAAAAGATGAAGATTGGTGCAAGTTATAACATCCAAGGAGGAGTTTCCATGGAGTATTAGGGATGATTTTCCACAAGGTGTTCATGAAGATTGGTGGTCTTGAATATGGTCTTGGCTATGCACAAGTTTCTCCATCAAAATCCATGTTTTGATCACAACCTACATCATCATGGTGGTATAAAGATTGTCCTCCTCATATTCTTGTTATTTTGATTATGTAAACATGTATTTTATTTCCTATTGTATATGTATATGATGATTATATGATGATAAAAATATTATGTGGGGATTTGGTGTTGATAAACATGATTAAAAAGGTGAAAAACTATAAAGAACAAGGCTAAAATCTTGGTTAAAAGTGATGACTGTATAAAACAGTAAAGAAACAGGTCATAGACTGATAAAATGATGAAGTATAATCCATTTATAGTAAGCTATATGTCTTGTACACATTTGAGAGTTGGCCATGCAATGGAATCATTGTAATGAGGGAGATATGATCAAAACAAGTTTAAGGTACAAATCTGAGTTCACTGTTTTGGACGATTTTTAGAAAATACTTAGAAGATGATTCAACAGTAGCTATAGAAGAGTTAAATGGAGCAAATATCATGTAGTTTATGTGATAAACATTTGAGCTTCTATCTCCATATAGAACTATAGATATGGCAGTTTTGGTGAAAGTGAAGATAAAAATCAGATTTTGGAAATTAAAGTATAATACTATTATATAAGCACTCAAAATTTAATAGTATAAAATATAAATAAAAACCCACTAACTTATATAATACATTTATATAAATATGTAAAAGGTTAAATAAGTGTATAAATTATAAAAATGGTAGTGGAATAATACTTATAAGTTATAAAACTATAAACACGATTTTTACGACTTTTTCGGCTAATACCGTAAAATTAACGTTTTTGTTAAATAAAACTTAGATGGTTGGACCCGTCTAATGTAAACTTTGTAAAACTTATATACTGATATATAAACATGTATAACAAGTAAAAACTGATAAAACCCAAACTATAGGGCATACGGACAATAACGAGCTAAGTAAACATATTGGACTAATAATTGGACTAAATAAGTTAAACACTTATAAAAAGAACTTATTGGACTTAACCCATTTAGGCCCAATTTGTAAAGTTTAAATACTGATAATATAAGTATAACACGGATTAAAACAAGTTAAAGAACTTATAATAAGTTTATTGAACCTAAAACACGTAAATAGGTAAAACTAGTATAAACGTTACCGACACATAACAGTAAAATGAGTAAACGAGAATATGTAAACCCACTTGATCATCATATATATATAATCATCATATGTATACATAATTGTTATTTTTATAAAAGTCATTGGACAAACGTCTAAGACCGATTATTATTTATATAGGTTTCCGTGATTGAAACACGCACCGTACGTCTGAATTGCCGATAACCCGCCTTCCCACATCAACGTGAGTTCATAGCCTCACACTCTTTTAAATGTTTTTATAAATGTTTTATAAACCCGCGAGGGAGATAACATGTTAGTTTTTATAAAATAGGACACCATTTGTCCCGATTGTTTGTTTATTGATTTGGACCCGAATGATTGAATGACCCGATTGTATGACCTGATAAATGATTAAAGGACCCGATAGATGAAATTAAATGGATTATTAAAGTTTGGTTATGTCACTAAAAGTCCCATTAGCATGAATTGTGAACTACCGGGATTTGGTAGACGCTTATGCATTTAATAGTACTATTTGGGGACGATCACCCCAGTTTGCGCCTTGACGGTTGATCCCCGTCGTGCCACATTGATTGGTAAGCGAATTTATGTATGAGAAGAGTTCCATAGCGTGACCCTTGTGACGACACTCTACTTTAGATGGGAAAAATTTGGTATCGGGTTAGCTACCCGTTGTTGGTTCAGTAAGGTAACAATGTCATGCGACTTATGATAATCCAAAACTAACGAAATACTACTAGACGCTCCGAATTACGATGTATTGCCTGACTAGCAATACAGGGTCATACTATTGATATTATGTTTGTATTTTGGTTTGCATAACCATATTCATATAACGGTTTTTATTTTTATAAGACGTCATAAGACGTATTGTATGATGTGTTTACGACATTGGCTCGTATAATGATTTTTAAGGCAAACGCCTATATTATGATTTTCGATAAGGATTTGTATAAAATGACTTTGGCTATTTTATGGCCTATTAAAATGATTTGTACAAAATGATTTTCAGTAATAATTTTATACTGATATTATATTGATGGATTTTATTAAACTCTATGAATTCACTTGGCGTTATCGCTGACCTTTTCTTTTAACATGTTCTATCTCAGGTACTTGAAGGTAATTCTCGGGAAGACATCAAGAATTCATGGCCCGCACCTAAATACTTATTTCCATTCAAATGCTTTGTAAAACCTGTATTAAATACAAATGACTTGGGACCGATGTAACTTTGATATTTATGAACGGAAATGCTTTATTAATAAACGACGCGATTTTTATGCGTTGTCTATGATGTGAGTAATGTGATATCCCGTAACACAAACGAGTCTTCCGCTGTATTGAGTTGTATAAATTTGGGGGTGTTACAGTTTGGTACCAGAGCTCTCGTTATAGAGAACAAAAGATTTTTAAAAACTAAAGTTTTGAATAAAACTTTTCAAAATCTTTTAACTATAAACATTTTTCTAAAAATGTCTAAAAATCTTTTGACTATAACGGTGTCGAAGAATTCCCGAGTTACCGACAAGGCCAAGACTGAGAAGTGTTATTTTAATATATATATAACTTGGATTATATATATATATATGATGTAATTTTATTACATGATTGTTTGATGATTATTATGATTTTTATACGAGGTATTTATACGACGTAGATTGTCACAAGTGACCCTAAATCCCCTAGTAAATCAACCGAAGCTATTCTCGTAGGAATTCTAGCTATCCTAGATCTAAACCAAGTTGTGGATATTTATGATCCCAACAAATGGTTGATATTCGTAGAAATATAGATATTAGTTGATTGTGATATTGAAAAAGAATTGGCGAGATTAAAACTGATATCGATGTCATGACGATCTTTCTTATAGAGTGGAGTTTGACAAAACGTTATCACCTGGAAAGATGTCATCTGATTCGTTGTCATCCAATTCTTAAATTGAAATCGAAAGGGTGAATGTTGCACTTTAGGCTGTTATTGGAACCATTAACCAAAAGCCTCATGCCACTAGTACCTTTCCGAGAAATCTGATTGAATGTGTGAGTCATCTCATGCTAGTGACTCATTTGATAATTGTTGTTGTAAGAGCTATAGGATTGGAATTAAGTGTTATTCATAATGAGCTTATATTGCCCTTTTAAGGCCTAAGAATAAAGATTGAAAGTATTGGAGAATGAAGTAGGATATCGAATTGAGTATAAAAGTGGTTGAAATTTGAATAAAGTAAAATTTAACCCATATGGAATAATAAATTGTTAAGAGGAAATCGTTAAGTTTTGTGATTGAATTATAAGGTTTTAAATTGATTGTTAGTTCGTGTTAAGGGTTGTTCCTAGGCCATTGTCCACTAACGAGGATGCCCATTGTCCAAGAAAAAATTGAAGAAATTTTCTTCAAAAATTGGGACCGATGGATCTTCTGGGACAGGTGGGACACTTAATGACTCTTGTAGATTAGTATTCATTGTGGTATCTTCTAAAAATCCCTAACTTAACTGAGATATCATTTGGTAGGATGAGTTCTGAGAATTGTATGACATAGTGACACGTAATGTGTTACGGTACAATTTTGACTTGTTTGTGATTAATGAAAAGACTACCTTTGATTGCTAAATCCTACAAGTATCGATGTTATCTATCTTTTATTGCTTCATCCTAATGTTCGCATTAGTGATGCAACCATTGAACAAGTACTCATCTTGATTTGAGTTACGTTGTGGATTATTCTTTTGAGTGCCATCGAGATCATGAACCTCATGATTAATTGGCTAAGATCATTTCCTATCATATCGTAGTTAATTTTTGGTGAACAAGCTTTCATCACTCTTTTGTAGATCACTCATTGTTTTTATAAGACAAAACAGTATCCATTGAGAAAAACTGAGTTTTCATCACTATAAGGATTATTCAAAGTAAGATTTATAAGTGATTGTTATCGAAATGAAGTTGTTTATAAAACACCTTGGGAAAAGTTAATTGTTTTCATAACAAAGAAAATCTTTGTAAATTTATTTTTGATTCTTATTTAAGAATTAAGCATGAAAATGTTTTTATTATAAACATGATGATAAAATTTTGACGAACTGAGTATTGCATCGTTAATCTTGAAATTGTATATAGTTGCGCGCCTACATACAATTTGGAATGGACCATGCAAGACCGATTAGTAGTCACCATAAAACTAATGAATAAACACTACATTTTCATTGAAGATTGTGAAAGATTAAATTTTATGAGATCTGCAAGAAGTGAAAAATAAGGACATAATGTTAGGGACACCTACATATGTGCCTGTATCATCTATTCTTCTGAGTTGAATTTACTCATCTGTGGAAATTGTCTTATTTGACAATTGACAATTCTTTCTTGTCCAATTCTCCCGTAGTGAGATTCTTAGGAAAAGTATCTAATTACCGAGTGTTGATACCCGACTGGATGTATCGACGTTCCTATCATTTCTTATGATTTGAATTCATTTGAATGACCTGGGTAACGATCCGAGGAGCTTTCGAATGCGTACTCAAATTATGAAAACATGGGTTATATTCATATTCGTTAAATGTTTTCGTCTGTATCTGATTTGAAATTCTATCGCGTAGATTATGCGTTGACCTTGCTCTTTTAATAGTAGTTGTGTCTCCATATATCCTGGAAATTGTGAAGGATTATGAATTATTATTAGTCTTTTGAGAAGTTCACATCTTATCGACGGCAATAAAACTGAAAAGTTGATAGTGCTAGTAGAATGGATTGATTGATTATGACATGACGACATTGTCTTAATCGATGGGAACTCGAGTAGAATTCCCCTAAAAGATAAGATGTTGATTATTAAAAGTGATCAAAATAATTCTTGATGGATGACCATATCCTGTATTTAGATTTGAAATATTACCATGAATGGTTGTGAACTAGTTATAGATATTGTAATCTAGAAAGAACCTAATATGATTTATTAAAAGATGTTTTCGTTATCTGAAACTTTAGGAAGTATTTGTTAGTAAATTACCTAAACTTTTGCCATTAAGGCAAGTTGAAATTAGTATTGATTATATTTCAGGTGTTGCACTTGTGGCTTGTACACTTTACGTCAGCACCATCTGAATTTAAGGAATTACCGTACAACTGAGAGAGTTGTCGGAGAGAGATTTTATTCTACCAAACCTGTCATCATGAAGAGCTATGGTGTTATCATTCCTTATATTTATAAATTACTGTGACTGAGTAAATTGACAATCGAAAACGATATCCATAACTCGAAATGGAATATTTGTTCGATCATTTACAAGGTTTTAACGTATGTTTTAAAGATTTGATCCACGACATGGTTATCATCAAACTTCGCATCTACGAAGAAGATTATATATTCCAATCACTACATCCGGTACTTGTAATGAACATTATGAGTTTCACGTGGTGACGTTTGGATTGACTAATACACATGTAGCATTCATAAATTTGGTGAATCACGTGTGTGGGCTGTAATTTGATAAATTCATGATCGTGATCATTAATGACTATTTGTTTGTTTACAAGAATAAGAATGAGTTAATAATTATTTATAGATTGCCCTGAATTGGCTGAACAATAAAAACCTGTACCTTAAATATTTAACATATGATTAAAGACTTAAACCTTTACATTATTGACAATGTGATTAATAGATAATGGAATCTATATTGACTTTTCAAAGATTAGAGCCATTAAGGCTTAGGGTTATAACAAAAATAAAATGGAAACATGTTTTGATAAATGTTTTAACAAAGGATTTCAAGGGATTATTCCCTTATACCCAGAACATTTAACTAAACTCCTGTTTAGGGGTAAATGTTCGTGTATACCTCAAGATAACTTAAGAAGGATTGAGTAAAACCATTTATACCATAACCTGAAAACTTAAAACGACAATTTTTGCTTTTCAACTAAGAAAACTCTGACCAAAATATACACAAATATTTTTCGAACATTTACGAATCTTATTAAATATTTTCGATAAATCAACAAAAATCTTGTTAATTAAATTCAAATTTATTTTGAACATTTTATATAATTGGTCGAACTAGGAAATTTAAAATTTTACGTTTACGTTTCATAAAAATTTAAATATCTAACCTTTAATTACTTGTAATACTTATCGACGCTTAAAACGTCGGATTGAGAAAAACTGATAAAAATGATAGATAAGACGAAACTGAAACTTAGAAAATATGAAGAAAGGTGAACGTAATTACTGACGCATAATATAGAAAGAATATCTTAGTGAATTGTGGACATGATAATTATATCATCATAAGAAGTGAATATAGATACCGACGCATTATGTAGAAAAGATAAAAAACCAGTTAGGACATGTTCCTTAATAATGAAGGTGCAAAATAAATTGCCGAACAATATAAAAACAACCGATGCTTGTAAGAAGGATAATATAGATAATAAAAAGGGGTTCGCGGCTAATATGAACCATTAAAATTGAGAAGCCGATAGCATAAATGTTTTAAAGGCCACTTGTGGTTGCCTAAATATGGAGGATTGTGAGATATAGTTATGTTGGAATTTGTAAGTATAAGTATTCCATTTATGTCATTTATGACTAAAAGTATCTTTGTCTGAAGAAGTTGTACTGATGGCAAAATTATGAAGGCAGACATCGCCTCATACATTAGTGAACGTATAACTATTGCAAAGGTCATTATTAGGACTATTGTAATAGTTATATGTAATAGGTAGACTAGGAGGTATGTAGTTCCTCCTGGTCCTAGTCGTAGTAGGAGCAAGTCCTGCTCCTGGTCCTAGTCGAAGTCAAACTTTATTATTTACTTAATATTCTGTTAGGATATGCATGAGATATGTTAGGAAAGGATATGCATATCAGTTTTACACGTTTTCTTTAATGATGTATTAGGGTTTCCTGGCAGTATAAAAGGAACCTTAGGCAGAAGGGTTAGACACACCTTCACAAAACATAGTTCTAGTCATTATCAATATTAGAAATCCTTAGAAAGGATCAAGTCTTTATAGTTATTCTGTTATTCTTGATTATATTTATATTCTGCATTCATATTGTGTATAGAGTCTCTTTGTGATTTGACTTGTGATTACAGAAGTCATTCACCGGTCCTGACAGGCTGCAAGATTTACATCTAGTAGACCCAACAAGTGGTATCAGAGCGTGGAAGGGTCTCTATACAAGAAGAATCAAGTTCTCTTATTACTCCCAATCTGTTTATCATGTCTGCCTCAACTTCTACTCAAACAGGAGAAGAAAGCACTCCAAAAATTGTGCAACCTCAGCAGATCCTGGCTACGCTCTCCAACACGAATGGAAAATTCCCTCTTCTGAAGAAGGGTGAATATGATAACTGAGCAATGAAGATGGAATGGTGGATCACCAACACTTATCAAGATCTTTGGAAGATCATTCTGAATGGAAACAGCAGGAAGCTTACTGGACGAGACAAGAACGGTAATATTACTCTTCTTGACCCTAAATCTCATGAGGAAATCATAGCTATTCAGAAGGAGGTAAATGCAAAAACAATTCTGCTTCAATCTCTTCCTGAAGATCACATAGGTGACTTCTACCATTTGGATGATGCCAGAGAGATCTAGAATGGCATAAAAGCAAGGTTCGGCGGGAAAGAGGAGTCAAAGAAAATGCGAAGGTCCATGCTGAGAGATGAATTTACCGAATTCAAAATCTCAGAAACTGAAGGTCTAAATCAAGGGTATGATAGGTTCCAGAAGATCTTGAGCCAATTGAATCAACTTCGGTCAAAACCTGATGATGGTGACATTAATGCAAGGTTTCTTAAAGCCTTACCCTACTCATGGAACCAGGTGGTGATATCTCTCAAAGCCAAAGGTGGGCTTGACTATCTCACCTTTGATGATCTGTTTCATAGGCTCAGAACATTCGAACCTCATGTGAGAGGATATCCTAGTGACTCTTTTAACACCCCTGCTAATTCAGCCTTTGTGAGCTCTATGGCATCTAGTCCCATGTCATATGCAAGTAGCCCAAGCAATACTGTCTCCTCCCAGCATACTATTCAGCATACTTCTGCTCCTGATCCTGCTGCCAAGTCTGGTAGTATGGTAGAAGCTGTTCTTCATTCTTTTGTGGCTGATGTTAATGCTGAACAACAACTTGCTTTTGATGACTTCAAACAGGTCGATAAACTTGACCTGGATGAGATGGATCTTAAATGGCAGATGGCCATGCTTACTCTTAGGGTTCACAAGTTTGAGAAGAAAGCAGGAAGGAAATTTAATTACAACCCTCGGGAGCCAGCACGATTCGATAGAAGCAAGGTACGATGCTATAACTGCCAGCAACAGGGTCACTTTGCAAGAGAGTGCCCTAGCAAGAATGATCAGGAGAAGAGCAGGTACTCCGCTTTCAAGGTTCAGGAGGTTAAAGATGATAGGAAGGCATTGGTATCTGTTGACTCTATGGTCAGCTGGAATGATCATCAGGCTTCTACTCTGGAATCAGCTGAATCCTCGACTGACGTGTTAGCAATGATTGCTGGGAATCTCTCTGATGCAGAAGAAGCAGACGAGTTTGCTCTTATGGGCATCTCACCTCAGGTACAACATTGTCCTCTTGGTTGTCATGATAAATACACAGAATTGTTGTCCCAATTTAATGAAGTAAATGATCAAAATGATAAGTATTTTTTAGAGGTTCAAGCCTATAAGGCTTCATTAAACACATTGGAACAACAAAAGAGGTGGTTACAAGATACACAACGTGCGTATGAGGATAAAATCAGGATACTAAGCATTGATTTAGAAAACACTACAAATATGCTTAAATATAAAGAAACTGAAAGAGATGCTAGTATCAAAGAAAAAGAGGAAATGCAAGCTAAATTAGATGCTACAATGTTAAGATTTGACAAATGGCAAAAGGCACCTAAAAATCTTTCAAAATTAATTGATAGTAGCATGTCTGGCAGAACTAAAAGAGGCTTAGGATTTGAAAAATATATTGATTCTGAAGATGTATTTGATTTATCTTTCTCAAGTGTCTTTGATGTCGACAAAGAGGATGAGGGCACACCTAGTTACAATAGGTTTAAACCAGCAGCAGAAATGCATGCTGTCCCTCCTCCTCTTACTGGAACTTTTATGCCCACCCCATGGCATAATGACTCGGATGGATCACAGATGCTTGAGTCCCCAACAAGTTCTACTAATACTAATGACTTTGTCTCATGTACTTTCAGTGACAAAGCCGGTGACTCTGCATCTAATGGTTCAAGTGAAGAGTCAAGACCTACAAGTTCCAAGTCGAATGAACATGCTGCTACTGGTGCTAGGAAGTGTGAAGAAAAAGTTGCTGTCAAGTCAAGTGTGTCTGGTCCTTGTTTATTGAGTCCTAGGAAGAATGTTTTTCCTAGAAATGTGTGTAATAAAGTAGGCAGTATGAAACAATCTCATTCTAATAAAAGGTCTTTCAAAACATGTTTTGTTTGTGGCAGTTTCTTTCATTTAATTAAAGTTTGTGATTATTATGACACACGTGCATATGTTAATCATGCTTTTCTAGCTCCTGGTTCACCAGGAGCTGATTCCTATGCTTCTAGAAGACTTAATCCTAGTGCTCCAATGTTTAATACTTCTAGAGTATCCTCTCCTTTCACGTCTGATTATTGGAGAGATAGTGGATTCCAAACAACCAGTAATTATTTTCAAAATTTTAATCCAATATATCCGCATCATTTAGACCACACGTATTTTGGTTTGGGAAATTTGGGAACTGCTGTTAAGCCCTCAGCAGGTTGTTCTTGGTCAAATAATAATTCCCATATGATGCATAGGCAACCAAGGAACAATGGTGGATCTCATCAATCTTCTTGGCATTCTTCTAATGAACCACAAGGCAGGCTCAAACATGAAAATGTTTGGGTCCCCTTAAGACACTAACTTTTGCATTTTTATTATCTTGTTGTTGTAGGTTACTCCATACCAGGATCCTAGTCTAGGCATTGTTGATAGTGGTTGCTCCAGGAGCATGACTGGCAATAAAAGTCTTCTCTCTAACTTTGTACCATTTCATGGAGGCAAGGTCTATTTTGGTGGAGGTGAAGGCAGAATCACTGGCAAAGGAACGATAAAGACTCCTAATCTAAATTTTGAGCAGGTCTACTATGTGGAAGCACTTCAACACTTCAACTTGATATCGGTCTCTCAGATTTGTGACAAGAAGCAGTTTGTACTCTTCACCGATACTGATGCACTTGTGCTTTCCAAAGATTTTCAGCTTCCGGATGACTCACAAGTTTTACTCAGAATCCCTAGAAGACACAATCTATATAGCATCAATCTATGTTGCTGATTTGCTGACTAAAGCTTTTGATGGTCCTCGGTTTAACCACTTGGTGGTTCATATTGGGATGGTCAATCCTTGAGGTCTAGGATTGAGGGGAGGCAAAGCCTAAGGGGAGGCTTTGTGTACATATTAGGTCAGTCTAACGTATTCATAGTATTTAACAACATAATTTCTTGGTTATGATGGTGTGTGGTGCTTCTGATGGAGGATTTTTGCTCTCTTCTGGTGGATATGGCCTTACATGACTGGCTTCTGGTCCTCTTTGGTCAGCTTCTAGTTATGCTTGGTTGCCTTCTGGTGGTTTAAAATCCTTCCATGTCTAGTGGTGTTTGGCTACTGGTACTGGTACTGGTCTGGCATACTGTTCATTCCTTTTGTCCTTTGTTAATCACATTTTGCTCCTGGTCTGACCATTGTGTGCTTTGACTTTTGGTCAACGCTCCCAATACTGGTATTTACAAGTTTGAATTAAGCAAGTAAATTGGGGGTTGGTTATTATGTTAAAAAGGGCAAGTGGTTATTATGCCATTATGGTTTAATTTGAAAGGGCAACCCCCCATTAATAGGGGTCAATGAACAGTTACTACTTTCTTCATATATGGTCAACATACACCCTTGACTCACTCATTACAATTAACACACACACAAAAACCGCTTCTACTCTCTACATCCCAATCCCAATCCTTCTTCCATCAATTCATCAAGATCCATGGCTGCTCTTGCTTACCAACCTGCTCACAATCGTGTTGCTTATCTGGGTGATGGTCCGAATCGTGAACATTTTGCTGACATCTTGGATTTCATTGAAGCTTCTAACTTAAGGTTTGCATTTACTGTCTGTCCCACCATATATGATAGTGTGATACGTCAATTTTGGGCGTCTGCTCAACTTGTGAATGTGGTTGGACGTCCACGTGCACTCCATGATACCATAGATGGACGTGCATATGTGGTGACTGAAGCGTCTATTCGCTCTTCTCTTCATCTTCAGGATGAGGGGGGTGTTGTATCAATCCCCAATTCGGAAGTATTGGAGGGTATGGCTGCCATAGGTTATGAACATGGGGGGAAGTTTAACTTCCAGAAGAATAGGTTTTCCCCCCAATGGAAGCTTCTGGTTCACTTTTTAATCCATTGTATGAGTCCCAAGTCTGGGAGTTGGGATGCTTTCCTTACTCCTTTGGCTACTGGTCTTATATGTTTAGCCCAGGGTAGAGTGTTTAATTTTTCTCATTATCTATTTGAGGGGATGGCTAGTAATTTGTCTACTGCTGGTTCGAGGAAGAAATTTCTTATGTACCCTAGGTTTCTTCAACAAATCCTTGTTTGCATTCCACGTGATAGGACTGAGCATGTGCCATCTAAACTTACCGCTAAAGTGTATTACAATATGATGCATGGGTTTACTGGGGATTGGAGGCCCCTGACTGAAGCCATGTTAGGGTTGGCTCCGGGTCCTATGGGTCAGGAGGAGGAGGCTCCTGAGTTTGTTGTGATAGATGATGACCCCATGGAGGAGGAGGCTCCTACTGTTGGTGCCACTCCTGTGGTAGAGGAGGAGCTAGTTGAGGAAGTGGTGGTTGAAAAACCATCTCCTACCAAGGTTGGTCCTTCCTCAGGTCCACAAAGGTCTCCATTTGTGGAGACTCCACCTCCTAGTCCTGCCCCACATTCGACTGATATCCCGTTTGATGCTAGTTCTCCACAGGTTGACCCACATGTTGCTTCGGGCTCCCGTGATGCTTTCCCTGATCCAAGTTCTCTTGGTGGGCAGGCGGAGGAGCCTACTACACTGACATCTTTGCTCGATCTTATGCACAGGTACCATGAGAGGATGATTTGTTTGGAAGCTGACTTAAACCAACATCGGAAGCTTACAAGGGAGTTTGTTCTTCCTCTGGCTGATCGCATAAAGGTGTTGGAGAATCAACAACGTCGTCGCAAGAAGCATGTGGTTCATTCAGATTCTGAGGATGAGGGTGCGGAGAATGTTGAGGATGGCTTGACGTTGTTGGCAAAGGATGCCTTTGCTGATAAAGTATATGATGATTTGCCGGTTCCTCCAATGTCCTCCAATGTTCCTTCTCCTGGTGCTATTCCCCCTGCTATGGGTGGTGCTTCTGATCCTGCTGATGGTTCTCATGCTGGTCCCTCTCATGATCCGAAGGGAAAAGCCCCAATGACTGATTCTCCATCTCCAACTCGCAAGCGTACTCGTCGACAGATTGAAGAAGAAAGGCTTGGTGAAGTGGCTGCTCGTCGAGTTCAAGCTAAGATTGATGAGGCGGATAGGGCTGCTGAGGAAGAGCTTCGAGAGCGAAGGCGTGCACAAATTCAACATGATGCCATGCATTGGACTGATGGTGAATGGATGCAAGTGTTGACTGTTCTCACTAGGGATTATGCTCAGTTTAAAGATCTGTTGGGTGATGATGTTGATGAACACAATTGTATTCCGCGTGCTATGGTGATGATGCGTAAGCACCAGTTGGCTCTTGCTGAAGAACTAAAGAAACAGCGAAGGAACAGACCTCTATCTCGGGCTGAGGAGCGCCAGCAGATGCAACGTTATGTGAAATATCAATCTGCTGCTCATTTCAATGCTCCGTGGTCTTGGGCTCGAGTGAGGGCATTGACTTTTGATGAGCTTAAGGCCCTTTATGAAAAGATGGTGAAGCGTCAGAGTCAACCTATTCCGGAAAGATTTATTTACCATCCTCGTGGTGTGACTGCTTCTATGCCTGCTGATTCTACTGGTCCTTCGTCTGCACCCACTCCTGGTTTTGTTGGTAGTCCTTCTGGTTCTGTTCCTACTTCTGTTGGTCCTTCTACTACACCCTTGGTTGCTCATATGGGTTCTACTGCTGGTCCTGCTACTACCATCTTTGTTACTACCACCACCACTCATGCTTCTACCACCGCACCTACTGCTGCTACATCTGATGTGCCATCTCCATCTCCACCAGTTCCTGCAACACAACCTAATCCTACTTCTTATGCAGCTCCTAATGGTCCATTGGGTGGACATGTTCATGAGTCTACTTCTACTGCTTCCCCTGCTGTTGCTGGAGTTAAGGTAAAGGTTGAATCAACACCTTCGGCTCCCACACCTCGACGTTCCAATCGCCAGAAACTTGCTCGTCGTGTTCGCCGTGGTAAGACAGTTAATATTTCATTTTTTAGTTCGTTATTCTCGGTATCGATTCGAATTGATATAACATTTTCTAGCAAAGACTTAATTGTTTTTGGTAGTAAAAACTTGATTGGTATCTATGTCTAATTTGCAAGAAGCAAGTAAAAAGGTAAAAATATTCTATAAACTACGTATACGTACTAATCTAAAAACATATTGCAATTACCAATTAAAATGCACAAAATCTAAAAAAAATGTGAAATACAAAATATTAGACTAGAAATATAAAATGACAACTAACTAATTCATTTAAGTAAAAATGTAGAATTATATCAAATCTAAACTCATTCAGTATTGAAATTTAACTACACGTTTTCAAACTTGAAATTTTCAAATTAAATCCATTATTTCAAATTGAATTTGAAAAAAACTGGCCCAACATAATAACTAGCCCAACAACTCTATATCCAATCTAACTCCACACTTATCTGAATGGACTAAAAGTACAACTAATATCCTAACTGATCAATTAGCCTATAATGAGAAACAAGTTTTAACCAACTAATATCTGTTACTAACAATTCTAAAACCGATTTTAGACTTTCTAAAAATATGAATTTTGGAAACAAAAGAAATCTTTAACCAACAAACTTTCTACTCGTTTGAATGCAAAAAGTGGTCACTATTCAAATTAAAGCTAAAGATATCTAAGCATCAGAATCATTTGAACAAAGATATGAACTGCAACATATTACTAGCATCAAACTTACAGTAAATCAAAAAGTTAAACAAATCAAGTATCTTTCTAACAAATTTACACTACAATCTATAACTAGCAGAATCTAATAACTATGCAGAAAAATAAAAGAGAAAACTTCCTGCGTCCAGGCCAGCCCTTTGATGTCGAGAAGCGCGGCGCTGAGCCGGCTTTTAAACCAAACACCCCTAATCTCTAACTGCTGATCTGCATAGAATATGAATGAACAAAACTCTGCTATTGTGTATTAAGCTTCAAATCTGCTGAATAGGAAACTTGACTTTTCGAAAACAGGAACCTGCAAAAAACGTAAACAAGAGACTATGCTAGCAAGTTAAGCAATAAGAATGCTTAAAGAATCATGAACAGAAGCTTAAACACTATAAGCTAAATCAGCTTATCCTTTCAGAAAAATACAAACTAATTATCTAAAACGACAAATGTAACAAGCTATCTTGAAAAGAAAAACTTATCAAACTACTCATCTGCTAAAAGACTTATCACTTGAAAAAAACTTGAAAACATGAAGATTTTAAAAACTTTTGGAATTACACTACTTGAAAACAAGCTAACATTTGTAAACGAAAACTAGCTTGTACAAAACAACAACAATTACTTTCATATACGAATTTTAATAATTCGTTTTTTAGTGTAGTTGTCTTCTCAGCTCAATTCGAATTGATCTAACGTTTTAAAGCTCGACTAAATTGTCTTTGGTTAAAAATCGTAATTTTGGTATTTAGGCTACTTGACAAACAAAACACTTAAAAATGTAAAAATACTATCTATTTACGTATATGTACTAATCTACAAACACATTGCAATTACAAAATTTAAATGTACAAGATATGAATACGAAAATTACTCCTTTAAACCACAAATTTAAAATCTACTAATTTTCAAATGAAATTTATAAAATTGATGACAAAATTCTATAAAACTAAAAATCTAGATTATATCAAAGTCTACAATCAAAATCTAGAAATTATAAGACGTAATTTGCATTAAAATTGCCATTTATAGATTCGTAAATGTCATGCTATACTAATTCAGTACTTGAAAGAAAATTAAAACAGGCATAAAAAGTTTATAAGCCCATTAGATCCAGTTACACAAAAAAAACGTGACTAGCCTTTTAACAATTTTCAATGAAAAAGACCTACAGATATCAAAGAATCTAACGAATAGTCAACTATTCTAACCTACCAATAATACGGGACTGCGAATGAAAGAACTAGTATCAAACTCAAGGGCCTAATATGTAAAATCACCTAACTTGCACTTTATTCAAACATGTACAACAACTCTTATTTAGGACTAATAAGCCTATTTGGATCACTAATTTTTTAAATCTCTTAACTATGTTAAATGGATATAATACTAATATTTAAGCCTATCTAAAATCTAGCTAATCACTATAAGAGATTTTCCTAAAAACTCCTACAGTTCCACTGATTTAATTCAAAACTCCTACTAAAATCCTTTGCCAATCACTCTTGTAAAAATATATGCTGAATTATAGAATTTCAGAACAAATTCAGTTAACTAATTGAAGCAAACTCAAAAGGAAAAATCCAGTAACTTTCAGCAAGTATGTAAAGTCTCAGCGAAACTATCAGTTAGAAACAAAGTTCTACTCGGGTATTAAGCTATTAACAGATTATTTCTAAGATTCGCAGAATTTGAAACAAGGGTAACCTGATCATCCAGGCCTGCCCTTTGATGACGAGAAACGCGGCGCTGAGCCGGCTTGTAACTACTACTGAAATCGAAGCATACACCTTTAAACTGAAATTAGAACTCATCCTGCTATCATTATACATCAAATCTGAAACCTGCAAAATTGTAACAAAACAAGAAAAACAAAGAAACTGGACGAGATCCTTCGATTTTGAGTCCTTCGTGAACACTACTATTACTGAATCGACTTGCAAAATGAACTACAATTCGAGCACAATTTACTCTCGAGCTGGTTTCAATACAGACCGAAATCAAATCAAACTAAAATCAATTTCTATCAGTTTGATCTTATTAAGCTAAACTGCTTATGAATCTAGCTTTTTCAAACACTTCTAGCTGAAAATGAAATGATGAATACCGATTACTTTTACTCGTTTAACTGAACTAATCTATAAAACTAAAGCATTTCATTACCGATCCTAGCTACTAACAAACTTTGTGACTGATCTAACTAACAGTTTAGAAGAAAAGAAACAAAATTATGATTCTAACTACTTATCAAACTTTATTCTTGCGTGAATGTTAACCGTAATCGACTTAATAGATTCACTACCATATGAACAGAAAAGTTCGCGTGAACAGTATCAGTTTAAAGAAAACAGAAAATTAGAAGAACCTTAAGAAAACTTCTAATCAAAATCCTCTCATAAGCTCATTCGAGCTTATCTAACCATATATCTCCTAACTTTGATACAGATAAAACGTTTTGACAATTTGGACTCAAATCAGATAATGAAGATAAGCTCGATTTAATAATGAAGATAATAGTAATAACAAGAATGATAAAAGAAGAGTTGAGAAAACTCAAAGATTTCATTAATGGAAGAATTTGAGAATCGGTTACAAACTGAAAACTGAATCTAACTGATTTCTTAACTGAAAATCAAAAAGAACTTTGAGAGAAAACCTAACTATCTATTCTAACTAACCTAACTATGTGAAAACTAACACCTAAGCTAACCCTAAAAAATGAAGCCTTCGTCTTCTATTTATAGCCGCTGAAAGGAGGTGGAGTGACGTGTTTCCTCTAATCATGGTGTGCCACGTGTAAATACGAGGAATCATCTTGTTCTTCATTCTTCTCAACGAATTTGGGCGTTTCTTCTTCGTCTACTTTTGAGCCAATTAATTGGTGTCATCATCAAGAGGGTGAAAAGCTGATCAACTTTCATGTTTTGTTCTTCCTTTGAATCCTTCTCGATCCTTCGTAAAAATGAGTTGCAGGTTTGGTGGTGAAGGATAGAAAAGATGAAACTGCTTCTCTCTCTCTCTCGTTTGGAGAAGACGCGTATTTGGGTGTTTATGTGTTTTGACCAGTTTGGTCAAATTGACCAAGTAAATAAACTTACTTTCCACTATATTTCTTTTTGGTCCCTCCTTTTATCACTTATGTCACATATGTAGTAAGAGTTTAAAGTAAACTCATTAATATCCTTCCTTTTTGTGAAAGTTACAACTTAAGTCCTCCTTCTTGGTAATTTTGGCATGATTGGTCCTTTTAGCATCTTTCGTCTTTTTCTTCGTCTTTTGATCAAATTAATCCTTGAAAACGTGTGTTTGCTCCATAATGCATCTACTTTACCTGAAATACACAAACACAAAATACACACGTAATTCTGATAATTTACAGTTAAATATTATGTATTTGACTATGTTTTTAGTGTTTTATGGATCATAATTGATGAGTGTTTTCACACTTATCAACTCCCCTCCACTTGACCATTGCCATGTCCTCATGCAATGCAGCATTTTAAAACTCTAAAGTTACACTTCTCTCATAATTAACCCACCTTGGCCATTTTATAATTTGATAAACTAAACTATACTACATGATGAATGATTTTGAATATTTACAATGCAATGCAATGAAAAGCAATTCTATTTATATCTTTTTGGATTCTTATTAAAATGGTTTTGATGGAAATAACTCATAAAGAAATCAATGACTTAGATTAGGGCTTGGGTACCATGGACATTTATCACCCTCAAGTTTCACTTTCCCCATACCAAGCTTAAAAATGGGATCATTGTATTCACAAGTAAAAAGTGCATCAACTTATTCATGACAATTAAGTGTGGAACCGGTTATTATTTGAGCAAATTGCTTGAAGGCAAATTTGTCATTATTTAAAGTGTGAAATATAAGAAATGTAAAATCCAAAAATAAGGAAGCACGGTTTTAATCCTAAGTAATCCTCTCATCCATTACTTGAAAAACCGCTCACAATTAATACAAGTCCGTTTCAAGAATAATAAGTCATTCGCCTTATGTGTAAAATCCTCATGTCATGCTTTCATAAGTAGCTACACACTCGCTAAGGAAAGAAAAATAAAACTCACGCAATAATTTATATCCGCCATCTTTTTGAGACTTTGGATCTTCAACCCCGCAACCCGTCAAGGTAATATTGGATTGGAGCAATCTATTGAATCCCCGCAACCCGTCAAGGTAATATTGGAACTCAATAGTCACTATAATTAACACCACACTTCCCCTCTTGGGAGTCTTGTATTATTTTCTTTTTCTTTTCTTTTTTTCTTTTTTTTTTCTAGCCACTCATTTTTTATAAGCCGCTCTTATTTTTCTTTATTCCTCACAAAGAAATTTGAAAAGAAGAAAAGGAAAAACACCCGCTAAATATGGAGCATGACATAAGTCTAGTACACATAAAACGTGCTAACTTAGAATCTTAAGACGTACTCATATCAACAATAAATGATTAGTCAAAAATGCATAAGAGATTACAAACCAATTAAAACCGTACTTGATTATTTATTAACAATTATATACATGCGAAGAAAATAGAGATAAAGAAGAGAAGGGTTAAGCCACAAGTAATTGCCATGAAGTCTATCTAGCCCTTTTATACTTGCTTCAACTCTATCATTTCCCATTCTCCACAAATTTAAAATCTCAAATAATGAAATTAGTGGATGCTTAGCCTAATAGACCAATGAAGGACTACATGGATAAGGATACTAGCTAGAGAGTGCTAAGATAAGCAAACTCGGGTTGAGTCAAAATATCCATGGCGGGCCTAATATGTCAAAGAAGTCTAAACTTGTTAAAACCATGTTTTATTATATTTTTTTTTCTTTTTATATATTTTGATGAAAAATAAGAGAAGAAATATATACAATGCAAATGTGTTATGCAAATGAAAAATGATTGATGCAAAAATTATGAATGCATATTTTTGTTGGCCAAAGTAGATCAAAAATTTGAAAAATGTTTAAAAAATTAATTTTTCCAGTTATCATGAAGTTAAGGCAATGGTCTAGGTAAGGTCACTTCGATAGAAGTCTCCCCTACACTTAAGATAAACATTGTCCTCAGTGTTTAAGAGTATTGGAGTAAACTCCCCTACACTTATGACATTGATAACTTTGCTTAACCCAAGTTAAGGAAGAGACAACTAAAGGCTATTCATTTTAAGCACAAATGTTTTGAATATCACGATAGCAAAAAAACTAATCGAAGTGAACCAGATACACGGGCCTCCTCCATAAGCTCCAAGCATGAAATGAGAGACAACAACCCTTGAAACAAACACCAAAAGACGAAGAAAGGCACCCCTCCACTTCAACTCTACTATAACATCCTTTTAATTAAACCTAACCTATTGAAAATCTACTCTACGTTTTCTAACCTAGTTATTCAATGCTTGAGTTTTTTTAACCCTAAGTCGCTAGCTCGACTCGGCCCCGAATTAAGTTGTCCTTGGGGAAACCATCATGGAGACTAAAGAATATCCACTTTGAAGCACATCTCACATGATACACTCAAACATAGCAAGTTGCCATTTACTATAAGATTTACCAAATCTGCCTCGATAAATGGAACGGCCCAACGTGTCTCAAGTTTGTCCAACATACGAAAGCTCTCATATATGAAGCACTCCAGGATCAAATACATAATTTCCATCTCGACATTCGAACAACTCCAAAGTAGGTAGCATCACCAAAGTAAGCTCATACAAGAAGTCCATATCAATCGAAATCACACTCTTAAGTGGAGTAGATGAAAACCAAGGTGTCTCAAATTTATGTATCCCAGGATCAAAAACATTTCCCTTCATGGGAAAATAAGAAGATGAGCTCATATCAACCATATAAGATTCCCCCTTAGATATCAAAGCATCATGAGACAACGAAGGTGTAGGTATCAAAACATTCATAACTATTATGTCCATGTTAGGCTCATCATCATCATCAAAAGGTGGGTAATCTTCCATAGAAGGCATAGCGAAAGGAGGATCAAAATTAATAGTGTCTTGTGGAGGAGGTGTAGGCTCTATATTCCCAAAAAGCAATGTAGTAATAAGATGAACCTCCTCTTCCAAATTAGAAACACTATCGTTGACCTCTATATCAAATTGTGCAAGAGTATCCTCTATGGTGGCATCAATCTCCATAAAAGAGTCCATATCAAAGGTTTTGAGTTCTAAAGGTGTCTTAGATGAAAAAGTATCAATCTCTAAGAGGAAAGGATCTTCATCAATAACCAACTTCAAGGGTGGGAGGGTGGGAACATAAGGCTCAAAAGGAGGTGTATTAATGAGAGAATCACTCAAAGGGATGATATGATCATGAAAATCAATAGGTGTATCCTCAAAAACCAGTGAAGGAATATCAATCAAGGGTTCTTCTTCTATAGACTCATTATTAGGTTCTTCACACTCCTCAAAAAGTGGGTTATCAAAACATGTCTCAAAAAGAGGATTTGAATGTATCACAAAATCACTTAGAGGAATAGGTGAAGGAGTCATAGAAGAAATGGAGTCATCATCACCAGAAGTAAAAGACTCATCACTATCATAAGGATCATCAAAGGTTTCATCACAAGAATCATAAGGTGGTAGAGGAGAAGGATCCACTTTTCCTATAGGAGCAAACTCTTCATCCAAATTAGGAATGTTATCTTGACAAGACAAATCATCGGATGATATAGCATAAGACGCGTCACTAGAATCACAATTTTCATCCTCGATTTGTGTAAAGTCTTTCACAAACTCTTCCTCAATCTCATTATCCCTTTCTTTGAACAATTCATCAAGATCAAAGTCACCAAAATCACTAGTAGTAGCATGAAGGTCAATATGTGATAAAATCTCAATGTGATCATGAGGAGAAGAGGTATCAATACAAAGCTCGTCACATGGTTCAATGGAAACCCTCTCAAGCTCTCTTTGGATTGGGATAAGGTTCTCAACACTAGAAGAGGTTAATTCATCCAAATCGGTGTTTGTATTAGTGCTAAGAGGCTCGTCCCCCATGGTTAAAGAGTCGGTGGGTTCCACGTGAGGTAAAGGTGATGAAGATGTGTCATCATTAAGTGCCATACAAATCGGAGGATCGTCATCATCATCATCATAAAATAATGGATAAGGACTACATGTAGCAAAATATGAGTCTATTATGCCTTCATCTTCTACTTTTTCGTCTTTTGCTAAGAGCAAAGTAAGTAACTCTTGCTGAAGTTGACGATATTTAATATTCAACTCGTCACAGATATCCTCTTTATTAGATAGTTTCATCTTCGCGTTATTACAAAGAGATACCATCTCTCCTGTTATCCGCAGATTCTCTTTTTCTATTTCCTTAAAGCTCATGGTTTTTATGCGTTCACGTTCTTTTTTATCAATCTTAACGAGTAAATCATCTAAATCTTCCTTGAGGGACTGAGAATAATAGTTCACCAATTTTCTATAAATGTCACCAAATCTCTCGATATTAAACCGTTTATTCCTTGCATCATCCTCAAGAGACTTAATTTCTTCCCTTAACCATCGAGATTCTTCTCTTATTTCCTCGATACTCATCTCTCTCATACGTGTAATAGCCTTTAATCTATTTCCATAGTCTCTTCCTTGTTGCTCGATTAGAAAAGAAAACTCATCGAGATCACTAAGAGCATAAGAAGGCGGATCCCTTGGTCGACAATCATAACCATAATGGGGTTCTTTTCAACAAAACTCACATGAATAAGTCGAAGAATAAGGTGGAGGTGGATTTCCATAATTAGGTGAATTATAGGTTTGAAAAGAGTCTTGATTATGAAAATTCTCATGATTGTAACCTTGAAAATTCCCTTCATTTTGAAAACCCTCATAATTGGAACATCCTTGGTTTTGAAAAGTTTCTTGATTATAGCATGGAAAATTTTCATCATTATTTTGAAAACCTTCATTGTTTGAAAATCCTTGATTATGAAAGGTTTCTTGATTATAGCCTTGAAAATTATCATTGTTTTGAAAACCTTCATAATTGGAAAATCCTTGGTTTTGAAAGGTTTCTTGATTATAGCCTTGAAAAGTATCATTATTTTGAAAACCTTCATTATTTGAAAATCCTTGGTTTTGGTATGACTCATCAAGGGGTTGATCATGAAATGATGGTGGATTTCGTGATGAAAAACCGGAATATCCCATATAGTCATTACAAGAATAGTCCATTTGAGTGTTAGGTTGAAAATTAGGGTTCTCGGTTCCATTGTAAGCATATCCCTCCCCATAATAGCCATTATTATGATCACATTAATAAGTATCGTGTGGACCACCACAAGTCAAACAAGGCGAATAATAAGCGTTGGCGGATTGTTGTTGCAAAATCTCCAACATGGAACGAGTATCCATGTTTAACAAGGCGGCCGAATGTATATACAAGTATAATGACGTTTAAAAGCTTCCTCAGGGAAGGAAGTAATACACCAAAGGTGGTATGTTTACACGTGTGCGAGTACACGTGTAAGTAAACACGAGGAATGAGGGAGTAGCCCTCGGTCGACTTTGAAGAGAAAAGGATTATCCTCTTCGAGGTTCGATATGAAATATCCACAAGAAAGTATATATATAATTACTACTTGGGTGCAAGACCCCCAATCAAGCCTTCCTTCTTAGAATACGCACTAGTGAACGGGGGGTTAGGTGGCGCGAAGCACTTAAGTACCTATTGACCCTTAGATGGCATTTTATAGCACATCGCCTATCTATTCACTTTAGTAGTTTGTATTCTTCAAATTATTGCCTATTGGAAGTATTTATCTATTCTTTCTTAATTAAATTGGATCGATACGCGTGTCAAGGACCGCAACGCCCCCTAACACGGTGTATTGCCTCGGCAATACTTATGGAAGATATGTGTATTGGTTGTTCGTATATGTATACGTATTTACATATAATAATATATCAAAAATATTTTTGTATTTATTTGTTTTTTACGAAAAATACTATATGTACGTAAAAGGCGATGAAAACCAATAATATATATTTTTGGGTGTAATATTTTAGGAAAAAGATTACTTTTTGAATTTTTTATTTTTTTGGTTCAATTCTTTAGGAAAAGAATTGATTTTTGTGATTTTTTATTTTTTTGTATTTTTATCTTTTTGATTTTTTTAATGTTTTTGATTATAATACGTAAAAATAACGTTCACAAAGTGAACGGATCCCAAAATCCAATCGTCTCACTCGAAATCGTTAATCTTCACGAAAAGAACCGGCAGCGGCGCCATTTAATATTTCGTTTTTTAGTGTAGTTGTCTTCTCAGCTCAATTCGAATTGATCTAACTAACTATGTGTGACTCTACTCCTATGCTAACCCTTTTGCAAATGAGTCTTCTCTTCTATTTATAGCCGCTGAAAGGAGGTGTTGTGACGTGTTCTATCCAATGAGGATTGGACACGTGTTTAATACGAGGATTGGCTAATTCTTCATCTTCAATCCATTTGGGCGTTTCTTTATCTTCCTTCCTTGACGCAATTAATTGACACCATGTTGTAGAGGAGATGGAGAGGAGTATTTTTGTAGTTATGATCTTCGATTGATTCACCTTGGATCGTCCTTGATAATCGATTGCAGGTTATGGAGAAAGGAGGAGATGAAACCGTCCATTTCTCTCTCTTGAATGGAGAAGAAGACGTTTGTGTGTTTGTGAGAGTTTGACCGAAAGTTGGTCAATGACCAAGTAAATACAACTTCTCCCATTATTTTGCCAATTGGTCCTTTCTTTTTCATTCCTTTTCCAAAAGTGTATAAGACTTTTAAATAATCTCTTTTCCATCCTTTATCTTAATGAAAATTGCATGCTAAGCCCTCGACCTTTGTAATCTTGGCAAATAAAGTCCTCGAAAGCATCTTTCGTCTTTTTCTTCGTCTTTTGATCAAATAAGTCGTTGAAAGCTCGTGTTTGTCTCAAATGTACCTATATTACCTGAAAATACACAAACACAAAATATACACGTAATTCTGATAATTTACAGTTAAATATTATGTATTTGACTGTGTTTTGAGTGGTTTATGGATCATAATTGATGAGTGTTTTCACACTTATCAACTCCCCTCCACTTGACCATTGCCATGTCCTCATGCAATGCAGCATTTTAAAGCACCAAGTTACACTTTTCTCATAATTAACCCACCTTGGCCATTATGGAATGTTTCTACACTATGCTATGCTATATGATGCATGCTTTTGAATATTTACAATGCAATGCAAAGAAAACAATTCTATTTATATATTTTTGGATTTTTCATAAATGGTTTTGATTGAAATAACTCATAAAGAAATCAACGACTTAGATTAGGGCTTTGGTACCATGGACATTTATCACCCTCAAGTTTCACTTTCCCCATACCAAGCTTAAAAATGGGATCATTGTATTCACAAGTAAAAAGTGCATCAACTTATTCATGACAATTAAATGTGAAACCGGTTATTATTTGAGCAAATTGCTTGTGGGCAAATTTGTCATTTATTTAAGTGTGAAGTATAAGAAGTGTAAAATCCAAAAATAAGGAAGCACGGTTTTAATCCTAAGTAATCCTCTCATCCATTACTTGAAAAACCGCTCACAATTAATACAAGTCCGTTTCAAGAGTAATAAGTCATTCGCCTTATGTGTAAAATCCTCATGTCATGCTTTCATAAGTAGCTACACACTCGCTAAGGAAAGAAAAATAAACTCACGCAATAATTTACATCCGCCATCTTTTTGAGACTTTGGATCTTCAACCCCGCAACCCGTCAAGGTAATATTGGATTGGAGCAATCTATTGAATCCCCACAACCCGTCAAGGTAATATTGGAACTCAATAGTCACTATAATTAACACCACACTGCCCCTCTTGGGAGTCTTGCATTATTTCTTTTTTTCTTTTTCTTTCTTTTTTTTCTAGCCACTCATTTTTTTTTATAAGCCGCTCTTATTTTTCTTTATTCCTCACAAAGAAATTTGCAAAGAAGAAAAGGAAAAACACCCGCTAAGTATGGAGCATGACATAAGTCTAGTACACATAAAACGTGCTAACTTAGAATCTTAAGACGTACTCATATCAACCATAAATGATTAGCCAAAAATGCATAAGAGATTACAAACCAATTAAAACCGTACTTGATTATTTATTAACAATTATATACATGCGAAGAAAATAGAGGTAAAGAAGAGAAGGGTTTAGCCACAAGTAATTGCCATGAAGTCTATCTAGCCCTTTTACACTTGCTTCAACTCTATCATTTCCCATTCTCCACAAATTTAAAATCTCAAAGAATGAGATTGGTGGATGCTTAGCCTAATAGACCAATGAAGGACTACATGGTTAAGGATACTAGCTAGAGAATGCTAAGATAAGCAAACTCGGGTTTAGTCAAAATATCCATGGCGGGCCTAATATGTCAAAGAAGTCTTAATTTGTTAAAACCATGTTTTATTATATTTTTCCTTTTTATATATTTTTGATGAAACATAAAAGAAAAGATATATACAATGCAAATGTGTTATGCAAATGAAAAATATATGATGCAAAAATCATGAATGCATAATTTTGGTGGTAAAAGTAGATCAAAAATTTGAAAAATGTTTGAAAAATTAATTTTCCCAATTATCATGAAATTAAGGCAATGGTCTAGGTAAGGTCACTTCGATAGAAGTCTCCCCTACACTTAAGATAAACATTGTCCTCAATGTTTAAGAGTATTGGAATGAACTCCGCTACACTTATTACATTGATTACTTTGCTTAACCCAAGTTAAGAAAGAGACAACTAAAGGTTATTCATTTTAAGCACAAGTGTTTTGAATATCACAATAGCAAAAACTAATCGAAGTGAACCAGATACACGGGCCTCCTCCATAAGCTCCAAGCATGAAATGAGAGAGAGCAACCCTTGAAGCAAACACCAAAAGACGAAGAAAGGCATCCCTCCACTTCAACTCTACTATAACATCCTTTTAATTAAACCTAACCTATTGAAAATCTACTCTACGTTTTCTAACCTAGTTATTCAATGCTTGAGTTTTTTTAACCCTAAGTCGCTAGCTCGACTCGGCCCCGAATTAAGTTTTCCTTGGGGAAACCATCATGGAGAGTAAAGGGTATCACTTTGAAGCACATCTCACATGATACACTCAAACTTAGCACGTTGCCATTTACTATAAGATTTACAATATCTGCCTCGATAAATGGAACGGTCCAACGTGTCTCAAGTTTGTCCAATATACGAAAGCTCTCATATAGGAAGTACCCCAGGATCAAATACATAGTTTCCATCTCGACAAGTGATCAACTCCAAAATAGGTAGTATCACCAAAGTAAGCTCATACAAGAAGCGCATATCAATCGAAGGCACACTCTTAAGTGGAGTAGATGAAAACCAATTTTTCCCAAACATACGTATCCCAGGATCAAAAACCTTTTCCTTCATGGGAAAATAAGAAGATGAGCTCATATCAATCATATAAGATTCCCCCTTAGTGAGCAAAGCATCATGAGAATATGAAGGTGTAGGTATCAAAACATTCATAACTATTATGTCCATATTGGGCTCCTCATCATCAAAAGGTGGGTAATCTTCCATAGAAGGCATAGCGAAAGGAGGATCAAGATTAATAGTGTCTTGTGGAGAAGGTGTAGGCTCTAGGGTCCCATAAAGCATGTTCTCAATAAGACGAATATCCTCTTCACAATTAGAAGAAGATGTATCAACCACAATATCATCTCTCTTAAGATAATCTTCAATTTGTTTATTTATCAATTCATCTTCACTAAGCAATCTTTCAGTCTTTAGAACCTCCTCATTCTCATCAATGATAGACCCCTCCTCATCACTATAGTAATCATAGTTTGGTTTGTCAAAGATTGGTGACTCCTTAAAACTCAAGGAAGTGTGATCATCAAAAAATGGAGATTCACAAGTGGAAAACTCATTATCACTATAATCATCATATATTGGTGTATCACAAAGAGAAGGTTCATCATCACTAAAATCTTCATTGGTTTCTTCATCATGATGGAAAAGTGGGTTATCAAATGATGTTTCAAAAAGTGAATTTGAATGCATCACCAAATCACTTAGAGGAATAGGTGAAGGAGTCATAGAAGAAATGGATTCATCATCAGATGTAAAGGACTCAGCACTATCATAAGGATCATCAAAGGTTTCATCACAAGAATCATATGGTGGTAGAGGAGAAGGATCCATATTCGCTATAGGAGCAAACTCTTCATCCAAATTAGGAATGTTATCTTGACAAGACAAATCATTGGATGATATAGCATAAGACGCGTCACTAGAATCACAATCATCATCCTCCATTTGTGTCAAGTCTTTCACAAACTCTTCCTCAATCTCATTATCCCTTTCTTTAAACAATTCATCAAGATCAAAGTCACCAAAATCACTAGTAGTAGCATGAAGGTCAATATGTGATGAAATCTCAATGTGATCATGAGGAGAAAAGGTATCAACACAAAGCTCATCACATAGTTCATTGGAAACCCTCTCAAGCTCTCTTTTGTGACACCCTAGAACCGAGGTCATTAACGTTACCCTAAATTACGCTAATTTTTGAAATTTTTAATAAATTTTAATTTCTATATTTATAAGTATTTTGGTTAAAGCCGATGTTCGAGGTTATAATTTTTACGATTGACGATTCAAGAAGGACGATGACGATTACGATCCCGAGGGATGCCCAATTTTATATAATTATTGACGATTTATCGATAATGTAATTTTTCGAGAATTTTATTTACGGTTCGTGTTAAGTTGAGTCGGGTGAGTTTTATAGCCTTCCGAGTACATTTAAAGTATCCCAAAAATATTTTGGAGTGTTCGGGAAGATTTCCGACTCCCGTAAAATTTTCAAAATTGACTAATGAGTCGAAACCGTAAATTTTTAATGGCGTTTTTAACTTAAGGCCAAAAGAAACCAAAAATTACCAAATTGGTCCCTCCCAATCACACAAAAATACACAAACACCAACACACAAACACATTTCACAAAACAAAAATCAAACTCTCTCTCTCTTTGTCCTTAGGCCGACGGCCAAACCCAAAGAACCACCACCCACCATTTTTTTTCTTGAGTTTTCACAAAAACTAACTTAAGACCACCTCTTAGAATCCCTTGGTGAGTGTTAATCCGTGGTTTGATTACACATGCACTAACAAAAATTTTCCAAAAATTTTCAAGATGATCCAAATTCGTTTTTGAGGCTAATGGTTGTGATGCATGTTAAATTCATGCCTAGTGTGAGTATAATCACCAATAAAACCCACCAAAATTCATTTGGTTGTGGTGATTGGGTCACCCAAACCCCACGGCACAAGGGGTGTTTGGGGAGCCATGGTGGTTGATGGATTTTGAGCATTACCTTGTGTTTGGTTTAGTGTTTAGTGATGTTTTAAATAGGTTTAAGTGATTGCATGTTTGATTTCTTCAATTTTAGATTATGAGATTGGTTGATTAATAGGGGTAGGACTGAAATTTTGTGTTTGGATATGTTTAGGGAAGCTTAGGATGTTGCCTAGTGGTGGTTAGAAGGTTTGGAATCGAGTTTAAGCATGGTTTTGGTATAGCCAAATTTAGGCAGAAACTTTGAGGTCATTTCATAAAATTTATTTTTCCTACAGGTCTTGAAAACTAAATGTAGTTATAGAGGGTCTTTTTGTCTTTAATTTGGTATAAGGTAGAGCCCGTGACTCAAAACGAGCTAAAAGTTATGAGGTTTTAAAGATCGAGTACCGGGAGACGAGGACTTTCATAATCCGAATTTATGTATAGTTTTAGTCAAATCCCGAGGATCACAAGTATGAATTGGTAAATGGTCAAGGGTCAAAATTTGGTCACAAACCTGTGTAAATGAGTCTATAAGTTTACTTATGAGTCAAAGAAGTCAAAGGTACATTTCATATAGGTCAAAGAGGTCAAAGTGGGTCGAAGTACAATTTCAGCCCGTAAAATGTAGTTTTGGAAAAGCGTCGAGTAACGGGTCGTAAAAGTAAAAACTTTTATTGGGATTAAAAACATGTTATCTACAGGTCTTATAGGATTTTTGAGAATTTTGTCAAATTTTATAAGTATGGTTAAATATGGTAAAACAGCCCGTACTTTCGGCAAGTACCGGCGAGAATGAGTAAAAATGGATAGCGTAAATAATGAGAACGAATGGTATAAAATGAGTGACGCTTGTTGTTTTGTTTTTGGCGTGAGTTATAATTGTCCTAAGTGACTAGTATATATGTATTTTATACAGTACCGTAAGGTATTTAAAATGAGATTACTCATTACGCGTTATTTGTGATAGGTGTTGATTTACCCGGGCATCCGTAACATCGTCAGTGATCATCCCTCGAACTACCGACTACTTAATACCTAAGGTGTGAATTTATAGCCTCGCTATTATTTATTTCAAATTGTTTTACCCGCGAGGGAAATGCATGCTAGTTTTTAAAAGGAACGTATATCATGAATGATTGTTAGACCCGAAAGTTGCCTTAGAAATTGTGTTGAGTACCAAAGTTGCAAAAGTCCCTAAATTCATGAACTATTAACTATTGTCCTGCCCTCGAGTAGGGGGAAATAGCCGCTTATACAATTTGTAGTACTACGGGGCTAACGACCCAATGCTAGCCGAGAAGCTGTACGTTTAGTAAGTTCTGCGGTAGATTCTCTTGTATGAGAGATAAGGTATAATTGCAACTGATGCCTTTAGAAGGGGCACCGGTTTCATCTGAATCACGCCGGTATTTATTACGCGGGTGATTGAGTTAACGGATTAGTGTCATGAGCTTAAACACAATTGTCAGTATCCTGATTATAGATTGTTTGATCGACAAGTCTATAAATGATCACGAATGGTTTTTATTTTATATACGTTCAAATTGATTGTAAAACCTATGAATTCCACTCAACGTTTTCGTTGACCATATTTTTGGCATGTGTTTCAGGTAACCGCTGAAGTGTAGAATGGAGCATGCATGGGATGGATGTTGTGTGTATGGCTTGGAGTCCGCTTGTTTTTCCTCCTTTTTCTACTTAAACAATTTTTAAGTTTTAATGTTATGTTGTTGTAAAACTGAAATTCTTGGGTTGAGATTCATGGGGACCGAAAACGCTAAACTCTGTTGTACCAAATTGGGGTTGGAAAAACCGTGGACATGTATCATCTAACAATTTTTAAATTCAAGTTTTAAGTTGACGTCTTTTTAGCGTCATTTGATATATCTTGTGTGCAATGAATACTGTGTAGCACCCATTGTTGTAGTTCCGCTGCGCATAGCAATTGTGGGGGTGTTACAGATTGGTAATCAGAGCCATGAGTTATAGAGAACTAGGTCATTTTTGAAAATCCTAAACTATAACTTTTGGTGTCGTAAGAAATTGTCCAAGCACACACAACTATCCTGCATGGCTCCGGTAAGATTTATTGTTGTATTTATGGCATTTGACGTATACTTTTGAGTGAAGTATATATGTGGGTAATTATTACGTAAGTATGAAATTACTATATGTAGACGTTGAATTTTACGTGGAATATCCGACATCGTAATTTTTGTATTAATCATGCATGAGCATCATATTATTACATTTCGGGCATATGTACCACCTTTGCATTGCATTTTCATGCATGTATTTATAACTATTGTATAATTACTTATGTACCCTCCAAAATTCGCTGTTATTGCAGGAATGGCCGAGGTACCGCCTAATGATAATGGAAACGATTACGTCGTAGGTCACGAAGGGGGACCGTTTCCTCCGAACCCGCCGGACAATGATAATGGATGGATTGCTCCAGAAGAGGAAATAGGGCCGGAAAACGACAATGACGAAAGCGAGGTGGACAATTTTAGCATTAGTAGTGACGAGAGTGAGGATTCCGAAGAAGAACCCGAGGAGCTAATGGATGATGGCATTCCCGAGAATGTTGTAGGCCAGACCGAACCTGATTTGTTTCAATCCCCGAATTCGCCGAAGGGTTATGAAGTACCACCGACCGGTCGATATGAGCAGCAACCCTTTAATCGCCCGATGGACAATTGTAAGGACTATTTGAGAACAGTGCCATGATTTGTTCGAGTAAGTAATGGGAGCAGTGGAGAGTCCAGCAAATCATCCAAGTCGCAATCGATTCATGAGAATATTGCAAGGGTCTACTTTCCGAGACCAAGACACTACTGGGATCCCGCAGGTCGTTTGAGGAGGATGGAGAGGTTGATGTATGAGCGGTTTGTAGTTGAGACTAGGGTGATTAAGAGATTCGACGAGAATGAAAGGGAACACCAAAGACTGTTGGAAAGGACTGCAAGAGTTGAGTATGATGGAAATGTGAACAAAAGTGACATCAACAGTCTAAGATCGATGGTTGCAAATTTGAGTGCTAGTCTTGACCGTGTTAGGGAGGATCAAGTGAGGTTGTCGAGAATGCAGAGTTGGGAACATCGTGTGAGAGCATCATTGCCCCCGGATTGGAGATTCGTGGACGATTTGGAGATGGAGGCTAACGACTTCATGATTCAGCCGCCTACTAGAGGTGCTTATATTACGGTGGGAAGTCAGGTAGCGATTGAGTGTGGATCCACATCAGGGACGAAAAAGGAGATGGAACGTGGGCCGGATGATAAAGGAAAGAGAAAAATGGATGATGTGGATGAGGACGATAGTGATGAGGAACCCGAGGAAGACGGTGACGAGCCGCCATCCAAGAGGCCGTGTGGATCACCACATGCCTAGTTACTTGTTTTGTATTTTCTTTGATCATTGTAATAGAACTGTTTTAGACTTTTGTATGATGGTATTATGACGAGAAACTTAAGTACATGAGTTTTATGGTGAACGATTGTAGTGGCAATACTTGTCACGATTTTGGTTAATTATCAATACAATCCATGTTACCTTTCATGATCTGTGATATGTCTTAAAATTGATCTTTTGTGATGTGAATTGATGAATATTAGTAACTCCGTAGTGATGTGTCGTTGTAGGTATATTATGTCTGGGAAACTTGATATGTATACTTACATTGTTTTTCTATTTTCCCTGTCTTGCAGAAAGAGATATTCGATAACACCATGCCTCCAAAGTTGACCACCGATCGTGTTAACACCATGATTCAGGAAGCTATAGCAAATGCGTTGGAAGCGGACCGAGCCGGGAGAAATCAGGACCAGGGAAGGAACGCGGGGAGACAGCAAGCCCCGAGAGTGTGTACCTATTCTAGTTTTATGAAATGCGGTCCCACGCAGTTTCGTGGAACGGGTGGAGCTTTAGAACTTAGACGATGGTTGGAAAAGGTTGAAAGTACGTTCGAAATTAGCGGTTGTGCAGAAGCGGACAAGGTGAAGTTTGCAGCTGCTACGTTTCTTGATGATGCGTTAAGTTGGTGGAATACCCAGGTAGCTACGGTTGGATTGGCTGTAGCAAATGCAAGGACGTGGAATGCGACAAAAGCTCTGTTGACTAAGAAGTTTTGCCTGGAAGAGGAATTGGGGCAATTGGAGGATGAGTTGAGGCACTTGACCCTGAAGAACAACGATATCGCTGCCTACACCAGGAGGTTTAACGAATTAAGCCTTTTGTGTCCAGATGTTTTTGCCAATGATGCCAAGAAAATGAAACAGTACATTAAGGGTTTATCTAGCAATATCAAAGGTGAAACAACTTCGTCAAAACCTGGGACGTTTGATGAAGCGGTCCAGATGGCTCACGCTTTGATGGACGTCAAGCTCCAGGACAAGCAGAACTCCATTGCTGAAGGCAACAAGAGGAAATGGGAAGCGGGCACAAAGCAACCAATCCCAAGGCCAGAACCGAGGTGGAAATCGAAACAACCATGGGCCAAACCGAAATCAGCAGTTTAACCAAAGAAGAAATGAAGGGATGAGGGCAGTGACGAACCCTAGAGGAGTGAAAGTGAATCCCCATTGTGGTAGGTGCAATTTGTACCATGTTGGAAATTGCCCGCCTGCATGCGGCAAGTGTGGGAAAGCAGGTCATAGGACGTCTGGTTGCCGAACGGGAGGAGTAGCCACTGGGGCTAATGCTATTAGGATGAGAGGATGTTATGGTTGTGGAGAAAGGGGTCATGTGCAAGTGAATTGCCCCAAAGCAGGAAACAAGCGGGGAGGTAATAACGCGGCTGCTGTGTATCAAGTGGGAACGGCTGATAAACCACAGGGTCCTAATGTGGTTACCGGTACGTTTTTGCTAGACGCTTGTTATGCTAGTATTTTGTTTGATTCTGGCTCCGACAAGAGTTTTGTAGATGTTAGATTTAGTCGTCATATCTATAGAAAACCGGTGTTGTTAGCGACTAGTTATAACGTTGAGTTAGCCGATGGAAAAATTGTTAGTACAAATTCTATACTGAAAGGGTGTACCTTGAAGTTAGGAAATTACGCTTTTAAAATCGACTTGATGCCTATAGAGCTAGGATCGTTTGACGTTATTGTGGGAATGGATTGGCTAATGGCGCACAGTGCTATGATCGTCTGTGGCGAGAGATTGGTTCAGATTCCGTTGAGGAATAAAGTTTTGACGGTGAAGGGTGACGAATGCACTTCTCGTTTGAAAGTGATTTCCTGTTTGAAAATGATGAAGTACGTAGAGAGCGGATGCGATGTGTTTTTGGCACAAGTTTCGAGTGATGGTGATTTAGAGGCGAGGATTGAAGAGGTACCAGTTATTTGCGAGTATCCGGAAGTTTTTCCAGACGAGTTGCCAGGTTTACCGCCTACCCGTGAGGTCGAGTTTCGAATTGATTTGGTGCCAGGAGCTGCGCCAGTTGCACGTGCACCTTATCGCTTAGCACCATCTGAGTTAAAGGAGTTATCGGATCAATTGAAGGAATTGATGGACAAAGGATTTATTAGGCCGAGCTCATCACCTTGGGGAGCGCCAGTGTTGTTCGTGAAGAAGAAAGATGGTTCATTTCGGATGTGTATTGACTATAGGGAACTCAATAAGCTGACGGTTAAGAATCGGTACCCATTGCCGAGGATTGACGATTTGTTCGATCAATTGCAAGGTTCCAGTGTATACTCAAAGATCGATTTAAGATCAGGGTATCATCAACTGCGTGTAAGGGAGGAGGACATTCCTGTAACTGCCTTTCGTACGCGGTATGGACACTTTGAATTTCGAGTGATGCCGTTTGGGTGGACGAACGCGCCTGCTGTATTCATGGACCTCATGAATCGCGTGTGAAAGCCGTATCTAGATAAGTTTGTTATTGTTTTCATCGACGATATACTTATTTACTCTAAAAGTAAGGAGGAGCACGAGAAGCACCTGAGGAAGATTTTGGAGTTGTTAAAGAAGGAGAAGCTGTATGCGAAGTTCTCGAAGTGTCAATTTTGATTGGAATCAGTGCAGTTCTTAGGTCACGTGATTGATAGTAAGGGAGTTCGTGTGGATCCTGCCAAGGTCGAAGCGTTCAGGGAATGGTCGGCACCGACGACGCCGACTGAAGTTCGACAATTCCTTGGTTTAGCGGGGTATTATCGAAGGTTTATTGAAGGATTTTCGTTGATTGCAAAACCATTGACGAGGCTTACCGAAAAGAATAGGGTGTATGAATGGGGAATTGAGGAAGAACTCGCTTTCAAAACGCTTAAGGATAAGTTATGTTCCGCACCGATATTGTCATTGCCTGAAGGAACCGAAGACTTCGTAGTGTATTGTGATACGTCTCGTAAGGGTTATGGAGCGGTATTAATGCAACGTGAAAAGGTGATAGCTTACGCGTCGAGGCAACTAAGGAAGAATGAGGAGAACTACACGACGCACGATTTGGAATTAGGAGCTGTAGTTTTTGCGTTGAAGTTGTGGAGACACTATTTGTATGGGACAAAGTGTGTTGTATTCACTGACCACAAGAGTTTGCAGCACATTTTAGATCAAAAGGAGTTGAATATGCGACAGAGACGATGGGTTGAACTACTAAGTGATTATGACTGCGAAATTCGCTACCACCCTGGCAAGGCGAATGTTGTAGCAGATGCGCTAAGTAGGAAGGAACGGGAGAAACCTTTGAGGGTTAGAGCTTTAGTGATGACTGAGAGCGTTGACTTAACCGAAACTATACTGAAGGCTCAAGAGAGAGGACTAATGAAAGAGAATGTTGAAGCCGAGAACTTGGGACGAATGTTGAAACCTCTTTTCGTGATTAGGTCAGACGGACTGAGATATTTTGAGAATCGGATTTGGTTACCATTGTGTTCATCTGAGGAAGGAAAGCCTGGAGTTCGAGAATTGGTTATGAACGAGTCGCATAAGTCGAAGTATTCGATACATCCTGGATCGGACAAAATGTATCACGACCTGAAGAAAGTTTATTGGTGGCCGAATATGAAGGCGGATATTGCTCGTTACGTTAGTAAGTGTTTGACTTGCGCGAAGGTTCAGGCAGAACATAAGAAACCATCTGGATTGTTGGTACAACCAGAGATCCCAGAATGGAAATGGGAGAAAATCGCTATGGATTTCGTGACGGGTTTACCTAGAACTCCTAGTGGATGTGATATGATATGGGTAATAGTGGATAGGTTAACGAAATCTGCTCATTTCTTACCTATGAAGAAGACGGACAGCATGGAAAAACTCGCCAGCGTGTACGTGAAGGAGATCGTCTGTAGACATGGAGTGCCGTTATCGATCATTTCGGATCGCGATAGTAGATTTACGTCGGAATTTTGGAAATCGCTTCAACGTGCGATGGGCACTGAATTGAGTTTAAGCACGGCTTATCACCCGGAAACTGACGGCCAGAGTGAACGAACTATTCAGACGATGGAGGACATGCTCCGAGCATGCGTGATTGATTTTGGAGGAAGTTGGGAACGCCACTTGCCTCTGGTGGAATTTTCATATAATAATAGTTATCATGCGAGTATCAAGGCAGCACCGTTCGAAGCATTGTATGGAAGGAAGTGTAGATCACCTGTGTGTTGGAGTGAAGTAGGAGAAAGTCAATTGACTGGACCCGAAATGGTTTTAGAAACGACAGAGAAGATCGTGCAAATCAAGAACCGACTACTTGCTGCGAGAAGCCGACAGAAGAGTTATGCCGATAACAGAAGGAAATCGTTGGAGTTTGAAGTTGGAGATATGGTTATGCTCAAGGTATCGCCGTGGAAGGGTGTAATTCGTTTTGGAAAGAAAGGAAAGTTGAGTCCGAGGTATATAGGACCGTTTAAGATCGTCGAACGAACTGGGCCAGTAGCGTACAAGTTAGAATTGCCGAACGAGCTTAGTGATATTCACGACACGTTTCACATATCGAACCTGAAGAAGAGTTTGGCGGATAAGGAATTGGTGATTCCTTTGGACGAGATTCGACTGGACGACAAAATGCATTTTGTGGAAGAACCTGTGGAAATAATGGACCGAGAGGTCAAGCGGCTGAAGCATAGTAGGATTCCTATTATGAAAGTCCGATGGAATTCTAAGCGTGGACCGGAATACACTTGGGAACGTGAGGACTTTTTCAAGGAAAGGTATCCTCATCTGTTCCAGTAGAACGAAATGTGAGTACAAGAAGAGGCGAGCGCCGGGACGTCGCTCTCTTTAAGGAGGGGTGGATGTGACACCCTAGAACCGAGGTCATTAACGTTACCCTAAATTACGCTAATTTTTGAAATTTTTAATAAATTTTAATTTCTATATTTATAAGTATTTTGGTTAAAGCCGATGTTCGAGGTTATAATTTTTACGATTGACGATTCAAGAAGGACGATGACGATTACGATCCCGAGGGATGCCCAATTTTATATAATTATTGACGATTTATCGATAATGTAATTTTTCGAGAATTTTATTTACGGTTCGTGTTAAGTTGAGTCGGGTGAGTTTTATAGCCTTCCGAGTACATTTAAAGTATCCCAAAAATATTTTGGAGTGTTCGGGAAGATTTCCGACTCCCGTAAAATTTTCAAAATTGACTAATGAGTCGAAACCGCAAAGTTTTAATGGCGTTTTTAACTTAAGGCCAAAAGAAACCAAAAATTACCAAATTGGTCCCTCCCAATCACACAAAAATACACAAACACCAACACACAAACACATTTCACAAAACAAAAATCAAACTCTCTCTCTCTTTGTCCTTAGGCCGACGGCCAAACCCAAAGAACCACCACCCACCATTTTTTTTCTTGAGTTTTCACAAAAACTAACTTAAGACCACCTCTTAGAATCCCTTGGTGAGTGTTAATTCGTGGTTTGATTACACATGCACTAACAAAAATTTTCCAAAAATTTTCAAGATGATCCAAATTCGTTTTTGAGGCTAATGGTTGTGATGCATGTTAAATTCATGCCTAGTGTGAGTATAATCACCAATAAAACCCACCAAAATTCATTTGGTTGTGGTGATTGGGTCACCCAAACCCCACGGCACAAGGGGTGTTTGGGGAGCCATGGTGGTTGATGGATTTTGAGCATTACCTTGTGTTTGGTTTAGTGTTTAGTGATGTTTTAAATAGGTTTAAGTGATTGCATGTTTGATTTCTTCAATTTTAGATTATGAGATTGGTTGATCAATAGGGGTAGGACTGAAATTTTGTGTTTGGATATGTTTAGGGAAGCTTAGGATGTTGCCTAGTGGTGGTTAGAAGGTTTGGAATCGAGTTTAAGCATGGTTTTGGTATAGCCAAATTTAGGCAGAAACTTTGAGGTCATTTCATAAAATTTATTTTTCCTACAGGTCTTGAAAACTAAATGTAGTTATAGAGGGTCTTTTTGTCTTTAATTTGGTATAAGGTAGAGCCCGTGACTCAAAACGAGCTAAAAGTTATGAGGTTTTAAAGATCGAGTACCGGGAGACGAGGACTTTCATAATCCGAATTTATGTATAGTTTTAGTCAAATCCCGAGGATCACAAGTATGAATTGGTAAATGGTCAACGGTCAAAATTTGGTCACAAACCTGTGTAAATGAGTCTATAAGTTTACTTAGGAGTCAAAGAAGTCAAAGGTACATTTCATATAGGTCAAAGAGGTCAAAGTGGGTCGAAGTACAATTTCAGCCCGTAAAATGTAGTTTTGGAAAAGCGTCGAGTAACGGGTCGTAAAAGTAAAAACTTTTATTGGGATTAAAAACATGTTATCTACAGGTCTTATAGGATTTTTGAGAATTTTGTCAAATTTTATAAGTATGGTTAAATATGGTAAAACAGCCCGTACTTTCGGCAAGTACCGGCGAGAATGAGTAAAAATGGATAGCGTAAATAATGAGAACGAATGGTATAAAATGAGTGACGCTTGTTGTTTTGTTTTTGGCGTGAGTTATAATTGTCCTAAGTGACTAGTATATATGTATTTTATACAGTACCGTAAGGTATTTAAAATGAGATTACTCATTACGCGTTATTTGTGATAGGTGTTGATTTACCCGGGCATCCGTAACATCGTCAGTGATCATCCCTCGAACTACCGACTACTTAATACCTAAGGTGTGAATTTATAGCCTCGCTATTATTTATTTCAAATTGTTTTACCCGCGAGGGAAATGCATGCTAGTTTTTAAAAGGAACGTATATCATGAATGATTGTTAGACCCGAAAGTTGCCTTAGAAATTGTGTTGAGTACCAAAGTTGCAAAAGTCCCTAAATTCATGAACTATTAACTATTGTCCTGCCCTCGAGTAGGGGGAAATAGCCGCTTATACAATTTGTAGTACTACGGGGCTAACGACCCAATGCTAGCCGAGAAGCTGTACGTTTAGTAAGTTCTGCGGTAGATTATCTTGTATGAGAGATAAGGTATAATTGCAACTGATGCCTTTAGAAGGGGCACCGGTTTCATCTGAATCACGCCGGTATTTATTACGCGGGTGATTGAGTTAACGGATTAGTGTCATGAGCTTAAACACAATTGTCAGTATCCTGATTATAGATTGTTTGATCGACAAGTCTATAAATGATCACGAATGGTTTTTATTTTATATACGTTCAAATTGATTGTAAAACCTATGAATTCCACTCAACGTTTTCGTTGACCATATTTTTGGCATGTGTTTCAGGTAACCGCTGAAGTGTAGAATGGAGCATGCATGGGATGGATGTTGTGTGTATGGCTTGGAGTCCGCTTGTTTTTCCTCCTTTTTCTACTTAAACAATTTTTAAGTTTTAATGTTATGTTGTTGCAAAACTGAAATTCTTGGGTTGAGATTCATGGGGACCGAAAACGCTAAACTCTGTTGTACCAAATTGGGGTTGGAAAAACCGTGGACATGTATCATCTAACAATTTTTAAATTTAAGTTTTAAGTTGACGTCTTTTTAGCGTCGTTTGATATATCTTGTGTGCAATGAATACTGTGTAGCACCCATTGTTGTAGTTCCGCTGCGCATAGCAATTGTGGGGGTGTTACATCTTTGGATTGGGATAAGGTTCTCAACACTAGAAGAAGTTAATTCATCCAAATCGATATTTGTATTAGTGCTAAGAGGCTCGTCCCCCATGGTGAAAGAGTCGGTGGGTCCCATGTGAGGTAAAGGTGATGAAGGTGTGTATGGCTCAAGTATAGTCGGTGGAGAGATGGAAGGGTCTATAATAGGAACATCACTAAGTGTATCATCCTCAGCATCTACTCTCAAAGAAGGCTCATCATCAGGTAAAGCATCGTTCGGTCTCATGTGTTGCAAGATGTTTGTGCTCAAGCCTAAAATTTTCGGATCAGTTGACTCTTGCATTGTCTCAAGTGCTGGCATTACCATATTAAAAGCGTATTTACTCAAGAAATGATAAATGCCTTGATTGTTAACGGTTTTTTTATTAGGACTCTGAAAATTTTCTTCATTTTGAAAATCGTCTTGATTTAAAAATTCTTGATTTTGAAAATTCCCATCAAACCCTTGATTATAATTAACTGCATATCGTTGACAATTATTTTCCCTATACGATCCTCCACAAGTCGCACAAGGCCCATACATAGCTCGATATTTCTCGTCGTGTAATATCTCCAAAATAGGACGAGTATCCATGTGAGGCAAAATGGTCGAATGTGAAAACCCTTGATCTTGACAGGTGTCTTGATTATGGCATGGAAAATTCTCATCATTTTGAAAGCCTTCATTATTTGAAAATCCTTGATTATGAAAGGTTTCTTGATTATAGCCTTGAAAATTTTCATTGTTTTGAAAACCTTCATAATTGGAAAATCCTTGGTTTTGGTATGGCACATTAAAGGTTTGATCATGAAATGATGGTGGAGGTTGTGATGAAAAACCGGAATAGCCCATATAGTCATTACAAGTGTAGTCCATTTGAATGTTAGGTCGAAAATTAGGGTTCTCGGTTCCATTGTAAGCATATCCCTCCCCATAATAACCATTATTTTGATCACATAAATACGTATCATGTGGACCACCACAAGTCGAACAAGGCGAATAATTAGCGTTTGCGGATTGTTGTTGCAAAATCTCCCACATGGAACGAGTATCCATGTTTAGCAAGGTGGCCGAATGTATATACAAGTATAATGACGTTTAAAAGCTTCCTCGGGGAAGGAAGTAATACACCAAAGGTGGTATGTTTACACGCGTGCGAGTACACGTGTAAGTAAACACGAGGAATGAGGGAGTAGCCCTCGGTCGACTTTTGAAGAGAAAAGGATTATCCTCTTCGAGTTTCGATATGAAATATCCACAAGAAAGTATATATATAATTACTACTTGGGTGCAAGACCTCCAATAAAGCCTTCCTTCTTAGAATACGCACTAGTGAACGGGGGGTTAGGTGGCGCGAAGCACTTAAGTACCTATTGACCCTTAGATGGCATTTTATAGCACATCGCCTTTCTATTCACTTTGTAGTTTGTATTCTTCAAATTATTGCCAATTGGAAGTATTTATCTATTCTTGCTTAATTAAATTGGATCGATACGCGTGTCAAGGACCGGAACGCCCCTCAACACGGTGTATTGCCTCGGCAATACTTATGGAAATAGGTAACTTGGTTGTTCTTATACGTATACTTATTTACATATAATAATATATAGAAAATATTTTTGTATTTATTTGATTTTTTTAAGAAAAATACTATATGTACGTAAAAACGATGAAAACGATATAATATATATTTTTGTTTGTAATCTTTTAGGAAAAAGATTACTTTTTGGATTTTTTATTTTTTTGGTTCAATTCTTTAGGAAAAGAATTGATTTTGTGATTTTTTTATTTTTTTGTATTTTTATCTTTTTGATTTTTTTTTTCTTTTAGATTTATAATACGTAAAAATAACGTTCACAAAGTGAACGGATCCCAAAATCCAATCGTCTCACTCGAAATCGTTAATCTTCACGAAAAGAACCGGCAGCGGCGCCATTTAATAATTCGTTTTTAGTGTAGTTGTCTTCTCAGCTCGATTCGAATTGATATAACGTTTTCTAGCAAAGCATTTAAAAAGGTAAAAATAGCTATAATACTACGTATATGTACTACTCTAAAACATGTTGCAAGTAAACATTTAAATGCACAAAATTTAAAAACGTAAAACACAAATTCAAACTACGAAAAAAAGTAAATTTTTGACTAAGCTAGAAATGCAATAACAAATTAAGAGTAAATGTATCTAACAAATGTAAAGAGATAATACCAAAGCAGGGACTAAACATGTACATACACTTAACTATTACTAATCTTTTAAGGACTGTAACTGCTATGACAAGTATCAAAACGAAGGACCAAACCTGTTAATCTACCAAACTTCTGAAATAATGGAAAAACAGGCAGCTTTCTACTAGACTTCTTAACTGTATGACTCTTTTTCAAGAAATCACAGACCTAATATTACTAAGTATCTGAAAAGTTAATGCTAACAAAATCCCAAACATGAAACTCAGTTATGCTACACAAATTCATCAAATCCAAACTAATCGTACAATGGACTTTACTGAACTAGTGAACTATCAATCCAGTTATAGTAATCCTAAATTACACTAAAAACGAACCACTAACATAAAATCTAATCTCACAGTTCAAATTCTTAAGTAATCAAATGCTATAAAACTGATATCCAAACACTACTATAAGGAAGATAACTAGAACTCAGTAAACAAAATAACAAGAATTAACGCATTCTATCTATAACATGTAACAAGCAGTAACAAGTTCAAGTAAAATATGCAGCAACTAATTTCTACACTACAAATCACTATACAAATTTTTAACTACAGGAATGCAGAAAATTAACAAACGCTTGACCTGCTCATCCGACGTTTAGTCCGTTGAGTCGAAGCGGAGCGCTGAGCTCGCTTAAATCAAACATCCTACTTTCTGTCTGCTAATCTACTTTTGTCAATGGCTTCTAATCCGAAGCTCTAAAACAATAAACCTGCAAAAACTGAAACAAATACGCAGAAAAACAAAGCAAATCCTTCGATTCTGAATCTGAATCACCCTCGAACTACAAGCAAGCTCTTAAACTAAACTGATAACAAACATTACTTAATGAATCTATCAGCAAATCCGAACGCTTCTACTGAACTATTTTCTAACTAAATTTGCTATTGCTGACTGATTAATGCTAAACTGAGCTACAAACGAAAGATATCCTCCAGCTTATACCAACAGCTTATTTACCAAAAGCCAAAAGCTCATAACAATCTGTAGCTACTCCATCTGACTTTCTACAACTATTGAAATCACTGATCGAAAATGTACTAGACCTTGAATATTAAACTGAACCTAAACTACTTATTAAATGTGCCTTGAGTAAAAGAAAATTAGATTTCAAGTGACTCATAAGCTCTGCTTGAACTTTTTATTAGATGAACAGTAACATTTGAGTAATGAGCAGTACACTAATCAAATCACTTTAAAGAGAAATTCATTCAAGAAACTCCAATGAATAGTAATATCTCAATAACAAAGAACAACTTTAACAGAATAACAACTATTAATTTTATAACAAGACCTAACCAAATCGAAACTCTCCACTGATTAAACCTTGTGAACAGTTACAATTACGTGAATAGTGGACTTTAACAAACCTTCTGAATTTGAACTTTAGAACAGTAGAAAAGAAGATAAAGAAATAGATTAAGAAAACTAAAACTTCAATCTTCCATTAATGGTTGCAAGAAAATTCGGTTACAACTGAAAACTGAAAGTTTTTAACAAGAAAGTAAACAAGATTAACTAACTAACTACTCCTAACTAACTATGTGTGACTCTACTCCTATGCTAAACCTTTTGCAAATGAGTCTTCTCTTCTATTTATAGCCGCTGAAAGGAGGTGTTGTGACGTGTTCTATCCAATGAGGATTGGACACGTGTTTAATACGAGGATTGGCTAATTCTTCATCTTCAATCCATTTGGGCGTTTCTTTATCTTCCTTCCTTGACGCAATTAATTGACACCATGTTGTAGAGGAGATGGAGAGGAGTATTTTTGTAGTTATGATCTTCGATTGATTCACCTTGGATCGTCCTTGATAATCGATTGCAGGTTATGGAGAAAGGAGGAGATGAAACCGTCCATTTCTCTCTCTTGAATGGAGAAGAAGACGTTTGTGTGATTGTGAGAGTTTGACCGAAAGTTGGTCAATGACCAAGTAAATACAACTTCTCCCATTATTTTGCCAATTGGTCCTTTCTTTTTCATTCCTTTTCCAAAAGTGTATAAGACTTTTAAATAATCTCTTTTCCATCCTTTATCTTAATGAAAATTGCATGCTAAGCCCTCGACCTTTGTAATCTTGGCAAATAAAGTCCTCGAAAGCATCTTTCGTCTTTTTCTTCGTCTTTTGATCAAATAAGTCGTTGAAAGCTCGTGTTTGTCTCAAATGTACCTATATTACCTGAAAATACACAAACACAAAATATACACGTAATTCTGATAATTTACAGTTAAATATTATGTATTTGACTGTGTTTTGAGTGGTTTATGGATCATAATTGATGAGTGTTTTCACACTTATCAACAGTTCCTTTTGAGAAGCGTGATCTTGAGAATTTAATTGATGCAGCTTCTGATAGCAATTCTGACTTACCCTTGGGCAATAGGAGCATTACGGGTTATACGGTTGAGAGTTCTACAACACTTCCTGGTGGCGTCTCCCATCGGATTACTTTGTGTGATGGGTTTGTGCGATTAGCAACGGGTTTGCCGGGTGTGTTATCTTGGGCTGACCGTATGGATCTTATGGCGTTGTTTGGGCTTGTTGATTCTAGTATGCCGTTTGACCCCATGGTGGTGTCTTCCTGGCCTGGTCTCCGTATCTGGGCTGATCTCAAGCTAATGTTGGATCCTCCTCCAAATGCTCCTGTTTTGGGCATATGGAAGGATCAATTCCAATGGGAGATTCTGCGATGGAAGCTATATGCTGGATGTGGAGTTCATATGTTGGAATTAGAATCTGGTCATATGGTGTTTATGCTGACGGATGTGGAGTATCCTTTGACTATTTCTTCCATGGAGGCGATGTTGGCAAGTCACTTGCAAATTTCTACTGCTCCTTCTGGGAATGAGTCGAGTATGGCCACGACTTTGGTAGAGGGTATTCAGGCACGGTTGCTAGCGGATAAGAAGGCAGCTTCGGGTATGTAAGGTGATTGGGTTGTAAGTGTTTATACTTTGAATTTTTGTTATTATTTTTTTTATTCTTTTCACCAATATGTACAGTGATTGGTGAATTTCATTCTTTATAGTTGAAAAAAAAAAAAAGAAAAAAAAAAGAAAAAAATTTACTTTTTATATAATATCTGCTTATACTTTGCACACAGTTTAGCTTTTATACTTGTACATAATATCCCTTGGCTGGTTCACAATGTGGTTCCTGGTTTGAGTTTGTTCTGGTAATTGGTTTCACTTGGTGTTGGACGTGGTCCACACAACAAATGGTTCTCAACTTACCATGTCTAATCGACAAGAAAAAGTTGATTCACCTTGAGGGTACGGCTCTTGGTGCGATTCTCAAATCCGTTGATGATTGCCAGGTTACCCAAAACTGGATGGTTTTCACTTGCCATAGTCTTGGACTGAAAAGTGGCTAATCCAAGGGGGTACGGCTCTTGGTAAAGATCTTATCAAATCCGTTGATAGCTGTAATATCTTGCTTAAAGCTATAGGGTGTTCAACTCACCGATGCTTCATTGCAAAGAGTTGGCGAGTCCAGAGGGGTACGGCTTCTGGTAAAGACGCATCAAATCTGTTGACGGCTGTGATGGTTTGACTAAAATCATCAGGGTACTCCCACTCACCATTGATTCACGTTCTAAGAGTTGGGCTAGGTTCTAGTCTCCCAGGGTGATGCTTATTCCACCAGAATGACTAGCTAGCCCAAGAGCGAGCAGCTACTTGGTAAAGGCTCATCAAATCTGCTCATGTTGCTGAAAAGATTCAACACGATGCTGATTTGTTACAAGCTTTGGAGAAGCTTCTAGTGTTTCATGTTGCGGATGTTCTTCTGATTCTTATCTTGTTGATGCTGCTATTTGTTTTGCTGATACAATCCTCGGGCTTTCTTTGCACGTTTTCCAGGAAACTTGAACTCAACAGGTCAAATTCAAGTTTAGGGGAGGATTGTTAGGACTATTGTAATAGTTATATGTAATAGGTAGACTAGGAGGTATGTAGTTCCTCCTAGTCCTAGTCGTAGTAGGAGCAAGTCCTGCTCCTGGTCCTAGTCGAAGTCAAACTTTATTATTTACTTAATATTCTGTTAGGATATGCATGAGATATGTTAGGAAAGGATATGCATATCAGTTTTACACGTTTTCTTTAATGATGTATTAGGGTTTCCTGGCAGTATAAAAGGAACCTTAGGCAGAAGGGTTAGACACACCTTCACAAAACATAGTTCTAGTCATTATCAATATTAGAAATCCTTAGAAAGGATCAAGTCTTTATAGTTATTCTGTTCTTCTTGATTATATTTATATTCTACATTCATATTGTGTATAGAGTCTCTTTGTGATTTGACTTGTGATTACAGAAGTCATTCACCGGTCCTGACAGGCTGCAAGATTTACATCTAGTAGACCCAACAGTCATCATCTAAATTTGATTCGATTTGGGTCATCGTCGATAGACTGACCAAATCTGCTAATATCATTCCCGTTAATGATAAAATGCAAAAGAGTTATGTAAACATGGTGTGCCTGTATCGATCATCTATATCAAGATCCTCGCTTCGCATCGAATTTCTAGAGATTTGCTTAGAAGTCATTGAGAACGAATCTTGATGAGAGTACTATGTACCACCCCAATCGAAGGGACGAGGTAAAGTAACGATACAAAATACTATAAGTGTTGTTTTATGATTGACCTTTGGTAATAGACCGTATAATCGTTTTCCTTTGGAGATATTATCATTGATAACTATCGTATTAGGATCGAGATCGAATCTTGTTAGGGTCTAAATATTAGAGCATCTGTAAGCAGGAGTTGAGATGAAGACACCGACATACACCCATTGTGAGTTGGACATGTCTTTTAGGTTTAAGGTTTCCTATGATGGCGAACCTAACCTTACAAAATACCCGACCCGCGAGATCTGAAATGATTGTTGAAATTAGGATTTGATTATTGACAGCCGGTAGTGGGCAAGAGGCTATGTGAATATGAAATGTAGATCTTGAAGTGCCAAATGGGTAGCGAAGTTATGCCACATTTTTTAACCTTGGAAAAATGAATTCATGATCTGACAAATCATGGGATATAAGTCCCCGTTGTATGGGACCATTGAGATGATGTGAAAGATTGGTTTGAAAGGCATATAAGCTGGATCTACCCTAGGACTTTAAGAGCTGCGTGAATTATGTTTCGTATATCCAACTTGATAAATACCTATCAAGTTAAAATCTGAATTCTTCTTGATAAAGCTTAGATCGGCGAAAAGTTGCATTCATCAGAAACCCGTGAACATCATGGATAGAGAAAGTAAGTCAACATTTAGCCTGATCTTATTCCCGTAGTTATGTTTGATGAAACTCGCGTATTATAATGGATTACACTTGTGAGAAAAGACCAAATGTGGAGGAAATACCCACATGGCTTTAACTCTATAAGAAGCGAGTAGTAAGGTAAGATGATCTTTGAGGACAAAGATCCTGTTTAGGGGTAAATGCTGTGACAATCCGTCAATTTATGGTTGATATTTTATTCTCAATATTTATTTGAAAATATTATTTTATGAACTCACTTATTTTTGGGAAGAAATTTGGATTTACGTCTTGAAGTAGCGTCGACTAGGTCTAAAACCGGAGGATTCTACGTTACGTGCTTACGTTTACATACACCGTCTTTGGTGACAGTCCGACATTTCAGAAAATAAATTTATCCGTGAATATTATTTTGGAGTTTTAAATTTGTGCTGGTTCATAAACTCACAAATTTACGAGAAGAGATTAGGACTTACGATTTTATTTTAACGTCCTTTACGACTAAACCGGAAACCTTAGGATTACGTATTTACGTTTTCGAACTCCGTTTTTGATGAAACAATTTTTATTAGATTCGTTTTGTGCCGTTGATTCATAATTTATAAAAACGTTTTTCGTAAAACGACCCGAGGGCACGCAAATCGAGGAAACTAGAATCGAGGAGTACCCGTAAATAAATGGGGATGAGACAAGTGGGACACTTGCCCCACCCCCATCAAAACCGGCCAACATTAAGCTACAACACACTTGATGTGTCAAGTGTAAGCTAACTTCATTACACTTGTCCTAAGCTTATGAACTAAGCTACCATCTCATCAAAACCATCTAGATAAACCATTAGCTTCCACTTTCAACCTGCAAACAACTACAATTTCCTCTCTACTCCCCATTTTGGCCGTCCCATTTCTCCACAAAATACCACCATTCATACAAAATTTAACCACAAACATATGTTATAATTAACATATGTTAATCTCCATTCAAAAAGATGAAGATTGGTGCAAGTTATAACATCCAAGGAGGAGTTTCCATGAGGTATTAGGGATGATTTTCTACAAGGTGTTCATGAAGATTGGTGGTCTTGAAGATGGTCTTGGCTATGCACAAGTTTCTCCATCAAAATCCATGTTTTGATCACAACCTACATCATCATGGTGGTATAAAGATTGTCCTCCTCATCTTCTTGTTATTTTGATTATGTAAACATGTATTTTATTTCCTATTTTATATGTATATGATGATTATATGATGATAAAAATGTTATGTGGGGATTTGGTGTTGATAAACATGATTAAAAAGGTGAAAAACTATAAAGAACAAGGCTAAAATCTTGCTTAAAAGTGATGACTGTATAAAACAGTAAAGAAACAGGTCATGGACTGATAAAATGATGAAGTAGAATCCATTTACAGTAATTTATATGTCTTGTACACATGTCAGAGTTGGCCATGCAATGGAATCATTGTAATGAGTGATATATGATCAAAACAAGTTTAAGGTACAAATCTGAGTTCACTGTTTTGGACGATTTTTAGAAAATACTTAGAAGATGATTCAACAGTAGCTATAGTAGAGTTAAATGGATCAAATATCATGTAGTTTATGTGATAAAAATTTGAGCTTCTATCTCCATATAGAACTCTAGATATGGTAGTTTTGGTGAAAGTGAAGATAAAAATCAGATTTTGGAAATTAAAGTATAATACTATTATATAAGCACTCAAAATTTAATAGTATAAAATATAAATTAAAACCCACTTACTTATATAATACATTTATATAAATATGTAAAAGGTTAAATAAGTGTATAAATTATAAAAATGGTAGTGGAATAATAGTTATAAGTTATAAAACTATAAACACGATTTTTACGACTTTTTCGGCTAATACCGTAAAATTAACTTTTTTGTTAAATAAAACTTAGATGGTTGGACCCGTCTAATGTAAACTTTGTAAAACTTATATACTGATATATAAACATGTATAACAAGTAAAAACCGATTAAACCCGAACTATAGGGCATACGGACATTAACGAGCTAAGTAAACATATTAGACTAATAATTAGACTAAATAAGTTAAACACTTATAAAAAGAACTTATTGGACTTAACCCATTTAGGCCCAATTTGTAAATTTTAAATGCTGATAATATAAGTATAACATAGATTAAAACAAGTTAAAGAACTTATAATAAGTTTATTGAACCTAAAACACGTAAATAGGTAAAACTAGTATAAACGTTACCGACACATAACACTAAAATGAGTAAACGAGAATATGTAAACCCACTTGATCATTATATATATATAATCATCATATGTATACATAATTGTTATTTTTATAAAGTCATTGGACAAACGTCTAAGACCGATTATTATTTATATAGGTTTCCGTGATTGAAGCACGCACCGTACGTCCGAATTGCCGATAACCCGCCTTCCCACATCAACGTGAGTTCATAGCCTCGCACTCTTTTAAATGTTTTTATAAATGTTTTATAAACCCGCGAGGGAGATAACATGTTAGTTTTTATAAAATAGGACACCATTTGTCCCGATTGTTTGTTTATTGATTTGGACCCGAATGATTGAATGTCCCGATTGTATGACCCGATAAATGATTAAAGGACCCGATAGATGAAATTAAATGGATTATTAAAGTTAGGTTATGTCACTAAAAGTCCCATTAGCATGAATTGTGAACTACCGGGATTTGGTAGACGCTTATGCATTTAATAGTACTATTTGGGGACGATCACCCTAGTTCGCGCATTGACGGTTGATCCCCGTCGTGCCACATTGATTGGTAAGCGAATTTATGTATGAGAAGATTTTCATAGCGTGACCCTTGTGACGACACGCTACTTTAGATGGGCAAAATTTGGTATCGGGTTAGCTACCCGTTGTTGGTTCAGTAAGGTAACAATGTCATGCGGCTTATAATAATCCAAAACTAACGAAATACTACTAGACGCTCCGAATTACGATGTATTGCCTGACTAGCAATACAGGGTCATACTATTGATATTATGTTTGTATTTTGGTTTGCATAACCATATTCATATAACGGTTTTTATTTTTATATGACGTCATAAGACGTATTGTATGATGTTTTTACGACATTGGCTCGTATAATGATTTTTAAGGCAAACGCCTATATTATGATTTTCGATAAGGATTTGTATAAAATGACTTTGGCTATTTTATGGCCTATTAAAATGATTTGTACAAAATGATTTTCAGTAATAATTTTATACTGATATTATTTTGATGGATTTTATTAAACTCTATGAATTCACTCGGCGTTATCGCTGACCTTTTCTTTTAACATGTTTTATCTCAGGTACTTGAAGGTAATTCTCGGGAAGACATCAAGAATTCATGGCCCGCACCTAAATACTTATTTCCATTCAAATGCTTTGTAAAACCTGTATTAAATACAAATGACTTGGGACCGATGTAACTTTGATATTTATGAATTGAAATGCTTTATTAATAAACGACGCGATTTTTATGCGTTGTCTATGATGTGAGTAATGTGCTATCCCGTAACACCAACGAGTCTTCCGCTGTATTGAGTTGTATAAATTTGGGGGTGTTACATAAATGACATAAAATACACGTTTTGGCTCGGTTATTATTGTAATTAAGTGGTAAAAAGGATGGGTGTTTACACACCTATCACACCCCATGGCGATGCACTGGGACGGATGAAACCTCGCTCCAGAAGTTCCTACATCTGATCTTTTAGTTCTTTAAGCTCTATAGGATCCATGCGATACCTTGGAAATTGGCTCTGCACCTGGGATGAGCTCAATTCTAAACTCAACTTCATGAACAGATGGTATGCCCGGAAGTTCCTCATGAAATACATCAGAAAATTCTAACACAATAGGCTGATCCTGGATCGATGGAGACTCGGTAGTAATGTCATGAATATTGGCTATAAAGCCCTGACAGCCGCGTGTTAGTAATGTTCGTGCCTCCATGGATGAAATAATTTGTACCGACCTCCCTGGAAGAAAACCATGGTGTATGTACTCTGGAGATTTAACATCACTGAAGATAACTCGATAAGTGTGGCAGTCAATTTTAGCCTAGTGTTTGGATAACCAGTCCACGCCCAATATCAAATCAAAATCGCACGTGTCTAAATGAAGTGCGTCAATTCTGCGAATTTTATCATCAAATTCTAGGGGAAGATCTCTGTACACCTGGGTGATTCGTACAGAGTCCCTAAGTGGCGTAGAAATGCTTAAGGCATTATCTAATGGCATAGGGGAAATCCTAACACGTACATCAAAAGTAGTGGATATGACTGAATGAGTCGCTCCAGTATCAAATAGAACACATGCTGCCAACACATTCATAAAGAGATTCCCAGTGATGGTACCTGAATTCTTGTTCGTCTGGTCTCTAGTAGTTGTGAACACGCGACCAGAAGTAGGAGGTGGTTTGGAGTCGGCATGTCTAGAGGTGCCTTCTATTTCACCTTGGCGATAATCCTTCTACTGATGGCCTTGTTGGCCACACTTGAAACAACCACCGGTACCTCGACGGGAAACACCAGAATATCTGAGCGAACAAGTAGGGCAGATAGGATGTGTGAACCCTCCAACGGGCATCCTAGCTAGCTGAGAGCCTGTTTCAGGATCACATGCATGAGACATGATCATGGAACATAATCATGATTACATAAGAGGTTTAATAGTTCCTAGATGAAGTAGAACGGTTAGGCTGTGAACCTCTACGGTCCTGATCCCTGCCGTTATTATTGTTCCTGGATAAGAGTAGCTGGAGTGTCAAAATACCATATCAAGACAGTTAACATGAAAGAAGGTAATTGTAGGGACCTGCTGTTGTTCGAGTTATTGGCATTTTTACGGTAATTATCATTACCGCAACGCCTATCTGAACCAGAACGGTTGTTGGTCTGACTGTTTCCATTAGATGCTTGCTGCTGAGCGACCGCAGGTTTAGGGTCGTCAATCTTCTGTATGAAATATAAAGTTGAACAAAGAATGATATGAAAATGGAAATACTGAAAGAAATGAATGGTTGACAATTGGTGATTGAAGATACCTCTTCACTAATTGATCATCAGCAAACTGCTCTCGTTCCTGAAGCATCTCAAGCTTACGGGCTGCATCGGCCACCTGTGCCACTGTAGTGAACGTAGCACAAACCAAACTGTTGGCAACCGAAGTGCGAAGAGCCCAACAAAACTTCTCAGCTTGCTCCTCAGCAGTACCAGCTGCTGCACCCAAGAAACCAGCCAAACGGAGAAACCTCTACATAAATTCGTTGTTCTTCTCCCCAGCAACCTGCCGAATATTATGATTATCCCTCTTAAGTTTCTCCTGCTCAACATGTGGGAAGTACTGATTAAGGAAGAGCTCCTTAAACTGGTCCTATGTCAACGGTGCAACCCAATTATCACCACCGTTGGACTGCTTGACTGACTTCCACCACTACAGCACATCACCTTCAAACTTATATCAAGCTAGTCTTGCCTTGAAAACGTTGTCACAACCTATCGCATCATATATCTTCTCAATGTGAGGAATCCAAGTTTCAGCCTCGTTGGGGCTGTTAGTTTGCTCAAACGAACGGGGTCTTTGCTTGTTGAATCGCTCCAACCAAGTCATAAGGGTAATAGGCGGTGGAGGTGGAGGATTGTTGTGGTTCTGAGGATGAGGGCCAAACTGAAAAGTTGGGGAAGGAGGGCTTGCAAAGCTGCATTGACAGCTGCAGCCAAATCTTGAGCATTGCGTGTGTTCAACATCTGACAGTTTAAAACAAAATGGAACATAAATAATGAGTGTGATTAAATATGACATGAATAGAAATGTATGAACAGTGTATGAAACATGAATTTATCTATGATGCATAAAACAGTTTTAAAATGCATGATCAATTTAAATATGAGGATAAGTCCATGAGTGAACGCCTATGGGTCGGTTCTCAAAACAAAAAAGGCAACTGTGGACGCCTATGGGTCGGTCCACTAAATAAACAAAAAATTTCGATAAAAACACATGCGACTAAATAGGGCCAGTCCTGTACCAACCATTACTTAGTCAAAATTCCTGCGACAATAAGATGAAATGCATGAAATGAATACATGAAATGAATACATGAAATGAAATGAAATGAATACATGAAATGAAATGAAATGAATGCATGAAAACCAACTGTCAGTTCTAGGAAGACGCTGGTGACTACTCGTAAGTCACAGGTCATGTTTTACAGAGCTACAAGTCGAAACCTTGGCTCTGATACCATAATTGTAACACCCCATTTGTTAAAATGGAATATCACTGTAATATATGGCGTGTCATCAAAGCATGCAAGGTAAATGTCCAAACATTCATGACCATAAATGGAAATACCAGAAACAACATCGATAGTCCATGTAACTCAACACAAGAAATTATAAGTACTGTAAAGGAAAAGGACTAAAAAATGTCCAACATAAAATAAAGTAAGATAAAGTATGATAAATGCATAAGATATAGAAGGCTGGATAGCTTCCATCCGAATGCATATACTCTTGAGATCCTACTTGTGACCTTGGGTACCTACCGTTTGGGAACATGGAATTGGAAAACGGCTGAGCATAACGCCCAGTACATGGATATACAATAAAGCATGGAAACATAGAGTAATGAAAGCATATAAGAGCATATAAAGCATGAAAGGCTGCAGAAATGAATAAGTCCTAGGAAACCTAGACATATAACATGTTTACTGGTATTAGTTCTGAAAACATAGCTTATGTTTACTTAGGAAAATTTGTATTAGTTTAATATACCAAAATCCAATATAGGTCATGAGGTCAACAACGCACATGAATACTTAAAGGGGTAACCTCGTCATGCAAATTAGAGGGGATGCCTCTAATTAATATGGTAATGGGTAGGAGGGATTAGCTCCTTGTGAAGGATGCAAGGAACACACCACATTCACATGAAATCCTGACTGACACTGTAACTAGGATGCACCCATACGCCCCCACATGATAATAAATAATAATAAAGGCCAAATAAACTGAAAGGGACGCCACGAGCTATCACTCCGCCATGGTGAAGTCATAACACTAGTGCCTCTAGTGTTATGGTTATGGAACCTCCATACCTACGTGAAACTGGTCATGCATGTATATGGCTAAGGTAACTAATAAAACATAAGCATTTAAATTTGTAATTACTGGGGAAACAGTTGGCTGCATACGGGAAATCCAAATAAAGGAAGAGATTGTCCTTACTGAAGGACGGAAAATCCGTACCTTGTGTCCAACAGAAGCTACCGGAAAACACTGAAGAACCTACTCCGCCTTGACGGATAATACTACATAAGACTAGGGACGTGTATGAGTTGTCAGAATACATGTATTTTACTGGTTCTGTGTGTTCTTAGTTTATCATTCATGTTTTGTCATGTTTTAACTATTTTAAGTGTTAATCTATAGTTATTCTTGTATCCTGTTGTTTATTATTCATATAATAAGGTATTATAATACTTGTATTGTAATACTATGTAACTTTCTAAAAATAGCAGGTTTTCATAAACAGTATGTTTCTAAAAATAGAAAGTTTCCAAAAATAGTATGTTTCCATAGTTAGAAATAAGATGGATTATTAATATCAAGTAAAGTTTATTTAGTAAAATACAGGTCATGGTTCAATTACTATAGCTTATTAAGTACTTAACTTGGTTAATTTAATAAACTATATATTATAAGAATTTAATTAAAAATATCATGTTTTAATTAAATTAACTAAGTAGATACTTAGGTTAGTCATGAAATATAAATTTTAATATTTTAACCTAAGTCATGTATTTAATTAAATTAAATAGTCTTGGAAAATAATTTAATTAAACCATTAAACTATTTTTCCCAAGCCCGAACCCGTGTTTAAAAATATACCCGAGCCCAAAAATGCCTAGCCGACACCACATAGCTGGCGGCTAGTGGTGCCAGCAGGCGGCTGATCATCACACGCAGCCCCACCAGTGGCTAGATAGCCTAGCTGGTTGCCACTGGTGGCCTTCGGTTCCCCCTGTCGAGCCACGGCTGCCACTGTCGAACCAGGTTCACACTGGCTGAGTGTCGGTTCCCACTGTTCTTATTAAACCGAGCCACACTGAGACCCTAGTAGTCTCGGTTAACCCCGAAACCAAACCAAAACTATACCCCGACCCTGATCGGGGTTCTGTGTCATGTGTCCGAGCCAATCAAGCCAAGCCGAGACATTAGGTTGTCTCGGTGGTGGTGTTAAAAACAATCTGAGAGCCCCTTGGCTCTCGGTTGTGTCTCAGCCGAACAAACCAACACCAACACCCTTTAATTATTGGTTTTTAATTAATCCTAACATGTTTTTTTGATTTTTTTTAAGATTAATTACATGAATTCATAAAAGAATTAAAAAGAAAAGGGCTATGGTTATACCGAGTGCGTAGAAGAAAAAGGTATATGTTCACGAACACGTACACACGAATATCAAAGATTAAAATCGTCCCGAACACCTCTTGGTGTTGATGGTATCCGGCGGCAAGAGAGAAAGGAGGCAAGTGTTCCTTATTTTTTTGTTAGCCTAAAATATAAATAAAATTTCCCTGTGTTTTTCTTAAACATGTATTGGTTATGGGTCATGGGCCAAAAGGCTCACTCCTTTCCCTTTCGTAATCGTTCGTGTTATAATTATCGTGAATTATATATATCGTGAACACGTCACATTTATAATATACGTAAATCCATGTTATTTAATGTCGTGACACGTGTAATATATTATAAATGCAAAGTTTTAATTTTATCGTCGTGTACTTACTGTTCACGTGTACTGTTCATGGTATATTAATGCGGGTTTTACATTAAGTGTAGGGGGTCTTCTATCGAAGTAACCTTACCTAGACCATTGCCTTTGCTTCATGATAATTGGGAAAACTAGTTTTCAACAATTTTCAAATTTTTTATCTACTTTGGCCACAAAAATATGCATTTATAATTTTTGCATAAATCATTTTGCATTTGCATAACACATTTGCATTGTATATATTTCTTCTATTATATTTCACCAAAAATAAATAAAAAGAAAATAAATATAATAAAGGATATGGTTTAACAAGTGTAGACGTCTTTGACATATTAGGCCCGCCATGAATATTTTGACTCAACCCGAGTTTGCTTATCCAAGCTTACTCTAGCTAGTATCGTTAACCATGTAGACCGTTATTGGTTTATTAGGCTAAGCATCCACGAGTCTCATTATTTGATATTTTAAATTGTGGAGAACGAGAAATGATAGAGTTTGAAGTAAGTGTAAAGGGCTAGATAAACCTCATATTAGTTACTTGTGACTTTTATATCCCCTTTCGTCACCTTTACTTTCTTTTCAACGCATGTATATATTGTTAATAAATAATCAAGAACGGTTTTAATCGGTTTGTAGTCTCTTATGCATTTTTGACTAATCATTCGTGGTTGGTATAAGTACGTCTTAAGATTCTAAGTTAGAATGTTTTTTGTGTACTAGACTTATGTCATGCTTAATACTTAGTGGGTGTTTTTCTTTTAATTATTTTTCTATTATTTGTGAGGAATCAAGAAAAATAAGAACGACTTATAAAAAAATGAGTGGCTAGAAAAAAAAGGAAAAAAATAATAATTATACAAGACTCCCACGAGGGGCATTGCGGTGTTAATTATAGTAGCTATTAAATTCCAATATTACTCTCACAAGGGTTGCGGGGATTTAATAGTTGCTCCAATCCAATATTACCTTGACGAGTTGTGGGATTGAAGATCCAAGGTCTCAAAAAGGCGGCGGATATAAATTATTGCGTGAGTTTTTTTTAGCGAGTGAGTAGCTACTTATTAATGCATGACATAAGTTTCTTACACATAAGGCGAATGACTATTATTTTAGGTTGGACTTATATCAACCGTGGCCGGTTTTAAATTAATAAATAATATGGTTACTTAGGAATAAAACTGTGCTTCCTTATTTTCAAATTTTACACTACTTATATTTCATACCAAATAAAGACAAATTTTCTCAAGAGAAATTTGATCCATTAAAATTAGATAGAGGCAAAGTAAGTGGGGGTATAATGGTAACACAATTAATTTGTATGAATAAGTCGATGCACTATCACTTGTGAATAACAATGATCTCGTTTTTAAGCTTGGTATGGGTAAAGTGAAACTTGAGGGTGATAAATATTCATGGTACAAAAGCCCTAATCAAATTCATTGATTTCTTAATGAGTTATTTCCATCAAACCATTTTATGAAAAGTGAAAAATAAATAAATAGAGTTTATATTTTGCATTACATTCGTAAAAATTAAAAATCAAGCATCATGTATAATAGTATAGTATATCAAAATCATAAAATGGCCAAGTTGGATTAATTATGCGAAAAGTGTAATCTAGAGCTTTAAAATACTGCATTGCATGAGGCCATGACAATGGCCAAGTGGATGGGAGTTGATAAGTGTGAAAACAATCATCATTTATAACCTAAAAACCACTAAAACAAGCATAAAATATTTCATTTTATCTTGTAAAAACTCGTAGTTATGCGGGTTTTTTGTATTCTTTGTGTATTTGTAGGCAAATAGGTACATTTGGAGCAAACACGAGTTTTCACGGGTTTTTATTCGAAGAAAAGACGAAGAAAAGGACAAAAGTGATCAAGACACAAAGTTCAAGGACCAAAGTTGTTGTTTAATAAAGACTACAAGTGCTTACGGTGTTCATTGATAAAGTTGGAGGACTAAAGTTGCACATTCTCAAATCTATTTACAAAAGAGCAAAAGCTTCCTAATAAGTGTGTAAACACTTATCCTTTTGCCACTAAAATCAAGGAAAAACAAGACCTAATCATGTGTTTAACATCGTAAAGTCGGAATTACGCGTGGTTTTGTGTTTTTGTGTAAAATAGGTACAAAAGATCAAAAGGAAAGAAAACACGGGATTTCAGGGTCAAATGTTGAAGATAAGTTCAAGAAAGAGACGAAGACAAAGTCAAAGACCAAAAGTGTGCCCAAGTTCACGAAAACCGGCTTAAACGACACGAGTTTGAAGAAAAAGAACGAGGAAGCCAAAAACAAGCTCGTCTGTAGCGGATTTAATCTTTTATGGATTTTAACAGGCTTGTCGGTCCCACATTGGATCTATTGGGCGACAAAGCCCATTTGCTTATTATAGATAGATAGAGTTGGGCCACAAAGCCCATAAGTTTATTATAGCCGGATGGCATTTCCTTTATTGGCAAAAGCCCATATGGCTATTTAAAAATAGACGGATGGAAAGGTTAATTTAGGCCAAGCCCAATTGCAAAGAAAACGGTTTGGTATAAACTTTCAGTCAAACAAAACCTGGTCAAAGCCATGGTCAATCTTACCCTCAGTCACAAACATATACAACACACGTTTTATTTAATAAAACGTTTAACCAACAAAACACCCCACTCAACTCACACAAATAAACAAATACCTTCACCCCACGTTCCATTTATTTACCCACACCCCAACCCTTTTTCGATATAAACAAGATAAAAAAACCCCTCTCACTGTTTACCCTCTCTCTCTGAACATACAACCAAACGCACCATCATTTTATTTTTTTACCCAATCTAAGAAACCCTAATTCACCCATACTCAAAAATTCATCAGTGAAATTTGGGGGTTTTACTCTAGGCGTGTGATTCACACACTTGGGGAATAAATCCCCAAGTTTTTCGCAACAATCACAAAGGTGTGGTCCTCCATCTCACGTGGCCTATCCTTGGCATTTGATTGGCTGTGACAACACAAAAAAACCCAATCCTCCAATACACACACGCCACATCATCAAAGAAGAAACACAAGTAACACATCTTTCCATCCAGGCTGGCAATCCACAAGATGGGTGGTGTTTTCAACCGTTGGATCGAAGAGAAGAGAGAGAAAAGAAGAAAGAAGGGCCAGGATTGATTTCTCAAAGAAACTTCATGAAGAAGGTTTCCCAGGGGTTTGCCTATAAAAACCCCTTTCATGTGTATTTTTTAGAAGCACTTTTTCTTTTATTTAATTTTCTTCAAAATTAGTTTTAGGTTTAATGTAATTTTTAATTTTCAATATTTGTAACTTTTTTATTATTAATGAAAAGTTTTTTTTTTAATTAATTTTGTCTGAATTTAATTTTCTGTCAAAGTTTAATCCTTAATTTTTTTCTTTTATTACTGTTCGTGTTTATTATTATTAATATAATAAAAAAAAGTGAAAGTTATTTTCCCCACTGGAAAATATAAAAGGTTACTGTTCGTTACTGTTTGGATCAAGGAAGATGATGATGAATTTTGGTGGTGTTTGCTTCGGTTCATAGGGGGTTCAGCGCCCACCTACGTCCCAACGGGTATCGACACAAGGTTCCTTCTCATCTCTTTTATTTTTTTTGTCAATTTTAGATTAATTTTAGTTATTTGTTTGGTTTAATCTGCTTTTGTTTATTTAGTTTAAGTTTATGTTGGATCTGCTTTTGTTTTATATTTTTTTGGATTTGCTCATTTGGATCTGCTCGAGTCTGCTTAAGTTTATGTAGTTACTGTTTGGGTTTATGATTATTTGTCTGCTTGATGTTTTGATGTTTGTGATTTAGTTTGCTTTAATTTGCCTGAGTAGTTTAAATTAGTCCAGATTTCTTTAAGCTTTTGTTTAAATCAGTTTCAAGTTTAAGATTGTCTTGGTTTGTGTATGCTTAGTCGACTTAGCTTATATTTATGTTTGGTTAAGCTTTCCGTTTGAATTTTCGATTGCTGTTAAGCTGCTGAATAGATTTGTTTAGATCTGTTTTTTATTTGCGACTTTCTTATTTTTGATTAAGCTTATTTGGGAACTGCTTATTCGACTTATTTTGATTTAGTTTCGTTTTGCTTATTGTTTAGTTGCTTAAGCTTGTTTGGTGTTGCTGTATGGTATTGCTTATTCTAGTTTTTGTATGCCTGCTTATCCTTTATCCTGCGTATCCTTATATTCGGTTCTGTTTAATTGCTATATTTGCTGATAAAATTCAACAGACCCAATTGGTCTTTGGGGTTTAAGCTGTTGTTTCAATTGTCCAAATATTCCTAAAAGTTAAAAAAAATATATATTAGCAAATTCGTCTGTCAGGGAACTCGAACCCCTGACCTCCCGCTCATCTGTCATAAGCCATAACCAGTTGTGCTAGTCCCTCATTTGTGTTTAGTTATAGTTTACCTAATTAAAATAGGTTTAATTTTTATTGCCAGATTTAGTAATTAGTTTAAATTCAAAGTTTAAGTTTATTAATTTTAATTCAAAAGTTTTTATTCCCTTTATTCAGTTTTAAAAAATATAAAAAGATAAAAAAAAAATTATTTTAATTTTAATTACATTTATAATTTTATATTAGTTTTCATTTTATTTTTATTTACAAAATTAGTTTTCATTTTGTTTAAGTTTTAAAATAGTTATTAATTAAATTAGATTTAAATTTTAAATAGTTTAATTAGTCTTTTGTTTAACTTTAATTTTTAATTAGTTTAAAATTCCAAAAAGAATTTATTCACCAAAAACAATAAATCTTACGTCATATCCGATTTCAGTTTCGAGTCGAGTCGAGGAAACGAACATTAATTGCTTTAAAAGGATCGTAAAATCCTAACATTAAAATGGCGCCGCTGCCGGTTCGCTCGTTACGATTGACGATTTCGTGAGACGTTTGGATTTTGGGATCCGTTCATCCTTTGAACGTTAATTTTCTTGCAACAAAAATCAAAAACACAAAAAAAATCAAAAACTTAAAAATACAAAAAAAAAAATCACAAAAGCAAACTCTTTCCTAAGATTTGCACAAAAAAATAAAAAAAAAATACAAAAGTAATACTTTTTCCTAAAAGTATTACACCAAAAATATTACGTATTAGTGTTATTTCTTAGTTCGATTTTTTTCGATTTTTCTTGTGAATATATATTTTTCTAAAAAATACAAAAAGATTTTTCATTTACTATATTCTATTACGTAGAACATTAATTTACCTACTTTTCAAATAAGCCTTAGTTGAGATTTCATCACCTAACTATTGTATTCGCATCCATAACGAAATAAAAAGGAAAATAGATAAATACTATTAAGACATTTGAACTCGACATATACAAACTATAAGGTGGGTATAAGGTGACGCGCTATAAAAGGCAGTCTAAGGAAAAAGGTTTTTAAGTGCTTTTTTCCACCTCGTTTACCCGCTTGCTTGTGTGTATATTGAGAGGGACGATCGATTATTGGTTTGCCAACTCAATTAGTATTAAGTATATATTTTTGTAGCTTTTTACTATTGCACCTCGAGAGGGAAAATCCTTTTCCTCTCAAAGTCGATCGAGGTTTCCTACCTCATTCCAAGTTTTAATTGTATGCGCACTCGCGCGCATACATACATACCGATTGGTGTACCAAATTCTTCCAATTCTTCCAAAAAGAAGAAGAAGAAGAAAAACAAAAAGACCGTCATTCAAGCCGATCCCGAGAATCGAGCTTTCGAGAATACGATGGCAATGGATAATCGACCAATGATTGAGATTCTACAATCTCACGTTGAAGGAAACGATGACGCGATTGTGGTTCCGGATATTGGAGCAAATCATTTTGAACATAAAACGGGTTTTATTCAAATGGTTTCCGCTACACCATTTTTAGGCCGTACTAATGATGATTCACACGCTCATATCAAACGTTTCATACAATTAGCCAACACCGTCAAATACAATGGGGTGCCACAAGAGGCTATTCGTTTACAACTCTTTCCTTTTTCCCTCGAGGGACAAGCCCAGATTTGGCATGATAAGGAACCACCCCAAAGTATCACAACATGGATTGAGTTAGAGACCAAGTTCATAAACTACTTTTCCCCACCATCACGGACCACCTCTTTGAGGAATGAAATCATTACTTTTGAGCAACAATATGGGGAAACTTTTAATGAGTCTTGGGATCGATTTAAAGAGCTTTTAAGAAAATGTCCACAACACGGTTTCACTAAAGTGCATCAAATTAATATGTTTTACAATGGTTTAACTCTAAATGACCAAGACTCACTTAATAGTGTCGCGGGGGGCAATATTTTTGTGAAATCAATGAACGAGGCTTGGGCCATAATTGAAAACAAGGCTAAAGTACAAACCAAGAGTGTTAGGGCTACTATGTCAAGTGCTAGTTCTAGTGAGAGTGACAAGAGAATCGATAAACTCACTTTGCTTGTTGAATCAATTGCTCTAAAAACCCAAGCCCTCAATGGTCAAGTTAATGCCTTGAAAGAGACTAGTGAAATGTGTGAGACTTATGGTGGACCACATTCATATTTCAATTGTGACAAGGTTTAGAATAATCAACAACAACAATATTGTGCTTTTAATGCTAATGAAAGGGTTCAATTTAAACCTAATGTTGATGTTAACCATTTGTCTTATAAGAGTACTAATTATTTTGCTCCCCCGGGTTTTGTAGCTCCACAAAGACCACCCCCACCCGCCCAAAATACCCAATACCAAAATAGGAACCAAGGTCCTCAAATGGGTAATTTTCAAGGGAATGTAAATCAAGGGAATTTTAATGGTCAAAATCAAGGGTTTCAAAATCATAACCAAGGTTTTCATAATAACAACGGTTTTCAACCTCAATATCAAAACCAAGGTTTTCCTAATCAAGGTTTTCCTAATCAAGGTTTCAATCAAATGAATATGCATAATCCTCAAATGGACTTAGTTCTACAAAAATTTACCGACCATGAGCGAATTATGAGAGAGATGCAAGAATCGACCGATAATAAATTTTTGACAATGATTCAAGCCCTTAGACCCCAAGGAGCCTTACCTTCAAATACCGAGATTAACCCTCGTGCTAATGTAAGTGCTATCACTACTCGAAGTGGAGCCACTTTTGTGGGACCTTCTATCTCTTCGCCCATAAAGGAGAGACAAGGCCCGGAGGTCATAATGAGTAATTGATGAGACTGCTTTTATACATGGTCTCATCGTCCAAAACGGCCTTTAAATGCATTAAATATCATAAAATATACCAAATATATGCTCGTGTTTGTTACTTGTGTGTTTTTAGGTACGGATATTGAGGAAATGGCAAAAGATCACAAGAATCAATCAAAAACGAACACGGGAAACGAAGACGCACAATGAACCAAGCTCAAATTTGGAATTTTGCAAAAATACCCCTCAAGTTTGAAGAATTGGCAAAAATGGCCCCTCATCTTTGAAGAACTTGTCATAATTAACCCTCCAAATGTTAATTGTACAAGTGTGGTCCATGAAGTTTGAAGATTATACAAATCAAGCCCTTGGAAAAGAATCAAAATGCCAAAGTTAGCCTAATTTCATCAAAGGGACTAACATTGAAATTGGTTTTGGACTTGTGATGCAAAATACTTAACTGGCTGTTAGCCATTTGGACTAAGCTTGCAACAAAAAACAAACGGAGTTAAAATTTTGGACTGGTAATAAAATTACCACCATATGGCCCAACAATACCCCCTTAGCCCACTTCCATAACCCGGTTTATTTTTAAGCTAAGTCAAATGGTCAACGTTGCTAAATTTCCCACTAAATAAGGGATTTAAATCCCTTTACCCCCAAAACAGATCAAAACAAACTCTTAATCCAGCTTAAACCATAATTATCCCCAGGCCTAATTGGATCCATCTCAAAGGGGTTTAAGCTCAATTTGTGCAGATCACTAATCAACACTCCCCTCAACTTTTCCCACCCAAAACAACACCATCACATGGCCTGTGGACCCCACCCCAGACCTCCCCTGCACCCGTCTCTTTCCCACAACCATATAACCCGACACATCCAACGATTCTAAGGCATTCCTTTGCCTCCAAGGACTTCACCAACGTCCAAGATCAAAATATTAGAGCTGGCATCCAGTACAAGCATCACATGGCATATTTGACCCAATTCAAATTCGTCAAGACTCAAAGGGTGTATTTGGCATTTCCATAGATTAGGGTTTTTTGTTTTCAGTGTTCTAGATAGTTCTTGTAGCCAGTATATAAGGCTAGGTAGCATTACATTTTCAGTTGTTCCAGATTTTTTACTCCAAAAATTGTAATGCCTTTTTAATTTAATCAAAAGTTGGTATTTTTCTGAAATTGAAATTGTAATTCCTTTTTAATTAGTTTTAAAAGTTGGTAGAGTTTTGTTGAGTAAAAAGTCTGATTTCCATTATCAGTTGTTCAAAACATCTTATGTTTTGAAAATTTTCAGAAAAAGTTTCTGATTTTGAGCAAGTTTTTGGTAAAAAATTGTGTCAAGGATTTGGTAATTCCAGGTTTTTAATATATTGTGTAAGAGCTTTGAAAGATAAACATTGAGAAGGTTTGAAAGGTTTCAAAAAGGTTTAAAGAAGAATTTCATAAGAATCAGATTTTGCATATTTTGCTTGTGTTTTCAATTTTTTTCTTAGCAGCTTCTTGAGTTGTGATTAGTCCAAGGTCCTGCATACACCCGAGTGTATTGGAAGTGGCTATCTAGCCACTGTTGGTCTTGGATGTAAGACCAACAAGGTAAATCCTTGTTTAAGCTTTTCTAGTTAAAAAATTGTGGCTTATGTGATTTTTGCATAAAAAGGGTTGCAAGTGTGTTCATATGGTTTGATTGAAGTTGATTTAGGGTTTTATGCATGTTTAGAACCTTTTGAATCATTTAGTCAAGTATTAAGGTGTTTTGGTTTGTTAAAAAACGTTTTCAAATTTTTAAAGGGGTGTTTGGATCTGCTTTTTAATTGATATTTTTGAGGGATTTTGAGAATTAAAACGTGTTAGATAGATTGAGTAGGATTGTGTAGGGTTGCATGAGAGTTTTAGTTAAGATTGGTGCAAGTTTGAGCAGTTGGTGTGGGAAAAAGTTACAAAAGAATGCTTAAAATCTGTTTAGATCTTTTTCTGCTTGATTATTGAAAACTTGTGCATCCAACTTTGAAATCTGTTAGATCATAGGTAGTTCTAGGATTTTTCTTTGCTTGTACACTAGTTGGTGAGTTAGTGTGCAAAAATCTGAGCCCTTGAATATCATTTTTGTGCAAGTTTTGAGCTCATACACCCACCAGACCTGCACAAAAGACATCAACAACTTTCTTGTGCTTGATTTTGACTTATTTGTTTGATTTTGTGTTGTTGAATTGCTTGATTTCTGTTTGTACTGACTCCCTATACTCCAAAGAGTATAGGGGTGCCATATTATCCAACAAATCAACACCACACAGCCACAATCCAAGTCCTCTTGGATTCCATCACAAGTGAAGAAAGAACATCTTGCTTGAGTTCTTAAAAAGAAGAACTGGATCCGTTTTGGTTTAATCTTGATTGAATCTTGATAAAAAGTTGATTTGGGTTTGTGTTTCAAGCATAAAGAAGGTCACTGGATTGGATTGCAAGTTAAAAAAAGTAAAAAAAATAAAAATAGCAAAAAGGGGGTTGCGCAACCTCGAACCCCCGTCTCCACACTTAACACACACCATACATACCGCCGTGCCCTAGGGTCTTTGACTGCTAGGGTGTGGTTTCAAAGGGTATTTAACCCCTTTTGATTTTAGCTTTTCATAAATAAGCCGTGACCAATTAAGCTCATTTTAGCTTATTGGTTTAGCTTTTTGGTTTCTTTTTATTTTTCCTAGGGTCTAATTAGTCTTTAAGACTTTTCTGGCACAAAATTTTATTTTTCCTTTCTTTAATTTATTTTTTATGCATTTTTTATTAGCCGCATTTTATTAATTTCTTAAAAAATAGAAAAAAGTGTTTTTATTTTTAGGAAAAATAATTTTTAAGTTTTTAATTAATATTTTGAGGTTTACATTAGGTTAACTTTTCAAAAGCTTTAATTTTTAATTTTATTTTATTTTAAGGTTTTTTATAAACTTTAATAATTAATATAAAATTATAAAAAAGGTTTTAGGAACTTTAATTTGCATTTTCTTCTTAGTTAAGATATTTAGGATTTTTGAGAATTTTTTAGAATTTATTTTGTAAACTTTTATTTTTTGGATTATTTTAATATTATTTTATTAGAAAAAATTCAAAGTTTAATTTTTAACTTTTTTTCATTTTTCCTAGATTCTAGACATTAAAATAGGAACTTTTTCACTTTCCAAATATTTTTTAGGCTTTTCAATTAATTTTTAGAATTAATTTAAGATTTAATAGATTTTAATAGTTTTTAGGAGTTTAAAAATAGTTTAATTTGGTTTTAAAATTTTTAAAAATAGTTTTTAGCTTAATTAGGTCATTTTTGAGGTTTACAAACTATTAAATCTTGTTTAGGGCTTTTTAATATTTAAAAGTGATTTTTAGGGCTTTAATTAGCATTAAAAAGTCATTATTAAATTAATTAAAAGGTTTTGGCAAGTTTGGATTTTTTGTAAACTCTTAGAATTTTATTGTGGATTTTTAGTAATTTTTAGGTTAAAATTTTAATTTTTGTGTTCTTTTACGTTTCTACGTCTTAACTTTCTAGTAGTGTTTTTGTCTATTTTTCTATTTTTTTCGTCTTCGTCATTTTCCCTTCTCTTTTGTTTTTCTTCTTAATCAAAAACATTAATCAATCAATTCATTACATAACACAGGTGCCTCCTCGAGAGAACGATCCCCACTCATTAAGGGTCATAAGTGTTTACGTTTTCCTAAACGTACACTTAATACTTACCGCTTTTACCTTGTTTTCCTAAACAAGTGTGAATTTACAACTATCATTTTGGCGCCGCTGCCGGGGAGGCGTGTTGTGTTTTGATTGAACATTGTTGTTTTTTTATATTAGCCATAAAAGTATTTGTATTAGTAGCACTCTACTAATACGTATTATCGTTTTTCGGTTTTTGTGTGAATACTATTACTATATTGTATACGTAGAACAATAAATACACAAGTACTCCAAATACGTGAGCAATCACAACCTTGATTCGGGATTTCATCACTCGATCATTGTACTCGAATCTCAAACCAAAGAAAAAGGCAAAAATAGATAAATACTTTCGTGAAGCTTAATTTTGATAATACAAACTATAAGGTGGGTATAAGGTGGTTGTATTTCACGACCTAAAGGAAAAAGGCTCTTAAGTGCTTCGCGCCGCCTCGTTTCCTCCGCTTGCTTGTGCGTATTTTATTTTGAGAGTGAATCGAGGGTTTTGCCGCCCAAAGTATTACTAAGTATCATATATATTTTCTTGGTTTCTATTGATTAAACCCTCTTGAACGATTTGGTGTTCCACCATCGTTCTAAAGTCATCGAAGGCGTTCACTCCACGTGATCGTTTTCATTCCTTGAGGCCTTTTTAATCAAGAGATTTGATTGAGGAGGAGATTTGTGGACTTTTTGTCTACTTAATACATTCACCAATTTCCAAAAAAGTTAATACAATAAAAAACCACAAAAAAATTGAAAAACACAAAATACCAAAAAGAATCTTCTTTGCTCGTCTCCACGTTGTACGTGACGTTTATGCTCACTCGTATTCAAGCAAAACGTGCACGTAAACGAAAGAACAAAACTCCCACTCTAACTCATTCTAGTGAGGAGTCTCCTATTGACGAACCCATTGTACGAGAAGAACCAACCATGGCGAATCGAACTATGATGGAGTTACTTCAAGCACCCACCGAGGGTTATGGAGAAGCTATTGTGATTCCTGCAATCCTTGCGGAGAATTTTGAGGTGAAAACGGGTTTGTTGTCCATGATTCAAAACAACAAATTCCGAGGTGATGAGAAGGACAATCCCCACAACCATATCCGCCAATTTAATCGTCTTACCGCCACGTGCAAATTTAAGGATGTCTCGAATGACTCGATTAAGATGATGCTTTTTCCGTATTCCTTAGCGGGGTCCGCTAAAATTTGGTTAGAGAAAGAGCCACCCAATTCTATATTGACGTGGAAGGATCTCGTTTCAAAGTTTGTGAACCAATTTTTTCCGCCCTCTAAGACTACGCATTTGAAAAATGAGATTTCTAAATTTTCACAAGAATCAAATGAAAGTTTTTCTACGGCTTGGAATAGGTTTAAGGAGATGTTGCATGAATGTCCTCATCACGGTTTTTCCGATTTACACCAAATCAACACGTTTTACAATGGACTTAACGATCATGAAAGAGATTATTTGAATGCCGCCGCGGGTGGTAATTTTTTGTGTAAAACGGTTGAAGAAGCTTTGGTCATAATCGAGAATAGGTCTAAGGTTTATAGCCCTCGTCACACACCGAGTGTTGCCAAATTGGGCTCATCATCGTCTCGTAGTATCAATGCATTACATGATGAAGAAAATGAAGAAAACCGATTTTTCGATAGATTTGCTAACCTTATGTCCCATTGGAAGGCTCAAGAAGCTTCCAATTCCGCTTCGGTCAAAGCGGTTTCTAAAAGTTGTTTGTCGTGTGGGGGAGCTCATGATCTTTCCGAGTGCATTACCGCGGATGGTAACACTTCGAATGCTTTTGTAGCCACGGGAACTTATAACCAAATCGGTCAAGGTTCTCGTTCAAATCAAGCTCCACCAAATCAAAATGCTAATAATTATCGCAACAACAACCAAGGTGGAAATTACCAAGGAAATCAAAGGAACTATAACAAAGGTAATTACCAAAGTGGAAATGGGCAAATTTCAAACCAAAACCAAAACCGTGATTTTCAAAACAATGCCCAAGGTTTTCAAAACGATCACACCAAAAATCTTCAAGGAGAGTTTTTGAATTATGCAAAGGCTAATGATGCTAAGTTTGACAATATGCAACGTGAAATGGTTAGCTTAAGATCCGAGTTGAAACACGAGCTTAAAAACGAACTTGCTAATGAACTTAAAACTCATGCTAATAAAATGGAAGGAAATGTCACACGACTCCAACAAAATCAACAAAAAATGGAGCAAGGTCAACATGAGATTAAGCAAGAGTTGTTAAAAGCGGATGCTAGGCAATCTAAGTTTGAAGACCGAATGGCTAAAATGTTTGAATCTATCATGTGTAAGCCCTCTTCTTCGGGTGGTCTTCCTAGTGATACCATCGTGAACCCGAAAGGAGAATTGAAGGTTATTACCACTCGTAGTGGTAAAACTTTCAAAGAGCCCATTTCTCGTCCAAGTACTTCTAAGGAGAATGAAATCGAGAAAGAACCCGAGGTTGTGGTTGAAAAGGAGCATATTACAAGCCCACGAAGTACCGCTCAAACCACACCTACGGTTGAGCCAATACCAATCATGGAACCTGAGATTCCAAGGCCGTTGCCTATGCCTACTTTGCCCCAACCCACACCACCTTTACCCTACCCATCAAGACGAGACAAGGAAAAGGCACAAGAACGAAATAATTATCAATTTGAACTTTTTATGAAAATGTTTCGTGACTTGCATTTCAATATAAGTTTTGCTGACGCCTTAGTCATGATGCCTCGATTTGCCGCGAACTTCAAAAGTATGTTGAATAACAAAGAGAAATTGCAAAAATCGTCTAGTTGTTATTCGGTTTTTCTAAGCCGCATACCTCAAAAAGTCGGTGATCCTGGAAAGTTTTTAATCCCATGTGCTATCCAAGACATGGAAGAATGCTACGCCTTGGCCGATCTTGGTGCTAGTATTAATTTGATGCCTCTTGAGATTTTTAAATCGCTCAATCTTCCAAATCTAACTCCTTCAAGAATGTCAATCGAAATGGCCGATCATTCTACGATTCTAGCTTGTGGAGTTGCCGAGAACGTCTTTGTAAAAGTTGGAAAATTCTACTATCGCGTGGACTTCATTGTTGTTGATATTCCCATCGATCCTAAAGTTCCGTTAATTTTAGGTCGATATTTTTTGGATACCTCGAGAGCACTTATCGATGTGCATGCAAGAAAAATCACTCTTCGTTTCAATGAGGAAGAACTCGTCATTAATGCAACCCAAAACTCCACTCTTTCTCATGTGTATTCTATCACATCTTTGTACAATGTCAATCCCATCAAAAATATTTGTCAAAAGATTTCCAATAGAGTTTTAGGAGTTGTTGAGAAAAATGAAGTTCCGTCCCCTCCGCCGGTGGAGGTTAAGAGTGTTAAGCCTACATTTCCAATCTCGAGTGATTCTTCGGATGATGAATACGTTGATCCCGATGGGGAGGTTTTCTTTGTTGACAAAAGATTTGAAAACTTGCCACCACCTAAACCAAAAAGATTTCAAAATGTGAGAATTTTTAGTGTGACTAAATTTGTTTTAGATACACCAAATATTTTTGACATAATTAAATCGGGTTTTCACAAGGAGAGTGTAAAAGATGAAAAAGGAAAAGATTTTGAATTTAATTTAAAAGATTTTTCTACAATTCTAACTCCGTCATCACCGCGTGTATTGAGTACTACAAGCTCGTCTTCTCCTTTTGACGATGCTTTGTGTGGACGTAGTGTGGGGGAAGCCCCTTATGTTCCCTCCCCTTTCTCCACTGAGGACGAGATATTTGATCCTGGAATTGCTTATATAGGGAAATCTCGGTCTTCCACCGATGCAATAAATGGAAAATCTTTTCATTTGATTGGTGCGAGTCTACCTCGAGTAGCTCAATGTTTTGACTTACCCATTGTCCCACCCTTCTATTTCTTCTCTCCTATTTTCTTCTACCCCATTGGGGTTTGTGTTGAAGAAGCATTGTTTCGTCTTTCATCCGAAAACGAGGACGCTATCTTTGACCCCGGTATACGTTTATCGGGTTTTTAAAAGTACTCCACGTGCTTTTGGGCCTTGTTTATCATGTAAGCCCCGCCAAAAATTGACCATACCATGATTATCCCTAAATGATCACATTTATGGGGATTCGAGTCGAGCTTTTGACTCGGTTATCAAAAACAAGGTGCCTCGTGGGGGAGACCCATGCTTATCCATGTACATATTATTGCTTTCTAATTAGTTAATGTGAGGGGATTTGTGCCCTTCCAACCTTTGTTCCGTGGTTGTTTGTGCATTGTGGTTTTTAGATCATGATCTTCACGATTGGAGCCTCTCGTGTTTCGTTTTATAGGAGCACTCGATCGTTTGCTTTGGAGGCCTTTCCCAATATCCATATGATATATCCTTTTATGTTCTAACCTTAGGTTTTTAGCACACTTCATAAACGGCTTTTAACTTAATGGTTACACCCTTTCCATGCTAGATTAGGCATTCGACTACGTCTCTAGTATGGGGGTGTTTTCACCCCTAGACTCGAAACATTGAGGACAATGTTTAACTTCAGTATGGGGGGGTGAATAGATACTTGCCTTGGCAAACCTTCACGCTTTCCAAAGTTTATCGTTTTGTTATCGTTTTTGTTGCAAAATAAGGCTAAAAATGGCCAAATTTTAAAATTTTTCTCATGTTTTATAAGTGTTTGAAGACACGAATGTAGATTTTCCGATGGCGAGAATAAGAGTAATTTTTGACTCGGCCGTGCGTGTTGAGCACTTAGCTTTGATTCCTTAACTACACATTAGGCTAAGTCTCTTAAATGAGGACGAGAAATGATAGAGTTAATTATAAGTTACTATGCTAAACGTAGAGTACTCGTATTCTTTCAAAAACTCATGTGTTCTCGTTGTTTGCTTATTCTCCCTTCGCTTGTAAATATTTTTTGCTTAATAAATATTGACTTAGCGGTTTAGTTAGGATTGTTGGGTTTCTAGTCTTTTCTAGTAGCTTCTGTGTAATTAAATTGGGAAGACATTAAGGTATCGCCAACGTCACGGTTTTGAAGTATTGGCAACCCGAATAATCGAAAGCTTCACCTAATAATAAGATTTCAAGTGCTCACCTAAATCTAGCAAACAATTTGAAGCCCCACAAGGCCTAAAATCTATGCAAAATTGAAAGTGAATCAAGCCTTAATCTTCGAAGCTTTAAAGATCCAAAATTCGCTTTAGCGTGAGGATATACGTCTTTGGCTAATAAAACCAACGATGAGGCGGATAATAAAAGGCAAGGCAAGACCGAAGTCATAATAAAAGCTTCATGGCGAAGTTGAATAAAAGATGGAGGTAAACCAAAGATAATAAGGTCCTTCCGTTAGGGGGCGTATAAAAGTCTTGGTAATAAGTCTCATGTTCAAAACCGTTATAAAACCGTGTTTATCGATTCTTCTTGTCAACTTAATTTTTTGACATCGTTGTCTATTAGGAGGGGTTATTGATTTGATGGTCTTAGTTACACCGTTAGGACTCTATTTTTAGACCTAAATCTCTATTATCGCATAAGTCAATGATGTATCCTCGTGATCATTAAGACAAAATAAAATATAAGAGATACAACTTAGGAATAATGGGAGAATAAGTACGTGATTAGGGCATATGAGTAGTGTTAGCATTACTAACTTATAATGACAATGATCTCGTTGCACGCTTGGCATGGAATTAGGCTGAAAATCGAGGACGACGAAATTATTTCTAACGAAGCATTCATGTGTTCTTGTTCTATGAACCTAAACGTCCTATTTTGCGATGAAAATCATACATTATGTCTAAAACACAAGTAGTAGTAGTAGTGTAGCTAGTTTATCCTTTCAATAAAGTGAATAAAATAGAATTTTGGAGTTGTTACGATACTTTATTCTAGCATTGCGTGAGGGCACGGCAATGGTTTAGTATGGGGGAGTGATGAGACTGCTTTTATACATGGTCTCATCGTCCAAAACGACCTTTAAATGCATTAAATATCATAAAATATACCAAATATATGCTCGTGTTTGTTACTTGTGTGTTTTTAGGTACGGATATTGAGGAAATGGCAAAAGATCACAAGAATCAATCAAAAACGAACACGGGAAACGAAGACGCACAATGAACCAAGCTCAAATTTGGAATTTTGTAAAAAGACCCCTCAAGTTTGAAGAATTGGCAAAAATGGCCCCTCATATTTGAAGAACTTGTCATAATTAACCCTCCAAATGTTAATTGTACAAGTGTGGTCCATGAAGTTTGAAGATTATACAAATCAAGCCCTTGGAAAAGAATCAAAATGCCAAAGTTAGCCTAATTTCATCAAAGGGACTAACATTGAAATTGGTTTTGGACTTGTGATGCAAAATACTTAACTGGCTGTTAGCCATTTGAACTAAGCTTGCAACCAAAAACAAACGGAGTTAAAATTTTGGACTGGTAATAAAATTACCACCATATGGCCCAACAATACCCCCTTAGCCCACTTCCATAACCCGGTTTATTTTTAAGCTAAGTCAAATGGTCAACGTTGCTAAATTTCCCACTAAACAAGGGATTTAAATCCCTTTACCCCCAAAACAGATCAAAACAACTCTTAATCCAACTTAAACCCTAATTATCCCTAGGCCTAATTGGATCCATCTCAAAGGGATTTAAGCTCAATTTGTGCAGATCACTAATCAACACTCCCCTCAACTTTTCCCACCCAAAACAACACCATCACATGCCCTGTGGACCCCACCCCAGACCTCCCCTGCACCCGTCTCTTTCCCACAACCCTATAACCTGACACATCCAACGATTCTAAGGCATTCCTTTGCCTCCAAGGACTTCACCAACGTCCAAGATCAAATATTAGAGCTGGCATCCAGTACAAGCATCACATGGCATATTTGACCCAATTCAAATTCGTCAAGACTCAAAGGGTGTATTTGGCATTTCCATAGATTAGGGTTTTTTGTTTTCAGTGTTCTAGATAATTCTTGTAGCCAGTATATAAGGCAAGGTAGCATTACATTTTCAGTTGTTCCAGATTTTTTACTCCAAAAATTTTAATGCCTTTTTAATTTAATCAAAAGTTGGTATTTTTCTGAAATTGAAATTATAATTCCTTTTTAATTAGTTTTAAAAGTTGGTAGAGTTTTGTTGAGTAAAAAGTCTGAGTTCCATTATCAGTTGTTCAAAACATCTTATGTTTTGAAAATTTTCAGAAAAAGTTTTTGATTTTGAGCAAGTTTTTGGTAAAAACTTGTGTCAAGGATTTGGTAATTCCATGTTTTTAATATATTGTGTAAGAGCTTTGAAAGATAAACATTGAGAAGGTTTGAAAGGTTTCAAAAAGGTTTAAAGAAGAATTTCATAAGAATCAAATTTTGCATATTTTGCTTGTGTTTTTAATTTTTTTCTTAGCAGGTTCTTGAGTTGTGATTAGTCCAAGGTCCTGCATACACCCGAGTGTATTGGAAGTGGCTATCTAGCCACTGTTGGTCTTGGATGTAAGACCAACAAGGTAAATCCTTGTTTAAGCTTTTCTAGTTAAAAAATTGTGGTTTATGTGATTTTTGCATAAAAAGGGTTGCAAGTGTGTTCATATGGTTTGATTGAAGTTGATTTAGGGTTTTATGCATGTTTAGAACCTTTTGAATCATTTAGTCAAGTATTAAGGTGATTTGGTTTGTTAAAAAACGTTTTCAAATTTTTAAAGGGGTGTTTGGATCTGCTTTTTAATTGATATTTTTGAGGGATTTTGAGAATTAAAACGTGTTAGATAGATTGAGTAGGATTGTGTAGGGTTGCATGAGAGTTTTAGTTAAGATTGGTGCAAGTTTGAGCAGTTGGTGTGGGAAAAAGTTACAAAAGAATGCTTAAAATCTGTTTAGATCTTTTTCTGCTTGATTATTGAAAACTTGTGCATCCAACTTTGAAATCTGTTAGATCATAGGTAGTTCTAGGATTTTTCTTTGCTTGTACACTAGTTGGTGAGTTAGTGTGCAAAAATCTGAGCCCTTGAATATCATTTTTTGCAAGTTTTGAGCTCATACACCCACCAGACCTGCACAATAGACATCAACAACTTTCTTGTGCTTGATTTTGACTTATTTGTTTGATTTTGTGTTGTTGAATTGCTTGATTTCTGTTTGTACTGACTCCCTATACTCCAAAGAGTATAGGGGTGCCATATTATCCAACAAATCAACACCACACAGCCACAATCCAAGTCCTCTTGGATTCCATCACAAGTGAAGAAAGAACATTTTTCTTGAGTTCTTAAAAAGAAGAACTGGATCCGTTTTGGTTTAATCTTGATTGAATCTTGATAAAAAGTTGATTTGGGTTTGTGTTTCAAGCATAAAGAAGGTCACTGGATTGGATTGCAAGTTAAAAAAAGTAAAAAAAATAAAAATAGCAAAAAGGGGGTTGCGCAACCTCGAACCCCCGTCTCCACACTCAACACACACCATACATACCGCCGTGCCCTAGGGTCTTTGACTGCTAGGGTGTGGTTTCAAAGGGTATTTAACCCCTTTTGATTTTAGCTTTTCATAAATAAGCCGTGACCAATTAAGCTCATTTTAGCTTATTGGTTTAGCTTTTTGGTTTCTTTTTATTTTTCCTAGGGTCTAAATAGTCTTTAAGACTTTTCTGGCACAAAAGTTTATTTTTCCTTTCTTTAATTTATTTTTTATGCATTTTTTATTAGCCGCATTTTATTAATTGCTTAAAAAATAGAATAAAGTGTTTTTATTTTTAGGAAAAATAATTTTTAAGTTTTTAATTAATATTTTGAGGTTTACATTAGGTTAACTTTTCAAAAGCTTTAATTTTTAATTTTATTTTATTTTAAGGTTTTTTATAAACTTTAATAATTAATATAAAATTATAAAAAAGGTTTTAGGAACTTTAATTTGCATTTTCTTCTTAGTTAAGATATTTAGGATTTTTGAGAATTTTTTAGAATTTATTTTGTAAACTTTTTTTTTTTTGGATTATTTTAATATTATTTTATTAGAAAAAATTCAATGTTTAATTTTTAACTTTTTTTCATTTTTCCTAGATTCTAGACATTAAAATAGGAACTTTTTCACTTTCCAAATATTTTTTAGGCTTTTCAATTAATTTTTAGAATTAATTTAAGATTTAATAGATTTTAATAGTTTTTAGGAGTTTAAAAATAGTTTAATTTGGTTTTAAAATTTTTAAAAATAGTTTTTATCTTAATTAGGTCATTTTTGAGGTTTACAAACTATTAAATCTTGTTTAGGGCTTTTTAATATTTAAAAGTGATTTTTAGGGCTTTAATTAGCATTAAAAAGTCATTATTAAATTAATTAAAAGGTTTTGGCAAGTTTGGATTTTTTGTAAACTATTAGAATTTTATTGTGGATTTTTAGTAATTTTTAGGAATTTTTAGGTTAAAATTTTAATTTTTGTGTTCTTTTACGTTTCTACGTCTTAACTTTCTAGTAGTGTTTTTGTCTATTTTTCTATTTTTTTCGTCTTCGTCATTTTCCCTTCTCTTTTCTTTTTCTTCTTAATCAAAAACATTAATCAATCAATTCATTACACAACACACGTGCCTCCTCGAGAGAACGATCCCCACTCATTAAGGGTCATAAGTGTTTACGTTTTCCTAAACGTACACTTAATACTTACCGCTTTTACCTTGTTTTCCTAAACAAGTGTGAATTTACAACCATCAGTAATCCTACTCCCCCTTCGGTGATTCCTCCCACTACCACTCCTAGTACTAGTCTTCCATTGCCTAATGAGCCTATCCATACGGTTGTTCAAGAAGCGAGTCCTTCTCCTTCTCAACCTTCAAAGTCTAAGCCTAATATCCCTTATCCCTCTAGGTTAGACAAGGCTAAAGTGCTCACCAAAGATGATGTTCATGTCTCTAACTTTTTGAAAATGATTTCCAATGTGAATGTTAACATAAGCCTTATTGAAGCACTTGCTCAAATGCCAAAATTTGTGAAAATGTTTAAAGATTTGCTTAATAAGAAAGAAAAAATGGAAGAGCTCGTGAACGCCCGTTTAAATGAGAATTGTTCCGCGATCCTTCTCAAAGAGCTTCCCGAAAAGCTAGGAGATCCCGGTCGATTCGTGTTACCTTTCTCGTTCCCTCAAATCGATGATTGTATGGCTTTAGCGGCTCTCGGCGCTAGCATCAATCTTATGCCACTTTCGGTTTGGAAACAATTATCATTACCCGACCTTGTACCGACTCGTATGACTCTCGAGTTAGCTAATCGAACTCTCGCATACCCCGTTGGTATTGCCGAAGATGTTTTTGTTCGAGTTGGTACATTCACTTTCCCCTTGGCTTTGTCGTGTCGACTATGGGATGGATCCTCGTATTCCGTTAATACTTGGTAGACCATTCTTACGATCCAGAAGAGCCTTAGTTGACGTGGCCGAAGGGGAGTTAAATCTTAGGGTTAGGGATGAACAACAAGTTTTTAAAATGGGAAAATTCACAACAAAATCAAATGGAAAAGAGTCGGTCAATATGATCGATGTTCTTAATTATGATAATGAAGAGATCTTTATTAATCCTTTTGGAATTGAAAAGTCTACTCAAAATGATTTTGTGATAAATTCATCCCTTCCCTTAGAGCCTCAAATTTTTGAAACTCCTATTTATGATACCTATAGTGATGACACTTCTTCAAGTAATCACTCTATCTTCGGTTTAGACGACCTATCTTTTGACCCACCCACTTTTGACCCACCCATTTTTGATACCCCAATCTTACCTACGATGATGACACTTCATTAAGTGATCTCATTAACTTTGATGACCCACCCTATGATCTTAATGCACCTCATATCTCTATGAGTGATTCTTCCATTGAGACTCATTTTGACTTTTATACTCCAATTTTAGAAGTCATGACTTTTGAGGAGGATCCTCCACTCTTAGTGATCATTCCTAATTTAGAGGTTATTCCATTTGAGGAGGATTTAGATATCTTTCTAAATACCTATTTTCCTCATGAGGAAGAGTTTTCCTATGACTCCGATGATACTTATGTTTTCACATCGAGTTTGGAAGAGGACGACCTTCCCACTTTGGATTTTGATGATATTTTGAGCTTAAATTTCAATACCTCTTGCTATTTTCCCGTTAAGGAATCGGTGTTTGATCCCGGAATAGAGACTTTCGTGCTTTCATTGCCATATCACCATACTACCCTTTCATTTAAGAGATCATTGCCTAAGGATACCCCACTCTTCTTTGACTTGCGTGATTTTACTACCTCGGGATTTATTTCCTTTTGTGATGGAAATTATGTGTTTGACCTATTGATCCCAAACTTAGATCGATTTAGCTTTATGTATACGAGATTAGATCAAGTAATACACTTAGAGAAACCTTTGTATATGTTTATAATAATCTAAGTGTTATACGAAATTAACACTTAAACACGAACACACAAGATATAAACAAACTTTCACTTTGATTAATGATATCAAACTTGCTTACAATGAAAGTAGTATACGAATGAAAACTTATATGAAACATTAACCTAAAGTTCTTCTTTTATAGACATATGAAGCCTTGTACAATAATCTACGTATCAGCTATTCTAGGTAAAGATAAATATAGAAAATACATTGTTGTTCCTATCTTTACTAGAAGTAATCTAGAATACAATAAACACGTAGAGTATATCTTCCCATCAGTGCTTGTCTTCAATGTATCAACGCTTGACTTTATCTTGTCAACGCTTGAGCTGTCAGCGCTTGTTTTGCTCCTGTCAACGCTTGTTTTACTCTTGTCAGCGCTCAAGTAGATTGGCTATAATTTATTCCCAACAATCCTTCCCTAAACTTGATATCCACTCTTATGATCAAGTTTCTGAATAAACCTTAAGGACTAGGAGGAATCTTACAAACCTTCTCATATTGGTAATAAATAAATCTGATCAAGTCCTTTGCCACATCACTTGAATAATCAATTTCCAGCTGAGTGTTCTTCATCTTCTCCAAGATATCCTTGGATATGAAATACTGACCATCCACAAGTAGATACTCAGCAAACTTTGTAGCACTCAAATAATAAACACCAGCAGCTGAATACAATCTCCATTGAAGACCACTGAGGTCATCTTTAAGATCCTTCCAAATAGCAGGATCCTCATCTTTTGGTCCACACATTCTCTTGAATGTGGACCACAGTTTTATTCCATTAGCTGAAGTTGGTGCTTCAGCCTCATACTTGGCTTTTAATAACCTCCATAGGTCTACCAAGTCTTCTCTATCAAAACTTGCAAACAAAGATATAAGGGTGGTAAAAGTGTGAACCTCTTTGCCATACCTGCCAATCTTCCAAAACCCACATTCATCTTCTTCATAGCTCACAATTGGGTTTCTGGAATCTAGTGGTAACACTTGTACCATATCTGAAGCTTCTAATGGTGAGAGCTTGAGACTCTTACTTATGACAGCTTCACTTGGATATAATGGATCCATATCTTTGGGAAACTCAAGAGGAACTCCCTTTTTCACTGGTCTGGGAACAAACATTGCCTTCTTGAGCTCCATTTCCTCTGCAAGTTCTTCTTTTCTTTCATCAGAAAGAAGTCTTAGAGTGTTTGCTTCATGCACTCTAACCCAGATGGGATAAGCTTTGCATTCCAACTCATCAAATGTCAATGCCCTCAATTTATGATAAGTCCATCCTACTCCATGACATCTGAGCAACATGTAGTATAACTCCCTTCTATCCCTTTTCAACTCTGAGAGAATATTGCTTGCCTTGTGTTTCAAAATGACCTAGCAATCCTTTTGTACTCTAAGAAGAATCTCCAAACCCCATATCTGATCTGAAATGGTCAAGTGTGGATTCTCCATACATCTTTCTTCCCAAGCATGATACATTTGAACCACCTCTGGCATATCAAAGTCAACCTGCAATTTCAACTCTCTAAATTTCTCCTTGGCCAACTCATCTCCATACTCAAGTCTTTCTGGCTGTTCTATGATCATAACACTTGAGTCTGAGCTAGCTTCATCACTTCCTTCTTTCTCTTCTGAAGTGACAACAAATGGTGACTCTTTCACCTCCTTTCTATCTTGTTCCATAATTTGTGCAGCCAACCTTCTATCAAACTCAATTTGAGCTGCATTCTTTGGAACAACCTCTTCTACCATAATACCCTTACCCTTATCTAATGGATCAATTGTTGGTAAGGTAGATGGTGATACCTGTGAAGAAACCTCCTTGATGATGGATGATGACTGGGATACATCACCCTCATGTGCAGGTCTGTCAACGCCCAATTTTGCTGTGTCAACGCCCAAAATACTCATGCCAGCGTTCAACTTATCCTTGTCAACGCCCAAAGTTCCTGCCTCAGCGCCTTTTGCAATTTCCTCCAACATGGCTGTAAATGATAAATTTAAGTTTGTAGGAGAGACTAAGGACGTATCAAAACCTGTCTGTTTCTTCAAACTTGTTAGAGCCTCAGCAACATCCAAAGATTGACCATCATGGCTGCCCTTATCACTCACATTTATTTGATCTTCCTCCCCTTTGGAAGATTCCTCCACCCCTCTCCTTGCACTAGCAGTCTCCAAAATAACAATCCTCTCCCTCAATTGCTTGAGTTCAAGGCCTTGTGTGCTGACAACTTGTACCAAGTCTGCGTTTTGCTTTTGCAAGCTCATGCAGACTTCCGTCAATTCCATTAGGGTCATTGGTTCCAATCTGCCCTCTTTTAAAATGGGTGTTTGACCTCCCAAGTCAGATTCATTGGGCATGGATGAGGACTTAATGATGGTGGGACTGCCTTGGCCAGCATCTAAGCCAGAACCAATAGTCCCAGCCTCATCCATAGCACCAACCACACTTGTGGTGGTGGTTCTCTCTGCTACATGGCTAGGACCACTAGAGGAGAACACTCTAGTAGTCCTTTGGCGTTTGTGTAACCTATATTCAGGGGGTGTAGAAGATGATGTGGTTTGGGTGGATGTAGGTTGGTTAAGGGGTGTTTGGGTTTGTGAAGGGTGTGTGTCAACGTTGGAAATAGGCACATCAACGCCAACATTTAACGTGTCAGCGTCGAAGGGTTCTTGGTCAATTTACATATGTCCAGGTGAAGGTAATGGTTCAGGTATTGGGTCAATTTGGGGTTGAGGGTCTGGTAAGCATAGCTTGGGTTAAAGGTAGGTCACGATGTGGAGGTGAGTTCATCTTCATAAAAATTGCTTTCTTTTGCACAGGGATCTCATAAAAATCATTATGATCCCTTGTGCATTATCCTTGAACATCAAAAACCATTTGTAAAAATCGGGGATAAGCTAAATTCATTTTGTTCCCCTTATTTTTACACATGCCCTAAAAATCATTTTAGAATAATTAAATTTTTTGCCCAGTTGCAATGCACACAATAGCACTGGCAATAGATCTATTGATCTCATTATCTGTAGTGCATTTGGGACTCAAACATTGTAGGAGGACATGTATGAGGTACTTCCAGGCTGGGGGAAACTCCTGTTTATGATATTTATTTAGAGTTCCTTCATCAGGAAAAGGATAACCCAAAGCCCTTAGTCCTTGTTATATTTCTCTAATGGGAAGGGTGGTTATACCATCAGCATCATCAAGATGCAAGGCTTGGCGTACCAAAGCCTCAGTAACCACCCAAGGTCTCCCATGAACAATAGAAGTTAATGTAGTCACTCTATTAACTGTTGAAGAACTGACATTGTTCCAAAACTATTTAATATGTGTGACAGGAATGAGTGGTGCATGAGAAAGAGCATACCTAAAAGGAGATGCGTTCAAATACGCCACCATTTGTGTGTATTGAGGAAACAGAGTATCATCAGCTTCAAGATACGCGATCATGTTGTGTTGACTTCTGAACCCCAATTCCAATTCTGATGGTTTAAACTTTGGCGCCATTGTTGAAAGCTGTTAAAAATGAGTGATGAAGATGAAGTTGATAAGAGAAAATTGTGTTAGACAAGAATTATAGGTACCCTATTTAAAAATAGGAGCCAAATTTATAGGAGAAGAAAATGCATGTGATTGGCCCAAAAATAGGCAAGTATTTTCAAAACACAATCATGAAAATATTGAAAAAGAATAATTTTATCTCATGCATTAAATTAAGTTTATCTGCTCCCAAATTACGGCCTAAAAATATGTCAAAAAGTAACAACTGGGTAGGTCCCATTGAGTGTCAACGGTCAAAAATAACCTATCAACGCTTGGAAATATACTTGTCAGCGTCCAAAAACAAAAATGTTTAAAAATGAAAAATGACCTTAACAAAGTAATTTATCCTAGAGAAGATAACCAAAAAGCTGATAATTATTGTAGGGCGGCAAGCACTGTCCAGTTATGCACACTTGCTTATGCAAGATAGACATAACAGTCCTCTTGTGTCCCTTGCTAACCAAAACTCTTAACAACTAAGTTACCTTATAAAATTCCTTGTTACTCGCAGGTAAATCCCATAACAAAATTATTCCCAAGTCTCCCAACAGACCACAACCAATTCTAGGCCAAAAATGTCTTGGCAGCATGCATAGTATATCAACTTTGCATGCTACAGTGCCTCATGATTTAGTAAAACTAACTCATACTCACCTGTGGACACAATCTAGAATTGTGATAAGAGTATCATATGGATACCCAAACATCCTAAAGGTTCCTAAAACCTCCCCTTAAACTATGATACATAAGTTGCTAAAAACATGCATGAACATAAAAATTTATGTCAAGATAGGAATTAAAAATTCCAACCATCATCCATAAACAAAAACATGTCCAAATGCTCCTCCAAAGATCCATAAGCAACTCTGTATCCAATGGTATACTGCTAACACCACATGCACATTTAGATTGAAAACCACAAAACTAACATTGTTGCTGACAACGCCCCGATAACACATAACAGCGTTGAGGGAAGCTTTGTCAGCGTTAGACAATTATATTGCTGACAACGTCACAAAAACACTTATCAGTGTTCAAACAACCTTTGTCAGTGTTAGAAAAATATAGTGGAAAATCTAAATCTTCAAAAGACCAATAACAATGCATCATCCTGTACATACTTTTACAAAAAGACTCCAAAACACATATTATGTGAGATTGATCATTCCAATACTTGTTACCAAGTATTGAAACCTCTCAGCATCAAAAGGTTTAGTTAGTAAATCTGACACATTTTCCTCAGTGTCAACCCTATCTGGTTGTATTAAACCTTTTCCAAAACAATCTCTTATAAAATGGTGTCTAATTTCTATGTGTTTAGTTTTATAATGATGTACAAGATTCTTAATGATGCATAAAGTGATGTTATTGTCAACAAATATCTTGGTATGCATGAAATTATACCCATAGTCCAACAGCTGGTTCTGAATCCACAAAACTTGTCCACAACAAGCAGCTGCAGCCACGTACTCAACTTCAGTTGTAGAATTAGCCACCACTGTTTGTTTCTTGCATTGCCAAGATATCAACCTGCTCCCAAGAAACTGACATCCAACAGTTGTGGATTTCCTATCAAATTTATCACCTCCATAGTCACTATCTGAATATGCAATCAACTCCAATGGTGAATCCTTTGGGTACCACAAACCAAGACTAGGGTAGCATCTTAGGTACCTAAAGATCCTCTTCATAGCATAAAGGTGACATTCTTTGGGAGTCACTTGATGGCGTGCACAAACACACACAGCAAACATGATGTCAGGTCTGGAGGTTGTAAGATACATCAAGGATCCAATCATGGATCTATAGTGCCTGACATTAACATCTTTCCCATCTCCAATCTTTCCCCAAGGGTGTTCTCTATCCATAGGAGTAGTAGCCCTCTTTTCATGTGGAGAAAAGCCAAACTTCTTCAAGATCTCAGCCACATATTTATCCTGGGAGATGAAGATACCATCTTCTTTCTGCTGAACTTTTAAACCAAGAAAGAAGTTCATCTCCCCATAGCACTCATCTTGAATTTGTCTGTCATAAGCTTGGAGAAATCCTGACTCATCTTTGGATCGGTAGACCCAAAAATGATATCATCAACATAGACCTGGACAAGCAACACATCCTTGCCTTTCTTCTTTGTAAATAGTGTCTGATCTATGGTGCCCCTTTTGAATACATTGTCCACCAAGTAGGTAGACAAAGTACTATACCATGCTCTAGGGGCTTGATGAAGTCCATACATAGCCTTTTTGACTCTATACACCTTGTCTGGATTCTCTGGATCCTCAAAACCAGGAGGCTGCATCACATAAACCTCCTCAACAATAGTTCCATAGAGGAAGGCACTCTTGACATCCATTTGATAGACAGTGAAGCCCATGCAGGATGCATAGGCTAAAAAGATCCTTATAGCTTCAATCCTTGCAACTGGTGCAAAGACCTCCTCATAGTCTATCCCCTCCTCTTGTGTATATCCCTGAGCCACTAACCTTGCCTTGTTTCTGACCACAATGCCTCTTTCATCTCTCTTGTTTCTTAGAACCCATCTTGTCCCTATATGTCTGACATATCTGGGACAATCAACCAGCTCCCAAACATCCTGAATTGCAAATTGGTGAGAGCATCAAATATTTTCTTGGGTTCTTGTTGTGACAGAAAACAGGCAAACAAACATGCTTGCACAAGAGGGGTATCAACCTTCTTGTGTATATTGGCAATAAACCCACCAAGACCTTGATGAGATCTTCTAGTCTGAACTGGAGTCATAATATCACCAATGATTTGAGAAGTGGGGTGATTCTTCATAGTGGAAGTGAGAACTCCTCCTTCAAAAAGTCTGGTGTCATCAACCTCATTCTCCATGTTGCCAATATCTTCTTCATCAGACTCTCTTTCATCAACATGAGGATGAATCTCTTCGTATATATTGGAAGGTTCACCTTGTTCAAAAATGGAAGAGAAAAGATGTGCAGAAGTGTTGTCAACGCCTAAACTTTGTTTGTCAGCGCTTGGGCTAACAATGCTTGAACTGTTGTTGTCAACGTCTGAGCCATCAACGTCTGAATTGGCCTTGTCAGCGCTAGATTTGCCTTTGTCAGCGCCTGAAGGACCATGCATGTTTGTATATGCTGGTACTTGGAGAACACCATTATCTTTACCAACAGCAGCAGCAGAAGCAAAAGCATCTGTCCAAATGGGAATTGTAACATATTCTTGGATAGGATATGACTTCTCTGCTTGTGATCCAACCTTCTCATGAACCTGTGTACCTGAAACATCAACAACTTGTTCTTCCACAACATTTGAAGTTACCTTCACAATGTCTGGATTAGTGACAGGCATATAATTTAAAGTTCTAGATAAAGGTTCCAAGTCAAACAACCAATTATGACCACTTTCAGGATCACTAGGTTTATTCTCTAAAAACCTAACATGTACTCTTTCAAGTATACGTTTTTCCTCTTTAAGATAAACCATATATCCCTTGCTCTGCACTGAATACCCCATGAAGTAGCCTTCATCACCTTTTGCACTAAATTTACCTAAGGCATCACTAGTGTCTAAAACTACTACATGACAACCAAAAGGTCTGAGAAAACCAATATTAGGTTTTCTTCCCCAAAGTAACTCATAAGGTGTTTTGTTCTGAATTTGGTTAACCAATGCTCTATTTTGAACATAACAAGCTGTATTAACAGCCTCAGCCCAAAAGGCTATAGGAAAATGAGCATCAGCCAACATTGTTCTGGCTGCTTCAATTAGGGTTCTATTTTTCCTCTCAGCAACCCCATTTTGTTGTGGGGTTCTGGCAACACTAAATTGCCTAGTAATTCCTTTCCTGGCACAGAAATCATCTAACTTTTTATTCCTAAATTCACCACCATTATCACTCCTAAGAATTTTAACTTCATTTCCAGATTTCTTCTCAATCTGAGTGATAAAATCAATTAAAATATCAGCTGTGTCACTCTTTATAGCTAGAAATAATGTTCAAGTAAACATATAAAAATCATCTGTTATCACAAAGCAGTATGACTTACCATTCAAACTTTCTATATTGGTTGGACCAAAGAGGTCCATGTGATGCAAATGAAGAGGTCTAGAACTAGAATGCACCTGTTTAGACTTGAATGAGACCTTGTGTTGCTTGCCTTTAAGACATGCAACACAAAAGTGGTCATTGTGGAAGGCCTTCTCAGGCAAACCATCAACCAAGCCCAGTCTCACAAACCTATTTATATTCTTAAAATTTATGTTCCCTAGTCTCCTGTGCCACAAATTACTCTCATCTACTGAAGCTTTAGCATAAAAACAAGACATATTGTTATTCATTCTAATCCCATTCAGATTCACATTGTATATGTCTTTATGCCTAGGTGCTCTATATTCAATATATTTCTCATCAGGGATCTTATAATCCTTGCTTAACACCAAACACTCAGTATCAGTAAACAGAACTTTATTTTTGTTATCACAAACTTGTGATACACTAAAAAGACTGTAATCAAGTTCTTTTACCAAAAATACGTTTTCAAAACGCAAGTTCTTGGTGAGAAGGGTTCCTTTGCCTGTGATAGTACCATATCCGCCTCCAAAGTAAACCTTATCACCATCCTTAATGGGAGTGAAGTTGGTCAAATAGTCTTCCTTCCCTGTCATGTGCCTTGAGCATCCACTATCCAAATATCCATAATCATTGACCTGTCTTTGAATGCCCTGCACATAAAGAAAACAAATTAGTTTTCTTTGGGAACCCAAGCCTTAGAAGACTTGGATTCATCTGGTTGTTCAATAAGAACAGACTTAGTTCTGACAACAACTCCATTTTCATCCTTCTTAGGATGAAATACCCAGTTAACCCCAATAGGTTTTGTAATGACCTTTGAAATGTAATTAGATCTGTTGCAGGTCATTGAAATCCCATTATCATTAGGGTTTTGATCTTTCTTCGGTCTCCATGTTAAGCTTGAAGAAGCTTTAGACCCCTTACCCTGTGGTTGAAAATATTTAGGTCTGGTCACGTTTCTGTCAGCGTTGGAATTGGTCTTGTCAACGCTGTAATTACCCTTGTCAGTGTTGAATCTAGGTTTTGCTACAGAAACCCATTGCGTATTAGACCAGGTGTTTGTCTTTTGAAATGGTCTTTGTCCATGAGTATTAGACCCTCTAGTGAAGAATGGGGCAGGTCTAACAACTTGTGGACTTTGCTCCACATAAGGTTTGGGTCTGACAACGTCTGACTTCCTAATAACGTTGACTTTGTTCCTGTCAGCGCGGAATTTGTTCCTGTCAGCGCTGACGTTGGGAGCGTTGACACACAATATGCCAAGTGTGAAAAGCTACCACAAGTGTAACAAGCTTTTCTAGACACAACCCTAGGTCTAGAAGAGAAGAAGCCTGTTCCATTATTACTAACTTGGCTCTTGGGTGACCTAGTATTCCTATACATATCTGCATACTTAATGCTAGGTTTTCTAACAGTGTTTGAGCCTAGGTCAACAGCTTTACCAGTGATTGGGTTTGTAACTTTAATGGGAGTTGACTCATTAGGACTTTCACATAGCAAGCCACCCTTAACAAATAATGTAGGGTTAGCTTTCTTCCATTCATTCAGGTCAGTCAACTTTTGATGATACTCTTCAACTGGGGTGACAACTCTTGGTGGAGGAATGAATTCCTCCTCTTGGAGTTCTGGCAAACCAGTCCAAGATAGGTCCTTTTGTTGGACACCATAGAAGTCACCAGCTGGTGGTGGAACCACAGAGTAGTCTTTCATCCCAATCCCAGTCATGTCCTTAGGATCCCTTTGTTTTCCCACACATTCTCCTAGGGTTTGTGTTGCCTTATCAAATCTCTGAATTTTAAGGCCAACGTTATCTTTGTTTTTAATGGCTTCATCTAATTTAGCCTGTAACTCACCATTAACCCTTTCCATAATGTTTCTAATATCCATACTAGCATTTAACTCATGTTTTAAGATATTTATTTTATCTTTTAAGTCAAATTCCATTTTCTTGTATTCAGAAACTGTCTTCTCAGTTTGAGTGAGAGCTAGTTGGTAATTAGACAGTTTGCACTTTTTAGTACTCACATCACTTAATAATCTTAACACCTCTTTGTTAAGTTTCTCAGTGTTTAACCTACAACCTTTACTACAAAAAGCATCATTGTATACCTCATTTTCAGATGAAGAGGAGGAGTGTGCCATTAGAGAATATTCAACATGCTCTTCTTCTTCAATTTCAGCAACCAAAGCTTTATCCTCTTCCACATCCTTAGCCAAATAGCTCCAATCCCATCCCATACCATCAATTCCTTGAACTGCAACCATGGCTTTAGGATCCTGAGCTTTAACAATTTGACTTGAGGGTTTACCAGCATCAGATCTTCTAGGAGATCTGCATTCCCTCATGAAGTGCCCCATACGATGCCAGTTGTAGCACTCAACTTTGGATTTATCAAATCCAGCTGTGTCTTTGGCATTGAAGGTCATCTTCTTCTTAAACCTTCTGTTCTACCTATTTGCTCTTATACTAGCAAGAGCCATGTTCCACTTAATGTCCATCTCTTCCAAGTGCTCATCACTTATCTGCTCAAGGTCCTCATATGTAATCATTGAACCATTGGGCAAAGAAGCAATATAGGCACATACAGTATCTAAATCCAAACCAGCAGGTTTAACTCTTGGTGAGTCACTTTTGAATGTGTCAGCGTCTGAAAAGGAGACGTTGACAGGACTTATTCCAGCGCTGACACATGATGATCCAGTAACTGGATGCATGTAAGAGTCCTTCTGATTGAATTGACCTTCACTATGAGAGAAGAAGGCCATGTTACTGTTGGTAGACTTGCTTCCATGCTCTAAAAGAGTTTCATCTTCCAACATCCTTAGTTTGTTGTAGATTTCATCAAACGTGGAACTTTTGTAAGTATTATTGGCAAGAATAGATCTTGCCTCAATCTTCCACGCCTCACCAAGACTTTTAAGAAAGGTAGCATTAATGTCAACATCACCAAGTTGTGTCCCCATGAAGGACAATTTGCTTTTAATGTTAAGCAATCTGCTTCTCACACTACTCAGCTTCTTATTGGGTTGAGCTTTGAAAACAGCATAATCATGCATGAGTTGTTTCTTCTTTTCTTCCCTGGTATCTGCATTGCCACCATATGCAACTTCAAGAGCTACCCAAAGGTCTTTAGCAGAATCATAACCTCTGTATTTATGTTGGTTCTCTTGTCCCAAAGAGACTTTCATAATATTTAGGGTTTTCATGTCAACCCTTTTCTTTGCTATGTCTTCAATAGACACAGCTCTACCATCTTCAGGTTTTTCTTTCTTATCTTCTTCAGAACATCCAGCAACAGTTGATCTTTGAGAAATAGCATCAGCAATCTTTTGGGCTTTATCGAATGTGTTTCCATATTCAATGATCTCCCAGAGTGTGTAGTCATAGATCCCTAGATATTGCTCAAAGTTGAATTTCCACAATGCAAAGTTGGTTGCATCAAGCATGGGAATCTTGATGTTTGGTAAAGGTGAGGAAGAGGTTATTTCTGAAGTTGACATGATGTTGTTAGGGTTTTTGAGAAAATTAGGGTTTTGGTGATTTTTAGGGTTCTTGTGTTCTTTAAGATCAAAAGTTCCTCAACAAGCTCTGATACCACTTATTGATCCCAAACTTAGATCGATTTAGCTTTATGTATACGAGATTAGATCAAGTAATACACTTAGAGAAACCTTTGTATATGTTTATAATAATCTAAGTGTTATGCGGAATTAACACTTAAACAAGAACACACAAGATATAAACAAACTTTCACTTTGATTAATGATATCAAACTTGCTTACAATGAAAGTAGTTTACGAATGAAAACTTATATGAAACATTAACCTAAAGGTCTTCTTTTATAGACATAAGAAGCCTTGTACAATAATCTACGTATCAGCTATTCTAGGTAAAGATAAATATAGAAAATACATTGTTGTTCCTATCTTTACTAGAAGTAATCTAGAATACAATAAACACGTAGAGTATATCTTCCCATCAGTGCTTATCTTCAATATATCAACGCTTGACTTTATCTTGTCAACGCTTGAGCTGTCAGCGCTTGTTTTGCTCCTGTCAACGCTTGTTTTACCCTTGTCAGCGCTCAAGTAGATTGGCTATAATTTATTCCCAACATGACCCGGGTGGATTTTCATGGGGTATGCCTTATATGACTTTACTTCACCCCTTTATCATGGAGAGATTTTCCTCCCTTGGAAATCTCAGTTTTCCCATGATTTTCCCATTTGAATGATGACATTCGAGAAATCGAGTCGAGCTAGAGACTCGTGATAAATAAATCAAACATCGTTTAACTAGGTTATATTTTTACCCTTTTTCACCTTCACCCATTTTCACCAATAAGTGTAGGGGGGAGCCAAATTGGTTGTTTGTGTTGTGATGTTGTGTGCAGGGACATGTGCTTAATGATCCACTTTTGGTACTTTTGACGCGAACCGTGTTCCCGTGTACCCGTGTACCCGGTTCCTTCGATAAGATTTTGCTATTGTGATTCAATCTTGTATATAAATAAAACAAATAAATGTAATCACTTTAGTTGTCCTTTCCTTAACTCGATTTTAAACAACGTACTCAATGCCCTAAGTGTAGGGGAGTTTATTCTCCCACATGCTTAAACATTGAGGACAATGTTTATATTAAGTGTAGGGGAGATTTCTATAGAAATTTTAGTGGGCTTTTCCATGAATTTGACCCCAATTAACCGGAAAATTTTAAAAAAAAAATTTCAACGTTTTTCAAATTTTTGATCTATTTTGGCCTAGTAGTTTTTCATTTATTTTCTGTCCTCGCATCGTATTAATAATTTCCATTATAAAAAGTCAAAAATAAATAAATAAATAAAATGGTTTTAACAAGTTTAGATATCTTTGATATTTTAGGCTCGTCGTGAATATTTTGACTCAACCCAAGTTTACTCTAGCTAGTATCCTTAACCATATGGACCTTAATTGGTTTATTAGGCTAAGCATCCACGAGTCCCATTCCTTGAGATTTTAAATTGTGGAGAACGAGAGATGATAGAGTTGATAATAAGTTTAAGGGTTAATTTTTGCTTATATGAGTTTTTGTGGCTCTTTCTTCCCGCTTGTATATTTAATTGCTTAATAAATGAGGATTTTTGCGGTGTCGATTCGATATCTTAACTCTTAGCCAAATATTTAATCTCCTTGTAATTAAAGCATGAACACATTGAGGGTGCCAGCGTTGTGGACTTCCGACTAAGGTGGCTCATATCCACTAAGTAGGAGGTATTCAGACCATGGGACCGCGGAATTTGGCCTACTATATATATCATAAATAAAGAAAGAATAAGATTAAAACATGACCTCAAGGAGCCTTAGGGTGTGGGGCATGTAGCACGAACCTTGTCATTAGAGCCTTAGGGTGTATGGCATGGTAAGTGTTGAATAAAAATTGATCAAAAATCAATTCCCTCATTTATCGTTCAAGGAGCCTTAGGGTGTGGACAATAGATGAGGAGCATTTTTACATCTTAAAGAGCCTAAGGGTATATGATGTGAACTTGCTAAACACCACATAAAGTCAACATGACTTTGGACGAATAGTTAATAAGTAGTACTATTGGCCAAATTTTGTGTGCGGGAATTTTTCCCCAAATCGCGTTAAATCATCCTTGATGTGGGCTTACTTTAGTGACAACGTTTTTGAGGACGAGGTTAGGTTTTGAGTATCGGGTTTGCACCGTTTGGCCTTCATTTTTGGAATAATAATTATCAAATAAGTCAAATGAGCCTACGGGTGAAAGACAATCAATAAAATCTAGAGATACAAAGTAGGAATTGGAGAAAGAGTATTACACAATTATCTTATATGAGTGGTTTTAACTTGAGAACTTATGGTAAACAATGATCTCGTTTTTAAGCTTGGTATGGGGAACGTGAAACTTGAGGGTATTAATATTCATTACACCAAAGCCCTAATTTAAGTCTTAGATTTCTTTACAAGTTTCTTCCATCAAATAAATTCCAAGTTAATAAATTGTTATAACTTTTATTTCCTTTAAAGTTTTTATCTTTCCATCGTAATAATAATAGTATATCTTAATAAAGGCCATGATGGATTAATTATGAGAAAAATGTAACCTAATCATGTGTTTAACATCGTAAAAGTCGGAATTACGCTTGGTTTTGTGTTTTTGTGTAAAATAGGTACAAAAGATCAAAAGGAAAGAAAACACGGGATTTCACGGTCAAATGTTGAAGAAAAGTTCAAGAAAGAGACGAAGACAAAGTCAAAGACCAAAAGTGTGCCCAAGTTCACGAAAACCGGCTTAACCGACACGAGTTTGAAGAAAAAGAACGAGGAAGCCAAAAACAAGCTCGTCTGTAGCGGATTTAATCTTTTATGGATTTTAACGGGCTTGTGGGTCCCACATTGGATCTTTTGGGCTACAAAGCCCATTTGCTTATTATAGATAGATAGAGTTGGGCCACAAAGCCCATAAGTTTATTATAGCTGGATGGAATTTCCTTTATTGGCAAAAGCCCATTTGGCCATTTAAAAATAGACGGATGGAAAGGTTAATTTGGGCCAAGCCCAATTGCAAAGAAAACGGTTTGGTATAAACTTTCAGTCAAACAAAACCTGGTCAAAGCCATGGTCAATCTTACCCTCAGTCACAAACGTATACAACACACGTTTTATTTAATAAAACGTTTACCCAACAAAACACCCCACTCAACTCACACAAATAAGTAAATACCTTCACCCCACGTTCCATTTATTTAACCACACCCCAACCCTTTTTCGATATAAACAAGATAAAAAAACCCCTCTCACTGTTTACCCTCTCTCTCTCAACATACAACCAGACGCACCACCATTTTATTTTTTTACCCAATCTAAGAAACCCTAATTCACCCATACTAAAAATTCATCAGTGAATTTGGGGTTTTTACTCTAGGCGTGTGATTCACACACTTGGGGAATAAATCCCCAAGTTTTTCGCAGCAATCACAAAGGTGTGGTCCTCCATCTCACGTGGCCTATCCTTGGCATTTGATTGGCTGTGACAACACAAAAAAACCCAATCCTCCAATACACACACGCCACATCATCAAAGAAGAAACACAAGTAACACATCTTTCCATCCAGGCTGGCAATCCACAAGATGGGTGGTGTTTTCAACCGTTGGATCGAAGAGAAGAGAGAGAAAAGAAGAAAGAAGGGCCAGGATTGACTTCTCAAAGAAACTTCATGAAGAAGGTTTCCCAGGGGTTTGCCTATAAAAACCCCCTTCATGTGTAATTTTTAGAAGCACTTTTTCTTTTATTTAATTTTCTACAAAATTCATTTTAGGTTTAATGTAATTTTTAATTTTCAGTATTTGTAATTTTTTTATTATTAATGAAAAGTTGTTTTTTAATTAATTTTGTCTCAATTTAATTTTCTGTCAAAGTTTAATCCTTAATATGTTTTCTTTTATTACTGTTCGTGTTTATTATTATTAATATAATATGAAAAAAATAAAAAAAAAATAAAAAGAAAGTGAAAGTTATTTTCCCCACTGGAAAATATAAAAGGTTATTGTTCGTTACTGTTCATGTTTATGGTTCAAGGAAGATGATGATGAATTTTGGTGGTGTTTGCTTCGGTTCATAGGGGGTTCAGCGCCCACCTACGTCCCAACGGGTATCGACACAAGGTTCCTTCTCATCTCTTTTATTTTTTTTGTCAATTTTAGATTAATTGTAGTTATTTGTTTGGTTTAATCTGTTTTTGTTTATTTAGTTTAAGTTTATGTTGGATCTGCTTTTGTTTTATAGTTGTTTGGATTTGCTCGTTTGGATCTGCTCGAATTTGCTCAAGTTTATGTAGTTACTGTTTGGGTTTATGATTATTTGTCTGCTTGATGTTATGATGTTTGTGATTTAGTTTTCTTTAATTTGCCTGAGTAGTTTAAATTAGTCCAGATTTGTTTAAGCTTTTGTTTAAATCAGTTTCAAGTTTAAGATTGTCTAGGTTTGTGTATGCTTAGTCGACTTAGCTTATATTTCTGTTTGGTTAAGCTTTTCGTTTGGATTTTCGATTGCTGTTAAGCTGCTGAATAGATTTGTTTAGATCTGTTTTTTTATTTGCGACTTGCTTATTTTTTATTCAACTTATTTGGGAACTGCTTATTCGACTTATTTTGATTTAGTTTTGTTTTGCTTATTGTTTAGTTGCTTAAGCTTGTTTGGTGTTGTTGTATGGTATTGCTTATTCTAGTTTTTGTATGCCTGCTTATCCTTTATCCTGCATATCCTTATATTCGGTTCTGTTTAATTGCTATATTTGCTGATAAAATTCAACAGACCCAATTGGTCTGTGGGGTTTAAGCTGTTGTTTCAATTGTCCAAATATTCCTAAAAGTTAAAAAAAAAATATTAGCAAATTCTTCTGTCAGGGGACTCGAAACCTTGACCTCGCGCTCATCTGTCATAAGCCATAACCAGTTGTTTCAATTGTCCAAATATCCCTCAGTTGTGTTTAGTTATAGTTTACTTAATTAATATAGGTTTAATTTTTACTGCCAGATTTAGTAATTAGTTTAAATTCAAAGTTTAAGTTTATTAATTTTAATTCAAAAGTTTTTATTCCCTTTATTCAGTTTTAAAAAATATAAAAAGATAAAAAAAATATTTTAATTTTAATTACTTTTATAATTTTAAATTAGTTTTCATTTTATTTTTATTTACAAAATTAGTTTTCATTTTGTTTAAGTTTTAAAATAGTTATCAATTAAATTAGATTTAAATTTTAAATAGTTTAATTAGTCTTTTTTTAACTTTAATTTTTAGTTAGTTTAAAATTCCAAAAAGAATTTATTCACCAAAAACAATAAATCTTACGTCATATCCGATTTCAATTTCGAGTCGAATCGAGGAAACGAACATTAATAGCATAAAAAAGAATTTGACAAAAATTCGGTTTACTACTTCCATAAAAGTGAAGAAAGTCCAAGGACCAATCCTGCCATATGCTGAAAGATACATTAGTGGTTCCAAGTGGACCAACGGGAGGAAGAATAAAGTAAGAACATGGATTGCCATCAAAGCAGATCATGGCCATTCAACTTGGATATTTGCTCAACAGCTGAGATTGTGATCTTCATGAAGATAAGATAACCAATACACTCCTGCCACGTCATCCTCGCCTAAGCGGCTCTAAAACGAAGTCGTGATGGAAAACTCAAAACATGAAAAGTGATCACCAAGAACTCCTCATCAAACATATATGATTCAATCACACTAAAAGTCGCTCACAAGAAAATTCCCAAATCTAGCAAAAGCGGATGAACCCTAATTGACGCGTCGCAGATTCTGATTGGGCGATACAAGTCATGACACCTTTTGTAACACCCCTAAATTTACACAATTCAATACAGCGGAAGACTCGTTGGTGTTACGGGATAGCACATTACTCACATCATAGACAACGCTTAAAAATCGCGTCGTTTAATAATAAAGCATTTCCATTCATAAATATCAAGTTTACATAGGTCCCAAGTAATAGTCATTTCATACTATTTTACAAAAGATTTGAATGGAAGTTGTTATTTTAGTGTGGGCCATGAATTCTTGTTGTCTTCCCGAGAATTACCTTCAAGTACCTGAGATAAAACATGTTAAAAGAAAAGGTCAGCGATAACGCCGAGTGAATTCATAGAGTTTAATAAAATCCATCAATATAACGTCGGTATAAAATTGCCGAAAATCATTTCGTACAAATCTTTGTAATAGGCCATAAAATAGCCAAAGTCATTTTATACAAATCCTTATCAAAATCATAATATAGGCTTTTGCCTTCAAAATCATTATACGAACCAATGTCGTAAAAACATCATACAATACGTTTTATAACGTTGTATAGATTAAATAAAAACCTTTATATGAATATGGTTATGTAAAACCAAAACACAAACATAATATCAATAATATGACCCCATATTGCTAGTCAGGCAATATATCGTAATTCGGTGCGTATAGCAGTATTTCGTTATTTTTGGATTATTATAAGCTGCATGACATTGTTACCTTACTAAAACAAACAACGGGTAGCTAGCCCGAAACTCAATTTGCCCATATAAATTAGCATGTCGTCACAATAATCACGCTTGTGTAAATCTTCTCATACATAAATTCGCTTACCAATCAATGTGGCACGACGGGGATCAACTGTCAAGGCGCGAACTGGGGTTATCGTCCCCAAATAGTACTATTATATGCATAAGCGTCTACCAAATCCCAGTAGTTCACAATTCATGCTAATGGGACTTTTAGTGACATAACCTAACTTTAATAATCCATTTCATTTCATCTATCGGGTCATTTAATCATTCATCGGGTCATACAATCATTCGGGTCCAAATCAATAAACAAACAATTGGGACAAATGGTGTCCTATTTTATCAAAACTAACATGTTATCTCCCTCGCGGGTTTATAAAACATTTCATAAAAACATTTAAAATAGTGCGAGGCTATGAACTCACGTTGATGTGGGAAAGCGGGTTATCGGCAATTCGGATGTACGGTACGTGCTTCAATCATGGAAACCTAGACAAATAATACTTGTCTTAGACTCTTGTCCAATGACTTTATAAAAATAACATTTATGTATACCTATGATGATTTTGTACATATGATGATGATCAAGTGGGTTTATATATTTTATTTACTCATTTTAGTGTTTATGTATTGGTAACATTTTACTAGTTTACTAGTTTTACCTATTTACATGTTTTAGGTCCAATAAGCCTATTATAAGTTCTTTAACTTGTATTAATCCATTTTATACTTGTATTATCAGTATTTATACTTTACATGTTGGGCCCAAATGGGTTAAGCCCAATAAGAAATTTTTATAAGTGTTTAACTTATTTAGTTAAATTATTAGTCCAAATATGCTAACTTAGCTCGTTAATGTCCGTATGTCATATAGTTCGGATTTTATCGGTTTTTACTTGTATTAGGTAATTATATATCAGTATATGACTTTTAAAAACTTTATATTAGACGGGTTTGATCGTCTAAGTTTTAATTGGTGAAAAACGTTAATTTTACGGTAATAGCCGAAAAAGTCGTAAAAATCATGTTTATAGTTTTTATAACTTATAAATCTTATTCAACTACCATTTTTATAAAGTGTCCATTTATTTAACCTTATATATATTTATATAAATGAAATTTATAAGTTAGTGGGTTTTAATTCACATTTTATACTATATTAGTTTGAGTGCTTATATAATACTATTAAACATTAATTCTTCAAAATCTGATTTTTAGTTTCATCTTCACCATTTTTATCATATCTTGAGTTCTATAAGGAGATAGAAGCTCATTTTTGGATGGCATAAACTTCATATTATGTGATACAAATAAGTTAGTTATATATATTGCTTATTCCATGTTTAACTATCCTTAACAGTCCCTACAAAACAGACTATTCAGATTGGTACACTAATCTTGTTTTGATCATATCTCACTCATTTTGATGATTCCATTGCATGGCCAACTCTCACATGTGTATGACATCTAACACTTACTGTAAATGGATTCCAACTTATCATTTTATCAGTTTAACCTTTGGTTACTTACTATTTTATACAGCCATCATATTTAGCAAGATTATAACCATTTTACATGTGGTTTTCCATCTTTTTACCCATGTTTATCAAATCTATCAACACCAAATCCCCACATAATATTTTTAATCATCATTCATTATCACATACATATACATAATTAAAGAAAATACAAGATTACATAATCAAAATAACAAAAGGATAGGAAGAACAATCTCTATACCACCATTAGTGATGAAAAGATGAGGTTTTTGATGAACAAGACTTAGTTCTTGTTATCAAATCTTCGACTTGGCAAATGAAATTCTTGAGTCCTTCAAATGGATGATTATCTTCTTGAAAATCAGCCCATAACTCCATGGAAACTCCTTTTTGGATGTTAAGATCCCTTCCAATCTTCATAACTTCAACTAGGCTTCAACATATGTTGATTATAGCCTTGGGTTATGGCTAGATTTTTGATCAAAGGGGTGGTTTATGGTGGATATGGGACGAATTTTAGAGAGGAAAGAGAGAAAGTTGTGGTGGTTTGCATGGATGGAAATAGAGAAGTGGTTTAATTTAGTGGTTTTAGTGTTTTGAAATCTTACTAGTTAAGCTAGCTTACAAGTGTTATCTTGTTAGCTACATTTTGCCACATCTTGTGATGTGGTGGCATACTTTGGCCGTCCCATGTTAGTGGGGTGGGGAAAAACTTGTTTTGTCTCATCCCACTAATTTACGGGTATTCCTCGATTCTAGTTTCCTCGATTTGCGTGCCCTCAGGCCGTTTTACGAAAAACGTTTTTATAAATTATGAATCAACGGCACAAAACGAATCTAATAAAAATTGTATCATCAAAAACGGAGTTCAAAAACGTAAATACGTCATCCTAAGGTTTCCGGTTTAGTCGTAAAGGACGTTGAATTATAATCGTAAGTCCTAATCTCTTCTCGTAAATTTGTGAGTTTGTGAACCAACACAAATTTAAAATTCCAAAATAATATTCACGGATAAATTTATTTCCTGAAATGTCGGACTGTCACCAACGGTGTATGTAAACGTAAGCATGTAACGTAGAATCCTCCGGTTTAGACGTAATCGATGCTACTTCAAGAGGTAAACCCAAATTTCTTCCCAAAAGTAAGTGAGTTCATAATATAACATTAAAATAATGTTTTTAAATAATATTTGAGAATAAAATATAAACCATAAATTGACGGATTGTCACAGCATTTACCCCTAAATAGTATCTTTGTCCTCAAAGATCATCTTACTACTCGCTTCTTATAGAGTTAAAGCCATTTGGGTATTTCCTCCACATTCGGTCTTTTCTAACAAGTGTAATTCATTACAATACGCGAGTTTCATCAAACATAACTACGGGAATAAGATCAGGCTTAATGTTGACTTACTTTCTCTATCCATGATGTTCACGGGTTTTTGATGAATGCAACTTTTCGCCGATCTAAATTTTACTAGGAAACAATCAGATTCTCACTTGATAGACATTTCATCAAGTTCGATATACGAAACATAATTCACGCAGCTCTTGAAGTCCTAGGGTAGATCCACCTTATATGCCTTTCAACCCAACTTTTACATCATCTCAATGGTCCCATACAACGGGGACTTATATCCCATGATCTTTTAGATCATCAATTTATTTTTCCATAGTTAAAATTTTTGGCATAACTTCGCTACCCATCTGGCACTTCAAGATCTACATTTCACATTCACATAACCTCCTGCCCACTACCGGCAGTCAATAATCAGATCCTAATTTCAACAATCATTTCAGGTCTCGCGGGTCGGGTATTTTGTAAGGTTAGGTTTGTCATCATAGGAAACCTTAAACATAAAAGACATGTCCAACTCACGATGGGTGTATGTCGGGTGTCTTCATCCCAACTCCTGCTTACAGATGCTCTAATATATATCCTCACAAGATTCGATCTCGATCCTTAAACGATAATTATCAATGATAATCTTTCCAAAGGAAAGCGATTATACAGTTTATTACCAAAGGTTAATCATTCAAACATAGAACAGCACTTATAGTATTTTGTATCGTTACTTTACCTCGTCCCTTCGATTGGGGTGGTACACAGTACTCTCATCAAGATTCCTTCTTAATGACTTCTGAGCAAATTTCTAGAAATTCAATGCGAAGCGAGGATCTTGATAGAGATGATCGATACAGGCACACCATGTTTACACAACTCCTTTAAATACAAAAGTGTCAATTTCTTCATCAAGAATCTATCGTTAACAGGAATGATATTAGTAGATTTGGTCAGTCTGTCGACGATGACCCAAATCGAATCAAATTCATATGATGACCTTTGCAATAGTTAGACGTTTACTAATGTATGAGGCGATGTCTGCCTTCATAATTTGCCATCAGTACAACTTCTTCAGATAAAGATACATTTAATCAGAAATGACATGAATACAATACTTATACTTACAAGATTCCAACATAACTATATCTCACAATCCTCCATATTTAGACAATCACAAGTGGCCTTTTAATCATTTAGCGCCATAGGCTTCTCAATTCTAATGGTTCACATTAGTCGCGAACCCCCTTTTATTATTTATATTATCCTTTTTACATAATGCGTCCGTATTTACATTCATCTTTCCTGATGAAATAATTATCATGTCTACAATTTACTCAGAAATTCTTTCTTCATATTTTCTAAGTTTTAGTTTCGTCTCAACTATTATTTTTATCTATTTTGCTCAATCCGACGTTTAAAGCGTCGATAAGTATTACTAGTAATTAAATAATAAATATTTGATTTTTATGAAACGTAAACGTAAAAATTTTAAATTTCTTAGTTTGACCAATTATATAAAAATGTTCAAAATAAATTTAAATTTAATTAACACGACTTTGTTGATTTATCGAAAATAATTAATAAGATTCGTAAATGTTTGAAAAATCTTTTGTTATACTTTGTTCAAAATTTTCTTAGTTGAAAAGAAAAAAGTGTCGTTTCAAATTTCAAGTCACGGTTTAAATGGTTTCCTCAATCCCTCTTAGGTTGTCTTGAGGTATACACGAACATTTACTCCTAAACAGGAGTTTAGTTAAATGTTCTGGGTATAAGGGAATAATCCCTTAAAAGTTCTTTTTGATAAAACAATTGTCAAAACACATTTGCACTTTCTTTTTCGGAAAACCCAAAGTCTCAAACGGCTCAAATTTTTAAGAGTCAATATGGATTCCATTATTTATTAATCACACGGTCAAATAATGTAAAGGATTTAGTCTTTAATCACATGTTAAATATTCAAGGTACAAGTTTTCACTACTCGGCCGACTCAGGGCATTCGACAAATAATTATTAACTCATTTTTATTCTTATAAACAAACAGATGGTTCTTAATGATCACGAGCATGAATTTTATCAAATTACAGCCTACACACGTGATTCACCAAATTTATGAATGCTACATGTGCATTGGTCAATCCAAACGACATCATGTAAAACTCATAATGTTCATTACAAGTTCTGGATGTAGTAATTGGAATAGATAATCTTTTTCGCGGATGGGAAGTTGATGATAACCATGCCAAGGGTCAAAAGTTTAAAACATACACTGGAACCTTGTAAATGATCGAACAAATCTATCATCTTGGGTAGTGTATATTGATTTTTAATCGTCAATTTACCTAGTTCACGGTAATCAATAAATAAAAGGAATAATAACACCATAGCTCTTCATGATGACGAGCTTGGTAGAATAAAAGTCTTCTCCGACAACTCTCTCAGTTGTACGGTAATTCTTTTAATTCAGATGGTGCTGACGTACAGTGCACATGCCACAGGTGCTGCACCAGGAATATAATCAATACCAAATTCAACTTGCCTTAATGGAGAAAGTCTAGGTAATTCACCAGCAAATACCTCCTAAAGTTTTAGATAACATAAACATCTTTTAATACATTTTATTTAAGTTGTTTCTAGGTTATAATATCTATGACTAATTCACAACCAATCATGGTAAAATTTCAAGTCTAAGTCCAGGATATGGTCATCCACCAAGAATTATTTAGATCACTTTTGATAATCAACATCTTATCTTTTAGGGGAATTCTACTCGAGTTCCCATCAATTAAGACAATGTCGTCATGTTATAATCAATCAATCAATTCTACTGGCACTACCAACTTTTCAGTTTTATTGCCGTCGATAAGATGTGAACTTCTCAAAAGACTAATAATAACTCATGATTCTTCACAAATTCAAGGATATCCGACATAACTAACCTTAAAAGAGTAAGGTTAACGCATGATCTACGCGAGAGAATTTCAAATCAGATAAGGACGAAAACATTTAATGAATATGAATATATCTCATGTTTTCATAATTTGAGTATGCATTCGAAAGCTCCTCAGATCGTTACCCAGGTCATCCAAACGAAACCAAATCAAACGAAATGATAGGAACGTCGATACATCCAGTCGAGTATCAACACTCGGTAATCAGATACTTTTCTTAAGAATCTCACTACGGGAGAATTGGACAAGAAAGAATTGTCAATTGTCAAATAAGACAATTTCCACAGATGAGTAAATTCGACTCAGAAGAATAGATGCTACAGGCACATATGTAGGTGTCCCTAACATTATGTCCCTATTTTTCACTTCTTGTAGATCTCATAAAAATTAATCTTTCACAATCTTCAAAGAAAATGTAGTGTTTATTCATTAGTATTATGGTGACTACTAATCAGCCTTGCATGGTCCATTCCAAATTGTATGTAGGCGCGCAACTATATACAATTTCAAGATTAACGATGCAATACTCAGTTCGTCAAAATTTTATCATCATGTTTATAATAAAAACATTTTCATGCTTAATTCGTAAATAAGAATCAAAAATAAATTTACAAAGATTTTCTTTGTTACGAAAACAATTAAGTCTTCCAAGGTGTTTTATAAACAACTTCATTTCAATAACAATCACTTATAAATCTCACTTTGAATAATCCTTATAGTGATGAAAAATCAATTTTTCTCAAGGGATACTGTTTTATCTTTATAAAACAATGAGTGATCTGCAAAAGAGTGATGATAAGTTGTTCACCAAGAACTAACTACAATATGCTAGGAAATGAGCTTAGCCAATTAATCATGAGGTTCATGACCTCGATGGCACTCAAAAAGAATAATTCACAACGTAACTCAATTCGAGATGAGTACTTGTTCAATGATTGCATCACTAATTCGATCATTAGGATGAAGCAATAAAGGATAGATAACATCGATACATGTAGAATTTAGCAATCAAAGGTAGTCTTTTCATTAATCACAAACAAGTCAAAATTGTACCGTAACACATTATGTGTCACTATGTCATAGAATTCCATGAACTCATCCTACCAACTGATGTCTCAGTTAATTTAGGGATTTTTTTTAAAGATACCACAATGAATACTAATCTACAAGAGTCTTTAGGTGTCCCACCTGTCCCGAAAGATCCATCGGTCCCGATTCAGAAGAAGATTTCTTCAATTTATTTCTTGGACACTGGGCATCCTCATTATTGGACAATGGCCTAGGAACAACCCTTAAGACGAACTAACAATCATTTAAAACCTTATAATTCAATCACAGAACTTAATGACTTCCTCTTAACAATCTCATATTCCGTACGGTTAAGTTTTATTTCATTCAAGTTTCAATTAACTTATACTTAATGCAACATCCTACCTCATTCTCCAATACTTTCAACCTTATTCTTAGACCTTAATAGGGCAATAAAAGCTCGATATGAACAACACTTAATTTCCAATCCTATAGCTCTTACAAAAATGGTTATCAAATGAGTCACTAGTATGAAATGACTCACACATTCAATTAGACTTCTCGGAAAGGTACTAGTGACATGAGGCTTATGGGTAATGGTTCCAATGACAGCCTCAAGTGCAACATTCACCCTTTCGATTTCAGATTTAAGAATTGGGTGACAACGAATCAGATGACACCTTTCCAGGTGGTAACGTTTTGTCAAACTCCACTCTATAAGGAAAGATCGTCATGACATCGGTATCTGATTTAATCTCGCCAATTCTTCTTCAATATCATAATCAACCAGTATCTACATTTCTACGAATATCAACCATTTTGTTGGGATCATAAATATCCACAACTTGGTTTAGATCTTGAATAGCTAGATTTCATACAGGAATAGCTTAGATTAATTTACTAGGGGAGTTAGGGTTTCTTGTGACAATCTACGTCGTATAAATACCTCGTATAAATATCAAAATAATCATCAAACAATCATGTAATAAAATTACATCATATATATATATATATATATATATATATATATATATATATATATATATATATATATATATATATATATATATATATATATATATATATATATATATATATATATATCAGAGTTATATATATATTAAAATAACACTTCTTAGTCTGGCCTTGTCGGTAACTCGGGAATTCTTCGGCACCGTTATAGTCAAAAGATTTTTAGACATTTTTAGAAAAATGTTTATAGTTAAAAGATTTTGAAATGTTTTATTCAAAACCTTGGTTTTAAAAATCTTTCGTACTCTATAACGAGAGCTCTGGTACCAAACTATAACACCCCCAAATTTACACAATTCAATACAACGGAAGACTCGTTGGTGTTACGGCATAGCACATTACTCACATCATAGACAACGCTTAAAAATCGCGTCGTTTAATAATAAAGCATTTCCATTCATAAATATCAAGTTTACATAGGTCCCAAGTCATAGTCATTTCATACTATTTTACAAAAGATTTGAATGGAAGTTGTTATTTTAGTGCGGGCCATGAATTCTTGTTGTCTTCCCGAGAATTACCTTCAAGTACCTGAGATAAAACATGTTAAAAGAAAAGGTCAGCGATAACGCCGAGTGAATTCATAGAGTTTAATAAAATCCATCAATATAACGTCAGTATAAAATTATTACCGAAAATCATTTTGTACAAATCTTTGTAATAGGCCATAAAATAGCCAAAGTCATTTTATACAAATCCTTATCAAAATCATAATATAGGCTTTTTCCTTCAAAATCATTATACGAACCAATGTCGTAAAAACATCATACAATACGTTTTATAACGTTGTATAGATTAAATAAAAAACCGTTATATGAATATGGTTATGTAAAACCAAAACACAAACATAATATCTATAATATGACCCCGTATTTCTAGTCTGGCAATATATCGTAATTCGGTGCGTATAGCAGTATTTCGTTATTTTTGGATTATTATAAGCCGCATGACATTGTTACCTTACTACAACAAACAACGGGTAGCTAGCCTGAAACTCAATTTGCCCATCTAAATTAGTGTGTCATCACAATGATCACGCTTGTCTAAATCTTCTCATACATAAATACCAATCAATGTGGCACGACGGGGATCAACTGTCAAGGCGCGAACTGGGGTGATCGTCCCCAAATAGTACTATTATATGCATAAGCGTCTACCAAATCCCGGTAGTTCACAATTCATGCTAATGGGACTTTTAGTGACATAACCTAACTTTAATAATCCAATTCATTTCATCTATCGGGTCATTTAATCATTCATCGGGTCATACAATCATTCGGGTCCAAATCAATAAACAAACAATTGGGAAAAATGGTGTCCTATTTTATCAAAACTAACATGTTATCTCCCTCGCGGGTTTATAAAACATTTCATAAAAACATTTAAAAGAGTGTGAGGCTATGAACTCACGTTTATGTGGGAAAGTGGGTTATCGGCAATTCGGTTGTACGGTACGTGCTTCAATCACGAAAACCTAGACAAATAATACTTATCTTAGACTCTTGTCCAATGACTTTATAAAAATTACATTTATGTATACATATGATGATTTTGTACATATGATGATGATCAAGTGGGTTTATATATTCTTATTTACTCATTTTAGTGTTTATGTATTGGTAACATTTTACTAGTTTACTAGTTTTACCAATTTATATGTTTTAGGTCCAATAAGCCTATTATAAGTTCATTAACTTGTATTAATCCTTTTTATACTTGTATTATCAGTATTTATACTTTACATGTTGGGCCCAAATGGGTTAAGCCCAATAAGAAATTTTTGTAAGTGTTTAACTTATTTAGTTAAATTATTAGTCCAAATATGCTAACTTAGCTCGTTAATGTCCGTATGTCATATAGTTCGGGTTTTATCGGTTTTTACTTGTATTAGGTACTTATATATCAGTATATGACATTTAAAAACTTTACATTAGACGGGTTTGATCGTCTATGTTTTAATTGGTGAAAAATGTTAATTTTACGGTAATGGCCGAAAAAGTCGTAAAAATCATGTTTATAGTTTTTATAACTTATAAATCTTATTCAACTACCATTTTTATAAAGTGTTCATTTATTTAACCTTATACATATTTATATAAATGAAATTTATAAGTTAGTGGGTTTTAATTCACATTTTATACTATATTAGTTTGAGTGCTTATATAATACTATTAAACATTAATTCTTCAAAATCTGATTTTTAGTTTCATCTTCACCATTTTTATCATATCTTGAGTTCTATAAGGAGATAGAAGCTCATTTTTGGACGGCATAAACTTCATATTATGTGCTACAAATACTTTAGTTATAGCTACTGCTCATTCCATGCTTAACTATCCTTAACAGTCCCTACAAAACAGACTATTCAGATTGGTACACTAATGTTGTTTTGATCATATCTCACTCATTTTGATGATTCCATTGCATGGCCAACTCTCACATGTGTATGACATCTAACACTTACTGTAAATGGATTCCAGTTTATCATTTTATCAGTTTAACCTTTGGTTACTTATTTTTTTTATACAGCCATCATATTTAGCAAGATTTTAACCATTTTACATGTGGTTTTCCATCTTTTTACCCATGTTTATCAAATCTATCAACACCAAATCCCCACATAATATTTTTAATCATCATTCGTCATCATATACATATACATAAATAAAGAAAATACAAGATTACATAATCAAAATAACAAAAGGATAGGAAGAACAATCTCTATACCACCATTAGTGATGAAAAGATGAGGTTTTTGATGAATAAGACTTGGTTCTTGTTATCAAATCTTCAACTTAGAAAATGAACTTCTTGGGTCCTTCAAATGGATGATTATCTTCTTGAAAATAAGCCCATAACTCCATGGAAACTCCTTTTTGGATGTTAAGATCACCTCCAATCTTCATAACTTCAACTAGGCTTCAACATATGTTGATTATAGCCTTGGGTTATGGCTAGTTTTTTTATCAAAGGGGTGGTTTATGGTGGATATGGGACGAATTTTAGAGAGGAAAGAGAGAAAGTTGTGGTGGTTTGCATGGATGGAAATGGAGAAGTGGTTTGATTTAGTGGTTTTAGTGTTTCGAAAGCTTACTAGTTAAGCTAGCTTACAAGTGTTATCTTGTTAGCTACATTTACGGAGTTCAAAAACGTAAATACGTCATCCTAAGGTTTCCGGTTTAGTCGTAAAGGACGTTGAATTATAATCGTAAGTCCTAATCTCTTCTCGTAAATTTGTGAGTTTGTGAACCAACACAAATTTAAAATTCCAAGATAATATTCAAGGATAAATTTATTTCCTGAAATGTCGGACTGTCACCAAAACGGTGTATGTAAACGTAAGCACGTAACGTAGAATCCTCTGGTTTAGACGTAGTCGATGCTACTTCAAGACGTAAACCCAAATTTCTTCCCAAAAATAAGTGAGTTCATAATATAACATTAAAATAATGTTTTTAAATAATATTTGAGAATAAAATATAAACCATAAATTGACGGATTGTCACACCTTTCCCTCACTCCAATATCTCTTTATAAATACCCACATAATCCCGCATTTAAACAATCTGCAAGGAATAGGCTTAGCTAGTTAGTGTCGGTGAAATTTCTCACAGTTAGTTAGCACTAGATAGGAGTTGTATAGTTCTTAATTTTCACATAATATCATTTACTTCGAACTTTCTATTAATTCTGTTAATTATTCGTTAAGGGATGTAACCGTTTTCTACCATTAATGAATACTCTTTTCTTCTTTAAGCTTTTACTGTTAAATCTGTTCATAATCTCAATTTAGTTAGTGATGAGACTGCTATTATACATAGTCTCATCGTCTAAAACGGGCTTTAAATGCATAAAATATCATGAAAAATGCCAAATATATGCTTGTGTTTGTTACTTCTGTATTTTAGGTACGGATATTGAGAAAATGACAAAAGATCACAAGAAACATGCAAAAACGAACATGGGAAACAAAGCCGCACAAAGAACCGGACCTAAGTGTTGATTTTTCAAGATAAGTCCCTGAAGTTTTGAAGATTTGACTAGATTGGTCCCTCAAGAATTATAGACTTGTCACTTAATACCCTTGTGAACCTCAAATATTACAATTGGGTCCCTTAAGTTTCAAGATCATATCATTTATGTCCTTAAAGAATGCTAAAATTGCACCATTGGTCCTTGATAAAAGTTTTGGAAAAGCATGTGCCATATTTGACAAGTGATACAAAGTTCATTACAAAGGAATTGGGAAATTCTGTTGGAAACTTGAAGTGAACACATTTTGCAAGTTGGGGACCAAATGTGACTAAACAGCCAAACCCCATCCACCTATAAACTCATGCCACCTCACCATGCCCACCAATCACCTCCATGCCCATCTCCACGTCTGATTCCCAGTCACCTCAACTTAATATATTAGTTAAGATTTTAATTACGTTTTAAATATATATATAGGGAGGGAAACTTACAATGTATTCATTAAAAACCCAAAAAATAAACCTGTTCATCCTTCATTACACGCATAAACCCTAATTTGGGTTTGCATCCAATCTTTGATAATTAACCACCATCATATCCAGAAATTCGATTTACCTAATCCTAAACCTAATCCAACCCCTAAACAACTTTCACAAACACCCCATGTACCTATCCCCAAGGTCCCCTGACCCACACTTTTGCTACAAAACAAGTTACTGGCAGAGAATCAACGACTCATGAGGATTTCGAGCTCCCTAAGAAGTTTTCAATGTTTGAGATTGAATATCACAGCTGGCACCTCACAAGATGCCATTGCCTTCATCACGTAGAGCTTCTTGGACTCACTTGGAAGTTCAAACCTAAAGGGGTATTCTGGATTTTCAATCAATTGGGGTTAGATATATTTTATTTTTCTAGAAGATTTTTGTAACCCCTATTTAAAGGGAGGTAGGCAGTAGTTGTAAGTTGTTCTTGTGTTTTTCCTGTATCACATGCTTGTAAATCCCCTTTATGAATGAAAAAGTTGGTTGAGTTATGTTGATGAAAACAAGAACCAAAAGTTCCTCTTAGTCCTGATTTAATTTTTCTTGTCATTTATTTTACTGTTTAGAACAATTTCGAGTTTTTAATTTGATAAAAACGTGAAGTGACTTCCAGTCTTGTGGCTTGGAGGTTTAGTGTTATTCATCGCATAAGAAAGTTACATAGTTATCTGTTTTAATTCTTTTTCTTGGGAAACCATGAGCTCAACAGTTCTGATGTCCGGTTCAGATACGATCATAGTCCCCTGATTATTTTGTAAATATCAAGGGATTGTGAGTGTGTGGATTAGGCAACGAGATTTGTGGGGTGGTTGCTCTTCTCAAAAAGAATTTCATTTTTATTAACAGTTCAAGTTTGAAAAAAGGTTTTGGAAATTAAGTGAGTTATAAAAAAAAGAAAAAAAAAGTGAATATCAACTATTTGAATTAACAATCCAAGAACCTAGTTCTTGGACTTCATTTGTTATTCTTAGCAGTCATTACTTATTTGGACAAGGGGCTTTTTCAGTTGTTGAACTTCAAGAAGCACCCTCACTCTTCTTCTGATCGAGACGCCCAAGGGGCTTGTTCAACTATTGAGCAAGTGCCTTTTGGGCAACATTGCTGGGCTAGGTTGGACGTAAACCTAGCCAAGTTCACTTCCTTTTTCCTTCCTTTTATTTTGCTATTTGATTTTTAGTGGTTATGTGTTGTGCGCATATAAGTTTCTGCTCTTTTCATAGCTAATTTATTTCGTAATCTGTTAAGGTGCTTGAATTCGGTGTAACTACTTATTAGTATCTTTGATTTGCCATTTGCTTGACTTTGATTCAAGTTTGGTTCATGAGTTTTGGCAGTGTGCTTATGGTTGTGTGTCGTGTGTAACGTCTTTGTCACCAAGCAAATTAAGAATACCAAGCTAGTTGAGGCCTGCAGAACACTGTTAGCTTCATTCTAGTTCGTTGATAGTTTATTTGTATCGATTCGTTTGTTGTAGGTATTTGCGTTTAGTGGTTATGTGTTGTGTGCTCTTATACCAATGGCTATCGACCAAGCAGACATAGAAAACGAAAGGGGTCTACTGTGGTGTGTTTATTCACTAAGCATCATATAAAAAACCAAGTTCTTAAAATATATAAAAAAAGGAGGGTTTCAGGGTACTTTAAGTTTCTGTGATAACGGTGTTGGAAAGTTAAATCCGACACACACGTAGTTTAAAGGGAGGTTGTTATCTGTTTTCAGTAGGATTAATATTTAAGCTTATTCAGCGAGTTTAATTTCCAGTAAAATTCGGCTCTTTGGAAGATAGAATACACGTAAGTGTTTGTTACTGTTCATCAGTCAAAGCATAGTCTAGGTCTTTGTTTGATAAAAGGGACGTTTTTGCTTACTTGTTTGGTCTGCTTATCTCTGTGGTACCTGCTCATTCAGGATTTGATTTGGTGTGTTTGCTTAAATAGTGACGGTTTTCCGAAATTGAGGTGTTAGTGGGAATGCTTGTTAAGCTTTTTATTATAACTAGTGCTCACTACTTTGTGCAATAGTCGTTTCTGTTTGCTGTCATCGCCCATACCATCAGAAAGTCACCAAATAGGGTATGATACTCACTATGATCAGCTGATCATAGTAGTCTGACCTGTTTAGTTCATTGCTTACCATCTTCTTAGTGGGTTTTATATCTGGACTTAATTTGATTTTTGCATTGGCTGATTGAAGTGTGTTTGTACTTTATTATAGCTTATTGATAATTTGATTTCACATTTGCTTGCTAGTTACACCCCCACAAGCCAACCGCTTGCGGGGGCTTGCATACCAAACAACGAGATCTTGAACAAAGGATAACCAATACTAATAACACTTTGAAGTTTCTATGGATTGGTAAATATATTTTGTTGCGTGAAAAGTGTGTTCTTGGATTGATTTCGTGGTTATAAGCCCTGTGTACCATAACCAGGCTAAAAGGAAAGGTTATAGAGTGCTTGTTGGTTTGAGTTACTGTGCTCCATCAGAAACAAAGAAGCATAACCATTAACAAGATAGAAAAAGGAAGTTCCTAAGCTGTGAGCAATTTGGTTACGAATTAGGGGTTTAATCTAGCTTTAACTGGTTTATTGTTTGTATTTTGGTGGGTTGAGTCGACTGTGGATACAGAGTTAAACAAAAAAAAAGTTATAAAAATTTTGGGGTCTGCCAAGGCTCGAACTCACGACCCCCCGCTCACACACCCACTCTCCAACCACCCTGCCCTAGGGACTTTACTGTCCTTAGGGTGGTTTATTTTAGCTTTATAGCATTATTAATTCAGTAATAATTTTAAAAAGCCGTAGCTTATTAGCTCTTTTCATCTTATTGAGCGTCGTTTTTTATACTGCTTATTTTTCCTATGTTTAGTATCACGTGTTAGATTTTCCTGCCAAGTTTCAGATTTTTTCGTTTATTATTTTATTTATTATGCATTTTTCTTTTTAAAATCATCTTTAGGCATTAAAAAAATAGATAAATTAGTTTTAAAATTTTACAAAATTTATTTTTAGGTTTTAATTAAGTAATTTGAGGTTTACATCCATTAAAGTTTTCAAATTTACTTATTTTTTATTTTATTTATTTTTAGGTTTTTTAATTAAATTTAAAAATTAATATAAAATTATTAATACGGTTTTGGAAATTTTTGTTTGCATTTTTGTCTTAATTACATTTTTCTTGAATTTAGGTATTTTTTTGGTAATTTTTAGGACACTTCCATTTTTCGTCAAATTTTACGATTTTACGTTTTTTACGTCGTAGGGTAATTTTTAGCGTAACTCGTCTTTTTCTTTCTCTTTTATCATCAATATAATCACAAATTAATCATCTCTTAACACACACACGAAGCCTCCTTGAGAACGATTCCACACAAAGGGTCATAAGTGCTTTCGTTTTCTTAAACAAACACTTAATACTTATCACGTTTACGCTCTTTTTCATAAAAGACGTATTACTACCAACATCATTTTGGCGCCGCTGCCTGGGAGGCGTGTTGTGTTTTGATTTGAAAAATTGTTGTTTTTATATAGTCATAATAGCTAACTGTATTAGTAGCACTCTACTAATACGTATTATCAGTTTTTCGTTTTTTGTGTGAATATTATTACTATATTGTATACGTCGAACAATAAATTCACAGGTACTCCAAAAGTGTGAAAACACAACCTTGATTGGGAGGTCATTAATCAATCATTGTATTCTAATCTCAAACAAGAAAGAAAAGGCAAAATAGATAAATACTTTTGTGAAGCTTAATTTTGAAAAACACAAACTATAAGGTGGGTACAAGGCGAGTATTATAAAATATACCCTAAGCGAAAAGGCTCTTAAGTGCTTCGCGCCCCCTCGTTTCCCCACTTGCATGTGTGTGTTTAGATAAAAAGGGCTAATCGAGGGTTTTCCAACCAACGTATTATCTAAGTATCATATATATTTTCTTTGTTTCATTTGATTAAACCCTCTTGAATGTTTTGGTGTTCCTCCAACGTTCTAAAGTCATCGAAGGCGTTCACTTCACGTGATCGTTTTCATTCCTTGAGGCTTTTTAATCAAGAGATTTGACTAAGGAGGAGATTTGTAGATTTTTTTCTACTTAATGCAATCAAAAAAACCAAAAAAAAGTAAAAACAATAAAAAACCACAAAAAATTGGAAAAATTAAAAACAATAAAAAGAATCTTCTTTGCTCATCCCCACGTTGTACGTGACGTTTATGCAAACTCGCAACCAAGCTAGACGTGCACGTAAACGAAGAAACCGAAAGGAAACCACTCCTAATCTTTCTAGTGAGGATTCTCCCATTGACGAACCTATCGTAGAACAAGAAGTCACCATGGCTAATCGTACTATGATGGAGTTGCTTCAAGCACCCACCGAGGGTTATGGAGAAGCGATTTTGATTCCCGCTATCCATTCGGAGAATTTTGAGGTTAAGACGGGTTTGTTGTCCACGATTCAAAACAACAAGTTTCGTGGTGACGAAAAGGATAACCCTCGTAACCACATTCGCCAATTCAATCGTCTTACCACCACTTGCAAGTTTAAGGACGTCTCTAACGACTCGATTAAGATGATGCTTTTTCCGTATTCCTTAGCGGGGCCCTCTAAAATTTGGTTAGAGAAAGAGCCACCCAATTATATATTGACGTGGAAGGATCTCGTTTCAAAGTTCGTGAACCAATTTTTTCCGCCCTCTAAGACTACGCATTTGAAAAACGAGATTTCAAAGTTATCACAAGAGTATAGTGAGAGTTTTTCAACGGCTTGGAATAGGTTTAAGGAAATGTTGCACGAATGTCCTCATCATGGTTTTTCCGACTTGCATCAAATTTACACGTTTTACAATGGTTTAAATGATCATGAAAGGGATTATCTTAATGCCGCCGCGGGTGGTAATTTTTTGTGTAAAATGGTCGAGGAAGCGTTGTTGATCATTGAGAATAGGTCTAAGGTCTATAGACCTCGTAGCACGTCGAGTGTTCGTAAGACTTCGTCTTTACCTTCGCCTTCACAGTCACAAACCATTGATGCTTGCCAAATCGAGGCTAATTTGGAAAATAAGACTTTTGATAAGCCTAAGGGATTGTTAATTGAGTTTAAAGTTGGTGAACAACCCACTCCCGCTACGGCTAAAGCGGTTGAGGTTTCTTGTATGTATTGTGGTGGAGCTCACGATTACTCCGAGTGCATTACCAACGGTGGTAACACTTCGAATGCCTACGCAACCGCGGGAACATATAATCAACACGGCCAAGTTACCCGCACTAATCAATTGACTCCACCGGGTTTTCCACCAAATCAAAATGCTAAAAATTATCGAAACAATCAAGTTGGTTATCAAGGAAATCAAAGGAACAATTATAAGGGAAACAACTATGGGAATCAAGGGGGTAGTAGTCAATTGCAAAATCAAAACCAAAAACGTAATTTTCAAAACCCAAGTCAAGGTCTTCAAAATGCTTACACTAAAGAGCTTCCAAATGACTTTTTGAATTACGCTACGGCAAATGATAAGATTTTGGAAAACATTCAAGAGAAATTGGCTAGTCAAGCTAGCGAAACGGCTAAAAACGCAAAGGATTTAGCTAATTTTGCTAAGGAAAATCCCAATATGAAAAATGAGTTGAAAAACGATTTTGCTAATCAAATTAGAGGGCAAAAAAATAAAATTGAGCAAAGTCATTCTAGGCTTGAACAAAGGATATACCAAAAAGCCGCTAGTCAAGATGTTAAGCTAAATGCTATTTTGGAAGCAGTCATGGGGAACAAAGCCTCTACTTCGGGTAATCTACCTAGTAACACCATATCAAACCCGAAAGGAGAGATGAAAGTGACTAACACACGAAGTGATAAGACCTTTACGGAGCCGACTCCTCAACCAATTACTCCAACGGTGGAGGAAATTGAGGAAGAACCTCAGGATGTGGTCGAAAAGGAGCATATCTCAAGCCCACGACGTACCGCTCATGCCACACCTACAGTTGACCCACTACCATCATTGGAACCCGAGATTCCAAAGGCTATGCCTATGTCTCAACCCACACCACCTTTGCCCTATCCATCGAGACGTAGAAAGGAGAAACGTCAAGAGCGCGATAATTATCAATTTGAGCTTTTTATGAAAATGTTTCGTGACGTTCATTTTAATGTGAGTTTTTTGGATGCTTTGGTCATGATTCCTCGATTTGCCGCTAACTTTAAGAGTATGTGGAACAACAAGGAGAAATTGAAACAATTGTCTAGTTGTGCATCTGTTTATCTTAACCGCATACCTCAAAAAGTCGGTGATCCCGGTAAGTTCTTGATTCCATGTGCAATCCAAGATATGGAAGAATGCTATGCCTTGGCCGATCTTTGTTCTAGTATTAACTTGATGCCACTTGTAATCTTCAAGTCGCTCAATCTTCCTAATCTTACTCCTTCACTAATGTCTATCGAGTTGGCCGATCATTCCACGATTCCCGCATGTGGATTGGCGGAATACGTTTTTGTGAAAGTGGGAAATTCTATTATCCGGTAGACTTTATCGTTGTCGATATTCCCACGGATCCTCAAGTTCCTCTCGTTTTAGGTCGTTCGTTTTTAGATACGTCTATGGCTTTAATTGATGTACATTCTAGAAAGATCACCTTACGTTTCAACGACGAGGAACTTGTTATAAACGCAACTCAAAATTCTCAACTTTCTCATGTTTATTCCGTTGCTACCATAAACCTCGTTGATATGATCGACGTTGTTTGCGAGGAATTTTCACAAGAAGTTCTAGGTTTTGGTGATGATGAAAATAGTGGCAATCCTCCTATGCTAGATCCCATTCTTGATAACTCGACACCAACCTTCACTCCATTTGAAGGTGGTGGTTTTACGTTGGCAAATTCGATGTTCCACGTACTTGTGATGAAGACCTAGACAACGATGGGGACTTCTAGATTATCAAGGACTTTCTTAACGATTTCCCATTTCCTCCAACCGAGGAGGTTATGAGTATCGAGCCCAAATATTCAATTGAGGAACCACCTATCCTCGAGTTGAAAGATTTACTTCCTCATATTGAATATGTATTTTTGGAGGAGGACGACAAGTTGCCGGTTATTATTTCGAAAGATCTTTCAAATGATGAAAAAACCACACTTGTAGATGTTCTAAAGGATCACAAAGGGGAAATTGCGTGGAAGTTATCCGACATTAAGGGGATTGATCCCAAATTTTGTACCCACAAAATCTTAATGGAGGAGGATTACAAACCCGCAATCCAATGTCAAAGGAGGGTGAACCGCAAAATTCACGACGTCATCAAAAAGGATGTCCTTAAACTCCTAGACGCGGGAATGATTTACCCTATTTCTGATAGCCCTTAGGCGAGTCCTATCCATTGTGTCCCTAAAAAGGAAGGAATGACCGTTGTGCCAAACAATGCCAACGAGTTAATTCCAACTAGACTCGTGACCAGATGGAGAGTGTGCATTGACTATCGTAAGTTGAATGACGCCACTCGTAAAGACCATTTTCCCTTGCCCTTCATGGACCAAATGTTGGAGCGTCTTGCGGGAAACGATTTCTATTGCTTTTTAGATGGTTTTTCCGGTTACTTCCAAATTCCCATCGATCCTCGTGATCAATAAAAAACTACGTTTACGTGTCCATATGGAACGTTTGCCTATCGTAGAATGTCATTCGGACTTTCCAATGAACCAGGGACCTTTCAAAGGTGCATGATGGCTATTTTTCATGATATGATCGAGAAGACGATGGAAGTCTTCATGGATGACTTTTTCGTGTTTGGTAGTTCGTTCACTTCGTGTTTGTCGAATCTTAAGAGAATGTTGAAGCGTTGTGAGGAAACCAACCTTGTGCTCAATTGGGAAAAATGTCATTTTATGGTTAAAAGTTGAATCGTCTTAGGGCACAAGGTTTCGAAAGCGGGTATTGAGGTAGATAAAGCTAAGGTAGACGTCATCGCCAAATTACCTCCTCCCAAAACCGTAAAGGAAGTTAGGAGTTTCCTAGGCCACGCGGGCTTTTATCGTCGATTCATCAAGGATTTTTCAAAGATTTCTCGACCTATTATACATCTCCTCGAAAAAGATGCACCTTTTGTCTTTGACGAAGATTGTGTACGAGCCTTTGAAATCCTTAAGAGGAAACTTACCGAAGCTCCCATTCTTGTTGCTCCCAATTGGAACCTCCCCTTTGAGCTCATGTGTGATGCTAGTGACTACGCTATTGGGGCCGTATTGGGGCAACGTCATGATAAGCACTTCTTGCCTATTCACTATGCAAGCAAGACGATGACCGAGGCTCAACTAAAATACACTACAACGGAGAAGGAATTCCTGGCCGTGGTGTATGCATTTGAGAAATTTCGACCTTATCTCGTCTTGACTAAATGCATAGTGTATACGGATCATTCGACTATCAAGTATCTCATGGCTAAACAAGATGCAAAGCCAAGATTACTTCGTTGGATTCTCCTCCTTCAAGAGTTTGATCACAAAATCGTTGATAAAAAAGGAGTCGAGAATCTAGCGGCCGATCATCTTTCTCGTTTGGAAGATCCTCACCAAAGTGTTTACGAGCCAAAGGAAATCACCGAAACATTTCCGCTCGAGACACTTGGTGTAGTGAATTCTAAGCTTGATTCTTCTACCCCATGGTTTGCGGACATCGCAAATTACCATGCGGGGAACTTCATCATCAAGGGTATGACGACTCAAGAAAAACGAAAATGCTTTCGTGACGTCAAGTTCTATTTTTGGAACGACCCTTACTTGTTTCGAACTTGTGCGGATCAAATTATTTGACGTTGTGTATTTGGCACCGAAGCTTCTAACATCCTTAAAGCTTGTCACGAGGGACCCACGGGTGGTCACCACGGTGCTAATCTCATGGCTAAGAAGGTTTTTGATGCCGGTTTCTTTTGGCCTACTATTTACCGAGATGCACATGCACTTGTGAAGTCATGCGACTCATGCCAACGACAAGGAAAAGCCTCACAAAATGATGAAATGCCATAAAGTATCATCCAAGTGTGTGAGATCTTTGATGTTTGGGGCATTCACTTTATGGGGCCGTTCCCATCATCTCGTGGTAATAAGTACATCCTTGTCGCCGTTGACTACCTATCTAAGTGGGTGGAAGCTAAGGCTTTGCCCACCAACGATGCTCGTGTGGTAGTCAAGTTTTTGAAGCAATTGTTTTCTCGGTTTGGAACCCCTCGTGCGATCATAAGCGATCGTGGAACCCATTTTTGTAACGACCAATTTCAAAAGGGTCCTATGGAAATATGGGGTTACACATCGTCTTTCTACGGATTATCACCCACAAACGAGTGGGCAAGTCGAGGTTTCAAACCGAGCGTTGAAAAGGATCTTGGAGAGATCTATTGGGGAAACCGACAATCTAGGTCTGATAAGTTGGACGATGCTTTATGGGCCTTTAGGACCGCTCATAAGACGCCCATCGGGTGCACTCCTTATAAGCTTGTGTATGGGAAGAATTTTCAGTTGCCAATTAATACTCAGCTTTTTAGCTAAGTATAAAATCTTATCGTCCGAATCCTTTCGAATTGACTATTGGTAGAAAGTGAGACTCAATTGTTCTTGGTGGAAATATAAATGGTTTTGATTGATTATCTAATTTAAACTAATAGCATATAAGTAAGTGTCGTTGAGTAAAGTAGAAGTTTAAAGATTAAACTAAAAATAACGAGTTAAAAATAAATGCTTGAAAACTTAAAGACAAGATTAGAAAAATATTTGAACACTTAATAAATCTAAAAGTTGAAAACTTTTACAAAAACAAGAAATTAAACCATCGGAATGCAAAATCTGAAACTAATCGGAATATATGGTCGGAAAGTAAGGCTGATCGGAATAACAAACAACCCTATGGTCGGAATACTGCAATCGGAATATGGGACAAAGGAGCTGATCGGAATGTGGTAAATTACCCAATCGGAATGTAAACAAAGTACCTACAATCGGAATATCTTAAAAATTGAATCCAATCGGAATGTTATTCAAGACATCTAATCGGAATGTAACAAAATACCCACAATCGGAATATTGAAACCCTATTCCGATTAGGGTGATCGGAATAAGGGGTGGGAGCACTAATCGAAATATCCCAATCGGAAAAGGGTTTAAACCTTTTCCGATTTATAAGGGATTCGAAAATAAGCTAGGCAATAAGCTATAATGAAAAGCTAATCACCAAAACTAGAACGAATCTATAATGAAAAGGACTCAATAAGCACAAATAACAACTTTTTCAACTTAAAATAAGCAATCTTATAAATCAAACTATAAAAAGATGAACTTTTTATGAAAACTTTTAAAAGTAAATAAGCTAAAAGAAGCGAATAAGCCAATAAGCACAAGAATCTTAAAGCCTAATCGAATGAAAACTTAAGTAAGCATAAAAAGATTAACTTTTTAAGCACGAAATCATTAAGAACGACACGGATCAAATGAAGTTCGCACCAAAATTAATCTAAAAATCAAAGAAATATAGAAAGAGATGAAAGATTAAAAGCTTAAACTTAAACTTGATTAATGAAATCCAAATACAAAAGGCTTAATCTTGAAAGATTAAAAGAAAGAAAGATGAAAACTTAGTGAGAGAAAGTTGAGAACTTTCTCTCTCTAAAACTAGAAAGAAAAGTGAAAAATGAAACTAACTACTAAAAACTAACCACCCTCCTAATGTGTATTAGGAGGGTATTTATAGGGAAAAATGGGAAGGAGTGCATGTGTTGCCTCTTCTTTCTTTCTTTCTTCACGTCTTCTCGACTCGATTTAATTCTTTGTCTTTTCTCGACGTCGTCTCGGGATTTGAACTTGTCTTGATAATTTTCTTCTTTAATTTAGACTTGAGTTCTTCGACTTCATTAAACTTCCGTCTTTAGACTTTTTCTTCGATAAATCTTCAGAATGGGCCTTGGACTTCCGTTCTTTTTGCACTCTTGATCTTTTGACTTCGTCTTTTCCCGTTTTCTTCGATAAAAACACGTGAAAACTCGTGTTTTCTTCCTTTTTCATCTTTTGGTCCTAAAACACAATAAAAACACAAACCACGCATAATTCCGACTTTTACGACATAAATTACACGTTTTGGTCTTGTTATTATTGGAAATAAGTGGTAAATGGATAAGTGTTTTCACACTTATTAAATCCCCTACACTTGACCATTGCAATGCCCTCATGCAATGCATTAATTTTAAAGCCCGGTTTACATTTTCCATCATAAATAATCCACCTTGGCCTTTATTAAATACTAATATGTGTATAATGCAAGTTCGTTTTCTCAGTTCTTAACTAATGGAAAGTCCAATCAATATCAAATTTATAATTGTTTTTGGTTGTTCACGCTTGCTTGGTAATCTATTGCTAATTCAAACAATTCTATCTAAAAATGAAAAATATAATCCTACTTATACGTAAAACAAATTGCAAATTCCAAATTTTATTCAAGTAAAATATTCAAATGCAAAATATAAAAGTATAAGGACTAAAAATGTAATTCCTATGAAATGTAAATGCTTAAAATATAAATCCTAAAAGTTATAAGGACTAAAAATGTCAAACAGTTAACTAAGAGGACTAAACTTGTAAAAGTTCTAACAAACTAACCAAATGTTAACAATCTAACAAACTTATAAACTGAAATCTAACAAACTAACAAATCCAGGGACCAAGTTTTGCAATTTCCACAAAATTAGAAAGATTAGCTAGGTTTAGAACCTGAATAGAACTCTAGGGACTAAAATGCAATTTTTGAAAATGTTTAAACCAAAAACGGGCTTATCACTTGAATAAGCTGGAACTGGCTTATTTCTGAACCAAAATTAATGAGACAACTTGCAAACAACTTCTAATTCAAATTAAGAAACGTGTATTCAAGGAATTTGTCTAAAAGTCAAAGATAAGCAAAAGAGTGCTTATTAATAAGCTCAAAATAAGCTACAGGAAAATCCAAACATCCACAACTTGATTTTTGTAAAGAAAATGAATAAGCACTTGATTTAAAGCAGGGGAAATCAAACTAGAACAAATTTCATCCACTAATAAGCCAGATATCTAAAAATAAGCTCAAATGAGCTTATGTTGACCAAACGTTGACCAGATTTTTGAAAAAGCTCAAAATCTCAAAACTTCATATCCAAACCTTTCTAAACTGATTTGTGAAAGAAAACTAGGACTTTTATGAAGTGGATTATTAGAACTAGTAAAACAGTAAGCAAATCACATCAGAGAATGAAGAATGCTAAGGCCTTAACTAATAAGCTGTTTTCTAGCTTATTTCTTGAAACTGTAGGATTTCCTCTTAAAGACTGAAAGATTATGTTATAAGCTAAGACTGGAAACTGGTTTGAACAAATTTCATCAAGTATTAAAAGAGAAATAAGCACATGAATCTGACAAGTTTTGAACTAAAAGCTGTTTAAAGGAATGACCCAAACTTTTTATCAACCAATTGCCTTTTTGACTATTTTATGGACTTACAATTGACTCAAAAACACTTGTTAACTCCTAAGGACTGCAAATGATCACTTAAACACCCATTAACAACACTAGAAATCTGATTTACAACTAGTCCCAAACACACCTTATCTGATTATTAACAAACTTTTTCAAAGACTTTTTGAGTTCTGATTAAGACTGATAAAAGAGCTATAGCAAACTTGTTTATGAGATCAAAATGAGATGTAAACAAGCCAAGAACAAGTAATAACCAACACTAGAACTGCAAGTAACTAATGGACTAAAAAGTACTGAAAAATCAGCTTAAAACTACAAGACTAAGCACAAGAGCACAAGATCAAGCTACAAATGAACTCAAATCAATCAAATAACAACTACTTAACAAATAGAATCAGGCAGCCATCAAATTTACACTAAGGAATGAAGCATGCAAAAACTGTTTAGAGGAACAAAAATCAGAAACTTTAGAACCTATTGTAGAGATCCTTTGGGTAGAAGAGGAGCGCTGAGCTCTCTTGCCCTAGTGATACCACCACCTATCACTAGCTATCAACTCAAATCAATCACCAAAACAGCTAAAACTCATCATACTGCCATGGAAACTTCAGAAACTAGGAATGAACTGGAATTATGATCAAACAGCAACAATTCTTCAACAAAGTCAGTTATGATCCATGTATGATCATAACAAACTTCTATCAGCAACAATTGAATCACACAATAGCAGTAAAGTAGCAGGAATTGAAGAACAAGTTTTGGCGGGAAAACTGGAATTTGAAATTTTATTGATGAATTCTGTTACAAATGGTAGTTACAAGGTTCTAACTAACTAACAAACTCAAGAGTTTGTCAGACTCTTGAGTTGTTAGGTGAAAAGGAGGGAAAAGAAGAAAAGTGAAATTGAGAGAACTAGGTGTTTACAAATTTAAGCTACAATGACAAATGAAGTACAAGTTGTGTATTTATAGGCTAGACTTGAGAGTTTTTTGGAGATGTGACGTGTTCAGGCCAATCATTGCTTGACACGTGGAGGAATTCTGCCAATCTTCTTTGAAGGTGATGAACACATTTTGGGGGTTTTTGATCCAATGAATTATATGTTAATTGGTTTACACCATTGGATTCGTCTCTTCAAAACGAGCAACTTTGATGTTTTGATCTTCTTCTGAAATGCATTCTATCAAAAACGCGATCCTGGAAAATATTTTGGTGAAAGAGAGAGACACGTGGCAGCTTCTTATTGGTGGAAAGAGAGTGTTGCGGATCACACTGTTATGATTTGGCAATAAATGTGGTGGCTGCAAGTGGGTTTTAATTATTTGATCCGTGTGACTTGATTCCTTGTTTCTGATTGGTTAATAGCCCTTTCACTTGGATTGATCTTTATTAACTTTCCAAACTTGGCAGATTAGGTCCCTTGACTTGGCAGATTTCTCTTTAAGGTTAGAAACTTCATTCCTTTGACAATTTTGGCCCCTCAACTTTGATTCTTCAACAAAATGACCCTTTGACTTGATTGACTTTGTAGTTTGACCAGGTTTGACTTGGATCTTGACTTTGCAGTATTTGCACTTTAAGTCCCTCAACTTTCAAGACTTGTCAAGATAGGTCCTTGAGCTTTGAAAACTTGTCACTTGTGATCCTTCCTTGTCTTTTTCATCCTTTTGAGCTTGGTTTTTCCTTGTTTGCTTGAAATTGTATCCTTTTACCTACATAAGATCACACAAACACAAACATACCACATAACACTGCTTTTTACAATATAAAAGGGTATTTTGCTTCATGTTTTAGGGTTATTTGTTGATAAAAGGATATGAGTTTTAGCTCATATCAAATTCCCCTACACTTGAGCATTGCCATGTCCTCATGCAATATTATCTTTCAAAGTTTAAAAATTTACATTTCCCTCATAATCAATCCACCTTGGCCATATGAGATGCATCTACACTACTCTAAACTAGATGATGCATGATTTTGACTTTTAACAATGCAATGGATTAAAATACAATCTTATCTATATCTTTTTGATTTTTCTTGAAATGGTTTTGATGGAAATAACTCATAAAGAATTCAATGACTTGGATTAGGGCTTAGGTACCATGGACACTTATCACCCTCAAGTTTCACTTTCCCCATACCAAGCTAGTAAATGGAATCATTGCATTCACAAGTAAAAAGTGCATCAACTTATTCATGACAATTAAATGTGGAACCGGTTATTATTTGAGCAAATTGCTTATGGGCAAATTTGTCATTATTCAAGCGTGAAATATAAGAAGTGTAAAATCCAAAAATAAGGAAGGACGGTTTTAATCCTAAGTAATCTTCTCATCCATTACTTGAAAAACCGCTCACAATTAATATAAGTCCGTATTAAGAGTAATAAGTCATTCGCCTTATGTGTAAAATCCTCATGTCATGCTTTCATAAGTAACTACACACTCGCTAAGGAAAGAAAAATAAAACTCACGCAATAATTTACATCCGCATCTTTTTGAGATTTTGGATCTTCAACCCCGCAACCCGTCAAGGTAATATTGGATTGGAGCAATCTATTGAATCCCCGCAACCCGTCAAGGTAATATTGGAACTCAATAGTCACTATAATTAACACCACACTGCCCCTCTTGGGAGTCTTGCATTATTTATATATATATATATATATTTTTTTTTTTTTTTTTTTTTTTTTTTTTTTTTTTTTTTTTTTTTTTTTTTTTTTTTCTAGCCACTCATTTTTTTTATAAGCCGCTCTTATTTTTCTTTATTCCTCACCAAGAAATTTGCAAAGAAGAAAAGGAAAAACACCCGCTAAATATGGAGCATGACACAAGTCTAGTACACATAAAACGTGCTAACTTAGAATCTTAAGACGTACTCATATCAACCATAAATGACTAGCCAAAAATGCATAAGAGATTACGAACCAATTAAAACCGTACTTGATTATTTATTAACAATTATATACAAGCGAAGAAAATAGAGGTCAAGAAGAGAAGGGTTTAGCCACAAGTAATTGCCATGAAGTCTATCTAGCCCTTTTACACTTGCTTCAACTCTATCATTTCCCATTCTCCACAAATTTAAAATTTCAAAGAATGAAATTGGTGGAAGCTTAGCCTAATAGACCAATGAAGGACTACATGGTTAAGGATACTAGCTAGAGAGTGCTAAAATAAGCAAACTCGGGTTAAGTCAAAATATCCATGGCGGGCCTAATATGTCAAAAAAATCTAAACTTGTTAAAACCATGTTTTATTATATTTTTTTTCCTTTTTATATATTTTTGATGAAGAATAAAAGAAGAAATATATACAATGCAAATGTGTTATGCAAATGGAAAATGATCGATGCAAAAATCATGAATGCATATTTTTGTTGGCCAAAGTAGATCAAAAATTTGAAAAATGTTGAAAAATCAATTTTCCATGTTATCATGAAGTTAAGGCAATGGTCTAGGTAAGGTCACTTCGATAGAAGTCTCCCCTACACTTAAGATAAACATTGTCCTCAATGTTTAAGAGTATTGGAGTGAACTCCCCTACACTTATTACATTGCGTACTTTGCTTAACCTAAGTTAAGGAAGAGACAACTAAAGGGTATCCATTAAGCACAAATGTTTGAATATCACGATAGCAAAAACTAATCGAAGTGAACCAGATACACGGGCCTCCTCCATAAGCTCCAAGCATGAAATGTGAGAGAGCAACCCTTGAAACAAACACCAAAAGACGAAGAAAGGCACCCCTCCACTTCAACTCTACTATATCATCCTTCTAATTAAACCTAACCTATTGAAAATCTACTCTACGTTGTCTAACCTAGTTATTCAATGCTTGAGTTTTTTTAACCCTAAGTCGCTAGCTCGACTCGGCCCCGAATTAAGTTGTCCTTGGGGAAACATCATGGAGAATAAAGAATATCCACTTTGAAGCTCGTCTCACATGATACACTCAAACTTAGCACGTTGCCATTTACTATAAGATTTACCAAATCTGCCTCGATAAATGGAACGGTCCAACGTGTCTCAAGTTTGTCCAACATACGAAAACTCTCAAATATGAAGCACCCCAGGATCAAATACATAATTTCCATCTCGACATTCGAACAACTCCAAAATAGGTAACATCACCAAAGTAAGCTCATACAAGAAGCGCATATCAATCGAAAGCATACTCTTAAGTGAAGTAGATGAAAACCAATTTTTTCCAAACATATGTATCCCAGGATCAAAAACCTTTCCCTTCATGGGAAAATAAGAAGATGAGCTCATATCAACCATATAAGATTCCCCCTTAGTGAGCAAAGCATCATGAGAATAAGAAGGTGTAGGTATCAAAACATGCATAACTATTATGTCCATGTTAAGCTCATCATCATCAAAAGGTGGGTAATCTTCCATAGAAGGCATAGAATAAGGAGGATCAAGATGAATAGTGTCTTGTGAATGAGGTGTAATCTCTATGTTAACAAAAAGCAAGTTCTCACTAAGACGAATCTCCTCTTCCCAATTAGAATCACTATCATCAACCTCAATATCAATTTTAGCAAGATAAGCCTCTATGGTGTCATCAATATCCATATGAGAATCCATATCAAAGGTTTTGGGTTCTAAAGGTGCCATAGGTGAAAAAGGATCAATCTCTAAGAGTATAGGATCTTCATCAATAACCAACTTCAAGGGTGGAAGGGTGGGAATAGAAGGCTCAAAAGAAGGTGTATTGAGAGAATCACTCAAAGGGATGATATCATCATGAAAATCAATAGGTGCAACCTCAAAAACCGGTGAAGAAATGTCAATGAAAGGTTCTTCTTCTATGGATTCATCATTATGGTTTTCATTCAAAGCTTCAATCGAGGATATAAGATGATACACGTTTGATAAAACCTCACGAATATGAACATCTTCCACTTCTTCTATATGATCAACATCATCATCCAAATTAGGAAGGTCATCTTGACATGAAAAGTCCTCGGATAATATATCATAAGATGCCTCACTAGAATCACAATCATCATCCTCTATATCTTGCATAAACTCTTCCTCAATCTCATTATCCCTTTCTTTGAACAATTCATCAAGATCAAAGTCACCAAAATCACTAGTAGTAGCATGAAGGTCAACATGTGATGAAATCTCAATGTGATCATGAGGAGAAAAGGTATCAATACAAAGCTCATCACATGGTTCAATGGAAATACCCTCAAACTCTCTTTGGATTGGGATAAGGTTCTCAACACTAGAAGCGGTTAATTCATCCAAATTGGTGTTTGTAATAGTGCTAAGAGGCTCGTCCCCCATGGTTAAAGAGTCGGTGGGTTCCACGTGAGGTAAAGGTGATGAAGGTGTGTCATCATTAAGTGTCATACAACTCGAAGGTTCCTCAACATCTTCATCTAATAATGGATCAGGCCTACGAGTAAAAGTAGTCATGTAATGTCCGTCTTCCTCGATTATAAGAGTCTTAAGGAATAAATCATTTGAATATTTCCTGAGGCGACAAGAAAATTTGTTCAACGATTCACGATACAAATCACCGAATTCCTTGTAATCATATTGCCGAGACTCAATTTCCTTTTCCTCAGTAGAGTTAATTAATTCCTTTAACAATTGATGCGTGTCTTTCATTTCCTTGTAGCTCATGTTTTTCATACCATCAAGCATCTTATAAACGTCATCGTACAACTTGTCATTTCTCTCGAGTGAAGAATGAAACTTCTTGACATTATCAAGAACATAGGATGGCGGATCCCTCGGTCTACAATCATAACCATAATGGGGTGCGTTCCCACAAAACTCACATGAATAAGTCGAAGAATATGGTGGAGGCGGATTTCCATAATTAGGTGGATTATAGGTTTGAAAAGAGTCTTGATTGTGAAAGTTCTCATGATTGTAACCTTGAAAATTTCCTTCATTTTGAAAACCCTCATAATGTGAAAATCCTTGATTTTGAAAAGTATCTTGATTATGGCATGGAAAATTTTCATCATTATTTTGAAAGCCTTCATTGTTTGAAAATCCTTGATTATGAAAGGTTTCTTGATTATAGCCTTGAAAAGTATCATTATTTTGAAAACCTTCATAATTGGAAAATCCTTGGTTTTGGTATGGCACATTAAAGGTTTGATCATGAAATGATGGTGGAGGTTGTGATGAAAAACCGGAATATCCCATATAGTCATTACAAGTATAGTCCATTTGAATGTTAGGTTGAAAATTAGGGTTCTCGGTTCCATTGTAAGCATATCCCTCCCCATAATAACCATTGTTTTGAGCACATAAATAAGTATCGTGTGGACCACCACAAGTCGAACAAGGCGAATAATTAGCGTTGGCGGATTGTTGTTGCAAAATCTCCAACATGGAACGAGTATCCATGTGTAACAAGGTGGCCGAATGTATATACAAGTATAATGACGTTTAAAAGCTTCCTCGGGGAAGGAAGTGATACACCAAAGGTGGTATGTTTACACGTGTGCGAGTACACGTGTAAGTAAACACGAGGAATGAGGGAGTAGCCCTCGGTCGACTTTGAAAAGAATAAGATTATCCTCTTCGAGTTTCGATATGAAATATCCACAAGAAAGTATATATATAATTACTACTCGGGTGCAAGACCTCCAATTAAGCCTTCCTTCTTAGAATACACACTAGTGAACGGGGGGTTAGGTGGCGCGAAGCACTTAAGTACCTATTAACCCTTAGACGGCATTTTATAGCACGTCGCCTATCTATTCACTTTAGTAGTTTGTATTCTTCGAATTATTGCCAATTGGAAGTATTTATCTATTCTTGCTTAATTATATTTGATCGATACGCGTGTCAAGGACCGGAACGCCCCTCAACACGGTGTATTGCCTCGGCAATACTTATGGAAGATAGGTAACTTGGTTGTTCTTATACGTATACGTATTTACTTATAATAATATATGGAAAATATTTTTGTATTTATGAGTTTTTTAAAGGAAAATACTATATGTACATAAAAACCGAGAGAATCCAATAATATATATTTTTGGGTGCAATCTCTTAGGAAAAAGATTGCTTTTTGGATTTTTTTAATTTTTTTGGTCAATTCTTTAGGAAAAGAATTGTTTTGTTAATTTTTTAGTTTTTATATATTTTTATATTTTTGATTTTTTATTTGTTTTTGATTTATGATACGTAAAAATAACGTCCACAAAGTGAACGGATCCCAAAAGCCAATGAAAACCGTCAATCGATAGTCTCTCGTGTAGTCAAAGAACCGGCAGCGGCGCCATTTAATATGTGTATAATGCAAGTTCGTTTTCTCAGTTCTTAACTAATGGAAAGTCCAATCAATATCAAATTTATAATTGTTTTTGGTTGTTCACGCTTGCTTGGTAATCTATTGCTAATTCAAACAATTCTATCTAAAAATGAAAAATATAATCCTACTTATACGTAAAACAAATTGCAAATTCCAAATTTTATTCAAGTAAAATATTCAAATGCAAAATATAAAAGTATAAGGACTAAAAATGTAATTCCTATGAAATGTAAATGCTTAAAATATAAATCCTAAAAGTTATAAGGACTAAAAATGTCAAACAGTTAACTAAGAGGACTAAACTTGTAAAAGTTCTAACAAACTAACCAAATGTTAACAATCTAACAAACTTATAAACTGAAATCTAACAAACTAACAAATCCAGGGACCAAGTTTTGCAATTTCCACAAAATTAGAAAGATTAGCTAGGTTTAGAACCTGAATAGAACTCTAGGGACTAAAATGCAATTTTTGAAAATGTTTAAACCAAAAACGGGCTTATCACTTGAATAAGCTGGAACTGGCTTATTTCTGAACCAAAATTAATGAGACAACTTGCAAACAACTTCTAATTCAAATTAAGAAACGTGTATTCAAGGAATTTGTCTAAAAGTCAAAGATAAGCAAAAGAGTGCTTATTAATAAGCTCAAAATAAGCTACAGGAAAATCCAAACATCCACAACTTGATTTTTGTAAAGAAAATGAATAAGCACTTGATTTAAAGCAGGGGAAATCAAACTAGAACAAATTTCATCCACTAATAAGCCAGATATCTAAAAATAAGCTCAAATGAGCTTATGTTGACCAAACGTTGACCAGATTTTTGAAAAAGCTCAAAATCTCAAAACTTCATATCCAAACCTTTCTAAACTGATTTGTGAAAGAAAACTAGGACTTTTATGAAGTGGATTATTAGAACTAGTAAAACAGTAAGCAAATCACATCAGAGAATGAAGAATGCTAAGGCCTTAACTAATAAGCTGTTTTCTAGCTTATTTCTTGAAACTGTAGGATTTCCTCTTAAAGACTGAAAGATTATGTTATAAGCTAAGACTGGAAACTGGTTTGAACAAATTTCATCAAGTATTAAAAGAGAAATAAGCACATGAATCTGACAAGTTTTGAACTAAAAGCTGTTTAAAGGAATGACCCAAACTTTTTATCAACCAATTGCCTTTTTGACTATTTTATGGACTTACAATTGACTCAAAAACACTTGTTAACTCCTAAGGACTGCAAATGATCACTTAAACACCCATTAACAACACTAGAAATCTGATTTACAACTAGTCCCAAACACACCTTATCTGATTATTAACAAACTTTTTCAAAGACTTTTTGAGTTCTGATTAAGACTGATAAAAGAGCTATAGCAAACTTGTTTATGAGATCAAAATGAGATGTAAACAAGCCAAGAACAAGTAATAACCAACACTAGAACTGCAAGTAACTAATGGACTAAAAAGTACTGAAAAATCAGCTTAAAACTACAAGACTAAGCACAAGAGCACAAGATCAAGCTACAAATGAACTCAAATCAATCAAATAACAACTACTTAACAAATAGAATCAGGCAGCCATCAAATTTACACTAAGGAATGAAGCATGCAAAAACTGTTTAGAGGAACAAAAATCAGAAACTTTAGAACCTATTGTAGAGATCCTTTGGGTAGAAGAGGAGCGCTGAGCTCTCTTGCCCTAGTGATACCACCACCTATCACTAGCTATCAACTCAAATCAATCACCAAAACAGCTAAAACTCATCATACTGCCATGGAAACTTCAGAAACTAGGAATGAACTGGAATTATGATCAAACAGCAACAATTCTTCAACAAAGTCAGTTATGATCCATGTATGATCATAACAAACTTCTATCAGCAACAATTGAATCACACAATAGCAGTAAAGTAGCAGGAATTGAAGAACAAGTTTTGGCGGGAAAACTGGAATTTGAAATTTTATTGATGAATTCTGTTACAAATGGTAGTTACAAGGTTCTAACTAACTAACAAACTCAAGAGTTTGTCAGACTCTTGAGTTGTTAGGTGAAAAGGAGGGAAAAGAAGAAAAGTGAAATTGAGAGAACTAGGTGTTTACAAATTTAAGCTACAATGACAAATGAAGTACAAGTTGTGTATTTATAGGCTAGACTTGAGAGTTTGTTGGAGATGTGACGTGTTCAGGCCAATCATTGCTTGACACATGGAGGAATTCTGCCAATCTTCTTTGAAGGTGATGAACACATTTTGGGGGTTTTTGATCCAATGAATTATATGTTAATTGGTTTACACCATTGGATTCGTCTCTTCAAAACGAGCAACTTTGATGTTTTGATCTTCTTCTGAAATGCATTCTATCAAAAACGCGATCCTGGAAAATATTTTGGTGAAAGAGAGAGACACGTGGCAGCTTCTTATTGGTGGAAAGAGAGTGTTGCGGATCACACTGTTATGATTTGGCAATAAATGTGGTGGCTGCAAGTGGGTTTTAATTATTTGATCCGTGTGACTTGATTCCTTGTTTCTGATTGGTTAATAGCCCTTTCACTTGGATTGATCTTTATTAACTTTCCAAACTTGGCAGATTAGGTCCCTTGACTTGGCAGATTTCTCTTTAAGGTTAGAAACTTCATTCCTTTGACAATTTTGGCCCCTCAACTTTGATTCTTCAACAAAATGACCCTTTGACTTGATTGACTTTGTAGTTTGACCAGGTTTGACTTGGATCTTGACTTTGCAGTATTTGCACTTTAAGTCCCTCAACTTTCAAGACTTGTCAAGATAGGTCCTTGAGCTTTGAAAACTTGTCACTTGTGATCCTTCCTTGTCTTTTTCATCCTTTTGAGCTTGGTTTTTCCTTGTTTGCTTGAAATTGTATCCTTTTACCTACATAAGATCACACAAACACAAACATACCACATAACACTGCTTTTTACAATATAAAAGGGTATTTTGCTTCATGTTTTAGGGTTATTTGTTGATAAAAGGATATGAGTTTTAGCTCATATCAAATACTAAACATTTAGGGAAGATAAAAAGATAAAAATAAGTAAAGAAATCAAAGACTTACATTGGGTTTTGGCTGCCATGAACGTTTATCATCCTCAAGTTTCACGTTCCCCATACCAAGCTTAAAAACGAGATCATTGTTATTATAATTTAGCAATCCAACACGAATTCATGTGGGCCAATTATTCACTTAGACTCCCTTATTCCTAGGTCTATCTCTTATATTTTATTTTTGTCTTGAATGATCACGAGGATGCATTGTTTGACTTATTTTGATAGTTAGTTAGGCCGAAAATAAAGTGAACGATTTAATCAATAGTTAGCTAAAGGACAAAATCTTTTAAAACTGCTTCTTGGGACCTCATAAAGTTCATATCTTGGCTTAACTCGCTTCACGATTTGAGACCTTTCTCGGACCGATATTTGGCAGCGACTTCATACTTCGAATCTTTGAGAGACGTTCTTGAAGTTATGGTCTTCTCTTCATAATAGGAATTTCTTCACTTGAAGTTTTGAGAGATTCTTCAATTTGGACCACGACTTCTTCATTTTTCTCCAATCTTTATTTTGGACTTTGATATACAACGATCCACCTCCTTTTAGGACTTGGATCTATTTATCCTCATACCTTGTTAGGGCCTTTTTGGATAGACTTCTCCATGATCTTTTGGGGAGTATTTGCTTTTCGTCGTGTGTATCGATCCTTCATATTGATTTTTGATAAATGATTCTTCACATCACTTTTGGATCTTTAGCAACAAAATGTAGCCCTCATGTCTTGTTAGGGCCTTTTCGGACTCGCCAATCTTCGCATGCCGCTTCAATAAGTTATGCCTTGGCTATGAAATCTAATTAATACCGAGCAACTTTTAAACGATCTTGGGCTAGAAGCTAAGTAACTTTTTAAATCGTACAACCTTATTTATTGCAGATAAATTTATTAACAAGCGATGGGAGAATAGGCTCATATTTAACTCACATAAATTCACGAAAGAATACCAAACTTATAATTGACTCTATCATCTCTCGTTCTCCACATTTTAAAATCTCAAGGAATGAGACTCGTGGATGCTTAGCTGATTGTGGTAAATTACACCTCTTGTTTAGGAAAACAAAGGAGGGTAAATGAGCTGTAAGTATCGAGTGATGCTTTAGGAAAATCAACACTAATGACCCTTAATGAAATGAAAGTTCGTTTCCCAAGGAGGTATAAGTGTGTGAGAAATTTGTTAAATGTTTGTGATTAATGATTGGTTTAGAAGGGGATGAGAAAAGAAGATGACGAAGACGAAAAAAATAAAAATAAACACTACTAGAAAGTTAAAACGTAGAACCTTAAAAATCACAAAAATAAAAACTAATTCTAAAAATTACCAAAAATTCACCAAAAATCAAAATAAATAAACTAAGAGTTTACCAATGATCAAAACTTTTTCAAACCTTTTAAATAATTAAATATTCAATTTTTAAATGCTAATTAAAGCCCTAAAAATCAAATAAATTATCAAAAAGCCCAAATAAAGATTTTTCAATTGGTAAACCTTTAAAATGACCTAAAAAGATTAAAAACTATTTTTAGAAATTTTTAAACTAATAAAAACTATTTAAAATGATTTAAAAACTATTAAAACTTAAAATAATTATAAAAATTAATATAAAAGAGATAAAATTATTCTAAAAGTTGCTAAATTCCTATATTAATGTATTAAACCTAAGAAAAATGTAAAAAGTTGGAAAATGTGAAATTTTAAAAATAATAATAAAATAATAATAAAATAATATTAAAAATCCCAAAAATTATAAAAAATTCTAAAAACTTGCAAACTAGTTTATTTTAACCTAAATAATCAGAAAATCAAAGTGAAATTACCAGAATACCCCTATTGGGCCCTCAAATGGGCCAAAACAAAAATCAGTCAACCAAATTTGGATTTTGGGCCCAAAAAGTCAAACTTGGCCCAATTGACTTGGAAAAGCCCTATCTGACTCAAAATTCAATTCTAAGAACAAAACTCTAAAGGCCCAAAAGCTGAAAATGAGCTTATCACAGCTTATTGAACACTCAGCTTATTCTTATTGGGCTTTTCGGCCTATTAAGCCATAAGCTAATGCCATAAGCTCTAATTTGACACACAACCTTCTTTTGGGATGCTTATGAGATCTGTAAAAAGAATTTTTGAAAAAGCTCACTCAATAAGCCAGAAATAAGCAAAGTAAAAATTCACTAAAAGACAAAATAGTCGTTTTAGAGATTTAGGGCACCTCAGGACTTGATTCATCTTGCAAAAGATTTCAAATGGTCTCAATAAGTTAAATCAATCAACAAAAATCCAATAAGCACAACCAATAAGCCAGAATAAGCACAAATGAACTTATGTAAAAGTCAATGGAGTTGGTTTTCTAGTCAAACCCTAAAGTCAACCATCCAAATGCTCCAGTATGAACAAATGGGTCAAAGTATGAGCACCTATTACAAAAACAAAGTTGTTGCTGGTTGGAATAAGCTATTATAGCTTATTGAAAAGCTGAACCCAATTTTACACTATCAGTGGCAACTAGCAGGGGAAAGGAGTTCCCACTACTTTGACTATTTGACCAAGCTTATTTGAGAGTTCTGGTTTGATTCAATTGGAAACAAAGGCACCCTTGTGATCAATGAATCACAAGGAGTCAATAACAACAATAAAATCACAAATTGGTTCACACAATAAGCCATAATAAACCAAACAGTCACCAGATATGCACCAGATATGGAAATAAGCAGTTAAGCACTTAATAAGCAGATTTAGACTGAATAAGCCAACCAAACTTAACAAGATGCATACACAAGCTATATAAACTATTAATAAACACAAAGCAACAAGAATCAAACACTGAATCAAAGTAAATAACAAGATCAAGGCACAAAATGTTTCTGATGAAAAATGAACATATGCAGAACAAGTTTGCTGATATACTTGACACTTGATCCAATTTCAAGCCTCAAATCCTTCTTCCCTGATGTGATTAACTAAGATTTAGCACTTGTTAGCCCTAGCCTAAGCTTAGATCTAGGTGTCCTCAAAATCCTAGCCAATTTTACCAAGTTTTTAAGATTTTATAGCCAAATTATGAATCTATGTGATCAAACCCACAAAACCTACAAACAGATGAACTAATGCACTCAAATAACAGATACCAACACTTGCTTACACAAAACAACCACTTAGCAAACCACAAATCCAATCCAAGCAGTAGACCCAAACACTCCTTAATCTACCACTTAACAAAGAAACTTGTGATTTTAACTAATAACCTAATGATTTTAATGATCAAAAACACTTACTAGGTAGAATCAACACAATCAAACACATAAATCACCAGCACAAACACAAATACTCAAAATCAAAGCACCAAATTCAAAACAGTCATAAATAAGAAATTTTTAGGGGAATCTTAACCAAGAGATTATACCTGCCTTCCACAACATCCTAGGAAGGCCAGCTATGCTCCTTGGACCTTGTTCAACAACTAGAACAAGACCAAGGTACTTCAACAAAGATGATGCAACACTGCCTTGGTTGATGGTTCAAAGTAGAACCTCAAGGACTTGATGTCTTCAACACAAGCAGCAAACAACTCAACCAAGGGCTCTAATCCCTTCATAAGCTCGGTGTCAACAAGCTTGTAAGAGCTTATAGCAAATGGCCAAGGGTTAGTACACAAAATAAGCCAAAACAGAACCTAGGATTTCAAGGTATTTGAACCTTAAAAACCTTATGAACCAAGACGTGCCTTAACCACAAGATTAAGGTAGGCCTTAACAATCAAATGGAACTCAGAATTAGGCTACTCAAACACCAAACTTTTAATTAAATCACAAAGAGATTTCACAATTTCAGAAATTCAAATTTTATTTAAACTTAAAAAGGAATTACAAAGATAATAGCCTAAAACTGGAACAAAGCTCTCTCACAGGTTGAGGAGTCTTTATATAGGCAAATGCCAAGGCTAGTACTATTCACAAACCCTAGAAGTGAAATTCCCTAAATGCCCTAAGTCCTTCTAGACGAATCCTTGGTGTGAGCTGTTCAAATGCATCTTGGACGTTCATTTTAGCTTTGATATGAAGCAAAGAGTCTAGGCTGTTGATTTGGCCACGTCATTTTACTTGGAGGCCAAGTTGTGTTTTCATTGGTTAAGGAGGTTGAGTGTGGGGTCCAGGGAGTAGTGGGAGTGAGGATTTTGTGTGTGGGATTGGTTTTCTGCATGTGTGAATCACACATGGGTGTGGGTAATTCGGATTTACCCTTTGGTTTAAGTGAGATGGTAACTGGGTTCTTGGGGTGAATAGTAAAGATTTTGATCCGAAATTGGGGGAGTGGAAAGTGTTTGGCGCAATATTCAGGTTTGAATGTTTAACCATGGCAGTTTTGGCCCTTTTTCTTCTTTTCTTTTGTCACTTGTGTTTAAAAGTCCATCAGCGCCCATTTCCTTTGTATCAACTTTCACAACTTGACATTTTTTGCACAAAACTTTCCAAAAGGTGTAGCAAGGGTTATTTTTGGAACTTTTGCATATTTGAAGGACTGATCTTGGACATTTTTGATCTTCAAAGGTCTTCAATGTATCTTTGGCTTGATGAGGGACCATAATTGACAATTTGGAATTGTTGAGGGACTAATCTTGCCATTTCTTCTAAGTTGAAGGACCTTTTGTGTATTTTTGACAAACTTAAGGGACCAAACTTGTAATTATTAATATACAAGGGTTTTAAGTGTCATTTCTTCAATAAATGAGGATCAATCTTGTTTGTCTTCAAGTCTTCAAGGGCATTTGTTGAGTTTTCCATGATTAGGGCCCGGTTCTTTGTACAGCTTCGTTTCTCGTGTCCGTTTTTCCTTGTAACTTGTGATCTTTTGTCTTTTTCACGATATCCATACCTAAAGTACACAAGTAAACAAACACAAGCATATATATGGTATATTATGACATTTTTATGCATTTAAAGCCCGAAAAGAACGATGAGATCATGTATAAATGCCATCTCATCACTCCCCCATACTAAGCCATTGCCGTGCCCTCACGCAATGCTAGAATAAAGTATCTAAGCATCACCAAAGTTCATTTTTATTAACCTTATTTGAAAAGTAAAAGACTTGCAACATACTACGAAGATGTGTAAAGACATAATGTATGATTTTCATCACAAAAAGTGAGTTTTAGGGTCAAAGAATAGAAACAAGTAAATGTCCCTTAGAGTAAACTTCGTCATCCTTGATTGTCATACATTCCATGCTAAGTGCAAAAACGAGATCATTGTTGGTACAAGTCACAATGCTAACACTACTCATACGTCCAAATTGTGTAATACTTTTTCTCCCCGCAATCCTAGTTATTATAAAAGGAAATTGGTTACTAGCATTTTTTATCTATTTGTCATGGATCACAAGTGATTCATATTGACTTATTTGAGTAGTTATTAGTCTGAAAGCAAAGTAGCATGATTTGATCAATAGTTAGCGGAAGGACAAAATCTTTTAAAACGGCTTCTCGTGTATCTCCTTAAGTTCATATCTTGGCATAACTCGTTTCACGATTTGAGACCTTTCTCGGACCGATATTTGGCATGTACTTCATACTTCGAATCTTGGGAAGACGTTCTTGAAATTATGGTCTTCTCTTCATATATTTGGAATTTCTTCACTTGACGTTTTTGAGAGATTCTTCATATTGGACCACGACTTCATCATTTTTCTTCAATCTTTACTTTGGATTTTGATATACAACGATCCGCCTCCTTTTCGGACTTGGATATATTTATCCTCATACCTTGTTAGGGTCTTTTTGGATAGACTTTCTCCATGATCTTTAGGGGAGTAATTGCTTTTCGTCGTGTGTCTCGATCCTTCATATTGATTTAGGAATAATGATACTTCACATCATCTTTGGATCTTTAGCAAAAATAGAGCTCCTCATGCCTTGTTAGGGCCTTTTTGGATAATCGCCAATCTTCGCGTCCCGCTTCAATAAGTTATGCCTTGGCTATGAACTCTATTCAACCCCGAGCAACTTTTAAACGATCTTACGCTAGAGGCTAAGTAACCTTTCAAATCGTACGACCTTACTTATTGCAATTATGATTTATTCCTAATGCATTGATCTTATGGGAAGAAAAAAACCACAATTAAAAACATATGAGTTTTTGAAAGAACATTTTCATGTTCTACGTTTAGCATGATCACTTGTCTAACTCTATCATTTCTCGTTCTTCACTATATAAAGACCTCTAATTAAAGAGACTCGTGAATACTTAGCCATGCAAGTCAAAATTAATCCAAATTTGGATTAGCTTTCATTAAGACTATATCAAATCAAAGTTTTGGGTTTTCAAGCCACCTATAGGATCTTGCACTTCCTTGGACTTTTTCAAGTTTAGAGAATGCGTTTTATAGTTCCCTTGATAAGTGACTTTCTAGGATCAATTATAGGAACTTGCGAAAAGTTCTTGTTCTAAACCCGTAAGAGTTAAGACTTTCGTGTTTTAAAGCTCCCTATATAAAAGTCTAGCAAAACTTGAAATGAGTGGGTTAAGGAATGTAAATGGCTCCAAATGCCCATCAAGTCAAAAATTAACTCTTATTATACCCATCGGAAAATATACATTCGTGTCTTAAAAACACTTATGAAAACTAAGAAAATTTTTAAAATTTGGCCATTTTTAGCCTTATTAGCAAAACAAAACATTGAAAGTTGGAAAGCGTGAGGGCGTAGCAAAGCAAGTACCTATTCACCCCCTCATACTAAAAGTAAACATTGTCCTCAATGTTTCGAGTCTAAAGGTGGAGCACCCCCATACTAGAGACGAAGAGTCAAATGCTTAGGATCTAGCATGGAAAGGGTGATCAACAATATATCTAAAGCCGTTTATTAGGTATGCTAAAAGATAATTGTTAGAACAATAAAGGATATGTCATGGATTCGTGAAAAACTTCTTCAAGCAAACGATGGAGGCTCACGTAAACGAACACGAGAGTCTTCAATCGTAGATGATGATGATCTAGATAACACAATCACAAACAACCACGAGACAACGAGTTGAAAGGGTACAAGTCCCCTTATTATTGAATAGTGAGCATAAAAGATAAGCATGGGATTTCCCCCACGAGGCACCTCGTTTTTTATTACCGAGTCATGAGCTCGACTCGATCCCCTCAAAATGTGAACATTTAGGGAAAATCATGGTGTGGACATTCATGTAACATTTCTTTAAATCGTTCCCATGCCATTGAAAAACTTTCATTATTTCTTTGCACAAATCGTGAAATCTCATTTTTCAAGTGTGTTGTTTTAGATGGTGGAAAAAACTTGTTCACAAACTTAGAAACGAGATCGGCCCATGTCAAAATTGAATTTGGCGGTTCTTTCTCAAGCCAAATTTTAGCGGGTCCATCTAACGAGTATGGAAACAACATCATCTTAATGGCGTCATGTGGAACATCCTTAAACTTGCTAGTGGCGGTGAGACGGTTAAAATTCCTAATGTGGTAATGCGGGTTGTCTTTCTCGTGACCTCTAAACTTGTTTGCTTGTAACATAGACATTAAACCCGTCTTAATCTCGAAATTCTCCGCAAGGATGGCGGGAATCACAATAGCCTCTCCAAAACCCTCGGTGGGTGCTTGTAGCAACTCCATCATAGTACGATTAGCCATGACGACTTCTTGTTCTACAATAGGTTCAAGAATTGGAGATTCTTCTACAATCAACGTCTCTTGATTGGCTTGCTTTTGAAGTCATTTACGAGCTCGTTTTGCATGATTACGAGTGATCATAAACTTCACGAAGAATGGGAGGTGAGCAAAGAAGATTCTTTTTGGGTGTTTTGTGGATTTTCAATTTTTTTGTGTTTTTGATGATATTTAATTTTTTTGGATTTTGGTGTATCTTCGTAGACAACAATCTACAAAATCTCTCCTCGAATCAAACTCTTGATTAAAGAAGCCTCAAAGGAATGAAAACGATCACGTGGAGTGAACGCCTTCGAATGACTTTAGAACTTCGGTGAAAACCAAATTGTTCAAGAGGTTTTAATCACAAAGAAACCAAGCAAATATAGTATACGTAATAATACTTTGGGCGGCAAAACCCTCGATTAGCCTTCAATCTCAAAATACTCACAAGCAAGCGGGGAAACGAGGCGGCGCGAAGCACTTAAGAGCCTTTTTCCTTAGGGTATATTTTATAATACCCGCCTTATACCCACCTTATAGTTTGTAGTTTTCAAAATCGAGCTTCACGAAAGTATTTATCTATTTTTGCCTTTTTCTTTTTGTTTGAGATTCGAATACAATAATTGAGTGATGAAATCCCAATTAAGGTTGTGTTTTCACACTTTTGGAGATATTGTGAATTTATTGTGATACTTAATACAATATAGTAATAATATTTGTACAAGAAAAACCAAGAAAACCGATAATACATATTAGTAGAGTTCTACTAATACAAATACTATTTTGGTTAATATTAAAAACAACAATGCAAATTAATCACGACACACCTCCCCGGCAGCGGCGCCAAAATGATTGTGATAAATTAAACCTCTTGTTTAGGAAAACAAAGGAGGGTAAATGAGCGGTAAGTATCGAGTGATGATTTACGAAAATCAACACTAATGACCCTTAATGAAATGAAAGTTCGTTTCCCAAGGAGGTATAAGTGTGTGAGAAATTTGTTAAATGTTTGTGATTAATGATTGGTTTAGAAGGGGATGAGAAAAGAAGATGACGAAGACGTAAAAAAATAAAAATAAACACTACTAGAAAGTTGAAACGTAGAACCTTAAAAATCACAAAAATAAAAATTAATTCTAAAAATTACCAGAAATTCACCAAAAATCAAAATAAATAAACTAAGAGTTTACCAATGATCAAAAATTTTTCAAACCTTTTAAATAATTAAATATTCAATTTTTAAATGCTAATTAAAGCCCTAAAAATCAAATAAATTATCAAAAAGCCCAAATAAAGATTTTTCAATTGATAAACCTTTAAAATGACATAAAAAGATTAAAAACTATTTTTAGAAATTTTTAAACTAAAAAAACTATTTAAAATGATTTAAAAACTATTAAAACTTAAAATAATTATAAAAATTAATCTAAAAGAGATAAAATTATTCTAAAAGTTGATAAATTCCTATTTTAATGTATTAAACCTAAGAAAAATGTAAAAAGTTGGAAAATGTGAAAATTTTAAAATAATAATAAAATAATAATAAAATAATATTAAAAACCCCAAAAATTATAAAAAATTCTAAAAACTTGCAAACTAGTTTATTTTAACCTAAATAATCAGAAAATCAAAGTGAAATTACCAGAATACCCCTATTGGGCCCTCAAATGGGCCAAAACCAAAAACAGTCAACCAAATTGGGCTTTTGGGCCCAAAAAGTCAAACTTGGCCCAATTGACTTGGAAAAGCCCTATATGACTCAAAATTCAATTCTAAGAACAAAACTCTAAAGGCCCAAAAGCTGAAAATGAGCTTATCACAGCTTATTGAACACTCAACTTATTCTTATTGGGCTTTTCAGCCCATTAAGCCATAAGCTAATTCCATAAGCTCTAATTTGACACACAACCTTCTTTTGGGATGCTTATGAGATCTGTAAAAAGAATTTTTGAAAAAGCTCACTCAATAAGCCAGAAATAAGCAAAGTAAAAATTCACTAAAAGACAAAATAGTCGTTTTAGAGATTTAGGGCACCTTAGGACTTGATTCATCTTGCAAAAGATTTCAAATGGACTCAATAAGCAAAATCAATCAACAAAAATCCAATAAGCACAACCAATAAGCCAGAATAAGCACAAATGAACTTATGTAAAAGTCAATAGAGTTGGTTTTCTAGTCAAACCCTAAAGTCAACCATCCAAATGCTCCAGTATGAACAAATGGGTCAAAGTATGAGCACCTATTACAAAAACAAAGTTGTTGCTGGTTGGAATAAGCTATTATAGCTTATTGAAAAGCTGAACCCAATTTTACACTATCAGTGGCAACTAGCAGGGGAAAGGAGTTCCCACTGCTTTGACTATTTGACCAAGCTTATTTGAGAGTTCTGGTTTGATTCAATTGGAAACAAAGGCACCCTAGTGATCAATGAATCACAAGGAGTCAATAGCAACAATAAAATCACAAATTGGTTCACACAATAAGCCACAATAAACCAAACAGTCACCAGATATGCACCAGATATGGAAATAAGCAGTTAAGCACTTAATAAGCAGATTTAGACTGAATAAGCCAACCAAACTTAACAAGATGCATACACAAGCTATATAAACTATGAATAAACACAAAGCAACAAGAATCAAATACTGAATCAAAGTAAATAACAAGATCAAGGCACAAAATGTTTCTGATGAACAATGAACATATGCAGAATAAGTTTGCTGATATACTTGACACTTGATCCAATTTCAAGCCTCAAATCCTTCTTCCCTGATGTGATTAACTAAGATTTAGCACTTGTTAGCCCTAGCCTAAGATTAGATCTAGGTGTCCTAAAAATCCTAGCCAATTTTACCAAGTTTTTAAGATTTTATAGCCAAAATATAAATCTAGGTGATCAAACCCACAAAACCTGCAAACAGATGAACTAATGCACTCAAATAACAGATACCACTTGCTTACACAAAACAACCACTTAGCAAACCACAAATCCAATCCAAGCAGTAGACCCAAACACTCCTTAATGTACCACTTAACAAAGAAACTTGTGATTTTAACTAATAACCTAATGATTTTAATGATCAAAAACACTTACTAGGTAGAAACTAACACAATCAAACACATAAATCACCAGCACAAACACAAATACTCAAAATTAAAGCACCAAATTCAAAACAGTCATAAACAAGAAATTTTTAGGGGAATCTTAACCAAGAGATTATACATCCCTTCCACAACATCCTAGGAAGGCCAGCTATGCTCCTTGGACCTTGTTCAACAACTAGAACAAGACCAAGGTACTTCAACAAAGATGATGCAACACTGCCTCGGTTGATGGTTCAAAGTAGAACCTCAAGGACTTGATGTCTTCAACACAAGCAGCAAACAACTCAACCAAGGGCTCTAATCCCTTCACAAGCTTGGTGTCAACAAGCTTGTAAGAGCTTATAGCAAATGGCCAAGGGTTAGTACACAAAATAAGCCAAAACAGAACCTAGGATTTCAAGGTATTTGAACCTTAAAAACCTTATGAACCAAGATGTGCCTTAACCACAAGATTAAGGTAGGCCTTAAAAATCAAATGGAACTCAGAATTAGGCTACTCAAACACCAAACTTTTTATTAAATCAAAAAGAGATTTCACAATTTCAGAAATTCCAAATTTATTTAAACTTAAAAAGGAATTACAAAGATAATAGCCTAAAACTGGAACAAAGCTCTCTCACAGGTTGAGGAGTCTTTATATAGGCAAATGCCAAGGCTAGCACTATTCACAAACCCTAGAAGTGAAATTCCCTAAATGCCCTAAGTCCTTCTAGACGAATCCTTGGTGTGAGTTGTTCAAATGCATCTTGGACGTTCATTTCAGCTTTGATATGAAGCAAAGAGTCTAGGCTGTTGATTTGGCCACGTCATTTTACTTGGAGGACAAGTTGTGTTTTCATTGGTTAAGGAGGTTGAGTGTGGGGTCCAGGGAGTAGTGGTAGTGAGGGTTTTGTGTGTGGGATGGGATTCTGCATGTGTGAATCACACGTGGGTGTGGGTAATTTGGATTTACCCTTTGGTTTAAGTGAGATGGTAACTGGGTTCTTGGGGTGAATAGTAAAGATTTTGATCCGAAATTGGGGGAGTGGAAAGTGTTTGGCGCAATATTCAGGTTTGAATGTTTATACTTGGCAGTTTTGGCCCTTTTTCTTCTTTTCTTTTGTCACTTGTGTTTAAAAGTCCATCAGCGCCCAATTCCTTTGTATCAACTTTCACAACTTGACATTTTTTGCACAAAACTTTCCAAAAGGTGTATCAAGGGTTATTTTTGGAACTTTTGCATATTTGAAGGACTGATCTTGGACATTTTTGATCTTCATAGGTCTTCAATGTATCTTTGGCTTGATGAGGGACCATAATTGACAATTTGGAATTGTTGAGGGACTAATCTTGCCATTTCTTCTAAGTTGAAGGACCTTTTGTGTAATTTTGACAAACTTAAGGGACCAAACTTGTAATTATTAATATACAAGTGTTTTAAGTGTCATTTCTTCAATAAATGAGGATCAATCTTGTTTGTCATCAAGTCTTCAAGGGCATTTGTTGAGTTTTCCATGATTAGGGCCTGGTTCTTTGTACGGCTTCGTTTCTCGTGCCCGTTTTTCCTTGTAACTTGTGATCTTTTGTCTTTTTCACGATATCCATACCTAAAATACACAAGTAAACAAACACAAGCATATATATGGTATATTATGACATTTTTATGCGTTTAAAGCCCGAAAAGAACGATGAGATCATGTATAAATGCCATCTCATCACTAGCCTATTAAATCAAAGTTTTGGGTTTTCGAGTCATCTATAGGATCTTGCAAATTCTTAGACTTTTTCAAGTTTAGAAATCGCATTTTAAAGTTCCCTTGATAAACCACTCTCTAGGATCAATTATAGGAACTTGCGAAAAGTTCTTGTTCTTAACCCGTGAGAGTTAAGACTTTCGCGTTTTATAGCTCCCTATATAAAAGCCTAGCAAAACTTGACTTAAACACGTTAAGGATACTAGCTAGAGTAAACTTAGATAAGTAAACTCGGGTTGAGTCAAAATATTCACGACTAAGAAAAATTTAAAAACCACTTTATTGAAAATTTATTCTAGCAATGGAAAGAAAATAAACATAATAAAGGAAAATACAACTATACAACTAGGCCAAAATAGATTAAAAATTTTGAAAAATGTGGAAAAATCAAATTTTCCGATAAAAATGAGGGCAAATTCATGGAAAAGACCACTTACTTCGATAGAAGTCCCCCCTATACTTGATATAAACATTGTCCTCAATGTTTAAGCATGTGGGAGTAAACTCCCCTACACTTAGGACATTGTGCACTTTGTTTAAATCTTGCTAAGGAGAGGACAACTAAAGTGAATTCAATGTGAACATATAAAATATGAAATATTGAATCACAAGAGTTTAGGATAGAACCGGGAAGATGGGAACACGGTATCACGGTTCGTCAAAAGTCATCAAGGTGCTCTTTGAAGCTTGAATCCCTGCACAAGATAAGAAACAAGACAACAAACACATACGGGAAACGTGGTGAGGGATGGAATCATCTCATGAGAGATGTCCACACCAAAGTACAGCTTCAAACGCTGGCCATTCACCTTGAAATTTGGCCCATTTGGCTGAGAAAGCTCAATGGTCCCATATGGAAAGACTTTGGCAACGGTGAATGGACCAGACCAGTGGTTCTTCAACTTGCCAGAGAAGATCTTCAATCGAGAGTTAAAAAGTAAGACTTGATCACCAACGTGGAACTCTCGGTTCTTAATCCTTTCGTCATGAATGATCTTGGTCTTCTCCTTGTAGATCAGTGAGTTCTTGTAAGCTTCATTCCTTAGTTCATTTAGCTCATTGAGTTGAATCTTGCGAAGATCACCGACTTTGTTGATGTCGAAGTTAGCCCACTTTAAGGCCCAGTATGCCTTATGTTCCAGCTCGATAGGGAGGTGTCATGCTTTCCCGTACACAAGACGATAAGGTATGCAACCAATCGGGGTCTTATAAGCAGTACGGAAAGCCCACAGAGCGTCATCTAACTTGTCGGCCCACACGGCGCGATGCTCTCCCACAGTACGCTCCAAAATTCTCTTCAGTCCGCGGTTGGAAATCTCGGCTTGACCATTGGTTTGGGATGATAAGTGGTGGAAAGACGATGATTAACACCATACTTAGCCATGACTCTTGCAAATTGATCATTGCAAAAATGAGTCCCGCGGTCACTGATTATAGAACGAGGAACACCGAATCGAGCAAACAGCTGCTTCAAAAAGTTCACAACCACCCTCGCATCGTTCGTAGGAAGAGCCTTGGCTTCAACCCATTTAGAAATGTAGTCAACGGCAACGAGGATGTACTTGTTCCCTTTGGATGATGGAAATGGCCCCATAATGTCGATGCCCCATACATCAAAGATTTCACATTCTTGTATGAAATTTTGAGGCATCTCATCTTTATGTGTGATCTTGCCTTGTCTTTGGCAAGCATCACAATGCTTAACCATATCGTGAGCGTCACGATAAATGGTGGGCCAATAGAATCCAGAGTCGAATACTTTCTTCGCGGTGTAATTGGGACCAAAGTGACCACAGGTGGGTCCTTTATGTCAAGCGTCAAGGATTTGTACCGCTGCCGGCCCATCAACACATCGACGAATAATCAGATCCGCACATTGTTTGAAAAGGTAAGGGTCGTCCCAGAAATAATGTTCAATATCTTTAAAGAACTTTTTCTTTTGTTGGGACGTCAACCCTTCCTTAAGAATCCCACCCGCTAAGTAGTTTGCAATATCCGCAAACCACGGGGTGTCATCGAGGTTAGAGTTGATAGACATTAAGGCCTCAAGGGGAAAAGAGTCATTGATCTCTTTGTTCGGATGATCCCCTTGATAAGGATCCTCATGTCTACTGAGATCATCCGCGGCTAGGTTTTCAGCTCCCTTTTTATCACGAATTTCAATGTTGAATTCTTGAAGGAGCAAAACCCAACGAAGAATTCTTGGCTTAGAATCTTGCTTAGTCATCAAGTACTTCAACACGGAATGATCGGTATACACGATGGTGGTAGAAAGGACAAGATAGGGGCGGAACGTTTCAAAAGCATACACTACAGCTAAAAGCTCGTTTTCGGTAGTGGTATAATGCAATTGAGCCCCCGTCATTGTCTTGATAGCATAATGGATTGGTTGGAAGTGTTTATTCACTCTTTGGCCCAAAACCGATCCAATAGCAAAGTCGCTAGCATCGCACATCAACTCAAAGGGTAGCTCCCAATTAGGGGTAACTGATAGGTGTGTAAACACCCATCCTTTTACCACTTAATTCTGGCTAAAACAAGACCAAAACACGTAATTAATATCATTTGTTTGGAATTATGCGTGGTTTTTGTGTTTATTGTGTTTTCAGAGCTAACCGGATGAATATTAAAGAAAACATGGGATTGCACGGGATTTATCAAGGAAAAAGACTCAAGATAAAGTCTATTGTCCAAGACGTGCAAAAGATTTGAAGTCACTAGGCCTATTCGAAGATTTATTGAAGAAAAGGACTAAAGACGGAAGATTTTCATAAATCGAAGAAACTCGAGTCTATTTAACGAAGAAATTAAAAGACGAGTTGGATTTAATCGACAACAAATCCCTAATCAGAATCGAAAACGTCAGCTTTTCTGAAAAAACGAGAAAACAAGAAGAAGAGGAGAAATCCCACTCACCAACCAACCACTAGGACTATATATAGTTTTTCCCTTCACACATTAGGGAGTTAGTTTTTCATTTTCCTTTTTCCCAGGCTTTGTAGTTCGTCTCATCACCAACTCCATTAGGGAGTTTGGTGATTTTCATCTTTTTCTTTTAATCTTGTAATCTTTAATCAATACTCTTGTTACTTTTCCCTTAATCAATCCATTCCATCTTTTCATTAATCTTGTTCTTCATCATCTCTTTTTGCAAGTTCTTAAGTTTTTATTTGATTCAAGTTTGATCTTAAAAAGTTGTTGATTTAGTGTTTTTATTAGTGGGATTTGTTTCTTATGGTATGTTAATGATTTGTGTTTAATTTGGTAAAGCCTTTTTGAGTATTTAAGTCGTTTTGGATTAAAAACCGTGTCCCCTGTTTTACTTGCTGCTGTATCTGTTCTTCGTCCCAGATTTTCCGAATAGACATTTCAAGTTTGCTTTACTCGGAATATTTCAATTATTCCGAGTAGAGGTTTTATTTCCTCTCTATTCGGAATATCCCAGATATTCCGAATAGCTCTATTTTCCGCATAGAAGTTCATTATTCCGCATAGCCATTTTTTAGTTTTCTTATTCGGAACTTTCCAATATTCCGCATAGGGATTCTTTTGGTGTCTTATTCGGAACTTTCCATATATTCCGAATAGGGGTGTTTTTGTTTTGTTATTCGGAACATTTTCCGAATAGCTTTAATATTCAGAATAGCAATTTTAATTTTTCCTTATTCGGAATATTTTCCGAATAGCCTTGTTTTTCCGAATAGCATAATATTCCGAGTAGGGGTTACTTTCCGCATAGACTATTTTAATTTTTCCTCGGAATTTTTCAAATATTCCGCATTGCCCTATTATTCCGCATGGGAGCATTTTATCCCGAATGATGTGATTTTTCCGAATCAAGCAAACTTTCCGCATAGAGCTTTTTCCGAATCATACAATTTATTCCGCATAGAGCAACATTCCGCATAAGGGTTATTTTCAGCATAGGGCATTTTTCAGTAAGAGTATTTTTCTGCCTTATCATTTAACTGCTTTTATCTACTGTTTCCAGCTTTAATCTTTAATCTTTTATTCACTTATCTGTTTAATAGACTAGAAAACCAAATCCACTTTTTGTCACCAAGAACAAATCATTCTACTTTTAACTGAGATCAATTCGAGAGGATTCCGAGAAATTAATCTGAACCCATTGAAAAACCATGTATCAAATTGCGCCGCTGCCGGCTCCTCTCGTTAAGATCAAAAGTTTTTTGTAGAACTTGGATTTTGGGATCCGTTCCCCGTGAACGTTACTTTTTCCTAAAAATTTTCAAAAACACTAAAAAATATAAAATTTTCAAAAATCCTAAAAAGTAAAAAAAAAAAAACAATAAAAACCAAAAATATTTTTGCTTTGTTTTTCTTTGTTCGTTCTTTTGCAGGTGTATGCGCACTCGATCCACGTCTTATCAAGAGCCCGAGCCTCTCGATAACTTAGACATGGCTGGTGTCCAAAACAACAATAACATACCACCTCCGAACAACAATAATCACAACAACAACCCGCCTTTCAACAACATGAATAACAACAACAATGAGCCACTTCCGGATAATCGCCCAATGATTGAACTGCTGCAAGCTCATGTTGATGGCAACACGGATCCAATTGTTATACCACCAATTGCCGCCAACAATTTCGAGCTCAAGTCAGGCTTTATCCAGATGGTCTCCGCTCAGCCATTCTTGGGACGCACCATTGATGACCCACACGACCATATCAAGAGATTTTTACAACTCACCAACACGGTCAAGTTCAATGGAGTTTCGCAAGAAGTGATAAGGTTACAACTTTTTCCCTTTTCTTTAGAGGGACAAGCCCGGCATTGGCTTGCTAAGGAACCGCCACAGAGTATTCTCTCGTGGACGGATTTGGAAACAAAGTTTATCAACTACTTTTTTCCACCCTCTCGTACTACCGCTTTGCGGAATGAGATTATAAACTTTGAACAAAAGTACGATGAGTCATTCAGTGAATCTTGGGATCGTTTTAAAGATCTTTTAAGAAAATGCCCACAACATGGTTTTACCAAAGTTCATCAAATAAATACTTTTTACAATGGTTTAAGCATGAGTGACCAAGATTCACTGAATAGTGCCTCAGGGGTAATTTATTGGCTAAAACTTCCAATGCTGCTTGGGATATCATTGAGAACAAGTCTCGTGTGCAAACCAAGAGCGTTAGGACCAATGTTGCTAGTGCTAGCACTCATGACAGCGACAAGCGATTAGACAAAATCACTACGCTTCTTGAATCGCTTGTCACCCACACCGTCAGCAACAACAACAGCAACAACGCTAAAAACGCACAAGTGAACGCTGTCAGCCAACCTTGTGAGATATGCGGTGGTCCCCACTCCTATACAACTTGTACCGCTACCCAAGATTACCCTGCTGAGAATGTGAATGCGGCATATGGCACCTACCAACAACCCGCTTATCAAGCAAAACCCCAAGGTGACCGTAACTTGCTTAGCTATCGCAGCAACAACTATCTTTCACCACCTGGCTTTCCTCCTTCCAACCCAAACCAACAACAAAACCTTAATCGCCCTCCTCAACAACAACAACCTCGACAACCATACATCCCACCTCACAAGCAGCAACAACCACCTCAAAGAAACAATCAAGTCTACCAACAACCTGCTTACCAACCACCTGCATACAATGCTCCTCCCAACCAACCCACCGCTCTTCACCAAGAAGTGGAAACTTATATGAGGACTAACGATGCGATAGTGGGAAATCTTCAGAGAGAAGTGCTCAACCTGAAAGCCGATTTGGTAAAGCAAGGAAATGATTTGAGAGCCGATATGCGAAACACGTTGGATAGTCAGACGAATGACTTGAGGAACATGATGGCTAGTTTCTTCCAAAGTAGTCAACCCTCTTCTTCGGGTACTCTTCCGAGTAACACCGTTGCAAACCCAAGAGGGGAGATGAAAGCAATCACCACTCGAAGTGGTAAAGGTACCAAGGAACCCGAGCTTCCTATACCTCCACCGGTGGTTGTGACTAAGGAGAAAGAGTCGCCTGCTCCTATTCCTCCTCCTTCTCCTTCCCCAATTTCTCCACCTCTTCTTTCTACCCCTCCTCCACCCGTGGTTGTGAGTGACCCTATTCCCCTAAAGCCTTCATCTTCTTCCAATATACCTTATCCTTCAAGGTTGAGGAAAGAGAAGCAAAAGAGCAAGGATGATATTCAGGTTTCTAACTTTCTTAAAATGTTTAAACAACTGAATTTCAATATCTCCTTCGCTGAGGCTCTCGCTCACATGCCCAAGTATGCTAAAATGTTTAAAGATCTTTTGAGCGACAAGGAAAAGCTCCTCGACATTGCCAACACCCAACTTAATGAGAACTGCTCTGCAGTGCTCTTAAGGAAATTGCCAACCAAGCTTGGTGATCCGGGTCGTTTTCTTATCCCTTGCAATTTCCCGGGAGTAGAGAATTGCATGGCCCTAGCCGATCTAGGTGCCAGTATTAATCTCATGCCTCTAAGTGTTTGGAAGCAATTATCTCTCCCAGAGCTAGTCCCCACTAAAATGACTTTGGAATTGGCCAACCGTACGGTTGCTTATCCAGTGGGGATAGCCGAAGATGTCATTGTAGGAGTCGACAAATTCACCTTCCCTGCTGATTTTGTTGTCGTCGACTACGAAATGGACCCCCGTGTACCACTTATTGTTGGTCGTCCATTCCTTAGGACCGGTCGCACTCTCATTGATGTTGAAGCCGGTGAGCTTATCATGAGAGTGGGTGACGATAAAGTAGTCTTCAACATGGGAAAGTTGTCCAAACAACCTTATTCATATGAGAGCGTTAATTTTATTGACGTTCTTGATGAGGCTTGTGAAGAACACTTTAATGATGCTTGCAAAAGTATTCCTACCTCTCTTCCCACTGTTGAGACCGTGTCCTCTATTGATTCATCGTTGTCTCTATTTGGAGATAGTGATTTATTCTGGAACAATCTTGAAGCCACCATGGGAGATGCGAATTTAGCTACTAATGATTCTCCCACCGAGGGGGATGAAGACATGAGTTTCTTTGACAATCTTCTCACCGAAGACAATCCTTCGCCTCCATCTTCCACGGTTATTGCTATCGATGCCACGACTTTGAAAACGCCTCCCGTCGAAAATCCTCCGGATTTGGAACTTAAGGAGTTGCCGCCACATCTCGAGTATGTGTTCCTTGACGACAACAAGAAATCGCCCGTCATTATTGCGAAGGATTTGAAAGATGAAGAGAAGACTCGCCTCGTTGCTGTATTGAAAGATCATAAGAAGGCTATTGCTTGGAAAATCTCGGATATTCGTGGAATTGATCCTCACTTCTGCACGCACAAAATTCTCATGGAGGACGACTTCAAGCCCACTATTCAAAGCCAACGAAGGGTGAATCCAAAAATCCATGAAGTCATCAAAACAGAGGTTATCAAACTTCTTGATGCGGGTATGATTTACCCTATTTCGGATTCCCCGTGGGTTAGTCCAATCCATTGTGTGCCCAAGAAGGGCGGAATAACCGTTGTTCCCAATGAACACAACGAGTTGATTCCCACTCGTCTCGTTACTGGGTGGAGAGTTTGTATAGACTACCGCAAACTCAATGATGCCACGAGAAAGGATCATTTCCCTCTACCTTTTATGGACCAAATGCTTGAACGATTAGCCGGTAATGAATATTACTGCTTTCTTGATGGTTTCTCGGGTTATTTCCAAATACCCATCGATCCCCAAGATCAAGAGAAGACTACATTCACTTGTCCCTACGGCACTTTCGCTTACAAAAGAATGCCTTTTGGTTTATGTAATGCGCCCGGGACTTTCCAAAGGTGTATGTTAGCTATCTTCCATGACATGGTTGAACAAACCATGGAAGTCTTCATGGATGATTTCTCGGTCTTCGGGGATTCCTTCTCATCTTGCCTTGCCAATTTAGAACGTATGCTAAAGCGGTGCGAAGACACTCGCCTTGTTCTAAATTGGGAAAAATGCCATTTCATGGTAAAAGAAGGCGTCGTGCTTGGACATAAGATTTCGAAAGCCGGTCTTGAAGTAGACCGTGCTAAAGTTGACGTTATAGCAAAGTTGCCTCCACCTTCCACTGTGAAGGGTGTGAGAAGTTTCTTGGGTCATGCGGGCTTCTATCGTCGATTCATTAAAGACTTTTCTCAAATCGCTCGCCCGATGACCCACCTCTTGGAAAAAGATACTCCTTTTATCTTTTCCAAAGAGTGCCTTGAAGCCTTCAATTCACTTAAGGATAAGCTAACTAAGGCACCCGTCTTGGTTACCCCTAATTGGGAGCTTCCCTTTGAGTTGATGTGCGATGCTAGCGATTTTGCTATTAGAGCGGTTCTTGGACAAAGAGTGAACAAACACTTCCAACCAATCCATTACGCTAGCAAGACAATGACTGGGGCACAATTGCATTATACGACAACCGAGAAAGAGCTTTTAGCTGTTGTCTATGCTTTTGAAAAATTCCGCCCCTATCTTGTCCTCTCTACCACCATCGTGTATACCGATCACTCCGCGTTGAAGTACTTGTTGACAAAGCAAGATTCCAAACCAAGACTTCTTCGCTGGGTTTTGCTGCTCCAGGAATTTAAAATCGACATCCGCAATAAAAAAGGAGCAGAAAACCTAGCCGTGGACCATCTTAGTAGACTTGAGGATCCATACCAAGGGGATCATCCGACTAAAGAAATCAATGATTCTTTTCCCTTGGAGACCTTAATGTCTATAAACTCGAAGCCGAATGAAACCCCGTGGTTTGCGGACTTTGCAAACTATTTGGCGGGTGGAATTCTCAAGGAAGGGTTGACGTCCCAGCAAAAGAAGAAGTTCTTTACCGACATCCTTTTACCACTTAATTCTGGCTAAAACAAGACCAAAACACGTAATTAATATCATTTGTTTGGAATTATGCGTGGTTTTTGTGTTTATTGTGTTTTCAGAGCTAACCGGATGAATATTAAAGAAAACATGGGATTGCACGGGATTTATCAAGGAAAAAGACTCAAGATAAAGTCTATTGTCCAAGACGTGCAAAAGATTTGAAGTCACTAGGCCTATTCGAAGATTTATTGAAGAAAAGGACTAAAGACGGAAGATTTTCATAAATCGAAGAAACTCGAGTCTATTTAACGAAGAAATTAAAAGACGAGTTGGATTTAATCGACAACAAATCCCTAATCAGAATCGAAAACGTCAGCTTTTCTGAAAAAACGAGAAGACAAGAAGAAGAGGAGAAAGCCCACTCACCAACCAACCACTAGGACTATATATAGTTTTTCCCTTCACACATTAGGGAGTTAGTTTTTCATTTTCCTTTTTCCCAGGCTTTGTAGTTCGTCTCATCACCAACTCCATTAGGGAGTTTGGTGATTTTCATCTTTTTCTTTTAATCTTGTAATCTTTAATCAATACTCTTGTTACTTTTCCCTTAATCAATCCATTCCATCTTTTCATTAATCTTGTTCTTCATCATCTCTTTTTGCAAGTTCTTAAGTTTTTATTTGATTCAAGTTTGATCTTAAAAAGTTGTTGATTTAGTGTTTTTATTAGTGGGATTTGTTTCTTATGGTATGTTAATGATTTGTGTTTAATTTGGTAAAGCCTTTTTGAGTATTTAAGTCATTTTGGATTAAAAACCGTGTCCCCTGTTTTACTTGCTGCTGTATCTGTTCTTCGTCCCAGATTTTCCGAATAGACATTTCAAGTTTGCTTTACTCGGAATATTTCAATTATTCCGAGTAGAGGTTTTATTTCCTCTCTATTCGGAATATCCCAGATATTCCGAATAGCTCTATTTTCCGCATAGAAGTTCATTATTCCGCATAGCCATTTTTTAGTTTTCTTATTCGGAACTTTCCAATATTCCGCATAGGGATTCTTTTGGTGTCTTATTCGGAACTTTCCATATATTCCGAATAGGGGTGTTTTTGTTTTGTTATTCGGAACATTTTCCGAATAGCTTTAATATTCAGAATAGCAATTTTAATTTTTCCTTATTCGGAATATTTTCCGAATAGCCTTGTTTTTCCGAATAGCATAATATTCCGAGTAGGGGTTACTTTCCGCATAGACTATTTTAATTTTTCCTCGGAATTTTTCAAATATTCCGCATTGCCCTATTATTCCGCATGGGAGCATTTTATCCCGAATGATGTGATTTTTCCGAATCAAGCAAACTTTCCGCATAGAGCTTTTTCCGAATCATACAATTTATTCCGCATAGAGCAACATTCCGCATAAGGGTTATTTTCAGCATAGGGCATTTTTCAGTAAGAGTATTTTTCTGCCTTATCATTTAACTGCTTTTATCTACTGTTTCCAGCTTTAATCTTTAATCTTTTATTCACTTATCTGTTTAATAGACTAGAAAACCAAATCCACTTTTTGTCACTAAGAACAAATCATTCTACTTTTAACTGAGATCAATTCGAGAGGATTCCGAGAAATCTGAACCATACAAAACGCTTATATCAGTAACCAAGACCGGTGCCTTAGTTAGCTTATCCTTGAGAAGATTGAAGGCTTCAAGACACTCTTTGGATAAGATGAAAGGAGTATCTTTTTCCAAGAGGTGGGTCATCGGGCGAGCAATTTTAGAGAAATATTGGATGAATCGACGATAGAAGCCCGCATGACCGAGGAAACTTCTCACACCCTTCACGGTTGAAGGTGGAGGCAATTTAGCAATAACATCGACTTTAGCACGGTCCACTTCAAGACCGGCTTTGGAGATTTTGTATACTAGCACGATGCCCTCTTTTACCATGAAATGACATTTTTCCCAATTTTGAACAAGGCGAGTGTCATCATACCGCTTAAGCATACGTTCTAAATTGGCAAGGCAAGCAGAGAAAGAATCGCCATAAACCGAGAAATCATCCATGAAGACTTCCATAGTTTCTTCAACCATGTCATGGAAGATAGCCATCATACACCTTTAGAATGTCCCGGGAGCATTGCATAAGCCGAAAGGCATTCTTTTGTAGGCAAATGTTCCGTAAGGAGAAGTGAATGTGGTTTTCTCTTGGTCTTTGGGATCGATGGGAATTTGAAAATACCCGGAGAAACCATCCAAAAAGAAGTAATAGTCATTACCCGCTAAACGTTCAAGCATTTGGTCCATGAAAGGAAGGGGAAAATGATCCTTTCTCGTAGCATCATTGAGTTTGCGGTAGTCTATACAAACTCTCCACCCTCTAACGAGACGAGTAGGAATCAACTCGATGTTTTCATTGGGAACAACGGTGATTCCGCCTTTCTTAGGTACACAATGGACGGGACTAACCCATGGTGAATCCGAAATAGGATAGATCATTCCCGCATCAAGAAGTTTGATAACCTCTTTTTTGATTACGTCATGGATCTTAGGATTCATCCTTCGTTGGCTTTGAATAGTGGGTTTAAAGTCGTCCTCCATGAGAATTTTGTGTGTGCATAAGTGAGGATCAATTCCACGAATATCGGAGATCTTCCAAGCAATAGCTTTCTTGTGATTCTTCAGCACGGCGATAAGTCGGGATTTTTCTTCTTCTTTCAAGTCCTTAGCGATGATGACCGGTAACATCTTGTTGTCTTCAAGGAAAACGTACTCGAGATGAGACGGAAGATCCTTAAGCTCTAAATCCGGAGGGTTTTCGAGGGAAGGCGTAGTCAACTTCGGATAATCGGTAGATTTATCCTTAGGCGATGGTGGGGAAGTTTGGTCCTCATTGAGAAGTTTCTCAATGGTACGAATGTCTTCATCCCAATCGGTGAGAGAACCATCATAGTTAAGATCAAGAGGACCCAAGCTAGCTTCAAAATCATCCAAGTCACTTTCTCCAAAAGGAGTCAATGACGGAGCAATTGAGGCAACGGTCTCAACATTGGGTAGAGAAGAAGAACCACTTTTACAAGCGTCTTTGAAATGTTCTTCACAAGCCTCATCAAGAACATCAATGAAATTAACACTCTCGTTTTCCGAAGGCTGCTTAGAAAGTTTACCCATGTTGAAGACGATTTTATCGTCACCAACTCTCATGATTAATTCGCCTGCGGCTACATCAATGAGAGTGCGACCGGTCCTCAGGAATGGACGTCCAACGATTAATGGAACACGAGTGTCCATCTCGTAGTCAACGACAACAAAATCCGCCGGGAAGGTGAATTTGTCGACACCAACGAAGACGTCTTCGGCTATCCCCACTGGATAAGCAACCGTACGGTTAGCTAATTCTAAAGTCATTCGTGTGGGGACTAGCTCGGGGAGAGACAATTGCTTCCAAACACTTAATGGCATTAAGTTAATACTGGCACCTAGATCGGCTAGGGCCATGCAATTCTCTACTCCCAGGAAGTTGCAAGGAATCAAGAAACGACCCGGATCACCAAGCTTGGTTGGCAATTTCCTTAAGAGTACTGCGGAGCAGTTCTCATTAAGTTGGGTCTGAGCAATATCGAGAAGTTTCTCCTTATCACTGAGAAGATCTTTAAACATTTTAGCGTATTTGGGCATGTGAGCGAGAGCCTCAGCAAAGGAGATATTGAAATTCAGTTGTTTGAACATTTGAAGAAAGTTCGAAACCTGAATATCATCCTTGTTCTTCAATTTCTCTTTCCTCAACCTCGAAGGATAAGGTATATTGGGTTGAGATGAAGGCTTTGGGATAGAATTCGCACTCACATCCGTGGGTGGTGGAGGGGTAGAAGTAGAAGGTGATGGAATTGGAGAAGTAGAAGTTGGAGGAATCGGAGAAGGAGACTCGTTTTCCTTTGTCACAATCACCGGTGTAGGTGTAGGAAGCTCGGGTTCCTTTAAACCTTTTCCACTGCAAGTGGTGATTGCTTTCATCTCCCCTCTTGGATTAGCAACGGTGTTACTCGGAAGAGAACCCGATCCAGAGGCTTGATTACTTGGGAAGAAACTAGCCATCATGTTCCTCAAGTCATTCGTTTGACTTGCCAAAGTGTTTCGCATATCAGCTCGAAGATCATTCCCTTGCTTCACCATATCTGCTTTCATGTTTGCCATTTCCCGCTGAAGATTTTGCACGATCACATCGTTCGTCCTCATGTAGGTTTCAACATCTTGGTGTAAGGCTGTGGGTTTGTTGAGAGGAGGAGCATGGTAGGCGGGTGGTTGATAAGTAGGTTGTTGGTAAACTTGGTTGTTTCTTTGAGGTGGATATGAATTTCTTTGGTTTGGATATTGATTTGGAGAACGTGGTTGGTTTTGATTGTTGCGATTGAGGTTGTTTGGGTTTTGTGGGGGAAAACCAGGTGGTGAAAGAAAGTTGTTGAGCGATAGCTGAGCAAGTTGCGGTCACCTTGAGGACATGCTTGATAGCTTCTTGTAGCATAGGTACCGTTGGCGGCATACACACTTTCCAGATTGTCGCGAGTCGAAGGACAATCGGTGTATGAGTGAGATCCCCCGCATATATCACATGAATGGCTCAAAACATTTGCTTGGGCATTGAATTGTTTGGCATTGTTGGCAGTTTGTAAAGCAAGCGATTCGACAAGCGAAGTAAGCTTATCAATTCTTTTGTCGGCATCACTAGTACTAGCACTTGCTACATTAGTTCTAACACTCTTGGTTTGTACTCTAGATTTGTTCTCAATAATATCCCAAGCAGCATTAGAAGACTTAACCAAAATATTACCCCCCGAGGCACTGTTTAGTGAATCTTGGTCATTCATGCTTAAACCATTGTAAAAAGTATTGATTTGATGTACTTTTGTTAAACCATGTTGTGGACACTTTCTTAAAAGTTCCTTAAAACGGTCCCAAGATTCACTAAAAGACTCACCGTACTTTTGTTGAAAGGTAATAATTTCATTCCGTAAAGCGGTAGTACGTGAGGGTGGGAAAAAGTAGTTGATAAAATTGGTCTCGAAATCCGTCCACGTAAGAATACTTTGTGGCGGTTCCTTATCAAGCCAATTACGGGCTTGTCCCTCTAAGGAGAAAGGAAAAAGTTGCAAGCGAACCACTTCTTGTGATACCCCATTGTACTTAACCGTATTGGTAAGCTGAAGAAACCTTTTAATGTGGTCATGAGGATCATCAAGTGAGCGACCCAAGAAGGGTTGAGCAGATACCATTTGTATAAAGCCAGATTTGAGTTTAAAGTTGTTGGCTCCAATCTCAGGTATGACAATTGCATCGGTGTTGCCTTCTACGTGCGATTGCAAAAGCTCGATCATTGGTTGATTGTCCATGGTAACAATTGGTTGAGTAATGACTTCGGCTTGAGCTACTCTCTTTTTACGAGCACGAGTACGCATGCACACCTACAAAAGGATTAGAAAAATAGAAAGGAAATATTTTTCGTTTTTATGGTTTTTAATTTTTTTTTATTTTTGAAGATTTTATATTTTTTTGTGATTTTTGAAATTTTTAAAGCAAGGAAAATAACGTTCAAAGATGAACGGATCCCAAAATCCAACGCGTCTCTCACTAAAAACCTTTAATCTTAACAAAAAGAGCCGGCAGCGACGCCATTTAATACTTAGTTTTTACACCAAGTATAAAATCTTATCGTCCGAATCCTTTCGAATTAACTATTGGTAGAAAGTGCGACTCAATTGTACTTGGTGGAAATATAAATGGTTTTTGATTGATTATCTAATTTAAACTAATAGCAAATAAGTAAGTGTCGTTGAGTAAAGTAGAAGTTTAAAGATTAAACTAAAAATAACGAGTTAAAAATAAATGCTTGAAAACTTAAAGACAAGATTAGAAAAATATTTGAACACTTAATAAATCTAAAACTTGAAAACTTTTGCAAAAACAAGAAATTAAACCATCGGAATGCAAAATCTGAAACTGATCGGAATATATGGTCGGAAAGTAAGGCTGATCGGAATAACAAACAAACCTATGGTCGGAATACTGCAATCGGAATATGGGACAAAGGAGCTGATCGGAATGTGGTAAATTACCCAATCGGAATGTAAACAAAGAACCTACAATCGGAATATCTTAAAATTGAATCCAATCGGAATGTTATTCAAGACATCCGATCGGAATGTAACAAAATACACACAGTCGGAAAATTGAAACCCTATTCCGATTAGGGTGATCGAAATAAGGGGTGGGAGCACTAATCGGAATATCCCAATCAGAAAAGGGTTTATACCTTTTCCGATTTATAAGGGATTCGAAAATAAGCTAGGCAATAAGCTATAATGAAAAGCTAATCACCAAAACTAGAACGAATCTATAATGAAAAGGACTCAATAAGCACAAATAACAACTTTTTCAACTTAAAATAAGCAATCTTATAAATCAAACTATAAAAAGATGAACTTTTTAAGAAAACTTTTAAAAGTAAATAAGCTAAAAGAAGCGAATAAGCCAATAAGCACAAGAATCTTAAAGCTTAATCGAATGAAAACTTAAGTAAGCATAAAAAGATTAACTTTTTAAGCACGAAATCATTAAGAACAACACGGATCAAATGAAATTCGCACCCAAATTAATCTAAAAATCAAAGAAAGGTAGAAAGAGATGAAAGATTAAAAGCTTAAACTTAAACTTCATTAATGAAATCCAAATACAAAAGGCTTAATCTTGAAAGATTAAAAGAAAGAAAGATGAAAACTTAGTGAGAGAAAGTTGAGAACTTTCTCTCTCTAAAACTAGAAAGAAAGTGAAAAATGAAACTAACTACTAAAAGCTAACCACCCTCCTAATGTGTATTAGGAGGGTATTTATAGGAAAAAATGGGATGGAGTGCATGTGTTGCCTCTTCTTTCTTTCTTTCTTCACGTCTTCTCGACTCGATTTAATTCTTTGTCTTTTCTCGACGTCGTCTCGGGATTTGAACTTGTCTTGATAATTTTCTTCTTTAATTTAGACTTGAGTTCTTCGACTTCATTAAACTTCCGTCTTTAGACTTTTTCTTCGATAAATCTTCAGAATGGGACTTGGACTTCCGTTCTTTTTGCACTCTTGATCTTTTGACTTCTTTTTTTCCCGTTTTCTTCGATAAAAGCCCGTGAAAGCCCGTGTTTTCTTCCTTTTTCATCTTTTGGTCCTAAAACACAATAAAAACACAAACCACGCATAATTCCGACTTTTACGACATAAATTACACGTTTTGGTCTTGTTATTATTGGAAATAAGTGGTAAAAGGATAAGTGTTTTCACACTTATTACCAATTGAACTTGAACACAAAGATTATTGGGCCCTTAAGCATTGTAATGATGATATGGAGAACGCGGGAAAACACCAGAAAATGCAATTAAATGAATTAGATGAATTGAGAGACATTGCTTATGAAAATTCATTGATTTATAAAGAAAATACTAAAAAGTTTCATGATTCTAAAATTAAAAACCGGGTTTTTAATATTGGAGATCAAGTGTTGCTTTTTAACTCTCGTTTAAAAATATTTTCCGGTAAGTTGAAATCCCGTTGGTCTGGTCCATTCACCGTGACTCAAGTTTTTCTTATGGGACCATCGAGCTAGCTCAAAATGATGGCCCCAATTTCAAGGTGAATGGACATAGGTTGAAGCACTACTTTGGCAGGGAAGTTCCATCCTTGAACTACCTCGAACAAATCACCTTTCCCAATGATAACTAGTATTGAGGGGATCGAGTCGAGCTCATGACTCGGTAATCAAAAACAAGGTGCCTCGTGGGGGATTCCCATGTTTATCCTATGTACATATTATCGCTTTATAATGTAGTAACGTGTGGGGATTTGTGCCCTTCCAACCTTTGTTCCGTGGTTGTTTGTGAATTGTGGATTTTAGATGATCATGATCTTCGCGATTGGAGCCTCTCGTGTTCGTTTTATGGGAGCACTCGATCGTTTGCTTTGAAGACTTTCTCAATATCCATGATATATCGTTTGATGTTCTAACCTTAGGTTTATAGCACACTTCATAAACGGCTTTAAAATTAACGGTTACACCCTTTCCATGCTAGATTATGCATTCGACTACGTCTCTAGTATGGGGGTATTCTACCCTTAGACTCGAAACATTGAGGACAATGTTTAACTTTAGTATGGGGGGGTCAATAGATACTTGCCCTGCCAAACCTTCATGCTTTCCAAAGTTTATCTTTTTGTTTATCGTTTTGTTGCAAAATAAGGCTAAAAATGGCCAAATTTTAAAAATTTTCTCATGTTTTATAAGTGTTTGAAAACACGAATATATATTTTCCGATGGCGAGAATAAGAGTAATTTTTGACTCGACCGTGCGTGTTGAGCACTTCGCTTCGATTCCTTAACTTTATAATTAGGCTAAGTCTCTTAAATGAGGACGAGAAATGATAGATTTAATTATAAGTTACTATGCTAAACGTAGAAGTCGCTCTTCTTTCAAAAACTCATGTGTTCTCGTTGTTTGCTTATTTCTCCCTTCGCTTGTATATAAATTTTGCTTAATAAGTATTGGCTTAGCGGTTTAGTCTTGATTGTTGGTTTCTAGTCTTTTCTAGTAGCTTCCATGTAATTAAATTGGGAAGACATAAGGTATCGCCAGCGTCATGGTTTTGAAGTATTGGCAACCCGAATAATCGAAAGCTTCAACCAATAATAAGATTTCAAGTGCTCACCTAAATCAAGCAAACAATTTGAAGCTCACAAGGCCGAAAAATATATGCAAAATGAAAGTGAATCAAGCCTTAATCTTTGAATCTTTAAAGATCCAAAATTTGCTTTAGCGTGAGTATATACGTCTTTGGCCATAATAAAACCACCGATGAGGAGGATAATAAAAGTCAAGGCAAGACCGAAGTCATAATAAAAGCTTCATGGCGAAGTTGAATAAAAGATGGAGGTAAACCTATGATAATAAGGCCCTTCCGTTAGGGGGCGTATAAAAGTCTTGGTAATAAGTCTGATGTTCAAAACCATTATAAAATCGTGTTTATCGATCCTTCTTGTTGACTTAATTTTTTGACATCGTTGTCTATTAGGAGGGGTTATTAATTCGATGGTCTTGGTTACACCGTTAGGACTCTATTTTTAGACCTAAATCTCTATAATCACATAAGTCAAACAATGTATCCTCGTGAAACATTCAAGACAAAATAAAATATAAGAGATACAACTTAGGAAAATGGGAGGATAAGTACGTGATTAGGGCATATGAGTAGTGTTAGCATTACTAACTTATAATGACAATGATCTCGTTTCACGCTTAACATGGAATTGGGGTGAAAATCGAGGACGATGAAATTATTTCTAACAAAGCATTCACATGTTCTTATTCTATGAACCTAAACGTCCCATTTTGCGATGAAAATCATACATTATGTCTAGAACGCAAGTAGTAGTAATAGTAGTAGTATAGCTAGTTATTCATTCAATAAAAGTGCATAAAAATGAATTTTGGAGGTGCTACGATACTTTATTCTAGCATTGCGTTCAGGCACGACAATGGTTTAGTATGGCGGAGTGATGAGATTGCTTTTATACATAGTCTCATCGTCTAAAACGGGCTTTAAATGCATAAAATATCATGAAAAATGTCAAATATATGCTTGTGTTTGTTACTTGTGTATTTTAGGTACGGATATTGAGAAAATGACAAAAGATCACAAGAAACATGCAAAAATGAACACGGGAAACGAAGCCGCACAACGAACCGGACCCAAGTGTTGATTTTCCAAGATAAGTCCTTGAAGTTTTGAATATTTGACAAGATTGGTCCCTCAAGAATTGAAGACTTGCACTTAATACCCTTGTGAACCTCAAATATTACAATTAGGTCCCTTAAGTTTCAAGATCATATCATTTATGTCCTTAAAGAATGCTAAAATTGCACTATTGGTCCTTGATAAAAGTTTTGGAAAAGCATGTGCCATATGTGACAAGTGATACAAAGTTCATTACAAAGGAATTGGGAAATTCTGTTGGAAACTGGAAGTGAACACATTTTGCAAGTTAGGGGACCAAATGTGACTAAACAGCCAAACCCCATCCATATATAAACTCATGCCACCTCGCCATGCCCACCAATCACCTCCATGCCCATCTCCACGTCTGATTCCCACTCACCTCAACTTAATATATTGGTTAAGATTTTAATTACGTTTTAATTAATTATACAGGGAGGGAAACTTGCACTGTATTCATTAAAAACCGAAAACCTAAACCTGTTCATCCTTCATACACGCATAAACCCTAATTTGGGTATACATCCAATCTTTGATAATTAACCACCATCATCTCCAGAAATTCGATTTACCTAATCCTAAACCTAATCCAACCCCTAAACACCTTTCACCAACACCCCATGTGCCTATCCCCAAGGTCCCCTGAATCACACTTTTGCTACAAAACAAGTTAGTGGTAGAGAATCAACGACTCATGAGGATTTCGTTCTCCCTAAGAAGTTTTCAACGTTTGAGATTAATTATCACAACTGGCACCTCACAAGATGCCACTGCCTTCATCATGTAAAGCTTCTTGGACTCACTTGGAAGTTCAAACCTAAGGGGTATTTCTGGATTTTCAATCAATTAGGGTTAGATATATTTTATTTCTCTAGAATATTTTTGTAACCCCTATATAAAGGGAGGTAGGCAGTAGTTCTTAAGTTGTTCTTGAGTTTTTCCTGTATCACATGCTTATAAATCCCCTTTATGAATGAAAAAGTTGGTTGAGTTATGTTGATGAAAACAAGAACCAAAAGTTCCTCTTAGTCCTGATTTAATATTTCTTGTCATTTATTTTTACTTGTTTAGAACAATTTCGAGTTTTCAATTTGATAAAAACGTGAAGTGACTTCCAGTCTTATGGCTTGGAGGTTTGGTGTTATTCATCGCATAAGAAAGTTACATAGTTATATGTTTTAAGTTCTTTTTCTTGGGAAACCATGAGCTCAACAGTTCTGATGTCGGGTTCAGATACGATCATAGTCCCCTGATATTTTGTAAATATCAAGGGATTATGAGTATGTGGATTAGGTAACGAGATTTATGGGGTGGTTGCTCCTCTCAAAAAGAATTTCATTTTTATTAACAGTTCAAGTTTGAAAAAAGGCTTTGGAACTTAAGTGAGTTTTTTTTTTAAAAAAAAGAAAAAAAAGTGAATATCAACTGTTTGAACTAACAATCCAAGAACCCAGTTCTTGGACTTCGTTTGTTATTCTTAGCAGTCATTACTTATTTGGACAAGGGGCTTGTTCAGTTGTTGAACTTCAAGAAGCACCCTCACTCTTCTTCTGATCGAGACGCCCAAGGGGCTTGTTCAGCTGTTGAGCAAGTGCCTTTTCGGCAGCATTGCTGGGCTAGGTTGGACGTAAACCTAGCCAGGTTCACTTCCTTTTTTCTTCCTTCTATTTTGCTATTTGATTTTTAGTGGTTATGTGTTGTGTGCATCTAAGTTTCTGCTCTTTTCATAGCTAATTTAGTTCGTAATCTGTTAAGGTGCTTGAATTCGGTGTAACTATTTATTAGTATCTTTGATTTGCCATTTGCTTGACTGTGATTCGAGTTTAATTCAAGAGTTTTGGAAGGGTGCTTATGGTTGTGTGTTGTGTGTAACGTCTTTGTCACCAAACAAATTAAGGATACCAAGATAGTTGAGGCCTGCAGAACACTGTTAGCTTCATTCTAGTTCGTTGATAGTTTTATTTTTATCGATTCGTTTGTTGTAGGTATTTGCGTTTAGTGGTTATGTGTTGTGTGCTCTTATACCAACAGCTATCAACCAAGCTGACATAGAAAACGAAAGGGTTCTGTTGTGGTGTGTTTATTCACTAAGCATCATATAGAAAACCAAGTTCTTAAAATATATAAAAAAGGAGGGTTTCAGGGTACCTTAAGTTTCTGTGATAACGGTGTTAGAAAGTGAAATCCGACACAAACTTAATTTAAAGGGAGGTTGTTATCTGTTTTCAGTAGGATTAATATTTAAGCTTATTCAGTGAGTTTAATTTAGAGTAAAATTCGGCTCTTTGTAAGATAGAATACACGTAAGTGTTTGTTACTGTTCATCAGTCAAAGCATAGTCTAGGTCGTTGTTTGATAATAGGGACGTTTTTGCTTACTTGTTTGGTCTTCTTATCTATGTGGTACCTGCTCATTCAGGATTTGATTTGGTGTGTTTGCTTAAATAGTGACGGTTTTCCGAAATTGAGGTGTTAGTGGGAATGCTTGTTAAGCTTTTTATTATAACCAGTTCTCACTACTTTGTGCAATAGTCGTTTCTGTTTGTTGTCATCACCCATACCATCAGAAAGTCACCAAATAGGGTATGATAATCACTATGATCAGCTGATCATAGTAGGCTGACATGTTTAGTTAATTGCTTACCATCTTCTTAGTGGGTTTTATATCTGGACTTAATTTTATTTTTTCATTAGCTGATTGAAGTGTGTTGGTACTTTATTATAGCTTATTGATAATTTTGATTTCACATTTGCTTGCTATTTACACCCCCACAAGCCAACCGCTTACGGGGGCTTGCATACCAAACAACGAAATCTTGAACAAAGGATAACTAATACTAAAAACACTTTGAAGTTTCTGTGGATTGATAAATATATTTTGTTGCGTGAAAAGTGTGTTCTTGGATTGTGTTTCGTGGTTAAAAGCCATGTGTACCTTAACCAGGCTAAAAGAAAAGGTTATAGAGTGCTTGTTGGTTTGAGTTACTGTGCTCCATCAGAAACAAAGAAGCATAACCATTAACAAAATAGAAAAAGGAAGTTCCTAAGCTGTGAGCAATTTGGTTACGAATTAGGGGTTTAATCTAGCTTTAACTGGTTTATTGTTTGTATTTTGGTGGGTTGAGTCGACTGTGGATACAGAGTTAAACAAAAAAAATGTTATACAAATTTTGGGGTCTGCCAAGGCTCAAACTTACGACACCCCGCTCACACACCCACTCTCCAACCACCCTGCCTTAGGGACTTTACTGTCCTTAGGGTGGTTTATTTTAACTTTATAGCATTATTAATTCAGTAATAATTTTAAAAAGCCGTAGCTTATTAGCTGTTTTCTTCTTATTGACCGTCGTTTTTTTGTACTGCTTATTTTTCCTATGTTTAGTATCACTTGTTAGATTTTCCTGCCAAGTTTCAGATTTTTCCGTTTATTATTTTATTTATTATGCATTTTTCTTTTTAAAATCATTTTTAGCATTAAAAAATAGTTAAATTAGTTTTAAAATTTTACAAAAATGATTTTTAGGTTTTAATTGAGTAATTTGAGGTTTATATCAATTAAAGTTTTCAAATTTACTTATTTTTGATTTTATTTAATTTTAGGGTTTTTAATTAAATTAAAAAATTAATATAAAATTATTAAAAAGGTTTTGGAAATTTTTGTTTGCATTTTTGTCTTAATTACATTTTTCTTGAGTTTAGGTATTTTTTTGGTAATTTTTAGGACACTTTCATTTTTCGTCGATTTTTACGATTTTACGTTTTTTACATCGTAGGGTAATTTTTAGCGTAATTCCTCTTTTTCTTTCTCTTTTCTCATCAATATAATCACAAATTAATCATCTCTTAACAACACACCAATTCTCCTTGAGAACGATCCCACACAAAGGGTCATAAGTGCTTTCGTTTTCCTAAACGAACACTTAATACTTATCACGTTTACGCTCTTTTTCCTAAAAGACATATTACTACCAACATCATTTTGGCGCCGCTGCCGGGGAGGCGTGTTGTGTTTTGATTTGAAAAATTGTTTTTTTATATAGCCATAATAGCTAATTGTATTAGTAGCACTCTACTAATACGTATTATCGGTTTTTCGTTTTTTGTGTGAATATTATTACTATATTGTATACGTAGAACAATAAATTCACAAGTACTCCAAAAGTGTGAAAACACAACCTTGATTGGGAGGTCATTACTCAATCATTGTATTCGAATCTCAAACAAGAAAGAAAAGGCAAAATAGATGAATACTTTCGTGAAGCTTAATTTTGAAAAACACAAATAATAAGGTGGGTATAAGGCGGGTATTATAAAATATCCCCTAAGGAAAAACGCTCTTAAGTGCTTCGCGCCGCCTTGTTTCCCCGCTTGCTTGTGCGTGCTTAGATAAAAAGGGCTAATCGAGGGTTTGCCAACCAAAGTATTATCTAAGTATCATATATATTTTCTTGGTTTCATTTGATTAAACCCTCTTGAACGTTTTGGTGTTCCACCAACGTTCTAAAGTCATCGAAGGCGTTCACTTCACGTGATCGTTTTCATTCGTTGAGGCTTCTTTAATCAAGAGATTTGAAAATCCATTTTCTTTCTCAAGCTTTTTAAATCTTCTTTCTTTTACTGTTCCATAAGCTCATATGAGCTTATGAATTTATCTCCTCTATTTTCAGCATCTTGAATGATCATATTGATTTCAGTTAGAGGATTGTTTAATCTCATAGATCGTTTACCAAAGTTTGTTATCACAATAAGAGAGTTAATTTTTCTTCAAACTCGTAGCTCTTAAGATCTCAGTTTAGCTTATGAAATATTTCTGTTCAGCTGTTAATAAGATCGCAAGTTTATTAATGTGAAGTTAGAGTGAATTCAGCAAGTTACAGTAAGATGTCAAATATCTAAGCATTCTAGTTTCAGCTAGTAATGTTTAGAACTGTTGGTTTCATAAGCAGTTAGTTATGAGATCGAGTTGATAGAAATTGAGTTCGTGTAGACTGTTAGATCTGATTTCAGTCTTTAACGAGACCAGCTCGAGCATAGCGTTTGGTGCAATTTCAGTTCAGCAGATAGCAAAGGTAGCTCAACGCTAACCTTCGACATCAACGGATAAATCATCGAAGTAGCAGGTTAAGCGCATTTTATATTCTATAAACTTTTAGATCAGTTATTGTAAGTTCATAGTTTAATGTTGCTTGTTAACTTGTGCTATATGTTCAGTATGCCTTTATTTGGTAGGTAGTTACTGGTTTTCCTTTGTTCATATGTTCTTGCTGATATAAATTGTTCTCATTTGGAATTTAATCTTTAATCCAGTGTTTGGCAATAGGTTTAAGAAGTGGACTTAGTTCTTGTTTTGATCCATAGCAGTTAGAGATTAAGTTGATTTTGCTTTTGAAATGCTAGAATACAATAGTATTGGTTGAACTTAGGAGTAGTTAGTTCATTTTAGTCAAATAGGGTAAACTGTTGATATAAATGGATAGGTTTTTAGCAGACTTTGTAGTCTGGTTTCTTTATGCTTAGTAAGACTTAGGATTATTGATAGAGATATAAAATCTATAAACATCCAAGATTTTCTGTTTTCAAAATTATTAGCTTATAGCTTATTGGATTTCTCAAAATAAGCTCTTTAAAATGCCTTGTAAAGCTAGCTAGTGTATAGTAATAATTTGTTTTAAATTCTGTTTGTATCACCACTTGCAGAAGTCTAGTCAGAATACACGTTTAACCCTCTTTGGTGTCACTGTTAATATCGGTCACAGTCCTTTTTCAATTAGACAGTTAACGCAATTCGTCCTCTAAGTCGTTCGTCTAGTTAGTAAGCAGTTAGTGAATTAAAATGTTGGTGGGCTTAATCTAGTTTTGGGCTAGCAACACATATTGATTTTTTTTACATTTGAGTATTGCACTTCCAACTTTAGTTTTATAAAATTTAGATTTAGCTTTATATGTGGTATTTTGCATAAAATTTGTAGAATAAATTTGCATTTTACATTTCTTATATTTTGTACTTTGTATTTTAATTGCGGTATTTGCAGTATGTTTTTGTGTAGTACGTATTACGTACATAGATATTATTTGTACATTTTTACTTGTTACTTACCAATTAGAAATAGTTACCAATCAAGATATTATTGCCAAGAACAATTAAGTTTAACTTAAAACCCGATTTCAATTTGATAAGACCAAAGGAAAAACAAACTTAAAAGTGGTATATTAGTAAAGTTACCGCCTCTAAACCCCAAACTTTAGAGGAAGTTAGCACCATTAATCAAAGATTAATGGATCAAGTGATAAGGTATACTCATGTACAAGCGACAGTTAATAATAAAAGGAAGTTTGATGATAGAAGGAGCTTTCCTACTAATCGTAATTTCCAAAGAATAACTATCGCAATTATAACCAACGCAATAATCATCAACAGTAGAACAAAAGAGTTGATATTTCTAAACTTGATGATGTAACTTCGAGCAATGGTTATAACGGAAGACTTCCCCTATGTCAGAGATGTTCTCTACATCACACATGATATTGCACAATCAAGTGCCAGAACTGTGGTAAAACAGAACATCAAACAAAAAACTATAGAGGTAAAGGACCGGCTACTAGAAGTAATCAAATACAAGTAACTAAGATTTTCCATAACTGCGGAGAGAATGGTCATGTTTCGAATGAGTGCCGTAAAGAGAGCAATAGGCGAAGGAAAGATTATTTTCAAAACGATGCTCTACAAGATCAGAACATTGTTATGGGTATGTTTCATTTAAATCGACGTCTGGCTAAAGTAATATTTGACTCGGGAGCTGATAGAAGTTTCATATATGTTAAAATTGTTGCTAAGCTAGATAATTAATACTTGGTTTTACACCGCGTATGAAAGTTCGTTGTCCCAAGTCTTTTCGAATTGACTAATGGTTAAGAGTGCGACTCAATTGTCTTTTGGTGAGCAAAATGATTTGGTTTGGTTTGGTTATCTAATTTTAAGAGCAAGTATGAAAATGTCGTTGAGTAAAGTTAAAGTGTTTAAGAAATAAACTAAAAGTTATGTAGAAAAAACTTTAAGTAAAAACTTTAAAACTTAAAAAACATGTTCCATCGCAATATAACAATTCATTTCTGTCGGAATGCACCAAATCATAACCATCGGAATACATAAAAAAGTCATCGGAATAATTCATGTTAATAACCATCGGAATAATCAAGGTCAATTCTATCGGAATGTAGAGTGGTCGCAATATCCAGATCGGAATAATCCAACACTTCTGTCGCAAAGTGGTTCAGATCGGAATAATGTAAAGTAAAATTGGGCAGCACTTCGTCTTAACAAGACCTTAGTCCCGTCGGAATGTGCGATCACAATGAGCGATCGCAACCCAGATTGGAATAAATGGGAATTAGCCACCCGATCGCAAAGTAGAACCCTAATGGGTTATTGCGATCAAAAAACTGAAATCTATCGGAATGTGTAGAAACCCGTCGGAATGTGTGAAGCCCCAAGATTACGATGGGATGCACTCTTAATCCGAAATTCGTGGCAAGTGTAAAACTCAATAAGCACAATCAATAATCTATTTTATCCAAAACTTAAACAACTCGAAAAGCTTAAATTTGACAACTTGTGAAACATAAAAGATTATCAACTTAATGAAATGAACTTTAAAATGACTAAAACCTTGGTGAAATCCGAAAATCAATAAGCTAAAACTTGTAATAAGCCAATAAGCATTACGAGCTTATAACTGATACGTGTAAGAGCTTAAGTATAACCAAAGAAGATTAATCCTTCAATCACGAAATCATTAAATCATACGCATGAAGTATGCAAATTGGATCAAATGTAAAGTAAATCAAGAAATGTAGAATGAGATTAAGGATTAAAAGCTTAAATAGAACTTGATTAATAAAATAAGCAATTCACAAATGTTTAATCTTGAAAGATTAAAAGAAAAGATGAAACTTAGTGAGAGAAAGTTTAAGAATTTCTCTCTCTAAAACTAGAAAAGTGCAAAAATGAAAACTAAAAATTAAAGACTAACTCCCTCCTAATGTGTATTAGGAGGGTATTTATAGGGAAGGTGGAAGGAGTGGATGTGTTGCATCTTCTTTCTTTCTTTCTTCACGTCTTCTCGACTCGACTTTAATTTTTTTTGTCTTTTGTCGATGTCGTCTCGGGATTTGAACTTGTCTTTTAATTTTTCTTATTCTATTAGACTTAAGTTCTTCGACTTCATTAAACTTCCGTCTTTAGACTTTTTCTTCGATAAATCTTCAGAATAGGTCTTGGACTTCCGTTCTTTTTGCACTCTTGATCTTTTGACTTCGTCTTTTCCCGTTTTCTTCGATAAAAGCCCGTGAAAGCCCGTGTTTTCTTCCTTTTTCATATTTTGGTCCTAAAACACAATAAAAACACAAACCACGCATAATTCTGACTTTTACGACATAAATCACACGTTTTGGTCTTGTTATTATTGGAAATAGGTGGTAAAAGGATAAGTGTTTTCACACTTATTAAATCCCCTACACTTGACCATTGTAATGCCCTCATGCAATGCATTAATTTCAAAGCACGGTCTACATTTTCCATCATAAATAATCCACCTTGGCCTTTATTAAATACTAAACATAAAAAGATAGAACAAGTAAAGAATTCAAACACTTTCATTGGTTTTGGCAGCCATGAACGTTTATCATCCTAAAGTTTCACGTTCCCCATACCAAGCTTAAAAATGAGATCATTGTTATTATAAGTTAGCAAACTAACACGAACTCATGTGGGCCAATTATTCACTTAGACTCCCTTATTCCTAGGTGTATCTCTTATATTTTATTTTTGTCTTGAATGATCACGAGGATGCATTGTTTGACTTATTTCGATAGTTATTTAGGCCGAAAATAAAGTGAACGATTTAATCAATAGTTAGCTAAAGGACCAAATCTTTTAAAACTGCTTCTCGGGACCTCATAAAGTTCATATCTTGGCATAACTTGCTTCATGATTTGAGACCTTTCTCGGACCGATTTTTGGCAGCGACTTCATACTTCGAATCTTTGAGAGACGTTCTTGAAATTATGGTCTTCTCTTCATACTAGGAATTTCTTCACTTGAAGTTTTGAGAGATTCTTCATCTTTGGACCACGACTTCTTCATTTTTCTCCAGTCTTTATTTTGGACTTCGATATACAACGATCCGCCTCCTTTTAGGACTTGGATCTATTTATCCTCATACCTTGTTAGGGTCTTTTTGGATAGACTTCTCCATGATCTTTAGGGGAGTATTTGCTTTTCGTCTGTGTCTCGATCCTTCATATTGATTTTCGATAAATGATTCTTCACATCACTTTTGGATCTTTTAGCAACAAAATGTAGCCCTCATGCCTTGTTAGGGCCTTTTCGGACTCGCCAATCTTCGCATCCCGCTTCAATAAGTTATGCCTTGGCTATGAACTCTAATCCGTACCGAGCAACTTTTAAACGATCTGGGGCTAGAAGCTAAGTAACCTTTTAAATCGTACAACCTTATTTATTGCAGGTAAATTTATTAACAAGCGAAGGGAGAATAGGCTTATAATTAACTCACATGAATTCACGAAAGAATACCGAACTTATAATTGACTCTATCATCTCTCGTCCTCCACAGTTTAAAATCTCAAGGAATGAGACTCGTGGATGCTTAGCCTATTAAATCAAAGTTTTGGGTTTTCGAGTCATCTATAGGATCTTGCAAACTCTTAGACTTTTTCATGTTTAGAATTCGCATTTTAAAGTTCCCTTGATAAACAACTCTCTAGGATCAATTATAGGAACTTGCGAAAAGTTCTTGTTCTTAACCCGTGAGAGTTAAGACTTTCGCGTTTTATAGCTCCCTATATAAAAGCCTAGCAAAACTTGACTTAAACACGTTAAGGATACTAGCTAGAGTAAACTTAGGTAAGTAAACTCGGGTTGAGTCAAAATGTTCACGACTGAGAAAAATTTGAAACCACTTTATTGAAAGTTTATTCTAGTAAGGCAAGAAAATAAACATAATAAAGGAAAATACCACTATACAACTAGGCCAAAATAGATTAAAAATTTTGAAAAATGTCGAAAAATCAAATTTTCCGGTTAAAATGAGGGTAAATTCATGGAAAAACCCACTTACTTCGATAGAAGTCCCCCCTACACTTGAGATAAACATTGTCCTCAATGTTTAAGCATGTGGGAGTAAACTCCCCTACACTTAGGACATTGTGTACGTTGTTTAAATCTTGCTAAGGAAAGGACAACTAAAGTGAATTTAATGTGAACATATAAAATATGAACTATTAAATCACAAGAGTTTTAGGATAGAACCGAGAAGACGGAAACACGGTATCACGGTTCGTCAAAAGTCATCAAGGTGGATCTTTGAAGCGTTAATCCCTGCACAGCACAAGAAACAAGACAACAAACACATACGGGGCTCCCCCCTACACTTATTATGAAAGCAGTAAAGGATAGATCACGGGTTGCCTCCCGAGAAGCGCTTGTTTTTTATAACCGAGTCCCGAGCCTGACTCGACCCAATTTAGTTCATGGAGAACATGGTGAGGGATGGAATCATCTCATGGGAAATATCCTCACCAAAGTACAGCTTCAGACGCTGGCCATTCACCTTGAAATTGGGCCCATTTGGCTGAGAAAGCTCAATGGTCCCATATGGAAAGACTTTGGAGACAGTGAATGGACCAGACCAGCGGCTCTTCAACTTGCCAGAGAAGATCTTCAACTGAGAGTTAAAAAGTAAGACTTGATCACCAACGTGGAACTCTCGGTTCTTGATTTTTGCGTCATGAATGATCTTGGTCCTCTCCTTGTAGATTAGCGAGTTCTCATAAGCTTCATTCCTCAGTTCGTTGAGCTCGTTGAGTTGAAGCTTGCGATGATCACCGGCTTTGTTGATGTCGAAGTTAGCCCACTTTAAAGCCCAGTGCGCCTTATGTTCCAGCTCGATGGGGAGGTGGCATGCTTTCCCGTACACAAGACGATAAGGCGTACAACCGATCGGGGTCTTATAAGCAGTACAGAAAGCCCACAGAGCATCATCTAACTTATCGGCCCACGCAGCGTGATGCTCTCCCACAGTACGCTCCAAAATTCGCTTCAATCCACGGTTGGATATCTCGGCTTGCCCATTGGTTTGGGGATGATAGGCGGTGGAAAGACGATGATTAACACCATACTTAGCCATGACTCTTGCAAATTGATCGTTGCAAAAATGAGTCCCGCGGTCACTGATAATAGCACGAGGAACGCCGAATCGAGCGAAAAGCTGCTTCAAAAAGTTCACAACCACCCTCGCATTGTTCGTAGGGAGAGCTTTTGCTTCAACCCATTTAGAAACGTAGTCAACTGCGACGATGATGTACTTGTTCCCTTTGGAGGATGGAAATGGACCCATAAAGTCGATGTCCCATACGTCAAAGATTTCACATTCCTGTATGAAATTTTGAGGCATCTCATCCTTATGTGTGATCTTGCCTTGGCGTTGGCAAGCATTACAATGCTTAACCATTTCGTGAGAAGCACGATAAATGGTGGGCCAATAGAATCCAGAGTCAAACACTTTCTTAGCAGTGTAGTTGGGACCAAAGTGACCACCGGTGGGTCCTTTGTGGCAAGCCTAGAGAATGTCAAAAGCTGCCGGTCCGTCAACACAACGACGAATGATCAGATCAGCACATTGTTTGAATAGATAAGGGTCATCCCAAAAGTAAGTCTTAACATCATTCAAGAACTTCTTCTTTTGCTGGGATGTTAACCCTTTGATGAGAATACCACCCGCTAAGTAGTTTGCAATGTCCGCAAACCACGGGGTGTCATCAAGATTGAGATTTATAGACATTAAGGTCTCAAGGGGGAAAGAGTCATTGATCTCTTTGTTCGGATGATCCCCTTGATATGGATCCTCAAGTCGACTCAAATGATCCGCGGCCAGGTTCTCAGCACCCTTCTTGTCACGAATTTCAATGTTGAATTCTTGAAGGAGTAAAACCCAGCGAAGATGTCTTGGCTTAGAATCATGCTTAGTCATCAAGTACTTCAACGCGGAATGGTCCGTGTATACGATGGTGGGGGATAAAACAAGATAGGGGTGGAATTTTTCAAAAGCATAGATAACAGCTAAAAGCTCTTTTTCGGTTGTCGTATAATGCAATTGAGCCCCCGTCATTGTTTTGCTAGCATATTGGATTGGTTGGAAGTGTTTATTCACTCTTTGGCCTAAAACCGCACCAATAGCAAAGTCGCTAGCATCGCACATCAAATCAAAGGGTAGCTCCCAATTAGGGGTAACCAAGACCGGTGCCTTAGTTAGCTTATCCTTAAGAAGATTGAAGGCTTCGATACACTCTTTAGAAAAGATAAAAGGAGTATCTTTTTCCAAGAGGTGGGTCATCGGGCGAGCGATTTTAGAGAAATCCTAAATGAATCGACGATAGAAGCCCGCATGACCCATAAAACTTCTCACACCCTTCACGGTTGAAGGTGGAGGTAATTTGGCTATGACATCTACTTTAGCACGATCGACTTCAAGACCGGCTTTAGAGATTTTGTGTCCTAGCACAATGCCTTCTTTTACCATAAAATGGCATTTTTCCCAATTCAGAACAAGGCGGGTGTCTTCGCACCGCTTAAGCATACGTTCCAAATTGGCAAGGCAAGAAGAGAAGGAATCCCCAAAGACCGAGAAATCATCCATGAAGACTTCCATGGTTTGCTCAACCATGTCATGGAAGATAGCCAACATGCACCTTTGGAATGTCCCGGGGGCATTGCATAAGACAAAAGGCATTCTTTTGTAAGCAAATGTGCCATAGGGACAAGTGAATGTTGTCTTCTCTTGATCTTGGGGATCGATGGGTATTTTGAAATAACCCGAGAAACCATCAAGAAAGCACTAATATTCATTACCCGCTAAACGTTCAAGCATTTGGTCCATAAAAGGTAGAGGGAAATGATCCTTTCTCGTGGCATCATTGAGTTTGCAGTAGTCTATACAAACTCTCCACCCTGTAACGAGACGGGTAAGAATCAACTCGTTGTTTGCATTGGGCACAACGGTGATACCGCCTTTCTTAGGCACACAATGGACTGGACTAACCCATGGTGAATCCGAAATAGGGTAAATCATACCCGCATCAAGAAGTTTGATAACCTCTTTTTTGATGACTTCATGGATTTTAGGATTCACCCTTCGTTGGCTTTGAATTGTGGGCTTAAAGTCGTCCTCCATGAGAATTTTATGTGTGCAAAAGTGAGGATCAATTCCGCGGATGTCGGAGATTTTCCAAGCGATAGCTCTTTTATGCTTCTTCAACACGGCGATAAGTCGGGCTTTTTCTTCTTCTTTCAGGTCCTTTGCGATGATGACCGGTAACTTCTCGCAGTCTTCAAGGAAAACGTACTCAAGATGAGGAGGTAGGTCCGTAAGCTCAAGTGTGGGAGGATCCTCAATAGATGGTGAAACTAACGATGGATCATCATTAGTCACCTCTTTAGGAGAAGGAGGAGAAAACGGGTCTTCATTGAGAAGTTTCTCAATAGTACGAATGTCTTCATCCCAATCGGTGGACGAATTATCATACTTAATATCGAGAGGACCCAAGCTAGCTTCGAAATCATCCAAGTCACTTTCTCCAAAAGGAGTCAATGCCGGAGCAATTGAGGGAACGGTCTCAACATTGGGTAGAGAAGAGAGAGTACTTTTGCAAGCATCATGAAAATGTTCTTCACAAGCCTCATCAAGAACATCAATAGCATTAACACTCTCATATGAATAAGGTTGCTTTGAAATCTTACCCATGTTGAAGACAATTTTATCGTCATCAACTCTCATGATTATTTCGCCCGCGGCTACATCAATAAGAATGCGACCGGTCCTCAGGAATGGACGTCCAACGATTAATGGAACACGAGGGTCCATTTCGTAGTCAGCGACGACAAAATCCGCCAGGAAGGTGAATTTGTCAATGCCAACAAAGACATCTTCGGCTATCCCCACTGGATAAGCAACCGTACGGTTAGCTAACTCCAAGGTCATTTTGGTGGGGACTAGCTCGGGGAGAGATAATTGCTTCCACACACTTAAAGGCATTAAGTTTATACTGGCACCTAGATCGGCTAGGGCCATGCAATTCTCTACTCCCGGGAAGTTGCAAGGAATCAAGAAGCGACCCGGATCACCAAGTTTGGTGGGTAATTTCCTTAAGAGCACTGCGGAGCAGTTCTCATTAAGTTGGGTCTGAGCAATGTCAAGAAGCTTCTCCTTGTCACTTAAAATATCTTTAAACATCTTAGCGTATTTGGGCATGTGAGCGAGAGCCTCAGCAAAGGAGATGTTAAAATTCAATTGTTTAAACATTTTGAGAAAGTTTGAAACTTGAATATCATCCTTGCTCTTTTGCTTCTCTTTACTCAACCTTGAAGGATAAGGTATGTTGGATGAAGAAGAAGGCTTTAGGGGAGTAGGATCACTCACAACCACGGGTGGTGGTGAAATGGGGATAGAAGGTGAAGGAGGTGGGGAAAGTTGCTCTTTTTCCTTGTTCACAATCACGGGTAGAGGTGTAGGAAGCTCGGGTTCCGTATAACCTTTTCCACTACGAGTGGTGATTGCTTTCATCTCCCCTCTTGGATTTGCAACGGTGTTACTCGGAAGAGTACCCGAAGAAGAGGGTTGATTACCTTGGATGAGCGAACCAATCATATCACGAATGTTAAGCGCTTGATTACTGAAAGAGTCTTTGATATCTGCACGGATCTCATCGATTTGTTTTGCCATATCATTCCTTAGCTTGGCTCGGATATCGCTCCCTTGTTTTGCCATTACGCCCTTCAAGTTGATGACTTTACTCTGAAGATTCGTTACCAGCTCCCGATTAGTCTTCATGAACGTCTCGACGTCTTGATTCACTACCATCGGTTGATTGAGAGGTGGAGCTTGGTAAGCTTGAGAATTTCCTTGAGTTGGGTATGGGTTTCTTTGGGATTGATATTGATTGTTAGCACGAGGTTGGGATTGGTTGTTTCGGTTATAGCTTTGTTGTTGGTTTTGGTTGGTAGGAGGGAAACCAGGTGGAGCAAGATAATTGTTTGAACGATAACTTAGCAAGCTACGGTCTCCTTGAGGGCGAGCTTGATAGCCTCCCGTAGGATAAGTACCGTAAGCTGCGTTAACGTTTTCAGAAAAATTGCCTTGGGTAGAAGGACATTCATTGTAAGAATGAGGACCACCACATGTGTCACAAGAAATAGCAACGACTTTAGCTTGTTGAAAGTGGTTTGTGGCCATGGACATGAAATCCTTGTGCATACTCGCGATTTTTCGGGTAAGTTTGGATATCTCGGGATTGGAGGTAGTAGAAGAAACATTGACTCTCTGATTAGATCTTGAGGATGCGGATGAATCCCAATTCTTGTGGTGAGTAGTCATGTTTTCGATCAACTCTCTACACTCCTCCGGTTTCTTTTTCATAAAAGTACCACCGGTAGCGGCATTGATCGTGTCACGATCACGAAAAGTGAGACCATTGTAGAAAGTATCAATGAGAGTGACGGGGAGCATGTTGTGATTTGGACAGCGGTCGATCAAATCATTGTATCGTTTCCAAGCATCGAAGAGCGATTCATCATTGTCTTGCATGAATCCACTGATTTGGTTACGAAGGCTTGTGACCATGGATGGGGGAAAGTAGCGCGACAAAAAGCGTTGAGTCATGTCATTCCACGTATGAATAGAATTTTTGGGAAGATGGTCAAACCATTTTTCGGCATGGTGAGAAAGCGAATGGGGAAAAAGTTGAAGGCGAAGGTCATCCATAGAAACACCGGGGCACTTCATGCTTTGGGGGATGGTAATAAATTTTTCGAGGTGTTTGTTGGCATCATCATCCGGAATTCCGCGAAATGGGTTAGTTTGCACTTGTTGGATCATGTGATGCTTCAACGAAAACTCCTGAGCCGTGACGTGCATTGGCGCAATCGGGCCTCCGCGTCCGTTCATGGTGGGTTGACACAATTCCTCCATTGTTCGTAAATCAGGTAGGAGGACATTGTTGTTGTTGTTGTTATTATTCAAATTGGGTAGAGGTGGGTTATTATTGTTGTTATTAACACCAGCCATATCTAGATCTTCGCGAGTCTCGGGCTCAGAATAGTTCGAAGATCTAGTACGCATACACCTGCAGAAGAAAAATATACACAAAGAGAATATCTATATAATATTTTTGGTGCAAAACCTTTTGGAAAAGAATTGCTTTTTATGATTTTTTATAATGTTTTTGTATTTTTGAAGAGTTTTATATTTTTTAGGATTTTTGGAAATTTTTTAAAGCAAGGAAAATAACGTTCAAAGAACGGATCCCAAAATTCAATGCGTCTCTCACTAAAAACCTTTAATCGTAACGAAAAGAGCCGGCAGCGGCGCCATTTAATACTTGGTTTTACACCGCGTATGAAAGTTCGTTGTCCCAAGTCTTTTCGAATTGACTAAAGGTTAAGAGTGCGACTCAATTGTCTTTTGGTGAGCAAAATGATTTGGTTTGGTTTGGTTATCTAATTTTAAGAGCAAGTATGAAAATTTCGTTGAGTAAAGTTAAAGTGTTTAAGAAATAAACTAAAAGTTATGTAGAAAAAACTTTAAGTAAAAACTTTAAAACTTAAAAAACATGTTCCATCGCAATATAACAATTCATTTCTGTCGGAATGCACCAAATCATAACCATCGGAATACATAAACAAGTCATCGGAATAATTCATGTTAATAACCATCGGAATAATCAAGGTCAATTCTATCGGAATGTAGAGTGGTTGCAATATCCAGATCGGAATAATCCAACACTTCTGTCGCAAAGTGGTTCAGATCGGAATAATGTAAAGTAAAATTGGGCAGCACTTCGTCTTAACAAGACCTTAGTCCCGTCGGAATGTGCGATCGCAATGAGCGATCGCAACCCAAATCGGAATAAAGGGGAATTAGCCACCTGATCGCAAAGTAGAACCCTAATGGGTTATTGCGATCAAAACACTGAAATCTATCGAAATGTGTAGAAACCCGTCGGAATGTGTGAAGCCCCAAGATTACGATGGGATGCACTCTTAATCCGAAATTCGTGGCAAGTGTAAAACTCAATAAGCACAATCAATAATCTATTTTATCCAAAACTTAAACAACTCGAAAAGCTTAAATTTGACAACTTGTAAAACATAAAAGATTATCAACTTAATGAAATGAACTTTAAAATGACTAAAACCTTGGTGAAATCCGAAAATCAATAAGCTAAAACTTGTAATAAGCCAATAAGCATTACGAGCTTATAACTGATACGTGTAAGAGCTTAAGTATAACCAAAGAAGATTAATCCTTCAATCACGAAATCATTAAATCATACGCATGAAGTATGCAAATCGGATCAAAGGTAAAGTAAATCAAGAAATGTAGAATGAGATTAAGGATTAAAAGCTTAAATAGAACTTGATTAATAAAATAAGCAATTCACAAATGTTTAATCTTGAAAGATTAAAAGAAAAGATGAAACTTAGTGAGAGAAAGTTTAAGACTTTCTCTCTCTAAAACTAGAAAAGTGCAAAAATGAAAACTAAAAATTAAAGACTAACTCCCTCCTAATGTGTATTAGGAGGGTATTTATAGGGAAGGTGGAAGGAGTGCATGTGTTGCATCTTCTTTCTTTCTTTCTTCACGTCTTCTCGACTCGACTTTAATTTTTTTGTCTTTTGTCAATGTCGTCTCGGGATTTGAACTTGTCTTTTAATTTTTCTTCTTCTATTAGACTTAAGTTCTTCGACTTCATTAAACTTCCGTCTTTAGACTTTTTCTTCGATAAATCTTCAGAATAGGTCTTGGACTTCCGTTCTTTTTGCACTCTTGATATTTTGACTTCGTCTTTTCCCGTTTTCTTCGATAAAAGCCCGTGAAAGCCCGTGTTTTCTTCCTTTTTCATATTTTGGTCCTAAAACACAATAAAAACACAAACCACGCATAATTCCGACTTTTACGACATAAATCACATGTTTTGGTCTTGTTATTATTGGAAATAGGTGGTAAAAGGATAAGTGTTTTCACACTTATTAATAATCCGACTGTTTCAATGAATACTAAGTATGATATTGAAATGGCCAATGGAAAAACTGTTAGCACTAATACCGTTATTCGAGGATGTATCATTACTTTACTAAGCCAATCCTTTGAAATCGACCTTATGCCAATTAAGCTCGGTGATTTTGACGTTGTCATTGGGATGGATTGGTTATCTAAATACCATGCTAAAATCTTATATGACGAGAAAGCCGTTCATATTCCTATTAATGGGGAAGTTTAGATTGGCCATGGTGATTGAAGTGAAACTCGACTAAATCTCATATTGTGCCTAAAGACTAATAAGTACGTATCCCGAGGTGGTCAAGTTTTCTTAGTTCAAGTGATGGAGCAGAAGCAAGACGAGGCGACAAGAAGATATTTCGGAAGTTAGATAATATCCTGAAGTATTTCCCGAAGAATTACCAGGTTTCCCTCATGTGCGTCAAGTTGAATTCCAAATCGATTTGATACCAGGAGCGACACGAGTTGCTAAAGCGCCTTATCGATTAGCACCTTCGGAAATGCAAGAGTTGTTAAGTCAAATTCAAGATCTAACTGATCGAGGCTTTATTCGACCAAGTATATCACCATGGGGTGTTCCAGTCTTATTTGTCAAAAAAAAGATGGATCTTTTAGAATGTGTATTGATTATCGTGAGTTAAACAAACTCAATATAAAGAATCGTTATCCATTACCCAGAATCGACGATTTATTTGATCAACTTCAAAGATTGAGCGTATATTCGAATATTTATTTACGTTCATGTTATCATCAACTGAGAGTTAAGGAAGACGATATTCCTAAAACTACTTTCAGGACATGATACGAACATTAAGAATTTCAAGTAATGCCATTTTTTTAAACCAATATACTAGCTGTGTTCATGGACCTCATGACCAGAGTGAGTAAGTCTTACTTGGATAAATTTGTAATCGTGTTTATCGATGATATTCTTATCTACTCTCGTAATAAAGAAGAATATGCCAAGCATCTTGGTATAATTCTTGAATTACTTAAGAAGGAGGAGTTGTATGCTAATTTTTCAAAGTGTGAAACTTGTATCAATGTTGTGCAATTTCTAGGATATGTCATTGATAGCCAAGGTATTCGTGTGGATCCTACAAAGATTGAAGTTGTAAAGAATTGGACTAATCCTACTACGCCTACGGAAATAAGGCAATTCTTAGGACATGCTGGATATAATCGAAGATTTATCAAAGGTTTTTAAAAAATTGCTAAAGCTTTGACTGAATTGACTCAGAAGAACAAACCGTTTTTCTGGGGAAATGACCATGAAATAACTTTTCAATTATTGAAATAAAAGTTGTGTGAAGCACCTATTCTAGCATTACTAGAAGGTAACGATGACTTTATCGTTTACTGTGATGCATTTATTCAAGGAATGGGAGCAGTGCTTATGCAAAGGAATAAAGTTATTTCTTATGCATCAAGGCAACTTAAACCTAATGAGAAGAACTATACTATCCATAATCTGGAATTAGAAGCAGTGATATTTGCTCTTAAAATTTGGAGACATTACCTCTATGGTACGAATTGTGTAGTATTTAATGATCATAAGAGATTTCAATATATTCTTCATTAGAAGGAACTGAATATGAGACAACGACGTTGGTTATATTTACTTGCTGATTACGATTGTGAAATTTGTTATATTCCAGGAAAATCCAATGTAGTAGCTGATGCTTTAAGTAGAAAGGAGCATGTTAAGCCGTTACGAGTTAGATCATTAATGATAACTCTTTTCGCAAAATTACCTAACCAAATTCTCGAAGCCCAAGAAGAAGCTCTTAAAGCAGAGAATATGGAAGCTGAGAAGTTCAGAGGAATGGACAAAGAATTTGAAATTCGTCAAGATGGAATTCGTGGTATTAAGAATCGTAGTCGGTTACCTTCCCATGGTAATTTACGAGATTTAATTATGCACGAATCTCATAAATTGAAGTATTCTATAGATCCTGGTTTCGAAAAGGTTTATCAAGATCTGAAGAAACTCTATTGGTGGCCTAACATGAAGGAAATCATAGCAAAATACGTTAGTAAGTGTTTCACGTGTGCAAGAGTTAAAGCAGAGTAGCAAAAACAATCCGGACTGCTAATACAATCAGAGATTTCAATATGGAAATGGGAAAGAATAACGATGGATTTCGTAACTAAGTTACCTAAGACATCAAATGGACATGACACTATCTTGGTTATTGTCGATCGTCTTACTAAATCTACGCAATTCCTTCTTATTAAAGAAACTGATGGTATGGAAGCTCTAACGAGATTGTAAATTAAATAAATAATCTTTTAACATGGAGTGCATGTATCTATCATTTCAAATCGTGGCAGTCGCTTTACATCTATGTATTGGAGATCGATGCAAAATGCCTTAGGGACTCAATTAGACATGAGTACGGCATATCATCCTCAAACAGATGGACAAAGTGAAAGAACAATCCAGAATCTCGAAGATATGCTTAGAGCTTGCGTAATAGATTTTGGAAAATGATGGGAGAAATATCTACCTCTAGTATAATGCTCTTATAACAATAGTTATCATGCTAGTATTGAAGCAGTGCCTTTCGAAGTACTTTATGGAAGAAAGTGTCGATCGTCTGTTTGTTGGGATGAAGTTGGAGATGTTCAACTAACAGCACTAAAATTAATACATGAGACTACTGAAAAGATTATCCAAATTCGACAGAGATTACAAGCTACACAAGATAGACAAATGAGTTACGTTAATACTAGACGTAAACCTTTAGAATTTCAAGTTGGAGATCGCGTGATATTAAAAGTATCATCTTGCCAAGGAGTTATCCGATTAGGAAAGAAAAGAAAACTGAATCCAACGTATATTGGACCATTCAAAATAATCAAAAGAATTGGCCATGTGGCATATAAACTAGAGCTTCCTGAAGATCTTAGTAATGTTCACAATACCTTTCATGTTTCAAATCTGAATAAATGCTTATCTGATGATCTATCATCATACCGATGAAAGAACTTCAATTTGACGATAAGCTAAACTTTGTGGAAGAGCTAGTGGAAATCATGGATAAAGAGATCAAACAATTGAAGAAGAGTCGTATCCCACTAGTTAAAGTATGATGGAACTCGAAAAGAGGACTTGAGTATACTTGGGAACGTGCAGATCAAATTTGAGCTAAATATCCGCATCTATTTTCTACCTAAAATCCTACTTCAAGCTAAATCTCGGGACGAGATTTTATATAAAGGGAGGAGACTATAACATTCGGTATTTTGCTAGTATAATATCAATGTATGTGTATTTTCGATTTGAAAAATAAATAAAGAGGCAAATTCACTAAGAAATTTTTGCATTATGATATGATATATGACTGATTTGTAGAATATATGGGTTCTCACTATCTCAAGTACTACTTCAACATATGCCTATACGTTGTAATCAATATGTATATATCAAGTATGAGCTCTAAAAGTAATCATATGGATATATTATGAAGAAGAACATTTCAAATATAACAAAGATGCCTAAAATCATCAAAGAGCCTTAGAAACCCTAGAAATCCCTTGTAAACTGACATTTTACGCAATATAATTACACAATATCTATGTATGAATATCAAATACATATGTACAGTTATAATCTATCATATAGAAGAGATATTTGATTATAAAATACTAAGCATAAGTAATCTAAAGTGAATTACAAGTATAAGACCTAGTAACCATGATTAGCACCTAAACTCCATTTCACATTGAATTAGAGTCTAATCATTTAAAAAAAATTATAAAACTAAATTAAGTATCATATTAAGATCATACATTTATCTTAAGATAAGTTACAAATTACTAAAGCACAATGTATAAATTATTAAAGCATAGAACCATAATCTAACTTAATTTTACCTATGATATGATTACCCTATACAAACTCCCAAAATAAGTGTGTAGAATCATTATAATCTATAATATAAGACCTATAATAAGTTTACATGATGATATAAACACTAATTACCCAGAGTGCAAAGTCATTAGGCTTAATGACCTAAAACCCTTATTTTAAGCAATTTACTTAGAATCAATACCTAGTCTTTTAGGATGAGTCTACCAACACGCATAGCATTACATTTAGGTTATAAAACAATCTTAGAGAAATTTAAAAGTACCCTAAAGCACAAGGTAGAATATTTCAATGCATGACTTATAAATTAGGTCAAAATAGGTATTTTTACTCTTTAGACATGTTAACTTAGAATAACCTATCAAACCAAGTGTGGATACTCTTTGGATACTTAAAATACAATTTATAAGACCTAAATTGAGTATACATAAGTAGCTAAGTGAAGGATAATGACTTTAACAAGGATTTAACCCAAGATCATTATAAACCCTAATCCGACTAGGTTTTCATCCCAATTTCACATCAAACCTTTATTAAACTTCAAACCAAGGATCCAAACCTTCTAAATATAATGTTTAAACCCTAATTACACCTTAATCCATCACTAATTACATTCCCAAGCCCTTAATTATCAAAATTACAAAGTTATAAGTTACAATCCCTAGAAAGACCATCTGACTAGGTTTTTCCCTCCAAAAGCTTGTTTAAACACTTTCCCCCTCATTTTAAAACCTAAGATCAGATCAAATAGATAGTTTGAGATATTTTCTAGTAGTTACATCACCTACTTGAAGGCTACACATATTCATTCTCATCCTTAACGTGTTGTGACCAAATATGAACCACAAGACCAAGATATTTTGCTCCTAGCTTCCATGACTCATTCCTAGACTTTCATAGACTCCCGTAGCTTAGCTTCTATGTTTTTTGGGTTAAGGGTTGTGTATGTATATTATCTATAGAGATAAAACAGATATTTTTTGGGGGTTTGTTAAAACACAACAAAAAAGCTTAGCTTATGTTTTTTAGGTTAAGGAGTTTGTATGTACATTATCAACAGAGATAAAATAGATAAATTTTGTTAGGGTATATATGAAGTACTCAAAATTCAAAACATCCAACTTTTTACATATAAGGAGTAATATAACCGGAAGTAATATAGTAAATGATTATAGTGAATTTAAACATTTCCTTAATTAATTTTGCAGAAAGTATGTTCATCAAATACTTAATCAAAGTTGGTCATGCATGTGTCGAGATACTGCCGAAGAACAAAGCCAAAGTTTGCAAATTCAAATGGAAAACTACAAAAACCAATGTGGACAGCAAGTTATATGATATGATGCATATGAAGCTCTTTCTAGGCGAATCTCCATCAAAATGGAAAACAAATATTGTTGTGGAAACAAACAAAGATCACGATATCCAGATAAAAACAACGAGATCAAGATATGTAACAAAAATCTTGATGCATGAAATGAACACCAAGATAGCAATGATGTCCGATTATGCAAACAAGTATGAATAGAAGAGAAAGCTTGAAGCAATAAAACACAAGGGATGAATAGCTATGAAATTTATTTCTTAGACAATTTGAACTATTTACTTGTTGTTGCTTGAATTAATAACATAAATAATTATGTTTTTTTACTTAGATATTATCTTTTAACTTGGATATTTTTTTAATGAATGTTGATTTAAAGAACTTACCTTCTTTGTTTTTGGTTTAAGTGATTTTTATGTATATTATCAATAGTGATAAAAATAAAAAAATTTAGGATCTGTTAATTACACAAGATAGATATAAACTTCTTTATTTGCATGCATATTATCAATAGTAATAGTAATACAATATATAAAAAGTTTTGGGGTTTGTTAATTACGCAACAAAAAGAACTTACTTTCTTTGTTTTTGGTTTAAGAAATTTTCATATATATTATCAATAGTAATAAAACATTTTAAAAACATTGGGGATTCTTAATAACCAATAAAAAAACTTACCTTCTTTGCTTTTAGTTTAATGGATTTGTATGTATAATATCCATTGTGATAAAACATTTAAAAAAAGTTGGATTTTGTTAAAAACATAACTAAAAAGCATACCTTCTTTAAGTAATTTACCCGAACTCGAACCCGACCCGATTTGAACTCGGGTTACTCGGGTTCGGGTCTAGTAGGTTCGGGTCTAATCGGGTTCGGGTCAACCCGAATTCGGGTAAATTATTAAAAAACTTTTTAAAATTTTTTATTGGAATTTATATTTAATTTAAGTTTTTAAAAAAAAATTCTTCTGAACCCGAATTAGACATAAACATTATACCTGATGTTTGACCCAATTTCGAATTCGGCTTAGTCGGGTAGACCCAACTAATCCGAATTGAAACTTCAATCCGAGTAACCCGACTCGAATATGCTCGAGTCGGGATCGGGTCGTACATATTGACACCCCTAATCACTAGTGATAAAACATTTAAATTTTTTTAGGTTTTGTTAATTGCATGAACAAAGAGCTTTGCCTTCTTTATTTTTGGTTTAAAAGGATTCCTATGTAAACTAGTGATAAAGCATTTAAATTTTTTTGAAATTTTTAATTACACAAGAAGAGTTTACCTTCTAAAATTAAAGCCAATATTTATATGCATTATCACAAGAAGAGTTTACCTTCTAAAATCAACAATATAGTGAGTAATCAACAATCTAGAAATAAAGCAAATATCTATATGCTTTATCACTGTTGATATATAAAACAGATTACAAGATATATTTTGATTATAATATAGATAAGAAGTTTAACAAAACAGATAATATAAGACATTATCAAGAGTTATAAGCTATTGAATAATCAACAATCTATGAGAATCCAATATTATTGGTCCCTTTTAACTCGATATTACTTATTAACCTTAAGTAATATCTTTCATAATAGATTCAAGTGAGTTGTTTTAATAAACCAATTACAAAGTAAACAATTAAAACAACAATACCAAATTACTTTTCAACGTATAGATATTTTATTAAAACTTAATAAAGAATCTATGACATACTTTGCTTGCGGAATAACAAAGTGGTTGAATGAGAATACTAGGGTGATCTTCTCTACTTAAACTGCAAACCTAAGTTATGAGTTTAAGCCTCAACCTTAAATTTCATCAGCATTTCGCCAAATCGTTATATAACATCCAGTAGATTTTGCTAGTATAATATCAATGTATGTGTATTTCCTATTTGATAAATAAAAAAAGAGGCATATTCACTAAGAAATTTTTGCATTATGATATGATATATATGACTGATTTGTGGAATATATGGGTACTCATTATCTCAATTGCTACTTCAACATATGCCTATATGTTGTAAACAATATGTATATATCAAGTTTGAGTTTCGAAAGTAATCATATGGATATATTATGAAGAAGAAGATTTAAAATATAACAAAGATGCCCTAAATTATCAAAGAGCCTTAGAAACCCTATAAATCCCTTGCAAACTAATATTTCAAGCAATATAATTACACAATATCTAAGTATGAATATCTACATATGTACAAGTTATAATATATCATATAGAAGAGATATTTGATTATAAAATACTAAGTATAAGTAATCTAAAGTTAATTACAAGTATAAGACCTAGTAACCAGGATTAGCACCTAAATTCCATTTCACATTGAATTTGAGTCTAATCTTTTGAAACCAATTATAAAACTCAATTAAGTATCATATTAAGATCATACATTTATATCAAGATAAGTTACAAATTACTTAAGCACAATGTACAAGTTATTAAAGCATATAACCATAAGCTAACTTAATTATACCTAAGATATGATTACCCTATACAAACCCTTAAACTAAGTGTGTAGAATCATTAGAAGCCATAAACATAACATATATGACCTATAACAATTTTAGATGATTTATAGGTGTGAAAACACCCATCCTTTTACCACTTATTTCTTGCTAAAACGAGACCAAAACGCGTATTTAATATCATTTGTTTAGAATTATGCGTGGTTTGTGTGTTTGTTGTGTTTTCAGAGCCAACCAGATAAATATTAAAGAAAACATGGGATTGCACGGGTTTTATCAAAGAAAAAGAATCAAGACGAAGTCTATAGTCCAAGAGATGCAAAAGATTTGAAGTCAATGGGCCTATTTGAAGATTTATCGAAGAAAAGGACCAAAGATGGAAGATTTACATATGTCGAAGAACTCAAGTCTATTAAACGAAGAAATTTAAAGACGAGTTGAATTTATTCATCGACAAATCCCAAATCAGAATTGAAAACATCAACTTTACTGAAAAGACGAGAAGACAAAAAGAAAGGAAGAAAGCCCACTCACCAACCAAGCCCAAGGACTATATATAGAAGATCCCTTCACACATTAGAACAAGTTTTTCATTTTTCCAGTTTCTTTCTTTTATTTCGTAGGAAACCAACACCATTAAGGTGTTGGTGATTTTTCATCTTTATTTGTGACACCCTAGAATCGAGGTCATTAACGATACCCTAAATTACGCTAATTTTTGAAATTTTTATTAAATTTTAATTTCTATACTTATAAGTATTTTGGTTAAAGCCGATGTTCGAGGTTATAATTTTTACGGTTGACGTTTTAAGAAGGACGATGACGATTACGATCCCGAGGGATGCCCAATTTCATATAATTTTTGACGATTTATCGATAATGTAATTTTTCGAGAATTTTATTTACGGTTCGTGTTAAGTTGAGTCGGGTGAGTTTTATAGCCTTCCAAGTACATTTAAAGTATCCCAAAAATATTTTGGAGCGTTCGGGAAGATTTCCGACTCCCGTGAAATTTTCAAAATTGACAAATGAGTCAAACCCGCAAAGTTTTGAGGTCGTTTTCTATTTAAGGACAAAAGAAGCCCAAAATTACATTTAGGTCCCTCCTAACCCATCAAAAGGGCCAAAATGAACAAACACACAAACACATACAAAATTTACAAGAAAAAAATCAAACCCACTCCCTCTCTTCTCTCTCAAACCCACGGCACACCCCAAACCCACCAAAAATTCACCAAAAATCTTTTTCCACTTGATTTTTCAAAAATCTAAGGTTAGACCACGCTTAGTTTGGTCATTCCCCATATATTCATGTGCTCAAATCCAACATGCATTGATAAAAAATTTTCAAGATTTTTCCATATGATCCAAATTCATTTTTGAGGCTTAAAGAGCTAATGCATGTTGATAATTAAGTGTTATGGAAGTATAAACACCATGAAAACCCACCAAAATTAATTTGGTTGTGGTGATTGGGTCACCCAAACCCCACGGCAAAGGGGGTGTTTGGGGAGCCATGGTGGTTGTTGATTTTGCATGTTATATTTGTGTTTGGTTTGTTGTTTTAGGATGATTCATATAGGTCTTATTACTTGCATGTTCATTTTCTTTGATTCTTGATATTGAGATTGGTTGATCAATAGGGGTAGGATGGAAGTTTGATGTTAGGATATGTTTGGGAAGGCTTAGGATGATGTTTAGTGTTGGTTAGAAGTCTTGGAATCGAGTCTAAGCATGTTTTTGGTATGGTCATTTTTAGGCAGAAACATTTGGTCCATTTTATAAAAATGATTATTGTTCCAGGTCTTGAAAACTAAATGTAGTGATAGAGGGTCTTTCTAGCTTTAATTTGGTATAAGGTAGAGCCCGTGACTCAAAACGAGCTAAAAGTTATGACATTTTAAAGATCGGGTACCGGGAGACGAGGACTTTCACAATCCGAATTTGTGCAAAGTTTTAGTCAAATCCCGAGGGTCACAAGTATAATTTGGTAAATGTTCAAGGGTCAAAATTTGGTCCCTAACCTGTGTAAATGGGTCTATATGTTGACTTAGGTGTCAAAGAAGTCAAAGGTATTTTTCATATAGGTCAAAGTGGTCAAAATTGGTCGAAGCGCAATTTCAGCCCGTAAAATGTAGTCGTGGAAATGAGTTGCGTAACGGGTCGTAAAAGTGAAAACTTTTGTTGGGCTTAAAAACATGTTATCTACAGGTCATATAGGATTTTTGGAAATTTTGTCAAATTTTATAAGCATGGTTTAATAAGGTAAAACAGCCCGTACTTTAGTCGAGTACCGGCGAGAATGAGTAAAAATGGATAGCGTAACTAATAAGAACGAATGGAATAAAATGAATGATACTTGTTATTTTTGTTTTTGGCGTGAGTTATATTTGTCTTAAGTGACTTGTATATATGTAATTTATACAGTACCGTAAGTATTTAAATGAGATTACTCATTACGCGTTATTTGTGATAGGTGTTGATTTACCCGGGCATCCGTAACATCGTCAGTGATCACTCCTCGAACTACCGACTACTTAATATCTAAGGTGTGAATTTATAGCCTCGCTTATACTTATTTCAAATTGTTTTACCCGCGAGGGAAATGCATGCTAGTTTTTAAAAGGAACGTATATCATGAATGATTGTTAGACCCGAAAGTTGCCTTAGAAATTGTGTTGAGTACCAAAGTTGCAAAAGTCCCTAAATTCATGAACTATTAACTATTGTCTTGCTCTCGAGTAGGGGGAAATAGCCGCTTATGCAATTTGTAGTACTACGGGGTTAACGACCCAATGCTAGCCGAGAAGCTGTACTTATAGTAAGTTCTGCGGTAGATTATTTTGTATGAGAAATAAGGTATAATTGCAACTGATGCCTTTAGAAGGGGCACTGGTTTCATCTGAGTCATGCCGGTATATTTACGCGGGTGATTGAGTTAACGGATTAGTGTCATGAGCTTAAACACAATTGTCAGTATCCTGATTATAGTTTGTTTGATCGACAAGACTATAAATGATCACGAATGGTTTTTATTATATATACGTTCAAATGGATTGAAAAACCTATGAATTCCACTCAACGTTTTCGTTGACCAAATTTTTGGCATGTGTTTCAGGTAACCGCTGAGAAGTAGGATGGAGCATGCATGGGATGGATGTTGTGTGTACGGCTTGGTGTCCGCTTGTTTTTCCCTCCTTTTCTACTTAAACAATTTTTATGTTTAATGTCATGTGGTTGTAAACTGAGGTTTTTGGGGTTGAGATTCATGGGGACCGAAAACGCTAAACTCTGTGCACTATTTGGGGTTGGAAAAACTGTGGACATGTATTATCTCACAATTTTAAATTTCAAGTTTTAAATTGACGTCTTTTTAGCGTCGTTTGATATATCTGGTGTGCAATGAATACTGTGTAGCACCCATTGTTGTAGTTCCGCTGCGCATAACAATTGTGGGGGTGTTACAGATTGGTAATCAGAGCCACGAGTTATAGAGAACTAGGTTGTTTTTGAAAATCCTAAACTATAACTTTTGGTGTCGTAAGAAAAAGGGTCCAAGCACACACAACTATCCTGCATGGCTCCGGTAAGATTTATTGTTGTATTTATGGCATTTGACGTATACTTTTGAGTAAAGTATATAAGTGGGAAATTATTATATAAGTATGGAATTACTATATGTAGACGTTAAATTTTACGTGAAATATCTGACATCGTAATTTTCATATTAATCATGCATGAGCATCATATTATTACATTTTGGGCATATGTACCACCTTTGCATTGCATTTGCATGCATATATTTATAATTATTGTATAATTACTTATGTACCCTCCGAAATTCGCTGTTATTGCAGGAATGGCCGAGGTACCGCCCAACGATAACGGAAACGATTACGTCATAGGTCACGAAGGGGGACCGTTTCCTCCGAACCCGCCGAACAATAATAATGGATGGATCGCTCCAGAAGACGAAATAGGGCCGGAAAACGACAATGGCGAAAGTGAGGTGGATAATTTCAGCATGAGTAGTGACGACAATGAGGATTCCGAAGAAGAGCCCGAGGAGCTATTGGATGATGGCATTCCCGAGGATGCCGTAGGCCAGACCGAACCCGATTTGTTTCAATCCCCGAATTCGCCGAAGGGTTATGAGGTACCACCGACCGGACGTTATGAGCAGCAACCCTTTGATCGCCCGATGGACAATAGTAATGGGAGCAGTAGAGAGTCATCCAAGTCGCCATCGATTCATGAGAATATTGCAAGGGTCTATTTTCCGAGACCGAGTCACTACTGGGATCCCGCAGGTCGTTTGGGGAGGATGGAAAGGTTGATGTATGAGCGGTTTGTAGTTGAGACTAGGGTGATTAAGAAGTTTGATAAGACTGAAAGGGAACATCAAAGACTGTTGGAAAGGACTTCAAGAATTGCGTATGATGGGATGATGAACACAAGTGCCATCAACAGTTTGAAATCAATGGTTGCGAATTTAAGTGCTAGTCTTGACCGAGTGAGGGAAGATCAGATGAGGTTGTCGAGGATGCAGAGTTGGGAGCATCGTGTGAGGGATTCATTGCCCCCGGATTGGAGATTCGTGGACGATGTGGAGATGGAGGCGAACGACTTCATGGTTCAGCCGCCTACTGGAGGTGCTTGTATTTCGGTGGGAAGTCAGGTAGCGATTGAGTATGGATCCACATCAGGGACGAGAAAGGAGACAGAATGTGGGCCAGAGGAGAAAGGAAAAGGAAAAGTGGATGATGTGGATGAGGACGTGAGTGATGAGGAAACCGAGGAAGACGACGACGAGCCGCCATCCAAGAGGCCGTGTGGATCACCACATGCCTAGTTACTTGTTTTGTATTTTCTTTGATCATTGTAATAGAACTATTTTAGACCTTTGTATGATGGTATTATGACGAGAAACTCAAGTACTTGATGTTTTGTGGTAAACGATTGTAGTGGCATTACTTGTCGCGATTTTGGTTAATTATCAATACAATCTATGTTACCTTTCATGATCTGTGATATGTCTTAAATTTGATCTTTTGTGGTGTGAATTGATGAATATTAGTAACTCCGTAGTGATGTGTCGTTGTATGTATTTTATGTCTGGGAAACTTGATATGAATACTTACATTGTTTTTCTATTTTCCTTGTCTTGCAGAAAGAGATATTCGATAACACAATGCCTCCAAAGTTGACTGCCGATCGTGTTAACACCATGATTCAGGAAGCAATAGCTAATGCGTTGCAAGCGGACCGAGCTGGGAGAAATCAGGATCCAAGAAGGAACGCGGGGAGACAGCCAGCCCCGAGAGTGTGTACGTATTCCAGCTTTATGAAGTGCGGTCCCACGCAGTTCCGTGGAACGGGTGGAGCCCTAGAACTTAGGCGATGGTTGGAGAAAGTTGAAAGTACGTTTGAAATCAGTGGTTGTGCAGAAGCAGATAAAGTGAAGTTTGCAGCGGCTACGTTTCTGGATGATGCGTTAAGTTGGTGGAATACCCAGGTAGCTACGGTAGGATTGGCTGTAGCAAATGCAAGGACGTGGAATGCGACCAAAGCTTTGTTGACAAAGAAGTTTTGCCCAGAGGAGGAATTGGGGCAATTGGAGGACGAATTGAGGCATTTGACCTTGAAGAACAACGATATAGCTGCTTACACTAGGAGATTCAATGAGTTAAGTCTTTTGTGTCCGGACATATTTGCCAATGATGCCAAGAAAATGAAGCAGTATATTAAGGGTTTATCTAGCAACATCAAAGGTGAAACAACTTCGTCGAAACCTGGAACGTTTGACGAGGCGGTTCAAATGGCACACGCTTTGATGGACGTTAAGCTTCAGGACAAGCAGAACTACATTGCTGAGGGCAACAAGAGGAAATGGGAGGCAGCACAAAGCAATCAATCCCAAGGCCAGAACCGAGGAGGAAATCGAAACAACCATGGGCCGAACCGTAATCAGCAGTTTAATCAGAGAAGGAACGAAGGGATGAGGGCAGTGACGAACCCTAGAGGTGTGAAAGTGAACCCCCATTGTGGAAAGTGCAACTTGTATCATGTTGGAAATTGCCCGCCGGCATGCGGCAAGTGTGGAAAGGCAGGTCATAGGACTGCTAGTTGTCGAACGGGAGGAGTAGCCACTGGGGCTAATGCTATCAGGATGAGAGGATGTTATGGTTGTAGAGAAAGAGGGCATGTGCAAGCGAATTGCCCGAAGACAGGAAACAGACGGGGAGGTAATAATGCGGCTGCTGTGTATCAAGTGGGAACTGCTGATAAACCACAAGGTCCCAATGTGGTTACCGGTACGTTTTTGCTAGACGCTTGTTATGCTAGTATTTTATTTGATTCTGGCTCCGACAAGAGTTTTGTAGACGTTAGATTTAGTCGTCATATCGATAGGGAACCGGTGTTGTTAACGACTAGTTATAATGTTGAATTAGCCGATGGAAAAATTGTTAGTACGAATTCTATACTGAAAGGGTGTACCTTGAAGTTAGGAAACTACGCTTTTAAAATCGACTTGATGCCTATAGAGCTAGGATCGTTTGACGTGATTGTGGGAATGGATTGGCTAATGGCGCACAGTGCTACGATCGTCTGTGGTGAGAGATTGGTGCAGATTCCGCTGAGGAATAGGGTTTTGACGGTAAAGGGAGACGAATGCACTTCTCGTTTGAAGGTGATTTCGTGTTTGAAGATGATGAAGTACATAGAGAGCGGATGCGATGTGTTTTTGGCACAAGTTTCGAGCGATGGTGATGTAGAGGCGAGGATCGAAGAGGTACCAGTTATTCGCGAGTATCCGGACGTTTTTCCAGACGAGTTGCCAGGTTTACCGCCTAACCGTGAGGTCGAGTTTCGAATTGACTTAGTGCCAGGAGCTGCGCCGGTTGCACGTGCACCTTATCGTTTAGCACCATCTGAGTTAAAGGAGTTAGCGGATCAATTGAAGGAGTTGATGGACAAAGGATTTATTAGGCCGAGCTCATCACCTTGGGGAGCGCCAGTGTTGTTCGTAAAGAAGAAGGATGGTTCGTTTAGGATGTGTATCGACTATAGAGAACTCAATAAGCTGACGGTTAAGAATCGGTACCCATTACCGAGGATTGATGATTTGTTCGATCAATTACAAGGTTCCAGTGTATACTCAAAGATCGATTTAAGATCAGGGTATCATCAACTGCGTGTAAGAGAGGAGGATATTCCTGTAACCGCCTTTCGTACGCGGTATGGACACTTTGAATTTCGAGTGATGCCGTTTGGGTTGACAAACGCGCCTGCTGTATTCATGGATCTTATGAATCGCGTGTGCAAGCCGTATCTAGATAAGTTTGTTATTGTTTTCATCGACGACATACTTATTTACTCTAAGAGTAAGGAGGAGCACGAGAAGCACCTAAGAAAGATTTTGGAGTTGTTAAGGAAGGAGAAGCTGTATGCAAAATTCTCTAAGTGTGAGTTTTGGTTGGAATCAGTGCAGTTTCTAGGTCATGTGATTGATAGTGAGGGAGTTCGTGTAGATCCTGCTAAGATTGTAGCAATCAGGGAATGGTCAGCACCGACGACGCCGACTGAAGTTCGACAATTTCTGGGTTTAGCTGGGTATTATCGAAGGTTTATTGAAGGATTTTCGTTGATTGCGAAACCATTGACGAGGCTTACCGAGAAGAATAGGGTGTATGAATGGGGAAATGAGGAAGAGCTTGCTTTCGAAACGCTCAAGGATAAGTTATGTTCCGCGCCAATTTTATCATTGCCTGAGGGAACCGAAGATTTCGTAGTGTATTGTGATGCGTCTCGTAAGGGTTACGGAGCAGTGTTAATGCAACGTGAGAAGGTGATAGCTTACGCGTCGAGGCAATTAAGGAAGAACGAGGAGAACTACACGACGCACGATTTGGAATTAGGAGCGGTAGTTTTTGCGTTGAAGCTGTGGAGACACTATCTGTATGGGACAAAGTGTGTTGTATTCACTGATCACAAGAGTTTGCAGCACATTTTAGATCAAAAGGAGTTGAATATGCGACAAAGACGATGGGTTGAACTATTGAGTGATTACGACTGTGAAATTCGCTATCACCCTGGGAAGGCGAATGTTGTAGCGGATGCTTTGAGTAGGAAGGAACGGGAGAAACCTTTGAGGGTTAGAGCTTTAGTGATGAGTGAGAGCGTTGACTTAACCGAAACCATACTAAAGGCTCAGGAGAGAGGTTTAATGAAAGGGAATGTTGAAGCCGAAAACTTGGGACGAATGTTGAAACCTATTTTCGTGATTAGGTCTGACGGACTAAGATATTTTGAGAATCGGATTTGGTTACCATTGTGTTCATCTGAGGAAGGAAAGCCTGGAGTTCGAGAATTGGTTATGAATGAGTCGCATAAGTCGAAGTATTTGATACATCCTGGATCGGATAAGATGTACCACGACCTGAAGAAAGTTTATTGGTGGCCGAATATGAAGGCGGATATTGCTCGTTACGTCAGTAAGTGTTTGACATGCGCGAAGGTTTAGGCAGAACATAAGAAACCATCTGGATTGTTGGTACAACCAGAAATCCCAGAATGGAAATGGGAGAAAATCGCAATGGATTTTGTGACGGGTTTACCTAGGACTCCTAGTGGAAACGATATGATATGGGTAATTGTGGATAGGTTGACGAAATCTGCTCATTTCTTACCTATGAAGAAGACGGACAGCATGGAAAAACTCGCCAGCGTGTACGTGAAGGAGATCGTCTGTAGACATGGAGTGCCGTTATCGATCATTTCGGATCGCGACAGTAGATTTACGTCGGAATTTTGGAGATCGCTTCAACGTGCGATGGGCACTGAACTGAGTTTAAGCACGGCTTATCACCCGGAAACTGACGGCCAGAGTGAACGAACGATTCAAACGATGGAGGACATGCTCCGAGCGTGCGTGATTGATTTTGGAGGAAGTTGGGAACGCCACTTGCCTCTGGTGGAATTTTCGTACAATAATAGTTATCATGCGAGTATCAAAGCGGCACCGTTCGAAGCATTGTATGGAAGGAAGTGTAGATCGCCCGTGTGTTGGAGTGAAGTAGGGGAAAGTCAATTGACTGGACCCGAAATGGTATTAGAAACGACAGAGAAGATCGTGCAGATCAAGAACCGACTACTTGCTGCGAGAAGCCGACAGAAAAGTTATGCCGATAACCGAAGGAAACCGTTGGAGTTTGAAGTTGGAGATATGGTTATGCTCAAGGTATCGCCATGGAAGGGTGTAATTCGTTTTGGAAAGAAAGGAAAGTTGAGTCCGAGGTATATTGGACCGTTTAAGATCGTTGAACGAATTGGACCAGTAGCGTACAAGTTAGAATTGCCGACTGAGCTTAGTGCTATTCATGACACGTTTCACGTATCGAACCTGAAGAAGAGTTTGGCGGACAAGGAATTGGTGATTCCTTTGGACGAGATTCGACTAGACGACAAAATGCACTTTGTGGAAGAACCTGTGGAAATCATGGACCGGGAGGTCAAGCGGTTGAAGCGTAGTAGGATTCCTATTGTGAAGGTCCGATGGAATTCTAAGCGTGGACCGGAATACACCTGGGAACGTGAGGACTTTTTCAAGGAAAGGTATCCTCATCTGTTCCAGTAAGACGAAATGTGAGTACAAGAAGAGGCGAGCGCCGGGACGTCGCTCTCTTTAAGGAGGGGTGGATGTGACACCCTAGAATCGAGGTCATTAACGATACCCTAAATTACGCTAATTTTTGAAATTTTTATTAAATTTTAATTTCTATACTTATAAGTATTTTGGTTAAAGCCGATGTTCGAGGTTATAATTTTTATGGTTGACGTTTTAAGAAGGACGATGACGATTACGATCCCGAGGGATGCCCAATTTCATATAATTTTTGACGATTTATCGATAATGTAATTTTTCGAGAATTTTATTTACGGTTCGTGTTAAGTTGAGTCGGGTGAGTTTTATAGCCTTCCAAGTACATTTAAAGTATCCCAAAAATATTTTGGAGCGTTCGGGAAGATTTCCGACTCCCGTGAAATTTTCAAAATTGACAAATGAGTCAAACCCGCAAAGTTTTGAGGTCGTTTTCTATTTAAGGACAAAAGAAGCCCAAAATTGCATTTAGGTCCCTCCTAACCCATCAAAAGGGCCAAAATGAACAAACACACAAACACATACAAAATTTACAAGAAAAAAATCAAACCCACTCCCTCTCTTCTCTCTCAAACCCACGGCACACCCCAAACCCACCAAAAATTCACCAAAAATCTTTTTCCACTTGATTTTTCAAAAATCTAAGGTTAGACCACGCTTAGTTTGGTCATTCCCCACATATTCATGTGCTCAAATCCAACATGCATTGATAAAAATTTTTCAAGATTTTTCCATATGATCCAAATTCATTTTTGAGGCTTAAAGATCTAATGCATGTTGATAATTAAGTGTTATGGAAGTATAAACACCATGAAAACCCACCAAAATTAATTTGGTTGTGGTGATTGGGTCACCCAAACCCCACGGCAAAGGGGGTGTTTGGGGAGCCATGGTGGTTGTTGATTTTGCATGTTATATTTGTGTTTGGTTTGTTGTTTTAGGATGATTCATATAGGTCTTATTACTTGCATGTTCATTTTCTTTGATTCTTGATATTGAGATTGGTTGATCAATAGGGGTAGGATGGAAGTTTGATGTTAGGATATGTTTGGGAAGGCATAGGATGATGTTTAGTGTTGGTTAGAAGTCTTGGAATCGAGTCTAAGCATGTTTTTGGTATGGTCATTTTTAGGCAGAAACATTTGGTCCATTTTATAAAAATGATTTTTGGTCCAGGTCTTGAAAACTAAATGTAGTGATAGAGGGTCTTTCTAGCTTTAATTTGGTATAAGGTAGAGCCCGTGACTCAAAACGAGCTAAAAGTTATGACATTTTAAAGATCGGGTACCGGGAGACGAGGACTTTCACAATCCGAATTTGTGCAAAGTTTTAGTCAAATCCCGAGGGTCACAAGTATAATTTGGTAAATGGTCAAGGGTCAAAATTTGGTCCCTAACCTGTGTAAATGGGTCTATATGTTGACTTAGGTGTCAAAGAAGTCAAAGGTATTTTTCATATAGGTCAAAGTGGTCAAAATTGGTCGAAGCGCAATTTCAGCCCGTAAAATGTAGTCGTGGAAATGAGTTGCGTAACGGGTCGTAAAAGTGAAAACTTTTGTTGGGCTTAAAAACATGTTATCTACAGGTCATATAGGATTTTTGGAAATTTTGTCAAATTTTATAAGCATGGTTTAATAAGGTAAAACAGCCCGTACTTTAGTCGAGTACCGGCGAGAATGAGTAAAAATGGATAGCGTAACTAATAAGAACGAATGGAATAAAATGAATGATACTTGTTATTTTTGTTTTTGGCGTGAGTTATATTTGTCTTAAGTGACTTGTATATATGTAATTTATACAGTACCGTAAGTATTTAAATGAGATTACTCATTACGCGTTATTTGTGATAGGTGTTGATTTACCCGGGCATCCGTAACATCGTCAGTGATCACTCCTCGAACTACCGACTACTTAATATCTAAGGTGTGAATTTATAGCCTCGCTTATACTTATTTCAAATTGTTTTACCCGCGAGGGAAATGCATGCTAGTTTTTAAAAGGAACGTATATCATGAATGATTGTTAGACCCGAAAGTTGCCTTAGAAATTGTGTTGAGTACCAAAGTTGCAAAAGTCCCTAAATTCATGAACTATTAACTATTGTCTTGCCCTCGAGTAGGGGGAAATAGCCGCTTATGCAATTTGTAGTACTACGGGGTTAACGACCCAATGCTAGCCGAGAAGCTGTACTTATAGTAAGTTCTGCGGTAGATTATTTTGTATGAGAAATAAGGTATAATTGCAACTGATGCCTTTAGAAGGGGCACTGGTTTCATCTGAGTCATGCCGGTATATTTACGCGGGTGATTGAGTTAACGGATTAGTGTCATGAGCTTAAACACAATTGTCAGTATCCTGATTATAGTTTGTTTGATCGACAAGACTATAAATGATCACGAATGGTTTTTATTATATATACGTTCAAATGGATTGAAAAACCTATGAATTCCACTCAACGTTTTCGTTGACCAAATTTTTGGCATGTGTTTCAGGTAACCGCTGAGAAGTAGGATGGAGCATGCATGGGATGGATGTTGTGTGTACGGCTTGGTGTCCGCTTGTTTTTCCCTCCTTTTCTACTTAAACAATTTTTATGTTTAATGTCATGTGGTTGTAAACTGAGGTTTTTGGGGTTGAGATTCATGGGGACCGAAAACGCTAAACTCTGTGCACTATTTGGGGTTGGAAAAACTGTGGACATGTATTATCTCACAATTTTAAATTTCAAGTTTTAAATTGACGTCTTTTTAGCGTCGTTTGATATATCTGGTGTGCAATGAATAATGTGTAGCACCCATTGTTGTAGTTCCGCTGCGCATAACAATTGTGGGGGTGTTACATTATTGAATTCACAAATCTTGTAAGTTTTAATCTTTCCTTTTGTTTGTTAAACCTTAATCCTTTAATACAAGTCTTCCTTTTATCTTGTTCTTCTTTTCTTATTGATCTTAAGTTTTAAGTTTTTATTTTGTTGATTTTGATCTTTAAAAGTGCAAAAATGAAAACAAAAATTAAAGACTAACTCCCTCCTAATGTGTATTAGGAGGGTATTTATAGGGAAGGTGGAAGGAGTGCATGTGTTGCATCTTCTTTCATTCTTTCTTCACGTCTTCTCGACTCGACTTTAATTTTTTTGTCTTTTGTCGATGTCGTCTCGGGATTTGAACTTGTCTTTTAATTTTTCTTCTTCTATTAGACTTAAGTTCTTCGACTTCATTAAACTTCCGTCTTTAGACTTTTTCTTCGATAAATCTTCAGAATAGGTCTTGGACTTCCGTTCTTTTTGCACTCTTGATCTTTTGACTTCGTGTTTTCCCGTTTTCTTCGATAAAAGCCCGTGAAAGCCCGTGTTTTCTTCCTTTTTCATATTTTGGTCCTAAAAACAATAAAAACACAAACCACGCATAATTCCGACTTTTACGACATAAATCACACGTTTTGGTCTTGTTATTATTGGAAATAGGTGATAAAAGGATAAGTGTTTTCACACTTATTAATAATCCGACTGTTTCAATGAATACTAAGTATGATATTGAAATAGCCAATGGAAAAATTGTTAGCACTAATACCGTTATTCGAGGATGTATCATTACTTTACTAAGCCAATCGTTTGAAATCGACCTTATGCCAATTAAGCTCGGTGGTTTTGACGTTGTCATTGGGATGGATTGGTTATCTAAATACCATGCTAAAATCTTATATGACGAGAAAGCCGTTCATATTCCTATTAATGGGGAAGTTTAGATTGGCCATGGTGATTGAAGTGAAACTCGACTAAATCTCATATTGTGCCTAAAGACTAATAAGTACGTATCCCGAGGTGGTCAAGTTTTCTTAGTTCAAGTGATGGAGCAGAAGCAAGACGAGGCGACTAGAAGATATTTCGGAAGTTAGATAATATCCTGAAGTATTTCCCGAAGAATTACCAGGTTTCCCTCATGTGCGTCAAGTTGAATTCCAAATCGATTTGATACCAGGAGCGACACGAGTTGCTAAAGCGCCTTATCGATTAGCACCTTTGGAAATGCAAGAGTTGTTAAGTCAAATTCAAGATCTAACTGATCGAGGCTTTATTCGACCAAGTATATCACCGTGGGGTGTTCCAGTCTTATTTGTCAAAAAAAAGATGGATCTTTTAGAATGTGTATTGATTATCGTGAGTTAAACAAACTCAATATAAAGAATCGTCATCCATTACCCAGAATCGACGATTTATTTGATCAACTTCAAAGATTGAGCGTATATTCGAATATTGATTTACGTTCATGTTATCATCAACTGAGAGTTAAGGAAGAGATATTCCTAAAACTACTTTCAGGACATGATAGGAACATTAAGAATTTCAAGTAATGCCATTTGTTTAAACCAATATACTAGCTGTGTTCATGGACCTCATGACCAGAGTGAGTAAGTCTTACTTGGATAAATTTGTAATCGTGTTTATCGATGATATTCTTATCTACTCTCGTAATAAAGAAGAATATGCCAAGCATCTTGGTATAATTCTTGAATTACTTAAGAAGGAGGAGTTGTATGCTAATTTTTCAAAGTGTGAAACTTGTATCAATGTTGTGCAATTTCTAGGACATGTCATTGATAGCCAAGGTATTCGTGTGGATCCTACAAAGATTGAAGTTGTAAAGAATTGGACTAATCCTACTACGCCTACGGAAATAAGGCAATTCTTAGGACATGCTGGATATTATCGAAGATTTATCAAAGGTTTTTAAAAAATTGCTAAAGCTTTGACTGAATTGACTCAGAAGAACAAACCGTTTTTCTGGGGAAATGACCATGAAATAACTTTTCAATTATTGAAATAAAACTTGTGTGAAGCACCTATTCTAGCATTACTAGAAGGTAACAATGACTTTATCGTTTACTGTGATGCATTTATTCAAGGAATGGGAACAGTGCTTATGCAAAGGAATAAAGTTATTGCTTATGCATCAAGGCAACTTAAACCTAATGAGAAGAACTATACTATCCATAATTTAGAATTAGAAGCAGTGATATTTGCTCTTAAAATTTGGAGACATTACCTCTATGGTACGAAGTGTGTAGTATTTAATGATCATAAGAGATTTCAATATATTCTTCATTAGAAGGAATTGAATATGAGACAACGACGTTGGTTATAATTACTTGCTGATTACGATTGTGAAATTTGTTATAATCCAGGAAAATCCAATGTAGTAGATGATGCTTTAAGTAGAAAGGAGCATGTTAAGCCGTTACGAGTTAGATCATTAATGATAACTCTTTTCGCAAAATTACCTAACCAAATTCTCGAAGCCCAAGAAGAAGCTCTTAAAGCAGAGAATATGGAAGCTGAGAAGTTCAGAGGAATGGACAAAGAATTTGAAATTCGTCAAGATGGAATTCGTGGTATTAAGAATCGTAGTCGGTTACCTTCCCATGGTAATTTACGAGATTTAATTATGCATGAATCTCATAAATTGAAGTATTCTATAGATCCTGGTTTCGAAAAGGTTTATCAAGATCTGAAGAAACTCTATTGGTGGCCTAACATGAAGGCAATCATAGCAAAATACGTTAGTAAGTGTTTCACGTGTGCAAGAGTTAAAGAAGAGTAGCAAAAACAATCCGGACTGCTAATACAATCAGAGATTTCAATATGGAAATGGGAAAGAATAACGATGGATTTCGTAACTAAGTTACCTAAGACATCAAATGGACATGACACTATCTTGGTTATTATCGATCGTCTTACTAAATCTACGCAATTCCTTCCTATTAAAGAAACTGATGGTATGGAAGCTCTAACGAGATTGTAAATTAAATAAATAATCTTTTAACATGGAGTGCATGTATCTATCATTTCAAATCGTGGCAGTCGCTTTACATATATGTATTGGAGATCGATGCAAAATGCCTTAGGGACTCAATTAGACATGAGTACGGCATATCATCCTCAAACAGATGGACAAAGTGAAAGAACAATCCAGATTCTCGAAGATATGCTTAGAGCTTGCGTAATAGATTTTGGAAAATGATGGGAGAAATATCTACCTCTAGTATAATTCTCTTATAACAATAGTTATCATGCTAGTATTGAAGCAGTGCCTTTCGAAGTACTTTATGGAAGAAAGTGTCGATCGCCTGTTTGTTGGGATGAAGTTGGAGATGTTCAACTAACAGCACTAAAATTAATACATGAGACTACTGAAAAGATTATCCAAATTCAACAGAGATTACAAGCTACACAAGATAGACAAATGAGTTACGTTAATACTAGACGTAAACCTTTATAATTTCAAGTTGGAGATCGCGTGATATTAAAAGTATCATCTTGCCAAGGAGTTATCCGATTAGGAAAGAAAAGAAAACTGAATCCAAGGTATATTGGACCATTCAAAATAATCAAAAGAATTGGCCATGCGGCATATAAACTAGAGCTTCCTGAAGAGCTTAGTAATGTTCACAATACCTTTCATGTTTCAAATCTGAATAAATGCTTATCTGATGATCTATCATTGTAACACCCCCACAATTGCTATGCGCAGCGGAACTACAACAATGGGTGCTACACAGTATTCATTGCACACAAGATATATCAAACGACGCTAAAAAGACGTCACTTAAAACTTGAATTTAAAATTGTTAGATGATACATGTCCACGGTTTTTCCAACCCCAATTTGGTACACAGAGTTTAGCGTTTTCGGTCCCCATGAATCTCAACCCAAGAATTTCAGTTTTACAACAACATAACATTAAACTTAAAAATTGTTTAAGTAGAAAAGGAGGGAAAAACAAGCGGACTCCAAGCCATACACACAACGTCCATCCCATGCATGCTCCATCCTACACCTCAGCGGTTACCTGAAACACATGCCAAAATTTGGTCAACGAAAACGTTGAGTGGAATTCATAGGTTTTACAATCCATTTGAACGTATATATAATAAAAACCATTCGTGATCATTTATAGTCTTGTCGATCAAACAAACTATAATCAGGATACTGACAATTGTGTTTAAGCTCATGACACTAATCCGTTAACTCAATCACCCGCGTAATAAATACCGGCGTGATTCAGATGAAACCAGTGCCCCTTCTAAAGGCATCAGTTGCAATTATACCTTATTTCTCATACAAAATAATCTACCGCAGAACTTACTAAAAGTACAGCTTCTCGGCTAGCATTGGGTCGTTAGCCCCGTAGTACTACAAATTGCATAAGCGGCTATTTCCCCCTACTCGAGGGCAGGACAATAGTTAATAGTTCATGATTTTAGGGACTTTTGCAACTTTGGTACTCAACACAATTTCTAAGGCAACTTTCGGGTCTAACAATCATTCATGATATACGTTCCTTTTAAAAACTAGCATGCATTTCCCTCGCGGGTAAAACAATTTGAAATAAACATAAGCGAGGCTATAAATTCACACCTTATATCTTAAGTAGTCGGTAGTTCGAGGGATGATCACTGACGACGAAACGGATGCCCGGTTAAATCAACACCTATCACAAATAACGCGTAATGAGTATTCTCATTTTAAATACTTACGGTACTGTATAAAATACATATATACTAGTCACTTAGGACAAGTATAACTCACGCCAAAAACAAAATAACAAGTATCACCCATTTTATACCATTCGTTCTCATTACCTACGTTGTCCATTTTTACTCATTCTCGCCGGTACTTGACTAAAGTACGGGCTGTTTTACCTTATTTAACCACACTTATAAAATTTGACAAAATTCTCAAAAATCCTATAAGACCTGTAGATGACATGTTTTTAAGCCCAATAAAAGTTTTTACTTTTACGAACCGTTACGCAACGTTTTTCCAAGACTACATTTTACGGGCTGAATTTGCACTTCGACCAATTTTGACCTCTTTGACCTATATGAAAAGTACCTTTGACTTCTTTGACACCTAAGTCAACATATAGACTCATTTATACAGGTTTGGGACCAAATTTTGACCCTTGACCATTTACCAATTCATACTTGTGACCCTCGGGATTTGACTAAAACTTTACATAAATTCGGATTATGAAAGTCCTCGTCTCCCGGTACTCGATCTTTAAAACCTCATAACTTTTAGCTCGTTTTGAGTCACGGGCTCTACCTTATACCAAATTAAAGACAAAAAGACCCTCTACAACTACATTTAGTTTTCAAGACCTGGAAAAAAAATAATTTTTATGAAATGAGCTAAAAGTTTCTGCCTAAATTTGGCTACTCCAAAATCACGCTTAGACTCGATTTCAAACCTTCTAACCACCACTAGGCATCATCCTAAGCCTCCCTAAACATATCCAAACACCAAATTTCAGTCCTACCCCTATTGATCAACCAATCTCAAAATCAAAAATCAAAGAATTCAAACATGCAATCACCTAAACCTACTTAAATCATCCTTAAACACATAACCAAACACTAGGAAAAGCTCAAAATCCAACAACCACCATGGCTCACCAAACACCCCTTGTGCCGTGGGGTTTGGGTGACCCAATCACCACAATCAAATTGATTTTGGTGGGTTTTCTTGGTGTTTATACTCCCATTACTCATAAATTTAACATGCATTACAACATTTAGCCTCAAAAACGAATTTGGATCATCATAAAAATTTTTGGAAAATTTTTGTTAGTGCATGTGGGATTTGAGCACATAGAAATGTAGGGAATGACCAAATTAGATGTGGTCTAACCTTAGTTTTTATGAAAATCAAGTGAAAAAAAGTTTTTGATGGATTTCTTGGTGGGTTGGGGTGTCCGTCGGCTTTAGAGAGCAAGAGAGGGAGTGTTTGATTATTTTTGGTGAAAATTTTCTATGTGTTTGTGTCAATTTGGGCCTTTTTGGTGGATTGGGAGGGACCTATTTGCAATATTTGGTTTCTTTTGGCCTTAAGTTGAAAACGTCCTCAAAACTTTGCGGGTTCGACTCATTAGTCAATTTTGAAAATTTTACGGGAGTCAGAAATCTTCCCGAACACTCCAAAATATTTTTGGGATACTTTAAATGTACTCGGAAGGCTATAAAACTCACCCGACTCAACTTAACACGAACCGTAAATAAAATTCTCGAAAAATTACATTATCGATAAATCGTCAATAATTATATAAAATTGGGCATCCCTCGGGATCGTAATCGTCGTCGTCCTTCTTAAAACGTCAATCGTAAAAATTATAACCTCGAACATCGGCTTTAACCAAAATACTTATAAATATAGAAATTAAAATTTATTAAAAATTTCAAAAATTAGCGTAATTTAGGGTAACGTTAATGACCTCGATTCTAGGGTGTCACATCCACCCCTCCTTAAAGAGAGCGACGTCCCGGCGCTCGCCTCTTCTTGTACTCACATTTCGTTCTACTGGAACAGATGAGGATACCTTTCCTTGAAAAAGTCCTCACGTTCCCAGGTGTATTCCGGTCCACGCTTAGAATTCCATCGGACCTTCACAATAGGAATCCTACTACGCTTCAACCGCTTGACCTCCCGGTCCATAATTTCCACAGGTTCTTCCACAAAGTGCATTTTGTCGTCTAGTCGAATCTCGTCCAAAGGAATCACCAATTCCTTGTCCGTCAAACTCTTCTTCAGGTTCGATACGTGAAACGTGTCATGAATAGCACTAAGTTCGGTCGGCAATTCTATCTTGTACGCTACTGGTCCAATTCGTTAAACGATCTTAAACGGTCCAATATACCTTGGACTCAACTTTCCTTTCTTCCCAAAACGAATTACACCCTTCCACGGCGATACCTTGAGCATAACCATATCTCCAATTTCAAACTCCAACGGTTTCCTTCGGTTATCGGCATAACTCTTCTGTCGGCTTCTTGCAGCAAGTAGTCGGTTCTTGATTTGCACAATCTTCTCTGTTGTTTCTAAAACCATTTCGGGTCCAGTCAATTGACTTTCCCCCACTTCACTCCAACACACAGGCGATCTACACTTCCTTCCATACAATGCTTCGAACGGTGCTGCCTTGATACCCGCATGATAACTATTATTGTACGAAAATTCCACCAGAGGCAAGTGGCGTTCCCAACTTCCTCCAAAATCAATCACGCATGCTCGGAGCATGTCCTCCATCGTTTGAATAGTTCGTTCACTCTGGCCGTCAGTTTCCGGGTGATAAGCCGTGCTTAAACTCAGTTCAGTGCCCATCGCACGTTGAAGCGATTTCCAAAATTCTGACGTAAACCTACTGTCGCGATCCGAAATGATCGATAACGGCACTCCATGTCTACAGACGATCTCCTTCACGTACACGCTGGCGAGTTTTTCCATGCTGTCCGTCTTCTTCATAGGTAAGAAATGAGCAGATTTCGTCAACCTATCCACAATTACCCATATCATATCACATCCACTAGGAGTCCTAGGTAAACCCGTCACGAAATCCATAGCGATTTTCTCCCATTTCCATTCTGGGATTTCTGGTTGTACCAACAATCCAGATGGTTTCTTATGTTCTGCCTGAACCTTCGCGCACGTCAAACACTTACTAACGTAACGAGCAATATCTGCCTTCATATTCGGCCACCAATAAACTTTCTTCAGGTCGTGGTACATTTTGTCTGATCCAGGATGTATCGAATACTTCGACTTATGCGACTCATTCATAACCAATTCTCGAACTCCAGGCTTTCCTTCCTCAGATGAACACAATGGTAACCAAATCCGATTCTCAAAATATCTCAGTCCGTCTGACCTAATCACGAAAAGAGGTTTTAACATTCGTCCCAAGTTTTCGGCTTCAACATTCCCTTTCATTAATCCTCTCTCCTGAGCCTTCAGTATAGTTTCGGTTAAGTCAACGCTCTCACTCATCACTAAAGCTCTAACCCTCAAAGGTTTCTCCCGTTCCTTCCTACTCAGTGCATCCGCTACAACATTCGCCTTCCCAGGGTGGTAGCGAATTTCGCAGTCATAATCACTTAGTAGTTCAACCCATCGTCTCTGTCGCATATTCAACTCTTTTTGATCTAAAATGTGCTGCAAACTCTTGTGGTCAGTGAATACAACACACTTTGTCCCATACAGATAGTGTCTCCACAATTTCAACGCAAAAACTACAGCTCCTAATTCCAAATCGTGCGTCGTGTAGTTCTCCTCATTCTTCCTTAGTTGCCTCGACGCGTAAGCTATCACCTTTTCACGTTGCATTAATACCGCTCCATAACCCTTACGAGACGCATCACAATACACTACGAAGTTTTCGGTTCCTTCAGGCAATGATAAAATCGGTGCGGAACATAACTTATCCTTGAGCGTTTTGAAAGCAAGTTCTTCTTCATTTCCCCATTCATACACCCTATTCTTTTCGGTAAGCCTCGTCAATGGTTTTGAAATCAACGAAAATCCTTCAATAAACCTTCGATAATACCCCGCTAAACCCAGAAATTGTCGGACTTCAGTCGGCGTCGTCGGTGCTGACCATTCCCTGATCGCTTCGATCTTGGCAGGATCTACACGAACTCCCTCACTATCGATCACATGACCTAGAAACTGCACTGATTCCAACCAAAATTCCCACTTCGAGAATTTTGCATACAGCTTCTCCTTCTTTAATAGTTCCAAAATCTTCCTCAGGTGCTTCTCGTGCTCCTCCTTACTTTTAGAGTAAATAAGTATATCGTCGATGAAAACAATAACAAACTTATCTAGATACGGCTTGCACACGCGATTCATAAGGTCCATGAATACAGCAGGCGCGTTCGTCAACCCAAACGGCATCACTCGAAATTCAAAGTGTCCATACCGCGTACGAAAGGCAGTTACAGGAATATCCTCCTCTCTTACACGCAGTTGATGATACCCTGATCTTAAATCGATCTTTGAGTATACACTGGAACCTTGCAATTGATCGAATAAATCATCAATCCTCGGCAATGGGTACCGATTCTTAACCGTCAGCTTATTGAGTTCCCTATAGTCAATACACATCCGAAACGAACCATCTTTCTTCTTCACAAACAACACTGGCGCTCCCCAAGGTGATGAGCTCGGCCTAATAAATCCTTTGTCCATCAATTCCTTCAATTGATCCGATAACTCCTTTAACTCAGATGGTGCTAAGCGATAAGGTGTACGTGCAACCGGCGCAGCTCCTGGCACTAAATCAATTCGAAACTCGACCTCACGGGTAGGCGGTAAACCTGGCAACTCGTCTGGAAAAACGTCCGGATACTCGCAAATAACTGGTACCTCTTCGATCCTCGCCTCTACATCACCATCGCTCGAAACTTGTGCCAAAAACACATCGCATCCGCTCTCTACGTACTTCATCATTTTCAAACACGAAATCACCTTCAAACGAGAAGTGCATTCGTCTCCCTTTACCGTCAAAACCCTATTCCTCAACGGAATCTGAACCAATCTCTCGCCACAGACGATCATAGCACTGTGCGCCATTAGCCAATCCATTCCCACAATCACGTCAAACGATCCTAGCTCTATAGGCATCAAGTCGATTTTAAAAGCGTAATTTCCTAACTTCAAGGTACACCCTTTCAGTATAGAATTCGTACTAACAATTTTTCCATCGGCTAACTCAACGTTATAACTAGTCGCTAACAACACCGGTTCTCTATCAATATGACGATTAAATCTAACATCTACAAAACTCTTGTCGGAGCCAGAATCAAACAAAACACTAGCATAACAAGCGTCTAGCAAAAACGTACCGGTAACCACATTGGGACCCTGTGGTTTATCAGCCGTTCCCACTTGATACACAGCAGCCGCATTATTACCTCCCCGCCTGTTTCCTGCCTTCGGGCAATTCGCTTGCACATGACCCCTTTCTCCACAACTATAACATCCCCTCATTCTGATAGCATTAGCCCCAGTGGCTACTCCTCCCGTTCGACAACCAGATGTCCTATGACCTGCCTTCCCACACTTGCCGCATGCAGGCGGGCAATTTCCAACATGGTACAAATTGCACTTACCACAATGGGGATTCACTTTCACACTTCTAGGGTTCGTCACTGCCCTCATCCCTTCGTTCCTTCTCTGATTAAACTGCTGATTACGGTTCGGCCCATGGTTGTTTCGATTTCCACCTCGGTTCTGGCCTTGGGATTGGTTGCTTTGTGCCGCTTCCCATTTCCTCTTGTTGCCTTCAGTAATGTAGTTCTGCTTGTCCTGAAGCTTGACGTCCATCAAAGCGTGAGCCATTTGAACCGCTTCATCAAACGTTCCAGGTTTTGACGAAGTTGTTTCACCTTTGATATTGCTAGATAAACCCTTAATATACTGCTTCATCTTCTTGGCATCATTGGCAAAAATATCTGGACACAAAAGGCTTAATTCATTGAATCTCCTGGTGTAAGCAGCTATATCGTTGTTCTTCAAGGTCAAGTGCCTCAATTCGTTCTCCAATTGCCCCAATTCCTCCTCTGGGCAAAACTTCTTAGTCAACAAAGCTTTTGTCGCATTCCACGTCCTTGCATTCGCTACAGCCAATCCATCCGTAGCTACCTGAGTATTCCACCAACTTAACGCATCATCAAGAAACGTAGCAGCTGCAAACTTCACTTTATCCGCTTCTGCACAACCACTGATTTCAAACGTACTTTCAACCTTTTCCAACCATCGTCTAAGTTCTAAAGCTCCACCCGTTCCACGGAACTGCGTGGGACCGCACTTCATAAAACTAGAATAGGTACACACTCTCGGGGCTTGCTGTCTCCCCGCGTTCCTTCCTTGGTCCTCATTTCTCCCGGCTCGGTCCGCTTCCAACACATTTGCTATAGCTTCCTGAATCATGGTGTTAACACGATCGGCAGTCAACTTTGGAGGCATGGTATTATCGAATATCTCTTTCTGCAAGACAAGAAAAATAGAAAAACAATGTAAGTATACATATCAAGTTTCCCAGACATAATATACATACAACGACACATCACTACGGAGTTACTAATATTCATCAATTCACACCACAAAAGATCAAATTTAAGACATATCACAGATCATGAAAGGTAACATAGATTGTATTGATAATTAACCAAAATCGTGACAAGTATTGCCACTACAATCGTTCACCATAAAACTTCAAGTACTTGAGTTTCTCGTCATAATACCATCATACAAAGGTCCAAAATAGTTCTATTACAATGATCAAAGAAAATACAAAACAAGTAACTAGGCATGTGGTGATCCACACGGCCTCTTGGATGGCGGCTCGTCGTCGTCTTCCTCGATTTCCTCATCACTATCGTCCTCATCCACATCATCCATTTTTCTTTTTCCTTTCTCATCCGGCCCACATTCCGTTTCCTTTTTCGTCCCTGATGTGGATCCACACTCAATCGCTACCTGACTTCCCACCGTAATACAAGCACCTCTAGTAGGCGGCTGAATCATGAAGTCGTTCGCCTCCATCTCCAAATCGTCCACGAATCTCCAATCCGGGGGCAATGACGCTCTAACCCGATGCTCCCAACTCTGCATCCTCGACAACCTCATTTGATCCTCCCTAACACGGTCAAGACTAGCACTTAAATTTGCAACCATTAATCTTAAACTGTTGATGTCACTTTTGTTCACATTCCCATCATACTCAACTCTTGCAGTCCTTTCCAACAGTCTTTGGTGTTCCTTTTCAGTCTTATCAAACTTCTTAATTACCCTAGTCTCGACTACAAACCGCTCATACATCAACCTTTCCATCCTCCCCAAACGACCTGCGGGATCCCAGTAGTGTCTCGGTCTCGGAAAGTAGACCCTTGCAATATTCTCATGAATCGATGGCGACTTGGATGATTTGCTGGACTCTCCACTGCTCCCATTACTTACTCGAACAAATCCTAGCACTGTTCTCAAATAATCCTTACAATTGTCCATTGGGCGATTAAAGGGTTGCTGCTCATAACGACCGGTCGGTGGTACCTCATAACCCTTCGGCGAATTCGGGGATTGAAACAAATCAGGTTTGGTCTGGCCTACAGCATCCTCGGGAATGCCATCATCCATTAGCTCCTCGGGCTCTTCTTCGGAATCCTCACTCTCGTCACTACTCATGCTGAAATTATCCACCTCACTTTCGTCATTGTCGTTTTCTGGCCCTATTTCCTCTTCTGGAGCGATCCATCCATTATCATTGTCCGGCGGGTTCGGAGGAAACGGTCCCCCTTCGTGACCTACGACGTAATCGTTTCCATTATCATTAGGCGGTACCTCGGCCATTCCTGCAATAACAGCGAATTTCGGAGGGTACATAAGTAATTATACAATAATTATAAATACATGCATGCAAATGCAATGCAAAGGTGGTACATATGCCCGAAATGTAATAATATGATGCTCATGCATGATTAATACAAAGATTACGATGTCGGATATTTCACGTAAAATTCAACGTCTACATATAGTAATTCCATACTTACGTAATAATTACCCACATATATACTTTACTCAAAAGTATACGTCAAATGCCATAAATACAACAATAAATCTTACCGGAGCCATGCAGGATAGTTGTGTGTGCTTGGACCCTTTCTTACGACACCAAAAGTTATAGTTTAGGATTTTCAAAAACGACCTAGTTCTCTATAACTCGTGGCTCTGATTACCAATCTGTAACACCCCCACAATTGCTATGCGCAGCGGAACTACAACAATGGGTGCTACACAGTATTCATTGCACACAAGATATATCAAACGACGCTAAAAAGACGTCACTTAAAACTTGAATTTAAAATTGTTAGATGATACATGTCCACGGTTTTTCCAACCCCAATTTGGTACACAGAGTTTAGCGTTTTCGGTCCCCATGAATCTCAACCCAAGAATTTCAGTTTTACAACAACATAACATTAAACTTAAAAATTGTTTAAGTAGAAAAGGAGGGAAAAACAAGCGGACTCCAAGCCATACACACAACGTCCATCCCATGCATGCTCCATCCTACACCTCAGCGGTTACCTGAAACACATGCCAAAATTTGGTCAACGAAAACGTTGAGTGGAATTCATAGGTTTTACAATCCATTTGAACGTATATATAATAAAAACCATTCGTGATCATTTATAGTCTTGTCGATCAAACAAACTATAATCAGGATACTGACAATTGTGTTTAAGCTCATGACACTAATCCATTAACTCAATCACCCGCGTAATAAATACTGGCGTGATTCAGATGAAACCAGTGCCCCTTCTAAAGGCATCAGTTGCAATTATACCTTATTTCTCATACAAAATAATCTACCGCAGAACTTACTAAAAGTACAACTTCTCGGCTAGCATTGGGTCGTTAGCCCCGTAGTACTACAAATTGCATAAGCGGCTATTTCCCCCTACTCGAGGGCAGGACAATAGTTAATAGTTCATGATTTTAGGGACTTTTGCAACTTTGGTACTCAACACAATTTCTAAGGCAACTTTCGGGTCTAACAATCATTCATGATATACGTTCCTTTTAAAAACTAGCATGCATTTCCCTCGCGGGTAAAACAATTTGAAATAAACATAAGCGAGGCTATAAATTCACACCTTATATCTTAAGTAGTCGGTAGTTCGAGGGATGATCACTGACGACGAAACGGATGCCCGGTTAAATCAACACCTATCACAAATAACGCGTAATGAGTATTCTCATTTTAAATACTTACGGTACTGTATAAAATACATATATACTAGTCACTTAGGACAAGTATAACTCACGCCAAAAACAAAATAACAAGTATCACCCATTTTATACCATTCGTTCTCATTACCTACGTTGTCCATTTTTACTCATTCTCGCCGGTACTTGACTAAAGTACGGGCTGTTTTACCTTATTTAACCACACTTATAAAATTTGACAAAATTCTCAAAAATCCTATAAGACCTGTAGATGACATGTTTTTAAGCCCAATAAAAGTTTTTACTTTTACGACCCGTTACGCAACGTTTTTCCAAGACTACATTTTACGGGCTGAATTTGCACTTCGACCAATTTTGACCTCTTTGACCTATATGAAAAGTACCTTTGACTTCTTTGACACCTAAGTCAACATATAGACTCATTTATACAGGTTTGGGACCAAATTTTGACCCTTGACCATTTACCAATTCATACTTGTGACCCTCGGGATTTGACTAAAACTTTACATAAATTCGGATTATGAAAGTCCTCGTCTCCCGGTACTCGATCTTTAAAACCTCATAACTTTTAGCTCGTTTTGAGTCACGGGCTCTACCTTATACCAAATTAAAGACAAAAAGACCCTCTACAACTACATTTAGTTTTCAAGACCTGGAAAAAAAATAATTTTTATGAAATGAGCTAAAAGTTTCTGCCTAAATTTGGCTACTCCAAAATCACGCTTAGACTCGATTTCAAACCTTCTAACCACCACTAGGCATCATCCTAAGCCTCCCTAAACATATCCAAACACCAAATTTCAGTCCTACCCCTATTGATCAACCAATCTCAAAATCAAAAATCAAAGAATTCAAACATGCAATCACCTAAACCTACTTAAATCATCCTTAAACACATAACCAAACACTAGGAAAAGCTCAAAATCCAACAACCACCATGGCTCCCCAAACACCCCTTGTGCCGTGGGGTTTGGGTGACCCAATCACCACAACCAAATTGATTTTGGTGGGTTTTCTTGGTGTTTATACTCCCATTACTCATAAATTTAACATGCATTACAACATTTAGCCTCAAAAACGAATTTGGATCATCATAAAAAATTTTGGAAAATTTTTGTTAGTGCATGTGGGATTTGAGCACATAGAAATGTAGGGAATGACCAAATTAGATGTGGTCTAACCTTAGTTTTTATGAAAATCAAGTGAAAAAAAGTTTTTGATGGATTTCTTGGTGGGTTGGGGTGTCCGTCGGCTTTAGAGAGCAAGAGAGGGAGTGTTTGATTATTTTTGGTGAAAATTTTCTATGTGTTTGTGTTTGTGTCAATTTGGGCCTTTTTGGTGGATTGGGAGGGACCTATTTGCAATATTTGGTTTCTTTTGGCCTTAAGTTGAAAACGTCCTCAAAACTTTGCGGGTTCGACTCATTAGTCAATTTTGAAAATTTTACGGGAGTCGGAAATCTTCCCGAACACTCCAAAATATTTTTGGGATACTTTAAATGTACTCGGAAGGCTATAAAACTCACCCGACTCAACTTAACACGAACCGTAAATAAAATTCTCGAAAAATTACATTATCGATAAATCGTCAATAATTATATAAAATTGGGCATCCCTCGGGATCGTAATCGTCGTCGTCCTTCTTAAAACGTCAATCGTAAAAATTATAACCTCGAACATCGGCTTTAACCAAAATACTTATAAATATAGAAATTAAAATTTATTAAAAATTTCAAAAATTAGCGTAATTTAGGGTAACGTTAATGACCTCGATTCTAGGGTGTCACAATCATCATACCGATGAAAGAACTTCAATTTGACGATAAGCTAAACTTTGTGGAAGAGCTAGTGGAAATCATGGATAAAGAGATCAAACAATTGAAGAAGAGTCGTATCCCACTAGTTAAAGTACGATGGAACTCGAAAAGAGGACTTGAGTATACTTGGGAACGTGCAGATCAAATTTGAGCTAAATATCCGCATCTATTTTCTACCTAAAATCCTACTTCAAGCTAAATCTCGGGACGAGATTTTATATAAAGGGAGGAGACTATAACATTCGGTATTTTGCTAGTATAATATCAATGTATGTGTATTTTCGATTTGAGAAATAAATAAAGAGGCAAATTCACTAAGAAATTTTTGCATTATGATATGATGTATGACTGATTTGTAGAATATATGGGTTCTCACTATCTCAAGTACTACTTCAACATATGCCTATACGTTGTAATCAATATGTATATATCAAGTATGAGCTCTAAAAGTAATCATATGGATATATTATGAAGAAGAACATTTCAAATATAACAAAGATGCCTAAAATCATCAAAGAGCCTTAGAAACCCTAGAAATCCCTTGTAAACTGACATTTTACGCAATATAATTACACAATATCTATGTATGAATATCAAATACATATGTACAGTTATAATCTATCATATAGAAGAGATATTTGATTATAAAATACTAAGCATAAGTAATCTAAAGTGAATTACAAGTATAAGACCTAGTAACCATGATTAGCACCTAAACTCCATTTCACATTGAATTAGAGTCTAATCATTTAAAAAAAATTATAAAACTAAATTAAGTATCATATTAAGATCATACATTTATCTTAAGATAAGTTACAAATTACTAAAGCACAATGTACAAATTATTAAAGCATAGAACCATAATCTAACTTAATTGTACCTAGGATATGATTACCCTATACAAACTCCCAAAATAAGTGTGTAGAATCATTATAATCTATAATATAAGACCTATAATAAGTTTACATGATGATATAAACACTAATTACCCAGAGTGCAAAGTCATTAGGCTTAATGTCCTAAAACCCTTATTTTAAGCAATTTACTTAGAATCAATACCTAGTCTTTTAGGATGAGTCTACCAACACGCATAGCATTACATTTAGGTTATAAAACAATCTTAGAGAAATTTAAAAGTACCCTAAATCACAAGGTACAATATTTCAATGCATGACTTATAAATTAGGTCAAAATAGGTATTTTTACTCTTTAGACATGTTAACTTAGAATAACCTATCAAACCAAGTGTGGATACTCTTTGGATACTTAAAATACAATGTATAAGACCTAAATTGAGTATACATAAGTAGCTAAGTGAAGGATAATGACTTTAACAAGGATTTAACCCAAGATCATTATAAACCCTAATCCGACTAGGTTTTCATCCCAATTTCACATCAAACCTTTATTAAACTTCAAACCAAGGATCCAAACCTTCTAAATATAATGTATAAACCCTAATTACACCTTAATCCATCACTAATTACATTCCCAAGCCCTTAATTATCAAAATTACAAAGTTATAAGTTACAATCCCTAGAAAGACCATCTGACTAGGTTTTTCCCACCAAAAGCTTGTTGAAACACTTTCCCCCTTATTTTAAAACCTAAGATCAGATCAAATAGATAGTTTGAGATATTTTCTAGTAGTTACATCACCTACTTGAAGGCTACACATATTCATTCTCATCCTTAACGTGTTGTGACCAAATATGAACCACAAGACCAAGATATTTTGCTCCTAGCTTCCATGACTCATTCCTAGACTTTCATAGACTCCCGTAGCTTAGCTTCTATGTTTTTTGGGTTAAGGGTTGTGTATGTATATTATCTATAGAGATAAAACAGATATTTTTTGGGGGTTTGTTAAAACACAACAAAAAAGCTTAGCTTATGTTTTTTAGGTTAAGGAGTTTGTATGTACATTATCAACAGAGATAAAATAGATAAATTTTGTTAGGGTATATATGAAGTACTCAAAATTCAAAACATCCAACTTTTTACATATAAGGAGTAATATAACCGGAAGTAATATAGTAAATGATTATAGTGAATTTAAACATTTCCTTAATTAATTTTGCAGAAAGTATGTTCATCAAATACTTAATCAAAGTTGGTCATGCATGTGTCGAGATACTGCCGAAGAACAAAGCCAAAGTTTGCAAATTCAAATGGAAAACTACAAAAACCAATGTGGACAGCAGGTTATATGATATGATGCATATGAAGCTCTTTCTAGGCGAATCTCCATCAAAATGGAAAACAAATATTGTTGTGGAAACAAACAAAGATCACGATATCCAGATAAAAACAACGAGATCAAGATATGTAACAAAAATCTTGATGCATGAAATGAACACCAAGATAGCAATGATGTCCGATTATGCAAACAAGTATGAATAGAAGAGAAAGCTTGAAGCAATAAAACACAAGGGATAAATAGCTATGAAATTTATTTCTTAGACAATTTGAACTATTTACTTGTTGTTGCTTGAATTAATAACATAAATAATTATGTTTTTTTACTTAGATATTATCTTTTGACTTGGATATTTTTTTAATGAATGTTGATTTAAAGAACTTACCTTCTTTGTTTTTGGTTTAAGTGATTTTTATGTATATTATCAATAGTGATAAAAATAAAAAAATTTAGGATCTGTTAATTACACAAGATAGATATAAACTTCTTTATTTGCATGCATATTATCAATAGTAATAGTAATACAATATATAAAAAGTTTTGGGGTTTGTTAATTACGCAACAAAAAGAACTTACTTTCTTTGTTTTTGGTTTAAGAAATTTTCATATATATTATCAATAGTAATAAAACATTTTAAAAACATTGGGGATTCTTAATAACCAATAAAAAAACTTACCTTCTTTGCTTTTAGTTTAATGGATTTGTATGTATAATATCCATTGTGATAAAACATTTAAAAAAAGTTGGATTTTGTTAAAAACATAACTAAAAAGCATACCTTCTTTAAGTAATTTACCCGAACTCGAACCCGACCCGATTTGAACTCGGGTTACTCGGGTTCGGGTCTAGTAGGTTCGGGTCTAATCGGGTCCGGGTCAACCCGAATTCGGGTAAATTATTAAAAAACTTTTTTAAATTTTTTATTGGAATTTATATTTAATTTAAGTTTTAAAAAAAAATTCTTCCGAACCCGAATTAGACATAAATATTATACCTGATGTTTGACCCAATTTCGAATACGGCTTAGTCGGGTAGACCCTACTAATCCGAATTGAAACTTCAACCCGAGTAACCCGACTCGAATATGCTCGAGTCGGGTTCGGGTCGTACATATTGACACCCCTAATCACTAGTGATAAAACATTTAAATTTTTTTAGGTTTTGTTAATTGCATGAACAAAGAGCTTTGCCTTCTTTATTTTTGGTTTAAAAGGATTCCTATGTAAACTAGTGATAAAGCATTTAAATTTTTTTGAAATTTTTAATTACACAAGAAGAGTTTACCTTCTAAAATTAAAGCCAATATTTATATGCATTATCACAAGAAGAGTTTACCTTCTAAAATCAACAATATAGTGAGTAATCAACAATCTAGAAATAAAGCAAATATCTATATGCATTATCACTGTTGATATATAAAACAGATTACAAGATATATTTTGATTATAATATAGATAAGAAGTTTAACAAAACAGATAATATAAGACATTATCAAGAGTGATAAGCTATTGAATAATCAACAATCTATGAGAATCCAATATTATTGGTCCCTTTTAACTCGATATTACTTATTAACCTTAAGTAATATCTTTCATAATAGATTCAAGTGAGTTGTTTTAATAAACCAATTACAAAGTAAACAATTAAAACAACAATACCAAATTACTTTTCAACGTATAGATATTTTATTAAAACTTAATAAAGAATCTATGACATACTTTGCTTGCGGAATAACAAAGTGGTTGAATGGGAATACTAGGGTGATCTTCTCTACTTAAACTGCAAACCTAAGTTATGAGTTTAAGCCTCAACCTTAAATTTCGTCAGCATTTCGCCAAATCGTTATATAACATCCAGTAGATTTTGCTAGTATAATATCAATGTATGTGTATTTCCTATTTGATAAATAAAAAAAGAGGCATATTCACTAAGAAATTTTTGCATTATGATATGATATATATGACTGATTTGTGGAATATATGGGTACTCATTATCTCAATTGCTACTTCACCATATGCCTATATGTTGTAAACAATATGTATATATCAAGTTTGAGTTTCGAAAGTAATCATATGGATATATTATGAAGAAGAAGATTTAAAATATAACAAAGATGCCCTAAATTATCAAAGAGCCTTAGAAACCCTATAAATCCCTTGCAAACTAATATTTCAAGCAATATAATTACACAATATCTAAGTATGAATATCTACATATGTACAAGTTATAATATATCATATAGAAGAGATATTTGATTATAAAATACTAAGTATAAGTAATCTACAGTTAAATACAAGTATAAGACCTAGTAACCAGGATTAGCACCTAAATTCCATTTCACATTGAATTTGAGTCTAATCTTTTGAAACCAATTATAAAACTCAACTAAGTATCATATTAAGATCATACATTTATATCAAGATAAGTTACAAATTACTTAAGCACAATGTACAAGTTATTAAAGCATATAACCATAAGCTAACTTAATTATACCTAAGATATGATTACCCTATACAAACCCTTAAACTAAGTGTGTAGAATCATTAGAAGCCATAAACATAACATATATGACCTATAATAATTTTAGATGATTGATAGGTGTGAAAACACCCATCCTTTTACCACTTATTTCTTGCTAAAACGAGACCAAAACGCGTATTTAATATCATTTGTTTGGAATTATGCGTGGTTTGTGTGTTTGTTGTGTTTTCAGAGCCAACCGGATAAATATTAAAGAAAACATGGGATTGCACGGGTTTTATCAAAGAAAAAGAATCAAGAAGAAGTCTATAGTCCAAGAGATGCAAAAGATTTGAAGTCAATGGGCCTATTTGAAGATTTATCGAAGAAAAGGACCAAAGATGGAAGATATACATATGTCGAAGAAATCAAGTCTATTAAACGAAGAAATTTAAAGACGAGTTGAACTTATTCATCGACAAATCCCGAATCAGAATCGAAAACGTCAACTTTACTGAAAAGACGAGAAGACAAAAAGAAAGGAAGAAAGCCCACTCACCAACCAAGCCCAAGGCCTATATATAGAAGATCCCTTCACACATTAGAACAAGTTTTTCATTTTTCCAGTTTCTTTCTTTTATTTCGTAGGAAACCAACACCATTAAGGTGTTGGTGATTTTTCATCTTTATTGAATTCACAAATCTTGTAAGTTTTAATCTTTCCTTTTGTTTGTTAAACCTTAATCCTTTAATACAAGTCTTCCTTTAATCTTGTTCTTCTTTTCTTATTTATCTTAAGTTTTAAGTTTTTATTTTGTTGATTTTGATCTTTAAAAGTGTGTTTTTGTTGATTTGATTTGATGTTTATCATTAGTAGATGATTAGTAGTTATCTTGGTTAAATCTTTGGTTAAAACTTGGTTGATTTTTGGTTAAATTCGTAGCTTTATTGTTTCCCCTATTCTTCGCACACTTTCTGTTTCATCTCCCCAGATTCTGAATGAACTAATCGTTCCGAACCAAGGATTTGAACAAATTATTCCGGATAAAGATTTTGCTTGGTACATTCCGAACGAGCTAAGTTTTCCGAATCAAGGCTTTTTGTTAAAATTATTCCGAACCAATTGATATTCCGAATGAGCACTTGTTTTAGATTATTCCGGATGAGTGATTATTCCGGATAAAGAGATTATTCCGAATGAGCACTTGTTTTGAGATTATTCCGGATCAAGAGTAATTATTTCGGATGAGTGATTATTCCGGATAAAGAGATTATTCCGAGTGATCACTTATTCCGAACCAACATCATATTCCGAACGAAGCATTTTCATAAATTATTCCGAATGAGCAGCTTTTCCGAATGAGTCTTTTTTCTTAAACATTCTGAACCAAGCAATATTCCGAACCAGCTTATTTTTTTTTTTATTTTTTTTATTCCGAACGAACAACTATTCCGGATGAGCACATATATTCCGGATGAAGGTTTTTGGCCAAGTTATTCTGAATGAGCCATTTATTCCGGATGAAGGGATATTCCGGATGAAGGTATTATTCCGGATGAGTGTTTTGTTTGATTATTCCGCATGAGTTTTGGTTATTCCGGATGAGCATTTTTATTCCGCATGAACTTTAATTATTCCGAATCAGCAATTTTTCCAAGTTCAACAATTTTTACAAGTTAAGTTATTTCACTGTTTTACTGTTTAAGTGTTCAAGTTTAATTCAAGCTTTATTTTTATTAGTTGTTTTTGGCTTATTTTCTCTACTGCACGCATTTAATCCTTTTTAGTAGAATAGAAAACCAAACCCCTTTTTAGTAACCAAGAATGATAGTTCCACTTTGAGCCGTGATCAATTCGAGAAGATACCGAGAAACGAACTTTCAACCTTGTAAAATCTGTGTATCAAATGGCGCCGCTGCCGGCTCTTTTCGTAGAGATTAACGGTTTTTGTGAGAAAATTGGATTTTGGGATCCGTTCACCGTGAACGTTACTTTTTCATCATTAAAAAATTTTCAAAAATTCAAAAAAATTAAAAAACATTAAAAACCAAAAAGATTTCTGCTTTGTTATTTCTTTTGCAGGTTCATGCGTACACGATCAACGTCTCATCCCGAGCCCGAGACTTTCGATAACATAGACATGGCCGGTGTACACAACAATAATAATAATCCACCTCAAAACAACATGAATAATAACAACAATGAACCTCTACCGGACAATCGTCCTATGATCGAACTTTTGCAAGCACATGTAGAGGGCAACAACGATGCTATTGTCATACCCGCGATTGCAGCCAACAACTTTGAGCTCAAATCCGGCTTCATTCAAATGGTCTCTGCTCAACCATTCTTGGGGCGTACCATTGATGATCCTCATGACCACATCAAAAGGTTCCTTCAACTCACGAATACGGTCAAATTCAATGGGGTTCCACAAGAGGTAATCCGCTTACAACTTTTTCCTTTCTCCTTAGAGGGACAAGCCCGGCATTGGCTTGCAAAGGAACCGCCACAAAGTATTCTTACGTGGACGGACTTAGAGACCAAATTCATAAACTACTTTTTCCCACCCGCACGTACTACCGCTTTGCGGAATGAAATTATTAATTTTGAACAAAAGTACGATGAGACTTTTAGTGAATCTTGGGACCGTTTTAAAGACCTTTTAAGAAAGTGCCCACAACATGGTTTTACCAAAGTGCACCAAACTAATACTTTTTACAATGGTTTAAGCATGAATGACCAAGATTCACTAAATAGTGCCTCAGGGGGTAATATTTTGGTTAAGTCTTCTAATGCCGCTTGGGATATTATTGAGAATAAGTCTAGAGTGCAAACCAAGAGTGTTCGGACCAATGGCGCTAGTGCTAGCACTAATGACAACGACAAGAGAATTGATAAACTTACTTCGCTTATTGAATCACTTGCTGTCCAAACCGCTAACAATACCAAAAGCATCAACGCTCAAAACGCTCAAGTCAATGCCGTAAGCTAACCATGTGAAATATGCGGGGGTCCTCACTCTTACACTACTTGTACCTCCACCCAAGACTATCTTTGTGAGAATGTTAACGCAGCATACGGTACCTATCCTCCAGGAGGCTATCCAGCATGCCCTCAAGGAGACCGTAACTTGCTAAGTTATCGTTCCACCAAATTTCTTTTTCCGCCCGGTTTCCTCCAACCAATCAAAACCAACAACAAAACCTTAACCGAACCAATCAAAACCAACCTCGAGCACCATACCAACCACCTCAAAGACAACCATATCCACCTCAAAATCCTACTCAAGTTTACCAACCCGCTCCTTACCAACCACCTGCTTATCAAGCACCTCCTCCTACCCAACCCACCGTTTTCAACCACGAGGTCGAAACGTACATGCGGACGAATGATGTGTTGGTGAAGAATCTGCAGACCCAGATTATTAATTTGAAGGGCGATATGGTGAAACAAGGGAATGATCTTAGAGCCGATATGTGAAACTCTTTGAGTAGTCAAACAAATGACCTAAGGGACATGATGGTTGGTTTCTTCCAAGGTAATCAACCATCTTCTTCGGGTACTCTTCCGAGTAACACCGTTGCTAATCCAAGAGGGGAGATGAAAGCAATCACTACTCGCAGTGGAAAAGGTACCAAGGAACCCGAGCTTCCTACACCTACACCGGTGATTGTGACAAAGGAAAACGAGTCCACTATTCCTATTCCTCCACCTCTTACTTCCACCCCTCCAACACCCAAGGATGTGAGTGATCCTATAATTTCAAAGCCTTCCTCTTCATCCGATATACCTTATCCCTCAAGGTTGAGGAAAGAGAAGCTCAAAAGCAAGGACGATATTCAAGTTTCAAACTTTATCAAAATGTTTAAACAATTCTATTTCAACATCTCCTTCGCTGAGGCTCTCGCTCACATGCCTAAATATGCGAAGATGTTTAAAGATCTTCTTAGTGACAAGGAAAAGCTTCTTGATATTGCTAATACCCAACTTAACGAGAATTGCTCCGCGGTTCTCTTAAGGAAATTGCCAACCAAACTTGGTGATCCGGGTCGCTTCTTAATCCCTTGCAACTTCCCGGGAGTAGAGAATTGCATGGCCCTAGCCGATCTAGGTGCTAGTATCAACTTAATGCCTCTAAGTGTTTGGAAGCAATTATATCTCCCCGAGCTAGTCCCCACCAAAATGACTTTGGAATTAGGTAACCGTATGGTTTCTTATCCAATGGGGATAGCCGAAGACGTTTTCGTTGGCGTTGACAAATTCACCTTCCCAGCGGATTTTGTTGTCGTTGACTATGAGATGGATCCTCGTGTTCCATTAATCGTTGGACGTCCATTCTTGAGGAACGGTCGCACTCTCATCGATGTAGAAGCGGGTGAGCTTATCATGAGAGTTGGTGACGATCAAATTGTCTTCAACATGGGTAAGATTTCTAAACAGCCTTATTCATACGAGAGTGTTAATTGTATCGACGTTCTTGATGAGGCTTGTGAAGAACACTTTAAAGATGCTTGCAAAAGTAGTCTTACCTCTCTTCCCAATGTTGAGACCGTTGCCTCCATTGCTCCATCACTAACTCCATTTGGAGAAAGTGATTTTCTTCTGACTGAATTTGAAGCAACTTTGGAAGATGTGAACTTACAATATGACGATTCTCCCACTGATTGGGATGAAGACATTCGTACCATTGAGAAACTTCTCAATGAGGACCATATTTCTTCACCATCTCCCAAGGCTATTGCTATCGATGAACCGAATTTGAATACGCCTTCCATCGAAAATCCTCTGGATTTAGAGCCTAAGGAATTACCGTCTCATCTCGAGTACGTATTTCTTGAAGACAAGAAGAAGTCACCCGTCATCATCGCTAAGGACTTGAAAGAAGAAGAAAAATCTCGCCTTTTCGCCGTGCTTAAATATCATAAGAAGGCAATTGCTTGGAAAATTTCCTATATCCGCGGAATTGATCCAAACTTTTGTACTCACAAAATTCTCTTGGAAGATGACTTTAAACCCGCAATCCAAAGCCAAAGAAGGGTTAATCCTCTAATTCATGACGTCATCAAACAAGAGGTTATCAAACTTCTAGATGCCGGAATGATTTACCCTATTTCAGATTCGCCATGGGTAAGTCCCGTCCATTGTGTGCCAAAAAAAGGCGGAATAACCGTTGTTCCCAATGAACACAACGAGTTGATTCCTACTCCTCTCGTTACTGGGTGGAGAGTTTGTATCGACTATCGCAAACTCAATGATGCCACGAGAAAAGATCACTTTCCTCTTCCTTTCATGGACCAAATGCTCGAGCGTCTAGCGGGTAATGATTACTATTGCTTCTCAGATGGTTTCTCCGGGTATTTTTAAATTCCCATTGATCCTAAAAACCAAGAGAAAACCACATTCACTTGTCCCTACGGAACATTTGCTTACAAACGAATGCCTTTCGGTTTATGTAATGCTCCTGGGACGTTCCAAAGGTGTATGATGGCTATCTTCCATGACATGGTTGAAGAAACTATCAAAGTCTTCATGAATGATTTCTCGGTTTATGGCGATTCTTTCTCTGATTGCCTTGCCAATTTAGAACGTATGCTTAAGCGGTGTGAAGACACTCGCCTTGTTCTAAATTGGGGAAAATGCCATTTCATGGTAAAAGAGGGCATCGTGCTAGGACATAAAATCTCAAAAGCCGGTCTCGAAGTGGACCGTGCTAAAGTTGATGTCATAGCCAGATTACCTCCACCTTCAACCGTGAAGGGTGTGGGAAGTTTCCTTGGTCATGCGGGCTTCTACCGTCGATTTATCAAAGATTTTTCTAAAATCGCTCGCCCGATGACCCACCTCTTGGAAAAAGATACTCCTTTTATCTTTTCCAAAGAGTGTATTGAAGCCGTCAACCTTATTAAGGATAAGCTAACTAAGGCACCGGTCTTGGTTACCCCTAATTGGGAGCTACCTTTTGAGTTGATGTGCGATGCTAGCGACTTTGCTATTGGAGCGGTTTTGGGCCAAAGAGTGAATAAACACTTCCAACCAATCCATTACGCTAGCAAGACAATGACAGGGGCTCAATTGCATTACACGACAACCAAAAAAGAGCTTTTAGCTGTTGTCTATGCTTTTGAAAAATTTCGCCCCTATCTTGTCCTTTCCACTACCATCGTGTACACGGACCATTCCGCGTTGAAGTACTTGTTAACTAAACAAGATTCTAAACCAAGACTTCTTCGCTGGGTTTTGCTACTTCAAGAATTTAAAATCGAAATTCGTGATAAGAAGGGAGCCGAAAACCTAGCCGTGGATCATCTCAATAGACTTGAGGATCCTTATCAAGGGGATCATCCGAACAAAGAGATCAATGACTCTTTTCCCTTTGAGACCTTAATGTCTATCAACTCGAATTTTGATGAGACCCCGTGGTTTGCGGACATTGCAAACTACTTGGCAGGTGGAATTCTCATTGACGGGTTAACATCCCAACAAAAGAAAAAGTTCTTTAAAGATATTAAGACTTACTTTTGGGATGACCCGTATCTCTTCAAACAATGCGCTGATTTGATTATTCGCCGATGTGTTGATGGACCGGCAGCTTTAGACATTCTCGAAGCTTGCCACAAAGGACCCACCGATGGTTACTTTGGTCCCAACTTCATTGCAAAGAAAGTGTTTGACTCGGGATTTTATTGGCCCTCCATTTATCGTGACGCTCACGAAATGGTGAAAAATTGTGATGCTTGCCAACGACAAGGAAAGATCACACATAAAGATTAGATGCCTCAACATTTCATACAAGAATGTGAAATCTTTGATGTATGGGACATCGACTTTATGGGGCCATTCCCTTCATCTAAAGGAAACAAATACATCCTTGTAGCCGTTGACTACGTTTCTAAATGGGTTGAAGCCAAAACTTTAGCCACTAACGATGCAAGGGTGGTTTGTAACTTTTTGAAGCAGCTATTCGCTAGATTCGGTGTGCCTCGTGCCATTATTAGTGATCACGGGACTCATTTTTGCAATGATCAATTCGCAAGAGTCATGGCTAAGTATGGTGTCAATCATCGTCTTTCCACCGCATACCACCCACAAACTAATGGCCAGGCTGAAATATCTAACTGAGGGTTATAGTGAATTCTTGAACGAACCGTGGGAGAGCATCGTGCCTCATGGGCCGATAAACTTGATGATGCTCTGTGGGCTTTTCGTACCGCATACAAGACTCCAATTGGTTTTACACCATATTGTCTCGTGTACGAGAAAGCATGCCACCTCCCCATTGAGCTGGAGCACAAGGCTTACTGGGACTTGAAGTGGGCTAACTTCGACATCAACAAAGCCGGTGACCTACGCAAAATCCAACTCAATGAGCTTAATGAACTCAGGAATGAAGCTTATGAAAATTCCTTGATCTATAAGGAAAGAACTAAGCTCATTCATGATTCCATGATTAAAAACCGAGAGTTCCAAGTTGGAGACAAAGTTTTACTCTTCAACTCTCGGTTAAAAATCTTTTCGGGTAAACTCAAATCTCGTTGGTCCGGCCCATTCACCATTGCCCAAGTTTTTCCATATGGTACTCTTGAGCTCACTCAACCTAATGGACCGAATTTTAAGGTGAATGTCCAACGAGTGAAGTTGTACCTTGGAGAGGACATCTCTCATGAGATGATTCCATCCCTCTCCACCTTTCCTTTGAATTAGTTTGGGGCCGAGTCATGCTCGTGACTCGGTTAACAAAAACAAGCGCTCCTCGGGAGGCAACCCGAGTATTTATCCCTTTCCATTTTACCTCCTAAGTGTAGGGGGACCTATATAGGTTGTTTGTGTTTGTGTGGTGATGTGATTATACGGATGAATGCACTTTTGGAACCTTTGAAGAACCGTGCTCCCGTGTTATCCGCAATCCGGTTCTATCTCTCAACTATCGTGATTCAATTTTCTTCATACTCACATTTGAAATTGATCACTTTAGTTGTCTCCTACTTAGTTTGATTTAACCAACGTGCACAATGCCCTAAGTATAGGGGAGACTTTACCCACATTCTTATACATTGAGGACAATGTTTATATTAAGTGTAAGGGAGACTTCTATCGAAGTTTTAAATGGACTTTTCCATTAAAATGCCTTCATTTCCACATAGGAATTATAGGTTGAACCAACAATCCAGATGGTTTTTGGTGTTCTGTTTTCACTCTAGCACAAGTCAGGCACTTCCCTACATAAGTAGCAATTTCAGCTTTCATATTTGGCCACCAATACAACTTCTTCATATCCTGATACATTTTGTTAGATCCTGGGTGAATCGAATACTTAGATTTATGCGACTCGTGCATAATCACGTCCCTTAGTCCTCCAAACCGTGGTAACCAACTTCTACCATTCAGACATAGCGTTCCATTAGTGCTAGTCTCCAATTTCTTAGTAACCATTCCTCCTAATTTCTCAGCTTCAACATTTTCAGGCTTAAGAGCTTCGGTTTGTGCTTCAGGAATTTGCACAGGTAAGTTCGGATTGATAACCATAGCTAACGATCTAACTCTACGTGTCACCAGTTGTTCCTTTTTACTTAGCGCATGCGCCACTACATTGGCCTTCCCAGGGTGGTAACGGATTTCATAGTCATAATCGCTGAGCAACTCGATCCATCGACGTTGTCTCATGTTCAGTTCCTTCTGATCAAGAATATGTTGTAAACTCTTGTGATCGGTATAGACGACACACTTAGTTCCATACAAGTAGTGTCTCCACAATTTCAAGGCAAATAATACCGCTCCTAGTTCCAAGTCGTGCGTAGTATAGTTTTTCTCATGCATTTTCAGTTGTCGTGACGCGTAGGTGATAACTTTCTTCCTCTGCATCAACACAGCTCCCAATCCTTTTGCTGATGCATCACAGTAGACCACAAAGTCTTCCGATCCTTCTGGTAACGATAGAATAGGCGCACTACACAACATTTGTTTCAACTTTTGGAATGCTAATTCCTCCTTATCTCCCCATTCGTATTTCACCTTCTTTTGAGTCAAATTCGTCAATGGTTTCACGATCTTTGAGAATCCCTCGATGAATCTTCGGTAATATCCGGCGAGTCCTAAGAATTGGCGAATTTCAGTCGGTGTCGTAGGAGCAGTCCACTCCCTAATTGATTCAATCTTAGCAGGATCAACATGAATCCCCTTTCTATCTATAACGTGTCCTAGAAATTGTACTCTTGGCAACCAAAAATCACAATTCGAGAACTTAGCGTACAATTCCTCCTTCTTAAGTAATTCCAATATTATCTTAAGATGTTCCTCATGTTCTTTCTCATTCCTTGAGTAAATCAGTATGTCATCGATGAACACAATGACAAACTTGTCCAAATACGGTTTACACACTCGGTTCATGAGGTCCATAAACACAGCAGGTGCGTTTGTCAAACCAAACGGCATCACTTGGAACTCAGAGTGTCCATACCTAGTCCTAAAAGCAGTCTTTGCAACATCTTCCTCACGGACTCTTAATTGGTGATAACCAGACCTAAGGTCAATCTTCGAGTAAACGCTCGATCCTTGCAACTGATCAAACAGATCATCGATCCTAGGTAACGGGTAACGGTTCTTGATGCTAAGTTTGTTCAACTCACGATAGTCGATACACATCCAAAAACTACCATCCTTCTTCTTTACAAATAAGACTGGAGCTCCCCAAGGTGAAGAACTCGGTCTTATGAATCCTTTATCAGTCAATTCTTGTAGTTGCGTCGCTAGTTCTTGCAATTCCGACGGTGATAAATGATAAGGCGCTCGAGCAACAGGTGCAACTCCCGGTATTAAATCGATCTGGAATTCAACTTGTCTAGCCGACGGTAATCCAAGCAAATCTTAAGGAAAGACTTCCGGAAAATCCCGTACGATAGGTACATCTTCCAACCATTTTTCTTCCGTCTGCTTTTCAGTAACACAGGCTAAAAATACGTGGCAACCTTCCGACAACAACTTCCGAGCCTTGACACGCGAGATAATGTTCAGTCGTGACTTCCCTTTTCCGTCACTTGTATCCCCTTGTACCTCCAAAACTTCATCACCAAATGGTAAACGAACGATCTTCTCGTCGCATACGATCGTAGCACGATATCTCGACAACCAATCCATTCCGACAATCACGTCAAAACTCCCTAACTCAATAGGCATAAGGTCTATTACGAAAGGATGACCTAGAAGATTTAAAGTGCATCCACGAAGTATAGTGTCGGCTTCTATCAACTTCCCATTAGCTAACTCAATAGTGTACTTAGTTTCTAAGGGCGAAGGGGTCACATCAAGTAAGACACTAAAAGCAGTCGACACAAAACTCCTATCGGCTCCAGTATCAAATAAAATAGAAGCATAACGACCATTGAGAAGAAACGTACCCGTCACAACGTCGGGGTTTTGTTGCGCTTCTCCTCCTCCTATCACATAGACCCTTCCACGAGCTTCCCCAGCTTTAGCATTCTTTCCTTGGTCCTTGTCCTTGTTCTTTTTATTTGGGCACTCATTGCTGTAGTGTCCCTTCTGCTGACATTAAAAGCAAGTGACGTTGGCTTTCGTGTTGGGTGGTGACTTACAATCCCTAGCAACGTGTCCAGTTTTCTTGCAGTTGTGACACTGTACATTGCATTGTCCATTGTGGTGATGCTTGCATCGATTGCACAGAGGTAACGTCCCATTGTACACTCCCTTTTCCCCAGTACCAGCAGTGTACGCTTTCACAGTGTCTTGCCTCTTATTCGGATAGTTCCCATGGTTGTTCCTTTGGTTATTACCCCACTTTCTCTTGTTGTCCGCGGCATACCCAGCATTTGCTCGAACAACTTGGTCCATCAGACTGTGAGCCATCCTTATAGCATCACTAACTTTTGTCGGTCCAGACGATGTCACATTCCCTTGAATTCTACCAGGTAAACCCCAAATGTAGCGCTCAACCTTCTTCTCTTCATCCGGAACCATTCCAGGACATAGCAAACACAATTCTTTAAACCTCCTAGTGTACGTCCCAATATCATTGTTCTTCACAGTCAAATTCCACAATTCGATTTCCATTTTCTGAATCTCATTACGAGGACAGTACTCCTTAGTCAACAACTTCTTAAGTTCATCCCAACTCATTCCATACGCCTCCTCGGCTCCAGCCATCTGCACATGTGTGTTCCACCAGGTCAACGCTCCAGCAGCTAAAGTACAAGTAGAATAAGTCACTTGGTTCTCAACAGCACATCCACTAACACGGAACACAGCTTCCATCTTTTCAACCCAACGAGCTAATCCGACAGCTCCTTCAGTACCATTAAAAGTCAAAGGGTCACAGCTCCTAAAGTCCTTGTAAGTACATGGCTTAGGCGGTCGATTGTCAACATTGTTCGGCGGTGCTTCGTTCACGTTGTTGTTAGCTTGAACATTTGCCAGTGCAGCAGTCACTCGGTGCGTAATCAGTGCTTCCAATTGAGCGTCAGTCATTCCATTATGTGTGTTCACCATTGTTTCTCTACGTTAAGACAACAATGCAAATAAGGTTCAAGCATGAATATACACGTTATATATTTCATATGCCAAAATAGAATGCAGAATTTAACAGTACAACAACATAAAAAGGATAGTCACTGGTCAAGGTCATAAAGTTAAATTCCCATTCATAATCAAAATATCAAGTACATAGTCATAAAATAAGAGTATGATTACATCTAGTCTACTCCAACTAACCGAGTACTACTCTAGTTTAGTGGATTCAATACCCAAAAGATAAAGATGTCAATCTACTCTAGAATCAAGCACAATAACGATGAATCTCTAAGTGCCACGACGACGATCACACTCAGCACATCTCGGTGAATCACTCCTCGGGTCTCCATCTGCAGCTCGGTCTCCTCCACGAACTGACTCCAACTCACGCCTCAACCTAGCAACCTCCTCAAGTGTGGTATCCAACAAGTCGCGGGTATCCTCATTATCCTCTAACAATCCAAAAACCGCATCCTCAAGTAGACAAAAACGAACAGCATCTGAATCCCTAGCACATCCTATCATAACAACACATGACCTAGGTCTAGAGGGCTCTCCAACATGATGAGTAGGTGGTGTAGAAACAGCAGTAGCAGCTCCAATCTCATGAGTAGGCGATGCCTCAGGTGTAGTGTGTGAATCAGACATACGGATCTTCTTCCGTGGGCATGGTGAATCAGAATCGGACAAAGCTCGAGATCTAACACCGGATGGTCCAGCTCCATCAGCAGGTGGTACAGTATCATCGGAATCAGTATAAACCTCAGCTGGCGGCGTACCCCATAAAGCTTCCCTTTCCTCTCTAAATCGCTGACAGGGAACAGTAGGCTTCTTCCTCAAGTTGGACGTCTTCCTAATCTCACTCCTCCTACTAGGCTCAACTCTCTCAGGTACAGCAGTCAAAGCATCAACCCTAATATCATCAGCAGCCTCAGCACCCTCGCTATCACTACTAACCACAACCATCTTAACGTCAGTATCACTCTCAATCTCATCATCCATGTCCTCATCATCCTCACGATCTACCTCATATCCATCCATATCATCATCACCCTCATGATCTACTTCAACACCATCCATATCATCCTCATGACCTACCTCATGTCCATCCATATCCTCATCACCCTCGTGATCTACCTCAATACCATCCACGTCATCCTCATCATCCTTATCGTCCTCACTATCACTAACCCACTCGATCAAAGTACGATGAACAACCGGTGGCATCCCATCAACAACATCAGAAGTATCAGACAACACATCAGGCTCACCCTCATCATCCTCCTCCGGATCCTCGTCAGGGTCATACTCCGCACCTTCCTCCTCAGGATCAGCCTCCTCTTGGTCATTCTCCGGCTCAACATGATCTGGTACCATCTCAACCTCGTCTTCCCACTCTTCGTCGGCAGAGTCGGGCTGGTAAGAAACAGTAGATGACAACATAACCTGCAACAACCAAAATGCGTATTAAAGCAGTTGTAGGGTATGCATGAAATAATCATGTATAGAAATTAAAGTATGCAAATCAACGAGATGCATATGTATATAATACATATTACGTACTACATAATATATATTACATATTACTTATAGTGTTATCCTACGTAATACATTACGTAGTACACATATATATACATAGTAACAAGTAGCCACATCGGTTATAGTCTAGCCCTAAGATGCAAACCTAGTTCTCTATAACCAAGGCTCTGATTACCAATTCTGTAACACCCCAAAATGTGATATGCGGAAGCGGTGAAGCTCGGGGGCTGTTACGTCATTGTATCATAGTTCAAGGTACAAGTGAACGACTCTAAATGAGACGTTTTATAAAAATACCTCGTTGAATTTAAATTAAAAGCATCACAGTACAAAAGGTCTCAGTTTCAAAAGATAGTGCAGCGGAATGTAAAAGTTTTAAACATCAACGAGATAATAGTTCAAAAGCATAAGTAAATAAATGTCCGAAGATAGCCAAGAAATGCATGCGGACTCCAAGTACTTCACACAACGGATACAACTCATCATCAATTACCTGAGATAAATGCTAAATTGGGTCAACATAAAGTTGGTGAGAATATAGGTTTCAAGTAAAAATTCATAGTCATTCAATTTCATATTTCATTTCATGTACACATGCAACTATAGGAGATATAGTGCCAAGTGTAGGATAAATTGGGTGTTCACAATATTTATGATAGCTAAGCTCGTGACATCGAAACTAGTGATTCATTGCATACAATAGATTGCATACATAAATTGCCCCAATGGAGTACCTAGCCAAGATGACTCCGTTCATACAAATGGTACACACTCGTCCGACGTCGGAATGTCCGAGTGGAGGTTGTCAACCCTCAATAGATCTATCTGTAACTTAAGAGCTTACTCCAGCAGAGTAACTAACGATTCACGATAGTGTGTACTATGGCTAAAGCAACTTAAGCTATCTCATAAATAGTGTTCACAAAGCGTTCACAGAAATCAAGTTTTACTTGCGTCCAAAAGCAAGTCATCAAAGCATTTATCACATCCCAAAACATTAAACATACAAAATAGTTTAATAGGGATCTATAAACTCACCTCAAGCAACGATTCAAACCGCACAAGTAAGATCAAATAGTAGCAAACAACTCTAGCAACAACCTAAATATAATACTATAGTTTAGGCGCTAGCAAATAAGTCACAAAAGTTCATCACGTACGTTACTCATCGATCAAGTATATATTTTGTTGTTAAAATCGTGACTTGTAAATGTTACATCGTTATAACATTATAGTATATATATACTTAGGCAAAAATATTTATTTTTGACTCGACGAAATTTCAACAGCCTTTCGGCGTAAATTTTAATTTACCAAAATTTATCTTAACAAATTTTCCTACGTGAATTCTAACGAAATTCGGCAGCCTTTCGGCGTCACATAAAAATTTGTCATTTTTAGTAAGTACTCAAATCTCGTCCTAAAACCCCTATTTTCAACAATTTCTCAATCGCCAACAATTCAACAATTCATTTTTTTCACAATCGTAACCATTTCAACTTCCAACGTTCAAACTTTCAATAGTACAACAAGTATTCACATTTTGAGCTAACACACTTTTACAAAACAAGTCCAACTGTAACACCCCCAAATTTATACAACTCAGTACAACGGAAGACTAGTTGGTGTTACGGGATAGCACATTACTCACATCATAGACAACGCATAAAAATCGCGTCGTTTAATAATAAATCATTTCCATTCATAAACATCAAAGTTACATCGGTCCCAAGTCATTATATTTCATACAAAGTTTTACAAAGTATTTGAATGGAAAGATATTGTTTAAGTGCGGGCCATGAATTCTTGTCGTCTTCCCGAGAATTACCTTCAAGTACCTGAGATAAAAACATGTTAAAAGAAAAGGTCAGCGATAAAGTCGAGTAAATTCATAGAGTTTGATAAAATCCATCAATATAATATCAGTATAAAACTATTACTGAAATCATTTTGTACAAATAATTTTAATAGGCCATAAAATAGCCAAAGTCATTTTATACAAATCCTTATCGAAAATCATAATATCGGCATTTGCCTTAAAATCATTATACGAGCCAATGTCGTAAAAACATCATACAATACGTCTTATGACGTTGTATAAAATCAAATAAAAACCGTTATATGAATATGGTTATGAAAACCAAAACACAAACATAATATCAAATAGTATGACCCTGTATTGCTAGTCAGGCAATACTTCGTAATTCAGAGCGTCTATTAGTATTTTGTAAAATTTGGATTATTATAAGCCGCATGACATTGTTACCTTACTAAACCAACAACGGGTAGCTAACCCGATACCAATTTTGCCCATCTAAAGTAGCGTGTCGTCACAAAGGTCACGCTATGGAAATCTTCTCATACATAAATTCGCTTACCAATCAATGTGGCACGACGGGGATCAACCGTCAAGGCGCGAACTGGGGTGATCGTCCCCAAATAGTACTATTAAATGCATAAGCGTCTACCAACTCCCGGTAGTTCACAATTCATGCTAATGGGACTTTTAGTGACATAACCTAACTTTAATAATTCATTTGATTTCATCTATCGGGTCCTTTAATCATTTATCAGGTCATACATTCGGGTCATTCAATCATTCGGGTCCAAATCAATAAACAAACAATCGGGACAAATGGTGTCCTATTTTATAAAAACTAACATGTTATCTCCCTCGCGGGTTTATAAACATTTATAAAAAAAACATTTAAAAGAGTGCGAGGCTATGAACTCACGTTGATGTGGGAAGGCGGGTTATCGACAATTCGGACGTACGGTACGTGCTTCAATCACGGAAACCTAGACAAATAATACTCGGTGTTAGACTCATGTCCAATGAATTTATAAAAATAACAATTATGTATACATATGATGATTATTTATATATGATGATCAAGTGGGTTTACATATTCTCGTTTACTCATTTTTAGTGTTATATGTCGATAACTTTTATACTAGTTTACTAGTTTTAACTATTTACGTGTTTTAAGTCCAATAAGCTTATTATAAGTTCTTTAACTTGTTTTAATCCATTTTATACTTATATTATCAGTATCTATACTTTTCATGTTGGGCCCAAATGGGTTAAGCCCAATAAGTACTTTTTATAAGTGTTTAACTTATTTAGTCCAATTATTAATCCAATATGTTTACTTAGCTCGTTAATGTCCGTATGTCCTATAGTTCGGGTTTTATCGGTTTTTACTTGTTATACATGTTTATATATCAGTATATAAGTTTTATAAAGTTTACATTAGACGGGTCCAACCATCTAAGTTTTATTTAACAAAAACGTTAATTTTACGGTATTAGCCGAAAAAGTCGTAAAAATCATGTTTATAGTTTTATAACTTATAAAACTTAACAAGTTACCATTTTTATAAAATGTCCACTTATTTACCATTGTACATATTTATATAAATGTATTATATAAGTTAGTGGGTTTTAATTTATATTTTATACTATTAAATTTTGAGTGCTTATATAATAGTATTATACTTTAATTTCCAAAATCTGATTTGTATCTTCACTTTCACCAAAACTGCCATATCTACAGTTCTATATGGAGATAGAAGCTAAAATTTTTATCCCAAAAACTATATGATATGTGCTCCATTTAACTCTCCTATAGCTACTGTTGAATCATCTTCTAAGTATTTTCTAAAAATCGTCCAAAACAGTGAACTCAGATTTGTACCTTAAACTTGTTTTGATCATATCTCACTCATTACAACGATTCCATTGCATGGCCAACTCTCACATGTGCACAAGACTCATAGCTTACTGTATATCAATTCTACTTCATCATTTTATCAGTTCATGACATGTTTCTTTACTGTTTTTATACAACCTATTATTTAAACAAGATTTACCCATTTTACATGTAGTTTTTCCATCTTTTTACCCATGTTTTTCCAATCTATCAACACCAAATCCCCACATAACATTTTTATCATCATATAATCATCATATACATATACAATAGGAAATAAAATACATGTTTACATAATCAAAATAACAAGAAGATGAGGAGGACAATCTTTATACCACCATGTTGATATAGGTTATGATTTGGACATGGATTTTGATGGAGAAACTTGTGCATAACCAAGACCATCTTCAAAACCACCAATCTTCATATACTCCTTGTGGAAAATCAGCCTTAGTACTCCATGGAAACTCCTCCTTGGATGTTATAAGCACCACTAATCAATAGGGTTTCAAAGGGGCTTCAACATATGTGTAAATAACACATGATTTTGTGGTGGAATCAAGATCAAAATTGGGTGTTTTTGGGTGAGATATGGACGAAATCCTAGGGAGAGGAATAGAGGATTTAGCTTGTTTTGCATGGGTGGAAATGGGAAGAGTGGTTTTGGTTTGTTGTTTTGATGTAAGCTTGGCTTACTTTGTAAGCTAAGTAACAAGTGTAGTATGGAAGCTAGTTACTTGACACATAATGGGTTTGTGGCTTTATTTTAGCCATCCTTGAGTGGGGGTGGGGCAAAAATGGTTTTGTCTCATCCCCATTTATTTACGGGTACTCCTCGATTCTAGTTTCCTCGATTTACGTGTCCTCGGGTCGTTTTACGAAAAACGTTTTTATAAATTATGAATCAACGGCACAAAACGAATCTAATAAAAATTGTCTAATCAAAAACGGAGTTTGAAAACGTAAATACGTAATCCTAAGGTTTCCGGTTTAGTCGTAAAGGACGTTAAAATAAAATCGTAAGTCCTAATCTCTTCTCGTAAATTTGTGAGTTTATGAACTAACACAAATTTAAAACTCCAAAATAATATTCACGGTTAAATTTATTTTCTGAAATGTCGGACTGTCACCAAAGACGGTGTATGTAAACGTAAGCACGTAACGTTGAATCCTCCGGTTTGGACGTAGTCGATGCTACCTCAAGACGTAAATCCAAATTTCTTCCCAAAAATAAGTGAGTTCATATTGTAACATTAAAATAATGTTTTCAAATAAATATTGAGAATAAAATATCAACCATAAATTGACGGATTGTCACAGCATTTACCCCTAAACAGGATCTTTGTCCTCAAAGATCATCTTACTACTCGCTTCTTATAGAGTTAAAGCCATGTGGGTATTTCCTCCACATTCGGTCTTTTCTCACAAGTGTAATTCATTACAATACGCGAGTTTCATCAAACATAACTACGGGAATAAGATCAGGCTAAATGTTGACTTACTTTCTCTATCCATGATGTTCACGGGTTTCTGATGAATGCAACTTTTCGCCGATCTAAGCTTTACTAAGAACAATAAGATTTTCACTTGATAGATATTCCATCAAGTTTGATTTACGAAACATAATTCACGCAGTTCTTGAAGTCCTAGGGTAGATCCAGCTTATATGCCTTTCAATCCCATCTTTTACATCATCTCAATGGTCCCATACAACGGGGACTTATATCCCATGATTTGTCAGATCATGAATTCATTTTTCCGAGGTTAAAAATTTTGGCATAACTTCGCTACCCATTTGGCACTTCAAGATCTACATTTCATATCCACATCACTTCCTGCCCATTACCGGCAGTCAATAATCAGATCCTAATTTCAACAATCATTTCAGATCTCGCGGGTCGGGTATTTTGTAAGGTTAGGTTCGCCATCATAGGAAACCTTAAACCTAAAAGACATGTCCAACTCACAATGGGTGTATGTCGGGTGTCTTCATCTCAACTCCTGCTTACAGATGCTCTAATATTTAGATCCTAACAAGATTCGATCTCAATCCTAATATGATGATTATCAATGATAATCCTTCCAAAGGAAAGCGATTATACGGTTTATTACTAAAGGTCATTCATTCAAACATAAAACAAAACTTATATTACTTTGTATCGTTACTTTACCTCGTCCCTTCGATTGGGGTGGTACATAGTACTCTCATCAAGGTTCGTTCTCAATGATTTCTGAGCAAATCTCTAGAAATTCGATGCGAAGCGAGGATCTTGATAAAGATGTTCGATACAGGCACACTATGTTTACATAACTCTTTTGAATTTATCATTAACGGGAATGATATTAGCAGATTTGGTCAGTCTGTCGACAATGATCCAAATCGAATCAAATTCAGATGATGACCTTTGCAATAGCTAGACGTTTACTAATGTATGAGGCGATGTCTGCCTTCATAATTGTCATTAGTACAACTTCTTCAGACAAAGATACTTTTAGTCATAAATGACATAAATAGAATACTTATACTTACAAATTCTAACATAACTATATCTCACAATCTCCATATTTAGGCAACCACAAGTGGCTTTTCATACATTTAACGCTATTGGCTTCTCTATTTTAATGGTTCACATTAGCCGCGAACCTCTTTTTACAATCTATATTATCCTTTTTACAATCATCGGCTATTTTTAAATTGTTCGGCAATTTATTTTGCACCTTCATTATTAAGGAACACGTCCTAATTGGTTCTTTATCTTTTATACATAATGTGTCAGTAATTACGTTCACTTTCCTGATGAAATAAATATCACAACCGTATTTACTCAAAATTCTTTCTTCATATCTTCTATGTTTTTGTTTCGTCTTTACTATCATTTTTATCCGTTTCACTCAATCCGTCGTCTAAAGCGTCGATAATTATTATAATTAATTAAATAATTATTAGTTATTTTTTTTATGAAGCGTAAACGTAAAAGTTTTAAATTTCTTAGTTCGACCAATTATATAAAATGTTCAAAAATAAATTTGAATTTAATTAACAGGATTTTTGTTGATTTATCAAAAATATTTAATAAGATTCGTAAATGTTCGGAAAAACCTTTGTTTACACTTTGGTCAAAGTTTTCTTAGTTTGAAAAGTAAAAATTATCGTTTCAAATTTCAAGTTATTGTTTAAATGGGTTTCCTCAATCCTTCTTAGGTTGTCTTAAGGTATGCAAAAACATTTACCCCTAAACAGAAGTTTAGTTAAATGTTTTGGTTATAAGAGAATGATCCCTTAAAATACTTTGTTAAAACATTTGTCAAAACATATTTCCATTTCTTTTTAGTATAACTCAAAGTCTTAAAAGGGCTCTTAATTTTTGAAGAGTCAATATAGATTCCATTATCTATTACTCACATGATCAATTAATATAAAGGATTTAGTCTTTAATCACATGTTAAATATTCAAGATACAGGTTTTTATCGTTCGGCCAATTCAGGGCAATCTGTAAATAATTATTAACTCATTATTATTCTTATAAACAAATAAATGGTCCTTAATGATCACGAGCATGAATTTATCAAATTACAGCCTACACACGTGATTCATCAAATTATGAATGCTACATGTGCATTGATCAATCCAAACGACATCACATGAAACTCATAATGTTCATTACAAGTACAGGATGTAGTGATTGGAATACATAATCTTTTCCGTAGATGCGAAGTTGATGATAACCATGTCGTGGATCAAATTGCTAGAACCTTGTAAATGATCGAATAAATCTTCCATTTCGAGTTATGGATATCGTTTTCAATTGTCAATTTACTCAGTTCACAGTAATCTATAAATATAAGGAATGGTAACACCATAGCTCTTCATAATGACGAGCTCGGTAGAATAAAATCTTTCTCCGACAACTCTCTCAGTCGTACGGTAATTCCTTTAATTTAGATGGTGCTGACGTAAAGTGCACAAGCCACAAGTGCAGCACCGGGAATATAATGAATACCAATTTCAACTTGCCTTACTGGCGAAAGTCTAGGTAATTCACCAGCAAATACCTCCTAAAGTTTAAGATAACGGAAACATCTTTTAATAAATTAATATTAGGTTCTTTCTAGATTATAATATCTATGACCAATTCACAACCATTCACGGTATAATTTCAAGTCTAAATACAGGATATGGTCATCCATCAAGAATTATTTAGATCACTTTTGATAATCAACATCTTATCATTAGGGGAATTCTACTCGAGTTCCCATCAATTAAGACAATGTCGTCATGTCATAATCAATCAATCCATTCTACTGGCACTCTCAATTTTCCAGTTTTATTGCCGTCGATAAGATGTGATCTTCTCAAAATACTAATAATAACTCATAATCCTTCACAAGTTCAAGGATATATGGAGACACAACTACTATTAAAAGAGTAAGGTTAACGCATAATCTATGCGAGAGAATTTCAAATCAGATACAGACGAAAACATTTAACGAATATGAATATATCCCATGTTTTCATAATTTGAGTACGCATTCAAAAGCTCCTCGGATCGTTACCCAGGTCATTCAAATGAAATCAAATCAAAAGAAATTATAGGAACGTCGATACATCCAGTCGGGTATCAACACTCGGTAATCAGATACTTTTCCTAAGAATCTTACTACGAGAGAATTGGACAAGAAAGAATTGTCAATTGTCAAATAAGACAATTTCCACAGATGAGTAAATTCGACTCAGAAGAATAGATGCTACAGGCACATATGTAGGTGTCCCTAACATTATGTCCTTATTTTTCACTTCTTGCAGATCTCATTAAAATTTAATCTTTCACAATCCTCACAGAAAATGTATTGTTTATTCATTAGTTTTATGGTGACTACTAATCAGTCTTGCATAGTCCATTCCAAATTGTATGTAGGCGCGCAACTATATACAATTTCAAGATTAACGATGCAATACTCAGTTCGTCAAAATTTTATCATCATGTTTATAATAAAAACATTTTCATGCTTAATTCTTAAATAAGAATCAAAAATATATTTACAAAGGTTTTCTTTGTTATGAAAACAATTAGGTTTTCCAAGGTGTTTTATAAACAACTTCATTTCGATAACAATCACTTATAAATCTCACTTTAAATAATCCATATAGTGATGAAAATCCAATTTTTCTCAAGGAATAATGTTTTATCTTATAAAAACAATGAGTGATCTGCAAATGAGTGATGAAAAGTTGTTCACCAAGAACTAACTTCAATATATATCAGGAAATGAGCTTAGCCAAATAATCATGAGGTTCATGACTTCGATGGCACTCAGGAATACAAAGAGAATAATCTACAATGTAACTCAATTCGAGATGAGTACTTGTTCAATGGTTGCATTACTAATGCGATCATTAGAAAGAGGCAATAAGAGATAGATAACATCGATACATGTAGGATTTAGCAATCAAAGGTAGTCTTTTCATTAATCACAAACAAGTCAAAATTGTACCGTAACACATTACGTGTCACTATGTCATACAATTCTCAGAACTCATCCTACCAACTGATATCTCAGTTAAGTTAGGGATATTTAAAAGATACCACAATGAGTACTAACCTACAAGAGTCATTAGGTGTTCCATATGTCCCGGAAGATCCATTGGTCCTAATTCAGAAGAAGATTTCTTCAATTTATTTATTGGACGATGGGTATCCTCGTCAGTGGACAATGGCTTAGGAACAACCCTTAACACGAACTAACAATCATTTAAAACCTTATAATTCAATCACAGAACTTAACGACTTCTATTAACAATCTCATATTCCATACAAGTTAAATTTTACTTTATTCAAGTTTTAGCCAATTTTATACTCAATTCGATATCCTACCTCATTTTCCAATACTTTCAGCCTTATTTATAAACCTTAAAAGGGCAATAAAAGCTCGATATGAATCAACACTTAATTTCCGATCCTATAGCTCTTACAACAACAATTATCAAATGAGTCACTAGCATGAGATGACTCACACATTCAATTATACTTCTCGGAAAGGTATTAGTGGCATGAGGCTTTTGGGTACTGGTTCCAATGACAGCCTCAAGTGCAACATTCACCCTTTCGATTTCAATTTAAGAATTGGATGACAACGAGTCAGATGACATCTTTCTAGGTAGTAATGTTTTGTCAAACCCCACTCTATAAGGAAAGATCGTCATGACATCGATATCAGATTTAATCTCGCTAATTCCTCTTCAATAGCACAATCAACTACTATCTACATTTCTACTAATATCAACCATTTGTTGGGATCATAAATATCCACAACTTGGTTTAGATCTAGGATAGCTAGAATTCCTACGAGAATAGCTTTGATTAATTTACTAGGGAATTTAGGGTTTCTTGTGACAATCGACGTCGTATAAATACCTCGTATAAAAATCAAAATAATCATCAAACAATCATGTAATAAAATTACATCATATATATAATCCAACTTATATATATATTAAAATAACACTTCTCAGTCTTGGCCTTGTCGGTAACTCGGGAATTCTTCGGCACCGTTATAGTCAAAAGATTTTTAGACATCTTTGGAAAAATGTTTATAGTTAAAAGATTTTGAAATGTTTTATTCAAAACCTTGGTTTTAAAAAATCTTTCGTTCTCTATAACGAGAGCTCTGGTACCAAACTGTAACACCCCCAAATTTATACAACTCAGTACAGCGGAAGACTAGTTGGTGTTACGGGATAGCACATTACTCACATCATAGACAACGCATAAAAATCGCGTCGTTTAATAATAAATCATTTCCATTCATAAACATCAAAGTTACATCGGTCCCAAGTCATTATATTTCATACAAAGTTTTACAAAGTATTTGAATGGAAAGATATTGTTTAAGTGCGGGCCATGAATTCTTGTCGTCTTCCCGAGAATTACCTTCAAGTACCTGAGATAAAAACATGTTAAAAGAAAAGGTCAGCGATAACGTCGAGTGAATTCATAGAGTTTGATAAAATCCATCAATATAATATCAGTATAAAACTATTACTGAAATCATTTTGTACAAATCATTTTAATAGGCCATAAAATAGCCAAAGTCATTTTATACAAATCCTTATCGAAAATCATAATATCGGCATTTGCCTTAAAATCATTATACGAGCCAATGTCGTAAAAACATCATACAATACGTCTTATGACGTTGTATAAAATCAAATAAAAACCATTATATGAATATGGTTATGAAAACCAAAACACAAACATAATATCAAATAGTATGACCCTGTATTGCTAGTCAGGCAATACTTCGTAATTCGGAGCGTCTATTAGTATTTTGTAAATTTTGGATTATTATAAGCCGCATGACATTGTTACCTTACTAAACCAACAACGGGTAGCTAACCCGATACCAATTTTGTCCATCTAAAGTAGCGTGTCGTCACAAAGGTCACGCTATGGAAATCTTCTCATACATAAATTCGCTTACCAATCAATGTGGCACGACGGGGATCAACCGTCAAGGCGCGAACTGGGGTGATCGTCCCCAAATAGTACTATTAAATGCATAAGCGTCTACCAACTCCCGGTAGTTCACAATTCATGCTAATGGGACTTTTAGTGACATAACCTAACTTTAATAATCCATTTGATTTCATCTATCGGGTCCTTTAATCATTTATCAGGTCATACATTCGGGTCATTCAATCATTCGGGTCCAAATCAATAAACAAACAATCGGGACAAATGGTGTCCTATTTTATAAAAACTAACATGTTATCTCCCTCGCGGGTTTATAAACATTTATAAAAAAACATTTAAAAGAGTGCGAGGCTATGAACTCACGTTGATGTGGGAAGGCGGGTTATCGACAATTCGGACGTACGGTACGTGCTTCAATCACGGAAACCTAGACAAATAATACTCGGTCTTAGACTCATGTCCAATGACTTTATAAAAATAACAATTATGTATACATATGATGATTATTTATATATGATGATCAAGTGGGTTTACATATTCTCGTTTACTCATTTTTAGTGTTATATGTCGATAACTTTTATACTAGTTTACTAGTTTTACCTATTTACGTGTTTTAAGTCCAATAAGCTTATTATAAGTTCTTTAACTTGTTTTAATCCATTTTATACTTATATTATCAGTATCTATACTTTTCATGTTGGGCCCAAATGGGTTAAGCCCAATAAGTACTTTTTATAAGTGTTTAACTTATTTAGTCCAATTATTAATCCAATATGTTTACTTAGCTCGTTAATGTCCGTATGTCCTATAGTTCGGGTTTTATCGGTTTTTACTTGTTATACATGTTTATATATCAGTATATAAGTTTTATAAAGTTTACATTAGACGGGTCCAACCATCTAAGTTTTATTTAACAAAAACTTTAATTTTACGGTATTAGCCGAAAAAGTCGTAAAAATCATGTTTATAGTTTTATAACTTATAAAACTTAACAAGTTACAATTTTTATAAAATGTCCACTTATTTACCATTGTACATATTTATATAAATGTATTATATAAGTTAGTGGGTTTTAATTTATATTTTATACTATTAAATTTTGAGTGCTTATATAATAGTATTATACTTTAATTTCCGAAATCTGATTTTTATCTTCACTTTCACCAAAACTGCCATATCTAGAGTTCTATATGAAGATAGAAGCTCAAATTTTTATCACAAAAACTACATGATATGTGCTCCATTTAACTCTCCTATAGCTACTGTTGAATCATCTTCTAAGTATTTTCTAAAAATCGTCCAAAACAGTGAACTCAGATTTGTACCTTAAACTTGTTTTGATCATATCTCACTCATTACAATGATTCCATTGCATGGCCAACTCTCACATGTGCACAAGACTCATAGCTTACTGTATATCAATTCTACTTCATCATTTTATCAGTTCATGACATGTTTCTTTACTGTTTTTATACAACCTATTATTTAAACAAGATTTACCCATTTTACATGTAGTTTTTCCATCTTTTTACCCATGTTTATCCAATCTATCAACACCAAATCCCCACATAACATTTTTATCATCATATAATCATCATATACATATACAATAGGAAATAAAATACATGTTTACATAATCAAAATAACAAGAAGATGAGGAGGACAATCTTTATACCACCATGTTGATATAGGTTATGATTTGGACATGGATTTTGATGGAGAAACTTGTGCATAACCAAGACCATCTTCAAGACCACCAATCTTCATATACTCCTTGTGGAAAATCAGCCTTAGTACTCCATGGAAACTCCTCCTTGGATGTTATAAGCACCACTAATCAATAGGGTTTCAAAGGGGCTTCAACATATGTGTAAATAACACATGATTTTGTGGTGGAATCAAGATCAAAATTGGGTGTTTTTGGGTGAGATATGGACGAAATCCTAGAGAGAGGAAGAGAGGATTTAGCTTGTTTTGCATGGGTGGAAATGGGAAGAGTGGTTTTGGTTTGTTGTTTTGATGTAAGCTTGGCTTACTTTGTAAGCTAAGTAACAAGTGTAGTATGGAAGCTAGTTACTAGACACATAATGGGTTTGTGGCTTTATTTTAGCCATCCTTGAGTGGGGGTGGGGCAAAAATGGTTTTGTCTCATCCCCATTTATTTACGGGTACTCCTCGATTCTAGTTTCCTCGATTTGCGTGCCCTCGGGTCGTTTTACGAAAAACGTTTTTATAAATTATGAATCAACGGCACAAAACGAATCTAATAAAAATTGTCTAATCAAAAACGGAGTTCGAAAACGTAAATACGTAATCCTAAGGTTTCCGGTTTAGTCGTAAAGGACGTTAAAATAAAATCGTAAGTCCTAATCTCTTCTCGTAAATTTGTGAGTTTATGAACTAACACAAATTTAAAACTCCAAAATAATATTCACGGTTAAATTTATTTTCTGAAATGTCAGACTGTCACCAAAGACGGTGTATGTAAACGTAAGCACGTAACGTTGAATCCTCCGGTTTGGACGTAGTCGATGCTACCTCAAGACGTAAATCCAAATTTCTTCCCAAAAATAAGTGAGTTCATATTGTAACATTAAAATAATGTTTTCAAATAAATATTGAGAATAAAATATCAACCATAAATTGACGGATTGTCACACCAACATTTATACATACCATTTAGTAACCATTTCGACACTTAAAACAACTCCGTTTAACTCGAAAATGTCGTTTCGACCACTTTAAAAATCTGGACAGCAACCACTTATAGTGTTGTTCTCCAAAAATAAAGTTTTCCGTCAACGTAATTTAAACAACCACAACTTACTCATTTTAGCTCCGTTTTTAGCCCATAATATATCGAAACGAATGTATTCACTTATATTTTCATAATATCATAGTAACCTAATGTCAAAACAATTTTTACGACTCTCTACGCCCCTTACAAAAGTCGGATAGATTGTACGTTTTCCGTAAAAACTCATTTTCGACCGTTTTCAAGCGTAACCACTAGTAGTAACACTACTAGTTTCTTCTAATTTTTCATATGCAACAACAAAATCAAAGATTTTTCTTCAAGTTTACAAATCCAAAATATATATACTTATATTTTTCACAAATCTTTCAATTAACCCATTTTCATGTATGGATCTATTAGATCCACACTTAATTTCCACAAATCTTGAAATATTTCATGACCAAAAATAGTTTTCATCATTTTATTTCATAAAAATACTTGATGAGTAACATGCATGCATAGATCTACAAAGATCATGCATGGAAAAATGAAAAGATGAAAAGGTTTAAGAAATGACCTTGTGTAACGATCCTACGTAACCACAACGATCCGATCTACAATAATACCCACTAATAATCAACAAGAACTCTACCCTAATCTTCAACCCAAAAACTTCTCAAATCGTCAAACCAAGAAAATCCATTCTTCTATATGCTTATACAAGCTCTAGGGTGTATTTGTTTTGTGTTGAATCTTGGTAAAATGAAGCTTTTCAAAAATCAACAATGGTGGAAAAGAGTATGTGTTTGTGCCGTGTGTTTAGAGAGAGAGAGAGAGGAGTTGTGTGTGTTTTTGGTTGAGTGAAGTGAAGTGAATAAGTGTGAAGTGATTTTGAGGTCATAAGGTTAATAAGTTAAAATGTGTAGGAAGGTGTAAGTTAAGCTCAATTTGGCAAAGAGTGAAAATATGGTGTATCTTGCATGTGGAGCTTGGTTTGGCCGGTTATGGGGGATCCCACATGGGGTAAATTATTCAAAAATTTTACTATGGTAATTAGTTAAAAGGTTTAAGGTAAAAAGGTTAGTTAGTTTTAGGTAAATATCAAAAAGTATATAGTTAAGTTAAAAATTACGTAAAACTTAAAAATTTGACGAAATATATTAAATTTATGATTTTTCGACGAAAACTGACATTTTACGATTGGTAAAGTATTTTATGCATGTTAACGACGGTTAAACGTAAAAACGATGTAAAATCCGAAAACACGATACGTTAATTAAATATTCACAGTAAATACGATTTATTACTATAAATAGCAAAAATACTAAAATACAGGCATATATAAGCATATACAGAAATATTTAAATACGCTGCTCAAGCAAATACGATCACGCTGCTAAAAACTAAACAGTTAAGCACATAATTCACAGATAACGAATAATCTCATGGATTATCGTCAATTCATTGACCGTCTCAGCACTTTGGTCAGGTTCACAGAAAATGTTCAGAATAATGACTGAGCTCAGAGTCAGGCCATTACTCGTCAGCAAACAGTTTTTCAGAAAACGCGGGATAACCTCCCGGTTCCAACACAGTTAAATCACATAGTTGACTAAATAAAAAGTCAAAGGGTAAAATAGTCATTTTACAAAGTAGGGAAAATTACCAGGTGTTACAGTGCTGAGTACTGATGTAGTGGCCATAGTTACAGGGAAATTTACCATGTTTGGGTTTGTTGAAAGATCAGTGTTAGTAACTTCAGATTCAAGTGAGTCAAAGTTCAAGTACTTACCTACTGGATCTGACAAAGACGAAGATTTGGTAACACTCTTGTCCTTGTGGATGCTCCCTGTAACTGTTGTCTCTGGCTGAATATCATCAAGGATCGTGTCTTGTTGTTCGTATTGTTGATCTTCTTCATCTCCCTGAACTGGTTCGTCAAGGAAATTATCTAGATCTCCAAATTCATCAATGTCAGACAATTCGGCTGTCTTAGGCTGTTTCGATCCACTACCTACCGTCTCCCTTCTGCTTTGTATTAAGGCCTTCTTCAATTGTTTGGATTCTTGTTTCTTAGTCAACGACTGTTGTTGTTCGTCCACGTCTTCAAGCAAGTCTTCATCAGAGAGAAGTGTTTTCTTTCCCTTGGCCTTTTTCTTCTCCCCTATAGACACTGTTTTTGTTCTTTTGCCTTTGTCTTGTTTTGGAGTATCAGCTTCTGAAGAATCAGTTTCCTTCCTTTTTCCTTTGGGTTTTGGTGACTTAGATTTTCCCGCAGCTAGTTTCTGGATGTGTTCGTCCACTTCCTTTAGAAGAATCCTATATGTGGTACTCTTCTTGATTTTGTCGTTCAGCATAGTATCCGGAAGTGGAGCTGGAATACCTGAGTAAGTGTTCTTTTGTCCTTCAGTTCTCATGGCTAGCACGAGGAAATCATCATCTTCTGAGTTAACAAAGAATCCACCACGTTGATCAATAGTCTCATCAGCTTTCATAAAGTAATTTATGATAAGCTTTGTAAATCGAGGAAACTAAAGATGTTCGGATTTCTTCTTAACATTTCGGAAGGCTTGATAATGAATTTCTTCCCATATGAGAGCAGCATAATCCAAATCTAGTCTCTTGTAGATGCCATAGAAAATACGAGCCTGAGAAAGTCTCATAGAATCTGCTCCTCTGGATTTACCCGACAAGCATCGGATAATGATAGTAAAGATTGCCTTCCATGGTTGTCCAAGCCTAGCTGTGTTAAAGTTAGATATGATAGGCAATTCTTTATCATAACCAAGAGACAAAATCAAATTTATTATTTAGTGTGAGTCTGGAACAGTATCATATGTTTTCCCTTTAGGTTGGGGGAATCCAAAGATTTCGCGAAGTTGTTTAAGAGAAAATTCCTTCTTTTGACCGTTGATGTTGAAAGAAAACTTGGTGCTTGTTATGGCTTTAATGGTTGCCCAAAATTCATGCATGTAGATTTCGGGAACACTTGCTGACATCCGTAGTGCATTTTTTATCGGGGAGATATCAAGGACTTCGATGGCAATTCTGAATGCTGCTTGGGATTGAACAAAGTCTTCTTTCAGTTGATGATTATTGGAGGTGATTGGAAGATGGTTCTCTTCAGGAACGAGTTCATTGTCAAGTTCCATTTGTTGCTCTTGAGTGCGAGACATGATAGCTGCTAAGATAGGACATACATATTGATACACAATAAAGAAATATATATCATAATGTATAAACCTAACTTTCCCGAAGACATATCAAAATATCATGCAAGATTACCCAAAATAATCATCATGTTGAAACACATACAAATCAGACTACTAAGCAAGCATATCAAAACTCTTATCCGGAAAACATGCAAGATATCCCTAGTCTTATCCGGAATAAAGAGCAAAAGACTTACCCGGAAAAAAATAGTTTATGTCTTATCCGGAATAGAGTTTGTAGCCTTATCCGGAATATTGTTCTAAGGAATATCCGGGGAAACATCACGTGGCTTATCCGGAATAAATTTTGTTTGCTTATCCTGAATAATTTACCTAAAGCTTATCCGGAATAAAATTCCTAACCTTTATCCGGGAAAACTATTTGTAACTTATCCGGAATAAAATTCCTATCCCTTATCCTGGGAAAACTATTTGGTACTTATTCGGAATAAAATTCCTAACCCTTATCCGGGGAAAACTACTTGTTAGCTATCCGGAATAAGTTAAAGGACTTATCCGGAATAAGTTGAAGAAATTATCCGGAATACGTTGAAGGACTTATCCGGAATAGGTTGAAGGACTTATCCGGAATAAGTTGAAGGACTTATCCGGAATAAGTTGAAGGACTTATCCGGAATAAGTTTAAGGACTTACCCGGAATGAGTTTAAGGACTTATCCGGAATAAATTTGATGATTTATCCGGAATGGGTGGGATCGATTAACAGTGGATCGTTTTGTGTGTTGCTAATACTGGGGATCGATTAACAACGCACCTAAGCTATTAAACGAATCTCAATGATATAGGCCGTGGCTAACCCGAACCCTAAAACGCATCTATCTAATTGAATCAAGCAAATCTATTAAGCCTATCCTGAGCTGATTAATTAGAATGAGAGGATTTAATGAAAACACGTTTACCTGTTGTTCTTGAATCGTGAAATAAAAATAAAAGAAATGGTGATGATTCGATCTAGATATCAATGGCGGCAAACGAAGGTTTCTATGTGTGAGTGTTAATTGCGGCCAGAGAAGAGAAAGAAAAGAAAGAAAGGAGACATGGGTGTTTGTTTGAGTTAGGTCAATTTTTTACACTATGTCACTTTAACATTTTTAGTCCCTTGACTTTTCTTTTTTCTTTTCTTTTCTAGTTACTAACAATTTTTAGAATAACGTCCGTTAACTAAACAAACGTTAGGCGTATCTCATTGTATTAACTATTCTTGCCCGCACACAACTTAAACACTGTATCCTATTTAGCAAATATCCAAGACCTAAAACTCACGATAAATCAGAACAATCACAAGTCGTATGCCAAAGAAACTCTAGTTATTAACCGATTAATTTTTTTCGAGAACTTTTGAAGACCGTTTTGATGACGAAGATGATTTAATATTTTCTCCCCCTTAAACGATGACCCGTTTTCTATTTAAAGAGCTGTAGTCATTGTTTAACAAGTCAAATGTTGATGAAAGAATTTTCCTATTAATGTCTTAGAAAAATTGATTCGTGGTGGCAATAAGATTTCTCTTATTTAAACAAATTAATGCACTGAGACGTACACTAACTCGTGTTAGACCAAGTTATAAAGTAAACTTGATCCCTTTGTATGATTTGGCTTGTAAATCATACCCGAGAAAATTAATTCCCGTTGTGAGCCAACGTTTTCCAAGGAAATACGTGACTTTAATGCGAAAAACGGGTTGCAGTCTGAAATAACTACAAGCCATAATGGGCATGTTTTAAAAATGTACAACTTTTATACGGACTCTATTTATGGCTCCGTGTCAATATTAATCGACATTTCTAAAGCCGTAAATATTACCGTACTAAAAGACATGCCCGATTAAAAAGACGAAAATATTTTTGGTTTTCTTGGTTTTATATTTTTTATGGTTTTTCTAGGTTGTATATTTTTTATGGTTTTTGTAGGTTTTATATATTTTATGGTTTTTGTAGGTTTTATATTTTTTATGGTTTTTGTAGGTTTTATATTTTTGTATTTTTTCTTTTTGTGGTTAATATATATATATACGATAATATACATGATCACGATCAAAGGATACGCATGAATAGTTTACCACCACTATTCTGCTGATTCTTCTGCCAACTCTTTGAGAGTCGCTGGAGAGAAGGATTTCATGCCAAGCTTGTCGATCAAAAACTCAATTCGTCCTCGATCTAAGGCTTTTGTGAACATATCTGCCAGCTGATACTCAGTGGTGACAAAATACAGCTCGATCACTCCATTTTCAACTTGATCTTTAATGAAATGGTAGCGAATGTCAATGTGCTTTGCCCGGGAGTGTTGAACGTAGTTGCAGCAAAGGGCAATGGTGCTCTTGTTGTCACAATACATCGGGATTTTGTTGAATCCAAGACCGTAGTCAGTTAGTTGTGATCTCATCCAAAGGACTTGAGCACAACAACCGGACATGGCAATGTATTCAGCCTCTGTGCTTGAAATTGCAGCGCTTTTCTCCATTTTTGAAGACCAACTAATCAATCTGTCTCCAAGGAGTTGAACAGAACCAGAAGTGCTACGCCTAGTGTCTTGACACCCAGCATGATCGGCATCTGCATATGATATTAAAGCAATAGAGGAATCTTTTGGATACCATAGACCACGATGAAGTGTTCCTTTGAGATACCGAAAGATCCTTTTAACAGCATGTAGGTGCTTTTCGGTAGGCCGAGCCTGATACCGGGCACACATGCATACGGCAAATTGCAGAGCAGGCCTGCTAGCAGTCAGATAGAGAAGGGTGCCGATCATCCCACGGTAGAGTTTTGGATCGACAATAATCCCATTCCTATCTTCATCTAACTTAGATTTCTCCACCATTGGAGTATCCACGGGGTCACAATTTTCAAAGTTATATTTCTTTAATGATTCTAGAGCATATTTGGATTGATTAATAAGATGCCTCTGGGATTCTGAGAAATTTGTAATCCTAAGAAAAATGAAATTTTTCCCATCATTGACATCTGAAAGCGTGTGGACATTATTTTCTCAAAGCGGTTTGACAATTCTATGTTAGAGGCAGGAAATATTATATCATCAACATAAATTTGTACCAGTATCATGTCGTTGTCTTCCTTGAGAGTGAATAGAGTGGGGTCAACCTTGCCTTTGGAGAAGCCTTCCGAAATGAGATATGTTGAAAGGAGATCATACCACGCGCGTGGAGCTTGTTTCAACCCATAGAGAGCCTTCTTAAGCTTGTATACATGATTAGGAAACTCCGTGCTAACGAACCCATTCGGCTAACTAACATAGACTTCTTCCCTTAGTTCACCATTCAAAAATGCCGTCTTCACATCCATTTGATAGACGATCATGTTCATATGAGCAGCATACGCAAAGAATAGTCTAATAGCCTCCAATCTTGCAACAGGAGCAAAAGATTCTTCAAAGTCGATACCCAAGGCTTGTTTGTATCCTCTAGCAACCAATCTAGCCTTATTCTTCAAAACTCCACCCATCTCATCGAGTTTAACCTTATAAACCCACAACAAAGTAAGGATGTTAACCTTGTCAGGGAGAGGAACTAATTCCCATACTGCAAGTCTTTGGAATTCATTTAGTTCCTCTTGCATGGCTTCAATCCAAAATGATTGAGTCATAGCATGTTGCCAGTTTTTAGTTTCAACTTCGGAGAGAAATGCATCAAAATAGCAATAGAGTTCACTCTCTTGTAATTGATGGCGTGTCGAGACTGGTCGATTGAGACCTCCAATAATATTCCTAATTGGGTGATCTTTTGTCCATTTGGTGCTGTGATTTTCAATCCGTGGTGGTCTGGAGTAAACGTTTGTAGGAGCTTCTTCTGAGGTAGACGCGGCTGAAGGATTTTCAGGTATCAGTATACCAAAGAAAGGAAGCTCTTGTTGGTGAGCATATTCCAAATCGTGATCAACAGAATCCTCTTCATCATCATTAGGCACAAGTAAGGGTGAAGATTCAGGTGTAGTTTAAGAATTACTTGGAGGAGGTGCATCCGGTTCAATGTTAATTGAAGATGCATTTGATGAAGCTTCATTAGCTTGAGCAACAACTTCAGGGATTGGAGCTATCACTACAGGTGCTGGAACTTCATCACTTGGGGGATCAAAGAATTCATCAAACAAAGGTTGAAATAGTTTATCCCACTGAGGCCTTGTAGGTGGTATAAATGATGTAGAAGTAGGATTATTGGGAACTAATCCGGAACTAATAGCACCGGTTCCCATCTCGTAAAGCGCGGGTTCAAAGCTACGTTGCTTAGAAGCCATCGCTGTCAGCTCATCAAAATCTGTGTCCATAGTTTCTACTATCTTACCAAGACGACGGTTGTAGATTCGGTATGCTTTCTATGAGGGTGAGTAACCAATGAAAATACCTATATCGGCTTTCGGTTGAAGTTTGCCCAAATTCTCACTATTAATGTTTGGATAACAAACAGCACCAAACACATGAAAGAATGAAACATCGGGTTTACGATCATGTAGAAGCTCGTAAGGTGTTTTTCCATGGCGTTTCCGAATGATAGAGCGGTTTTGGGTGTAACATGCAGTAGATACAGCTTCTGCCCATAAGAATAATTGAGCGTTCGCATAAATCAGCATAGTCCTAGCAGCTTCCATAAGCGTACGATTCCCGTCTTTCAACGACACTGTTTTGTTGTGGAGTACGTGCAGCGGATGTTTCATGTGAGATACCAACTTATTAATAGTAATCACGAAGAGTCTGGTTGACGAACCCTGTTCCATTATCAGTACGAATACCACGGACAGTAGTATTTAAACGTACCTGAATGAATTTTAGGAAAGTGATGATAGCCTTCGGTGCTTCATCCTTTGTACGTATAAATCTAACCCATGTAAACCTGGAGAAATCATCCACAATAAGAAGGATGAATTTCTTACCACTCACACTTTCGGTTCGCATTAGCCCACAAAGATCCATATGCAAAAGATGAAGTTTTTCTTGATTGGTGTCTTCAGCTTTGGGCTTGTATGATTTCTTGGTGCTTTTCCCCCTTGAACACGCGGAACATAAATGGTCCTTGTGAAATTTGAGCTTTGGAAGACCACGAACTAATTCGTTTTTAGCCAAATGATTAATAGCATCAAAGTTGAGATGAGATAATCTGCGATGCCATAACCATGACTTGGTCTTAGATGCTTTAGAGAGAAGACATACTGGAGAGGCGGCCATCATGTCTTGTAGGGACAAAGTATAAAGATTTGCACCACGAGACCCCTTAAACAAGTCTTTTCCTTCCAAGTTGCGGATGAAACAAGTGTGTTGTCGAAAAGCAACCTCTAGTTTGGAATCACGGAACTGTCCTACTGAAAATAAATTATGACCAAGACCTTCTACATAGTATACCCTTGAAATCGTGACATTTCCAATCTGATATTCACTATACCCTATTATCTTTGCAATATGATCATTACCGAATTTAACCGTTCCAAGAAACTTGCTGACGAAATTTCTGAGCATCGAGTGATCTCCGGTCATATGCTTTGAGCAACCGGAGTCCAAATACCAGAGGATGATATAGACCACCTGAAAATATCACCAGACGAGGACAATGTATAGGTTTCGGAATCTGAATGTTCCTTGTTATTAGCAGGTACATATTTAATGATCTTAGATTTGCTAACATTAGGTCTCTTAGATTTCCTAGCCTTCTTCCTAGTTGGTGGTGTAGATTCAAGTTGACTTAAATCCTGAGGTATTTCTTCACTGATAGGCACTATAGTGGGGGCAAACCTAATTAAAGGGCGCGATTTCCATACTTTAGTGCTAGTGTGCCTAATTAAAGGACGCTGAGACCTAACCTCAATGGATGCATTCCTAGTTAAAGGGCACATTTTTCCATCTAATGTAAAGGTCCTACCAGTGGGACGCCATTGCCATCTGATATGAGTGTAATTACTCATATCATTTGAAGTTTAAAACAATGAAATATTGTACAAAATGTATCAAATATGCCTTGTATATGCTTGTTTCTTGTTTGGATGTGTGTAGGTACCAAGTTCGCGAAAACCGACAAAAATCGACACGAGAATGAAGAAAAAGATCATAGAAGCCAAAATCAAGCTCGACTCTAGAGGATTTAATAAATTGTCAAGTTTATAAGCCAAGTGGGACCCACAAGAGTTTATTGGGCCTGAAAAGCCCAAATTTGGATTCAATGTTGTTGTTTTTGGACAAGGCCCATATTCTTAGCCAAAATGATAATACACAGATTGGAATAAAGAGATTTGGGCCTCAAGCCCAAATGTTATTTGCTGAGATTGAAAGAAACAAAGAATATATGGGCCTTAGGGTTGTGGTTTCAATAAAAGTTTATATAAACGTATTAAACTTGCTTTCGTCCCATTCACATTCATCCACTCACACCGTTTTATATTCACTCCCATTTACTCAATAAATTAAACGCACCCACCCACTCGTTTTTATTATTCCCACTCACACGTTTATTTCTCTCACACATTAATATATCATTTCGATATTTCCTATGAAAACCATCCTCCCCATTTACATTCTTCCCCAAAAATCTGAAACCCTATTTACTGTTCAAATCCCTAATCAGTAAAAAAATAAGTTTTACATAGGGCTTTTGATATATTCTTTTAATTCAAGAAAAGGGGAATAAAATCCCCATGGTTTAAGGAAGAGAAGGAATGGTTAGGATATGCTACGTGGCTTTGTTTAATTGGAAGCAACACCTCAATCTCCCAATCCCACCAATCATAAGCTTTAAAAGAAACACAACTAGCACACGGATGCCACGTTGGCAATCCGTGTGCTATTGTGAATCATATCAATCGTCCGATCAAAGAAAGAGAGAGAAAGAGAAGATCGAAGGCTGTAAATCAAAAGGAATATCCCTTGGAAGATGCGAATATCCTCTCATAAGCAGCCCTGGGAAGGCTATAAAAACCCTATTTTCTACTTGTAAAATCATCCTTTACTTTACTTTAAAATTATGCTGTAGAAATAGTTTTAGAATTAATTTGTATTTCTTTTCATTAAAGCTTGTAATCCTTTTGAATTTAATAAAATTTTAGTTTATTTCTTCACAATCTCGTCTCGTTTTATAATTGTTTAAATTTTATATGGATTAATTTAATATACTGTTTCACATAATAATGTTTATGATATTGGTTATAAACTAAATAATAGTTTATAATTAATGTTAAAAGTGAAGTTTGGATCCATATTTATCCCCACTGGATAAATATATAATTGAAGCAGTTAAGATTTTCTTGGTTCGAATGGTGTTAGTTATTGGTGTTAACTGGGTCGAATAAGGTGGTGAATGGTGGTTCGAGTTACGGTTCATAGACAGCACAGCGCTGACCTACTTCCCAATGGGTTCATCATAAGGTTCTAAACTCTTTTATTGTCTTGTTTTATTAATTATGCTTTATGTTTCTAAGTTGCTTAATTTTAGATGTTTAGATTAGAGATTTTGGTTGAATGTGATTTTCTGAGTAGATTCAACTAGCTGGAATTACATTTGTTTGTTATGTTTAAAACTGTTTAGAGTTAACTGATTTAATAGGAGTTTGTCTGGATTAGTTTGAAGTTTATCTGGTAATGAATAATGCTATGAGATTTAGTGATATATATGCGTTTGGCTTTCAAGTTTTTAGATTTTAATTTGACTGAGAGTTTTGATTTGGTTGGATCAAAAGATTTGAGTTGCTTTTCTGAAATTTGTAAGTCTAGCAGTTAACTGATTTGTAGCTTGTTAAAATGGAATCAATTGTTTTTAACTGGTCTTCAATCTTCTTTAAACGTATGGGGCTGTTATTTTGCTGAGTAATTAGTATATGCTTTTGGTTTGATATACTCTGGTTATTTGACCTGCTGTTTGAACATGATTTGGTTATTTGGTTTGGAAACTATAATATCTTCTTAGCTAATATAAACTGTTCATTAATTGCTGTAAGTTTAGATTAATGTTACTAAAGGTGTAATCTGTTGTTTGTTGCTGAATGTAATTGATAATCTATTTGTTTTCTGGTTATATTGCTTTCTTTAGTCACCTGCTTATTATTGGAGTTGGTTTGTTTTTAATTGTGCTGTTAGTTTATGCTTATCAAGATCCAACGATCTGATAAGCTCAAAATAAGCTGTGTCCTCTCAGCTTGAAGCAAATAAGCTTCAAAAGTCTCTCCTGAGACACTGTTATATCATATCTGTCAAAAAGATTAATTCACAAAAAAATGTCCCTTGGGGGGTTCGAACTCGAGACCTCTTGCTTGTAGGCATTGCGTGTTTCCCACTTGAGCTCAAGGCTCTTTTGATTTTACTTTCCTCTTTTGCATTATTATAGTAGTTTTTAACTTAGGCAGACTCATTTTAGCAAAGTTTAATTACTTTAAATACATTTTTAAATAGAATTTTCAATTAAAGTTTTCATCAAAAATTCGTTTTAGTTTAATAATAAATAGAATAAAATAAATAAATAAATATAATTAAAAATGTTTTTTTTATTTAAAAAAGTTTAATTAGTTTTAATAATTAAAATAAAATAGTTTTAAATATATTTGTTTAAAGTAGATTTTAATTAAGTATTTAGTTTAAAAAGTTTTTAATTAGATTATTTTTAAAGTATAAGTTATAATTTTTAAATAGATTATATTTTTATAGATTTTTAATTAGATTAATTTTTAAATAGTGTGTTAATTTTTTTTTTAAGTAATTGTTTGTTGATTTTTAAAATAGGCGGGGTTTACGATTCATGAACTTTAGGATAATATTAAATAGTTTAAAATTGGTAGATTTTTATTTTAGTTTAAAAACCGAAAACCAATTCAAATCGATTGTATAAATCAAAGCAAAACGTCTCAAATTCATAAGATCTTCGTGTACAACGAACTCGACTCACTCACGTGTTTAATTGAATTCGTCATTGGTATTATTAGTCTATTACTTTTTCCTAAAGGTAATTTTCTAATTTACCCTATAACGTAATCTCAAATAAATCACTATACACATCACGACACATCAAAAATTTTGGCGCCGCTGCCCGGGATCTTGTGTACGATACGTCTTTGTGGAGATTTGTTGATCGTGGATTTGAAGAACCTTTCCGTCCTCGGAAAGTTTTGTTATTTTTCTATTATATAGTATGTATCGTTTTTCTCGTTTATTGTGAATAATATATTGTATTACGTAGAACAATAATTTTTCATATCTTTCAAATAAGCCTTAGTTGGGATTTCATCACGTAGCTATTGTATTCGAACCCAAAACAAAAATAAAAGGCAAAATAGATAAATACTAATAAGAAGTTTGAACTCGATTTATACAAACTATAAGGTGGGTATAAGGCGACGTGCTATAAAAGGCCGTCTAAGGAAAAAGGTTTTTAAGTGCTTAGTGCCACCTCGTTTCCCCGCTTGCTTGTGCGTATATTGAGAGGGACAACCTATTATTGGTTTGCCGACTCAAGTAGTAATAAATCTTATTTTTTGTTGTTTACTTATTGAACCTCGAGACGTTTAGGTTTTCACCTATCGTTTCAAAGTCGACCGAGGGTAATTTACTTCCATAGTAGTTATCCTTATTCCTTGTTTTTCATCGATCATTTTTGATTGAGCAATACCAAATAAAATACCAAAAATAATCTTCTTTCTTGTCTAATTTCTTTTCTTCAATCCTCTAAATGCTCGTCTTTGTAGTGTATGCAATTACGTTCTTCTCGTCTTGTAATTGATTTTAATAGGCTTGAAAATATTCCTCGTAGAAATAGAAATCGTCAACAACGAATAGTGGAACCCGAGCTTCCACCTATTGTTGTAGAGATGGCCGATAACCGAACAATGGAGGAATTGCTCCGTGCACCCACCGAAGGGTATGGGGAAGCAATCGTTGTGCCGGCTATTTTGGCGGATCATTTAGAGATTAAGACGGATCTTGTATCGCTCATTCGTGCCGACCAATTTCGTGGCAATGAGACCGATAGCCCGCATTCTCACCTTCGGAATTTTAATCGAATTACCTCGACTCTCAAGTTTAGAGATGTGCCGAATGACGTGATTAAGCTCATGCTTTTTCCGTACTCGCTCGAGGGTAATGCTAAGCTTTGGTATGAGAAAGAACCACCGGGTTCGATCTTAACTTGGGATGATTTAGTGTCAAAATTCATGAATTATTTCTTTCCACCTTCTAAGACAACACACTTTAAGAACGAGATCACTAGATTTGAACAAAAAGTGCATGAATTGTTTGGGGTTGCATGGGAAAGATTTAAATATTTGTTGAGACAATGTCCACACCACGGTTTCTCGGAATTTCATCAAATAAATACTTTTTATAATGGGCTTAATATGACTGAACAAGATTCTTTAAATGCCGCCGCGGGTGGTAATATTTTAAGAAAAACTCCGAGAGACGCGTGGAGAATAATTGAGGATAAGTCTAGAGCACAATATTCACGAAACACACCGGTTGTTTCAAATGTGAATCCCGAGATTGCTAGATTGGACTCTAAGATTGACACAATTTTGAATGAGCTTAGGAAGAATCCTCATGGATCCATTAATATGGTTGAGAGCTTTTGTGTATCATGTGGTGGAGCACATCCTAATTATGCTTGTTTAAACACGGGTTTTGATCAAGCTAGTGCTTTTGCCGCGACGGGAACTTATGGCTCCAACGGTCAAGTTCCTCGTCAAAATCATGTTGCTCCACCGGGTTTTCCACCGGTTCAAAATAGGTACAACAATGGAAACAATGGGAATAATTTTAACCATGGTAACCAAGGGAAATTTAATCAAGGAAATGGGTTTAATGTTAATCGAAACAATCAAGGTTTTAAAAGTAATAATCAAAATGATTTGTCAAGCTACATTAACGAGGAAGATTTGAAAGCTTTTCAAAATAACATTCAAGGACAAATGGCAACTTTGAAAAATGAGTTTCAAAATACGACTAAAGGGCAAAACAATAAGATTGAGCTTAATCAACAAAGGCTTGAACAAAACCAAAACCGTTTTGAGCAAAGATTAGAGCAAAGTCAAAATCGTATGCAACAAAGTTTGGAACAAGGTCAAAATAAATTGCTTTCGATGTTTGAATATTTTATGACCAAACCTTCCTCGTTTTCGGGTGGCTTACCTAGCAACACCATTCCAAACCCGAAGGATGAGATGAAAGCCATAACCACACGTTGTGGGAAAGCTTTAGACGGACCTTTGCTTCCACATGTGAGTACCTCTCCGGTGAGGGAAGTGGAGCAAGAACCCGAGGTGGTTAAAGAAAAGGAAATTCCTATTCCACCAAAGGTAGACCAATTGCCTATTCCGGAACCCGAGATTCCGAAGACTAAACCCACACTACCCTACCCTTCGAGACTTACCAAAGAGAAGCTCCACGAAAAGACCAATGCTCAAGTTTCTACGTTTCTAGATGTGTTTAAGAAAATGTATATTAATCTTAGTTTCGCGGATGCATTGCTTAGCATGCCTAAGTTTGCTTCTACAATTAAAAGGTTGATGAACGATAAGGAGAAATTAGTTGAAGTGTCTACATCCTTAAATGAAAGTTGTTCCGCGGTTCTCTCTAAAAAGTTTCCCAAAAATCTTGGAGACCCCGGTCAATTTTTGATACCATGTGATTTCCCTAATATGGAAGAATGCTTAGCATTAGCCGATCTAGGCGCTAGCATTAACTTGATGCCTTTTTCCGTGTGGAAAAGGTTATCACTTCCCGAGCTTTCACCTACTAAGATGACTATCGAGCTAGCGGATCGGTCGATCGCCTTTCCAAAAGGTATAGCCGAGGACGTATTAGTCAAAGTAGGAAAGCTCATTTTTCTGGCGGATTTTGTGATTTGTGATTATCCGGAAAATTCTCGAGTGCCTCTTATTTTGGGACGACCGTTTTTAAATACGGCAAGTTCTTTAGTTGACATGAGAGAGGGAAAGTTGACTTTATGTTTTGATGATGAAAGTATCACTCTTAATGTTGGTAACATCTCGAAGTTTTCTTCCGAAGACGACGAGGAATCAATCAATCAAGTCGATGTGATTGATGTTGCTAGTGGAGAGGCTTCGCAAAATATGCTTGGTTTTTCGGATACTTCTAAAAGTGGCAATCCCACTTCATCGAATCCTATTATCTCTTCGGCTAAGCCTCCACTCACTCCATTTGAGGGAGGTGACTTCGTTCTTGAAGAGCTTGAGAATAATGGTTATTCAAAAATCGAGAAGGAAATTGATGATTACCTTAGCACACCATTTGATCTTAGTGAGTTTGATTTTGAGAATTTTGATCTCGAGGGAGATATTGCGTTGATTGAAAAATTGTTGAATTTGGATCCTTTTGAATCACCACCTATGGACCTAAAAGTTGTGAATGAAAATGTGACTAAAGTGAAAACATCTATTGAGGAAGCACCCGAATTAGAACTTAAGGAATTACCCACTCATTTGGAGTATGCTTTTCTTGAGGGAACGGATAAGTTACCGGTGATTATTGCTAAGGGATTAAAGGAAAATGAAAAGGATGAGCTTATTAAAGTGCTTAAGAAACATAAACGGGCCATTGCATGGAAAATCTCCGACATTAAGGGTATAGATCCCAAATTTTGTACTCATAAAATTCTAATGGAGGATGATTATAAACCCGCTATCAAAAATCAAAGAAGGGTCAATCCAAAGATTCATGAGGTGATCAAAAAGGAAGTCACTAAACTTCTAGACGCCGGAATGATCTACCCTATCTCGGATAGTCCATGGGTTAGCCCCATGCATTGTGTTCCAAAGAAAGGAGGAATGACGGTTGTTACTAATGAGGATAATGAATTGATTCCTACTAGACTTGTGACCGGTTGGCGTGTTTGTATTGACTATAGGAAACTTAATGATGCCACTTGGAAGGATCATTTTCCATTACCTTTTATGGATCAAATGTTACAGAGACTAGCGGGGAATGAATTCTATTGCTTTTTGGATGGATTTTCCGGCTATTTCCAAATCCCCATTGACCCTCGTGATCAATAAAATACCACATTCACTTGTCCTTATGGAACATTTGCCTATCGTCGCATGCCTTTTTGACTATGCAATGCTCCGGGGACGTTCCAAAGGTGCATGACGGCCATTTTCCATGATATGATCGAGAAAACCATGGAAGTCTTCATGGATGACTTTTTGGTTTTTGGGGAATCTTTTACTTCATGTCTCTCTAACCTTGAAAGAATGTTCCAACGTTGTGAGGAAACAAATCTTGTGCTTAATTATGAAAAATGTCACTTCATGTGCAAAGAGGGAATTGTGTTAGGACATAAGATCTCTAAGGCCCGTATTGAGGTTGATAGGGCTAAAATCGACGTGATTGCCAAATTGCCTCCACCCACCACCGTTAAGGGAGTAAGGAGTTTTCTCGGCCATGCCGGCTTCTATCGTCGTTTTATACAAGACTTCTCTAAGATAGCTCGGCCTATGACCCACCTTTTGGAAAAAGAGACTCCTTTCATCTTTTCGGATGAGTGTATTCAAGCCTTTGAGATGCTTAAAAAGAAGTTGACCGCATCTCCAATCTTAGTTGCCCTGGATTGGGATCTACCTTTTGAAATTATGTGTGATGCTAGTGATTATGCGGTAGGTGCGGTTTTGGGGCAACGTAAGCTAAAACACATCTTGCCTATACACTATGCAAGTAAGACTATGACGGATGCTCAAACAAAGTACACTACAACAGAAAAGGAGTTTCTTGCCGTTGTGTATGCTTTTGAAAAGTTTAGACCATATCTCGTCTTGTCTCAAACCATATTGTATACGGACCACTCGGCTATCAAATATCTTCTTAATAAACAAGATGCTAAGCCGAGGTTGCTCCGGTGGATTCTCCTCCTTCAAGAATTTAATGTCAAAATTCTAGACAAAAAAGGAGCCGAGAATCTCGCGGCCGATCATTTATCTCGACTTGAGAATCCTCACCAAAGCGATCGAGAGAACAAGGAAATCAATGAAACATTTCCTCTCGAGACGTTTGGTATGATTGCTTTTCGTGGTGATGATAGTACCCCATGGTTTGCGGACATCTCAAATTACCATGATGGGAAGTTTGTGATCAAGGGTATGTCGTCCCAAAAAAAAACGAAAGTTTTTCAAGGATATTTCCTATTACTTTTGGGATGACCCCTATTTGTTTCGTGTGTGCGCGGATCAAGTGATTCGTAGGTGTGTGTTTGGCAAAGAAGCTCAAGATATCCTTAAATCTTGTCATGAGGGACCCACCGAGGGACATCATGGTGCTAACGCCACCGCGAAGAAAGTCTTTGATGCCGGTTTCTTTTGGCCTTCCATATATCGTGATGCCCAAGACTTGATCAAGACTTGTGATGCTTGTCAACGTCAAGGAAAGCACTCACAAAGGGATGAAATGCCTCAAAACATTATCCAAGTTTGTGAAATCTTTGACATGTGGGGGATCGATTTTATGGGGCCGTTTCCATCATCAAAAGGAAACAAATACATTCTCGTAGCCGTGGACTATTTGTCTAAATGGGTTGAAGCTAAGGCTTTGCCCACGAATGATGCTCGAGTTGTGGTGAAATTTTTGAAACAACTCTTTGCTAGGTTTGGAACTCCGCGGGCTATTATAAGTGATCGTGGGACCCATTTTTGTAATGAACAATTTGAAAAAGTTCTAAAGAAATATGGTGTCACTCATCGACTTTCTACGGCTTATCACCCTCAAACGAGTGGTCAAGTGGAGGTTTCAAACTGAGCTCTTAAAAGGATTTTGGAGCGTTCTATTGGAGAGAATCGCACTTCATGGTCGGATAAATTGGACGATGCTTTGTGGGCTTTCCGTACGGATCACAAGACGCCAATTGGTTGTACACCATTTAGATTGGTCTACGGAAAAGCATGCCACTTGCCAATTGAACTCGAACATAAGGCGTATTGGGCTCTTAAGCATTGTAACTTTGATTTGAGGACCGCGGGTGATCATCGTAAGGTTCAATTGAATGAACTAAGTGAATTAAGGGATCAAGCTTATGAAAATTCTTTGATCTACAAAGAGAAGACTAAGAGGATTCATGACTCTAAGATCAATAACCGCATTTTCAATGTTGGTTATCAAGTCCTCTTATTCAACTCTAGACTTAAGATTTTCTCGGGCAAGCTTAAATCCCGTTGGTCCGGACCATTCACCATTGCTCAAGTTTTCCCTTATGGAACCGTTGAGCTAGCTCAAAAAGACGGGCCTAACTTTAAGGTGAATGGTCATCGTGTGAAACATTACTTTGGAGGGGACATACCTACGGAGGTTGTCCCGGATCTTCAAACTTTCCCTAAGGACCAATGAATGCGGGGATCGAGTCGAGCTCATGACTCGGTTAACAAAAACGAGGTGCCTTGTGGGGGAGTCCCATACATTCTATCTTCTTTCTATTTTCTAACACCTAATAAGGCTTGATCTTTCAAGCTCGTGTTCGTGATTTGTTGTGTTGTGATCTTAGGTACGACCCTAATATTTGAAGACTCTCGTGTTCAGTTTTTGCCGGTCCACTTGATCTTCCGTTCTTTGAATGCCAAAAAGGGGCACACTCTTTCTTACCCTTGATTTTTATCGACTAACGTTTTATCTTGAGGCATAATTAATAAACGGCTTATAGATTTGCGTGCTCTTTCCATGCTAGGAGTTTGCATTAGACTCTTAGTGTTTTAGCAAGGGGGTGTTACTCTTGAGCTAAGAAACATTAAGGACAATGTTTGGTTTTAGCATGGGGGAGTCAATTGATATAATCGCTTGCAATTGCTTTTGTTGTGTCCAAACGTATTGTTTTTCTGATTTTACATATAAAATTTTAAATTTTTAGCGTTATTTTTAAGTTTTAATAGAGAAAATAAGTGTTTTTGACACGAATGTAGGCTTTCAATAAGAATAGTTTTTGACTCGACTTGGTTTTTAACCTTAGCTTTTCCTTAACGTATTTGAATTAAGTTTTGCTAGGCTATTATATAGGGAGCTTTAAAACGTGAAGGTCTTAATTCATACGGGTTAAGAACAAGAACTTTTCGCAAGCTCCTATAATTGATCCTAGAAAGTCGTCTATCAAGGGAACTTTAAAACGCAAATTCTAAAACTTGCAAGAGTATAAGAAGATGCAAGATCCTATAGATGACTTGAAAACCCAAAACTTTGATTTAATAGGCTAAGTATCCATTGATTTCACATATTTGAAATTTTACAATATGGAGAACAAGAGATGATAGAGCCAATTATAAGTTTGGTATTCTTTCGGGAATTTATGTGAGTTAATTATAATCCTATTCTCCCATCACTTGTTAATAAATTTAATTGCAATAAATAAGGTTGAACAATTTGAAAAGTTACTTAGCTTCTAGCACAAGATCGTTTAAAAGTTGCTCGATATGGATTAGAGTTCATAGCCAAGGCATAACTTATTGAAGCGGGATGCGAAGATTGGCAAGTCCAAAAAGGTCCTAACAAGACATGAGGGCTATGTTTTATTGCTAAAGATCTCAAGTGATGTGAAGAATCATTTATCAAAAATCAATATGAAGGATCGAGACACACGACGAAAAGCAAATACTCCCAAAAAGTCATGGAGAAGTCTATCCAAAAAGACCAAAATAAGGTATGAGGATAAATGAAGCCAAGTCCAAAAAGGAGGCGGATCGTTGTTAATCAAAATCCCAAATAAAGATTAGACAAAAATGAAGAAGTCGTGGTCCAAGTATGAATCTCTCAAAACTTCAAGTGAAGAAATTTCTATATGAAGAGAAGACCATTATTTCGTGAACGTCTCTCAAGGTTTGAAGTATAAAGTCACTGCCAAATATCGGTCCGAGAAAGGTCTCAAATCGCGAAGCAATTTATGCCAAGATATGAACTTTATGAGAGCCCGAGAAGCAGTTTTAAAAGATTTTGTCCTTTAGCTAACTATTAATTAAATCGTTCACTTTATTTTCGGCCTAATAAATTATCAAAATAAGTCAACAATGCATCCTTGTGATCATTCAAGACAACAATAAAATATAAGAGATACACCTAGGAATATGGGAGTCTAAGTGAATAATTGGCCCACATGAGTTCGTGTTTGTCTACCAACTTATAATAACAATGATCTTGTTTTTGCACTTGGCATGGAAAAGTGAAAAGTCGAGGACGATGAATCTATTTGATTTTTATGATCCTTAAAGATATTTTTCATTAATGAAAGCAATACATTATGTCTTTGCATAATCAAGTGTCTTAAGTTGAATAATGGTGTAGCTATAGTTTTAATTTATCATTGCGTGAGGACACGAAAATTGCTTAGCATGGGGGAATTTGATATGAGTGTAATTACTCATATCATTTGTAGTTTAAAACAATGAAATATTGTACAAAATGTATCAAATATGCCTTGTATATGCTTGTTTCTTGTTTGGATGTGTGTAGGTACCAAGTTCGCGAAAACCGACAAAAATCGACACGAGAATGAAGAAAAAGATCATAGAAGCCAAAATCGAGCTCGACTCTAGAGGATTTAATAAATTGTCAAGTTTATAAGCCAAGTGGGACCCACAAGAGTTTATTGGGCCTGAAAAGCCCAAATTTGGATACAATGTTGTTGTTTTTGGACAAGGCCCATATTCTTAGCCCAAAATGATAATACACGGATTGGAATAAAGAGATTTGGGCCTCAAGCCCAAATGTTATTTGCTGAGATTGAAAGAAACAAAGAATATATGGGCCTTAGGGTTGTGGTTTCAGTAAAAGTTTATATAAACGTATTAAACTTGCTTTCGTCCCATTCACATTCATCCACTCACACCGTTTTATATTCACTCCCATTTACTCAATAAATTAAACGCACCCACCCACTCGTTTTTATTATTCCCAGTCACACGCTTATTTCTCTCACACATTAATATATCATTTCGATATTTCCTATGAAAACCATCCTCCCCATTTACCTTCTTCCCCAAAAACTTGAAACCCTATTTACTGTTCAAATCCCTAATCAGTAAAAAATAAGTTTTACATAGGGCTTTTGATATATTCTTTTAATTCAAGAAAAGGGGAATAAAATCCCCATGGTTTAAGGAAGAGAAGGAATGGTTAGGATATGCTACGTGGCTTTGTTTAATTGGAAGCAACGCCTCAATCTCCCAATCCCACCAATCACAAGCTTTAAAAGAAACACAACTAGCACACGGATGCCACGTTGGCAATCCGTGTGCTATTGTGAATCATATCAATCGTCCGATCAAAGAAAGAGAGAGAAAGAGAAGATCGAAGGCTGGAAATCAAAAGGAATATCCCTTGGAAGATGTGAATATCCTCTCATCAGCAGCCCTGGGAAGGCTATAAAAACCCCATTTTCTACTTGTAAAATCATCCCTTACTTTACTTTAAAATTATGCTGTAGAAATAGTTTTAGAATTAATTTGTATTTCTTTTCATTAAAGCTTGTAATCCTTTTAAATTTAATAAAATTTCAGTTTATTTCTTCACAATCTCGTCTCGTTTTATAATTGTTTAAAGTTTATATGGATTAATTTAATATACTGTTTCACATAATAATGTTTATGATATTGGTTATAAACTAAATAATAGTTTATAATTAATGTTAAAAGTGAAGTTTAGATCCATATTTATCCCCACTGGATAAATATATAATTGAAGCTGTTAAGATTTTCTTGGTTCGAATGGTGTTAGTTATTGGTGTTAACTGGGTCGAATAAGGTGGTGAATGGTGGTTCGAGTTACGGTTCATAGGCAGCACAGCGCTGACCTACTTCCCAATGGGTTCATCATAAGGTTCTAAACTCTTTTATTGTCTTGTTTTATTAATTATGCTTTATGTTTCTAAGTTGCTTAATTTTAGATGTTTAGATTAGAGATTTTGGTTGAATGTGATTTTCTGAGTAGATTCAACTAGCTGGAATTACATTTGTTTGTTATGTTTAAAACTGTTTAGAGTTAACTGATTTAATAGGAGTTTGTCTGGATTAGTTTGAAGTTTATCTGGTAATGAATAATGCTATGAGATTTAGTGATATATATGCGTTTGGCTTTCAAGTTTTTAGATTTTAATTTGACTGAGAGTTTTGATTTGGTTGGATCAAAAGATTTGAGTTGCTTTTTTGAAATTTGTAAGTCTAGCAGTTAACTGATTTGTAGCTTGTTAAAATGGAATCAATTGTTTTTAACTGGTCTTCAATCTTCTTTAAACGTATGGGGCTGTTATTTTGCTGAGTAATTAGGATATGCTTTTGGTTTGATATACTCTGGTTATTTGACCTGCTGTTTGAACATGATTTGGTTATTTGGTTTTGAAACTATAATATCTTCTTAGCTAATATAAATTGTTCATTAATTGCTGTAAGTTTAGATTAATGTTACTAAAGGTGTAATCTGTTGTTTGTTGCTGAATGTAATTGATAATCTGTTTGTTTTCTGGTTATATTGCTTTCTTTAGTCACCTGCTTATTATTGGAGTTGGTTTGTTTTTAATTGTGCTGTTAGTTTATGCTTATCAAGATCCAACGATCTGATAATCTCAAAATAAGTTGTGTCCTCTCAGCTTGAAGCAAATAAGCTTCAAAAGTCTCTCCTGAGACACTGTTATATCATATCTGTCAAAAGATTAATTCACAAAAAAATGTCCCTTGGGGGGTTCGAACTCGAGACCTCCTGCTTGTAGGCATTGCGTGTTTCCCACTTGAGCTCAAGGATCTTTTGATTTTACTTTCCTCTTTTGCATTATTATAGTAGTTTTTAACTTAGGCAGACTCATTTTAGCAAAGTTTAATTACTTTAAATACGTTTTTAAATAGAATTTTCAATTAAAGTTTTCATCAAAAATTCGTTTTAGTTTAATAATAAATAGAATAAAATAAATAAATAAATATAATTAAAAATGTTTTTTTTATTTAAAAAAGTTTAATTAGTTTTAATAATTAAAATCAAATAGTTTTAAAATAGATTTGTTTAAAGTAGATTTTAATTAAGTATTTAGTTTAAAAATTTTTTAATTAGATTATTTTTAAAGTAGAAGTTATAATTTTTAAATAGATTATATTTTTATAGATTTTTAATTAGATTAATTTTTAAATAGTGTGTTAATTTTTTTTAAGTAATTGTTTGTAGATTTTTAAAATAGGCGGGGTTTACGATTCATGCACTTTAGGATAATATTAAATAGTTTAAAATTGGTAGATTTTTATTTTAGTTTAAAAACAGAAAACCAATTCAAATCGATTGTCCAAATCAAAGCAAAACGTCTCAAATTCATAAGATCTTCGTGTACAACGAACTCGACTCACTCACATGTTTAATTGAATTCGGCATTGGTATTATTAGTCTATTACTTTTTCCTAAAGGTAATTTTCTAATTTACCCTATAATGTAATCTCAAATAAATCACTATACACATCACGACACATCACCATCCAACTTGGGTACGAGTTCTCCCAGTTGGCTTCCATTCAAGATCATTCCTAATGGCATCCATTTCATTCACATGATCAATAAGACACAAATCACGACGCTGAGAAAACATGCATTCATTACAATTCCAACATTTCAAATTAGAATTCACAAATGGCTTAGGCTTCTGCACAGGCGCAGAGCTTTTAGTCTTAGCAACATGATTCTTTTTATTTAAATATAAAATAACATTCCTAGGGTGAGCTTCTACTTTCTTCTTGATGGTACTACTAGTGGAGGGCTTGATCCTATCTTTCTTGACTTGTGATCCTTTAGCCTTAGTAGACTCTTTTACTCCTATAGAAGGCAAAGTGGGAACATTAGCAACAGATTTTAAAGGTGCCTTAGTTGATGGTGCCAATGAAGGTTTTGCTCCTGGGGTCTTATTGAATGGAGTTACAGCAATGGGTCGATTAGTGAGTAGTGCAGAACCCGGTTTTCCTATGTATTGCAGATATGCTAAGCAATATTGAACTCGCTGAATATATGCATGAGGTGAATAATAGTAACTGATTGAGGGATCTAATGCATACAAATCATCTAAAATATCCCTAACATGATCCACGTGCTTAATTGCATTCATCATATAAACATCGTAAGTATCCGGATTTTGCTTATGGAGCGGGTTCTTATAGAGCACCACTGAATTGGTTGATGGAGCAATAGAGGACGGTGCAGAGTTTGTAGCTAAGTTATTAACAACTTCTTTTCGGGTGAAAGAAGTGTCTCTTTTAACTCGGCCAAGACCATGTTTTTGTCAATGAGCTGGATATTTAAGTCAGAGATTTCCTCACACTTTTGGTTCAATTGTTCAACATAAGATTGTTGATGTGCTGCATTAAAAGCTAAGCGTTCTTCTATTGAACCATAAAGAGTGGATAGTCCCTGTCTTGCATGATCCATCTCCCCTAGAATAGACGAAAGTCTAGTTTCTAAGTACTGGTTTTTAGACTCTGCAGCCTCTAGTTCCAAATTTAGTGTTTCGTTCGATGATAAATCTCTCTTTAATCTCATAATCTCTTATTTTAATGCCTTAACTATCTCAATCATCTTTTCACTCGTCTCAACACTGTTTTCACAACCATTTGTTACCAAAAGATCCTCATTTTGAGTTTGTTGTTTCAATTCTAAAGATATACAATGTTGTTCAAGTTTATTAAAACGTTTTTCAAGTAAATTGTAAGAATCTTGAAGCTTTAAAAATTCAGCGTTAGACTCGTGACAAGAGTGATTATCTACGTCATTTACAGTATCAGCAACGTTTACAGAGAGATCATGCACATCATCACATATATTCACAGCATCACATTTATTCATAGCGGATGTAAGCTCATTCGAATAATTAATATTCACAGTAGTAAGCACATCACACGATATTACTTGGGACAAGAATCGGTCATATTCGGATAAATCTTTTCCTTTTCAATTAATTGTAGTTCGTAAGCGGTGTCCTTTAATAAAACACTTTTTGAACTTCTTTAATTTCAAAATCGAGATTTTCCGAAAGAGATGCAAAACTTCCTTTTAGATTTTCGACAAAAGGGTTGATCTCATTCTTAAACACCTCGTTCATGTGTTCGAAAGCCCATTCTCCGGCGTTTAGACCATTTGAAGTCGTACATTCACGGATGACCTTGTCAAAACTAGCAAAGTATTGATTAATCTCTTGCAAGTTTATCCATACAGTGCTAATAGGTGGAAGATCCTTTGGAATTTCCTTAGGTCCTTCCATTTTGACAAGTGTAGGAAGTGTACTAGGGTTTTCTTCATTTAACATGTAGGTTGGTGTTGTGATGAGATCTTTATCAATATGTAAGCGAATTCTAAAGTCCTTTTTTGCAAACTCCTGAATCATTTTAAAATAATCACACTGGGGATATTTTGCAAAGTTGTATGACCGAATCTCATCAACTAGATCCTTATTCTTGCGATCCTCTAAAATAACAATCGGATCTAAGCCCAATCCTAATTTGGTTGCATCATAAAGTCTTGGATTATGGATAAAAGCTTGTCTTGCATACCGTGGGTTAGGGGGAAGGTCTTTTTGACACGATAAGTTAAAATCTCTAAACGATGAGTCAAATAAGTACACTAGTTGAGAGGCAGCGTATTGTCTTAAAAGCAAATAATCTAAACTTTTAATCCTATTAGCCACATTAATTTCCATTTCATTCTTTTTAGACCCGAGTAATTCAAAATCCGTTTGAAGTTTGTGAAAATTAGTGACCACTAACTCTTTTTCTTTAATTTCGTTGGAAAGATTTGCTCTTAAGGTTTCAATTTCTTGCAAATGACCCAATTGTTTGTTTCGAAAATGATCATATTCGGGATTTGTTAGAACATTGGACGAAGGAACTAATTCCAAAGTTTGAACTTTTTTGTTGCACAAGGCAAGCTCAGCCGACAGATTCTTATTCGTAGCTAGGGTTTCTAAAAGTGCAGTATTCATTTTGCTAAGTAACTTTGCAGGAACCATGACCATATCTTGTTGAGCAGGAATATGTGTATGCGAAATGACTCCCGGTTGTGATTCACTCAAAGTCTGGGGACTTGCATTGATATTGCTAGCATTGATTTTCTCCTCATTTGAAAGACTCACCACCGAAGACTCATTCGGATCTGCACCCTCTTGCCCAACTTGATGTGGTTGAATACTAGTATCAGTGGTATTAGTAAGTACCTCAGATATTTGATCTGACCCAAAGCTAGAGATAGTTGCCATAAGAGCTGCCTGAGCAGATTGAAGGTCATCACAGTCTGAATCGTAAGCATCCAGATCATCTGCTTGGTATGCTGCATTCTATGTAGTGAGAACTTCTTGTTCCGCAATCCCTGGATCAGCAAGAAATGCTAGCTCCTCTTCATCAAGTTCCTGTCCTTGTGCCTGAGCGTTCACCAAATAAATCTTCTCTACAAACCATTGACCATCCCTTCTCCTCTTGGGTTTTGTGCAATCCCTAGACATGTGACATTCTTCCTTAAAGTTATAGCATGTTATCATTCTCAACTTACCTGTGGAATTAGCCCGTGGAGCAGTAACCATTGGAGCAGTGTTGACCATTGGAGCAGGATTGACCATGCGTGCATTGGTGGTTGATGTAGTGGATCTCTCCTGATAAGGTTGAATAGGTTGAACCATTACTCTGCCATTCTCAATGGTAGCTTGTTGTCGAGAATTAGATGAGTTCCTCAGCTGATTGTTAGTAGGAGCTGGTCCTCTAAATCCTCGTTTGCTCAATGAGGTAAGCAGACATGGTAGCTAACACTTCAGCTGGGTCAGTTCCTTGTTTGAATTCAGGGATGGGAACCTCATCATTATCACAATACATTGCTTGGTCTTGTTGAGAAGCATAAGCACTAGAAGGAGTACTTGTATGGTCAGAATAGCTTGGTGGATATGCTGCATTTTCTTGATATGGTGAGTATGATGACTGAGCATAGTGTGCAATGCTTGCTGGTGAATATGGGTGAGGTTGTGGAGCATATTGTGATGCTTGTGGTTCTCTCTGAGACAAAGGTGCATTAAACTGATATTGTTGCTGATGTGAGGTAGGTGGTTGAGGTAGAATCGAATATTGGGGGAAGCTTGGAGTCATGTACGGAGATGGATGATATGCTTGGTGTCCCATGATATAAGGAGTGTTGTTATATGACAAGCTTTGTTGATTTTTGATATGAGCAAAACTCATATCAATTTATCAACAAATCACCCTAAAACACAATAAAAATACCTAAACTTTGTGCTATAAAGCGGAATTATGTGGTATGTTTTGTGTTTGTGCTCAAATAGGTAAGAAGGATACATTTTCAAGCAAACAAATGAAAATCAAGCTTAATTTGATGAAAAAAGACAAAGAAGGATCAAAAGTGACAAGACTTTGAAGACAAAGGACCTATCTTGACAATCTGCCAAAGATGAAGGACCAAAAGTGTAAATATGACAAAGTCATGATCAAAGTCAAATCTGGTCAACTTAAGTCAACTCAGTCAAAGGATCAAATTTGTTTAAGAATGAAGTTTGAAGGACCAATTATGCCAAAGAAATGAAGTTACTAGCTAAAAAATACAATCTGCCAAGTTAAAGGGCTAATTCTGCCATTTTTGGAAAGTTAAATCAAGCTTGATCCATGTAACATATGGCCAGCCAATGAGAATGCAAGAAACCAATATCCTGGATTGCCAACTCATTGCAATTAATGCAACTCAGCCGCCAGCAATTTATTACTCAATCTTAACAGTAAAACCCACTCAGACTTTTTCCACCAATGGCATTGAGACATGCAATAATCAATTCATCCAAAATGGATAGTGATCCGCAACTCATGCTGAGAACCAATATAAACATGACACGTGTCATCTTCATCAAAACGTATTGCCAGAATTGACTTTGAGCTAGAAGTAATTTCAAGGGATGTTATAAACATGAAACTTGTTCGTTTTTGAGAGACAAACTCAATGGTCACAACCAATTAAGCTGAAATCAAACCAAGAGAAAATCCCCAAATCTGTTCTTCATCAGCAAAATTCATTTGGCAGATTTTTGACACGTGGAAGCCTGGGATTGGTTCCAACACGTCACCAACCCCAACTGCTCTACTCCTGAAGTCTATAAATACCATGTTTAGTTCTCATTTCTTGTAGTTGTAGAAAGTGTGAAATCACACACACTTAGTTTTTTCTCTCAACTCATTTCTTAATCTTTGCTTAACAACTTAAGAGTTTGACACACTCTTGAGTCTGTTATAGTTAGTTGTAACATATAACTACCCTTGTAACTACTTTCTCATTCAATAAATTCAAATTTCAGTTTTCCCTCCAAAAGTTCTCATACTACTCTACTGTTCATCCTTGCTTCATTGAATCCTTTTGTTGCTGTTGTTGGTTAGTTATGATCAAAACTTGATCATAATTGGCTAAGTTTGAAGATTGTAGTTGTTTGTTCATCCAGTTCAAGTACTAGCAGATTTTGATGAGTTCAAGTCCAGTTATGGTGAATTTGATGGTTGTAGCTAATAATCCCCTACACTTGAACATTGTCATGTCCTCATGCAATACTATATATTTTAAAGCACAAATTTACATTCTCCTCATAATTAATCTACCTTGGCCATATGGAGTGCATCTACACTACTATAAACTAAATGATGCATGATTTTGATTTTTTTAACAATGCAATGAACAAAATATAATTCTATCTATATCTTTTTGGTTTTTCTTGAAATGGTTCTGATGGAAATAACTCATAAAGAATTCAATGACTTTGATTAGGGCTTGGGTACCATGGACATTTATCACCCTCAAGTTTCACTTTCCCCATACCAAGCTTGAAAATGGGATCATTGTATTCACAAGTAAAAAGTGCATCAACTTATTCATGACAATTAAATGTGGAACCGGTTATTATTTGAGCAAATTGCTTGTGGGCAAATTTGTCATTATTCAAGTGTGAAATATAAGAAGTGTAAAATCCAAAAATAAGGAAGCACGATTTTAATCCTAAGTAATCCTCTCATCCATTACTTGAAAAACCGCTCACAATTAATATAAGTCCGTTTCAAGAGTAATAAGTCATTCGCCTTATGTGTAAAATCCTCATGTCATGCTTTCATAAGTAGCTACACACTCGCTAAGGAAAGAAAAGTAAACTCACGCAATAATTTACATCCGCCATCTTTTTGAGACTTTGGATCTTCAACCCCGCAACCCGTCAAGGTAATATTGGATTGGAGCAATCTTTTGAATCCCCGCAACCCGTCAAGGTAATATTGGAACTCAATAGTCACTATAATTAACAACACACTGCCCCTCTTGGGAGTCTTGTATATATTTTTCTTTTCTTTTCTTTTTCTTTTTTCTAGCCACTCATTTTTTTCATAAGCCGCTCTTATTTTTCTTTATTCCTCACTAAGAAAGTTTAAAATAATAAAAGGAAAAACAGCCGCTAAATATTAAGCATGACATAAGTCTAGTACACATAAAACGTTCTAACTTAGAATCTTAAGACGTATTTATACCAACCGTGAATGATTAGACAAAAATGCATAAGAGATTACAAACCAATTAAAACCGTTCTTGATTATTTATTAACATATATACATGCGAAGAAAATAGAGGTAAAGAAGAGAAGGGTTTAGCCACAAGTAATCATCATGAAGTTTATCTAGCCCTTTTATACTTGCTTCAATTCTATCATTTCCCATTCTCCACAAATTTAAAATCTCAAATAATGAGAGTGGTGGATGCTTAGCCTAATAGACCAATTAAGGACTACATGGTTAAGGATACTAGCTAGAGAATGCTAAGATAAGCAAACTCGGGTTGAGTCAAAATATCCATGGCGGGCCTAATATGTCAAAGAAATTTAAACTTGTTAAAACCATGTTTTTATTATACTTTTTTCTTTATATATTTTTTGATGAAAAATAAAAGAAAAGATATATACAATGCAAAGGTGATATGCAAATGAAAAATGATTAATGCAAAAATTATGAATGCATATTTTTGGTGGCCAAAGTAGATCAAAAATTTGAAAAATGTTTGAAAAATTAATTTTCCAAGTTATCATGAAAGACAATGACAAGTTCTAGGTAAGGTCACTTCGATAGAAGACCCCCCTACACTTAAGCTAAACATTGTCCTCAATGTTTAAGAGCATGGAAATATAAAAACTTCCCCTACACTTATGACAATTAATAGACTTTGCTTAACCCACGTTAAGGGAAGGACAACTATTAGTGAATTCATGTTTAAGCACAAGGTGTCAATGAAAGATCACAATAGTAACGAAGTGAACCGGATACAAGGGCCTCCTCCATAAGCTCCAAAGCATGAAATGAGTAAGCAACCCTACAAACAATCATGAAGACAAAAGAAGGTCTCTCCTACACTTATCTCCAAGTCTATACCTTTATTGCTAACCTACAACACTCTAAACCTAGTTATACGATGCTTGAATTAATGAGTCTCTAGCTCGACTCGTCCCTCAATGAAACGTGTCTAAAACCTATCATGGAGAAGAAAAATTTTGCCCTTTTTAAGAAACATCTCCATGATGATGTAAAACAAGTTTTCATTTATCACAACTCCATAAATATCCCCCAGGATTAAATACATAATTACCATCCCACATATAACACAAAGCCACAACTAACATCCCAAGCAATGGTGAAAAGGGTGAGGTGTGGTTTTCCAAAATGGTTTCCCATATGTTCTTCACAAGGTAATAGGGTAAAACTCTTAAATCTTTCACAAGTTTTCCTTTTGTTGCATCAGGCGGATACTGAGATGATTTAGCAAGCTCTATGCCAGGATCAAAAATCCGTTCCTTGATGGGAAAACAACAAGTGGTGGTTGCCTTAGAAGATTATCCTTTGTAGTTCACATGGTGAGAGAAAGGTTGTGAAGGCATGGGTAACAACAAGCTCTTGGAAGGAACCATCATTGTTTGTTTTCCTTTATCACTTTGAAAAGTTGAGGTGGGCAAGGAAGAAGGTAAAGGATCTTCATGCAATAGAGATTCTAAATAGAGTTGGTCCCCCTCCTCATCAAGATAACCAAGAGTGTACTCAAAAGATATATCCTCCGCTAAAAACTCATCACTCTCATCCATTATAGAATCCGCCACATCACCATAAACATCATAGATTGGTCTATCGAAAATTGGTGATCCCTCAAAACCAAAGGAAGTATGATCATCAACAAATGGAGAGTCACAAGTAGAAAGCTCATCATCACTATAATCATCATATGTTGGTGAATCACAAAGAAAAGATTCTCCATCACTAAAGTCCTCATGAATATGATTATCATTGTGGAAAAGTGGATTGTCATATGGGGTTTCACTAAAGTTTAGCTGTTTATGTTCATGAAAATCCAAAAATGAAGTAATGGAAGCAATGGTCTCAACATGAGGTAAATCATAATCTCCACTTGAGCAAGCTTCATAAAAGTATTCATCACAAACTTCATCAAGAATATCATCTTGTGTTTCCTCCTCATTTACAACATCAATATGTTTTACCGCTTCGGGCTCATTAGACTTTTTAGATAACTTCCCCATGTTAAACACAACTCTCTCATCTCCTACCCGCATTGTAAGTTCTCATTCCGCCACATCGACTAAAGTACGACCCGTTCTCAAAAATGGCCTACCAACAATCAAAGGCACTCTAGGATCCATATCATAATCAACCACCACAAAATCCGCGGGAAATGTAAATCTATCAACCCCCACAAAAACATCTTCCGCAATTCCCACCGGATAAGCTATAGTACGGTTGGCCAACTCAAGAGTCATCTTAGTAGGAGTGAGCTCGGGAAGTGAAAGTTTCTTCCAAACCGATAATGGCATGAGGTTTATGCTTGCTCATAAATCCGCTAAAGCCATACAATTCTCCACCCCCGGGAAATTGCAAGGAATCAAAAACCTCCCCGGATCTCCAAGCTTAGTAGGCAACTTCTTAAGCAAAACCGCGGAGCAATTTTCATTCAAAGAAGCATTAGGAAAATCCACCAATCTCTCCTTGTTAGAAAGTAAGTCCTTAATCATCTTAGCAAACTTAGGCATATTGGCTAAAGCTTCCGCAAAAGGAGATATTGATGTTAAGTTGCTTGAACATCCTCAAAAAGTTAGAAACTTGGATATCATCCTTGTTCTTAAGCTTTTCTTTTCTCAATCTTGATGGATAAGGAAGACTTGGTTTTGGTTGTGGTTGAGTGGTTGAGGAAGGATTTTCCTTATTGAGTGCTTCATGAATAGGTGTTGAAGTGGGAGAAATGGGAACATTTTGAGGTGGTGAAGTAGATGTAGAAGGCTTGTCGCATGTAGGAACAAAAGTGGGTGGAACCATAGGAGTTTTAGGAGGTGAAGGATCCTTTGTTGTCTTTCCACTTCTCGTTGTAATAGCATTGACATTTTCCCTTGGGTTTGTTTGTGTATTTGAAGGTAAAGCCCCTTGTGGTCTTTGATTATAAAGCATCATAAACTTCTTATTTGTGTCTTCATGCATTTCTCTCATTCTTCTCTCATGAGTTTCATTCATTTCTCTTAATCTCTTCTCATTAGCTTGGAACCTCCTTTCATGCTCTTGATTCATTTTGTGAAGAAGCTCAATTGTGTTATAATCTTGTGGCACATTTCCTTGAAAACCTTGGGGTTGGAAAAGTAGAGGTTGATTGTAAAACCCTTGGTTGCTGCCTTGAAAGGTATTTCCTTGATTGTTAAAGGTATTTGGTGGTCTATAGTTATTCCCTTGGTAAGGTGGTCTTTGCCCTTGATTCCTTTGTAACACTTGAGGAGGATTTTGTTGAATTTGGGTGGTTGGTTGGGGTGGGAATCCCGGTGGAGTAAGGTAATTTTGGGACTTGTAAGAAAGGTTATTGGGATTGATATTTGGATTGAAGTGTTCATGATGTTCCTCTTGGTAAGCATAACATTCCCCTTGATAACCTTGCACCTTATCACATTGTTCATAGGAATGGGGACCTCCACAAGTTACACAAGAAAGATTAATGGCATTCACATCATTTGAAGAATTGTTCAATGAAAGGCTCTTAATGGCTTGAATCACATCTTGTTGACCTCTATCCATCTTTTGAAGAATCTCTCGTTGATACTTGAGGAATTGGTTATCACAAGGTGTTTGAGAATCGTTTTGGATAACATGAACCCTTTCTTCAAATTGAGAATTTGTTTGAACCATTGCTTTGGTCTCAATGATGTCCAAAGCCTCTTGAATGGATTTAAGAAGAATATTCCCTCCCGCGGAAGCATTGAGTGAATATTGGTGATGAGGTTTAAGGCCATCATAGAAAGTATTGATTTGGTGAACTTCATCCAATCCATGGTTAGGGCATCTTCTCAATAACTCTCTAAACTTCTCCCAAGCATCACTAAAGGATTGACTAGGTTTTTGTTGAAAGCCTATAATTAAGTTCCTCAAAGCTGTGGTCTTAGATGGAGGAAAGAACTTGTTCAAAAACTTAGTGGTGAAACCATCCCATGTGGTGATACTATCGGGTGGTTAGGTGTCTAACCAATGCTTAGCTTGTCCCTCTAGTGAAAATGGCACTAATATCAACTTAATAGCATCATGTGGAACTCCATTGTACTTAAGGGTATTGCAAAGAGTAAGGAATCTCTTAAGGTGATCATGAGGATTATCATTCTTGTGACCATAGAAAGGTGTGTTTGAAACCAAGGTAATCATAGACGTTTTTAGCTCAAATGAATTTGCGGGAATGTCGGGAATCCTAATAGCATTGGCATATCCGCGAACATTGGATTGCAAACGTTCCATCAAAGAACGATTATCAACAGTCATGGCTTCTTGTTGTGGATGAATCAAAGCACGATTCTCGTGATCGGCTTGATGGACGGTGGTGGTCTTACTCTTTCTCTTTTTCTTCCTTTTCGGAGGAAGAGGTTGTACACCAATCGGTATTTGTGCACGCCCGCGAGTGAGCATGCAATTCAATACGAGGAATGAGAGAGAAGCTCTCGTGTGACTTTGAAGAGAAAAGGATTATCCTCTTCGAGTTTCAATATGAAATATCCACAAGAAAATAATATATATGTATGTACTACTTGGGTGCAAGATCCCCAATGAAGCCTTCCTTCTTAGAATACTCACAAGTGAACGGGGGGTTAGGTGGCGCGAAGCACTTAAGTACCTATTGACCCTTAGATGGCATTTTATAGCACATCACCTTTCTATTCACTTAATTGTTTGTATTCTTCGAATTGTTGCTTATTGAGAGTATTTATCTATTCTTGCTTTATTTTGTTTGATCGATACACGTGTCAAGGACCGGAACGCCCCCTAACACGGTGTATTGCCTCGGCAATACTTATGGAAGATATGTGTATTGGTTGTACGTATATGTATACGTATTTACATATAATAATATAGAGAAAAATATTTTTGTATTTATTGGGGTTTTTTTTTAAATACTATATGTATGTAAAAACGATGAAAACCACTATAATATATATTTTTGGGTGTAATCTTTTAGGAAAAAGGATTACTTTTTGGATTTTTTATTTTTTTGGTTCAATTCTTTAGGAAAAGAATTGATTTTGTGGTTTTTTATTTTTTTATATTTTTATCTTTTTGATTTATAATACGTAAAAATAACGTTCACAAGGTGAACGGATCCCAAAATCCAATTGTCTCACTCGAAACCGTTAATCTTCACGAAAAGAACCGGCAGCTCATGCTGCTGGAGAAAAGCATAGAGTTGATCCAAATTGCACTTATGCAAATCCCTAGTTAACTTAACATCAGTAATATACTCACCCCATTCAGCTTGAGGTAAAGTATTCAAAAACTTGGTGTTAACCTGGAATGGAGCAATCACGAGATTGTACACATTCAAATCATTCATGAGATTAGTGAATCTGAAGTAGTAGTCGTGAATCGTTTCCCCTGGACTGTACGTGAACCTATCAAATAGGTCATACAACTGACACTCGCGTTCCTGTTTAGTAAGAGACATACCTTCTAGCAAAACCTGTAGACGTTCCCATAACTCCTTTGCGACCGTATATTGACTTACCATTCGATAGATGTCATGTGGAAGAGCTTGGAGAATTGTTTGAAGAGCCTTTTCATCTGCATCGGCAATAAGTTTTTGAGCTGGCGTAAGTTCTTCAAACTCCCGTGGTCGAGTCACATTGTTAACAACGATGGTACCATAATCGAGTGGACCATTTAGAATTGACTTGACCATAAGCCTCCCATATGTCGGTTTTCCCTTAATGTATGACATCATACGGCCTTGCCATGCTTCAAAGACTTCTTTAATGAGCATTGGAGGGCGATTATCCGTTCCCGTTATGACGGAGATATCCGTAAGTGATGTCATTTAAGGCATTAATGAACTCGGATTCATTTTGATCACTTTAAAGAATCAAAGATTATCGGTTTCATCGAGCAATGAAATAAGGTTGAGAAATTTGTTATGAGTTGATGTAGATATCTGAAGCTTATCTGAAAACTTATAAGTCCTCTTATCCGGAATGTGTACTTCTAGCCCTTATCCGGAATATGTCTTAGACTTCTTATCCGGAATAACTACTAGCTCTTATCCGGAAAAATCTCAAGCTTCTTATCCGGAATAACTACTAGCTCTTATCCGGAAAATCTCTAGCTTCTTATCCGGAATAATCACTATATCTTAATCCGGAATAATCTTGCAAAATCTTTTATTCGGAATAGTTTCTTATTCGGAATGATCTAACAAAGCTGTTACTCGGAATATTTAGAAACCTTTTATCCGGAATAAGCTCTTATCCGGAAAAATCAGCAAACGATTATCCGGAATGATTTAACCCTTTTATCCGGAATACCTTGAGCACCTCTTATCCGGAATGATTAGAAACCTCTTATCCGGAAAAATCAGCAAAGCCTTATCCGGAATGATGTAACCCTTTTATCCGGAATAACTTACTTGCCTTTTATCCGGAATACCTTGAGTACCTCTTATCCTGAATAATTAGAAACCTCTTATCCGGAAAAATCAGCAAAACCTTATCCGAAATGATGTAACCCTTTTATCCGGAATAAATTACTTGCCTTTTATCCGGAATACCTTGAGTACCTCTTATCCGGAATAATTCTTGCAACTTCTTATCCTGAATAATGTAAACCCTAGTATTCCGACAACCTAAAACCCTTATATTCCGTATATGAAAAAATTTGAACTTGTAAGTTTTACCCAAAAATCAAGCTAAAAATTCCAACTTTTTATGATAAATCACCAATATGAAGAACACAAATTCCTACCACAACTATGTAGGCAATTTGTAGCTAAGATTTTGTGGTGAAAAACACAAAAAAAATTTGAAAACACGGATATAACTTGATTAAAAGAGTATGAAAACTAAAAACTAACACAACAAAAAACCTTATATCATCCCATGGCTCTTGATACCAATTGTAGAATACTGATAATCTTGTGAATCAATAAGGTGGGTTGATGTTTCTAGAGAGAGAAAGTAGTGAGAGAAAGTGAGATAAAATGTGTGTTTTATTAATCAAAAAGTGAAACAACCAACACCCCTTTCCATGGTGGAAAGGGGTTTATATACCCAAGTCCTTAATGGACTTGGGCCTCCGAACCATGACAAGCCCATGGGCCGGGTTAAACATTAAAATAACTTAACCATTAACTACGAGCTACTAAACGTATTACAATATTGTTGGAGTGACCGATACTTCTAATATACGTTAAAACGTATTTCCAACAAGAAGTCTTTGATATATTAGGCCCGTTGCGATTATTTTGACTCAACCCGAATAGACTTATCCAAGTTTATTCTAGCAAGTATCCTTAACCATGTAGACCTTAATTGGTTTATTAGGCTAAGCATCCACGAGTCTCATTACTTGAGATTTTAAATTGTGGAGAACGAGAAATGATAGAGTTAATTATAAGTCGGTATTCTTGCACAAGCACACTTGGTGTGATTATAAGCTTGTCCTCCCATCGCCTTAAATGAATAAATGCAATAAGTAAGGTCGTATGATTTTATTGAATAACTTAGCTTCTAGCCCAATATCGTTTAAAAGTTGCTCGGTAATGATAAGAGTTCATAGCCAAGGCATAACTAATGAAGCGGGGCGCGAAGATTGGCGAGTCCGAAAAGGCCCTAACAAGGCTTGAGGATTCCATTTTATTGCTAAAGATCCAAGGTGATGTGAAAAGCATTATTCCCAAAATCAATATGAAGGATCAAGACTCACGACGAAAAGCAATCAACTCCCATAAAGATCATGGAGAAGTCGATCCGAAAAGGCCCTAACAAGGTATGAGGATAAATAGATCCAAGTCCGAAAAGGAGGTGTGTATCTCAAAATCCCAATTAATGATTGAATAAATAATGATGAAGTCGTGGTCAACAAAGTTGGAGTATCCCTCAAAAGTCTCCAAGTGAAGAAACTCTATTAACGAAGAGAAGACCATTATCTCAAGAACGTCTCTCAAGATATGAAGTATGAAGTACATGCCAAATATCGGCCCGAGAAAGGTCTCAAATCGTGAAGTGAGTTATGCCAAGATATGAACTTTTTGAGGTCTCAAGAAGCAGTTTTAAGAGATTTTGTCCTTTAGCTAAGTATTAATCAAATCGTCCTACTTTGCTTTCAGCCTAAATAAACTATCGCAATAAGTCCAAAAATGCATCTTCATGATCATTCTAAGACAACAATAAAATATAAGAGATACACCTAGGAATAGGGAGTTTAAGCATATAATTAAGCCATGTGTGTAAGTGTTTGTTTTGCTAACTTATAATAACAATGATCTCGTTTTTAAGCTTAGTTTGAGGAACGTGAAACTTGAGGGTGATAAATCTTCGCAGCAACCAAAGCCCTAATGTAAGTCTTAGATCTCTTTGCAAGTTATTTCCATGTAGCTATTTTCAAGTGAAAATGGTTTTTTATCCCTTTTGTTTCCTTTAAAGCTTTTATTTCTTCATAGTAGTTTAAATTTTTGTTTTAGTAGTATATTAATAAGGCCAAGGTTGATTGATTATAAGAAAGGTGTAAATTTGCTTTGTCACTAAGCATTGCATGAGGGCATGGCAATGGTTAAGTGTAGGGGATTTGATAGGTGTGAAAACACCCATCCTTTTACCACTTATTTCTTGCTAAAACGAGACCAAAGTGCTTATTTAATATCATTTGTTTGGAATTATGCGTGGTTTGTGTGTTTGTTGTGTTTTCAGAGCCAACCGGATAAATATTAAAGAAAACATGGGATTGCACGGGTTTTATCAAAGAAAAAGACTCAAGACGAAGTCTATAGTCCAAGAGATGCAAAAGATTTGAAGTCAATGGGCCTATTTGAAGATTTATCGAAGAAAAGGACCAAAGATGGAAGATTTACATATGTCGAAGAACTCAAGTCTATTAAACGAAGAAATTTAAAGACGAGTTGAATTTATTCATCGACAAATCCCGAATCAGAATCGAAAACGTCAACTTTACTGAAAAGACGAGAAGACAAAAAGAAAGGAAGAAAGCCCACTCACCAACCAAGCCCAAGGCCTATATATAGAAGATCCCTTCACACATTAGAACAAGTTTTTCATTTTTCCAGTTTCTTTCTTTTATTTCGTAGGAAACCAACACCATTAAGGTGTTGGTGATTTTTCACCTTTGTTGAATTCACAAATCTTGTAAGTTTTAATCTTTCCTTTTGTTTGTTAAACCTTAATCCTTTAATACAAGTCTTCCTTTAATCTTGTTCTTCTTTTCTTATTTATCTTAAGTTTTAAGTTTTTATTTTGTTGATTTTGATCTTTAAAAGTAAGTGCGTTTTGTGTTTTTTTTTATTTGATTTGATGTTTATCATTAGTAGATGATTAGTAGTTATCTTGGTTAAATCTTTGGTTAAAACTTAGTTGATTTTTGGTTAAATTGTAGCTTTATTGTTTCCCCTGTTCTTCGCACACTTTCTGTTTCATCTCCCCAGATTCCGAATGAACTAATCATTCTGAACCAAGGATTTGAACAAATTATTCCGGATAAAACTTTTGCTTGGTACATTCCGAACGAGCTAAGTTTTCCGAATCAAGGCTTTTTGTTAAAATTATTCCGAACCAATTGATATTCCGAATGAGCACTTGTTTTAGATTATTCCGGATGAGTGATTATTCCGGATAAAGAGATTATTCCGAATGAGCACTTGTTTTAAGATTATTCCGGATCAAGAGTAATTATTCCGGATGAGTGATTATTCCGGATAAAGAGATTATTCCGAGTGAGCACTTATTCCGAACCAACATCATATTCCGAACGAAGCATTTTCATAAATTATTCCGAATGAGCAGCTTTTCCGAATGAGTCTTTTCTCTTAAACATTCCGAACAAAGCAATATTCCGAACCAGCTTATTTCTTACTTTTTTTTATTCCGAACGAGCAACTATTCCGGATGAGCACATATATTCCGGATGAAGGTTTTTGGCCAAGTTATTCCGAACGAGCCATTTATTACGGATGAAGGGATATTCCGGATGAAGGTATTATTACGGATGAGTGTTTTGTTTTATTATTCCGCATGAGTTTTGGTTATTCCGGATGAGCAGTTTTATTCCGCATGAACTTTAATTATTCCGAATCAGCAATTTTTCCAAGTTCAGCAATTTTTACAAGTTATGTTATTTCACTGTTTTACTATTTAAGTGTTCAAGTTTAATTCAAGCTTTATTTTTATTAGTTGCTTTTGGCTTATTTTCTCTACTGTACGCATTTAATCCTTTTTAGTAGAATAGAAAACCAAACCCCTTTTTAGTAACCAAGAACGATAGTTCCACTTTGAGCCGTGATCAATTCGAGAAGATACTGAGAAACGAACTTTCAACCTAGTAAAATCTTTGTATCAATGATGATATAAACATTAATTACCCAAGGTACAACATTTCAATGCATGACTTATAAATTAGGTCAAAATAGGTATTTTCACTCTTTACACACGTTTACTTAGAATAACATATGAAACCAAGTGTGAAAAATATTTCGATACTTAAAACACAATGTATAAGACCTAAATTAAGTTTTCATTAGTAGCTAAGTGAAGGATAATGACTTTAACAAGGATTTAACCCTAGATTATTAGAAACCCTAATCCGACTAGGTTTTCTTCCCAATTTCACTTCAAACCTTTATTAAACTTCAAACTAAGGACCCAAACCTCCTAAATACAATGTGTAAACCCTTATTACACCCTAATCCATCTCTAATTACATTCCTAAGTCCTTAATTATCAAAATTACCAAGTTATAAGTTATAATCCCTAGAAATACCATCCGGCTAGGTTTTTCCCTCCAAAAGCTTGTTTAAACACTTTCCCTCTTGATGAGACTGCATTTATACATAGTCTCATCGTACAAAACGGGCTTAAATTGTTAAAATATCATTAAAAGTGCCAAATATATGCTTTTATTTGTTTAATGTGTATTTTAGGTATGGATATCGAGAAAAAGACAAAAGATCACAAGAACAAAGCAAAAATGAACACGAAAAATAAAGCCGCACAAAGAACCGGACCCGAATGATGAATCTTCAAAAATACCCTTGAAGAATTGAAGATTGTCAAGTTTGGTCCTCTAAGTTTGAAGACTTGTCATTTTATACCCTTGTAAAACTCTAAATTTACATTATGGTCCCTAAAATGTCAAGAGTTTACATATTTGGTCCTTAAAGAATCAAGTCGTAATTAACGGAATAAAAATGGGTATATTCGGTTCGACTCGACAAAGTTGGAAGATTTTACAAGTCAAAGATAAAGTCAAGTCAAACTCGAAACCCGACAATGAAGTGGGCATAAAAAATCGATCCCGAGACCTAAATTATTATTTTACGGACCATCTCGCATCCGTTTAACGGCCCGGATCGGCCCGTTTAAGATTAATTATATAAGCCATCCTTTATTTGGTTTATAGCATATTTCATTTTTTTATGCCCATAATCCCCCAGCCTTATTCACACAAACATCTCCAACCCATCAGCTTTTCGTTTTGGGCCTAATCCTACGCTCCAGCCCGAAATCTCAACCAAAGCCCACAATGTTGTACCCAGCTCCTTATCAAACGTTTATATGCAAGAAGAAAAAAAGGGGACCAGAGTTTTTTTTTACACTAAATGTTATCATAAACACATATTAGGGTTCATCATCCATCTCAGCCACCATTACTCCCAAATCACCCTAATCCTAAATCCATCACTATCCCATATCAACCCCACATCACACCAGTCCAAGAACACAACTAAGAAACCCACGTGATGCTACCAAGAATCAAGACCAAAGACCAAGTTAAAAATCAGAATATGCTTCAAGAATATCCATGGGTAATTCGGATAATCAATAGATTAGGGTTTATTGCTTTCTAGAACAATCTATGACCCTATATATAAAGGGCATTAGGACTTTTTATTTTCTTTGTTCTAGATATATTTTTCAAACTCATGTAATTCCTTTTTAAATTAATGAAAGTTGGTATTTGGTTTAAAGAATTATGAGTTCAAAGATTTAACATTTATATTTTGGTTGAAAGCATTTGTTTACTTTTACTGGTTTGATAAAAAAAAGTGAGTGAAAGATTTTTTTTATTCTTGTTACTACTGTTACCGAGAGAAAAAAATAGGAGTTTGTTAATTTATGTTGTTTGATCAAAGAAAAAAAGTATTAATGTTCTTGTGGCTACTTTTATCGAAAGAAAATAAAATGAAGGGGGTTTGGTTTTGTTGTCCCTAAAAGAAAAAAAAGAAGTGTTTAGTTCTGTTAAAAAAAAGGAGGTGAAATAAGGTTTTGTTGTTTTGTTACTATAAAACAAAAAAAATTGTTTTGTAAAGGAAATATTGGTGTTGAAAGATATGGTTTTTTAGTTGCTACTTGTTCCCAAAGAAAAAAAAAGAGATAGACATTGATATAATTTTGTTAGTGAGTTACTGTTGATTCGAAGAAAAAAAGGAAGTTATCACTTTGATGTTTTGCATTGTTCAACGCCAAGAAAAGGAAAAAAGAAAAGTGAGTTGTTATGTTGTTGTTGATTTGAAATCAAGAAGAAAAAAAAAAGAAGTATGTTGTTAGTGATTTGGTTATTGTTGCTGCCGTGGGGTTCCAAGAAAAAAAATGGTTGTGAACTTTGGAATAGGTTAAGAGAAATATAATTTTGGTTCATATTCATGTTGAAGTTCGAGCTGTCAATTCTTTCTTTCGATCCCATTGTAAGATCTCTATCTATTTTTTTATATAATGTTCTTTTCATGTATAACTTTTATGAATTTTGTGATGTTGTTATCTATTCCTCTGTTATGACGCTACGTTTTCATGTTTTGTTGTTACTAAATGTTTATTTGATATTTTGAGATAGAAGGTCAGTAGGAAGAAACAAAAAAAAATCAACTAACATAGTGTTGTCCATTTTAGCTAGTAATTATTATCCATTTAATTTTGTTTACTTAACTGTTGAAGCACTAGTTTTCCTCATGATTGGAGTATATGTGATATTACCACAGTATTGTTACTTTGTAGTTTTAGTCTACTTTATATTTGAATAGTTAGTAGTAATTGCTTAGTTTCATTTTAATTCCTTAGCTTTCAAGTGTGTCATGTTTCTTAAAGGAAAAAAAGGTTCACCAGAAAATGTTTGGTGATTAATCAGTAGTGTTCTAAAACTTGTAGTAAAAAAAACGTTTTTACAAAAATGTAAGACAGGATGTTCGAACCCCTAACCTCTCAACAATCAGAAACGTCTCGACACAACTAACCATTACCATCTGCTCTAGTAAATGCTTTTGTAAGATATTGCAACTCTTTTTAGTTTAAACACATTTATCATTTTCGCTTAACAGATTAAATATCTCATTTCATAGCTTATTTTTGGCTAATTTTTGAGACTTTGATTTTTCCTATACTTAAAATAATGATTAGCATTATCTGTAGTTTTTTTATATAAAATCATTAAATATTTTTAAATTATTTAATTAGTTTTAATCGTTTTTAATTCATAATAAAAAATTAAAACTTAAAAAAAAAATAATTCTTTTTTCTAAAATTTTCTTTTGTCATTTAGGACGTAGGAAAAATAAATTTGTCTTTGTAGGCTTTAAAATTGGATTATTTGCTTAACTGTCGCGTTTCTACATTTAATCGTTAATTATTTTTTGCCTTTGTTTTATCCTCGTAGACGCTTTAGGTTTTCCGATGCCTATTTATGCTTTCCCGTAGTTTATTTTTAGTTAAGTTTTTTAAATTTTTCAAATTTCATTGAATTTTACTCTCGATTCGCGCGTAACGCGTTTTAGGGCGTAGTTCATTTTTAGCTTAATCCGTTTTACATTTTCTTTTCTTTTCTTTCCAAAAGAGTATATAACTCAATTAAATAACGTCTATAATATTTTTGGCTCAAACAACTACACCTCCTCGAGAACGAACTCGATTGTCGGTATTTACGTTTGTCACAAAACGTAATTACTAATACTTACCCACGACTTTTGTAGTGCTTTGTTTTTCCTAAAATAAAGTATATACAAAAATACTACATCATCAAATGGCGCTACTGCCGGGGAGGTGCGTTTAGCTGTATTTATTTATCGTGTTTATTTGAGTATTTACGTTTTTTATCGTATATACTCTTTTGTTATTTTATATACTATTAGCCATAAAACTAATCGTGTGAAATAGAAATCTATTAACACAAAATCGTTTTCTCGTTTTGTTTGTGAATAATATATTGTATTTACGTAAAACAATTAATACACAATAAATATCCAAATACGCGAGAAATCGCACCTTAATAGTGGGCGTTCCGGTCACTATTAAGCGTATCGAATTCAAACAAAATCAAAGGAAAAATAGATAAATACTCTTAGTTGATTTAATCTCGATAAATACAAACTATAAGATGGGTATAAGGCGGTTGCATTTCACGACCTAAAGAAAAAAGTTTCTTAAGTGCTTTGCGCCGCCTCATTTTCTCCGCTCGCTTGTGCGTATTTTGAAAGTGATTATAAATTAGGGGTTTTCCAAATCAAGTATTATTAATCTATTTTTGTGAGTTTAAATTATGGAACCCTCGAAACATTTTGGCATTCCGCCAACGTTTCAAATTCGAACGAGGGTTTTTACATCACGTAATTACCTTCACTCCCTTTGGATTCATTAATCGAGATCTTCGATTAGTGGATAATTTTTGTAGATTAATTTCTACGTAGTACACAAAAATTCCAAAAAAATTGAAAAACCAAAAACACAAAAAGAATCTTCTACTTTCCCTCTATTTTCACAATTCTCGTCTTTAACCCTCTAAATTATTTAATTCTCATTACGATTTTCGTGTTACATTATGTCGAATGATGGTGGTTACTATTCGTGTCCAGATTGTGGAGGACCACCCGATGGTGGTAACTGTTATAATTGCGAGATTTTAGGAGGAAAAGAGGGGTATATCTATAATTCTCCTCAAAACGATCATGGTGACGGATTTCAATCCTACGACCAAGTTCACCAATCGTCTTCGTTTTATTCGTCGAATGATTCGTCTTATTATTGTGATAATAATCAAGATGATGAAATGAAAAACGCATATGGTTACGAATTCCAATCATATGACCATACTCCACAACCGCCCTCGTCTTATTCGTGTGAATTTGCGGTTTGGAGCAGGATTTCAGATTTAGTTGTACGAATGATTATAATGACCACGAACTGAATCCTAATTTCTATGACCAATCTTCGCAATACCCACCATCGTATTCATGTGATAATCATGGAAAGAATCTCACTATGGATATGATTGGCAACCAATGAACCAAAATACGTCTTTTGACAATCAATTCAACGGTTTTGACCAATCTCCTCCACAACATATTTTCGATGATGATCTCGGTTCTAGTCGTGTCGACGAAAGTTTTAATCGCTTCAATGAACGAATTGATATGCTCTTTCAATTAACCATGAAGAAAAAAGATACCCTAATTGTTGAAGAAGTTGAAAAGATGATAGAAAATATGGAAGACTGTTGATCCCAAACTTATATCAACAAACATAGATCGATTAGCTTTGTATTACCGAGATAAATCAAGAGTAATACGTAGAGAAACTTTGTGTATTCAACACTCTAAGTATTATGCGGAAACTAATACTTAGAATAAAGAACAAAGAAACAATATATGAATACAAAACTTTCACTTTGATTAATAATATCAATGAATGATTACAATGAAAGTGTTGTGAAATATGTGGAAGAGGTGTGTATGAGGTGTATGTTATGTCTAACCCTAAGGCCTCCTTTTATAGGTTAAGGAGCCTTGTAAAGCTAAGATCAACTATTTTAGGAAGAAACACAAGATAAACATACTCAAATAACTTATTGACTAAATCTTTTAAACATTTAAGAATATATTCTGAATTCTTATCTTCATATTTTTTCCACCAGCTTGAAGAATTCATCATTGACAGATTTAGTCCTTGCCTTTGTGTTAAGATTCTTCTTGTCAGTGCCTTGATAATTCTTAGCAGCGTCTCATCTGTCGGCGCCTCGTTTACTCTTGTCAGCGTCCAATTTACTCTTGTCAGCGTTCCAGTGACTTAGCTAATATTATTCCCAACAATCCTCCCCTAAACTTGATATCTATTCTAGTAATCAAGTTTTTGAATAAAATAAAACATATAGAGAGGATTCTTACAAACATGCTATATCCCTGAATTTAAGTGTGAATCAAAAGTCAACACTCATATCACTGGTGTAGTTGACCTTTAACTTTGTGCTGAACTCTCAAAAAATTCTCAACTCCCCATATTCTCAAAGAAATAAACAACTCCATAGCTTCTTAAAATCTGTAAGAACATCTGCTACCTCTATCATACTTGTAGAATCAATGGAGCCTTCCTTATAACTCTTGTCACTCAAATTTGATTGCTCCTCCCCTTTTTAAGACTCCTCTCCAAGATCAATATAAAAGGACGGAACCAAGAATGTCCTCTTTGGCTTCCCATCAGCTTCTAAAATAACAAGTCTCTCCCTCAACTGTGTGAGTTTAAAACATGGATCCTTGACAGTTTGTAGCAGTTATGTATTTTGCTTATGCAAGCTAATACAGATTTTCGTCAATTCCATTAATGTTAAAGGTTTCATACTGCCCTCCTCTACATTCGAGAAATAAATCCTCAATGTTGATTCATAGGACATGGGGATGGACTTACTGATGATAAGACTGACTTGACCTGCATTAAAGCTAGCGCCAATAGTCTCAGCCATCTCCATTACACTATTCACCCTTGTGAAAGTGATCTCTGCTGCTACTAGATGTTAATCACTAGGAAAAACATCTCAATGATCATTAGGCATCCAGATATCCAAAAATTCATAAAACAAATGAAAGGGTGATGAAACGTTTTGGGTCTATAAAGAAGTTTATAAATGACACCAGCTAAGATGTCATAGCATAAAATGTACTTGAGAATGCATAAAACCTTAGTTAAAACACAAACAAAGGTAGTAATCCTAAGGAAATTAACTATTCTCTAATAAGCAAGAGTGACAAAAACTGTTCATGCATACACTCATGCAAAAGCATGATAGACACACATGAACTCTAGAGTCCTTTGTTCACAAATTCCCCAAAGAGAAACTTAACTCATATAAAACCTTTGCAACTCCCCAAGTAACCCAAGCATACCCAAAGTCTCCCAACCGACCAAACCCAAATCTACGTCAAACTTCTTGGCAGCATGCATACAAAATAAATTACGTACATGCTACAGTGCCTCGAGGTTTAGAAATTCCAACAATTTCATAAGGAAAGAGCATTCGTTATTTCTAACCCCCACTAACCATTGGACACAATATAGAATTATGCAAGAGTGCTCTAAGAGTACCCAAAAACCTAAAGGTTTAACTCCCCTTAACAGAAGCATACAAATCATTATATGTGAAGAAGCAAAATTTTATCTCGAGATAAGAATGTAAACATTCCAACCATCATAAATAAAAGTTTGCAACTCTGTATTCATCCAAATATAGCTCCACATTCCTGCATAGTTAGACAAAAACCACACAAACACATCAATAGAGGCTACCTTTCCCACGACAATGGGTAGAGATAACATGTTAGTGGATAAAAATAATATCAGTGGAAAGAACAGCAATGCATGTTCTTTGAGCATCCACTATCCCAATATCCTTGATCATTAACCTGCTTTTGGATAGTCTGCTCACAAAGAAAACAAATTAGTTTTCTTTGGAGATCCAAGCCTTGTCAGACTTAGATTTATCTAGTTGTTCAACTAGAGTGGTCTTACTCTTTACCACAAATCCCTGTTCATCCCTTTGTGACCTAATCACCCAATTTGTTCCAATGAGTCTAGTAATGACCTTCTCAAGATATTTAAATCTATTGCAAGTCATTAAAATACCATTAAAATTAGAGTTTTGCTCTTGTTTTGGTTTCCAAGTTAAATGAGATGATACCCTAGACCCTTGACCCTTATTAACCAAGTATCTTTGTTTATATGGTTTAACATAAGGTCTGACAACAGCTAGTTGTGGCGTTTTCATGCCAAACTTGGAGCTGTCAGCGCTGCATTTGTTCCTGTCAGCGTTGAATTTGTTCCTGTCAGCACTGAATTTGTTCTTGTGAACGCCCAAATTAGGGTTTGCTACAGGAACATACTGTCTATTAGACCAAGTGTTGGTCTTTTGAAAGGGTCTTTGACCTTGGGTCTTAGCTACCTTAGAGAAGAAAGGAGCAGGTCTAGTAGCCTGTGGTCTAGTGTGTACAAAAGGTCTATGGTTGACATTGGGTGACCTATTGTCAGCGGCTTTTTTGTATCCGCTGACACAGTTATAGGCCAAATGAGAAAAGATCCTACATGTATAACAAGCCTTTTTAGACACAAACCTAGGTCTAATCTGATTATATCCCAACCCATTCACACTCCCTTGGCTTTCTCTAGGTGAACTAGGATTTCTATACATTTATGCATATTTAACACTAGTTTTTCTTTTAGTAGCAGAACCAAGATCAACAGGGTTACCAGTGGTGGGATTAGTCACAACAATGGGTTTGGAGTCAACTGGTTCATCATTAAGCAGTCCACCTTTAACAAATAATATAGGGTTGGCTTTCTTCCACTAGTCTAAATCAGTCAACTTCTGCTTATACTCCTCTACTGGGGTAAGCACTCAAGGTGGAGGAATAAATTCCTTTTCTTGGAGTTCTGGAATACCAGTCCAAGATAGATCCTTTCTCAGGACACCATAGAAGTTTCTAGCAGGTGGTGGAATAGCAGCATACTCTTTCATCCCAATCCCAAACATGTCCCCATGTTGTTTTTGCTCAGTTACACACTGTTCTAGGGTTTGGCTGGCTTTATCAAACTTTTTAATTTTAAGCCCTACATTTTCTTTGTTTTCAATGGCCTCATCTAGCTTAGTTTGTATGACTCCTTTGGATATCTCTAGTATGTCCCTAAGGTCAACACTAACATTGAGGTCATGAGACAAAACATTAATTTGATCCTTTAGGTCAAATTCCATTTTCTTATATTATTCTGTAGTCTTTTCAGTTTGAACAACTGCCACTTGATAATTTGAAAGTCTAGCTTTTACGTCTAAAACATCTGATTTCAATTTTAAAACTTCTTTATTAAGTCTTTCAGTATTTAACCTACAAGAAGATTCATCACATACCTCATTATCAGAACTTGAAGAAGAATTGGAACTTGTGGAACTTGAAGTAGACTTGGCCTTAACTAAAAACATCATCAGACTTTTCTTCAACTTCTTCTCTAGCCTTGTTCACCTCACGATATTGGATTTCGTTCTTCAATCAAAGTTTCTCAACAAGCTCTGATACCAGTTTTTGATCCCAAACTTAGATCGATTAGCTTTGTCTTATCGAGATAAATCAAGAGTAATACGTAGAGAAAGTTTGTGTATTCAACACTCTAAGTATTATGCTGAAACTAATACTTAGAATAAAGAACAAACAAATAATATATGAATACCAAACTTTCACTTTGATTAATAATATCAATGAATGATTACAATGAACGTGTTGTGAAATATGTGGAAGAGGTGTGTATGAGGTATATGTGATGTCTAACCCTAACGCCTCCTTTTATAGGTTAACGAGCCTTGTACAAAAAGCTAAGATCAACTATTTTAGGAAGAAACACAAGATAAACATACTCAAATAACTTATTGACTAAATCTTTTAAACATTTAAGAATATATTCTGAATTCTTATATTCACATTTTGTCCACGAGCTTGAAGAATTCATCATTGGCAGATTTAGTCCTTGCCTTTGTGTTAAGATTCTTCTTGCAGCGCCTTGATAATTCTTATCAGCGTCTCATTTGTCGGTGCCTCGTTTACTCTTGTCAGCGTCTAATTTCCTCTTGTCAGCGTTCCAGTGACTTAGCTAATTTTATTCCCAACAAAGACGAGAAACGAGAATTAAAGACGAAATCAACAATATCTCTACCGAGCTAAGCGTTAGGAGATATCGTCGGGAAGAAATAAGTGACGATTTTGAAAGAGAGTGTGAGATGAAGACTCGAGAACTGCTATAAGTATACAATGGATTAAGCATCGATATTCGAGAGAAGATAGAAGAACAAAAGAGAATTGAGCATCTCGCCTCATCTTATGAATCCGTTGCTCTCATACTCCCTAGGGAACGCAATGCCTCTCAAAGTATAAGGGAAGAGAGAGAAATGGAAGAGCAACAAGAGCAAGCGTTTAATACTTATGCCTCTACGTCTCTTGTGATTCCATATGATTACCCATATGACGATGATGATAGTGATGCTTTCAATCTTGACCCATCTCATGGAAAAACTAGTCCTAATCCCACACCGTGTGAGATTTTGGATTTATCATGTAAGAAGTCCACCGATGGCCTTGCTCACATTGATACGTTTTTCGACGTCGATGTCGAAACCACTAAGGTAAAATCTTCAAATGAAGAGCCTTTCACTCCTATACCTACTAAGGAAACCGATGCCTCTCTAAGTATGGGGGAGACGAATCTTAGCACTAATCCTAGTGTTGAGATCCCTATTCCAATCCAAAGTGAACCTACGATCATCTTCAAAGATGAGTTAAGTAATTTTTCTCTCGATGAATTTTTCCACGAAAATTCTAACGAGGCAAATTACGTTAGTGAGTGTGAATCGATTTCATGTGATGATGTCTCTCCCAATGATACTTCGGGGAGATAATCATTGACTTTTTCGAACCCGCTTTTTGATGACGAAGACTTTTTCACTAGCGATGACGAGTCATTAATCGACGAGGACGTTCAAATTAACGATTTTAAAATCTTTTCAAACCCTTCTTTCGAATTTGATGACGCGTTCATTTTTGGTGACATAAATCCTCAATTTGATGAGACGTTCGAGGACATCGAGAGTGAGGATTCTAAGGATCCTAAACTCGATGAGACGGATTTGCTAGTCACCCACCCGAAGTCTCATACGGATGAGACTTCTCTCTCTACTACTTGTGACGTTTCCATTATCGAGGGATTCACCGATGGACCACCTCTAGATGAGAATGGGGATTTTAATGAAGCTTTTGCCTTCGATTCGGGGGGAAATTTTGAAACTCCAAATTTAATTAGTTCTCTTTCAATTTTACATTCGTTTCAAAGTGAACCCACCCACCCCCTCGGATATGATGAGTTTACATATGCTGTGAGGAGTTTTCTTCCTTACAAGACGTATCCTCCGGCTTTGCGTGTTTTATTTTCAACAAAATATGAGGATATGATCTTTGATTCGGGTATAAAGGCTTTGCCTTTATTAACGGTTGCTTTTGGGCCTTGATTACATGTAAGTCCCACCAAAAATTACCAAATCATGATAATCCCTAAATGATCACATTTATGGGGATTCGAGTCGAGCTTTTGACTCGGTTATTGATGAGACTGCTTTTATATATAGTCTCATCGTCCAAATTGGGCTTAAAATACATTAAATATCATTAAAACTGCCAAATATATTGATTGTGGTAAATTACACCCTTTAGGAAAAAGGCGTAAAAGCGGTAAGTATCAAACAAATGACTTTAGGAAAAATCAAGTGTTAATGACCCTTAATGATATGAAAGTTCGTTTCCCAAGGAGGTATATGTGTGTGACTAAGATGTATAAGATTTGAGATTAATATTTGGTTTAGAAGGGGATTAGAGGAGAAGATAACGAAAACGTAAAAATAAAAATTAACAAAAATTCACTACTAGAAAGTTAAAACGTAGAACTTTAAAGATCACCAAAATAAAAATAAATTCTAAAAATTACCAAAAATTCACCAAAAATCAAAAATATTAAACTAAGAGTTTACCAATGATCAAAACTTTTTCAAACCTTTTAAATAATTAAATATTTAATTTTTAAATGCTAATTAAAGCCCTAAAAATCAAATAAATTATCAAAAAGCCCAAATAAAGATTTTTCAATTGATAAAACTCAAAAATGACCTAAAATAATTAAAAACTATTTTTAGAAATTTTAAAACTAATAAAAACTATTTAAAATGATTTAAAAACTATTAAAACTTAAAATAATTATAAAAATTAATCAATAAGTGATAAAATTATTCTAAAAGTTGCTAAATTCCTATTTTAATGTATTTAACCTAAGAAAAATGTAAAAAGTTGGAAAATGTGAAATTTTAAAAATAATAATAAAATAATAATAAAATAATATTAAAAATCCAAAAATTATAAAAAATTCTAAAAACTTGCAAACTAGTTTATTTTAACCTAAATAATCAGAAAATGAAAGTGAAATTACCAAAATACCCCTAATGGGCCCTCAAATGGGCCAAATCCAAAAACAGTCAACCTAAATGGGCTTTTGGGCCCAAAAAGTCAAACTTGGCCCAATTGACTTGGAAAAGCCCTATCTGACTTAAAATTCAATTCTAAGAACAAAACTCTAAAGGCCCAAAAGCTGAAAATGTGCTTATCACAGCTTATTGAACACAAAGCTTATTCTTATTGGGCTTTTCAGCCCATTAAGCCATAAGCTAATGCCATAAGCTCTAATTTGACACACAACCCTCTTTTCGGATGCTTAAGAGATCTGTCAAAAGAAATTTCCAATAAGCACACTCAATAAGCCAGAAAATAGAAAAGCAAAAATCCACAAAACGACAAAATAGTCGTTTTTAAGAAATAATGCACCTCAGAAGCTGATTCAACTTGCAAAAGCTTTCAAATGGACTCAATAAGCAATATCAATCAACAAAAATCCAATAAGCACAAGCAATAAGCCAGAATAAGCACAAAAGAGCTTATGTAAAAGTCAAAGGACTTGGTTTTCTAGTCAAACCTAAAAGTCAACCACCCAAATGCTCCAGGATGAACAAATAGGTCAAAATATGAGCACCTATTACAAAAACAAAGTTGTTGCAGGTTAAAATAAGCTATTTTAGCTTATTGATAAGCTGACACCAAAATTGCACTAGCAGTGGCAACCAGCAGGGGAAAGGAGTTCCCACCGCTTTGACTAATTGACCAAGCTTATTTGAGAGTTCTGGTTTGATTCAACTGGAAACAAAGGCACCCTTGTGATCAGTGAACCACAAGGAGTCAATAGCAACAATAAAATCACAAAATGATCCACACAATAAGCCACAATAAGCCAAACAGTCACCAGATAAGCACCAGATATGCAAATAAGCAGTTAAGCACTTAATAAGCAGTTTTAAGCAAAATAAGCCAACCAAACTTAACCAGATGCACACACAAGCTATATAAACTAACAATAAACACAAAGCAACAAGAATCAAACACTGAATCAAAGTAAATAGCAAGATCAAAGCACAAAATGTTACTGATGAACAATGAACAATATGCAGAAACAGTTTGCTGATATACTTGACACTTGATCCAATTTCAAGCCTCAAATCCTTCTACCCTGGTGTGATTGACTATGGTTTAGCACTTGTTAGCCCTAGCCTATGCTTAGATCTAGGTGTCCTAAAAATCCTAGCCAATTTTACCAAGTTATTAAGATTTTATAGCCAATCTAAGAATCAATGTGTTCAAAGCCTCAAAACCTGCAAACAGATGAACAAAAACACCCAACAAACAGATACCAATACTTGCAAACAACAAACAAACACTTAACAAGCCACATATCTAACTTATGCAGTAATCCCAAACACCCCTTAAAAACTTGATTTCACAAATTTTCAAAGGCTTATGAAGATTCAACCCACAAATCAGATCAGTAACACCTTAATAACATCAAACCAAGCCAAATCAACAATAATCACCCACAATAACACAGATTCAAGCAATAATCCACAAAAATCACAAATAATCAGAAACTTAAAGAGAAAATGAAAAGGGAAGAAGGTGCAAACCTCCAAGACCTACATCCAGGCCCTGGATTGTTTGAGCTGAGGTACTAGTAAAACAAGTACCAGCTTCCAATGCTGCTAAGATGAACAAACAATAAGGTGGGATCAAATAAACAAGCACTTTCTGATTTTTGAAACCCAAGCTTTATCAACTAAAACCTTGCCTCAAAAACCTTCAAACATATAAATGGAACTCAGAATTAGGCTATTCCAACACCAACTTTTAATAAACAAGAACAAGATTTTTCAAAATTCAGAAAATCAAAATTTTATTACATAAAAAGGAATTACAAAGATTGATAGCCTAAAACTGGAACAAAGGGACTCTCACATGTTGAGGTCTCCTTTTATAGGCAAATGCCTAGCTAAACACTATTCACAATCCCTAGAACTGATTTCCCTATTATGCCCTTGAGTCTTCTAGACGAATTCTTGGTGTGAGCTGTCCAAAGTGATCTTGGCTGTTCATTTTAGCTTTGGAATGAAGCAAGAACTCTTAGCTGTTGATTTTGCCATGTCAGATAACTTGGAGGCCAAGGTGTCATGTGATTGGTTAAACGGGAATTGGGGGTGGGGTCCATAGTGAGTGGGATTAAGGGTTTTAAGGTTGGGATAGGTTTCTGCATGTGTGAATCACACATGTGCAAAGGTAATTGATTTTTACCCTATGTTTAAGTGGAGTAAAATCTGGGGGTGAAGAATGGTAAACAGTGAAGTGTTTGATCCGATTTTGGGGGAAAGTTGTGTGTTTGGCGCATTTTTGTGTTTAAATGTTTCATATGCACACTTTCAGTCCTTGTTCTTTGTTATTTTTGGTAAACAAAGTCTTTCAGCCTAAAAACGTATTTCCCTTTGCAAATAAGTTTCACCACTTGTCACTTTTGGCACAAAACTTTGGAAAAAGGATTTCAAGGGTTAATTTTGCCATTTTGAGATATTTCAAGGGCTGATCTTGGACATTCTTGATCTTCAAAGGTCTTTATTGTATTTTTTACTTCATGAGGGACCATTATTGGCAATTTTGATTTGTTGAGGGACTAATCTTGCCATTTCTTCAAAGTTGAAGGACCTTTTGTGTAATTTTGACAAACTTAAGGGACCAAACTTGTAATTATGAATATACAAGGGTTTTAAGTGTCATTTCTTCAATAATTGAGGATCAATCTTGTTTGTCTTCAAGGTATTTTGTTGAGAATTCCATGATTAGGGCCCGGTTCTTTGTACGGCTTCGTTTCTCATGTCCGTTTTTCCTTGTAACTTGTGATCTGTTGTCTTTTTTCATGATATCCACACCTAAAATACACAAGTAACCAAACACAAGCATATATATGGTATTTTATGACATTTTTATGCATTTAAAGCCCGAAAAGAACGATGAGATCATGTATAAATGCCATCTCATCACTCCCCCATACTAAGCCATTGCCGTGCCCTCACGTAATGCTAGAATAAAGTATCTAAGCATCACCAAAGTTCAATTTTTATTAACCTTTATTGAAGAGTAAAAGACTTGCAACATACTACGAGGATGTGAAAGGACATAATGTACGATTTTCATCACAAAAAGTGACTTTTAGGGTCAAAGAATAGAAACAAGTAAATGTCCCTTAGAGTAAACTTCGTCATCCTTGATTGTCATACATTCCATGCTAAGTGCAAAAACAAGATCATTGTTGGTACAAGCCACAATGCTAACACTACTCATACGTCCAAATTGTGTAATACTTTTTCTCCCCGCAATCCTAGTTATTATAAAGGAAATGGGTTATTGGCATTTTTTATCTATTTGTCATGGATCACAAGTGATTCATATTGACTTATTTGAGTAGTTATTAGTCCGAAAGCAAAGTAGCACGATTTGATCAATAGTTAGCCGAAGGACAAAATCTTTTAAAACGGCTTCTCGTGTATCTCCTTAAGTTCATATCTTGGCATAACTCGTTTCACGATTTGAGACCTTTCTCGGACCGATATTTGGCATGTAATTCATACTTCAAATCTTGGGAAGACGATCTTGAAATTATGGTCTTCTCTTCATATATTTGGAATTTCTTCACTTGACGTTTTTGAGAGATTCTTCATATTGGACCACGACTTCATCATTTTTTTTCAATCTTTACTTTGGATTTTGATATACAACGATCCGCCTCCTTTTCGGACTTGGATATATTTATCCTCATACCTTGTTAGGGTCTTTTTGGATAGACTTTCTCCATGATCTTTAGGGGAGTAATTGCTTCTCGTCGTGTGTCTCGATCCTTCATATTGATTTAGGAATAATGATACTTCACATCATCTTTGGATCTTTAGCAAAAATAGAGCTCCTCATGCCTTGTTAGGGCCTTTTTAGATGATCTCCAATCTTCGCGTCCCGCTTCAATAAGTTATGCCTTGGCTATGAACTCTATTCAACCCCGAGCAACTTTTAAACGATCTTGCGCTAGAGGCTAAGTAACCTTTCAAATCGTACGACCTTACTTATTGCAGATATGATTTATTCCTAATGCATTGATCTTATGGGAAGAAAAAGCCACAATTAAAAACATATGAGTTTTTGAAAGAACACTTTCATGTTCTACGTTTAGCATGATCACTTGTCTAACTCTATCATTTCTCGTTCTTCACTATATAAAGACCTCTAATTAAAGAGACTCGTGAATACTTAGCCATGCAAGTCAAAATTAAGCCAAATTTGGATTAGCTTTCATTAAGACTATATCAAATCAAAGTTTTGGGTTTTCTAGCCACCTATAGGATCTTGCACTTTCTTGGACTTTTTCAAGTTTAGAGAATGCGTTTTAAAGTTCCCTTGATAAGTGACTTTCTAGAATCAATTATAGGAACTTGCGAAAAGTTCTTTTTCTTAACCCGTATGAATTAAGACTTTCGCGTTTTAAAGCTCCTTATATAAAAGTCTAGCAAAACTTGAATTGAGCGGGTTAAGGAATGTAAATGGCTCCGAATGCCCATCAAGTCAAAAATTAACTCTTATTCTACCCAACGGAAAATATACATTCGTGTCTTAAAAACACTTATGAAAACTAAGAAAAATTTTAAAATTTTAAAATTTGGCCATTTTTAGCCTTATTAGCAAAACAAAACATTGAAAATTGGAAAACGTGAGGGCGTAGCAAAGCAAGTACCTATTCACCCCCCATACTAAAAGTAAACATTGTCCTCAATGTTTCGAGCCTAAAGGTGGAGCACCCCCATACTAGATACGAAGAGTCGAATGCTTAGGATCTAGCATGGAAAGGGTGATCAACAATATATCTAAAGCCGTTTATTAAGTATGCTAAAAGATAATTGTTAGAACAATAAAGGATATGTCATGGAATCATGAAAAACTTCTTCAAACGAACGATGTAGGCTCACGTAAACGAACACGAGAGTCTTCAATCGTAGATGATGATGATCTAGATAACACAATCACAAACAATCACGAGACAACGAGTTGAAAGGGTACAAGTCCCCTTATTAGTGAATAGTGAGCATAAAGATAAGCATGGGATCTCCCCCACGAGGCACCTCATTTTTGATTACCGAGTCATGAGCTCGACTCGATCCCCTCAATGCTAATTATCATTGGGGAAGGTGTCTTGGTCGGGGGCAACCATTGAATTAATTTCCCCACCAAAGTAGTGCTTAAGCCTATGTCCATTCACCTTGAAATTAGGACCATCATCTTGAGCTAGCTCAATGGTCCCATATGGAAAAACTTGTGTAATGGTGAACGGACCCGACCAACGAGATTTCAATTTCCCGGAAAATATCCTAAGACGAGAGTTAAAAAGCAACACTTGATCACCAACGTTAAAAACCCGGTTTTTAATCTTTGAATCATGAAACTTTTTAGTCTTTTCTTTAAAAATTAATGAATTTTCATAAGCATTATGATAGGTGTGAAAACACCCATCCTTTTTACCACTTAATTACAATAATAACCAAGCCAAAACGTGTATTTTATGTCATTTATGTCGAAATTATGCGTGGTTTGTGTTTTTGTTGTGATTTAGGACGAAAAGGTGAAAAGTGGAGAAAACACGGCATTTACGGGCTTTTATCGAAGAAAAAGACGAAAGATGAAGTCGAAAGATCAAGAGTGCAAAAAGAACGGAAGTCCAAGGCCTATTCTGAAGATTTATCGAAGAAAAAGTCTAAAGACGGAAGTTTAACGAAGTCAAAGAACTTAAGTCTAATAGAAGAAGAGAATTAAAAGACAAGTTCAAATCCCGAGACGACAAAGACAAAGAATTAAAGTCGAGTCGAGAAGATGTGAAGAAAGAAAGAAAGAAAAGAGGAAGCCTCCATCCACCCTCCTTTCCTATAAATACCCTTCATATCACCACATGAAGGAGTTAGTCATTTTTTAGTTTTAGTTAGGAGTAGGAGTAGTAAAGTTTAGAGAGAGAAAGTGACAGTTTCTCTCTCTAAAAACTTTAATCTTTCATCTTTCAATCTTTCTTGTTTTCAATCAAACTTTTAAGCTTAATCTTATCTTAATCTTTATGTTATTAATATTTCTTGTGTTTTCATCATCTTTTTCATCAAGTTCTTATTTTAAAAGTTTTAATCTTTTTGATTTTTCGTGATTTAAAGTTCATCTTTTTATGTTTTGATTCAAAAAGTTTGTTGATTTTAAGTTTTGTTAAGTTGTATTTGTGCTTATTCGAGTTATTTCACTTGAGATTCGTGTTAGTTTTGGGTTTGAGCTTAATCTAATAAGCTTATAACCTTGCCTTTATTTTCGGATCAAAAGAACCAATCGGAAAGGGTTTTAAAACCCTTTTCCGACCACTGTATTCCGACCATGCCTCCCCTCATTCCGATCTGATGATCGGAAAAGGGTTTCGTCGATTCCGACGGTAGCACTTGCCCCATATTCCGATTGGGGTGTAGTTGGATATTCCGATCTAGCTTGTTGTGATAAATTCCGATTGGTGCTAACTTTCTAGTTATTCCGATTGGATGTTTTTATAAACATTCCGATTGGTGCTAACTTTCTAGTTATTCCGATTGGATGTTTTTATAAACATTCCGATTGGTGCTATCTTTCAACATTCCGATCGGATCCTTATGGATTCCGATCGGGTGTATTCCGATTTAAATTTTGTTTTGTTTTAGTATTTTGATTAAGTGTCCATTGTTCTCATTTTATTTTTAGTCTATTTTAATTTCTCTTTGCATATTTTATTTAATTGTCTATCTACTTTTCGTTAAGTTTCAATTTTACGTCATTTAAATTCTCGTCATTTACTTTTTACATTTTTAATATGCACCGTTTACGTTTAAACTAGCTTTAGTTTTAATTTCTCGTCATTTATGTTTAAGTCTTGCACTTTTATTTTACCAAACCCAAAGATATTTGTTTCACCAAGAACAACTAATCTCACACAATTAACCGGAAATCAATTCGAGAGGATATCGAGAGAATAATTAGAACCCATTGCAAAAACATTTGTATCAAATGGCGCCGCTGCCGGCTCTTTTCGTGAAGATCGAAGGTTTTTTGTGAGTGACGCGTTGGCTTTTGGGATCCGTTCACCGGTGAACGTTATTTTTCGTGTCCAACAATTTTCAAAAAATCCAAAAACATTTGAAAAATCATAAAAAGCATTTCTTTTTCAACATTTTGCACCAAAAATATTCTTCTTGCTTATCTATCTTTCTTTATGGATTTTTATGTCCATTGCGTCCGGTGTGGGAAACAATTATCTGGGAACAACTCTTGTCAATGGTGTACATGTGAGCGGTGCGGAAACGATATCGACTACACACAATTCGGATTTTGTCCCTTGTGCAAATCGACTAATTCCCTCTTTTTGAACCCACCTCATGTTCCCCCGTGCATCTATTGTGGAAGCGATTCTCATTGGCATGTTTCGTGCCCGGTTCAATACCCGCATAGACACGGGCAAGAACCGGGGTACAATTATGACAATGATAATAGCTATCCACAAGACGCACTTGATTTTTCTCCATACCCGGTTTGCAACAACTGTGGGGGTCCTCACGATACCTATTTTTGTCAACCAATGAATTATTATGAGCAAAATCCGTGTCCTCAGTTTTCTTCACCTATGGATTATTATGAACCAAACCTGGTTTCTAATTCTTCTCAACCGATGAACAACTATGAGCAACATCCGTGCTATAATTCCGGTTTTCAAAATCTTGAGCCCCCACCGCACTCACTCGATCATCAGCCTTGTCACGGGATGAGTTACCAAGAACCAATTGTCGATCTTGCTACAGCCTTTCAAGAACAAAGAAACGATCTTGCTACAACTTTTCAAGAGCAATCGAAAGAGCTTTTACACACGCTGCGAACTTGTATAGAGTCATTTTTACAGCAGCAAGATCAGACGAGTACTCATATCCCTGAGCATATTATTGGCCCTATAAATAATGAGGAGAGTGATGATGATATTGAGTTTATTTTCGACGAGGAGGACTTTCTAAAGCAAAATACTTCACTCCTTCGTGATAATGGTTTGCACATTCCTGAGATCGATGAATATCTTGATATTGATACACCCGTGGAATACATATCCGGGTATTGTGATGTGGAGGGAGATATACTTTTTCTAGAAGATTTATTACACGATGACACTACACCTTCTATCCCAGAGGTGGAAAGATGTGAATCTACTGAAAAAGGGACGCAGGTGGAAGGTAATTGTTCTCATACTTCTCATATTATATTGCCACCTCATCCTCCCACGTGCAAACCCAAGAGGGTGATGTATCACTTTTACTCTACTCGTTTTATACCGGGAAATGAGGATGAGTGCTTTGACCCGGGAGGTGACATTGATTATACTATGCTTGATAACAATACGGCTTTGCCGTTTGCTCAGCATCCATTGTCTTTGGGGGATGACAATGTGCTTACTATACCCAACCCACCTCCAGTGGATCTTGAATTCACATACTATACGTATGTTGAAAGGACCTTTCTCCCTTTCAAGACTTATCCCCCCCCCCGCCTCTCCTTTGTTGATGTCAACCGGGAACGAGGACAAGGTCTTTGATCCCGGTATCACATTCGAGGCTTCCCCATGGACCATTTAATTCGGGGACGAGTCAGGCTCGTGACTCGGTTAACAAAAACAAGCGCTTTTTGGGAGGCAACCCAATTATCTATCTATCTTTACCATAAGTGTAGGGGGAGCCCCGTTGGAGTTTCTTGTTTTCTTTCTTATCATTGCAGGGATTAGAGCTTCACAGACACACTCTTGATGACTTTTGACGAACCGTGATTCCGTGTTCCCTTCTTCCCGGTTCTATCCTAAACTCTTTTCGATTCAATATTTTATATTTCTCAATATTAAAATAGGAATCTCTTTAGTTGTCTTTTCCTTAACGAGATTTAAACAAAGTGCACAATGTCCTAAGTGTAGGGGAGTTTACTCCCACATACTTAAACATTGAGGACAATGTTTATATTAAGTGTAGGGGGGACTTCTATCGAAGTTAAGTGGTCTTTTCCTTGTATTTGCCCTCATTTTAACCGGAAAATCAATTTTTCGACATTTTTCAAAATTTTTAATCTATTTTGGCCTAGTTGTAGTCTCCTTTATTTTTGTTACTTTCTAGCATTTTAATAAAATGGTTTAGCAAGTTTAGATATCTTAGATATATTAGGCCCGTTGTGAATATTTTGACTCAACCCGAGTTTACTTATCCAAGTTCACTCTAGCTAGTATCCTTAACCATGTAGACCTTAATTGGTTTATTAGGCTAAGCATCCACGAGTCTCATTCCTTGAGATTTTAAATTGTGGAGAACGAGAAATGATAGAGTTGGTTACAAGTTTGGTATTCTCTCATTAACTTATGTGAGTTAATTATGATCTTTTTCTCCCATCACTTGCTAATAAATTATCTGCAATAAGTAAGGTCGTACGATTTAAAAAGTTACTTAGCTTCTAGCCCAAGATCGTTTAAAAGTTGCTCGGTAATGACGAGAGTTCATAGCCAAGGCATAAATTATGAAGCGGGGCGCGAAGATTGGCGAGTCCGAAAAGGCCCTAACAAGGCATGAGGATTCCATTTTATTGCTGAAGATCCAAAGTGATGTGAAAAGCATTATTCCCAAAATCAATATGAAGGATCAAGGCTCACGACGAAAAGCAATCAACTCCCATAAAGATCATGGAGAAGTCTATCCGAAAAGACCCTAACAAGGTATGAGGATAAATAGATCTAAGTCCGAAAAGGAGGCGGATCGTTGTATCTCAAAATCCCAATTAGAGATTGAAGAAATAATCATGAAGTCGTGGTCAACAAAGTTGGAGTACCCCTCAAAAGTCTCCAAGCGAAGAAACTCTATTATGATGAGAAGACCATTATCTCAAGAACGTCTCTCGAAGATATGAAGTATGAAGTACATGCCAAATATCGGCCCGAGAAAGGTCTCAAATCGTGAACCAAGTTATGCCAAGATATGAACTTTTTGATATCCCGAGAAGCAGTTTTAAGAGATTTTGTCCTTTAGCTAACTATTGATCAAATCGTCCTACTTTGCTTTCAGCCTAAATAAATTATCGAAATAAGTCAACAATGCATCCTCGTGATCATTCAAGACATTAATAAAATATAAGAGATACTCGTAGGAATAAGGGAGTTTAAGTGATTAATTGAACCACATGAGTAAATGTTTGTTATGCTAACTTGTGCTAACAATGATCTTGTTTTTAAGCTTGGCATGGGGAACGTGAAACTTGAGGGTGATGAACATTCATGACACACAAGCCCTAATGTAAGTCTTAGATTTCTTTACAAGTTTCTTCCTTGTTGCATCTTGTTATTTTCTATCTTTTTAATTTTCTTTAGTGGTTTAATAAAGGCCAAGGTAGGGTGATTATGATGGAAAATGTAAAGCGTGCTCTGTAACTAATGCATTGCATGAGGACATTGCAATGGTTAAGTGTAGGGGATTTGATAGGTGTGAAAACACCCATCCTTTTTACCACTTAATTACAATAATAACCAAGCCAAAACGTGTATTTTATGTCATTTATGTCGAAATTATACGTGGTTTGTGTTTTTGTTGTGATTTAGGACGAAAAGGTGAAAAGTGGAGAAAACACGGCATTTACGGGCTTTTATCGAAGAAAAAGACGAAAGATGAAGTCGAAAGATCAAGAGTGCAAAAAGAACGGAAGTCCAAGGCCTATTCTGAAGATTTATCGAAGAAAAAGTCTAAAGACGGAAGTTTAACGAAGTCAAAGAACTTAAGTCTAATAGAAGAAGAGAATTAAAAGACAAGTTCAAATCCCGAGACGACAAAGACAAAGAATTAAAGTCGAGTCGAGAAGATGTGAAGAAAGAAAGAAAGAAAAGAGGAAGCCTCCATCCACCCTCCTTTCCTATAAATACCCTTCATATCACCACATGAAGGAGTTAGTCATTTTTTAGTTTTAGTTAGGAGTAGGAGTAGTAAAGTTTAGAGAGAGAAAGTGACAGTTTCTCTCTCTAAAAACTTTAATCTTTCATCTTTCAATCTTTCTTGTTTTCAATCAAACTTTTAAGCTTAATCTTATCTTAATCTTTATGTTATTAATATTTCTTGTGTTTTCATCATCTTTTTCATCAAGTTCTTATTTTAAAAGTTTTGATCTTTTTGATTTTTCGTGATTTAAAGTTCATCTTTTTATGTTTTGATTCAAAAAGTTTGTTGATTTTAAGTTTTGTTAAGTTATATTTGTGCTTATTCGAGTTATTTTACTTGAGATTCGTGTTAGTTTTGGGTTTGAGCTTAATCTAATAAGCTTATAACCTTGCCTTTATTTTCGGATCAAAAGAACCAATCGGAAAGGGTTTTAAAACCCTTTTCCGACCACTGTATTCCGACCATGCCTCCCCTCATTCCGATCTGATGATCGGAAAAGGGTTTCGTCGATTCCGACGGTAGCACTTGCCCCATATTCCGATTGGGGTGTAGTTGGATATTCCGATCTAGCTTGTTGTGATAAATTCCGATTGGTGCTAACTTTCTAGTTATTCCGATTGGATGTTTTTATAAACATTCCGATTGGTGCTAACTTTCTAGTTATTCCGATTGGATGTTTTTATAAACATTCTGATTGGTGCTATCTTTCAACATTCCGATCGGATCCTTATGGATTCCGATCGGGTGTATTCCGATTTAAATTTTGTTTTGTTTTAGTATTTTGATTAAGTGTCCATTGTTCTCATTTTATTTTTAGTCTATTTTAATTTCTCTTTGCATATTTTATTTAATTGTCTATCTACTTTTCGTTAAGTTTCAATTTTACGTCATTTAAATTCTCGTCATTTACTTTTTACATTTTTAATATGCACCGTTTACGTTTAAACTAGCTTTAGTTTTAATTTCTCGTCATTTATGTTTAAGTCTTGCACTTTTATTTTACCAAACCCAAAGATATTTGTTTCACCAAGAACAACTAATCTCACACAATTAACCGGAAATCAATTCGAGAGGATATCGAGAGAATAATTAGAACCCATTGCAAAAACATTTGTATCACATTATCTCTTAATTCATCCAATTCATTCAATTGTATTTTCCGGTGATCTCCCGCGGTCTTTAAGTCAAAGTTTGCATGCTTAAGGGCCCAATATGCCTTATGCTCCAACTCAATGGGCAAATGACAATTCTTCCCATAGACTAACTTATAAGGAGTGCAACCGATAGGTGTCTTATAAGCGGTCCTAAAGGCCCATAAAGCGTCATCGAGTTTGTCGGACCATGAAGCACGGTTTTCTCCAATTGACCTTTCTAAAATCCTCTTCAAAGCTCGGTTCGAAACCTCGACTTGCCCACTCGTTTGCGGGTGATAAGCCGTAGAAAGACGATGTGTAACTCCATATTTCTTTAGAACCTTTTCGAATTGGTCATTACAAAAATGGGTTCCACGATCGCTTATAATAGCACGAGGGGTTCCGAACCGAGAGAATAATTGCTTCAAAAACTTCACTACCACACGAGCATCATTAGTAGGCAAAGCCTTAGCTTCCACCCACTTAGAAAGGTAGTCCACCGTGACGAGGATATATTTGTTGCCATGAGACGATGGGAACGGCCCCATAAAGTCTATTCCCCATATGTCGAAAATCTCACATACTTGAATTATGTTTTGCGGCATTTCATCACGTTGAGACGATTTTCCTTGACGTTGGCACGAATCACACGACTTCACAAGTGCGTGTGCATCACGATAGATAGAAGGCCAAAAGAAACCGGCATCGAATACTTTCTTAGCCGTGAGATTAGCACCGTGGTGACCACCCGTGGGTCCCTCGTGACAAGCTCTAAGGATATTAGAAGCTTCGGCACCAAACACACAATGTCGAACGCGTTGATCCGCACAAATCCGAAATAGATAAGGGTCGTCCCAAAAATAGAACTTGACGTCACGAAAGAATTTTCGTTTTTGTTGTGTCGTCATACCCTTGATTATGAAATTGCCCGCATGGTAATTTGCAATGTCGGCAAACCATGGGGTGGTGTCTTTAGAATTCACTACACCGAGAGTCTCAAGAGGAAATGTTTCGGTAATTTCCTTGTTCTCGAAAACATCTTTGTGAGGATCTTCTAGACGAGAGAGATGATCGGCCGCTAGATTCTCGGCTCCTTTTTTGTAAAGTACGGTGACATCAAATTCTTGGAGGAGGAGCATCCAACGAAGCAATCTCGGCTTAGCATCTTGCTTAGCTAAGAGATACTTGATAGCCAAATGGTCGGTATACACAATGCTTTTAGTTAAGACGAGATAAGGTCGGAATTTCTCAAAAGCATAGACCACGGCAAGGAATTCCTTTTCCGTTGTGGTGTACTTTAATTGAGCCTCGGTCATCGTCTTACTAGCATAGTGGATAGGACGGAAATGCTTGTCATAACGTTGCCCTAAGACGGCCCCTATAGCATAATCACTTGCATCGCACATGATTTCAAAGGGTAATTCCCAATTAGGAGCAACAAGAATGGGAGCTTCGGTAAGTTTCCTTTTGAGAGTTTCGAAAGCCTTAACACAATCCTCATTGAAGTTAAAAGGAGCATCCTTCTCGAGAAGGTGTGTCATAGGACGAGAAATCTTCGAAAAGTCTTTGATGAAACGACGATAAAAGCCCGCGTGGCCTAGGAAACTTCTAACTCCCTTAACGGTTTTGGGATGAGGTAACTTGGCGATGACGTCTACCTTAGCTTTATCGACCTCAATCCCCGCCTTAAACACCTTATGTCCTAAGACGATTCCTTGTTTACACATAAAATGACATTTCTCCCAATTAATCACAAGATTGGTTTCTTCACAACGTCTTAACATTTGCTCGAGATTAGATAAACATGACGTGAACGAATTACCAAACACCGAGAAGTCATCCATAAATACTTCCATCGACTTCTCGATCATATCGTGAAAAATTGCCATCATACACCGTTGAAACGTACCGGGTGCATTACAAAGTCCGAAAGGCATCCTACGATAAGCGAACGTTCCATAAGGACACGTAAATGTAGTCTTCTCTTGATCACGAGGGTCGATAGGGATTTGAAAGTAACCGGAAAAACCATCTAAAAAGCAATAGAATTCATTTCCCGCAAGTCGCTCCAACATTTGATCCATGAAGGGCAAAGGAAAGTGGTCTTTACGAGTGGCGTCATTTAACTTTCGGTAGTCAATACACACCCTCCAACCTGTCACAACGCGAGTGGGAATCAACTCGTTGTTTTCATTAGGCACAACGGTCATTCCTCCCTTTTTAGGGACACAATGGATTGGGCTCACCCATGGGCTATCGGATATAGGATAAATCATTCCCGCGTCAAGAAGTTTAAGGACCTCCTTTTTAATGACATCGTGAATTTTTGGATTCACCCTTCTTTGACTTTGAATTTCCGGTTTGTAGTCCTCCTCCATTAAAATCTTGTGAGTACAAAATTTTGGGTCAATACCCTTAATGTCGGATATTTTCCACGCAATTGCCCCTTTGTGAGCCTTAAGAACTTTCAAGAGCTCGGTTTTTTCGTCATTGGCAAGACCTTTTGCAATAATAACCGGCAACTTGTCATCACCTTCCAAGAATGCGTATTCAAGGTGAGAAGGAAGATCTTTCAATTCAAGGATAGGTGGTTCCTCGATTGAAGATTTTGGTTCAACACTCATAACTTCCATCGGCGAAAGAAATGGTGGAATAGAAGTATCATCACTAATCGACACCCCATCTTCATTGTCGATTTCATTTAAAGTGAAATCTCCTCCTTGGAATGGAGTGAGATTTGGTGTGGAATTAGTAAGAATTGGATCCAAAATAGTGGGATTTCCACTTGACGAGCTATCGGAAAAACCTAACACTTCTTGTGAAAACTCATCGCAAACCACATCAACGATGTCAATGTGATTGATGGTAGCGATTGCATAAACATGAGAAGGTTTCGAGTTTTGAGTAGCGTTTATAACAAGTTCCTCTTCGTTGAATCTCAAAGTGATAGTTCTTGCATGAACATCGATAAGCGATCTCGAAGTATCTAAAAATGATCGACCTAAAATTAGAGGAACTTGAGGATCCGCGGGGATGTCAACTACTATAAAATCAACGGGATAGTAGAACTTCCCCACTTTCACGAAAACATCTTCGGCTACTCCACATGCCATAATCGTAGAATGATTGGCCATCTCGATGGACATGTTCGAAGGAATGAGAGCCGGAAGCGAAAGCGATTTCCAAATGGAAAATGGCATCAAATTAATGCTCGCACCAAGATCGGCCAAGGCGAGGCATTCTTTCATATCTTGTATGTCACAAGGAATGAGAAACTTTTCGGGATCACCAACTTTTTTCGGTATGCGGTTAAGATAAACCGAAGAACAATTAGTAAGCTTTGAAAGCTTCTCCTTATCGCTCATCATACTTTTAAAAGTGGAAGCGAAACGAGGCATATACAACAACGCGTCGGCTAAACTCACATCAAAATGCACTTGTTGAAACATTTTTATAAAAAGCTCGATTTGTTGTTTGTTACGTTCTTGCAACTTCTCTTTGTTTCGTCTCGAAGGGTAGGGTAAAGGTGGTGTGGGTTGGTCATTAGGCAACGGCCTTGGAAACTCGGGTTCTACAATTGGTATTGGTTCAACCGTAGGTGTGGTATGAGCGGTACTTCGTGGGATTGTAATGTGCTCCTTTTCGACCATCACCTCGGGTTCTTTCTCGATTTCCTTCTCCATAGAAGTACTTGGACGAGAGATTGGTTCCTTGAAAGTTTTACCACTTCGTGTAGTAATAACCTTCATTTCTCCCTTCGGGTTTGCAATGGTATCACTAGGAAGACCACCCGAGGAAGAGGGTTTACACATGATTGCTTCAAACATCTTAGCCATTTGGTCCTCAAATTTTGATTGCCTAGCATCCGCTTTTAATAACTCTTGCTTAATCTCATGTTGTCCTAATTCCATCTTTTGTTGATTTTGTTGAAGACGTTGGAAATTTCCTTCCATTTTGTTTGCATGAGTTTTAAGTTCATTAGCAAGTTCATTTTTTTAGCTCGTTTTTCAACTCGGACCTTAAGCTAATCATCTCACGTTGCATATTATCAAATTTAGCATCATTTGCTTTTGCATAATCCAAAAATTCTCCTTGCAAATTTTTAGTGTGATATTTTGAAAACCTTGTGTAGTGTTTTGGAAATCACGGTTTTGGTTTTGATTAGAAATTTGTCCATTCTCACTTTGATAATTCCCCTTGTTGTAATTGCGTGTGTTGCCTTGGTAATTACCTTGGTTGTTGTTTCGATAATTGTTAACATTTTGGTTTGGTGGAGCTTGATTTTGGCGGGAACCTTGACCGTTTTGGTTGTAAGTTCCCGTTGCTACATAAGCACTCGAAGTGTTACCATCCGCGGTAATGCACTCGGAAAGATCATGAGCTCCCCCACAAGATAAACAACTCTTAGCAACCGCTTTAACCGAAGCGGAACTAGAAGCTTCTTGAGCCTTCCAATGGGACATTAGATTAGCAAATCTATCAAAAAACCGATTTTCCTCATTAGCTTCATCATGTAAGGCATTAATGCTACGAGACGATTGTGACGAAGATGACGAACCCATATTGGCAACACTCGGTGTGTTACGAGGGTTATAAACCTTAGATCTATTTTCAATGATTTGTAAAGCCTCATTTGTCGTCTTGCACAAAAAATTACCACCCGCGGCGGCATTCAAATAATCTCGTTCATGATCATTAAGCCCATTATAAAAAGTATCCACTTGATGCAATTCCGTAAAATCATGGTGTGGACATTCATGTAACATTTCTTTAAAGCGTTCCCATGCCATTGAAAAACTTTCATTATTTCTTTGCACAAATCGTGAAATCTCATTTTTCAAGTGTGTTGTTTTAGATGGTGGAAAAAACTTGTTCACAAACATAGAAACGAGATCGGCCCATGTCAAAATCGAATTTGGCGGTTCTTTCTCGAGCCAAATTTTTGCGGGTCCATCCAACGAGTATGGAAACAACATCATCTTAATGGCGTCATGTGGAACATCCTTAAATTTGCTAGTGGCGGTGAGACGGTTAAAATTCCTAATGTGGTAATGCGGGTTGTCTTTCTCGTGACCTCTAAACTTATTTGCTTGCAACATCGACATTAAACCCGTCTTAATTTCGAAATTCTCCGCAAGGATGGCGGGAATCACAATAGCCTCTCCAAAACCCTCGGTGGGTGCTTGTAGCAACTCCATCATAGTACGATTAGCCATGACGACTTCTTGTTCTACAATAGGTTCAACAATTGGAGGTTCCTCAACAATCAACGTCTCTTGATTGGCTTGCTTTTGAAGTCGTTTACGAGCTTGTTTTACTTGATTACGAGTGATCGTAAACTTCACGAAGAATGAGAGGTGAGCAAAGAAGATTCGTTTTGGGTGTTTTGTGAATTTTCAATTTTTTTTTTTTTTTTGTGTTTTTGATGATATTTAATTTTTTGGATTTTGGTGTATCTTCGTACACAACAATCTACAAAATCTCTCCTCGAATCAAACTCTTGATTAAAGAAGCCTCAAAGGAATGAAAACGATCACGTGGAGTGAACGTCTTCCAATGACTTTAGAACTTTGGTGAAAACCAAATTGTTCAAGAGGGTTTAATCACAAAGAAACCAAGCAAATATATTATACGTAATAATACTTTGGGCGGCAAAACCCTCGATTAGCCTTCAATCTCAAAATACTCACAAGCAAGCAGGGAAACGAGGCGGCGCGAAGCACTTAAGAGCCTTTTTCCTTAGGGTATATTTTATAATACCCGCCTTATACCCACCTTATAGTTTGTATCTTTCAAAATCGAGCTTCACGAAAGTATTTATCTATTTTTGCCTTTTTCTTTTTGTTTGAGATTCGAATACAATAATTAGGAGATCAAATCCCAATTAAGGTTGTGTTTTCACACTTTTGGAGATATTGTAAATTTATTGTGATACTTAATACAATATAGTAATAATATTTGTACAAGAAAAACCAAGAAAACCGATAATACGTATTAGTAGAGTTCTACTAATACAAATACTATATGGTTAATATTAAAAACAACAATGCAAATTAATCACGACACACCTCCCCGGCAGCGGCGCCAAAGTGATTGTGGTAAATTACACCCTTTAGGAAAAAGGCGTAAAAGCGGTAAGTATCAAACAAATGACTTTAGGAAAAATCAAGTGTTAATGACCCTTAATGATATGAAAGTTCGTTTCCCAAGGAGGTATATGTGTGTGACTAAGATGTACAAGATTTGAGATTAATATTTGGTTTAGAAGGGGATTAGAGAAGAAGATGATGAAAACGTAAAAATAAAAATTAACAAAAATTCACTACTAGAAAGTTAAAACGTAGAATTTTAAAGATCACCAAAATAAAAATAAATTCTAAAAATTACCAAAAATTCACCAAAAATCAAAAATATTAAACTAAGAGTTTACCAATGATCAAAACTTTTTCAAACCTTTTAAATAATTAAATATTTAATTTTTAAATGCTAATTAAAGCCCTAAAAATCAAATAAATTATCAAAAACACCAAATAAAGATTTTTCAATTGATAAAACTCAAAAATGACCTAAAATAATTAAAAAATATTTTTAGAAATTTTAAAACTAATAAAAACTATTTAAAATGATTTAAAAACTATTAAAACTTATAATAATTATAAAAATTAATCAATAAGTGATAAAATTATTCTAAAAGTTGCTAAATTCCTATTTTAATGTATTTAACCTAAGAAAAATGTAAAAAGTTGGAAAATGTGAAATTTTAAAAATAATAATAAAATAATAATAAAATAATATTAAAAATCCAAAAATTATAAAAAATTCTAAAAACTTGCAAACTAGTTTATTTTAACCTAAATAATCAGAAAATGAAAGTAAAATTACCAAAATACCCGGGCTTTTGGGCCAATTGACTTGGAAAAGCCCTATCTGACTTAAAATTCAATTCTAAGAAAAAAACTCTAAAGGCCCAAAAGCTGAAAATGTGCTTATCACAGCTTATTGAACACAAAGCTTATTCTTATTGGGATTTTCAGCCCATTAAGCCATAAGCTAATACCATAAGCTCTAATTTGACACACAACCCTCTTTTAGGATGCTTAAGAGATCTGTCAAAAGAAATTTCCAATAAGCACACTCAATAAGCCAGAAAATAGAAAAGCAAAAATCCACAAAACGACAAAATAGTCGTTTTTGAGAAATAATGCACCTCAGAAGCTGATTCAACTTGAAAAAGCTTTCAAATGGACTCAATAAGAAATATCAATCAACAAAAATCCAATAAGCATAAGCAATAAGCCAGAATAAGCACAAGCAATAAGCCAGAATAAGCACAAAAGAGCTTATGTAAAAGTCAAAGGACTTGGTTTTCTAGTCAAACCTAAAAGTCAACCACCCAAATGCTCCAGGATGAACAAATGGGTCAAAATATGAGCACCTATTACAAAAACAAAGTTGTTTCAGGTTAAAATAAGCTATTATAGCTTATTGATAAGCTGACACCAAAATTGCACTAGTAGTGGCAACCAGCAGGGGAAAGGAGTTCCCACTGCTTTGACTAATTGACCAAGCTTATTTGAGAGTTCTGGTTTGATTCAATTGGAAACAAAGGCACCCTTGTGATCAGTGAACCACAAGGAGTCAATAGCAACAATAAAATCACAAAATGATCCACACAATAAGCCACAATAAGCCAAACAGTCACCAGATAAGCACCAGATATGCAAATAAGCAGTTAAGCACTTAATAAGCAGTTTTAAGCAAAATAAGCCAACCAAACTTAACCAGATGCACACACAAGCTATATAAACTAACAATAAACACAAAGCAACAAGAATCAAACACTGAATCAAAGTAAATAGCAAGATCAAAGCACAAAATGTTACTGATGAACAATGAACAATATGCAGAAACAGTTTGCTGATATACTTGACACTTGATCCAATTTCAAGCCTCAAATCCTTCTACCCTGGTGTGATTGACTATGGTTTAGCACTTGTTAGCCCTAGCCTATGCTTAGATCTAGGTGTCCTCAAAATCCTAGCCAATTTTACCAAGTTATTAAGATTTTATAGCCAATCTAAGAATCAATGTGTTCAAAGCCTCAAAACCTGCAAACAGATGAACAAAAACACCCAACAAACAGATACCAATACTTGCAAACAACAAACAAACACTTAACAAGCCACAAATCTAACTTATGCAGTAATCCCAAACACCCCTTAAAAACTTGATTTCACAAATTTTCAAAGGCTTATGAAGATTCAACCCACAAATCAGATCAATAACACCTTAATAACATCAAACCAAGCCAAATCAACAATAATCACCAACAATAACACAGATGCAAGCAATAATCCACAAAAATCACAAATAATCAGAAACTTAAAGAGAAAATGAAAAGGGAAGAAGGTGCAAACCTCCAAGACCTACATTCAGGCCCTGGATTGTTTGAGCTGAGGTACTAGCAAAACAAGTACCAGCTTCCAATGCTGCTAAGATGAACAAACAATAAGGTGGGATCAAATAAACAAGCACTTTCTGATTTTTGAAACCCAAGCTTTATCAACTAAAACCTTGCCTCAAAAACCTTCAAACATATAAATGGAACTCAGAATTAGGCTATTCCAACACCAACTTTTAATAAACAAGAACAAGATTTTTCAAAATTCAGAAAATCAAAATTTTATTACTTAAAAAGGAATTACAAAGATTGATAGCCTAAAACTGGAACAAAGGGACTCTCACATGTTGAGGTCTCCTTTTATAGGCAAATGCCTAGCTAAACACTATTCACAAACCCTAGAACTGATTTCCCTATTATGCCCTTGAGTCTTCTAGACGAATTCTTGGTGTGAGCTGTCCAAAGTGATCTTGGCTGTTCATTTTAGCTTTGGAATGAAGCAAGAACTCTTAGCTGTTGATTTTGCCATGTCAGATAACTTGGAGGCCAAGGTGTCATGTGATTGGTTAAACGGGAATTAGGGGTGGGGTCCATAGTGAGTGGGATTAAGGTTTTTAAGGTTGGGATAGGTTTCTGCATGTGTGAATCACACATGTGCAAAGGTAATTGATTTTTACCCTATGTTTAAGTGGAGTAAAATCTGGGGGTGAAGAATGGTAAACAGTGAAGTGTTTGATCCGATTTTGGGGGAAAGTTGTGTGTTTGGCGCATTTTTGTGTTTAAATGTTTCATATGCACACTTTCAGTCCTTGTTCTTTGGTATTTTTGGTAAACAAAGTCTTTCAGCCTAAAAACGTATTTCCCTTTGCAAATAAGTTTCACCACTTGTCACTTTTGGCACAAAACTTTGGAAAAAGGATTTCAAGGGTTAATTTTGTCATTTTGAGATATTTCAAGGGCTGATCTTGGATATTCTTGATCTTCAAAGGTCTTCATTGTATTTTTGACTTCATGAGGGACCATTATTGGTAATTTTGATTTGTTAAGGGACTAATCTTGCCATTTCTTCAAAGTTGAAGGAACTTTTGTGTAATTTTGACAAACTTAAGGGACCAAACTTGTAATTATGAATATACAAGGGTTTTAAGTGTCATTTCTTCAATAATTGAGGATCAATCTTGTTTGTCTTCAAGTCTTCAAGGTATTTTGTTGAGAATTCCATGATTAGGGCCCGGTTCTTTGTACGGCTTCGTTTCTCGTGTCCGTTTTTCCTTGTAACTTGTGATCTGTTGTCTTTTTTCACGATATCCATACCTAAAATACACAAGTAACCAAACACAAGCATATATATGGTATTTTATGACATTTTTATGCATTTAAAGCCCGAAAAGAACGATGAGATCATGTATAAATGCCATCTCATCACTCCCCCATACTAAGCCATTGCCGTGCCCTCACGCAATGCTAGAATAAAGTATCTAAGCATCACCAAAGTTCAATTTTTATTAACCTTTATTGAAGAGTAAAAGACTTGCAACATACTACGAGGATGTGAAAAGACATAATGTACGATTTTCATCACAAAAAGTGACTTTTAGGGTCAAAGAATAGAAACAAGTAAATGTCCCTTAGAGTAAACTTCGTCATCCTTGATTGTCATACATTCCATGCTAAGTGAAAAAACAAGATCATTGTTGGTACAAGTCACAATGCTAACACTACTCATACGTCCAAATTGTGTAATACTTTTTCTCCCCGCAATCCTAGTTATTATAAAGGAAATGGGTTACTAGCATTTTTTATCTATTTGTCATGGATCACAAGTGATTCATATTGAATTATTTGAGTAGTTATTAGTCCGAAAGAAAAGTAGCACGATTTGATCAATAGTTAGCCGAAGGACAAAATCTTTTAAAACGGCTTCTCGTGTATCTCCTTAAGTTCATATCTTGGCATAACTCGTTTCACGATTTGAGACCTTTCTCGGACCGATATTTGGCATGTACTTCATACTTCAAATCTTGGGAAGACGATCTTGAAATTATGGTCTTCTCTTCATATATTTGGAATTTGTTCACTTGACGTTTTTGAGAGATTCTTCATATTGGACCACGACTTCATCATTTTTTTCAATCTTTACTTTGGATTTTGATATACAACGATCCGCCTCCTTTTCGAACTTGGATATATTTATCCTCATACCTTGTTAGGGTCTTTTTGGATAGACTTTCTCCATGATCTTTAGGGGAGTAATTGCTTCTCGTCGTGTGTCTCGATCCTTCATATTGATTTAGGAATAATGATACTTCACATCATCTTTGGATCTTTAGCAAAAATAGAGCTCCTCATGCCTTGTTAGGGCCTTTTTGGATGATCGCCAATCTTCGCGTCCCGCTTCAATAAGTTATGCCTTGGCTATGAACTCTATTCAACCCCGAGCAACTTTTAAACGATCTTGCGCTAGAGGCTAAGTAACCTTTAAAATCGTACGACCTTACTTATTGCAAATATGATTTATTCCTAATGCATTGATCTTATGGGAAGAAAAAGCCACAATTAAAAACATATGAGTTTTTGAAAGAACACTTTCATGTTCTACGTTTAGCATGATCACTTGTCTAACTCTATCATTTCTCGTTCTTCACTATATAAAGACCTCTAATTAAAGAGACTCGTGAATACTTAGCCATGCAAGTCAAAACTAAGCCAAATTTGGATTAGCTTTCATTAAGACTATATCAAATCAAAGTTTTGGGTTTTCAAGCCACCTATAGGATCTTGCACTTTCTTGGACTTTTTCAAGTTTAGAGAATGCGTTTTAAAGTTCCCTTGATAAGTGACTTTCTAGAATCAATTATAGGAACTTGCGAAAAGTTCTTGTTCTTAACCCGTATGAATTAAGACTTTCGCGTTTTAAAGCTCCCTATATAAAAGTCTAGCAAAACTTGAATTGAGCGGGTTAAGGAATGTAAATGGCTCCGAATGCCCATCAAGTCAAAAATTAACTCTTATTCTAACCAACGGAAAATATACATTCGTGTCTTAAAAACACTTATGAAAACTAAGAAAAATTTTAAAATTTTAAAATTTGGCCATTTTTAGCCTTATTAGCAAAACAAAACATTGAAAATTGGAACACGTGAGGGCGTAGCAAAGCAAGTACCTATTCACCCCCATACTAAAAGTAAACATTGTCCTCAATGTTTTGTGTTTAAATGTTTCATATGCACACTTTCAGTCCTTGTTCTTTGGTATTTTTGGTAAACAAAGTCTTTCAGCCTAAAAACGTATTTCCCTTTGCAAATAAGTTTCACCACTTGTCACTTTTGGCACAAAACTTTGGAAAAAGGATTTCAAGGGTTAATTTTGCCACTTTGAGATATTTCAAGGGCTGATCTTGGACATTCTTGATCTTCAAAGGTCTTCATTGTATTTTTGACTTCATGAGGGACCATTATTGGTAATTTTGATTTGTTGAGGGACTAATCTTGCCATTTCTTCAAAGTTGAAGGACCTTTTGTGTAATTTTGACAAACTTAAGGGACCAAACTTGTAATTATGAATATACAAGGGTTTTAAGTTTCATTTCTTCAATAATTGAGGATCAATCTTGTTTGTCTTCAAGTCTTCAAGGTATTTTGTTGAGAATTCCATGATTAGGGCCCGGTTCTTTGTATGGCTTCGTTTCTCGTGTCCGTTTTTCCTTGTAACTTGTGATCTTTTGTCTTTTTTCACGATATCCATACCTAAAATACACAAGTAAACAAACACAAGCATATATATGGTATTTTATGACATTTTTATGCATTTAAAGCCCGAAAAGAACGATGAGATCATGTATAAATGCCATCTCATCATATATGCTCGTGTTTGTTGCTTGTGTATTTTAGGTACGGATATTGAGGAAATGACAAAAAGATCACAAGAATCAATCAAAAACGAACACGGGAAACGAAGCCGCACAATGAACCGGGCCCGAATCATGAATTTCCAAAGAAGTCCTTGAAGTTTGAATATTTATCAAGATTGGTCCCTCAAGAAATGTAGACTTCTCATTTTATACCCCTGTAAATCCTAAAAATTACTTGTGGGTCCCTAAAATATCAAGTATGTACAAGTTTAGTCCTTGGAGAATGAAGAAATTACAAAAGAAGACCATGGAACAAGTTATTAAACTTTTTTGTGGCCAAAATGAAAGAAAGCAAAGTTTATTACAAAGGGGAAATCTGTTTGGTTATTAAAAACATGAAGTGACAAAGACAAGGGAGTGGGAGGACTATTTGTGACCAGACACGAAAACTTCATATCACCTATCACCAGTCGCCACATCATCACCTAACCAATCACAACTCCACACCTCATCCTCCCATCCACGTCACTTTCCACCCACGAGTTTATTTAATAAACTCGGTCAACCCCCAGTCAAACCCCACATTTTTCCCTCTAAACACTATATTTAAACTAATCCCTCCCCAAATCAGATTAAAACTTCCCATTAAACCCTAAAAATCACCAGGTTGAATTAAACCCTAATCAAAGGGGTTTCTGTTTAGCTTCTCCAGATCCTTGATTAACCTTAGCCTAAACCCATCCCACACCCGAAACGTGAACCCAACACACCCATGTGTTGGGTAGGACCCTCCCCTGCCTCGTCTCTTTCACCTAAACCCTAGGAGGGGACAAAACCAACGAATGGATCGAATTTCTTTGTCCCCAAGCACAAATAAACGTTCAAGATTGCTTCTCAACAGCTGGACTTCATTCAGAATCACATGCCACCACTTTTGACCAAGAATTCGAATATTTCAAAGGGCAATTCAGGAAATTCAGCAATTAGGGTTTTAGCTTATTAGTTTTTTATTCACTAGCCTAGAATGTTCTGTTTAAGCTTATAAAAGGAGGATGCAACATGTGCATTTCCCTTTGTTCCAGATTTTCCCAAACTTTTGTAATTACTTTTTAGAAATAATAAAAGTTGGTATTTTTGTTTTAAAATATAATTCCTTTTTATGAATTTTAAAAGTTGGTGCTTATCTTGAGGGAAATCTGAGTTCCACATTTAGGTTGTTGAAAGCTTGTTTCAAAGCTTTCAAAAGATCAGTTTTTTAAATAGCTTTGGTTGAAAAATCAGTTTCTCCATATTTTCTTTTTTTTAGTTAACCCTTACTGTTATACAAGCTCACCATAAGCTGCTGACAACAGCTTATGGTTAATCTTATATAGCTTGAAGGTTGTTTCTATTTGTTGTGCTTGTGCAGGCTTCAAGGTCAAGAAGACCTCATTCCCATTCAATTTTTTGTCTTTTGGTTTGAAGACATTGGCATCCCCCACATCAACAAGATCTGCTCAGGCCCGAGCCTGAACGGAGATGGCTTTTCAGCCATAGTGGGACCTGGATGTGGGTCCCACAAGGAAAATCCCTTGGCTTGAACTCTCTTGCTCCTCAAATTTCTGATTTATGTGATTTGGTGAAAGTGCATGAAATCTGTCTAAATGTTAGTTCATATGTTTGTTCATGTTTGTTTTAGAGTTATATGCATGTGTAGTTGGTTTTAAATCAGTTTCAAGTAGTTTTGATAGCATTTGATTTGAAAAAAATCCAAGGTCTGAAATTAAGGGAGTGTTTGGATTTGGGTTTTGAAGTAAGATTGTTGAAAGATTTAGCTTAAAACATGTTTGAACACACCAATTCCATCAGTCTCTTGTTATATCAGTATTGGGTTTTCGGTTTGGTAAGTTTTTAAAAGGATTTTTGTACTAAAATTTGCATACAAGTAGTCAAAAATCAGTAAGTCCTCTTTGTGCATGCTTTAGTGTAATTTTTGCAATTAAATCTTGATCATTGTTAGAGATTAGGTTAATCTAGGGATTTAGATAGTTTATATGCTATTTGGTCTATTTGTGTGCAAGATTTAAAGGTTTGAAAATCGTTTTTGTGTAATTTGGTTTAGGTTACTATTCATCAGTAACCATTACCCTTCATCAGTAAGCTTTTTGTGCCATTTGTGTGATTTTTATGTGTTGGACCTGGTTATTTTATTGCCCAAGATAAGCTCTCACATAAGCTTTCCTAAGCTTATTGGTCAACTGACCTTGAATTTGCACTAACAGTGGGAACAAAGTTCCCCCTGCTAACACATCTGTTTCCACTGCTCAGCAAAAGGACAAAACCTTGTCACATGTCACTTTCAGTAAACTAGATTTTTTGTCTTTTGTAGGTTAAAATAGGAATTAGGACTTGAAACAAATTGCATTATTTTTCTTATTTAATTTTTGATTTTTCTGTTTAATTAGATTTTTTGTTACTGTTCATTTAGTATTTTTTACATTTAATAGCTATTTTTAATTACTTTTTAATTTCTGATTTTTGTCTTTTAGTGACAAATATTATTATTTTTCAGTTTCAAAAATTTTCTTAGATTTAGAAAAATAATTTAAGATTTTTAGTTTAAAAAGTTTTTACTGTTCACTTTTTATTTAATTCTTAGAATTAATTTAGTTTAATGAGGGTTTAATTTCAAACTGTTTTTGTCTTTTAGTGAAAAAGTTTATATTTTTCAAACTTTTTCATTTTTCTACTGTTCTTTAGAGTAATTTAGGATTTTTAAAATTGTCAAATTATTTTTAGCATTATTTTATTATTTTTTATGATTATTTTAGTTTAAAAATAGTTTTTAGTGATTTAAAAATAGAAAAATAGTTTTTAAAATTTAGGAAAAATATTTTTAGTCTTTAAATAATATAAGTGAGTTATTTGTTCAATAAAATAATATTTTGGACATTTTGTTAATTATATTTAATTTTAGGGCTTTAATTAGCATTTAAAATTGAATATTAAATTAATAAAAGGTTTTAAAATATTTTTGTTGGATTTTTATTCTTATTTATATTATTTTAGACTTAGTTCTAGCTTTAAATTAATTTTTAGGTTTAACTTTTTTTTAATTTGGTACTTTTTACGGTTTTACGTGAACGACCTTTTCGTCTTAGTGTAATCCGTCATCGTAACCGTCATTCTCTTTTAATCTCATTTCTATCTTTCTTTCTCAACAATATAATCACAAATCTAATCCAAGTCATTACTCACATAACACACTAGCCTCCTTGAGAACGAACTCATTTTAGGGTCATTAATACACAGTTTTCCTAAATCGTCGTGCTTACCCTATTTGTTGCTCTTTTCCTAAAGGGTATACAAAAACTCAACCATCATTTTGGCGCCGCTGCCGGGGAGGCGTGTTGTGTTTTGATTTGGAATTGTTGTTTTTACATATACTAACCAAAATAGTATTTGTATTAGTAGCACTCTACTAATACGTATTATCGGTTTTCGATTTTTGTGTGAATAATATTAATATATTGTATACGTAGAACAATAAATTCACAAGTACTCCAAATACGTGAGAAATCACAACCTTGACTTGGGAGGTCATTACCCAATCATTGTATTCGAATCTCAAACCAAAGAAAAAGGCAAAAATAGATAAATACTTTCGTGAAGCTCGATTTTGAAAATACAAACTATAAGGTGGGTATAAGACGGATATTATAAAATATATCCTAAGGAAAAAGGCTCTTAAGTGCTTCGCGCCGCCTCGTTTCCCCGCTTGCTTGTGAGTATTTGATTTTGAGAGCTAATCGAGGGTTTTGCCGCCCAAAGTATTACTAAGTATCATATATATTTTCTTGGTTTCCATTGATTAAACCCTCTTGAACGTTTTGGTGTTCCACCAACGTTCTAAAGTCATCAAAGGCGTTCACTTCACGTGATCGTTTTCATTCCTTGAGGCTTCTTTAATCGAGAGATTTGATTAAGGAGGAGATTTGTAGATTTTTGTCTACTTAATACAATTCCAAAATCCAAAAGAAGTAAAAACAATCAAAAACCACAAAAAAATTGAAAAATACAAAACACCAAAAAGAATCTTCTTTGCTCGTCCCCTCGTTATACGTGACGTTTATGCTAACTCGTAATCAAGCAAGACGTGCACATAAACGAAAGAACAAAACTCCCACTCCCAATCTTTCTAGTGAGGAGTCTCCTATTGACGAACCCATTGTAAGAGAAGCACCAACCATGGTGAATCGAACTATGATGGAGTTACTTCAAGCACCCACCGAGGGTTATGGAGAGGCTATTGTGATTCCTGCTATCCTTGCGGAGAATTTTGAGGTGAAAACGGGTTTGTTGTCGATGATCCAAAACAACAAATTCCAAGGTGATGAGAAGGACAATCCACACAACCATATCCGCCAATTTAATCGTCTTACCACCACTTGCAAATTTAAGGATGTCTCGAATGACTCGATTAAGATGATGCTTTTTCCGTATTCCTTAGCGGGGCCCACTAAAATTTGGTTAGAGAAAGATCCACCCAATTCTATATTGACGTGGAAGGATCTCGTTTCAAAATTCGTGAACCAATTTTTTCCGCCCTCTAAGACTACGCACTTGAAAAACGAGATTTCAAAATTTTCACAAGAATTAAATGAAAGTTTTTCAACGGCTTGGAATAGGTTTAAGGAGATGTTACATGAATGTCCTCATCATGGTTTTTCCGACTAGCATCAAATTGACACGTTTTACAATGGACTTAATGATCATGAAACGGATTATTTAAATGCCGCCGCGGGTGGTAATTTTTTATGTAAAACGGTTGAGGAAGCTTTGGTGATAATTGAGAATAGGTCTAAGGTTTATAGCCCTCGTAACACACCGAGTGTTGCCAAATTGGGTTCGTCATCGTCATCATCGTCTCGTAGCATTAATGCCTTACAAGATGAAGCAAATGAGGAAAACCGGTTTTTCGATAGGTTTTCGACTCTTATGTCCCATTGGAAAGCTCAAGAAGCTTCGAATTCCGCTTCGGTTAAAGCGGTTGCTAAGAGTTGTTTGTCTTGTGGTGGAGCTCATGATCTTTCAGAGTGCATTACCGCGGATGGTAACACTTCGAGTGCTTATGTAGCAACGGGAACTTACAACCAAAACGGTCAAGGTTCCCACCAAAATCAAGCTCCACCAAATCAAAATGCTAATAACTATCGAAACAACAATCAAGGTGGTTATTATCAAGGCAATCAACGTAACTACAACAAGGGTAATTATCAAAGTGGAAATGGGCAAATTTCAAACCAAAACCAAAACCGTGATTTTCAAACTACCACACAAGGTTTTCAAAATGATCACACCAAAAATCTTCAAGGAGAATTTTTGAATTATGCCAAAGCAAACGATGCTAAGTTTGATAATATGCAACGTGAAATGGTTAGCTTAAGATCCGAGTTGAAAAACGAGCTTAAAAACGAACTTGCTAATGAACTTAAAACTCATGCTAATAAAATGGAAGGAAATGTTCAACGACTCCAACAAAATCAACAAAAAATGGAGCAAGGTCAACATGAGATTAAGCAAGAGTTGTTAAAAGCGGATGCTAGGCAATCTAATTTTGAAGACCGAATGGGAAAAATGTTTGAAGCTATCATGTGTAAACCTTCTTCTTCGGGTAGTCTTCCTAGTGATACCATCGTAAACCCGAAAGGAGAGATGAAAGTGATTACCACACGAAGTGGTAAGACACTTAAAGAACCGACTCCTCAACCAATTACTCCAACGGTGGAGGAAATTGAGGAAGAACCCGAGGTGGTGGTCGAAAAGGAGCATATCTCAAGCCCACAAAGTACCGCTCATGCCACACCTACGGTTGACCCATTACCAACATTAGAACCCGAGATTCCAAAGGCTATGCCTATGCCCCAACCCACACCACCCTTACCTTACCCATCGAGACTAAGAAAGGAGAAACGACAAGAGCGCGACAATTATCAATTTGAGCTTTTTATGAAAATGTTTCGTGATTTGCACTTTAATGTGAGTTTCGCCGATGCTTTGGTCATGATGCCTCGATTTGCCGCTAACTTTAAGAGTATGTTGAACAACAAGGAGAAATTGCATCAATTGTCTAGTTGTTCGTCGGTTTATCTTAATCGCATACCTCAAAAAGTCGGTGATCCCGATAAATTTTTGATCCCTTGTGCAATCCAAGATATGGAAGAATGCTATGCCTTGGCCGATCTTGGTGCTAGCATTAACTTAATGCCACTTGCAATCTTCGAGTCGCTCGATCTTCCTAATCTTACTCCTTCACTAATGTCTATCGAGTTGGCCGACCATTCCACGATTCGCGCATGTGGATTGGCGGAAGACGTTTTTGTGAAAGTGGGGAAGTTCTACTATCCCGTAGACTTTATCGTTGTCGATATCCCCACGGATCCTCAAGTTCCTCTCATTTTAGGTCGTTCGTTTTTAGATACGTCTATGGCTTTGATCGATGTTCATGCTAGATAGATCACCTTACGTTTCAGCGACGAGGAACTTGTTATAAACGCAACTCAAAATTCTCAACTTTCTCATGTTTATTCCGTTGCTACCATAAACCTCGTTGATATGATCGACGTGGTTTGCGAGGAATTTTCACAAGAAGTTCTAGGGTTTGGTGATGTTAAAAATAGTGGCAATCCCACTATGTTGGATCCAATCCTTGATAAATCGACACCAACCTTCACTCCATTTGAAGGCGGTGGTTTAACGTTGGAAGAATTCGATGTTCCACGTACTTGTAGCGAAGACCTCGACAACGATGAGGACTTCTCGATTATCAAGGATTTTCTTAACGATTTCCCATTTCCTCCACCCGAGGAGGTTATGAGTATCGAGCCCAAATCTTCACTTGAGGAACCACCTATCCTCGAGTTGAAAGATTTACCTCCTCACCTAGAATATGTCTATTTGGAGGAGGACGAAAAGTTGCTGGTTATTATTGCGAAGGAACTTTCGAATGATGAAAAACCGCACTTATCGATGTTCTAAAGGATCACAAAGGGGCAATTGCGTGGAAGTTATCCGACATTAAGGGAATCGATCCCAAGTTTTATACCCAGAAAATCTTAATGGAGGAGGATTACAAGCCCGCAATCCAATGTCAAAGGAGGGTGAACCCTAAAATTCACGACGTCATCAAAAAGGAGGTCCTTAAACTCCTTGACGCGGGAATGATTTACCCTATTTCCGATAGCCCTTGGGTGAGTCCTATCCATTGTGTCCCTAAGAAGGGAGGAATGACCGTTGTGCCAAACGATGCCAACGAGTTAATTACCACTAGACTCGTAACCGGATGGAGAGTGTGCATTGACTATCGAAAGTTGAATGAAGCCACTCGAAAAGACTATTTTCCCTTGCCCTTCATGGACCAAATGTTGGAGCGTCTTGCGGGAAACGATTTCTATTGCTTTTTAGATGGTTTTTCCGGTTACTTCCAAATTCCCATCGATCCTCGTGATCAAGAAAAAACTACGTTTACGTGTCCATATGGAACGTTTGCCTATCGTAGAATGCCATTCGGACTTTGCAATGAACCGGGAACCTTTCAACGGTGCATGATGGCTATTTTTCATGACATGATCGAGGAGACGATGGAAGTCTTCATGGATGACTTTTCCGTGTTTGGTAATTCGTTCACTTCGTGTTTGTCGAATCTTGAGAGAATGTTGAAACGTTGTGTGGAAACCTACCTTGTGCTCAATTGGGAAAAGTGTCATTTTATGGTTAAGAGTGGAATCGTCTTAGGGCACAAGGTTTCGAAAGCGGGGATTGAGGTAGATCAAGCTAAGGTTGACGTCATCGCCAAATTACCTCATCCCAAAACCGTTAAGGGAGTTACGAGTTTCCTAGGCCACGCGGGCTTTTATCGTCGATTCATCAAGGATTTTTCAAAGATTTCTCGACCCATTACACATCTTCTTTAAAAAGAGGCACATTTTGTCTTTGATGAAAATTGTGTACGAGCCTTTGAAATCCTTAAGAGGAAACTTACCAAAGCTCCCATTCTTGTTGCTCCCAATTGGAACCTCCCCTTTGAGCTCATGTGTGATGCTAGTGATTACGCTATTGGGGCCGTTTTGGGGCAACGTCATGATAAGCACTTCTTGCCTATTCACTATGCTAGCAAGACGATGACCGAGGCTCAACTAAAATACACTACAACGGAGAAGGAGTTCCTTGCCGTGGTATATGCATTTGAGAAATTCTGACCTTACCTCGTCTTAGCTAAATGCATAGTGTATACGGATCACTCGGCTATCAAGTATCTCATGGCAAAGCAAGATGCTAAGCCTAGATTACTTCGTTGGATTCTCCTCCTTCAAGAATTTGATCACACCATCGTTGACAAAAAAGGAGCCGAGAATCTAGCGGCCGATCATCTTTCTCGTTTGGAAGATCCTCACCAAAGTGTTTACGAGCCCAAGGAAATCACCGAAACATTTCCGCTCGAGACACTTGGTGTAGTGAATTCTAAGCTTGATTCTTCCACCCCATGGTTTGCGGATTTTGCAAATTACCATGCGGGTAACTTCATCATCAAGGGTATGACGACTCAAGAAAAACGAAAATTATTTCGTGACGTCAAGTTCTACTTTTGGAACGACCCTTACTTGTTTCGAACTTGTGCGGATCAAATCATCCGACGTTGTGTATTTGGCACCGAAGCTTCTAACATCCTTAGAGCTTGCCATGAGGGACCCACGGGTGGTCACCACGGTGCTAATCTCACGGCTAAAAAGGTGTTTGATGTCGGCTTCTTTTGGCCTACTATTTACCGAGATGCACAAGATCTTGTGAAGTCGTGCGATGCATGCCAACGACAAGGAAAAGCCTCACAAAAAGATGAAATGCCACAAAATATCATCCAAGTGTGTGAGATCTTTGACGTTTGGGGTATAGACTTTATGGGGCCGTTCCCATCATCTCGTGGTAATAAGTACATCCTTGTTGCGGTTGACTACCTATCTAAGTGGGTGGAGGCCAAAGCCTTGCCCACTAATGATGCTCGTGTGGTAGTCAAGTTCTTGAAAAGCTTGTTTTCTCGGTTTGGAACCCCTCGTGCGATCATAAGCGATCGTGGAACCCATTTTTGTAACGACCAATTCGAAAGGGTCCTAAGGAAATATGGGGTTACACATCGGCTTTCTACGGCTTATCACCCACAAACGAGTGGGCAAGTCAAGGTTTCAAACCGAGCTTTGAAGAGACCGCGAGAAAACACCGGAAAATGCAATTGAATGAATTGGATGAATTAAGGGACATTGCTTATGAAAATTCATTGATTTACAAAGAAAAAACTAAAAAGTTGCATGATTCTAAAATTAAAAAACGGTTTTTAACATTGGGGATCAAGTTTTGCTTTTTAATTCTCGCTTAAAAATCTTTTCCGGTAAGTTGAAATCCCGTTGGTCCGGTCCATTCACCGTGACTCAAGTGTTTCCATATGGGACCATCGAGCTAGCTCAAGATGATGGTCCTAACTTCAAGGTGAATGGACATAGGTTGAAGCACTACTTTGGCGGGGAAGTTCCATCCTTGAACTACCTCGACCAATTCACCTTCCCTAATGATAATTAGTATTGAGGGGATCGAGTCGAGCTCATGACTCGGTAATCAAAAACGAGGTGCCTCGTGGGGGAGTCCCATGCTTATCCATGTACATATTATTGCTTTCTAATTAGTTTAATGTGAGGGGATTTGTGCCCTTCCAACCTTTGTTCCGTGGTTGTTTGTGAATTGTGGTTTTTAGATCATGATCTTCACGATTGGAGCCTCTCGTGATTCGTTTTATGGGAGCACTCGATCGATTGCTTTGAAGACTTTCTCAATATCCAAATGATATATCCTTTGATGTTTTAACCTTAGGTTTTTAGTACACTTCATAAACGGCTATTAATTTATTGGTTACATCCTTTCCATGCTAGATTAGGCATTCGACTACGTCTCTAGTATGGGGGTATTTGCACCCCTAGACTCGAAACATTGAGGACAATGTTTAACTTTAGTATGGGGGGTGAATAGATACTTGCCTTTCCAAACCTTCACGCTTTCCAAAGTTTATCTTTTTGTTTATCGTTTTGTTGCAAAATAAGGCTAAAAATGGCCAAATTTTAAAAATTTTCTCATGTTTTATAAGTGTTTGAAGACACGAATGTAGGTTTTCCGATGGCGAGAATAAGAGTAATTTTTGACTCGACCGTGCGTGTTGAGCACTTAGCTTTGATTCCTTAACTATACATTAGGCTAAGTCTCTTAAATGAGGACGAGAAATGATAGAGTTAATTATAAGTTACTATGTTAAACGTAGAGTACTCGTATTCTTTCAAAAACTCATGTGTTCTCGTTGTTTTCTTATTCTCCCTTCGCTTGTAAATATTTTTTGCTTAATAAATGTTGACTTAGCGGTTTAGTTAGGATTGTTGGGTTTCTAGTCTTTTCTAGTAGCTTCAGTGTAATTAAATTGGGAAGACATTAAGGTATCGCCAGCGTCACAGTTTTGAAGTATTGGCACCCGAATAATCAAAAGCTTCACCCAATAATAAGATTTCAAGTGCTCACCTAAATCTAGCAAAAATTTGAAGCTCACAAGGCCGAAAAACCTATGCAAAATTGAAAGTGAATCAAGCCTTAATCTTCGAAGCTTTAAAGATCCAAAATTCGCCTTAGCGTGAGGATATACGTCTTTGGCTAATAAAACCACCGATGAGGCGGATAATAAAAAGCAAGGCAAGACCGAAGTCATAATAAAAGCTTTATGGCGAAGTTGAATAAAAGATGGAGGTAAACCAAAGATAATAAGGCCCTTCCGTTAGGGGGCGTATAAAAGTCTTGGTAATAAGTCTCATGTTCAAAACCTTTATAAAACCGTGTTTATCGATTCTTCTTGTCAACTTAATTATTTAACATCGTTGTCTATTGGGAGGGGCTATTGATTTGATGGTCTTGGTTACATCGTTAGGACTCTATTTTTTGACCTAAATCTCTATTATCGCATAAGTCAAACAATGTATCCTCGTGAAACATTCAAGACAAAATAAAATATCAGAGATACAACTTAGGAATAATGGGAGGATAAGTACGTGATTAGGGCATATGAGTAGTGTTAGCATTACTAACTTATAATGACAATGATCTCGTTGCACGCTTGTCATGGAATTGGGGTGAAAATCGAGGACGATGAAATTATTTCTAACGAAGCATTCACGTGTTCTTATTCTATGAACCTAAACGTCCCATTTTGCGATGAAAATCATACATTATGTCTAAAACACAAGTAGTAGCAATAGTAGTAGTGTAGCTAATTTATCATTCAATAAAGTGAATAAAAATAAATTTTGGAGGTGCTACGATACTTTATTCAAGCATTGCGTGAGGGCACGGCAATGGTTTAGTATGGGGGAGTGATGAGACTGCTTTTATACATAGTCTCATCGTCCAAATTGGGCTTAAAATACATTAAATATCATTAAAACTGCCAAATATATGCTCGTGTTTGTTGCTTGTGTATTTTAGGTACGGATATTGAGGAAATGAAAAAAAGATCACAAGAATCAATCAAAAACGAACACGGGAAACGAAGCCGCACAATGAACCGGGCCCGAATCATGAATTTCCAAAGAAGTCCTTGAAGTTTGAAGATTTGTCAAGATTGGTCCCTCAAGAAATGAAGACTTGTCATTTTATACCCCTGTAAATCCTTAAAATTACTTGTGGGTCCCTAAAATATCAAGTATGTACAAGTTTATTCCTTGGAGAATGAAGAAATTACAAAAGTAGACCATGGAACAAGTTATTAAACTTTTTTGTGGCCAAAATGAAAGAAAGCAAAGTTTATTACAAAGGGGAAATCTGTTTGGTTATTAAAAACATGAAGTGACAAAGACAAGGGAGTGGGAGGACTATTTGTGACCAGACACGCATCATCACCCAACCAATCACAACTCCACACCTCATCCTCCCATCCACGTCACTTTCCACCCACGAGTTTATTTATTAAACTCGGTCAACCCCCAGTCAAACCCCACATTTTCCCTCTAAACACTGTATTTAAACTAATCCCTCCACAAATCAGATTAAAACTTCCCATTAAACCCTAAAAATCACCAGGTTGAATTAAACCCTAATCAAAGGGGTTTTTGTTTAGCTTCTCCAGATCCTTGATTAACCTTAGCCTAAACCCATCCCACACCCAAAACGTGAACCCAACACACGCATGTGTTGGGTAGGACCCTCCCCTGCCCCGTCTCTTTCACCTAAACCCTAGGAGGGGACAAAACCAACGAATGGATCGAATTTCTTTGTCCCCAAGCACAAATAAACGTTCAAGATTACTTCTCAACAGCTGGACTTCATTCAGAATCACATACCACCACTTTTGACCAAGAATTCGAATATTTCAAAGGGCAATTCAGGAAATTCAGCAATTAGGGTTTTAGCTTATTAGTTTTTTATTCACTAGCCTAGAATGTTCTGTTTAAGCTTATAAAAGGAGGATGCAACATGTGCATTTCCCTTTGTTCCAGATTTTTCCAAGCTTTTGTAATTCCTTTTTAGAAATAATAAAAGTTGGTATTTTTGTTTTAAAATATAATTCCTTTTTATGAATTTTAAAAGTTGGTGCTTATCTTGAGGGAAATCTGAGTTCCACATTCAGTTTGTTGAAAGCTTGTTTCAAAGGTTTCAAAAAATCAGTTTTTTAAATAGCTTTGGTTGAAAAATCAGTTTCTCCATATTTTCTTTTTTTTTAGTTTACCCTTACTGTTATACAAGCTCACCATAAGCTGCTGACAATAGCTTATGGTTAAGCTTATATAGCTTGAAGGTTGTTTCTATTTGTTGTGCTTGTGCAGGCTTCAAGGTCAAGAAGACATCATTCCCATTCAATTTTTTGTCTTTTGGTTTGAAGACATTGGCATCCCCCACATCAACAAGATCTGCTCAGGCCCGAGCCTGAAAGGAGATGGCTTTTCAGCCATAGTGGGACCTGGATGTGGGTCCCACAAGGTAAATCCCTTGGCTTGAACTCTCTTGCTCCTCAAATTTCTGATTTATGTGATTTGGTGAAAGTGCATGAAATCTGTCTAAATGTTAGTTCATCTGTTTGTTCATATTTGTTTTAGAGTTATATGCATGTGTAGTTTGTTTTAAATCAGTTTCAAGTAGTTTTGATAGCATTTGATTTGAAAAAAATTCAAGTTCTGAAAGTAAGGGAGTGTTTGGATTTGGGTTTTGAAGTAAGATTGTTGAAAGATTTTAGCTTAAAACCTGTTTGAACACACCAATTCCATCAGTCTCTTGTTATATCAGTATTAGGTTTTCAGTTTGGTAAGTTTTTAAAAGGATTTGTGCACTAAAATTTGCATACAAGTAGTCAAAAATCAGTAAGTCCTCTTTGTGCATGCTTTAGTGTAATTTTTGCAATTAAATCTTGATCATTGTTAGAGATTAGGTTAATCTAGGGATTTAGATAATTTATATGCTATTTGGTCTATTTGTGTGCAAGATTTAAAGGTTTGAAAATCGTTTTTGTGCAATTTGGTTCAGGTTACTGTTCATCAGTAACCATTACCCTTCATCAGTAAGCTTTTTGTGCCATTTGTGTGATTTTTATGTGTTGGACCTGGTTATTTTTTGCTATAATCTGACTCCCTACACTCCACTGAGTGTAGGGGTGCCTTATTGCCCAAGATAAGCTCTCACATAAGCTTTCCTAAGCTTATTGGTCAACTGACCTTGAATTTGCACTAACAGTGGGAACAAAGTTCCCCCTGCTAACACATCTGTTTCCACTGCTCAGCAAAAGGACAAAACCTTGTCACATGTCACTTTCAGTAAACAGATTTTTTGTCTTTTGTCGGTTAAAATAGGTATTAGGACTTGAAACAAATTGCATTATTTTTCTTATTTAATTTTTGATTTTTCTGTTTAATTAGATTTTTTGTTACTGTTCATTTAGTATTTTTTTACATTTAATAGCAATTTTTAATTACTTTTTAATTTCTGATTTTTGTCTTTTAGTGACCAAAATTATTATTTTTCAGTTTCAAAAATTTTCTTAGATTTAGAAAAATAATTTAATATTTTTAGTTAAAAAAGTTTTTACTTTTCACTTTTTATTTAATTTTTAGAATTAATTTAGTTTAATTAGGGTTTAATTTCAAACTGTTTTTGTCTTTTAGTGCAAAATTTTATATTTTTCAAACTTTTTCATTTTTCTACTGTTCTTTAGAGTAATTTAGGATTTTTAAAATTGTCAAATTATTTTTAGCATTATTTTATTATTTTTTATGATTATTTTAGTTTAAAAATAGTTTTTAGTGATTTAAAAATAGAAAAATAGTTTTTAAAATTTAGTAAAAATACTTTTTTGTCTTTAAATAACATAACTGAGTTATTTGTTCCATAAAATAATATTTTGGACATTTTGTTAATTATATTTAATTTTAGGGCTTTAATTAGCATTTAAAATTGAATATTAAATTAATAAAAGGTTTTAAAATATTTTTGTTGGATTTTTATTCTTATTTATATTATTTTTGACTTAGTTTTAGCTTTAAATTAATTTTTAGGTTTAATTTTTTTTAATTTGGTACTTTTTACGGTTTTACGTGAACGACCTTTTCGTCTAAGTGTAATCCGTCATCGTAACCGTCATTCTCTTCTAATCTCATTTCTATCTTTCTTTCTCAACAATATAATCACAAATCTAATCCAAGTTATTACACACATAACACACTAGCCTCCTTGAGAACGAACTCATTTTAGGGTCATTAATACACGGTTTTCCTAAATCGTCGTGCTTACCCTATTTGTTGCTCTTTTCCTAAAGGGTATACAAAAACTCAACCATCAGTTATAAAAAACAAGCTGCCTTGTGGGGGAGTGCCCATGCTTATCCTCGTAAATACTTTTTGTTTTTAATTATTCTAATGAGGACATTCGTGTCCTTCCAACTCGTTGTTTCCTTGGTTGTTTGTGAATGTGTAATCTTAGGTCATTATCATCACGATTGAAGCCTCTCGTGTTCGTTTTACTCGAGCTTCGATCGTTGCTTTGAAGAATTTTTTGATATCCAATGATATATCCTTTATTGTTCCAACATTAGGTCTTTTAGCACACTTCATAAACGGCTTAAGATTTAATTGTTATACCCTTTCCATGCTAGATTAAGCATTCGACTTTTCGTCTCTAGTATGGGGGTATTTTACCCTTAGACTCAAAACATCAAGGACAATGTTTAACTTTAGTATGGGGGGATGAATAGATACTCGACCTTGCTAAACCTTCACGCTTTCCAACTTTCATCATTTTGTTGCAAATAAGGCTAAAAATGGCCAAATTTTAAAAAAAATTCTCATGTTTTCATAAGTGTTTAAGACACGAATATAGATTTTCTGATGGCGAGAATAAGAGTATTTTTTTACTCGACCGTACGTGTTGACCACTTAGCTTCGATTCCTTAACTTTTTAGGCTAAGTCTCTTAAATGAGGACGAGAAATGATAGCGTTAATTATAAGTTACTATGCTAAACGTAGAGTATTTATATTCTTTCAAAAACTCATGTGTTTTAATTATTTGCTTATTCTTCCCACGCTTATATACAAATAAATGCAATAAATAAGGTCGTACGGTTTATAAAATATGTTAGCTTCTAGCCCAAGATCGTTTAAAAGTTACTTGTAATTAAATAAAGTACAAAGCCAAGGCATAACTTATTGAAACAGGACGCGAAGATTGGCGAATCCAAAAAGGCCCTAACAAGGCATGAGGATTACCTTTTTTTGCTAATGATCGAAAGATGATGTGAAGAATCATTAATCCGGATCTAAATGAAGGATCATAACACACGACGAAAAGCAATACTCCCAAAAATGTTGCGGAAAAGTCTATCCAAAAAGTCCCTAACAAGTCATGAGGATAAATAAATCCAGGTCCTATAAGGAGGCGGATCGTTATTAATAAAAAATCCTAAATAAAGAAGAGGATAAATAAAGAATTCGTGGTCAAAAGCTGAAGCATCTCATATCAAGTTAAAGATGTATACCAAAAACGAAGAGAATACCATAATTTCAAGATCGTCTCTCAAGATTTGAAGTTTGAAACACATGCAAAATATCGGTCCAAGAAAGGTCTCAAATCGTGAAACGAGTTATGCCAAGATATGAACTTTAAATAGTTACGAGAAACGTTTTAAAATATCATGTCCTTTAGCTACTTATTAATTAAACTGTCCTACTTTATTTTCGGCTTAAATAAATATCAAAATAAGTCAAAAATGTATCATCACGATCATTCAAGACAAAATAAAATACAAGAGATACAAATTAAGAATAAGGGAGTCTAAGTACGTGATTAGAGCATATGAGTAGTGTTAGCATTACTAACTTATAATGACAATGATCTCGTTACACGCTTAGCATGAAATTAGGTGAAAATCGAGGACGACGAAATTATTTCTAACAAAGCATTCACGTGTTCTTATTCTATGAACCTAAACGTCCCATTTTGTGATAAAAATCATACATTATGTCTATAACATACGTAGTAGTAGTTTATTAAGTTTACATTTCAATAAAAATGAATTTTCGAGATGCTAAGATACTTTATTCTAGCATTGCATGAGGGCACGACAATGGTTTAGTATGGGGAGTGATGAGACTGCATTTATACATAGTCTCATCGTCCAGAATAGGCTTAAAACGGTTAAAATATCATTAAAAGTGCCAAATATATGCTTGTGTTTGTTCAATGTGTATTTTAGGTATGGATATCGAGAAAAAGACAAAAAGATCAAAAGAACAAAGCAACAACGAACACGGAAAACGAATCCGCACAAAGAACCGGACCCGAATGATGAATTTTTAAAAATATCCTTGAAGAATTGAAGATTGTCAAGTTTGGTCCTCCAGGTTTGAAGACTTGCCATTTATACCCTTGTAAAACTGTAATATTACATAGTGGTCCCTAAAATGTCAGGAGTCTACATATTTGGTTGAGATTGAGTAAAATACGTCTTTTAGGAAAACAACGTATAAGTGCGGCAAGAATTAAACTCGACGATTTAGGAAAACCGACAAGTCGAATAAATGTGGGTTCGTTCTCGAAGGAGGTGTGTGGATTAAGTGTGCCAATTATATAAAATCAAAGTTTGGATTAGGGATGGTTTTAGTGGGTGATAAATTAAGGTCCTGGAAGCTTTGGGGTTTTGATTTTTGTTAATTAAGCTAAACCCAAATTAGGGTTTATAGGATTAGGGAGAGAAGCAGGTGATGTTTTGATTAATTTTGGGGATTAACTTTTTTAAATTAGGTGTTTAGTGGGAAAATAAGTTAACTATTTGACCAGATAATAAAAACGGGGTAATAAGGTTTTGGGTATTGGGCTTATGGGGTTATTTGGCTAAGGGTGGGTAATATCACAACCAGTCCTTCCTTTAACAGCCGTTAGTCCACAACTTTTGCATCATTAGTCCTTATGGCTTGGCAGATTTAGTCCTTTGTTTACATAAGGACTTATCATGTAATTTCTTCAAGATTTGAGGGCTATTCATGATATTTGGCCAAACTTTAGGGACCCCAAAGTACATGAGGATTGTTGAGGGGTATAAAGTGACATTTCTTCAAAGTGGAGGGACCAATCTTGTAAAATCTTCAAACTTCAAGGGCATTTTTGCAAAATTCATTCTTGGGGCCCGGTTCTTTGTGCGACTTCGTTTCCCGTGTTCGTTTTTGCTTCATTCTTTGTGATATTTTGTTGAATTCACGATATCCATACCTAAAATACACAATGAACAAACACAAGCATATATTTGGGTATTTTATGACATTTTTAACCGTTTTAAGCCCGATTTGGACGATGAGACTATGTATAATTACAGTCTCATCACTCCCCCATACTAAACCATTGTCGTGTCCCCACGCAATGCTAGAATTAAGTATCATAGCACTTCTAAAATTTATTTTATGATGACCTTTATTGAAGACATGAATTTAAATAAACTACTACACGTGTTTTAGACATAATGTATTGTTTTCATCACGATTAAGTGACTTTTGGGATCATAGAAAAAGAACACGTGAATGCTTCGTTAGAAATAATTTCGTCGTTCTCGATTTTCACCCAATTCCATGCTAAGCGTGCAACGAGATCATTGTTATTATACGTTAGCAACACTATCAATTCTCATGAGTGTTAATTACGAACCTAAACTCCCTTATTCCTACTTGGTATCTCTTATATTTTATTATGTCTTAATGATCACGAGGATACATCATTGACTTATGCGTGAATAGAGATTAAGTCTAAAAATAGAGTCTTAACGGTGTAACCAAAATCATTAAATTAATAATTCACCCTAATAGACAACGATGTCAAAAAATTAAGTCAACAAGAAGGATCGATAAACACGGTTTTATAACGGTTTTGAACATGAGACTTATTACCATGACTTTTATTATCCGCCATCATCGGTGGTTTTATTATCATGGTTTACCTCCATCTTTTATTCAACTTCGCCATGAAGCTTTTATTATGACTTCGGTCTTGCCTTGCCTTTTATTATCCGCCTCATCGGTGGTTTTATTAGCCAAAGACGTATATCCTCACGCTAAAGCGAATTTTGGATCTTTAAAGCTTCAAAGATTAAGGCTTGATTCACTTTCAATTTGGGCATAGATTTTTCGGCCTTGTGAGCTTCAAATTTTTGCTTAATTTAGGTGAGCACTTGAAATCTTATTATTAGGTGAAGCTTTCGATTATTCGGGTGCCAATACTTCAAAACCGTGACACTGGCGATACCTTAATGTTTTCCCAATTTAGTTACATGGAAGCTACTAAAACAAATTAGAAACCAACCATAGTGACTAAACCGCTAAATCAATATTTATTAACAATTTATTATACAAAAGCGTGGGGAGAATAAGCTAATAATCACTACACATGATATCGTGATGATTACGAGACTTATAAATAACTATATCATTTCTCGTCCTCATTTAAGAGACTTAGCCTAAAAAAGTTAAGGAATCGAAGCTAAGTTCTCAACACGCACGGTCGAGTCAAAAATTACTCTTATTCTCACCATCGAAAAACCTACATTCGTGTCTTAAACACTTATGAAAAACTAGAAAAAATTTAAAATTTGGCCATTTTTAGCCTTATTTTGCATAAAACGATAACAAAAAGATGAATATTGGATTGCGTGTTGACGTAAGCAAGGTGAAGTATCTACTCACCCCCCCCCCCCCCATACTAAAACTAAACATTGTCCTCAATGTTTCGAGTCTAGGGGTGAAAACACCCCCATACTAGATACGAAGTCAAATGCTTAATCTCGAGCATGGAATGGGTAAAACGAATAACCTAAAAGCCGTTTATGAATTATGCTAATAAGATAAACGTTAGAACATAAAAGGATATCATCGGATATCGGAATCTCCAAAGGCAACGATCGAAGCTCGAGTGATCCATAAAACGAACACGAGAGGCTTCAATGATGACGATGAACCTAATGAATCACAATCACAAACAACCACGGAACAAAGGTAGGAAGAGCACAAGTCCCCTCGTTACATTAAACTAAGAAAGTGATAATATTTACAAGGATAAGCATGAGAATCCCCCACGAGGCACCTTGTTTTTTATAACCGAGTCAAAAGCTCGACTCGAATCCCCATAAATGTGATCATTTAGGGATAATATTGGTATGATCATTTTTGATGGGGCTTACATGATAAACAAGGCCCAAAAGCAACCGGTACTAAGGACTAAGTCCTTTGATGATGCAAAATACCGGGGTCGAAGATGGCGTCCTCGTTTTCATGGGATAAACGAACCAACGCCACTTCAACACGTGATCGAACCTTAAAGAGGTAGAAGAAAATAGATGAGAAGTAGAAAGGTGGGACAATTGGTAAGTCAAACTCATGAGCTACTCGGGGTAGACTCACACCAAGCAAATAGATACGATTTCCATTTATTGCATCGATGGAAGACCGAGATTTCCCTTTACAAGCAATTCTGGGATCGTAAATCTCGTCCTCGGTGGAGAAATGTGAGGGAACATAAGGGGCTTCCCCCACACTAGATCCACACCAACCATCGTCAAAAGGAGTAGACGAGGTGGTAGCACTCATATAACGATGTGATGACGGAGTTAAACATGTAGAAAAATCTTTTAAAACATTTTTAAAATCTTTTCCTTTTTCATCGTTTAAAAACTCTTTATGAAAACCCGATTGAATAATGTCGAAAATATTTGGCGTGTCAAATTAAAAATTAGTCGCGCTAAAAATCCTCACATTTAAGTCGCGGTTAGAGGGTGGCGGATTATATAAGTTCTCAAAACGTTTATCAATAAAGAACACCGCCCCCTCGGGGTCTACATATTCGTCATCCTCATGAACGTCCATCTCATCGATTTCCTCATCAAAGATAGGCTTGTCAAACCAAGGTTTGTCATTCCCCTCCTTGAGTATCTTAGAAACTCTCTCGAAAAGATCACGATCACGCACGAAACCATCATCCATTTGTGGGGATTGTTGATAAGTTAAATCCTCACGAATGTGGTAAACGTAATTCTCGTTTGAGAAGTGTTGATTAGGTAACTCCTCAAGAATTGGATTTTGGGTGGTCACATGAGTTGGTTCGTCATCGAAAATAAGACGTTTCAACTCATTAAGTTCATCCTCGATTTTGGAAAGATCGACCTCACTCGTAGGTGGAAGTGAAGGCATAAGAGCTAGCTCTCGTTCAATGATTTCCTCAATCTTGGGATCAAACTCATAATCATCGTACTTCACATGTTTCTTTTTAGGAGAATCAAAAATTGCATGTGGATTTCGAAGTACGTGATCAATCTTGGCAAAATCGCCATCGTCATCGTCAAAGAAAGAGTCGATGTGAGCACTCACAACCATGGTCTTACAAGTCGAATGACTATGCTTAGGTGACTTTTCTAAGACGATAGGATCGATGTCGATAAACCCTTTAGCCTCAACGGGTGTTGGGCTAGGCAAAGGAGGCACTTCGATGGATTTAGAAGTTGAAGCCTCAAAGACGTGGTCCTTCGAAGGTGGTGAAGACGAGCCCATTTTGGTCATTGTCGAGATGGCACTAACGTCGCCCTTCGGAATTGGTGTTTCACTTGTTTCGCTAAATACATCCCAAAGTGAGTTTTCATCCATAAATTTACACATACCCTTTTGAATTAGGTACACGTACTCTTTATCATTAAAATCATCATCTTTAAAACCGTTTTTATTAATTCTTTCAAAACATGCATTAAGCCTCATTCTTTCCGCTAAAGTGAACATTTTGAAATCATTAGGATTTGAATCATTAGGTTTTGAAACCTCGGTTTTTTCATGATCATTAAAAACTTGGGATTTTCTAGCGAAAAAGTCCATTTTGTCATCCCCATATCTCATAGTAAGTCTCCCCTCGTGAAATTCGATTACGGTTCGATCCGTCGATAAGAATGGTCGGCCTAAAATAATGGGACATTTAGGGTCACACTCATAATCGGATATAGCGAAATCCGCGGGAAAAACAAACTTTCCAATCCTAACATAGACATCCTCGGCTATTCCAATTGGTATTAATGGTGTACAATTCGCAAGCTCGATTGTCATGTTCGTGGGGGTAAGTGAAGGCAATCTCATTAATTTCCAAAGAGAATGAGGCATGAGATTGATGCTAGCACCTAAATCGGCAAGGGGTAAACATCCCTCAATCTCGGAAAAATCACAAGGTAGTAGAAATTGGCCCAGATCCTTTTCCTTTCTCGGCATACGCCTTTTAGGTTTTTTTAAGAAGGATTGAAGCACAAGTTTCTTCAAGGGTTACTTTGGTAAGGTCAATAAAGCTCTCTTTTTGAACCGTGGATGGATTTTGAGGTACACGAGGGTGTGCACTTCTTTCCTTGGTCGCCACGTTCACCCCATCGACTTTAGAACAATAAGAAGTCTTAGAAGTCGAGGGTTGAGAAGAAGGAACAACTCGAAATCCTTCAAGGTTAGGGGTAATCACACGACCTTTCTCACGAGACGAGGCGGCTTTACATTGTTCCTTCGGATTTGCAACGGTGTCACTAGGTAACGAACTCGATGACGCACCCGAGGACTTGTTCATAATGGCCGAAAACATCTTTTTAATGTCAATTTTTCCTTGCTCAATCTTCGTGTTTTGTAATTTCAAAGTATTTGTGAAGTCGTTTTTTAAAGTACCAATTTCTCCCTCTAATCGTCTCATATTAGCCTCATTCGTTTTCATGTAATTTTGAAAATCGTTTGACGAACTATTTTGATTTGAATTAAAGTTCCCTTGGTTTTGATTACTTCTTTGAAAATTTCCTTGATTACCACTTGAAAAATTGTTTCCTTGATTGTTGTTGTTTGAAAAATTCGAGTTTTGATTATTGTCTCGATTTTTCCAATTCAAATTCCGATCTTGATTATAACCTCCTTGATTTTGATTCGAAAAATTTCCTTGTTGATTATTTCCTTGAAAATTGTTACGATTTTGAAAATGGTTGCCTTGGTTATAATTGCCTTGTTGTGATGGACCCGCGTTATTTTGATTTTGAAAATTGTTGTTTCCATTTAACGCACTCACATTCGACGTTTGGCCATCCGTAGCCGCACACTCGTAATAATTATGAGGTCCACCACAAAACGTACACGATGTCTCAACCGCTTTCACCGTAGCGGGAGCGTCTTTCTTTTGCATCTCGACGAGAAAAGACGTAAACACATTCGTCAACTTGTCGACTTTCGCATCAACTCTCTCAATGTCGCGATTAGAATTACTAACATTGGAGACATTGGTGTTGATCCCAAACTTAGATCGATTAGCTTTGTGTATACGAGATTAGATCAAGTAATACACGTAGAGAAACCTTTGTATATGCTTTATGAATCTAAGTGTTATGCGAAATTTAACACTTAAACAAGAACACACAAGATGTAAACAAACTTTCACTTTGATTATGAATATCGAACTTGCTTATAATGAAAGATGTTTACGAACGAAAACTTATATAAAACTTATGTTTAACATTAACCTAAAGGCCTTCTTTTATAGATACAAGAAGCCTTGTACAATAATCTACGTATCAACTATTCTAGGTAAAGATAAATATAGAAAATACATTGTCGTTCTTATCTTTACTAGAAGCATTCTAGAATATAATAAACATGTAGATTATATCTTCCATCAGTGCTTGTCTTCAATGTGTCAACGCTTGACTTTAACTTGTCAACGCTTAAGCTGTCAGCGCTTGTTTTGTTCTTGTCAACGCTTGAATTGTTCTTGTCAGCGCTCAAGTGATCTGGCCTTAAATTATTCTCAATAATCCTCCCCTAAACTTGATATCCACTCTTATAATCAAGTTTCTGAATAAGCATTAAGGACTAGGAGGAGTCTGACAAACCTTCTCATATTGGTAATGAATAAATCTGATCAAATCTTTTGCCACGTCACTTGAATAATCTATTTCCAGCTGAGTGTCCTTCATCTTTTCCAAAACAGCCTTGGATATGAAATACTGAGCATCCACAAGTAGATACTCAGCAAACTTTTTAGAACTCAAATGGTATACACCAGCAGCTGAATATAACCTCCATTGAAGACCACTGAGGTCATCTTCAAGATCCTTCCAAATTGCAGGATCTTCATCTTTTGTCCCACACATTCTTTTGAATGTGGTCCAAAGTTTTATTCCATTAGCTGAAGTTGGTGCTTCAGCCTCATACTTGGTCTCCAGCAACCTCCAAAGGTCCACCAAGTCTTTCTATCACAACTTGCAAATAAAGATATGAGAGTGGTAAAAGTGTGTACCTCCTTGCCAAATCTGCCAATCTTCCAGAACCCACATTCATCTTCCTCATAACTCACAATTGGGTTCCTGGAATCTAATGGTAACACTTGCACCATATGTGAAGCTTCTAATGGGGATAGCTTGAGGCTCTTTCTTATAACTGCTTCACTTGGATATAGTGGATTCATATCTTTTGGAAACTCAAATTTAAATCCCTTCTTCACTGGCCTGGGAACCATCATAGCTTTCTTGATTTCCATTTCTTCTGCAAGTTGCTCCTTTCTTTCATCTGAAAGAAGTCTGAGAGTGTTTGCTTCCTGCACTCTCACCCAAATGGGATAAGCCCTGTTTTCTAACTCATCAAATGTCAAAGCCTTCAACTTTTGATATGTCCATCCAACTCCATGACATCTGAGCAACATAAAGTAGAGCTCCCTTCTATCCCTTTTCAACTCTGAGAGAATATTGCTTGCCTTGTGTTTCAATATTACCTGACAATCCTTCTGAACTCTAAGAAGAAGCTCCAAACCCCATATTTGATCTGAAATGGTCAAGTCTGGATTATCCATACAGCTTTCTTCCCAAGAATTGTACATTTGAACCACCTCTGGCATGTCAAAGTCAACCTGCAATTTCAATTCTCTCAACTTTTCCCTAGCAAGCTTATCACCATACTCAAGCCTTTCAGGTTCTATAATCATCACACTTGAGTCTGAGCTAGCTCCATCACTTTCTTCTTCAGAAGTCACAACAAATGGTGACTTTTCCTTTTCACCTTGTTCCATCATTTGTTCAGCCAATCTTCTATCAAATTCAACTTGGGCTGCATCTTTTGGAACAAACTCTTCTACCATTTTACCCTTACCCTTATCTGATGGTGCAATGGTTGGTAAGGTAGATGGTATACCTGAGTAGAAACCTCCTTGATGATAGATGATGACTGGGATACATCACCTTCATGTGTAGGTCTGTCAACGCCCAAATTTATCCTATCAGCGCCCAAAATACTTCTATCAGCGTCAAAATTTGCCTTGTCAACGCTCAAATATTTTCCCTCAGCGCCTTGTGTAACCTCTCTCAACATAGCTGTAAATGATAAATTTAATTGGTGGGAGAGACTAAGGACGTATCAAAACCTGTTTGTTTCTTCAAAGTTGTAAGGGCTTCAGCAACATCCATTGATTGACCATCCTGGCTGCCCTTATCACTCAGATTTATTTGATCTTCCTCCCCTTTGGAAGACTCCTCCATACCCCTCCTAGCACGATCACTTTCCAAAACAACAATCCTCTCCCTCAATTGCTTGAGTTCAAGGCCTTGTGAGCTGACAATTTGTACTAAGTCTGCATTTTGCTTTTGCAAGCTAATGCAGACTGCCGTCAATTCCATAAGAGTCATTGGTTCCAGTCTGCCTTCTTCTAAAATGGGGATTTGACCTCCCAAGTCAGATTCATTGGGCATGGATGAGGACTTAATGATGGTGGGACTGCCTTGGCCAGCTTCTAAGCTAGAACCAATAGTCCCAGCCTCATCCAGGTCACCAGCCACACTTGTGGTGGTGGTTCTCTCTGCTTCATAGCTAGGATCACCAGAGGAGAACACTCAAGTAGTCCTTTGGCGTTTCATCAACCTATATTCAGGGGGTGTGGAAGATGGTGTGGAAGAATGGGTAGATGTGGGTTGGTTAAGGGGTGTTTGGGATTGTGAAGGTTGTGTGTCAGCGTTGGAAATAGGCACATCAACGCCAACATTTGATGTGTCAGCGTCAAAGGGTTCTTGGTCAAGTTGCATGTGTTCAGGTGAAGGTAAAGGTTCAGGAATGGGTTCAAGTTGTGGTTGAGGGTCAATTTGAGGTTGGGGATCTGGTTGAGGTTGTGTTGCTGCAATAACAGCAAGCATGGCTGGGGTTAAAGGTAAGTATCTATGGGGTGGTGAATCCATCTTCATAAAAATAGCTTTCTTTTGCTCAGGGATCTTATAAAAATCATTGTGATCCCTTGAGCAGTAACCTTGATCATCAAAAACCATTTGCAGAAAACGGGGATAAGCTAAAGTCATTTTTGTCCCCTTTGTTTTTACACATCCCCTCAAAAATCATTTTAGAATAGTTATATTTTTGCCCTGTTGCAATACACATAATAGCACTAGCAATGGATCTATTGATCTCATTGTGTGCAGTACATTTGGGACTCAAACATTGAAGGAGGACGTGTATGAGGTACTTCCAGGCTGGGGGAAATTCCTGCTTATGATACTTGTTTAGAGTACCTTCATCAGGAAAGGGATATCCCAAAGCCCTAAGTCCTTGTTCTATTTCATTTATGGGAAGGGTGGCTATACCATCAGCATCATCAAGATGCAAGGCTTGGCGTACCAAAGCCTCAGTAACCACCCAAGATCTCCCATGAACAATAGAAGTCAATGTGGTCACTCCATTAACTGTTGAGGAACTGACAGTGTTCCAAAACTGCTTAATGTGTGTGACTGGAATGAGTGGTGCATGAGAAAGAGCATACCTTAATGGGGATGCGTTCAAATACGCCACCATTTGTGTGTATTGAGGAAACAGATCATCATCAGCTTCAAGATAAGCAATCATGTTGTGTTGTGATCTGAACCCCAATGCCAATTCTGCTGAGTTAAACTTTGGTGCCATTGATGAAAGCTGTTAATTTTAAGTGAAGAAGATGAAGTTGATAAGAGAAAAGTGTTAGACAAGAATTATAGATACCCTGTTTAAAATAGGAGCCAAATTTATAGGAGAGAAAGAATGCATGTGATTGGCCCAAAAATAGGCAATGATTTTCAAAAATCAATCATGAAAATATTGAAAAAGTTATAAGTTATCTCATGCATTAAATGAAAGTAACAACTCCTAACATTACGGCTTGAAAATATGTCAAAAAGTAACAACTGGGTAGGTCCCATTGAGTGTCAACGGTCAAAAAGAACCTATCAACGCCCAACGGCTATAATCTTGTCAACGTTTGCCTAAAGCCATGTCAGCGTCCAATTTGGTCACAACAACGCTTGGAAAATTCTTGTCAGCGTCCAAAAATAAAATTCTTTTAAAAAATGAAAAATGACCTTAACAAGTAATTTATCCTAGAGAAGATAACCAAAAGCTGATAATTATCATAGGGCGGCAAGCACTGTCCAGTTATGCACACTTGCATAAGCAAGATAGACATAACAGTCCTCTAGTGTCCCTTGCTAACCAAAACTCTTAACAACAAAGTTACCTTATAAAATCCTTGTTACTCCCAGGTAAATCCCATATCAAAATCATTCCCAAGTCTCCCAACAGACCACAACCAATTCTAGGCCAAAAATGTCTTGGCAGCATGCAAAGTTGATATACTATGCATGCTACAGTGCCTCATGATTTAGTAAAACTAACTCATACTCACCTGTGGACACAATCTAGAATTGTGATAAGAGTATCATATGGATACCCAAACATCCTAAAGGTTCCTAAAACCTCCCATTAAACTATGATACAAAAAGTTTGCTAAAATCATGCATGAACATAAAAAATTTATGTCAAGATAGGAATGAAACATTCCAACCATCATCCATAAATAAAAACTTGTCCAAATGCTTCTCCATTGATCCATAAGCAACTCTGTATCCAATGGTATACTGCTAACACCATCTGCACATTTAGATTGAAAACCACAAAACTAACATTGTTGCTGACAACGCCCCGATAACACATGACAGCGTTGAGGGAAGCTTTGTCAGCGTTAGACAATTATATTGCTGACAACGTTGCAAAAACACTTAGCAGCGTTCAAGCAACCTTTGTCAGTGTTAGAAAAATATAGTGGAAAATCTAAATCATCAATAAGACCAATAATAATAATGCATCATCCTGTACATACTTTTACAAAAAGAATCCAAAACACATATTATGTGAGATTGACCATTCCAATACTTGTTACCAAGTATTGAAATCTCCCAGCATCAAAAGGTTTAGTTAATAAATCTGACACATTTTCCTCGGTGTCAACCCTATCTGGTTGTATTAAACCTTTCTCAAAGCAATCTCTTATAAAATGGTGTCTAATTTCTATGTGTTTAGTTTTAGAATGATGTACAGGATTCTTAATGATGCATAAAGTACTATTATTATCAACAAATATCTTAGTATGCATGAAATTATACCCATAGTCCAACAGCTGGTTCTGAATCCACAACACTTGGCCACAACATGCAGCTGCAGCCACATACTCTGCTTCAGTTGTAGAATTAGCCACCACTGTTTGTTTCTTGCATTGCTAAGATATTAATCTGCTCCCAAGAAACTGACATCCACCAGTTGTGGATTTCCTATCAAACTTATCACCTCCATAATCACTATCTGAATATGCAATCAGCTCCAATGGTGAATCATTTGGGTACCACAAACCAAGACTAGGGTAGCATCTTAGGTACCTAAAGATCCTCTTCACAGCATAAAGGTGACATTCTTTGGGAGTCACTTGATGACGTGCACAAGCACACACAGCAAACATAATGTCAGGTCTGTAGGCAGTAAGATACATCAAGGATCCAATCATGGATCTATAGTGCCTGACATCAACATCTTTCCCATCTCCAATCTTTCCCCAAGGGTGTTCTCTATCCATAGGAGTAGTAGCCCTCTTTTCATGTGGAGAAAAGCCAAACTTCTTCAAGATCTCAGCAACATATTTATCCTGGGAGATGAAGATACCATCCTCTTTCTGCTGAACTTGTAAACCTAGAAAGAAGTTCATCTCCCTCATAGCACTCATCTTGAATTTGTCTGTCATAAGTTTGGAGAAATCCTCACTCATTTTTGGATCAGTAGACCCAAAAATGATATCATCAACATAGACCTGCACAAGCAACACATCCTTGCCTTTCTTCTTTGTAAATAGTGTCTGATCTATGGTGCCCCTCTTGAATCCATTGTCCACCAAATAAGTAGACAAAGTACCATACCATGCTCTAGGGGCTTGATGAAGGCCATACATAGCCTTTTTGACTCTATACACTTTATTTGGATGCTCTGGATCCTCAAAACCAGGAGGTTGCATTACATAAACTTCCTCAACAATGGTGCCATACAGAAAAGCACTCTTGACATCCATTTGATAGACTGTGAAGCCCATGCAAGAGGCATAGGCTAGAAAAATCCTAATAGCTTCAATCCTTGCAACTGGTGCAAAGACCTCCTCATAGTCTATCCCCTCCTCTTGTGTATAACCTTGAGCCACTAACCTTGCCTTGTTTCTGACCACAATGCCTCTTTCATCTCTTTTGTTCCTTAGAACCCATCTTGTCCCTATAGGTCTGACATATCTAGGACAATCAACCAGCTCCCAAACATCCTGAATTGCAAATTGGTGAAGCTCATCCTGCATTGCTTCCACCCAACTTGGTTCTTTGAGAGCATCAAATATTTTCTTGGGTTCTTCTTGTGACAGAAAACAAGCAAACAAACATGCTTGAACAAGAGGGGTATCAACCTTCTTGTGTATATTGGCAATAAACCCACCAAGACCTTGATGAGATCTTCTAGTCTGAACTGGAGTCATAATATCACCAATGATCTGAGATGTGGGGTGATTCTTCATTGTGGAAGTGAGAACCCCTCCTTCAAAAAGTCTGGTGTCCTCAACCTCATGCTCCATGTTGCCAATGTCTTCTTCATCAGACTCTCGTATATCAACATAAGGATGAACTTCTTCATAAGAATTGGAAGGTTCACCTTGTTCAAAAGTGGAAGAGAAAAGATGTGCAAAGGTGTTGTCAACGTCTGAACCTTGTTTGTCAGCGCTTGGGCTAACAACGCTTGAACTGTTGTTGTCAACGTCTGAGCCATCAACGTCTGAATTGGTCTTGTCAGCGCTAGATTTGCCTTTGTCAGCGCCTGAAGAACCATGCATGTTTGTATCTGGTGGTATTTGGAAACCACCATTATCTTGTCCAGCAGCAGCAGCAGCAGCAAAAGCATCTGTCCAAATGGGAATTGTGACATATTCAAATGTAGGAGATGCCTTTTCTGCTTGTGATCCAACCTTCTCATGAACTTGTGTACCTGAAACATTAACAACTTGTTCCTCCACAACATTTGAAGTTACCTTCACAATGTCTGGATTAGTGACAGGCATATAATTTAAAGTTCTAGATAAGGGTTCCAAATCAAACAACCAATTAGGACCACTTTTAGGATCACTAGGTTTATTCTCTAAGAACCTAACATGTACTCTCTCAACTATACGTTTGTCCTCTTTAAGATAAACCCTATAACCCTTGCTCTGCACTGAATACCCCATGAAGTAGCCCTCATCACCTTTTTCACTAAATTTCCCTAAGGCATCATTAGTATCCAATACTACTACATGACATCCAAAAGGTCTGAGAAAACCAATATTAGGTTTTCTTCCCCAAAGTAACTCATAAGGTGTTTTGTTTTGAATTTTGTTAACCAATGCTCTATTTTGCACATAGCATGTTGTATTAACAGCCTCAGCCCAAAAGGCTATTAGAAAGTGAGCATCAGCCAACATTGTTCTGGCTGCTTCAATTAGGGTTCTATTTTTCCTCTCTGCAACCCCATTTTGTTGTGGGGTTTTAGCAATACTAAATTGCCTAGTAATTCCTTTCCTGGCACAGAAATCATCTAGCTTCTTGTTCCTAAATTCTCCACCATTATCACTCCTAAGCATTTTAACCTCATTTCCAGACCTTTTCTCAATCCGAGTGATAAAATCAATAAGAACATCAGCTGTGTCACTCTTCATGGCTAGAAAGAATGTCCAAGTAAATCTAGAAAAGTCATCTATGGCAACAAAGCAATATGACTTACCATTCAAACTCTCTATATTAGTTGGACCAAAGAGGTCCATGTGAAGCATATGAAGAGGTCTGGAACTAGTATGCACCTGTTTGGACTTGAATGAGACCTTGTGCTGCTTGCCTTTAAGACATGCAACACAAGAGTGGTCATTGTGGAAGGCCTTCTCAGGCAAACCATCAACTAAACCAAGCCTCACAAGTCTATTTATATTTTTAAAATTTATGTGCCCTAGTCTCCTGTGCCACAAATTACTCTCATCTACTGAGGCCTTAGCATAAAAACAAGACATATTTGTATTCAATTTAATCCCATTTAAATTCACATTATATATGTCCTTATGCCTAGGTGTTCTATACTCAATATATTTCTCATCAGGGATCTTAAAATCCTTGCTTAACACCAAACACTCAGTATCAGTAAAAAGAACCTTATTTTTGTTATCACAGACTTGTGATACACTAAACAGGTTGTAATCAAGTTCTTTTACCAGGAAGACGTTCTCAAAACGCAGATTATTGGTGAGAAGGGTTCCTTTGCCTGTAATGGTACCATAACCACCTCCAAAGTATACCTTATCACCATCTTTAATAGGGGTGAAATTCGTCAGATAGTCTTCCTTCCCTGTCATGTGCCTTGAGCATCCACTATCCCAATATCTATAATCATTGATCTGTCTTTGAATGCCCTGCACATAAAGAAAACAAATTAGTTTTCTTTGGGAACCCAAGTCTCAAAAGACTTGGATTCATCTGGTTGTTCAATAAGAACAGACTTAGTTCTCACAACAACCCCATTCTCATCCTTTTTAGGATGAAATACCCAGTTAACCCCAATAGGTTTTGTAATGACCTTTGAAATGTAATTAAATCTATTGCAAGTCATTGAAATCCTATTATCATTAGGGTTTTGATCTTTCTTGGGTCTCCATGTTAAGCTTGAAGAAGCTTTAGACCCCTTACCTTGTGGCTGCAAATATTTAGGTCTGTTCACGTTTCTGTCAGCGTTAGAATTTGTCTTGTCAACGCTGAAATTACCCTTGTCAGCGTTGAACCTAGGGTTTGCTACAGGAACCCATTGCCTATTTGACCAGGTGTTTGTCTTTTGAAATGGTCTTTGTCCATGAGTGTTAGACCTTCTAGAAAAGAATGAGGCAGGTCTGATCACTTGTGGACTTTGCTGCACACAAGGTTTGGGTCTGACAACGTTTGACTTTCTAACAACGTTGACTTTCTTCCTGTCAGCGCTGAAATTGTTCCTGTCAGCGCTAGCTTTGGGAGCGTTGACACACTTGTACGCCAAATGTGAAAAGCTACCACAAGTATAACAGGCTTTCTTAGACACAACCTTAGGTCTAGAAGAGAAGAAACCTGTTCCATGATTGCTAACTTGGCTCTTGGGTGACCTATTATTCCTATACATCTCTGCATATTTAATGGTAGGTCTTCTAACAGTGTTTGAGCCTAGGTCAACAGCTTTACCAGTGATTGGGTGAGTAACCTTAATGGGTGGTGATTCATTGGGACTTTCACATAGCAAACCTCCCTTAACAAATAAAGTAGGGTTAGCTTTCTTCCACTCATTTAGGTCAATCAATTTTTGTTGATACTCTTCAACTGGAGTGACAACTCTTGGTGGAGGAATGAATTCCTCTTCTTGGAGCTCTGGTAAACCAGTCCAAGATAAGTCCCTTCGTTGGACACCATAGAAGTCACCAGCTGGTGGTGGAACCAGAGAGTAATCATTCATCCCAATCCCAGTCATGTCCTTAGGATCCCTTTTTTTAGCTACACAGTCTCCTAGGGTTTGGGTGGCTCTATCAAATCTTTGAATTTTGAGGTCAACATTATCTTTATTCTTAATGGCCTCATCTAACTTAGCCTGTAATTCACTATTAACCTTTTTCATGATGTTTCTAACATCCATACTACCCTCTAGCTCATGTTTTAAGATATTGATCTTATCTTTTAAGTCAAATTCCATTTTCTTCTATTCAGAAACGGTTTTCTCAGTTTCAGTAAGAGCTAGTTGGTAATTAGACAATTTACACCTTTCAGTACTCATATCATCTTTTAGTTTTAACACCTCTTTGTTAAGTCTTTCAGTGTTTAACCTACAAACTTTGCTACAAAAAGCATCATCATATACCTCATTATCAGATGAAGAGGAGGAGTGTGCCATGAGAGCATATTCAACATGCTCTTCTTCTTTAATATCAGCAACCAAAGCTTTATCCTCTTCAACATTCTTAGCCAGATAGCTCAAATCCCATCCTGTACCATCAATTTCTTGAACTGCAACCATGGCTTTGGAATCCTGAGCTTTAACAACCTGACTTGAGGGTTTACCAGCATCAGATCTTCTAGGAGATCTGCATTCCCTCATGAAGTGCCCCATACGATGACAGTTGTAGCATTCAACTTTGGATTTATCAAATCCAGCTGTGTCTTTAGCATTGAAGGTCATCTTCTTTTTGAACCTTCTATTCCACCTATTTGCTCTTATACTAGCAAGAGCCATGTTCCACTTGATGTCCATCTCTTCCAAGTGCTCATCACTTATCTGCTCAAGGTCCTCATATGTAATCACTGAACCATTGGGCAGAGAAGCAATGTAAGCACAAACAGTATCCAAATCCAAACCACACTACTACACAAAACGCTAAAGAGACCCCCTTAAAAAGACTAGTTATGAAAAAACATGTCTCTATGACCAAAAATGGTGGGAAGGGAATGAATGGAAACTGGTTTTCTTGAAAAAAACCAGTCTCCATAATGTGAATTCTAAAGAAACCGATTTTTAAGATGCAACCAGTCTTTTTTATGAAAGTAAAGACACTGGTTTTTACATAACAACATGTCTTTATGTGTTTGTTTTATGGACACCATTTTTTACAAAAAGAACCAATGTTTTTACACATTTTAAGACATTGGTTTTTAAAAAACCAGTCTTGTTTTATTTTAATAGATTGCGGTTAATTTTTTTAAACTTAAAATCATAAGGACTAAACGGTACATACTTGTATTAAAATTGTATTAATTATCATTCGAAATTCATTTTTGAGCGTTACTAAACTTATTGGATTTGAAAACAGGACATATTATGCAAAATCTGAAAAATCGCCCAGTATACGTACCAACACAGTTAAAATTTAATTTGTATATTTATATGGCACGAGATATTTAATAAAATGATTTATTAAATTATTTAATATTTTATTAACATTTATTAGAAACGAGAATACTTAAATTGAAATCCATTTTTTCTTAAAACAAGGCTCGTCCGAGATACCTGATAAATAATCAATATTTTTAAAGGATGTTAAAAAATATTATAAAACAATTGTCAAGTGAATACTTATTCTTATAGAAAAAATCATTTGGAACGCAATGGTGAAAGTTTCGTGTCTTGAATCATTCGTTAACTATCATAAACGAGCCCCGAACCATTAAACTATGAAAGTTATAATAAAAGTTACACTTTTAACCCTAAGTTATATCCATTTTACATTTTTACTTTAATATAAATAGAAAATAATCATGTTCTATATTCATTTTTCAGAAACCCTAACCCTAATACCAAAAACACACATACAATTTCACTCCCTCCTCTCATCTTATTTTCCGGCGCCTCCTTTTATTTTTTCGGCCGCTGGAATATTTTTTTCTGGTCACAACTACCACCACATAAAACCTCCATCAAAGCCCTCCATCTCTATCATCATCACTCTCGCCATCACCACCGCTGCCCTATTCAGCCACCACCACGTCTATCCCTCTATAATCACAACCATAGCAGATCTGCTGCTACCCGCACCACGAATAACCACCAGCGTCACCCATGGCCGCCATCCAACACCACAACCACCATCACCACACCGTGACTGTCACCATTCGCCCAACCATGACCACTCATAACTGCCATCGTGGTCACCATAGCAACACCACCACGCTGCCACCACGAACCCTTCACCATCAATAGATCCACCACCATCATCACATCCACCGCCACCACTACCCTGTAAACCACCAGCCGTTGCTGTCTACTACAACCTCGTCAACATGGCTGGTTGTTGTCGTTTTTCAGCCACCCGTCATCTACCACCAGTAGCCACCATATAGTGTTTGTTATTTCTTGTTTGTTGTGGTTAACCACTGAAAACCACCGTTGGGGTGGCGGTTCGGATGTCATGAACTATTATTGGTGCGTATCCGGGTTACTTGACGGAATGCAAGGCCACTATACATTTGCACAGCTTGGGATCCAAAGGCTAGTATTTAAAGCTCAAGAAACTTGTGGAGAAATGACGGTAATGATGGAAACCAGACTTGTTTAAAGTCATACAAAATTTCTTAAAGAATAACTTGGGATCCAAAGGCTAGTATTTAAACCACTAATTTCATTTTGGTCTGTTTAATTTCTTTATGGTCAAAGAATAACTTATTAACTTATATATTCAAAAGGGATACAAGCCAGACTTGTTTAAAGTCATACAAAATTTTGGATACTGGATGTTACACTTCGGGTAATGATGGAAACCATATTTATTTTAGTAGCATTATTTTAATTTCAATATAAAAGAATAATTTTGAGTCTTGTAGTGATGTTTAATGATTTTTATATTGAAACTTATGTAAACTGATATTTTGGTTTTAACTTCTTCCGCATAGGCGCTGATATCATTTTTTACGAGAAACAAATTGAACTTACCAAGGAGCAGTATATTAAGGGTTGTTTGGTACCTGGGCTTTGCCAGGTTTAGGGTGAAAGATACACAAATTTAATTGTTTGGTATTACGTCTTTAGACACACGCGCCTCTTTAACTCCAAATTATTAATCCTGGTACAAGTAGTGGGTTTTCAACTGATAGAATTTGTCAACTTGTAATTTTAATTCTATTAAAATATAAGCTACATGTTTACTTTCATTTCTTGTCTTTATCTAATTTTTTATTCTAAAAATACATATGATATTTTAGTTTACTTATAAATAAATATTTATAAATAAAATAATAATTACTATTCTCTCACTATTTTTTAATTTTAAAACCCACCCTAAATCCAATCCAATCAAAACCCAAAATCTAACCCTAAACCCACTTACAAACCAAACGGACCACTGACAATCACAATAATACGGATTAAAAAAATATGCCATATTTTTTTAGGGTAATTTGGTAATTGTGTTTGATTCTTTTCCTTTCTTGTGCGACTAAAAATATAAACTCAAGAACATGAATAAGTACACTTGTATTCTTCCTTTTATGATCCCATCCCTTCCCTTTCTCATCCTATTCTTTTCTATTCTGTTAAAAATTAATTCGAGAACAGAGCGTAAGCAATAGTAGTTGTGTTAGTATCCGTTAGTAGCCTTAACAACTCTTTTCCATAAGCCAATGTTTTAGCTTTTAATTCCCTTCGTTGGTCTGATTTGCATGTTGCTTTTATCTAGCTTATTGTGTTAATTTGATTAAATTACTTGTAGGTCCCGTGGAATAACGAGCATCCGTTGGATAAGAAATAGTTGAACGCGATTGTTGGAGCTTGGTTTACATTGTGGCGACAAGTTAAATAAAAACAAATTTGATTTGAAATATGTATTTGACAATTTTAATCCTTACAATTAAAAAAGTTGTCTTTATACATACATTTGTTGTTTATGACAATTCAAGTCCTTTAATTTAGTTTTTATAGAATTCTTATATTTACATTATTTCATTGTAGAGGGTTAAATTTGTAAAATTTGGAATTTAATAAAAATTCCAATTTTTTTTTAAAAAAATTTAATTAAAAAGAGACTGGTTTTTAGAAAAAAAACACATTTTTTTACTCCATAAAAAGACTGGTTAGATGCTCTTAAAAAGACTGCTTTCTAGAGATTAGTATGGAGACCAATCTCTAAAGAGACTTGTTTTTATGAAGATAACCAGTGTCGATTCTTTTAATAGAGACTGGTTTAAAAACCAGTCTCTTTATGTTTCGAGCAAGGAGATCCTCCACATAGAGACGTCCTACAAAACCAGTCTCCATTGCCTTTTTGGACCACTCTCCATGGACTTTTTTGTACTAGTGCCAGCAGGTTTAACTCTTGGGGAGTCATTCTTGAATGTGTCAGCGTCTGAAAAAGAGACGTTGACAGGACTTGTTCCAGCGCTGACATATGATGATCCAGTAACTGGATGCATATAAGAGTCCTTCTGATTGAATTGACCTTCACTATGAGAGAAGAAGGCCATGTTGCTGGTGGTAGATTTGCTTCCATGCTCTGAAAGAGTTTCATCTTCCAACAGTCTTAGTTTGTTGTAGATGTCATCAAACGAGGAGCTCTTGTAAGTATTATTGGAAAGAATAGATCTTGCCTCAATCTTCCATGCCTCACCAAGACTTTTAAGAAAGGTATCATTGGTGTCAACATCACCAACTTGTGTCCCCATGAAGGACAACTTGCTTGTGATGTCAAGCAATCTGCTTCTCACACTACTCAGTTTCTCATTGGGTTGAGCTTTGAAGACAGCATAATCATGCAGAAGTTGCTTTTTCTTTTCTTCCTTAGTGTCTGCATTGCCACCATATGCAACTTCAAGAGCTTCCCAAAGATCCTTAGCAGATTCATAGCCTCTATATTTATGCTGATTTTCTTGTCCCAAAGAGACTTTCAGAATATTTAGGGCTTTCATGTCAACCCTTTTCTTTGCAATATCTTCAGCAGCTACAGCTCTACCATCTCTAGGTTTTTCTTTCTTATCCTCTTCAGGGCATCCTTCAACAGTTGTTCTTTGACTAATGGCATCAAGAATCTTTTGAGCCTTATTGAATGAGTTTCCATATTCAATAATCTCCCAGAGTGTGTAGTCATAGATCCCCAGATATTGTTCAAAGTTGAACTTCCATAAGTCAAAGTTGGTTGCATCAAGCATGGGAATCTTGATGTTTGGTAAGGTTGAGGAGGAGAAGGTTATTGCTTCAGACATTGATGTTGTTAGGGTTTCTGAGAAAATTAGGGTTTTGGTGTTTTTAGGGTTCTGGTGTTCGTGTATGGTGTTCTTTTAAAGATCAAAAGTTCCTCAACAAGCTCTGATACCACTTTTTGATCCCAAACTTAGATCGATTAGCTTTGTGTATACGAGATTAGATCAAGTAATACACGTAGAGAAACCTTTGTATATGCTTTATGAATCTAAGTGTTATGCGGAATTTAACACTTAAACAAGAACACACAAGATGTAAACAAACTTTCACTTTGATTATGAATATCGAACTTGCTTACAATGAAAGATGTTTACGAACGAAAACTTATATAAAACTTATGTTTAACATTAACCTAAAGGCCTTCTTTTATAGATACAAGAAGCCTTGTACAATAATCTACGTATCAACTATTCTAGGTAAAGATAAATATAGAAAATACATTGTCGTTCTTATCTTTACTAGAAGCATTCTAGAATATAATAAACGTGTAGATTATATCTTCCATCAGTGCTTGTCTTCAATGTGTCAACGCTTGACTTTAACTTGTCAACGCTTAAGCTGTCAGCGCTTGTTTTGTTCTTGTCAACGCTTGAATTGTTCTTGTCAGCGCTTAAGTGATCTGGCCTTAATTTATTCCCAACAATTGGCAACACTCGGTGCGTTGCGGAGTTGGTAAACCTTGGATCGGTTTTCTATAATTATCAATGCATTTTTTGGAGTCTTACACAAAAAGTTGCCATCGACGGCGGAATTCAACGAATCTTGTTCTTGAAAATTAAGACCGTTGTAAAACGTATCGATTTGGTGCAACTCGTAAAAACCATGGTGAGGACATTGCCTAAGCAATTCCTTAAAACGATCCCACGCGTCTCTAAAAGATTCATTCGGTTTTTGCTCAAATTTCGTAATTTCATTTTTGAAAAACGTCGTCTTAGACGGTGGGAAAAAATAATTAACGAACTTGGAGACGAGATCCTTCCACGTAACTATCGAATTAGGTGGCTCTTTCTCGTACCAATCCTTGGCGGCACCATCGAGCGAGTACGGAAAAAGCATAAGCTTGACGACATCGGTGTCGACGTTCTTAAACTTGCTCGTGGCTAAAAGACGATCAAAATTCCGAATATGGTCGTGAGGATTATCGGCTTCACGACCTCGAAACTTCGTAGCTTGGATTAACGAAAGCATTCCGCTCTTAATCTCAAAATTCTCCTCTTCGATAGCGAGAATTACGATCGCGTCTCCATAACCCTCGGTGGGTGCTTGGAGCAATTCCATCATCGAACGATTGTCGGCCATCTCCTCTACGGTTTCTTCAACAACGATATTAGGAACGTCGGTTTCTAATTCTCGTCTACGTCGTCGATTCCTTCGATTACGATTGCGTCGATTCAAAGCTTCGCTAGAATTGGAATAATCCTTCGATCGAGTGCGCATGCACTAAGCGTAGAATGGGTGGTATCAAAGAAGATCCTTTTTGCGGTTTTTCGATTTTTCAACTTTTTTGGTTTTTGATTGTTTTTAATTTTTTTTGGATTTTGGTGTATTACGTAGACACAAATCTACAAATCTCCCCTCGAATCGATCTTCTCGATTAAAGGAGCCTCAAGGAATGAAAACGATCACGTGGAGTGAACGCTTTCGATGACTTTAGAACGTTGGTGGAAAACCAAAACGTCCAAGAGGGTTTAATCTTGAAAACACAAGCAAATATATATGATACGTACATAATACTTGGGCGGCAAACCCTTGATTAGCTCTCTTTCTCAAAACACGCACAAGCAAGCGGGGGAAACGAGGCGGCGCTAAGCACTTAAGAGCCTTTTTCCCTTAGGTCGTGAAATACAACCGCCTTATACCCACCTTATAGTTTGTGTTAATCAAAATTAAACTTCACGAAAGTATTTATCTATTTTGTCTTTAAACTTTTGCTTTAGATTCGAATACAATGATCGAGTGATGAAATCCCGAATCAAGGTTGCGTTTTCACGCTTTTGGAGTACTTGTATATTTATTGTTCTTACGTAGATACAATATAGTAATAATATATTCACAATAAAAATGAAAACCAATATATCCACACTATAGTAAAATGATTGTTGTGTTTAATTTAAGAAAATTAAACAAGATTTATTTGGATACTATAATATAATAAGTAAAAATAACAAAAATGAGTATGTACGATATTCACGCTTTCCAAAAAATGAAAAGCTAAAACGCACTACTCACACAAACACGATAATAATAATGGCACACTAAAAACACCTCCCCGGCAGCGGCGCCAAAATGATACTGAGTAAAATACGTCTTTTAGGAAAACAACGTATAAGTGCGGAAAGTATTAAACTCGATGATTTAGGAAAACCGACAAGTCGAATAAATGTGGGTTCGTTCTCGAAGGATGTGTGTGGATTAAGTGTGCCAATTATATAAAATCAAAGTTTGGATTAGGGATGGTTTTAGTGGGTGATAAATTAAGGTCCTGGAAGCTTTGGGGTTTTGATTTTTGTTAATTAAGCTAAACCCAAATTAGGGTTTATGGGATTACGGAGAGAAGCAGGTGATGTTTTGATTAATTTTGGGGATTAACTTTTTTAAATTAGGTGTTTAGTGGGGAAATAAGTTGACTATTTGACCAGATAATAAAAACGGGGTAATAAGGTTTTGGGTATTGGGCTTATGGGGTTATTGGGCTAAGGGTGGGTAATATCACAACCAGTCCTTCCTTTAACAGCCGTTAGTCCACAACTTTTGCATCATTAGTCCTTATGGCTTGGCAAATTTAGTCCTTTGTTTACATAAGGACTTATCATGCAATTTCTTCAAGCTTTGAGGGCTATTCATGATATTTGGCCAAACTTTAGGGACCCTAAAGTACATGAGGATTGTTGAGGGGTATAAAGTGACATTTCTTCAAAGTGGAGGGACCAATCTTGTACAATCTTCAAACTTCAAGGGCATTTTTGCAAAATTCATTCTTGGGGCCCGGTTCTTTGTGCGACTTCGTTTCCCGTGTTCCTTTTTGCTTCATTCTTGTGATCTTTTGGTGAATTCACGATATCCGTACCTAAAATACACAATGAACAAACACAAGCATATATTTGTGTATTTTATGACATTTTTAACCGTTTTAAGCCCGATTTGGACGATGGGACTATGTATAATTACAGTCTCATCACTCCCCCATACTAAACCATTGCCGTGTCCCCACGCAATGCTAGAATTAAGTATCATAGCACTTCCAAAATTCATTTTATGATGACCTTTATTGAAGACATGAATTTAAATAAACTACTACACGTGTTTTAGACATAATGTATTGTTTTCATCACGATTAAGTGACTTTTGGGATCATCGAACAAGAACACGTGAATGCTTCGTTATAAAATAATTTCGTCGTCCTCGATTTTTACCCAATTCCATGCTAAGCGTGCAACTAGATCATTGTTATTATACGTTAGCAACACGATCACTTCTCATGAGTGTTAATTACGAACCTAAACTCCCTTATTCCTACTTGGTATCTCTTATATTTTATTATGTCTTAATGATCACGAGGATACATCATTGACTTATGCGTGAATAGAGATTAAGTCTAAAAATAGAGTCTTAACGGTGTAACCAAAATCATTAAATTAATAATTCACCCTAATAGACAACGATGTCAAAAAGTTAAGTCAACAAGAAGGATCGATAAACACGGTTTTATAACGGTTTTGAACGTGAGACTTATTACCATGACTTTTATTGTCCGCTATCATCGGTGGTTTTATTATCATGGTTTACCTCCATCTTTTATTCAACTTCGCCATGAAGCTTTTATTATGACTTCGGTCTTGCCTTGCCTTTTATTATCCGCCTCATCGGTGGTTTTATTAGCCAAAGACGTATATCCTCACGCTAAAGCGAATTTTGGATCTTTAAAGCTTCAAAGATTAAGGCTTGATTCACTTTCAATTTGGGCATAGATTTTTCGGCCTTGTGAGCTTCAATTTTTTGCTTAATTTAGGTGAGCACTTGAAATCTTATTATTAGGTGAAGCTTTCAATTATTCGGGTGCCAATACTTCAAAACCGTGACGCTGGCGATACCTTAATGTTTTCCCAATTTAATTACATGGAAGCTACTAAAACAAATTAGAAACCAACAATAGTGAGTAAATCGCTAAATCAATATTTATTAACAATTTATTATACAAAAGCGTGGGGAGAATAAGCTAATAATCACTACACATGAGATCGTGATGATTACGAGACTTATAAATAACTCTATCATTTCTCTGTGGAGTCCATTGATCGTTAGACTCAATGGTTATGAACCATTATATCTAGGTTGATCATCATTCATATGATAACATAGCGGAATAAGAACAATGATCATAACAAGGTGTTTAGGCACAAGACACATAAATTACTCAACGATTGTTCATTATATTAATAACAAACAACCACTAGACGTGTATACATTGAATCCCACGTCTAGTGCGACACACACTTTAGGTTTACATTGTGAATGAATAATATGAATAAAACCTAAGACTCTTGTTCCTTTTATAGTGGAAGGAACATAATCTACAAGAGATAATATCAAATAAACATCTAAATATTCTATTTCTATAGATATATATTGAATATATTATTTAGAATATATCCAATATATTCCATAAATAGAAATTCCATCAGCGCCGTAGACTTCTGTCAGCGACCAAACATGGCGTGTCAGCGTCTAGCATGTTTTCTTCGTTTTGGAGTTTCTGCCACATCAACTCATATTAATTTTGACCCAACAATCTTCCCCTAGTTGATGTCGGCAAAACTCTTTGTATATCTCTTGTAAGTTGTACATGATCTTCAAATTGCTTCCCCTCAAGTGTAGCATGCGTATCTTCCCCTTTTTGTCACATCAACAGGGAAGTAAACAATGTATGCGTATCTTCCCCTTCTTGTTGATCCCAAACTTAGATCAATTAAGCTTTGTGTATACGAGATTAGATCAAGTAATACACGTAGAGAAACTTTTGATGTATTCAACAATCTAAGTATTATGCGGAAACTAATACTCAGAACGAAGAACAACCAGAATATATGAATACCAAACTTTCACTTTGATTAATAATAACAATGAAAGATTACAATGAAAGTGTTATGAGATATGTGGAAAAGATGTATGTGAGATGTGTCTTATGTCTAACCCTAAGGCCTCCTTTTATAGGTTTAAGGAGCCTTGTACAAAAAGCTAAGATCAACTATTTTAGGAAGAGACACAAGATAAACATACATAAATAACATATTGACTAAATCTTTTTAAACATTAAGAATATATTCTGAATTCTTATCTTCATACTTTGTCCACCATCTTGAAGAATTCATCATTGGCAGATTTAGTCCTTGTCTTTGTCTTTAAGATTCTTCTTGTCAACGCCTTGATAATTTGTATCAGCGTCTCATCTGTCAGCGTCTCGTTTACTCTTGTCAGCGTCCAATTTCCTCTTGTCAGCGTTCAAGTGACTTAGCTAATTTTATTCCCAACAATCCTCCCCTAAACTTGATATCTACTCTAGTAATCAAGTTTCTGAATAAAATAAAACATACAGAGAGGATTCTTACAAATATACTTATCCCTGAATTTGAGTAATAATAAATCTCGAAAAGTCAATCACTCAAATCACTTGTATAGTCAGCCTTCACTTGGTCTTAGTTATCTTCAACACCTGTAGAGTCTTTGGAGCTTTCTTTATTACTTTTGTCACTCAAATTCGATTGCTCCTCCCCTTTTTAAGACTCCTCTCCAAGATCAATATACAAGGACGGAACCAAGAACATCCTCCTTACATCAGCTTCCAAAACAACAAGTCTATCAGTTCAAAACTGTGATCCTTGACAATTTGTACCATTTCTGTATTATGCTTTTACAAGCTAATACAGATTTTCGTCAATTCCATTAATGTCAAAGGTTTCATACTGTCCTCATCCACATTCGGGAAATGAATCCTCAATGTTAATTCATAGGACATGTGGATGGACTTACTGGTGATAAGACTGACTTGAACTGCATTAAAGCTAGTGCCAATAGTCTCAGCCATCTCCATAACACTATACACCCTTGTGAAAGTGATCTCTGCTGCTACTAGATGTCAATAACTAGGAAAAACATCTCAATGATCATTAGGCTTCCAGATATCCAAAAATTTGAAAAATAAAAGGGTGATGAAACATTTTGGGACTATAAAGAAGTTTATCAATGACACCAGCTAAGATGTCATAGCATAAAATGGACTTGAGAATGGAAAACTTTAGTTAGAACATAAAGAAAGGTAATAATCCTAAGGAAACTAACTAGTCTCTAATAAGCAAGAGTGACAAACACTTTTCATGCATACACTCATGCAAAAGCATGATAGACACACATGAACTCTAGAGTCCTTTGTTCACAAATGCCCCAAAGAGAAAGTTAACTCATATAAAACCTTTGCAACTCCCCAAGTAACCCAAAAATATATCTACCCCAAGTCACCCATACGACCACACCCAATTCTAGGTCAAAAGTCTTGGCAGCATGCATGCAAAATAAATTACGTGCATGCTACAGTGCCTCGAGGTTTAGAAATTCCAACAATTTCATAATGAAAGAGCCTTCACTATTTCTAACCCCCACTCACCAGTGGACACAATCTAGAATCGTGCAAGAGTGCTCTAAGAGTACCCAAAAACCTAGAGGTTTACCTCCCCTTAACAGAAGCATACAAATCATTATATGTGAAGAAACAAAATTTTATCTCAAGATAGGAATGTAAACACTCCAACCATCATAAATAAAAGTTTGCAATTCTGTATCCATCCATATGTAGCTCCACTTTCCTGCATAGTTAGACAAAAACCACAAAAACACACACCAACAGAGGCTACCCTTTCCCACAATAATGGGTAGAGATAACATGTCAATGGATAAAAATAATATCAGTGGAAAGACCAACAATGCATGTTCCTTGAGCATCCACTATCCCGATATCCTTGATCATTAACCTGCTTTTGGATAGGCTGCTCAAAAAGAAAACAAATTAGTTTTCTTTGGAGATCCAAGCCTTGTAGGACTTGGATCTGTCTAGTTGTTCAACTAGAGTGGTATTATTCTTTACCATAAATGCCTGTTCATCCCTTTGTGACCTAAGCACCCAATTTGTTCCAATGAGACTAGTAATGACCTTCTCAAGATATTTGAATCTATTACAAGTCATTGAAATACCATTAAAATTAGAGTTTTGTGCTTGTTTAGGTTTCCATGTTAAGTGAGATGATGCTTCAGATCATTGACCCTTATTAACCAAGTATCTTTGTTTATATGGTCTAAAATAAGGTCTCATACAACACTTGGAGCTGTCAGCGTTGCATTTGTTCCTGTCAGCATTGAACTTGTTCCTGTGAGCGCTGAATTTTTTCTTGTCAGCGCTGAATTTTTTCTTGTCAGCGCTGAATTTGTTCCTATCAGCGCCCAAATTAGGGTTTGCTACAGGAACATACTGTCTGTTTGACCAAGTGTTGGTCTTTTGAAAGGGTCTCTGGCCATGTGTGTTAGACCCTCTAGTAAAGAATGGAGCTGGTCTAACAACTTGTGAATTTTGGTTCACAAAGGTTTTGGGTCTGACAGCGTTTGACCTATGTTGACTTTTATCAGCGCTGAAGTTGTTCTTGTCAGCGTTGACATTGGAAGCGTTGACACATTTGTATGCCAAATGTGAAAAGCTACCACAAGTGTAACATGCTTTTCTAGACATAGTCTTAGGTCTAAAAGCAAAGAAACCTGTTCCATGATTACTAACTTGGCTTTTTGGGGACCTATTATTCCTATACATCTCTGCATACTTAACACTAGGTTTTCTAACAGTTTGTGAGCCAAGGTCAACAGCTTTGCCAATGGTTGGATGTGTGATTTTAATAGGTGTAGGATCATGGCTCGTGATTGGTGTGGGCTCATTTGGACTTTCACACAACAACCCTCCCTTAACAAACAAAGTGTGGTTAGCTTTCTTCCACTCATCTAGGTCAGTCAGTTTTTGTTTATATTCTTCAACTAGGGAAGTCACTCTAGGTGGAGGAATGAATTCCTTCTCTTGGAGTTCTTGCAAGCCAGTCCAAGATAAGTCCTTGGATTGGACACCATAGAAATCCCCAGCTGGTGGTGGAATACCAGTATAATCTTTCATCCCAATCCCACTCATATCCTTAGAGTCTCTTTGTTTGCTAACACACTCTCCTAGGGTTTGTGTGGCCTTATCAAACCTCTGGATTTTAAGACTCACATTATCTTTATTTTTGTTAGCCTCATCTAACTTAGCTATCAAATCAAGATTAACCCTGTTTGTGATATCTTGAATATCTTTACTCTGATGTAACTCATGTTTTAAGATATTTATTTTATCCTTTAAATCAAACTCCATTTTCTTATACTCAGCTACTGTCCTTTCTGTTTGGGTGAGAGCAATTTGATAATTAGATACTTTGCATCTTTCAGAACTTGCCTCATCTAATAATTTTACTATCTCCTTATTTAGTTTTTCAGTATTTAAACGACAAGAAGAGTTATCACATACCTCATTATCAGAACATGAAGAAGAATTGGAACTTGAAGTAGACGTGGCCTTAACTGAAAACATCATCAGATTCTTCTTCACCTTCTTCCTTAGCTTGGTTCACCTCACGATATTGGATCTCGTTCTTCAAATCAAAGTTCCTCAACAAGCTCTGATACCACTTGTTGATCCCAAACTTAGATCGATTAAGCTTTGTGTATACGAGATTAGATCAAGTAATACACGTAGAGAAACTTTTGATGTATTCAACAATCTAAGTATTATGCGGAAACTAATACTCAGAACGAAGAACAACCAGAATATATGAATACCAAACTTTCACTTTGATTAATAATAACAATGAAAGATTACAATGAAAGTGTTATGAGATATGTGGAAAAGATGTATGTGAGATGTGTCTTATGTCTAACCCTAAGGCCTCCTTTTATAGGTTTAAGGAGCCTTGTACAAAAAGCTAAGATCAACTATTTTAGGAAGAGACACAAGATAAACATACATAAATAACATATTGACTAAATCTTTTTAAACATTAAGAATATATTCTGAATTCTTATCTTCATACTTTGTCCACCATCTTGAAGAATTCATCATTGGCAGATTCAGTCCTTGTCTTTGTCTTTAAGATTCTTCTTGTCAACGCCTTGATAATTCGTATCAGCGTCTCATCTGTCAACGTCTCGTTTACTCTTGTCAGCGTCCAATTTCCTCTTGTCAGCGTTCAAGTGACTTAGCTAATTTTATTCCCAACATTCTCGTCCTTATTTAAGAGACTTAGCCTAAAAAAGTTAAGGAATCGAAGCTAAGTGCTCAACACGCACGGTCGAGTCAAAAATTACTCTTATTCTCACCATCGGAAAACCTACATTCGTGTCTTAAACACTTATGAAAAACTAGAAAAAATTTAAAATTTGGCCATTTTTAGCCTTATTTTGCATAAAACGATAACAAAAAGATGAATATTGGATTGCGTGTTGACGTAAGCAAGGTGAAGTCTCTACTCACCCCAAAATGATATTGAGTAAAATACGTCTTTTAGGAAAACTACGTATAAGTGCGGCAAGTATTAAACTCGACGATTTAGGAAAACCGACAAGTCGAATAAATGTGGGTTCGTTCTCGAAGGAGGTGTGTGGATTAAGTGTACCAATTATATAAAATCAAAGTTTGAATTAGGGATGGTTTTAGTGGGTGATAAATTAAGGTCCTGGAAGCTTTGGGGTCTTCATTTTTGTTAATTAAGCTAAACCCAAATTAGGGTTTATGGGATTAGGGAGAGAAGCAGGTGATGTTTTGATTAATTTTGGGGATTAACTTTTTTAAATTAGGTGTTTAGTGGGAAAATAAGTTGACTATTTGACCAGATAATAAAAACGGGGTAATAAGGTTTTGGGTATTGGGCTTATGGGGTTATTGGGCTAAGGGTGGGCAATATCACAACCAGTCCTTCCTTTAACAGCCGTTAGTCCATAACTTTTGCATCATTAGTCCTTATGGCTTGGCAGATTTAGTCCTTTGTTTACATAAGGACTTATCATGTAAATTCTTCAAGCTTTGAGGGCTATTCATAATATTTGGCCAAACTTTAGGGACCCTAAAGTACATGAGGATTGTTTAGGGGTATAAAGTGACATTTCTTCAAAGTGGAGGGACCAATCTTGTAGAACCTTCAAACTTCAAGGGCATTTTTGGAAAATTCATTCTTGGGGCCCGGTTCTTTGTGCGACTTTGTTTCCCGTGTTCGTTTTTGCTTCATTCTTGTGATCTTTTGGTGAATTCACGATATCCGTACCTAAAATACATAATGAACAAACACAAGCATATATTTGGGTATTTTATGACATTTTTAACCGTTTTAAGCCCGACTTGGATGATGAGACTATGTATAATTACAGTCTCATCATTGGTCCTTAAAGAATCAAGTCGTACAAGAAACCGTAGTCGGGATTTCACTTAATAGAATAAAATGGGTATATTCGGTTCGACTCAACAAAGTTGGAAGATTTTACAAGTCAAAGATAAAGTTAAGTCAAACTCGAAACTCGACAATGGAGTGGGCATAAAAATCGATCCCGAGACATAAATTATTATTTTACGGACCATCCCACACCCGTGTAATGGGCCGGATCGGCCTGTTTAAGTTTAATTATATAAGCCATCCTTTATTTGGTTTATAGCATATTTCGTTTTTTAAGCCCAAAATCCCCCAACCTTATTCACACAAACATCTCCAGCCCACCGGCTTTTCGTTTTGGGCCTAATCCTACACTCCAGCCCGAAATCTCAACCAAAGCCCAAAATGTTGTACCCAGCCCCTTATCAAACGTTTATATGCAAGAAGAAAAAAGGGGACCAGATTGTTTTTACACTAAATGTTATCATAAACACAGATTAGGGTTCATCATCTAACTCAGCCACCATTACTCCCAAAATCACCCTAATCCTAAATCCATCACTATCCCATATCAACCCCACATCACACCAGTCCAAAAACATAGCTAAGAAACCCACATGATGCTGCCAAGAATCAAGACCAAAGACCAAGTTGAAAAACAGAATATGCTTCAAGAATATCCATGGGCAATTCGGATAATCAATAGATTAGGGTTTATTGCTTTCTAGAACAATCTGTGACACTATATATAAAGGGCATTAGGATTTATTTTCTTTGTTCAAGATTTATTTTTCAAACTCATGTAATTCCTTTTTAAATTAATGAAAGTTGGTATTTGGTTTGAAGAAATCTGAGTTCAAAGATTTAATATTTATATTTTGGTTGAAAGCATTTTTATTTTTTTTGCTGGTTTGATAAAAAAATGAGTTAAAGATTTTTTTTTATTCTTGTTGCTACTGTTCCGAGAGAAAAAAATAGGAGTTTGTTGATTTATGTTGTTTGATCAAAGAAAAAAATAGTATTAATGTTCTTGTGGCTACTGTTACCGAAAGAAAATAAAATGAAGAGGGTTTGGTTTTGTTGTCCCTAAAAGAAAATAAAAGTGTTTAGTTCTGTTATAAAAAAGGTGATATAAGGTTTTGTTGTTTTCTTACTATAAAACAAAAAAAAAATCTGTGATTGAAAAAAGAAATATGTGAGTAAAGGAAAGATTGGTGTTGAAAGATATGGTTTTTTAGTTGCTACTTGTTCCCAAAGAAAAAAAAAGAGAGAAACATTGGTATAATTTTGTTAGTGAGTTACTGTTGATTCGAATAAAAAAAGGAAGTTATCACTTTGATGTTTTGCATCGTTCAACGCCAAGAAAAGGAAAAAAAGAAAAGTGAATTGTTATGTTGTTGTTGATTTTTTTTTAATAAAGTGCAATCGCATTAGAGTGTTATTAAATAGAAATTACATCAATAAAGCTTATTCCTAACCAAACTATTACATATCCAATTTAAAACAAAATCAAAAACATCAGCGAAGACCTTGTATCTTTCTCATCCGAAGAAAATATGCTTGCCATTGTCGTGATTGATTGGGGGGGCAGTAACATAGATCCATAGATGAAAACGGTGATACCCACAAAAGAAATCAACAGACACAACCTCCCAAAACCGAACTCCCGAACCCAAGAAAATATGCTTGCCATTGTCGTGGTTGATTGGGGGGCAGTAACATAGATCCATAGATATAGGTACGAAGATGGAAACGACCATGTAGGTGCGAGTCACTTTATAGGAATATCCACCATTGTGGAAAAGAAAACTAGATCTGAGAAATAAATTTGATTTGTTTTTAGAATTGAACATGATAATTGAAGGAGGTTTAAGTTTATTGGTAGCCCTCCGAACCTCCGACGTGTAGCCGGCGACTAAAAGATGATTTGTTGATTTGAAATCAAGAAGAAAAAAAGAGTATAATGTTCTTTTCATCTACAACTGTTAAGAGTATAATATATTTTGGTTCATATTCGTGTTGATGTTCGAGCTGTCAATTCTTTCTTTCGACCCCATTGTAAAATCTCTATCTATCTTTTTATATAATGTTCTTTTCATCTACAACTGTTATGAATTTTGTGATGTTGTTATCTATTCCTCTGTTATGACGCTAAATTTTCAAGTTTTGTTGTTAGTAAATGTTTATTTGATATATTGAGATAGCAGGTCAATAGGAAGAAACATAAAAAATCAAGTAACATAGTGTTGTACACTTTAGCTAGTAATTGTTGTCCATTTTATTTAGTTTACTTAACTGTTGAAGCACTAGTTTTTCTCATGGTTGGAGTATATGTGATATTGCCACAGTATTGTTACTTTGTAGTTTTAGTCTACTTTATATTTGAATAGTTAGAAGTAATATCCTAGTTTCATTTTTATTCCTTAGCTTTCAAGTGTGTCGTGTTTCTTAATGGAAAAAAAAGGTTCACTAGAAAACGCTTGGTGATAAATCAGTAGTGTTCTAAAACTTGTAGAAAAAATATTTTTTTTACAAAAATGTAAGGCAGGAGGTTCGAACCCCTAACCTCTCAAACAATCAGAAACGTCTCAACACAACTGGCCATTACCATCTACTCTTTTTAGTTTAAACACATTTATCATTTTTGCTTAACAGATTAAATATCTCATTTCATAGCTTATTTTTGGCTAATTTTTGGGACTTTTATTTTTTTATACTTAAAATAATGTTTAGCATTATCTGTCTTTTTTATATAAAATCATTTAATATTTTTAAATTATTTAATTAGTTTTAATCGTTTTTAATTCATAATATAAAAATTAAAAGTAAAAAAAATGTAATTTTTTTTTCTAAAATTTTCTTTTGTCATTTAGGACGTAGGAAAAATAAATTTGTCTTTGTAGGCTTTAAAATTGGATTATTTGCTTAAATGTCGCGTTTTTACGTTTTATCGTTAATTATTCTTTGCATTTGTTTTATCCCCGTAGACGCGTTATTTTTTCCGATGCCTATTTATGCTCTCTCTTAATTTATTTTTAGTTAAGTTTAAAAAAAATCAAGCGAATTTTACGTCTCGATTCGCGCGTAACGCGTTTTAGGACGTAGTTCATTTTTAGCTTAATCTGTTTTACATTTTCTTTTATTTTCTTTCCAAAAGCGTAAATAACTCAATTAAAAACGTCTATAATATTTTTGGCTCAAACAACTACACCTCTTCGAGAACGAACTCGATTGTCGGTATTTACGTTTGTCACAAAAGGTAATTACTAATACTTACCCACGACTTTTGTAGTGCTTTGTTTTTCCTAAAATAAAATATATACAAAAATACTACATCACCTCCCATTTTTAAATCTAAGATAAGATCAAATAGATATTTTGAGATATTTTCTAGTAGGTGCATCACCTACTTGAAGGCTACACATATTCATTCTCATCCTTAATGTGTCGTGACCTTATATGAACCTCAATACCAAGATATTTTGCTCCTAGCTTCCATGACTCATTCCTATACTTCCATAGACTCCCCTAGCTTCCCTTAGTCACTTATCTATAAGCCTTACACGTCCATTATCCCCTAAAGAAGTGGGGACAAGGGTTGCTTGCAGGGCCTCTTTACGCATACCAGATCCTACTAGAGCTGAATCTGATGACTAGCTTGGGTTCTGTCATCTGCAATGGATTACTTCATCTTCTTAGAAACTCGGCCTTGGGATGCATCAGATGCATCCTTTGAAAGATCATCTGAGTTGGGTGCCCTCTTACTGGACGACAGTTTGGATGTCAAGGTATTTGTAGATAGTGACTTCTTTTGTCGTCCAGTTATAGCTCCAAGATTTGTGCCTTTTGAATCCCCTTCTCCAATTGTAGATGTAAAACCCGTATTTAAAATCCCCAAACATTAAATACGCAGTCTCAGTTTTATTTAAATATTATAAATAAATAATTATTCAGAAAATAATTATTAAGTTTCAGAAAATAATATGTATGTATTGTTTATTATACAGAATGATTATTACGTGAATTAAAAACACGAGAAATAATACAAGCGTAAACGATAAAATACTAAGTCTCAAATTAAACAAAAACCACAAAATATGTAAAATAGAAACAAGGAAAAGAAATGGGCTTTTAGGCCCGACCCGTTTTATAAAGTAAACACAGAAAACAAAAGAAAATGGTTTTTGACTTTTGATTACAACAAAAAAAAATGAGGGTTCCTGTGTTTGAATGGGCGACGGATAGAGACAAAACCAAGGAGAGAAAAATAAACGATTTCAGTTCTATAATTCCTTCGATGTCGTGTTTGTAATTAATCTGTATCACGAGTAAGCTATCACTTTTTATTTTCATCTCTTACAAGTCATGAAGTTTTGAATCTAATAGTAAGAACACATGAATCTTGAAATGGAATGTGAAAATCATCAAAACAGCCAGGGATTAGACTGTGGTTACCTAAAACTGAGAGCTATAACTCTCGGTGAAAGCCTTGGTTGCACAGCCGAGACCTTTCAAAACAGCCAGGGATTGGACTGTGGTTACCTAAAACTGAGAGTTATAACTCTCCGTGAAAGCCTTGGTTGCACAGCCGAGACCTTTTAAGGTCTCGGTGGCACCTTTGTTGCCCAGTTGCAAGCCATAAACCAAAAACAGGGGGATAAGGGTTGAAAAGGGTACGTTTGGTTAACTGTTCAAGGGTTATAAATGGCTCAGTGGCGTTTTTGTTTTCTCAGACCCGAATCAAACAAGAACAGGGGGTGTTTGGGATTAATTCGCTGGAAAGGGGGTGTTTGGGACTGCGAACAGTGGGACAGAAACAATAGCAGTGGGAACCACTACATTAGCAGTAGGAACCACTTCATTAACAGTGGGAACTGTTAAACATGAAAACAGTGGGAATCATAACGCGGACAGTAGCAACTTGCACTAGGTCAGTGGCTACTGTCGGATGACGTCAGCAGTAGGGTCACGTCAGAAGGTCATGTGGGCCGGTTCGTTTATCCCAAGACATGGGTGTGTCGGGGAGTGTTTGGACTCGGGTTTCGGGGTCATGAAAAATAATAAAAATTAAGTTATATTAATTGGTTAAATCATTTTACAAATAAGTTTTTATAACCAAATTAACCAGGTCATATTATTTATTTAATTTAACTTGTAAATTAAATGTTGATGGGTAATTATTTTTAATTGATTAAAAAGGTGTGATTAGTTAATGATTTAATCTTTCAAGGGAACTAAATTAGAAAACCGTTCTAATTCGGGGAACTTTCTAAATTTAACAGGATTACTAATTATAGCAATGTTATAACATAATGATACAGTATATTATACAATAATCAGAAAATACAGGTTATACACTAATCAGTAAATATTTAAAGACAGTCGGAGTTACCAGATTTTATGCAGAACAGTACAATAATACAAGAACTTAATAAACCAAGTAAGAACAATAAAAATCAGTAACAGTAAACAGTAATCAGACAACTCATTCACGTCCCTTATTTATGAAGTATCCGTGAAGTCGGAGTAGATCCTTCAGCTTTCGTTCTTATTTCATTACTGGACACGAGGTATGGATTTCCGTCCTTTCAGTAAGGACTTCCTTATATGCATGATTAGGATTTCCCGTCTGCAACCAAATGTTTTCCCCAATTGTATGTTATAAGTTTATCAGAAATCAATTTTATAATTAAGTTAATTTGCCTGAGCCTTATATACAAGCATGACCAGTTATGTACTAGTTACGGAGGTACCGTAACCATGACACTTGAGGCACCGGTGTCATGACCCACCTGCGGGAGAGTGATATCCCGTAGCATCCCATTCATTTCAGTTTAGCCATTTTATCAGTATTATTAGTGGGGCGTATGGATGCATCCTTGTCTTATCAATTTACAGTTATCAGGTGAATGTGGTGTGTGCTCTACATCCTTCACACTGGAGCTGATCCCTCCACCCAGCACATTATTTAGAGGTCACCCCTCTACAACATGACGAGGTCATCCCTCCAGTTATTCATGCAACAGTTGTTACAACACATGACCTATATAAGCTCTTGGCGATTAAAAATACAGTAAATGCATGTTTTCAGATTTAACAAATAACAGTTCAGCTTTATTATTTATAAATCAGACTTTTTAGATTATACATAGATTTCCGCTACAACTTTACTTATCAGTCTTAAAGCTTCATTATTTTATCATCTGCTTCATTTCTGTATTTCTTATCATGATTTATATCCGTTCACTGAGCGTTATGCTCAGCCGTAGTTCCTTTCATGTTCTAACGGCAGGTACACCAGGACGCTCTTAGGATTCTGAGAGCATGTGCATTTGGATGGAAGCTATCCAGAATTTTTACTTTATGTACTTCTTACATTATTCTGCTTATTTGGACATTGTTTAATCCTTTCCTTCAGTATTTACTTTTCATGTTTTGAGCTTATGTTTGGATTACTGATGTTTGATTCCGGTATATCCTTTATGGTCAGTCAATGTTTAGGACATTTGCCTTATGCTTTGATGACACGCCATAAACACAAGTAACAGTCCACTTATCCAAGTGGGGTGTTATAATTATGGTATCAGAGCGCAAGGTTCGACCTGTAGGCTCTAAAACTTGACTTGTGACTAGTGGGTAGTCACCAGGAACTTCCCAGATTTTGGCGTTGTTATATTTCATATTCCTCATGCATTTATTAGTCAGTTTTCTTCAGTTATCAGTCAGTTTTCTTAATGTTTTTGACTAAGTAAAAGGTTGGTACATGACTGGCTATATTTAGTCGCATGTGCTTTTCTGCGAATTTTTGTTTTGGTGAACCGACCCATAGGCGTTCACCCTTGCCGTTCAGATTTTTGTATTGGTGAACCGACCCGATGGCGTTCATCCTTACTCATGACAGATTCAATGTTTCTAGTCGAATGTTATTAGGTGAACTGACCCATATGCGTTCACCATTTCTCAGGTCAAATTTCATGCTTTTCAGTCGAATGTTGTTTTGTGAACTGATCCATAGTTGTTCACATTGGTCATATCATGACATTTTATAAAATCTTGAAAAATATGAATTAGACTACAACCAACCATATTTAGTCCCAGATTGTACATTTCTATACATGACAGTTCTCAGAAAATTTTGACAGAATCGCCCATACTTAGTCACATGCTTCCTACTATGAACACTATGGATTAAACCATAACTATCCACATCAGTTTATGTTAAACCTCAGTTGATTATTCTTCTGTGTTCTTTGTATCAGTCAAGTTTATACTCTCACGTGAATGTCGTTTTCATGCTGACTATGTTCATGTCTCCTTATGAGGATTATGTTTTTCAGCAAGGTGATGATGTTTTCATGCTAAGATACAAAAGGGGTTACAATAAAATCCTGTTTTCATAATAATCATGTTTGATCTTCATCAGTCTTGTCTTCGTGCTGACCATTGTTGAAATTCCGTTTAAATCATATTCTTGAAACTCTATACAACCAGCTTTAAGTCCACGCAGGAAATTACCAGGCTATCATGTTACTCATTTCAGTTCAGTTTACTACCATTTAAATCAATTTATTTCTTTGATCATGTCAGACAAGCGACACCAGTATCGATCATCCCATAAAATTTCCACCAGTGCCATGTACACTATTTCATGAGTACTCCACGTACAGTGTCTCAGATATGCTCCATGTGTAGTATTCACTTTGTACTTCATGTACCGTAGTACAGGTGCACTCCATGTACCCTACTCCATGGATATTGCTAATCGATCCTCAATCATCTCAAGCGTTTCCGCTTATCAATATTCTACCAGATGTTTATGCTGCTCATTAGTTGAAGATTTTACCAAATACTGGTGCTGCTCATGAGTTGAAGATTATACTAGATACTGATGCTACTAATACTTTGAAGACCTCACGAATGCTGATGCTGCTGATACTTTGGATATTCCACAAGATGCTGATGTTGTTTATATTCTGAAGACTTTTCAAAGCAAGGACGAAATCTATAAATTTGAAATTCCAGACAATAATATAATTCAACCATCAGACGCTACCACCCCATTCCATGCCTTACTTCCTCATTTAGCTGTCACTTAGCTAATCTTTCAGTCGGAATAGTGAGAACCGGTACCCATCCGACCACTCAGCAGAAATAGTTACTTGAATCACGGTCATGATAATGACCATCATTAAATTGACAGACAAGGCAGTGGTGACAACCACCGTGCTAATAATTAATCAGTCAGTAACCATCGGAACTCCAAAACGGACGTGAACAGAAATACAGTGGTCAGTAGTCTAACCGGTCCGCGAATCCCAGCAGTTACCAAAATTTCTCAGCCTTGTCTAGATTCATCCACTAAAACACAGTCAAGACATCAGTCAAGACACGGACCTCATGTATCATCTCTAAAGACACTTGTTAGGTAATATCCGTTTTTTAGTATATCGTTTCTTCTCTCGACTCGACTCGAATTGAAATCAGATTTTATCGTTTCGACTTAGTTGTTTTTTGTTAAAAGATATTGATATGGTATTTATTTCTACTTGGCACAAAGCATGTAAAAAGTAATAATATCTAATATACGTATACGTACTATTCTAAAAACAAATTGCAAATACCGGAAATAAAGCACAAAGTAAAAATATAAAATGCACAATTAAAATGTAAAACACGAATTATTAAATGCTAAGTGAAAATAAAAGTACAAATGCAAAATATTAAAACGCTAGAAATGTAAACGCAAAGTTATTCTAAAAATGAAAATACCAAATTTATTCTAAAAATGTAAAAACTAATTTTTCATACTTTTTTATATTTTCTATTTATCTTTTATTTATTAAAATCAATTTTTATTTTTTATTAAAACTAAAAATCTAATTATTTAAAACTTGAAAAAATGTAATAAAATGAAATACTAATGTAAATGAAATGTCATGATTGTAAATGGTATGAATTATACGCAGGTTTTTTTTTTGAACCTATTTATACGCATGCCTTTTTTAAATAAAACAAAAGCAGCCTTTGTTATAATAAACTAAACGTAACCTCTTTTTAATACACCAATAGCAGCCCTTTCTTTTTTTAACCAATCGCAGGCCCATTTAAACTAAACTGCAGCCCATTTATAGCAAATTACAAAAAACGCAGGTCTGTTTGTGAGGAAAAAAAACGCAGCTCTTATTGAATTTCAAACCAAACACAACTTTTAAGTGGAAAACTAACCATACGCAAACGCAGGTTACTGAAGGTAAATGTAAGATTTGAAAGGCAGATCATATAACACATAGTACTAAACTAATAACAGATAACAATCAGATTTAACTAGTCAAATCAAACAAACTTAAACTTCAATTATTCTACAAATAAGCTCCTAAACAGAATTAACTAGATATGCCGAAAATTAAAGAGTAAATCTCCCTGCATCGGATGCCAGCCCGTTGATGACGACGTGCTATCGAACCGAGACTAGGCTAAAATCGAAGCTACGCTATAACCGAGCTGAATTGAAACTGATAACGAAGCTATACTTGGACCGAGCTCAAAACTTGAAGCTACACCGAAACAACCTCAACCAAACTAAACTGATGCTGAATCCGAACACTGCTTACTACTTATGAAATTAAAACTCAAACACTCACTGAATTAACTAGAACCTAACTGATCAATCTCCTAACTGATTAAACTTGAAACAAAATGCATAGGCTTATCAGCCTATGCGATCAACACAATCAACCAAAAAAAACATGCGTGCAGGACTGAAAGATCGCAAACCAATACCTAAACAACTAATATTACCTCTCAAAAGTGAACTCTCGAACCTGAAACGCTCCTAGAACAGATCAACTAGTATGAAAGGATTGAGAATTAAAAGCTACAATTGAATAACAGTGATCAAAAATAAAGAAAAGAAAACTTGAAGAACTTGTAAGACTTTTATTAATGGTGATGAAGAAAATTAGTTATAAAAAAACCGAATTTAGTTACAAATTCTAACAAACTAATTTCTACAAATAACTATGTGAAAATAACACCTAGAACTAATTGCTTACAAATGAAGCAAATACAGGTATTTATAAAGAATTCTTGAGGAGTCTTGATGTGTCTTCACCAATCAGCAAACGCCACCTTGACAAATTAGGGTTCTTCAAGAATTGGGGCTTTCTTCGTTCTTGAGTCTTGATCTAATTAACTAGTACCATCTTGTAGAGGAATGAAAAATAAGGAACTTTGTAGTTTCGGTCTTCACTTGAAAACGACTTGATCTTCTTGAAATCAACTATGAAAGGATTTGGTGGATTTTGTTATGAAGCGTATTTTTTTCTCTCTCTTAATGGAGAAGACGGTTTTTATGATAGCCAGGGATAATGGGGTTTCTTTTTTATTTATTTGTTTTTATTGATAATAAGAATATTTTACTTTTAGTCGCTTAAGTTCCACTTTTCTTTCACTTTGTAGTTTTCCTCTTTTATCTTTTACCACTTTTTCTTCAAATCCTTAATCTTTATGATTTTGGCACTTTGAGACCTTGAATGTTTGATTTTGTCTTTTCTTCGTCTTTTCTTCGTCTTTTCTTCAGATAAAACCGTAAAAGCTCGTATTTGTCCCAAATGTACCTGTTTTGCCTTCACACACTTAAAAACAAAAAACTCACGTAATTCTGACAATATAAAGCATAATTTGATATATTTGGTCGTGTTTTAGGTTTTTATCGGTTATCAAATGTAAGTGTTTTCACTCTCTATCAAATTCCCCTGCACTTGACCATTCCTATGACCTCATGCAATGCAATATTTCAAAGCTCTAGATTACACTTTTCTCATAATGAATCCATCTCGGGCTTTATTCGACTCTATATACAATACTACACTTATAGAGACTTATAAAACCAAAAAGATAAAAGATTTTCAAAGGAATCAAAAGATATACAATTTCACTTTGTTTATTTACTTTGAAATTGTTCGATAGAAGAAACTCGTAAAGAAGTTAATGACTTTGATTTGGGCATTTGGTATCATGAATATTAATCATCCTCAAATTTCACGTTCCCCATACCAAGCTTAAAAATGAGATCATTGTTATTCATAAGCAAAAGTGCATCGACTTATTCATAAAAATTAATTGTGTTAACTATATACTCCCACTTATTATTCCTCTAAACCGGTTATTATTGAGCAAATTGCTTGAGAGCAAATTTGTCTTTATTTGGCGTGAAATATTAAAAATGCAAAATCTCAAAATAAGGAAGCACGGTTTTAATCGATAATTAACCATCTCATCCATTACTTGAAAACCCACCCACAATCGATATAAGTCCGTCCCAAAATAATAAGTCATTCGTTTTATGTGTAAGATCCTTATGTCATGCTTTAATAAGTAGCTACACACTCACTACGAAAAGAAAAATAAAACTCACGCAATAATTTATATCCGCCGCCTTTTTTAGACCTTGGATCTTCAATCCCGCAACCCGTCAAGGTAATACTGGATTGGAGCAACTATTAAATCCCCGCAACCCGTCAAGGTAATATTGGAATTCAATAGCTACTATAATTAACACTTCACTGTCCCTCTTGGGAGTCTTGTATAATTAAAAAAATTCTTTTTTTTTCTTTTTTTTTTCTTCTAGCCACTCATTTTTTATAAGCCGCTCTTATTTTTCTTTATTCCTCACAAAGAAAGTTGAAAAGAATAAAAGGAAAAACACCCGCTAAGTATTAAGCATGACATAAGTCTAGTACACATAAAACGTATTAACTTAGAACCTTAAGACGTACTTATACCAACCACGAATGATTAGTCAAAAATGCATAAGAGACTACAAACCAATTAAAACCGTTCTTGATTATTTATTAACATATATACATGCGTTGACAATAAAGTAAAGGTTACCGATGGGAGTATAAAGCCACAAATAATTTCTATGAGGTTTATCTAGCCCTTTATACTTACTTCAAATTCTATCATTTCTCATTCTCCATAATTTAAAATCTCAAATAATGAGACTCGTGGATTCTTAGTCTAATAAACCGAATAAACGATTTACATGGTTAAGGATACTAGCTAGAGCAAACTTGATTAAGTAAACTCGGGTTGAGTCAAAATATTCATGACGGGCCTAATATGTCAAAGACGTCTAAACTCGTTAAAACCATATACTTTATTTATTTTTATATATTTTTGACTTTATTTTTGAAAGACTATAATAGGAATGTATATAATACGATACGAGGAAAGAAATAAAAGACTCAAAGGAAAATACTATTAGGCCAAAATAGATCAAAAGTTTGAAAAATGTTAAAATTTTAAATTTTCCCTCTTATCATGAAAGCCAAGGCAATGGTCTAGGTAAGGTCACTTCTATAGAAGTCTCCCCTACACTTAAGATAAACATTGTCCTAAATGTTTAAGAGTATTGGAGTAAACTCCCCTACACTTATGACATTGACAACTTCGCTTAACCTAAGTTAAGGTAGAGACAACTAAAAGGTATTCATCTTAAGCATAAGTGTTTTGATTATCACAATAGCAAAAACTTATCAAAGTGAACCGGATACACGGGCCTCCACCATAAGCTCCAAGCATGAAATGAGAGAGAGCAACCCTTGAAACAAACACGAAAAGACGAAGAAGGCCACCCCTCTACTTCCACTCTACTATAACACCCAATAATTAAACCTAACCTATTTAGATCAACTCTATATTTTCTAACCTAGTTATTCAAGCTTGATTTTTTTTAACCCTAAGTCTCTAGCTCGACTGGGCCCCGAATTAGGTTGTCCTTGGGAAAACCATCATGGAGAATAAAGGATATCACTTTGAAGCTCATCTCACATGATACACTCAAACTTAGCATGTTGCCATTTACTATAAGATTTACAATATCCACCTCGATAAATGGAACGGTCTAACGTGTCTCAAGTTTGTCCAACATACGAAAGGTCTCAAATATGAAGCACCCCAGAATCAAATACATAGTTTCCATCTCGACACTCGAACAACTCCAAAGTATGAAGCATCAACAAAGTAAGCTCATAGAAGAAGCGCATATCAATCGAAGTCACACTCTTAAGTGGAGTAGATGAAAACCAAGGTGTCCCAAATTTATGTATCCCAGGACCAAAATCTTTCCCTTCATGGAAAAATAAGAAGATGAACTCGTATCAACCATATGAGATTCCCCCTTGAATATTAAAGCATCATGAGACAATGAAGGTGTAGGAATCAAAACATTCATAACAAGTATCTCCATATTGGGCACCTCATCATCATCAAAAGGTGGGTAATCTTCCATATAGGGCATAGAAAAAGGAGGATCAAGATTAATAGTGTCTTGTGGAGAAGGTGTAGGCTCTATGGTCCCAAAAAGCAAGTTCTCACGAAGACGAATCTCCTCTTCCTGATTAGAATCACTATCATCAACCTCAATATCAATATTAGCAAGATAAGCCTCTATGGTGTCATCGATATCAATATGAGAATCCTTATCAAAGGTTTTGAGTTCTAAAGGTGCCTTAGGTGAAAAAGTATGAATCTCTAAGAGTATAGGATCTTCATCAATAACCAACTTCAAGGGTGGGAGGGTGGGAACATAAGGCTCAAAAGGAGGTGTATTAATGAGAGAATCACTCAAAGAGATGATTTGATCATGATAATCAATAGGTGTATCCTCAAAAACCCATGAAGGATGATCAAACAAGGATTCTTCTTCTATAGACTCATTATTAGGTTCTTCATACTCCTCAAAAAGTGGGTTATCAAAACATGTCTCAAAAAGAGGATTTGAATGTATCACAAAATCACTTAGAGGAATAGGTGAAGGAGGCATAGAAGAAATGGATTCATCATCATCAGAAGTAAAGGACTCGTCACTATCATAAGAATCATCAAAGGTTTCATCACAAGAATCATAAGGTGGAAGAGGAGAAGGATCTACATTTCCTATAGGAGCAAACTCTTCATCCAAATTAGGAATGTTATCTTGACAAGACAAGTCATCGGATGATATAGCATAAGATGCGTCACTAGAATCACAATCATCATCCTCTATTTGTGGCAAGTCTTTCACAAACTCTTCCTTAATCCCATTATCCCTTTCTTTAAACAATTCATCAAGATCAAAGTCACCAAAATCACTAGTACTAGCATGAAGGTCAACATGTGACGAAATCTCAATGTGATCATGAGGAGAAGAGGTATCAATACAAAGCTCGTCACATGGTTCATTGGAAACACCCTCAAGCTCTTTTTGGATTGGGATAAGGTTCTCAACACTAGAGGCGGTTAATTCATCCAAATCGGTGTTTGTATTAGTGCTAAGAGGCTCGTCCCCCATGGTTAAAGAGTTGGTGGGTTCCATATGAGGTAAAGGTGATGAAGGTGTGTTATCATTAAGCGTCATACAAATCGAAGGTTCCTCATCATCGTCATGGAAGAATCGATAAGGCCTACGAGTAGCAAGATATTCTTCTTCTATGTCTTCACCATATTCATTACTAATAGTGTCATCCTTAACATCTACTCTCAAAAACGGCTCAATATCATAAAGTAAAGCATCTTCGGGTGTAAAGTTTTGCAAGAGTTGTGTTTCCAAGATTAAGAATTTCCTATTAGTTTCCTCTTGCCATTCTTTAAATTTTCTAGCATCTTCATCGATCTTTTGAAGAATTAAGTCCATTTGAGGTTGTGAAATGTCCCCTTAATTAAAGTTTTGAAAATTGCCTTCATTTTGAAAATCTCAATGATTTGAAAATTCTTGATTTTGATATGTCCCATGAAAGTTTTGTCTTTGAAATGATGGTTGAGTTTGTAATGGAAAACCGGAATATCCCATATAGTCATTACAAGTGTAGTCCATTTGAAAGTTAGGTCGAAAATTAGGGTTCTCATTTCCATTATAAGCATATCCCTCCCCATAATAGCCATTGTTTTGATCACATAAATAAGTATCGTGTGGACCTCCACAAGTCGAATAATTAGCGTTGGCGGATCGTTGTTGCAAAATCTCCAACATGGAACGAATATCCATGTTTAGCAAGGTGGCCGAATGTATATACAAGTGAAATGACGTTTAAAAGCTTCCTCGGTGGAGGAAGTAATACACCAAAGGTGGTATGGTTACACGCGTGCGAGTACACGTGTAAGTAAACTCGAGGAATGAGAGATGGGCTCTCGGTCAAATTTTGAAGGAGAAGAGATTATCTCCCTCGAGGTTCGATAATTAATATCCACAAGAAAATATAATATATGTAATAATAATTCGGTGGCACACCACTCACCACTATTACTCTTGAAAGACCCACAAGGAAGCGGAGAAACGAGGCGGCGCGTAGCACTTAAGAGCCTGCTTCTTTAGAATGTGTAATACACTCGCCTTATACCCCCCACACAGTGGCCTCTTTCTCAAGATCAAGAAGATTATGGTATTTATCTATTGTGCCTTAATTAAATTTGATCGATACACGTGTCAAGGACCGGAACGCTCCCGAACACGGTGTATTGCAAAAGCAATAATTATGGAAGTATGTGGATTGGTTGTTCGTATCTACGTATATGTATTTACATATAATAATATATCAAAAATATTTTTGTATTTATTTGATTTTTAAGAAAATACTATATGTACGTAAAAACGATGAAAACCGATATATTATATATTATTGGTGTAATCTTTTAGGAAAAAGATTACTTTTTGAATTTTTTATATTTTTTTTGGTTCAATTCTTTAGGAAAAGAATTGATTTTGTGGTTTTTTAATTTTTATATTTTTATCTTTTTGATTTTTTTATATTTTTGATTTATAATACGTAAAAATAACGTTCACAAAGTGAACGGATCCCAAAATCCAATCGTCTCACGAAAAAAACGTCAATCGTAACGAGCACGAACCGGCAGCGGCGCCATTTAATATCCGTTTTTTAGTATATCGTTTCTTCTCTCGACTCGACTCGAATTGAAATCAGATTTTATCGTTTCGACTTAATTGTTTTTGGTTAAAAGATATTGATATGGTATCTATTTCTACTTGGCACAAAGCATGTAAAAGTAAAAATATCTAATATACGTATACGTACTATTCTAAAAACAAATTGCAAATACCGAAAATAAAGCACAAAGGAAAAATATAAAATGCACAATTAAACAGTGTAAAACGCGAATTATTAAAATGCTAAGCGAAAATAAAAGTACAAATGCAAAATATTAAACTCTAGAAATGTAAACGCAAAGTTACTCTAATAACGAAAATACCAAATTTATTCTAAAAATGTAAAAACTAAATTTTTTATACTTTTTTATATTTTATATTTATCTTTTTTTTATTAAAATCTATTTTTATTTTTTATTAAAACTAAAAGTCTAATTATTTAAAACTTGAAAAAATGTAATAAAATGAAATACTAATGTAAATGAAATGTCATGATTGTAAATGGTATGAATTATACGCAGGTTTTTTTTAACCTATTTATACGCATGCCTTTTTTAACAAAACAAAAGCAACCTTTGTTATAATAAACCAAATGTAACCTCTTTTTAATACACCAATAGCAGCCCTTTGTTTTTTTAACCAATCGCAGACCCATTTAAACTAAACTGCATCCCATTTATAGCAAATTACAAAAAACACAGGTTTCTTTGTGAGGAAAAAAACGCAGCTCTTATTGAATTTCAAACCAAACACAACTTTTAAGTGGAAAACTAACCATACGCAAACGCAGGTTACTGAAGGTAAATGTAAGATTTGAAAGGCAGATCATATAACACCTAGTACTAAACTAATAACAGATAACAATCAGATTTAACTAGTCAAAACATACAAACTTAAACTGCAATTATTCTACAAATAAGCTCCTAAACAAAATTAACTAGATAATGCAAAAAATTAGAGAGTAAATCTCCCTGCATCGGATGCCAGCCCGTTGATGACGACGTGCTATCGAACCGAGACTAGGCTAAAATAGAAGCTACGCTATAACCGAGCTGTATTGAAACTGATAACGAAGCTTTACTTGGACCGAGCTCAAAACTTGAAGCTACACCGAAACAACCTCAACCAGACTAAACTGATGCTGAATCCGAACACTACTTACGACTTATGAAATTAAAACTCAAACACTCGCTGAATTAACTAGAACCTAACTGATCAATCTCCTAACTGATTAAACTTGAAACAAAATGCATAGCCTTATCAGCCTATGCGATCAACACAATCAACAAAAAAAACATGCGTGCAGGACTTAAACATCGCAAACCGATGCCTAAACAACTAATATTAGCACTCAAAAGTGAACTCTCGAACCTGAAACGCTCCTAGAACAGATCAACTAGTATGAAAGGATTGAGAATTTAAAGCTACAATTGAATAACAGTGATCAAAAATAAAGAAAAGAAAACTTGAAGAACTTGTAAGACTTTTATTAATGATGATGAAGAAAATTAGTTATAACAGAAAACGGAATTCAGTTACAAATTCTAACAAACTAATTTCTAGATAGAACTATGTGAAAATAACACCTAGAACTAATTGCTTACTGTTGAAACAGAATCTTCCGGCTAGGTAGCTGCTAGCGACTTTGCCTCGAAAATCACAAAGGTGTGCTCTTCTCTTGACCTTGAACCTAGGATACACAGAGTAGCACACGTTAACTCGTCCAGGGTTTGACCCCGGGACCAAGCTCCGGTGTGAGAGTAAGTAGCTGTCACACAAATGATATCCGGTATGTGATACCGAAGGGTGAAATATATATTAATGGTGGTATATCGAATGCCCTTTGTGTGTGTTAAATATGGGGTATTTATACTACTTCATAGTACATACCTGGATGTATAGTCATGTCAATAGACTAGGTCACAAAACCTAGGTTAGCCAAATCCCCACAATCGAGGGACTTATTGTTTCGAGGGCGGCGGTGCTTCCTTTTATCCAAAGGACGGATGAAAGCCTCCTGGATAATAGGAAGGGTGCCTTTTGCTTTTTCCTTAGCCCAAAGCTACCTCATTAAATGCTCCACTGTTCGTAGATTATACTCATTAAATGCTTCATGGTTCCGGGTACGGGGCGAGGGAGGGTGCGTTCTCCGAAGCGTTGACCGGAGACATACGCGAACATGTCCCCCCCAGTATCATAGCGTTAGGATAAGCTAACGGTGTGATACTTTTAAACACGTGTCCTTCAAACAGTAACGTCCTTATTTAATGCTAGCCGCTTCTCTGACCTTGCATTAATGGGTTTTGTCTTTTGGGTTCCTGGCTTGTCGGCCATTAGGGTTTCGTGACCAAGGATCTGCTTCCACGTGTCCACTCCTTTTTTCAACGGTGGAGATTTTTTATGGGAACTCGTGCCGTGTCACTTCAATGTATCTCTTCTTTATATAAATAGTTCCCCCTCTTCATTTTTTATCCACACTTCTCTTATTTTGGTCTCCGCCATTGTTATTCTTTCAAGGTTTATCTTTTTCAGCAGGTGCATTTCTTTCCCTCCTCCTTGTCTCATTTTTTGTTATGTCTAGTGGGGACTCCGAGGGGGAGGCTTCTTTCCGCGACCCTAAATGCGATTTGCATATTAGGGTTTCCACCTTGACTGATGATAACCTCAAGAAGATATGTAAAAAGTATCTTATCCCGGCTGATCTTCGTCCTTGTTTGCCCGACCCGCTCCTTACCATGAATACCTTCCGGATCGTTTCATTGGGATTTATGAGGATTATCTTAACCATGGGGGTCTTCGGATTCCTTTTTCCACCTTCTTCTTATCTGTGATTCGTCACTTCCTTGTACATATTTCTCAGTTGGTTCCTATGAGTGTCAACCGTGTTATCATGTTTGGGATCCGCTGCCGAAGTCTAAATATCTCTTGTACAGTGAACTTGTTTTGTGTTTTTTATAGATTAAGCAAGCAAGGGCATTGGTTTTCATTCGAGAGTCGATGGCCTCAGCGGTATGGTAAATGTTTAACTGAGACTACCTCGAGCCTGAAACTTTGGAAGCACAAATGGTTTTTGATTGATCGGAGAGCCATCCCTCACGCTATGCCTTGGAGAGATAGGGACACGGATGTCCGTGATGATTTTCCCTCCACCTTCAATGTTCAACATGAAATGTTGCTTGCCGATAACCCTATTTTTCTTCGCCCTCCCCACAAACATTTATTGTTCTTGGCCGGTCTATGGTTTCCTTATGAGAACCCTCCTTTCCGTCGGATCGTAGTTGATCTCGATAAAAAGGGTACCTTGGATATATAATTTTTTTTTCTTTACTTACTGCGGGCTATTGTTGCTCGCTCTAACCGCTATCTTCTTTTTGTGCAGAGCTTACTATGGATGAATTTATTAAGCTGCCGTCTTTTGACAACGCCAAGGTGGGAAGAGATGAGAAAGTTACCATGGTTAATCCAGCATCAAGAGTTACTCAACCGCTACCTTTGAAGACTCCTATTCCCAACTTGACTCCTCAACAAGAGGCCGTGACCAAACCTGACCCGAAGATCCTTGCGACTCGTCTTCGTAATGAGGGAAAGAATCCTGTGACTACTACCAAAAAGAGACCTGCGGCTGGTGAACCTTCTAATCGTCGAAACAAGAAGAAAGCCGGTAAGGCCCACGCTTCGTCGGGCACTGACGATGACGAGGTTCATTCCAGTCCTCCTCTTAATCATTCTCATCCTTCGGGTTCTGGAGGAGATCATAGCAAGACCGGCGGAAAGGGGCCAAAGACTACCCCTCACATCAATCTGAGCGATCACTCATCTCCTTCTCATGACGATACTCATGATGATGATGTTACAGGTATATTCCAGTTTCTCATGACTCATTTTGTGATGCGTTTATCTTCCTCATTGTGATGCGTTTTCTTTGTTCAGGAGGTATGCAGGATCCTCCTCGCTGGTTCGTTCCCCCATGGCGTCTTGATGAATCTGTGCGAATTGACTCTCATTATGCTGCTCGAGAGCTATTGTTTCATCTACCGACTCCTGTGGAACAAGCTACACTGTCCTCTCTTTCCAACTATGATGTCCTGAGTCATGCTTACCAGACACTTGCCAGGAGCACCCTTATTGTGTCCGAATTGATGAAAAGGTACGAGGCGCTCAGCCGTGATCATTCTCGCCTGACTGCAGCCCAACAAGAGCCTTAGGGACATTTTGCTACTGGGAAGAGCATGCTTGACCAGATGGCCTTGGCACATAAAAAGCTTGAAGACAATTATAACAGTTGTCTTGCCCGGGAGCAGGAACATCTTGCGGCTATCGACAGGTTGGAAAATGAAGTAGAGGATTCTGGTGCCATGATTTCTACCAAAGACGAGAAGATAGCTGATCTGGAACATCTTTCAAGTCTAAGCGTCCAGGATCACGTCAGAGATTCTGAGAGAATTAAGGAGCTTGAAGCTGGCAACAAGCATCTGACCTCTCTACTCGCTCAAGCCGAAGTGGACAAACAGGTCTTGGTAAGAGATGGTTTCCCTATTTTGGTACGCAAACTTCTTGCTAGCTATGAGTACAGGCGATCTCTCTCCTTGGGCGCTAGCGGTATGTATAACGCAGGGTTTCTGAAGGCTGTTGAATATAGACGTACACCGGAACAAATTGAAGCTGCCATTGCCGCTGCTGACAATCTTAACATAGAGATGGCTAGAACTTGGAAGGAGGATTTCATGGCTTTATTTTCTGCTGAGTATCCCTTCGTAGCCAAAGTGTCAGCAGCCAACAAGCTTTCGGTTGTCGATATCATGCAGCTTGCTCCAGTCGAGAAGCCCCCTGCCCCTACAGCCGAGATCGTTGATGCTACCAAACTTCCAGTGAATAACCAAGATGGTGCCGGTTCTTACTCCACAACCCATGACGGTGAAGCCTCCTGATCTGAAGACCCGGGATGTCGGGACACTTTGTAATCTGTTACTTTAAAACATTCGTGGTTATTGTAATAATATTTAACATTTGTGGTTCCGTAGACAAGTTTCACCCGCAACATTTTATTATTTTATGAATGGTTATCTAATTTCTTTTGCGCTATATCTTTGTCAGAACATCTATGACTACCGACTTGTTATCCGAAACTTCTCTTATAGACTCGACCTTATTTTGTATTACTTGTACTTCATATATGCGGAAGACATCGGCACTTGACCGCTTTTATTTTGTCTTCGGATTGCTATTCGAGCGCATCCGACACTTGTACGTCTACATTAGTGTATATATGGTTTGGGAGACATCGGTATTGAACCGCTTTTTATTTGTCTCCGGATTGTCCTTTGAACGCATCCAATCATGTATTTTTAATAACAATACTTTCTTTAAGTTTATGTGGGAGATATCGGTACCGGACCGCTTTTTATTTATCTCCGGATTGCCTTTTAGGCGCATCCAGCATTTTAAAGCGTATTCACATACCATTCGGTTAGCTAAGCCGAGGTTTATAATTACTGCAATCAAACATGCTTAAAGATTTTCATTCATTTAAAAACAACAGGAAATGATACATCTTGTTCATATTACATAAAGCATTTTTGTAGGTTGGTTGCATGCCAGGTACGCGGGATTTCTTTTCCTTCGGTGGTTTCCAGCTTGTATGATCCAGTCTGATAGGCTTCGACAATCCTGTAGGGACCCTCCCAGTTGGGACCCAACTTCCCTATTTTCTCCTGTCGGATGGCCATGTTGCGCAGGTATACAAAGTCTCCGACCTTGAAAGAGCAGGGCTTAACACGTTTGTTGTAGTATTGTTCTACCTTCTTTTTATATTTGGCTTCCTGTATGGCCGCGGCCTCTCTTCTTTCTTGTAGAAGATCTAGGTTTAGCCGCAGCTCCTCTTCATTTGCGTCCTCATCGAACAACAAGGTTCTTGCGGTAGGGATGCCTATTTCCGCAGGGATGACTGCTTCACTTCCATAGGTGAGGCTAAAGGGAGTTTCTCCATTGCTTGTCTTGAGCATGGTACGGTGGGCCCATAACACATGGGGCAGTTTGTCAACCCATCCGGTTAACCTTCTCCCCAGCCTTGCTTTCAGACCGTGCATCAATGACTTGTTGGCCCTTTCAACTAGGCCGTTAGCTTGCGGATGTGCTACCGCAGTATTCATCTGCTTGATGTGCCATTTCTCGCACCATTTTCCGAAGGATCCATCTATCAACTGCTTGCCATTATCAGTCACTATCACTCCTGATAGACCGAATCTACACACTATGTTTTCCCAAGCAAATTTTTGCACCTCTTTTCCAGTTATCTTAGCCACCGGCTTTGCCTCAATCCACTTGGTGAAGTAATCAATGGCCACTATTACAAATTTGATGTTTCCGGCATTTCCACTGATTGGACCTAGTATGTCCATTCCCCATTGGTAAAAAGGCCAAGGCGATGATATTGAAGTGAGGTTGGTTTTTGGAAGCCTCGGTATGGGACCATGTATTTTGCATGAATCACATTTGGAGATCTCGTCCCATGCATCTTGGTGCATAGTTGGCCAGAAATAACCTTGACGCATTATCTTTGCCACGACAGACCTTGCTCCGGCGTGCATTCCGCACGCCCCCTCATGAACCTCCCTGATTATGTAGTTTGCTTGTAACGGACCAACGCACCTTAGCATTGGGGACAAATATGACTTTTTGAATAGGATGCCGTTTTCCAGAGTATACATGGGAATTTTCATTCTTAGGTTCCTGGCTTTCTCTGGCTCTTGCGGCCATATCCCTTCTTCCAAACACCTTTTGATAGGAGACATCCAGCATTCCCCTTCTTCTTCCACTATATCGTTGACTTCTTGAACATCTATTGACCTTGCGTCTAACGCTTCTACCAGCACTTCTTTGGTTAGATGGTTGAATGCAATTGAAGCGAGTTTGCTTAGGACATCAGCCTTTTGGTTCTTGTGGCGTGGAATGTGTTCTATATCGAACTTGGTGAAGATGGGAAGAAGTTCTTTGACCTTTGCTAAGTATTTGGACATCCTATCATCACTTGCCTCAAACTCCCCTTTGATCTGACAAGCCACCAATTTTGAGTCTACCTTGGCTTGTAATTCTTTCAGTCCCATCTTCTCGGCCAGACGGAGTCCCGCCAGAAGGGCTTCGTACTCAGCCTCATTGTTTGAACAATTGAAATTGAACCTCAATGCATACGTAAATTCTACCTCCTCGGGGTTAATTAGCACCAGACCGGCACCGGCTCCCTTACTATTAGCCGCTCCATCTGTATACAGCACCCATTGTGGCTCCGGCTGCTCTTCTTCGGATACCTCATAGATTGTTGCCGCTTCCTGTTGGTCTAACGGGGCTTCATTGAGGAAATCAGCTAACACTTGTCCCTTGATGGAATTTCTGGAAACATAGAACATTTCATACGTCCCTAGCTCCACTGCATATTTTGCTAATCTTCCGGAGGCCTCAGATTTACTTAGTATTTGCTTCAGCGGTTGGTCCGAAATGACATGAATGTCGTGAGCTTCAAAATGTCTTCTTAATCTTTGAGATAAGTGTAGCAACCTTAGGACCAGTTTTTCCAACGGAGCGTACATTCTCTCGGCATCATGCAGTGTTTTACTCACATACCTTATGGGCATTTTAATCCCATTTCGTTCCGCCAAGAGTACACCGCTGACTGCCTCTTTGGATGCGGCCAGATAGACGTACAGAATCTCTCCTTTGAGTGGGGATGTTAGTAACAGAAGGTCTAGAATCATTTTCTTTAATTGTTGAAAAGCTTCCTCTGCTTTGTCCGTCCACCGGAACTCATCTTTGTTTTCCTTGGTGATATTTTTCAGTGTTTCAAAGAAAGGCATGGACCTTTCGGCCGACCAGGATAGAAAACGGTTGAGAGCCGCCAGCTTGCCACTCAGAGATTGCATTTCTTTCAAAGTCTTTGGAGATCTCATTTCTGCGATTGCTTTGGTTTTCTTGGGGTTAGCTCTTATACCTTCTGATGTTACCATATAACCCAAAAATTTGCCCTCCTCGACGCCGAATGAACATTTCTTCGGGTTCAGCTTCATGTTAATTCTCTTTAGATTATCGAAGGTTTCTTGGATGTCCGCAAGCATATCTTCTTCGGTTTGGCTTTTGATCATCAAGTCATCTACGTACGCTTCCAAATTCGTACCAATTTGCGAACGGAAGGCCGAGTCAACTAACCTTTGATAGGTCGCTCCTGCATTTTTCAACCCGAAAGGCATTTTCGTGTAATAGTATGTTCCCTCATTGGTATAGAATGCCATCTTTTCTTCATCCGCCTCGTCCATTTGCACTTGATGATAGCCTTTGTATGCATCTAGAAAACATTTGAACTTGTATCCCACAACGGCCCCTATCTTGACATCTATATCTGGCAAAGGATAATAATCCTTTGGGCAAGCAGAGTTGAGGTTTTTGAAATCTATGCACATTCGCCAGTTTCCATCCGGCTTCTTGACCAGGACCGGATTGGAGATCCAAGTCGGGTATCGCACCGGTCGGATGATACCTGCCTTTGTTAACTCCTCCACGTCCTTCTTAACCGCTTGGCTTTTTTCTTCACCCATCGTCCTTCTTTTTTGGGCAATTGGTGTGGTCTCCATATCCACGTTTAACGAATGCTTGATGATTCTCCTAGGTACTCCCGTCATGTCCGAAGGCTCCCATGCAAACACATCGACGTTGTCCCTGAGCAAATCTATGAGTTGGATTCGATATTTTTTGGTGAACAACCTTCCAATGGTTATCAACTGTTCCGGGTATCCAGGATTGACGCAGATTTGCTCCGTCATGTCTCCTGCAACCCGTTGCTGCTGATTGAATTCTTCCTTGGCAATCCATTCGTCTAACTCTCTTCCCACAGACGATGCTTTCATCATCTTTATCTTTTGACTATCTTCTATGATCCGGCATTCATAGATGGCTCGTTCTTTGGTTGTCATGGTTGCTATCCCGTTGGGGGTAGGAAACTTCATGGACGAGTGTACAGTAGAGGGTACGGCCCTTAACTCCCTGATTCCAGTTCTTCCCAGTATGATATTATAAGGGGATGGTGCTCTAATCACTGTGAAGTTCATCACCGTCCGTCTTGTTAAACTATCTGCTCCAAAGGTTACTTCTAGGTCTATCTTCCCGAGAGGGGTGGTTTCTTCCCCCGAGAAGCCCCGGACTTTCACGTTATCGGGCGTTAACCTTCTTCGGATCGATAAATCCAGATTTAGGAAACAATGCTCAAACATGACCTGCATAGTGGCCCCTTCATCACAAACACCCTTTTTACCCAATATCCCTCTATTTCGGCCTCGAATATCAGAGGTTCTTCCGAAGCCTCATTATCGGGTATAGGCGGGAAGGTTATGGGCACATTCATCCAATCCATTTCGATCTTGCACACCTCCTTCCTCTTCATGCCGCTATACCTTCCTTCGATCATGTTTATAGTCCTTCCCTTAAAATCTCCATTTCCTCTTCCTTGATTTCCTTTATTCACTCTTCCTCGTAGATCCTTTACCAGATGGTTGAGCTTACCGGATTCTAGAGCGGCCTCTAACTGTTTTCTCAGCTGATGGCAATTATTGGTGAGATGTCCCTTCTCTAGATGGTAATCGCAATATTTATCCATGTTTTCCGGTCGGATGATACCCTTGGTTGGTTGCGGTGGAGGAAGGCACAATTGCAACTCAGTTTCCAAGATTTCCTTTGGAAATTTGGTGAGTGACTCTAAGCCGGAACGCTGGTATGGTGCCCTTCTTCCATAATTTGGGTTGACCGGAGGTACATACGGGGGGAACGGGGGTCTAGACCGATAGTCATTTCTTTGACGCCCCCTATGCCGTCCACGTGAACCGGAAGGACCATACCTTTCCTCCTTGCTATACTTTATGTTACCATCACCTGTTTCTCCCGTTGGCAACTCAGTGTTACGGTATGCATCTTCGGATTTTATGAAATCGTCTACTCTTTGCATCATCTCTACAACCGTCAACGGAGTATCATCTGTAAAACGTCGAACCAATTCCGGGCACTTGGCTCCATTTACAAAGGCTGATATCTTCATCACTTCCGGAACACCTTGAATGTAACTTGCCTCGTCTGTCCAACGCTCTTTAAATACTGCCAACGTTTCATGTGCCTTGCGGACGATGGTGGTGATTTCCATTGGTGCTTTAAGACTTTTTCTCCTTAAGGAGAATCTTTCCAGGAACTGTTCCTTCAAATATTCCCAATTGTCTATGCTACCCCTCGGCAACCTTTCAAACCATCCTCCAGCGGCTCCGTCCAAAGTTTGCTGGGAAAATCTGCACCATACTGGCATCGGCCATTCTCCTGAATTAGCCGCACCGGCAAACCGGGTAATATGATCATTAGGATCCGTAGCCCCCGAGTACAATTTTAGAGTCGCGGGTAACCTATGCTTCGGTGATGAGAATTGTATGATTCTTTTAGTAAATGGGGAGGCCATCACATCTTTGAAAGGTTTCTGCAAATCATCTTCCGGGAGGTTAGCTTCTTTTTGAGCCTCCCGCCCTTCGTCCTTATCCTTCGGTAGATTCGATACATCTTCCTCGAAATCTAGGCGTATAGGCGAAATGGGCCTCTTAGATGCGGCGTTATGGCGCTCCACCAGGCCTTGTAGTGCGCTCATACTTTCCAAAATCTTCTCCCGTAAGTTTAGAGGCGTTTCCGTCTCTTTCACTACCGTCGCGGGATCACGACTGGGAGATGGCGGCGGATCTGACTCTCCTGAGACCCCTGCCATTGTTTAGCTGTTGTGTGGAGATCCGAGTTTAAGGTCTCACGGATGGCGCCAAATGTTGAAACAAAATCTTCCGGCTAGGTAGCTGCTAGCGACTTTGCCTCGACAATCACAAAGGTGTGCTCGTCTCTTGACCTTGAACCTAGGATACACAGAGTAGCACACGTTAACTCGTCCAGGGTTTGACCCCGAGACCAAGCTCTGGTGTGAGAGTAAGTAGCTGTCACACAAATGATATCCGGTATGTGATACCGAAGGGTGAAATATATCTTAATGGTGGTATATCGAATGCCCTTTGTGTGTGTTAAATATGGGGTATTTATACTACTTCATAGTACATACCTGGATGTATAGTCATGTCAATAGACTAGGTCACAAAACCTAGGTTAGCCAAATCCCCACAATCGAGGGACTTATTGTTTCGAGGGCGGCGGTGCTTCCTTTTATCCAAAGGACGGGATGAAAGCCTCCTGGATAATAGGAAGGGTGCCTTTTGCTTTTTCCTTAGCCCAAAGCTACCTCATTAAATGCTCCACTGTTCATAGATTATACTCATTAAATGCTTCATGGTTCCGGGTACGGGGCGAGGGAGGGTACGTTCTCCGCAAGCGTTGACCGGAGACATACGCGAACACTTACAAATGAAGCAAATACATGTATTTATAAAGAATTCTTGAGGAGTCTTGATGTGTCTTCACCAATCAGCAAACGCCACCTGGACAAATTAGGGTTTTTCAAGAATTGGGGATTTCTTCGTTCTTGAGTCTTGATCTATTTAACTAGTACCATCTTGTAGAGGAATGAAAAACAAGCAACTTTGTAGTTTCGGTCTTCACTTGAAAACGACTTGATCTTCTTGAAATCAGCTATGAAAGGATTCGGTGGATTTTGCTATGAAGCGTTTTTTTTTTCTCTCTTAATGGAGAAGACGGTTTTTATGATAGCCAGGGATAATGGGGTTTCTTTTTTATTTATTTATTTTTATTAATAATAAGAATATTTTCCTTTTAGTACCTTAAGTTCCACTTTTCTTTCACTTTTTAATTTTCAACTTTTATCTTTTACCACTTTTTCTTCAAATCCTTAATCTTTATGATTTTGGCACTTTGAGACCTTTAATGCTTGATTTTGTCTTTTCTTCGTCTTTTCTTCAGATAAAACCGTAAAATCTCGTATTTGTCCCAAATGTACCTGTTTTGCCTACACACACTTAAAAACACAAAACTCGCGTAATTCTGACAATATAAAGCATAATTTGATATATTTGGTTGTGTTTTAGGTGTTTATCGGTTATTAAATGTGACTGTTTTCACACACTATCATTAGGACACCAGTTACGATACATATCATAAGAGTGTCGTCTCTGCGTACGAGTCAAAACTCATATCTCCAGTACGTCTTCTGAACTCAGCTCTCAGAAATTCAGGGTACCTTCCAAGGGGGTATACCCTTTTTGTCATGCCATGCATAAATTAAACCATAAAAGACACAATCACCTCCACTGGAGTATTATCCAGGTTAGAGACGCAATATTCACTCTATGAGGTTACAGACAAACACATTTAATGAATGTTGCCACGTTTACTCCACGTATTCCTATGTCAGCTTTATTTAAATCAGGTATTTACCTACCTCCCAGCCGAAAGGACTCCACAGTATCACCCATATTTGTTAAAGTTTTCTTTTCAGTTAACGACGAGACCCGTGTTACTAAATCCCAAATATATTCATTATGTTTTCTGGCCGAAAAATCAGTACAAATTGTTTCTGCCTTATAGCGCGTGACTTATGAGTTCATAGCTACGAAGAATTTCTAGCCACCAGTTATAATCCACTTCGGAGGTTCTTAAAATTTATGATCAGCAGTTTATTCCAGAACTTCCAGACTCAATACCAAAAGGTTTCCAGAAAATTTTACTAACAGCGAGACCAAATTTAACATCGAGTTTGTCTCAAGAACATAACCTGTTTTCAGAACTCTTGTTCACAGGGTTACAGCTAAGTTAAAAGAGTTGCAGCAATTGCTGCAAGAGTTACCAGAACGAGGCTTTATTCGCCCTAGCGCACCACCAGGAGGTGTACCGTTTCTGTCTATCAGAAAGAAGATCGGTAACATGAGATCATGTATCGATCACCAAAAATTACACAAGATCACCACAGATAATCAATGTTCATTCCACATATAGAAGGTCTATCTGATCTGCTACGATGTATTAAACATTTTTCTAGAATGATTCCCGATCATGCCACCACCAGTGGTGAGAGAAAGAACATGTTGTTGTCTAGACTGCTGTTGCACACATTATAGTATCTCTAGAATTTTGATTATACTTCTGAACTCCTAAATGCTCCAGCTATATTACTGAATTAATGAATCAAAAATTTTTCCACGAATTCTTAAACCAGTTCGCCATCATATTTATTGATAACATCCTGATCTGCTAAATTCTAGAGGAGAACAAGAGGATTATATATTTTTACGATTCCGTAGATTCTCCGATAGGAGAAAATCATATACGCAGCTTTCCAGATGTGAGTTCCACTTGAACAAGGTGGCATTTCTGAGCCACCCTATTTCAGTAGAAAGAAATTTTAGAAGTACTATGAAGGTCGGGGCCATCACTAGATGGTCAAGACCGACGTTTGTGACTGAAGTACGAAATTTTCTAAGATTCAGTGACTGCTACCGCAGAAATTGCTGACAGTTATCACGATTAGCTTTCCTTGACTAAGTTTACGCATAAAGGAGATGACCTACACTAAAATTTTGTATCCCAGAAGATCCTATGCTAGGAGAGATCTAATTTACCGAGACTCAAATTCTTTCACGACGATTCACCCAGATTTCACCAGAATGTACCAAATCCAAGACAAAATTTTTAGTAGAAGCAGTATATTACATAGAGGCAACTATGTTCATATCTAAATGCCTGCCATTCTAGCAGGTTTAAGATAGAACGCCGTCATACTAGCAAGTTATTACTACCAGTAGAAATTCAAGACAGAAAGGAGACAAGATTCCATGAAGGTTGTTTTTAGTTTACCATAGAACTCAGAATATATGATACTATCTAAGTCATTGTCGACCATCTAATCCAGCCTACACGGGCTCTCTTATTCGAATAGATTTCACAGTAACAGACCTGCAAGAAATTCAGTAATAGAGCGTACAATTTGAAGTTGTTCCATCAACCATCATATCAGATAGAAATTTCACATCCACGTTCACGTTTACGTTCACCTTCACGGTTACGTCTCACATTCACAATTATGACGTTGCTTCAGTCCACATTTTATGCTACCTCATGATTTCAGTTCACGTTCGCTTTTGTGACAGTGTCACGTTCAAGTTCGTGATCCATCTCGCGATACACGTTTTACAGTCATTACCATATATGGTTACAGAAAGCTTGAGAAACTAGACTCAAGTTCAACATAACTTTTCCATACCAAGGCAGACGTTTCACGTCTCAGGCCGTATCGTTTGGCATTCCTTTCTCAGTCAACATACGTTCATGATATGTCTAGTATCATGTTCACAGTATGTTTCACGTATCACGTTCACGATATACTCTATGCAAAGCTTCCTTATATGATCGCTAACCACGTTCACAATTGCTCACGTAGCACGTTCACAATTGTTCACGTAGTTTGTCCCTATATATTTTTAGCAGCTTGCTTAGATATATAAATGTAATCTTTCAGGATATTATACGTACCGTTTCATGTATCCTACATGCTACAAGTTTTCATTCTATCAGATTCAGAAAATCCATCTTAAGTATGGAACCAGAAACTATTCAACATCGTCAGGGCAGGGTCACCAGGACCAAGATTTTCATAGTGTTTAGACCTTTGAAGGAATCGTTTCGAGCGGGAAGCCACTCAAAACGGAGGAGTCCATCCGGACTTCTCATCCCTTTTCCTTCAATAAATCCTGTTTAATTCTTCCAGTCACGTTACGTTCAATGTTCACTTCAGTCATGTCACGTTTATACTTTCAGCAGCATTATATTCTTAATCAGGAACGAATTATCCTTTCAACTTACATGTCCTTTCAGCTTACGTGTTAGTTCCGTTACTATAACTTCATCATCTTAATTTACCTTTAATTCGAGGACGAAATTTCTTTTTAGAGAGGGAGAATTGTAAAACCGCAGCATCATCGCACCCTTAATTCGAGGACGAATTATTTTTTTAGAGGGGAAGAATTGTAAAACCCGTATTTAAAATCGCCGAATATTAAATACGCAGTCTCAGGTTAATTTAAATATTACAAATAAATAATTATTCAGAAAATAATTATTAAGTTTCAAAAAATAATATGTATGTATTGTTTATTATAGAATGATTATTACGTCTTTAGAAATTAAAAACCCGAGAAATAATACAAGCGTAAACGATAAAATACTAAGTCATAAATTAAACGAAAACCACAAAATATGTAAAAAGGGCTGGCGGTTTTATAATAGAAACAAGGAAAAGAAGTGGGCTTTTAGGCCCGACCCGTTTTAAAAAATAAACACAGGAAACAAAAGAAAAGGGTTTTTGACTTTTCATTACAAAAAAAGACAAGGGTTCATGTGTTTAAATGGGCGACGACTGGAGACGAAACCAAGGAGAGAAAAACAAACGATTTTAGTTCTATAATTCCTTCGATGTCATCTTTGTAATTAATCCGTATCACGAGTAAGCTATCACTTTTTATTTTCATCTCTTACAAGTCATGAAGTTTTGAATCTAATAGTAAGAACACATGAATCTTGAAATGGAATGTGAAAATCATCAAAACAGCCGGGGATTGGACTATGGTTACCTAAAACCGAGAGTTATAACTCTCGATGAAAGACTTGGTTGCACAGCCGAGACCTTTAAGGTCTCGGTGGCACCTTTGTTGCCCAGTTGTGAGCCATAAACCCCAAACAGGGGGATAAGGGGCGAAAAGGGGACGTTGGTTAACTGTTAAAGGGTTATAAATGGCTCAGTGGCGTTTTTGTTTGCCCAAACCCGAATCAAACATGAACAGGGGGTGTTTGGGATTAATTCGCAGGAAAGGGGGTGTTTGGGACTGCGAACAGCGGGACAGAAACAATAGCAGTGGGAACCACTGCATTAGCAGTAGGAACCACTGCATTAACAGTGGGAACTATTAAACATGAAAACAGTGGGAATCATAACGCGGACAGTAGCAACTGGCACTAGGCGAGTGGCTACTGTCGGATGACGTCAGCAGTAGGGGGCACGTCAGCAGGTCATTTGGGCCTGTTTGTTTAACACGAGACATGGGTGTCTCGGGGAGTGTTTGGACTCGGGTTTCGGGGTCACGGAAAATAATAAAAATTAAGTTATATTAATTGGTTAAATCATTTTACAAACAAGTTTTTATAACTAAATTAAGGAGGTCATATTATTTATTTAATTTAACTTGTAAATTAAATGTTGATGGGTAATTATTTTTAATTGATTAAAAAGGTGTGATTAGTTAATGATTTAATATTTCAAGGGAACTAAATTAGGGAACCGTTCTAATTTGGGGATCTTTCTAAATTTAACAGGATTACTAATTATAGCAATGTTATAACATAATGATACAGTATATTATTCAATAACCATAAAATACAGGTTATACGCTAATCAGTAAATATTTAAAGACAATCGGAGTTACCAGATTTTATGCAGAACAGTACAATAATACAAGAACTTAATAAAACAAGTAAGAACAATAAAAATCAATAACAGTAAATAGTAATCAGACAACTCATTCACGTCCCTTATTTATGTAGTATTCGTGAACTCGGAGTAGATCCTTCAGCTTTCGTTCTTATTTCATTACTGGACACGAGGTACGGATTTCCGTCCATTCAGTAAGGACTTCCTTATATGCATGATCAGGATTTCCCGTCTGCAGCCAAATATTTTCCCCAATTGTATGTTATAAGTTTATCAGAAATCAGTTTTATAATTAAGTTAATTTGCATGAGCCTTATATACAAGCATGACCAGTTATGTACTAGTTACGGAGGTACCATAACCATGACACTTGAGGAGCCAGTGTCGTGACTCACTTGCGGGGGAGAGTGATATCCTGTAGCGTCCCATTTAGTTCAGCTTGGCCATTTTATCAGTATTATTAGTGGGGCGTATGGATGCATCCTAGGCTTATCAGTTTACAGTTATCAGGTGAATGTGGTGTGTGCTCTACATCCTTCACATTGGAGCTGATCCCTCCACCCAACACATTATTTAGAGGTCACCCCTCTATAGCATAACGAGGTCACCCCTCCCAGTTATTCATGCAACAATTGTTACAACACATGACCTATATAAGCTCTTGGCAATTAAAAATACAGTAAATGCATATTTTCTTATTTAACAAATAAAAGTTCATCTTTATAATTTATAAATCATACTTTTCATATTATACACATATTTCCGCTGCAACTTTACTTATCAGTCTTACAGCTTCAGTATTTTATCATCTGCTTCATATTAGTATTTCTTATCATGCTTTATTTCCGTTCACTGAGCGTTATGCTCAGCCGTAGTTCCTTTCATGTTCTAACGGCAGGTACACCAGGACGCTCTTGGGATTCTGAGAGCATGCGCATTTGGATGGAAGCTATCCAGACTTCTTACTTTATGCACTTCTTATATTATTCTGCTTATTTGGACATTGGTTAGTCCTTTCTTTCAGTATTTACTTTTCATGTTTTGAGCTTATGTTTGGATTACCGATGTTTGATTCCGGTATATCCTTTATCGTCAGTCAATGTTTAGGAAAATTTTCTTATGCTTTGATGACACGCCATAAATACATGTAACTGTCCATTTATCCAAGTGGGGTGTTAGAGTAGAAGTGTCCTTGGGAGTTCTGAACACCACTGGCCCTTTTGTTGTTCAAGCGGCCAGCATGAGAGGTGTAAAAGAGGGGTCAGAGGTACTAACTAAGATGTTCCAGTGCTTAATGCCAAAAGTTGGTACAGTCACCTCAGTGCCCTTATGCTGAAGGTATAAATCTTCAAGTTGGTCAGCAAACAAGAGAGATAAAATCTGGTATAAACAACATTCTTCTCTATTGTCCTTTTCTCCAGCTTCTAATGGAGATCATCAAAAATCATTTTCCCAAAGTCTAGCTTTATCACATTTGCCAAACAATATAAAATGGTCGCATCTTTTGGATTGATTTGATCTAAACCACTTGTCTTGCCTCCAAGACATTCCATTAGATGGTCATTAACAATTTCCAATTTGGAGGCAAGCAGCTTCTCTTCAAATATCCTTTTGTGGATAGTTTTCACTATACCCAATGGTAATAAAAAATATTTTGACCACAGTAGGATCATGTAGGGGTTCATAATCACTAAAATGTGGTATATAGTTGAACCCAATAGCCATTTTAAAAGTATGAACCCGCAATTTTCCATTTAACTTAGATGAGAGAGAAGTAAACTCGACGAACCTTTTGTTTTCTGAGGGTTGAGCGGTAAACCAAAACTCCCTCAAAAAACCTTGAAACATTGTTTCTGGGCATGCGAAAGAGCCTTATGTAAAACACATTTAGAAACAAAATTTAGGAGTTTTTTCTAGGAAGTAATGTTAAGTTTTCTGGTTTGATGAGAGCATGGTTGTTAGGTTTAATGATGATCTCATCAATGGAATAGTTTACAAGTCATGATGGTTTTAGAGTTAGTTTTGGGTTTTGTTGTGAAGATGATTCTGCCATTGTTGTTTGATGTTCTTGATGTGAGACAAAGTTGTGTGTGTGTTTTTCATTTAAAAAACTTGATGATTGTGATTTTTTTTATTTGGTGTGATTTAAATAAAAATTTTGAAAGAAGTTTTTGTGATTTTAAACCGTTTTTTGTGAAAGATGTTAAAGTTTTTAGGGTTTGTTTTTGATAAATGACCCAAACCTTGTCATTAATACCTTTGGGTAAATGAGTGGTCTTCTGACACCTTGAATAGTGTAAAGCCGCAGTGTCAGAAGGATTGTTGGTAGTGGGTGACACAGATGTTGAAACACCCCCAAATTTCGGGTCATACGCGGAAGCTACACATGAGATCCTACTTCATAATACAATAACTCAAGCAATAGAAAACGACTCGAAAATAATCGTTTTTAAAAGTATCATTCGATTTAATCAAAAGTTGATAAATTATCCACAACTTGGTACCAAATTTTTAGTTCACAAAAATATACAAATTTTTACCATAAAAAGTTATCGAATGATTATTCCAAAATAGTGAGCCTTTAACATCTTTTATTTTTCCGCAAGTACCGAAATCCCTCATTTGCCATTACCTTCAAGGACTTGAGATAAAACATGCTAAATCATCCGAAAACGTTCAGTGCATAAATAGAGTTTATTTATAAACATTACCAAACACAATATATTTTAAAACAATCAAGAAATAACGAAGTGGATCAAACAATATTATAAGGATTTTTATAAGCATCATGACATAGAACAATTACCATAATTTTTGCCAACTATACACCTCGCTTAGTGTATTTTATACTCTCACACGCATATCCAATATTTGGTCCTCAATGGTGCGCTAATGCTAGCTAGTCGTTATCGGATGGGAGGAGGCTGGTTCTCCGAAAGAGTACTATTCCATGTATAAGCGTCTACCAATACTAGGTAGCTAACAATTCGTGATATAATTTAGGACATTTTATTCAGCGAATTAGCATATTATTATAACCAAGGCATCAAGCATACATCGAGTCCCTTGTGTTCTATATTTTAAACAAGCATGTTATCCCCTCGCGGGATTATAAAATCATTTTTTAAAAATTTAGAAGCGAGGCTATAGACTCACCTTAGTACGATATGATGAATGAACGAACCGGGCTGCAGACAAATGAGAAAAGTACTCCAAAGGTTCTTCGCGACCTAAAAATGTGATCACGGACTTAAATACACGTTTTATAAATATTTTAAAACAATTATTCAAAAATATTTGATAAAAATGTAATACGTAAGCTAAATTGCACCATTGCCCAAGTTAATGTGTAACCATATCTCAAATGATTTACCACCTGAATTTTCATCCTAGGATAAGTGTCTATGGCCTCATTCAACCATTTCCATGTGGTTTGCACAACAAAACTCCATAAGTTGATGTAAAAGCCAAAATTTCCAACAAGGCTGACTTAGAAAGGGCATATCTCCCAAACGATAAAACCAATAACCATGAGGCTTTCAACCCTGGAAAGATCTTGGAATCTAGTTACCAAATCGATTGAACAATCAACCTGAAGGTTTAGAAATTTTCCTAAATGCTCAAAATACCAACAAAAGCAAATGCAGAATTTGAGGATTAATGGTTTTAGTCCATCTTCATAGAAGTGGTTTTCCAAACCATGAAGGCTATGAACATATGATTTTCACTTCTAGAAAGCCTCATGAACCTATTATTCAAAAATTATGGCCATTCATTTTGTTTCAATCCCAATCCACGGAAAACTCAGACTCATTAACTAGTGGTCGGATTAAAATCTCAGCCTAAAAGTTTAACTTAGCCATTTTGGTCATAAATCATAAACCGTGATAGCAATTAACGTGAGGTAAGCGGATATGTTCAAGTTATGATGTCTACTAACGTTTCAATGAAAAACATTGGGGTTTTATGGGTGATAACCTGTAACAAAACACCACGCGTACCTGTTGGTCAATCTATTCATCCAAGCCATAAGTTCCTCATCCAGACGAGTTGATCGCCCATCCAACTCGGAAATAGTATCTAAAATGGTCAATCTATTCATCCAAGCCATAATATTTGTGAATCAAATGCCAAAAATCGTGGGTTCTAGGGTCCATAACCTAGTGTCAGAATTTATATAAAAATTTACCCATCAACTCATTAATACCAAGTACCAACACTCAAATCCACTATCAATATCATCAATCCTCACATACATTCAACAAAATCTCTCATCAACTAAATGCAAGTTCTTATATAATTAAATAATTAATCAATAAAAAAGGTAAGGATGGGGATACTTACAATTATTCATTACTAAACCAATAATCAATCTTCAACCTTGAAAACTATTTGATTCTTCCAAAACTCAAGGCATGTAAGGTTTTTTTAGTAGGTTTTGATGAGAAATGATGGGGAAATGTTTTGGTGTTGTTTAATTGTGAAATAAGTGAGTTTTAGTGGTGGTTTGATGGTGGTTTGGGTCTGTTCATCGGTAGAGAGGAGCAAGGAGATGGAGCAAACTTTTTTGTAACTAATAGAAATAAAAGCGTGTGTTTGTTTGAGTTTATATCGACGGGAAGAGAACAAGGGATAGGGTTGGGCTTTTTTCCCAATAGTGAATCATTTATACTAATTTAACCCAGCCTCAATTTTGGTCCTAGCCCGTTACAAATCATAAAAATGATAAATTTCTAACTTGGTGCCATTTAACCAATGTAAATACGATTATTTTATAAAAAAACATAACATTTTTTGCTTTTAAGCCGAATTATACCACATCGCTTCTCGTTTGATCGTATCGGATAAAATCTTCGTAAATTTTTAATTCCTGAAAATTTTAATTCAAAATATTAAAATTAGATAAATATGGAAATTTAATAAAAATTCCATAAATTCAAATAAAATATTTTAAATAGATAGTAAAATGATTTAATTTAATTTCATAAAATAAAAAATAATCATAAATAATTTAGAATAAAATATCGACATGAAAATTTCCAGATTGTCACCGATGTTGACATTTAAAATATACTTAATAAATTAACTGTAGTTTTTGAAGAATGTTTTTCCTATTCAATATAAATTCAATGCCATTTAATTTATCATTCAAACATGTGACTGATTTGTTTTAAATGTTGGACCAGTAATATTGAACATGATAAGTGATTTTCATGAGTTTCATTACGTCAGATGAGGTGACAAAACTCCACATACATGTTCACATAGGTGAACAAGACATATGACGTTGCACACTCCTCTAGTCAGGAACAACTACTCATTTATGTCACAAAATATTTTCCTTCAGAAATGATGGACCTTCAGTAATACTGAGGGGTCAGGTTTGATGATATTATGGGATTCTGTCATCAGCTTTGATGCGTCAGATAACGCGACAAAACCCCATGTGCACAATAAAATTTATGAAATTGACACATGACATTTCACACTCCTTTACTCAGGCACTGCTACTAAACAAAATCAAAAACTTTGAATAGAAGACTGAACCTCTAGGACTCTTCAGTGAATGCCAAAGGTTCGGGGTTTTAATCATCAATGTTCAGCATACCTAGTTCCATTATCAATCTTTTGATAGTTGGTTCATCCAATGGATTGGTGAAGATATCAGCCAATTGGTATTGAGTGGGGATGAAGTGTAGTTTAATGTCATCTTTCACAATTTGATATATGATAAAGTGATACTTGATATCAATGTGTTTTGTTCTTGAGTAGAGGACTATAATGTTTGAAATTGCAATAGCACTAGTGTTATCACAGAAGATTTGTACCTTTTCATATTCTATGTCATAGTCAGCAAGTTGACTTTTCATCCACAAAATATGGGGACAACATCCAGAAGCTGCCACATATTCAGCTTTTGTTGAATACATGGAAACTGATTGTTTTTTTATCACTCCAACACACAATGTTTGCCAGCCAGCAATTGGCAAGCACCAAATGTGCTTTTTCTGTCTAAATTGCATCCAGCATAGTCAGAGTATGAGTACCCTTTTAAGTCAAATCTTGAGGACTTAAGGTACGCAAGACCAAGACTGAGGGTACCTTTTAGGTACCTAAAGATTCTCTAGACAACAATAAGGTGTTATTCCTTAGGATTTCCTTGGTAACTTGCACAAAGGCAGGTAGAGAATTGAATGTCAAGTCTGTTGGCTGTTAAGTACATTAGAAATCTAATCATACCTCTATATAGAGTCTCATTGACTGCTTGGCCTTTGAGACCAGGTCCTAAGTTGTTACGGGTACTATTGGGGTTTTTTTAAACACATTTAATATCATACTTCATCAGCAGATCCGTGACATACTTTTCTTGATTGATGGAGATGCCTTAGTCAGATTGTTTTATCTGGGGACCATAGAAGTAGGTGAGTTCACCCATCATACTCATCTCAAATTTGCTGGTCATAAGCTTGGTAAATTATTTGCAAATTTTCAAGCTTGTTGAACCAAAGATGATGTCATGAACATAAATATGATCCAGGATGATATTAGTATTAGTCTTACAGATGCACAAGGTGCTATCTATCTTACCTCTAACAAATTTATGTTCAATAAGAAAGGTTGATAGAGTTTCATACCAAGCCCTTGGGGCTTGTTTTAATCCGTACAATGCTTTATAAAGCTTGTAGACATGATTGGGGTATTCACTACTCTAAAAACCTAAAGGTTGAGTAACATAAACTTCTTCCTTTAGATCGTCATTTAGGAAAGCACTTTCGACATCCATTTGGTATATTGTGAAGTTCATGTATGTGGCATAAGAAAGGAATATTCGTATGGCTTCCATATGAGCAACTGGAGCAAAGGTTTAATCAAAATCAATACCATACTCTTGATTGTATCCGTGAGCCACAAGCCTAGCCTTATTTTTTACTACAACGTTGGTTTCATCCTTTTTGAGTTTGTAAACCCATTTGGTACTAGTTGTTATATTCCATAGGGAAGAGGAACCAATTTATAGACTTTATTTCTTTCAAATTGATTTCGTTCCTCTTGCATGACATCTACCCATCCAGGGTGAGTAAGAGCTTCAGAAATATTTTTAGGTTCAGTTTCTGAAAGGAAGTCTACGAAGAGACATTCTATAGGTGAAGCAACACTTAGTTTCTTAGCCATATATCTAGTTAGTCTACCAACACTAGGTTTTCCCACTGTATTGACCAACTGAATGTGACTATTTCTAGTCCAAGAAGTTTGAGGAACTGAAGAGTGAGTACTAGGGATGGTATTTGAGCTAGAGCTGGGAAGACCAGGTTAGGAAATTGAACTAGCTCTAGTGTTCAAGTAAGGATACTCGATAGACGAAGGTTCAACTATTAGTGGACTATCTTCTTGATCAGAATGTGAGTTCACGTGAACAATTTCTCTTGGGACTCCTAGAGAGCTTTGGATACAAGGCTCAGTATGATCAATATTGATGGATTCATTTTATTGAGCATTTTGATCATTAGTATGAGCATTTTGATCATTTTACAAAGCATTTTGATCATTTGGGCTAGAGGATTGAGCATTTTGATCTAGTGATTAATTTTCATCAGTATGAATTACTGAAGGCTTTAGTAGAAGGACTGGTCATGTCTTCAAATGGACCAATATGGGGGACTGATGGACATTCAGTTTGAAACTTTTGAGAGGGCTCCTAGTATTAATATTCATCAAGTGGATAGTTATGGGACTCATGAATATGAAGTTCATCCACGGAAATTGGTTAAGCAACGTGTACGGTTTTCTCCACCATAAGGAGCTTGTTGTGTAGTGAACTCTCGAGTAAGGAGTACTCGAGGAGTGGAGTAGGAACGAGGAGTGAGCTTCGTTGCCGAACCACTATAAATCCTTGGTGTTTAGTTTGATCTTTCTTTACCCTTAACTATTAACATTCTTTATTCATTGTGCATATACATTAGTTAGTATTAGTTTAGTTACACTATCATTGTTCATATTGTGCATAAGAAGATTTCACATATTTCCTTAAGCCTAAGTTTTTGAAAAAGGAATTTTTGAAAACCACCTTTTAACAAGTAAATATAAGAAACTATTCAACCCCCCCCCCCCCCTTCTAGTTTCTACAATTGGTATCAAAGCGAGGTTGCTCAAATTTTTTTAAAGTATATTGTATTTTAAAACTTGAATCGATCTATGGATTCCAACAAGTACCTAGAAGGGCAATCTATGCAAAGACCGCCACTTTTTGAAACCGATACTTTTATTTATTGGAAAAATAGATTTGAGACTTATGTGAAATCATTAGATTTAGATCATTGGCATGTTATTACCAATGGTGATTTTTTACCTTATCAATTTAATGAAGTTTCTAAAACAAAAGAATTGGTCACTTTTGACAAATCTAATGACGATACAAAAAAGAAACTTTCGAAAAATAATGAGGCTAAAATGGTGATTTATAATGCCTTACCTAAGAAAGAGTATGAAAGGATTTTTATGTGTGAAACCGCTAAAGATATTTGGAACACTCTTTTAGTAACCCACCAAGGTAATAGCCAAGTCAAAGAAAGCAAAATCGATCTGCATGTCCAACAATATGAACAATTTGTCATCTTAGAAGATGAAACTATTGATAGTGCTTTTGCTAGATTTAACACTATTATTACTAGTCTAAAAGCACTTGATGAAGGTTTTTCTAGCAAGAACAATGTTAGGAAGTTTCTAAGGGCCTTACATCCGAAGTGGAGAGCAAAAGTCATGGCGATTGAAGAATCGAAAGATCTCTCAACTTTATCACTCGATGAACTCATAGGCAACTTGAAGGTTCATGAGATGATAATTTTGAAGGACTCGGAATTGGTAAAAACCAAGAGTGAAGGGAAGTCTCTTTCACTCAAAGCAAAGAAGCCACAAATTGATCATGATAGTTCCTCGGATAGCGATGACGAGGAGTATGCATTGGCGGTGAGAGATTTCAAGAAGTTCTTCAAAAGACGAGGTCAACAAGTGAGGCAACCTAATAATGACAAGAAACCATTCTCAAAGAATCGGTTCGCCAAGAACGAAAAAGGTGATAGGAATTGCTTTAGATGTGGTGATCCAAATCATTTCATTAGTGATTGTCCAAAGCCTTCACACGATACTAATCACACGGCGTTCGTTAGTGGTTCTTGGAGCGATAGCGGTGAAGATGTTGATGACACCCCCAAAGAGGAGAAATGTCTTATGGATCATACTTCTAAAGAGGTACATTTTGAAACCGAATATTATAGCCATGATAGCTCCACCTTAGATGATATTGAATTAGAAGGCCAATATGATAATTTACACAAACTTAGCCTTAAATTCATAGAAAAGAACAAAACCTTAAAATCAACCAAAACTAAGCTTGAAAATGAAATAAATGAACTTAGGGAGAAATTAGCCAAGCTTGAGAAAAATAAAGAAGTTGATTTAGGTTGCTTAAGTTGTGAGAAACTTAGATTAGAGAATGAAGATCTCAAGAGCACCTCCATTAAATTAGAAAAGTTCAAGAAAGGTACTAGTTCTCTTGATGATATGTTAAACAAAAAAATTCATTCTAAGGAAAGACTTGGTGTAGGTTTTAACTCAAATGAAGTATCAACTAGTGAACCTAAACAAGTCAGATTCTCAGAACAATCGTCTGCTGTACGCGGTCCCAGATTGTATGGGGCGGTTCCTTATCACTATGGAATTGCCGCCCTAGATAAGGAACCACGACCAGAAAGAGGTTTTGTAGAAAATCCTAAACTTTCTAAAAAGTAAAATTTAGATGAACAACCAAAGCATCTTATTGTTAACAAGGTCAAATTACCCATACTTGACGACAATGCCGTTGATAAGTTCTATAAGCCCTTGAGTAAATCTCTAATGGGAAATAGAAGTTTATCAAGACCATCCACTACTCCACCAAGAGTACGGAATGAGTCTAGGCCTAAAAGTAGAACGACAACACCTAGAAGAGATAGTCAAACAATTCACGAACTAGAAGTAAAACTCCAACACCTAGAAGGAATGACCACAACTCTAAACCAAGATCAAATACACCTAGGAGAAATAATGAACAACAAAATGGTTATATGAATTATTATCCTCCTCCATTTCATTCCCCATGGGGAACCCCTCCTCCATTCATTCATCCCAACCAAATGCAAGGGATGTTTGGAACTAACAATTTTGGACCCATGAGATATTGTGGACCAAATGTTTGATCGTGTGTGTTGTTACCTATATATGCTTGGGAATTGATTTGGAACCCGACGATTGGATTAAGGATAGTGGTTGTTCTAAACACATGACGGGCAATCGAAGTTTTTTCTCGCGCTACAAAGCATATGATGGAGGTAACGTCACATTCGTTAGTAGTCTACGTGGTAATATCATTGGCAAAGGTACGGTTTCTCTTGACTTCATGACCATTGAAAATGTTGAGCACGTAGATAATTTAGGGTTTAACCTTTTAAGTATAGGTCAAGTTTGTGATAATAAGTGTAAGGTCATCTTTTCGGAACATGACAGTGAAATCGTAAAAGATGGAAAGGTCATTGGAAAAGGTGTTAGAAAGCATGGGCTTTATGTCATGAAGGTCAATAATAAGTCAAAAGACAACATATTTCTCGCGACTATAGATGATAGTTCTACTCTTTGGCATAGGAGATTAGGTCACGCTAATATGCGTTTAATTCAATCTTTAGTCTCTAAGGAGTTGGTAAGACACCTCCCCAAGATGAAGTTTGATAGTCACTTTTTTGATGCTTGCAAAGTTGAAAAGCAAGTTCACTCAAGTCACAAAGCCAAGAATTTGGTTTCAACCTCTCGGTGCTTAGAGCTCCTACATATGGATCTCTTTGGACCTTCCGCCATACGGAGTTATGGAGGTAACCTTTATACCCTAGTTATAGTTGACGACTATTCTAGATTCACTTGGACTAGATTTTTGGCATCTAAGAATGAGTCTTTCGATCATTTCGAAATCTTTAGTCGAAGAATTCAAAATCAACTAGGATGTCCAATTGTCTCTATTAGGACGGATCATTGTAGGGAATTTGATAATGAAGTGCAATTTGGTGCCTTTTGTGAAGCCCATGGTATTACCCATAACTTCTCGGCTCCTCACACTCCACAATCAAATGGGGTAGTTGAAAGGAAGAATAGGACCATCCAAGAGATGAGTAGGACGATGTTAAACGAGAAATATTTGCCTCAAAAGTTTTGGTGCAATGTCGTGGACACATCGACTTATATTCTCAACCGAATTCTTATTCGACCTTTCCTAGGAAAGACCCCCTATGAGATTCTAAAAGGTAAGAAACCCTCATTGGAATACTTTAGGGTGTTTGGAAGCAATTGCTTTATCCTAAACACCAAAGACTACCTTACCAAGTTCGACCCAAAGTCTTACGAAGGTATCTTTTTAGGTTATTCCCAAACTAGCAAAGCCTACATAGTCCTCAATAGAACCTTGGGCGTAATTGAAGAATCACTTAACGTGACTTTTGATGAAACCCCTCCTTTATCCAAGACACCACCATTGGTTGATTATGACTTGGATGAAATAGAAGTAGTTAAAGCCAAAGAGGTTAGAAAAATAGGAGTTGAAGACCTTAGTGTTGAAAAGGAAGTAAACATTAAGGAGTCTAAGGATCATACTCTCAATAATATCATTGGTAACTTAAATCAAAGTACCCTAAGATCTCAAGTCCAAAACCAAAGCAACTTCTTTTGTTTTTTCTCCTTGATAGAACCAAAGAATGTTAAAGAAGCTTTGACGGATGAGAGTTAGGTCATTGCGATGCAAGAAGAATTGAATCAATTCGTTGCTAATGATGTTTGGGAACTTGTTCCTCTACCTAGAAGTTCTACCATTATAGGAACCAAATGGGTCTATAGGAATAAGTTAGATGAGAATGGTCTTGTGTCTCGTAACAAGGCTAGACTTGTAGCTCAAGGCTATAATCAACATGAAGGGATTGATTATGACGAGACATATGCACCGGTAGCAAGATTAGAATCCATTAGAATCCTTTTAGCCTACGCTTGTGCCTTAGACTTTAAGCTTCAATAAATGGATGTAAAGAGTGTGTTTCTTAATGGTTTGATCAATGAGGAGGTATATGTGGCTCAACCTCCCGGCTTCATTGATTTTGAGAAACCGGATCATGTTTACAAGCTTAAGAAGGCACTTTATGGTCTTAAACAAGCACCCAAAGCTTGGTATGATAGACTTAAAGCGTTTCTTGTTAAACATGAGTATACCATGGGGATGGTAGACAACACGCTCTTTACAAAGAAGAAAGGTTCTCACCTCATAATCGTGCAAATATATGTTGATGACATTATATTTTGCTCAACTTGTCAAGAATTATATGATGACTTTGCCAAAATCATGCATGATGAGTTTGAAATGAGTATGATGGGAGAACTTAACTTCTTTTTAGGACTCCAACTTAAACAAATGGATGATGGTATTTTCTTTAGTCAATCTAAGTATGCTAAAGAAATTCTAAAGAAATTTGGATTAGAAGAATCTAGACCAATGAAGACCCCAATGGCCTCGGATACTAAACTCACTCATAGATGATGATTGTGAGTCGGTAGAAAACACCAAATATACAGGTATGATTGGTAGTTTGTTGTACCTAACGACAAGTCGACCGAATATCATGTTTAGTGTTTGCCTTTGTGCTCGCTTCCAAGAGGCTCCCAAAACCTCTCACCTTGAAGCGGTTAAGAGTATATTCCGATACATTAAGGGAACTATACATTTAGGATTATGGTATCCTAAAGGGACCGGCGTAGAAACCATTGTCTACGCGGACTCGGATCATGCGGGAGACTATGTGGACCGAAAAAGCACTAGTGGAGTTTGTACCTTCATGGGTTGTTGTTTAACTTCTTGGTTCTCCAAGAAACAAACCGCTCTTGTGATATCCACCACGGAAGCCGAGTATGTGAGTGCCGAAAAAGCATGCCAACAAGCTCTATGGATGAAGCAAGCGCTTGTTGATTACGAGATTTCTCTTGATGATGTTCCCATCATGTGCGACAATAAAGGTGCTATAGACCTTAGCAAGAATCCCGTGCAACATTCGCGAACCAAGCACATATAAATTCACCACCATTTCCTTAGGGATAATGTTCAAAAGGGTAACATTTCGATTGAGAAGGTACCCTCCGAGGATAACTTAGCCGACATCTTCACTAAGCCACTTAAGAGGGAACCTTTTAATTATTTGCGTCTAGGTCTAGGATTAATGGAACATATTCCTTAATTGCTTTCCTTTTATTGAGTCTCTTATTTTCTTTTGAATCTTTAATCACTTTGAGTCATTGAGTCTCCTAAACTCTTCTCGAAAATCTTCTCTTCTCCTTTTCAAAATTCTCAAAGTCTCTTTCGAAAATGGTTGAGAAATGTTTTGACATTGTTAATTCAATCTAAAAACCTTTTTCATAGATTCTTGCTATTAATCTCGAGCTTACATAATTCATATGTATAATTCTCTCAAACATAGCAAGAACAAGATAGAATCATGGAGGATCATTGTGTCGTGACTTAAGGTCTTGTCTTACACACCTCATACATCGATTTTTATTTTAAAATCCATGTATTTTGGTCAAATCTCTATTTGGTGAGTTTGTATGTGTTTTCTTTGTCTATCTTTGCTTTTAAGCATATCCCTATGATTAGTTATACTAGAAAAATATGATTTGCTTAATTGAAAAATCTTCCTTCACCACCAAAACACAGCCTCTGTAGGCGGTCCCATATATGAACCGCGGTCCCTTAGCGATAAGGAACCGCCAGAAGTGATAAGGAACCGCGTACAGTGCTTCCTTTTTCGGGTATTTCTGAAACTCCAAATTTGTTCCAACACTTTTGGGAATCTTTGTTTCAACCCTTTGACCACCCTAAAAATACCTTGAGCCTTCCCTATTTAACCATAAGCAGTTTGCCATACTTCACATCCCAAAATGTCTTATTCTCCTAATGAAAGAATTGATTCTTCTCCATTTTCCCCAATTGCTTTCAATCCCAACTCACCCAAGAACACTTTCAATCCAAACTTACCCAAGAACACTTTCAATCCAAATTCACCCAAGAACACTCTTAATCACATTTCTCATACCAAGAATGTTGATTGTGGAACATCTTTTCTTCCACCACCACCCTTTAGAGTTCTTCCTCTTTCTCATAATAATGTCATGCACCATGGGACATATTGTCATTGTTTTCAATATCAACATCTTGTTATCGCACACATCTACGAGGAGTTGAGCTACATCAAGAGTCTCTTAATCAAGCCTCCTCTTCACTTTGATTATGAGATCACCACCAAGCCACCACCACCACCTTCCACCACTACCTTGTCTTTCATATAAGCATTGGTTTCTTATCCACAAGACACCTAATTCAAGCAAATCTTAGATATCTAGATTAACTAGGATTAGATTTATGCTTTTGGCTTGTTTCCTTTTTCATACATCTTTGTATGATTTTTTTTATATGACTTCACTTGGGTCTTAGTCTTTGTGTTTTCTTCTCTTTTTTTGTGACCTATAGCTATCTCTTGTTGGTTGTCTCTTTTGTTCAACTAACCCTTATATGTAGCTTGTCACCATATCTCGATTCCTAGGTGCCCCAAGAAAGGGGGAGTAAGCACCAAGAGGGAGTCTTTGCAAAGTCCGTCTCTTCAACACCAACTTGTGAAACCTTTTTTCTTCGACAAAGGGGGAGAAATGAATAAACTCGTCTTCGAAAATCTTGTTTTTGTGTGATTGAGTTTATGTATTGTCGGAATCAAAAAGGGGAGATTGTTAATGCAATAATGCCTAAAAACGTTACTTGCATTTTTCGGTCTCGCTTAGTTTTGATTACGACAATATGTAAAAACAAGCATTTACGAAAACAACGAAAAACGAATTCTTGAGTTCAAGTATTTTTCATTTTACCCATTTTCACTTAAGGTATGAATAAACAAGTACTAACCTTAATCAAGTGATCAAGTGATTTAATCTTTTCTTAAAACTCACTTTTTATTAAGTGTGAAAAGTTTTTTATTAAACTTTCTTTTTAAGAAAATGTTTTATTAAATTAAATATTTGAAAAATTGAAAATGGCATATTCTTTTTTGATTTGGAATATTCTTTCAGGATATTTTATAATCAGATAAGACCTCCACCACTAAAGTAAAAAAAAGGGAGCGGAGTCTACTTCGGCGGTTCCCTAGTGCCTATGCGGTTCCTTATCGATAAGGTACCGCCGGCTGAGATAAGGAACCGCGGGCATAGGGATGGCACCCATGGGTAATGAGTACGGGTATCTCAAACCTGTCACCCACCCACGTAAATATATTCATACTCACCACCTACCCGTTACCCGTTAGTGGGTATAATTTGATACCCATACCCATACCCGTGGGTATTTGTAACCCGTGGGTAAACCCATGGGTTAATGCAATAAAATAAAATCACACAATCTCATATGAAAAACAATTATGTAAGTGCGTTTCAAGAAACTGAATTAAAGACAATATCAATAAAACAACGAAACTAGAATAAGTGAATAATGATTTAGATGTGTTTGAGGACTAGAGGTGTATCTTGTACCTTGTAGAGTGAACAAAATATGCTAGAAGTGTAAAACAGTAGTATCATATATGTATTAGTATGGACGAATTAATGTTTGGTAGCACAAGAAGAGACGAACTAGATTATCTATCTATATATATTTGATGATCTGATATTTGATCTTCACTTTTTAGTCTAGCAAATGGAATAGTATTTTTTAGTTTAATGTGTTTTCTTGACAACGGTAGCAATTATAGTTTGTAATAGTCTCACAAGTCACAACTATCTAAGTACGACTATTTAAGAGGTATAATGAGTTTTATCTTATTTTAAATGCGATTATAAGAACATCCATAATTATATTGATGGATACACATGTGCGTATATAAAATAGGTTTCATAGGTTTTCCCGTGATGGGTATCATGGGTTTACCCATGACGGGTATAGCATACCCGTCACCCACCCGCCACCCATTAATGGGTTTTGATTTATACCCAAGACCTACCCGTGGGTGTAAAATGACGAAAATACCCACCCATTTACGTGTGGGTACCCGTGGGTTATGGGTTTTTTCTTACTCGTTGCCATCCCTACGCGGGCAGATATAGCCGTTGGCCCTTTGTCCTATAAATTGTTGACCATTCTCAGATTTTCTCTTCACCTATTTTGCACATAAATTTCCAGATTCAAACATACTTATTAAATCACTCAAATCCTTGATCATTTGATTGATTACTACTTGTTTAAAAGTGAATCTATCCCATCCATCCCTTCCTCTCCAAGTGCAAAGAGAAGAACACTATCCTTGTGAAGTTTTGAGTCCACCACCAAAGATCCTTTGAAGATCAAATCTTATACATTTGTTGTTGTGTCATAGTTGTGAAGATCCAAGTAGTTGTGTCTATTTCGAAGTTGTGTATGTACTAAGTATAGTTGTGTAGATTGGCCCTAGCTACGATTAGGGCTCGACTTTTAGCTTAGAGTCGGAAATTGGTTAAGCAACATGTACGGTTTTCTCCACCATAAGAAGCTTGTTGTGTAGTGAACTCTCGAGTAAGGAGTACTCGAGGAGTGGAGTAGGAATGAGGAGTGAGCTTCGTTGCTGAACCACTATAAATCCTTGGTGTTTGGTTTGATCTTTCTTTACCCTTAACTCTTTACATTCTTTATTCTTTGTGCATATACATTAGTTAGTATTAGTTTAGTTACACTATCATTGTTCATATTGTACATAAGAAGATCTCATATATTTCCTTAAGCCTAAGTTTTTGAAAAAGGAATTTTTAAAAACCACCGTTTAACAAGTAAATATAAGAAACTATTCACCCCCCCTTTCTAGTTTCTACAGATTTGAAAATTTTATAGCTTCAACACTTTAATTGAATACTTTGTATGCCTTTGATACTAGTGAGTATCCACGGAAGTAACCATCAACAAATTTTTCATCAAATTTCCCAAGGTGATCCTTGTGATTGTGAATGAATACTGGACACCCAAAGACATGTAGGAAAGTGATGTTTGGAATTCTCCCCCTGAATACTTCATATGGAGTCTTCACATGTCTATTCACAATGATGGATCTATTTTGAGTGTAGCAAGTAGTGGCTATAGCATCAGTCCAAAAATGTTTAGATAGGGCAGAACCAACAAATAAAAACGAGACCAAAATGTGTGTTTAATGTCGCAAAAGTCGTAATTACGCGTGGTTTGTGTTTTTGTTGTGTTTTAGGACCAAAAGATGAAAAAGGAAGAAAACACGGGAATTCACGGGCTTTTATCAAAGATAAAGACAAAAGACAAGTCAAAAGATCAAAAGTGCAAAAGAACGGAAGTCAAAGGCCTATTCTGAAGAATTATGGAAGAAAAAGACCGAAGAAGGAAGTTTAACAAGTTGAAGAACCAAATCTAATAAAAGAATAAATTAGAAGACGGGTTCAGTTTTATTTATCGACGAGTCCCAAGACAAAGTCGAGAATGACGAATTTATTGTAAAGAAGAGAAGACAAAAGAAAAGAAGGAAGCAACAACACCAACATACTCCTCCACCTATAAAGAGACTCCAAATCCATCATTTTTATTCATTAGAGTAGTTATTAGTTTTTAATTAGGAGTAGGTGTAATTTTAATTTTTCTCTCCATTTTCTTAAAGTTGTTCATCTTTCATGTCTTAATCTTTCTTTAATCTTCCTTTGTTAAACACTTTAAATCTTAATCTTTTCATTAAGCATTTCATTAATGTCATTCTTCCTTTCTTCTTTAAATTTATGTTTGACTTGATTAATCTTGTTAGCTTATTTGTGTTTATTACTTATTTGATTAAGTTACTTATTCCTTGTTTTAATTACTTTTGATGTGGTTGATTTAATCTTTCTAGCTTATTGTTCTTATTGTTTATTTTAACTTTTGGGATATTAAGTTGAGTGGATTTGATTAGCTTAATATTTTTAGATTAGATTTAATTGATTTGCTTATTTGATGCTTTTTAGAGTTTTTAATTCGTGTTTAGTTTGGCTTATTTCTTAGATTAATTTTTCTTATTTTAGCTTATTTGAGTACCTGGTTTTTAGGATTGGGTCTAGATCTTTTTTTTATTGTTCGTTTGTTTTATAATCTGACTTTTGGAAGAGGGTTTAGGCCTTCATCCGAAATTGAGACTTAGGCAATTTATTGCGAAAGTGTTTCTTGCATTTATCCCGAAAGTCAGTTAAATAATTTACCCGAAAGTCATATTTTTCAATTTATCTGAAAGTCATCATAAGTTTACTTGCAATTTATGCAAAAGTGTTTTTCTTAGATAAATTTCGAAAGTGTTTTTGTTTACTTTTTATCCGAAAGTGTTTATTTACAGTTTTTCCCGAAAGTATTTTTTATTTTAAAAAATTCCGAAAGTAAGTTTATAATATTCCGAAAGTTTTTAATACAAAACATATTCCGAAAGTATAATAAAAAAAAGAGTTCCGAAAGTTGTTTTCATTGCACAATTCCGAAAGTTAGTAAAAAATTTCCCGAAAGTAGTTTTTTTTAAACCCTGAAAGTTTCTTTTCTTTTCCAAAAATTCCGAAAGTCTTTATTTTGATTTTTAATATCCCGAAAGTTGTGTTATGTAGTTTTCCCGAAAGTTGTTTTTTTCCATTATTGAGAAAGTTACTTTTCCATTATTGAGAAAGTTGTTTTTTTTCATTATTGAGAAAGTTAGTTTTACAATTATTGAGAAAGTTTTTTTCCATTATTGAGAAAGTTAGTTTTACAATTATTGAGAAAGTTATTTTTTTCCATTATTGAGAAAATTAGTTTTATAATTATTGAGAAAGTTGTTTTTTCCCATTATTGAGAAACTTAGTTTTACAATTATTAAGAAAGTTAGTTTTACAATTATTGAGAAAGTTGTTTTTTTCATTATTGAGAAAGTTAGTTTTTTTTCATTATTAAGGAAGTCGTTTTTTTTCCATTATTGAGAAAGTTAGTTTTCATTTTTACTTTTTATTAATTGTCTATTTTTAACATTTTTCGCATTTACTTTTTAAGTAGAAATAGATTACCAAATTACCTTTTTATTCACCAAAAACGACTAAGTCACTCTTTTAACCGAAGATCAATTCGAATAGACATATAAGAACAATTTTTTTATTTAAAAATCAATTATTAAAATGGCGCCGCTGCCGATCGTATAGATTAACGATTTTTTGTGAGACGAGTTGGATTTTGGGATCCGTTCACTTGTGAACGTTATTTTTCTTGCAAACTTCAAAATTTCAATTTCAAACAAAAAAATTTTAAAACCCCAAAAAAATTTAAAAGATCATAAAAAGCAATTTTTTCCTATGTTTTGCACCGATGTATGTAAAAATACACTTTTAGGAAAAAGATGTATAGTGGGCAAATATTAAATTCGACGGTTTAGGAAAACCGACAAATCGAGTAAGTGCGAGTTCGTTCTTGAAGGAGGTGTGTGAATTAGGTGCCAAGTATATAAAAATCAAGTTTGGATTAGTGTCGTTTTGGGTTTAGAGAAGATAAAATTAAAAGACGAGCTACACTACGATTAAACTACGACGAGTGACGTAAAACGTGAACGTAAATACGTAAAACGTGACTAACTTAAATATTTAAGCTAGAAATAATTTAAAAATTAAAACAAATTCTAAAATAATATAAATAGGAATAAAAATCCAATAAATAATTTTAAAACCTTTTATTAATTAAATATTTAATTTTAAATGCTAATTAAAGCCCTAAAATTAAATATAATTAACAAAAAGCCCAACATATTATTTTATCAAACAAATATCTTACTTATATTAATTTAACACTAAAAAGTATTTTTCCTAAATTTTTAAACTATTTTTCTATTTTTTATATGCTAAAAACACTTTTTAAACTAAAATAATGACTAAAAATAATAAAATAATGTGAAAATTAAATTTACTTTTTGAAAAATCCTAATTCATAATGCTAAACAGTAGAAAATGGAAAATTTTGAAAAAAGTAATTTTTTACCTAATAAGACAAAAGCAGTTTAAATAAAAACCTATATAAACTTAAAATAATTCTAGAAAATAATTAAATAAAGTAAAAATGAAATTCATTTTCTAAAAATCTTAAAAAAAGTTACTAAAACTATGAAAATTTTAAACACTGAAAATCAAAACTATTTATCACTAAAAGACAAAAACAATTTATATAAAAACTAATTATAACTTAAATTAATTCTAAAAATGATAAAATAAACAAGAAAATAAAAATAAACTTTTTGGAAAATCTTAAATTAAATATTTAACTTAAGAAAATTAAAATCACTGATAAATACAACAAAAAGACCACTAAAGACAAAAAAACAAGATAATCAGATAGTGATAGCTGACTCAGCTTTGTCTTTTAGCTGAGCAGTGGGAACGAAAGGCTTGTCAGTTGGAACCTTTTCCCACTGCTTGAACTCAGAAAAGAGAAAAGTGATGATTCTTGCTTGTTTTGTTGATGTTTTTTGGTACAAGTGGCACCCCCACACTCATGGAAGTGTGGGAAGTCAAGTTAAGCAAAAAACACACAAGATTAAAACAAGATGCACAAAAATCAAGCACTTATACTCAACTGCTATCATAGAAACCAAGTCTGGGCAAGTTTGTTGAACTATTTGGTCACACAAGTGAGATATAAGGCCATAAATGTTACTCGATAGCTTACTAAAATGAAAACCAATAACTCTCAATCCTAGATTAGAAATAATTCTAACAGATTACAAAGTTCCAAAAATTATCACTTAAAATCAACCTAGTTCTACCCTACTAAATAAATAATGCTGGTTTTTATGTTAATATTTCAATTTCCTTTTATGCTAACAAACTTAAAGCAAACATCTAAATAAAACCTACCACTACCTGTTTAGGTGTTTCAAAGATGTAATTACCCTTTCTTGTGTCACTTAAGGCTGATAATACACAAATCCAAACACCCCTATAAATCTGTTAAAAAAATTAACAAGGACTTTCTACTTAAAACACATCCAAATCTACACTAACATGAATGAATCACTCAGAAACATCAACTAACATATAATGAAACACAAACCGTTAAATCACATAGCAAATTCACAAATCACCAAAAACTACAAAATCATAGCTAAAGCGAGGGTTCAAGTTGACGCACCAAGTGAGACCTACATCCAGGCCTCACAAAGGCCTGCTGATGCCTTCTCCACCAAGCATAAGGATTGAGCTTATGGCTTATGTTCTTGCTGATGTAGAGGATGAGGGAAGGTGGGACTACAACATTCCAAACACCCCCTATATATCTTCTATTAAACCTGTTTATTACCACAACAAGAAAACATAAAAGTAACAAGTAAAAGCCCACAATGAGCTTGAGTTTAAGCTGTTTGTCAGACAGCTTGAGCTTAAAGCTTATGGTGAACAGTAGGCTTATCAACAAAAAGAATAAATAGATTTCTTTCAAAAACCAAACTTGGAAAACCAATTTTTTTGGAACCTCAAATGAAACCTACTAACTAAACAGCTTATACAAGCTTATGTGACTTATTGGTTGTCAACCAAATAGGCCACACAAGCTCCTATACTCTAAACAGGAATCAAAAGCAAATGAGAAAGTGTCCTTGACCCATTAGCTTTGGAAACCAGTTAAGAAACAAACAATGTTCCAAGTAAAGTAAACAATTTAAAACTAAGTTATGCAAGAATAAAATAAGGAGCTAAGAATTCAGTTGCAAGGCTTAAAACATTTCTCTAATTAATTTATAAAAAAGGTTTACAACTGAAAATCTGGAACAAAGCCCATTCACAGGTTGAAGGGTCTTTAAATAGGACTAAGTAGATCATTCTAGAACTGATAACAAATATGAAAACCCTAGTATCTGAAAATCCAAATTTGCCCCTGAATTTTGAATTTCTTCTTGGTCAAAGTGGCCTCATGTGATCTTGTGATGTGCAAGCTATCTTTCTTGATCTTAGACGTTCATTGAGAGCCTTTGGGACCAAGTCTTGATATGAGAACCGTTGATTGGATGTAGGATTCGAGTTTTGCCATTATATGGGTGACATGGGAACATGGGGGTCCACTTGGGTCACGGGTGAGGGTCTTTGAGTGGTGGGTTTGTGTTTAGGGTAGGGTAAATTAGTGTTTTAGAGTGATTTAGGGAATAACCCTTTGTTTCGATAGGGTATTAGGATGAGGGTTAGTGAGGATGTTGAACATGAATAGTGGATGTTTTAATCTAGGATGGAGGTAAGAAAGGTGCTACCCACCCTTAATATATATATAAAAACGATTTAAAAATCGTTTAGATAATAATAATAATAATAAGGGTTAGTGGGGTGTTTGACCAGTTGACTAGTGAAGTGGCAAGGGGTGGTGATGTGGCGTCTGCTGTTGGAGGAGGGAGTAAGTGGGGTGATGTGGAGGTTTGTGATAGGCTGTTGTAGGTTTAGTGGTCTGGGCAATATAAGTCCCTCACCTTCCATATTTTGTTCACTTCATGTTTAATCAGCCAAAACCAACTTTTCCTTTGTAACAAGTTTGGACTTGTTGTCATTTATGGCACATCAATTGCATAAAACTTTAACAAGGACCTTTCATGCAATAAATGAATTCTTCAAGGGCCACTAATGTAATATCTTGATATTTTAGGGACCCAAATGAACAATATGAGTTTTTCAAGGGTATAAAAGGCTATGTCTTCAAACTTGAGGGACCAATCTTGACAATCTTCAAAACTTCAAGGACTTCTTTGGAAATTCATGATTCGGGTCCGGTTCTTTGTGCGGCTTCGTTTCCCGTGTTCGTTTTTGCTTGATTCTTGTAATATTTTGGTAAATTCACGATATCCGTACCTTAAACACACAATGAACATACACAAGCATATTTTGGGGTATTTTATGACATTTTAAGCGTTTTAAGCCCGATTTGGACGATGAGACTATGTATAATTGCAGTCTCATCACTCCCCCATACTAAACCATTGCCGTCTCCCCACTCAATGCTAGAATTAAATATCATAGCACTTCCAAAATTCATTTTTATATGACATTTATTGGAAATGTAAACTTAAAATAAACTACTACATGCGTTTTAGACATAATGTATTGTTTTCATCGCAAAATAGGACGTTTAGGATCATAGAATAAGAACACGTGAATGCTTCGTTAGAAATAATTTCGTCGTCCTCGATTTTCACCAAATTCCATGCTAAGCATGAAACAAGATCATTGTCATTATAAGTTATTAATGCTAACACTACTCATATGCTCTAATCACGTACTTAGACTCCCTTATTCCTAAGGTGTATCTCTTATATTTTATTTTTGTCTTAATTATCACGAGAATACATCATTGAATTATGCGTGAATAGAGATTAGGTCCAAAAATAGCGTGTTAACGGTGTAACCAAAATCATCGAATTAATAATTCATCTTAATAGACAACGATGTCAAAAAATTAAGTCAACAAGAAGGATTGATAAACACGGTTTTTAACATGAGACTTATTACCATGAATTTTATGACCCACCTCATCATCGGTGGCTTTGATTATCATGGTTTACCTCCATCTTTTATTCAACTCTGCCATGGAGCTTTTATTATGACTTCGGTCTTGCCCTTGTCTTTTATTTAACCTTGCCATGAGGTGTTTATTATGACTTGACGTATATCCTCACGCTAAAGCGAATTTTGGATCTTTATGGCTTTAAGATTTAAGACATTCACTTTCAATTTTTGCATAGATTTTTCGGCCTTTTGAGCTTCAAATTTTTGCTTGATTTAGGTGAAGAGGAACTTAAATTATTATTGGGGGAATCCTTTGATTATTCGGGTTGCCAATACTTCAAAACCGTGACGTTGGCGGTACCTTAATTTTTCCCAATTTAATTACATGGAAGCTACTAAAACAAATTAGAAACCAACAATAGTGACTAAACCGCTAAATCAATATTTATTAACAATTTATTATAAAAGCGTAGGGAGAAAAAGCAAATAATTATGACACATGAGTTTTGAAAGAATACGAGTACTCTACGTTTAACATAGTAACTTATAATTAACTCTATAATTTCTCGTCCTCAATTAATAGACTTAGCCTAAAAATAGTTAAGGAATTGAAGCTAAGTGCTCAACACGCACGGTCGAGTAAAAAATTACTCTTATTCTCACCATCAGAAAACCTACATTCGTGTCTTAAACACTTGTGAAAAACTAGAAAAATTTTAAAATTTTGCCATTTTTAGCCCTATTTTGCATAAAATGATAACAAAAAGATGATAATTGGATTGCGTGATGACGTAAGCAAGGTGAAGTATCTACTCACCCACTATACTAAAACTAAACATTGTCCTCAATGTTTCGAGTCTAGGGGTGAAACACCCCCATACTAGCGACGAAAGTCGAATGCTTAAACTCGAGCATGGAAAGGGTAAAACGAATAACCTAAAAGCCGTTTATCAATTATGCTAATAAGATAAACGTGAGAACATAAAATGATATCATCGGATATCGGAATCTCCAAAGGCAACGATCGAAGCTCGAGTGATCCGTAAAATGAAAACGAGAGGCTTCAATGATGACGATGAACCTAATGAATCACAATCACAAACAACCACGGAACAAAGGTCGGAACAGCACAAGTCCCCGCATTACACTATTATAAAACGATAATATTTACAAGGATAAGCATGAGAATCCCCCACGAGGCACCTTGTTTTTGATAACCGAGTCAAAAGCTCGACTCGAATCCCCATAAATGTGATCATTTAGGGATTATCATGGTTTGGTAATTTTTGGTGGGGCTTACATGATAAACAATGCCCAAAAGTATGTGGAGTACTTTAAAAACCCGATAAACGTATACCGGGGTCAAAGATAGCGTTCTCGTTTTTGGATGAAAGATGAAATAACGCTACTCTAACCAAAAACCCGAGAGGGTCAAAGAAAATAGATGATAGAAAATAGAAGGGTGGGACAATGGTTGGGGCACTAAAACAATGTGCTACTTGAGGTAGACTCACACCAAGCAAATGGATAAGATTTCCATTTATTGCATCGGTTGAAGACCGAGATTTTCCTTTACAAGCAATTCCGGGATCGAATATCTCGTCCTCAGTGGAGAAATGTGAGGGAACATAAGGGGCTTCCCCCACACAAAAACCACACACACCATCGTCAAAAGGAGTAGACGAGTGGTAGTACTCAAATAACGATGTGATGACGGAGTTAGATATGTAGAAAAATCATTTAAATCAATTTTAAAATCTTTTCCTTTTTCATCGTTCAAAAACTCTTTATGAAAACCTGATTTGATTATGTCGAAAATATTTGGCGTTTCAAACTCAATATTAGTCACGCTAAAAATCTCACATTTAAGTCACGGTTAGGGGGTGGTGGATTGTATAAGTTCTCAAAACGTTTATCAACAAAGAACACCGCCCCCTCGGGGTCAACATGTTCGTCATCCTCATGAACGTCGATTTCTTCATCATAGATGGGTTTGTCAAACCAAGTTTTGTCATTCCCCTCATTCAGGATTTTAGAAACTCTCTCGAAAAGATCACGATCAAGCACAAAACCATCATTCTTTTATGGGGATCGTTGATAAGTTAGATCCTCATGAATGTGGTAAATGTCATTCTTATTTGAGGAGTGTGGATTAGGTAACTCCTCGATAATGGGATTTTGGGTCACGTGAGTTGGTTCGTCATCAAAAATAAGACTTTCTGTCACACCCCACCAATGGCGGAATATGGGGCGCGACGTATGGATATCATCACAACAAATGGTGTCTCTATAGAGAAGACTAAAATGCAAATATAATGTTATAAATGGCGACACAAATGTCATGACAATATCTCAACAATGCAGGAGTCTACGTAAGTAGGTAACAGTCCTACCACTTACCCAAGACAAACAATAAACATAAACCAAACAAACATATAGGTAAACTAGGAACGGGGATCTTCTTCTATATGCAATCCTAAGGCATCCAAGTCTAGCCACTTCTATCCTCAAGCTTAACCACATTCTCACCTGAAAGAGACACTAAAACACGTCAACATAAAGTTGGTGAGAGTCATAGGTTTAGACTCCAACGATAAATCAGTTACAAGCTGTGAATAACAATCATCAACAAAAGAACATATGGACAATGTGTTACAAATATGCATTAACAAATATTAATCAAGATTAATCATACCAAACCAATCCAAGGCTCCTACCTTGCCAAACAACATCATGGTACCATAGATGATCACACTATGTACCTATCCCAAGGCCACTACCTTGGCAAACCACAAGGCCACTACCTTGTCAAACCACAAGGCCACTACCTTGTCAAACCACAAAACCCCTACCTTGTCAAACCACAAGGCCACTACCTTGTCAAACTACAAGGCCACTACCTTGTCAAACCACAATAACTGAGACGGCACGTGTCCCCCGATCCAAATCATACACAATCAAAAATCACATAGCAGTTAATCACATAATGTACACACAAGTCCATCTCAAATCACAAACACATTCACAGCATCAATTTAGAAAATCACTCAACACAGTGTCTCTTCCATCCCATCTGGAAGTCAAAATCAATATTAAACATGGGACTATGAAACTCACCTGATAGCTCCTTCACACGTCCTTGCACTAGCAACAAGCTAACAAACCAAAAACACGAAATCAATAAACGAACCAATCACTAAGATGGCTCATTAACCTATGATGGACATCTAACCCATTCTCACATATTTACCTCATTAATAAGCTCTAATTACCCCATTACCCTTCCTTAACAAGTCCTTAACTTGGTTAAGTTTAACAACTAACCCGTTCGTATTTTACCCAAAACAGTCCCAGTTTTTAGGTCTCAAAACTTTAGGTCAAACGCCCACTTAAACCTACCCATGGTTTCTGTAAAAGGAATATTAACACCCTTAAATATGTTGGCTAACACCTCCCACTTGCCCTAACCTTAAAGCTACTGTTAAGGCCCCGATATATATATATCTACTTTCGTCATTCCAGATTTCCTGATTTTAAACGTACTAAAAGTTTGTTACCATTAAGGGGTCTTACCCTAAACCACCACCTTAGACCAAGTGCAGATATTAACTACAATATATAAACCCTATCTCAAGTTCGTGAGAAGATCCCAATGCAACCCTAAGTGCCCCAAACAACCCAAAACTTAAAAAGAAAACAAGCTGAATTCAAAACTGTTTTGACCTCCGACTGTTGTAACCTGTTTTTGACCCACTTCCCGACCTCCAATTTAGTTCTCGTTTCTTGCATTGGAAAGCCACTTCAAATATCTTTCCAGGGGTACTTGGATCGTAAAATAAGAGTTTATAGAACTCCCTATATGATCAAAACAATTGACTCAAAAATCTGCCCAGTTTTTAAAAACGGGTTTAACAAAATCAACCTCATTAATTAACCTTAATCCCTCTAATTACAAGCCCTAATTTATGTAATCATCATATTATGATTAATACAACATTAATTTACTGTTTTTATATTAAACCCTAACCTAAATCCATCATAAGTTTATTAAAGAAAACATAAAAACAATTTAATTAAAAAGGGATTTGAAGATTTACCTTGGATTTATGAAAACCCCCAAATTTTATGAAGAACCCTAATTTTTTATAAGACTCATGAATTTCCTTCATCTCTAGGAGAAAATTAATGAATTTGGTTTAGTATATACATTATATAGGGTATGGGTGAATCCTAGTCCAACCCAAAGCCCACTTTCCTTTTTTTTCCTTTTTTCCTTTTTTTTCTCTTCTAAACCGACCCAAACACCCATAATTTCGTTTTTTTCTTTATGTTTTTTTTCTTTTTATTGTTAATTAATATCTTATTAATATTACCTTAATTTACCTTAATTTATTTCAGCTCCTAAAACTCCCAAAACCTCAAAACCGTAAAACTAGTCAAATTTACGCGTTTTACCGTAAAAGACATAAAATATACACTTTTATAAAAAATCTCAAATTTTGAAATAAATTTTATAATTAAGTCCTAAATGACCTAAAACCATCCCGAAAAATATTCATTTGACTAATTACCTTATCCGAGACCTCTAAATGCTAAACCGTAAATCCTAAAAAAATACACTATTACTATAATACTTATACGTATACGTAACCACCAAAATATCACCATTTCATTTCATAGTCACTAATTGTGATCTCATGAACATGAATTAACCGTTCCTCGATTTACTTATGAGTACTCTATACTCATAAACGATAATCACACCAACCTCGTTCACACAAAATAAACACGTAAGCACAAAAATCAAGTAGTCACACATAAAATAACCTAAAAGTAAGACTAAGTGACGAACCTCAAAACCACGGTTGTCACATCACTCCCTCCTAATAGAAATCTCGTCCCGAGATTTACTCCTTAGGATCAACACACAGACAACAAATCACACGAGGATACTTGTTCTAAATGAACTCCTCTCATTTCCACGTGAACTTCAGTTCAAGTTTCAAGATACCACATGTACAAACCAAAAATAATTAAACCCATTGCCAAACTCTTGACCTCACAGTCAATAAATCTCGCAAATGACTCTTCAATAAAACAAAGACTCTTATTAGCACAAAACTCGAATAACCGGACATGCAAATATGCATCCTCAAACAACATTTACCAATCCCAATACATGAAATGTATCATGTATACAACTCATTTCCCCCAGGTAATTCTATGCTCATAAGCTAATGGTCTGATCTTCCCAAAGATCATAAATGGACCTACAAAACTCTACATCAACTCTTCTATTTTACCAAAACATACCACCCGTTACTATGGGTGAAACTCCATACATAACTTTGTCACTAAATCTAGTGGTTTCCTCCTTTTCTACATAGCATCCCTTGTTGCTCTCATTCTGTCCACAAACACCATTACCACATTAGTAGCCTCTTTTACCAATTCTAGTCCACAATGAGGACAACTCACCCTATCCTTTCATATCGTGCCTCAAATGGCATTTATCGACTTCTAGTACGATAACTATCATTATATGAAAACTCAGCCATCGCTAACGAGTTTCCGAACTACCTCTAAATCAATCACCCATGTCCAATTACGTTCATCAACTCCCTTCAGTCCGTATCCCAAACTACTTTAAATTCCAATTTCCTTACAAAGTGACCTATGACGGTCTTTCACATATCCATTAATTCTTCCAACTTCCCAACTACGTGACTTCTCATTCCTCTTGAAATAGGTGATGAATTAGTCAGTCTATCGACTATCACCCAACTCTCATCGTACTTAATCCCCCACCGCATTATGTATCCCTTCCACCAACTTCGTCCTTACATCGCCCTTTCTAAACTACTCCTATCCATGTAGGAAGTATAGTCTACGTCCCTTTCCTCCTTACGATTGTCCAAGCCACGCAACATAAATGTTGATGCGTTCACTGCTTTAGACAACTCAACTCGTGCAACCCACATCCTTCATCCAAACCACTCTAATACATCATCCCTATAGTTCAAGTTCGTCTCAGCTTCACCTCATCCTTCTTATTCCATGTCTCATCGACCATGCTTGCCTTTCCCAAATGGTACTTGGCCTTGCAATTTTCTTTCATCAATTAACTCCACCCATCACCTTTGCCAAATGTTCAATCAAGATGATTGAATATGTGTTGGATACGTTCATGATCCGTATAGATCATTCTCCACGTCTCGTACACCAAATACCTCTAGCATTCTAGGCAGATATAACAGTCCAGCTCCACTAACTAAGTCTATCCAGTTCTTCCAAATCTTCAGTTCCTGCAACGTATAAGCGATCGCCTTTCTTGGTCGTCCTCGTACGCGTCCTAATCCCTGCTCCACGTATCGTCATGCTTCGCGAATTCATCCAGTCCTTCCGATAATGCCAAGATCTGCTCATCATCCAATCCACCTCTTCAGCCTCCAAAATGCTTCCTCGTCCTTCTTCACTTCGCCCCTTGCTGGTTCCACGATATGCCATCATCTCTGACTACTAGTCCTGGCCAACCAAATCCTAAAACTCACACTTGAAAATCTCACGTTTCATTCCCTTTACTAACAACTCCAAAACCAACACATAATTCGCCTCATCCTCCTTCTATGATTTGAGTAGATCAAGATGTCGTCGATGCTCCCGATGACAACTCGTTTATATACGTTCATGCACACTCGGTTCATTGACTCCATGAAACCGCTAGTGCTTTGGCGAAGCCAAATGCATAACCGTAAACCCAAAGCGTTCATACAACATCCATAGCAATTTCAATTATGTCCTCCTCACACCCTCTCTTAGCGGCAATACAAATAAATTCCTTGCAATTTCTAACAGCTCTTGTTCTTAATTCACTCCATCAACGATTTGCCTTGGAAGACACTAACTACAACTCCTCTCACTTCTCCTACTTGCTCTATTCATGGTTCTACCTCAACGCTCCTAAACCATACAAAACCAAAACTACATCCTGAATACACCAGATACGATCGACGAATTAAACCCACGGATAACTAACGACATTTCACGTGCACCAATTAAAACAAATCAAAAACCACGAGACTCCAAAGAAAACTCAAACCCAAAACATGTATCAATTCCAAATGACCCATGACAACGAAAAATAATCCAAGAAACACCCAATGGCAACCAAAACATATTACGCCCCGCGACATATTATTTAAACCGTGCAAAAGATCGACTTTCCAAAAGAATATATATATATATATATATATATATATATATATATATATATATATATATATATATATATATATATATATATATATATATATATATATATATATATATATATATATATATATATATATATATATATATTTTAAAATTTTTTTACCTCCCCACATCTATGTGACTCAAACCATCTACAAACAACCTTCTAGACGTTCTCAAAACTCAACTCAAAGACTAGGTATCCCGTGCATCCCAAATCATAAAAATAAAACTACTATTCAAACTCAACCTTGAACCCGACACTTGTACAACAATTCCGACCAGTCCACTGACCTCCCATGACTATACATTCTGAATATTTGAAAAGTACGTTCCGAGTACATAACTTTAGTCTTTTGAATCACCCAAAAAGCTTTAAAAACAAACAAGTTATGACCAAAACAATTTTATGCTAGTTGTATTAAAAACTAAAGAATAGTCTTAGTGATCAATGCAATCCTTTTCAATGAAAGATATAATTGTATGTGAAATATTCATAAACTCCTTTTAACCTTGTATTAATAACTATAAATGACATGAATCAGTTAAATCCAATTATATAAACTATGTAAGTAGAAAGAAATTTTACTTCGCTTTATTTTAAAGAAAGTCTTTTAGAATTTGAAATAAATAAGTGTTGATAAAAAAAACTTATGTTACATCTTGTTTCAAACATGACTCCAACACCTTACCCTTATTTTACCGAATACAACCAACTATCTAACTCTATAGTAGATTTCCAAGTCCCCCCTTTTTCCATATACCAACCAAAAGAAATGTAAGACTCAACCCAAAAGATTTCATTATCCCAAAAGAAATCTCCATTTATTTCAACGGACTTAAAACCCAGAACAACATTTTAAAACGTACACGTGAAATATGAACTCAAAGAATACGCTACAAGACACAGTTCAAAAAATTCGAAACGTTGTTGAAACTCCATCAACTCCAGCACCATAAAACACGAACAAACACAAGGTACGTTCAAGTTATAATAACTAGTGAACGACCATATACCATAACTTAACACATAGTAGTATATATACATCCGCATATATATACCTATTAAATCACCCAAAACATACTCGTTACCATACATGTCGGATCAACCAATCACGTCATACACTCGTTTTTTCACACGAGTAATCACCATCTCACCGTGCCACAACAAAGCATAAAACCCACCTCCAAAACCAAACCATATCGTGTGACCCCAAAATCACAAAACACAACTATAACCCAAAACATATAACACACTAATAAAAATAGCCATATCGTAGGCAGCCGTTACATAAACCCATATATTATACGTATACCCAATATCTACATCTCACCATATACAAGCATGTACTAATCCTCTTTCATGCAATCATACTTGAGAACCCATTGAAGTTGTGGTACTTGTATAACTATGTTAGCCACCATACTTATACAATTACCCTTTCCCCAATGCACTCCCTTCTATTATGACACTTATAAGAATCAATACAACATATAACACATAAATCTATCTACTCATATAAGCTCATAACCACATAATTAATAAGGTCCAAAACTCCATCTATAAAATAACATAATAAAACTCTTGGAATACAGAAATCCATAGTCTAGCTAAAACAGCCTAGACTAAATCCAAAACGAAAACATAATCAGTTATAAGTCATGTCGCCCATAAGAGTGGAAATAGCATAAGGTCCTTCATATTCACCTACTCCTAATAACTCGAACCACCACATGATTCTTAGGGAACATGACTTAAACATCAAAAGAAAATAATACCCCTCAGGTACATAAAATAACCCAACAAAAGATAGAAACTACTATGTACCAAATTATGTACTATAATGTACATTATAAGTAAAATACGACAATGACTAGCGTGGGCGATTATGGTTAAACCCGCACTACTCACAACTCGAAAAGAAAGTAACATGTGGCTAAGTATGAACTTACTATGGTTCAATTCATACCAGTCAAAACATCACAATAAATAACATTCAAACACATCAATTATAATAAAATGCACACATACTCCTATGACGCCTATATGCAGGGACCCTTAAGCTATAGACTAGTCTACGCGACTAGGCAACCTAATTCTCTATAACCATTGGCTCTGATACCATTCTGTCACACCCCACCAATGGCGGAATATGGGGCGCGACGTATGGATATCATCACAACAAATGGTGTCTCTATAGAGAAGACTAAAATGCAAATATAATGTTATAAATGGCGACACAAATGTCATGACAATATCTCAACAATGCAGGAGTCTACGTAAGTAGGTAACAGTCCTACCACTTACCCAAGACAAACAATAAACATAAACCAAACAAACATATAGGTAAACTAGGAACGGGGATCTTCTTCTATATGCAATCCTAAGGCATCCAAGTCTAGCCACTTCTATCCTCAAGCTTAACCACATTCTCACCTGAAAGAGACACTAAAACACGTCAACATAAAGTTGGTGAGAGTCATAGGATTAGACTCCAACGCTAAATCAGTTACAAGCTGTGAATAACAATCATCAACAAAAGAATATATGGACAATGTGTTACAAATATGCATTAACAACTATTAATCAAGATTAATCATACCAAACCAATCCAAGGCTCCTACCTTGCCAAACAACATCATGGTACCATAGATGATCACACTATGTACCTATCCCAAGGCCACTACCTTGGCAAACCACAAGGCCACTACCTTGTCAAACCACAAGGCCACTACCTTGTCAAACCACAAGGCCCCTACCTTGTCAAACCACAAGGCCACTACCTTGTCAAACTACAAGGCCACTACCTTGTCAAACCACAATAACTGAGACGGCACGTGTCCCCCGATCCAAATCATACACAATCAAAAATCACATAGCAGTTAATCGCATAATGTACACACAAGTCCATCTCAAATCACAAACACATTCACAGCATCAATTTAGAAAATCACTCAACACAGTGTCTCTTCCATCCCATCTGGAAGTCAAAATCAATATTAAACATGGGACTATGAAACTCACCTGATAGCTCCTTCACACGTCCTTGCACTAGCAACAAGCTAACAAACCAAAAACACGAAATCAATAAATGAACCAATCACTAAGATGGCTCATTAACCTATGATGGACATCTAACCCATTCTCACATATTTACCTCATTAATAAGATCTAATTACCCCATTACCCTTCCTTAACAAGTCCTTAACTTGGTTAAGTTTAACAACTAACCCGCTCGTATTTTACCCAAAACAGTCCCAGTTTTTAGGTCTCAAAACTTTAGGTCAAACGCCCACTTAAACCTACCCATGGTTTCTGTAAAAGGAATATTCACACCCTTACATATGTTGGCTAACACCTCCCACTTGCCCTAACCTTAAAGCTACTGTTAAATCCCCGATATATATATATATCTACTTTCGTCATTCCAGATTTCCTGATTTTAAACGTACTAAAAGTTTGTTACCATTAAGGGGTCTTACCCTAAACCACCACCTTAGCCCAAGTGCAGATATTAACTACAATATATAAACCATCTCTCACGTTCGTGAGAAGATCCCAATGCAACCCTAAGTGCCCCAAACAACCCAAAACTTAAAAAGAAAATAGGCTGAATTCAAAACTGTTTTGACCTCCGACTGTTGTAACCTGTTTTTGACCCACTTCCCGACCTCCAATTTAGTTCTCGTTTCTTGCATTGGAAAGCCACTTCAAATATCTTTCCAGGGGTACTTGGATCGTAAAATAAGAGTTTATAAAACTCCCTATATGATCAAAACAATTGACTCAAAAATCTGCCCAGTTTTTAAAAACGGGTTTAACAAAATCAACCTCATTAATTAACCTTAATCCCTCTAATTACAAGCCCTAATTTATGTAATCATCATATTATGATTAATACAACATTAATTTACTGTTTTTATATTAAACCCTAACCTAAATCCATCATAAGTTTATTAAAGAAAACATAAAAACAATTTAATTAAAAAGGGATTTGAAGATTTACCTTGGATTTATGAAAACCCCCAAATTTTATGAAGAACCCTAATTTTTTATAAGACTCATGAATTTCCTTCATCTCCAGGAGAAAAATAATGAATTTGGTTTAGTATATACATTATATAGGGTATGGGTGAATCCTAGTCCAACCCAAAGCCCACTTTCCTTTTTTTTTTTTCCTTTTTTCCTTTTTTTTCTCTTCTAAACCGACCCAAACACCCATAATTTCGTTTTTTTATTTATGTTTTTTTTCTTTTTATTGTTAATTAATATCTTATTAATATTACCTTAATTTACCTTAATTTATTTCAGCTCCTAAAACTCCCAAAACCTCAAAACCGTAAAACTAGTCAAATTTACGCGTTTTACCGTAAAAGACGTAAAATATACACTTTTATAAAAAATCTCAAATTTTGAAATAAACTTTATAATTAAGTCCTAAATGACCTAAAACCATCCCGAAAAATATTCATTTGACTAATTACCTTATCCGAGACCTCTAAATGCTAAACCGTAAATCCTAAAAAAATACACTATTACTATAATACTTATACGTATACGTAACCACCAAAATATCACCATTTCATTTCATAGTCACTAATTGTGATCTCATGAACATGAATTAACCGTTCCTCGATTTACTTATGAGTACTCTATACTCATAAACGATAATCACACCAACCTCGTTCACACAAAATAAACACGTAAGCACAAAAATCAAGTAGTCACACATAAAATAACCTAAAAGTAAGACCAAGTGACGAACCTCAAAACCACGGTTGTCACACTTTCCAACTCATCAAGTTCTTCCTCGATTTTGGAAAAAATCAACCTCACTCATAGGTGGAAGTGGAGGCAAAAGAGCTAGCTCTCGTTCGATAATTTTCTCAATCTCGGGATCAAACTCATAATCATCGTACTTTCCATGTAAAGAGGTATTTTTGGGAGAATACTCAAAAATGACATTTGTATTTTGAAGCACGTGATCAATCTCGGCAAAATTGCCATCGTCATCGTCAAAGAAAGAGTCGATGTGAGCACTCACAACCATGGTGTTACAAGTTGAATGACTATGCTTAGGTGACTTTTCAATGACGAGAGGATCGATGACTATAAAACCTTTAGCCTCAACGGGTGTTGGGCTAGAAAATGGAGGCACTTCAATGGAATTAGAAGTTGATGCCTCAAAGACGTGGTCCTTCGAAAGTGGTGAAGACGAGTCCATTTTGGTCATTGTCGTGATGGCACTAATGTCGCCCTTCGGAATTGGTTGTTCACTTTGTTCACCGAATGCACCCCAAAGTGATTTTTCATCCATAAATTTACGAATACCCTTTTGAATTAAGTAAACGTATGCTTTATCATTAAAATCGTCATCTTTAAAACCGTTCATTTTAATTCTTTCAAAACATGCATCAAGCCTGATATTTTCCGCCAAAGTTAACATTTTGAAATCATTAGAATTTGAAACCTTTGTTTTATCATGATCATTTGAAACTTGGGATCTACTCGTGAAAATGTCCATTTTCTCCTCCCCATATTTCATAGTTAATTTCCCACCGTGAACGTCGATTACGGCTTGAGCCGTCGATAAAAAGGGTCGACCTAAAATAATGGGATAATTAGGGTCACACTCGTAATGGAATGACGAAGTCCGCGGGAAAAAAACTTTCCAATTCTAACATAGACATCCTTGGCTATTCCAGTTGGTTCTAATGGTGTACAATTCGCTAGCTCGATAGTCATGTCCGTGGGGGTAAGTCTAGGAAATTTCATCAAATTCCAAAGAGAATGAGGCATGAGATTGATGCTAGCACCTAAATCGGCAAGGGCTAAACATCCCTCAATCTCGGAAAAATCACAAGGTAGTAGAAATTGGCCCGGATCCTCTTCCTTTCTCGGCATATGCCTTTTGGGTTTTTTAGAAGGATCGAAGCACAAGTTTCTTCAAGGGCCACTTGGGTAAGGTCGATAAAGCTCTCTTTTTGAATCGTGGATGGAATTTGAGGTATACGAGGGTGTGCACTCTTTTCCTTGGTCGCCACGTTCACCCCATCGACTTTAGAACATGAAGGCATTTGAGAAGTCGAGGGTTGAGAAGAAGGAACAACTCTAAATCCATCAAGATTATGGGTAATCACACGACTTTTCTCACGAGACGAGGTAGCTTTAACATGTTCCTTCGGATTTGCTACGGTGTCACTAGGTAACGAACTCGATGACGCACCCGAGGCCTTGTTCATAATGGCCGAAAACATCTTTTTAATGTCGATTTGTCCTTGCTCGATCTTTGTATTTTGATTTTTCAAAGTATTGGAAAATTCGTTTTTCAAAGTACCAATTTGTTCCTCTAATCGTCTCATATTATCTTCATTCGTTTTCATATATTCTTGAACATCGTTTGATGAACTATTTTGATTAGAATTAAAGTTCCCTTGGTTTTGATTATTTCTTTGAAAATTTCCTTGATTACCACACGAAAAATTGTTTCCTTGATTAGCGTTTGTTGGAAATACGTTTTACGCATTTAGAAAGTCTCGGTCACTCCAACCATGTAGTTATAGGCTCGTAGTTAAGTTAAGTAGTATTCATTATATAGCCCGACCCATGAGCATGTTCATGGGCCGGAAGCCCAAGTCCTTTAAGGACTTGGGGTATTTAAACCTCTTTCCACCATGGAAAGAGGTGTTGGTTGTTTTATTCTTTCACTTTAATATATGTGTTTTCTTCCATTTCTCTCTCTAACTTTCTCTCTCTAGAAAAACATCAACCCCCTTGTTTCACAAGATTATCATTGTTCTACAATTGGTATCAGAGCATGGGATGAGATAAAGGCTTGTTCTTTGTGTTGGGTTGTGTATTTACATTCGTAGAGTGTAAACTACCTTTTTGGCCGAAACTTTCAAATTTTTTTTCGTTTGATCATAGTGATAAGTAGTGTAACATAGGAATTTGGGCTTAAACGTGTTCTTGGTATCTTAGATTTCATTAAAACTTCAGGTTTCTTGGATCAAAAGTGCTAGAAAGTGTGTTTTTCAACATTCCGAAATTTCAGCAGACGCTTCCATCGGAAAGTACAAAAAGTACTTTGGCCTCCATCGCAATACTTTAACCATCGGAAAGGGTTAGGGTCCTACTTTGCGATCATTGGATTTTCATTACTTATTCCGATCTGAATCATTCCGATAGCTTTTGCGATCTGAGATTCCGACGGGTATAAGGAAGGTGTATTAAGTCGTTACTCTGCTCAAAATTTGCAAACCACTTTGCGATCTAAGATCATTGCGATAGATATCTCATTGCGATCCGAAGCATTCCGATAGATATCTCATTGCGATCTGAAGCATTCCGATAGGCATCTCATTGCGATCTGAAACATTCCGATACCGTCATCATTGCCACAAGGTTACATTGCGATCTAAAATCATTACGATCTGAGCTGATTCCGATAGTGAGATTTTCCGATCTAGGTATTCCGACAGAAAAACATTGCGACAGAACTGGTTTTAGATACTTAGTGGATTTTCTTCTATTTGGCATTTAATTTGGAAACGTTCAAAAAGCTAATACAACAAGATAACAATACTTTTTAGTTACCACAACACAAAAAACTCATAACCTTTATTTCATTGTTCGATCATCTTTGATAATCTTATTCAAGGGATCACAAAATGAATTCACATTCATTTATGCCAACTATGACTTCACTCACCGATATATCGATCATTTCGGGTACCGATACTCGCCCGCCTTTGCTCATCAAAGATTTATTTGAATCATGGCAAAGTCGAATGAGAACATACATCATGGGCAAACAAAGTGGTCGACTTATGCTAGAATCAATTGACAAAGGTCCATTAGATTGGGGAGAGGTTACCATCAACAATGTGACAAGGCCAAGGCAGTATCATGAGTTAACCGATGCCAACAAAGCTATTGCAGATGCCGATGAAAGGGCTGTTCAGACAATTCTTCAAGCCCTTCCACCTGATATCTTCAGAATGGTGAGTGAACATAAAGTGGCTAAGAATCTTTGGGATCGACTTGCGGTTTTGCTACAAGGGATATCTCTCACTAAGCAAGAACGAGAATGTCAATTATATGATTTGTTTGATAGATTCCAATACATTCCAGGGGAGACTCTTCATGATTTTTACTGGCGTTTTACTACTCTGATGAATGACATGAATGTCTATAATCTAAGGATTGAACAATTTCAGTTAAACACCAAGTTTTTGAACACACTACCCCCTGAATGGAGTCAATATGTGACGGATGTCAAAATGATTCGTGATCTACACAAGTCCAATTTAGATCAACTATATGCTTTCTTACAACAACATGAGAAGCATGTGATCCAAAACCGAATCTCTCAAGGACCTTATCATGAACCAATGGCATTATTGGCAAATCATCCTACACTGTCATATCACAACTCTCAGCTTGCTGTAGGACACAAATCTTCATATCAACCTGTGTATCAAACACCAAGCTTTCCACAGTACTCGATTCTGCCACCGCCACCAACATCTTATCACCAACAAGCAACATCATCATCACAAGGAGCTTCACATCAGTATTCACAGTATCAACCTCCCACCAACCCTGTTAGTACCTATCCACAACTCGAGGCTCCTCAACATCATTACTCACATCAAGAAAGTGTTCCAACCAATCAGTTTGTTGCTCAACCAGCATCAGCATTATACTGTGAAGATGACATCCCTGTCCCTGAATTTAAACAAGGAGATAGCCATACTGAAGTCCTAGCTCTGTTGTCTGCATTTTTAAGTCAAACTTTAAACAAAAGAGGTTACCGAGGTTCAGCACCAACTAACAATCAGTTACGGAACTCGTCTAACTCTCGACAACAGGCAACAATTCAGGACGGCAGGGTCATGGTGCAACCACTTCAAGGGAGATCAAATTCGTCTAATGTTGGTGCACGTTCATCCAATACTACAGCTACAAGGGCCAACAGCACTGGTAAAATGAAGGTGGTTATTTGCTACAACTGCAAAGGGGAAGGGCACATGGCCCGAGAATGCAAGCAGCCTAAGAGGAGAAGGGACGACACTTGGTTCAAGGAAAAGATTTACTTGGTGAATGCTCAAGCCCAAGGTCGTGAGCTTGATGAAGAAGAATTGGCATTCCTTGCAGATCCTGGAGTAGCGGAAACTGATCATCCCACAACAGTCGTCACTAACAATGCTGCTTATCAATGTGATGATTTGGATGCATATGACTCGGATTGTGATGATTTTAACACCGCTAAAGCAGCTCTTATGGCAAATCTTTCACTCTATGGGACTGACACCATTGCTGAGGTACCAAATACTGCTACAAATACTAGCATTATACCTTATCAAGTTGAGCAAATGTCCGAGTATTCGGAAGAGCCTCCGGTGGTTAGTAATTCAATCGATGAGATAAACAATGATAGCAATAACATTGCAAGTCCTCAGATTTTGAGTGAACCACAACCGGAAGCTCCTATGACTATTAATTCGTCTGCTCAACCTGATTTGGTTATGGTTCCTGCATCTTTGCTTAGCAGAATGAATATTGCAGTCCGTGAAACCCTTAATGCTAATCAGACTTTATCTGCTGAGCTTGCTTTGCATAAAGACAAGGTTAAAACCTTGGAAATGACTCCTGTGTCCACTACCTTAACCAATCCTGAATTTGATAGGTTTAGGAAAGTTCAAATGGACAATCTGCTTGAAATTGAAAGTTTAAGAGCAAACCTTTCGAATGAGCTTAAAGAAAGAGAGTCAGTCGTCACTAATTTTCAACAACTTCAAACAGATTTTGAAATTCTGGAATCCAAACAGCTTGAACTGGAAATTAAGACGTCTAACAGAATAAAAGAAACGGAACTTAAGCTTTTAAAACAATATGCCGCTTCACATCTAGTACACTTGTTTCATGCTTCATTTAAAGAGTTCAACTTATCGCGTCTCATAGACTTACCACCTAACCCGGGTTATGCAAAGCAAGCACTTAACCACAACCCCCGACTGTATGATGCAACAAAGTTAGGTTTGGCATTAGACCCGATAGTGTTCTCAAGTGATTCTATATCACCATACGATGAAAAGCAGTTAAAATTACTTTTGACATATCCTGAATACGATTATGCTTCAATGAATGCAAAAAATGCCACAATAGATCTTAGAACTCGTTTTAATATGAAAAATAAAACTCTCCAAACATCCACTTTCATGCCGACTAGAGAATGCCTTAGTATAATTCCTACACTTGTCAACTCGGACAAACCAAAGGAAATTCCTAAGAATCTTCCCCCGGTTAGTACGGTAAGGCTCAGTATTGAAGAGATTGGGCAATACCTTACCGATTTTGACAAGGTCATCTTGGAATGTACGACTTCAACGGCTCAAACTGCTGGAGAATGGGCATTCGAACACATGAAATCGGTGTTTGAAGAAGCGATCGTTCCGTTTGTGAACCATATTAAACAAGGAGTCTATGATCTAGTGTGTAATTTACAATTTGAGCTTGGTGAAGTTCAAAAAGTTTTCAATAACATGGATGATGCTTATGAACAACACTTAATTGAAAAGGAAAAGATTTTATCAGAATATGACTGCTTTTTAGAACATATGGTGTCCCTTGAAGTGATGCAAGTTGTTACTACTCAATATACTCGTGAAATTTCATCTACTGTGAATATTTGTGATGATGTGCATAAATCTGTGAATAATATTGAACATGTGAATACTGTAGAAAATCATTCTTGTCATGAATCCAACGCTGAATTTTTAAAGCTTCAGGATTCATATAATACACTTTCAAAAAGTTTTAACGAGCTTCAACAACATTCTATATCTCTTGAAATTGAGAATCAATCTATAAATGAAACTCTTTCAAAACTAAATGAAGGTGGAAACTCCGTTGAGATAAGTGACAAGATGATTCAGATGGTTCAAAATTTAGAAGATGAAATGATGAGACTTAAGAGAGAATTAGTAGAAACAAAAACGGAACTAGAGGCTGCAGAGGCTAATAATCATGTCCTAGAAACAAGAATTAATTCAATACTAGGAGAGCATGAACAAGTAAGGCAGGGAGACTCACAAATTTCTGGTTCAATAGAAGAACACATCGCGTTTAATGCGACAGAGCGAAAGTCTTTAATTGACAAACTGAACAAGAAATGTGAGGAAACCTCTGACCTAAAAATTCAGCTCATAGATAAAAACATGGTTTTGGCCGAGTTAAAGGAGACACTTCGCGTCACCCGACAAGAAGTTGTTGATAACTTAGCCACTGACTCTGCCCCGTCCACTAGTGCTCCAACAACCAAGTCAGTAGTGCTTTATAAGAATCCACTTCACAAGAGAAACCAGGTTACCTATGATGATTATATGAGGAATGCCATTAAGCATGTCGATCTTCTTAGGGATATTTTAGACGATCTGTATGCCTTAGATCCCTTAAGTAGCGACTATTATTCGGCTCATGAATATGTTAAGCGAGTTCAATATTGCCTAGCATATTTGCAATACATAGGTACACCAGGTTCTGCACTACTTAATAATAAGCCCATTGCTGTCACTCCATTCAATAAGACTCCAGGAGCAAAACCGTCATTGACACTATCAAGCAAGGCACCTTTAAAATCTGTCACTAATGTTCCCTTGGCTTCTACAGGAGTAAAAGTGTCCACTAAGGCTAAAGGATCTCGAGGAAAGAAAGATAGGATCAAGCCTTCCACTAATAGGACTGAGAAGAAGAAAGTAGAAGTGCACCCTAGGAACGTTGTTTCAGTTTTAAATAAAAAGAATCATGTAGCTAAGACAAAAGGTCCTCTTTATGAGTGGAAACCTAAGCAAAATGTGAATTCTAATGCTAAATGTTGGAATTGTAACGAATGTATGTTTTCTAAGCATCATGATTTATGCCTTATTGATCACGTGAATGAAATGCATGCTATTAAGAACAATCTTGAATGGAAGCCAACAGGTAAGAAATTTACTCACGTTGGGTGGCAATGGAAACCCACTGGTAGGACCTTTACTGCAAATGGAACTACGTGCCCTTTAACTAGGATCACATCCACGGAAGTTAGGTCTAAGCATCCTTTAAATAGGAACACTAGCACTAAGAAAAGGAACAAGCGCCCTTTAACTAGGTCTGCCTCCACTAATGTGCCTACCAGTGGTAATGTCCCCAGTCACAAAGTACCTCAGAATACTAGACAACTAGAATCTAAGCCAATCACTAGTAAGAAAATCTGGAAACCTAAAGTTTTGTCTGATAGCAAATCTAAGATAACTATACCTGTACCTGCTAACTCAGAAGAACAATTAGAATCCGATACATCGTCTATGTTTGGTAAAATTTTCAGGTCGTCCAAATTATTCTTTGGTATTTGGACTCGGGGTGCTCCAAACATATGACTGGAGACCGCTCGATGCTCAAAAATTTCGTCAGCAAGTTTCTAGGAACGGTCAAATTCGGCAACGACCATATTGCAAAGATTATGGGTTATGGTGAATATCAAATTGGGAATGTCACGATTTCAAGGGTTTACTATGTAGAGGGACTTGGTCATAATCTATTCTCAGTGGGACAATTCTGTGATTCTAACCTTGAAGTGGCCTTTCGACAACATACTTGCTTCATTCGCGATCTTGCAGGCAATGATTTGTTAAAGGGGTCTCGAGGGGATAATCTATATACTTTGTCTATTCAAAACATGATGGCCGCCTCTCCTGTTTGCTTACTCTCCAAAGCATCTAAGACCAAGTCATGGTTGTGGCATCGTCGGTTATCTCATCTTAACTTTGATGCTATCAACCATTTGGCTAGAAACGAACTTGTTCGTGGTCTTCCGAAACTAAAGTTCGACAAGGATCATTTATGTTCCGCATGTTCATTGGGGAAAAGCACCAAGAAATCTTACAAACCTAAAGCAGAAGACACCAACCAAGAACCACTGTAACTTTTGCACATGGATCTTTGTGGGCCAATGCGTACAGCTAGTGTGAGTGGTAGAAAATACATCCTCGTCATAGTGGATGATTTTTCAAGGTTTACATGGGTAAAGTTTTTAGCATCTAAGGATCAAGCACCAGAGTGTATCATTACCTTCTTAAAAATGATCCAAGTCCGTCGGAATGCTACTGTTCGCCGCATTCGGACTGATAACGGCACTGAGTTCGTTAATCAGACTCTTCGAACGTATTACGAAAAGGTTGGTATTTCTCATGAAACATCTGTGGCTCGCACTCCACAACAAAATGGTGTCGTTGAAAGACGTAACCGTACACTGATGGAAGCTGCTAGAACTATGTTAATTTATGCGAATGCTCCCTTATTCTTATGGGCAGAAGCAGTGGCAACCGCATGTTATACCCAAAACCGCTCAATCATTCGCAAACGTCATGGTAAAACTCCATATGAGCTTCTTCATGGACATAAACCCGATATTTCCTTTCTTCATGTGTTTGGTGCACTTTGCTATCCAAATACAAATAGTGAAAATCTGGGAAAACTTCAACCGAAGGCTGATATTGGAATTTTCATTGGCTATTCACCTGCAAAGAAGGCTTACCGGATTTATAACCGTCGTCTTGGCAAGATTGTAGAAACTTTGGATGTCGATTTTGATGAGCTGACAGCGATGGCTTCTGAGCAACACAGCTCTGAACCCGCTTTACACAAGATGGGAACCGGTACAATCAGTTCCGGTTTACTTCCCAACAACCCTACTTCTCCATCATTCATACCACCAACAAGGTCCGAGTGGGATAAGTTATTTCAACCTATGTTTGATGAATTCTTTGATCCACAGAGTGACGATTCTTCAGTACCCGTAGCAGTGGCTCCGATTCCCGTAGTTGTTGCTCAAGATAATGGAAATGAATCCAAGGCAACTACTGTTACTCTTGATCAAGATGTACCATCCCCTACCAATTCTCAAACAACACCTGAATCATCACCCCCACTCGTTCCCAATGATGGTGAAGAGGAATTATATGATCACGATCTGGAATACGCTCACTTACAAGAGCTTCCTTTCTTTGGTTCACACATACCTGATGACCCTACGGGTGCGTCTACTTCAGAGGAAGCTCCGGCAATCGTTCACTCCCGTCCACCAAGGATTGAAAATCACAACACTAAATGGACAAAGGATCACCCAATCCGAAATATTATTGGTGACATCAATCGACCAGTCTTAACACGCCATCAACTACAAGAACATGCATTATACTGCTATTTTGATGCATTTCTGTCAGACACTGAACCTAAAAATTGGCAACAAGCCATGACCAAATCATCATGGATTGAAGCAATGCAAGAGGAACTTAATGAATTCCAACGTCTTGAAGTGTGGGAATTAGTTCCGTTACCCAGCAATGTGGAAATCCTGACACTATTGTGGGTATACAAGGTCAAGCTTGATGAGTTAGGTAGTGTGCTGAAAAACAAAGCTAGATTGGTCGCTAGAGGTTATAAACAAGCTTTGGGTATCGATTTTGAAGAATCCTTTGCTCCTGTTGCACGATTGGAGGCAATTAGACTATTCCTTGCTTATGCTGCTCATATGAATATGATCGTCTACCAAATGGATGTTAAGACGGCATTTCTTAATGGTGAATTAAGGGAAGATGTCTATGTAAGCCAGCCGAATGGATTCGTCAATTCAGAGTATCCTAATCATGTGTACAAGCTCAAGAAGGCTCTTTACGGGTTGAAACAGGCTCCACGCGCGTGGTATGATCTCTTATCGACGTATCTCATCTCCAAAGGCTTCTCCAAAGGCAAAGTGGACCCCACATTATTCATTCTCAAGGAGGACAACGACATGATACTGGTACAAATTTATGTTGATGATATAATATTTGCTGCTACTAATCAACGTTTGTCTGACCGTTTTGAGAAAATTATGTCCACACGCTTTAAGATGTCGATGATGGGAAAAATTTCATTTTTTCTAGGGTTGCAAATTTCTCAGAATCCCAGAGGCATCTTTATTAATCAATCCAAATTTGCTCTTGAATCCTTAAAGAAATATCACTTTGAAAACTGTGACCCCGTGGATACTCCAATGGTGGAGCGATCCAAGTTAGATGAAGATAAGGAAGGGATAGCTGTCGATCCTAAACTTTACCGTGGAATGATCGGCACCCTTCTCTATCTGACTGCTAGCAGGCCTGATTTGCAATTTGCTATAGGCATGTGTGCCCGGTATCAGGCTCGGCCTACCGAAAAGCACTTACATGTTGTGAAAAGGATCTTTCGGTATCTAAAAGGAACACTTAATCGTGGTCTGTGGTATCCGAAGGATTCTTCTATTGCATTAATTTCATATGCAGATGCAGATTATGCCGGGTGTCAAGATACAATACGTAGCACTTCTGGCAGTGTGCAACTCCTTGGAGATAGACTTATCAGTTGGGCATCAAAAAGGCAGAAAAGCGCTGCGATATCAAGTACTGAGGCTGAATACATAGCTATGTCCGGTTGCTGTGCTCAAGTTCTTTGGATGAGATCACAATTGACTGACTACGGCCTTGGTTTCAACAAAATCCCGATGTACTGTGATAACAAAAGTGCAATCGCTCTATGCTGCAACTATGTTCAACACTCTCGAGCAAAGCACATTGACATCCGCTACCATTTCATCAAGGAGCAAGTGGAAAATGGAGTGATCGAATTATACTTCGTCAACACTGAGTATCAGCTGGCAGATATATTCACAAAGGCCTTAGATCGAGCACGCATCGAGTTTTTGATCGAAAAGCTAGGCATGAAATCATTTTCACCAGCGACACTTAAGGAGTTGGCAGAAGAGTCTGAAGAATAGTACTGGTAAACTATTCTCTAGTATCCTTTTGATCGTGATCTTGTATATGATAGTACATACTTAAACTATCAAAAGCAAAATACAAAAATATAAAACCTAGAAAAACCATAAAAAATATAAAACCAAGAAAATCCATAAAAAATATAAAATCAAGAAAACCCAAAAATATTTTTTCTTTTCACATTTCGGGCATGTCTTTTAGTACGGTAATATTTACGGTTTTAGAAATGTCGATTACTATTGACACGGCGCCATAAATAGAGTCCGTATAAAAGTTGTACAAGTTTTAAAACATGCCCATTATGGCTTGTAGTTATTTCTGACTGCAACCCGCCTTTCATATTAAAGTCACGTATTTCTTTTGAAAACGTTGGCTCACAACGGGAATTAAGTTTCTCGGGCAAGGTTTTTTACTTTAAAACTTTGTAAGGGGCCAAGTTTACTTAATAACTTGGTCTAACACAAATTCGTGTACGTTTCAGTGCACTTATCTTGTTTAAAATAAGAGAAATCTTATTTCCACCAGAATCGTTCTATACAATCACTAAATCGGCAAATGTCCTCATTAATAATTGTGTCCCTAATATCTTTGATTACAGCTCTTTAATTAGAAAACGGGTCAGGGATTAAGGGGGAGCAAATATTAATTCCTTAAAGTTAACAAATTTGGTCGTTCAACAGGTTACTCAGAAAATATTACCTACCCATCATCTTCAGTTACGTTATGTGTGCTATGTGAGAATTAAGTAGATCCTGGATAGGTTATTAACATTTTGGCGAAAAGCATTTGTGTTTGTGTTTGGGAATAAGTTTCTTATGTGCCAAGATAACTTGTATTTTCACTTACAAAATAGGGGGACTCGTTTTGCAAGTTGGCAAAAATGGGAGGGGCTTGAATTAACTTTGACCAAGTCAACAACAAACCCCCCCCCTATCTCTCCTTCCCGTCGCATTTCAAACACACACAAAACACAATTTCTCTTTCTGCCATTGTTAAGAATCTCAAAAGCTTCAACTTGCTTCAAGACTGATTAAGTGCTTCATTATCTAGGTAAATCTATTGCTTATTAAACATTCGTCAAACTCGTTTCATCATCAATCAAACATAGCAACGACTGTCTCAAATCTCTCGATTTAGGGTTATAATTTTTGCGATGAACATGTATGTTTAGTGCTGGGATTTGTTAAGGATACCCTATTACACAATGGGTTTGTTCAGAATTGCTTAAAACGCTGCCTAAAACTCCAGATCGTGAAGTCAAACATGAGATCGAATCCCAGTCACGGATTTCGATGCAGATTGCGATACAACTTTGCGATGACATCATTGCGATGAGTCATTTCGATGATTCGTTGCGATGGGCATTGCGATGAGTTATTACGATGACTCATTGCGATACTCATTGCGATGAGTCATTACGATGGTTCTATTGCGATGGGTTGTTGCGACGAGTCATTCCGATGGTTCGTTGCGACAGGCTCATTGCGATGGACTTTCGTTGATTCATTGCGATGGAATGTTGCGATGGCACATTCCGATGTGACATTGCGATGGTTTCGCACTATGTATTGCGATAGGGTATATTGCGATAATTATTCAGTTATTCCGATGGAAATGCACATATTGCGATAGCCTTAGATATTGCGATAGGATTTCATTAGGATTACGATGAATGTTTCATTGCGATGGTATGGCTAGGATTCTGATAATTTGCTACATTACGATGGAATTTGGTCCCTTATTCTTATGCTATTGCCTTAGGATATACCATGAGTTTCGCCTAGTGTGCACTAATCCTTCTTTAGCTTTAAGTTCTTTAGGGCCATTTAAACGAAACCAAGTGTTGTTGAAATAAGCCAATTTTTATCTCATAAGAATACTTGAACGGTTTCTTATTACAAAAGTTCATCTTAGTTAATAAGTTGATTCCGATGTAAACAAAAGAGATACAAATTACTTACTCAATATCTTGTGTTTATGTTTCCAGGCCATGGCAGACAAAGCTTCATCTTTGTTCAAGCCCACTATCATTTGGATTGAGGGTAATCCTACAATTCCTGACGTAGTGGTTGAAACTAAATCAAAACCCACTGAAGTTTTGGTTGAAATCAAACCAAGACCTACTGAGGTGTTAGTAGACATCAAACCCAAACCTACTGAGGTAGTGGTTGAAACTAAATCAAAACCCACTGAAGTTTTGGTTGAAATCAACCCAAAACCTGTTGAGGTTTTGGTCATGACCACCAAGAAATCCAAATATTGTAAGAACTAAGGCTAGGACGGTTTCTCCTTAGAATAAAATTATCACTGGCATTCATGCTATTTTCCTAAGTGCATTGCTATATGTAAAGACCTTGTTCATCTGATGTATGTGTGAATGTTGTGGTAATAAGTGTAATGATATTTTTCCTGTGTTTAAAATTGGCATTGATTGAATATATCTACATGTGTTGTATATATCATTTGTGAATATGTCATCAAAGCAGGAAAATGTCAATCACCGAGGAAGAACAACGAATCCGTGATCTTGAACTTGTCCCACTCAGTCATAGGCTCCCATATGCCAAGAACAACACTAGTTTGCAAGATGATTTTGATCCGCTTTTACCTGCCTTCAAAATTGCCACGGATATCCTAGACATATCACCCATCAGCGACACACTCAGACGTACTGCATCTGTCCCCGAAGTCTACATCCATGAATTCTGGAATACTGCATCTTTCGATAACAAGATCATATCTTTCGAACTGAACAAAACACCAAGGGTACTCAACTTGAGCATTTTTAGGAAATTGTTTAAGCTCCCTAGGTTGGCACAAGGAGAACAATTTGTGCCTAACCCAAAGAATGATGAAGTGCTTCGAGTTATTCGTGCCATGAATTATGAGGGTGAAATTAACAGTCCATCACAATTTAACACTTCACACATAGGGCAACCCTGGAAAGCAATTATCACCATCATCGTCAAGTGTCTCACTGGTAAAACTAGGGGAACCGATGCAATGAGACCACCACAGGCTCACTTATTTTGGGGATTGTATACTGCATCAAAAGTCGATTATGCACTTCTTCTCTGGCAAGAATTTTGCTATCAAATTACTGGAACGAAGAAGAAATCCGTGCATCTCCCATTCCCGAGATTCACCAAGCTCATTATCCACTATTTTATGAAGAATGACCCAACCATTGACACTCGCGGGAAGTTCTTTTATCACACGAAAGATGATGATTATGTGATTCTCTCAATGAATGCAGACACAAATTCCACAAAGTATGCATTACTTCCTGCACTAGTACCTGACACGATGATTAATGATGGAATCAAGGAGAGTGATAAATACCAAGAAATGCTTCGTGACATCGACGCACAATTCAAGCGGGCAAATTTACCACCATCAGAGAAACAAAAAGGTAAACGCAAGAAACGAGTGTCACAGCGTCAACCAGCTGCTCCTAAAGATAAACGCTCAGGAAAAATGCAAATTGTTGATGAAGATGATGAAGATGAGCTGATCCACACTGAAGATGAACAAGAAGAAGAAGTACCACTCCGCAGGCCTAAGAAAGCAAGGAAAGCTAAAGGCAAAGAGGCAAGTGTTGCTCAAAATGATCCTGTTCAACAACAACTTTCTGAAGAAAAAAGACTTCGTATTATTCTTCAACAAAGTCGACAGGAAGCCTTTGGTGGATCAGGCTCAAGGGTATTTGATGACTTAGAAGATTTTGGTAATCCTGATGATGATACGGAATTCTTCAACGAAGAAGATACTTATGAAGCTGAGTATGACGATACTGATACCTTTCAACTTGAAAGTCGGGAACCAAGTGAAGAACGTGAGAGCAGTGCTGACACAGATACAAGTATGATGTATCGGGATGCAAACATCACCACATCTCTGCCTGAACCGACTCACATGGTACTAAATGAAGATGCTCATGCAACTTTCATTCCAGACACACAACTTCAAAGTAAGTCTACTTCAAATTCTGATGATGTGTTGAAATATCTTAATTTCGAAGGGGAGGGTGTTGAGGTCACCAACACTGATCCGTCAACAAACGAACAAATGGTGGATGTCCCTATAACCACTATTACATCGACCAACACTTCCCTACTTTCAACCCCAATTATCAGTGAGATCCCGACCACCACCATCACACCTGCAACCGTTGAACAACAAGTATCAACCACCACCATTACCACGGAATCTACACCGGCATCTACAGTTGAACACCCTGTTTTAACCACCGTCCTAACCACGGCATCGACATCATCACCCATCCCGGTACAACCAGTATCATCCACGACCACTTTAACGGTTTTGGTTACACCTCCACCAACAGAACCACAAGCTTCATCTACATCAAATCCTTTTCTCACAATCAATGATCCGTTGATCCTGTCTCTTCAACAACAGCTAGAGGCTCAAGCTACCCAAATAGCTACGTTGACAGAAAGGTTTGCTACTCCTTCAAAGGAACCGCATCCTGATGAGCCCATTCTTCAAAAACTATCAGACAAAGTGTCAAAGCTCAAAGAACAACATAAAGCATTTCGTAAAGAGAAGAAAACTCGGGATAAAGAAAACGCTGCTTTTCTCGGGTCAATTGACGAGCAGATGACCGCGATCATTCAACGAGAAGTCAAATCTTATGTTGATCAACAATTACCACATCTGGTCGGTAATGGTCTATCTACTCTTCAAATCATGACATTGCTTCAGAAACGTCTGCTAGACTTGGGAGCTCATAAATCAAAATACAAACGCAAAGTTCTGCAATATCTCAACTACGCAATTGATGAAGAGAATCCTGCAGACACTACCGACTCTGAGTCTGATGATGAGAATGTGTTAGAAGAGGAAGATGACGAGGAACATGGTGAAAAGAATGATGAGAATGAGGATAAGGATAGGGAAGGAGATGAGGAGGATGAAGAGGATGAACAAGGAAAGGATAAGAATGTTGATGACGATCAGAACGAGGACGAGGATACAGATGATGACCAGGATGACGATGACGATAATGACAAGGGTAATGAAGTCAGCAAGGGTGATAAGAATGACAACACTGGTACAAATGCCGACGAGACAAACAAGAATGACAATGAAATGGCCACCGAGAAAGGTTTCGAGGACATTGCAGAAACGGTTGCTGACACCACAGATAAGCCACTGGAGACAACAGTATCAGAAACTCAGCAGGCTGCTTCAGGTATATCTACTGCACCAGAATTCACTACTGATTCTCATATTGAGACTGTAGAATACATGCAAGCAGAAGAACCGACAGACACAATGCTTGAAGAAGAACATCACGATGATATACCGGTGACGCAAACTCAACCTTCCACATCCTCTACAGCTCAGCATGATGATGACATGGAAGTTGAAGATTTACATGTTCCAGAACCGACATTTGCTGAATCTCTTATCATTGATGATACGATACAAGAACAACTTTGGCTAACAAACGCAGCACCACATCATCCATTTGACACTGCAACTGTAATGGAGATGACTCAATTCCTCAACAACCCTATCGACTTCTCGGCTTTTCTAAGGTACTCTCATGGGAAACCAACGATGACCCCGGATCTGATCAAAATGGCAGCTGCAAATGTGGACTTCTTTGATACATTAAAGATCACCCATAATGAAGCAGAATATCACCTGAATGAGCTTACCAAACCAATGAGGGCGACAACTACAGGAATTCAAACTCCCATATTGCAACCTCTTACACCAACGGTCATCGCTAGTTCTGCCACTATCCCAATCGAGCATTTTGTCTCTCACGATCTTGAATACCTTGAAAATGGAGCAAAGAAGTATGCCACGTCACTAACAATGCTCAAGGCTGTCAATTTGGAGAATGTTCCTTGGATAGAAGACAAAGTGCCTGACTCAATCTGGAGAAAGAAGCTGCTCAAATTTTATGACACCTATGCTTCACTTGGCATATCTCACTGGGACAAAAAGAAGAAGTTAGCCTATAATCACTTCCATCGTCCTAAGAGAGGTGCTTCTATCGTCTCATCTCACAGAATCAAAAGTATCCTTGGGGCAACTACTCAGACGGTTTTCGGTTACGATTACTTAAATGTAATCTTGCTCAAACGTACCGATGAGAAAGAATTCCGCATTGACGAAAGTGATCTCCAGTACCTTCAACTCGAAGACATAGAAGATCTATTGCTGCTTTTGGCTCAAGAGAAAGTTGACCATCTATCACCTGATATTGTCATAGCCTTGAGTTCAAACTTTCGTCAATATGCCAGGAAAATTGTCATTCAACACCGGGTGGAAGATTTTCAACTTGGGGTAGAAAGCTATCAGAAGAAGTTAAACCTGCAACGTCCCCATACGACTCCACTTAGTAACTTTCACAAGGACAAGAAGGTCTACATGGGAACTACCAAGCCGGAAGCAGGAATCTTTTATCCGAATCAGACTGGCGTCATGCAATACATGCGATTCTCCGAACTGCACAAATTCAGTGATGGAACGCTAAAGAATGTTCGAGATGATTTGTCGGTTCTCAATTCCAACTTACCTCTTCCGGCGGTCACATACACCTGGACAGCCCAGTGCCGAAAAGGATCTTCGTATGCAATCAGGAAAATTGAGGAAGTGCTAAGGAAGCGCCGATTGCTACGAAGCATAGAACGATTCGTCGGTGGACGACCATATGGAGCTCACCATCGGCTTACGGAACGAACCGATTAATTTTGGTTCGTCTCATTACAGGTCAACTCCATATGTACATTATTGTGAATATGTTATCTTTTTACTTTATCAGCTTTTGTGTCTTGTTGTAGTGTTAAGATATGATAATTTTTCAAGAATTTCTCACGAGATTCTAAATCTTTCAAAATATATCATACCAAAGCACTACAACTATCCCTTATTTAATTAAGGGGGAGCATTAACATGTTCTATGGCCAAACATCTATCTCATTTTTACCCAAAGACCGGTTAATCCATTCAATATCCCAAATATTAATGGTTAACATTTTGGATAAGGGGAGAAAATGGGTTTAAGGAGACTTAAGTAATACTTGGCTAAAAGATGAAAAAGACTTAACGAGAATCCAACTTAATATGTGTCAAGCACATGTTAAGGGGGAGCGTTTTTGATGAACAAAACACCTAAGGTACAAAACTTTTGATTTTAATATCACAAGTACCTTAGGTGATTTTTCAATGATTTTTCATGGTGACAATTCCTTCCCAAAACACGCTTAATTCACGACGGATGTGGTGACAAAAGGGTGGTAGGAATAGGTTTAGTCCAATGATTCATCAGAGCCGATGGAATCTTCCCAAGGACAATTCCCTAGATAGAATTAGAAGTCCTAGGAAAGATGGAGAAAGAATGTGAACGTAGCTGAATGCCGACCAAGTACTTAAGCTAGCACTGGAACAATCACAACAAGGTGCTAGTGATGACGTATTGGTAAGCATTGAAGGGGTTGAAGAATGAAAAAGAATTGTAAAGATAAAGGGTGTAAAGAAAGAAGCCCTCCTTACAACTTTAGGCAGAAACCGGGTCAATACATATGCTATTGAGGTCATTTTTGCTAATGATTCTCGGTATTGAAGAAAGACATCATGGACCCAGTGATGCAATGCACAACCCTTCCCAGCTAACTCAAATATCTCTCAAAAGGTATTTGTTTTAATCACACGGAGATCAACACGTTATCTATTGGTTTATTCACTCCGAATAGACTGGTATTGAAAAGGTGGCACTCCTCTCCAGCCATCGCCCACTAAATCAAAACGCACAATCGAGTCTAGAGCCAAGAGATCATCAAAAGTCTCATTAGGACACTTTTTCATTTATTCCTTGCTTTATCACACACTGTGAAAAGTAAGAGATTTTCATGAGTCCTACGCAATATTCCTGCAATATTGCCAGAACATCCGAGTAATACGTAAGTATTACAATGAAGATGGAAATCCTGCTTGAGCCAACATCAAACAAGCTCATGGTAGGTTGCACGTGCGGTTCTTTTAGAATCAATCTTGTAAAAAACTGGAAGGTAACAGTGGTTTAATTCTTAATTGAACTTAAACTCGTTCCAGGCCTCTTCGCATTATCATACGATCTTGCCAGAACACTCAGAGTGACTCTTTATTGATCACAGTGACGAGTGGAAATCCTTCTAGTGTCAACATCAAACAGCACTTGGTAGGTGACGTGCAAGATTCTTTATGAATTAAGCTCGTGACAACTGGAAAGCAACGATGGTGAAAATCTTAATTGAGATTCACTTGTTCCAGGTTTCATGAATTGACGGCTTCTAATCACAAGGATAAATTATCCAAGTGATTCACTCTTTATGTTCGCAGTCAGCTTTGGACGGTCGAATAAAGAGAACGGGTCTACCCGCGAAATCCTGTCAGGAAGTTACTTAACTGAAACTATCCGTCACGGGTACGATATCTAATATCGTCCAACGGTCTTCACCGACCGGAGGTAAAATGCTACCGAATTAGAATAAAATGTTCAAAGCCATTTTATTCGTGTCGTTGCTGTGTACCTGTTAAAGACGGTGGCGTTGCTGTGTACCTGCTGAAGACGGTGGCGTTGCTGTGTACCAGTGAAGACGGTGGTGTTGCGGTGTACCTGTAGAAGTCATCCCGCACGCTTATGTCTTTCTGCATCAAAGTTCAGCAAAAATTCAAGAAAGTACAAGATGAAGTCTTCCGCTGTAACAAACTCTGAAACTTTCGAGAATTCAACAAAAAGACATAAGTGTGTGGAACATGAAGTCACGAGGAGGCAAAACTCACAAGTAGGCAAAGATCGCACGTGAAAGGCCAAAAGAACATGTTCCAAGCAAAAAGGCTGATATCATTCAACACATATTCACAAAAGAAAACAAAAAGAAAGAAAAGAAGACTACGAGCTCAAGAACAGAATCTAACATGCTAGATTAGGACTTTGTAAACTTGGAGTGACCTCCCTTTGGGGGAGATTGTTGGAAATACGTTTTACGCATTTAGAAAGTCTCGGTCACTCCAACCATGTAGTTATAGGCTCGTAGTTAAGTTAAGTAGTATTCATTATATAGCCCGACCCATGAGCATGTTCATGGGCCGGAAGCCCAAGTCCTTTAAGGACTTGGGGTATTTAAACCTCTTTCCACCATGGAAAGAGGTGTTGGTTGTTTTATTCTTTCACTTTAATATATGTGTTTTCTTCCATTTCTCTCTCTAACTTTCTCTCTCTAGAAAAACATCAACCCCCTTGTTTCACAAGATTATCATTGTTCTACAGCATTGTTTGAAAAATTCTAGTTTTGATTGTTGTTATCTCGATTTTGCCAACTTAAATTCTGACCTTGATTATAACCTCCTTGATTTGAAAAATTTCCTTGTTGATTATTTCCTTGAAAATTGTTTCCGTTTTGAAAATTATTGCCTTGATTATAATTTCCTTGTGATGGACCCGCGTCATTTTGATTTTGAAAATTGTTGTTTAACGCGTTAACACTCGATGTTTGGCCATCTGTAGCCGCACACTCGTAATAATTATGAGGTCCACCACACAACGTACACGAAGCCTCAACTGCTTTCACCGTAGTGGGAGCATCTTTCTTTTACATCTCAATGAGAAAAGACGTAAACACATTCGTCAAGCTATCGACTTTCGCATCAACCCTCTCAATGTCGCGATTAGAATTACTAACATTGGTGACATTGGCAACACTTGGTGTGTTGCGGAGTTGGTAAACCTTGGATCTATTCTCGATAATCATTAAAGCGTCTTTGGTGTAACTCGGAAAATCCATGGTGAGGACATTGCCTAAGCAATTCCTTAAAACGATCCCACGCGTCTCTAAAATATTCATTCGGTTTTTGCTCAATTCTCGTAATCTCGTTTTTGAAAAACATCGTCTTAGACGGTGGAAAAAAATGATTAACGGATTTGGAAACGAGATCCTTCCATGTAATTATGGAATTAGGTGGCTCTTTCTCGTACCAATCCTTGGCGGCACCATCGAGCGAGTACCAAAAAAGCATAAGCTTGACGACATCGGTGTCGACGTTCTTAAACTTGCTCGTGGCCAAAAGACGATCAAAATTCCGAATGTGATCGTGAGGATTATCCGCCACACGACCTCGAAACTCCGTAGCTTGTATCAACGAAAGCATTCCGCTCTTAATCTCAAAATTCTTTGCTTTGATAGCGGGAATTACGATCGCGTCACCATAACCCTCGGCGGGCGCTTGGAGCAATTCCATCATCGAACGATTGTCGGCCATCTCGTCTTCGGTTTCGACAATGATATTAGGAACGTCGGTTTCTAATTCTCGTCTACGTCGTCGATTCCTTCGATTTCGATTGCATCGATTTGAAGCGTCGTTAGAATTAGAATAATCCTTCGATCGAGTGCGCATGCACTAACGTAGAGAACGGGGGTAACAAAGAAGATTCTTTTTGGGGTTTTTTGTTTTTTCAATTTTTTTGGTTTTTTATTGTTTTTTAATTTTTTTGGATTTTGGTGTATTACGTAGACTCAAATCTACAAATCTCTCCTCGAATCAATTTCTCGATTAAAGGAGCCTCAGGGAATGAAAACGATCATGTTGAGTGAATGCCTTCTGTTGTCCCATATATTTGTGATGATTAAACAAGAAAGAAAGGTAGATAAAAGATGAATTCTAGAGAGAGAAAGTAGTGAGAGAAAGTAGAGAGAAGTCTGTGAGAAACTTGATGAATATTAGATTGGGAGAATAAAAAAATGAGACAACCAACCTCTCCTTACATGCAAGGAGAGGTTTATATAGCCTTGCCTACATGTGGCATGATGGGCTATATGATAATGGGTCGGGCTTTCCTTTTGGACTTTGGTTACTTATGAATGAACCTTAGCTTAAAGTTAAGCCCGTAATACACGACTAATCTACTACCTATTACAACATTATAATATACGATACATAATAAACATATGACCGAGCATTCTTGTTTGACTCAATATTTTGAGGCTAACAATCTCCCCCAATGAGAGGTCATTACCCTTTGTGAGAGGTCATTACCCTTTGTCATTTGGAGAATTGTAGAGATTATTAATCTCGCCATAAATGAGTCTTGAACGTGTAATACTAGTCTTGTTTCTTCATGTTGTGATCTTTGAGCCTTTGTAGTTGTCTTTCGACTTTGTCTTTAATCTTGAGATCTTCAAATCATCATTGACTTGTATTTGCCATCTTGCGATCTTGTGTCTTCATCCACATGCTTACACTATTAATTGTCGAATATGTCTTTAGGCATGAGTATGTGGTTTTGAATCTTTGACTTTGCTGAGTACACCGTGACGCCACCTTCTCGAGACAAAACATAGACACGGGCTGAATGGCTTTGACATTCGTCCTAAATCGGTAGTGTTTTACCTTCGGTCGGTGAAGACCGTTATACGATATTAAATATCGTACCTGTGATAGGTAGATTCAGTTAAAAATCTCCTTGATAGGGTTTCGTGGCTGTACTAGCCGTTCTCTTTACTCGACCATCTCAAAGCAAGACTGCGAACATAAAGATTGAATCAGTTGGATAAATATCCGCTTGATTAAAGTCGCCAATTAAAATTCCTGGAACAAGTGTGATTCATAAAGAATCTTACCATTGTTGCTTTCCATAAGAATCTCACAAGTCACCTACCGTTGCGCTGTTTGATGTTGACGCTAAAAGGATTTCCATTGGTCACTGTGAATATTAATGAATATCACTCTGAATGTTCTGGCAAGACCATAAAGATATTGCATAGAAACCTGAAACGAGTTTGAATCAATTCAGAATCACACCACTGTTGCTTTTCAGTTTTACACATGTTCAATTCATAAAGAATCCTGCATATGACCTACCGCAGTGTTGTTTGATGTTAACATTGGAAGGATTTCCACTCATCATTGTGAATACTAAGTAGTATCACTCTGACTGTTCTAGCAATATCACAAGGATATAGCGTAGGACTCTCTTGATCTTCATCCGTGTGTCCTAACGAGATTTGATTGATCTCTTGGCTCTAGACTCTATTTCTGCACTTTTAGTGGACGAATGCTGGAGCAGATGCCACCTATTCAATATTAACTATCTCGAAGTGAGAAAGTCAATAGAAGTCATGTTGTTCTCCGTGACAATAAAACAAACTTCTTTTGAGAGGGAAGCCTGAGTAGCTAGGAAAGTGTTGTGCATAGATCTCTGGGTCCATGATGAGTTTTCTTCATGATGTGTTGACGCGGTTTCTACCTAAGTTGTATGGAGGGCTTCCTTGTTTACACCCTTTATCCTTACATTTCTTTTTCATTCTTCAACACCTTCAATGCTTACCAAAACATCATTACTAGCACCTTGTTGTGATTGTTCCAGTGCTAGCATCAGTACTTAGTTGGCATTCAGTTACGTTCACATTCTAGTCCATCTTTCCTAAATACTTCTAATAATCTATTGGATTGTCTCTGGGAAGATCCCTCCTGTTCTGGTTGGATCATAGGACTTAAACCTAACCACCCTTTTGACACCAATAACGTCATAAATTAAAGATATTGTGGGTATTTCATCGTGACCATGAAAACCACTTCAAATGTCTAACAAGATGTTTGAAAAACATTTAACACCTTGATAGTTTTGTCGTTTCAGAAATGCCCCCTTCACATGTGCATCGATAATCGAAAGTGTTTCACACATGTAGGTAAGAGTTAAAGTGCTTGAGTCTTATATAAGATCACATTTTAATCACATTTTACCCCTATCTCTAATATATAAAATCTTTTGATATTAGAGATACCAAATTTGATTAAAATATATTTTGAAAAATAGTCTTGAAAATCTCCAGGACAAAGATGTGTTAATCTTTTGCATGAATTTAAAATGCTCCCCCTCAAAAATTGATCCAATTGATTTGTCATTGTGAGGATGTGATCCACGTTTCTCTTTTTTAGGATGGGAGTTGTTGAACACACATTTTTTGAAATATTTTGAATATTAATTAAAAAATTCTTGAAAAAATTATGTTCAACACTTTTTGAAAAATCCTATTACTTTTTGTCGAAGAGGTTTAATTAAAGCATAAACTTGAGTTCATAGACTTTGAATGTCTTGACGAATCCACTCAAGTGTAAGAAGATTTCTCTTCTTTTGCTAAGGGTAAGAGCACGAAATCGTACACTGCCCCGTGAATATAGATCCAGGTTGTAATCTGAAAGTGATTACAAGGCATTGTGTAGAGCTCAAAACGTTGAATGTTTTATGACAAGCTCAACCCAAGATAGATTGCTCTACCCGTTGTTGGAAAAATTGTCCAAAATAGACATTTTCCTTTATTGAAAGAAGAAATGACATGTTTTGAAAAATATTTACAACTTTCATTCGAGATTTATGTACACACCCGTGTCGTTATTGAGCGACATTTCTAGGCACGTCCATATTATCGATACTGAAAGATATGTCGAGAAGAATATTTTTTGGATTTTGAAAGGTTTTTTAATTTTGTGTTTTGTTTTTATATGTTTTATATTTTTGTATTTTGCTTTTTCAAAGATATTTACAGGTTGATGTTTGATAGATAAATCAAGCAGGCACCTTTGCCAGAATCTCCAGGTCTGCTAAAGTCAAACATCTCATACCAATTTTCCTAACGAGGTACTCAAACCTATCTTTCGACAGAGCTTTCGTAAACAAGTCGGATAATTGGTAATCCGTTCCAACAAAGTATAGTTCAACGATACCTCTTTCAACTTGTTCCTTTATGAACTAGTATCTGGCATCAATGTGCTTCATGCGAGAATGTTGTACCGGATTGCAGGAGATGGCAATGGCCGACTTTGAGTCACAATACATAGGTACTTTATAAAAGTGGAAGCCATAATCCTTGAGTTGTGTTCTCATCCAAAGAACTTGAGCACAACACGCAGATAGAGACACATACTCCGCTTCGGCTGATGAAAGTGACGTGCAATCCTGCTTCTTTGAAGACTATCCCACAAGCTTATCTTGACCTAGAAATTGTGCACCACCAGAAGTACTTTTACGTGTATCAAGACACCGTGCATGATCAGAATCTGAATAGGCCGTTAGAAAGAAACCGGTTTCCCTCGGATACCAGAGTCCCAAATGAATGGTATTCTTTAGGTACCGAAATATCCGTTTAACCTCCTTGAGGTGCTTTTCAGTGGGTCATGCTTGATATCGTGCACAATAAAATGTAGCATGTGAAATATCGGGTCTGCTTGCTATCAAGTACATGAGGGAGCCAATCGTGGAACGATATCTCGTTTGATCTATGGCATTTCCCTCCAAGTCGGCATTTAGCGATGTGGTTGATAATGGTGTCCCAATGGGGTCACATGAAGTCATACCATGCTTTTTGATTATCTCTTGACAATACTTAGCTTGGTTTATAAAGATACCACTTGGGGATTGGTGAACTTGAATTCCTAGAAAGAATTTTAGTTCGCCCATCATAAACATTTCAAATTTGTTGTGCATGACTTTTTCAAACCATTTTGAAAGTTTTTGGTTTGTAGACCCAAAAATAATGTCATCAACATAAATCTACACAAGCAAAATGCCATCCCCATATTAATAAGTGAACAGATTTAGATCAATGAAACCTTTTGAGAAACCTTTGGATACCAGAAATTTCGAGAGCTCGTCGTACCACGCCCTTGGAGCTTGCTTGAGTCCATATAGTGCTTTGTGGAGACGATACACTTGTCAGGATAATGAGGATTGACGAATCCTTCCGGCTATGTGACATAGACTTCTTCCTTCAAAGGACCGTTAAGAAACGCTGTCTTTACGTACATTTGATAAACGATGAATCCCTTATGTGCAACATAAGCAAGGAAAATCCTGACAGCTTCCATACGAGCTACTAGCGAATGATTCTTCAAAATCAATACCCTCTTTCTGTCCATACCCTTTAGCCACTAGCCTAGATTTATTCTTGATGATTGTGTTCTCTTCATCCATCTTGTTTTTCTAGATCCATCAAAGATCTAATGGCATTACATCGTATGGTCTGTCAACAAGTTCCCAGAGTTTATGTCTTTCAAATTATTGAAGTTCATGTGTCACCGATTCAATCCAAGCATGATCAACAATGGATTCTTTGATGTTTTTCGGTTCAGCTGTACTCAAGGTGAGTGCGAACATACAAACATCGCCATCGGTGGCTAGTTGTCGTCTTGTACGAACAGGCTGTGAAGGGTTTCCAAATACGTGAACCAAAGGATGATCTCGGGTCCAATGATGTGTTGAAGGATGTCGTTGGTAGAACGTATGCATATTTCAACATGGCGAGTAGAAGACTCTCCAGTTTCGTGTACCGGTGTACCGAATGGGTTGATAAATTCGTCTTCATCAGATAATGCATTATCTGCTTGATTTGTGTTCTTTGGAGCAATGACAGTAGTTGTTGATGTTGTAGGAGCGGTTGTTGATGTGATATTCTGAGGAGGTAAATATGCAGCAACCCGTGTTGAAATAGATGAAGTTGTATCCTTTTGTTGACGATGATCGGTATCATCATTCTTATAATGATTGACAACGGAAGACTTCGATACAACATGTTTCTCCCCCGTGAAATATTCATCATACATTGGTCCATATAACATTTCCAACACTTCAAGTGTCGTGTCCACTGTCAAATCTGTTCTAGGAACATGTTCAGGAACCATCATTGATGTGGTCTTGAGTTCCTAGTTCCGTGCGGTTGTGCACAGAAGTCTTTTGTCGTTGTGGATCGGGACTTAAATGCTTTGTTCAAGTGACATATCTTGTATTTCATCAAATCGGATATGAATAGTCTCGACTATCAATTTTGTTCTCTTGTTGTAAACTCTATATCCCTTAGACTGAGTTGCATATCCCACAAGAATGCATGCATCGCTTTTTTCTTTCATCTTGTCCAAGTTTCACCATCCCGTATAATGTAACAAGTACATCCAAAAATGTGAAGGTGTTTGAGTGAAGGTTTTCGATCATGAATTATGTGATATGGTGTCTTTTCGTGTCTAGGAATAATTAAGGATCGGTTTTGTGTATAGCATGCGGTTGACACGGCTTCGGCCCAAAAGTATAATGTTAGTTTTGAAGCGGATAATAATGTTCGAGCAGCCTCAAATAACGTACGGTTTCGTCTTTCAACAACACCGTTTTGTTTGGGTGTTCGAGCAATAGATGTTTCATGTTCAATCCTTTCGGCTTCAAAATAATTCTTTAGAGTTGAATTCAAGAATTATGTGCATCTGTCAGTACGTACCACTTTTACTTGAGCTTGAAGACCACGTTGTATCAGCTTAAGGAAGTTAATGAGAACCTCAGGTGTTTCATCCTTGGACCTTAAGAAGAGGGTCCACATGTACCATGAATAGTCATCGACAATTACCATAACGTATTTCTTCCCATTAATGATTTGAACACGCATGGGGCCACACAAATCTATATGAAGAAGATCTAACTGTCCTTTAGTGCTTGGTGTAGTCTTTTTCTTGAAACTACATCGTTTAGCTTTACAAATCTCATAAGAAGAAAAAAGATGATCCTTGATGAATTTCAAGCTTGGAAGGCCTCTCACAATATCTTTCTTGGAAAGCACATTGATGGTATCAAAATTGAGATGAGATAAACGTTGATGCCATAACCATGCCTGAGTCGTTGAAGCTTTAGCCATGAAGCAAATTGGAGTTGAGGAAGTTGTGTCTTGAAGTGAAATTGTGTAAAGATCAGTACCCCGTGAACTGGTAAGTAAGTCATTCCCATTATAATCACGAACAAAACATGTCTTCTTTCTGAAAGCAACCTCCAAATCTGCATCACATAATTGACCAACCGAGAAAAGAGTGTGATTGAGCCCTTTGACGTAGTATACCCTTTTTATCGTGATATTCCCCTGAACCAAATCTCCATATCCTAGGATCGGTGCAAATTGATCATTTCCAAATCGGACCGTACCCAGGAACTTCTCCACGAAGTTAATTAGAAGCTTGAGATTCCCCGTCATGTGCTTCATGCATACGGAGTCCAGTATGAAGAGAATTATTTGTATCACCTGCAGAAGAGTTAGAACACGATGGAGCATTTGCTAAATCGGATACCACATTAGTTGTGATTTCAGAATCATTAGTGTCCTTAGCAACATTTAAAGGCATACTAACACTTGCTGTCACATTTTCTTTCCTAACTTTAGGCATCCATTTATATCTAGGAGGACATTGATTAGCAAACCACCATTTCCACGACTTGCTAGAAGACTCATATAATTCCCTAATTCTCCTTCTAGGGTTCTTAGTGGTGGAGTCTGATGCAATACTGTTCTAAGGGGGGGTTGCACCAGAATGGTTTACTTTTCGTTTGGGTTTTCTAGCACTAATAGGCATCACAGTTTGCTTCTTAGTTCTAGTAGCTACGCTTTTGACATTATTCGAAACACACATAGCATGATTCGCATTAGCACACTTTCCACATTTCACATAAACAAACTTAGCATTCAAAGTCGAATCATTCAAATCGTCATTACACGCGATTACAGACGTTTTATTCTTAGAAACATTGAAAATCCTAGGGTGGTCTTCTAGTTCCTTCATCTTCCGTTGACACTTGTTTTGCCAAACCTTTTCATTCATTCGAGTTCTCTTAAGCTGAGGCCGGCTAACACTAGCAGTGGTGACTACTCCTGTAGTAAAAGACACACGTCTATTAGTGTTTCTAGAAGTCTGAGGTGATTGACTTTCTTTATTAGGTGTGGGTTTAGTGGCCAATCTATACATCCCTGGTTTAATAATATTGGTGTTCTTAATGCTTTGTGATCGAATATGTGTTTTGAGAGTATTATGTGGTAACCTATCCTTCCCATCCGTCTTGGGGGGCAAACGCAGGTTTTGCAAATGTAGAATTAGAGAAAACAGATGGTTTTCCCAAGACAGAGGGTCTAGTCACTTTGTGCGCATTGGGTTGTCTTACAATAGGTTTCTTAACACTAGGTTCCACAATTTTCCCACCCATCTTAGCAACGAGTTTCTTCAACTCTACTATCGCTATTTCCCTGTCTTGTAACTGAGCTTTCAACCCTTTAATTTCCAAACTCTGTTTATTCATTTCTCGAAACGTTTTGGAAATTTTTTCTTGCAAGTTATTATTATGTGGAAAACTACCAACGTCTTTTTGCAAAGCAAGTTCAAGAGAATAACAATATTTTTGAAGGAAATCAATTTTGTGTTGAAGTAACTCAAAAGCTTTTTTATCAACATTTTCTTTACGTTTCGAAAGCTCAAGTTCAAGACGCTCACATTCATTGATTTTATCAAGATATTTGCATGCAACATCAGAATATTCATTGATATCAGCACAAGATTGAAGAGTAACACACAAAATATCTTTGGAGAGATATTCTTCTAAGAGTAAATCATATTCATCAGAAAAAACGGACTTATCCATTTGAAGATCGTCAATTTCTTTCTCAACAGACTCAACATATTTTAAATCATCAAACATTTCAGACCGAATTAATCTTTCAAATTCAAGCATTTTTTCTTTTAATGTGGTCGTGTTCGGTATTAAGATTTGTTTGATAAGCACAGTTATATCTTGAGGAATTGGTTTTTTCCACTCGTCATTTTGTCGTTGTTTCTATTCATTATCAACAATGGATTTAATATTATCAATGTAATGTTATAGAAACCCAAATGTCTGCCTACTCTTGCTTTTAGAAGCATCAAGAGGCAAGTAGTTGATGAAATTAGAAACGTTTTTTTTCTTAGTAGCAAAAGATTTTTTCCATTGAATTCTTCTTTCTTTGCATTCTAAAAACAATTCCTCACGAGACTTCTGTTTTTGTGTAGTGAAAATACCATATAGACTATTCTCATAGGCATAATTGTATGGTTTCACAAACTCTTTATTCACCAGTGATCTACTCTCCTCTTCCCAAATGGATGTCTCATCATAACCAAGAGGATATTCAAGATCGGTCCATTCGGACTCATCCATATAAAGGCGCGGGTTCGCAGCTTGAGCTTGGGCAAGGTACTCAGGACTTGTAAAGCTAGCTTGACCCTTAAACATAGACGGAGGTGCTATCATTCTAACGGTTTGAATAGAGTCATGCGTTTTATAAACAACTTTCTTCAAAAATTCGACTTGTGCCTCTAGTTCCGTTGCTTTTTCAGTATCTTTATCATGTCGACTTTTGAAATCTTGTTTTAACGTTTCAGCCTCTTGTTTCTTAACCGTTGTTCAAGTTCGTTAACTTTGGTTGTAGCAAGGTACGTTTTTTGATGTTCATCGATTAATAAAACATTAAATTGACGTTTATATTTGGTTAATAACTCAAGAGTTTCGTTGTATTTCTTTTCAAGATCGTCCTTTTGACTTTTTAACGCACTAACCTTGTAACCCTCAAGCTCTATAGTCTTTTTAAGAAGCTCAGCACTATAACTTTCAAAGGTCTCATTAGATTTAATTAGAGCGGCTTTGCATTCTTCAAAATTTTGAGTGAGCGCTGCGTTTGCCTTCTTTAATTTCTTTTGACTCTTTCTAGTCTCATTGACATCTTTTTACAAACTAGCAATTAAATTAGTAAGCACGGCACGCTCCTCATCATCATACTCATTTGCATGTTGATCATCCTCAAACTCATTATTGCACATGTCTGATGAATCAGGTGTGGTATTACTATCAACCGTTTCCATCATACATGTGTCATTAATCGCATTGAGTAGCTCACTATGCTCATTAATATCACCAAACACATTATATTCGTCAGTGGTGTGTACCTTATCGAGTGGCTCAGTGTCAAAGATAGGGCCATTGTCATCTTCAGTGACTTTTAGAACTTCTTCAACCTTTGCCATGTACGAGTAACGTGCTTCTAATTCTTGGTCGGAGGCTTCATCATCAGTGTCATCAAGCATTTCTCCTTCCTCAGCCGACAGACCCCTGCTTCCATCTTCTTGCATAACAACATCTTCTCTTTATGATAGCTAGAGTCCCTAACCCGTTTCGGCTTTCTGCATTCCTTTGCCATATGCCCATAACCTTGGCAGTTATAACACAGAATCCCACTTTGTTGAACCACTTGCGTTCCAACAGTTTCCCTATTCCCAGTAGCAACAACAATCCTCTGAGTATCATACTTGGCAGTTTTTCGATCATACCTTACAGAACCCTCAACATGTGTTGGATTACGTCGATCATACCTAGAAGGACTTTCACCACGTCGACGTGTATCATACCTGGGAGGAATCTCAACATATTGGTGCTTTGTGTTAGATGATGTTCGAAGATTGTTGTTGGTGGGTTTGAAGATTTTCTGGTAGGTCTTCATAATGAAAGCAATTTGTTGTTTCATCTCCTGATTCTTTTGAGCTTGATCTTCGTCACTATCCTCTTCAGATGATGACTCAGATGGTGGTGATGGTGCTCTTGGTTCTTTGCCGCGTGATCTTGTGGATGATGAAGACTTGGATGATATGGAATATCGTGGTGAGGATGATTGAATGGAGTATGCCTTTTGAGTACGAGATCGATGATCTTGAGTGGTAGACACTAGAGCAAGTGGATTAGCCGTCTTTGCAACTCGTTCAGCTCGAATTTCATTTGCCTCATGCTGAAATTGTTTCAAGATATCAAAGAGAGTGTGATAGTTTACCTTGTCTAACTGTTTCTGTTGTTTCACCAAAGTAACAAAACGTGTCCACTCTGGTTGAAGTTGCTGAAGAAATTGCACATTGACTTGCATGGTAGAGACCTCCAAGTTGTTTCTTGTCATATCGTTCATCATCTTCTAGAATCATGAATAATAAGACTCAATTGATTCTCCATCCAATGCAGTAAACTTACCAAAATTACAAAACAAGTTTGTTTTAACATCTTGCTTGTTGAGTGATTCTCCTTGTTGCAAGCGTTCAATAGCCGTCCACATTTCTTGTGCCATAGGACATGCATCAACCGTGGAATAAATATCATCTCCAATTCCACTTAGAATCATATAGATCGCTTCTTTTTTGCGTCATACCAAGCACGCTTCTCTGGTGTAAGATTAGATAAAGTTTCTTTTCTTGTAGTTGCGGGTATTTCTGTAGTAGTGTCTGTGGCTGGTGTCTGAGGGACAGTGATTTTGGAGAAAACATATGGCCCATTGTTAATACATTGCCTCAATGCATCACCATTAGGTCTTGTATCAAGATAACGAAGAAAATGTGATTGCCATTGAGCATATCAACCGGCCACAAGCATTGGTGGTCTCTCTTTGTTACCCGCCACCATTATATTGTTGTTCGTCACACGATATTCTGCTGTAGAATCCATCTCAATATTCTCTGAAATGATGAAGTGAATATGGATCTTAAGTAGATATGATGTGATTGAGTTGTTGTTGAAATTCCGAAAATTGCTATTTTTCTCAGTCTGACAATAAATTCCTCAGTCCGACAAAATGGTAGACCAAAAAATTTTGTATCGACAAATTTTGAAATTAAGCTAGAAATGTCCTAAAACTAGTACGGAAAAAATTTGAATTTACTTGACGAGAAAATTTTAACTCTTCTTTTTTTTTATCTTCGTGTAAACGATATTCCGAAACTAGTCTAGATGGTGGCTATGTCTAAAAAATACTCGAACAAAATTTAGGAAAACATAGCATCGGAATGTCCATCGGAATGTGCCATCGGAATGTCCATCGGAATACTCTGTCGGAATGTCTGTCGGAATAGCTGTCGGAATACTCTGTCGGAATGTAGTATCGGAATACTTTCGGAATGTATAACTGTCAGAATATCAGCTATTGGAATCACTATCGGAATCAATGCCGGAATAAAAACTGTCGGAATCACTATCGGAATAATGGTCGGAATATTAAAACCCTTTCCCGATGGAATTCTATCGGAATAATCGTCGGAATATCAAACCCTTTTCCGATGGAATTCTGTCGGAATGCTTGTACTTTTCCAAAACTTTTGGTAAAAAAGTGACATTTTTTACAAGAATCCGTGATTTTAACCAACAAAAAGCAATCAAATCCCTACCACAACTATGTAGGAGATGTAAATCAAGATGTAGAGCACGGAAAGCACAAGAAAAACTTGAATCCGAGATGATTATAGGAGGAAATCACACGAACCAAGTATAATATCAACAACGAATCACAAAACTACCCCATGGCGATTGATACCAATTGTTGTCCCATATATTTGTGATGATTAAGCAAGAAAGAAAGGTAGATAAAAGATGAATTCTAGAGAGAGAAAGTAGTGAGAGAAAGTAGAGAGAAGTGTGTGAGAAACTTGGTGAATATTAGATTAGGAGAATAGAAAAATGAGACAACCAACCTCTCCTTACATGCAAGGAGAGGTTTATATAGCCTTGCCTACATGTGGCATGATGGGCTGTATGATAATGGGCCAGGCTTTCCTTTTGGGCTTTGGTTACTTATGAATGAACCTTAGCTTAAAGTTAAGCCCGTAATACATGACTAATCTACTACCTATTACAACGTTCTAATATACGATACATAATAAACATATGACCGAACATTCTTGTTTGACTCAATATTTTGAGGCTAATACCTTCGATGACTTTAGAACGTTGGTGGAACACCAAAACGTTCAAGAGGGTTTAATCTTGAAAACAAGCAAATATAACATACATAGATAATACTTCGGTTGGCAAACCCTCGATTAGCCCTTTTTCTCAAAACACACACAAGCAAGCGGGGGAAACGAGGCGGCGCTAAGTCGTGAAATACAACCGCCTTATACCCACCTTATAGTTTGTGTTAATCAAAATTAAGTCTCATGAAAGTATTTATCTGTTTTGCCTTTTGTTTTTTGCTTTGGATTCGAATACAATAATTGAGTGATGAAATCCCAATTAAGTTTGCGTTTTCACGCTTTTGGAGATATTGTAAATTTATTGTGATACGTATACAATATATTAATAATATTCACAAGAAAAATTAAAACGAATAATGGGATATCTACAATATAGTAAAATGATTGTTGTGTGTTCAATTTAGGAAAACTAAACACGATTTATTTGGATATTATAATATAGTAGAAAAAATTAACAAAAATGAGTATGTACGTTATATACGCTTTCCAAATAATGAAAAGCAAAAACGCACTACTCACACAAACACGAATGTATAATGGCACTGAACACCTCCCCGATAGCGGCGCCAAAATTGATGTGTGTAAAAATACGCTTTTAGGAAAAAGACGTATAGTGGGCAAGTATTAAACTCGACGGTTTTGGAAAACCGACAAATCGAATAAGTGCGAGTTCGTTCTCGAAGGAGGTGTGTGAATTAGGTGCCAAGTATATAAAAATCAAGTTTGTATTAGTGTCATTTTTGGGTTTAGAGAAGAGAAAATTAAGCCGAGCTACACTACGATAAACTACGACGAGTGACGTAACACGTGAACGTAAATACGTAAAACGCGACTAAATGAAAAATTTAAGCTAGAAATAATTTAAAAATTAAAACTAAGTCTAAAATAATATAAATAAGAATAAAAATTCAATAAATAAATTTTAAACCTTTTATTAATTAAATATTCAATTTTAAATGCTAATTAAAGCCCTAAAATTAAATATAATTAACAAAAAGCCAAAAATATTATTTTATCAAACAAATATCTTACTTATATTAATTTAACACTAAAAAGTATTTTTCCTAAATTTTTAAAACTATTTTTCTAATTTTTTAAATGCTAAAAAAACTTTTTAAACTAAAATAATGATTAAAAATAATAAAATAATGAGAAAATGAAATTTACTCTTTGAAAAATCCTAATTTATAATGCTAAACAGTAGAAAAAAATGGAAAAAGTTGAAAAAAGTAATTTTTTACCTAATAAGACAAAAACAGTTTAAATAAAAACCTATTTAAACTTAAAATAATTCTAAAAAAGAATTAAATAAACTGAAAAATGAAATTCCTTTTTTAAAAATCTTAATTAAGTTATTGAAACTAAGAAAATTTTATACAATGAAAATCAAGACTTTTTATCACTAAAAGACAAAAATAGTTTATATAAAAATTAATTAAAACTTAAATTAATTCTAAAAATCATAAAATAAACAGGAAAATAAAAATAAAATTTTTGGAAAATCTTAAAATAAATATTTAACTTAAGAAAATTAAAATCACTGAAAAATACTACAAAAAGAACACTAAAGACAAAAAAAAACAAGAAAATCAGATAGTGACAACTGACTCAGCTTTATCTTTTAGCTGAGCAGTGGGAACCAAAGGCTTGTCAGTGGGAACCTTTTCCCAACTCAGAAAAGAGAAAAGTGACGATTCTTGCTTGTTTTGTTGATGGTTTTTGGTACAAGTGGCACCCCCACACTCATGGAAGTGTGGGAGTCAAGATAAGCAAAAAACACACAAGATTAAAATAAGATGCACAAAAATCAAGCACTTATACTCTACTACTATCACATAAACCATGTCTGGGAAAGTTTGCTGAACTATTTGGTCACTCAACAATCGTTGATTCAACGAATACCCGATTATTAAGAGAAAATTGAACAATAAACCCTAACCTGGATTCAAGTCAATTAACAAAGACTAAAAGTCTGTTTTTTATTCATAACTTCAATAATAATTCAATACAAAAAGTCCTAATTATATAGAAAAACTAAACTTGGGAAAAAAGATAACAATATTCTTCCCAGGAAACACAAAATCAGAAAAATAAATAAAACATACCACAAAATAAGAAAATTAAAATAAAAGATATCATAAACTAAGGAAACTAAATACTCAGTTTATTCTTCTTTCTCCATCATTCTCCCTCACTTCAAAAAACTCGTCCTCGAGTTTGTCTAACTCGTCCTTTGTAGGCATAGAATCCAAATTTGTATCCCTTCCATTAAATTTCCTTTCTTTAAAATGAATCGACCTCGAACCTTGATTGTCTTTAAACCCAACTTGTCGACCATGATAGTTTGGATCATTGTAGAACAAAGACTATTAACCACAACTACAATGTCTTCAATGTTGTCTTCTTTCCTACCAAATTCTTTTTTCTTCGTAAATCCTTCTTTTTCCTCAATGACATCTTCAATATTTGTATCATAAACTAGCATCGGTTGTTCTTCATATTCATCAAATATGAGAGGTCCATCATAATCATTACTAGCCGCACCATAATCTTCCCATTCATCAAAAGATGAACCATCAACCTCAAAAAACGGATATTCTAACATCTTAATCAGGAACTTCGGCTCTTGATACCAACTGATGTAGCAAAAAACAAAAAGGATAAAGATAGATAATTGAATATGTTGATTCCAAAGAATGCCAGACACAACTCTTCCAACTATCGTTGATTCAAAAGAATACCGATAATCAGGCAAACTCCAACAATCGTTGATTCAACGAATACCCGATTATTAAGAGAAAATTGAACAATAAACCCTAACCTGGATTCAAGTCAATTAACAAAGACTAAAAGTCTGTTTTTTTATTCATAACTTCAATAATAATTCAATACAAAAGTCCTAATTATATAGAAAAACTAAACTTGGGAAAGAATATAACAATATTAAAATAAGAAAATTAAATAAAAGATATCATAAACTAAGGAAACTAAATACTCAGTTTATTCTTCTTTCTCCATTAGCAATGATCAATTGGGAAGATTTCGCAATGTTGATACATTAATTCCGCAATACTGGTTTAGTCACAATTCTGCAATTAGGCCAAAGTTCAAAGATTTCGCAATTACTGAATACAAATCCGCAATACTGAGAAACTAAAGATTTCGCAATGGCAATATGAATGATTTCGCAATGAAGAAACAACAATTTCGCAACTTTAGAAGGACTCAATTTCGCAATCAAAGAGAAGATTTCGCAACTCAGAAAATCAACAAATCCGCAATACTAGAAAGTATGATTTCGCAATGACAAAAGATAAGATTTCGCAACTTAGGAAGATCAATTTCGCAACTTATGACCAAGTTCAATTTCGCAACTTTATGAAAAGTTTCAAAATCGAATCAGACGTTCCTAAAAAATAGGATCTCGGACAAAGACGATTTTTAGCAACTTTTTAACAACTTTTCAAGGACAATAAGCCAAGAAAAACTCCAATAAGCTACCAATAAGCTAGGGAGAAGATCAAAACTTATAAAAACATCAACTTAAAGCCACGAAAAATCAAAAAGACTTAAACTTTATGTAAAAACTTGATAAAAAGATGATGAAAACAAGATTGAGATTAACAAGAAAGATTAATAAGATGAAGATTAAGACAAGATTAAGCTTAAAACATGTAAAGATTAAATTTGAAAACAAGAATTTAAAACAAGGATTGAAAGTTTTCTAGTGAGAGAAAATTAACCTTTCTCTCTCTAGAATTTTAAAAACTACAAAATGAAAGAAAAATTAAAGACTAGCCAACTTTTGGTGATGGAAAGAGCTTTATATAGTAGTTTGATGTGGGCTTGTTTTGTTGTGGGCTTGTAAGTGGGCTTTCTTCTTTCTTCTTAGTCTTCTCGTCACTTAAATAAATAAACGTTTCCGACTTTGAATTTGAGATTTGTCGGTGAATATTTCCAACTCATCCTTTAATGTCTCGTTAAATGGACTTGAGTTCTTCGACATAGATAAATCTTCCGTCTTTGGCCCTTTTCTTCGATAAATCTTCAAATAGGTCTGTTGACTTCCAATCTTTTGCACTCTTGATCTTTTGACTTCGTCTTTTTCTCGTTTTCTTCGATAAAAGCCCGGGATAGCCCATGTTTTCTTCCTTTTTCATCTTTTGGTCCTAAAACACAATAAAAACACAAACCACGCATAATTTCGACTTTTACGACATAAAATACACGTTTTGGTCTTGTTATTATTGGAAATAAGTGGTAAAAGGATAAGTGTTTTCACACTTATTAGTCTTCTATTAAACCTGTTTATAACCACAACAAGAAAACATAAAAGTAACAAGTAAAAGCCCACAATGAGCTTGAGTTTAAGTTGTTTGTCAGACAGCTTAAGCTCAATGCATATGGTGAACAGTAAGCTTATCAACAAAAAGAATAAACAGATTTCTTTCAAAAACCAAACTTGGAAAACCAATTGTTTTTGGAACCTCAAATGAAATCTACTAACTAAACAGCTTATACAAGCTTATGTGACTTATTGGTTGTCAAACAAATAGTCCACAAAAGCTCCTATACTCTGAACAGGAATCAAAAGCAAATGAGCAAGTGTCCTTGACCCATTAGCTTTGAAACTAGTTAAGAAACAAACAATGTTTCAAGTAAAGTAAACAACTTAAAACTAAGTTATGCAAGAATAAAATAAGGAACTCAGAATTCAGTTGCACAGCTTAAAACATTTCTCTAATTAATTCATGAAAAAGGTTTACCATTCACAGGTTGAAGGGTCTTAAAATAGGACTAAGTAGATCATTCTAGAACTGATAACAAATATGAAAACCCTAGTATCTGAAAATCCCAATTTGCCCGTGAATTTTGAATTTCTTCTTGGTCAAAGCGGCCTCCTGTGATCTTGTGATGTGCAAGCTGTCTTTCTTAATCTTGGACGTTCATTGGGAGCCTTTGGCACCAAGTCTTGATATGAGAACCGTTGATTAGCTGTAGGATTCGAGTTTTGCCATTATAGGGGTGACAGGGGGAACATGGGGGTCCACTTGGGTCACGGGTGAGGGTCTTTGAGTGGTGTGTTTGTGTTTAGGGTAGGGTAAATTAGTGTTCTAGAGTGATTTAGGGAATAACCCTTTGCTTTGATAGGGTATTAGGATTAGGGTTAGTGAGGATGATGCACATGAATAGTGGATTTTTTAATCTGGTATGGATTTAAGAAAGGTGTTACCCGCCCTTAATATATATATAAACGATTTAAAAATCGTTTAAATAATAATAATAAGGGTTAGTGGGGTGTTTGTCTAGTTGACCAGTGAAGTGGCAAGGGGTGGTGATGTGGCGTCTGGTGGTTGGAGGAGGAGTAAGTGGGGTGATGTGGAGGTTTGTGATAGGCTGTTGTATGTTTAGTGGTATGTGCAGTATAAGTCCCTCACCTTCCATATTTTGTTCACTTCATGTTTAATCAGCCAAAACCAACTTTTCCTTTGTAACAAGTTTGGACTTGTTGTCATTTATGGCACATCAATTGCATAAAACTTTAACAATGACCTTTCATGCAATAAATGAATTCTTTAAGGGCCATTAATGTAATATCTTGATATTTTAGGCACCCAAATGCAATATATGAGTTTTGAAAGGGTATAAAATGCCAAGTCTTCAAACATGAGGGACCAATCTTGACAATATTCAAAACTTCAAGGACTTCTTTGGAAATTCATGATTCGGGTCCGGTTCTTTGTGCATCTTCATTTCCCGTGTTCGTTTTTGCTTGATTCTTGTAATCTGTTGATGCAAAAGTTGGGTGATCCTTGCTAGACCCGAATTAGGCTTAATTTGGGTTGGCTGGGCTCCGGCTCCTGCACCAAGTGAATCGTTTGGTTGGGATCCTGCACACTAAATAACACGTGTTAGGCTTACCGTGGGAATGTTTCCCACGATTAGACTCCAGCGTGAGAGTAAGTAATCGATTAGGGTTTATGTGAGTTGAGAGAGTAGAACGTAATACCTTTGTGGAACCCTTGGGGGTTCCTTTTATAGGCAGTGGAACCCTAGTGGGCTACCACTTGATACTTCGGCCCCAAGGAAAGGATAACTATCAGAATTAGAATGATTGTTATCTTCTAATTTTGGTAGTGAATATCCTCCTCCATTGGGATAAAGATATTCCTAGACAGAATATGATTCTGTCTAACCCTATGTCGGCCGCACCGGGCCGTGGGCCGCACACATGTGTGCGGTCACTGTTCATCCAAGCCCATAAGCCTGAATGACATTATTCCACCCATCTGTGATGGGCTGGATACGGGTAGTACCCATGGGCCGGGTTCATGACCCGGCTGGGGACTATACGTCATCATGTCCCCCAGTCTAGTTGTTACAACCATAGGCGTAACCTCTAGACTACCAAGATGCTCCCTGGACGTACCAAGGAAAAAATAGGGAATGATAAGTTGTTCAAGAATTTGTATTGGCCGCACGTGGCAACCTGACTTAGGAAGTTATTCCATCAGTATCTCAGCCGCATATGGCGACCGAAACAAATTAAATATAGCATTAAATTTCAAGTCTTACGTAAGAGCCGCATATCCCGACATTAATAACTGTTCACCTGACATGTTGACTGACAAAAGTGCAAACAGTCAGAACCTTGAGCAGTGCAAACGTTTGAGTCAGAAGTGACCCGTGGGCCCCGCCTGACGTTTCACTTGCCACTTGCCCCCTAACCACACGATCAAGAATAGTGGCAGACACGTGTCACACATCCAACAGGTCATGACCCACGAGGCAACCCTATAAATAAGCCACCCCTACGGCTGTGTGAAACACACAGTTATAACCTCCATTTCTGCCATTAAAGCTTTCCTCTTAGCTTGAACCAATTACGCACGGATCCCTTCACACGCAGGTTAGAACACCACGTCCTTACACTTTTATTTAGTAATGGCTCACAGAAACAACCCTACCATTGGATCCGTGCTGAATGTAATGACCCAAGACCAATTAAACCACTTTTGTACAAACTATTCATCCCTACCAACCTACACCCCTCACTTCCTGGCGCCGGAGACCTCATAACTGAGGCTCCAGCGGGTAAGATTGGTCTGTATACTCGTTTGTTTGATGCGGCCAATTATCGCATTCCTTTCACCCATTTCCTCGTAGATCTGTTAGGATACTATGATGTACATATTAGTCAGCTCCACTGTATAGGCGCCTGTAAGATTAGTCAATTCGAGATCCTCTGCCGTGCTAGGAGAATCCCCCCAACCGTAGAATTATTCCGGCTCTTTTATGTCCCCAACATAGTAAATGGTTGGGTATCTTTTAAGAAACGATCCCCTAACAGTCCCCAATCGCACAATAAGCCAATGGATTCATTGAAAAACTGGTATGACCACTACTTTTTCATTGACGCAGTAGTATGGCCGGTTGATCACACCTTTAGAAATAGGATACCCCACGACCCCAAGCCTCACACAAGTACATACAACCCCCGACATTCCCAAGAATTAGATCTGAATAGGACCGGGTTCTATAGAAGTCTTCCCGAGTCATTCCTATGTTTGCTAGGGATTAGCCGCAATTACTTTGGCCCGTCCAATAGGTATCCTGTGTTTTGGAGAAGGCAGGGTGAAGGTAGGCTAACATCCGTACGCACAAATTTATTCAATCATTTGATAAATGGCTAACATATTTTGTTTTGTGTTGGGTAGAAATGAACTTCTTTGGACTTTTACGCCAGGGCGACCCGAAGCTCGTACCGGAGGGTTCCCGTCCCCTCCGTGAGAATGAACTACCCCTTCTGGAGCATACCCGAAACGTGACGGTTGGTCTTGAAGCCGTGCCAGATCCACACTCGGACGAGGGAGAGCAAGGAGACAATGAGGGTGGTGATAACAGGATGAGGGAAGGAGGAGCACCACATAGGGAAGAGCAGGGAGATAATATTGACTTAACCACCTCCAGCCTTCGCCGGATGATGGGCGATGATGATGAAGAAGTACAACAAGTCAATCTGGACTCAAAGGATGAGGAAGAAGCCGAGGAGGAGACTGAAGAAGCAACAGCTCAGCCTGTCGCCAGGCGTACCCGCAAAAGAAACAAACGAGTGAGGAAAGCTGCTTCAGCCGAGATTGGCGAACACAACGCCCCTCCCAAGAAACTTCGAGAAGACCACCCCTTGTACCAATCTGTTGGGAGTACTACCCAAGGTTCCGAGACTATCCGGGCCGCACATGTCGATCCCGTCACTCAGATTGCCCCAACCGCATCAGAATTGGCAAGAAATGACATGTAAGACTCCATCCTAACACGTAAGAATGACAAATTCTCTTTAAGCAACACTTAACATGAATCCAAATGCTTGTTTTACAGGGATGACCAAACTGGTGCCGCACCTCCTTCTGACACCCAAATGGATAAGGGAAAAGGAAAAGAAGTGGAAAGAAACCCCATGCTTCACACGGCCGCCACAAAGTCCGGCCCCGTATTTGAAGAAGGTTCACCCACAGCCTCCCAAGACCTCCCAGCGTCCGGCCCCCCTCAATCGTTCAACCCTATATGGAATATCACAACTGCATCACGAATGAGGGACGCCGACGAATGCCGGGAGTACCTCAACAACTGCATTCCACCAGGCTTGGTGCGAGAGGTGAACGCGCTCAGCCATGCGGATTTGGCGGATGAGTATAATGGTGCCTTGGTACACCAAATGGCGATGGGCACCTCGATGAGGGTAAGGTTTGAAGCCGCGCTTGGGCATGTTGAATCTCTTAAGAGGAAGGTTGGACGGAGGGAGAAAATGATCGTGGATAATGAAGCTCAAATTGCAGACCTCCAATCCCAACTGGCTAGCGCCGAGGCGACCATAAAAAAGCAATCGGCCCGCGCGAATGAATACGACCAACAAGTGGCCAACCTTGAGTCAAAACTAGATGCCGCGATCACCAAGGTACATATCCGTGCCGCACCACCCATTTTCTAAAATAAATATATTCTAACGTTTTATCTCTTATAGGTAGCCACAGCGGAAGCGTCTGCCCAGTCGTACTCCAGCCAGGTATACGTGCTTAACAAGAAACTAGAAGACGCGCACCTGGCCGTCCAAAGCATGGAGAAGGTACAAGGGGAGCTTGCTGATGAGAGGGCTGTCACCCAAGAGCTGAAAGAGGCGTTTGCCCAAAAAGATTTGATGATTGATGCCCTCACCGCCGAGCGTGACGACGTGCTATGCCCCCAACTGCTAGCGGCTATTGCCGGCCGTAGGTGGATGGTAGGGCATGGAGCACGCTTGGCCGTCATGAAGGTACTAGAGGCCCCCGAATTTGTGTAACAGTTTGCAAGCCTTGTGTCCGATGGTATTGACCACGGACGTCATAAGGGAATGGTTGAGGCCGTTGAGCTGATCAAGAAAGGAGAAAACTTCACCAATCATGCCTTCTTTAATCCTGAAGCCGCTAACAAGATGACTGCTTCCATGGCCGCGATGCGGGATCTGCACTATCCATTCTTGGATGAGCTGGAGGCCACCAAAGAAGCATCAAATATGGAAATCATGGAAAGGCTAAGTCTTAGTGCGGTCTCCCAAGGTGAGAGTCACTCCCGTGCTTCCTTCACTCCATCACCCAGCCACCTGACGCTCCCCATCTATGAGGACGTAACCAGGATCGTGCTTGATGAAGAACCCTTAAGTGTGGTGCTGGAGAGGAATGCGGCTCAAGCCCAGAAGCGGAAAGAACGTAGTGAGTGGTTGTCGTGTCTGGTCGAGGAACAAGTGGAGATAGGTAAGTTTTCCCCCCCTATGTAGGATGCTCCTACTTCATGTTCCATTTCAGACACTATGGTTTGTAACCGCTGAATATTTGTTTGTTTCTATTCGTCCGTTCATGTACACGGCTAAAAACATGTGTATTTTGTATGTAAGTCCGTGATTGACCACGGCCAATTTCGTTATCTATTTTGGAAACTTGTGTATTTTGACTGTGTTGAATATTGTACCCCAATACTGCATGATATGTCACGTCTTACACACAAAGAAATAAAATACATACAAGTCTATAATTTACTAGACATGCGACGTGCGTCTTTACTATGCGGAGCACTGTGTGACTACGGCATATGAAACTTACCCCAACGTCTTATGAGTAAGGTGTCTAGTAAGGATACATGATCCGTGCGGCTGGGGTTGCATCCCTCTTACGCGGCAACTTGAATTAGTAGGTTCACTTAATCCTCTTACCCCGCCAGGAGGCGTATAGTACATGTAAAATAGTTTGAAAGAATGCATATGAATGAAACATGGCATATTATAATATAAGTAAAATTCATACGACTAACAAAAAATCTAAAAAATGATTTGCACGAAACAAGCCGTGGGGCTAGCTAGGCACCACGACATTTTATTAGAACATTTACATTTTTGTTTGAACAATAATGACAAGTCCTAAAAAACAAGAAAGGGAACTAAGCAAACATAAGAAAAACAAAACAGATAGACCGCATGGGACTTCATTAAAGCCACATATAGCGAAGCACCCATGCGGAAGCCGTAGCTTTCAAAGATAGCACCTTTTGAGATTGGAAATGTTCCATGTGCGCTCTAGGTCGCGGCCATCCATGTCACGTAACTTGTACGCGCCTCGTCCCAAAGCCTCCGTGACTTCATACGGTCCTTCCCACTTAGGGGCCAGTTTTCCTGTATTCTCCGCTCGACTCGCTTCATTAGCTCGATAGACATAGTCTCCTGGTCGAAAAGAAACACCCTTGACCTTGGCGTCATAATAAGCTTTCATTTTGGCCTTGGACTTAGCCTCATTGATGGCTGCTATTTCCCTTTTTTCCTCCAACAGATCCAGGTTGATTCGCAGCTGCTCGTCGTTCGTGACGACATTAACTTCCGCCGTGCGGACGGTAGGCATTCCTATTTCTACTGGTATAACAGCTTCAGTGCCGTAAGCCAATGCAAATGGAGTATCTCCGTTGGCTGTTTTAATCATAGTCCTATGTGCCCACAGCACATGTGATAACTCATCAACCCATTTGCCACTTCGTTCGTCCAAACACGCCTTGATGCCATTTCCCAAGCTTCTATTTGCCCGTTCGACAAGGCCATTTGTCTGCGGGTGCTTAACAGATGCGAAGCGCCGCTTGATGTTCAATGATGCACACCAATCTTTGAATGGGTTGTCCGTGAACTGCTTGCCGTTGTCCGAGACGATTTCTCCTGGTAGACCAAAACGGCACACAATATGTTCCCAAACAAACTTCTTAACTTGTTTGCCTGTGATAGACTTGACTGCCTTGGCCTCTATCCATCGTGTGAAGTAGTCCATCGCAACAATCAAGAATTTAACTCCCCTCGCAGCTACAGGAAATGGTCCTGCAATGTCGATTCCCCACTTATAGAATGGCCATGGGGACGTGATAGGTGTAAGCTCCTACTGCGGGTGCCGCGGTACTGGCCTATGCACTTGGCAATCACTACACTTGCGAATCATGTCGCGCGCGTCTCTGTGCATGGTAGGCCAATAATATCATGTTCGTAAGGCTCTAGCTACCACGGATCGTGGACCCGCATGCATGCCACACAACCCTTCGTGTATGTCACTGATTACGTAAGCGGCCTGACGTGGTCCAACAAACCGCAGCCACGGCTGCAAGAAAGAGCGTTTGTAAAGGATGCCTTCTCGAAGTTCGAAATGCTGCGACTTCCTTCTGATGCGCCGTGCTGCTTTTTCCTCGTCTGGAAGGGTCTCACTAGTCAAATAGTTGATGATCGGAGTCATCCATGTAGGTCCATCCTCCTCAACTATAGCAGCAACCTCCCCTTCCGTTAAAGATTTCTCCTTGAGTATTTCCACCAAGACTTGTCTAGACAAGTGAGCGAAGCTTGTGGATGCGATCTTGCTAAGAGTGTCCGCCTTCTTGTTCTCGCCCCTTGGCACCTGCTTGATGGAAAACTTACTGAAAGTCGCGATTAGCGACTTGACTTTTTCCAAGTACCTGACCATGTTGTCCTCCTTGGCCACATATCCACCTAGAATATGGTTCGCGACAAGCCGTGAGTCCACGTAGGCCTCAAGGTTGCGGACTCCCATTCTAGCGGCGATTTTTAAACCCGCAATTAATGCTTCATATTCCGCTTCGTTGTTAGTGGCCGTGAACTCAAAACGGAGGGCGTACGTGAACTCCATTCCTTCTGGATTTGTGAGGATGAGACCAGCTCTGGACCCGTCCGTACACGAAGATCCGTCCGTGAATAACACCCATGGTTCTGTTAGGATCTCGTCTTGTTTAACTATTGGCCCTTCCTCATCCGGCTTCTCGATCAGGAAATCTGCCAAGATCTGGCCTTTCACAGCCGTCCTTGGCCTATAAGATATATTGTGCTCCCCCAATAAGATGCTCCATTTTTGTAGCCTCCCTGCCACGTCCGGTCTAGAAATAACCTGCTTGATTGGCTGATCCGTAATGACCACAATTGGGTGCGCCTGAAAGTATCAGCGCAGCCGCTTTGTAGCAAACACTAGTGCTAAAACCAATTTTTCCATAGAGGAGTAATTCATCTCCAGCCCTTGTAGTGTTCTACATATAAAGTAGACCGGAGTTTGCACTGTACCTCTATCTGTCATGAGTACCGCGCTTATTGCGCCATGAGTGGCTGAGAGATACATAATAAGTTCCTCCTTTGGCCGAGGAGCTACTAGCATAGGGAGAGACGCGAGATGCTGTTTGAGCTGGCCGAAAGCTTCCTCGGCTTCCTTCGTCCACCGGAAGTCTCCCTTCCTAATGCACTTCTTGAGTGTCTTAAATAGGGGTAATGACTTCTCTGCGGATTTGGATAAGAACCTATTCAGCCCGGCTAGTTTCCCATTCAAGGATTGCACCCCTTCCGTGTCTGAGGGGACGGCAGTTGTATTACTACGTCCGTCTTCTCTGGGCAAGGTTTGATGCCGTTTGGGTCAATCAAATATCCAAGGAACATTCCCTCCGTTGCCCCAAACATACATTTTTTTGGATTTAACTTCATGTTAATCCTTCTCAGTGTGTCGAATGTCTCTTGGACATCTCGGAGAAGTGCCTCCTTCGTGTGACTTTTTATAGCCAAGTCATCCACATAGACCTCCAAGTTGTGGCCTATCTGTGATTCAAAAGCTTTGTCCACAAGCCGTTGATATGTAGCACCGGCGTTCTTCAGTCCAAACGGCATTTTCGTATAGCAATATACGCCCTGGCTCGTATGGAACGCCGTTTTTTATGCATCCTCCTCCGCCATCTGGATCTGGTGATACCCTTTATATGCGTCCAAGAAGCATTTAAAAGGATACCCACATAGGGATTCCACCTTCCTGTCGATTTCCGGTAACGGGTAACAATCCTGTGGGCAGGCCTTGTTCAGATCTGTAAAATCCACACACATGCGCCAACTTCCGTCATGTTTTTTGACCATGACCGGATTGGATAACCACTCGTGGTAGTATACCTCACGCATGATACCTGCGTCCACTAGTTTCCGTACTTCCTCCAATATCACTTGGCTGCGCTCAGGCGCCTGGCCGCGCTTCTTTTGCTTGACGGGTTGGTACCCTTGGCGGATCTGTAGCTTATGCTCTGCTATCGCACGTGGCACGCCTTTCATATGCTTTGGCTCCCATGCGAATATATCTAAGTTTGCACTAAAAGAGAGCACATGGCCCTTTTGCCGCTATCCGAGAGCGCCCCTCCTATGGATACCTCCTATTCCGGATAGTCAGGGTGAATTGCTACCTTCCAATTGGGAGGTGGTGATCCAACCTTGGGTGGAACAGGTGGAGCCGGCGTTGTCACGGTGTGACACTCGGATTTCGGTACGATTGTGTTGTAAATGGTAACAATTCCCCCCTCAACGGGGAATTTGATCATTCCGTGCGCCGTGGAGGGTACCGCCCGTATAGCCAAAATACCTGGTCTGCCTATGATCCCATTGTACGGAGAATGTGAGCGTATCACCATGAAGTTCATCCACGCCTTAGTGGAGTGTTCCTCATTCCCAATGGTTACAAGCAGTCGTAGTTGCCCTATCGGCCATATAGTGTCTCCACTAAAGCCGGTGAGCGGCGCCGTGGCCGGTACTAATTGGCTTCTTATTTCTGGACATAACTGCACAAAACAGTGTTCATACAGTACCTCTGCTGACGACCCTCCATCCACATACATGCGACGAACATTGTGTGTTCCAATGCTTATCTCAATAGTGAGAGGCGCATCGATCACATTGCTTGCTGTGATGGGAGGGAACGAGATTTCCCTGCCGCGTGAAAATTTTTGGCCAACTTTCTGCCTCGTGCGGCGTTGTCTGGATTGGATCATGTATATGGTCGAAGGTTTGTCCTTTTGGGGATCCTTCTTATCGTACTTCATGTTGTTGTCTTTTCCATCCTTCCAATCCTTAACTAGGTGCTTGAGTTTACCTGATTTGATCAGCGACTCAATATGCTTCTTGAGCTGGATGCACTCCTCCGTACCGTGGCCTTTGTCATTATGGAACTCGCAGAAGCGATTTCCTTGCCGACGTTCCGGCGGAGTGGTCATTGGGGGAGGCCTTGGAAAGTTCGCCCCTTCCGTCAGCAAGATCTCTCGGTAGGACATCTTTAGGGGGGTGAACTTATCGTCCGGCCGTCCTCCTTTGCTTTGGCTCTTATAGTCTGAGCCCTTGCTATTGTTCTGATTGCCTTGACCGCCCGACTGTCTCCGGGACTGGTCATTTGACCGGTAACCATTTCCTCGGGATGGGTAGGCCGCGGCAACAGCTGTTTCCCCTTCTATGAAATTTCTGACCCTTTCCATGAGGTCGTCATATCTCTCTGGACGCTTGTCATTGAGGCGCCTGATCAACTCCCTGTCTGTTATGGCGTGTATGTAGTCAGAGATTTTCAGGAGCTCCGACATTGTTCTTGTGCGCGTGCACTCATCATTGAAGCGTTCAGTGAAGGCTTCTATGGACTCCCCCGGTCGTTGTTTGACAGTTCCCAATGAGACCGGATCCCTATTATACTTCTTACTCTGAGTATAATTGTTCTCGAACGCAGTGCGTAGTTCCGTGAAACTATCAATGCTCCGTGGAGGGAGTGCCTCAAACCAGTCACGGGCATTTCCGATCAAAGTTGAATTGAACATTTGGCACCATATAGGCATGGGCCATCGCTCAATTTTAGCCTGCGTATCAAATATTTTAAGGTGATCAACCAGATCACCAGACCCATCATAAGTCTTGATACACGCCGGCATGCGACGTTTGGTGTCCTCAGAATAGTTCCGTATGCGGAGGGTGAACGGGTCTTCCCTGGGATCCGCCCATGGCCGGGTGAGCCTAGGGTCATCCCATGGTTCACACCATGGACGCGAAAGATCCTCCGCTTCTGCATCTCGATAATAAGGGCCACCATAATACTCATCATTGTTTGGTGGTGGTGGAGGGGTGCGCCTAGGTCGGCGACGCTTAGGCGGATGGTCATCTGAGTCCTCTCCTGACGGGTCTGTAGACGGTGGTGGTGCCCCATCCTTTGGGTAGGGACCACTTTTTTGGGATGGACCGGAAGCCTTCTTCCCAGTGTTCATCCTGTCCCACACGCTCGGGCGACGAGCGGTTCTGGCCAACTCTCGATCTGGCCGCTCGGGTGAGCCATCAGACTTATCTCCTCCTTCCCGAGACTGCATTAGTTCCAGTATGAGGCGATCTCCTATGCGCTCAAACACATTCCTGGGTTGAGGGGTTTCCTCAAAGATGCTCTGCTCCTTAGGCCGAGCTCTCCTTTTCCTCTGATTTTGGGAGGAGGTGATTGGTCCGGCGTCACCAAAGTTGAGTCTGGATTGGAGGTTCCTCCCCAGATTCAACCTTGACGCGATCCCCGGGACGATCCTATCGAAGTTCTGCGTGAGAACTCGAGTAAGATCCTCCTCGCTGAGTGGTAGGACCTCTACCTCTTCCTCTACCGATGGTCTGCGCGGCTCCTTGTTAGGAGGGTTGGGCGCACTCCCTGGGTCCAGATTGTCCAGGGTTGAAGTAGGTGGGGGTGTCATGGAGATCATGCTCGTCACCCCCAAGGGCTGGAAGCCGCCCCGATTACCTGGTCCGCCTGTAAGGCGGCTAGGTGATTGATTGGGGATGAGTATCCCTTCCCCTTGGGACTTCCGATTTCCAGGATTCGTATTCCTGGGATTGGCTTGATGATGCCCCTTCGTCATTGGTAGTTCAGAGTGAGGTTTTGTTCTAGCTTAGTGTAATGGGTCCCACGGATGGCGCCAACTTGTTGATGCAAAAGTTGGGTGATCCTTGCTAGACCCGAATTAGGCTTAATTCGGGTTGGCTGGGCTTCGGCTCCTGCACCAAGTGAATCGTTTGGTTGGGATCCTGCACACTAAACAACACGCGTTAGGCTTACCGTGGGAATGTTTCCCACGATTAGACTCCGGCGTGAGAGTAAGTAATCGATTAGGGTTTATGTGAGTTGAGAGAGTAGAACGTAATACCTTTGTGGAACCCTTGGGGGTTCCTTTTATAGGCAGTGGAACCCTAGTGGGCTACCACTTGATACTTCGGCCCCAAGGAAAGGATAACTATCAGAATTAGAATGATTGTTATCTTCTAATTTTGGTAGTGAATATCCTCCTCCATTGGGATAAAGATATTCCTAGACAGAATATGATTCTGTCTAACCCTATGTCGGCCGCACCGGGCCGTGGGCCGCACACATGTGTGTGGTCACTGTTCATCCAAGCCCATAAGCCTGAATGACATTATACCACCCATCTGTGATGGGCCGGATACGGGCATTACCCATGGGCCGGGTTCATGACCCGGCTGGGGACTATACGTCATCATAATCTTTTGGTAAATTCACGATATCCGTACCTAAAATACAAAATGAACAAACACAAGCATATTTTGGGGTATTTTATGACATTTTTAAGCGTTTTAAGCCCGATTTGGATGATGAGACTATGTATAATTGCAGTCTCATCATGCACCAAAAATACTTCTTTTTATATAAAATTTGTTTCTTCCTCTATTTCTTGTGCATATTTTCCTTTTGTAGGTGTATGCGTACTCGTGCGCGCAAGAGGAAAGCCACTCAAGCCGATATCAAGACTCGTGCTATTGACACCATGGATAACCGACCAATGATCGAGCTCTTGCAATCACCCAGACGATGCTACTGTGGTACCAATATTGGAGCCAATGATTTCGAGCTCAAAACCGGTTTTATTCAGATGGTCTCTGCAACACCTTTCTTGGGCCGCACTCATGATGATCCTCACGATCACATCAAGAGGTTTTTACATTTAACTAATACTGTGAAATACAATGGGGTCTTACAAGAGGCAATTCGTTTGCTCCTTTTTCCTTTCTCTCTCGAGGGACTAACCTGGATTTAGCTTGATAAGGAACCACCCCAAAGTATTGCGACATGGGCGGACTTAGAAACCAAATTCATAAATTACTTCTTTCCACCTTCACGTAATACTGCTTTGCGGAATGATATCATCAATTTTGATCAAAAGTACGATGAGACGTTTAGTGAATCTTGGGATCGTTTTAAGGAACTTTTGAGAAAGTGTCCACAACACGGTTTTACTAAAGTGCATCAAATTAATACCTTTTACAATGGATTAAGTTTAAATGACCAAGATTTACTAAATAGTGCTTCAGGGGGTAATATTCTCGTGAAAACTACACAAGTCGCATGGGATATAATTGAAAACAAGGCCAAACTTCAAACTAAAAGTGTAAGGGCTACTATGGCTAGTACTAGTGATAATGAGACTACCAATCAAATTAAATCTCTTACTTCAATAGTGACAAAACTTGCCTTACATGTTCAAAAAACTCCCATTCAACATGTGAATGCCCTTAATGCGACTTGTAAAACATGTGGTAGGCCACGTTCGTATGTTACTGTGATAAGGCTTATGACCAATCTCAAGGGGAAGTGTATGCTTATTACAACACTGAGAGGGTTCATTTCAAGCCGAACGTCGATGTTAATCATTTGTCCTATAATTCGACTAACTGTTTGGCTCCACCTGGTTTTCAACAAAGACCACCCCCACCCACCCAAAACAACCAAGGTCCACCAAGAGCTAATTTTCAACAAATGCAAATGTGCGGGGTTACAATGCCAATCAAGGAAATTATCAAGTGCCAAATCAAGGCTATCCAAACCAAGGTTTTAATCCTCAAGGTTTTGCATCATACAACCAATACCCAAACCAAGGTTCTCCACAACAAAGGGTTCAATTTACCTAATCCACAAATGGACTTAGTTCTTCTAAAGATTTTGGAAAAAGATAAGAAATTAAAGGAAATGCAAGAGTCTACAGATAGAAATATTTTTCAAATGCTTCAATCCCTTCGTCCCCATGGTGCTCTTCCTTCAACAACCGAAACCAACCCTAGAGCTAATGTGAGTGCTATTACTACACGCAGTGGAGCAACTTTAGTAGGACCTTCACCTATAAATAGACTCAAAGTCCATCATTTGTATTCATTATAGTAGTTATTAGTTTTTAATTAGGAGTAGGTGTAATTTTAATTTTTCTCTCCATTTTCCTTAAGCTGTTCATCTTTCATGTCTTAATCTTTCTTTAATCTTCCTTTGTTAAACACTTTAAATCTTAATCTTTTCACTAAGCTTTTCATTAATATCATTCTTCCTTTCTTGTTTAAATTTATGTTTGAGTTGATTAACCTTGTTAGCTTATTTTTGTTTACTGCTTATTTGATTAAGTTACTTATTCCTTGTTTTAATTACTTTTGATGTTGTTGATTTAATCTTTCTATCTTATTGTTCTTATTGTTTATTTTAATTTTTGGCTTATTAAGTTGAGTGGATTTGATTAGCTTAATGTTTTTAGATTAGATTTAATTGATTTGCTTAATTGATGCGTTTTAGAGTTTTTAATTCGTATTTAGTTTGGCTTATTTCATAGATTAATTTTCCTTATTTTTGCTTATTTGAGTACCACTTTTTAGGGTCGAGTCTAGATCTTTTTTTTATTGTTCGTCTATTTTATAATCTGACTTTCGGAAAAGGGTTTAGGCCTTTATCCGAAAGTGAGATTTAGGCAATTTATTGAGAAAGTGTTTCTTGCATTTTTCCCGAAAGTCAGTTAAATTAATTTATCCACCTATAAATAGACTGCAAGTCCATCATTTGTATTCATTAGAGTAGTTATTAGTTTTTAATTAAGAGTAGGTGTAATTTTAATTTTGCTCTCTATTTTCTTTAAGTTGTTCATCTTTCATGTCTTAATCTTTCTCTAATCTTCCTTTGTTAAACACTTTAAATCTTAATCTTTTCATTAAGCTTTTCACTAATCTCATTCTTCCTTTCTTGTTTAAATTTATTTTTGAGTTGATTAATCTTGTTAGCTTAATTGTGTTTATTTCTTATGTGATTAAGTTACTTATTCCTTGTTTTAATTATTTTTTATGTGGTTGATTTAATCTTTCTAGCTTATTGTTCTAATTGTTTATTTTAATTTTTAGCTTATTAAGTTGAGTGGATTTGATTAGCTTAAGGTTTTTAGATTAGATTTAATTGATTTGCTTATTTGATGCGCTTTAGAGTTATTAATTCGTGTTTAGTTTGGCTTATTTTTTATATTATTTTTGCTTATTTTAGCTTATTTGAGTACCCGGTTTTTAGAATCGAGTCTAGATCTTTTTTTTATTGTTCGTCTCTTTTATAATCTGACTTTCGGAAAAGGGTTTAAGCCTATATCCGAAAGTGAGATTTAGGCAATTTATTGCGAAAGTGTTTCTTGCATTTTTCCCGAAAGTTAGTTAAATTAATTTATCCGAAAGTCATATTTTTCAATTTATCTTAAAGTCATCATAAGTTTACTTGTAATTTATGCAAAAGTGTTATTCTTAGATAAATTCCGAAAGTGTTTTTGTTTACTTTTTATCCGAAAGTGTTTACTTACAGTTTTTCCCGAAAGTATTGTTTATTTTAAAAAATTCTGAAAGTAAGTTTATAATATTCCGAAAGTTTTTAATACAAAACATATTCCGAAAGTATGATAAAAAAAAGGGTTCCGAAAGTTGTTTTCATTGCAAAATTCCGAGAGTTAGTAAAAATTTACAAGAAAGTAGTTTTTCTTTTAAACCCTGAAAGTTTCTTTTCTTTTCCAAAAATTCCGAAAGTCTTTATTTTTCTTTTAAATATCCCGAAAGTTGTGTTATGTAGTTTTCCCGAAAGTTGTGATATGTAGTTTTCCCGAAAGTTGTTTTTTTCCGCTATTGAGAAAGTTAGTTTTTTCCATTATTGAGAAAGTTGTTTTTTTCATTATTGAGAAAGTTAGTTTTACAATTATTGAGAAAGTCGTTTTTTTCTATTATTGAGAAAGTTAGTTTTACAATTATTGAGAAAGTTGTTTTTTTCATTATTGAGAAAGTTAGTTTTACAATTATTGAGAAAGTTAGTTTTACAATTATTGAGAAAAATTATTGAGAAAGTTGTTTTCATTTCATTATTGAGAAAGTTAGTTTTACAATTATTGAGAAAGTTACTTTTACAATTATTGAGAAAGTTGTTTTTTTCCATTATTGAGAAAGTTAGTTTTTTTATTCATTATTGAGAAAGTTGTTTTTTTCCATTATTGAGAAAGTTAGTTTTCATTTTTATTTTTTATTAATTGCCTATTTTTAATATTTTTCCCATTTACTTTTTAAGTAGAAATAGATTACCAAATTACCTTTTTATTCACCAAAAACGACTAAGTCACTCTTTTAACCGAAGATCAATTCGAATAGACATATAAGAACAACTTTTCTTATTTAAAAATAAGTTATTAGTCATTTTGATTTTCAACCCTTTTGATGAAGGGCATGATGGTTTCAGGTGCATGAATTTTCTTTTTTAGAAAGTATACCCAAGTGTATCTTGAGCACTCATCAACAATGACGAGTGTTTACTTCTCATGGTTAATGGCCCATGGTGTTACTGGGCTAAATAAATCCATATGAAGAGCGTGAAGACTTTAATTGATTGAGAAAGTTTTTTTGGGTTTGAAACTGGCCTTATGGTGTTTCCTTTTTTCACATGTTGAGCATGGTTTGTCTTTTGAATACACAAGTGATGGGAGATCAATATCAAGATTTTGTTTTGCCAACTGAGTGACTGTTTTGAAGTTAAGATGTGAAAGTCTCTTATGCTAGATCCAATTTGTGATATCTGAAGCTCTAGCAAAGAATCATATCTCCTAAGTAGAGTTCATGTTCATAACCTAAACATATTTGACTCTATGATCTATCATCACAACTTCATGATTGGACTTGAAGATTGTACCTTTCTTATCATCAAACATTACTAAGTATTTGGCATCACATAGTTGACTTATGCTGATGAGGTTATGTTTCAATCAATTTATATATGCTACTTTAGTAAAAACTATACCATTGCATTTTATTGAATCATAGCTTTCAGTAGCAGCTGATGAGTTATCACGAAACACTACTTTAGGACCTGGTCCCTCCTTATACTTGTGCAGATAACTCTTAGTGCCAGTCATATGCCTTTAGAATCCATTATCCAAGTACCAAATAGGCTTCCTAAGGTCACTCTACACAAGTTTAAGGAAATGGTTAGTATATCTTAGAAACCCACCTTTTTTAGGTGAGAGTCTTAGATCTAACAAGAGTCCTATATCTTGTAGGAGTCTTTGACCTAGATGATGATGATAAATAGGAAGATTCAGATTTAGAGGTTCGCTCAGCATTTGCCTTTTTCACCTGGAGGGCTTCACCTCTTCTTAACCACTCTATGACATTATGATCAGATGTAGCATGGACATCACTTCCACATGTCTCACAACACTTTGAGATAGAGTTTGGATTCCTTGGTTTGATTCCTCTTATGAGATAAATAATTCGATTATGTCCATGAGTGTCATGATCATAACTTCCACAAATTCTACATATGGGGTAATAATGACAATCATCAGAGAGATGATTGTTCATATCACCATAAATGCATGGTGGGAAAGGCATATTCGCCTGGAGTAGGATGATCCACCTTTATATTTAAGAGCATCAACACTATTTTTTGCAACCATATATACAGTATGTTCACAAGTGCGATGATCAGTCATTTCATACAAAAATGACTATAAGACAAGTCTTGGTGAGATGGTTGTTTAAGCCGCATAATCACAACATTTTTTTAATTGTGTTTTGTATCTACGATATGGAGAGTTAGGTGGTTCATCTTTGAAGAGAATTGGTGTTTGTTGTTTTCTGAGTTGTATCTTAAGATCTTTGATCTCTTGCATGACTAAAGATATTTGCATGTCTCCCTCAGAGTTAACATCCCTTAGATTATTTGTTGAAACTGAGGGGTAGTTCGCTTTCCTGAGCTCTCAGCAATAGCTGAAGAGTTCTTTGATGTATTAATTTTGACATGTTTGGGAGCACTACTTTTGTGAGTTGTGTGTGACTTGATGGTAGACTAGATAGTTTTGGGTCCAAAAGAGGGTTCATCACCAGCTAGTTTCTCTAGTAGATGAAGTGAGTGTTCACTGAAGACTATATATCATCATCTGAGTCATCTTTAGTAACTGAAGACTCAACAGGTGCTGATGAATCAACACTTGATTGAAACTCAGGAAGGAGGATACGTCTAGTGTCATGATTTGGTATATTTACATCACCTGATCTTTCAATATCAAGGATTTTACTACTCACCTCATTTGAGGCTTTGACAAAGACTATATCATGATCTTTAGTTCTGGAGGATCCTTCAATACCAAGTATTTTTCTCTTTTGAGCAGGAATTTGTTCACTAATACATTGATTAACTTTGTCAGAGTTTCTTAGCCAAGATTTAACAATATCATTTGCTTCTTCTAAGCTCTACTCTTAAGATTTGTTTTCTTCAATGATTTCAGTGTTTAGTTGCCGAAAAGTAAGTAGATCTAGTTTAGCTTCTTTTAACTCTATCAACTTATCTTCGTGATTTTTTAGCTTTAAAACAATTTTCCTATATTTCTTAAGAAGATTATTTTGTTGCTCTTCAACAAAATGAAGATCAATACACAAGTAATCAAAGACAAATTTAATATCATCTTTATGTTCTAGATCAAGAAGAGTTTGTACCTTTGTTATAGTGATATTGGCCCATTCACCATTACGAGCACTTTCCTTGGTTACAAAATTGGAATTGATGGTTTCTTCATTATCGGCTAGAGCCATCAATACTTTAACTTTCACTAATTCATCATCATCTGAAGAGACTTCTTCTTCCTCATCCCATCCATAACCTTTAGCAACTAAACCCTTGTTTTTTCCACTCTTGACAGATTTGGAAGATGAGTCTTTAGTGCTTAGGACAACAAGTCTGGCTTTGATCTCCCTATACTTGGCCTCAAAGTCTTTAGTTGTCCCCAGTTCAGGTTTGTGTTGCTGAAAGGAAGATGAAGCAATTTGCTTTTGTTGAAAGGGTGATTGAATAGATGGACGGGACTGAACTGGTGAAGAGTAAGAAGGAATTGATGTTTTAGAATAACAATCCTTGGTAAAGTGACCAGGCTTATTACACCTGAAACACACAGTGTCAACTGTGGCTTTTGTGTTGCTAGAGAACTTCCCTCTCTTCTTAAAGAACCTTCTTGATTAAGCCAACAGAGCTCTCTTATGAAATTCCTCTTTGAGGTCTTTCAAATGGTCTTCACTGGTTCTAGTGTCTTCTTCATCATCAAGGCTATCTTGATAGTCCTTAATGACAGCTTCACTAAAGAAGGTTGTAGACAATGATGTAGCAATAGTTAATGCTTTACTCTTATTTGTGCATTCATAGATCCTATAAACTAGGTTCTCTTCATATTTGAGTTTTCAAAAGAGATAGGCCAGGTCAAAATCATTTATGTGATTGGCATTCCTCAAGCTTTGGCATAAAATGAGCCATTTTTTGGCAAGGCACTAACAAAAATCGTATGATTTCTATCTTTGAAAGCTCAACGCCATCATTTACTAATTCATTCATCAGCCTTGTATCTAGTGAAAGTTTGAGTGAGAGTCTCCCCTTCTTTGTGTTTGAAGGTGTTATAGGATAGCTTTAAATCCATTATTCTTATTTCTTTCACATCAGAGGGGCCCTCATGATAACGTATTAGGTCATCACAGGTAGATTTAGCCGTCAGACAGTTCACAACATAATTCATTTGGTCATTTAGAAGTACAGACATGATGAGGCTTTTTAGTCGTTGATCAATATTAGCAGCTTTCCTCTCATCAGTAGTCCATTGTACTTCAGGCTTGGTATTATTCTTAACCATGGGAACAAATGGACCTTCCTGAACAATGCTTAAGAATTGAGGTTCTATTCCAACAATGTGGATAAGAAACCTTTTCTTCTAGTTTGTGAAATTTATCACTTCTAGGATAGGAGAAGCATTTAATGTGCCACCCCTATATTCTAGGGTTTGTGGTACTACTTAAACCATATTCGATCTTGATTCTTAAAACTTAAATGAGCAGTTTTAGAAAAATATGAAGGTTTTATAGATTAACTTATCTGATACCACTTGTTGATCCTTTTTTACTCGATATTACTTATCCATCTTAAGTAATATCTTGCATAATGGATTTAAGTGAGTTGTTTTAATAATGCAATAACAAAGTAAAGTATTAAAACAACAATATCAAATTACTTTTCGACGTTAAGAGATTTTATTAAAACTTAATAAAGAATCTATGACACATTTTGTATGCGGAATAACAATGTGGTTGAATGACAATATTGGGGTGATCTCCTCTACTTAAACTATAAACCTAAGTTTTGAGTTCAAGCCTCAACCTTAATGTTCGTTAGCATTTCGTCGTATGGTTAGGTTGATGTTGGGAGAGTATCTGCTCTTGGAGGACTTCAATCTTTCTAGTACAAGAGGTTTGTTATTCTCTCCCAAGTGTGTTCTTTTTATACGCAACACAATTAGGGTTTACAAATGCACAAGTACAACGTGTTGTTTATCCAGTGGGTGGTTGAATGTCACATGTGATAAACAATACATAGTTGTATCTATAAAGTAGGATAGAAGTAAAAACTGACCCAACAATATGCATTATCATTGTGGATAGAAAGTTCATCAATAATAATAAATAAAATATTAAAAGTATGAAATTGATCATTCATGATTTACCCCACGATTGCTTGGTCCTTCTCCCGCTTTTTTTGAATTCAATATTATTGCATAATCAGATATCTTCTTCTTGTGGTTGTTGATTTCATATAGTAATATCTTTGTCGCGATTCTTTCCTTCAAAGTATCAATCTGTGTACGATGATTTTCGTGATTTTCTTTATACAGTCCCCATGTGCCTAGATCCCGCAGTTTGTCCATGAAAGAGCTCCATATGAACCATCATGTATAGCCCACAGTCTATCTTCTCATGTTTTGTCATCCACTTCAAATTCAACACTTTTGGCCCTTTTTCTTCGTAAGGGATTTTCTCTACATCTTTGTTTTGATATATCGCCAAGTGTTTTACAAACAAAAACCTCTGAAAAATTTATACACAAGTCTCATAAGAGATGGATATAATCTAGTTTTATAAAATATGTGTATTATCACTAGTTGTTTACTATGATAAACAACTAAGTTTATCAATATTAAAATATTTAACTATCATTGGTGATAAGCATTATCATCAGTATAATCAAACAAATAAATACTAACAAATTAAAAATAAAAATCTATACAATATCATTAGTGATATTACACATATAAAACTGAAAAAACCAAAAAACAATCTAAAAATCAAAACTATATAATATCACTGGTGATATCAAACAGAAAAAATGAAAAAAAAAACATAAACATCAACATATTCAAAAAAAAAGCAAAAATAGAGGACAACTAATCAACAACAAAAACCTAAATAACAAAACTTACATTCATAACTTCCATTTATATCAACAGAAGCACTTGCATCACTTACACAACCATGGACATTTTCTGATCTGAAACAACAGGTTGATTTAGATCCAAATCCATGTGCTAATCGAAGATGTAGATTCAAGAACCAGCGATGATCAAGAATCGATGATTATAATGAAGAATGATAAGAAATCGATAATGATGATCAAAACGAATCGATAATTATGATGATAATGAAGGATCGGTGATGAAGCGAGAGGTTTAACAGAAGGGCGAGATGGAGAGAAGTAGTTAGATGGAAACACACAGAACGTGTGTGTTTTAAACAAAGATTAAATAAGAAAGAAAAAAAAGGGTTTATATAATGACAATTTTTTTTTATTAAATTAAATCTTAGAATATTTTTATCATTTAGATCAAATCCAAATCAAACGCTTGAATGTGTCCTCCTATTTATCATAAAAAAATAAGGTTGCATTTGAACTTTTTTCGTACGTATAACTGTATACTGTGTAATGTTTCTTAACTAGTATTATCTGCTCAAAAATCTATAGCCACATCACTATCAGTGACTCAAAAAATACACCATGATTATAAATTTTTGATAGAAAGTACTCCTGTGTATTTCACACTTTAAAGTTGTATGATTTCAAAGATTAAAAAAGTGAAGTCATTATTATAATCCTATATCATACAGAAAACAAGAACAAACAAACCAAAAAGTTTAGGAACTTGCTTAGTATAATAATAAGAAGACCATACTTAAGAAGATCGATGATTATAGGCGATGATTCATCTTCAAAGAGACACAAAGAGAATCGCATGGGCTTGGAATACTCCAAACACTGAAATAAGCTTGAACACCACTAAGAAAGAGACCCACAACTCCAACTAAAAGTGCTACAAATGCCCAAGGGCTCTTGATATACTCATGCTTCAGTTGGCTAATCCATGTATTCCTTTTACTATCATAATGTCTTTGAATATCAAACCTCGCCTTCGAATATGCAAAATTATTTGGCACAAGATCTGTCCCTATTTCATTAAAAAGTCTTGCGACTTCTTTGTCGCTCCCAAGGCGGTTGTCGAGGATCCCGGCCTTTCGTAGAACCTTCACGTCCTCTGAGTGATCAATCAGAGAATCCATAAGGCATATGTATGAGGTGACCCATGAGGCATTTGTGTCGTTGGAACACATTTCATACGCTACCAAGTTTAACAACATTGGTTTTGTGGCATCATCAATAGTGATGGGAGGGAGTTCAACGTTTGCGCAAAACCCATGCTTATTGAACTTAATATGGGCCAATGACCTGATTTTACTTGGTGAGAACCGAATCCCTACTTCTATAAGCTCGTTAACAGTTCGAAAAGTGTACCTGTCGTTCGCTCTTGGACCAGAAGTTTTGTCTTTTGTAAGCCTAGTTTGAAGAAGTTGAAGAAGGTGATGAATGTTAGTTGGAATTGGATGGCTTGGGACATGTATAGGAGTATATTCTCGTGTTCTTTTGCGCCTTTCCGTTGCTAAAATATTGTCATCAATGAATCGTTTGATCTTGAGATCCCAATTCTCATCGGGCACTAACTTCATCACCTCAATCAGCACTAGATAGGGGATTTGGTTCTCCAACAGGAACATATCTTGTTGAACAAACATAATCTGGTGGCTTTTCATCTCTAGAGAGTCTGTTTCATTATTCAAGAAGATATGTTCAATGAAATACAAAATGAAACAACCATCTAGCAACATCATTCTTGTAAATTCATCGTCTGAAAAGCGATTATCTTCATCTTCGTAATACCCTCTCAATGTCGGAGCCAATTCAGCAAGATTATCATACAAAAACTGAAGAGATTCTCGGTTCTCATTCAGAAGCTTGTTTGTAAAAAGAGACTTGAAGTTCTGAACATATTCAAGGTTTGGATTACCATAGTGGTATGGACCAAGAGAAACAACCTTCGGCACATAATACTTGTCATGATCCTTGTGTTCTTTTAGGATCATCGGTACTTTGTGAATTTGTGTCGTCCAAGATGGTGTCGACTTGGCTTTCAATATCGAATTAAGCCATTCTTGAGGTGTGTTCATGGTAGTCGTGTAGACAACCTCTTCGATGCTCAGTCTCTCCTCAAGAGGCTCCTCCGCCATTCGGACGTTTTTTAAGTAATTGTCTGTCACTTATAAAATGGTTTGTAACTGTAAAGCAAGTTTGATATAGGTTACTGCATACAATTCCTATGATTCAAGACCTAGTTTTTATAGCTGATTAAAGATCCTTAACTTCATCAATGACAGTAAGTATAGAATAAATGTCTGAAAAAAACCTTCGGTATAGAACAAAAACAGGAATTCCTTTTTGTTTGGAAACATTGCTTCATGAGGTGGCTATGGTACTTATCAACATGGATCATGTGGCTCTCTATCTAAATAAATAAATCAAAAGAGTTAATTGCATAATTCGGTCGACGTGGTTTTCGGGGTATAACGGACATGGTTCATGTCAAAAAAATCTGACCAATCTTCTTTTAGTGGTTATGTCTCCTACGTAGTTTAGTCTCTTGACCCATATTTTCATTAGTTTGAACTAAAAGATTCAAATAATCAAACTACCCTCATATATGTTTAGTTTACATGGTTTGTCGGATAGGAAAAAAGTTATAAACCTTTATTTTACCATAAACTCAATCAACTAATAACAACAATCCAATTTTATCATGTAACAAAAAAACCTATTTTTAAAAATTAAATATCTCACAAACCATTTATCGTTACGTAAAACAAAACATATCATCGCGAATAGAATTAAATCATCTATCTATCAAGAGGCACATGTATATACTTTCGACGAACTTTTTTTCGACTTTTTTTCTTAAATTACGTCTGAGAGAATCATATATGATTCGTCACGAAACATATATGATTTTCAGAAAATCCTATATGATTCATATCACGAATCATATATGATTCTCTCATATGTGACTTTAGAAAAAAAGTCGAAAAAAAGTTCGTCGAAAGTATATACACGTGACCCTCGATAGAAAGATGGTTTAATTCTCGTTGCTATGGAGTATTTTTTTCTCGTTTAACGATTTACCGTTTGTGAGATATTAATTTTTAAAAAAGTGGTGGGAAGTGAGTTTTTTAAAAAATTGGTGATTATTATTGGTTGAATATGTCTATGCTAATTTAAGGGTGTATATAGATCTTAACTCTTGTTGGATATAACACGGATCACGGATGTAGTCCACGCGTTAATTATTTATTGTATTATTATTATTATTATTAATTTGTTTTATTTTTTATTTTTTTAATAATATATATCACTTCATTAAGATAATATCATTTACAAAAAGTTAATGAGAAACCCATCTGGGCTTTCACTCTTTTAGAAACCGAGATATTATTATTATTATTATTATTATTTATTTTTTTTCAACCATAAAACCTTTATTTATTAATCAAATAAAATAGGAAGGGAGTCGAGAAACAAGTTGCGCTCCTACCCCCTTCTGGATACAAAAACCAAGTCTAGAAAATAGAAAAATACCACTCCTAACATCATTAGAATAACAAACAGATAAGCGCTTGAGGCGCAAAAGAGTAACTAAGGCTTCCTCATCAAGCTCCCCAAAAGTAGAGAAGGCAAAAGGGATGAACGAGTAACCATCCTCTTCACAAATAGAAGAATACTTCCTCCTCTTCTTCTGAACAGCAGTCCACAAAGCAACCCCAGGGACCAAAGAATCCAACCCCGTCCCAGCAAATGGAGAGACACCCCTAACATCCAAGCAAGCATCCTTGCCTTGGGACCAATTATACAACAATAAATCCGTTGGACGTAGATCTCGGGTATTTTGCCTTTATCGCCTCTCGTTTGCAGTCTAGTTCTTTGTAGGATCGTATTTTGGCTAGGTTTGGGATTGTTTCGCCGGGTTATTATTATTATTATTATTTTATTTTTTATTTTTTTAATAATAAGATTCTTTATTATTATTATTATTATTATTATTATTATTTTAACGGCAAATTTTATAGATAAAAAACTAGTAAGAAGCTAGAATTACAAGGAAATCAAAAAAGGGTGTTGAATCCAACTATCCCAGCTAACAGCGTTTTTACCCCTAACAATACACCAAGAGAACGAACGTCTAACAATGTCAGCAAAAATAAAATCTTATCTTGGGGGAGAATCAGCAAACAGAAGCTGGTTCCTCGCAAACCAAATGCTCCACCAGCTAGTGTAAAAAACTCCTTCAAGAACCATCTTCAAGTTAGCCTTCATACGGATAGACGAGAACCAAGCTAGCCAAGAACGATAAGAATCTAAAGGAGAATGATCCAAGTTCTACCATTTACAAATGGCGCGACATATCTCATACGACAAACTACAACTAAAAGCAAATGATCCAAATCTTCTTGTGCAGCGCGACATATCGGACAGAAAGTAGACGCCAACATCACCCCTCTCTTAACCATGTTCGAAGCAGTAGGTAAACGATCCAACGAAATATTCCAAGCCAAAATGTTTACTTTGATGGGAACAACTTTAATCCAACGAGTAGGAGCTTCGGCTTTAGGAAGGAGAAAGTCATCAATCATAGTGTGCGCATCTTTGACACGAAAATAGCCATCACCGTTAAGATCCCAAACCCAACGATCGTCCACGTTATATATAATCACTGATTCGAGAATGTTGAGAATCTGAGAAAGTTGAAGAGCCTCTGCCCCTTCACGCACGTCCCTTCGAAAAGAGAGCGTAAAAGCACCGCTTAACTTGGACGCCACAATAACATCTTTATCATTTTCAAGAGCAAAAAGACGAGGGTACTCCTAACTTAGACACTCGTTGCCTATCCAATTATCTTTCCAAAAGCTAGTAGATCACCCGTTACCTACACGTATTTTACAGTGAGGAATAAAATCGATACCTTTATGTTTTAGACGAGCAACTTCTGTGGTAATAGTCTTCCATATGGACGGATAAGAAACTGAGTGAACATACTTAAAAGGGCCATGTATAGCATGTATGATTTGATACCACAAGGAATTGTCTCTAGAGAGAAAACGACACTTCCATTTAGCAAGTAACCCTCTATTAAGAGCGTAATAACTGGAAACACCTAAGCCACCATATACTTTGGACGCAAGAATCTGTGCCCACTTGACCCAAACGATTTTCTGTTCACCTTCACGCGTACCATTGAAAAAACTCCTACGAATAGACTCCATGCTTTTGAGCACAGCCTGAGGAGCCTTGTAGATGGACATATAATATGTAGGAAGGAAACCAAGTACCGAGTTGAGAAGGGTAAGACGACCTCCTATTGAAAGGGTTTTAAGCTTCCAATTTGATAACCTCAACTTAACTTTGTGAACAATAACATCCCACGACTTTGTTAAGGCCATGTTGCCCCCTACTAGAACGCCCAAGTATTTAAACGGAGCAGGCATAATCGAACAACCAATAGATGTGGCCGCCTCAGACACGATAGAATCAGAAATACCCACTCCAAGTAACGGACTTTTCGAGAATTAATGGACAAACCCGAAAGCAAAGAAAAGCATCGAAGCATATTCAAAACGCACCTCAAATTAGAACCAGTCCAATTGCCAATGATGATGGCATCATCCGTATATAACAAATGAGTAATAGATGTCGAAGAATCAAGATTAATGCGAGCAAACATACCTGCGTCTATGACTCTTGAAAACGAAAGATGAAGATACACCATTACTAAAATAAATAATAAAGGTGCCATTGAATCCCCTTGTATCAAACCTCTATGTATTTGAAACTCCGGCGTACGACTTCCATTAACCAAAACCGACGCCATACTAGAAGCTAAAGTTCCACGAATCCAGGAGCACTACTTATTCCCAAAGCTAAAAGATTTGAGAATCGACTCTAAATAATCCCACCTAACAGAGTCGTAAGCCTTAGCAAAATCAACCTTGAACACCATAGATTGTTGTTTTTTATGCCGACATCGAGCAAGCAGCTCATTAATAATAAAAGGTCCGTCTAAAATCTGTCGATTGGGTAGAAACGCCGTTTGAACTTCCGAAACTAGCTCCGAGATAACAGTTGACAAACGATTAGCAAGTATCTTTGTGACTACTTTTTAAAGACCCCCTATCAAAATAATAGGCTGATAGTCCCCCACTGTTTTCGGATCCAAACATTTTGGAATAAGCTCTATGAACGAAGAATTGCATCCCCTTGGAAAGAAAGCATGCTTGAAAAACCATTCGACCGCAACACAAAAATGGTCCCCACTACATGCCAGAACTTACGAAAAAATCAAATGAGAACCCATCTAGCCCAGGGGACTTGTTTTCACCACATCCCAAACTGCCTTACGGATTTCATCTCTAGTAACAGGAATTTCAAAATCAGCCGCGTGGTCTTCACTTAGCTTTTTAGGGAAGCTAAAATCGATATAACCTGAAGAAGATCCGGGATCACTAAACCGAGATGCAAACGTATCTCGAAACTCTGCTTTAACTCTTGTAGGATCGTCAACCCATTCGCCATCGACCATAACACCTTTGACAGCTAGACTAGCCCTCTTTTTATTAACCATACCGTGAAAAAACATAGAGTTTTCATCTCCCTCGATTGCCCATTGAATATTAGCTTTTTGAAAATACTCTCGGGATTTGGATAATTTATACTCTTGAAGTTGTTTCATGAGATCCATACGTTTAGCCAGGAAATCAGCGTTAACAGCCCCTTGATCCAACATAACGTCTAAAAAGTGCAAATCAGATTTAATGGACTACATAGAATATGTTCTTTTTTCTTATGGGTTGCCGTCCAAACACGAATAGCCTGCTTGAGACACTTAATTTTCTTCTTAAAGTGAATCAGACCATTATTGTAATCTAATACAATGGAATTCTAAGTTTTAACCACGAACTAGTCAAAACCCTGAAGATCAAACCAAGCATGATAAAAACGGAATGGAATAGGACCGAAATCTACACATACCTCACGAAGCAAATTAGGACGATGATCCGAGAGAAGTCTGTCAAGACAAACCGCAGAAATATGGGAGAACAAAGTGAATACCCCTTCCGAAACCAGAAATCTATCAAGTTTTCTCATTTTAGATTTTGAAGAATGAGCCCAAGTGAAGATATAGCCATCCATTTGAATTTCAACGAGCCCGACGTAATCAATGAATTGGTTAAAAAACCTCGTACCTTGACCGTCCATCACAATACCCCACTTTTCATCTTTACGCCGAACCTCGTTGAAGTTTCCCATCACAATACACTCGCCATTCCACCGGTTAATTAACATGGATAAATAAGACCACAAAACACGTTTAAACGAACCTGATTGGGGCGCGTTGGGCGCGTAAACATTAATAAAAAGCACCTTCGACTTGTTAGGCTTCCAAGTCCCATAAAGATCAATAAAATTATCCGAAATAATATGATTTTCCTTATGAAAAAGATTGGGATTTCAAACAAATAGCAGCCCTCTAGAATTATCAAGAGCCTCCCCCTAAGAGTGTAACACCCCACTTGGATAAGTGGACCGTTACGTGTATTTATGGCGTGTCATTAAAGCATAAGGTAAATGTCCTAAAATATTAACTGACCATAAAGGAAATAGTACCTGTGGAATCAACTATATGCGTTTGGGTTTGGTGCCTACGGTCCTAGGGTATGGAGCCACATCGTTCGGTATAGCATGCCGGAATCAAACATCGGTAATCCAAACATAAGCTCAAAACATAAAAAAAATACTGAAGGAAAGGACTAAACAATGTCCAAATAAGCAGAATAATGCAAGAAGTGCATAAAGTAAGAAGTCTGGATAGCTTCCATCCAAATGCACATACTCTCAGAATCCTAAGAGCGTCCTTGTGTACCTGCCGTTAGAACATGAAAAGTACTACGGCTGAGCATAACGCCCAGTGAACGGATATAAAGCATGATAAGAAATACTGAAATGAAACAGATGATAAAATACTGAAGCTATAAGACTGATAAGTAAAGTTGCAGCAGAACCTGTGTAAAATATGAAAAGTCTGAAATAAATAATAAAGCAGAACTGTTATCTGTTAAATATGAAAACATGCATTTACTGTATTTTAATTGCCAAGAGCTTATATAGGTCATGTGCTGAAACAACTGTTGCATGAATAACTGGAGGGGTGACCTTGTCATGCTGTAGAGGGGTGACCTCTAAATAATGTGCTGGGTGGAGGAATCAAATCCAATGTGAAGGATGTAGATCACACACCATATTCACCAAATAAATGTAAACTGATAAGCCTATGATGCATCCATACGCCCCACTAATAATACTGATAAAATGGCCAAGCTGAGCTGAATGGGACGCTGCAGGATATCACTCTCCTACAGGTGAGTCATGACACCGGTGCCTCAAGTGTCATGGTTACGGTACCTCCGTAACTAGTACAACTAACTGGTCATGCTTGTATATAAGGCTCAGGCAATATCTTAGTTATTAAAATAATTTCTGATAATTTATAACATATAATGAGGAAAACATTTGGCTGCAGATGGGAAATTCTAATCATGCATAGCAGGGGAGTCCTTACTAAAAAGACGAAAAATCCGTACCTTATCTAATTCCGACTCTAGACAAAGCGCAATTTAATTCTCCGTCGATAAATCTACATAAATTGTTGGACTTAATTAAATAATGATCGCATGAATTATTCTTTAAAAGTTCATGCTAGCAAGTTTTCATTCTTCATATACGATAATATTATAAAATATATATGTATACGCAGTATCTAGTATACTATTTCAATTATGTCAAGACCAATTTATACTACAACATAAATGATCAAAGTGTTAAAAATCAAGTTATATGTAGTAGCTTCATATGTTTCTTTCTTATGCATATAAGCGCATTATATCTTACTCTGTCCCACTTGTTCATTTTTCATTTAGATTTAGAGTAGTACTTGCACATTTGATTTCAAAATGATAAAATATTGAGTATAATTTACTAATCATGCTATCAATATATCTTAGTGACTCTACATAACAGAACTGATGACTACTGATTAATCGCTTACATGTCTCAATTACTTCATAGTCATTACATGTTTTATAAAATATCTAATAGTTTAAGAAATCATATTCATTATCTAAGAAAATCAAAGACTTATGTTATGAAATTACTTACTACCCGTACAACATCAACATACTTGGGAATGGATTGTGATTCGGAAATGACATTTTGTTTACTGTCTGTATGTGTCATATTTCCATTCTTAATCGTTACAAACCGAGTTAATACCAAATTCAATTTCCTTCATTTGTGTTTCTGAGTAAACATCCACTCAACATATATTTCTTTCATATTATTGAAAGTATAATATAATTTTCATGTATGAGATTAAATATGATATACCTCGGGCCAAATAAATAGAGATCGACTAGGACGAAGACCGGACCAGAAACTTCAACGAACACGAACCGATCGAACCAACATGAGTAGGAATTCCAATCAGGAAGCGCCCCGATGTGAACCATTCTGGTTTCGGTAAACTCACACAAACCTCTAGCTTTGAAACCAAACAGTCGCAAGATGGAATGAAGCAAAATAATATCGTGAACAAAATCCGAGTTTTGACTGACTTATATGTTGATTAATTTAGGAGGGTAATCTGACACTCATGTTGCACACAGAATCGCCATTACCCACAAAAAAATCTGCGCTTCCAGGTCCTCTGTTTTCGGGTTTATGGGCACGTTTGCAACCTGGTTCTGCGCTCGGGCTGTGGTGTTTAGCGAGGTTTTCGGTTTTTGCAGTTTATGCGACATATGTCTTTTTCGGCACATTACTCTTGGTTTGCTTCAGCAGAATCTGTCTGCTGCAGCAGTGTCTGTGCGATTCAGCAGTGTTTGCAACAGTGTCTGAAGCAGGCGGCAGTGTTCGCGGCAGAGTTCGCAGTGGTGTTTGCAGCGGGTTTTGTAGCGGTGTTTACAGCGGTGTTTGCTAAAGTAGCAAGTGGTATCGTAGTGATGTTTGTAATTTGCCTTGGTTTTTGGTTTTCTGTTGTACTCTTGTTTGTTAGTTCCTGTTGCTGCTTTTGTTTCGGGTCCTTTTCTTCTTAATTGTCTTGTTGAGAAGATAAGATTCCTTCTTTTTGTTTGTTTGTTCTCCTTTGGTTTTTAATATATGTTGCCTTTCTAAAAAAAACGTACCCGAGATTTGAAATTTGTTTTTTGTCTTTGTGAAATTATAAGGAGGGTTAATTTTTTTATTATTTTTTAACGTGATACAAGAGGAGTACATTAAATGAGCATATCGATAAATACGGGATTTGAAAGGGATTTGATGGCCGAGTAATAAAGTAGCCCAAGTAATATCAAAGGCATGTGCATATATTTTTAGAAACTGAATCAACAATTATAGGATTTGATCGGAATAAGTCTGCCTAAGGCGTAAGCCATGTCTCATTATTTCCAAATATAAAGTCAAATAATTTGATCAAAGCATGCCTTCATATTCTTCTCTTACACGTCTACTAGTCAAATTTTCTTTAAATATGTTTTTTAAAGCAAATATACTATGTTATATATTTATACTGTATCAAAAATTATAACTTAAACTTTTAATATCAAATGCTTATTATTAAAACATTAGGCTATATTAAAATGATGAAATAAAACACTAATCAAATCTTCTTTTTTTTAGGTTTTACAACTCTTCTCCTCTAAAAAAATAATTGGTGCTCGAATTAGAAACTTGATATTACTGCGGGGTTTACAATTCTTCCCCTCTAAAAAAATTCGTCCTCGAATTAAAGGTACTAAAGCTGCTGGTTATAAGAACTGAAAGAACACATAAACTGAAAAGACATGTAAACTGAAAGGACACAAAAGCTGAAAAGGCATGTAAACTGAAGAGAACATGGGACGTGACATGGTTGAAAGAACTTAACTGAATTATTAAAGGAGAAGGATGAGAGGTATGGATGGACTCCTCCGTTCCCAGTGGCTTCTTGCTCGAAACGACTCATTCAGAGGTCTAAACACCATGAAAATCTTGGTCCTAATGACCCGATTCTGACGATGCTGAATAGTTTCTTGTTCCATACTTGAGATGGATTTTCTGAATCTGATCGAATAAATATAACACTTAGGATACACGAAATGATACGTACAATTAACTTGAAACGATGACTTCTATATCTCTGAGCAAAGGTGCTGAAAACATATTGGGACGAACTGCGTGAACAATTCTGAACATGCTACGTGTAGAATTGTGAACGTGGTTCGTGATTATATGAAGAACGATATGCATGGAGTATATCGTGAATGTGATACGTGAAACATACTGTAAATGTGGTACGTCAAACATACAATGAATGTGATACTAGGACATATCATGAACGTATGTTGATGCCAAACGATACGGCCTGAGACGAGAAACGTCTGCCTTGGTATGGAAAAGTTGTGCTAAACTTGAGTCTGGTTTCTTAAGCTCTTCGTAACCGTATTCAGTAACAAGCTGTGAAACGTGCATCGCGAGATGAAACACGAACCTAAACGTAAACAAAGTCATGAATGTGAATCGTGAATTTGAATCATGAGATATCACAAAACATGAACTGAGACAGTATCATACTGCGAATGAGACGTAAACGTGAAAGTGACAATAAACGAGATCATAAAGTGAACGTAAACAAACACGTAATCGTGAACATGAATTCTGTCTGATATGATGGTCGATGGAATACCTTGAATTCTTACAGTTTACTGCTGGATTTTCTGCAGGCCTGATACTGTGTAATCCTTTCGGATGAAAGAAAACGGTTAGGCTGAGTAACTGGTCGACAATGACTTAGATAGTATCATACTTTTTCTGAGTTTGCGGTGACTGATATCAATTTTCATGAAATCTTGTCTCATTCATGTTCAAGATTTCCAGGATTTGTAGTAACTTAATAGTATGACGACGTTCTATCTCGGTATGTTAGGAATCTAGATATGAACATAGCTGCATCATTGTGTTATACTGCTACTATCAAAATTCTGCCTGGGAATATGGGACATTCTAGTGGAAATCTGGTTGAGTAGTCATGAAAGAATTATGAGCCTCTGGTAAATTAGTTCCCTCCTATCTTAGAATCTCAAAAAAAAATTAGTGTAGGTATTCTCCAGTTATGCGTAAGCTTAGCCAAGGAAAGTTATTCGTCAGGATTGTCAGTAATTTCTGCGGTAGCAGCCAACTGAATTCTAGAAAATTTTGTAATTCGTTAACAGGCGTCGGTCGGGACCATCAGGTGATGGCCTTCACCTTCGTAGGATTGTCGGAAACTTCTTTCTACTGAAATAGGGTGGCTCAGAAATGCCACTTTGTTCATCTGGGATATACATCTGTAAAGGTGCTCATATAATTTTCTCCTCTCTGAAAATCTACATTGGCGTGAGAAGGCGATTCTCGTGTTCTTCCTTAGGATTTAGCAGCTCAAAATATTATCAATAAAATACTAACGATTTTGTCTGAGGATTTATGAAAGATTTGATTCATCAATTGTGTAATATAGCTGGAGCATTTAGATGTTCAGAATCATAATCTAAATTTTTAGAGAGGCCATAATGTGTGCAAAACCAGTCTTGGAAACATCATGTTCTTTCTCTCAACAATGTGGGTGGCATGATCGTGAATTGTTCTGGAGAAAATATATAAGATGTCGTAGCAGATCCGATAAACCTGCTATTCATGGAATGAACATCGATTAAGAATAGTGATCTTGTAATAAAAATTAAATAATTAAAAAAAAAATTTGGTGGTCGATACATGATCTCATGTTACCGTCCTTCTTTCTAATAAACAGAAACGATGCACTTTCTGGTGGTGCGCTAGGGTGGATAAAGCCTCGTTCTGGTAACTCTCGCAGCCAGTGCTGCAACTCTTTTAACTCAGCTGAAGTCTTACGATAAGGAGTTCTGGAAACATGTTATGTCCTTCAGACAAGCTCGATGTTAACCTTTGTCTCGTGGTTAAGAAGGAATTTCTGGAAAACCTTTTGGAATGACATATGGAACTTTGGAATAATCTGCTGATCATGAATTTAAAGAACTTCAGAAGTGAATTTATAACTGGTAGCTAAAAGTCTTCGTAGCCTTGGGATAACAATTTACTTGCTGTAAAGCATAACAATCTGTACTTATTTTTCTGGCAGAAAATAATGGACATAATTGGGAGTTAGTAAGACGGATCTTGTCTTCATCTGAAAGGAAAATCTTTATAATTAAGGGTGATACTATGGAGTCTTTTCTGGTTGGAAGGTAGGTAATATCATATAAAGCTGACATAGGAACACGTGAAGTAAACATGGCGAGTTTTCACTAAATGTGTTTGTCTGTAACCTCATAGAATGAACACTACAGGTCTAACCTGAGTAATACTCCAGTGGTGGTGACTGAACTTTTAATGTTCTGATTTATGCATGGCATGGCACAATAGGTATACCCCTTTAGAGGTTACCTTGAATTTCCGAGGGACTAGTTTAGAAAACATACGGAGTTATGAGTTCTGGCTCATACTTTGAGAAAATATTCGTATGACGTGTATAATGACTAGTGTCCTGACAAGTGTCTTCCGAAATGATACTTGAGACCTGTGTCTTGACTGTTGTCTGGACTTGTATTTTAGTTGGTGAGTCTGAATAATGTTAAGAATTTCTGGTAAATCTTAGGGTTGGCGGACCGGTTAGACTGCTAACCTCTGTATTTCTGGTCACGTCCGTTCCAGAGTTCCGATGGTTACTGACTGATTAATTACAAGAACGGTGGTTGTCATTACCGCCTTGTCTGTCAGTTTCCTGACGGTCGTTATCATGACCGTGATTCATGTAACTATTTCTGATGAGTGGCCGGCTGGTTACCGGTTCCCACTCTTCTGAATGAAGGTTAGCTGAGTGAAGTGTGGCATCAAGCTGAGACAGTGAAAGCATGGAATGGAAGGGTAGTGTCTGATGGTTGAAGTTTATTCTTGTCAGAAATCTCAAATTTATAGTTTTCGTCCTTTTTCTTAAGAGTCTTTATAGTATAAACAACATCAGCATCTTGAGAAATCTCCAAAGTATCAGCACCATCAGCATTTGTGAGGTCTTCAAAGTGTTAGCAGCATCAATATCTGGTAAAATATTCAACTCACGAGCAACATCAGCATCTAGTAGAATATCGCCAAGTGGAAAGGCCTGAGATAATTGAGGATCGATTAGCAATATCCATGGAGTAGGGTACATGGAGTACACCTGGACTACTGTACATGAAGTACAAAATGAATATTGCACATGGAGCATATCTGAGACACTATACATGGGGTATATATGGAATATTATACATGGCACTGGTGGAAATTTTATTCGGATGATCGATACCGGTGTCAATTGTCTAACATGATCAAAGAAATAAATTTATTTAAATGGTAGTAAACTAAACTGAAATGAGTAACATGATAGCTTGGTAATTCCTGTGTAGATTTAATGCTGGTTGTATAGAGGCTCAAAAGTATGATTAAACTGAATTTAAAAAATTTGTTAGCATGAAGACATGATTGATGAAGACCAAACATGATTTATCATAAAAACAAGATTTTACTGAAATCCTTTTGTGTCTTAGCATGAAAACATCATCACTCTGCTGAACATAAAACCCTCGTAAGGAGACATGAAACCAAATCAGCACGAAAATGACATCAACTGATGTGGATGGCTATGGTTCAATACATAGAATTCAAAGAACAAAACATGTGACTAAGTATGGACGATTTTGGTTCGATCCATACTTGTCAAATTTTTTTAAGAACTGTCATGTACATAATTTACAATTTGATACTAAATATGGATGGCTGTAGTCCAATCCATACTTTTCAAAACTTTATAGAATATCAAGATATGAGCAAAGGTGAACGTCTATGGTTCAGTTCACAAAACAATATTCGATTGAAAGCATGAAAATTTGACCTGAATAATGGTGAACGTTTATGGCTGGTTCACCAAGTAATATTTGACTGAAAACATGAATCTGTCATGAGTATGGGTAAACGCCTATAAGTCTGTTTACCAATACAAAATCTGAACGGCAAGGGTGAACGCCTATGGGTCAGTTCACCAAAAAAAATTCAAATGAAAAGCACATGCGACTAAATATGGCCAGTCATGTACCAACCTTTTACTTAGTCAAAAACACTAAGAAAAACTGACTGATAAATGAAGAAAAATGACTGGTAATTGCATGAGAAACATGAAAGATAACAACGTCAAAATCTGGGAAGTTCCTGGTGACTACCCACTAGTCACAGGTCACGTTTTAGAACCAACAGGTCGAACCTGTCTCTGATACCATAATTGTAACACCCCACTTGGATAAGTGGACCGTTACGTGTATTTATGTCGTGTCATTAAAGCATAAGGTAAATGTCCTAAAACATTAACTAACCATAAAGGAAATAGTACCTGTGGAATCAACTGTATGCGTTTGGGTTTGGTGCCTCCGGTCCCCGGGTATGGAGCCACATCGTTCGGTATAGCATGCCAGAATCAAACATCGATAATCCAAACATAAGCTCAAAACATAAAAAAAGTACTGAAGGAAAGGACTAAACAATGTCCAAATAAGCAGAATAATGCAAGAAGTGCATAAAGTAAGAAGTCTGGATAGCTTCCATCCAAACGCACATGCTCTCAGAATCCTAAGAGCGTCCTTGTGTACCTACCGTTAGAACATGAAAAGTACTATGGTTGAGCATAATGCCCCGTGAACAGATATAAAGCATGATAAGAAATACTGAAGTGAAGAAGATGATAAAATACTGAAGCTATAAGACTGATAAGTAAAGTTGCAGCAGAAACCTGTGTAAAATCTGAAAAGTATGAAATAAATAATAAATCTGAAATGTTATCTGTTAAATATGAAAACATGCATTTACTGTATTTTAATTGCCAAGAGCTTATATAGGTCATGTGCTGAAACAACTGTTGCATGAATAACTGGAGGGGTGAGCTCGTCATGCTGTAGAGGGATGACCTCTAAATAATGTGCTGGGTGGAGGGATCAGCTCCAATATGAAGGATGTAGAGCACACACCACATTCACCTGATAAATGTAAACTGATAAGCCTAGGATGCATCCATACGCCCCACTAATAATACTGATAAAATGGCCAAGCTGAGCTGAATTGGACGCTGCAGGATATCACTCTCCTACAGGTGAGTCATGACACCAGTGCCTCAAGTGTAAGGTTACGGTACCTCCATAACTAGTACAACTAACTGGTCATGCTTGTATATAAGGCTCAGGAAATATCTTAGTTATTAAAATAATTTCTGATAATTTATAACATATAATGAGGAAAACATTTGGCTACAGATGAGAAATCCTAATCATGCATAGCAGGGGAGTCCTTACTGAAAGGACGGAAAGTTCGTACCTTATCAAATTCCAACTCTAGACAAAGCGTAATTTAATTCTCCGTCGATAAATCTACATAAATTATTGGACTAGTAATTAAATAATAATCGCATAAATTATTCTTTAAAAGTTCATGCTAGCAAATTTTCATTCTTCATATACGACAATATTATAAAATATATATGTATACGCAGTATACTACAACAGAAATGATCAAAGTGTTAAAAATCAAATTATATGTAGTAGTTTCATATGTTTTTTTCTTATGCATATATTGAGTATAATTTACTAAATGGTAAAATATTGAGTATAATTTACTATTTGATTTCAAAATGGTAAAATATTGAGTATAATTTACTAAGCATGCTATCAATATATCTTAGAGGGTGTTTCTTTTTCCACTAAATTGCATGAGTGGGGAAAAAAGTGGGACCGAATATTATTTTAATATTAAGAATTTATTAAATCTTCTATATGTACAAGGCAACTAAATCCTCTCTCTCCCCATTATGATGTTTTAGTGGATGTAGGGTCCACCTTCCATATGAAAAAGGAAAAAAAGAAACAAACCCTTAGTGACTCTACATAACAGAATTGATGACTACTGATCAAAGAGTTATGTTTTGAAATTACTTACTACCCGTACAACATAAACATACTTGGGAATGGATTGTGATTCGAAAATGACATTTTGTTTACAGTTTGTATGCGTCATATTTCCATTCTTAATCGTTACAAACCAAGTTAATACCAAATTCAATTTCCTTCATTTGTGTTTCTGAGTAAACATCCATTCAACATATATTTCTTTCATATTATTGAAAGTATAATATAATTTTCATGTATGAGATCAAATATGATATACCTCGGGCCAAATAAATAGAGATTGACTAGGACGAAGACCGGACCAACAACTTCAACGAACACGAACTGATCAAACCAACATGAGTAGGAATTCCAATCAGGAAGCGCCCCGATGTGAACCATTCTGGTTTCGGTAACTCACTTAAAACCTCTAGCTTTGAAACCAAACAGTCGCAAGATGGACTGAAGCAAAATAATATCATGAATAAAATCCGACTTCTGACTGAGTTGTATCTTGATTAATTTAGGAGGGTAATCTGACACTCATGTTGCACACAGAATCACCATTACCCACGCAAACGTACCCGAGATTTGAAATTTTGTTTTGTGTCTTTGTGAAATTATAAGGAGGGTTAATTTTTTTTAACGTGATACAAGAGGAGTACATTAAATTAGCATATTGATAAATACGGGATTTGAAAGGGATTTGCTGGCCGAGTAATAAAGTGGCCCAAGTAATATTAAAGGCATGTGCATATATTCTTAGAAACTGAAATCAACAATTATAGGATTTGATCGGAATAAGTCTGCCTAAGGCGTAAGCCATGTCTCATTATTTTCAAATATAAAGTCAAATAATTTGATCAAATCATGCCTTCATATTCTTCTCTTACACGTCTACTAGTCAAATTTTCTTTAAATATGTTTTTAAAGCAAATATACTATGTTATATATTTATACTGTATCAAAAATTATAAATTAAACTTTTAATATCAAATAATTATTATTAAAACGTTAGGATATATTAAAATGATGAAATAAAACACTAATCAAATCTTCTTTTTTTAGGTTTTACAAAGAGAAAAATCGAACATAGTGTTACCCGAAAGACTTTTGACTTCCAAATATGAAACCTTGTCAGTTTTAGACTCCAGAATAGATAAAAACGACACCTTGTGTTTATTACATAACTCCTTAATCCAATCCTTTTTGGCCTTGGATCCCAGGCCTTGAATGTTCAGAGATAAACAATTCATTGAAAACTGACATCCACTCATTGGTCACTAATGATTTTGTCCATGTCTTGAACACAGCCTGCCAAATTAAAACCCATAGTTTGACCAACTTTAATCATGTCTTCTAAAAGAGCCAGAATAGAACCGCCTTCTTTCCTATTATCACCACTCCTATTAGTCTCTTTAACCAAATTGGTCATCAATATTCTAAGAATTCTCCACTACACATGAATTACACCCCACAGAAATCCCCACTGATTCCATTTGTACATTATGTGATTCTTGATCTCCCTCTATCAGGCTATCTCCATCCGGAGTGTACCCTGGTGGATGTGGAATACTTGAGCTATCACCAGCCGAGCTCACTTCTTTATTTTGTTTATGTAACAAATCATAAATTTCAAAAGGATCAGGTGATACTTCCTTAAGTGACTTAGATTGATCTTTATTGTCATGGTTTGATTCTGCCATTTGACTAATCTCGTCATCTTTATTAAGCTAATCATCATTATTGTCTCCGAAAAGAGTTTCAGAAACACTCTCGTCATCGCTAGCATCGTCAGCACAACCTCGATTATTTGGCTCTACTTGAGCCTCAACATCATCCTTTTCCAGATCCACGTCAGTATCATAATTTGGCAAAACAAAATTAGGTGTCCAAACAAACAATTCCTTGGCTCTAATCACAAAACCTTTTTTGTTCACTGTGATCTTAAACTTCTCTAAGATGTTGTCCTCCTGTTTGGTCAGAATACAAAGTCTTTTACGAGCGAATAAATTATCTTTATTTTATTACAGATTTAAAACTTCGCCCCATCGAGAACCAATCTTTTGAAAATTAGTGGTAGTCCATGCACGTATGGGAATACCTTCAATATCAACCCAAACAACTCTCTCACATGGAACGAAGTCGGATTGAGAATCCGATAAACTCTTGAACCAAGAAGAAACCCCAACATGTTCCTTAAATTTAGTCTTGGACAAAGCCGAGCTAAACTCCAATAACACCCATAAGCCTCCTATGTAAGATACCTTCTTTGATGAAAAACCCTCATTTAATAGTAAAACCTTTAAATTGTTAATTGAAGAAAAGTCCTTGACTTCCCCCATAACAGAAAACAACATATCTTGGGATGTTAGGCAAGCATCGTCCAATAAGAAAGTGGGAGTATCAGATATGGGAGGCGAAAGTTTACCTTTCACTGCTGAGACAAAAGCGGGAGTAACATTGGTAGGTATATGATGAGGAGCCGCCTGTGTCTGTTGAACTGAAGGTCGTTCGAACCGAGCAATATTCGCATGAAGATGCATGTGTTCGATCCAAAGAGTTGAAAGATTATCAACAAGCCTATCAATATTAAACAACTTGATGAAACGAACTAAAGCAAACCGTTTTCCTACCTTAGAACGACGATTAGGGATAAAAACGTCTACCACAGTCCCATATGTTTGGCACACATTCCATAAATCTTTTGCCGAGGTGTTGGTGGGAAAGTTGGAAATGAAAATGGTTTTGGAAATCGAACAGGTAAGATTAGCATTAGATTTAAACCTAAGCGTCATGGCAAAAGAAAAAACACGCTAAATCCTAAAGGAAAGAACCCTAAAAATCGCAACACGCAATAAAGAAATATCCAGGGAGATTGTTGATGAAAACCCCAATTGAAAGGACTAGGTGAATATTACTCCAATCCGAGATCCAAACTAAAGATTGAAACCCTAGATTTAGTAACTACGTCGAACCAAGCCAAAGCAATCGTGGAGAAATCAATAAAATCACAAGGATCCAGCGTTATAACTGATATGAGCAAAATCTCATATCAATAATATCACAAATCACCCTAAAACACAAAGCAAATACCTAATTTTTATACATAAAAGCAGTATTCTGGGGTATGTTTTGTGTTTGTGCTTGTGTAGGTAACAAAGATACAAATTTGGAGCAAACAAGTGAAATCAAGCCTTAAAGATGAAGAAAAGACAAAAGAAGGATCAAAAGTGACAAACCTTGCAAAGATGAAGGATCTTTCTTGACATTTTCCAAAGATGAGGGACTAAAGTGTAATTATTCAAAAGTCAAGAAGAAAGTCAAATTTGGTCAACATTCAAGTCAACAAAGTCATTGGATGATTTAAGAAGAAGTTTGAAGTTTGAAGGACCAAATATGTCAAAGAAATGAAGCTTGGGGCCTAGTTCCTATTCTGCCTAAACTACAAGGACCTAAACTGACAAAATGGGTTAAGTTTGGGGCTTGATCCGGTTCAACATGTTTCAGCCAATAGAAATGCACAAAAGAAGATACATGGATTGCCACATATCCCACTCACAACCGCTAGTAATATATGACCGAATCTATACAGTGTGGCGCACTAAGCTTATTCCAACCAATAGGAAGTCGCCATGAAATAATTAATATATCCAATATGGATATCAATCCGTGTGAGAAAATGAAGATGAATCACAACATGACACTTGTCACTTTCAAATTCATAAGAGCCCAGAACTGAGATCGAGCTACACTGCATATCAAGAGAAGATGTAAACATCAAAGTTGCTCATTTTCAAGAGAGGAACACAACCAAAGCAACCAATTAGCATGAAACTAACTAAATCAAAAACCCCCAATTGGAGCTTTTCAACGGCTATGAACAATTGACAAGATCAAACCACATGGAAGGAATCTATTGGTTGCAACACGTCACCAGACTCCAACTCACAAGATCCCAACCTCTATAAATACCCAGTCAAGCTTTCATTTCATGTATGTAGTTAGTGTGGGTTTTTTCACACACTTGTAGAATTTTCTCTCAAATCACTTAGTATTTAGTTAGAACTCCTCTTAGGTGACTGACAATCACTTAAGAGGAAGTTAGTTAGTTGTAACTGTCTTGTAACAACCTTTACTTCCATTAATGAAATTCAACCTTCGCATTTAATCAATCTCATTCTCTTACCTGCATTATCATACTCCTAGTTTCACTGTGTTGTTCTTTTGATCATTCATGATCAATGGAATGAATTGATGATGTTTTAAAGACTTGTAGCTGGTTCAAAATTGATTTACAGCCCATTTCAATCCATTTGTAGCAGTGTAGCAGGGGAGATCATTGTAGCAGATTATGATGATATGATGATGGTTAATAGTGGTTGATTCATGGTGTTTTGTTGATCTTAATAAGCTCAGCGCTTATTACTCCATCGAAGGAGGCTTCTATAGCTAAAAGGAACACAATTCTCTTGTTTAAATTCCACTCAATTGTCTTGCATGCTAAATTCCTAGTGTAACTCTTAACTGTTGAACTGAGATTGTTATTAGCCTACTTGTAGTATAATTTTGGTGATCTGATAGTGTAATTATAGTTGGTTAGCTTATCATTCAGTTTTACTTGTTAAAATTTGGTATTTCATCAGTTTTAGTTCATAAGTAGTCATTTTGTGGTTTAACAAGTAAACTTGTTGGTTTTTGAGTTTAAACTAGTTCATTTCATCTATTAAACAAGTCTAGATAAGTGCCTTTAGCTGTCATAAATTTGTACTCAAAAAGCTTATGAAAAAGTTCATAATTAGATTTTTAAGTGCTGTTTTGTTTTAGATCAATTTTGGTGAATAAGCTTGTTAAACCTGTTGTTCTATGCTCACTTATACTCAATAAGTGAGTGTAAAACTTTTGGTTGAGTTTTTTAGTCAAAGCAAAGGTCAAAAAGGCATTTGACCTTGAAAAAGTTTGGGTTAAGTCTTGCATATGTGTATTAGTCAAAACTTGCAATCTTTGATTCCTCACCATTGCTTTGTTTGTTGATGAATTTTACTAAAACATGTTTCCATTTGTAGCTTATCCAAACTTTCAGTGTTTGTGAGGAAATTCTACAGTATTAAGCTATCAGTGTGTTTTCAGCTTATTAATAAGCACATAGACCAATTGATAGTTTCTGTGATCAATAGCTTACTGTTTTCTAAGTTCTAATAATCCACTTCACAAATCACTTGATTTTCTTTCACAAATCCATTTGCAAACTTGTCCTGAGTAGTTTTTATGATTTTCAGCTTTTTGATAATTTTTTGTCAAACTTGGTCAAATAAGCACTTTTGGCTTATTTTGGATTCCAGTTTATTCTTTTGATGATTTTCAATACCAAAAGATATTCCAAGCTTCTTTCAACTTGATTAATCAATTTTAACAAGAAAATCAACTAGTGGATGTCTGGATTCGATTTTAGCTTATTGTGAGCTTATTGAACTAAGCTATCCAGAGTTTTAACAGCTTTTAGAAAAAATCATTTTATCAGTCTAGCTTAATCTTGAGTTTAAGCACTTTAGTGAAAACCAGATCTATTTTGGTTGAGAAATAAGCTCAAACGAGCTTATTAGTTTACTTGTGCCCGTTTTTGATTTTAAATTCTTGATAATTCCACTTTGGTCCCCAGCTTTTCTAAATCTTGCTAAATAGCTTTGGAAAATTAAATTTTCTAGGGTTTAAATTACTTGGTCACTGAAATTTGGGAATTTACAAAATTAGTTAGTTAGTTTGAGAATTTGTTAGTTTGTTTGAATAGTTTGTTACATTTTTCATATTTGGTCCCTAGACTTTCTGATTTTGCACATTAAGTCCCTATATTTTCATTTCAATTAAATTTCAAGTACTTTTACATTTCATGCATTGAATACTTGTACTTTGTGAATATTTTGTGCTAATTGCACTTTGTTTTACGGTTAAGTAGATCTATAATATTTTCCATTTTATACGTGTTTGATTGAATTAGACCTAGAATCCAAATAACTTTTTAACAACTAAAAACAATATAAACTTGATATTAGTGCGCCTTTCAATTTTTCTTGAGTTGAGAAAAAACGAACTTGCAAACTACTCAATATTAAATGGCGCCGTTGCCGGTTCATGACATTACGAGAGACTATTGATTGACGGTTTCGATTGGATTTTGGGATCCGTTCCCCGAGTGGACGTTATTTTTACGTATCATAAATCCAAAAGATAAAAAAAATTAAAAATATAAAAATACAAAAACTAAAAAATAACAAAATCAATTATATTCCTAAAGAATTGAACCAAAAAAATAAAAAATCCAAAAAGTAATATTTTTCCTAAAAGATTACACCAAAAAATATATATTATATCGTTTTTCATCGTTTTCACGTACATATAGTATTTTTCTTAAAAAACCTAATAAATACAAAAATAGTTTTGATATATTATTATATGTAGATACGTATACATATACGAACACTCAATAAACATACTTTCATAAGTGTTGCTTTTGCAATACACCGTGTTCGGGAGCGTTCCGGTCCTTGACACGTGTATCGATCAAATTTAATTAAAGCAAGAATAGATAAATACTTCAAATAGGAAAGAATTCGAAAAATACAAACTACAAAGTGAATAGAAAGGCGACGTGCTATAAAATCCCGTCTAAGGGTTAATAGGTACATAAGTGCTTCGCGCCACCTAACCCCCCCCCCCCCCCCCCCCCCCGTTCACTAGTGAGTATTCTAATAAGGAATGCTTGATTGGGGGTCTTGCACCCAAGTATTACTTACATATACTATACTTTCTTGTGGATATTACTTATTGAACCTCGGAAAGGATAATCCATTCTTTCCAAAGTCGAACGAGATCTTCTCTCTCACTCCTTGATTTGAGTTACATGCTCACTCGAGGGCGTGCACAAATACCTTTTGGTGTACACCCCCTTCCTCCCAAAGGGAAGAAAAAGAGAAAGAGTAAGAACAACACCGTCCATCAAGCCAATCCCGAGAATCGTGCTTTGATCAACACACAAGAAGCCATGGCCGCCGTTGACACTAGACCTTTGATGGAGCACCTCCAATCAAATGTGCAAGGATATGCTGATGTTATTGTTATACCCGAGATACCCGCAAACACCTTTGAGCTTAAGACATCCATGATTACCTTGGTTTCTGACACACCATTTTTCGGGATACCTAATGATGATCCACATGATCATATCAAGAAGTTTCTATCCATTCAAAATACCATTAAGTACAATGGAGTACCCCATGATGCCATTAAGTTGATCTTGATTCAATTCTCCCTAGAGGGAAGTGCTAGGTATTGGCTAGATAGACTTCCACCTAAGAGCATTACCACTTGGGATGACTTTACCAAGAAGTTTTTGAATATGTTCTTTCCTCCATCTAAGACCACGGCTTTGAGAAACCTAATTATTGGATTTCAACAAAAACCTAACCAAACCTTTAGTGATGCTTGGGAAGAGTACAAGGAGTTATTGAGAAAGCGCCCTAATCATGGATTCAATGAAGTTCACCAAATCAATACCTTCTACAACGGATTAAGACCACATCATCAAGATCCCCTCAACTCCTCCGCGGGTGGGAACATTCTTTCCTAATCCATAAAAGAGGCATGGGGCATTATTGAGACTAAATCCATGGTGCAAACAAATAACCAAATTGATGAAACGGTTCATGTTGTGCAAGATAGTTCTCAAACATCCATTGATAATATATTCCTCAAGAGTCACATTGAGATACTTCAACAAATGGAAAAGCAAACTAAGTCAAATCAAGAGATAGCCCAAGCCCTTAAGAAAATTTCCTTGAACAACTCTTCCAATGATGTGAATGCCATTTCTATATCATGTGAGACTTGTGAAGGTCCTGATTCTTACCTACAATGTGATAAGGTTCAAAATTACCAAGGTGAATGTTATGCTTATCAAGATGAACATAGAGAGCACTTCAAACCTAACATCAACCCAAACAATCTCTCCTACAAGTAAAATAACTACCTTGCTCCACCCGGCTTTCCACCCCATCCACCCACCCAAAATCAAACCAATCCTCCTCAATTGCTTCAAAGAAATCAAGGGCCTAGGCCAAACTACCAAGGAAACAACTATAGAGCACCCAACAACTTTCAACATCAAGAAAATAAATTTCATACAAACAATCAAGGATTTAACCAACCACCTCCACCCTTTCAAACTCAAGGATACCATCAAGGTTATAATCAAGGATATGGGCAAAATGATACCTTTGAGCTACTTCAAAAGATGAACCAAGAAAACGAAAGAAGAATTCGTGAAAGTGAAAAGAGAACACAAGATCAAATGAGATCCATGAATGAGGAGACTACCAATAGGATTATTATGATTATAGTTGCACTTTAAATAAATTTCTCTATTCCAATCTTGGAAATCCTCATTGATTAATCAAAGACCACAAGGGGCTCTACCTTCAAACACACAAACAAATCCAAGGGCTAATGTCAATGCTATCACAACAAGAAGTGGAAAGACAACTAATGATCCTTCACCTCCTATACCTACTATGGTTAAGCCTAATATGGTTCCAACTTGTGATAATCCTTCAACATCAAACACAATACCTTCAAGATCTAAAATTTCAACACCTACACCTTCTCATCCTACACCCACTACTCCTTTACCTTCCACACCTACCATAGAAGAAACCAACAAAGAGAACCCTTCCACAACAACAACTACTCAACCTACACAAAAACCAAGCTTTCCTTACCCATTAAGATTGAGAAAGGAGAAATTGAAAAACAAGGATGATATTCAAATCTCTAACTTTTTGAGGATGTTCAATCAACTTAACATAAACATATCCTTTGCGGAAGCTCTTGCCTATATGCCAAAGTTTGCTAAAATGTTCAAAGATCTCTTCTCAAATAAGGAAAATTTGGTGGATTTGCCTAACACATCACTTAATGAGAATTGCTCCGCCGTGTTTCTCAAAACCTTACCTACAAAACTTAGAGATCCGGGGAGGTTTTTGATCCCTTTTAATTTTCCCGGGGTGGAAAATTGCATGGCACTAGCGGATCTTAGGGCAAGCACTAATCTCATGCCTTTATCGGTTTGGCAAAAACTCTCGCTTCCCGAGCTCACTCCTACTAGGATGACCATTGAGTTAGCAAACCGTACCATAGCTTATCCAGTAGGCATAGCAGAGGATGTGTTCGTAGGGGTTGATAAATTTACCTTTTCCCGTGGATTTTGTAGTGGTTGATTATGATATGGACCCGGGAGTTCCTCTTATTGTTGGTAGACCATTTTTTAGGACGGGTCGTACTCTTATAAATGTGGCGGAAGGAGAACTAATTATGAGAGTTGAGGATGAGAAAGTGGTGTTTAGGCTAGGGAAAGTTACTAAGACATCTAAAAGTTGTGAAACAATTAACATAGTGGACGTTCTTAATGAGGTGTGTGATGAGCATTTTCATGAAGCTTGTAAGAATGATAGTGAGAACATGCCTCATGTAAAGACCGTTGCCTCAATTGCTCCCTCCTTAACACCATTTGGAGAGAGTGATTTCCTCTTGGAGGAATTTGACTCCAACTTCCTTGGTAACGATGATTCTCCCATCAATTGGGAAGAAGACATTCTCATTATCCAAAAGTTGCTCAATGGGGATCCCATTCCTTCACCTATTCCACAAGAAGTTACCATTGATGATCCATCCATAATGAAACCTTCCATTGAGAGTCCACCTTCCCTTGAACTTAAGGATCTTCCATCACACCTTGAATATGCTTTCTTAGAGGGAAAAGACCAATTACCCATAATCATAGCAAAAGAATTGAAATATGATGAGAAGGAAAAACTCATAGAGGTGCTTAAGAAACATAAGCAAGCCATAGCATGGAAAATATCCGACATAAAAGGAATTGATCCAAATTTTTGTACACACAAAATCCTTATGGCGGATGATTACAAACCTACCATTCAAAGCCAAAGAAGGGTTAACCCAAAAATCTATGAGGTCATCAAAAAGGAAGTTATCAAACTCCTTGATGCGGGTATGATTTATCCCATTTCCGACTCTCCATGGGTTAGCCCGGTACATTGTCTTCCTAAGAAGGGTGGAATCACCGTAGTGCCTAATGAGAATAATGATCTTATTCCTACTAGACTTGTTACGGGTTGGAGAGTTTGTATCGATTATTGGAAGCTCAATGATGCTACTAGGAAAGATCATTTCCCATTACCTTTTATGGACCAAATGCTTGAACGCTTAGCGGGAAATGAGTACTATTCCTTTCTAGATGGATTCTCGGGTTATTTCCAAATACCCATTGATCCAAAGGATCCAAAAAAGACCACATTCACTTGTCCTTATGGTACATTTGCTTACAAGAGAATGCATTTTGGCTTGTGCAATGCAGCGGGGACATTCCAAAGGTGTATGATGGCAATCTTTCATGACATTATTGAGCACACTATGGAAGTCTTCATGGATGATTTCTAGGTCTTTGGAGATTCATTCACCTCTTGTGTCTCCCATTTAGAACGTATGCTTAAGAGGTGTGAAGAAACACGTCTTGTTCTTAATTGGGAGAAGTGCCATTTCATGGTCAAAGAGGGGATAGTTTTGGGACATAAGATATCCTATAAAGGCTGAGAAGTGGATCGAGCTAAAATTGATGTTATTGCTAAACTTCCCCTACCTACCACGGTGAAAGGAGTTAGGAGTTTTTGGGTCATGCTTGATTCTATACACGATTTATACATGATTTTTCTAAGATTGCAAGACCCATGACCCACCTCTTGGAAAAAGAGGCTCCTTTCATTTTCACCCAAGAGTGTTTAGACGCTTTTGAGATACTTAAGGAAAAGTTGACTAAGGCTCCCGTTTTGGTTTCTCAAAATTGGGATTTGCCTTTTGAGCTCATGTGTGACGCTAGTGATTATGTCGTGGGGGCCTGTTAGGACAAAGGGTTAATAAGCATTTTCAACATTTACACTATGCGAGTAAGACAATAACTGGTTCTCAACTTCATTATACCACCACAGAAAAAGAGTTGCTATAGTTTATGCCTTTGAGAAATTTAGACCCTATCTTGTGCTTTCGAAGACCATAGTGTATACGGATCATTCCGCTCTCAAGTACCTCATGACAAAGCAAGATGATAAGCCTAACTTTTGAGATGGGTTTTATTGCTACAAGAGTTTTCCATTGACATACGAGATAAAAAAGGAGCCGAGAATTTAGCGGCGGATCACTTGAGTATACTTGAGCATCCTTTTTAAGGTGAATTACCTCTAAGGAAATTAATGAATCCTTTCCATTAGAGTAGCTCATGTCTATCTCTTCTCAAGAGGATGTCACCCCTTTGTTTGTGGATATTTCAAATTATCTTGTGGGGGATGTTCTTATAGAGGGTCTTACTTCACAAAAAAAGAAAAAGTTTCTTAAGGAAGCAATACTACTTTTGGGATGACCCTTACCTCTTTAGGCAATGTGCGGACCAAATCATTAGCCGGTGTCTAGATGGGCCTGAAGCATTTCAAATCTTAGAAGCTTGTCATAAGGGACCTACGGGAGGACATTTTGGGCCCAACTACACCGCCAATAAAGTCTTTGATTCGGGTTTCTATTGGCCTTTCATATACAAAGATGGCAAAGAGATGGTGAAATTTTGTGATGTTTGTCATAGACAAGGAAAGATTAATCAACGAGATGAGATGCCATAAAATTTTATACAAGAGTGTGAGATTTTTGATGTATGGGGTATATATTTCATGGGACCTTTTCCATCATCTAAGGGAAATACGTACATACTCGTAGCCGTGGACTATGTTTCAAAGTGGGTTGAGGTTAAGGCCTTGCCTACTAATGATGCTCGAGTTGTAGTGAATTTCTTGAAGCAATTATTTGATAGATTTGGTGTACCTCGGGCTATCATAAGTGATCGTGAGACTCATTTTTGTAATGATCAATTTAAAAGAGTCATGGAGAAGTATGGTGTTAACCATAGACTTTCTACCGGGTATCACCCTCAAACCAATGGGCAAACCGAGGTCACAAATCGTGGTTCAAAGAGGATTTTGGAGAGAACGGTGGGAGAGCATCGAGCTTCTTGTTCGGATAAGCTTGATGATGCCTTGTGGGATTTTAGGACGGATTTTAAGACACCAATTGGTTGTACTCCATATAGGCTTGTCTATGTAAAAGCATGCCACCTCCCATTCGAGTTAGAGCATAAGGCTTCATTGGCTCTCAAATGGTCAAACTTTGATTTAAACCAAGCCGGTTCACATAGAAAAGACCAACTCAATGAGATGGATGAATTGAGAGCCAATGCTTATGAGAACTCGTTGCTTTACAAGGAAAAGACTTAGCAATTTCATGATGCTAAGATCAAGAACCGAGAGTTCAAAGTTGGAGAGCCGGTTCTCCTCTTTAACTCAAGGTTGAAACTCTTTTCGGGCAAGCTTAAGTCAAGGTGGTCCGGTCCATTCACTATTGCTCAAGTATTTCCATATGGGACTATTGAGTTGTCACAACCAAATGGCCCAAATTTCAAAGTGAATGGTCACCGTGTTAAGCATTACTTTGGGGAGGACATTTCCATGGAAATGGTCCAAGAGATCCCCATTTTCCCAATGAATTAATTCATTGTGGGACGAGGCGAGCTAGAGACTCCAAAAATCAAGCTTGAATAACAAGGTTTAGAGTTTTTAGACTTAGAGTGTGGTAGGATAGAAATAAGGGTATAGAGTTGAGGATAAGTGTAGGGGGAGAGCTTCCTTTTGTCTTCATGTTGTTTGTAGGGTTTCTCACTCATCACATGCATTAGAGCTTATGGAGGAGGCCCTTGTATCCGGTTCACTTTGTTACTATTGTGATTTTTAATAACCACATTGTGCTTAAAAATGAATTCACTATAGTTGATCTTTCCTTAGCTTGGGTTAAACAAAGTTGTCAATGTCTTAAGTGTAGGTGAGTTTACTCCAATGATCTTAAACATTGAGGACAATGTTTATCTTAAGTGTAGGGGGGTCATCTATCGATGTGACCTTACCTAGAACTTTATCATTGACCTTCATGATAACTTGGAAATTAGTTTTTCAAACATTTTTTAAATTTTTGATCTACTTTGGCCACCAAAAATATGCCTTCATAATTTCTGCATTAATTATTTTTCATTTGCATAACACATTTGCATTGTATATATTTCTTCTTTTATTTTTCATCAAAATATATAAAAAGGAAAAAAATATAATAAAGGACATGGTTTAACAAATTTAGAATTCTTTGACATATTAGGCCCGCCATGGATACTTTGACTCAACCCGAGTTTGCTTATCTAAGCATTCTCTAGCTAGTAGCCTTAACCATGTAGACCTTTATTGGTTTATTAGGCTAAGCATCCACTAGTCTCATTATTTGAGATTTTAAACTGTGGAGAACAAGATATGATAGAGTTTGAAATAAGTGTAAAGGGCTAGATAAACCTCATATTCATTGATTGTGGCTTTTATATCCCCTTTGTTAGCCTTTATTTTCTTGTCAACTCATGTATATATGTTAATAAATAATCAAGAACGGTTTTAATCGGTTTGTAGTCTCTTATGTATTTTTGACTAATCATTCGTGGTTGGTATAAATACGTCTTAAGATTCTAAGTTAGAACGTTTTATGTGTACTAGACTTATGTCATGCTTAATACTTAGCGGGTGTTTTTCCTTTTATTCTTTTCAACTTTCTTTTTGAGGAATAAAGAAAAATAAGAGCGGCTTATGAAAAAAAAAATGAGTGGCTAGAAAAAAAATAAGAAAGAAAGAAAGAAAAAAAATAATACAAGACTCCCAAGAGGGGCAGTGAAGTATTAAATATAGTAGCTATTGAATTCCAATATTACTCTCACAAGGGTTGCGGGGATTTAATACTTGCTCCAATCCAATATTACCTTGACGGGTTGCGGGATTAAAGATCCAAAGTCCCAAAAAGGCGGCGGATATAAATTAATGTGTGAGTTTTATTTTTCTTTCCTTAGCGAGTGTGTAGCTACTTATTAATGCATGACATAAGGATTTTACACATAAGGCGAATGACTTATTCCTCTTGAGTCGGATTTATATCAATTGTGGGTGGTTTTTCGAGTAATGGATGAGAGAATTACTTAGGATTAAAACCGTGCTTCCTTATTTTGAGATTTTACATTTCTTATATTTCACGCTTTAAATAATGACAAATTTACTTTCAAGCAATTTGCTCAAATAATAACCGGTCTTAGAGGTATAATAAGTGGGGGTATGAGAGTAACACCAATTAATCTATATGAATTAGTTGATGCACTTTCTGTTGGGAATAAATTATATCCAGTCTACTTGAGCGCTGACAAGAGTAAAACAAGCGTTGACAGGAGTAATACAAACGTTGACAGCTCAAGCGTTGACAAGACAAAGTCAAGCGTTGATACATTGAAGACAAGCACTGATGAAAGGATATACTCTACGTGTTTATTGTATTCTAGATTACTTCTAGTAAAGATAGGAACAACAATGTTTTCTATATTTATCTTTACCTAGAATAGTTGATACGTAGATTATTGTACAAGGCTTCTTATGTCTATAAAAGAAGACCTTTAGGTTAATGTTCAATATAAGTTTTTATACGTAAACTACTTTTATTGTAAGCAAGTTTGATATCATTAATCAAAGTGAAAGTTTTTTTACATCTTGTGTGTTCTTGTTTAAGTGTTAATTCCGCATAACACTTAGATTGTCATATACATATACAAAGGTTTCTCTAAGTGTATTACTTGATCTAATCTCGTATACATAAAGCTAAATCGATCTAAGTTTGGGATCAACAAGTGGTATCAGAGCTTGTTGAGGAACTTTTGATCATAAAGAACACAAGAACCCTAAAATCACCAAAACCCTAATTTTCTCAAAACCCTAACAACATCATGTCAAATCTAGAAATAACCTCTTCTTCCTCACCTTTGCCAAACATCAAGATTCCCATGCTTGATGCAACCAACTTTGAATTGTGGAAATTCAACTTTGAGCAATACCTGGGGATCTATGACTACACACTCTGGGACATTATTGAATATGGAAACACATTCAATAAAGCTCAAAAGATTGCTAATGCCATTGCTACAAGAATAGCTGTTGCTGGGTGTTCAGAAGCAGATAAGAAGGAAAAACCTGATGATGGTAGAGCTGTGTCTGTTGAAGACATAGCAAAGAAAAGAGTTGATATGAAAACCCTAAATATTCTGAAACTCTCTTTGGGACAAGAGAACCAGCATAAATACAGAGGTTATGAATCTGCTAAGGACCTTTGGGCAGCTCTTGAAGTTGCATATGGTGGCAATGAAGATACTAAGGAAGAGAAGAAGAAGCAACTCATGCATGATTATGATGTCTTCAAGGCTCAACCTAATGAAAAGCTTAGTAGTGTGAGAAGTAGATTGCTTGATATTACAAGCAAATTGTCCTTCATGGGGACACAACTTAGTGATGTTGACATTAATGCCACTTTTCTTAAAAGTCTTGGTGAGGCGTGGAAGATTGAGGCAAGATCTATTCTTGCCAACAATACTCACAAAAGTTCCACGTTTGATGATATCTATAACAAACTGAGGATGTTGGAAGATGAAACTCTTTTTGAGCATGGAAGCAAGTCCACCAACAATAACATGGCCTTCTTTTCTCATAGTGAAGGTCAATTCAATCAGAAGGACTCTTACATGCATCCAGTTACTGGATCATCACATGTCAACGTTGGAACATGTCCTGTCAATGCCTCATACTCAGACGCTGACACATATAAAAGTGACTCACCAAGAGTTAAACCTGCTGGTTTGGATCTGGGTACTGTGTGTGCTTATATTGCTTCTTTTCCCAATGGTTCAGTGATTACATATGAGGACCTTGAGCAGATAAGTGATGAGCACTTGGAAGAGATGGATATTAAGTGGAACATGGCCCTTGCTAGTATAAGAACAAACAGGTGGAATAGAAGGTTTAAGAAGAAGATGACCTTCAATGTAAAGGACACAGCTGGTTTTGATAAATCTAAAGTTGAGTGCTACAAATGTCATCGTATGGGGCACTTCATGAGGGAATGCAGATCTACTAGAAGATATGATGCTGGCAAACCCTCAAGTCAAATTGTTAAAGCTCAAGATCCTAAGGCCATGGTTGCAGTACAAGACATTGATGGCATTGGATGGGACTGGAGCTATTTGGCTAAAGATGGGGAAGAGGATAAAGCTTTGGTTGCTGAGATAGAAGAAGAAGAGCATGTTCAATATGCTCTCATGGCACACTCCTCCTCTTCATCTGATAATGAGGTATACGATGATGCTTTTTGTAGTAAAGGTTGTAGGTTAAATACTGAGAGACTTAACAAAGAGGTGTTAAGATTATTAGATGATATGAGTACTGAAAGATGCAAATTGACTAAATATCAAATAGCTCTCACTCAAACTGAGAAGACAGTTTCTGAATACAAGAAAATGGAATTTGACTTAAAAGATAAAATAAATATCTTAAAACATGAGTTGAATGCTAGTAAGGATATTAGGAGTATCATGGAAAGGGTTAATGGTGAGTTACAGGCAAAGTTAGATGATGCCATTAAGAATAAAGATAATGTTGGCCTTAAAACTCAAAGATATGATAAGGCCACACAAATCCTAGGAGAATGTGTGAGTAAACAAAGGGATCCTAAGGACATGACTGGGATTGGGATGAAAGACTACTCTGTGGTTCCACCACCAGCTGGTGAATTCTATGGTGTCCAACAAAAGGACCTATCTTGGACTGGTTTGCCAGAACTCCAAGAGGAGGAATTCATTCCTCCACCAAGAGTTGTTACCCTAGTTGAAGAGTATCAACAGAAGTTGACTGACTTAAATGAATGGAAGAAAGGCAACCCTACCTTATTTGTTAAGGGTGGCTTGCTATGTGAAAGTCCTAATGAGTCAACTCCCATTAAGGTTACAAACCCAATCACTGGTAAGGCTGTTGATCTTGGCTCAAACACTGTTAGAAAACCTAGCATTAAGTATGCAGAGATGTATAGGAATACTAGGTCACCTAAGAGCCAAGTTAGCAATGATGGAACATGCTTGTTTTCTTCTAGACCTAGGGTTGTGTCTAGAAAAGCCTGTTACACTTGTGGTAGCTTTTCACATTTAGCATATAAGTGTGTCAACGCTCCCAAAGTCAACTTTGTTAGAAAGTCAAACGTTGTCAGACCAAACCTGGTGTGCAGCAAAGTCCACAAGTTGTTACACCTGCCCCATTCTTCACTAGAGGGTCTAACACTCATGGACAAAGACCATTTCAAAAGACAAATACTTGGTCTAATAGGCAATGGGTTTCTGTAGCAAACCCTAGGTTCAACACTGACAAGGGTAATTTCAGCGTTGACAAGACCAATTCCAACGCTGACAGAAACGTGACCAGACCTAAATATTTGCAACCACAGGGTAAGGGGTCTAAAGCTTCTTCAAGCTTAACATGGAGACCAAAGAAAGATCAAAACCCTAATGATAATGGGATTTCAATGACCTACAATAGATTTAATTACATTTCAAAGGTCATTACAAAACCTATTGGGGTTAACTGGGTATTTCATCCAAAGAAGGATGAAAATGGGGTTGTTATGAGAACTAAGTCTGTTCTTATTGAACAACCAGATGAATATAAGTCTGCCAAGGCTTGGGTTCCCAAAGAAAACTAACTTGTTTTCTTTATGTGCAGGGCATTCAAAAACAGGTCAATGAATATGGATATTGGGACAGTGGATGCTCAAGGCACATGACAGGGAAGGAAGATTACTTAACTAACTTCACTCCCATTAAGGATAGGGATAAGGTTTACTTTGGAGGCGGATATGGTACTATCACAGGCAAAGGAACACTTCTCACCAAGAACTTGCGTTTTGAAAACGTATTTTTGGTAAAGGAACTTGATTACAATCTTTTTAGTGTATCACAAGTTTGTGATAACAAAAATAAAGTTCTGTTTACTGATACTGAATGTTTGGTGTTAAGCAAGGATTACAAGATCCCTGATGAGAAATATATTGACTATAGAACACCTAGGCATAAAGACATATACAATGTGAATTGAATGGGATTAGAATGAATAACAATATGTCTTGTTTTTATGCTAAAGCTTCAGTAGATGAAAGTAATTTATGGCGCAGGATACTAGGGCACATAAACTTTAAAAATACAAACAGGCTTGTGAGACTTGGCTTGGTTAATTGTTTGCTTGAGAAGGCCTTCCACAATGACCAATCTTGTGTTGCATGTCTTAAAGGCAAGCAGCACAAGGTCTCATTCAAGTCCAAACAGGTGCACTCTAGTACTAGACCTCTTCACTTGCTTCATATGGATCTATTTGGTCCAACCAATATAGAGAGTCTGAATGGTAAATCATACTGCTTTGTTATCACAGATGACTTTTCTAGGTTTACTTGGACCTTCTTTCTAGCTATGAAGAGTGACATAGCTGACACTTTAATTGATTTTATCACTCAGATTGAGAACAAAACTGCTAATGAAGTTAAAATGCTTAGGAGTGATAATGGTGGTGAATTTAGGAATAAAGTGTTAGATGATTTTTGTACCAGGAAAGGAATTACTAGGAAATTTAGTGTTGCCAGAACCCCACAGCAAAATGGGGTTGCTGAGAGGAAAAATAGAACCCTAATTGAAACAGCCAGAACCATGTTGGCTGATGCTCATTTTCCTATAGCTTTTTGGGCTGAGGCTGTTAATACAACTTGCTATGTTCAAAATAGAGCATTGGTCAACAAAATACATAACAAAACACCTTATGAGTTACTATGGGGAAGAAAACCTAATATTGGTTTTCTCAGACCTTTTGGTTGTCATGTAGTTGTGCTAGATACTAGTGATGCCTTAGGTAAATTTAGTGCAAAAGGTGATGATGGCTACTTCATGGGGTATTTAGTGCAGAGCAAGGGATATAGGGTTTATCTTAAAAAGGAAAAACGTATACTTGAAAGAGTACATGTTAGGTTTTTAGAGAGTAAACCTAGTGATCTTGAAAGTGGTCCAAATTGGTTGTTTGACTTAGAACCTTTATCTAGGACTTTAAATTATATGCCTGTCACTAATCCAGACATTGTGAAGGTAACTTCAAATGTTGTGGAAGAACAAGCTGTTGATGTTTCAGGTACACAGGTTCATGAAAAGGTTGGATCACAAGCAGAAAAGTCATCTCCTATACAAGAGTATGTCACAATTCCCATATGGACAGATGCTTTTGCGGCTGCTGCTGCTGGAAAAGATAATGGTGGTCCCCAAGTACCACCAGATACAAACATGCATGGTCCTTCAGGCGCTAACAAAGGCAAATCTAGCGCTGACAAGACCAATTCAGACGTTGATGGCTCAGACGTTGACAACAACAGTTCAAGTGTTGTTAGCTCACACGCTGACAAACAAGGTTCAGGCGTTGACAATACCTTTGCACATCTTTTCTCTTCTACTTTTGAACAGGGTGAACCTTCCAATTTATATGAAGAGGTTCATCCTCATGTTGATGAAAGAGAGTCTGATGAAGAAGATATTGGCAACTTGGAGAATAAGGTTGAGGACACCAGACTTTTTGAAGGAGGAGTTCTCACTTCTACTATGAAGAATCACCCTACTTCTCAGATCATTGGTGATATTATGACTCCTATTCAAACTAGAAGATCTCATCAAGGTCTTGGTGGATTTATTGCCAATATACACAAGAAGGTTGATACCCCTCTTGTGCAAGCATGTTTGTTTGCCTGTTTTCTGTCACAACAGGAACCCAAGAAGATATTTGATGCTCTCAAAGAACCAAGTTGGGTGGAAGCAATGCAGGATGAGCTTCACCAATTTGCAATTCAGGATGTTTGGGAGCTGGTTGATTGTCCCAGATATGTCAGACCTATAGGGACAAGATGGGTTCTAAGAAACAAGAGAGATGAAAGAGGTATTATGGTCAGAAACAAGGCAAGATTAGTGGCTCAGGGATATACACAAGAGGAGGGGATAGACTATGAGGAGGTCTTTGCACCAGTTGCAAGGATTGAAGCTATTAGGATCTTTTTAGCCTATGTATCCTGCATGGGCTTCACTTTCTATCAAATAGATGTCAAGAGTGCTTTTCTCTATGGAACAATTGTTGAGGAGGTATATGTGATGCAGCCTCCTGGTTTTGAGGATCCAGAGAATCCATACAAAGTGTATAGAGTCAAGAAGGCTATGTATGGACTTCATCAAGCCCCAAGAGCATGGTATGGTACTTTGTCTACTTATTTAGTGGATAATGGATTCAAGAGGGGCACCATAGATCAGACACTATTTACAAAGAAGGAAGGTAAGGATGTGTTGCTTGTTCAGGTCTATGTTGATGACATCATTTTTGGGTCCACTGATCCAAAGATGAGTGAGGATTTCTCCAAGCTTATGACAGACAAATTCAAGATGAGTGCTATGGGGGAGATGAACTTCTTTCTTGGTTTACAAGTTCAACAGAAAGAAGATGGTATCTTCATCTCCAAGGATAAGTATGTGGCAGAGATCTTGAAGAAGTTTGGCTTTTCTCCACATGAAAAGAGGGCTACTACTCCTATGGATAGAGAACACCCTTGGGGAAAGATTGGAGATGGGAAAGATGTTGATGTCAGGCACTATAGATCCATGATTGGATCATTGATGTATCTTACAGCCTCCAGACCTGACATCATGTTTGCTGTGTGTGCTTGTGCACTCCATCAATTGACTCCTAAGGAATGTCACCTTTATGTTGTGAAGAGGATCTTTAGGTACCTAAGATGCTATCCTAGTCTTGGTTTACGGTACCCAAAGGATTCACCATTGGAGCTGATTGCATATTCAGACAGTGACTATGGAGGTGATAAGTTTGATAGAAAATCCACAACTGGTGGATGTCAGTTTCTTGGGAGCAGGTTGATATCTTGGCAATACAAGAAACAAACAGTGGTGGCTAATTCTACAACTGAAGCTGAGTATGTGGCTGCAGCTGCTTGTTGTGGACAAGTTTTGTGGATTCAGAACCAGCTGTTGGACTATGGGTATAATTTCATGCATACCAAGATATTTGTTGACAATAACAGAACTTTATGCATTATTAAGAATCCTGTACATCATTCTAAAACTAAACACATAGAAATTAGACACCATTTTATAAGAGATTGTTTTGAAAAAGGTTTAATACAGCCAGATAGGGTTGACACAGAAGAGAATGTGTCAGATTTACTAACTAAACCTTTTGATGCTGGGAGGTTTCAATACTTGGTAACAAGTATTGGAATGATCAATCTCACATAATATGTGTTTTGGAGTCTTTTTGTAAAAGTATGTACAGGATAATGCATTGTTATCGGTCTTTTTGAGGATTTAGATTTTCCACTATATTTTTCTAACACTGACAAAGGTTGCTTGAACGCTGATAAGTGTTTTTGTGACATTGTCAGCAATATATTTGTCTAACGCTGACAAAGCTTCCCTCAACGCTGTTATGTGTTATCGGGGCGTTGTCAGCAACAATGTTAGTTTTGTGGTTTTCAATCTAAATGTGCAGGTGGTGTTAGCAGTATACCATTGGATACAGATTTGCTTATGGATCATTGGAGAAGCATTTGGACATGTTTTTATTTATGGATGATGGTTGGAATTTTTAATTCCTATCTTGACATAAATTTTTTATGTTCATGCATATTTTTAGCAACATATGTATCATAGTTTAAGGGGGAGGTTTTAGGAACCTTTAGGATGTTTGGGTATCCATATGATACTCTTATCACAATTCTAGATTGTGTCCACAGGTGAGTATGAGTTAGTTTTACTAAATCATGAGGCACTGTAGCATGCAAAGTTGATATACTATGCATGCTGGCAAGACATTTTTGGTCTAGAATTGGTTGTGGTCTGCTGGGAGACTTGGGAATGCTTTTGTCATGGGATTTACCTGGGAGTAACAAGGAATTTCATAAGGTAACTTAGTTGTTAAGAGTCTTGGTTAGCAAGGGACACTAGAGGACTGTTATGTCTATCTTGCATAAGCAAGTGTGCGTAACTGGACAGTGCTTGCCGCCCTATAATAATTATCAACTTTTTGGTTATCTTCTCTAGGATAAATTACTTTGTTAAGGACATTTTTCATTTTTATAAATTTTTATTTTTGGACGCTGACAAGTGTTTTTCCAAGCGTTGTTGTGACCAATTTAGACGCTGACATGGCTTAGGCAAACGTTGACAAGAAAATAGCCGTTGGGCGTTGATGGGTTATTTTTGACCGTTGACACTCAATGGACCTACCCAGTTGTTACTTTTTGACATATTTTTAGGCCATAATTTTGGGAGCAGATAACTTTCATTTAATGCATGAGATAACATTATTCTTTTTCAATATTTTCATGATTACATTTTGAAAATACTTGCCTATTTTTGGGCCAATCACATGCATTTTCTTCTCCTATATATTTGACTCCTATTTTTAAACAGGGTATCTATTATTCTTGTTAACATAATTTTCTCTTATCAACTTCATCTTTATCAATCATTCAAACAGCTTTCAACAATGGCACCAAAATTCAAACCAAGTGATTTGGAACTAGGATTCAGAAGTCAACATAACATGATCGCGTATCTTGAAGCTGATGATACTCTGTTTCCTCAGTACACACAAATGGTGGCGTATTTGAACGCATCTCCTTTTAGGTATGCTCTTTCTCATGCACCACTCATTCCTGTCACACATATTAAACAGTTTTGGAACAATGTAAGTTCCTCAACAGTTAATAGAGTGACTACATTATCTTCTATTGTTCATGGGCGTACATGGGTGGTTACTGAAGCTTTGGTATGCCAAGCTTTGCATCTTGATGATGCTGATGGTATAACCACTCTCCCCATTAGTGAAATAGAACAAGGACTAAGGGCTTTGGGTTATCCTTTTCCTGCTCAAGGAACTTTAAATAAATATCATAAACAGGAGTTTCCCCCAGCCTGGAAGTACCTAATACATGTCCTCTTACAATGTTTGAGTCCAAAGTGCACTGCACACAATGAGATCAATAGATCTATAGCTAGTGCTATTGTGTGCATTGCTACTGGGCAAAAATTTAATTATTCCAAAATGATTTTTGAGGGCATGTGTAAAAATAAAGGGAACAAAATGACTTTAGCTTATCCCAGATTTTTACAAATGGTTTTTGATGTCCAAGGTTACTGCACAAGGGATCATGATGATTTTTATGAGATCCCTTTGCAAAAGAAAGCAATTTTTATGAAGATGAACTCACCCCCACATCGTGACCTACCCCTAACCCCAGCTATGATTGCTGTCATTGACGCAGCTCAACCCCAACCAGACCCCCAACCCCAAATTGACCCCATACCTGAACCTTTACCTTCACCACAACATATGCAAATTGACCAAGAACCCTTCGATGCTGACACGTTAAATGTTGGCGTTGATGTGCCTATTTCGAACGTTGACACACAACCTTCACAGACCCAAACACCCCTTAACCAACCCACATCCACCCAATCCACATCTTCTTCTCCCCCAACACAATATAGGTTACAAAAAAGCCAAAGGACTACTGGAGTGTTCTCCTCTAGTGGTCCTAGCCATGTAGCAGAGAGAACCACCACCACAAGTGTGGTTGGTGTTATGGATGAGGCTGGGACTATTGGTTCTGGCTTAGAAACTGGCCAAGGCAATCCTACCATACTTAAGACCTCATCCATGCCCAATGAATCTGACTTGGGAGGTCAAATCCCCATTTTAGAGGAGGGCAGATTGGAACCAATGACCCTAATGGAATTGACGGCTGTCTGCATGAGCTTGTAAAAGCAAAATGCAGACTTGGTACAAGTTGTCAGCACACAAGGCCTTGAACTCAAGCAATTAAGGGAGAGGATTGTTATCTTGGAGTCTGCTAGTACAAGGAGAGGGATGGAGGAATCTTCCAAAGGGGAGGATGAGCAAATAAATGTGAGTGATAAGGGCTCTCATGATGGTCAATCTTTGGATGTTGCTGAGGCCCTAACAAGTTTGAAGAAACAGACAGGTTTTGATACGTCTCTAGTCTCTCCTACAAACTTAAATTTATCATTTACAGACATGTTGGAGGAAATTGCAAAAGGCGTTGAGGCAGGAAATTTGAGCGTTGACAAGGAGAATTTGAACGCTAACATGAGTATCTTGGGCGCTGACAAAGTAGAATTGGACGTTGACAGATCTGCAAATGAGGTTGATGTATTCCAGTCATCATCCATCATCAAAGAGGTTTCTTCACAGGTATTACCATCTACCATACCAACAGTTGATCCATTAGATAAGGGTAAGGGTATTATGGTAGAAGAAGTTGTTCCAAAGAATGCAGCATAAATTGAATTTGATAGAAGGTTGGCTGCACAAATTGTGGAACAAGAAAGAAAGCAGGTGGGTGAATCACCTTTTGTTGTCACTTCAGACGAGCAAGAAGGAAGTGATGAAGCTAGTTCAGACTCAAGTGTTATGATCATAGAACAACCAGAAAGACTTGAGTATGGTGATGAGCTGGCCAAGGATAAATTGAATGAGTTGAAATTGCAGGTTGATTTTGATATGCCAGAGGTGGTTCAGATGTACCATGCTTGGGAAGAAAGGTGTATAGAGAATCCACATTTGACCATTTCAGATCAGATATGGGGTTTGGAGATTCTTCTCAGAGTACAAAAGGATTGCAAGGTCATACTGAAACACAAAGCAAGCAATGTTCTCTCAAATTTGAAAAGGGATAGAAAGGAGTTGTACTTCATGTTGCTCAGATTTCATGGAACAAGATGGACTTATAAGAAATTGACTCGGTTGATATTTGATGAGTTGGAATGTAGAGCTTTTCCCATTTGGGTTAGAGTGCTGGAAGCAAACACTCTAAGACTTCTTTCTGATGAAAGAAAAGAAGAACTTGCAGAGGAAATGGAGCTCAAGAAGGCAATGTTTGTTCCCAGACCAGTGAAAAGGGAGTTTCTCTTGAGTTTCCCAAAGATATGGATCCATTACATCCAAGTGAAGCTGTCATAAGAAAGAGCCTCAAGATCTCACCATTAGAAGCTTCAGATATGGTACAAGTGTTACCACTTGATTCCAGAAACCCAATTGTAAGCTATGAAGAAGATGAATGTGGGTTTTGGAAGATTGGCAGGTATGGAAAAGAGGTTCACACTTTTACCACCCTTATATCTTTGTTTGCAAGTTTTGACAGAGAAGACTTGGTAGACCCATGGAGGTTATTAGAAGGCAAGTATGTGACTGAAGCACCAACTTCAGTCAACGGAATAAAACTATAGTCAACATTCAAGAGAATGTGTGGACCAATTGATGAAGATCCTGCTATTTGGAAGGATCTTGAAGATGATCTCAGTGGTCTTCAATGGAGGTTGTATTCAGCTGCTGGTGTTTATTATTTGAGTTCTACAAAGTTTGTTGAGTATCTACTTGTGGATGGTCAGTACTTTATGTCCAAGGAAGTCTTGGAGAAGATGAAGAACACTCAGCTGGAAATTGATTATTCAAGTGGCGTGGCAAAAGACTTGATCAGATTTATTTATTACCAATATGAGAAGGTTTGTAAGATTCCTCCTAGTCCTTAATGTTTATTCAGAAACTTGATCACTAGAGTAGATATCAAGTTTAGGGGAGGATTGTTGGGAATAAATTATAGACAGTCTACTTGAGCGCTGACAAGAGTAAAACAAGCGTTGACAGGAGTAATACAAACGTTGACAGCTCAAGCGTTGACAAGACAAAGTCAAGCGTTTATACATTGAAGACAAGCACTGATGGAAGGATATACTCTACGTGTTTATTGTATTCTAGATTACTTCTAGTAAAGATAGGAACAACAATATATTTTCTATATTTATCTTTACCTAGAATAGTTGATACGTAGATTATTGTACAAGGCTTCTTATGTCTATAAAAGAAGACCTTTAGGTTAATGTTCAATATAAGTTTTTATACGTAAACTACTTTCATTGTAAGCAAGTTTGATATCATTAATCAAAGTGAAAGTTTGTTTACATCTTGTGTGTTCTTGTTTAAGTGTTAATTCCGCATAACACTTAGATTGTCATATACATATACAAAGGTTTCTCTAAGTGTATTACTTGATCTAATCTCGTATACATAAAGCTAAATCGATCTAAGTTTGGGATCAACACTTTCACTTGTGTAAACAATGATCTTGTTTTTAAGCTTGGTATGGGGAAAGTGAAACTTGAGGGTGATAAGTGTTCATGGTACCAAAAGTCGTAATATAAGTCTTTGATTTCTTTATGAGTTATTTCCATCAAAACCATTTCAAGAAAAATTCAAAAATATATAAATAGAATTGCTTTCCTTTGCATTGCACTATATAAAATCAAAATCATGCATCATATAGTGTAGATTAGTGTAAAAGCATTTCATATTGACCAAGGTAGGTTAATTATGAGAACAGTATAAATTGGTGCTTTAAAATGTGGCATTGCATGAGGTCATGGCAATGATCAAGTGTAGGGGATTTGATATAAGCAAAATCTCATATCAATAATATCACAAATCACCCTAAAACACAAAGCAAATAACTAATTTTTATACATAAAAGTAGTATTACGGGGTATGTTTTGTGTTTGTGCTTGTGTAGGTAACAAAGATACAAATTTGGAGCAAACAAGTGAAATCAAGCCTTAAAGATGAAGAAAAGGCAAAAGAAGGATCAAAAGTGACAAACCTTGCAAAGATGAAGGATCTTTCTTGACATTTTCCAAAGATGAGGGACTAAAGTGTAATTATTCAAAAGTCAATAAGAAAGTCAAATCTGGTCAACATTCAAGTCCACAAAGTCAAAGGATGATTTATGAAGAAGTTTGAAGTTTGAAGGACCAAATATGTCAAAGAAATGAAGCTTGGGGCCTAATTCCTATTCTGCCTAAACTACAAGGACCTAAATTGACAAAAATGGGTTAAGTTTGGGGCTTGATCTGGTTCAACATGTTTCAGCCAATAGAAATGCACAAAAGAATATACATGGATTGCCACATATCCCACTCACAGCCGCCAGTATTAAATGACCGAAACTATACAGTGTGGCGCACTCAGCTTATTCCAACCAATAGGAAGTCGACATGCTAATATATCCAATATGGATATCTGATAGTTGGAGTAATACGTCTTTTAGGAAAAAGAGCGTAATTAGGGTAAGTACGACGATTTAGGAAAATCGTTCACAAATTACCCAATGAGTGAGTTCGTTCTCAAGGAGGCTTGTGTATTGTGTTATGAAGTGATTAAATGTTTATGATTATGATTATGAGACAAGAAAAGAGAAAAGGATGACGGTTACGATTCTAAATAAAATTATGACGAAAAGTCGTGCACGTAAAACCGTAAAATATGACTAAATTTAAAAATTAACCTAAAAATTCCTAGAAAATTGCAATAAATCCTAAAAAATATAATTAGAGTTTACAAAAATACAAATTCACTCAAACTTTTTATTTAATCAAATAATAATTTTTTAATGCTAATTAAAGCCCAAAAAATCAATTTAATTAACAAAAAGCCCAAAATAAGATTTTTCACTTTGTCAACCTCTAAAATAACTTAACTAAATTAAAAACTATTTTTGTAAAATTTAAAATTAATTAAAACTATTTAAAAATGATTAAAAACTATAAAAACCTTTAAATAATTCTAAAAATTAATTAAATGACAAGAAAATTAATCTAAAAGTTTTAAAATTTCTAACTAGATGTATTTAAGCTATGAAAAATGAAAAACTTGCAAAAATATTAAAAACTAATTTTAATAATAAAATAATAATACAATAATATTAAAAATTCAAAATTTATAAAAAATCCTAAAAAGTTGCAAACTAGTTTATTTTAACCTAAATAAAACAGAAATGAACTTGTAATACCAAAAATACCCCTAATGGGCCTCCAAATGGGTCAAATAGTAAAACAGTCCCTTAATGGGCTTAGTTTTGGCCCAATAAGAAAAAGTCCACCAAAATGGCCCAAAACTTCCACCTAAGCTTAAAATTCAATTTTAAACACAAAACTTCAAAGGCCCAAAAGCTGAAAGTGAGCTTATCACAACTTATTTCAAAACAGCTTATTCTTAATGGGCTTTTTAGCCCATTAAGCTATAAGCTAATGCCATAAGCTGAAATTTGACACACAACCTTCTCTTGACCTAATTAAGCTGTTTGTAAAAAGAATTTTTGAATAATCCCAAGAAATAAGCCTGAAATAAGCAAAAGCTCTCTACAGAAAATGACAAAATAGTCGTTTTTGAGTTCTAGGCCACTTCAAAAGCCGATTCAACTTGAAAAAGGTTTTAAATGACAAAACTAAGCTTAATCAACAAAAAAATTTCAAATAATGACACTCAATAAGCTGAAATAAGCAATAAGTTGTTTTTGAAAAAGATAAAATTGTCGTTTTCTAGTCAAAAGCTGTAAACTTCACAACTGATTAATAAGCTCAAAATATTAAGATCTTTCACAAAAAAATAAGTTGTTGCACAATAGAATAAGCTAGAAGTACATAAAATAAGTTGTTGACCAATTATAACTAGCAGTGGCTAGCAGCAGGGGAAAGGAGTTCCCACTGCTTTGACTATTTAACTTTGCTTTTTAGAGAGATTCACTTGATGATTTTGGAAAATAAGGGCACCCCTACAACCAGTGAGTTGTAGGGAGTCACAATCAAGAAGAAAAACACAAAATCACACAGCCAAATGATATAGTTTAATCAATTAGTCCATAGACATGGCACAGACATGTAATAAGCAGATCTGGTGATATAAGCTAATGTTTAAGCTAGTATAAGCTGAACACAGTCCACAAAATGCATACGCAAGCTCAATATAACTTTATGAAACACAAATTAACTCATTTTGTTCACTGATTCCATGTTTTGAACAAGATTCAAGCCAATAAATGTTACTGATGAACAATAAATAGACAAGAACAATGTTTGCTAAACTACTTGACACCAAATCCAATTTCAAGGCCTCAGATCTATTACTCATGTTGCAATAACTATGATTTATCACTTTTTATCCCTAGATTAACATGCAAATTAGGTGTGTACAAGATTTCAAGTCAAAACAGCCTAGAATAAACTCAATAAGCCATGTTTTTAAATTTTATGTTTAAGAGCACAAGACTTGTAAATATCAGCACACAAACACCTTAATAACAGATATAAACTCAATCAATACAACAATCCCTACTCAAACTCATGCAGACTTGAACCAACAGATAATTCCAAACACCCTTTTAACTTTTTAAATCCAATTTTAAATAAGTAAAAGTATTCTCAAGACTGAATTAAGCCCAAATAAGCATCATAACATCCAATATATGTGAATCAAGAACCAAGTTGCATGCATAAAAACACACATACACCAGTAGAATCACAAAAACTACTTAGAACATCTTTATCAACAGATTTTTGGGAAATAGAACTCAAACCTCATGAATTTACATCCACACCTATGTATGTTAGAGCTTATGTGGTAGATTAACAACCACAAGCTTCCAATCAAGCTGCTAAGAACACCAAGGTTAGAACAAAACAAATTATATGAACAAAAATAGAAAATGACCAAAATCTTTTCAAGTTTGATCCCCACCCCTTGATGGTTCCCAAACCACACGCCTCACAACTCCTTGATAAACACTTTATCAGGATGCTATGATCAACTTATAGCCCAAAAAGTTCAAGTGTTTGAACAAGTACTTAGAAAAAATCAGGTTTTTGAAAAACTTATAAAATCTTACACAATATTTAAAACCAATCTTTCAAACTTCAAAAACATAAACATAGAACATAAACAACAAGATTAAATGAGTGGAACTTGGATTTCATCACAGCTTTCAAACACTTTTTTCATTCACTTGAAACAAAGGGTTTATAAAAATTTGACTAAAGAAAACCAAGAACAAATAACTATGTTGTGATGCTAATGCCTTATATAGGCTACAAACTATTCTAAGAAGTTGATAAAAAGCTTAAACCCTAGTTGGTGAAGTCCCAAAATTTCCCTTGAACTTTTGAATATGTGTTGACTGAATTTGACTTGGGAGCTTGATACATGTGACCATTCTTGTTGTAATATGATCTTGGACGTCCAAATAGTGCGTAGGAATGAAACATGATCATGGCATGTTAATTCTCTAGCTATTCTTTGTCTTCATGTGAGTTCGTGGGTCAAGGAAGGTCTCATGTGAGCATGTGAGTGATGTGGCAAAGGTTTTTAAGGTTGGGTTTTGTTAATTAGGTCCTTAATCATTAATCTGGAAGAGATTAACACTTAATTCATAATAATTAAGGAATACCCAATTTTTGTTAAGAACATGGAGAACATGGGAATTGATCTTGTTTTGGATTTAAATAGGTGTTTAGGCGCGAGTTTAAAATTAATTAATATTAAGTTAAAACTAGTATGAGTCGATATGTGACATGGAGGATTGGTGGCTTGTGATTGGTGGAGAGGAGGTTGTGGGACACGTGGTGGGTTGTGGTTGGTTAAGGTAAGGTTTCTTGCCTGCCAGCTTTGGTCCCTCAATTACTTTAATCCTTTAATTTCAATTTTAAATAGAACAAAATCAGAATCCTTTGTCAACAAACTTTTGTTTTTCACACTTTTGCCACAAAAAGTTTTGCAAAGGGATTTAAAGGACTTGTTTTGCCATTTGATGATATTTGAAGGACCAATCTTGTAATATCTTCATTGTTCAAGGTCTTGACTTGTATGTTGACTTTTTGGAGGACTAAAAGTGTCAAGTCTTCAAATATGAGGGACCATTCTTGCCAATTCTTCAAAGTGGAGGGTCCTTTTTTCAGTTTGACAAACTTTAAGGACAAAACTTGTAATTATGATTATACAAGGGTTTAACGTGTCAATTCTTAAATATTGGAGGACCCTTCTTGTTTAATCTTTAATTCTTCAAGGGTTATTCTTGGAAAATCAACTCGAGGGTCCGGTTCATTGTGCAGCTTCGTTTCCCATGTTCGTTTTTGCTTGTTTCGTGTGATCTTTTGCCATTTTCTCAATATCCGTACCTAAAATACACATTGAACAAACACAAGCATATATTTGGCACTTTTTAGGATATTTTATGCATTTTAAGCCCATTTTGGACGATGATACTATGTACAAAAGCAGTCTCATCAATATCAATCCGTGTGAGCAAATGAAGACGAATCACAACGTGCCACTTGTCACTTTCAAATTCATACGATCCTAGAACTGAGTCAAGCTACGCTGCATATCAAGAGAAGATGTAAACATCAAAGTTGCTCATTTTCAAGAGAGGAACACAACCAAAGCAACCAATTAGCCTAAAACTAACTCAATAAAAAACCCCCAACTGGAGCTTTTCAACGGCTATGAATAATTGACAAGATCAAGCCACGTGGAAGGAATCTATTGGTTGCAACACGTCACCAGACTCCAACCCACAAGATCCCAACCTCTATAAATACCCAGTCAAGCTTTCATTTCATGTATGTAGTTAGTGTGTGTTTTTTCACACACTTGTAGAATTTTATCTCAAACCACTTAGCATTCAGTTAGAACTCCTCTTAGGTGACTGACAATTACTTAAGAGGAAGTTAGTTAGTTGTAACCGTCTTGTAACAACCTTTACTTCCATTAATGAAATTCAACCTTCACTTTCACTTAATTCTCATTCTCTTACCTGCATTATCATACTCCTAGTTTTATTGTGTTGTTCTTTTGATCATTCATGATCAATGGAATGAATTGATGATGTTTTGAAGACTTGTAGCTAGTTTAGAATTGATTTGTAGCCCATTTCAGTCCATTTGTAGCAGTGTAGCAGGGGAGATCATTGTAGTAGATTATGATGATATGATTGATAAAACCTAATAGATTCATATCCTTAAGCTTCTAGGCATGATTATCATTCATATGATTTAACATAGCGGAATTAGAACAATAATCATGAACAAGGTGTTGTGGACAAGATGAATTTTCCCAAACGTTACTTGTATAATTAAACACAGATAACACCTAGACGTGTATACATTGAATCCCACGCCTAGAACACGAACTCAATTGTAGGTTACATTGTGAATAAATTGTTATGAATAAAACCTACGTAGGGTGTGTGTTTATATACTACACATAAACCCTTGTTACAAGGAAACTAAATAAGATATTTAGTAAATAAGATATTTAGTAAATAAGATATTCACTAAATAATATATTCACTAAATAATATATTCATTAAATCTTTTATCTTCTTGCAATATATCTTCTACAAGTTTGTCCACCGGCTTGTAGAATCTTCACTTGTCAGATTTAGTCCTTGTCTTTTAGTTTTGACACATCAACTCATAATACTTCATAATTTCGACCCAACAATCTTCCCCTAGTTGATGATGTCAAAACCTTTTGTATATGGTACACGATCTTCAAATTGCTTCCCCTTAAGTATAGCACATATTCTTCCCCTTTTTGACACATCAGTAGGGAATATGTGAAAGTATGCAATCTTGAAAATTCTCTAAAAGTAGCTCTATGTAATGATCTTGAAGAAAAATAAGTACAATAATTTTGATGTAGAAGCAGAATAACCCAAACTTTGTATTTCTTTCACCCAATTGCTCACTAGTTGATAAACTCTTCCCCTAGTTGTCGAAACGACTAGAAAAAAATGCAACTCTTTCACTGCAAAAGGAGGCTCAGTTTATTGGTAAGAACGGGAACTGAAACCAACAAAAACCGCATAACTATAAGCTAGTTGTTAGCTATAACAATATATTTAGATCCAATGATAAAGGTGTATTGCTCACCCATCAGTTTTTATTACATGGGTACTGGTAACCTTCACGACTATGAGCCAATCGTATGCTATAACAATATATTTAGTCCAATGACAAGGTGTATTGCTCACCACAGTTTTTGTTACATGAGAACTGGTAACCTTCACGACTATGAGCCAGTCGTACGCTGTAACAATATATTTAGTACAGAGACAAGGTGTATTGCTCACCTAAATAAGAAAAACAAATTTGTGAAAACTAACTTCAACATCAAACTTACCATAAGAACTCTTCCCTTTAATTATATACTAATTTATAAAAAATATCTGAGCCATAAATATTAATTTGATATTCTGTATAGAAACGGAGATCCCATGTACCTTCGTGTGTAAATACCTCCTTTTTGTGTGCAAAAACGTAACCAAAATACCAAACAGCAGCGAATCCTTTGTCGTCTAATATCCTTCACTGTCCAAGATCTTATCAGTGTGTGTTGTCCAATATCGGACAACACTTGTCAGTGTTTGAAAAACCATATCTCGGACAACACATGAATTTCTGTCAGCGCCTACATATAACTTGTCAGCGCCATCTTTAAACCTGTCAGCGCCTGGCCATCAGCGTCTCATCCATGCCATGTCAGCTTCAACGACATCCACTGAAACTAACATCTATCAGCGTCAAAATAACACACATCAGCGCCTAATCGATCTAGGGTTTTATAAACCCTAAATCATGATTTTATGTAAAGATCATATTCTGCAGCGAACTTCGACATCGAATATCTTCTTCATGAGAGCTTAGATCGAAGATCCCTTCGGTGAAATCCTAGACACAAGTTTCAAGAACCTACAGCGAAAATTTCACGATGATTCAACGGTTAACGAAGGAGAAATCGCGCTTTTACCATTACTGTTCACAGAAAACAGCATATGATCACTGCTCACTTCGACGGTTAATAACTTTTTCTTGGGGATATATCTCGACAATCCATCCGGTGGATATCTAGATATATGTGTGTAGAACACACACAAAAAATTTCGTGGCGATCCAACGGTTCAATAAAAAGTTATGCCCTTCGTACTACTGCTGCGCACACAAACTGCATAAAAACCCTACGGGATTTTCTTCTTTTTCACTAAGAATGAACACCTCGTTGATCCTAGCATCGAGAGCCACCCTCTCTGATACCAATTGATAAAACCTAATAGATTCGGATCTTTAAGCTGCTAGGCATGATTATCATTCATATGATTTAACATAGCGGAATTAGAACAATAATCATGAACAAGGTGTTGTGAACAAGATGAATTTTCCCAAACGTTACTTGTATAATTAAACACAAATAACACCTAGACGTGTATACATTGAATCCCACGCCTAGAACACGAACTCAATTGTAGGTTACATTGTGAATGAATTGTTATGAATAAAACCTACGTAGGGTATGTGTTTATATACTACACATAAACCCTTGTTACAAGGAAACTAAATAAGATATTTAGTAAATAAGATATTTAGTAAATAAGATATTCACTAAATAATATATTCACTAAATAATATATTCACTAAATCTTTTATCTTCTTGCAATATAACTTCTACAAGTTTGTCCACCGGCTTATAGAATCTTCACTTGTCAGATTTAGTCCTTGTCTTTTAGTTTTGACACATCAACTCATAATACTTTATAATTTCGACCCAACAATGATGATGGTTAATAGTTGTTGATCCATGGTGTTTTGTTGACCATAATAAGCTCAGCGCTTATTACTCCATCAAAGGAGGCTTCTATAGCTAAAAGGAACACAATTCTCTTGTTTAAATTCCACTCAATTGTCTTGCATGCTAAATTCCCAGTGTAACTCTTAACTATTGAACTGAGATTGTGATTAGCCTACTTGTAGTATAATTTTGGTGATTTGATAGTGTAATTGTAGTTGGTTAGCTTATCATCCAGTTTTACTTGTTAAAATTTGGTATTTCATCAATTTTAGTTCATAAGTAGTCATTTTGTGGTTTAACAAGTAAACTTGTTGGTTTTTGAGTTTAAACCAGTTCATTTCATCTATTAAACAAGTCTAGATAAGTGCCTTTAGTTGTCATACATTTGTACTCAAAAAGCTTTTGAAAAAGTTCATAATCATATTTTTAAGTGGTGTTTGGTTTTGGATCAATTTTGGTGAATAAGCTTGTTAAACTTGTTGTTCTAAGCTCATTTATACTCAATAAGTGAGTGTAAAACTTTTGGTTGAGTTTTGTAGTCAAAGCAAAGGTCAAAAAGGCAATTGACCTTGAAAAACTTTGGGTCAAGTCTTGCAAAAGTGTATCAGTCAAAACATCTTTGATTCCTCATTATTGCTTTGTTTGTTGATGATTTTTACTAAAAACTGTTTCCATTTGTAGCTTAACATCCAAACTTTCAGTGTTTGTAAGGAAATTCTACAGTATTAAGTTTTGAGTGTGTTTTCAGCTTATTAATAAGCACATAGACCAATTGATAGTTTTTGTGATCAGTACCTTACTGTTTTCTAAGTTCTAATAATCCACTTCATAAATCACTTGATTTTCTTTCACAAATCCATTTGAAAACTTATCCTGAGTAGTTTCTGTGATTTTCAGCTTTTTGATAATTTTTGGTCAAACTTGGTCAAATAAGAACTTTTGGCTTATTTTGGATTCCAGCTTATTCTGTTGATGATTTTCAGAACCAAAAGACATTCCAAGCTTCTTTCAACTTGATTAATCAGTTTTAACAAGAAAATCAACTAGTGGATGTCTGGATTCGATTTTAGCTTATTGTGAGCTTATTGAAATAAGCTATCCAGAGTTTTAACAGCTTTTAGCAAAACTCCTTTTACCAGTCTAGCTTAATCTTGATTTTAAGCACTTTAGTGAAAACCAGATCCATTTTTAGTGAAAAATAAGATTAAACGAGCTTATTAGTTTTCTTGTGCCCGTTTTTAATTTTAAATTCTTGATAATTACAATTTGGTCCCCAGCTTTTCTAAATCTTGCTAAACAGCTTTGGAAAGTTAATTTTTCTAGGGTTTGCGTTACTTGGTCCCTGAAATTTGGGAAGTTACAAAATTAGTTAGTTAGTTTGAGAATTTGTTAGTTGGTTTGAATAGTTGGTTACATATTTCATATTTGGTCCCTAGACTTTCTGATTTTGCACATTTAGTCCCTATATTTTCATTTCATTTACATTTCATGTACTTTTACATTTCATGCATTGAATACTTGTACTTTGTGAATATTTTGTGGTAATTGCACTTTGTTTTATGGTTAAGTAGATCTATAATATTTTCCATTTTTTACGTGTTTGATTGAATTAGACCTAGAATCCAAATAACTTTTTAACAACCAAAAACAATATAAACTTGATATTAGTGGGCTTTTCAATTTGTCTTGAGTCGAGAAAAAACGAACTTGAAAAATACTCAATATTAATAACGTATTGGGAATAATCAGGAGATCAAACCTAAAGGATGAAACGAAATAAAAACCCTAATAAAAACAAAAAAGATAAAACCCTAAAATCATGTCGAACCAAATAAAGAGTACTTAATCGACTCGCTAATTCACACCTACGTCTTGTGATCCAATCACACGAGCAATAGGGATCAATCGAGATTGAAAGCCTAAAACCTATCACGGAATCACAACGAATAGATGCAAAAAAGGATCATATTAATCAAACGTTATGTGATGAATGATGATTAACAGGGAAATCAATTCAGAAGATGAGAGGGGTGAGAGAATCGCCATGAGGAGTCGCCATGATATTTCATGATATATAGTCCACTAATTTTATTCGACAGGTTTTGTTTGTCTTTTATTATTATTATTATTGTTATTATTATTATTATTTTATTTTTTATTATTATTAAACCATCACTTTATTAGAAACAAAAAGGGATTTATAACAAATTGGATGGGAGTCGAGATACTATCTGCGCTCCCACCCCTTTAGCAATGGTAAAACCTATTCTATGAAAAATATGTACAGCAGCGCGCGCTCCAATGTCTTCAGCCTTAGAAAATCTCTAGATCCGCTTCAGCAACGCAACTGCATCTTCCTGTAACTCCCCTAAAGAAGAAAATGAGAAAGGAAGAAACCCATAACCGAGAGCTACACACTTAGCCAAATACTTGCATCGTTTACGTTGTGCAGCATCAATCACAGCTCGGCCAGGAACAAAGTCATTCATCCCCGTACGAGTCAAAGGAGAAGAACCAGTCAGATCAACGCACACATCTTTACCCCCCTCCCAAGAATAAAACAAAATATCGGCCAGGAACAAAGTCATTTATTATTATTATTATTATTATTATTATTATTATTATTATTTTTATTTTTTTTAATAATGATAAACCATCACTTTATGATTATTATTATTATTATTTATAACAAAATTATTATTATTATTATTTTATATATATTTTTTATCATTATTTTTTAATTATAATCGTCACTTTATTAAAATAATAGGGTTTACAATTTACAAAAAGTTAGTAAGAAGTCTAGAAACAATTTGGGTCTCACTCCTTTAGCAATAGCAAACCCCATCTTATCCAACATATAACAAGCACCACGTGACCTAATATCTTGAGTCACATATTATCTTCGGATCCGCTTTGGTAAGTCCATCACATCCTTCTCAAGTTCCTCGAAAAAAGAGAATGAAAAGGAGAGAAATCCATATCCAATATCTGCACACTTAGCCTCATATTTGACACGTTTATGTTATGCAGCCTCAACCACCACAATCATTCTTACAATTTTATTATTATAATTTGCATTATTTGCATTATTATTTATTATTTTTTATTTTTCTTACTCCACATTAAACATTCTTACAATTATATTTTTATTATTTTTTATTTTTCTTATATTTTTGATTTTTTATGTGTTTTATGTATTTTTATTTTTATTTATTTTCGCCAGTTTTCATTCGTTTTCTGAAACAAAATATATTCATTCTTTATCTATTTCTGTGAGTTTTCATACACTTCATACGTTAATGTACTTTTGGTGTCTTTTCATAAGTTTTAATTATTTATCCGTTTTATAAAGTTTTTGTCCTTTTTCGCGTTTTATCCGTTATTGTACGTTACATACATTTTTCTAAATGTTTTTCTAAGTTTTTGTACGATTTCGTAAGTTTTAAAACATATGGAAATGTAAAAGAAACGTTAAAAAATGTTTGAAAAGGTATAAAAACCTATAAAAATCCTAAAACATAAAAAAGATCTAAACATAACTAATAAAAACGGATGAAAATGTATAAAACTGAATATATAAAGGTATAAAAACATAAAAAAGACGTTTAGAGACCAATGAAAACATTCAAAAACATATAAAAACGAATGAAAACTAATAAAAACGTATGAAACATACAAAAACGAACCACACGTATAAAAACTCAATAAACCCTAAAAACGTATTAAAGCAAACGGAAATGCATAAAAGTGTTTAAAACGGATAAAACATACTAGACGCTGAAAAACAGTGTTAAAACATTAAAAGAAGTATAATGAAAATTCCAAATCTAAAAAGAAACAAAATAATAATAAACATTAAAGAAGAAAAAAATACGCGACAAACCACAAAGAACAATTTAAGCAACATTTACTAGATTATTTATGTCATTTTCAGCATCTAAAACCAGCGATTAACTATCAACATAACAAGGTTAGTGGCAAAGAAACCTAAGTTGATATGGGTCATAATCACAACAAGAAAACCCATCGCATTTTTTTGGAGACGATCTTTATTAAACCCTACAAATAATAGGACGATTTATGCAATTGACATGATGTTGTCACCCGATACAAGGAGAGGTAATATGTACAGATAAAGTACATATTCATCTCCCTTTAATAGTAAATTTATACAACTTTCATTTGTATTGACACAATCAATATTCTTTAAAAAATTTGTCTAGTATGAGTTAAGATCCCCATAGACACAATATATATCATACACTAAATGAAACAATCTGGACCATTCATTCATTTTAGATTCAATGGTCAAGATCACACCTACTTTTTACACATAGGGGCAAAAACGTAAAATATAAATAGAATTTTTTTCACAAAATACTTCATTTTTTTGGTTAAAAAACACACACATTCTCTCTTGCCGGCATCTCTACCCCATTTTTTCTGGAAACCTCAACCACCACAACTACGTCAACTACCACAGCTAACCACCATTTTTGGCGATTAATCAACCACCACATTGTCCTCTATCAACAACAACCATAATAACACACTTGCGCGAGATCTACAAACCCTAACTTTTTTCTAGCGAAATCTAAACCAGTTAAAACCACATTTTTCAGGCGAGATCTACAAAATATGGCTGATGACGATGCAATTGATGCAGATTCAAGTATAGTTTAATACGAAGAAGCTGAAAACCCTATGACACGGAATCAAAATGAAGAGTCAAATGTTGAAGCTAATCTCATTCATACTCCAGGTAAATCATATATAATTCATTCTTTATATGATTCAAACACATATGCCTTAGTATTGTGGAAGAATAATATATGATTCATTCATTATAAAAAGGGTTAATACATACGTAGGTAACTAACGTTTCCAAAAAAAGTGCGCCTAAAGTAATAACGTTTCAATTTGTTCACTCAAGTTACTTAAGTATACGGGTTGGCTAAGTAGGTTACTAAAGATTGTTAAACTTTATAATACAGGGATTTTGTGAAAGGGTTACTGGCTAAGTAGGTTACACAAAGAATTTAATACACAAACTTGGTCTCTTAATACATAAAGAAGTTACTAACGTTTACAAAAAAAATGCGCCTAAGTTACTAAAACCGACTAAGGTAGGTAAATAAAAAATGAGTAACTCATTTAACCGGTAACAGATACTTAAGTAACTTGAGTGGACGATTAGAAACGTTATTACTTTAGGCGCACTTTTTTGGAAACGTTAGTTACCTACGTATGTATTAACCCTTGTAAAAATAAATGAATATATATGACTCTACAATTCTATTAAAATAGTTATTGTTTAAGATACTATAATTTGTAAAAACTTTAAAAGCAAGTTGGATGAATCATATATGATTCATGATGAATCATGTATGATTCATGTTGAATCATGTATGATTCTTCATGAATCATATATGATTCAGTGTAAAAATAATTTACTAAAATAAAACCTAAATGTTATTGTTTAACAGTTCTTAGGAGCACACCAACTTTATTCCCAGAGAGCGAGACACCTGGAGGAACGATATACTGCGAACCAAATGTTGAAAAGCATTATATACCTTTTGTGGGGAAATTTTTTGATACAATCGAGCAATGCGTCGATTTTTATAACACTTACGCTGAAGAGGGAGGGTTTAAAATTAAGATGACATGCCAAAATAAAACAAAAAGTGGTTTAGTGAACTCAAAGTATGTCATGTGCAGTCGAGAAGGGAATCCAAAAGAGATAAATATTAACACACTGGACCCTCAAAACGGTGATAAGCAAGTTAGAAATACAAGGCATAGAATAACGGGTTGCCAAGCAAGAATTAAGGTTGTTTTGGATAGTCGTACCGAAAAGTATGAAATAGTTAAATTCATTCTGAGACACAACCACGGAATGATTCCGAAAGAATTTGAGCATCTTACAAAGAAACAACGAAAGATGACTTAGGCGGAAAAAATGTTCGTTGTAAAAGCTTCAACAATGGAACTTGGTGGAACAAAGGCGCGCCACTTGTATTCTATGATGAAAGGGGGTTCTCAGTATGTTCATGGCACGAGTGGTGATTTTAAGAATCATGTCAGAGACGTTAATGAGGTTCTAGTAGAAAGCGATGCACATATGCTGATAGAAAAGATGGAAAACAGGAAGTTGTTTGCGGCAAACTTTACATTTCAGAATAAGGTTGAAAACAGCGTGTTAGTTGCACTTTTTTGGGCAGATGAAGTTGATAAATGCAACTACAACGAGTTTGGTGATGTAATATCATTTGACGGAACATTCAGAACTAAAAAGTAAGTTGTTGAATAAAAACTTTTTATGTCCTCTATATCTGATTCATGATGAATCATATATGATTCATGGTGAAACATATATGATTTACTTAATGTTTTTAACAGTTATTGTTCATTTGTAGGTACGACAAGGTTTTTTTTTTCGTTCACCGCCATAGATAATCATAGAAAGTCGGTGACAGTCGGCGCGGGATTGCTATTATGTGAGGACACAGATGCTTATATATGGCTACTAACTTCGTTCATGACTGCTCACCCAAAGCAACCCGATATGGTTGTAACAGATCAAGATGGTGCAATGAAGAGAAAAATTGAAGCAGTGTTTACGCAGTCTAAACATATATTATGCATGTGGCACATTATTCAAAAAATTCCATCAAAGGTATTGGAATGAAACATAGATTATTCGTGTATTTTTCTTGTAGAATCATGTATGTTTCATGATGAAACATATCTGATTTATCATGAATCATATATATGATTCATATGAAACATATCAGATTCATGATGAAACATACATGATTCATGATGAAACATACATAATTCATGATGAAACATATATGTTTCATCATGAATCATATATGTTTCATCATGAATCATGTATGTTTCATCATGAATTATGTATCTAATCATTATCGTCTGATTATTTTTATAGATATGCAAATAAACATATAAAGAAACAAATTTCAAAGAACGCTTGTGTTGAATATGTTCATAGAGCCTAAGGAGTTTATAGAAAGATGGAATAAATTAATCGAAGACTTCAAATTGAAAGAATACAAGTGGATGGAGAAGATGTTTACCCTTCGAGAAATGTGGTTACCGGCATACTTTATTAGCTCACCCTTGTTTGGCATAATGAGAACCACTTTCAGATCTGAGAATGAAAACGCATTTTTCAAATGTTTCACGAATCACGGGTCAACATTACTCAATTTCATGATGTGCTATGAAGCAGCCATGGAAAGACAAAGACACAGGCAAGAGTTTGTAGACTTTAAAACATTTGAAGCAGCTTCAAAACCTTATACAAGGTTAGGGATGGAAACACATGCGGCTAAGATATATACTAGGATAATATTTCTGCTTGTTCAAAAGGAAATTACGTTACGATTGATGATTGATTGATGGTTTCGATTGGATTTTGGGATCTGTTCACCTTGTGAACGTTCCTTTTACGTATCATAAATAAAAAAGATAAAAAAATCAAAAAATATAAAAATATATAAAATAAAAAACCACAAAATTCAATTCATTCCTAAGAATTCAACCAAAAAAATAAAAAATTCAAAAAGTAATCTTTTTCCTAAAAGATTACACCAAAAATATATTGTATATATTGGTTTCAATCTTTTTTACGTATATATAGTATTTTCTTAAAAACCAAATAAATACAAAACAAAAATTTGATACATTATTATATGTAAATACATATATGTAGATACGAACAACCAATCCACCTACTTCCATAAGTATTGCTTTTGCAATACACCGTCCTTGGGGGCGTTCCGGTCCTAAGTACGTGTATCGATCAAAGTAAATTAAAGGCAAAAATAGATAAATACTTCAAATAGGCAAGAATTCGAAGAATACGAACTATTAAGTTAATAAAAAGGCGGATTTTCTATAAAATGCAAGCACAAGGGAAACAGGTACTTAAGAGCTACACGTCACCTCATTCCCCCCGTTCACTAGTAAGTATTCTAAGAAGGAAGGCTTGTTGGGGGGTTTTGCCACCCAATTAGTACTTATATATATATATATTATATTTTCTTGTGGATATTACTTATTGAACCTCGGAAAGGATAATCCCTTCTTTTCAAAGTCGATCGAGAGCTCCTCTCTCACTCCTCGAGTTGAGTTGCATGCGCACTCGAGCGCGTGCACATATACCTTTTGGTGTACAACCCCTTCCTCCCAAAAGGAAGAAAGTGAACAAGAACAACACCATCCATCAAGCCGATCCCTAGCATCGTGCTTTGAACAACTTACAAGAAGTCATGGCCGTCGTTGATAATAGACTATTGATTGAGATCCTTCAATCAAATGTGGAGGGAAATGCGGATGCTATTGTTATACCCGAGATACCCGCAAACACTTTTGAGCATAAGACAAACATGATCAATATGGTTTCTTCTATTCCATTCCTAGGGAGACCCATGGATGACCCCCATGAGCATATCAAGAGATTCATGTCACTTTGTAATACACTTAAGTATAATGGTGTCCCTCCTGAGGTTATTAAGTTGATCCTATTCCCTTTCTCCTTAGAGGGTAATGCTAGGAGTTGGTTAGACAAGCAACCATCTAGGAGCATTTTCACTTGGGAGGATTTAAAGAAGAAATTTGTGAATAAGTTCTTTCCTCCTTCACGACTCCTTGAGAAACTAAAACTAGGATTTTTGTATATGTATCAATTAAGTTCGTTTTTCCTCGATTCACTCGAATTGAAATCCGGTTTAACGTATCGACTTAACTTGTTTTTGGTAAAGATAACTTTTGGTATTTTTTAACTAATTTAAAATCTACTAATTAATTAATTATCTAAACTTTTTTAAAAACTATTTTAAACTAATTTAAAAAAAAAACTATTTAAACATTACCTAACCAATTTAAAATTTAAATCTAATTTAATCTAATAAGACTATTTTGAAAATTTAATGTAAAAAGAATTTTATTTAAAAACTTAATTTTATAAAAAAACTAGATTAATTTAACTAATTCTAAAAACAATGTAAATAAAAACTATTTTTTAAATAAACAAAATAAAATGAAAAGTAATTTAAAATTATAAAAGTAAATAAAATATTTTTTTTGTCTTTTTTATATTTATAAAAACTGTTATAAAAGAAAATAAAACTTTTTAATTAATTTAAAGAAAACTAAACTTGAATTAAACTAATTTTAATTAAAACTAAAATTAACTACCAACATATATTATCCTATATTAATTAAAAAGTGCAAAAGAATACACAAGAAAGAGTCCAGACGAGTTGGTAAGGGCGTATGGCTTGTGAGCTAGAGGTCACTGGTTCGAATCCCACCAGTGACAATATTTTTTTGCTATTTTAATATCTTTTATTTGTTGTGATTTTTTGGACAGAAGTTACCTCAGACCAATTTGGTCTGAGATAAGCAGTAAAGCAATAAGCAAAAACGAACCAAATAATAAGCAGAACTCAAATAGCAATGACTAGATAACAAAATAAGCAGAATCTAATAAGCTCAAATCAAATAAGCCACAACCCAAATAAACCGACGCAGCATAAGCAATTAAACAGATTCTAATAAGCAGATTCAAACGACTAACCAAACAAACCTAATAGAACTAAGCAAATATTGAAACCAAATAAGCAGTTAGGAGACACAAAATAACCCTAGACTTAATAAAGCAAAAACCAATTAACCAAAAGCAAATATGAAAACAGTAGAAACTTAAACTAAATAAATTCAGTACCAAAAAACAATAAGCTGACAAGATCAAATAGCTAATGCAAACTCAAACTATCAAATCCAAATAAGCAATAAGCAAATCAAATAAGCTAACTATAAGCAGATAACACAATCAAAATTAACTAGAACAAGGAAGTTTAAAAAGAGAAGAACACCTTGAGAAGATTCGGTTGAGATGAAGATCGACGCTGAGCCGTCTTTGTGAACAAACCAAACACCACCTCAAATCATCAATATCACCATTTCGACATGTACTCCTCTCGAACCAAAATAAAATCACCCTCCAAACCGAATGAAACTTCACGAACAGTAAATGATTTTCACAAACTAGTAACAGTAACTTTCTTTATAATTTCCAGTGGGGAAATTAATTTTTCATCACTCTTTCTTTATATTTTTTTTATTATTTTTTTTATATTAATAATAATAACCAATAATAACAGTAATAAAATGGATTAAAAAAAATAATTCGAAGCTTTGACAGTAAAGATTAAATTGAGACGAGAATTAAACTAAATTTAATTTTTCATTAATAATTAAAGAAATTACAAATACTAGAAAAAGAAATTACAAGATTAAATCTAAACCCTATTTTACTGGAAATTAAAAAATATAAAGAAAAGCACACTATTACATGATAAGAGGGGGGTTTTTATAGGGGAACCCCGAACCTTCTAGGTTCTCCTTGGTGCCCAAGCAAATGGATCCTGGCCCTTGATTTCTTCAATCTTCTCTCTCTCTCTCTTTTCTTCTCTTGATCAACGGATGAAAATGAACCGTGAGTCCGGATTGCCAGCATGGGTTTGTTGTGTTGTTTTAATCCAATGAAAACAAGGGAAGGTGCCACGTCGGTTTGATGTGAGGACCACTTGTGGGTGTATGCTCTGATTTCATTGGGGGTTTAATTCCTTTGGGTGTGAATTACCCAATAAGGGTAAAAGCCCTATTTTCTGTTGGTTAATTTTTGATGTAAAAAATTAGGGTTTTTGAGGGAAGGGTGCGAATTTTGGGGGAAGAAGATGGAGTGGTGGGTGAGAGAGTATTTACTTCGTTTGTAACGAAGTGTGTGAGGGTGTGGGTAAAAAAATCTTTTTATTTAATTGGGGGTTGGGAAAAATGGGTGTACACGTGGGAGATGGTAATGTGAGGGTTGACCAATTCTTGAAAATATATTTCACTTCATCCGTTTATTGATAATCCATTTGGGCTTGAGGCCCAAACCAAATACCTCCTTCCGTCTCAAATAATTTCCAAGTATATTTGGCTTTCACTCTTTGGATTTGGGCTTTTTTTTTTTCAAATTGCATCCGTATTTATCCCATAAATGGGCTTTAAAGCCCATTAACCGGATGTGGGACCCACTAAACCCAATCAAACTTCAAAAAGATTTAATCCACTAAAACGAGATCGATTTCGGCTTTCATGATCTTTTTCTTTAAGCTCGTGTCGGTTTAGCCGGTTTTCGTGATCTTGGCACACTTTGGTCTTTTTGACTTTGTCCTTGACTCTTTCTTGACTTTTCTTCGACATTTGACCGTAAAATCCCGTGTTTTCTCTTCTTTTTATCATTTGTACCTATTTAAACACAAGAACACAAAACCACGCGTAATTCCGACATTTACGATATAAAACACATGATTAGGTCTTGTTTTTACTTGATTTTAGTGGCAAAAGGATAAGTGTTTACACACTTATTAAATCCCCTACACTTGACCATTGCAATGACCCCATGCAATGCATTATTTTAAAGCATAAAGTTACATTTTTCTCATTATCAATCCATTTCGGCCTTTATTACTATTACCACTATTACTACGAAGAAAAGATAAGAACTTAAAAGGAGACAAAAGATTTATTATTTGGAAATTATTCGATGGAAGAAACTTGTAAAGAAATCTAAGACTTTAATTAGGGCTTTTGGTGTCATGAATATAAATCACCCTCAAGTTTCACGTTCCCCATACCAAGCTTAAAAACGAGATCATTGTTTATCATAAGTTAGAACAACTAAAACTTACTCATGTGGTTTAATTAATCACTTAGACCCCCTTATTCCTACGGTGTATCTCTTGTATTTTATTTTTGTCTTGAATGATCACAAGGATGCGTTTTTGACTTATTTCGATAATTTATTAAGGCCGAAAATAAAGTGGGACGATTTAATCAATAGTTAGCTAAAGGACAAAATCTTTTAAAACTGCTTCTCGAAACCTCAAAAAGTTCCTATCTTGGCATAACTCGTTTCATGATTTGAGACCTTTCTCGGACCGATATTTGGCTTGTACTTCAAACTTCAAATCTTGAGAGACGATCTTGAAATTATGGTCTTCTCTTCATTTTGGTATACATCTTCATTAGGAGTGAAAGATGCTTCAAACTTTGACCACGACCTCTTCATTTATCCTCTTCTTTATTTAGGATTTTGATATACAACGATCCGCCTCCTTTTCGGACTTGGATTTATTTATCCTCATACCTTGTTAGGGTCTTTTTGGATAGACTTCTCCATGATCTTTAGGGGAGTAATTGCTTCTCGTCGTGTGTCTTGATCCATCATATTGATTTGGATTAATGATCTTCACATCATCTTAGGATCTTTAGCAAAAAGTGAATCCTCATGCCTTGTGAGGGCCTTTTTGGACTCGGGTATCCTCATGCCTTGTTAGGGCCTTTTTGGATAAGCCAATCTTCGCGTCCCACTTCAATAAGTTATGCCTTAGCTATGAACTCTAATTAATATTGAGCAACTTTTAAATGATCTTGTGCTAGAAGCTAAGTAACCTTTTAAATCGTACAACCTTATTTATTGCAAATATATTTATTAACAAGCGATGGGAGTAAAAGCTCATAACTAACTCACATAAGTTAATGAAAGAATACCAAACTTATAATTAACTCTATCATCTCTCATTCTCCACAATTTAAAATCTCAAGTAATGAGACTCGTGGATGCTTAGCCTAATAAACCAATTAAGGTCCATATGGTTAAGGATACTAGCTAGAGTAAACTTAGATAAGTAAACTCGGGTTGAGTCAAAATATTCACGACGGGCCTAATATATCAAAGACATCTAAACTTGTTAAAACCATTTTATTTATTTATTTCATTTTTGACTTTACTCTTGAAATGGAAATTATTACGATGCGATAATAATAGGAAATAAAAATAAATAAAAATACTACTAGGCCAAAATAGATCAAAAATTTGAAAAACGTTGAAATTTTTTTAAATTTTCCGGTTAAATGGGGTCAAATTCATGGAAAAGCCCACTAAAATTCGATAGAAGTCCCCCTACACTTAATATAAACATTGTCCTCAATGTTTAAGCATGTGGGAGAATAAACTCCCCTACACTTAGGACATTGAGTACGTTGTTTAAAATCGAGCTAAGGAAGGGACAACTAAAGTGATTACATTTATTCGTTTTATTTATATACAAGTATGAATCACAATAGTTTTGATAGAACCGGGTACACGGGAACACGGGATCACGGGTCTCGTCAAAAGTGCCAAAAGTGGATCATCAAAGCACATGTCCCTGCACACAATCATCACAACACACAAACAACCTACTTGGCTCCCCCCTACACTTATTGGTGGAAAATGGATGAAGGTGAAAAAGGGTGGAAAGGATGGTAAAGGTAAAAATCTAACCTAGTTATACGATGCTTGATTTATTTATCACGAGTCTCTAGCTCGACTCGATTTCCTGAATTAATTCAAGGGAAATGTGGAGAGGGATGGAATCATCTCGTGAGAGATGTCCTCTCCATAGTACAACTTATCCCGTTGGCCATTCACCTTAAAGTTGGGCCCATTTGGTTGGGATAACTCAATGGTGCCATAAGGGAAGACTTGGGCCACGGTGAATGGACCGGACCAACGGCTCTTAAGTTTACCCGAAAAGATTTTCAACAGAGAGTTAAATAGTAAAACTTGATCACCAACATGGAACTCTCGGTTTTTAATCTTGGAATCATGAATGAGCTTAGTCTTCTCCTTGTAGATTAATGAATTTTCATAAGCCTCATTCCTAAGTTCATTAAGTTCATTGAGTTGGATTTTCCTATGATCACCGGCTTTGTTAATGTCAAAATTAGCCCATTTGAAGGCCCAATAAGCCTTATGCTCCAACTCAATGGGGAGGTGGCACGCCTTTCCGTACACAAGGCGATAAGGGGTACAGCCTATAGGTGTCTTATAAGCGGTACGGAAAGCCCACAAAGCATCATCTAATTTATCGGCCCATGAGGCACGATGCTCTCCCACGGTTCGCTCTAAGATTCTCTTAAGACCACGGTTAGAAACCTCGGCTTGTCCATTAGTTTGAGGATGATATGCGGTGGAAAGTCGGTGATTGACACCATACTTAGCCATGACTCGTTCAAATTGATCATTTTAAAAATGAGTCCCGCGATCACTAATAATAGCACGAGGCACACCGAATCGAGCAAACAATTGTTTCAAGAAGTTAACAACCACCCTCGCATCGTTAGTAGGTAAAGCCTTTGCTTCAACCCATTTTGATACGTAGTCAACGGCTACGAGGATGTACTTGTTTCCCTTCGATGATGGAAATGGCCCCATAAAGTCGATGCCCCATACGTCAAAGATTTCACATTGATGAAATTTTGAGGCATCTCATCTTTATGTGTGATCTTGCCTTGTCTTTGGCAAGCATCACAATGTTTACCATTTCATGTGCATCATGATAAATGGAAGGCCAATATAATCCGGAGTCGAAAACTTTTTTAGCGGTGTAATTAGGACCAAAGTAACCACCGGTAGGTCCTTTATAGCAAGCTTCAAGGATTTGTAAAGCCGCTGGCCCATCAACACATCTACGAATGATTAAATCCGCATATTGCTTGAAAAGATAAGGGTCGTCCCAATAGTATGTTTTAACATCCTTGAAGAATTTTTTCTTTTGTTGGGACGTTAACCCTTCGATAAGAACACCACCCGCCAAATAGTTTGCAATGTCGGCAAACCATGGGGTATCATCAAGATTGGAATTAATAGACATTAAGGTCTCAAGGGGAAAGGATTCATTAATCTCTTGATTTGGAGATTCCCCTTGATAAGGATCCTCAAGTCTACTAAGGTGATCCGCGGCTAGGTATTCTGCTCCTTTTTTATCACGAATTTCGATTTTTAAATTCTTGTAGGAGCAAAACCCAACGAAGGAGTCTCGGTTTAGCATCTTGCTTGGTCAACAAGTATTTTAAGGCGGAATGGTTGGTGTAAACGATGGTGGTGGAAAGCACAAGATAGGGGCGGAATTTCTCAAAAGCATACACTACAGCTAAAAGCTCTTTTTCGGTAGTGGTATAATGCAATTGAGCCCCCGTCATTGTCTTACTAGCATAATGAATGGGTTGGAAATGTTTGTTAACTCGTTGACCTAAAACCGCTCCTACCGCGAAATCACTAGCATCGCACATGAGCTCGAAAGGTAACTCCCAATTTGGAGAGACTAAGACCGGTGCCTTAGTTAATTTACCTTTAAGAAGTTCGAAAGAGTCGAGACATTCTTGAGAGAAGATGAAAGGAGCATCCTTTTCTAAGAGATGAGTCATTGGACGAGCTATTTTCGAGAAATCTTGGATAAAACGTCGATAAAACCCCGCATGGCCTAAAAAACTTCTAACTCCTTTGACGGTGGTAGGCGGAGGTAACTTAGCAATGACGTCAACTTTAGCACGGTCGACTTCGATTCCGGCTTTGGAAATTTTATGACCGAGGACGATGCCTTCTTTTACCATGAAATGTCATTTTTCCCAATTAAGAACGAGACGAGTGTCTTCACACCGTTGGAGCATACGTTCTAAATTAGCAAGGCAAGAAGAGAAAGAATCACCATAGACCGAGAAATCGTCCATAAATACTTCCATAGTTTCTTCAACCATGTCATGAAATATCGCCATCATATACCTTTGGAAAGTCCCGGGAGCATTGCATAAGCCGAAAGGCATTCGTTTGTAAGCAAATGTTCCATAGGGACAAGTGAATGTGGTTTTCTCTTGGTCTTTTGGATCGATAGGGATTTGAAAATATCCGGAAAAGCCATCTAAAAAGTAATAGAAATCATTACCCGCTAAACGCTCGAGCATTTGATCCATGAAAGGAAGAGGGAAATGATCCTTACGAGTGGCATCATTAAGCTTACGATAATCGATGCAAACTCGCCAACCCGTTACGAGTCGAGTAGGAATCAACTCGTTGTTTTCGTTGGGAACAACGGTGATTCCGCCTTTCTTAGGCACACAATGGACGGGACTAACCCATGGCGAATCCGAGATAGGGTAAATCATTCCGGCATCGAGAAGTTTGATAACTTCTTTCTTAATGACTTCATGAATTTTTGGATTAACCCTTCTTTGATTTTGGATTGCGGGTTTAAAGTCATCTTCCATGAGAATTTTATGAGTACAAAAATTAGGATCAATTCCGCGAATGTCAGAGATTTTCCAAGCAATTGCTTTCTTATGATTCTTAAGCACATCGATAAGTCGGGATCTTTCATCTTCTTTTAAGTCCTTAGCAATAATGACGGGGAACTTATTATCCTTCTCTAAGAAAACGTACTCTAAATGAGACGGTAAATCCTTAAGCTCTAAATCCGGCGGATTGTCAATGGAAGGCTTAGTCAAAGTAGGATCAATCGTTTGTAACTTCTTTAGGAGTAGGTGGAGAAATATTGTCCTCATTGAGAAGTCTCTCAATGGTACCGAATGTCTTCATCCCAATTGGTGGGAGAATTAACATAGTTAATATCGAGAGGACCCAAGCTAGCTTCAAAATCATCTAAGTCACTTTCTCCAAATGGAGTCAATGAAGGAGCAATAGAAGCTACGGTCTCAACATGAGGTAAAGGAGAAATCCCGCTCTTACAAGCCTCGTGAAAATGTTCTTCGCATGCTTCGTCGAGCACATCGATGAATTTCACAGATTCGGGCTCATCGGGAAGTTTGGAAAGTTTACCCATGTTAAAGACGATTTTGTCATCCCCGACCCTCATGATAAGTTCACCCGCGGATACATCAATTAATGTACGCCCGGTTCTCAAGAAGGGTCGTCCCACAATTAAGGGAACACGGGGATCCATTTCATAGTCGACTACGATGAAATCAGCGGGGAAAGTGAATTTGTCGACTCCTACAAAAACATCCTCGGCTATCCCCACTGGATAAGCAACCGTACGGTTAGCTAATTCCAATGTCATACGAGTGGGGACTAGCTCGGGTAAAGATAATTGTTTCCACACGGACAATGGCATAAGATTGATACTTGCTCCGAGATCCGCCAAGGCCATACAATTCTCAACACCCGGAAAATTAAAAGGAATAAGGAATCGACCGGGATCTCCTAACTTAACCGGTAATTTTCTCAAAAGAACCGCAGAACAATTCTCATTCAATTGGGTATTGGCAATATCAAGCAACTTTTCCTTATCACTTAAAAGATCCTTAAACATCTTAGCGTACTTAGGCATGTGAGCGAGCGCCTCGGCAAAGGTGATATTAAAATTCAATTGTTTGAACATTTTTAGGAAGTTCGAAACTTGAATATCATCCTTATTCTTCAATTTCTCTTTCCGCAACCTTGAGGGATAAGGTATATTGGGTTGAGATGAAGGCTTTGTAGTGGATTGCTCACTCACATCCTTTGGTGGAGGAGGAGGAATAGAAATAGAAGGTGAAGGAACCGGTTTTGGAACCGAAGGTGTGGTAGAAAATTTGGGTATCGGTGGAACATAAGGTGTAGACGAATGCATAACGGGAGGTATGTCACAAGTGGAAGAAGAAGGAGGTTGTGTCGAAGAAGAAGGTATCTCGGGTCCTTGGTTAGGTGGGGAAGGTTCTACGGTGGTCTTACCGCTCCTAGTAGTGATAGCATTAACATTAGCCCTAGGATTGGTCACGGTGTTCGAAGGGAGGGCACCTTGGGGACGAAAGGTTTGAATCATAGTCAAAAATTTCTTATCGGTCGATTCTTGCATTTGTCGATTATGTTCTTGCATCTCTCTCATGATTCGGTCATGGTCGGATAATTTTTGTAAAACCAAGTCCATTTGAGGATTATGCATGTTCATTTGATTATAACCTTGATTAGGGAAACCTTGGTTTTGATATTGATTAGAACCTTGATTAAATCCTTGATTTTGAAAACTTTGGTTATTAAATCCTTGATTATTTAACCCTTGGTTTTGCCCTTGAAAATTCCCTTGATTTTGATTAAAACCCCGTTGATTAGAATTTCCTTGAAAATTACCCCGTTGAGGACCTTGGTTCCTATTTTGGGCGGGTGGGGATGGTCTTTGTGGTGCTACAAAACCCGGGGGAGCCAAATAGTTATTAGACTTGTAAGACAAATGGTTAACATCAACATTTGGTTTGAAATGAATCCGATCATTTTAATTGTTATTATAAGCATAAACTTCTTGTTGATCATTGTAAACCTTGTCACAATTAAAGTATGAATGTGGTCCACCACAAGTTTCACACGTTTCACTTTTTTCTTTCACGGCATGCACATGTGTAGTGAGGGCGTCGGTTTTTAGAGCGAGTTTTTCAACAAGTGAAGTAAGTTTATTAATTTGATCATTCACCTCATTATTACTAGTACTAGCACTTGCCATATTAGCCCTAACACTCTTGGTTTGCACTTTTGCCTTGTTCTCAATAATGGCCCAAGCCTCGTTCATTGTTTTCACAAGAATATTGCCCCCCGCGGCACTATTAAGTGAGTCTTGGTCGTTTAGAGTTAAACCATTATAAAACGTGTTGATTTGATGAACTTTAGTAAAACCGTGTTGTGGACATTTTCTCAAAAGATCTTTAAAACGATCCCAAGACTCACTAAACGTTTCCCCATATTGTTGTTCAAAGGTGATGATCTCATTTCTTAAAGAAGTGGTCCGTGATGGTGGGAAAAAGTAGTTAATGAACTTGGTCTCTAAGTCGTTCCATGTGGTAATACTTTTGGGTGGTTCCTTATCAAGCCAAATCCGGGCTTGTCCCTCGAGGGAAAAAGGAAAAAGTTGGAGGCGAACGGCCTCTTGTGGCACCCCATTGTATTTTACGGTATTAGCTAATTGGATGAAACGTTTGATATGAGCGTGTGGGTCATCATTAGTACGGCCTAAAAATGGTGTAGCGGAAACCATTTGAATAAAACCCGATTTAAGTTCGAAATGATTAGCTCCAATATTTGGCACCACAATCGCGTCATCGTTTCCTTCAACGTGAGATTGAAGAATCTCAATCATTGGTCAATTATCCGTTGCCATCGTATTGTTGAAAGCTCGATTCTTGGGCTCGGCTTTAATGACGGTCTTTTTGTTTTTCTTCTTCTTCTTTTTAGAAGAATTAGAAGTATTTGGTACACCAATCAGTATGTATGTATGCGCGCGAGTGCGCATACAATTAAAACTTTGGAATGAGGTAGGTGACCTCGGTCGACTTTGAGAGGAAAAGGATTTTCCCTCTCGATGAGCAATATGAAAAAGCTACAAAAATATATACGTAAATACTACTTGAGTTGGCAAACCAATAATCGGTCGTCCCTCTCAATATACGCACAAGCAAGCGGGGAAACGAGGTGGCACAAAGCACTTAAAAACCTTTTTCCTTAGACGACCTTTTATAGCGCGTCGCCTTATACCCACCTTATAGTTTGTATATGTCGAGTTCAAACGTCTTACTAGTATTTATCTATTTTGCCCTTTTTTTCGTTAAGGATGCGAATACAATAGTTAGGTGATGAAATCCCAACTAAGGCCTTATTTGATAAGTAGGTAAATTTATTATGCTACGTAATATATTATAGTAAAAGAAAAATCTTTTTGTATTTTTTAGAAATATATATTCACAAGAAAAATAGAAAGAAATCCAACTAAGAAATAACACTAATACGTAATAATTTTGGTGTAATACTTTTAGGAAAAAGTATTACTTTTGTATTTTTTTAATTTTTTTTTGGTGCAATTCTTAGGAAAGAAATTGCTTTTATGATTTTTTGATTTTTTTGTATTTTTAAGTTTTTGATTTTTTTGTGTTTTTGATGTTGTTGCAAGAAACGTAACGTTCAAAAAGAACGGATCCCAAAATCCAAACGTCTTCACGAAAAATCGTCAATCGTACGAGCGAAGCGGCAGCGGCGCCATTTTGAAACTAGGATTTTTGTATATGTATCAATTAAGTTCGTTTTTCCTCGATTCACTCGAATTGAAATCCGGTTTAACGTATCGACTTAACTTGTTTTTGGTAAAGATAACTTTTGGTATTTTTTTAACTAATTTAAAATCTATTAATTAATTAATTATCTAAACAATTTTAAAAACTATTTTAAACTAATTTAAAAAAAAACTATTTAAACATTACCTAACCAATTTAAAATTTAAATCTAATTTAATCTAATAAGACTATTTTGAAAATTTAATGTAAAAAGAATTTTATTTAAAAACTTAATTTTATAAAAAAAACTAGATTAATTTAACTAATTTTAAAAACAATGTAAATAAAAACTATTTTTTAAATAAAAAATAAAATGAAAAGTAATTTAAAATTATAAAAGTAAATAAAATATTTTTTTTGTCTTTTTTATATTTATAAAAACTGTTATAAAAGAAAATAAAACTTTTTAATTAATTTAAAGAAAAATAAACTTGAATTAAAATAATTTTAATTAAAACTAAAATTAACTGCCAACATATATTATCCTATATTAATTAAAAAGTGCAAAAGAATACACAAGAATGAGTCCAGACGAGTTGGTAAGGGCGTATGGCTTGTGAGCTAGAGGTCACTGGTTCGAATCCCACCAGTGACAATATTTTTTTGCTATTTTAATATCTTTTATTTGTTGTGATTTTTTGGACAGAAGTTACCTCAGATCAATTTGGTCTGAGATAAGCAGTAAAGCAATAAGCAAAAACGAACCAAATAATAAGCAGAACTCAAATAGCAATGACTAGATAACAAAATAAGCAGAATCTAATAAGCTCAAATCAAATAAGCCACAACCCAAATAAACCGACGCATCATAAGCAATTAAACAGATTCTAATAAGCAGATTCAAACGACTAACCAAACAAACCTAATAGAACTAAGCAAATATTGAAACCAAATAAGCAGTTAGGAGACACAAAATAACCCTAGACTTAATAAAGCAAAAACCAATTAACCAAAAGCAAATATAAAAACAGTAGAAACTTAAACTAAATAAATTCAGTACCAAAAAACAATAAGCTGACAAGATCAAACAGCTAATGCAAACTCAAACTATCAAATCCAAATAAGCAATAAGCAAATCAAATAAGCTAACTATAAGCAGATAACACAACCAAAATTAACTAGAACAAGGAAATTTAAAAAGAGAAGAACACCTTGAGAAGATTCCGTTGAGATGAAGATCGGCGCTGAGCCGTCTTTGTGAACAAACCAAACACCACCTCTAATCATCAATATCACCATTTCGACATGTACTCCTCTCGAACCAAAATAAAATCACCCTCCAAATCGAACGAAACTTCACGAACAGTAAATGATTTTCCCAAACTAGTAACAGTAACTTTCTTTATAATTCCAGTGGGGAAATTAATTTTTCATCACTCTTTCTTTATATATATATATTTTTTTTTATTTTTTTTTTTTATATTAATAATAATAACCAATAATAACAGTAATAAAATGGATTAAAAAAATAATTCGAAGCTTTGACAGTAAAGATTAAATTGAGACGAGAATTAAACTAAATTTAATTTTTCATTAGTAATTAAAGAAATTACAAATACTAGAAAAAGAAATTACAAGATTAAATCTAAACCCTATTTTACTGAAAATTAAAAAATATAAAGAAAAGCACACTATTACATGATTAGAGGGGGGGTTTTTATAGGGGAACCCCGAACCTTCTAGGTTCTCCTTGGTGCCCAAGCAAATGAATCCTGGCCCTTGATTTCTTGATTCTTCTCTCTCTCTCTTTTCTTCTCTTGATCAACGGATGAAAATGAACCGTGAGTCCGGATTGCCAGCATGGGTTTGTTGTGTTGTTTTAATCCAATGAAAACAAGGGAAGGTGCCACGTCGGTTTGATGTGAGGACCACTGGTGGGTGTATGCTCCGATTTCATTGGGGGTTTAATTCCTTTGGGTGTGAATTACCCAATAAGGGTAAAAGCCCTATTTTTTGTTGGTTAATTTTTGATGTAAAAAATTAGGGTTTTTGAGGGAAGGGTGCGAATTTTAGGGGAAGAAGATGGAGTGGTGGGTGAGAGAGTATTTACTTCGTTTGTAACGAAGTGTGTGAGGGTGTGGGTAAAAAAAATCTGTTTATTTAATTGGGGGTTGGGAAAAATGGGTGTACACGTGGGAGATGGTAATGTGAGGGTTGACCAATTCTTGAAAATATATTTCACTTCATCCTTTATTGATAATCCATTTGGGCTTGAGGCCCAAAACCAAATACCTCCTTCCGTCTCAAATAATTTCCAAGTATATTGGGCTTTCACTTTGGATTTGGGCTTATTTTTTTTCAAATTGCATATGTATTTATCCCATAAATGGGCTTTAAAGCCCATTAACCGGATGTGGGACCCACTAAACCCAATCAAACTTCAAAAAGATTTAATCCACTAAAACGAGATCGATTTTGGCTTTCATGATCTTTTTCTTTAAGCTCGTGTCGGTTTAGCCGGTTTTCGTGATCTTGGCACACTTTGGTCTTTTTGACTTTGTCCTTGACTCTTTCTTGACTTTTCTTCGACATTTGACCGTGAAATCCCGTGTTTTCTCTTCTTTTTATCATTTGTACCTATTTAAACACAAGAACACAAAACCACGCGTAATTCTGACATTTATGATATAAAACACATGATTATGTCTTGTTTTTACTTGATTTTAGTGGCAAAAGGATAAGTGTTTACACACTTATTAGAAACCAAATCATAGGATTTAAGAAAAAGCAAGACCAAAACTGTAGTGAGGCTTGGGAAGAGTTCAATGAGTTGTTGAGAAAGTGTCCAAACCATGGATTTAACCAAGTTCACCAAATCAACACCTTCTACAATGGTTTGAGACCTCACCATCAAGATTCCCTTAACTCGTCCGCGGTTGGGAACATTCTTTAAAAATCCACACAAGATGCATGTGATATCATTGAAACAAAATCCATGGTTCAAACAAATACCCAAAGAGATAAGGTGGTCCATGTTTTTCAAGAGAGTGCTTATACATTTATTAATAATCAACTCCTCAAGAGTCACACTAAAATACTTCAAGTAATTGACAAGAATCAAAAAGAGATGATTCAAGCCCTTAGGAGTGTTTCCTTGAACAATTCTTCTTCGAATGATGTTAATGCCATTACCCTAAGTTGTGAGACATGTGGAGGACCTCACTCATATTTTCAATCTGATAAAGTTCAAAACTTTCAAGGTGAATGCTATGCTTATCAAGATGAACAAAGAGATCACTTTAAACCTAACATCAACCCTAACCATCTCTCTTACAAGTCAAACAATTACCAGGCTCCACCTGGTTTCCCACCCCATCAACCCACCAAAAATCAAACAAACCCTCCACAATTGCTTCAAAGAAATCAAGGGCCAAGGGGAAATTACCAAGGGCAAAACAATTTTAGAGCACCCAATAACTTTCAAAACCAAGGGAATCACTTTCATGGCAATAACCAAGGGTTTTACAATCAACTTCCACCTTTCCAACCTCAAGGATTTCAAGGGAATGGGCCACATGATTTTAACACTATTGAGCTTCTTCATAAAATGAATCAAGAGAATGAAAGGAGGTTTCAAGCCAATGAGAAGAGAATGAGGGAAATGCATGAAGAAATAAACAAGAAATTTATGTTGCTTCTAAATCAAAGACCACATGGTGCTTTACCCTCCAACACTCAAACCAACCCAAGGGAAAATGTCAATGAAATGACTACAAGGAGTGGAAAAAAGACCAATAATCCTTAAATTCCTCCTAAACCTCCTTCAGTGACTCCTACTACGGTTCCTCCTTGTGACAAGCCTTCATCTTCTAGTTCTACACCTTCCAATCCTATACCTACTACTCCTTCACCTTCTACACCTATCAATGAAGAACCCAACAAAGAAAATCCTTCAACAACTATGACTCTACCTACACCAAAACCAAGTCTTCCATACCCTTCAAGATTCAGAAAGGAGAAGCTTAAGAACAAAGATGATATACAAGTGTCCAACTTCTTGACGACGTTTAATCAATTGAATATCAATATATCTTTTGTGGAGCCTTTAGCTAATGTGCCTAAGTTTGCCAAGATGATTAAGGACCTTCTTTCGAACAAAGAAAAATAGGTTGTTTTGCCTAATGCTTCATTGAACGAAAATTGTTCCGCGGTGTTGCTTAAGAACTTACCTACTAAGCTTGGTGATCCGAGACGGTTTTTGATTCCTTTCAATTTCCCGGTGGTTGAGAATTGCATGTCACTTGCGGATCTTGGTGCAAGCATTAGTTTGATGCCTTTGTCGGTTTAGAAAAGACTTTCACTTCTCGAACTCACACCTACAAAAATGACACTTGAATTAGCAAACCGTTCAATAGCTTATCCGGTGGGAATTGCGGAAGATGTTTTCGTTGGAGTTGATAAATTCACATTCCCCGCGGATTTTGTTGTTGTTTATTATGATATGGACCGAGAGTTCCTCTTATTGTTGGAAGGCCTTTCTTGAGGATGGGTCGTACTCTTATTGATGTGGCGGAAGGTGAACTCACAATGCGGGTAGGAGATGAAAGAGTTGTGTTTAACATGGGGAAGTTGTCTAAGAAATCCAATGAGCCCGAGACGGTGAAGAATATTTATGTTCTTGTCGTGAATATTTTCATGAAGCTTGCACAAGTAGGAATTATGATCCTCCCTATGTTGAGACTATAACTTTCATTACTTCCTCATTGGATATTCATGAACATCAAAATCTTAACTTTGGTGATTTTGTGATTCATTCCAATCCTCTTTTTGAAACATCATTTGATAACCCACTTTTCCACCACAATGAGGAAGGAAATGAGGATTCTAGTGATGATGAACCTCCTCTTTTTGATTCACCAATTTATGATGAATATAGTGATGATAAGTTCTCCATTTTTGAGTCTCCATTCTTTGATGATCACACTCCTTTGGTTTTTGAGGAGATACATGTTGAGTCTCCAAGATTTGACATACCAATCTATGATGATTATGGTGATGAGGAGGGTTCTATCATTGATGAGAATGATGAGTTTCTTGAGGTTGACACACCTCTTGACTACATTCTTGGGTACTTTTATAAGGAGGGAGACATACTCTTTCTAGATTCATTATTGCATGAAGATACCTTGCCTTCTCTCCTTTCCACCTCAACCTTTCAAAGTGATAAAAAAAAGCAAGACATGGTGGTTTCTCCCAAGAGTTTGTTGATACCCATTGTTCCACAACCTTTCTCTCAAAATGTGACATCTAAGGGGGAATCTTCTAAGGCTACCACCACTTGTTGTTTTCCCATCAAGGAAAGGATTTTTGATCCTGGTATAGAGATTGATAAACCAACTCAGTATCCTCCTGATGCAATAAATGGAAAACTTGTGGGAGATTTTAGAGTAACATCCATCATCCTTTGAAAATTTTTTTGGCAACACTTATGAAGCAGGACACCTCACCCACATCACCATTGCTTGGGATGTTACTTTTTGGATTGTGTTTTAAGTGGGATGGCAATTATGTATTTGATCCGGGTGGATATTTATAGAGTTTGTATACTTGAGAACTTGGTTTACCTTATCATGGAGAGTTTTTCCTAAGATGGTAAATCTTTTACTCTCCATGATAGGTTTTCCATAGACACCTTAAGTGTAAGGTGAGTCGAGCTAGAGACTCCATAAATTAAGCTTGAATAACGAGACTTAGATTTTGTAGACTAGAGTGTGGTAGGATCGGAATAAAGGGTATATAGATGAGCATAATTGTAGGGGGGATGCCTCTCTTTTGTATTCTTGATGTTCGTAGGGTTGCTCTCTCTCATTGCATGCATTAGAGCTTATGAAGGAGGCCCTTGTAACGGGTTCACTTCGTTACTATTGTGATTTTCAAACCACATTGTGCTTAAAATGAATTAGCTATAGCGGATCTTTCCTTAGCTTGGGTTAAGCAAAGTTATCAATGTCAGAAGTGTAGGGGAGTTTACTCCAATACTCTTAAACATTGAGGACAGTGTTTATCTAAAGTGTAGGGGGTCTTGCGAAGTGACCTTACCTAGACCATTGCATTGCCTTCATGATAACTTGGAATTTAATTTTTTAACATTTTTCAAATTTTTGATCTACTTTGGGCACCAAAAATATGCATTCATAATTTTTGCATTAATTATTTTTCATTTGCATAACACATTTACATTGTATAGAGTTTTTCTTTTGTTCTTTTCAAAAATATATAAAAAGGAAAAATATAATAACATGGTTTAACAAATTTAGACGTCTTTGACATATTAGGCCCACCAAGAATACCTTGACTCAACCCGAGTTTTCTTATCCAATCTTTCTCTAGCTGGTATCCTTAACTATGTAGACCTTTATTGGTTTATTAGGCTAAGCATCCACGAGTCTCGTTATTTGATACTTTAAAATGTGGAGAACGAGAGATGATAGAGTTTGAAGTAAGTGTAAAGGGCTAGATATGTAACACCCCAAAAACCGAGTTCATCTTTTATCCTATTTTACGCATATTTTTGAAATTTTTGAGAATTTATATCGTGGAATTATTTGACGGTTTAAGTTGAAACCGATAAACGAGACTAAATTTTGATGTGTGACGATTTAAGAAGAATCGATAGAGATCGCGATACCGACGGATATCCAAAACTTTGTATTTTATTATCGATTTATCGATATTTAATTTTTCGAGATTTTTATTTTTACTTACGTGATAAGTCAATTTGGAATCATTCTTACTTTATTTTTGTGTGAGTATATGCTTATGAATATGTTTTAAGAAGCCGGGACGAACCCCCACTCGCGCAAAATTTCAAAACCAACTAGTAAGTCGATTCCTGCTCTTTAGAAATTAGTTTTGCCAAGAGGGCCAAAAGAATGCTAAAATTGCAAGAAGGGTACCTATAATATTTACAAAAGGAAAGGAAGGGGAGCACATTCATTTTTTTTCACTTCAAAAAAAATCATCCCTCCCTTTCTTCTCTCTTGAAGCCGACGACCACACCCACCTCACCACCACCACCATCAAATTTTTTTTTGTCTTTTGATAAAACTAATCTAAGACCCACTTTTGTAATCCCTTTGTAAGTCTTTTCATCCATTTAAATCCAACATGCATCAAATTGATTATTCCAAAAATTTAAGATTTTTAAAAATGGGGTTTTGATCTAATTAAGTTATATGCATGTTTAAATTACATGTTTGTGATGTTAATTAACTATAAAAACAGGAAGGAAACATTTTTTCTTGGTTGTTTTGTTCTCCAAAACCCACGGCCCAAAGGGGGTTTTTGTTTGGTTTGATGTTGATTAATTTTGAGCATGGGTATTTGTATGTGATGATGTTTTTGATGTTTTTAAATTTGTTTAAACACATTGCATGTTTAAATTATAAAATGGGGTTTTATGAAGGAGTTATCATACAAGTGATATAGGGTGTTAGGGATGTTTTAGGTTGTTCATGTGATGTTGTAATAGATCTACTAGTTGATGGAAATGGTTGAAATGGTGATTTGATGTGAGTTTTAAAATGTCTTTTTTCAAACAGATTGTTTAAGGTCATTTTTAGTAGTCTTAAGTCTAAGTCTAGGTTATAAATTAGATGTAGTGGTAGAGCTTTTCTCAAGATTCATTTTGATATAAGATAGAGCTTTTAAGTCCTAACGAGTCAAAAGTAACGCTAGTTTGAAATTTCGTGTACCGAGAGATGAATGTCGACATAATTCGAAATTGTGTTCGATTTTAGGTCAAATCTCGGGGACTATAACTAGAGTTTTAAAAAGAGTTGAGAGTTGTTCTTTAGCTATAAACCTGTGTTTTTAAGTCTATTTTTATACTTAGGAATCAAATTAGCAAGTGTTTTAAATGTCTCAAAGAGGTCTTACAACGTAAAGGTATAAAACTTTCCGAAAATTGAAGTTTAGAAATGTGTCGAGCAGAAAATCTTAAACGTGAACACTTTTTATGAAAATTTAATATGGGTTATCTACAGGTTATAATACAAATTTTTTCATAATTTATGGTGATGTCTAAGTATAGGAAAACAGCCCGTACTTTTGGTAAGTACCGGCAGAATTGTAAAATGAGCAACGTTTTTAGTTACGTAGATAAATGGTACGAGTCTAGTAACTATCACTTGTTTGCATTTTTGTGAGTTAGTAATTATGACAATTGACTATATTTAAGTATTATACAGTACCTAATGATATATAAATGAGTTGACTCATTTCGCGTTTATTCGCTAGGTGTTGTGATCGAATTTTCCGGGCATCCTGATCGTCAGTGATCGTCATCCGTTACTTAGACTAATACTCCTAGATAAGGTGAGTCTATATCCTTTCAAATGATATTTACCCGCGAGGGGGATACATGCTATTTAAATGAAAATGAACATAAGTCATAAATGATTGTTGGACCCGAATGATGCCTTGAATTGTGTTGAGTACCTAGTTGCAAAAAGTCCCTAATTTTATGAACTGTTAGTTATTGTCTAATTCTTGTGTAAATTGGAAATATCCGTTTATACAATTTGTGGTACTACGGGGTTGACGACCCAATTTCATACGAGAGTTGTACGTTGAGTACCCTCTATGTACAAATATTTTGTATGAGAAATAAGGATTAATTGCAACTAATGCCTTTAGAGGTGCAATTGTTTCATATAAGTTACGCCGGCATTTGGCACGGGTGTCTAATTAGTTAACGGCTCGGTGTCATGACCCAATTATTAGCTATTTCTAAATATAACAACCTTGAATATTAGATTGTTTGATCGACGATCCTATGAATGATCGCGAATGAATTTTATACTCTTATGTTCAAATGTGATTGTAAAACCTATAGATTTCGCTCAACATTATTTGTTGACCTTTTTAAGCATGTGTTTCAGGTAATCAAGGGTAGGATGTGGCGGAGCATGCTATGGAGAGTTGGTGTGGTTTTTGTGGTCTATTATGTTTTCCTCCCTGTTGTTTAAATATCTTAAATTTTATTTTGTTTAAAAATGTAAAAATTGGGATATTTGGTTGAGATTCGGTGGGGACCTAGACGCTCTCTGTTGTACTTTTGGGTTGGATAAACTAATTAGACTTTGTGGTTGTACATTTTTATAAATGTAAACTTTTAACGTCTCTTTCGAGTCGTTCTGTATAACTAGTGTGCGATAATAACTGCCTAGCACCCAAATTATGTATTTCTGTTGCGCATGTCATTTGGGGGTGTTAGAGATTGGTAATCAGAGCCACAATTTGTAGAGAACTAGGTCGATTTTTGAAAATGTCCTAAACTATAACTTTGGTGTCTCCAATGTTTTCAAAAGCACACAACTTCTCAACATGGCTCCGGTAAGATTACTTTTAGCATTGCTTTATTTATTTGTAGATGTATCCCTATAACTGAAATGATTTCCTAAGTAATCATTGAGTAAGTACTATGGTATTATATGGAGGTATTGTGAACGTACATGGAGTAATTAGCATCGTAATTTTTGCATTGCATTTGCATGGCTATCATATCGTTGCATCATATAAGCATATGTACTACATTTTTGCATGTGCATGTGCATGTGCATGTGTATATATATTTTGAATAATGACCTTATTTACCCTCGAACTTTTTATGATCGTAGAAATGTCATAAATCCCACCTAACGGTAATGGAGATGAGTATGTTAATGAACCGAATCTGCATAATGATGGTAATGGAGAAGAAGAAGAGGGTGTTGGTAATAATGTTATGGTTCAAGCTAAGTTGGATGATGTGCAATTTGGTCGACGAAGAGTTCGTGTTCCTAGACCTACCTTTATTTCTCATTTGGTTGGTATGCCAGGTATTAACCGTGCTCGTTTCGGTCATGCTGATGTGTCTGACGCCGCAACTTGTGCAAATTCTCTCCACGAGGACATTTCAAGAGTTCTTTGCCCTGGTCCGAGGTCGTATGAAAATACTACCCTTTTCTTGAGGACGTTGGACAGGTTAATGTATGAGCGTTATGTTGTGGAAACTCGGGTGATTAGAAGGTTTTATGAAAATGAGAAAGCTTTTCAGAAATTGTTGCCAAGGACTGCAAGAGTGGAGTATGACGGGTTGGTGGTTAGAAGTGAGATGGATAGTTTGAGGTCCATGATTAAGAACTTGAGTGCTAGTCTTGAGCAGATGAGAGAGGATTAAGCTGCATTGCAAAGGATGTGAAGCTGGGAGCATCGTGTGAGGGCATCTCTACCACAAGAATGGAGGTTTGTTGATGATTTTGAGTATGCTACCAATGACTTTATGGTTCAACGCCCGCCTGGGGTGAGTGTATTACTTGTGGAAACCAAGCAGCACTTGAGGTTGGATCAACCTCAAGGAGGAAGAGAGTGGTGGAGTGTGACCCTAATGACAAAAGCAAGAGGATAATGGGCAATAAAGAAGATAGTGATGTGGAAGAACCCGAAGAAGATGATGATGATGAGCCGCAACCCAAGAAATCATGTGGATCACCTCGTGATTAGTTCTTGTTTTAGTATTTCATTTTCTATTTCCTCGTACTAATCGAACTTGTTTAGACTTGTGTACTATGGATTTGTGATGAACCTTAATATCCTTTTGGTTTAGTTGGTGATAGATTGTAGTGGCATGCCTTGTCACAATTTTGTGGATACCAATGCAATCGATGTTTACCCTTCATGATCTGTGTTACGTCTTTATTAGCTCTTTTGTGATGTGGTTGATGAATGCTTGTAGTTGTAGTGAGATGCTATACTTATATTAAGTCCTGAAAAAGAAATCCTTCTTGATCTTGATGTGTATACTTATCATGTTCTTTTTCCCTATGATTGTAGAGAAGGAGTAAAGAGGCATTTTTAGTCGTTTGTGGATCACTACTTGACTAGTCCTTCAATATGCCTCCCAAGTTGACTACTGATACTGTTAACAACATGATTCAGCATGCGATCGCTGTAGCTCTCACTAAGGACCGTGCTAACCGAGTGCAGGGTGCTGGAGATAATGTTGGGAACAATGCTGGACCGCAAGGCCCAAGGAAGTGTACTTATACTAGTTTTGTGAAGTGTGGACCAATAAAGCTTCGTGGAACTGGTGGGGCTTTGGAATTGTGTCGATGGATCGAGAAGATGGAAAGTGTGTTTGAAATTAGTAGTTGTTCGGAAGCTAACAAGGTGAAGTTCGCAACTGCTGCCCTTCTAGACGATGCTTTGAGTTGGTGGAAAAACCAAGTAGCGACTGTTGGGCTGAAGTGGCCAATGGGAGGACTTGGGCTGCCACTAAGGCGTTGTTGACTAAAAGGTTTTGTCCCGAGGAAGAGCTGAGTCAGTTAGAAGATGAGTTGAGACACTTGATGTTGAGAAACAATGACACTGCCAGTTATACCCGCATATTTAATGCGTTATGTTTGCTATGTCCTGATGCTTTTGCGGATGACCGCAAATAGATGAGATAGTATATCAAGGGATTGTCGAGTAATATCAAGGGTGAGACGACTTCGTCAAGACCTACAACCTTTGATGAAGCAGTGAAAATGGCTCATGCTTTGATAGATATGAAGGTTCAGGATAAGAAAGCTAGTGTGGCTGAAGGAAATAAGAGGAAATGGGAGACTTCCCAATCTAATCAGTCTCAAGATCAAAGTCATGGAGGTCAGCAAGGAAACAATCAAGGATTGACCCGTAATCAACAGTTTAATCAAAGAAGGAATGATGAGGTTAGAGCTGCTACTGTGCCAAGAGGAAACAAGATTAACCCAAAGTGTGGTCGGTGTAATTTGTATCATGTAGACTGTCCACCTGCATGTGGCAAGTGTGGAAAAGCTGTAAATAAGACTATGGAGTGCAAATCTAGAGGCGTGGCTACGGGTGCTAATGCTACTAGAGTGATGGTTTGTGTTGGTTGTGGAGAAATAGGACACCAGCAAGGAAATTGTCCTAAGGTTGGGAATAATCAAGGTGGAATTGTTACTGCTCCAGTGTATGCTATAGGGAATGTGGACAAGGCTCAAGGTCCGAACATGGTGAATGGTACGTTCTTACTTGAAGCTCGTTATGCTAGTGTATTGTTTGATTTTGGTTCAGATAGGAGTTTTGTAGATATACAATTCAGTCGCTTTATCGATAGAGAACCAATAGAGTTAGCAACTAGTTATAATGTGGAATTAGCAGATGGGAAAAGTGTTAGCACTAATTCGATACTAAAAGGGTGTTCCTTGAAGTTGGGTAATTACGTGTTTGAGATTGATTTGATGCCTATATATCTAGGGTCTTTTGATGTGGTGATTGTGGATTGGTTGATTTCGCATAGTGCGTTGATTGTTTGTGGGGAAAGGTTAGTCTAGATACCGTTGAAGAATATGGTATTAACTGTGAAAGGTGATGAATGTACTTCTCGTTTGAAAGTGATATCTTGTAGGAAAATGATGAGGTATATGGAGGAAGGTGGTGATGTATTTCTGGCTCAGATCACTAGTGATGGTGAGGTTGAGAAGAAATTGGAAGATGTGCCAGTAATTTGAGATTATCCTGAAGTTTTTCCTGAAGAGTTGTCGGGACTGCCGCCACCTCAAGAAGTAGAATTTCGGATTGATTGGTGTCGGGAGCTGTACTATTGGCTCGCGTGCCATATCGACCAACGCCATCAGAGTTGAAGGAGTTATCTAGTCAGTTGAAAGAATTGATGGATAAGGGATTTATTAGACCGAGTTCATCACCATGGGGAGCGCCTATTCTGTTTGTGAAGAAGAAGGATGGATCGTTCAGAATGTGTATTGACTATCGAGAGCTTAACAAATTGACGATTAAGAATCGGTATCCGTTACCGAGGATTGATGATTTATTTGATCAGTTGTAAGGATCATGTGTGTACTCGAAGATCGAATTGAGATCGGGTTATCATCAACTGAGAGTTAGAGAGGAAGATGTTCCTATAACTGCTTTTCGTACTCGATATGGACATTTTGAATTCCAAGTGATGCCTTTTGGTTTAACGAATGCGCCTGCCGTATTCATGGATCATATGAACCGCGTGTGTAAGCCGTATTTGGATAAGTTTGTCATAGTGTTCACTGACGATATCGTTATCTACTCCAAAAGTAAGATGGAGCATGAGAAGCACTTGAGGACGATTTTAGATTTGTTGAAGGAAGAGGAGCTTTATGCCAAGTTTTGGAAGTGTGAATTTTGGCTAGAATCTGTGCAGTTTCTTGGGCATGTGATTGACAACAAAGGTGTTCGTGTAGATCCTGCCAAGATTGAAGCTATCAGGGATTGGCCGGTACCAACGACGCCGACTGAAGTTCGTCAATTTCTAGGTTTAGCTGGATACTATCGAAGATTTATCGAAGGATTTTCGTTGATCGCTAAGTCCTTGACTAAGTTGACTGAGAAGAATCGAGAGTTTATGTGGGGACAAGATGAAGAGACCGCTTTCCAAACCCTTAAAGAAAATATGTGTTCTGCATCGATTTTGTCGTTACCTGAAGGATCTGAAGATTTCATGGTCTATTGTGATGCGTCTCACAAGGGCTATGGAGTAGTATTGATGCAGCACGAGAAGGTGATCGCATATGTATCAAGACAACTAAGAAAGCATGAAGAAAACTATACGACTCATGATTTGGAACTTGGAGCTGTTGTTTATGCTTTAAAGTTGTGGAGACATTATTTGTATAGAACCAAGTGTGTGGTGTTTACTGACCACAAGAGTTTACAACACATATTGGATCAAAAATAGTTGAATATGCGTCAAAGAAGATGGGTTAAGCTATTAAGTGATTATGATTGCGAGATCCGTTACCATCCTAGTAAAGCGAATGTTGTAGCTGATGCGCTTAGTAGGAAGGAAAGAGAAAATCCATTGAGAGTTAGGGCTTTAGTGATGGCTGAAAATGTTGACTTAACCGAGTTGATATTGAAAGCTCAAGCCAATAGTTTGTTGAGGAAGCATGTTAAGAAAGTGAATTTGGGAAGGATGATGAATCCGTTGTTTGAAGTGAGGTCGAATGGGATGAGATATTTTTATAATAGAATTTGGTTACCTTTGTGTCCACTTAAGAAAAGAGCACAAGGAGTGCGAGATTTGGTGATGAATGAATCTCATAAGACGAAGTATTCGATACATCCTGGATCGGATAATATGTATCATGATTTGAAGAAGGTGTATTGGTGGCCGAATATGAAGGCATATATTGCGCGCTATGTTAGTAAGTGTTTGACTTGTGTGAAGGTTAAGGCTGAACACAAGAGACCGTCCTGATTATTGGTTCAACCTGAGATTCCTAAATGGAAGTGGGAGAAGATCGCTATGGATTTCGTCACGGGTTTACCAAGAACTCCTAGTGGTTGTGATATGATATGGGTGATTGTGGATAGATTGACTAAATCTACACACGTTTTGCCTATGAAGAAGACATATAGTATGGGGAAGTTTGTAGAGGTGTATGTGAAAGAGATTTTTTCTCGTTATGGAGTGCCATTGTCGATTATTTCGGATCGTGACAGTCGGTTTACTTCAGAGTTTTGGAGGTCTCTTCAACGTGCTATGGGCACTGAGTTGAGTTTGAGTACTGCTTATCATCCCGAAACCGATGGCCAAAGGGAAAGGACTATACAAACGTTAGAGGACATGCTTCGAGCGTGTGTAATAGACTTTGGTTGTAGTTGGGAATTTCATTTGCCTTTAGTGGAATTCTCATATAACAACAGTTACCATGCGAGTACTCAGGCTGCACCGTTTGAAGCGTTGTATGGGCGTAAGTGTAAATCTCCGGTGTGTTGGAGTAGAGTAGGGGAAAGTCAATTGACTGGACCTGAAATTGTGTTTGAGACGACTGAGAAGATTGTGCAAATCAAGAATCGATAATTAACTTTAAGAAGCCGACAGAAGAGTTATGCAGATAATCGTAGGAAGCCTTTGGTATTTGAGATTGGAGACATGGTTATGCTCAAGGTATCGCCATGGAAAGGTGTGATTCGTTTTGGGAAGAGAGGAAAGTTGAGTCCGAGGTATATTGGACCATTCAAGATTGTAAAACGAATTGGACAGGTTCCTTATAAGTTGGAGTTGCTAGAGGAGCTTAGTGCTATTCATAACGCGTTTCACGTGTCAAATTTGAAGAAGTGTTTAGCGGACCAAGAATTGGTGATTCCTTTGGATGAGATACAACTTGACGATAAGTTGCATTTTGTTGAAGAACTAGTGGAGATTATGGATCGAGAGGTTAAGAAGCTGAAGCATAGTAGGATTCCTATTGTGAAGGTACGATGGAATTCTAGACGTGGACCGGAATTCTCGTGGGAGCGTGAAGATATCTTCAAGGAGAAGTACCCGCATTTGTTCTAGTGGTACGAAATGTGAGTATAAGAGGAGGCGAACGCCAGGACGTCGTTCTCTTAAGGAGGGGACGATGTAACACCCTGAAAATCGAGGTTATTATTTTATCCTATTTTACGCATATTTTTGAAAATTTTGAGAATTTTTATGGTGGAATTATTTGACGGTTTAAGTTGAAACCGATAAACGAGACTAAATTTCGATGTGTGACGATTTAAGAAGAATCGATAGAGATCGCGATACCGACGGATATCCAAAACTTTGTATTTTATTATCGATTGATCGATATTTAATTTTTCGAGATTTTTATTTTTACTTACGTGATAAGTCTATTTGGAATCATTCTTACTTTACTTTTGTGTGAGTATAGGTTTATGAATATGTTTTAAGAAGCCGGGACGTACCCTGACTCCCGCAAAATTTCAAAACCGACTAGTAAGTCGATTCTCGCTCTTTAGAAACTAGTTTTGCCAATATGGCCAAAAGAATGCTAAAATTGCAAAAAGGGTCCCTCTAATTTTAACAAAAGGAAAGGAAGGGGAGCACATTCATTTTTTTCACTTTAAAATACCCCTCCCCTTCTTCTCTCTTAAAGCCGACGACCACACCCACCTCACCACCACCACCTCAAATTAATACCCACTTTTGCAAAAATCACCCCTCACCTAATACCCACTTTTGTAATCCCTTTGTAAGTCTTTTCATCCATTTAAATCCAACATGCATCAACTTGATTTTTCCAAAAAATTAATATTGTTAAAAATGGGGTTTTGATCTAATTAAGTTATATGCATGTTTAAATTACATGTTTGTGATGTTAATTGACTATAAAAACAAGAAGGAAAAATTTTTTCTTGGTGGTTTTGTTCTCCAAAACCCACGGCCCAAAGGGGGTTTTTGTTTGGTTTGATGTTGATTAATTTTGAGGGTATTTGTATGTGATGATGTTTTTGATGTTTTTAATTTTTTTTAAACACATTGCATGTTTAAATTATAAAATGCGGTTTTGTGAATGAGTGATCATAGAAGTGATATAGGGTGTTAGGGTTGTTTTAGGTTTTTCATGTGATGTTGTAATAGGTCTACTAGTTGATGGAAATGGTTGATATGGTGATTTGATGTGAGTTTTAAAATGTCTTTTTTTCAAACAGATTGTTTAAGGCCGTTTTTAGTAGTCTTAAGTCTATGTCCAGGTTATAAGGATTAGATGTAGTGGTAGAGCTTTTCTCAAGCTTCATTTTGATATAAGATAGAGCTTTTAACTCCTAACGAGTCAAAAGTTACGCTAGTTTGAAATTTCGTGTACCGGGAGATGAACCTGTCGACATAATCCGAAATTGTGTTTGATTTTAGGTCAAATCTCGGGGACTATAACTAGAGTTTTAAAAAGATACGAGAGTTGTTCTTTAGCTATAAACCTGTGTTTTTAGTTTGTTTTTAGACTTAGGAGTCAAATTAGCATGTGTTACATTTTAAATGTGTCAAAGAGGTCTTACAACGTAAAGGTATAAAACTGTCCGAAACTTTAAGTTTAGAAATGTGTCGAGCAGAAAATCTTAAAAGTGAAAACTTTTTATGAAATTTAATATGGGTTATCTACAGGTTATAAGTAAATTTTACAAATTTTCTCATAATTTATGGTGATGTCTAAGTATAGGAAAACAACCCGTACTTTTGGTAACTACCGGCAGAATTGTAAAATGAGCAACGTTTTTAGTTATGTAGATAAATGGTACGAGTCTAGTAACTATCACATGTTTGCATTTGGTGTGAGTTTGTAATTATGACAATTGACTATATTTAAGTATCATACAGTACATAATGGTATATAAATGAGTTGACTTATTTCGCGTTTATTCGCTAGGTGTTGTGATCGAATTTCCAGGGCATCCTCTAGTGATCGTCATCCGTTACTTCGACTAATACTTCTGCATAAGGTGAGTCTATAGCCTCGCTTTCTACTGTATTTCAAACGATTTTTACCCACGAGGGGGATACATTCTATTTAAATGAAAATGAACATAAGTCATGAATGATTGTTCGACCCGAATGATGCCTTGAATTGTGTTGAGTACCTAGTTGCAATAAGTCCCTAATTTCATGAACCGTTAATTATTGTCTAATTCTTGTGTGACTTGGAAATAGCCGATTATACAATTTGTGGTACAACGAGGTTGACGACCCAATTTGATACGAGAGTTGTACGTTGAGTACCCTCTGCGTACAGATATTTTGTATGAGAAATAAGGATTAATTGCAACTAATGCCTTTAGAGGGGCAATGGTTTCATATAAGTTACGCCAACATTTGGTGTGGGTGACTAGTTATTTAATGGCTCGGTGTCATGATCTCAAACACAATTATTAGCTATTGCTAAATATAACAACCTTGAATAATAGATTGTTTGATCAACAATTCTATGAATGATCGTGAATGATTTTTATACTCTTATGTTCAAATGTGATTGTAAAACCTATATATTTAGCTCAACATTATTTTTTGACCCTTTTAAACATGTGTTTCAGGTAATCAAGGCTAGGATGTGGCGGAGCATGCTATGGAGAGTTGGTGTGGCTTTTGTGGTCTATTATGTTTTCCTCCCTGTTGTTTAAACATCTTAAATTTTATTTCGTTTAAAATTGTAAGAATTTGGATATTTGGTTGAGATTCGATGGGGACCTAAACGCTCTCTGTTGTACTTTTGGGTTGGAAAAACTAATCAGACTTTGTTGTTGTACATTTTTATAAATGTAAAGTTTTTAACGTCTCTTTTGAGTCGTTCTGTATGACTAGTGTGTGATGATAACTGCCTAGCACCCAAATTATGTATTTTCGTAGCGCATGTAATTTGGGGGTGTTAGAAGATAAACCTCATATTAATTAATTGTGGCTTTTATATTCCCTTTCGTAACCTTTACTTTCTTGTCAATGCATGTATATATGTTAATAAATAATCAAGAACGGTTTTAATAAGTTTGTAGTCTCTTATGCATTTTTGACTAATCATTCGTGGTTGGTAAAAGTACGTCTTAAGATTCTAAGTTAGAACGTTTTATGTGTACTAAACTTATGTCATGCTTAATACTTAGTGGGTGTTTTTCCTTTTATTCTTTTCATATTATTTGTGAGGAATAAAGAAAAATAAGAGCGGCTTGTAAAAAATAAGTAGCTAGAAAAATAAAAGAAAAAAATAATTATACAAGACTCCCAAGAGGGGCAGTGAAGTGTTAATTATAGTAGCTATTAAATTCCAATATTACTCTCACAAGGGTTGCGGGGATTTAATAGTTGCTCCAATCCAATATTACCTTGACGGGTTGCGGGATTGAAGATCCAAGGTCTCAAAAAGGCGACGGATATAAATTATTGCGTGAGTTTTATTTTTCTTTCCTTAGCGAGTGTGTAGCCACTTATTAAAGCATGACATAAGGATCTTACACATAAAACGAATGACTTATTATTTTGTGTCGGACTTATATTAATTGTGGGCGATTTTTCGAGTAATGGATAAGATGGTTACTTAGGATTAAAACTGTGCTTCCTTATTTTGAGATTTTACACTTCTTATATTTCGCGCTTTAAATAATGGCAAATTTGCCCAAAATCAATTTGCTCAAATAATAACCGGTCTTAAAGGCATAATAAGTGGGGGTATAATGGTAACACAATTAATTTTTATGAATAAGTCGATGCACTTTCACTTATAGATAACAATGATGTTGTTTTTAAGCTTGGTATAGGGAAAGTGAAACTTGAGGATGATAAGTGTTCATGGTATCAAAGCCCTAATTAAATTCTTTGATTTCTTTATGAGTTATTTCCATCAAAACCATTTCAAGAAAAATTTAAAAATATATAAATAGAATTGCTTTCCCTTGCAGTGCATTGTTAAAATCAAAATCATGCATCATATAGTGTACAGTAGTGTAATAGTATTCCATATTTGCCAAAGTGGATTAAGTATGAGAAAAGCGTAAATTGGTGCTTTAAAATGTGGAATTGCATGAGGTCATGGCAATGATCAAGTGTAGGGCATTTGATATGAGTGAAATCTCATATCAATTATATCATAATTAACCCTAAAACACAAAGCAAAATACCTGATTTTGATTTATTAAAGCTGTATTACGGGTATTCTTTGTTGTTTGTGTTTGTGTAGGTAAAAAGATACAACTATGAAGCAAACAAGGAAATCAAGCCTTTATTGATGGGGAAAAGACAAAAGGAGGATGAAAAGTGACAAGTAAAATAAAGTCAAAGGACCTTTCTTAACATCTTTCAAAGTTGAAGGACTAAGAGTGCAAATATGGAAGAGTCAAGAACAAAGTCAAACATGGTCAAAATTCAAGTCAACTAGTCAAAGGATCATTTGTGTTCAAGTTCAAAGCTCAAAGGACCAGAAATGAAAAGTTTATGAAGATTCAAGCTTAAAACACAAATCTGCCAATTACAAAGACTAATATTGCCAAAATGGAATGGATTTTTAACTCAATCCGTGTGTTATGAGTATCCACCAATGAGAAGGCTGCATTTCTAAGACATGGATCACCAGCTCATGCTTAATAAATAAGAGAGAGAACCAGTAGGCAAATCATAACAGTCCTTTATTCAACCAATCAAATTTCATTTAAAAGATAGCGATCCGTGTGACTTATTCTTACCCAATGTAAACACGCCACGTGTCACACTTGAGCCCATAATCAATAAATCGATTGAGCGAGTTTCATGAGAAGTGTTTAATATGAAAAGTGATCCCAAGAGGAAGACGAAGCTATAACAAGCAACCAATTAAGCTGGAATCTATTCAAATAAAAAACCCCAATTGTGTTCTTCATCAGCAAATAACAATTACCAAATTGAAGCCACGTGGAAGCTGGGATTGGTTCATACACGTTACTCATCCTCACCAACACTTAAATGCACTCTATAAATACCCCCAGATGTATTTCGTTTCATGTATTGTAGAAAAGTGTGAAAACACACACACTTTTAATCTCTCTCACATTTTCAGTTAGCATTTCAGTTAGAACTCCTCTCAAGTGTCTGACAAACACTTGAGAGAGTTAGTTAGCATTTGTAACCATTTTGTAACAAGAATTCACCATTAATGCAAGTTCAATTTTCCTGAATTTCACTCTCACTCTCATTACTTACTATAACCTACTACTCTATTGTTCCTGTTATTGATCTTGTTGTTCTTATTAAACAGTGAGATGAATTGAGTTCTTTTGGAAGCTTGTTCATGTTCAAAATTGATCTTAGCTCACAGCCATTGCTAGTTACCTTGATCAGACATTTGTAGTAGGGTGATTTGTTGTTGATGATGGTGATTGATGATGTGTAGCTGTTGTAGATGGTAATTTGGGTGGTGGTTAGAGGTTAAGTGAGCTCAGCGCTCCACTTCATCACCAAAGTATCCTACAATTTCTTCAATAAGTTTTCCTTTTGTGATTTCCTCTAAAAACCAATATGCATGCTTATTCTTGTTTTCTTAGTGTAAAAACTTTGATGATGCCTGTTATTTGCTTAATTCCAGATACTTGACTTGTCTTGATTGTAAGTTTTCATTATCTGTTAGTATATCCTAGTTTCTTAGCTTAAAACCTGTGCTTATTCTGTTAAGTGGTGTTTGGTTCTATTGAGAATTCTTGATTCAGTTGTTGTAATTAGTTGATTTGAGTTTATATCCACTCCTTAGACTTATGCAAGTAATTTTGTAAGCCTTTGTAATTAACCAAATAGTCAAACAGACAATTTCCACATAAAACTCTTTTGGTCAAAATATCAGTCAAAACATGCTATATTCAATCACTTGCCATTACTTTGTTAGTGAGAATTAGGAGCTGAATTTTGTTCCTGAGTGTAGCTGAACATATTAGCTTTCCATTCATAGCAATTAGAAAATACAGTTTCCAAAAATAAGCTAGAAATAAGCATTTGAATCAGCCTTAGAGCAATGTTCAATTTCTGTAATGAGGCCTATACTGATTAGCAATTCCCACTAATACACTTCATAAAACTTGCCATTTTATTGCATAATCTTGTTGCCAAAGTGTTTCTAAGGTGTTTTGGAAGTTTTTAGCTTTTTGCAAAATTTTGGTCAACGAAAGTCAAATAAGCTCATTTTGCTTAATTCAACATTCCAGCTTATTTTCTTGATGAAATTTGATAAAACTTTACAATCCATTGTTCTTTAAACTTGAACTTTCATTTTTATTAGAAAAATCAACTTGTGCCTGTCTAGATAAGCTGGTAGCTTATTTTGAGCTTATTCCAATAGCTAACTTTTGATCAAGGTTGTTTTAGCTTATTTCCCTTAAGCTATCTAGGTATAATTTATTTTTAGACTTTTTTTAGAAAACTAGAGCTTCTAAGGTTGAGTAATAAGCTCAAACGAGCTTATTGAACATTGTGAACCCATTTTCATTAAATACTTTGGTTTAATTGCATTTTGATCCCTAATCTTTAGGGGATTAGTTAATCAGCTTTAGTTAGTAAAGTTTTTAGGGTTTGCACTAGTCAGTCCCTGGAATTGGAATTTGTTACAAATTGGTTAGGAAGTTTTATAAATTTGTTACAAGTTTGTTATAGTTAGTTAAAATTTACATTTTCAGTCCTTTTAATTTCAGAATTTACATTTTTAGTCCTTGCACTTTACATATTTTACATTTTTAGCAAATATACCATGTGTGCATTAAATACTTGTAAACTTTGCTTTAATTGTGGTAAATGCACTTTGTTTTAGAATAGTATGGATACATAGATATAATATTTTTACCATTTTTACGTGCTTTGTTTAAATAGACTAGATTACCAAAACTTTTATAAAATCTAAAACCAAAAACAATTTCTAAACTTGAAATATTTTGGACAATCAATTCGTTTTGAGTTGGGAATTATGATCTAAAAAGACAATTATTACCAGTCTTGGCGAACCAAGTCCTCAGTGACCACCCATTGTTTTCCATGGATAATGCCTTCAATTCTAGTCACTCCATCAACTATTTTTGAACTAGCAGTGTTCCAAAACTTTTTTATTTGTGTGACAGGGATGCCAGGAGCATGAATTAAAGCATACCTTAGAGTAGAATCCAACAAACACTCTATCATTTCGGTGTACTTAAGATTTACAGTGTCTGATTCAAATAAGCAATCATGTTATGTTGGTCTTTGAACTCCAACACAACATTTTTTGTGTTGAACTTTGGCGCCATGGATGAAAAGATAAAAGCTTTATGTGATGGAAATGGTTTAATAGTGAAAAGATAAAATCAAAATAAATACGCAAGTTTCCTTGTTACACAATATGGTGAGCCGAATATATAGTGAAAATAGAAGGGATGTGATTGGTTTAAAAATGAGGTAAGTGAGAAAATTTCTCAAAAGTAATGATTAAAATCTTTGAAATTGTTACAACTTATCTCATAGCAATTAAAGAAAATAATCACTCCCAAAAATTATCTCATAGCCAGTGTTTTTCAACGGCCAAAATTTTTGTCAGGGGCAACGACTATATTTGTCAGCGGATAAATTATGCTTCGTCGGGGGGTGAAATATGATTTATCAGAGAATAAAATTTTATTCGTCAAAAAGGTCAAAAATAAAAGAAAAGTAAAAATAAAAGACGTAACAAAGATTACTAATCCTAAGAGAGTTATCTTATCCCCAAAGAAACAGAGTTTTTGCAAGCACAGTCCAATCATACACACTTGCTTACACAAGATAGATATGAGCGTCCTCAAGTGTCCCTTGCTCAACACATCCTTAAGAAGTAAGATGGCTCATATAATATCTTTGTAACTCCCAGGTAATCCCATTGAATTGTAACCAAGGACTCCCAAACCAACCATCCCAATTCTAGGTAAAAATGTCTTGGCAGCATGCATGCAAAATAAACTACGTGCATACTACAGTGCCTCGAGGATCAAAAAATCCACCACCTTTATAAAAAGATGGCACCATAACTATAAACCTCCACTCACCTATGGATACAATCTAGAATTATGATAAGAGTATTCTAAGAACACCCAAAAACCTAAAGGTTATACTAAACCTCCCCTTTAACTATGACAAGTATACTTTATATTAATAAATGTGACAAAAATATTTATTTCAAGATAGAAATATAAATATCTCAACCATCATAAATAAACCTTGTTGCCACACTCCTTGAGCCCATAAGCAACTCTATATCCAATGTACAATTCCCTATATACCTGTAATGTTAGATGAAAAACCACAAAAACTACCATAAAAGCTGTCAGCGGCTTCTTTCCACTATGTCAACGGATAGAATGCACTATGTTAGCGGATAGAAAAATAATGTGGAAAATCCAACTTTTACAAAGACTAATAATAGTACACATCATGTACACACGTTACATCAATTTCAAAAACCACATATTTTATGGATTGATCATTCTAATTCTTGAAACCAAGTATTGAAATATCCCAACATCAAAAGGTTTGGTTAAAAGATCAGACACATTCTTCTCTGTGTCTATTTTATCTGTAAATATTAAACCTTTTTCAAAACAATCCCTTATGAAATGATACCTAATTTCTATGTGTTTGGTTTTTGAATGATGTATAGGATTCTTAATTATGCAAAATGTACTATTATTATCTACAAAAATCTTAGTATGCATAAAATTGTACCCATAATCCAAAAGGTGATTTTGAATCCATAGCACTTGCCCGCAACATGCAACAACTGCTACATACTCAGCCTCAGTTGTTGAATTGGCTACCACAGTTTACTTCTTGTATTGCCAAGATATAAGCCTGCTTCCAAGGAACCGACATCCACCAGTTGTGGACTTTCTATCTCTATTGTCACCACCATAATTACTGTCTGAATATCCAATAAGCTCCAAAGGTGATTCTCTAAGATACCATAATCCCAATGTGGGAAAACATCTAAGATACCTAAAGATCCTCTTAACAACATGAAGGTGACATTCCTTGGGAGTCACTTGATGGCGTGCACATGCACATACTGCAAACATGATATCAGGCCTTGAAGTTGTGAGATTCATCAATGAACCAATCATTGATCTATAATGCCTAACATCAACCTCTTTACTATCTCTAATCTTTCCCTATGGATGTTCCATGTCCATGGGTGTGCTAGCCCGTTTTTCATGTGGTGAAAAACCAATTTTATTCAAAATCTCAGCCACATACTTATCTTGAGAGATGAAGATACCATCTTCTTTCTGCTGAACTTGTAGAACAAGAAAGAAAGTCATCTCTCCCATATCACTCATCTCATCTTATCTGTCATAAGTTTAGAGAAATCGTCACTCATTCTTTGGTTAGATGAACAAAAAATGATGTCATCAACATAAACCTCTACAAGAAGAAAATCCTTCCCTTCTTGCTTTGTGAATAAAGTCTAGTCTTTGGTACCCCTCTTAAAGCCATTTTCCACCAAGTAAGTGGAATGTGTGCCATACCAAGCTCTAGGGGCCTGATGAAGACCATACATTGCCTTCTTCACTTTATATACTTTATCTGGATGCTCAAGATCTTCAAAACTAGGAGGCTGCATGACATAGACTTCTTCTTTGATTATGTCATACAAAAATTCACTCTTCACGTCCCTTTGATAGACTTTGAAACCCATGCAGGAAGCATAGGCTAGGAAAATCCTTATTGCCTCAATTCTAGCAACAGGTGCAAAACCTCTTCATAATCAATACCTTCTTCCTAAGTATATCCTTGAGCAACCAATCTTGCCTTGTATCTAATAACAATGCCTCTCTCATCCTTCTTGTTTCTTAGAACCCATCTTATCCTAATAGGCCTGACATACCTTGGATAATCTATAAGCTTCCAAACATCTTGAATAGCAAACTGATGAAGCTCATCATGCATTGCTTCTACCCAGCTTTCTTCTTTAAGAGCATCCAAAATTTTATTTGGTTCTAATTGAGAGAGGAATCAGGTAAACAAACATTCTTGAACAAAAGGAGTATCATCCTTCTTGTGTATATTAGCAATGAATCCACCTTGAGCCTTCTTAGCTCTCCTTGTCTGCATAGGAGTCTGAATATCACCAATTATTTGGGTGGGAGGATGATTTTTGGCCACCTTTGTAAGAATTCCTCCCCCAAATAACGTATTGTCATGAACAGTGGATTCCATATTACCAATATCTTCTTCATTGCTACTCCCATGCCCACTTGAACTAGGAGCTATGTTGTCAATGGCTGGAACAGGGCCACTGACATCCTGGGTATAGGATCTTCAACAAGTTCAAAAATATTTATGTTGGAGGAAGAAAACAGATTGCTAAACAGATTATCAGCGGATGAATACAAAGTGTCAGCGTCTGGTTTGGAGTTGTCAGCGGATGAAGATGCATGCATTGTTTCATCAACTGGTGTCTCTTCTTGTTGCTTTTCATCCTCCTCTTTGGCAGCAACAGATGCATGCATGAACTCTTCACTCCATATAGGTATGTTGATATAATCAAATATAAGAGTGGATTCAACTGCAGGAGATCCTTTTTCTTTATCAAACTGTATACCTGCATTATTAACAACAGGTGCATCCAACACAACTGGATTACTCACAGACATATAATTCATGGACCTAGATAATGGCTCTAGATCAAATAGCCAATTAGGTCTATACTCAAGATCACTTGGTTTAATCTCCAAGAAGTCAACATGAATGTTTTCTGTGAGAATCTTAGACTTCTTGTTATAAACCCTATACCCCTTGCTATTTGTGGAATATCCCATAAAAACTCCCTCGTCACCTTTTGAGTGAAACTTGTCATCCAATAGGCCTAAAGAAGTCTGTATTAGGCTTCCTATTCCAAAGAAATTCATAAAGAGGCTTATTATGAAACTTATTTACTAAGGCTCTATTTTGAACATAGCATGCAGTGTTTACAGCCTCAGCCCAAAAAGCAATGGGTAGATTTGCATCTACCAACATGGTTCTAGCTGCTTCAATGAGAGTTCTATTTATTCTTACAGCTACACAATTCTGTTGTGGAGTTCTAGCTATGCTAAACTCACTAGAGATTCCCTTATTGACACAAAAGGTATCTAGAAGGCTGTTCCTAAATTCACCACCATTATCACTTCTAAGAATTTTAACCTCATTACCTGTTTTCTTTTCAATCTAGTAATGAAATTGATTAAAGTCTTATCAGTATCACTGTTTAGTACCAAAAAGAAGGTCCAAGTAAACCTAGAATTATCATCAGTAATAACCAAATAATATGATTTACCATTAAGACTTTCTATATTGGTTGGGCCAAACAAATCCATATGTAATAAGTGAAGTGGTTTAGAACTAGTATGCACATTTTTAGACTTAAATGAGGCCTTATGTTGCTTGCATTTAAGACATGCAACACAATTATGATCATTGTGGAATGCTTTTGAAGGCAATCCTCTTACAAGATCATGTCTCACAAGTCTATTCATGTTTTTGAAGTTAATATGTCCTAACCTTCTGTTCCATAACTTACTCTCATCCACCGAAGATTTAGCATAAAGACATGACAAGTTGTTACTCATTTTATTGCCATTTAGATTCACATAATAAACGTCTTTATATCTAGGTGATATAAACTCTATGAACTTATCAATAGGAATCTCAAAATCCATACTTAACACTTAACATTCAGTGTCAGTAAAAAGAACCTTATTCTTCTTATCACACAATTGTGACACACTAAAAAAATTATAATCAAGTTCTTTTTACCAAGAAGACTTCCTCAAACCTCAAGTTATTGGTCATGAGAGTGCCTTTACCAGAATTGCTTCCATAACTTCCCCCAAATACACCTTATCACCATCTTTAGTAGGAATGAAATCAATTAGGTAATCTTCCTTTCCCGTCATGTGCCTAGAGCATCCACTATCCCAATATCCAAAATCATTGACCTTCTTATGAATGCCCTACACAAAAAGAAAACAAAATAGTTTTCTTTGGGAACCCAAGCCTTTTCAGACTTGGATTCATTTTGTTGTTTAACAAGAATTGACTTATTCCTTGTAACAATCCCCTGTTCATCCCTTTGTGCCCTAAACACCCAATTTACCCCAATAGGTTTAGTAATGACCTTTTCAAGAAACTTAAATATGTTGTAGGTCATGGAAATTCCATTTGAATTACGGTTTTGATCTTGTTTAGGTCTCCATGTTAAACTAGATGAATCTTTAGACCCTTTTCCCTTAGGTTTCAAATACCTATTATTACTTGGTTTAACATAAGTTCTGACAGAAGCTAGTTGTGGCATTTTCATACCAAACCTAGATTTGTCAGAGGCTTGTTTGGTCTTGTCAGCGGATAGATTGTTCATGTTAGCGGCTAAATTAGGGCTTGCTACAGGAACCCACTGTCTGTTAGACCAAGTATTAGTCTTTTGAAAGGGCCTTTGTCCATGGGTATTAGTTCCTTTAGAAAAGAAAGGAGTTGGTCAAGTGGCCTGTGGACATGGTTGGACAAGAGGTCTAGGTTTGACCATGGTTGACCTATTGTTAGTGGATGGAATGTATCCGCTGATATAATTATAGGCCAAATGTGAGAAGCTCCCACATGTATAACAAGCCTTTTTAGACACAAACATAGGCTTAGACTGATAAACTCCTGTCCTATTAATACATGCTTGGCTTTGGGGTGACCTAAGTTTTCAATACATTTCAGCATATTTAACACTAGGTTTACTTTTAGATGATGAGCCAAGAACAATAGTTTTACTAGTGGTGGGATTGGTCACAACAATGGGCTTAAGTTCAACTAAGTCATCATTAAGTAGTCCACCCTTAACAAATAGAAAAGGGTTGGCTTCTTTCCATTGTTCTAGGTTTGTCACCTTTTTCCCATATTCCTCAACTGGACTAAGCACAATTGGTGGAGGAGTAAATTCCTTTTCTTGTAATTCAGTTATGCCAGTCCAAGAAAGATCCTTTTTAAGAACACCATAAAAGTTTCCAGCAGGTGGTGGGACTGCAACATACTCTTTCATCCCAATCCCAGACATGTCCCTGTGATCTCTTTGCTCACTAACAAACTTTTATAGGGTTTGACTAGCTTTTTCAATTTTTTCAATTTTAAGCACAACATTTTCTTTAGCCTTGATAGCTTCACTCAACTTAAGTTGTAAATCTGCTCTAGATTTCGTCAAAGACTCCCTAGCTTCATTACTAACTTTTAAGTCTCTAGTCAAAACAGTAATTTGATCTTTAAGGTCAAATTCCATTTTCTTATACTCCTTAATAAGTGTGAAAACACTTATCCTTTTACCACTTATTTCCAATAATAACAAGACCAAAACATATATTTTATGTCGTAAAAGTCGGAATTATGCGTGGTTTGTGTTTTTATTGTGTTTTAGGACCAAAAGATGAAAGAGGAAGAAAACATGGGCTATCGCGGGCTTTTATTGAAGAAAACGAGAAAAGACGAAGTCAAAAGAGCAAGAGTGCAAAAAGAACGGAAGTCCAGGCCTATTCTAAAGATTTATCGAAGAAAAAGTCTAAAGACGGAAGTTTAATGAAGTCTAAGAACTCAAGTCTAATAGAAAAAGAAAATTACAAGACAAGTTCAATTTACATCGACAAATCCCGAGACGACGTCGAGAAAGACAAAGAATTTAAATCGAGTCGAGAAGAAAGAAAGAAAGAAGGATGCACATGCACCTCCCCATCTTCTATAAATACCCTCCTAATGACACATTAGGAGGGTGTTAGCTAGTTTAATTTCTTTTCTTTAGTTTTTCATTTTAGAGAGAGGAAGTGTTTAACTTTCTCTCACTAAGTTTTCATCTTTTCTTTCTTTCATGTTTAAGCTTTAATTCACTTTTGTAATTTTGAATCTTTAATCTACAAGTTCATGTTTAATCTTTTAATTTTTAATCTTCTTTCTACCATTCTTGATTTTTACTTTAATTTTGATCCGAAATTATTTTTCATATTGATTCATCTTGATGTTTATGTGGTTAAAAAGTTAATCTTTTTGATCATATCTAAGTCTTTGTGCAAATTGAGCTTTGAGCTTATTATGCTTATTGGCTTATTTGGTACTTACCTTATTTGTCTTTTAAGTTTTCTTAAAAGTTCAGTGTTTTTAAAAGTTTGATTCAAAAAAGTTTGCTTATTTTGTATTTTAAAAGTTTTCAAATTTATGCTTATTGAATTGGTTAAGTTTCGGTTAAGTGTGCTTATTGTAAGTGCTTACTGAAGTTTTTAGCTTATCTCCATTTTCGGATTAATTTGTGCTCCATCGCAATCTTATGGGTTTACTCATTCCGACGCTACATTCCGATGGTTTCAGTGTGTTCGCAATAATCTCTTAGGTTCTACTTTGCGATCAAGAGTGTTTTTCCTCCTTATTCCGATCGTGATTGCGATCGCTCATTGCGATCGTATATTGCGACGGGTCTTAAGGCTATTTTAAGACGAAACGCTGCCCAATTTTTGTTAGCCACATTCCGATAGAAGTGTATTGCGACAGAGTGTATTCCGATAGCGTTAATCTTAATTATTCCGATACTTGACATTCAGACACAATTATTCCGATACTTTTGGATTCTGATAGAATTTACTTTCAATTATTCCGATGAATTTCATTTGTTACATTTCGATGAGTTATTCAGATGAATTATTCCGATGGTTTTCCTGTGATACATTACGATGGGATTCCGACAGGTACATTCCGATGGTTTAAGTTTTTTATGTTTTACATAGTTTAAGTTTTAAATTCATTAAGTTTGATTGTAGTAAAATACGACTCTTGTTTAGGGAAACAAAAGAACGTATATGAGCGGTAAGTATTGAACAAATGACTTTAAGAAAAATCAAGTGTTAATGACCCAATCAAATAAAAGAGAGAAAGTTCGTTTCCCAAGGAGGTATATGTGTGTGAATTAACTTGTAATTATTTGAGATTAATATTGAGAAGAATGGGGATGAGAAGATGAAAAGACGGTTACGTTAAAATTACACTACGACGTAGAAAACGTAAACGTAAAGTCGTGAAAAATTACCCAAATTAAAAATTTTACTAAAACCAAAAACAAATGAAAGATTAAAAAGGCTAAAAAGAAGTCTAAAATAATATAAATGAAGATAAAAATCCAACAAAGATATTTTAAAACCTTTTATTAATTAAATATTTAATTTTAAATGCTAATTAAAGCCCTAAAATTAAATATAACTAATTCAAATGTCTAAAATATGATTTTATTGAATAATTACTTAACTTATATTATTAGAAGACTAAAAAGTAATTTTCTAAAAATTAAAAGCTATTAAAACTATTTTTAAAATTCTAAAAATGATTTAAAATGATTAAAAACTAATTAAACTTAAAATAATTATAAAAATAAATCTAAAAGCTATAAAATTATTCTAAAAATGGTAAAAGTCTTAATTAATGATAAAGAACCTAAGAAAAATGAAAAAGAAATAAAAATAAAACTTTGAATTTTTAATAAATAAAATAATATTAAAATATTCCTAAAAATAAAAAGTTCTCAAATAAATTCTAAAAAATTCTCAAAAATCCTAAATATTCTAACTAAGAAGAAAATGTAAATTAAAGTTTCTAAAACCTATTAAATAATTTTATATTGAATTTTAAAGTTGCTTAAAAATCCTAAAATCTTATAAAATTAAAAATAAGCCAAATTGAAAACCTAATAAGCTGTAAACCTCAAAATATTATTTTAAAAACTAAAAATTATTTTTCCTAAAAATTAAAACTCTTTTTTCTATTTTTTAATGATTTTATAAAAAACGGATAATAAATAAATGCTAGAAAATAAACAAATAATGGGAAAATTATGAAACTAGGCTAGAAAAGTCTTAAATACTACAATGATCCTAGGAAAAATCAAATAAGCCAAAAACGTTAAACCAATAAGCTCAAATGAGCTTATTTGCTCACGGCTTTTAATTAAGCTAACAAAAGAAAAACGTGTTAAATAGAATATGAAATCAAACACTAACGTAAAAAGGCGTCTAGATCAACGGTAGTTCCCCTACTCCTCCTTCGAGAGGTCTGGGGTTCGAGTCCTGTTGCGGGCGACCTTTTTGCACTTTTTTCTATTTTTATTTTTTTCTTTTTCTAACCAATCAGTGATCCTCTTGCTTGTTAATTACCAATCCAATACACCTTTTTATCCAAGAATCAACAAAATGAAGATCAAAATGTGGCCAGCTGGAATATGGTTGCTGATGAACAAGTGTGAGGTGCACACTTGAGCACTTTTGGAACCAAGAGGGGCTTGGCTGCCTTGTTGTGGTGGATGATTTTGGACAAAGGGGGCACCCTTGTGCTCTTTGGAGCACAAGGAGTCAAGGAATAGCAAAGATAAGCAGCAACTAGCACCAAATCATACAATCCAGGCACACTAAAAGCATAACAAGTTTCTGTGATCTATGACTAGGTCTGGTGGCTTTTTATCTTGACAGATTTCACACTAGTGAGATTCAGCCTCCAAATACTTGCACACAGGCTCACTAAATAGCACACAATCAATCCCAAAATCCTATATTAACCTAACACTTAACAGATTAAGAACTTTGAGCACAAATTTAGAACAGATTATGCACAAAAGATGGTCAAGCAGATTATCACTATGCTTTTTACTTTTTAAACTCACACTTAGCTTCAAATCTTTCTAAACTAACTTACCATCTAGTAAACAACCTATCTTAACCTTTTCCAATAATTCTAACACGTTTTTAACTCACAAGCCAAGATCTTTGCCCTGCTAAAACATGTATCCAAACAGCCTTTTAAATCTTGAACACCAAATTTTAACAAACCAAAGCACTTACAAACTTAATCAAACTTGTTCTTATAGCATCTAACATGAATAGAAACACATAAGAACTAAAATCAAACAATCTCAACACACTTATAGCACCTAATCAACCAAATCACATGTAACTCAACTTTTCTGAACTTTTCAAAAGAGTAAAAGGTGTTTACCTCAGAACCCTACATCCAGGGTTCTAGTGGATGTAAATCCACCTCCCACAGGCTGGAGGCCTGCGCTGAACTATGATCAACAACCTTTCAACACCTGCTAAGACAAATCAAACAAAAAACAAAACACAAGTATAAAATCCAATATAATCTTTCTGTTTTCTCTTTTTCTTTCTTAAACCTATCCAAAAACTTCCAAACCTTCTTAATACGTTTTCTAAACACTAAATAACCAATTAAACTTAAACCTCTTAACCTTTTCCTTGAAACAAATTTTCACCAAAAGATTCAAAATAACACAAAACCTTTAAATAACTTTGAACCTCAAAGTTACTTAACCAAATTTAAAAATGGAACTCAACCTCTCTTCAACAGTAAATACCAACTTTAAATAAACATAAAAAGGAATTATATTGCTTAAAAACAAATACCAAACTTTTATTTTATATTAAAAAGGATTACAAAATTTTTTGAAGAGAAATTGGAACAAGGGATCACCAACAAGCTTGGGTCTCCTTTTATACTACCTAAAGAACATTTTAGGCTGCTCAAACACAAAACCCTAATCAAAGAAAATCTCAAAAATGCCCCTTGGGTCTTCTAGACGCTTTCAAGGATTTGAGCTGTCAAATTTGATCTCCATCGTTTATTTTTGCTTTGGGAGGACGCAATGAACCACAACTGTTGATTTGGGACACGTAATCGTGCTTGGGGACCAAGGCGTGTTCTGATTGGTTGAAAGGGGAATTGGGGGTGGGGTCTACAGTGAGTGGGTTGAGGGTTTTAGGCGTGGGATAGCTTTCGGCGTGTGTGAATCACACGTGGGCAAGGTTAATTGAATTTTAACCTAAGTTTAAGTAAAATAGAACTTGGGTGAAAAAGGTGAACAGTAAGTTCTATTTGATCCGATATTAGGGGAAAAGAAAGTGTTAGGCGCGTTTTTGAGTTTAAATGTTTCATTGTGACACCTTCAGTCCTTGTCTTTTGGAAATTTTGGTAAACAAAGGTTTTCAGCCCTAAAACCTTTTCTCCTTTGTTAATATCTTTCACACTTTGTCACTTTTGGCACCAAACTTCACACAAAGGTTATCAAGGGTTATTTTTGATACTTTTGAATATTTCAAGGGTTGATCTTGAACTTTCTTGATCTTCAAAGGTCTTCTTTGTATCTTTGACTTCATAAGGGACCATATTTGACAAATTGATTTATTTGAGGGACCAATCTTGTCATTTCTTCAAAGTTGAAGGACCTTTTTGCAATTTTGACAAACTTAAGGGACCAAACTTGTAATTATCAATATACAAGGGTTTTAAGTGTCATTTCTTCATTAATGGAGGATCAATCTTGTTTGTCTTCAAGTCTTCAAGGTATTTTGTTGAATATTCCATGATTAGGGCCCGGTTCATTGTACGGCTTCGTTTCTCGTGTCCGTTTTTCCTTGTATCTTGTGATCTTTTGTCTTTTTCACGATATCGATACCTAAAATACACAAGTAAACAAACACAAGCATATATATGGTATTTTATGACATTTTTATGCATTTAAAGCCCGAAAAGAACGATGAGATCATGTATAAATGCCATCTCATCACTCCCCCATACTAAGACATTGTCGTGCCCTCACGCAATGCTAGAATAAAGTATCTAAGTATCACCAAAGTTCAATTTTATTAACCTTTATTGAAGAGTAAAAGACTTGCAACATACTACGAGAATGTGTAAAGACATAATGTATGATTTTCATCACCAAAAGGTGACTTTTAGGGTCAAAGAATAGAAACAAGTTAATGTCCCTTAGAGTAAACTTCGTCATCCTTGATTGTCATACATTCCATGCTAAGTGCAAAAACAAGATCATTGTTGGTACAAGTCACAATGCTAACACTACTCATACGTCCAAATTGTGTAATACTTTTTCTCCCCGCAATCCTAGTTATTATAAAAGAAAATGGGTTACTAGCATTTTTTATCTATTTGTCATGGATCACAAGTGATTCATATTGACTTATTTGAGTAGTTATTAGTCCGAAAGCAAAGTAGCATGATTTGATCAATAGTTAGCCGAAGGACAAAATCTTTTAAAACGGCTTCTCGTGTATCTCCTTAAGTTCATATCTTGGCATAACTCGTTTCACGATTTGAGACCTTTCTCGGACCGATATTTGGCATGTACTTCATACTTCAAATCTTGGGAAGACGTTCTTGAAATTATGGTCTTCTCTTCATATTTTGGAATTTCTTCACTTGACGTTTTTGAGAGATTCTTCATATTGGACCACGACTTCATCATTTTTCTTCAATCTTTACTTTGGATTTTGATATACAACGATCCGCCTCCTTTTCGGACTTGGATATATTTATCCTCATACCTTGTTAGGGTCTTTTTGGATAGACTTTCTCCATTCTTTAGGGGAGTAATTGCTTCTCGTCGTGTGTCTCGATCCTTCATATTGATTTAGGAATAATGATACTTCACATCATCTTTGGATCTTTAGCAAAAATAGAGCTCCTCATGCCTTGTTAGGGCCTTTTTGGATAATCACCAATCTTCGCGTCCCGCTTCAATAAGTTATGCCTTGGCTATGAACTCTATTCAACCCCGAGCAACTTTTAAACGATCTTGCGCTAGAGGCTAAGTAACCTTTCAAATCGTACGACCTTACTTATTGCAATTATGATTTATTCCTAATGCATTGATCTTATGGGAAGAAAAAGCCACAATTAAAGACATATGAGTTTTTGAAAGAACATTTTCATGTTCTACGTTTAGCATGATCACTTGTCTAACTCTATCATTTCTTGTTCTTCACTATATAAAGACCTCTAATTAAAGAGACTCGTGAATACTTAGCCATGCAAGTCAAAATTAAGCCAAATTTGGATTAGCTTTCATTAAGACTATATCAAATCAAAGTTTTGGGTTTTCAAGCCACCTATAGGATCTTGCACTTTCTTGGACTTTTTCAAGTTTAGAGAATGCGTTTTATAGTTCCCTTGATAAGTGACTTTCTAGAATCAATTATAGGAACTTGCGAAAAGTTCTTGTTCTTAACTCGAATGAATTAAGACTTTCGCGTTTTAAAGCTCCCTATATAAAAGTCTAGCAAAACTTGAATTGAGCGGGTTAAGGAATGTAAATGGCTCCAAATGCCCATCAAGTCAAAAATTAACTCTTATTCTACCCATCGGAAAATATACATTCGTGTCTTAAAAACACTTATGAAAACTAAGAAAAATTTTAAAATTTGGCCATTTTTAGCCTTATTAGCAAAACAAAACATTGAAAGTTGGAAAACGTGAGGGCGTAGCAAAGCAAGTACCTATTCACCCCCCCATACTAAAAGTAAACATTGTCCTCAATGTTTCGAGTCTAAAGGTGGAGCACCCCCATACTAGAGACGAAGAGTCGAATGCTTAGGATCTAGCATGGAAAGGGTGATCAACAATATATCTAAAGCCGTTTATTAATTATGCTAAAAGATAATTGTTAGAACAATAAAGGATATGTCATTGATTCGTGAAAAACTTCTTCAAACGAATGATGGAGGCTCACGTAAACGAACACGAGAGTCTTCAATCGTAGATGATGATGATGATCTAGATAACACAATCACAAACAACCACGAGACAACGAGTTGAAAGGGTACAAGTCCCCTTATTAGTGAATATAAAAGATAAGCATGGGATCTCCCCCACGAGGCACCTCGTTTTTGATTACCGAGTCATGAGCTCGACTCGATCCCCTCTAAAATGTGAACATTTAGGGAAAATCATGGTATGGTCAATTTTTGGTGGGGCTTACATGATAAACAAGGCCCAAAAAGCAACCGGTATAAAGGACTAAGTCCTTATATGATGCAAAATACCGGGGTCGAAAATGGCGTTCTCGTTTCCATTGGGAAAACAAATTAACACCACTTCAACATGTGCCATAAACTCAATGAGTTTGAAGAAAATAGATGAGAAGTAGAAGGGTGAGACAATTGGTAAGACAAACTTTCGAGCTACTCGAGGTAGACTCGTACCAAGCAAATAGAAAGATTTTCCATTTATTGCATCGGTGGAAGACCGAGATTTCCCTTTACATGAAATTCCGGGATCGAATATCTCGTCCTCGGTGGACAAGGATGAGGGAACATAAGGGGCTTCCCCCATACTAGAACCACACAAAACATCGTCAAAAGGAGTAGACGAGTTTGTAGCACTCAAAACACGGTGTGATGACGGAGTTAGATTTGTAGAAAAATCAATTAAATCACATTTAAGATCTTTTCCTTTTTTATCTTTTAAACTCTCCTTATGAAAACCCTTTTTGATTATGTCGAAAATATTCGGTGTTTCTAAGACGATGTTAGTCACACTAAAAATTCTCACATTTTGAAACCGTTTTGGTGTTGGTGGTGGTAAGTTCTCAAAACGTTTATCGACGAAGAAAACCTCCCCATCGGGGTCAACATATTCATCATCCGAAAGATCTTTCGTAGAAACCGTCAACTTATCAATACTTTTCAAAAATGAATGTTCGAGGTGAGGCAAAGGATTTTTCGGTTCAAGTATTGATGGTTTCTTCTTTGTGGGCTTTACACTCATAACCTCCACCGGCGGAGGAAATGGTAAATTGTTTTTGGCGACATTCCCTAAAACTCTTGATGAAAATTCTTTGCAAATGACATTGGTCGAGTCACCATGGTTTAAAGTTGCAATAGAATAGACATGAGAAAGATTGGAGTTTTGTGTTGCATTGATGACAAGTTCTTCTTCATTGAAACGAAGGGTGATTTTTCGAGCATGAACATCGATAAGTGCTCTTGATGTATCCAAAAATGAACGACCCAAAATGAGAGGAACTTTTCGATCAATAGGAATGTCTACAACGATAAAGTCAACGGGATAGTAAAACTTTCCGACTTTAACGAAAACGTCCTCGGCTACTCCACATGCTAAAATCGTAGAATGATCGGCCATCTCGATAGACATGTTCGAAGGAGTAAGAGCCGTAAGTGAAAGCGATTTGAAAATCTCGAGAGGCATTAAATTAATACTAGCACCAAGATCGGCCAAGGCGTAGCATTCCTCCATATCTTGAATAGCACACGGAATCAAAAATTTACCGGGATCACCGAATTTTTGTGGTATGCGGCTTAGAAAAACCGATGAACAACTAGACGATTGTTGTAACTTCTCTTTGTTGTTTAGCATACTTTTGAAGTTTGCGGCGAATCGAGGCATCATGATAAGAGCGTCGGCAAAACTTATGTTAAAATGCAAATCACGAAACATTTTCATAAATAGCTCAAATTGATAATTGTTCCTTTCTTGTGCTTTCTCTTTGTTTCGTCTCGAAGGGTATGGTAAAGGTGGTGTGGGTTGGTCATTAGGCAACGGCCTTGGAAACTCGGGTTCCACAATTGGTATTGGTTCAACCGTAGGTGTGGTTTGAGCGGTACTTCGTGGGATTGTAATATGCTCCTTTTCGACCATCACCTCGGGTTCTTTCTCGATTTCCTTCTCCTTAGAAGTACTTGTACGAGAGATTAGTTCCTTGAAAGTTTTACCACTTCGTGTAGCAACAACCTTCAATTCTCCCCTCGGGTTGTTAATGGTATCACTAGGAAGACCACCCGAAGAAGAGGGCTTACACATGATGGCTTCAAACATCTTAGCCATTCGGTCCTCAAATTTTGATTGCCTAGCATCCGCTTTCAATAACTCTTGCTTAATCTCATGTTGTCCTAATTCCATCTTTTGTTGGTTTTGTTGAAGACGTTGGACATTTCCTTCCATTTTGTTTGCATGAGTTTTAAGTTCATTAGCAAGTTCATTTTTAAGCTCGTTTTTCAACTCGGATCTTAAGCTAATCATCTCACGTTGCATATTATCAAATTTAGCATCATTTGCTTTAGCATAATCCAAAAATTCTCCTTGCAAATTTTTCGTGTGAGCATTTTGAAAACCTTGTGTAGTGTTTTGAAAATCACGGTTTTGGTTTTGATTAGAGATTTGTCCATTCCCACTTTGATAATTCCCTTTGTTGTAGTTGCGTGTGTTGCCTTGGTAATTACCTTGGTTGTTGTTTCGATAATTGTTAACATTTTGGTTTGGTGGAGCTTGATTTTGGCGGGAACCTTGGCCGTTTTGGTTGTAAGTTCCCGTTGCTACATAAGCACTCGAAGTGTTACCATCCGCGGTAATGCACTCGGAAAGATCATGAGCTCCCCCACAAGATAAACAACTCTTAGCAACCGCTTTAACCGAAGCGGAATTGGAAGCTTCTTGAGCCTTCCAATGGGACATTAGATTAGCAAATCTATCAAAAAACCGATTTTCCTCATTAGCTTCATCATGTAAGGCGTTAATGCTACGAGACGATTGTGACGAAGATGACGAACCCATATTGGCAACACTCGGTGTGTTATGAGGGCTATAAACCTTAGATCTATTTTCAATGATTTGTAAAGCCTCATTTGTCGTCTTGCACAAAAAATTACCACCCGCGGCGGCATTCAAATAATCTCGTTCATGATCATTAAGCCCATTATAAAAAGTATCCACTTGATGTAATTCCGAAAAATCATGGTGTGGACATTCATGTAACATCTCTTTAAATCGTTCCCATGCCATTGAAAAACTTTCATTATTACGTTGCACAAACCGTGAAATCTCATTTTTCAAGTGTGTTGTTTTAGATGGTGGAAAAAACTTGTTCACAAACTTAGAAACGAGATCGGCCCATGTCAAAATCGAATTTGGCGGTTCTTTCTCGAGCCAAATTTTTGCGGGTCCATCCAACGAATATGGAAACAACATCATCTTAATGGCGTCATGTGGAACATCCTTAAACTTGCTAGTGGCGGTGAGACGGTTGAAATTCCTAATGTGGTAATGCGGGTTGTCTTTCTCGTGACCTCTAAACTTATTTGCTTGCAACATAGACATTAAACCCGTCTTAATCTCGAAATTCTCCGCAAGGATGGCGGGAATCACAATAGCCTCTCCAAAACCCTCGTTGGGTGCTTGTAGCAACTCCATCATAGTACGATTAGCCATGACGACTTCTTGTTCTACAATAGGTTCAACAATTGGAGGTTCTTCAACAATCAATGATCCTTGATTTGCTTGCTTTTGAAGACGTTTACGAGCTCGTTTCGCTTGGTTACGAGTGATCATAAACTTCACGAAGAATGGGAGGTGAGCAAAGAAGATTCTTTTTGGTTGTTTTGTGAATTTTCAATTTTTTTGTGTTTTTGATGATATTTAATTTTTTGGATTTTGGTGTATCTTCGTAGACAACAATCTACAAAATCTCTCCTCGAATCAAACTCTTGATTAAAGAAGCCTCAAAGGAATGAAAACGATCACGTGGAGTGAACGCCTTCGAATGACTTTAGAACTTTGGTGAAGACCAAATTGTTCAAGAGGGTTTAATCACAAAGAAAACCAAGCAAATATAGTATACGTAATAATACTTTGGGCGGCAAAACCCTCGATTAGCCTTCAATCTCAAAATACTCACAAGCAAGCGGGGAAACGAGGTGGCGCGAAGCACTTAAGAGCCTTTTTCCTTAGGGTATATTTTATAATACCCGCCTTATACCCACCTTATAGTTTGTATTTTTCAAAATCGAGCTTCACGAAAGTATTTATCTATTTTTGCCTTTTCTTTTTGTTTGAGATTCGAATACAATAATTAGGAGATCAAATCCCAATTAAGGTTGTGTTTTCACACTTTTGGAGATATTGTATATTGATTGTGATACTTAATACAATATAGTAATATTTATACAAGAAAAACCAAGAAAACCGATAATACGTGTTAAGGGAGTTCCACTTAACACAAATACTTATTATGGATAATATCAAAAACAAAAGCTTCCAAATTAAAGCACAACACACCTCCCCGGCAGCGGCGCCAAAATGATTGTAGTAAAATACGACTCTTGTTTAGGGAAACAAAAGAACGTATATGAGCGGTAAGTATTGAACAAATGACTTTAAGAAAAATCAAGTGTTAATGACCCAATCAAATAAAAGAGAGAAAGTTCGTTTCCCAAGGAGGTATATGTGTGTGAATTAACTTGTAATTATTTGAGATTAATATTGAGAAGAATGGGGATGAGAAGATGAAAAGACGGTTACGTTAAAATTACACTACGACGTAGAAAACGTAAACGTAAAGTCGTGAAAAATTACCCAAATTAAAAATTTTACTAAAACCAAAAACAAATGAAAGATTAAAAAGGCTAAAAAGAAGTCTAAAATAATTTAAATGAAGATAAAAATCCAACAAAGATATTTTAAAACCTTTTATTAATTAAATATTTAATTTTAAATGCTAATTAAAGCCCTAAAATTAAATATAACTAATTCAAATGTCTAAAATATGATTTTATTGAATAATTACTTAACTTATATTATTAGAAGACCAAAAAGTAATTTTCTAAAAATTAAAAGCTATTAAAACTATTTTTAAAATTCTAAAAATGATTTAAAAATATTAAAAACTAATTAAACTTAAAATAATTATAAAAATAAATCTAAAAGCTATAAAATTATTCTAAAAATGGTAAAAGTCTTAATTAATGATAAAGAACCTAAGAAAAATGAAAAAGAAATAAAAATAAAACTTTGAATTTTTAATAAATAAAATAATATTAAAATATTCCTAAAAATAAAAAGTTCTCAAATAAATTCTAAAAAATTCTCAAAAATCCTTAATATTCTAACTAAGAAGAAAATGTAAATTAAAGTTTCTAAAACCTATTAAATAATTTTATATTGAATTTTAAAGTTGCTTAAAAATCCTAAAATCTTATAAAATTAAAAATAAGCCAAATTGAAAACCTAATAAGCTGTAAACCTCAAAATATTATTTTAAAAACTAAAAATTATTTTTCCTAAAAATTAAAACTCTTTTTTCTATTTTTTAATGATTTTATAAAAAACGGATAATAAATAAATGCTAGAAAATAAAGAAATAATGGGAAAATTATGAAACTAGGCTAGAAAAGTATTAAATACTACAATGATCCTAGGAAAAATCAAATAAGCCAAAAACGTTAAACCAATAAGCTCAAATGAGCTTATTTGCTCACGGCTTTTAATTAAGCTAACAAAAGAAAAACGTGTTAAATAGAATATGAAATCAAACACTAACGTAAAAAGGCGTCTAGATCAACGGTAGTTCCCCTACTCCTCCTTCGAGAGGTCTGGGGTTCGAGTCCTGTTGCGGGCGACCTTTTTGCACTTTTTTCTATTTTTATTTTTTTCTTTTTCTAACCAATCAGTGATCCTCTTGCTTGTTAATTACCAATCCAATACACCTTTTTATCCAAGAATCAACAAAATGAAGATCAAAATGTGGCCAGCTGGAATATGGTTGCTGATGAACAAGTGTGAGTGCACACTTGAGCACTTTTGGAACCAAGAGGGGCTTGGCTGCCTTGTTGTGGTGGATGATTTTGGACAAAGGGGGCACCCTTGTGCTCTTTGGAGCACAAGGAGTCAAGGAATAGCAAAGATAAGCAGCAACTAGCACCAAATCATACAATCCAGGCACACCAAAAGCATAACAAGTTTCTGTGATCTATGACTAGGTCTGGTGGCTTTTTATCTTGACAGATTTCACACTAGTGAGATTCAGCCTCCAAATACTTGCACACAGGCTCACTAAATAGCACACAATCAATCCCAAAATCCTATATTAACCTAACACTTAACAGATTAAGAACTTTGAGCACAAATTTAGAACAGATTATGCACAAAAGATGGTCAAGCAGATTATCACTATGCTTTTTACTTTTTAAACTCACACTTAGCTTCAAATCTTTCTAAACTAACTTACCATCTAGTAAACAACCTATCTTAACCTTTTCCAATAATTCTAACACGTTTTTAACTCACAAGCCAAGATCTTTGCCCTGCTAAAACATGTATCCAAACAGCCTTTTAAATCTTGAACACCAAATTTTAACAAACCAAAGCACTTACAAACTTAATCAAACTTGTTCTTATAGCATCTAACATGAATAGAAACACATAAGAACTAAAATCAAACAATCTCAACACACTTATAGCACCTAATCAACCAAATCACATGTAACTCAACTTTTCTGAACTTTTCAAAAGAGTAAAAGGTGTTTACCTCAGAACCCTACATCCAGGGTTCTAGTGGATGTAAATCCACCTCCCACAGGCTGGAGGCCTGCGCTGAACTATGATCAACAACCTTTCAACACCTGCTAAGACAAATCAAACAAAAAACAAAACACAAGTATAAAATCCAATATAATCTTTCTGTTTTCTATTTTTCTTTCTTAAACCTATCCAAAAACTTCCAAACCTTCTTAATACGTTTTCTAAACACTAAATAACCAATTAAACTTAAACCTCTTAACCTTTTCCTTGAAACAAATTTTCACCAAAAGATTCAAAATAACACAAAACCTTTAAATAACTTTGAACCTCAAAGTTACTTAACCAAATTTAAAAATGGAACTCAACCTCTCTTCAACAGTAAATACCAACTTTAAATAAACATAAAAAGGAATTATATTGCTTAAAAACAAATACCAAACTTTTATTTTATATTAAAAAGGATTACAAAATTTTTTGAAGAGAAATTGGAACAAGGGATCACCAACAAGCTTGGGTCTCCTTTTATACTACCTAAAGAACATTCTAGGCTGCTCAAACACAAAACCCTAATCAAAGAAAATCTCAAAAATGCCCCTTGGGTCTTCTAGACGCTTTCAAGGATTTGAGCTGTCAAATTTGATCTCCATCGTTTGTTTTTGCTTTGGGAGGACGCAATGAACCACAACTGTTGATTTGGGACACGTAATCGTGCTTGGGGACCAAGGCGTGTTCTGATTGGTTGAAAGGGGAATTGGGGGTGGGGTCTATAGTGAGTGGGTTGAGGGTTTTAGGCGTGGGATAGCTTTCTGCGTGTGTGAATCACACGTGGGCAAGGTTAATTGAATTTTAACCTAAGTTTAAGTAAAATAGAACCTGGGTGAAAAAGGTGAACAGTAAGTTCTATTTGATCCGATATTAGGGGAAAAGAAAGTGTTAGGCGCGTTTTTGAGTTTAAATGTTTCATTGTGACACCTTCAGTCCTTGTCTTTTGGAAATTTTGGTAAACAAAGGTTTTCAGCCCTAAAACCTTTTCTCCTTTGTTAATATCTTTCACACTTTGTCACTTTTGGCACCAAACTTCACACAAAGGTTATCAAGGGTTATTTTTGATACTTTTGAATATTTCAAGGGTTGATCTTGAACTTTCTTGATCTTCAAAGGTCTTCTTTGTATCTTTGACTTCATGAGGGACCATATTTGACAAATTGATTTTGTTGAGGGACCAATCTTGTCATTTCTTCAAAGTTGAAGGACCTTTTTGCAATTTTGACAAACTTAAGGGACCAAACTTGTAATTATCAATATACAAGGGTTTTAAGTGTCATTTCTTCATTAATGGAGGATCAATCTTGTTTGTCTTCAAGTCTTCAAGGTATTTTGTTGAATATTCCATGATTAGGGTCCGGTTCATTGTACGGCTTCGTTTCTCGTGTCCGTTTTTCCTTGTATCTTGTGATCTTTTGTCTTTTTCACGATATCCATACCTAAAATACACAAGTAAACAAACACAAGCATATATATGGTATTTTATGACATTTTTATGCATTTAAAGCCCGAAAAGAACGATGAGATCATGTATAAATGCCATCTCATCAAAGTTTTAAACTGTTTTTCTAGTAATTTTTAGTAATTTTTAGTTTAGTTTTTTTAAAGCTTTTATTTTACTCAACGATATTTTCATATTTACTTTTAGTTTAAAATAGATAACCAAACCATTTATTTTTCCACCAAGAACGACTGAGTCGCACTCTTAACTAGTAATCAATTCGAAAAGATCGGACGATAAATCTTTTATAACCAAGTGAAAACCTAGATATTAAATGGCGCCGCTGCCGGCTCTTTTCGTTAAGATTAACGGTTTTTAGTGAGAGACGCGTTGGATTTTGGGATCCGTTTATTCGTGAACGTAATTTTCCTTGCCTAAAAATTTTCAACAAATCCATAAAAATTTAAATTTATTTTCAAAAATACAACAACATAAAAAAATCATAAAAAGCATTTCTTTTCCAAAGTTTTGCACCAAAAAGATTTTATTTTTACAAATACATATATATTCTTTGTTTCTTTGGTATCTTTTTCTTTTTCTTTTGCAGGTGTATGCGTACTAGATCTTCAACTTATCCAGAGCCCGAGACTCGTGAAGATTTTGATATGGCTGGTGTGCACAACAACAATAACAACCCACCTCTACCCAATTTAAATAATAATAACAACAACAACAATGTTCCCCCACCCGACTTACGAACAATGGAGGAGCTTTGTCAACCAACCATGAACGGACGTGGAGGACCGATTGCGCCGATGCAAATCACGGCTCCTGAATTTTCGTTGAAGCATCACATGATCCAGAAAGTTCAAAACGCTTGTCCTTTTCGCGGATTACCCGATGATGATGCCAACAAACACCTCAACAAATTCATTACCGTCACCCAAAGCATGAAACTTCCCGCGGTTACTATGGATTTCCTTCGCCTACATCTCTTCCCACACACTTTATCCCACCATGCCGAGAAATGGTTTGATTGTCTTCCCAAAAACTCAATTCATACATGGAATGACATGACTCAACGTTTTTTGTCGCGCTACTTTCCACCATCCATGGTCACTAGTCTTCGCAACCAAATCAGTGGATTTACTCAAGAACCTGATGAGTTGCTTTTCGATGCATGGGAACGTTATAATGTCTTGATCGACCGTTGTCCGAACCATAACATGCTCCCCGTTACTTTGATTGATACCTTCTACAATGGTTTAAATTTTCGTGATCGCGATACGATTAATGTTGCCAGTGGTACATTCAAGAAGAGAAGACCTGAGGAATGTAGAGAGCTTATAGAGAACATGACCACTCACCACAAAAATTGGGATTCATCCTCATCCTCAAGATCAAACCCGAGAGTCAATGCTTCTTCTACTTCTTCAAACCCTGATATGACCAAAATGTCCCGCGCGATAGTCGAAATGAGAAAAAAGATTGATCTTTTAGCCACTAACCAATTTCAACAAGCTAAAGCTGTAGCCACGTCTTGTGAGATTTGGGGGGAATCTCATTCATACACCGATTGTCCTTATACTCATGACAATCCAGAAAATGTGTATGCCGCCAACGGTAACTTTTCTATGGGAGGCTATCAAGCACGTCCTCAAGGTGACAGCAATTTGCTTAGTTATCGTTCGAATAACTTTCTTTCACCACCCGGTTTTCAATCCCATAATAGACCACCACCACCTCAATTGAACAACACATAATATCCACCAAGGAACCAAGGCCAAAGAAGTAACTACCAAGGGAATTCTTCAAATAATCAAAGGAATTTTCATAGTCAAAATCAGGGGACTTTTAATGGGCAAAACCAAGGGTTTCAAAAAAACAACTTTAACCAAGGTTTTAATAATAACAATGCTTATCAACAATATCCAAACCAAGGTTTTCAAAATCAAGGGCAAAACACGAATTACCCTTCAATGCACTTGGTTCTTTAAAAGTTGACTGATAAGTTGAGTGAACATGAGAAAATCATGTCTGCTATGCAAGAATCGAGTGATAAGAAATTTATGCTAATGTTTCAAGCCATTAATACCCAAGGCCCACCCCAAGGTACTCTCCCTTCTAACACCGCGACCAATCCTAGGGCCAACGTTAATGCCATCACTACTAGGAGCGGTAAGATCATCGTTGAACCTTCTTCTTCACCAACAAACCAAGGACCCGAGATTCCATCTACTTGTGATATACCACCCGTTATGCCTTCGTCTGCACCTTATGTCCCACCGATACCTCAAGTTTATACCACACCTTCGGTTCCAAAACCGGTTCCTCCACCTTCCACATCTACCCCTCCACCACCCAAGGATGTGAGTGAGAATTACATTCCAAAGCCTTCCTCTCAACCCAATATACCTTATCCCTCAAGGTTGAGGAAAGAGAAGTTGAAAAACAAGGATGATATTCAGGTTTCTAACTTTCTTAAAATGTTTAAACAACTGAATTTCAACATCTCCTTTGCTGAGGCTCTCGCTCACATGCCTAAATATGCTAAGATGTTTAAGGATCTTTTAAGTGATATGGAAAAATTGCTCGACATCGCCAATACCCAATTAAATGGGAATTGTTCTGTCGTCCTTTTGAGAAAACTTCCAGTTAAGTTAGGAGATCCTGATCGCTTTCTAATCCCTTGCAACTTCCCCGGAGTAGAGAATTGTATGGCCCTAGCCGATCTAGGTGCTAGTATCAACTTAATGCCTTTAAGCGTGTGGAAGCAATTATCTTTACCTGATCTAGTCCCCACTCATATGACATTGAATTAGCTAACCGATCGGTTGCTTATCCGGTGGGGATAGTTGAGGATGTATTCGTTGGAGTTGACAAATTCACTTTCCCCGCCGATTTCGTTGTTGTCGACGACGAGGTGGATCGCCGTGTTCCATTAATCGTTGAACGTCCATTCTTGAGGACTGGTCGCACTCTCATTGATGTAGCCGCGGGCGAATTAATCATGAGAGTTGGTGACGATAAAATCGTCTTCAACATGGGTAAACTTTCTAAGCAGCCTTCTAAAAATGAGAGCATTAATTTCATTGACGTTCTTGATGAGGCTTGTGAAAACATTTCAAAGACGCTTGTAAAAGTGGTTCTTCTTCTCTACCCATTGTTGAGACCGTTGCCTCTATTGCTCCATCACTGACTCCTTTTGGAGAAAGTGATTTACTTTTGAAAGAATTTGAAGCAACTTTGCGAGATGTGGACTTACAATATGACAATTCTCCCTCCAATTGGGATGAAGACATTCGTACCATTGAGAAACTTCTTAATGAGGACCATATTTCTCCACCATCTCCTAAGGAAATCTCTGTCGATGATCCAAATTTGAATACGCCTTCCATCAGAAATCCTCTGGATTTAGAGCTTAAGGACCTACCGTCTCATCTCGAGTACGTTTTCCTTGAAGATAATAAGAAGTCATCCGTCATCATTGCAAAGGATTTGAACGAGGAAGAAAAATCTTGACTTATCGCCGTGCTGAAGAATCATAAGAAAGCGATTGCTTGGAAAATCTCCGATATTCGTGGAATTGATCCTCACTTTTGTACACATAAAATTCTCATGGAGGACAACTTTAAACCCACTATTCAAAACCAAAGAAGGGTGAATCCCAAGATCCATGACTTTATCAAAAAAGAGGTTCAAACTTCTTGATGCGGGAATGATCTACCCTATCTCGGATTCACCATGGGTTAGTCCCGTCCATTGTGTGCCTAAGAAAGGCGGTATCACCGTTAGGCCCAATGCAAACAACGAGTTGATTCCTACTCGTCTCATTAGAGGGTGGAGAGTTTGTATAGACTATCGCAAACTCAATGATGCTATGAGAAAGGATCATTTTCCCCTTCCTTTTATGGACCAAATGCTTGAACGTCTAGCGGGTAATGACTATTATTGCTTCTTAGACGGTTTCTCTGGGTATTTTCAAATTCCCATCGATCCTAAAGACCAAGAGAAAACCACATTCACTTGTCCTTATGGAACATTTGCTTACAAACGAATGCCTTTCGGCTTATGCAATGCTCCTGGGACTTTCCAAAGGTGTATGATGGCTATCTTCCATGACATGGTTGAAGAAACTATGGAAGTCTTCATGGATGATTTCTCGGTCTACGGCGACTCTTTCTCTTCTTGCCTTGCCAATTTGGAACGCATGCTTAAGCGGTGTGAAGACACTCGCCTTGTTCTAAATTGGGAAAAATGCCATTTCATGGTAAAAGAAGGCATTGTGCTTGGACATAAGATCTCTAAAGCCGGTCTTGAAGTGGACCGTGCTAAAGTTGATGTCATAGCCAAATTACCTCCACATTCAACCGTGAAGGGTGTGAGAAGTTTTCTTGGGCATGCGGGCTTCTATCGTCGATTCATTCAAGATTTTTCTAAAATCGCTCGCCCGATGACCCACCTCTTGGAAAAAGATACTCCTTTTATCATTTCTAAAGAGTGTCTCGAATCTTTCAATCTTCTTAAGGACAAGCTAACTAAGGCACCGGTCTTGGTTACCCCTAATTGGGAGCTACCTTTTGAATTGATGTGCGATGCTAGCGATTTTGCTATTGGAGCGGTTTTGGGCCAAAGAGTGAACAAACACTTTCAACCAATCCATTATGCTAGCAAGACAATGACGGGGGCTCAATTGCATTATACCACTACCGAAAAAGAGCTTTTAGCTGTAGTGTATGCTTTTGAGAAGTTCTGCCCCTATCTTGTCCTTTCCACCACAATCATGTACACCGATCATTCCACGTTGAAGTACTTATTAACTAAGCAATATTCTAAGAAAAGACTTCTTCGTTGGGTTTTGATCCTTCAAGAATTTAAAATTGAAATTCGTGACAAAACGGAGCCGAAAACCTAGCAGCGGATCATCTAAGTAGACTTGAGGATCCTTATCAAGGGGATCATCCGAATCAAGAGATCAATGACTCTTTTCCCCTTGAGGCCTTAATGTCTATCAATTCCAATCTCGATGACACCCCGTGGTTTGCAGACATTGCAAACTACTTGGCGGGTGGAATTCTCAAGGAAGGGTTAACGTCCCAACAAAATAAAAAGTTCTTTAAAGACATTGAACACTATTTTTGGGACGACCCTTACCTTTTCAAACAATGTGCTGATCTGATTATTTGTCGGTGTGTTGATGGACCCGCAACTTTAGACATTCTCGAAGCTTGCCATAAAGGACCCACCAGTGATCACTTTGGTCCCAACTACACCGCGAAGAAAGTGTTTGACTCTGGATTTTATTGTCCCACCATTTATCGTGACGCTCACGAAATGGTTAAGCATTGTGATGCTTGCCAACGACAAGGCAAGATCACACATAAAGATGAGATGCCTCAAAATTTCCAACAAGAATGTGAAATCTTTGATGTATAGGGCAATCGACTTTATGGGGCCATTTCCATCATCTAAAGGGAAAAAGTACATCCTCGTAGCCGTTGACTACGTATCTAAATGGGTTGAAGCAAAGGCTCTCCCTACGAACGATGCGAGGGTGGTTGTGAACTTTTTGAAGCAGCTTTTTGCTCGATTTGGTGTTCCTCTTGCTATAATCAGTGACCGCGGGACTAATTTTTGCAATGATCAATTTGCTCGAGTCATGGCTAAGTATGGTGTCAATCACCGTCTTTCCACCGCTTATCATCCTCAAACAAATGGTCAAGCCAAGATATCTAACCGTGGACTGAAGAGAATTCTTGAGCGTACTGTGGGAGAGCATCGTGCCTCATGGGCCGATAAGTTAGATGATGCTTTGTGGACTTTCCGTACCGCATATAAGACCCGGATTGGTTGTACACCTTATCGTCTTGTGTACGGGAAGGCATGCCACCTCCCTATCGAGCTGGAACATAAGGCATACGGGGCCTTGATGTGGGCCAATCTTGACATCAACAAAGCCGATGATCTTCGGAAGATTCAACTCAATGAGCTAAATGAACTAAGGAATGAAGCTTATGAGAATTCATTGATCTACAAGGAGAAAACCAAGATCATCCATTATGCTAGGATTAAGAACCGAGAGTTTCACGTTGGTGATCAAGTTTTACTCTTTCACTCTCGGTTGAAGATCTTCTCGGGCAAGCTGAAGAGCCGTTGCTCTGGTCCATTCACCGTCGCCAAAGTCTTCCCCTATGGCACCATTGAGCTTTCTCAGCCAAATGGGACAAATTTTAAAGTGAATGGCCAGCGTGTGAAGCTGTACTTTGGTGAGGACATCTCTCATGAGATGATTCCATTCCTCACCACGTTTCCCTTGAATTAGTTCACGAGTCAGGCTCGTGACTCGGTTAACAAAAACAAGCGCTTCTCGGGAGGCAACCCGATTATCTATCCTTTTATTCTGTTTTTCTAATAAGTGTAGGGGAGACCCTAGTATGTGTTTGTTGTTTTCTTTCTTATCATGTGCAGGGATTTGAGCTTTCAAAGATACATTCTTGATGACTTTTGACGAACCGTGATTCCGTGTACCCGTCTTCCCGGTTCTATCCTAAACTCTTTTGATTCTCTATTTTATATTCTTCAATATTTAAATAGGAATCACTTTAGTTGTCTCTTCCTTAGCGAGATTTAAACAACGTGCACAATGTCCTAAGTGTAGGGGAGGTTACTTCCATATGCTTAAACATTGAGGACAATGTTTATATCAAGTGTAGGGGGGACTTCTATCGAAGTAAGTGGGCTATTCCATGAATTTGTCCTCATTTTAACCGGAAAATCTAATTTTTCGACATTTTTCAAAGTTTTTAATCTATTTTGGCCTAGTTGTATAGTAGTATTTTCCTTTGTTAGCGTTATTTAATTTCTTTGCTAGAATAAATTTTGAATAAAGTGGTTTTAATTTTTCAAAGTCCCGAATCTTTTGACTCAAGCCGAGTTTACTTATCTAAGTTTACTCTAGCTAGTATCCTTAACGTGTTTAAGTCAAGTTTTGCTAGGCTTTTATATAGGGAACTTTAAAACGCGAAAGTCTTAACTCTTACGGGTTAAGAACAAGAACTTCTCGCAAGTTCCTATAATTGATCCTAGAAATTCGTTTATCAAGGGAACTTTAAAATGCGAATTCTAAACTTGAAAAAGTCTAAGAATTTGCAAGATCCTATAGATGACTTGAAAACCCAAAACTTTGATTTAATTGGCTAAGCATCCACGAGTCTCATTCCCTGAGATTTTAAATTGTGGAGAACGAGAGATGATAGAGCCAATTATAAGTTTGGTATTCTTTCGTTAATTTATGTGAGTTGATTTTAAGCTTTTTCTCCCATCGCTTGCTAATAAATTTATCTGCAATAAATAAGGTTGTACGATTTGAAAAGTTACTTAGCTTCTAGCACAAGATCGTTTAAAAGTTGCTCGGTATTAATTAGAGTTCATAGCCAAGGCATAACTTATTGAAGCGGGATGCGAAGATTGGTGAGTCCAAAAAGGCCCTAACAAGGCATGAGGGCTACATTTTGTTGCTAAAAATCCAAAAGTGATGTGAAGAATCATTTGTCGAAAATCTATATGAAGGATCGAGACACACGACGAAAAGAAAAAACTCCCCTAAAGATCATGGAGAAGTCTATCTGAAAAGACCCTAGCAAGGTATGAGGATAAATAGATCCAAGTCCTAAAAGGAGGCAGATCGTTGTATATCAATGTCCAAAATAAAGATTGGAGAAAAATGAAGAAGCCGTGGTCCAAAATTGAAGAATCTCTCAAACACTTCAAGTGAACAAATTCCTATTATAAAGAGAAGACCATAATTTCAAGAACGTCTCTCAAGATTCGAAGTATGAAGTCGCTGCCAAATATCGGTCCGAGAAAGTCTCAAATCGTGAAGCGAGTTATGCCAAGATATGAACTTTATGAGGTCCCGAGAAGCAGTTTTAAAAGATTTTGTCCTTTAGCTAACTATTGATCAAATCGTCCCACTTTATTTTCAGCCTAAATAACTATCAAAATAAGTCAAACAATGCATCCTCGTGATCATTCAAGACAATATTAAAATATAAGAGATACACCTAGGAATAAGGGAGTCTAAGTAAATAATTTGGCCACATGAATTTGTGTTAGTCTACTAACTTATAATAACAATGATCTTGTTTTTAAGCTTGGTATGGGGAACGTGAAACTTGCGGATGATGAACATTCATGACAGCCAAAACCCCAATGTAAGTCTTTGATTTCTTTACTTGTTTTGTATATATTTCTATCTTTTTAATAAAGGCCAAGGTGGGTTATCTATGATGAGAAATGTAATCTGTGCTTTGAAATTAATGCATTACATGAGGGCATTGCAATGGTCAAGTGTAGGGGATTTAATAAGTGTGAAAACACTTATCCTACTACCACCTATTTCCAATAATAACAAGACCAAAACGTATATTTTATGTCGTAAAAGTCGGAATTATGCGTGGTTTCTGTTTTTATTGTGTTTTAGGACCAAAAGATGAAAGAGGGTGAAAACATGGGCTATCACGGGCTTTTATCGAAGAAAACGAGAAAAGACGAAGTCAAAAGATCAAGAGTGCAAAAAGAACGGAAGTCCAAGGCCTATTCTGAAGATTTATCAAAGAAAAGTCTAAAGACGGAAGTTTAATAAAGTCGAAGAACTCAAGTCTAATAGAAAAAGAAAATTACAAGACAAGTTCAATTTACATCGACAAATCCCGAGACGACGTCGAGAAAGACAAAGAATTTAAATCGAGTCGAGAAGAAAGAAAGAAAGAAGGAAGCACATGCACCTCCCCATTCCTATAAATACCATCCTAATGACACATTAGGAGGGTGTTAGCTAGTTTAATTTCTTTTCTTTAGTTTTTCATTTTAGAGAGAGAAAGTGTTTAACTTTCTCTCACTAAGTTTTCATCTTTTCTTTCTTTCATGTTTAAGCTTTAATTCACTTTTGTAATTTTGAATCTTTAATCTACAAGTTCAAGTTTAATCTTTTAATTTTTAATCTTCTTTCTACCTTTCTTGATTTTTACTTTAATTTTGATCCGAAATTATTTTTCATATTGATTCATCTTGATGTTTATGTGATTAAAAAGTTTATCTTTTTGATCATATCTAAGTCTTTGTGCAAATTGAGCTTTGAGCTTATAATGCTTATTGGCTTATTTGGTACTTAGCTTATTTGTCTTTTAAGTTTTCTTAAAAGTTTAGTGTTTTTAAAAGTTTGATTCAAAAAAGTTTGTTTATTTTGTATTTTAAAGTTTTCAAATTTAGGCTTATTGAGTTGGTTAAGTTTCGGTTAAGTGTGCTTATTGGAAGTGCTTATTGAAGTTTTTAGCTTATCTCCATTTTCGGATTAATTTGTGCTCCATCGCAATCTTATGGGTTTACTCATTCCGATGCTACATTCCGATGGTTTCAGTGTGATCGTAATAACCTTTTAGGTTCGACTTTGCGATCAAGAGTGTTTTCCCCCTTATTCCGATCGTGATTGCGATCGCTCATTGCGATCGTATATTGCGACGGGTCTTAAGGCTATTTTAAGACGAAACGCTGCCCAATTTTTGTTAGCCACATTCCGATAGAAGTGTATTGCGACAGAGTGTATTCAGATAGCCTTAATCTTAATTATTCCGATACTTGACATTCAGACATAATTATTCCGATACTTTTGGATTTCGATAGAATTTACTTTCATTTATTCCGATGGATTTCATTTGTTACATTCCGATGAGTTATTCAGATGAATTATTCCGATGGTTTTCTCGTGATACATTACGATGGGATTCCGACAGTTACATTCCGATGGTTTAAGTTTTTTTTAATTTTACAAAGTTTTAAGTTTTAAATTCATTACGTTTTAATTTTTAGTAATTTTTAGTAATTTTTAAGTGTTTTTCTAGTAATTTTTAGTTTAATTTTTTTAAAGCTTTTATTTTATTCAACGACATTTTCATATTTACTTTTAGTTTAAAATAGATAACCAAACCATTTATTTTTCCATCAAGAACGACTGAGTCGCACTCTTATCTAGTAATCAATTCGAAAAGATCGGACGATAACTCTTTTATAACTAAGTGAAAACCTAGTTATTACTCCTCAACCATCCCATCAGATTGAGCAAGACCCCTTTTATAGTTTGCTAGCCTGATTTCTACATAATAAACATCTGATTTATATTTTAAAACTTCTTTATTAAGTTTTTCAGTGTTTAGCTTGCAACCCTTACTACAAAAAGCATAATCATATACCTCATTTTCTGATGAAGATGAAGAGTTGGCCATAAGATCATATTGCACATGCTCTTCTTCCTTTTTAACTATCAATGCTTGATTCTCTTCCACTTCATATGCCATAAAGCTCCAGGCCCATCCAAGCGTTTAGATCAACATTTTCAACTTTGATGATCTCGATGAGCTCTTTCTAGCATCATTCCTACATGGAGATCTGCATTCCCTCATGAAATATCCCATCCTATGACAATTATAGCATTCAACCTTGGATTTATCAAATCCAGCTGTTTCTTTGCCATTGAATGTCATTATCCTTCCAAACCTATTGTTCCACCTATTGGCCCTTATACTAGCAAGTGCCATATTCCACTTAATATCCATCTTTTCAAGATCAGCATCACTAATTTTCTCAAGATCCTCATAAGTAACTAGAGAACCATTGGGCAAGGCAGGAATGTATGCACACACAGTATCCAAGTCAATACCAGCTGGTTTGAGACCTAATGAACCAACAATGTAGGTGTCAGCGGCTGAAGATGAGTGATGTGTGGGAAACGTGTCGGTGTATTTAATGTAATACGTTATAGAGCAAATAGTAGAAAATTACCTTTAGGAAAAAGTAATAATCTAAAATTGCTAAAGACGGATTAATTAACAAGAGAGTGATCCTGGTTCGTTGTACACGAAGAAATTACGAATTTGAGACTTTCGTTTTAATTTGGACAATCGATTTGAATGGGTTCGGTTTTTATCTAAAAATACTACGATTTTTTTTATTAAAAGTACATGAATCGTAAATAATTAAGCTACAAGGCGAAATAATATCTATAATTTTATTTTTTCTATTTTTTATTTATTTTATTTATATATAAAAAACTAATTTATATAAACCATATTTGAAATAAAAGTAAATTAAACCTTTAACTAAGACGTTTTTTTATTAAACTAACTTTGATGAAAGTAAAACAAACAATTAGTCTATAATTAAATTTAAATGCAGTATTAAAACAAAAGGGTTAACTAGTTTAGTTGGTAGAGGTGTTGTGCAGGTGACAGGAAGGTCACGAGTTCGAGACATGTTGGTGACAGATTTGTTATTTAATTATTTTTTATTTATTTAATGAACAGTAAATCAAAATATGAGATTACAGTAGGCAATCAATTATCAAAAGCAATATTAACATGACTAATTTAAACTAGTAAATTAAACAAGCAAGTGATATCACGACTATAAAACAGGCAGCAAGCTATAGAAACTACAACTACAAACCACGACAGCTAGCTAGTACAGATTACAGAAAACGAAGCAACAAGCAAAGGTTAATACGTTCAAACTAGGAAACAACAGTGCAGCAAGAAATCATGTAAACAACAAACATATCGATGACCACAAACTCGATTAACGGCAAATTACTTTATGACAGTGAGTAAAATATACAGCATCTATTAGAATCAAACAAAATCAAACCACTAGATTAAAGCTATTAACGAATAACAACAATAATACGACAGCAAATAAAAATCACAGCAGTCCAAGTACGACAACAGTAGCTACGAACACACACAATAATGAGCAACTTGCAGCAACAACAAAGGAATGAAAACTTAGCAAGTCATCTAATAACCACGACATACGCAGCTTTCATAAACACACTAGCAGCCTAGGAGACGATGAAAAGGGAATAAATCAGCAACTTAAAACTCAAACTCCTCTAAACTCAATTAATCAACTACTAAATAACAAGCATACAGCAACCAGCACTTGAATACCAACACAACAGATCACGTGTTATAGTATCTAAAAATCAAGTACACAAGCAGCCTATAATTATGACAGCTTAAACCCAAAATGACCCTACTACTAGAACTTAAACTTATTTATTCTAGCAAATTTTAGCTAAATGTAAACACAGTGGTTTAATGTCAGCTAGCATTTGACCAATCTACCTCACACTTACACACTAAACCTAGACCTGATAAACTCAGTTCTTTAATAAACAACGAATGAACACACCAAACTACGAACAACAGCAACAACTAAAGATGCAACAACAATTACGAATCAGTTTCAAACATATTTTATCCTACCACCTGCTGATAGCTTATAGACTTTAACAAATTACAGCAAATACAATAACAACAATGTTTATCAGAAGTTTCCATTCATACACGTTTTAAGAAGATTAAAAGAAAAACAACTAAAACATTCCACACTTCTAGTTAATAACAGATTTAGAACAAAATCACTAAGCAGATTATACGAAACTCAAAAACTCAAATAAAAACTTAGCAAACCAGCAGATTCAAACAACCATTATTCATAAACATGAAAAGCATAATTCAGATCCATATCATAAACAATCAGGTTATTAGATCAAACAAATAGAAAGTTATTCTAATAAAATCAGAAAGTTAATCATAAAATGAGCTTAACCGGTGTAATTGACGCTTCCGTTGATGGCTAAGCGCAGCGCTGAGCTGGCTTAATAAACACAACCCCAAACAATTTGACCACTAACTTAACTCAACAACTTAACCAATCAAAATTTTACTGAACTAAGCCCTCATTCCACGAACATAAGCTCGAACCAGCATCCATAGTTTAATGTTTATCCAGTGGGGATAAACATGTTTCCCTAATTCCTTCTCAATCACTCACATAAGCTATTATTTAAGCTTATTCGAGTGATACACAATTATAACAATGTTTATAGATGAGATTTGCAAGCAATTTATGGGAAAAATAAAACGTGAGTTTAAAGAGATTTAAACTGAAATACTGATTTTATTAAATCAAAGAACCATTACAACATTTATAAAAAGGAAAATACAACTTCTAACTAAAAACTACCATTATAACATTAAGAAGAAAAAGGGATACCAATACAAAGAAAATGAGGGGGGTTTTATAGCTGAGGAGAGGTGAGGGGTTTGTTGAGGAAGAGAGGATTTAAACCGTTGATGAAGCATCTTTCTTCCTGCTCTCTTGTTGGTTATGATCCCACGGTTGATAGACACTCACCCTCACACGGATCGCCAGCGTGGCATGATTTGTGTTAGTTTTAGGCTGATGTGTCAGGGTATGACAAGCATTCAACCAATCAGGAGCCTTTGATGACGAATCCAAGTGCCACGTTGGAGCATAGTACTTAGTATCTTCGTGACTACACGCGTCTTCTCTCCTATTTTCTCTCTGATTTAATTGGAGTGCGTGAGCTTCAATCTCCCACTCTAAAAATTAGGGTTCATAGCTGCTGTTGTTCTTCCCCTTTTATTTTCTTTCACTCGTCTCTTTATTCTTTCTTTTTATTTTGTGTTTGACCAAAAATGTTGACCCAAGAAGTTTATAAAACTTTCATCCGTTGCTTATTTTCTCTCTTTTGGGTTTTTGGACCCGACTTTTGACCAAAAGATAAACTTCATCCCATTCTTTTCTTGATTTGGGCTTATGACCCAAGAGTATATAAAACTTTATCCGTCTAATTCTTTGTATTTGGGCTTGTATATGGGTTTCTTAGTTTATTTACCCAAAATAAACTTCATAACTCCATATATGGGATTGCAGTCCCATTAAGCTCAAGTGGGCCCTACCAAGACCCACAACTTTTGATAAATCCACGAATAAGAACGATCCCGAATTTTGGCTTTTGATAAACTCTTCAATCTCGTGTCAGTTTTGCCGGTTTTGTGATCTTGGTACCTACACACATGAAAAGAACGAAACAAGCATATATAATACTATATTCATGTGTTTTATTTATTTTCAAGTCGTTTTATGATATAAATGATATGAGTATTTATACTCATACCAAGGAGTCGTTGACCTATGTTGATCCAAGGACTGGATGTACATTCAAGCGGCTGATATGTGAAACATTGTCAGCGGGTTGTGATATCTTGCTCCTCAAGATCTGTTCCCATGAAAGCCAGCTTGCTAGTAATGTCTTGAAGACGACTTCTCACATCACTTAGCTTCTCATTAGGATGAGCTTTGAAAATGGTATACTCAATCATTAACTGTTTCTTCCTTTGTTTAACAGTTTCCTCATTACCATCATAGATGGTCTCAAGGGTTGCCCAAAGATCCTTAACAGATTCATACTTTTTGGATCTATGTTGCTCCTTAGGACCAAGAGCAAGTTTGAGTGTAATCAAAGATTTCATATCATTCATTCCTTCTGCTATCTCAGCAGTTGACACAACTCTTCTATCTTTAGGTTTTGGAAGAAGAACATCACTAGACTGTCCAGCTGTTCTTCTTGCTTCTATAGCACTAGTAATATTTAAGTCCTTCTTGAATTGATTACCATATTCAATTACTTCCCATGGAAGATAGTTATCAACTTTCAAATATTTTTCAAAGTTGAACTTCCAAGTTCAAAGTTATCAAGATCAAGAATAGGAATTTTGAGATTGTGATTTGATGAGTGTGAGGCTTCAGTTGGGACAGAACTGATGTTTGAATGTTTTATAGTGATCAAAAGTTCCTCAACAAACTCTGATACCACTTGTTGATCCCAAACTTAGATCGATTAACTTTTGTATTATCAAGATAAATCAAGAGTAATACGTAGAGAAACTTTGTATTATCAACAATCTAAGTGCTATGCGGAATTAACACTTAGAATAAATAACAGAATAACAAAGTATGCAAACCAAACTTTCAACTTTGATTGATAATGATAATAAGAACAGTGATTGAAAGTTATGTATCAAACCCTAACCTAAAGGCCTCGTTTTATAAGTATAAGGAGCCTTGTACACAAACTAAACGTGTCAACTATTCGAGGAAGATATATTAAGATAAACATAGAAAATACAATATATATGCATATCTTCCTAACATATTAATAAGTGTGTAAAAACTTATCCTTTTACCACTTAAAACAATGAAAAAACGAGACCAAAATGTGTAATTAATATCGTAAATGTCGGAATTATGTGTCGTTTGTGTTTTTGTTATGAAATAGGTACAAAAGATCAAAAGGAAAGAAAACACGGGATTTCACGGTCATTTATCAACGAAAAAGTCAAAGATAAAGTCAAAGGACCAAAAAGTGCCAAAAGAATGAAGTTTGGAGGGCTAAAGATAAAGATTTGATGAAGATTTTACAACAAGGACCATTTTTGCCAATCTCCAAAGTCATCCACTAATAAAACATATTGAAGAGCAAAAATTTACGAAGCCAACGGTCCCAACCTCGCGTCGTAACTCCTCACGGTTGCTTTATATGAATTTTTAAAGTTTATTAAGTTTTTTAAATTAAATAAATAGTTTTTAATAATTAAATAATATAAAATAATATAAATAAAAATATTTTTCTAAAATTTAATAAAAATAAAAATAAAATAAAGTTCCTATAAAAATAAAATAATTTTTGTATATTATTAATATTATTATTATTATTATTATTATTATTATTATTATTTCATTATAGAATAATAGGATTTACAAAAAATTAGTGGGAAGCCGATATACTATCTGGGCTCCCACTCCTTTAGGAATAGCAAAGCTAATCCTATTAAAAATATGAAGAGCAACACGCGCCCCAATGTCTTGAGCCATGGAGAATTTTCGGATCCGTTTTAGCAAAGCAACCGCATCCTCCTCTAATTCCCCCAAGAAAGAAAAAGAAAATGGGAGAAACCCATATCCAGTAGTCGCACACTTAGTCATATACTTAGCACGTTTACGTTTTGTAGCATCAACCACAACGCGACCGGGCACAAAATTAGCCATCCCGGATTGGGTCAAGGGTGAAGATCCAGTCAAATCCACACACACATCCATCCCTCCATCCCATGAGTAAAGTAGCATATCTGCCGGACGAAGCGGTTTATGACTCCCTCCATCCAACCCGATATCAACTTCCTTACCAACTGAAATCCCTGAACGGTAACATATGTCAACAAGGGTATCACGCACAATATTATGACGGTGTTTGATACCGACAATCCCAACACACGATACAGCATGATCTCCGTAAATATCACCAGTAAAAACCCTTGAGCAAGCAGAACAAGGCTTCGAAACAGAAAATAAAGGGATACCTAACCGATAACACAAAACACAACGGTAAGTTTTACCGTTCATACTCTGTCCCAACCCAGAAATAGGAACCGTCCTAAGCCAGTTGGAGGTATGATCCTCTCTTTGAGATTCCCATAAGGCCATCTGACGAGGACATAAGGAAAACGTAGATTCTGCATTTTTTGTAACCATTATGAAATATATATCTGCCATTTTCTTCATGAGTTTTGGGGCAGCGATTTCACTTGGATTACTTAAAAGATCAGTCTCCATGGATGTATTAAACACACATATCGCATCATCAAAATTAGGTCCAGGAGCTACAATACCAGTATGCCGAAGAAGCTTAGTCTACAAACTAGCAGACTGTAATCGTGATGCAATAAAGGCGTAATTCAAAACATCCCCTGCAGAATAGACACCAAGCCCTCCAAATGTAAGGGGTAAGGTGGCAAGCCTCCATTTCCAGTCACTGAAACTAGGGCCAAAAGCAGTGACAATACGTTCTAGAGAAGAACGAAGAGCCACATCAAAAGAACGTTGGGCAGACTGAAATAAATGAGGGGGGCATGTGCGCATAGTAAAGTATAATCTGGAAATACACGTACAAGAACGAAGAAGCAACAACTCACACTGAGGATCATTGATTTTGGCAACAGCATCCATAAGCTGGTCTTAGCCACTCTCTTCGTCACAAGCTCATTACAAAAATCAATCCACACTAGCGGGGCCACCAAGTAGTTTAACACCATGTAAAGGTCGAGCAATATTAGGCGGGAAAGCATCCGTAAGTTTGCTCCGAGGGTCTTCTTTTGGCCAAAAAACTTCAGTTTTGTCAACATTAAGATATAAGCCACACTTGGGTCCATCCTCCATTATTAACTTTAAAACCTCCCCTACAACTAGAGTATCCCCAACAATAGTACCATCATCCAAATACCAAGCATGTAAAGAGAGGCTAAAAGAATCTTGAATCTTACAAATCAAAGGATGTAATACAAGGGAAAAAAGCAAAGGACCAAGGGGATCACCTTGTTGTACCCCTGACACGACCATAATACGTGCTCCCCATAATACAATCTAGCTGGGTTAGAGTAACAGAATTCTACCCAACGAGAGATAGTCGGACAATGAAGGAGAAGTTCCTGAAGCATAACCTCTCGATCTACCAAGTTGAATGCATTCTTAAAATCCACCAACAACATCGAAAGACCAACATCATCGCCACCACCCTCAATCAAGCTATTCACAGCATGCAAAATAGCCTCACTTCCTCCCGACACTCCAACACCAAATTGTAGACCATCAAAATAACCATCTAAAGAATGACCGATCAAAATAGCACTAACCTTGGAGACCAACCGTCTCCAGACAGTACCCACGGCTATAGGACGAATACCACCACCCGGCTTAACAAGCGGTGTAAGAGGAGCACTGGTAATATACTCGCCCAAAATTTGAGGACAGTTCCCGGCAAGAAAAAGATACACCGCATTGGTTATAGAGGAGACCAACTCATCAGAAACAGCAACAGCCGCTCCACTAAAGCAATCCATGAGGTGTTGGGCACGCAACCCATCACGCCCACAAGACGTACCACGAGGGAATCTCTTAATTCTGTCAAGAACAATAGTTGAAGATGCGGTGAGAGAATGATGATCAAAGGATGTATGTGGCAAGGACGGAGCATGTTGGAAAGGGTGCTTAATCTTTAATTCCTCAAGGGTAGCATCACTATAAGGAGCAACACCAAAAGACGAAAGAACTCTCACTGCTGCTGTATAATGCCCATCACAAATCTTCCTCTTACACTTCTTGATATTCCGCTCACTCAAACCAAGGTCTTCGTCATCACCATCTGAAAAAGTGTGAGACGATTCAGCCAATGTCTCCCTCAAACACTGTAGACTACCACCTGCGATACCCCAAGATCGAATGGCAATAAGGATACACTCTTCTTGACGTTGACGCTTAATAGCAGACTTGCACTCAAGATTGCTCCTCGGTCGGAAGGTTTTAAGAAGGTAGAGAGTCAAGACTAACAAGCTAACCCAACAAGAGATATCATCAGGCTTGCAAATCACCTTATCAAGGGCTCCTTGCAAGACACAGGAAAAACCCAACCGACACTTAGGAAGAATATATTTGACAGTTTACAACCCCTTGGAGAACAACTTATCAAGAATACCCAAAGTGAAACCTTCGTGTAACTCATATACATCATCATCAACCTCAACAGATCGCTCGTGACAAGAAGGAACCACCGGCCGAATAAGATCATAAAGCACGAACCGGACAACACCATCACCACCATCAGGGGTTGAGACAAAATCGGATCCGTTACCATGACGACACCTAGACCGAAGAGTATGTGTCTTGAAGCAAACACCACATAACCAAAGCCCCATGCGCTTAAGAGTTAACTCAGCTCTCACAAAAACGGCCAAATCAGTAAGTAAAGAGTGCTTAGTGATAACTTGCGCCTCACCGTTACAATGTCGATCGCGAAGGTGGGTGATCAACGAAGTCCTAGTAAGCCCATTTCCACCACCATCTAGACACCCACTAAGACCAACAAACGGGCAATGAAATCGCTCAACCGACATGTCATCCACAAACACCAATAATAAGAAGCAACAGTGGCACCACAATTATCAAAAACCAAACACAAACATGAACCAGAAGATAGGGCCACACACAACAGAAACGAACAAAATTAAAACCAAAAACTTGTGAAGACCTCGAGCTCAAATGTGTCAAAACCTCTAATGAACAATGAAATCCCTAGCACAATTAATAAGAGGCAAACCAAACTCGTGTCAAACACACACCAGTAGACCAATCATTATTTCGAACCCGCAATGTAACCAAGAAAAACCCAACAGGAAGGAGACCCACGATACCAAACAAGCTGATCTCTGAAAGAAACAAAAACCATAACCTTTTCGAGGATACACCAAATTGTTACAAACATTGATAACCTAAGGCCATGCCATCGATTAATTAAGAATGTTGCAATAATCAGTTGTTAATATTAAAACCAAATTGCAACATATCAATCACCCAACAGAGTACGACATTACCAGTAGAAAGCAACAACAAGAGATTCGTTCAATAGAGACCCCACAACAAATAATAGACCCAAAGTCAAACTGGTCAATAGGGTCAAATTTTCAGTCAAACCAAGCCGAATAGGGGTCGTATATTAAATTTTGTGTATATATCTTAAAGGGTTTTCCAGTCCCACTGGCAACCCTTTGGGTCTTAAGATTTGTGCTGGGCAACCAGCGTTCGAGTCTAGGCGCTGACAAAAGCTGGGGTATTTTAACCCAGTTCCACGTGGCACTCTCTGAGTGGTCCACGTGGCTAGCCGGTTCAGACCTGACCAGATCCAGACCTGGTTCAGACGAGACCCGGCTCGGACCAGACCCGGTTCAGACCAGAACCAGACCCAGTTCAGACCTGGTTCAAACCGGTCCAAACCGGGTGACGTCATGCTGACGTCATCATCCACGTGGAGGCAGTTGGCCAATGCCAGCGCGCCACGTGGCACTGACAATCATTATTGTTTCGCAGGTACGAGGTATGCAGTGGTAGTGGCGGCGGGCAATCACATGGCGACACGTGGCAGTGGCAGGGCGGTGCTGACATGTCAGCTGACGGCGGTTGGCCAACTAGAAGATGACACGTGGCGGCGGCGCCGCCACGTCAGTAAGATTTGTAGGTGTGGCAGATGAGTCAGGGCGGCTAGCCAATCAGGGCCTGCCATGTGGCAGTTTTGATGAAAACAAGAATGTTGTGCGTGTATCAGCCAAATGATGGGCACATGATCCCACAAACTTCTAGAAGGGGACGGAGATAACAAAGAGAGGAGGGACAACTGGCCATTTTTGCTTAACTTTCATGCAAAATTAGATAGTATATTACTAAATTACCCCCAATGCTGGCTGATTATATAAAGCCCCCTTCCCCTTTATTTTTGACAAGTTTTTCATGAGTAGTTTACACATAGTTTAAATTTGTATTTTCCCTTTCAAATCTTGTACTAGCTTATTAATTAAGCTTTTTCATATTAATAAAAATAAACTTTTTGCTTAATCTCTTTAGTTAATTCTCATTCTTCCTTTCTTTTTACTTATCTTTATAATCTAGCTTATTATTTGGGATAAGTTTTTATAACTTTTTCCTAATAAGTTAGATCTATATACAAGCTTATTTCAAGCTTATTGTTGCCTTATTTTCCTAGATCTAGCTTATTGCTGGAGTAAATATTTAATTAGCTTCTTAGCTTTTTAAATCTCATAAGTTCTAAGCTTAGGCTTACAACTTATTTATAAGCTAGCTTTTTATTTAAGTACTTTTAGGTTTTATCTATTAATTTTTTAGATCTATTAGTTTTAAGTTTTAAAAATTAAAAATACTTTCATAAAACCAAAAAAATAGTTAGATCTATTAATTTTTTATATTAATTAATTTAGATCTATAAGTTTAGAGTTTAAAATTTAAAGTATTTTTATAAATCCTTAACAAATATTTTAGATCAATAGGTTTTTAAATAGATTAAGTATATCTATAATTTTTAGTTATAAAATTTAAAATACTTTTATAAAACATAAAAAAATATTCTAGATCTATTAGTTTTATTTAAATCTCGTTATCATTTAATAATTATTGCTTATTACCCTAACCTTTTATGTTTTCTGTGATCTCGGTGTATCGATCTATCACTATTGGTAAAGAGCTTATGGTTGATTAATTTGGTTCAAGTTTGATATGGTTGATTAATTTGGTTAGAGATTGATTTGGTTGGCCGTGTACTTTACGGGCCGGGATACGCCTAGTTTTGGTTTGATATTGGTTGGCCGTGTACTTTACGGGCCGTATTTTGTTGATGTTGTTGATGTTGTTTGTTTAGAGCGATTATCTTCAGACTACGGGTACCAAAGTTCTCCTTTTTAATTTCTAGCATAATCGTTTTGGTTTTATTAATTAGATCGTTATTGTTTAAATTGTTTTCAAAATTTTATTTTTCATAAAAACCGATTTAATTAGTTTTAGTTATTATTATTTGTTTTAAAATATAAATTTAAAAGTTTTAAATATTAGATTCCATTTAGATAAGCTTATTATTAGTAAAAAGTTTACACCTTTTTGTGATTATTAAGCTTATTAGTATATAAAGCTTGTAGCTTTATCATCTAAAAAAATTAATAAGCTTTAAAGGTTGAAGCTTTATGCTTTATTTTTAAGTTTATCTTTGTGATTTCATTTTTTGTCACTTTTATTTGCTATTATGTGCTTGCATTTTGATTAATTTAGCATTTAGATTTATTTTTAATTATAGTTTATTTTTTGTTGCATCTAGATCTAAATTTGTAATTTAATTTATATTGCATTTCAGAGTAATTTTACGTGAATTAATTGCGCTTTTATTTTTTATATATTCCTTAGCCTACATATTTCCCCATTTTAGTTTAAATAGACATAGATTACCAAGCAATTATTATTAACCAAAAACAAATAAATCTTGTGTTAAGTTGTGAATCAATTCGAGTCGAGTCGGATAAAACGGTATACTTAAAAATGCTATATTAAAATGGCGCCGCTGCAGTATCGATCTCGTTAAGAATGACGATTTTTCGTGAGAAGATTTGGATTTTGGGATCCGTTCACTTTTGAACGTTATTTTTCTTGTTAAAAAATCAAAAACATAAAAAAAAATTCAAAAATACACAAATACAAAAAAATTAAAAATCATCAAAAGCATATTCTTTCCTAAGAATTACACCAAAAAAAATAAATAATCCAAAAGTAATACTTTTCCTAAAGTATTACACCAAAAATATTAAGTAATATTACTATTTCTCTTATTTCGATTTCTATTGTTTTTATTGTGAATATATTTTTCTTAAGAAAATATAAAAAGATTTTTCTTTTACTATAGCTATTACGTGTAAGAACCTTAATACACAATATTTCCATAAGTATTGCTTGCAATACCCCGTATTTGGAGGCGTTCCGGTTCCTTATACGTGTATCGATAAAAAAAAATAAAGGCAAAAGTAGATAAATACTTTTGTTAAGCAATAATTCGAAAAAATACGAACTTTATGGTGAATAGAAAGGGGACGTGTTATAAAATGCCGTCTAAGGGAAGCTAGGTACTTAAGTTCTTCGCGCCACCTCATTCCCCCCGTTCAATTGTGAGTATTTTTAGAAGGAAGGCTCATCGAGGGTTTTGCCACCCAAGTAGTATTACATATATATATTTTTGTAGCTTTTTAATATTGAACCCTGAGAGGGATAATCCCTTTCCTCTCAAAGTCACCGAGGTCTCCTACCTCATTCCTCGTGTTTTGTTGTACGCGCACTCGCGCGCGTGCACACATACCGAGTGGTGTACCAAATACTTCTAATTCTTCCAAAAAGAAGAAGAAGAACAAAAAGACCGTCACTCAAGCCGATCCCGAGAATCGAGCTTTCGACAATACGATGGCAACGGATAACCGACCTATGATCGAGATTTTGCAATCACACGTTGAGGGAAACGATGACGCTATCGTTGTCCCCGCAATTGGAGCAAATAATTTGGAAATTAAAACGGGTTTTATTCAAATGGTTTCCGCTACACCATTTTTGGGCCGTTCCTAAGATGACCGCCATGATCATATTAAGAGATTTATCCATTTGACTAATACGGTGAAATACAATGGGGTGACTCAAGAGGAAATACGTTTGTTGCTCTTTCCTTTTTCCTTCGAGGGACAAGCCCGTATTTGGCTTGATAAAGAACCACCTCAAAGTATTCTTACATGGGCGGACTTAGAGAAAAAGTTCATTAACTACTTTTTCCCACCATCACGGACCACCTCTTTAAGGAATGACATCATTACCTTTGAATAAAATATGGGGAAACTTTTAGTGAGTCTTGGGATAGATTGAGCTTTTGAGAAAGTGTCCTCAACATGGTTTTACTAAAGTTCATCAAATTAATACTTTTTACAATCGATTAACTTTGAATGACCAAGACTCACTAAATAGTGCTTCGGGGGGAAATATTTTCGATAAATCAATGAATGATGCTAGGAATATAATTGAAAACAAGGCAAAAGTTCAAACCAAGAGTGTAAGGGCTACAATGGCTAGTGCTAGTGATAGTGAGACTAACAATCAAATTCAAGCACTTACTTAAATTGTGACAAAACTGGCCTTACACTTTCAAAACACACCCATTACATACGTGAATGCCCTTAATATGACTTGTGAAACGTGTGAGACTTGTGGTGGACCACATTCGTACTATAATTGTGATAAGGTTTACAATCAACAACAAGAAGTCTATTCTTATAACACCAATGAAAATGAGAGGGTTCACTCTAAACCAAATGTTGATGTTAACCATTTCTCTTATAAGAGTACTAACTATTTGGCTCCCCCGGGTTTTGTAGCTCCACAAAGACCACCCCCACCCCGCACAAAATACCCAATACCAAAATAGGAACCAAGGTCCTCAAAGGGATAATTTTCAAGGGAATTCAAATGCAAGGGTTTTTAACCAAAATCATGGGAATTTTCAAGGGCAAAACCAAGGTTTTAATAATAATCAAGGCTTTAATAACCAAGGTTTTAATAATCAAGGCTTTCAAAATCCTAATCAATTTCAAAACAAAGGTTTTCAAAATCAAGGGTTTCATAATCAAGGTAATCAAGAGTTTAACCAAGGGAATGTTACTAATCCCCAAATGGGCTTGGTTCTCCAAAAATTGACCGAACATGAGAGAACTATGAAACAAATGCAAGAGTCCACCGATAGGAAATTCGTGCAAATGTTGCAAGCCCTTAGACCCCAAGGAGCCTTACATTCTAATACCGAGATAAACCCTCGTGCTAATGTGAGTGCTATCACTACTCGAAGTGGAGCCACTTTAGTGGGACCTTCCATCTCTTCGCCCATAAATGAGAGACAAGGCCCGGAGGTCATAATGAGTAATCCTGCTCCCCCTTCGGTGATCCGTCCCACTACCACTCCTAGTAATAGTTCTCCATTGCCTAAAGAGCCTAACCCTAAGGTTGTTCAAGAAGCGAGTCCTTCTCCTTCTCAACCTTCAACTTCAAAACCCAATATCCCTTATCCCTCTAGGTTAGACAAGGCTAAGTTGCTCACTAAAGATGACGTTCACGTTTCCAACTTTTTGAAAATGATTTCCCAAGTGAATGTTAACATTAGCCTTATTGAAGCACTTGCCCAAATGCCTAAATTTGTGAAAATGTTCAAAGATTTGCTCAATAAGAAAGAAAAAATGGTAGAGCTTGTGAACATTCGTTTAAATGAGAATTGTTCCGTGATTATTCTCAAAGGGCTTCCCGAAAAGCTAGGATATCTCAGACAATTCGATTTACCTTGCTCGTTTCATCAAATTGATGATTGTATGGCTTTAGCAGATCTCGGTGCTAGCATCAATCTTATGCCACTCTCGGTATGGAAACAATTATCATTACCCGACCTTGTACCGACTCACATGAATCTCGAGTTAGCTAATAAAACTCTCGCATACCCCGTTGATATTGCCGAAGACGTTTTTGTTCGGGTTGGTACATTCATTTTCCCCGTGGACTTTGTCGTCGTCGGCTATGAGATGGATCCTCATATTCCGTTAATACTTGGTAGACCATTCTTACGATCCGGAAAAGCCTTAGTTGATGTGGCCGAGGGGAGTTAATTCTTAGGGTTAGGGATGAACGACAAGTTTTTAAAATAGGAAAAATCACAACTAAATCAAATGGAAAAGAGTCGGTCAATATGATTGATGTTCTTAATTATGATAATGAAGAGATTTTTATTAATCCTTTTGGAATTGAAAAGTCTAATCAAAATGATTTTTTGATAACTTCAACCCTTCCCTTAGAGCCTTAAATTTCTGAAACTCCTATTTACGATACTTATAGTGATGACACCTATTTAAGTGATCACACTATCTTCGGCTTAGATAACCCACCTTTGACCCACCCACTTTTAATCCACCAATCTTTGATGATTATGATGATGACACTTCTTTAAGTGATCTCATTATTTTTTATGACCCACCTCGTGACCTTAATGCACCTCATATCTATGTGAGTGATTCTTCCATTATGGAGACTTCTTTTGACTTTTATACCCCAATTTTAGAAGTCATGACTTTTGAGGAGGATCCACCACTCTTAGAGATCGTTCCTACTTTAGAGGACATTCCATTTTAGGAGGATTTAGATATCTTTCTACATACTTATTTTCCTCAAGAGGATGAGTTTTCCTATGACTCCGGTGATACTTATGTTTTCACATCGAGTTTGAAAGAGGACGACTTTCCCGCTTTGGATTATGAAGACATTTTGATCTTTTATGTCAACACCTCTTGCCATTTTCCTGTTAAGGAACTGGTGTTTGATCCCGGAATAGAGACTTCAGTGATATCATTGCCATATCACCATAACACCTTTCATTGTAAGAGATTTTTGATTAAGGGTACCCTATTTTTCTTTGCCTTATGTGATTTTTCCACCTTGGGGTTTATTTCCTTTCGAGATGGAAATTATGTGTTTGACCCCGGTGGACCTTCATGGTGTTTTCCTTATATGAGTGTGCTTCACCCATTATCATGGAAATATTTTCCTCTCTTGGAAAATCTTGGTTTTTCCATGATTTTCCCATTTGAATGATGATATTCGGGGAATCGAGTCAAGCTAGAGACTCGTGATAAATAAATCAAGCATCGTATAACTAGGATAGATTGTCTTTACCTTTTTCAACCAATAAGTGTAGGGAGAGCCATGTAGGATTGTTTGTGATGTGTTGTTTTGTAGGGATGTGTGCTTTCGTGCTCCACTTTTGGTACCTTTGAAGAACCGTGATCCCGTGTTCCCGTGTACCCAGTTTTTTCGATTTGTTTTTGCTATTGTGATTCAGTTTTGTATATAAATAAGTTGAATAAATGTAATCACTTTAGTTGTCTCTTCCTTAGCTTAATTTTAAACAACGTGCACAATGTCCTCAGTGTAGGGGAGTTTACTTCCACATGCTTAAACATTGAGTACAATGTTTATATTAAGTGAACGGGAGACTTCTATCAAAGTAATAAGTGGGATTTTCCATGAATTTGTCCTCATTTTAACCGGAAAATTAATACTTTCGACGTTTTTCAAAATTTTTGATCTATTTTGGCCTAGTAGTATTTTTCATTTATTTTCTTTTATCTAATTTCCTTTTGTCATCACTACCATATGTATATATTCCATAATAAAGGTAAAAAAACAATAAATAGAAAAAAATATAAATTAATAAAATGGTTTTAACAAGTTTAGACGTCTTTGATATATTAGGCCAGTCGTGAATATTTTGACTCAACCCGAGTTTACTTATTTATGTTTACTCTAGCTAGTATCCTTAACCATATGGACCTTAATTGGTTTATTAGCCTAAGAATCCACGAGTCTCATTCCTTGAGATTTTAAATTGTGGAGAACGAGAAGTGATAGAGTCAATTATAAGTTTTGTATTCTTTCATGAACTTATTTGAGTTAATCATGAGCTTTTTCTCCCATCACTTGTCATATAAATAAATGCATTAAATAAGGTCGTACGATTTGGAAAGTTACTTAGCTTCTAGCCCAAAATCGTTTAAAAGTTGCTCAAGATTAATTAGAGTTAATAGCCAAGGCATAACTTATTGAAGCGGGACGCGAAGATTGGCGTATCCAGAAAGGCCTTACAAGGCATGAGGATATTCGAGTCCAAAAAGGCCCTCACAAGGCATGAGGATTCACTTTTTTTGCTAAAGATCCTAAGATGATGTGAAGATCATTAATCCAAATCAATATGAAGGATCAAGACACACGACAAGAAGCAATTACTCCCCTAAATATCATGGAGAAGTCTATCCAAAAAGACCCTAACAAGGTATGAGGATAAATAGATCCAAGTCCGAAAAGGAGGCGGATCGTTGTATATCAAAATCCTAAATAAAGACAAGGATAAATTAAGAAGTCGTGGTCAAATGTTTGAAGCATCTCTCACTCCAAATGAAGATGTATACCAAAATGAAGAGAAGACCATAATTTCAAGAACGTCTCTCAAGATTTGAAGTTTGAAGTACATGCCAAATATCGGTCTGAGAAAGGTCCCAAATCGTGAAACGAGTTATGCCAAGATATGAACTTTATGAGATTTCGAGAAGCCGTTTTAAAAGATTTTTTCCTTTAGCTAACTATTGATTAAATCGTCCTACTTTATTTTCGGCCTTAATAAATTATCGAAATAAGTCAAAAATGCATCCTTGTGATCATTCAAGATAAAAATAAAATACAAGAGATACACCTTAGGAATAAGGGGGTCTAAGTGAATAATTAAACCACATGAGTAAGTGTTATATATACTAACTTATAATTACAATGATCTCGTTTTTACGCTTGGTATGAGGAACATGAAACTGGAGGGTGATAAATATTCGTGACACCAAAGCACTAATTTAAGTGTTAGATTTATTTACGAGTTTCTTCCATCAAACAATTTCAAAGTTAATAAATTGAATGAAACTGTTATATCTTTCATCTTTTCATCATTTTAAGTTTCGTTTCATTGTAGTAGCAATAGTATATCGTAATAAAGGCCAAGGTGGGTTAATTATGATGAAAAATGTAAACTTGTGCTTTAAAATTGTGCATTGCATGGGGACATTGCAATGGTCAAGTGTAGGGGATTTAATTAGTGTGTAAACACTTATCCTCTTACCACTTAAAACAATGAAAAAACGAGACCAAAACGTGTAATTAATTTCGTAAATTGCGGAATTATGCGTCGTTTGTGTTTTTGTTGTGAAATAGGTACAAAAGATCAAAATGAATGAAAACACGGGATTTCACGGTCATTTATCAAAGAAAAAGTGAAAGATAAAGTCAAAGGACCAAAAAGTGTCAAAAGAATGAAGTTTGGAGGGATAAAGATGAAGATTTGATGAAAATTTTACAAAAAGGACCAATTTTGCCAATCTCCAAAGTCATCCACTAATAAACCACACTGAAGAGCCCAAAATTACGAAGCCAACGGTCCTGACCTCGCGTCGCAACTCCTCACGGTTTGCTTTCTATGATTTTTTAAAGTTTATTAAGTTTTTAAATTAAATAAATAGTTTTTAATAATTAAATAATATAAAAAAATATTTTTTCGAAATTTAATAAAAATAAAAATAAAATAAATTTCGATAAAAATAAAATAATTTTTTGTATATTATTATTATAAATTTTTTTATGGAAAATCATTTATTTATTAATCACACAAAATTGGAAGGGAGACGCGAAACAAGCTGCGCTCTTACCCCCTTTTGGATACAAAAACCAAGCCTAGAAAATAGAAAAAAGCCACTCCTAGCATCATTAGAATGACAAACAGATAAGCGCTTGAGACGCGAAAGAGTAACCAAGGCTTCCCCGTCAAGCTCCCCAAAAGTAGAGAAGGAAAAAGGGATGAACGAGTAACCATGCTCTGCACAAATAGAACAATACTTCCTCCTTTTCTTCTGAGCAGCAGTTCGCAAAGCAATCTCGGGGACCCACAAATCCAACCCCGCACCAGCAAACAGTGAGACGCCCGTGATATCCAAGTAAGAGTCTTTGCCTTGGGACCAATTATGCAACAATAAATCTGCTGGACGAAGGTCTCGTCCATCAGCTTAAAGAAATCCCAAAGAATCCTCTTTCCGCACAGAAACACCAACTCTAGAACATATATCAACCAACATATCACGCACCAGATTATGCCAAAACTTCACACCCATCTCACTAGAGCAATGAACAGCATGGTCACCCCACTGATCCATCCGATGCACGTGACAACCCGGACAAGAAGATCTATCAGGAAACAAAGGAACCGCCAAACGATAACATAGGACAACTCTAAACTTACGTGGGTTCATCCGCTGCCCCAACCCATCAATAGGAATAGTAAAGAGAAAATCTTGTGCATGAGGGGCACACACGCATCTAAGAAGAGCGACCTGGCGACTACTCAAACTATATCGTGATGAAAGAAGTCCATCAATGAGACCAAAATATCTCATTAACAAAGACTTCATAAACTGGGGGCAGGAGAACTAGAGGTAACAGAGAGAGAATCAACACCACAAAAAGTCGAGAAAGCATCCAGGACAGACAGAAAGAGAGGACCCGACGAAACAATCCCAGTCCTAGCCAAAATGCGATCCTGTAAAGAACTAGACTGCAAACGAGAGGCGATGAAGGCAAAATACCCGACATACTCAACACACAAGACCCCAAGACCACCAAGTCTAATGGGCAAAGTGGCAAGCCTCCACTGCCAATCTACAAACCCGGGACCTGAACCAGTAACAATCAACTCCAACGAAGTACGCAATGCTTGATCAAACTCAACCTTAGCGCCACCAAGAAATCCAGGAGGACAAGTCCTCAAAGCAAAAACCAACTTCGCAACCCCTGCACAATTGCGAAGAAGAAGAAGAAGCTCACACTGCATGTCACTAAGCCTACGAATAGCATCCAGCAGAGAAATGGATTTGGAAACTCGTCGCGCAACAAAATCACAAGAAAACTCATAATCCCTACTAACAAACCCCCCAAGAAGCCTAACACCACGAACCGGGCGGGATAACGAAGCAGGAAAAAGACCAACCCTCAGACTTCAAGGATCCTCCAGCAGCCAAAAAAGCTCAGTCTTATCAACATTCTGATACAACCCACGAGCTGGTCTATCCGCACGAATGATATCTAAAGCCTTGGCAACCATAAGAGTATCACCAATAATAGAACCGTCATCAAGGTACCACGCCTGAAGTGAGAGCTCACATGTATGATGAATAGTATGAATAAGTGGATGTAAAGCCAGGGAAAATAATAAAGGGCCTAAAGGATCCCCCTGCTGAACCCCCTGAGAAGACCATAGAACCAAATTAACATAATAAAGTCGCGCGGGCCGAGAGTAGCAGAACTCCACCCAAGGAGAAATAGCCGGACACCTCAACCGAGTCTCCTGAAGGATGGAACCCTATCAACCAGGTTAAAAGCATTCTTAAAGTCTACCAAAAGCATAGAAATCCCAACCTCATCCCCTAGATTTAATAAACCTACTAACAGAATGAAGAACAACCTCACACCCACCAGGCACACCTATACGAAACTGAAAGTCGTGTAAAATAGAAGTCATCGAGTCTCCAATAGAATAAGAGGAAACCTTAGAGACAAGCCTCCTCCACACGGTACCAATAGAAAAGGGCCGAATACCACCACCAGGTTTAACAAGTGGAGTCAAAAGAGCACTACCGATGAACTCCCCAAGCTGCCCCGAACATTTACCTGAAAGAAAAAGATTGACAACCCCTGTGATAGAAACTAGCAGGTCATCAGCCACAGCCGAAGCAGCCCCCCCAAACATCCAACAAATGCTGAGCTCAAAGCCCGTCTCGACCACAAGAAGTACCTTTGGGGAAACTCCGAATTTGGTTCAACACTAGATCCTTGTGAACCACCAGCGCATCGACTACGAGTGGTGAGGAAGGTACAACCGGAGGAGGCGCAAAAGGATGCTTGGACTCCAACTCAGCCCGAGTGTCAGGAGTATCAGGAGCAACACCTGAAGAAGTGAGTACCTTAATAGCAGCAGAAAAATGACCATCCCCTAATTTCCTCTTGCATTGGGAAATATTAGCCTCCTTAGAATCTTTAGGAATCAAACCATCACGCCAAGAGGAGAAAGAGTCAGCTAAACGATCTCTAATCAAACCAAGCCTCTCCCAAGGATCCTTCCACCGAGCGATTGCACCAGAAATACTAACAAACTGCCACCGTTCCCTCTCACCGGACCGTCGCTGAGCTCTACTAGATGGCATAAACACAGTTAAGGTACAACACGGTAAGATAAGAAGCTCAACCTAAGCAGCTATATCACTAGGACAAGATATAACCCTATCAAGAGCACTGAGAAAGATCCTGGAAAAACCAAGCAGCAACTTAGGCGGAATACACTTGACCATACGCAAACGCATCGAAAAAAACTGATCAAGAAGGTCAACATCCAAATGAAGAGATCTCACGTCACCACCAACTACTCGAGACGACCCAGACGAACTCAAATCACCACCCACCGTGCCTGAAGTAACACCCAAAATCGAATGGTCTAGAATAATAGGTACAGGAATACCTAATATAGCAACCTCGTCAAAAGAGGGCGCACAAACAATAACACCATCATCATGCCTACAGTTCTTAGAGAACGTGTGCGTACAAAAGCAATCACCACATAACCATATACCCACTTGATGGAGAGCAAGGTCCAAAGCTGAAAATACAGAATAGTCACTAGCAATACGAGCTTTGTGTGAAGCCTTTAAAGCCTCCGTCTTAAAGTGCTGAGTTCTGAAATGTGAAATAAAATAACTACTACAAAAACCCCTAGCATCTCGACCACCACTACATCCATCACACCTAAGCAATGGACACGAAATAAGACACGCGGCACAGGAAGCCATAAAAACCCAACACTAAACCAATCGGCTCAACAAACACCACAAACCAATCAAAACACAAACACCCACAATCAACTCAACTAAACCAACAAACCACCATAAACCAACGAAAACGCTCCTGAACACTCCAGCTAGGACACTACAAGCAACCAACCCTCGAAACCCACCTGAGCCCACCAGAGCTCAAAAGCTGCCAACAATAGTAACCACAAAAAAACCCGAACCTAACACTACACTACACTAAAAAAACCAAACACGCAGTACCAAAACCTAAAACTACACTTCAACGTGTAGTGAACCCCAACACCAACACAACCACAGCCTATGAACCCATACACAACAGCCCAACATCAATCCCCCTACAGCCTATTCCAAATCACCACAACCTATCAACTGAACCAATAGCCTACGAACCCCTACAATCACCATTCCACCCTGTAACACACCATCAACTGAACCAACAATATCCACCCAAATCCCCACAACCACGACCCACCTCTGAAACAAACCAACACCACCGAAGATGAAGATGATAGAACGTGGGATCGTCCACACACGAGTAGAAACAACCAATCTTGGTTAAAGATATTGGTTTAGTGATATTGGTTATTGATGATGGATGATATGGTGGAACCCACCGACGATGAAGATGGTGGAACGTGGGATCGCCCACACACGAGAGGTGAAGATGGTAATAACAAGAAATCTGTGACGGTGATAGAGAGAATGTGATGTTTTAAATGAAGGAACGTGATGGTGAAGAAGATTGCAGGTGATAAAGGTCTCAGGTGATGAAGGTGAAGATAGGGGATCGCCCACACAGGGAGAGAAGGTTGCGTAACTATGAAACAAAGTCAAACTGATCAACGGGGTCAAATTGTTAGTCAAACCAAGCCGAATATGGGTCTTATATTAAATTTTGTGTAAATATCTTAAAGGATTTGCCAGTTCCACTGGCAACCCTTTGGGTCTTGATATTTGAGCTGGGAAACCAACGTTCGAGTCTGGGCGATGGCAAAAGCTGGGGTATTTTAACCCAGATCCATGTGGCACTCTCTGAGTGGTCCACGTGGCTATCCGGTTTAGACCGGACCAGAACCAGACCCGGTTCAGACTAGACTCGGTTCGGACCAGACCCGCTTCGGACCAGACCCAGTTCAGACTAGAACCAGACCCGGTTCAAACCGGTCAAGACCGGGTGACGTCATGCTGACGTCATCATCCACGTGGCGGTGGCTGGCCGATGCCAACGCATCACGTGGCACTTACAATCATTATTGCTTCACAGGTAAGAGGTATGTAGTGGTAGTGGCGATGGCCAATCACATGGCGACACGTGGCAGTGGCACGGCGGCGCTGACATGTCAGCTGAGATGTCAGTCCGAGGTACAGAGCTGGTGGTGGCTGGCTATATAGAAGATGACACGTGGCGGCAACACCGCCACGTCAGTACGATGTGCAGGTGTGGCAGATGAGTCAGGGCAGCTAGCCAATCAGGTCCTGCCACGTGGTAGTTTTGATGAAAACAAGAATGTTGTGCGTGTGTCATCCCAATGATGGACACATGATCCCACAAACTTCTAGAAGGGGACGGAGATAACAAAGAGAGGAGGGACAGCTGACCATTTTTGTCAACTTTCAAACAAAATTAGATAGTAAATTACTAAATTATCCCCAATGTTGGCTGATTATATAAAGCCCCCTTCCCCTTTATTTTTGACAAGTTTTTTATGAGTAGTTTACACATAGTTTAAATTTGTATTTTTCCTTTCAATTCTTGTACCAGCTTATTAATTAAGCTTTTTCATATTAATAAAAATAAACTTTTAGCTTAATCTCTTTAGTTAATTCGCATTCTTCATTTCTTTTTACTTTTCTTTATAATCTAGCTTATTATTTGGGATAAGTTTTTATAACTTTTTCCTAATAAGTTAGATTTATATACAAGCTTATTTCAAGCTTATTGTTGCCTTATTTTCCTAGATCTAGCTTATTGTTGGATTAAATATTTAATTAGCTTTTTAGCTTTTTAAATATCATAAGTTCTAAGCTTAGGCTTACAACTTATTTATAAGCTAGCTTTTTATTTAAGTACTTTTAGTTTTTATCTATTAATTTTTTAGATCTATTAGTTTTAAGTTTTAAAAATTAAAAATACTTTCATAAAACCAAAAAATAGTTAGATCTATTAGTTTTTTAAATAGATTAAGTAGATCTATAATTTTTATCTTTAAAATTTAAAATATTTTTATAAAACATAAAAAATATTCTAGATCTATTAGTTTTATTTAAATCTCGTTATCATTTAATAATAATTGCTTATTATCCTAACCTTTTATGTTTTCTTTTATCTCGACGTATCGATCTATCATTATTGGTAAAGAGCGTACGGTTGATTAATTTGCTTCAAGTTTGATATGGTTGATTAATTTGGTTAGAGATTTATTTGGTTGGCCGTGTACTTTACGGGCCGGGATACGCTTAGTTTTGGTTTGATATTGGTTGGCCGTGTACTTTACGGGCCGCATTTTGTTGATGTTGTTGATGTTGTTTGTTTAGAGCGATTATCTTCGGACTACGGGTAACAAAGTTCTCCTTTTTAATTTCTAGCTTAATCGTTTTAGTTTTATTAATTAGATCGTTATAGTTTAAATTGGTTTCAAAATTTTATTTTTCATAAAAACCGATTTAATTAGTTTTAGTTAATATTATTTGTTTTAAAATATAAATTTAAAAGTTTTAAAAATTAGATTTCATTTACATAAGCTTATTATTAGTAAAAAGTTTACACCTTTTTGTGATTATTAAGCTTATTAGTATATAAAGCTTGTAGATTTATCATCTAAAAAGATTAATAAGCTTAAAAGGTTGAAGCTTTATGCTTTATTTTTAAGTTTATATTTGTGATTTCATTTTTTGTCACTTTTATTTACTATTACGTGCTTGCATTTAGATTAATTTCGCATTTAGATTTATTTTTAATTATATATTATTTTTTGTTGCATCCAGATCTAAATTTGTAGTTTAATTTTATATTGCATTTTAGAGTAATTTTACGTGAATCAATTGCACTTTTATTTTTTTTATATATTTCTTACTCTACATATTTTCCCCATTTTTAGTTTAAATAGACATAGATTACCAAGCAATTATTATTAACCAAAAAACTAATAAATCTTGTGTTAAGTTGTGAATCAATTCGAGTCGAGTCGGATAAAACTATATACTAAAAAAATGCTATATTACATATCAAAACGTGTTGACTCGTAAAACTTGACAGCGGCTTGATTTCTCTTGTCTGGGCTTAGACTGTCAGCGGCTTGATAACACCTTGTCAGCGACATGTAGACTTAACTTATTTTATTCCCAACAACAACTTTTAAACGATTTTAGGCTAGAAGTTAAGTAACTTTTAAAATCGTATGACCTTATTTATTGCATTTATTTATTGACAAGTGTTGGGAGAAAAAGCTTATAATTAACTCACATAAGTTCATGACAGAATACAAAACTTTTAATTGACACTATCATTTCTCGTTCTCCACAATTTAAAATCTCAAGGAATGAGACTCGTGGATGCTTAGCCTAATAAACCAATTAAGGTCCATATGGTTAAGGATACTAGCTAGAGTAAACTCGGATAAGTAAACTCGGGTTGAGTCAAAATATTCACAACGGGCCTAATATATCAAAGACGTCTAAACTTGTTCAAACCATTTTATTTATTCATTTTCTTTTTTACTTTATTCATGAAATGGAATATATACATACGATGGTGATGACAAATGGAAATTATATAAAAGAAAATAAATGAAAAATAATATTAGGCCAAAATAGATAAAAAAATTTGAAAAACGTCGAAAAATATTAATTTTCCTGGTTAAAATGAGGTCAAATTCATGGAAAAACCCACTATACTTCGATAGAAGTCTCCCCCTACACTTAATATAAACATTGTCTTCAATGTTTAATCATGTGGAAGTAAACTCCCCTTCACTTAGGACATAGTGCACTTAGTTTAAATAAAGCTAAGGAAGAGACAACTAAAGTGATTTCAATTTCAACATTTATTGATATAAAAGATTGAATCACAATAGTAATGGATAGAACCGGTGTTCATGGGTACACGGGATCACGGTTCTTCAAAAGGTACCAAAAGTGGATCTTGATAGCACAAATCCTTACACAACACCACAAAACAATAACCTACTTGGCTCCCCCTACACTTATTGGTGGAAAAGGCGAAAAGGTGGAAAAGGTAAAATCTAATCTAGTTATACGATGCTTGATTTATTTATCACGAGTCTCTAGCTCGACTCAATTTCCTAAATTAATTCAAGGGAAACGTGGAGAGGGATGGAATCATCTAAATGAGAGATGTCCTCTCCAAAGTACTACTTAACCCGTTGGCCATTCACCTTAAAGTTGGGCCCATTTGGTTGAGCTAGCTCAATGTTGCCATAAGGGAAAATTTGGGCCACGATGAGTGGACCGTACCAACGGCTGTTAAGTTTACCCGAAATTTTTTTCAACCGAGAGTTAAAGAGTAAAACTTGATCACCAATTTGGAACTCTCGGTTCTTAATCTTGCTATCATGAATTTGCTTAGTTTTCTCCTTGTATATCAGTGAATTCTCATAGGCATTGTATCTAAGCTCATTCAATTCATTAAGTTGGATCTTTCTATGATCGTCGGCTTTGTTCAAGTCAAAATTAGCCCATTTAAGAGCCCAATAAGCCTTATGCTCCAACTCAATGGGTAGGTGTCATGCTTTCGCGTACACGAGGCGATAAGGAGTACAACCTATAGGTGTCTTATAAGCGGTACGGAAAGCCCACAAAGCGTCATCTAGTTTATCGGCCGATGAGGCACGGTGCTCTCCCACGGTACGCTCTAAGAGTCGACTAAGTCCACGGTTGGACACCTCGGGTTGACCGTTTCTTTGAGGATGATACGCGGTGGAAACTCGGTGATTGACACCATACTTATCCATAACTCTTGTGAATTGATTGTTTCAAAAGTGTGTATCGCGATCGCTAATGATAGCACGAGGAACGCTGAATCTAACAAACAATTGTTTCAAAAAGTTCACAACAACCCTCGCATCGTTAGTAGGTAAAGCCTTTGATTCTACCCATTTGGATACATAGTCAACGGCTACGAGGATGTACTTGTTCCCTTTAAATGATGGAAATGACCCCATAAAGTCGATGCCCATACGTCAAAGATTTCACACTCTTATATGAAATTTTGAGGCATCTCGTCTTTATGTGTGATCTTACCTTGTCGTTGGCAAGACACAATGCTTAACCATTTCGTGAGCGTCACGATAAATGGTTGGCCAATAGAATCCGGAGTCAAAAACTTTTTTGGCGGTGTAGTTAGGGCCAAAGTGACCACCGGTGGGTCCTTTGTGGCAATCCTCAAGGATTTGTAAATCCGCAGGCCCATCAACACACCTACGAATGATAAGATCTGAACATTGCTAAAAGAGATCAGGGTCGTCCCAATAGTAATGCTTAATGTCCTTAAAGAACTTTTTCTTTTGTTGGGACGTTAACCCTTCGATAAGAACTCTACCCGCCAAATAGTTTGCAATGTCCACAAACCATGGGGTACCATCAAGATTGAAATTGATAGACATTAAGTTCTCAAGGGGAAAAAATTCGTTAATCTCTTTAGTGGGAAGTTCCCCTTGATAAGGATCCTCAAGTCTACTTAAGTGATCCGCGGCTAGGTTTTCAGCTCCCTTTTTATCACGAATTTCGATTTTAAATTCTTGTAAGAGCAAAACCCAACGAAGGAGTCTCGATCTAGCATCTTTCTTGGTCAATAAGTATTTGAGAGCGGAATGATCCGTATACACTATAGTAGTGGAAAGCACAAGAAAGGGGGGGAATTTCTCAAAAGCATACACTACGACTAAAAGCTCTTTTTTGGTAGTCGTATAATGCAATTGAGCCCCCATCATTGTCTTACTTGCATAGTGAATAGGTTGAAAATGCTTATTAACTCTTTGACCTAAAACCGCTCCTACCGCGAAATCACTAGCATCGCACATTAACTCGAGGTAACTCCCAGTTAGGAGTGACTAAGACCGGTGCCTTAGTTAATTTACCTTTAAGAGATTCGAAAGAGTCGAGACAATCTTGAGAAAAGATGAAAGGAGCATCTTTCTCTGAGAGATGAGTCATTGGTCGAGCTATCTTAGAAAAATCTTGAATGAAACGTCGATAGAAACCCGCGTGACCTAAAAAAACTCTTACTCCCTTTACGGTTGTGTGAGGAGGTAACTTAGCAATTGTGACAATCTGACATTTTCACGTAGTAAATTTATTCTCGTATATTATTTTTATATTTTATTTTTGTATTAGTTCATGAACTCACATAATTATGGGAAGAACTTAGGGCTTACGTGCATAATTTAACGTCTTTTATGTTTAAACCGGAAACCCTAGGTTTACGTATTTACGCTTTTTTGCTCCGCTTTTTATGATACAATTTTTATTAGAATTGTTTTGTGCCTTAGTTTTATATTTTGCAAAAACGTTTTTTCGTAAATTGAGCCGAGGGCACGTATATCGAATAAATTAGAATCAAGGAGTACCCGTAAAATATTAGGTATGAGACAAGTATAAAACTTGTCCCACCCCTAATAGGGGCGGATTCATCTAGGGTGTACCACCCTTTGATGTCAATTTTCTAGCTAACTATGAGACATGTGTCTCATGAATGATTAAGGTACTTAAACCTCAATCTTCACACACACACACTCATAACTTGCATGTGTAACTAGAAAGTTTTCACCAAAATCTCTCTTCTCTCCCTTTTGTAGCCGTCCACCATCACCACCATATCTCCATTTTCACAAAATTTTAACTTACAACTTAAACTATAATCAACTTATGATAAAACTACTTAAAAGAAGGATGATTTGAGGCGATTTCCACTTGTGAAAGGTGATTTATATGGATTTCTTGGGCTAATTTTTCAAGAGAAGTTCATATATTTGAAGATCACAAAAAGTTGTTTTGAAAAGTTAAAGATTTGGGTACAAAGATCAAGCTTTGTTCATCCAAATCTCATCATTTTCATCATTTGGTTGGTATAAAGATTGTTTTCTTTCTATCATCCAGTTATTTTTGTAAATGTACTTGTCTATTTAATTCCAAATGTATATGTATGATACTTATGAATGACGATCAAAGTGTTGTATGGGGATTTTGTCTCATTAGAATAAGTTAATAAGGCTAAATCTACAAGTAAAAGATGATAAAATCTTAACTAGATAAGTAGGCTGTGAAAACCAGTAAGTTTCAACATTTTTAGTTGATTAAATGGATTATATTATTTGATATAATTATAGATAAATGATTTTTACACAAGTGGTTAATTGGCCACACAATGGAATGTTAAAAATGAGCAAGATATGGCAAAAATACTTTTGATGTACTAATCTGACTGATCTGTTTTGGACGAATTAAAACTTATATTTAGAGGCTGTTTGATAAGGAGCCATAGAAGAGTAAATTGTAGAGCATAGTATGTAGTTTCTACAGTAGAAATTTGGGATTCTAAGTCATTATATAACTCAAGATATGCTAAAAATGGTGAACATGACTTTTTACATCAGATTTCACAATAAGTTATATAATATTAAAAGACAACTTGAGGTAAAATGAAATAGAAATAAATATGTAAAAATGAATAATTGATAATAAATATTATAAAAATATGTTTATATACAATAATAAATAAATATCACATTTTATAAAATTAAAACTTAACTAGTTTTCAAACTACAAACTATATATATGACTTTTATGTCTTTTCGGCAAAAATCGAAATGATGGCGTTTTCGCCAATAAAACTTAGATGGTCAGACTCATCTAATGTAACATTTTTATAGAACATCTACTGATATGTAAGCACATTTAACAAGCAAAAACCGACAAACCCGAGCTTTGTAACATATAGATCCGTAATGGACTAAATTAGCCTTGTTAGACCACTAGGCCCAACTTGTTTGGTTTAGCACTATTGGACTTGCTCATGGGCTTAACCCACTTGGGCCCAACATATGAGTGGAGGCCTGGTCCTAAGTAGATTAATGGACTAATCAAACTTATTGGACTCTTATTGGGCCTATTGGGCCTTAACATATAAATGGGTTAAAATTAGTGTAATTGGACTAAGTTAACTAGATACTTAACAACTAATAATGTTGTGTAAAGTGATAAAATCTCACTTGATCATCATGTTTATGACTTGATTACATATTCATAAAAACTTTTATAAATATTATTCGACATAGTTTAAGATCGAGTATTATTTGTTTAAGTTTCCCGTGATCGAGACACGCGTCGTACACCTTAATTGCCATAACCCGCCTTTCGAAACCAACGTGAGTTCATAGCCTCGCACTCTTTTAAATGTTTTATGAAATGTTTGATAAACCCGTGAGGGAGATAACATGCTAGTTTTAATAAAAATAGAACACAAGTTGTCCCGATTGTATGCTTATGGATATGGACCCGATTGACTATATGACCAAATGAATGATTGGAATGGATTATTATTAGTTAGGTTATGTCACTATAAGTCCCACTAGCATGAACTGTGAACTACCAGGAGTTGGTAGACGCTTATCCATATAATAATACTATCAGGGGAAGATCACCTCAGTTCGCGTCTTGACGGTTGATCCCCATCGTGCCACATTGATTGGAAAGCGATATTATGTATGAGAGGGTTTATATATAGCGTGATTTTAGTGATGACACGCTGATTTAAATGGGCACATATTTGTCGGGCTCGCGACACGTTGTATATTATAGAAAGACAACAATGTCATGCGGCTTATAATAATCCGATAATAATCGATAATGGTAATACTGAAGTTGCTGTCTCAGGAATAGTGTGTGATATATGATTTGAATTATAATATATTGCCTGACTAGAAATATGGGGTCTTATTACTTATATTTTGCTTGTGTTCTGCTTTCCATAACTATTTTATATAACGGTTTTTACTACACTCTATGAATTCACTCGGCATTCGTTGATTTATTTTTCGCATGCTTTATCTCAGGTGCTTGAAGGTAACTTGGACGGAGATCGACTCTGATGGCCCACTTAATAATAATATTCATTTGAAAGATATTTTGTAACTTTATGACTGAAAACTGGGGGACCTTGTGTAAAACTTTAAACTCTTATTCGGATGAATGTATGTTTGGCTTTGCACAACCCTTTTTATGCGTTGTCTATGATTTGAGTTATTGTGATATCCCGTAACACTCTATTGACCCTTCCACTGTACCGATACGAAACTTGAGAGTGTTACAGTTTGGTATCAGAACTCTCGTTATAGAGAACGTAAGCTTTTTAAAAACCGAGGTTTTGAGTAAAACATTTCAAAAATCTTTTAACTATAAATATTTTTAAATAAATATTTTGAGTAAAATGTTTAAAAATCTTTTGACTATAACGGTGCCGAATATCTCCGGTGTTACCAACAAGCCTTATTGAGAAGATATATATTTTGATATATAATCTAGATTATATATATAGTGATTTCAGTATATAACTTTTTAATAATTATTTTTATGCTAATACGAGATATATTATATAATGCAGATTTATCATGGCAGACCCTCACATTCCCGTAGAGAACCCCGCTATTCCCGAACCTAACCTAGATGATAACTCTTACCTAGACTTAGTAGATTATAATATAGAAGAAGATATGGAGGAAGAAGAGGAGGAACCATTCGAGGATCCTGAGCCCCAAATAGGACATGGAGATCAGATTGCCCCACAGGTTGATATAGTAGAGGATGGTAATGTTGGTGTCGAGGAAGATGATGAGGTTGATATAGATGTTGTAGGTAATGAGGATGACGATGAGGATGTCGAGGAGGAGGTATATATAGGTGGTGAGATTGATGATGATGAGGCGGAGCTTATTTTTCTTTATGATGTAGAGGATGGTGAGCTTTTACCCCCTCCAGTTGAGTGGTCTGATTCTGATTCTAAGTTACCTAGTGATGAATCGTCCGAGCCTGAGTCAGAGGATGATGAGGATGATAATGCACCTGATGGCACTAATGGGACTACTACCCGAAGGCCGATTGATAGGGATGACTTTTAGAGGAGTGTGCATGTGATAGGAGAGTCGTCGAGGGTTTGAGAGGCGACTCATATTGATGAACTTGCACCTTGGGCCTTAAGACTTGATTTAGATGATTCCCGAGTCCAAGGTAGTATGACACAGATCGGTTTAGGTGTTGTTCAGACTCATGTTGCTTTATTGGAGTCGAAAACAAAGGTTGGTGAGAAAGAGCGAGAGTTTCTTGATTTGGGTTTGAATGATGTGGAGTGTAGTTTGAATGAAGTGTTTAGGAGATTGTCTGTGTTGGAAAGTGGTGAATATGCGGAGATGAAGAAAAAGGTGAACTCGATGGAGATTCAATTTAATGTGGCTCGCGCAATGCGCGAGAAGGCGAAAAGAGAGTTACAAGTGTCTGTTGGTTGGAACAGTAGGTTTTATGATGAGATGGTCGAGAGAGGAGTGATTCCTAGGCGCCCAATTGATGATGATGAGTCTTGTGATCGTCCGAGGAAGATACCAAAGAAGAAGAATGATGATGGACACTCTAGCAGTTCTCAGTAGACTAGTTTATCCTTAGTAGTATCTTTAATATCTTTTGTAAAACCTTAACTAAACCGGTATGTCGGTTAGTAGATCTAGCACAAATTTTGGGCTTGTATAGTGCTAGGATTATGATGTGGAAAGTTAACTAAGACGATGTAGTTGTTTATGATCTAATGAAATATGTATCTTTTGTCTTAAATTCTATCACGTGCCTTATTTATATTTTTCTTCCTTGATTATCAATTCGACCCTTTTATTTAAATCCATCATTGAGTGAGTGCTTATCTTACTTTGAATTGTGGGATAATAGAATCATGCCTCCCAAGAAAACCGTGACTGAGGAAGAAGTGCGCAGGATTATTGCGGAGCAAGTTGCCGCATCTATGGCTGAGTTTATGGCAAATGCTAGAAGTAGAGCTGGCGCTAGTGGAGTTGGTGGTAGTGGAGCTGGCGGTATTGGAGTTGGCGGTAGTGGAGCTGGTGGTAGTAGAGCTGGCGGTAGTGGAGCTAGCGGTAGTGGAGCTGGCGGTAGTGGAGCTGGCGGTAATGGAGCTGGCGATGGGGCCGGTAATGGTGTGAATGTCAACGATGGAGGAAATGTTGGAGGACCTGTATTTAATGCACCCGAAGTCAGTGGTTGTACTTATGTGACATTCATGAAGTGTGACCCACTCCCTTTTAATGGAACTGAAGGTGGGGTAGGATTAAGTCAATGGATTGAAAAGATTGAGTCTGTATTTCGCATAAGTAAGTGTAAGGAGGAAGATAAGGTGCGTTTTTCTATGTCTACTCTTAGAGGCCGTGCATTGACTTGGTGGAATGGGAGGATTGCTTTTATGGGCATTGAAGATGCTAATGCTACTCCATGGGCTGAAATTAAAAAGTAGATGACACAGGAGTTTTGTCCTCGTAATGTGATTATAAGGTTGGAATAAGAGTTGACTCATTTGAAAATGAAAGGAGTGGACATTGATGGATACACAAATCGATTCCATAAGTTGGCCTTGTTGTGTCCCTGGTTGGTTGAACCTGAGGAGATAAGAATTGAGCAATATATTAAGGGGTTGACCAAAAATATCCGAGGGGATGTGACATCGTCAAAGCCATTGACCAATGATGATGCGGTTCGAATGGCTTATCAGCTCATTGGACAAATAATTCAGGATAAGGAGGATGAAGCGTCTGTTGGTGAGAAGAGAAAGGGTGAAGGCGATCGTGTAGGTCGAGGTGACAATAGGCAAATATTCAATCGCCGTCAAAATCAAAGAATTGGAAATGCAAAACGCTCTGACCAACAACGTACCGCGTAATGATGAAAAGTGTCCAAAGTGTGGTAATAAGAGGCATGATGGTATTGCTAGAAGTGCTGAAATTGTGGAAAGCTAGGACACAAAGTGGAAAAGTGTAAGAGGGGAGTCGTTTGTTACAATTGTGGAGAAGAGGGCCATAAGAAACCAGATTGTCCAAAGTTGAAAAAGAATGTTCAAGGAAGAAACAACCCGGGTGGTGCTTATCAACTTGGGACGGTTGATGTTAAGAATGATCGAATGTCGTTACTGGTACGTTTTTACTCAACAATCATTATGTTGTTGCTCTATTTGATTCGGGTGCTGATAGGAGCTTTGTATCAACCAAATTTAGTGCCCTTATTGACATTAAACATATTGAGATAGATACCTGTGACAATCTAACATTTTCAGGTAGTGAAATATTTTCACGTATAATATTTTGAAACTTATTTTTATGTTGGTTGACGAACTCACAATTTACGGATTTAAATTTGGGCTTACGTGCATAATTTAGCGTCTTTTACGACTAAACCGGAAACCTTAGGATTACGTATTTACGTTTTTGAACTCCGTTTTTGATGAGACAATTTTTATTGGATTCGTTTTGTGACGTTGATTCATAATTTATAAAAACGTTTTTCGTAAAACGACCCGAGGGCACGCAAATCGAGAAAACTAGAATCGAGGGATACCCGTAAACTAGTGAGATGGGACAAAATACATTGTCCCACCCCACTAGCTAGCATGGGACGGCACACATGACACCACAACCATATGTGGCATCATGTTAGCTAACTAGTTACAAGTGTAACTAAGCTTACACCTTAAGCTTACTCTTTCCACTTCCACTAGTTAAAACCATCAACACTTCACACATACCATTTCCATACATGCAAAACAACCTCAAAAATCTCTCAAAAACTCTACCCTTGCCGTCCACTTTGAAGCAACAAACACCCCTTTTGATCTTTTCTAGCCATGAAATACATGTTATCTAGCTCTATCATGGAGTTATCTTGAAGCCTTGATCATTTGGTGGCCATATTAACAACATTGGAGGTGATTTGCTTGTGTCCTAGGGCTGATTTCTCAACTATTGTTCTTGGTGTTTGATGATCTTGGAGTTACTTGTGGTGTTCATCAAGTTCTTGTCTTCCAAAAACAAGAAATACACTTGGTTGGTAAAGAAGATCATCCTCTCCATTTTCTCTTGTTATTTTTGTAAAGAACAAATGTATTTTCTTTATTATTGTATATGTATATGATGTGTATATGATGATAAAAATGTTGTGTGGGGATCAAGTGTTGATAGATATGCTTAAAAAGGTTAATAACTATAAGAAATGAGGCTAAAATCATGCTTATTTAGTTGGCTGTATAAAAACAGTATATAACTAAAACTTGAACTCATAAACTTGCATGGTATGATATATTTACAGTAAGTACAAGATGTTATACACATGTGAGAGTTGGCCATGCAATGGAATCAATATAATGAGTGAGATATGATCAAAACAAGTTGGGTGTTCTAATCTGAATAAGCTGTTTTTTAGGGACTGTTAAGGCAAGATAAACATAAAATGAGCAGTAGCTATAACTAAGTTAAATGTAGCACATAATATCAAAAACATGTCACCCAAAAATGAGCTTCTAATTCATTATAGAACTCTAGATATGATAAAAATGGTGAACATGAAAATAAAAATCAGATTTTGAGAATTAATGTTTATTATTATTATATAAGCACTCAAATTTTATTGTATAAAATATAAAATAAAAACCCACTAACTTATGAAACTTATTTATATAAATATGTAAAAGGTTAAATAAATGAATAACTTATAAAAATGGTAGTGGAATAATACTTATAAGTAATAAAAACTATAAACTTGATTTTTACGATTTTTTCGGCTATTATCGTAAAATTAACGTTTTTCGCCAAATAAAACTTAGACGATCAAACCCGTCTAATGTAAAGTTTATAAAAGTCATATACTGATATATAAGTAACTAATACAAGTAAAAACCGATGAAACCCGAACTATAGGACATACGGACATTAACGAGCTAACTAAGCATATTGGACTAATAATTGGACTAAATAAGATAAATACTTATAAAAAGAACTTTTTCGGCTTAACCCATTTGGGCCCAACATGGAAAGTATATATACTGATAATATAGGTATAAAATGGATTAAAACAAGTTAAAGAACTTATACTAAGCTTAATGGACTTAAAATAGGTAAATAGATAAAACTAGTAAACTAGTAAAAAGTTACCAAAACGTAAACACTAAAATGAGTAAACAAGGATGTATAAACTCACTTGATCATCATCATATGTACAAAATCATCATATGTATATTGTTATTTTGATAAAAGTCATTGGACAAAGTCTAAGAACGATTATTATTTATATAGGTTTCCGTGACCGAAGCACGCCCGTAGCCGATAATCCGCCTTTCATTATCAACGTGAGTTCATAGCCTCGCACTCTTTTAAATGTTTTATAAAATAATTTGTAAATCCGCGAGGGAGATAACATGCTATATTTTGATAAAAATAGAACACAAGTAGTCCCGATGGTATGCTTAATCATATGGACCCGAATGATGCTATGACCCTATAAACGAGACTAAAAGGATTATTAGTAGTTAGGTTATGTCACTTAAAGTCCCATTAGCATGAATTGTGAACTACCAGGATTTGGTAGACGCTTATGCATTTGATAGTACTATTTGGGGATGATCACCCCAGTTCACGCCTTGACGGTTGATCCCCGTCGTACCACATTGATTGGTAAGCGAATTTATGTATGAGAAGATTTCCATAGTGTGATTCTTGTGACGACACGCTAACTTAGATGGGCAAATTGTTTGTCGGGTTCGCGGCCCGCTGTTTTCATAGTAAGGTAACAATGTCATGCGGCTAGTAATAATCCTAATCCAAATAAAAATGTATCCTATACATAATAACGACGCTATTAACGATGAATATATTACCTATCATGGTAATATAGAGACTACGGTCTCATGGACGGTTTAAGATGTATGCTTGATTTATATATTGCCTGACTAGCAATATGAGGACTTACTTCCGATATTATACTTGTGTTCTGATTTTAAATGATTGTTTTATATAACGGTTTTTATTAAACTCTATGAATTCACTCGGCATTCGCTGATATGATTTTTGGCATGTTTTTATCTCAGGTGCTTGAAGGTAATCCGGATGGAGATCGACTCTGATGGCCCACATAATATTAAAAATGTTCATTCGATCTATGTTTTGTAAACTTAATGACCTGTATGATTTGGGACCTGTTGTACACTTTAAAACTTTTTATCGAATGAATGTATGTTGAACCTTGAACAACCATTTTTATGTGTTGTCTATGATTGGAGTTATTGTGCTATCCCGTAACACTCTAAAAGACCCTTCCGCTGTACCGATACGAAAATTGAGAGTGTTACAGTTTGGTACCAGAGCTCTCGTTATAGAGAACAAAAGATTTTAAAAACCAAGGTTTTGAACAAAACTTTTCAAAATGTTTTGACAATGAACATTTGAGAAAATATTTGAAAAATCATTTGACTATAACGGTGCCAGAGATCTCCGACGTTACCAACAAGCCCTATTGAGAAGATATATATTTTGATATATATGATTTAACTTTTATATATGTATATATCGTGGTTTCATTATGTAATTGTTTAAATAGTATGTTATCCTAATACGAGATATATATATAAATGCAGATTGTCATGGCTGACCCTAATATTCCCGTAGAAAACCATGCTATTCCCGAACCTAATGTAGATGATGATCCTTATTTAGACTTAGTAGATTATGATATGGATGATGAGGAGGAACCATTTGAGGATCCTGAGCCCGAGTTAGGACTAGGAGATCAGATTGCCCCTCAGGTTGACTTGGTAGAGAATGAGATTGAGAATGTTGATATAAAGAATGATGAGGAGATTGGGTTAGATAATTTAGATGATGAGATTGACGACGAGGATGTCGAGGAGGATGTAGGTATAGATGTTGAGGTCGATAATGATGAGGAAGCCGAGCTTATTTATCCTTATGATGTTCTAGAGGGCGAGCCTTTGCCCCCACCAGTTTATTTGTCTGATTCTGAGGTTGAGCTACCTAGGGATGAAATGTATGAATCGTCTGAATCTGATTCTAAATCAGAGGAGGATGAGGATGATAATGTACCTGACGGTACTGATGGTATTGCTACTCGTAGACATGAGATAGGAGAGTCGTCTAGTGCTCGAGAGGCTACTCATATTGATGGTCTTGCACCATGGGCCTTGAGACGTGATCTAGATGCTTCCCGTGTTAAGAGTTGTATGACAGAGATTGGATTAGGTGTTGTTCAGACTCAAGTTGCTTATTTGGAGTCGAAGACTAAGGTTGGCGAGAAAGAGCGAGAATTGCTTAGTTTGGATTTGACTGATGTAGAACGTGGTTTGAATGAGGCTTTTAGGAGGTTATCGGTGTTGGAAAGTGGTGAGTTTGCTGCTATGAAGAGAAAGGTGAGTTCTATGGAGATTTAGTTGATGTAGCTCGTGCAATGCGTGAGAAAGCTGAGAAGGAGTTGAATATATCCGTGGGTTGGAACAGTAGATTTTATGCTGACATGGTTGAAAGAGGAGTGATCCGTAAGCGCCCAGCTGAAGATGTGTCTAGTGATCGTCCGACGAAGATTCAGAAGACGATGGATGATGGAACATCTAGCGGTTCTCAGTAGACCAGTCTGTATTTAGTAGTGACCTTTGTATCTTTTGTACTTTTGTAGCTTTGACTGAACCGACTTGTTAGTAGTAGACTTGGAACGAATTTTGAGTGTATATAGTGCTAGAACTTTGAGATGGGATGTAACTAAGACAATGCTTTTGTTTCAAATCGAATGAAATATGCATCTTGTCTTGAATTCCATATTGTGCCTTATTTGTATCTTGATTATGAATTCAATCCATATTATATGAATCCTTGTTGGGTGAATGCTTAATACTTTGAAATTGTGAAATTATAGAACTATGCCGCCCAAGAAGGCTGTGACTGAGGATGATGTACGTAGGATTATTACGGAGCAAGTTACCGCATCTATGACTGAATTTATGGCAAATGCTAGAAATGAAGCTGGCGGTAGTGGAGCTGGCGGTAGTGGAGCTGGCAGTAGTGGAGCTGGCGGTAGTGGAGCTGGCGGTAGTGGAATTGGTGGTACTAATGTGAATGTGAATGCTAATAATGTAAATGCTAATGCTGGAGGAAATATAGGAGGACTTGGAGCTAATGCACCTGAAGTTGGTGGCTGTACTTATGTGACGTTCATGAAGTGTGAACCTCTACCTTTTAATGGAACTGAAGGTGCTGTAGGACTAAGCCAGTGGATCGAGAAGATTGAGTTGGTGTTTCGGATTAGTAAGTGTAAGGAGGAAGATAAGGTGACTTTTGCTATGGATACTCTTAAAGGTCGTGCGTTGACTTGGTGGAACGGGAGAATTGCTTTCATGGGTCTTGATGCTGCTAATGCTACTCCTTGGGCTGAAATTAAGAAGTGGATGACTTTGGAGTTTTGTCCTCGTAGTGTGATCATTAGGTTAGAACAAGAGTTGATTCATCTGAGAATGAAAGGTGTGGACATTGATAGTTACACGAACCGATTCCATGAGTTGGCCTTGCTATGTCCTCAATTGGTTGAACCCGAAGAGATCCAAATTGAGAAATATATTAAGGGGTTGACCAGGAATATCCGGGGGGACGTGACATCATCTAAACCACTGACCATTGATGATGCTGTTCGAATGGCTTACCAACTTATTGGACAGATAATTCAGGATACGGAAGATGAAGCCCGTGTTGGTGAGAAAAGAAAGGGAGACGGTGAGCGTGTAGATAGAGGTGATAATAGGAAGAATTTCAATCGCCGTCAGAACCGGAAAAAGGGGAATGCAAATGCTCTTACCTACAACACACCGCGCAACGATGATAGATGTCCTAAGTGTGGCAACAAGAGGCATGCTGGCGACTGCTGGAAATGCCGAAATTGCGTAAAGCTTGGACACAAGGTTGAAAGGTGTAAGAAGGGAACCATTTGCTTCAACTGTAATGAGGAAGGTCATAGGAAATCGGAATGCCCCAAGTTGAAAGCGATTGTACCTGGAAGAAACCCCCAGGGTGGTGTCTACCAACTTGGAACAATTGAGGTGAAGAAAGAGGATCTGAATGTCGTTACCGGTACGTTTTTACTCAACAATCATTATGCTGTTGCTTTATTTGATTCGGGTGCTGATAGGAGCTTTGTATCCACTAAATTTAGTGCCCTTATTGACATTGAACCTGTTGAGATAAGTACGAGTTACGAGGTGGAATTGGCTAATGGTAAATTAGTGAAAACTAATAAGCTATTAGAAGGATGCTCTCTAAATCTCTTGAACCATTCCTTTCCGATTGATTTGATGTTGATAGAATTAGGTAGTTTTGATATTATTATTGGTATGGATTGGTTGTCGTTGAATAATGCAACTATTTTATGTGGAGAGAAGAAGGTTAAGATTCCTCTTAGGAATAGGACGTTAGTAATTGATGGTAATCGAGGTGAATCCCGTTTGAAGATCGTTTCATGTATTAAAGTCCAAAAGTACACCAGGAACGGTTGTGAGTTATTCTTATCTCAAGTGACCGGGAATGAGTCTAGGGAGAAACGATTGGAAGATGTACCTATTATTTGTGAATTTCCTGAGGTATTTCCTAAAGATTTACCCGGACTTCCATCGATAAGGCAAGTAGAGTTTCGAATCGATTTAATTCCTGGTGCTGCACCGGTGGCACGTGCGCCTTACCGATTAGCCCCTTCTGAATTAAAGGAGTTATCTGAGCAACTTAAGGAGTTGTCTGATAAAGGTTTTATTCGACCGAGCTCGTCGCCTTGGGGAGCTCCAGTCTTGTTCGTTAAGAAGAAGGATGGATCTTTTCGTATGTGCATTGATTATAGGGAACTGAATAAGTTGACAATTAAAAATTGATATCCTTTACCTAGGATTGATGATTTGTTTGATCAACTGCAAGGATCTAGTGTGTATTCTAAGATAGATTTGCGGTCAGGATATCACCAACTTCGCGTCCGTGAAGAAGATATTCCTATAACTGCATTTAGAACTCGTTATGGACACTATGAATTTCAAGTAATGCCATTTGGGTTAACTAACGCACCTGCGGTTTTCATGGATTTAACGTGAAAGCCCTACTTGGATAAATTTGTGATTGTGTTTATTGACGATATTCTAATCTATTCTAAGAATGAAGATGAACATAGAGAACATTTAAGGATTGTTTTGAATTTGTTGAAGGATGAAAAGTTGTATGCTAAATTTTCGAAATGTGATTTCTGGTTAGATTCTGTGCAATTTCTTGGTCATGTGATTAACAAGGATGGAATTCATGTTGATCCTGCAAAGGTTGAAGCTATTAAGAATTGGTCTACACCAACAACGCCAATGGAAGTGCGACAGTTCTTAGGATTGGTTGGTTATTATAGGCGATTCATTAAAGAATTTTCTTTGATAGCTAAACCCTTGACTAAGCTTACCCAGAAGAATAAACCTTTCGTTTGGGGAAGTGATGAAGATGGAGCATTTCAGACATTGAAACAAAAATTATGTAGTGCGCCAATCTTATCATTACCCGACGGGAGTGAAGACTTTGTAGTGTATTGTGATGCATCTCTTAGAGGCTATGGAGCTGTTTTGATGCAGAAGGAGAAAGTGATAGCTTATGCTTCTAGGCAATTAAGGAAGAATGAGTAGAATTATACTACTCATGATCTTGAGTTAGGAGTTGTAGTCTTTGCTCTTAGGTTGTGGAGACATTATCTGTATGGCACCAAGTGTACGGTATTCACCGATCACAAAAGCCTACAGTATATTCTCGACCAGAAGGAATTGAACATGAGGCAACGAAGGTGGATAGAGTTGTTAAGTGATTATGACTGTGATATAAAATATCACCCAGGAAAAGCCAATGTGGTTGCCGATGCGTTAAGTAGGAAAGATAGAGAGCCTATCAGGGTACGTTCTCTAGTCTTGACTTGCACAATAATTTGCCTGAGCAAATTAGAAATGCGCAAATAGAAGTTTGTAAGAAGGAAAATTTTGTTAATGAAGGGTTCCGAGGAGAAGGAGATCCTTTAGAGGTTAGAGCTGATGGAGTGAAATGCTTAAGAGGTTGTATGTGGATACCTAAGTTTGGAGGCTTATGAGACTTGATTATGTTAGAATCCCATAAATCTAAGTATTCCATTCATCCGGGATCTGATAAGATGTACCATGATTTGAAGAAGTTGTACTGGTGGCCGAATATGAAAGCTGACATAGCTATGTATGTTCTTCAATGCTTGACTTGTGCCAGAGTCAAAGCTGAACATCAAAAGCCATCAGGACTACTTCAACAGCCAAAGATTCCTGAATGGAAGTGGGAGCGAATTACGATAGACTTTATCACCAAGCTTCCTAGAATATCATCTGGAAACAACTCGATTTGGGTTATTGTCGACAGACTGACCAAATCAGCACACTTCATTCCGGTTAAAGTGCAATTCTCACTGGAGAAGCTGACTCGTATATACCTTGATAATGTTGTATGCAAGCATGGAGTGCCTGTATCGATCATTTCAGATCGAGATCCTAGATTCGCATCGAATTTTTGGAAATCTCTCCAAAGATCTTTGGGAACGAATCTCGACATGAGCACTGCTTATCACCCCCAGACTGATGGGCAGAGTGAAAAGACGATACAAACACTAGAAGATATGTTGAGAGCTTGTGTGTTAGATTTTGGTAAGAATTGTGTTAAACATTTGCCGTTAGCAGAGTTTTCGTATAACAATAGTTACCATTCTAGTATTAAGGCTGCACCGTTTGAAGCTTTGTATGGTAGGAAGTGTAGATCTCCTGTATGTTGGAGTGAAGTTGGGGATACCCAGCTCACGGGACCGGAATTGATACGGGAGACTACGGAGATGATAGTTCAGATTAAGAATAGGTTGTTGACTGCCCGTAGTAGACAGAAAAGTTACGCGGATGTGCGGCGGAAGCCATTGGAGTTTAAAGTGGGTGACCGAGTAATGTTGAAAGTATTGCCATGGAAAGGCGTTATAAGATTTGGAAAACGAGGGAAATTGAATCCCCGTTATATTGGACCCTTTAAGATTTTATCTAGAGTAGGTCCGGTGGCTTACAAACTAGAGTTACCCCCAGAACTTCATGGTGTTCACAACACATTCCATGTATCTAATCTGAAGAAATGTCTAGCAGTGAGTGATGAGAAAATTCCGTTAGGTAAGGTTCGAATAGATGGGAAGTTGCATTTTATCGAAGAGCCCGTAGAGGTTATGGATCGTGAGGTAAAGCAACTGAAACAAAGTCGGATACCTATTGTCAAGATCCGATGGAATTCAAAGCATGGACCGGAGTATACTTGGGAACGAGAGGATGAAATGTGGAAGAAATATCTGCACCTCTTCGATTTCAATAAGAAACGGACATCCAAATGAAATGGATCACGAGGACGTTGATCCCTTTTAGGAGGAAAAGCTGTGACAATCTAACATTTTAAGGTAGTGAAATATTTTCTCGTATAATATTTTGAAACTTATTTTTGTGTTGGTTGACGAACTCACAATTTACGGATTTAAATTTGGGCTTACGTGCATAATTTAGCGTGTTTTACGACTAAACCGAAAACCTTAGGATTACGTATTTACGTTTTTGAACTCCGTTTTTGATGAGACAATTTTTATTGGATTCTTTTTGTGACGTTGATTCATAATTTATAAAAAAGTTTTTCGTGAAACGACCCGAGGGCACGCAAATCAAGAAAACTAGAATCGAGGGATAGCCGTAAACTAGTGAGATGGGACACAATACATTGTCCCACCCCACTAGCTAGCATGGGACGACACACATGACACCACAACCATATGTGGCATCATGTTAGCTAACTAGTTACAAGTGTAACTAAGCTTACACCTTAAGCTTACTCTTTCCACTTCCACTAGCTAAAACCATCAACACTTCACACATACCATTTCCATACATGCAAAACAACCTTAAAACTATCTCAAAAACTCTACCCTTGCCGTCTACTTTGAAGCAACAAACACCCCTTTTGATCTTTTCTAGCCATGAAATACATGTTATCTAGCTCTATCATGGAGTTATCTTGAAGCCTTGATCATTTGGTGGCCATATTAACAACATTGGAGGTGATTTGATTGGTCCTAGGGCTGATTTATCAACTATTGTTCTTGGTGTTTGATGATCTTGGAGTTACTTGTGGTGTTCATCAAGTTCTTGTCTTCCAAAAACAAGAAATACACTTGGTTGGTAAAGAAGATCATCCTCTCCATTTTCTCTTGTTAATTTTGTAAAGAACAAATGTATTTTATTTATTATTGTATATGTATATGATGTATATATGATGATAAAAATATTGTGTGGGGATCAAGTGTTGATAGATATGCTTAAAAAGGTTAATAACTATAAGAAATGAGGCTAAAATCATGCTTATTTAGTTGGCTGTATAAAAACAGTATATAACTAAAACTTGAACTGATAAACTTGCATGGTATGATATATTTACAGTAAGTACAAGATGTTATACACATGTGAGAGTTGGCCATGCAATGGAATCAATATAATGAGTGAGATATGATCAAAACAAGTTGGGTGTTCTAATCTGAATAAGCTGTTTTTTAGGGACTGTTAAGGCAAGATAAACTTAAAATGAGCAGTAGCTATAACCAAGTTAAATGTAGCACATAATATGAAGAACATGTCACCCAAAAAGGAGCTTCTAATTCATTATAGAACTCTAGATATGATAAAAATGGTGAACATGAAAATAAAAATCAGATTTTGAGAATTAATGTTTATTATTATTATATAAGCACTCAAATTTTATTGTATAAAATGTAAAATAAAAACCCACTAACTTATGAAAATTATTTATATAAATATGTAAAAGGTTAAATAAATGAATAAATTATAAAAATGTTTGTGGAATAATACTTATAAGTAATAAAAACTATAAACTTGATTTTTACGACTTTTTCGGCTATTACCGTAAAATTAACGTTTTTCGCCAAATAAAACTTAGACGATCAAACCCGTCTAATGTAAAGTTTATAAAAGTCATATACTGATATATAAGTAACTAATACAAGTAAAAACCGATAAAACCCGAACTATAGGACATACGGACATTAACGAGCTAACTAAGCATATTGGACTAATAATTGGACTAAATAAGATAAATACTTATAAAAAGAACTTTTTGGGCTTAACCCATTTGGGCCCAACATGGAAAGTATATATACTGATAATATAGGCATAAAATGGATTAAAACAAGTTAAAGAACTTATACTAAGCTTAATGGACTTAAAATAGGTAAATAGATAAAACTAGTAAACTAGTAAAAAGTTACCAAAACGTAAACACTAAAATGAGTAAACAAGGATGTATAAACTCACTTGATCATCATCATATGTACAAAATCATCATATGTATATTGTTATTTTGATAAAAGTCATTGGACAAAGTCTAAGACCGATTATTATTTATATAGGTTTCCGTGACCGAAGCACGCCCGTAGCCGATAATCCGCCTTTCATTATCAACGTGAGTTCATAGCCTCGCACTCTTTTAAATGTTTTATAAAAAAATTTGTAAACCCGCGAGGGAGATAACATGCTATATTTTGATAAAAATAGAACACAAGTAGTCCCGATGGTATGCTTAATCATTTGGACCCGAATGATGCTATGACCCTATAAACGAGACTAAAAGGATTATTAGTAGTTAGGTTATGTCACTTAAAGTCCCATTAGCATGAATTGTGAACTACCGGGATTTGGTAGATGCTTATGCATTTAATAGTACTATTTGGGGATGATCACCCCAGTTCGCGCCTTGACGGTTGATCCCCGTCGTACCACATTGATTGGTAAGCGAATTTATGTATGAGAAGATTTCCATAGTGTGATTCTTGTGACGACACGCTAACTTAGATGGGCAAATTGTTTGTCGGGTTCGCGGCCCGCTGTTTTCATAGTAAGGTAACAATGTCATGCGGCTATTAATAATCCTAATCCAAATAAAAATGTATCCTATACATAATAACGACGCTATTAACGATGAATATATTACCTATCATGGTAATATAGAGACTACGGTCTCATGGACGGTTTAAGATGTATGCTTGATTTATATATTGCCTGACTAGCAATATGAGGACTTACTTCCGATGTTATACTTGTGTTCTGATTTTAAATGATTGTTTTATATAACGGTTTTTATTAAACTCCATGAATTCACTCGGCATTCGCTGATATGATTTTTGGCATGTTCTTATCTCAGGTTCTTGAAGGTAATCCGGATGGAGATCGACTCTGATGGCCCACATAATATTAAAAATGTTTATTCGATCTATGTTTTGTAAACTTAATGACCTGTATGATTTGGGACCTGTTGTACACTTTAAAACTTTTTATCGAATGAATGTATGTTGAACCTTGAACAACCATTTTTATGTGTTGTCTATGATTGGAGTTATTGTGCTATCCCGTAACACTCTAAAAGACCCTTCCGCTGTACCGATACGAAAATTGAGAGTGTTACAGTTTGGTACCAGAGCTCTCGTTATAGAGAACAAAAGATTTTAAAAACCAAGGTTTTGAACAAAACTTTTCAAAATCTTTTGACAATGAACATTTTAGAAAATATTTGAAAAATCATTTGACTATAACGGTGCCAGAGATCTCCGACGTTACCAACAAGCCCTATTGAGAAGATATATATTTTGATATATATAATTTAATTTTTATATATGTATATATCGTGGTTTCATTATGTAATTGTTTAAATAGTATGTTATCCTAATACGAGATATATATATAAATGCAGATTGTCATGGCTGACCCTAATATTCCCGTAGAAAACCATGCTATTCCCAAACCTAATGTAGATGATGATCCTTATTTAGACTTAGTAGATTTAGTTGATGTAGCTCGTGGAATGCGTGAGAAAGCTGAGAAGGAGTTGAATATATCCGTGGGTTGGAACAGTAGATTTTATGCTGACATGGTTGAAAGAGGAGTGATCCGTATGCGCCCAGCTGAAGATGTGTCTAGTGATCGTCCGACGAAGATTCAGAAGACGATGGATGATGGATCATCTAGCGGTTCTCAGTAGACCAGTCTGTATTTAGTAGTGACCTTTGTATCTTTTGTACTTTTGTAGCTTTGACTGAACCGACTTGTTAGTAGTAGACTTGGCACGAATTTTGAGTGTATATAGTGCTAGAACTTTGATATGGGATGTAACTAAGACAATACTTTTGTTTCAAATCGAATGAAATATGTATCTTGTCTTGAATTCCATATTGTGCCTTATTTGTATCTTGATTATGAATTCAATCCATATTATATGAATCCTTGTTGGGTGAATGCTTAATAATTTGAAATTGTAAAATTATAGAACTATGCCGCCCAAGAAGGGTGTGACTGAGGATGATGTACGTAGGATTATTACGGAGCAAGTTACCGCATCTATGACTGAATTTATGGCAAATGCTAGAAATGAAGCTGGCGATAGTGGAGCTGGCGGTAGTGGAGCTGGCGGTAGTGGACCTGGCGGTAGTGGAATTGGTGGTACTAATGTGAATGTGAATGCTAATAATGTAAATGCTAATGCTGGAGGAAATATAGGAGGACTTGGAGCTAATGCACCTGAAGTTGGTGGCTGTACTTATGTGACGTTCATGAAGTGTGAACCTCTACCTTTTAATGGAACTGAAGGTACTGTAGGACTAAGCCAGTGGATCGAGAAGATTGAGTCGGTGTTTCGGATTAGTAAGTGTAAGGAGGAAGATAAGGTGACTTTTGCTATGGATACTCTTAAAGGTCGTGCGTTGACTTGGTGGAACGGGAGAATTGCTTTCATGGGTCTTGATGCTGCTAATGCTACTCCTTGGGCTGAAATTAAGAAGTGGATGACTTTGGAGTTTTGTCGTCGTAGTGTGATCATTAGGTTAGAACAAGAGTTGATTCATCTGAGAATGAAAGGTGTGGACATTGATAGTTACACGAACCGATTCCATGAGTTGGCCTTGCTATGTCCTCAATTGGTTGAACCTGAAGAGATCCGAATTGAGCAATATATTAAGGGGTTGACCAGGAATATCCGGGGGGACGTGACATCATCTAAACCACTGACCATTGATGATGCTGTTCGAATGGCTTACCAACTCAGTGGACAGATAATTCAGGATAGGGAAGATGAAGCCCGTGTTGGTGAGAAAAGAAAGGGAGACGGTGAGTGTGTAGATAGAGGTGATAATAGGAAGAATTTCAATCGCCGTCAGAACCAGAGAAAGGGGAATGCAAATGCTCTTACCTACAACACACCGCGCAACGATGATAGATGTCCTAAGTGTGGCAACAAGAGGCATGCTGGCGACTGCTGGAAATGCCGAAATTGCGTAAAGCTTGGACACAAGGTTGAAAGGTGTAAGAAGGGAACCATTTGCTTCAACTGTAATGAGGAAGGTCATAGGAAATCGGAATGCCCCAAGTTGAAAGCGATTGTACCTGGAAGAAACCCCCAGGGTGGTGTCTACCAACTTGGAACAATTGAGGTGAAGAAAGAGGATCTGAATGTCGTTACCGGTACGTTTTTACTCAACAATCATTATGCTGTTGCTTTATTTGATTTGGGTGCTGATAGGAGCTTTGTATCCACTAAATTTAGTGCCCTTATTGACATTGAACCTGTTGAGATAAGTACGAGTTACGAGGTGGAATTGGCTAATGGTAAATTAGTGAAAACTAATAAGCTATTAGAAGGATGCTCTCTAAATCTCTTGAACCATTCCTTTCCGATTGATTTGATGTTGATAGAATTAGGTAGTTTTGATATTATTATTGGTATGGATTGGTTGTCGTTGAATAATGCAACTATTTTATGTGGAGAGAAGAAGGTTAAGATTCCTCTTAGGAATAGGACGTTAGTAATTGATGGTAATCGAGGTGAATCCCGTTTGAAGATCGTTTCATGTATTAAAGTCCAAAAGTACACCAGGAACGGTTGTGAGTTATTCTTAGCTCAAGTGACCGGGAATGAGTCTAGGGAGAAACGATTGGAAGATGTACCTATTATTTGTGAATTTCCTGAGGTATTTCCTAAAGATTTACCCGGACTTCCATCGATAAGGCAAGTAGAGTTTCGAATCTATTTAATTCCTGGTGCTGCACCGATGGCACGTGCGCCTTACCGATTGGCCCCTTCTGAATTAAAGGAGTTATCTGAGCAACTTAAGGAGTTGTCTGATAAAGGTTTTATTCGACCGAGCTCGTCGCCTTGGGGAGCTCCAGTCTTGTTCGTTAAAAAGAAGGATAGATCTTTTCGTATGTGAATTGATTATAGGGAACTGAATAAGTTGACAATTAAAAATTGATATCCTTTACCTAGGATTGATGATTTGTTTGATCAACTGCAAGGATCTAGTGTGTATTCTAAGATTGATTTGCGGTCAGGATATCACCAACTTCGCGTCCTTGAAGAAGATATTCCTATAACTGCATTTAGAACTCGTTATGGACACTATGAATTTCAAGTAATGCCATTTGGGTTAACTAACGCACCTACGGTTTTCATGGATTTAACGTGCAAGCCCTACTTGGATAAATTTGTGATTGTGTTTATTGACGATATTCTAATCTATTCTAAGAATGAAGATGAACATAGAGAACATTTAAGGATTGTTTTGAATTTGTTGAAGGATGAAAAATTGTATGCTAAGTTTTCGAAATGTGATTTCTGGTTAGATTCTGTGCAATTTCTTGGTCATGTGATTAACAAGGATGGAATTCATGTTGATCCTGCAAAGGTTGAAGCTATTAAGAATTGGTATGCACCAACAACGCCAACGGAAGTGCGACAGTTCTTAGGATTGGCTGGTTATTATAGGCGATTCATTAAAGAATTTTCTTTGATAGCTAAACCCTTGACTAAGCTTACCCAGAAGAATAAACCTTTCGTTTGGGGAAGTGATGAAGATGGAGCATTTCAGACATTGAAGCAAAAATTATGTAGTGCGCCAATCTTATCATTACCCGACGGGAGTGAAGACTTTGTAGTGTATTGTGATGCATCTCTTAGAGGCTATGGAGCTGTTTTGATGCAGAGGGAGAAAGTGATAGCTTATGCTTCTAGGCAATTAAGGAAGAATGAGTAGAATTATACTACTCATGATCTTGAGTTAGGAGTTGTAGTCTTTGCTCTTAGGTTGTGGAGACATTATCTGTATGGCACCAAGTGTACGGTATTCACCGATCACAAAAGCCTACAGTATATTCTCGACCAGAAGGAATTGAACATGAGGCAACGAAGGTGGATAAAGTTGTTAAGTGATTATGATTGTGATATAAAATATCACCCAGGAAAAGCCAATGTGGTTGCCGATGCGTTAAGTAGGAAAGATAGAGAGCCTATCAGGGTACGTTCTCTAGTCTTGACCGTGCACAATAATTTGCCTGAGCAAATTAGAAATGCGCAAATAGAAGTTTGTAAGAAGGAAAATTTTGTTAATGAAGGGTTCCGAGGAGAAGGAGATCCTTTAGAGGTTAGAGCTGATGGAGTGAAATGCTTAAGAGGTCGTATGTGGATACCTAAGTTTGGAGGCTTAAGAGACTTGATTATGTTAGAATCCCATAAATCTAAGTATTCCATTCATCCGGGATCTGATAAGATGTACCATGATTTGAAGAAGTTGTACTGGTGGCCGAATATGAAAGCTGACATAGCTATGTGTGTTCTTCAATGCTTGACTTGTGCCAGAGTCAAAGCTGAACATCAAAAGCCATCAGGACTACTTCAACAGCCAAAGATTTCTGAATGGAAGTGGGAGCGAATTACGATGGACTTTATCACCAAGCTTCCTAGAACATCATCTAGAAACAACTCGATTTGGGTTATTGTCGACAGACTGACCAAATCAGCACACTTCATTCCGGTTAAAGTGCAGTTCTCACTGGAGAAGCTGACTCGTATATACCTTGATAATGTTGTATGCAAGCATGGAGTGCCTGTTTCGATCATTTCAGATCGAGATCCTAGATTCGCATCAAATTTTTGGAAATCTCTCCAAAGATCTTTGGGAACGAATCTCGACATGAGCACTGCTTATCACCCCCAGACTGATGGGCAGAGTGAAAGGACGATACAAACACTAGAAGACATGTTGAGAGCTTGTGTGTTAGATTTTGGTAAGAATTGTGATAAACATTTGCCGTTAGCAGAGTTTTCGTATAACAATAGTTACCATTCTAGTATTATGGTTGCACCGTTTGAAGCTTTGTATGGTAGGAAGTGTAGATCTCCTGTATGTTGGAGTGAAGTTGGGGATACCCAGCTCAGGGGACCGGAATTGATCCGGGAGACTACGGAGATGATAGTTCAGATTAAGAATAGGTTGTTGACTGCCCGTAGTAGACAGAAAAGTTACGCGGATGTGCAGCGGAAGCCAATGGAGTTTAAAGTGGGTGACCGAGTAATGTTGAAAGTATCGCCATGGAAAGGCGTTATAAGATTTAGAAAATGAGGGAAATTGAATCCCCGTTATATTGGACCCTTTAAGATTTTATCTAGAGTAGGTCCGGTGGCTTACAAACTAGAGTTACCCCCAGAACTTCATGGTGTTCACAACACATTCCATGTATCTAATCTGAAGAAATGTCTAGCAATGAGTGATGAGAAAATTCCGTTAGGTAAGGTTCGAATAGATGGGAAGTTGCATTTTATCAAAGAGCCCGTAGAGGTTATGGATCGTGAGGTAAAGCAACTGAAACAAAGTCGGATACCTATTGTCAAGATCCGATGGAATTCAAAGCATGGACCGGAGTATACTTGGGAACGAGAGGATGAAATGTGGAAGAAATATCTGCACCTCTTCGATTTCAATAAGAAACGGACATCCAAATGAAATGGATCACGAGGACGTTGATCCCTTTTAGGAGGAAAAGCTGTGACAATCTAACATTTTCAGGTAGAGAAATATTTTCTCGTATAATATTTTGAAACTTATTTTTGTGTTGGTTGACGAACTCACAATTTACGGATTTAAATTTGGGCATACGTGCATAATTTAGCGTCTTTTACGACTAAACCGGAAACCTTAGGATTACGTATTTACGTTTTTGAACTCCGTTTTTGAACTTCGTTTTTGATGAGACAATTTTTATTGGATTCGTTTTGTGACGTTGATTCATAATTTATAAAAACGTTTTTCGTGAAACGACCCGAGGGCACGCAAATCGAGAAAACTAGAATCGAGGGATAGCCGTAAACTAGTGAGATGGGACAAAATACATTGTCCCACCCCACTAGCTAGCATGGGACGACACACATGACACCACAACCATATGTGGCATCATGTTAGCTAACTAGTTACAAGTGTAACTAAGCTTACACCTTAAGCTTACTCTTTCCACTTCCACTAGCTAAAACCATCAACACTTCACACATACCATTTCCATACATGCAAAACAACCTCAAAACTCTCTCAAAAACTCTACCCTTGCCGTCCACTTTGAAGCAACAAACACCCCTTTTGATCTTTTCTAGCCATGAAATACATGTTATCTAGCTCTATCATGGAGTTATCTTGAAGCCTTGATCATTTGGTGGCCATATTAACAACATTGGAGGTGATTTTCTTGTGTCCTAGGGCTTATTTCTCAACTATTGTTCTTGGTGTTTGATGATCTTGGAGTTACTTGTGGTGTTCATCAAGTTCTTGTCTTCCAAAAACAAGAAATACACTTGGTTGGTAAAGAAGATCATCCTCTCCATTTTCTCTTATTATTTTTGTAAAGAACAAATGTATTTTCTTTATTATTGTATATGTATATGATGTATATATGATGATAAAAATGTTGTATGGGGATCAAGTGTTGATAAATATGCTTAAAAAGGTTAATAACTATAAGAAATGAGGCTAAAATCATGCTTATTTAGTTGGCTGTATAAAAACAGTATATAACTAAAACTTGAACTGATAAACTTGCATGGTATGATCTATTTACAGTAAGTACAAGATGTTATACACATGTGACAGTTGGCCATGCAATGGAATCAATATAATGAGTGAGATATGATCAATACAAGTTGGGTGTTCTAATCTGAATAAGCTGTTTTTTAGGGACTGTTAAGGCAAGATAAACTTAAAATGAGAAGTAGATATAACTAAGTTAAATGTAGCACATAAAATGAAGAACATGTCACCCAAAAATGAGCTTCTATTTCATTATAGAACTCTAGATATGATAAAAATGGTGAACATGAAAATAAAAATCAGATTTTGAGAATTAATGTTTATTATTATTATATAAGCACTCAAATTTTATTGTATAAAATGTAAAATAAAAACCCACTAACTTATGAAACTTATTTATATAAATATTTAAAAGGTAAAATAAATGAATAACTTATAAAAATGACAGTGGAATAATACTTATAAGTAATAAAAACTAAAAACTTGATTTTTACGACTTTTTCGGCTATTACCGTAAAATTAACGTTTTTCGCCAAATAAAACTTAGACGATCAAACCCGTCTAATGTAAAGTTTATAAAAGTCATATACTGATATATAAGTAACTAATACAAGTAAAAACCGATAAAACCCGAACTATAGGACATACGGACATTAACGAGCTAACTAAGCATATTGGACTAATAATTGGACTAAATAAGATAAATACTTATAAAAAGAACTTATTGGGCTTAACCCATTTGGGCCCAACATGGAAAGTATATATACTGATAATATAGGTATAAAATGGATTAAAACAAGTTAAAGAACTTATACTAAGCTTAATGGACTTAAAATAGGTAAATAGATAAAACTAGTAAACTAGTAAAAAGTTACCAAAACGTAAACACTAAAATGAGTAAACAAGGATGTATAAACCCACTTGATCATCATCATATGTACAAAATCATCATATGTATATTGTTATTTTGATAAAAGTCATTGGACAAAGTCTAAGACCGATTATTATTTATATAGGTTTCCGTGACCGAAGCATGCCCGTAGCCGATAATCCGCCTTTCATTATCAACGTGAGTTCATAGCCTCGCACTCTTTTAAATGTTTTATAAAATAATTTGTAAACCCGCGAGGGAGATAACATGCTATATTTTGATAAAAATAGAACACAAGTAGTCCCGATGGTATCCTTAATCATATGGACCCGAATGATGATATGACCCTATAAACGAGACTAAAAGGATTATTAGTAGTTAGGTTATGTCACTTAAAGTCCCATTAGCATGAATTGTGAACTACCGGGATTTGGTAGACGCTTATGCATTTGATAGTACTATTTGGGCACGATCACCCCAGTTCACGCCTTGACGGTTGATCCCCGTCGTACCACATTGATTGGTAAGCGAATTTATGTATGGGAAGATTTCCATAGCGTGATTTTTGTGACGACACGCTAACTTAGATGGGCAAATTGTTTGTCGGGTTCGCGGTCCGCTGTTTTCATAGTAAGGTAACAATGTCATGCGTCTAGTAATAATCCTAATCCAAATAAAAATGTATCCTATACATAATAACAACGCTATTAACGATGAATATATTACCTATCATGGTAATATAGAGACTACGGTCTCATGGACGGTTTAAGATGTATGCTTGATTTATATATTGCCTGACTAGCAATATGAGGACTTACTTCCGATATTATAATTGTGTTCTGATTTTAAATGATTGTTTTATATAACGGTTTTTATTAAACTCTATGAATTCACTCGGCATTCGTTGATATGATTTTTGGCATGTTTTTATCTCAGGTGCTTGAAGGTAATCCGGATGGAGATCGACTCTGATGGCCCACATAATATTAAAAATGTTCATTCGATTTATGTTTGTAAACTTAATGACCTGTATGATTTGGGACCTGTTGTACACGTTAAAACTTTTTATCGAATGAATGTATGTTGAACCTTGAACAACCATTTGTATGTGTTGTCTATGATTGGAGTTATTGTGCTATCCCGTAACACTCTAAAAGACCCTTCCGCTGTACCGATACGAAAATTGAGAGTGTTACAATACCAGTTACGAAGTAGAATTGGCTGATGGTAAATTAGTAAGAACTAATAAGTTATTGCAAAGATGCTCTCTAAATCTCTTGAACCATTCCTTCCTGATTGATTTGATGTTAATCGTACTAGGTAGTTTTGACATTATTATTGGAATGGATTGGTTATCCTTAAATGATGCTGCAATTTTATGTGGAGAAAAGAAGGTTAAAATTCCCCTTAAGAATAGGACGTTAGTAATTGATGGTAATCGAGGTGAATCCCGTCAGAAAATCGTTTCATGTATTAAAGTCCAAAAGCACATCAGGAACGGTTGCGATCTATTCTTAGCTCAAGTGACCGGGAATGAGTCTAAGGAGAAACGATTAGAAGACGTTCCTATTATCTGTGATTTTCCTGAGGTATTTCCCAATGATTTACCCGGACTTCTTCCGATAAGGCAAGTTGAGTGTCGAGTCGATCTAGTTCCTGGTGCTGCACCGGTGGCACGTGCGGCTTACCGATTAACACCATCCGAAATGAAAGAATTATCCGAACAACTCAAGGAGTTGTCTGATAAGGGTTTTATTCGACCGTGCTCGTCACCTTGGGGAGCCCCGGTCTTGTTCGTTAAAAAGAAAGATGGATCTTTCCGTATGTGCATCGATTACCGTGAGCTAAGCAAGTTGACGATTAAAAATCGATATCCTTTACCAAGGATTGATGATCTATTTGATCAACTACAAGGCTCTAGTGTATATTCTAAGATTGATCTGAGGTCTGGATATCATCAACTTCGCATCCGTGAAGAAGATATTCCTATCACTACATTTAGAAGTCATTATGGACACTACGAATTTCAAGTAATGCCATTTGGGTTAACTAACGCACCGGCGGTATTCATGGATCTAATGAATCGAGTGTGCAAATCCTATTTGGATAAATTCATGATCGTGTTCATTTACGACATTCTAATCTATTCCAAGAATAAATAAGAGCATGGAGAACACTTACGGACTATCTTGAATTTGTTAAAGGATGAAAAGTTGTACGCAAAGTTTTCGAAATGTGATTTTTGGTTGGACTCTGTTCAATTTCTTGGTCATGTGATTGATAAAGATTGAATTCATGTTGATCCGGCAAAGATTGAAGCCATTAAGAGTTGGTATGCACCGAGAACACCAACGGAGGTGCGACAATTCTTAGGATTGGCTGGCTATTATAGACGATTCATTAAATAATTTTCTTTAATAGCTAAACCCCTGACCAATCTTACTCAAAAAAATAAACCTTTTGTATGGGGAAGTGAAGAAGATGGAGCATTTCAGGTATTGAAGCAAAAATTATGTAGTGCACCTATTTTATCATTACCCGAAGGTAGTGAAGATTTTGTGGTATTTTGTTGTAACACTCTCAAATTTCGTATCGGTACAACGGAAGGGTCAATTTAGTGTTACGGGATAACACAATAACTCAAATCATAGACAACGCATAAAAAGGGTTGTACAAAGCCAAACATACATTTATCCGAATAAGAGTTTATAGTTTGACACAAGGTCCCCCAATTTTACAGTCATAAAGTTACAAAACATATTTCGAATGAATATTATTAATAAGTGGGCCATCAGAGTCGATCTCCGTCCAAGTTACCTTCAAGCACCTGAGATAAAAATATGTGAAAAATAAATCAGCGAATGCCGAGTGAATTCATAGAGTCTAGTAAAAATCGTTATATCAAACAGTTATGTAAAGTAGAACACAAGCATAATATCAGTAATAAGATCCCATATTGCTAGTCAGGCAATATATTATAATTCAAATCATATATCATACACTATATTTGAGACCGCAGCCTCAGTATTACCATTATCGGTATTATTATCGGATTATTATAAGCCGCATGACATTATTTCCTTTCTATAATATACAACGGGTCGCGAGCCCGACAATTATGTTTCCATTTAAATCAGCGTGTTGTCACTAAAATCACTCTATATAAATCCTCTTACACATAAGTCGCTTGCCAATCAATGTGACACGACGGGGATCAACCGTCAAGACGCGAACTGGGGTGATCTTCCCCAAATAGTACTATTATATGCATAAGCGTCTATCAACTCCCGGTAGTTCACAGTTCATGCTAATGTGACTTATAGTGACATAACCTAATTAATAATAATCCATTACAATCATTCATTGGGTCATATAATCAATCGGGTCCATATCAATAAGCATACAATTCTGGACCATTTGTGTTCTATTTTCATTAAAACTAGCATGTTATCTCCCTCGCGGGTTTATAAAACATTTCATAAAACATTTAAAAGAGTGCGAGGCTATGAACTCACGTTGGTTTGGATAGGCGGGTTATCGGCAATTAAGGTGTACGGCGCGTGTCTCGATCACGGGAAACCTAAACAAATAATACTCGATCTTAGACTATATCGAATAATATTTATAAAAAGTGGTTATGTATATGTAATCAAGTCATAAACATGATGATCAAGATTTTATCACTTTACACAACATTATTAGTTTTTAAGCTTCTAGTTAACTTAGTCCAATTACACAAATTTTAGCCCATTTATATGTTAAGGCCCAATAGGCCCATTAAGAGTCTGTTAATGCAATAATGCCTAAAAACGTTACTTGCATTTTTCGGTCTCGCTTAGTTTTGATTACGAAAATATGTAAAAACATGCATTTACGAAAACAATGAAAAAAGAATTCTTGAGTTAAAGTATTTTTCATTTTACACATTTTCACTTAAGGTATGGATAAACAAGTACTAACCTTAATCAAGTGATCAAGTGATTTAATCTTTTCTTAAAACTCACTTTTTAGTAAGTGTGACAAGTTTTTATTAAACTTTCCTTTTAAGAAAATGTTTTATTAAATTAATTATTTGAAAATTTGAAAATGGCATATTCTTATTTGGTTAGGAATATTCAATCAGGATATTTTTTAAACTAGATATGACCTCCACCACTAAAGGACAAAAAGGGAGAGGAGTCTAGTCCAACGGTACCTTAGCTCCTAGGCGGTTCCTTATCGATAAGGTACTGCGGGCTAAGATAAGGTACCATGGGCAGATATGGCCGTTGGCCTTTTGTCCTATAAATAGTGGACCATTCTCAGCTTTTCAATTCACCTCTTTTGCACATCTATTTCCAGATTCAAACACTCTTCTTTAATCACTCAAATCTTTGATCATTTGTTTGATTACTACTTGTTTAAGAAGTGAATCTTGTCCTTCCATCCCTTCCTCTCCAAGTGCAAAGAGAAGAACACTATCCTTGTGAAGTGTTGAGTCCACCACCAAAGATACATTGAAGATCTAATTTTATACATTTGTAGTTGTGTCATAGTTGTGAAGATCCAAGTAGTTGTGTCTATTTGGATGTTGTGTATGTACTAAGTATAGTTGTGTAGATTGGTCCTAGCTATGATTAGGGATCGACTTTTAGCTTAGAGTCGGAAATTGGTTAAGCGACGTGTACGGTTTTCTCCACCATAAGGAGCTTGTTGTGTAGTGAACTCTCGAGTAAGGAGTACTCAAGGAGTGGAGTAGGAACGAGGAGTGAGCTTCGTTGCCGAACCACTATAAATCCTTGGTGTTCGGTTTGATATATCTTTACCCTTAACTCTTTACATTCTTTATTCTTTGTGCATATATATTTGTTAGTATTAGCTTAGTTACACTATCATTGTTCATATTGTGCATAAGAATATTTCACACATTTCCTCAAGTCTAAGTTTTTGAAAAAGGATTTTTGAAAACCACCTTTTAACAAGTAAATTATAAGAAACTATTCAACCCCCCCTTCTAGTTTCTACAATTGGTATCAGAGCGGGTTGCTCAAGAATTTTTAAAGTATATTGTATTTTAAAAACTTGAATCGATCTATGGATTCCAACAAATAACTAGAAGGGCAATCTATGCAAAGACCACCACTTTTTGAAACCGATAGTTTTATTTATTGGAAAAATAGATTTGTAACTTATGAGAAATCAAAAGATTTAGATCTTTGGCATGTTATTACCAATGGTGATTTTTTACCCTATCAATTTAATGAAGTTTCTAAAACAAAATAATTGGTCACTTTCGACAAAGCTAATGACGATACTAAAAAGAAACTTTCAAAAAATAATGAGGCTAAAATGATGATTTATAATGCTTTGCCTAAGAAAGAGTATGAAAGAATTTTTATGTGTGAAACCGCTAAAGATATTTGGAACACTCTTTTAGTAACCCACCAAGGTAATAGCCAAGTCAAAGAAAGCAAAATCAATCTTCTTGTCCAACAATATGAACAATTTGTCATCTTAGAAGATGAAACTATTGATAGTGCATTTGCTAGGTTTAACACAATTATTACTAGTCTAAAAGCACTTGATGAAGGTTTTTCTAGCAAGAACAATGTTAGGAAGTTTTTAAGGGCTTTACATCCAAAGTGGAGAGCAAAAGTCACGGCGATTGAAGAATCGAAAGATCTCTCAACTTTATCACTCGATGAACTCATAGGCAACTTGAAGGTTCATGAGATGATAATTTTGAAGGACTCGGAATTAGTAAAAACCAAGAGTGAAAGGAAATCTATTGCACTTAAAGCCAAGAAGGCATAAAGTAACCATGATAGTTCCTCGGAAAGCGATGACGAGGAGTATGCATTGGCGGTGAGAGATTTCAAGAAGTTCTTCAAGAGACGAGGTCAATACGTTAGGCAACCCAACAATGATAAGAAACCATTCTCAAAGAATCGGTTTGCCAAGAACAAAAATGGTGATAGGAATTGCTTTAGATGTGGTGATCCAAATCACTTCATTGGTGATTGTCCAAAGCCCGCTCGCGATAAGAACCACACCGCGTTCGTTAGTGGCGCTTGGAGCGATAGCGGTGAAGATGATGATGACAACCCCAAAGAGGAGAAATGTCTTATGGCTCACACTTCTAAAGAGGTACATTCCGAGACCGAATATTATAGTTATGATAGCTCCACTTTTGATGATATTGAATTTGAAGGAAAATATGATAGTTTACACAAACTTAGTCTTAAATTCATAGAAAAGAATAAAACCTTAAAATCAACCAAAACTAAGCTTGAAAATGTGATCAATGAACTTAGGGAGAAACTGGCAATACTTAAGAAAAATAAAGAAGTGTATTTAGGTTGCTTAAGTTGTGAGAAACTTAGATTAGAGAATGAAGATCTCAAGAGCACCTCCATTAAATTGGAAAAGTTCATGAAAGGTACTAGTGCTCTTGATGATATGTTCAACAAACAAGTTCATTCTAAGGAAAGACTTGCTCTAGGTTTTAACTCAAATGAAGCCTCAACAAGTGAACCTAAACAAGTCAGATTTTCACAAAAATCACCCGCTATACGCGGTCCCAGATTGTATGGGGCGGTTCCTTATCACTATGGAACCGCCGCTATAGATAAGGTACCGCGGCCAGAAGATGAATTTTGTGAAAATCATGAATTTTCTGAAAAGTCAAAATTAGGTGAAAAACCAAAGCATCTTATTCTTAATAAGGTAAAATTACCCATACTTGACGACAATGCTATTGATAAGTTCTACAAGCCATTGAGTAAACCTCTCATGGGAAATATAAGTTTATCTAGACCATCTTCTACTCCACCTAGAGTACGGAATGAGTCTAAGCCTAGAAGTAGAACGACAACGCCTAGAAGAGATAATCAAAACAATTCACGACCTAGAAGTAAAACTCCAACACCTAGAAGGAATAATCATAACTCTAAACCTAGATCAAATACACCTAGGAGAAATAATGAACAACAAAATGGTTACATAAATTACTACCCTCCTCCATTTTTTCTCCATGGGGAACCCCTCCTTCATTCATGCATCCCAACCAAATGCAAGGGATGTTTGGAACTAACAATTTTGGACCCATGAGATATTGGGGACCAAATGTTTGATCTTGTGTGTTGTTACCTAGATATGCTTGGGAATTGATTTGGAACCCGATGAGTGGATTAAGGATAGTGGATGTTCTAAACACATGACGGATAATCGAAGTTTGTTCTCGCATTACAAAGCATATGATGGAGGTAAAGTCACATTCGCTAGTAGTCTACGTGGTAATATCATTGGCAAAGGTATGGTTTCTCTTGACTCCATGACCATTGAAAATGTTGAGCGCGTAGATAACATAGGGTTTAACCTTTTAAGTATAGGTCAAATTTGTGATAATAAGTGTAAGGTCATCTTTTCGGAACATGATAGTGAAATCATAAAAGATGGAAAGGTCATTGGAAAAGGTATTAGAAAGCTGGGCTTTATGTTAGGAAGGTCAATAAGAAGTCAAAAGACAACATATGTCTTGCGACTATAGATGATAGTTCTACTCTTTGGCATAGGAGATAAGGTCACGCTAATATGCGTTTAATTCAATCTTTAGTCTCTAAGGAGTTGGTAAGACACCTCCCCAAGATTAAGTTTGATAGTCACTTTTGTGATGCTTGTAAAGTTGGAAAGCAAGTTCACTCAAGTCACAAAGCCAAGAATTTGGTTTCGACCTCTCGGTGCTTAGAGCTCCTACATATGGATCTTTTTGGACCTTCCGCCATACGGAGTTATGGAGGTAACCTTTATACCCTAGTTATAGTTGATGACTATTCTAGATTCACTTGGACTAGATTTTTGGCATCTATGAATGAAGCTTTCGATCACTTCGAAATCTTTAGTCGAAGAATTCAAAATCAACTAGGATGTTCAATTGTCTCTATTAGGACGGATCATGGTAGGGAATTTGATAATGAAGTGCAATTTGGTGCCTTTTGTGAAGCTCATGGTATTACCCATAACTTCTCGGCTCCTCGCACTCCACAATCAAATGGGGTAGTTGAAAGGAAGAATAGGACTCTCCAAGAGATGAGTATGACGATGTTAAACGAGCAATCTTTGACTCAAAAGTTTTGGTGCAATGCCGTGGACACATTGACTTATATTCTCAACCGAATTCTTATTCGACCTTTCCTAGGAAAGACCCCCTATGAGATTCTTAAAGGTAAGAAACCCTCATTGGAATACTTTAGGGTGTTTGGAAGCAAGTGCTTTATCCTCAACACCAAAGACTACCTTACCAAGTTTGACCCAAAGTCTTACGAAGGTATCCTTTTAGGTTATTCCCAAACTAGCAAAGCCTACATAGTCCTAAATAGAACCTCGGGGGTTATTGAAGAATCACTCAACGTAACCTTTTATGAAACCCCTCCTTCACCCAAGACACCACCATTGGTTGATGATGACTTGGATGAATTAGAAGTAGTTAAAGCCAAAGAGGTTAGAAAAATAGGAGTTGAAGACCTTAGTGTTGAAAAGGAAGTAAACATTAAGGAGTCTAGGGATCATACTCTCAATAATGTCATTGGTGACTTAAATCAAAGGACCCTAGAATCTCAAGTCCAAAACCAAAGCAACTTCTTTTGTTTGGTCTCCTTGATTGAACCAAAGAATGTTAAAGAAGCTTTGACGGACGAGAGTTGGGTCATTGCGATGCAAGAAGAATTAAATCAATTCGTTGCCAATGATGTTTGGGAACTTGTTCCTCCACCTAGAAGTTCTACCATTATAGGAACTAAATGGGTATATAGGAATAAGTTAGATGAGAATGGTGTTGTGTCTCGTAACAAAGCTATACTTGTAGCACAAGGCTATAATCAACAAGAAGGGATTGATTATGACGAGACATATGCATCGGTAGCTAGATTAGAATCAATTAGAATCCTTTTAGCCTACGCTTGCGCCTTAGACTTTAAGCTTCAACAAATGGATGTAAAGAGTGCATTTCTTAACGATTTGATCAATGAGGAGGTATATGTGGCTCAACCTCCCGGCTTCATTGATTTTGAGAAACTGGATCATGTTTACAAGCTTAAGAAGGCACTTTATGGTCTCAAACAAGCACCCAAAGCTTGGTATGATACACTTAAAGCATTTCTTGTTAAACATGAGTATACCATGGGGATGGTAGACAATACGCTCTTTACAAAGAAGAAAGGTTCTCACCTCATAATCGTACAAATATATGTTGATGACATTATATTTGGCTCAACTTGTCAAGAATTATGTGATGACTTTGCCAAAATCATGCATGATGAGTTTGAAATGAGTATGATGGGAGAACTTAACTTCTTTTTAGGACTCTAAATTAAACAAATGGACGATGGTATTTTCTTTAGTCAATCTAAGTACGCTAAAGAAATGCTAAAGAAATTTGGATTAGAAGAATCTAGACCAATGAAGACCCCAATGGCCTCTGATACTAAACTCACCGTAGATGATGATTGTGAGTCGGTAGACAACATCAAATATAGAGGTATGATTGGTAGTTTGTTGTACCTAACGGTAAGTCGACCGGATATCATGTTTAGTGTTTGCCTTTGTGCTCGCTTCCAAAAGGCTCCCAAAACCCCTCACCTTGAAGCGGTTAAGCGTATCTTCCGATTCATTAAAGGCACTATACATTTAGGATTATGGTATCCTAAAGGGACCGGTGTAGAAACCATTGTCTACGCGGACTCGGATCATGCGGGAGACTATGTGGACCGGAAAATCACTAGTGGAGTTTGTACCTTCATGGGTTGTTGGTTAACTTCTTGGTTCTCCAAGAAACAAACCGCTCTTGCAATATCCACCACGGAAGCCGAGGATGTGAGTGTCGGAAAAGCATGCCAACAAGCTCTATGGATGAAGAAAGCGCTTGTTGATTACGGGATTTCTCTTGATGATGTTCCCATCATGTGCGATAATAAAGGCACTATAGACCTTAGCAAGAATCCCGTGGCGAACCAAACACATAGAAATTCGACACCATTTCCTTAGGGATAATGTTCAAAAGGGGAACATTTCTATTGAAAAGGTGCCCTCCGAGGACAACTTAGCCGACATCTTCACTAAGCCACTTAAGAGGGAACCTTTTAATTACTCGCGTCTAGGTCTAGGATTAATGGAACATCTTCCTTAATTACCTTCTTCTCTTTGTGTGTCTCATTTTACCACTTTGAGTCATTGAGTCTTCCAAACTCTTTTTGATAAACCCTCTCTTTCGAAAATGGTTGAGAAATGCTTTTGACATTGTTAATTCAATCTAAAAACGGTTTTTCATAGATTCTCGCTATTAATCTAGAGCTTAAATAATTCATATGTATGATTCTCTCAAACATAGCAAGAACAAGATAGAATCATGGAGGATCATTGTGTCATGACTTAAGGTCTTGTCTTACACACCTCCTACATCGATTTTTTTAATCCATGTACTTTGGTCAAATCTCTATTTGGTAAGTTTGTATATGTTTTCTTTGTCTATCTTTGCTTTTTAAGCATATCCCTATAATAAGTTAGACTAGAAAAATAAGATTTGCTGAATTGAAAAAATCTTCCACCAAACACCAAACACAGCCCCTGTAGGCGGTTCCGTAAGTGAACCGCGGTTCCTTAGTGATAAGGAACCGCCGGGCATGATAAGGAACCGCATACAGTGCCTTCCTTTTTCGAGTTTTTCTCTGAAACTCCAGATTTGCTCCAACATTTTTTGAGAATCTTTGTTTCAAACCTTTTGACCACCCCAAAATACCTTAAACCTTCCCTATTTAAACCTTAAGTATTTTGCCATACTTCACATCCCAAAATGTCTTAATCTCCCAATGAAATCCTTGAATCTCCTCCATTTTCTCCAATTGCTTTCAACCTAAATTCACCCAAGAACACTCTTAATCACATCTCTCCTACCAAGAATGTTGATTGTGGAACTTCTTTGCTTCCACCACCACCCTTTAGTGTTCTTCCTCCTTCTCATGATAATGTCATGCACCATGTAACATATTGTCATTGTTGTCAATATCAACATCTTGCTATGGCACACATCTATGAGGAGTTGAGCTACATCAAGAGTCTCTTAATCAAGCCTCCTCTTCACTATGATTATGAGACCTCCAACAAGCCACCACCACCACCCTCCGCCATTACCTTGTATTTCATATAAGCATTGGTCGCTTATCCACAAGATACCAAATTCAAGCAAATCTTAGAATTCTAGAATAACTAGGATTAGATTTATGCTTTTGGCTTGTTTCTTTTTCCATACTTCTTTGTATGATTTTCTTTTAGTAACCTATCTTGGATCTTTGTCTTTGTGTTTTCTTCTCTTTTATTTTTGTGACCTATTGCTATATCTTGTTGGTTGTTTCTTTTGTTCAACTAACCCTTCTATGTAGCTTGTCACCATATCTCGATTCCACGGTGCCCCAAGGTAGGGGGAGTAAGCACCAAGGGGGAGTCTTTGCAAAGTCCGTCTCTTCAACACCGACTTGTGCAACCTTTTTGCTTCGACAAAGGGGGAGAAATGAATAAACTCGTCTTCAAAAATCTTGTTTTTTGTGTGATTGAGTTTATGTATTGTCCGAATCAAAAAGGGGGAGACTGTTAATGCAATAATGCCTAAAAACGTTACTTGCATTTTTCGGTCTCGCTTAGTTTTGATTACGACAATATGTAAAAACACGCATTTACGAAAACAAAGAAAAACGAATTCTTGAGTTCAAGTATTTTTCATTTTACCCATTTTCACTTAAGGTATGGATAAACAAGTACTAACCTTAATCAAGTGATCAAGTGATTTAATATTTTCTTAAAACTCACTTTTTATTAAGTGTGACAAGTTTTTATTAAACTTTCCTTTTAAGAAAATGTTTTATTAAATTAATTATTTGAAAACTTGAAAATGGCATATTCTTATTTGGTTAGGAATATTCTATCAGGATATTTTTTAAACCAGATATGACCTCCACCACTAAAGGACAAAAAGGGAGCGGAGTCTAGTCCAGCGGTACCTTTGCTCCTAGGCGGTTCCTTATCGATAAGGTACCGCGGGCTAAGATAAGGTACCGCGGGAAGATATAGCCGTTGGCCCTTTGTCCTATAAATAGTGGACCATTCTCAGCTTTTCAATTCACCTCTTTTGCACATCTATTTCCAGATTCAAACACTCTTCTTTAATCACTCAAATCTTTGATCATTTGTTTGATTACTACTTGTTTAAGAAGTGAATCTTGTCCTTCCATCCCTTCCTCTCCAAGTGCAAAGAGAAGAACACTATCCTTGTGAAGTGTTGAGTCCACCACCAAAGATCCATTGAAGATCTAATTTTATACATTTGTAGTTGTGTCATAGTTGTGAAGATCCAAGTAGTTGTGTCTATTTGGAAGTTGTGTATGTACTAAGTATAGTTGTGTAGATTGGTCCTAGCTATGATTAGGGCTCGACTTTTTAGCTTAGAGTCAGAAATTGGTTAAGCGACGTGTAAGGTTTTCTCCACCATAAGGATCTTGTTGTTTAGTGAACTCTCGAGTAAGGAGTACTCGAGGAGTGGAGTAGGAACGAGGAGTGAGCTTCGTTGCCGAACCACTATAAATCCTTGGTGTTCGGTTTGATCTTTCTTTACCCTTAACTCTTTACATTCTTTATTCTTTGTGTAACACCCCCAATTTCGGGTCATAGCAGCGGAAGGGTCATTGGGTGTTACTATCATGGTTCAACCTCAATATCATAGAAAACGCCTCAAAATGAGTTGTTTTATCAAAACATACATCCATTCATTTGTTTAGAGATAAAACAGTTCACACACGGTCCCAAATAGTTTTAAAGTTTACACAATCAACCAAACAATAAAAGTTTCTTAAAATGGACATAGTTTAGAAAAGCGGGCCAAAACGTTTTAATTAAGCAAGCTGCATGAAACCGCCTTCCTTGAGTGCCTTCTTCATGGACCTGAGATAAAACATGCTATAAAGTCAACAAAAATGTTGAGTGAATCTATAGAGTTTAAATTTAAATGAACGAACACAAGTATTCTGAATAAACCTTCCGTGGTTGACAATCATGTGGATCAGACATAATTATCGTTGTTATTTCATAAGTCTCGTGAAATTGAACGTTAACATATATTATTTCAGCCCAACACACCTAGCCAAGTGCGTATATTTCTCTTATACAATTGCATCCGATGTTTCATTACTGGTGCATCACAACACCACGCGATAGCTAGTCGCGAACGGACTGGGTGTCACCCCGATAGATCTATCCATAGTATTAGCGTTCCTTTCGATTAACAATTCACGATTCATGGGTCTTTTCAGGCTAAACAAACTTTTATAACAACTTTCATCTAAGCATACTATCGGGTCCTTTGTGTTCAATTTTAAAAGAAAGAGGGTTTACCACAACTTCTCGTTGTACCCTTCATTTATAATAAATGTTTTTCTAATAATAAGGATTTCCACAACTTCTCGTTGTACCCCTTTTATTTTAATAAAACAAGCATGTTATCCCCCTCGCGGGTTTTATAAAACAAGTAAACATGTTAAAGCGAGGCTATAGACTCACCTTGGTACGATAGTAGTAATGTGACGATCGCCGACGATTTGTTATGCCCGTTAAACACGAAGACCGCAACCTACCAAATAAGGCGCGTTCGTTAATAAACGACTCAAGTATAAATAATACTTAAATAATACGAAAGTCAATTTCATAAAACCATGGAAATCCCAAGAAAATTAAAAATATAAGTGTACTTCTATACCCTTTTATTCAACACTTATTCATTAAAAAACTTGCACTCTCGACATTGACCCGTCATAAGGCGCCAAGTCAACGCAAGTCAAACCATCATTTTACTTTCCTCGGACCAGTAACTAAGTCATTTATATAATGACTTAACACTTGGGTAAGTCACCATTTCCAATAGTGAATACTCAACTCACGCCACACAAGTATTGAACTACGTGTCCAAAATACCAATCAGCATGTACACTCCAAATGTACACACCAATCTAACCTATCTAGACTTGTCCGATTTCGACGAAACTTGGTGACAAACTCACACATAATATGAATAAGACTCAGTTTAAGTTTCATTCAAAAATATTACTTCTAAGACCTTCTGCCCGACATACCTTCGTGTTATAAAAACCGGACAGTTTTACGCCTTTGACTTGTAAAACCATTTTGACTTATCTAAACAATTCCGTTTGCAAAACCGACACTCGGGTTTGAAAATAGACTCATGACCTGAGGTTTAGCAACTTACAACAGTCCTTGAACATTTTTAAAACTCATTTTAAAGTCCCAGAGATTCGATCCAAATATCGACAACAATTATCGGATTGTGTCGATACCCGTCTCCCGGTACACAAATACTAAAACTAGCATAACTTTTCGCTCGTAATGAGTTAGAAGCTCTACTTTAGCTCAAATCGAAGCTAACGAAATTCTCTACGACCCCATCTTATTAGTTTAACAAGCTTATTGCAGTAAGTATTTCAAAAATGGCCTTAAAGTTACTGCCTAAAATAGACCATCTAAAAATCATACCAAAACAATTTTTCAACCCATTCTAACAATTTCTATTGTCCTAATATCATCCTAATAACATACTAACACATCTAAATAACTCATAACACCCACAAATTTAATCTCACAAAAATTAAATAAATAAAAAATCTTACATGCAACAACAACCCACTATGAATATAATAATATTAACACATTCATCACCATAAAAATGGATCAAACATGATGTTCATCATTAAAAATTGAAAATAAAAATTAAGTGGATGCATGTGGGAAAAATTTATACCAATATGAAGCTCTTTGAATTTCAAAGATAGGTCTTGTCTTAGATTCTTTTGATTCAAAGTAAAAATCAAACAAATTTGATGAATGTATATATGGGGGTGGACGGCTAGAATATGAACAAGAGAGAGGGATGAGATTTTTTTTGTTAAAATGAATATTTAAATGAAAGTGGTTAGTGGAAAAACCTTATATAGTGGGGTGAGGGTAGTTTTTGTCATTTATGCATTCTTTTGGTCCCAAAATGCAAGTAAATAGTTTACAAGGTAGAAAATGTAAATTGTACAATTTAAAAATATTTACGGGGCTCGGGTTTCGTAAAAATACTTTTCGAAAGTTAAAACGCTTCATAAAAATAATAATAAAGCTTCGACACGATTTAAAACGCAATTAAATCGAAAACGTCGAAAATATACAATATCGAGACAATCGATAATAAAACGTAAATTTTTGGGCATCCGTCGGTATCGCGATCACTAATAGTTATCGTCATTCGTTAAAACGTAAAATACGAGAAATAAAGATTAAATATAATAAAAATCACTTTTATGATTATTTGAGAATATAATATCGATACCTAACATATTCCTTGTCGGTTTTCATCTAATCGACATTCTTACGCTAGTTTCAAGTCATAACCTTCTCGGTTAGTCGATAATTTAAAATTCTCTTTAAAGCAAACACGTAATACGTAATAATTGAGATTAAAATAACGACCTGAAATTGACGGATTGTCACACTTTGTGCATATATATTTGTTAGTATTAGCTTAGTTACACTATCATTGTTCATATTGTGCATAAGAATATTTCACACATTTCCTCAAGTCTAAGTTTTTGAAAAAGGATTTTTGAAAACCACCTTTTAACAAGTAAATTATAAGAAACTATTCAACCCCCCCCTTCTAGTTTCTATAGAGTCCAATAAGTTTTATTAGTCTATTTATCTATTTAGGACCAGGCCTCTACTCATATGATGGGCCCAAGTGGGTTAAGCCCATGAGCAAGTCCAATAGTGCTAAACCAAACTAGTTGGACCTAGTGGTCCAACAAGGCTAGTTTGGTCCATTACGGGTCCATATGTTACAAAGCTCGGGTTTGTCGGTTTTTTCTTGTTAAATGTGTTTATATATCAGTAGATGTTCTATAAAAACATTACATTAGATGGGTCCGACCATCTATGTTTTATTTAGCGAAAACGCCATCCTTTCGGTTTTAGCCGAAAAGACGTAAAAGTTATATATATATAGTTTGCAGTTAGAAAACTAGTTGAGTTTTATTTTTATAAAATGTGATATTTATTTATTATAGTATATAAACATATTTTATAATAGTTATTGTCAATTATTCACTTTTACATATTTATTTATATATTATTTTACCTCAAGTTGTCTTTTAATATTATATAATTTATTGTGAAATCTGATGTAAAAAGTCATGTTCACCATTTTTGTCATATCTTGAGTTTTATAACGAGTTAGAACCCCAAATTTTTTTGTAGAAACTACATGATATGCTCTACAATTTACTCTTATATGGCTCCTTCTCAAATAGCCTCTAAATATAAGTTTTGATTCGTCCAAAATAAATCAGTCAGATTAGTACGTCAAAAGTATTTTGGCCATATCTTTCTCATTTTTAACATTCCATTGTGTGGCCAGTTAACCACTTGTGTAAAAATAATTTATCTATCATTATATAAAATAATCTAATCCATTTAATCGACTAAAAATGTTAAAACTTACTGTTTTTCGGAGCCTATTTATCTAGTTAAGATTTTATCATCTTTTACTTGTAGATTTAGCCTTATTAACTTATTCCAATGACACAAAATCCCCATACAACACTTTGATCATCATTCATAACTATCATACATATACAGTTGTAAGTAAATAGACAAGTACATTTACAAAAATAATAGGATGATAGAAAAAACAATCTTCATACCAACCAAATGATGAAAATGATGAGATTTGGATGAACAAGGCTCGATCTTTGTACCCAAATCTTGAACTTTTCAAAACAAATTTTTGCGATCTTCAAATATATGAACTTCTCTTGAAAAATCAGCCCAAGAACTCCATAGAAATCACCTTTCACAAGTGGAAATTACCTCAAATCATCCTTCTTTTAAGTGGTTTTCATCATAAGTTGATTATAGTTTAAGTTGTAAGTTAAAATTTTGTGAAAATGGAGATATGGTGGTGATGGTGGACGGCTACAAGAGGGAGAGAAGAGAGATTTTGGTGAAAACTTTCTAGTTACACATGCAAGTTATAAGTGTGTGTGTGAAGATTGAGGTTTAAGTTCCTTAATCATTCACGAGACACATGTCTCATAGTTTGCTAGAAATTTAACACCAAAGGGTGGTACACCCTTGATGAATCCGCCCCTATTAGGGGGTAGGACAAGTGTTATACTTCTCTCATCCCTAATATTTTACGGGTACTCCTCGATTCTAGTTTTCTCGATTTACGTACCCTCGGGTCGATTTACGAAAAACATTTTTGCAAAATATGAAACTACGGCACAAAACGATTCTAATAAAAATTGTCTCATAAAAAACGGAGCACAAAAGCGTAAATACGTAAACCTAGGGTTTCCGGTTTAAACGTAAAAGATGCTAAATTATGCACGTAAGCCCTAATTTCTTCCCGTAAATATGTGAGTTCATGAACCAACACAAAAATAAAATATATAAAAATAATATACCAGAATAAATTTACTACCTAAAAATGTCAGATTGTCACATTTGTGATGCGTCACTTAGAGGTTTTGGAGCTGTCTAAATGCATCGAGAAAAGGTGATAGATTATGCTTCAAGGCAATTAAAAAAAATGAAGAAAATTATACTACTCATGATCTAGAATTAGGAGCTGTAGTATTTGATCTTAGGTTGTGGAGACATTATCTGTATGGCACCAAATGTACGGTATTCACCGATCATAAAAGCCTACAGTATATCCTCGATCAAAAAGAACTAAACACGATGCAACGTAGATGGATAGAACTGTTAAGTGATTATTATTGCGAGATAAAATATCACCCAAGTAAAGCAAATGTGTTTGCGGATGCATTAAGTAGAATGGATAGAGATCCGATGAGGGTACGTTCTCTAGTCATGACTGTGCACAATAATTTGCCTGATCAAGTTAGAAATGCACAAATAAAGCTTGTAAGAAAGAAAACTTTTATAATGAAGAGTTTCCAGGTGAAGGAGATCCTTTAGAGGTTAGAGTAGACGGAGTGAAATGCTTAAGAGGTCGTATGTGGTTACCTAAGTATGGGGGCTTAAGAGACTTAATCATGTTCGAATCCCATAAATCTAAATATTCCATTCATCCTGGTTCTGACAAAATGTATCTTGACCTGAAGAAGTTATACTGGTGGCCGAATATGAAAGCCGATATTGCAATGTATGTTCGTCAATGTTTGACATGTGTAAAAGTCAAAGCTGAACATCAAAAGCCATCAGGACTACTTCAACAACCCGAAATTCCTGAATGGAAGTGAGAGCGAATAACGATGGATTTCATCACTAAGCTCCCTAGAACATATTTTGGAAATAACTCGATTTGGGTCATTGTCGACAGACTGACCAAATCAGCTCATTTCATTCCTATTAAAGAGAAGTTCTCACTGGAGAAGTTGACTCGTCTTTATCTTAAGGAGATTGTATGTAAGCACGGAGTGCCTGTATCGATTATTTCTGACCGGGACCCTCGATTCACATCGAATTTTTGGAGATCCCTCCAAAGATCTTTGGGAACGAATCTTGATATGAGCACTGCTTATCACCCCCAAACTGATGGGCAGAGTGAAAGGACGATACAGACACGGGAGGATATGTTAACATCATGTGTGATTGATTTTGGTAAGGATTGGGATAAACATTTGCCATTGGCAGAATTTTCATATAATAACAGTTACCAAGCTAGTATTAAGGTTGCACCGTTAGAAGCTCTATATGGTAGAAAGTGTAGATCTCCTGTATGTTGGAGTGAAGTTGGAGATACCCAGCTCACCGGACCGTAATTGATTCGGGAGACTACGGAGATGATAGTTCAGATTAAGAAACGGTTGTTGACAGCCCGAAAGACAGAAAAGTTACGCGGATGTGCGGTGGAAACCGATGGAGTTTGAAGTGGGGACCGTGTGATGTTGAAAGTGTCGCAATTGAAAGGTGTCATAAGGTTTGGAAAGCGTGAGAAATTGAATCCCCGCTATATCGGACCATTCAAGATTTTATCTAGAGTTAGTCCAGTGGCTTATAAATTAGAGTTACCCAAAGAACTTCATGGTGTCCACAATACATTCCATGTATCTAATATGAAGAAATGTTTAGCTAAGTGTGATGAGAAAATTTTGTTGGATGAGGTCAGAATTGATGAGAAGTTGCATTTTATCGAAGACACGTAGAGGTTATGGATCGTGAAGTAAAGCAACTTAAGCAAAGTCAAATACCTATCATTAAGGTTTGGTGGAATTCAAAGCATGGGACAGAATTTACTTGGGAGCGAGAGGATGAAATGTGGAAGAAATACCCACATCTCTTCAACTTCAATAAGAAACGGGCATCGAGATAAAATGGATCTACGAGGGCGTAGATCCCTTTTTAAGAGGAAATGATGTGACAATCTGACATTCTTAGGTAGTAAATGTATTCTCGTATATTATTTTTATATTTTATTTTTTTGTTGGTTCATGAACTCACATAATTACGGGAAGAAATTAGGGCTTACGTGCATAATTTAACGTCTTTTACGTTTAAACCGGAAACCCTAGGTTTACGTATTTACACTTTTTTGCTCCGTTTTTTAAGAGACAATTTTTATAAGAATCTTTTGTACCGTAGTTTCATATTTTGCAAAAATGTTTTTCGTAAATCGACCCGAGGGCACGTAAATCGAGGAAACTAGAATCGATGAGTACCCGTAAAATATTATGGATGAGACAAGTATAACACTTGTCCCACCCCTAATAGGGGCGGATTCATCAAGGGTGCACCACCCTTTGGTGTCAATTTTCTAGCTAATACTTGGACACTTGTCTCATGGATGGTTAAGGTACATAAGCCTCAAAACTTCACACACACACACACACTCATAACTTGCATGTTAACTAGAAAAATTTATCAAATCTCACCCTCTCTCCCTCTTGTAGTCGTCCACCATCACCACCATAACACAATTTTCATAAAATTTTAACTTACAACTTAAACCATATTCAATCTATGATGAAAACCACATAAAAGGAGGATGATTTGAGGTGATTCCAAATTGTGAAAGGAAGTTTCTATGGAGTTCTTGGGCTGATTTTTCAAGAGAAGTTCATATATTTAAAGATTACAAAAAATTGTTTTGCAAAGTTAAAGAATTGGGTACAAAGATCAAGCATTGTTCATCCAAATCTCATCATTTTCATCATTTGTTTGGTATAAAGATTGTTTTATTTCTATCATCCTATTATTTTTGTAAATGTACTTGTCTATTTACTTCCAAATTTATTAGTATGATAGTTATGAATGATGATCAAAGTGTTGTATGGGGATTTTGTGTCATTAGAATAAGTTAATAAGGCTATATCTACAAGTAAAAGATAATAAAATCTTAACTAGATAAGTAGGCTGTGAAAAACAGTAAGTTTCAACATTTTTAGTTGATTAAATGAATTATATTATTTGATATAATGATAGATAAATGATTTTTACACAAGTGATTAATTGGCCACACAATGGAATGTTAAAAATGAGCAAGATATGGCCAATATACTTTTGATGTACTAATCTGACTGATATGTTTTGGACGAATTAAAACATATATTTAGAGGCTGTTTGAGAAGGAGCCATAGGAGAGTAAATTGTAGAGCATATTCTGTAGTTTCTACAGTAAAAATATGGGGTTCTAAGTCATTATAGAACTCAGGATATGATAAAAATGATGAACATGGATTTTTACATCAGATTTCACAATAAGTTATATAATATTAAAAGACAACTTGAGGTAAAATGATATATAAATAAATATGTAAAAATGAATAATTGATAAAAACTATTATAAATATATGTTTATATAATATAATAAATAAATATCACATTTTACAAAAATAAAACTCAACTAGTTTTCTAACTACAAACTATATATATGACTTTTACGTCTTTTCAGCTAAAACCGAGAGGATGGCGTTTTCGCCAAATAAAACTTAGATGGTCGGACCCATATAATGTAACTTTTTTATAGAACATCTACTGATATGTAAACACATTTAACAAGCAAAAACCGACAAACACGAGCTTTGTTAAATCTGGACCCGTAATGGACCAAATTAGCCTTGTTGGACCACTAGGTCCAACTAGTTTGGTTTAGCACTATTGGACTTGCTCATGGGCTTAACCCACTTAGACCAAACATATGAGTAGAGGCATGGGCCTAAATAGATAAATGGACTAATAAAACTTATTCGACTCTTATTGGGCCTATTGGGCCTTAACATATAAATGGGCTAAAATTAGTGTAATTGGACTAAGTTAACAAGATACTTAACAACTAATAATGTTGTGTAAAGTGATAAAATCTCACTTGATCATCATGTTTATGACTTGATTACATATACATAACAAGTTTTATAAATATTATTCGACATAGTCTAAGATCGAGTATTATTTGTTTAGGTTTCCCGTGATCGAGACACGCGTCGTACACCTTAATTGCTGATAACCTGCCTTTCCATACCAACGTGAGTTCATAGCCTCGCACTCTTTTAAATGTTTTATGAAATGTTTTGTAAACCCGCGAGGGAGATAACATGCTAGTTTTAATAAAAATAGAACACACGTGGTCCCGATTGTATGCTTATTGATATGGACCCGATTGATTATATGACCTAATGAATGATTAAAATGGATTATTATTAGTTAGGTTATGTCACTATAAGTCCCATTAGCATGAATTGTGAACTACCAGGAGTTGGTAGACGCTTATGCATATAATAGTACTATTTGGGGAAGATCACCCCAGTTCGCGTCTTGACGGTTGATCCCCGTCGTGCCACATTGATTGGCAAGCGAATTTATGTATGAGAGGGTTTATATATAGCGTGATTTTTGTGCTGACACGCTGATTTAAATGGCACATATTTGTCGGGCTCGCGACCCGTTGTATATTATAGAAAGGCAACAATGTCATGCGGCTTATAATAATCCGATAATAATACCGATAATGGTAGTACTGAGGATGCGGTCTCAGGAATAGTGTATGATATATGATTTGAATTATAATATACTGCCTGACTAGAAATATGGGGTCTTATTACTGATATTATGCTTGTGTTCTGCTTTACATAACTGTTTTATATAACGGTTTTTACTAAACTCTATGAATTCACTCGGCATTCGCTGATTTATTTTTCGCATGTTTTATCTCAGGTGCTTGAAGGTAACTTGGACAGAGATCGACTCTGATGGCCCACTTAATAATAATATACATTCGAAAGATGTTTTGTAACTTTATGACTGTAAAACTTGGGGACCTTGTGTAAAACTTTAAACTCTTATTCGGATGAATGTATGTTTGGCTTTGTACAACCCTTTTTATGCGTTGTCTATGATTTTAGTTATTGTGCTATCCCGTAACACTCTATAGACCCTTCCGCTGTACCGATACGAAATTTGAGAGTGTTACAACAATGATGTCAATTTTAGCACAGTCGATTTCGATACCGGCTATAGAAATTTTGTGACCTATGACGATGCTTTCTTTTACCATGAAATGGCACTTTTCCCAATTAAGAACGAGACGAGTGTCTTCACACTGTTTAAGCATACGTTCTAAATTTGCAAGGAAAGAAGAGAAAGAATCTCAATAAACCGAGAAATCGTCCATAAAGACTTCCATAGTTTGTTCAACCATGTCATTGAATATTGCCATCATACACCTTTGGAAAGTCCCGGGAGCATTACATAAGCCGAAATGCATTCATTTGTAAGCAAATGTTCCATAAGGACAAGTTAATGTGGTTTTCTCTTGGTATTTTGGATCGATAGGAATTTGAAAATATCCGGAGAAACCGTCTAAGAAGCAATAGTAGTCATTACCCGCTAAATGCTCGAGCATTTGATCCATGAAAGAAAGAGGAAAATGATCCATACGAGTGGCATCATTGAGTTTACGATAGTCGATGCAAACTCGCCAACCTGTAACAAGTCGAGTAGGAATTAACTCGTTGTTTTCATTGGGAACAACGGTTATTCCGCCTTTATTAGGCACACAATGGACCGGACTAACCCACGACGAATCCGAAATAAGGTAAATCATGTCGGCATCTTGAATTTTGATAACTTCTTTCTTAATAACTTCATGAATTTTCGGGTTTGCCCTTCTTTGACTTTGGACCGTGGGTTTAAAGTCATCTTCCATGAGAATTTTTAAGCACTTCGATAATCCTAGCTTTTTCATCCTATTTTAAGTCCTTAGCAATAATGACGTGTAACTTGTCAACTCCTTCTAAGAAAATGTATTCTAAATGAGACGGTTAATCCTTAAGCTCTAAATCCGGTACATTTTCGGTGGAAGGCTTAGTCAAATTCGGATCATTGTTTAGAACTTCCTTAGGAGTAGGTGGAGAAATATGGTCCTCATTGAGAAGTCTCTCAATGGTACGAATGTCTTCTTCCAAATAGGTGGGATAATCGTCATATTTTAAATCCACATCTCCTAAACTTGCTTCGAATTCTTGTAAAAGAAAGTCACTTTCTCCAAATGGAGTCAATGAAGGAGCAATAGAAGCTACGGTCTCATTATAAGGTAAATGAGAAATCCCGCTTTTACAAGCCTCATGAGAATGTTTCTCGCATGCTTCGTCGAGCACATCGATTAAATTTACAAATTCGGGCTAATCGAGAAGATTAGAAAGTTTACCCATATTAAAGACGATTTTGTCATCGCCTACCCTCATGATAATCTCACTGGCGGCTACATCAATCAATGTACGCCCGGTCCTCAAGAAGGGTTGTCCCACAATTAAGGGAACACGGGGATCCATCTCATAGTCGACTACAATGAAACCGGCGGGGAAAGTGAATTTGTGGACTCCTACGAACACATCCTCGGCTATCCCCACCGGGTAAGCAACCGAACGGTTAGCTAATGTGGAAACCTTGGTTTCCTCGAATCTTTTAGCTACTAGGCATAGCCATTGTTCATATGATCATACAATCAAAGCGGAAAAGAACAATAGCTATGTAACAAGGTGTTTGGACACAAAGAACATGAATTAAAACAAACGGATTGCTAACTATATTAATAATTAACAATCACTAGGTGTGTATACATTGAATCCCACACCTAGTCGACACACGCTTTAGGTTTACATTGTGTATGAAAGTTATGAATAAACCTAATACCCTTGGTTCCTTTTATAGTGTAAGGATTAGGGTTTACAAGAGATAAGAATGAATAAACATGTAAATCTTCTATTCAAATAAACATATACAGAATATATCCTGCATATATATCCAAATAGAAGCTTCCAAACGCTTCTTGTCTATGTTTCTGTCAATGCTTAGTTTGTACATGACAATGCTTGGATTGTACATGGCAATGCTTGCTTCTGTCAACGCCAGATTTGTTCTTGACAACGCCTGGATTACACTTGTCAACGCTTAGACAAATGCCTTCATGTTTTCTTCGTTTTTGAGTTTCTGCCACATCAACTTTTTGACCCAACAATCTTCCCCTAGTTAATGTCGGCAAAACTCATTGTGTATCTCTTGTAAGTTGTACATCATCTTCAAATTGCTTCCCCTCAAATGTAGCATGTATGTCTTCCCCTTTTTGTCACATCAACAGGGAAGTAAACAATGTATGCAATCTTGAAGATTCTCCAAATGTAGGCTCTGTGTAATGATTTTGAAGAAAAATAACTATAATATTCTTGATGGAGAAGTAGAGTAACCCAAACCTATGTTCCATATCTTGTACAATGTGATGAAGTGTGTTGTTGATACAAAAATCCTCATCCTTTGTGAGACACTGAGCACGATAATGTAACTCCTTCAAGTGATAGAAAATATGTGCATAGAGTACCATAAGAAAAATTACATATTCCTAGATCTTGTATCACTTCATCAGTAACAATGTAAGAACAAAAAAGTAACCTCAAAAGTCCATGACTGGAAGTGCACGACTTTAAGATATGATAGAACATAAACTCGCGAAAATCATCTTCAAACATCAAACTTACCATAAGACGTCTCCCCCTTAAGCCAACACCTCTTCATAACAAGTCTTAATGAACCAATATCTTCATATTTAAAAGCTGTTAGCGGATAACTCTTTCACAAGGTTATCCCGATTACATAATAAACATTACTCCAATAATACTTCACTAATTGGTGCTAACTTAGAAAAATCATTGACCCCTTTAAAAATATCCGAGCCATTAATATCAACTTGATATTCTGAATAAAAATGGAGATTCCATGTACCATTGCGTGTAAATACCTCCTTTTTGTGTGCCAAAATCGTATCAATTTTCTCAAACAGCAATTATTCTTTTGTTGTCCAACATATTCCTTTGTCCAAGATATAACACTGTGTGTTGTCCAACATCGGACAACACGTGACAGCGTTTGAAAAACCATATATCAGACAACTCTTGTCAACGCTTTTCATCAGCGTTTGACTTATTCTTGTCAGCGTCAAATTAACAAGTATCAGTGGCTAAAATCATTAGTGGCTAAAATACAAGTCGGTGACTTGTATAATACAAGCTTTAGATAAAAACCCTCGTAACTTCAATAGGACTCATGTCTTAAGCCCATCCAGCCCATGTAACCTAAAAATCAGCAGATCATGTCCTTTGTTGAATGAAAAACCACCGAGTCATAGCAAAGAGTACCCCACGTGAACTTTATCAATAAATATGTGATATTTAAGGAAGTCATATCTTCTACCCCGTAAAACCAAATCCCTTAAATATCACTTTTTCCAAGATTGTAGGAGATATACACCATCATAACTCCAAAATTCACGCAGCATAGTCAAAGTTTGAAACTCTCATAACACGTCTTTGCTGACTTTCCCTTTTCTCACGTGATGACTTTGTAGAATAAACAATCTGATCCAATTCCTACAAAGTAGGAGTACATACTGCACGTCTTTTAAATACGTCTTCAGCATATATTGTGATGGAAAAGATACCTATAAAATAGCAATATTTTCATACCATTTTAAAATAGCTGAATACTCTTGAAGATTAAACCCCACGTCTGATTAAATTACAATCTTCAAATTCTATATCTTTTTTCCAGTGAATCATATTAAAACAAAACGCATGTACATCTTCACGTGATATCACAGCTTGTTGCTTCCTCTGTTTGCTTTCCCCTTGCGTGAACACGCATGCTTTCTTGCTGCACTCATATACATCTAGGGTTTGAGAAAAACCCTAAAAGAAATAATTCTGATTTGAGCCTCCATGATTAATCAATCACATTAGGGTTCATTGCTAGTTTAACAACCAACTCACCAAAGCTAATGTGACTAAAACCAGCAGCCACGAACAACAAATCTAGGGTTTGTAAATAAAACCCTAAAAGCAAACTTTCAACCTACTGTGATCTTTGACGCCTAATAACTTTTTCCTGGGGATAAAACTTGACAATCCCTCCGGTGGATGTCTAGATATATGTGTATAGAGTACACACAAGAAATTTCGTGACGATCCAACGGTCCAATCAAAAGTTATGACCTTCTGAATACTGCTGCGCACACAAAAACGTCCAGAAAAACCTATACGGATTTTTCTTTTCTTCTCAAAACACGAACACCTTGTTGGTCCTAGCATCACGAGCCACGAGGCTCTGATACCAATTGTGGAAACCTTGGTTTCCTCGAATCTTTTAGCTACTAGGCATAGCCATTGTTCATATGATCATACAATCAAAGCGGAAAAGAACAATAACTATGTAACAAGGTGTTTGGACACAAAGAACATGAATTAAAACAAACGGATTGCTAACTATATTAATAATTAACAATCACTAAGTGTGTATACATTGAATCCCACACCTAGTCGACACACGCTTTAGGTTTACATTGTGTATGAAAGTTATGAATAAACCTAATACCCTTGGTTCCTTTTATAGTGTAAGGATTAGGGTTTACAAGAGATAAGAATGAATAAACATGTAAATCTTCTATTAAAATTAACATATACATAATATATCCTGCATATACATCCAAATAGAAGCTTCCAAAGGCTTCTTGTCTAAGTTTCTGTCAATGCTTAGTTTGTACATGACAATGCTTGGATTGTACATGACAATGCTTGCTTCTGTCAACGCCATATTTGTTCTTGACAACGCCTGGATTACACTTGTCAACGCTTAGACAAATTCCTTCATGTTTTCTTCGTTTTTGAGTTTCTGCCACATCAACTTTTTGACCCAACAGCTAATTCTAAAGTCATACTAGTGGGGACTAGCTCGGGTAGAGATAACTGCTTCCACGCGGACAATGGCATAAGATTGATGCCAAATCCATACAATTCTCTACACCGGGTAAATTACAAGGAAGGAATCTACCGGGGTCTCCAAGCTTAACCGATAATTTTCTTAAAAGAACCACGGAACAAATCTCATTAAGTTGGGTTTGAGCAATGTCTAGAAGTTTTTCCTTGTCGGTTAAAAGATCCTTAAATATCTTAGCATACTTAGGCATGTGAGCGAGAGCCTCAACTAAGGTGATATTAAAATTCAATTGTTTGAACATTTTAGGAAGTTCGAAACTTGAATATCAACCTTCTTCTTCAACTTATCCTTCCTCAACCTTGAAGGGTAAGGTATATTGTACTTAGGAGAAGATTGAGGAAGAACCAGTTCACTCACAACCTCAGGAATTTGTTTAGTAATTGAAGGTGTGGTAGAAGATTCAGGGGAAGGGTGAACATAAGGTGTAGACGGGTTTAGGGCAGGAATTTCACAAGTAGGTGGTGAAGGAGGATGGGTAGAAGTAGAAGGAATCTCGGTTCTTTGTTTATCAATGGTAGGTGGAGAAAAAGAAGGTCCCTCGATTGTCTTAGCGATCCTTGTAGTGATGGCATTCACATTAGCCCTAAGGTTGGTTTCGGTGTTAGAAGGGAGAGCACCTTGGGGTCTAAGGGTTTGTAACATTTACATAAATTTCCTATTCGTGGACTCTTGCATCTCCTTAAGCTTACGTTCTTTCTCATTAAGTTTTCGGAGAACCAAGTCCAATTGCGGATTAGGAATATGAACCCTTGATTTGGAAAACCTTGGTTTTGATATTGATTATAGTTTTGAAAACCTTGATTAAAACCTTGGTTATTAATGCCTTGATTATTATTATTAAACCCTTTGGTTATAACCCCTTACATTTGAATTCCCTTGAAAATTACCCCTTTGTGGACCTTGGTTCCTATTTGGGTATTAGGTATTTTGGGCGGGTGGGGGTGGTCTTTGAGGAGCTATAAAAACCGGGGGAGCCAAATAGTTAGTAGACTTATATGACAAATGGTTAACATCAATATTCGGTTTAAAGTGAACCCTCTCATTTTCATTGGTATTATAAGCATAAACTTCTTGTTGGGGTTGATTATAAACCTTGTCACAATTATAGTATGAATGTGGTCCACCACAGGTCTCACATAAAGCATGTACATGTCTAGTAGGACGGTTATTGTTGGGAATTATTTGTTAAGTGTCAAGTACCATTAGTGTTATTGAAGTACTGTTAGTTATCTTTCAAGTACCGTTAGTGTTAACGCGGTACATAGTAAGTACTGCTACTTATAAAGTAAGTACTGTTATATTGATTAGGACGAATATATCTTTGTTTAAGATATGTCATAGTTATAGTTAGAGTATATCTTATGTGATATACTTTAATAGTTAGAATATTGATAATATATCGTTTGTGATATAGTTATCTTTATAGAATATTCTAAGGTTTCTAGGGTTCCTTACTCTATAAAAGGAACATAGGTACGTTGTTATTCATGTACCTCCTTCAAGTCGATTAATAAGAGAATAGAATAGTTAAAAGTAATTCTGTTCTTTTGTGCTTTATAAGTTAGATTCCGCATAACTTATTTAGCTTGATTAAGAGTTCTCAAAGTGTTTTAGTTTGATTACAAACTACTATACTAGTTCTTAACAGAATATAGATCCAACCAAAGGGATCAACAAGTGGTATCAGAGCTTGTTGAGAAACTCTGAAAAAAGAAGAACACAACCCTAAAAACACCACTCATAGTAAAACTCAATGTCTCCACCTGGTGATGACCCTCACTTGGAAGATATTCCAGATCCTGATCCAATACCACAGGGACAGCCTCAAGTTCTGCATCCTGCACCACCACAAGGTGTTCAAGCCATAGATGTTGTAGTTACTTCTACAACTACAACACCTTCCCATACTCTTTCTGCTGTCAAACTCCCAGTTCTCAAGGGTGATAATTATGAGACATGGGCTATGCAGATGGAACATTACTTGAATCACACAGATTATACTCTGTGGCAAGTTATTAAGAATGGGAATACACCTAAGAAGCTACACTGGCTGCCTGATGATACATGTTATGCTTTACCTGCTGTGACTGCTGAGGATGTACAAGTAGAGATCAAAGAAAGAAAGGCTAGAACTGCTTTGGCTATGGCACTTTCAGAGGACATCTTACCTAGATTTCATCACTATAATGATGAAAAGGCTATGTGGTATGCCATCAAACTTATATTTGGAGGTAATGACAAATCTAAGAAGATGAAGAAGATTGTTCTGAAACAAGAGTTTGATAACTTCTAAATTTCCAATATAGAAGGAATCCATGGTTGCTATGGAAGGTTTAGTAAGCTGCTTATTTAATTGGCAGTTTATGGACAAATAATTCCTAATGAAGAAGCTAACCTGAAATTCTTAAGGAGTGTTCCACAAGAGTGGAAAGCAATGGCTATGCACTTCATCACAAGGGATGATCTGGATACAATTCCTTTTGATCATCTCTACAACAATCTTAGAGCTTATGAGATGGATGTTAAAGGCGTTAAGGTGACCAAGGCAACAACAACAACAAAGTCTAACTTGGCTTTTGTGTCAGAAGGTAATAGCGGTACTTACTTCCATAATACCGTTAGTGGATCAAGCAGCAGTACTTACTTCACAAATACCGTTGGGGGACTTATAAGCGGTACTTACCCACAAAGTACAAGAGGCAACCCTATAGTCTCTCAAAATACACAAGAAAGATCTTCACCATTGTTTAGTGACAATGATGCCTTCTCATTATTTGCTGGAAAAGACAACAAGCCAAGACTTACACTTAATGACTTGTGCCAAATGGATGATGCTGATGTTGAAGAGATGGATCTCATATGGCAAGCTGCTATGGTTTATGTGAGATCTAATAGGTTCTTCAAGAAGACTGGAAGAAATATGACTGTTGATCCTAATGAGCCATTAGGATACGACAACTCTATAGTTGAATGCTATAACTGTGGAAGGAATGGACACTTTGCAAGGGAGTGCACTAGAGACAAGGCTGAGAGTAGTAGTCAAAAGTCCAAAAATAGCTATAGAACCAGTCAAAGAATTACTGAAATCTTTCTAAAAGGAAGCAGTATGAGTCCCAAAGGAACTAAAGCTGAGAGTGCACTAGAGACAAGGGAGTGCACTAAAGCTGGAAGGAATGGACACTTTACAAGGGAGTGCACTAGAGACAAGGCTGAGAGTAGTAGTCAAAAGTCCAAAAATAGCTATAGAACCAGTCAAAGAATTACTGAAATCTTTCTAAAAGGAAGCAGCATGAGTCCCAAAGGAACTAAAGCATTGGTAACTGTAGATGGAGTGGTAAATTGGGTTGAAGATGAGGAAAAAGAAGAGCTTGGTTTGATGGCTCTCTCACATGAGGATACTGAGGTACATCCTTGTTCTAAATACTGTGTTCTTAAAGTTAGTAGTTTAAAAGTAGAACTAGATGAACAGTATCAAAAGGTCAACACATGCACTATAGAATTAAATGCTTTTAAACAAGGTGTTGCTAAGCTAGAGGACAATATAGTTTGTATAAAAAGGGTCAACAAAACTATGAAGAGAAAATAAGAATTTTAACTCTTCAAATAGGGAGAAAGATGTGGAAATCAAAGCTTTTGAAAACAACTTTTAAAAGTATCAGCAGAAAATGAAGCTTTAAAAGCCAGTCTTTATAATAAAAGGGAAGTGATTAATCATTGGCAAAAATCATCTAAAGGATTTGGTAAATTGATTAATTCACAAATGTGGTATTATGATAAGTCAGGCCTAGGATATATTGAGGACCAACCTGGTAAAGTTTAACTGATAAGGACTTATCAAAAGGGATTTTTGATAGTTCTAATGAGTCAGATAATACACCTGAAAATGATAGATATGCTGAAGGAATGAAGGCAGTTCCTCCACCATTATCAGGAATTTTCATGCCCCCTTGTAATGATACAGATATAGAGTTAGAAGAACCAAAGGCTGTTAATGATTCAAACTCTAGTACTTTATCTCAAGATAAATATGTTGTGACTAAAAACATTATTTATCTACCTTTAATGAACAATTTTGTTTCTGAAGAGTCTAAAATTAGTTCTGCTCCCAAGCAGGTACAAGCTCCTAGTAAGGCATTGGATACTAATGTAAAACATAATAAAACCAACAGGGGTGGGATAGGTTTTGAGAAAATTAAGTCAAAACAACCTTTTGGGTATTCTTTAAGAAGAAAAGGATGTTATGTTTGTGGTAGTATAAGTCATTTAATAAAAGATTGTACTTTACATGAAGATGAAATGGTAAAACAAAAGGCTGCACAAAAGGCCACAAGAAACAATAATGGGAAGAATGCACAGGTTAATAGGCAACAAAGATCTAAAGATGACAAACCTAAGTTTTATCATTCTAAAAGGGCAACTAAACCTCAAAAGGTTACAAATAACCCTACCAAGAACTTTTTTCCAAGAGAAGTACGTATGAAACAAGGTCTAGTACCTTGGAAGTCTAGTAAACCAAGTATCGGCAAGTCTAGAACTGCAAGTACTGCTAGACCAAACTCAAGTACCGCTGGTTTAAAGTCTGTCAAACCAAAGTCTCACAAGACTTCTAAGAATGTAGTTGAGAAAGCCAAGACATCTAGAAGTAAACCTAGTAACAAAGCAGTGTAAATGTGGCTTCCTAAATGTGAAAAACCATGTGTTCAAGCAAGTACTGCTAAAACAGTACTTAGGCCCAAAATGTACAAAGACAATAAACCTACTTATGTATTTGACTATGTGACTGGAACCATGAAGTATAAGAGTGTATGTAGTCTTACTGGAAAAAATACCTATCAAACTCTTAAGTATGTAGGTCCCACAAGATCCGAGCCAAATGTGGCTTGGGTCCCTGTTAAAAACTAACAAGTTTTGTTTGTGTGAAGGGGCATCTAATTGATGATGTTAATGTAAAGCAATGACTAAAAACATTGTTAGTATTAATTAATCTTTCTTAGTTTTGATCACGACAAATTACAAACACATTTATTGTCAAACACAATCATAAAACGAATTATCTAACAAACACTATCATCAAGGTAATAATCATTACACTAACATATCTTAATCATGCTTAGTGATCATAAAAGTGATTAGCCTTAAAACTCACTTTTGTCAAACATTAAAAAAGATTTTTAATTAAATTTATTTTTAAGAAAATGTTTTATTAAAATGAAAATGCAAATTTGAATATGGCATATTCCAAATGCCATAAGAATATCCTTTGAATGTTTAAACAGCCTCAGATATTTCCAATTCACTAAAAGACAAAAAGGAGCAGAGTGTATGCCGACGGTACCTTAGTACCTATGGAGGTTCCTTATCGATAAGGAACAGCGGGCTCCAATAAGGAACCGCGGCCAGATATAGTCGTTGGATGTTTTGTCCTATAAATAGTGGATCAAATTTGCATTCTCATCAACCCTTTTTGGACATCTTCTTCAGCATTCTATCTCCTTTCTAATCCTAGTCATTTGTAAATGATCACTTAATGTGTTAAGTATGTTTACTCATGATTATCCACTTGATCTCCTGTTTTATCCTGTCCAAAGAGAAGATCACTCACACACTTGTGATGTGATTAAAGATGTAGGATTTGTTGATCCCAAACTTAGATCAATTTAGCTTTATGTATACGAGATTAGATCAAGTAATACACTTAGAGAAACCTTTGTATATGTATATGACAATCTTAAGTGTTATGCATAATTAACACTTAAACAAGAACACACAAGATATAAACAAACTTTCACTTTGATTAATGATATCAAACTTGCTTACAATGAAAGTAGTTTACGTATGAAAACTTATATTGAACATTAACCTAAAGGTCTTCTTTTATAGACATAAGAAGCCTTGTACAATAATCTACGTATCAACTATTCTAGGTAAAGATAAATATAGAAAATACATTGTTGTTCCTATCTTTACTAGAAGTAATCTAGAATACAATAAACGCGTAGAGTATATCCTTCCATCAGTGCTTGTCTTCAATGTATCAACGCTTGACTTTGTCTTGTCAACGCTTGAGATGTCAGCGTTTGTATTACTTCTGTCAACGCTTGTTTTACTCTTGTCAGCGCTCAAGTAGACTGGCTATAATTTATTCCCAACAATCCTCCCCTAAACTTGATATCTACTCTAGTGATCAAGTTTCTGAATAAACATTAGAGTCCGGTTATTTTGCATACCTTGTATTCATTGGATACAAGGGGACTGATCTAAGCTGTCCATCTCATCTCATCCAACAGCCCAGATTAAAAACAAAAAAAAGCGGAGGGGTAGTTTCGTCATTTTATCCCTCCCACCTAACACCCCTCCCACTTCCACATCACATCCCAGATCTGGATCGATGTTTTCTTTTTTCTTCTTCTCTCTAAAACCCACACAAAAACACATACATGTACACATATTCAGGTCTTAATCTATCATCACAAACATCAAATTCATCAATCATCACAATCGTAAATCGATCATTCCGTTCATAAATAAGGTAAAGTTCATTCGATCTGTTTTGATTCACCTTTTTTTAGCTTATTCGATGTGAATAAGCTTATAATTCATCTTATTTTTTATAGCTTATTTGATAAATTAGGTGAATTTGACATGTCGAATGATAAGGTAACTTGATGATTAATGTGAATAAGCTTATAGATTATCATCAGCTTTATTATGATGAATTATAAGCTAACTTATTAGCTTATTTTCATGAATTATAAGGTTTTATAGCTTAATCTCGCTGAACATATTTAGTGTAACCTGTTTGTGAAGTATCATATATGATATACTATATCATATATGATATAAGCTAAAATATCATATATGATGAAATATATCATATATGATTATGTGGTTGAAAATTGAATTAACTCTTTTTTTTATGGATTAATCTGGCTGAACATATTTAGTATGACTTGCTAACGAAGTATCATATATGATATGTTATATCATATATGATATAAGCTAAATATCATATATGATCAAATATATCATATATCATTATGTGTTTGAAACTTGAATTAAACCTTCTTTTTTGTGTAGAGAAGGCTGTTTACAAGGCGTGTTGAACTTACAAGCATCCAAAAGGCCAAGAAGCTTAATGAAGAAGCTCATGAATTTTTCTTTTACGTTTATTGTTTGTTTTTTCCTTGTAATCTCCTAATGGAGTTTTGAAGTATATTAACGATTTTGTAATCAATCGGTATCTCGTACAACATCTTGTTAATATGATTTAACTTTCTTGGTATTATGTCATGATGGTTTTGATAAATTAAGTCATACGGAGTATATGATAATGCACTATCATATATGATACTCAAGAAAAACTTGGATATATTAAACAAAGAATTTGATGAATTCATGATTACAACAAAGAGTATGTACAATTAATAATTAAACACTTGTTCATGACATTAATAAATATACTTTTGAACAGAATCATATATGATAATTCAAACAGAACGTAACCTAATATAAATTCATATATGATATACCTCTGATATCATATATGATACCATTTATACAAAATGTATTTGCCTATAAATTCATGATTAACACCAAAAATATTCTTATTATTGAAACTACTCTTCTTCTTCTTCAAGCAATTCTTCTTCATACTCGTGCACGTCCGATTGTTATGATAAGTACCCTATCAACTTTGCTCTAACCATTGCAACATCTCTCTCTTCTCGTTGTTTTGTTCGCAAGATCTGCATTTGTATAAAACGGAAAAGAGTTTTGGGGTAAAGCTATATACAATACAATAAAAGTGTAAAAGTCATGTACAATATCATAGAAGGCACGTTTGAAGAGCTTAATGATATTCAATGTAAATTAGTCAAAAAATCTAGTTTTTTTTCTTCTGGTTTGTTAGATACATCATATATGATACCTCATGTATCATATATGATATACCGATCATACATCATATATAATATATTTATCATATATGATAATATGAGGTAACATATATGATACACCAACCTTAATCTAGCCAACATCAGCAAAATAAAACTCCTACTAATACAGCTTATTCACAAAAATATAAGCTTATGCATAACTCTCTTATTCAAATAATCTGATAAGTCTTTAAGAAAAGCTAATAAGCTAGCTTATAATTCAACACAATAAATCCAAATCATCTAATTTACAAGTTTATTTGTAACTCTCATCTAATTAAAAATCTCATTCATAACAAATAAGCTTATTTACATAAATCACCTAAGAAATTAGCTTATAAGTAAGAACAATCAATCTTAATAATTCGTTCAAAATAAGCTAATTAAAATCTTATAATTAAAATGATAAAGAACTAATAAGCTTATTCAAAATCAAATAACTTAAAAATAAGGAGAGATTTTATACAAACCTGATGATGAATTTGTATGTGGTCATGAATTTGTGTTGATTAATTGATCGAATTAACCGATTCATGATTGATTCATGATGATGTTCGTGCGGGATTCATGATTATATGCTTCGATCTATCTATTATAGAGAGATAAACTAGATCGGGGGAAGAGAGAGAAACAAAAAGACGATGTGTGTGTGTTTATGAGGAAAAAAAGAGAAAAAGGCTTATATAGTGAGCGAGTGAAATGACGAAAATACCCTTTTAGTGTAAATTGTAGATCTAATCTCAGCCTTTTGATGAGATAGAGATGGATGGTGGGGATGAGTCCCCTTGTATCCTAGAAAACTTTAGTATCCAAAAGAATTTAAATCTAAACATTAAGAACTAGGAGGAATCTTACAAACCTTCTCATATTGGTAATAAATAAATCTGATCAAGTCTTTTGCCACGTCACTTGAATAATCAATTTCCAGCTGAGTGTTCTTCATCTTCTCCAAGAATTCCTTGGACATGAAGTACTGACCATCCACAAGTAGATACTCAGCAAACTTTGTAGAACTCAAATAATAAACACCAGCAGCTGAATACAATCTCCATTGAAGACCACTGAGATCATCTTCAAGATCCTTCCAAATAGCAGGATCTTCATCAATTGGTCCACACATTCTCTTGAATGTTGACCACAGTTTTATTCCATTGACTGAAGTTGGTGCTTCAGTCACATACTTGGCTTCTAATAACCTCCATAGATCTACCAAGTCTTCTCTGTCAAAACTTACAAACAAAGATATAAGGGTGGTAAAAGTGTGCACCTCTTTTCCATACCTGCCAATCTTCCAAAACCCACATTCATCTTCTTCATAACTTACAATTGGGTTTCTGGAATCAAGTGGTAACACTTGTACCATATCTGAAGCTTCTAAAGGTGAGATCTTGATACTCTTTCTTATGACAGCTTCACTTGGATGTAATGGATCCATATCTTTGGGAAACTCAAGAGAAACTCCCTTTTTCACTGGTCTGGGAACAAATATTGCCTTCTTGAGCTCCATTTCCTCTGCAAGTTCTTCTTTTCTTTCATCAGAAAGAAGTCTTAGAGTGTTCTCTTCCTGCACTCTAACCCAAATGGGATAAGCTCTACATTCCAACTCATCAAATGTCAACCCAGTCAAATTCTTATAAGTCCAACCTGTTCCATGACATCTGAGCAGCATGAAGTACAACTCCTTTTTATCCCTTTTCAAATTTGAGAGAACATTGATTGCTTTGTGTTTCAGTATGACCTTGCAATCCTTTTGTACTCTGAGAAGAATCTCCAAACCCCATATTTGATCTGAAATGGTCAAATGTGGATTCTCTATACACCTTTCTTCCCAAGCATGATACATCTGAACCACCTCTGGCATATCAAAATCAACCTGCAATTTCAACTCATTCAATTTCTCCTTGGCCAGCTCATCACCATACTCAAGTCTTTCTGGTTGTTCTATGATCATAACACTTGTCTGAACTAGCTCCATCACTTCCTTCTTGCTCTTCTGAAGTGACAACAAAAGGTGATTCACCCACCTTTTTCTTTTCTTGTTCCATAATTTGTGCAGCCAACCTTCTATCAAATTCAATTTGTGCTGCATTCTTTGGAACAACCTCTTCTACCATAATACCCTTACCCTTATCTAATGGATCAATTGTTGGTAAGGTAGATGGTGATACCTGTGAAGAAACTTCCTTGATGATGGATGATGACTGGAATACATCAACCTCATTTGTAGGTCTGTCAACGCCTAATTCTGCTTTGTCAGCGCCCAAGATACTCATGTCAGCGTTCAAATTCTCCTTGTCAACGCTCAAATTTCCTGCCTCAGCGCCTTTTGCAATTTCCTCCAACATGGTTGTAAACGATAAATTTAAGTTTGTAGGAGAGACTAGAGACGTATCAAAACCTGTTTGTTTCTTCAAACTTGTTAGGGCCTCAGCAACATCCAAAGATTGACCATCATGGCTGCCCTTATCACTCACATTTATTTGTTCATCCTCCCCTTTGGAAGATTCCTCCATCCCTCTCCTTTTACTAGCAGTTTCCAAGATAACAATCCTCTCCCTCAATTTCTTGAGTTCAAGGCATTGTGTGCTGACAACTTGTACCAAGTCTGCATTTTGCTTTTGCAAGCTCATGCAGACAGCCGTCAATTCCATTAGGGTCATTGGTTCCAGTCTGCCCTCTTCTAAAATGGGTATTTGACCTCCCAAGTTAGATTCATTGGGCATGGATGAGGTCTTAATGATGGTAGGACTGTCTTGGCCAGCTTCTAAGCCAGAACCAATAGTCCCAGCCTCATCCATAACACCAACCACACTTGTGGTGGTGGTTCTCTCTGCTACATGGCTAGGACCACTAGAGGTGAACACTCCAGTAGTCCTTTGGCGTTTTTGTAACCTCTATTGTGTTAGGGGGTGTTTGGGTTTGTGAAGGTGGTGTGTCAACGTTTGAAATAGGCACATCAACGCCAACATTTAATGTGTCAGCGTCAAAGGGTTCTTGGTCAATTTGCATATGTTGTGGTGAAGGTAATGGTTCAGGTATTGGGTCAATTTGAGGTTGGAGGTCTGGTTGGGGTTGTGCTGCTTCAATGACAGCAATCATAGCAGGGGTGAGGGGTAGGTCACGATGTGGGGGTGAATTCATCTTCATAAAAATTGCTTTCTTTTGCACAGGGATCTCATAAAAATCATCATGATCCTTTGTGCAGTAACCTTGGACATCAAAAACCATTTGTAAAAATCTGGGATAAGCTAAAGTCATTTTGTTCCCTTTATTTTTACACATGCCCTCAAAAATCATTTTGGAATAATTAAATTTTTGCCCAGTAGCAATACACACAATAGCACTTGCAATAGATCTATTGATCTCATTGTGTGCAGTACACTTGGGACTCAAACATTGTAGGAGGACATGTATTAGGTACTTCCAGGCTGGGAGAAACTCCTATTTATGATATTTATTTAAAGTTCCTTGAGCAGGAAAAGGATAACCCAAAGCCCTTAGTCCTTGTTCTATTTCACTAATGGGAAGGGTGGTTATACCATCAGCATCATCAAGATGCAAAGCTTGGTGTACCAAAGCTTCAGTAACCACCCAAGTTCTCCCATGAACAATAGAAGATAATGTAGTCACTCTATTAACTCTTGAGGAACTTACATTGTTCCAAAACTGTTTAATATGTGTGACAGGAATGAGTGGTGCATGAGAAAGAGCATACCTAAAAGGAGATGCGTTCAAATACGCCACCATTTGTGTGTATTGGGGAAACAGAGTATCATCAGCTTCAAGTTACACGATCATGTTTGTGACAATCCGTCAATTTATGATTGATATTTTATTCACAAATATTATTTAAAAATATTATTTTAATGTTACACTATGAACTCACTTATTTTTGGGAAGTGATTTGGATTTACGTCTTGAAGTAGCATCGAATACGTCTAAACCGGAGGATTCAACGTTACGTGCTTACGTTTACATACACCGTCTTTGGTGACAGTCCGACATTTCAGAAAATAAATTTATCCGTAAATATTATTTTGGAGTTTTAAATTTGTGTTGGTTCATAAACTCACAAATTTATGAGAAGAGATTAGGACTTACGATTTTAATTCAACGTCCTTTACGACTAAACCGGAAACCTTAGGATTACGTATTTACGTTTTCGAACTCCGTTTTTGATGAGACAATTTTTATTAGATTCGTTTTGTGCCGTTGATTCATAATTTATAAAAACGTTTTTCGCAAAACGACCCGAGGGCACGCAAATCGAGGAAACTAGAATCGAGGAATACCCGTAAATTAGTGAGGTAGGACAAAATACATTATCCCACGCCACTAACTCACATGGGACGGCACACATGACACCACATCAAGGATGTGGCATCATGTTAGCTTACAACTTACAAGTGTAAGTTAAAGCTTACACTTTAAGCTTTCACTTGCTAAAACCATCAACCATTTCTCATTACCACCATTCCACTCATGCAAACAACCTCAATTCTCTCTCAAAACACCACCCTTGCCGTCCACTATTGAAGAACAAACACCCCTTCTTGATCTTTTCTAGCCATAAAATACTTGTTATCTAGCTCTATCATGGAGTTACCTTGAAGCCTTGATTATTTGGTGGTCATTTTAACAACAAAGGAGGTGATTTGCTTGTGTCCTAGGGCTGATTTCTCAACTTATGTTCTTGGTGTTTGATGATCTTGGAGTTACTTTTGGTGTTCAACAAGTTCTTCTCTTCCAAAAATAAGATATACTCTTGGTTGGTAAAGAAGATCATCCTCTCCATTTTCTCTTGTTATTTTTGTAAAGAACAAATGTATTTTCTTTCTTATTGTATATGTATATGATGAATATATGATGATAAAAATGTTGTGTGGGGATCAAGTGTTGATAAATATGCTTAAAAAGATTAATAACTATAAGAAACAAGGCTAAAATCATGCTTATTTAGTTGGCTGTATAAAAATAGTATGTAACTAAAACTTGAACTGATAAACTTGCATGGTAGAATCCATTTACAGTAATTACAAGATGTTATACACATGTGAGAGTTGGCCATGCAATGAAATCATTATAATGAGTGAGATATGATCAAAACAAGATAAGTGTGCTAATCTGAATAAGCTGTTTTGTAAGGACTGTTAAGCATAGATAAACTTAAAATGAGCAGTAGCTATAGCTAAGTTAAATGTAACACATAATATGAGGATCATGCCATCCAAAAATGAGCTTCTAATTCATTATAGAACTCTAGATATGATAAAAATGGTGAAGATGAAAATAAAAATCAGATTTTGAAGAATTAATGTTTATTACTATTATATAAGCACTCAAAATTATATTGTATAAAATGTAAAATTAAAACCCACTAACTTATGAATTTTATTTATATAAATATGTAAAAGCTTAAATAAATGGATAAATTATAAAAATGGTAGTGGAATAATACTTATAAGTAATAAAAACTATAAACTTGATTTTTACGACTTTTTCGGCTATTACCGTAAAATTAACGTTTTTCGCCAATTAAAACTTAGACGGTTGGACCCGTCTAATGTGAACTTTATAAAACTCATATACTGATATATAAACATATATAACAAGTAAAAACCGATAAAACCCGAACTATATAACATACGGACATTAACGGACTAAGTTAACATTATTGGACTAATAAAACAACAAAATGGACTAAAACACTTATAAACTTATTATTGGGCTTAACCCATTTGGGCCCAACATGTAAAGTACAAATACTGATAATACAAGTATGAAATGGATAAATAAGATTTAAAGAACTTATAATAAGTTTATTAGACTTAAAATATGTAAATAGGTAAAACTAGTAAAAGTTATCGACACATAACACCAAAATGAGTAAACGAGAATATGTAAACCCACTTGATCATCATATATATATAACCATCATACGTATACACAATTGTTATTTTTATAAAGTCATTGGACATGAGTCTAAGACGAGTATTATTTGTCTAGGTTTCCGTGATTGAAGCACGTACCGAACGTCCGAATTGCCGATAACCCGCTTTCCCACATCAACGTGAGTTCATAGCCTCGAACTCTTTTAAATGTTTTTATGAAATGTTTTATAAACCCGCGAGGGAGATAACATGTTAGTTTTTATAAAATAGGATACCATTTGTCCCGATTGTTTGTTTATTGATTTGGACCCGTATGATTGAATGCCCTGATTGTATGACCTGATAAATGATTAAAGGACCCGATAGATGAAATAAAATGGATTATTAAAGTTAGGTTATGTCACTAAAAGTCCCATTAGCATGAATTGTGAACTACCGGGATTTGGTAGACGCTTATGCATATAATAGTACTATTTGGGGACGATCACCCCAGTTCGCGCCTTGGCGGTTGATCCCCGTCGTGCCACATTGATTGGTAAGCGAATTTATGTATGAGAAGATTTCCATAGCGTGACCTTTGTGACGACACGCTACTTTAGATGGGCAAATTGAGTATCGGGTTAGCTACCCGTTGTTGGTTTAGTAAGGTAACAATGTCATGCGGCTTATAATAATCCAACTAACGAAATACTACTAGACGCACCGAATTACGATGTATTGCCTGACTAGCAATACAGGGTCATACTATTGATATTATGTTCGTGTTTTGGTTTTCATAACCATATTCATATAACGGTTTTTATTTTCATACAACGTCATAAGACGTATTGTATGATGTTTTTACGACATTGGCTCGTATAATGATTTATAAGGCAAACGCCTATATTATGATTTTGATGAAGATTTGTATAAAATGACTTTGGCTATTTTATGGCCTATTAAAATGATTTGTTCAAAATGATTTTCAGTAATAATTTTATACTGATATTATATTGATGGATTTTATTAAACTCTATGAATTCACTCGGCGTTATCGCTGACCTTTTCTTTTAACATGTTTTATCTCAGGTACTTGAAGGTAATTCTCGGGAAGATGACAAAGAATTCATGTCCCGCACTTAAATAACAATTTCCATTCAATCTTTTGTAAAATTGTATGAAATGATTATGACTTTGAACCTATGTAAATTGATATTTATGAATGGAAATGCTTTATTATTAAACGACGCGATTTTCAAGCGTTGTCTATGATGTGAGTAATGTGCTATCCCGTAACACCAACTAGTCTTCCGCTGTATTGAGTTGTATAAATTTGGGGGTGTTACAGTTTGGTACCAGAGCTCTCGTTATAGAGAACGAAAGATTTTTAAAACCAAGGTTTTGAATAAAACATTTCAAAATCTTTTAACTATAAACATTTTTCACAAAATGTCTAAAAATCTTTTGACTATAACGGTGCCGAAGAATTCCCGAGTTACCGACAAGGCCAGACTAAAAAGTGTTATTTTAATATATATATAACTTGGATTATATATATATGATGTAATTTTATTACATGATTGTTTGATGATTATTTTGATATTTATACGAGGTATTTATATGACGTAGATTGTCACAAGGAACCCTAAATCCCCTAGTAAATTAATCGAAGCCATTCTCGTAGGAATTCTAGCTATCCTAGATCTAAACCAAGTTGTGGATATTTATGATCCCAACAAATGGTTGATGTTCGTAGAAACGTTAATATTAGTTGATTGTGATATTGAAAAAGAATTGGCGAGATTAAATCTGATATCGATGTCATGACGATCTTTCCTTATAGAGTGGAGTTTTACAAAACGTTACCACCTAGAAAGATGTCATCTGATTCGTTGTCATCCAATTCTTAAATTGAAATCGAAAGGGTGAATGTTGCATTTGAGGCTGTCATTGGAACCATTACCCAAAAGCCTCATGCCACTAATACCTTTCCGAGAAGTCTAATTGAATGTATGAGTCATCTCATACTAGTGACTCATTTGTTGTTGTAAGAGCTATAGGATTGGAAATTAAGTATTGATTCATATCGAGCTTTTATTGCCCTTTTAAGGTTTATAAATTAGGCTGAAGTATTGGAAAATGAGGTAGGATAGTGCATTGAGTATAAGTTGATTGAAACTTGAATGAAGTAAAATTTAACTCGCATGGAATATGAGATTAATAAGAGGAAGTCGTTAAGTTCTTTGATTGAATTATAAGGTTTTAATTGATTGTTTATTCGTGTTAAGGGTTGTTCCTAGGCCATTGTCCACTAACGAGGATGCCCAGTGTCCAAGAAATAAATTGAAGAAATCTTCTTCTGAATTGAGACCGATGGATCTTCTAGGACATGTGGAACACCTAATGACTCTTGTAGATTAGTGCTCATTATGGTATCTTTTAAAAATCCCTAACTTAACTGAGACATCAGTTGGTAGGATGAGTTCTGAGAATTGTATAACATAGTGACACGTAATGTGTTACAGTGCAATTTGACTTGTTTGTGATTAATGAAAAGACCACCTTTGATTGCTAAATTCTACATGTATTGATGTTATCTATTCTGTTCTTGCTTCTTCCTAATGTTTGCATTAGTGATGCAACCATTGAACAAGTACTCATCTCGATTTGAGTTACGTTGTGGATTATTCTTTTGAGTGCCATCGAGATCATGAACCTCATGATTATTTGGCTAAAGCTCATTTCTTATCATATTGTAGTTAGTTCTTGGTGAGCAACTCTTCATCACTCTTTTGCAGATCACTTATTGTTTTTATAAAGTTAAAATGGTATCCTTTGAGAAAATTTAATTTTCATCACAATAAGGATTATTCAAAGTGAGATTTAAAAGTGATTGATATCAAAATGAAGTTGTTTATGAGACGCCTTAGAAAACTTAATTGTTTCCATAACAAAGAAAACCTTTGTAAACTTATTTTTTATTCTTATTTAAGAATTAAGCATGAAAATGTTTTTATTATAAACATGATGATAAAATTTTGACGAACTGAGTATTGCATCGTTAATCTTGAAATTGTATATAGTTGCGCGCCTACATACAATTTGGAATGGACCATGCAAGACTGATTAGTAGTCACCATAAAACTAATGAATAAACACTACATTTTCTTTGAAGATTGTGAAAGATTAAAATTTATGAGATCTGCAAGAAGTGAAAAATAGGGACATAGTGTTAGGGACACCTACATATGTGCCTGTAGCATCTATTCTTCTGAGTCGAATTTACTCATCTGTGGAAATTGTCTTATTTGACAATTGACAATTCTCTTCTTGTCCAATTCCCTCGTAGTGAGATTCTTAGGAAAAGTATATGATTACCGAGTGTTGATACCCGACTGGATGTATCGACGTTCCTATCATTTCTTTTGATTTGATTTCATTTGAATGACCTGGGTAACGATCCGAGGAGCTTTCAAATGCGTACTCAAATTATGAAAACATGGGATATATTCATATTCGTTAAATGTTTTTGTCTGTATCTGATTTGAAATTCTATCGCGTAGATTATGCGTTAACCTTACTCTTTTAATAGTAGTTGTGTATCCTAATATCCCTGAATTTGTGAAGGATTATGTGTTATTATTAGTCTTTGAGAAGTTCACATCTTATCGACGGCAATGAAACCTGGAAAGTTGGTAATGCCAGTAGAATGGATTGATTGATTATGACATGACGACATTGTCTTAATTGATAGGAACTCGAATTGAATTCCCCTAAATGATAAGATGTTGATTATCAAAAGTGATCTAAATAATTCTTGATGGATGACCATATCATGCATTTAGACTTAAAATTATACCATGAATGGTTGCGAATTAGTTATAGATTTTGTAATCTATAAAGAAGTTAATATGAATTTATTGAAAAGATAATTCTGTTATTTGAAACTTTAGTAAGTATTTGTTAATGAATTACCTAGACTTTTGCCATAAAGGCAAGTTGAAATTGGTATTGATTATATTTCCGGTGCTGCACTTGTGGCTTGTGCACTGTACGTCAGCACCATCTGAATTTAAGGAATTACCGTACAACTGAGAGAGTTGTCGGAGAAAGATTTTATTCTACCGAGCTCGTAATCATGAAGAGATATGGTGTTATCATTCCTTAAATTAATAGATTACTGTGAACTGAGTAAATTGACAATCGAAAACGATATCCATAACTCGAAGTGGAAGATTTGTTCGATCATTTACAAGGTTCTAGCGTATGTTTTAAAGATTTGATCCATGGCATGGTTATCATCAACTTCGCATCTGCGAAAAAAGGTTATGTATTCATATCACTACATCCTGAACTTGTAATGAATATTATGAGTTTCATGATATGTCGTTTGGATTGACTAATGCACATGTAGTATTCATAAATTTGATGAATCACGTGTGTAGGCTGTAATTTGATAAATTCATGCTCGTGATCATTAAGGACCATTTATTTGTTTATTTATAAGAATAAGAATGAGTTAATAATTAGTTATAGACTGCCCTAAATTGACCAAACAATAAAAACCTGTACCTTAAATATTTAACATGTGATTAAAGACTTAAACGTTTACATTATTTGATCGTGTGGTCAATAGAGAATAGAATATATTAACTCTTCAAAAATTAGAAGTCATTTAAGACTTTGAGTTTTACTAAAAAGAAAAATGGAAATATGTTTTGACAGATATTTTATCAAAAAAAAAAACTTTTGAGGGATTATTCCCTTATACCCAAAATATTTAACTAAACTCCTGTTTAAGGGTAAATGTTTTTGCATACCTTAAGACAACCTAAGAGGGATTGAGGAAACCCATTTAAACCATGACTTAAAACTTGAAACAACAATTTTTGCTTTTCAACTAAGAAAATTTTTGACCAAAGTATAACCAAAGATTTTTTTTTCAAACATTTACGAATCTTATTAATTGTTTTCGATAAATCAACAAAAATCGTGTTAATTAAATTTAAAATTATATTGAACATTTTCATATAATTGGACGAACTAAGAAATTTAAAATCTTTTAACGTTTACGTTTCATAAAAATTAAATAATTATTGTTAACTTACATGTAATAATTATCGACGCTTTAGACGTCGGACTGAGTAAAACAGAAAAAGAAAATAGAAAAGACGAAACTAAAACATAGAAGATATGAAGAAAGAATTTTGAATAAATACGGTTATGATATTTATTTCATCAGGAAAAAGTGAATGTGGATACTGACACATTATGTATAAAAGATAAAGAACCAATTAGGACATGTTCCTTAATAATGGTAGTACAAATAAATTGCCGAACAATTTAAAAATAACTAATGTTTGTAAAAAGGATAATATAGATAATAAAAAGGGGTTCGCAGCTAATGTGAACCATCAGAATTGAGAAGCCAATAGCGTTAAATGTTTTAAAGGCCACTGGTGGTTGCCTAAATATGGAGATTGTGAGATATAGTTATGTTGGAATTTGTAAGTATAAGTATTTTGTTTATGTCATTTATGACTAAAAGTATCTTTGTCTGAAGAAGTTGTACTAATGACAAATTATGAAGGCAGACATCGCCTCATACATTAGTAAACGTCTAGCTATTGCAAAGGTCATCATCTGAATTTGATTCGATTTGGGTCATCGCCGACAGACTAACCAAATCTGCTAATATCATTCCTGTTAATGATAAATGCAAAAGAGTTATGTAAACATAGTGTGCCTGTATCGAACATCTTTATCAAGATCCTCGCTTCGCATCGAATTTCTAGAGATTTGCTCAGAAGTCGTTGGGAACGAACCTTGATGAGAGTACTGTTTACCACCCCAAATCGAAGGGACGAGGTAAAGTAACAATACAAAACACTAAAAGTCTTGTTTTATGTTTGAATGATTGACCTTTGGTAATGAACCGTATAATCATTTTCCTTTGGAGAGATTATCATTGATAATCATCATATTAGGATCGAGATCGAATCTTGTTAGGATCTAAATATTAGAGCATCTGTGAGCAAGAGTTGACATAAAGACACCCGACATACACCCATTGTGAGTTGGACATGTCTTTTAGGTTTAAGGTTTCCTATGATGGCGAACCTAACCTTACAAAATACTCTACCCGCGAGACCTTAAATGATTGTTGAAATAAGGATCTGATTATTGACTGCCGATAGTGGGCAGGAGGTTATGTGAATATGAAATGTAGATCTTGAAGTGCCAGATGGGTAGCGAAGTTATACCAAAATTTTTAACCTTAGAAAAATGAATTAATGATCTGACAAATCATTAGATATAAGTCCCCGTTGTATGGGACCATTGAGATGATGTAAAAGTTGGTTTGAAAGGCATATAAGCTGGATCTACCCTAGGACTTCAAGAGTTGCGTGAATTATGATTCGTATATCGAACTTGATGGAATATATATCAAGTGAGAATCTGATTGTTTCTTAGTAAAGCTTAGATCGGCGAAAAGTTGCATTCATCAAAAACCCGTGAACATCATGGATAGAGAAAGTAAGTCAACATTTAGCCTGATCTTATTCCCGTAGTTATGTTTGATGAAACTCGCGTATTGTAATGGATTACACTTGTGAGAAAAGACCGAATGTGGAGGAAATACCCACATGGCTTAAACTCTATAAGAAGCGAGTAGTAAGATGATCTTTGAGGACAAAGATCATGTTTAGGGGTAAATGCTGTGACAATCAGTCAATTTATGATTGATATTTTATTCACAAATATTATTTAAAAATATTATTTTAATGTTACACTATTAAGATCATCCTCTCCATTTTCTCTTGTTATTTTTGTAAAGAACAAATGTACTTTCTTTCTTATTTTATATGTATATGATGAATATATGATGATAAAAATGTTGTGTGGGGATCAAGTGTTGATAAATATGCTTAAAAAGGTTAATAACTATAAGAAACAAAGCTAAAATCATGCTTATTTAGTTGGCTGTATAAAAACAGTATGTAACTAAAACTTGAACTGATAAACTTGCATGGTAGAATACATTTAAAGTAAGTACAAGATGTTATACACATGTGAGAGTTGGCCATGCAATGGAATCATTATAATGAGTGAGATATGATCAAAACAAGATAAGTGTGCTAATCTGAATAAGCTGTTTTGTAAGGACTGTTAAGCATAGATAAACTTAAAATGAGCAGTAGCTATAACTAAGTTAAATGTAGCACATAATATGAAGATCATGCCATCCAAAAATGAGCTTCTAATTCATTATAGAACTCTAGATATGATAAAAATGGTGAAGATGAAAATAAAAATCAGATTTTGAAGAATTAATGTTTATTACTATTATATAAGCACTCAAAATTATATTGTATAAAATGTAAAATTAAAACCCACTAACTTATGAATTTTATTTATATAAATATGTAAAAGGTTAAATAAATGGATAAATTATAAAAATGGTAGTGGAATAATACTTATAAGTAATAAAAACTATAAACTTGATTTTTACGACTTTTTCGGCTATTACCGTAAAATTAACGTTTTTCGCCAATTAAAACTTAGACGGTTGGACCCGTCTAATGTGAACTTTATAAAACTCATATACTGATATATAAACATATATAACAAGTAAAAACCAATAAAACCCGAACTATATAACATACGGACATTAACGGACTAAGTTAACATTATTGGACTAATAAAACAACAAAATGGACTAAAACACTTATAAACTTATTTATTGGGCTTAACCCATTTGGGCCCAACATGGAAAGTACAAATACTGATAATACAAGTATGAAATGGATAAATAAGAGTTAAAGAACTTATAATAAGTTTATTGGACTTAAAATATGTAAATAGGTAAAACTAGTATAAAAGTTATCGACGCATAACACCAAAATGAGTAAACGAGAATATGTAAACCCACTTGATCATCATATATATATAATCATCATACGTATACACAATTGTTATTTTTATAAAGTCATTGGACATGAGTATAAGACGAGTATTATTTGTCTAGGTTTCCGTGATTGAAGCACGTACCGTACGTCCGAATTGCCGATAACCCGCTTTCCCACATCAACGGGAGTTCATAGCCTCGCACTCTTTTAAATGTTTTAATGAAATGTTTTATAAACCCGCGAGGGAGATAACATGTTAGTTTTTATAAAATAGGATACCATTTGTCCCGATTGTTTGTTTATTGATTTGGACCCGTATGATTGAATGACCCGATTGTATGACCCGATAAATGATTAAAGGAACCGATAGATGAAATAAAATGGATTATTAAAGTTAGGTTATGTCACTAAAAGTCCCATTAGCATGAATTGTGAACTACCGGGATTTGGTAGACGCTTATGCATATAATAGTACTATTTGGGGACGATCACCCCAGTTCGCGCCTTGACGGTTGATCCTCGTCGTGCCACATTGATTGGTAAGCGAATTTATGTATGAGAAGATTTCCATAGCGTGACCTTTGTGACGACACGCTACTTTAGATGGGCAAATTGAGTATCGGGTTAGCTACCCGTTGTTGGTTTAGTAAGGTAACAATGTCATGCGGCTTATAATAATCCAGCTAACGAAATACTACTAGACGCACCGAATTACGATGTATTGCCTGACTAGCAATACAGGGTCATACTATTGATATTATGTTCGTCTTTTGGTTTTCATAACCATATTTATATAACGGTTTTTATTTTCATACAACGTCATAAGATGTATTGTATGATGTTTTTACGACGCTCGTATAATGATTTATAAGGCAAACGCCTATATTATGATTTTGATGAAGATTTGTATAAAATGACTTTGGCTATTTTATGGCCTATTAAAATGATTTGTTCAAAATGATTTTCAGTAATAATTTTATACTGATATTATATTGATGGATTTTATTAAACTCTATGAATTCATTCGGCGTTATCGCTGACCTTTTCTTTTAACATGTTTTATCTCAGGTACTTGAAGGTAATTCTCGGGAAGACGACAAAGAATTCATGGCCCGCACTTAAATAACAATTTCCATTCAAATCTTTTGTAAAATTGTATGAAATGATTATGACTTGGGACCTATGTAAATTGATATTTATGAATGGAAATGCTTTATTATTAAACAACGCGATTTTCAAGCGTTGTCTATGATGTGAGTAATGTGTTATCCCGTAACACCAACTAGTCTTCCGCTGTATTGAGTTGTATAAATTTGGGGGTGTTACAATGTTGTGTTGACTTCTGAATCCTAATTCCAAATCACTTGGTTTGAATTTTGGTGCCATTGTTGAAAGCTGTTTGAATGATTGATAAATTGAAGATGATAAGAGAAAATTGTGTTAGACAAGAATAATAGGTACCCTGTTTAAAAATAGGAGCCAAATATATAGGAGAAGAAAATGCATGTGATTGGCCCAAAAATAGGCAAGTATTTTCAAAATGTTATCATGAAAATATTGAAAAAGAATAAGTTTATCTCATGCATTAAATGAAAGTTATCAGCTCCAAAAATTACGGCCTAAAAATATGTCAAAAAGTAACAACTGGGTAGGTCCCATTGAGTGTCAACGGTCAAAAATAACCTATCAACGCCCAACGGCTATATTCTTGTCAACGTTTGCCATAGCCATGTCAGCGTCTAAATTGGTCACAACAACGCTTGGAAAAATACTTGTCAGCGTCCAAAAATAAAAATGTTTAAAAATGAAAAATGACCTTAACAAAGTAATTTATCCTAGAGAAGATAACCAAAAAGTTGATAATTATTATAGGGCGGCAAGCACTGTCCAGTTATGCACACTTGCTTATGCAAGATAGACATAACAGTCCTCTAGTGTCCCTTGCTAACCAAAACTCTTAACAACTAAGTTACCTTATAAAATTCCTTGTTACTCCCAGGTAAAACCCATGACAAAATCATTCCCTAGTCTCCCAACAGACCACAACCAATTCTAGGCCAAAAATGTCTTGGCAGCATGCATAGTATATCAACTTTGCATGCTACAGTGCCTCATGATTTAGTAAAACTAACTCATACTCACCTGTGGACACAATATAGAATTGTGATAAGAGTATCATATGGATACCCAAACATCCTAAAGGTTCCCAAAACCTCCCCTTAAACTATGATACATATGTTGCTAAAAATATGCATGAACATAAAAAATTTATGTCAAGATAGCAATTAAAAATTCCAACCATCATCCATAAATAAAAACATGTCCAAATGCTTCTCCAATGATCCATAAGAAACTCTGTATCCAATGGTATACTGCTAACACCACCTGCACATTTAGATTGAAAACCACAAAACTAACATTGTTGCTGACAAAGCCCCGATAACACATAACAACGTTGAGGGAAGCTTTGTCAGCGTTAGACAAATATATTGCTGACAACGTCATAAAAACACTTATCAGCGTTCAAGCAACCTTTGTCAGTGTTAGAAAAATATAGTGGAAAATCTAAATCCTCAAAAAGACTAATAACAATGCATTATCCTGTACATACTTTCACGAAAAGACTCCAAAACACATATTATGTGAGATTGATCATTCCAATACTTGTTACCAAGTATTGAAACCTCCCAGCATCAAAAGGTTTAGTTAGTAAATCTGACACATTCTCCTCTGTGTCAACCCTATCTGGTTGTATTAAACCCTTTTCAAAACAATCTCTTATAAAATGGTGTCTAATTTCTATGTGTTTAGTTTTAGAATGATGTACAGGATTCTTAATAATGCATAATGTGCTGTTATTGTCAACAAATATCTTGGTATGCATGAAATTATACCCATAGTCTAACAGCTAGTTCTGAATCCACAAAACTTGTCCACAACAAGCAGCTGCAGCCACATACTTAGCTTCAGTTGTAGAATTAGCCACCACTGTTTCTTTCTTGCATTGCCAAGATATCAATCTGCTCCCAAGAAACTGACATCCACCAGTTGTGGATTTTCTATCAAAATTATCACCTCCATAGTCATTGTCTGAATATGGAATCAACTCCAATGGTGAATCCTTTGGGTACCACAAACCAAGACTAGGATAGCATCTTAGGTACCTAAAGATCCTCTTGACAGCATAAAGGTGACATTCTTTGGGAGTCACTTGATGTCATGCACAAGCACACACAACAAACATGATGTCAGGTCTAGAGGCTGTGAGATACATCAATGAACCAATCATTGACCTATAGTGCCTGACATCAACATCCTTTCCATCTCCAATCTTTCCCCAAGGGTGTTCTCTATCCATAGGAGTAGTATCCCTCTTTTCATGTGGAGAAAATCCAAACTTCTTCAAGATCTCAACCACATATTTATCCTGGGAGATGAAGATACCATCTTCTTTCTACTGAACTTGTAAACTAAGAAAGAAGTTCATCTCCCCCATAGCACTCATCTTGAATTTGTCTGTCATCAACTTGGAGAAATCCTCACTCATCTTTGGATCAGTAGACCCAAAAATGATGTCATCAACATAGACCTGAACCAGCAACACATCCTTACCTTTCTTCTTTGTAAACAGTGTCTGATCTATGGTGCCCCTTTTGAATCCATTGTCCACTATATAAGTAGACAAAGTACCATACCATGCTCTAGGGGCTTGATGAAGTCCATACATAGCCTTCTTGACTCTATACACCTTGTCTGGATTCTCTGGATCCTCAAAACCAGGAGGCTGCATCACATATACCTCCTCAACACTTGTTCCATAGAGGAAGGCACTCTTGACATCCATTTGATAGACAGTGAAGCCCATGCAGGATGCATAGGCTAAGAAGATCCTAATAGCTTTAATCCTTGCAACTGGTGCAAAGACCTCCTCATAGTCTATCCCCTCCTCTTGTGTATATCCCTGAGCCACTAATCTTGCCTTGTTTCTGACCACAATATGTCTTTCATCTCTCTTGTTTTTTTAGAACCCATCTTGTCCCTATAGGTCTGACATATCTGGGACAATCAACCAGCTCCCAAACATCCTGAATTGCAAATTGGTGACGCTCATCCTGCATTGCTTCCACCTAACTTGGTTCTTTGAGAGCATCAAATATCTTCTTGGGTTCCTGTTGTGACAGTAAACATGCAAACAAACATGCTTGCACAAGAGGGGTATCAACCTTCTTGTGTATATTGTCAATAAACCCACCAAGACCTTGATGAGATCTTCTAGTCTGAACAGGAGTCATAATATCACCAATGATTTGAGAAGTGGGGTGATTCTTCATAGTGGAAGTGAGAACTCCTCCTTCAAACAGTCTGGTGTCTTCAATCTCATTCTCCAAGTTGCCAATATCTTCTTCATCAGAATCTCTTTCATCAACATGAGGATGGACCTCTTCATATAAATTGGAAGGTTCACCCTGTTCAAAAGTAGAAGAGAAAAGATGTGCAGAATTGTTGTCAACGCCTAAACCTTGTTTGTCAGCGTGTGGGATAACAACGCTTGAACTATTGTTGTCAGCGTCTGAGCCATCAACGTCTGAATTGGTCTTGTCAGCGCTAGATTTGCCTTTGTCAGTGCCTGAAGGACCATGCATGTTGTTATCTGGTGGTACTTGGGGACCACCATTATCTTTACCACCAGCAGCAGCAGCAGCAAAAGCATATGTCCATATGGGAATTGTGACATACTCTTGTATAGGAGATGACTTTTCTGCTTGTGATCCAACCTTTTCATGAACCTGTGTACCTGAAACATTAACAACTTGTTCTTCCACAACACTTGAAGTTACCTTCACAATGTCTGGATTAGTGACAGGCATATAATTTAAAGTCCTAGATAAAGGTTCCAAGTCAAACAACCAATTTGGACCACTTTCAGGATCACTAGGTTTACTCTCTAAAAACCTAACATGTACACTTTCAAGAATACGTTTTTCCTTATTAAGATAGACCCTATATCCCTTGCTCTGCACTGAATACCCCATGAAGTAGCCTTCATCACCTTTTGCACTAAATTTACCTAAGGCATCACTAGTATCTAAAACTACTACATGACAACCAAAAGGTCTGAGAAAACCAGTATTAGGTTTTCTTCCCCAAAGTAACTCATAAGGTGTTTTGTTCTGAATTTTGTTGACCAATGCTCTATTTTGAACATAGCAAGTTGTATTAACAGACTCAGCCCAAAAGGCTATTGGGAAATGAGCATCAGCCAACATGGTTCTGGCTGCTTCAATTAGGGTTCTATTTTTCCTTTCTGCAACCCCATTTTTATGAGGGGTTCTGGCAACACTAAATTGCCTAGTAATTCCTTTCCTGGCACAAAAATCATCTAACACTTTATTCCTAAATTCACCACCATTATCACTCCTAAGCATTTTAACTTCATTGCCTGTTTTCTTCTCAATCTGAGTGATAAAATCAATTAAAGTGTCACCTGTGTCACTCTTCATAGCTAAAAAGAAAGTCCAAGTAAACCTAGAAAAGTCATATGTGATGACAAAGCAGTAGGACTTACCATTTAAACTTTCTATATTGGTTGGACCAAAGAGGTCCATATGAAGCAAGTGAAGAGGTCTAGTACTAGAGTGCACATGTTTGGACTTGAATGAGACCTTGTGCTGCTTGCCTTTAAGACATGCAACACAAGAGTGGTCATTGTGGAAGGCCTTTTCAGGCAAACCATCAACCAAGCCAAGTTTCACAAGCCTGTTTATATTCTTTAAATTTATGTGCCCTAGTCTCCTGTGCCATAAGTTACTCTCATCTACTAAAGCTTTAGCATAAAAACAAGACATATTGTTATTCATTCTAATCCCATTCATATTCACATTGTATATGTCTTTATGCCTAGGTGTTCTATAGTCAATATATTTATCATCAGGGATCTTATAATCCTTGCTTAACACCAAACATTCAGTATCAGTAAAAAGAACTTTATTTTTGTTATCACAAACTTGTGATACACTAAAAAGATTGTAATCAAGTTCCTTTACCAAAAATACGTTTTCAAAACGCAAGTTCTTGGTGAGAAGTGTTCCTTTGCCTGTGATAGTACCATATCCGCCTCCAAAGTAAACCTTATCACCATCCTTAATGGGAGTGAAGTTTGTCATATAATCTTCCTTCCCTGTCATGTGCCTTGAGCATCCATTGTCCCAATATCCATAATCATTGACCTGATTTTGAATGCCCTGCACATAAAGAAAACAAGTTAGTTTTCTTTGGGAATCCAAGCCTTAGCAGACTTGGATTCATCTGGTTGTTCAATAAGAACAGACTTAGTTCTCATAACAACCCTATTTTCATCCTTCTTTTAATGAAATACCCAGTTAACCCCAATAGGTTTTGTAATGACCTTTGAAATGTAATTAAATCTGTTGCAGGTCATTGAAATCCCATTATCATTAGGGTTTTGATCTTTTTTTGGTCTCCATGTTAAGCTTGAAGAAGCTTTAGACCCCTTAGCCTGTGGTTGCAAATATTTAGGTCTGGTCACATTTCTGTCAGCGTTGAATTTGGTCTTGCCAACGCTGAAATTACCCTTGTCAGCGTTGAACCTAGGATTTGCTACAGAAACCCATTGCCTATTAGACCAAGTATTTGTCTTTTGAAATGGTCTTTGTCCATAAGTGTTAGACCCTCTAGTGAAGAATGGGGCAGGTCTAATAACTTGTGGACTTTGTTGCACACAAGGTTTGGGTCCGACAACGTTTGACTTTCTAACAACGTTGACTTTGGGAGCGTTGACACACTTATATGCTAAATGTGAAAAGCTACCACAAGTGTAACAGGCTTTTCTAGACACAACCCTAGGTCTAGAAGAAAAGAAGCTTGTTCCATAATTGCTAACTTGGGTCTTAGGTGACCTAGTATTCCTATACACCTCTGCATACTTAATGCTAGGTTTTCTAACAGTGTTTGAGCCAAGGTCAACAGCTTTACCAGTGATTGGGTTTGTAACCTTAATGGGAGTTGACTCATTAGGACTTTCACATAGCAAGCCACCCTTAACAAATAAGGTAGGGTTAGCTTTCTTCCATTCATTCAAGTCAGTCAACTTTTGTTGATACTCTTCAACTGGGGTGACAACCCTTGGTGGAGGAATGAATTCCTCCTCTTGGAGTTCTGGCAAACCAGTCCAAGATAGGTCCTTTTGTTGGACACCATAGAAGTCACCAGCTAGTGGTGGAACCACAGAGTAGTCTTGCATCCCAATCCCAGTCATGTCCTTAGGATCTCTTTGTTTACTCACACATTCTCCTAGGGTTTGGGTGGCCTTATCAAATCTTTGAATTTTAAGGCCAATATTATCTTTATTCTTAATGGCCTCATCTAACTTAGCCTGTAATGCACCATTAACCTTTTCCATGATACTCCTGATATCATTACTAGCATTCAACTCATGTTTTAGGATATTTATTTTATCTTTTAAGTCAAATTCCATTTTCTTGTATTCAGAAACTGTCTTCTTAGTTTGAGTGAGAGCTAGTTGGTAATTAGACAGTTTGCATCTTTCAGTACTCATATCATCTAATAATCTTAACACCTCTTTGTTAAGTCTCTCAGTATTTAACCTACAACCTTTACTACAAAAAGCATCATTGTATACCTCATTATCAGATGAAGAGGAGGAGTGTGCCATGAGAGAATATTGAACATGCTCTTCTTCTTCAATTTCAGCAACCAAAGCTTTATCCTCTTCTATATCTTTAGCCAAATAGCTCCAATCCCATCCCATACCATCAATTCCTTGAACTGCAACCATGGCCTTGGGATCCTGAGCTTTAACAATTTGACTTGAGGGTTTATCAGCATCAGATCTTCTAGGAGATCTGCATTCTCTTATGAAGTGCCCCATACGATGACAGTTGTAGCATTCAACTTTGGATTTATCAAATCCAGTTGTGTCCTTTGCATTGAAGGTCATCTTCTTCTTAAACCTTCTATTCCACCTGTTTGCTCTTATACTAGCAAGAGCCATGTTCCACTTGATATCCATTTCTTCCAAGTGCTCATCACTTATCTGCTCAAGGTCCTCATATGTAATCACTGAACCATTGGGCAAAGAAGCAATATAAGCACATACAGTATCCAAATCCAAACCAGCAGGCTTAAATCTTGGTGAGTCACTTATGAATGTGTCAGCGTCTGAAAAGGAGACGTTGGCAGGACATGTTCCAGCGCTGACACATGATGATCCAGTAACTGGATGCATGTAGGAGTCCTTCTGATTTAGTTGACCTTCACTATGAGAAAAGAAGGCCATGTTACTGTTGGTGGACTTGCTTCCATGCTCCAAAAGAGTTTCATCTTCCAACAGCCTCAGTTTGTTGTAGATATCATCAAACTTGGAACTTTTGTGAGTATTATTTGCAAGAATAGATCTTGCCTCAATTTTCCACGCCTCACCAAGACTTTTAAGAAAAGTAGCATTAATGTCAACATCACCAAGTTGTGTCCTCATGAAGGACAATTTGCTTGTAATATCAAGCAATCTGCTTCTCACACTACTAAGCTTTTCATTAGGTTGATCCTTGAAGACAACATACTCATGCATGAGTTGCTTCTTCTTCTCTTCCTTAGTATCTTCATTGCCACCATATGCAACTTCAAGAGCTGCCCAAAGGTCCTTAGCAGATTCATAACCTCTGTATTTATGCTGGTTATCTTGTCCCAAAGAGAGTTTCAGAATATTTAGGGTTTTCATATCAACCCTTTTCTTTGCTATGTCTTCAGCAGACACAGCTCTACCATCATCAGGTTTTTCCTTCTTATCTGCTTCTGAACATCCAACAACAGCTGTTCTTGCAGCAATGGCATTAGCAATCTTTTGAGCTTTATTGAATGTGTTTCCATATTCAATAATCTCCCAGAGTGTGTAGTCATAGATCCCCACGTATTGTTCAAAGTTGAATTTCCACAATTCAAAGTTGGTTGCATCAAGCATGGGAATCTTGATGTTTGGCAAAGGTGAGGAAGAAGAGGTTATTTCTGGATTTGACATGATGTTGTTAGGGTTTTGAGAAAATTAGGGTTTTGGTGATTTTAGGGTTCTTGTGTTCTTTAAGATCAAAAGTTCCTCAACAAGCTCTGATACCACTTGTTGATCCCAAACTTAGATCGATTTACCTTTATGTATACGAGATTAGATCAAGTAATACACTTAGAGAAACCTTTGTATATGTATATGACAATCTTAAGTGTTATGCGGAATTAACACTTAAACAAGAACACACAAGATATAAACAAACTTTCACTTTGATTAATGATATCAAACTTGCTTACAATGAAAGTAGTTTACGTATGAAAACTTATATTGAACATTAACCTAAAGGTCTTCTTTTATAGACATAAGAAGCCTTGTACAATAATATACGTATCAAATATTCTAGGTAAAGATAAATATAGAAAATACATTGTTGTTCCTATCTTTACTAGAAGTAATCTAGAATACAATAAACGCGTAGAGTATATCCTTCCATCAGTGCTTGTCTTCAATGTATCAACGCTTGACTTTGTCTTGTCAACGCTTGAGCTGTCAGCGTTTGTATTACTCCTGTCAACGCTTGTTTTACTCTTGTCAGCGCTCAAGTAGACTGGCTATAATTTATTCCCAACAGGATTGATGAATATAACCTTCTCCTAAATATCTAGTCATGTTCATCATTTGTTTATTTGTGTATTGTGTAGATCCAATGTATTTGTGAATACTTGGACTAGTTGTGTTCATCCAAGTTATTTGTGAATACTTGGATTAGAGTTGTGTACATCAATTGCACATGTGTGCGCTTGGATTTATGTTGTGTAGATCCAAGCTACATATGTGTACTTGGATATGATTATTTGAGTTGTAATTAATTGTGTTAGTTCTAAGTAAATTATAAAGTGATGTGGTTGTGTCTTGTGAATTCTCACTAAACTATAAAGTGATATGTGTGAAGTTCTCACATAGCTTCAAAGTGAAGAGTCGTGAAGATGGGTTCTAGCTTTTTATTAGAACTCGACATCTAGCCTTGTGTCGAAAAATGGTGAAGTAGGCAATGTTGTGAAGATTGGTTCTACCTTTATATTAGAACTCGACATCTAGCCTTGTGTCATAAAAGAGTGAAGTGGGCGACGTTGTGTAGATTGGTCCTAGCTAAGATTAGGTCTCGACATTTAGCTTATTGTCGAAAAATAATGTTAGTGACGTTGTAAGGTTTTCTCCGCCAAGAAGGGAGCTTGTGGATATAGTGGAAATCTCGAGTAAGGTGTACTCGAGGAGTGGAGTAGGAACGAGGATAGAGCCTCGTTGCCGAACCACTATAATCTTGGTGTCTTCCTACTAGGTTTTTTCTTTCCTTACTCTTTACTTACATTCATTATCACTAACTTACTATACATTGTTAATGCATTAGAATTGAACCTAATCATTATGCAACTACCTTTCAAGTAAAAGATAGTTTGTGCACCCACCTAATTGAAAGGAATTTTAATTAGGAGATAAACCGATGAGAAACTATTCAACCCACCCTTCTAGTTTCTACAATTGGTATCAGAGCGATGGTGAGACAAGATCTTTGAAGTATATTGTACTTTAAAACTTGGATCGATCCATTATCTCCTAAATTTAGAAGGTTAAGTTGTACTAAAGTTTTTCTTTGGTCAAAACTATTTTTTGATGAAAATAAGCCTTTTAAAATGTTAATATTGCATATTAGTTAAATTAGTAGTATTAATGCATTTTAGATTTACTCTTGAAATATATCTACTAGTTTGCATCTTGTTATGTGTAGGTACTCATGAAGATAAATCATTCTATTGATTGTGGAGTGAGTTACTTACACTTGTAGAAGACTCATCTTCTTTGATTTCCAACATCATTAAATGATGATATCAAGCTGGGTAGAAGTGATACTAGTATTTGAAGACTTAGTAGTCACTATTAGTCATAGTTGGGCTTTGCATCGATTCCCTGAAAGCTTGGAATGTAATTTGTGGCCAAAGTACGCTTTCGTTCTTCCACACGCCCTATTGATCATTTTTTTGATCATTAATTGACTATATGGTTGTTCTTGGCATCCTTGCCTTGACATTTATTTGTGGTTTGTGATTCTTTTCTTTTTCCCTCTCAAACCTTCATTTCTTGGATACTTGACTCACTATGGAGATGTAGGGTGAGTTAGTAGAAGCTTAAATTATCAAGCATGATTTCCATGGTTGCCCCCTTACGGTTATTAGGCCCTATATCATGTGTAACTTGTGAAATTAAGCTCATCTCTAGGATGATTAGTGAATCCCTTGAGATACCAAACTACTTCATTAAGTTGTAAGCGGATTTTCACATTTGGAATTGAAATATTCCAAGGATATTCTTATTGTTAACTCTAGCAATAATTATCCGATCATGTGGGAGAGAAAGTGAATCTATACTTTGCTCGTATTTTTAAATAAATAAGACTACTCTTAAAAATGATCTTATTCTATGCATCAAAATTGCTTGGTTTAATTCATTACCAATGCCGTTTAGACTATCGCCGGAAAGTCACGTCTTAAACCACTATATATGACGCAAGCTCTTCACATCATCAATTTGAATAATGTCATTAGTCCTTTGAGAAATGTCCTTGGTCTTGATTCACTTCTCTTGACTCCTCTCTCTTTGCCTTTTTGCTACGAGTAGTCGTTCATTCGTTTTGATCTTTTCCTATCTCGATTCAACTCGTAATCCTTCGACAAGGCATTATTACCTAGTGTTGTGGTGGTCCAATGATATCCTAAAAGGTTTAAGATATATTTTTAAGTATTTTAAAAATTTTGGTTTTCAAAAATTCATCGTTTTTCTTTGATAAAAACTGCCTCTGTAGGCGGTTCATTATCTCGGCGGCTCAACAGAGCGGTTCCTTATCGATAAGGAACCGCCGGCAGTAGCTTTTGTCAGAGCGCCAGTTTTATTAAAATATCTTTTTTAAACTAGACCTTCTCTCTCCTTCACACACATCAGACGATTTTTCCTTGCTTTTCCACCATTGTTAAAGCTTTAAAAACCTTCAATTACTCAAATTAATTGATTTAAGTTCGTGGGTTTCACTCATCCATCATCCAAGATCAATTAATTGTAAGTTATTTCTTTCAATTTCATCTAATTTTTTCTAGGGTTCATACATTCATAATTGGGGATTTTTAAAATTGACATTGAATCGGAACCTTACTAGGAATAAAAGTTGACATAGTATTGTTACTATGATTCCTTAGGTTCATATTCATAGAGATTTCACTAAAACCCACTTGTAGAACAAATCCGAATTTTGACTAAATATTTTGGTTGATTGATGGTATTGATATGAACCCATGAACAAGTTGGAAATGGCATTGTTAAATGCTTACCTAAAAACCTTGTTTCTGAAAAACCAATGTTCTAGTTCATTGTTGATTTTGCATAGTTCATATGTTTTGATCAATGGTGAAATGGTTACATTGTGAAAATGAGAATCACAAGGATTAATCCTTTGTTTGTCAAGTTATTAATGAAACACATTCTCATCTTTTGAAATTTTATTTTTTATTTTTTCATATGAGTGATTGGAGAAATATCTTTGTTTGTTGTATTTAGGTACTAATCATGCCTTCGGAATACCAACAAGACCACCAATACACTATAAAATACATGCCAAACCTTTCCGAGATGTGTGCTTCACCTCAACTTACAAACATCTTTTCCTCACTCCAAAAACGTTGTTTTCATGAGGATAGAGTTGTCGAAGAGGATATTGAGGTATATATATATATATACTCGATTAATGTTCGGACAAATTGGGTTTGATTGTTTGTTGGACATCAAAGAGGATATATAACCCGAATTTCTCCTAGAGTTGTTTAGAACATACTCTCTCATTTATGATGATGATAAAGTATATGTTAGGTTCATCCTTGAAGGTCGACTCATTAAACTCTCTCTTGAAGACTTTGGTCAAGCTCTTCGTGTTCCATTTGTAGGAACTTGTCGATTTACTGATAAATGGAAACTTGATTATCTTCTTGAACCATTCGACTGTGCTCCAAATGAAAATGAAGAGATTGACCGTGACTTCATTCTTGATATCATTTGTAAAGAGCGTAGTGGAAACGTTGTAAGAAGCCTCCACTCTACCAACCGTCAAGTAAAACGCTATGAGGTTCTCTTAAGCGACTTAAATGATTGTATGGTTCATTGGGCTGACATCCTTAGGGAGAATGTATTTTTTCTTGGCGGAAACCGGGATCATATTTTGGCGTGTATGGCGCACATGTTATGTTACATCGCTACCGACGCCAAGTACAATCTCGCATACTATATCGCTAGATAAATCACATATGCTCATTCCAAAACCAAAACAAATCTTCGCTATACCATGCTCCTTACTCGCCTTCTTAAGAAGGTTGGTGAAGATTATCCCGACATCAACATTTCTCGCTTTCGTTCGGTCAAATGTGTTATGCTACTTATTAAAAAGGTAAAACCACGAAAAGCTAGAAGTGATCGAGGTTCGAGAAAGTCCGATCCACAAGAGTCCGATGATGAGGACTTTGATATGTCACAAAGTGATGGCGGTGGCATAGGCACAAGTGCTCCTATTGGATCTTCGAGTAACACCCACCCATCCATGGACTCTTTCATGGAAGGGTTAGAAGAAATCATCCCTCCTCCTCACTTTGCTACTAGTGGACTTCCCAAAAACTTCGGTCTTGCGGATGTCTACCGAGCTAATCTGAAAACACAAGGTGAGTTGTATGATCATCTAGTAGAGTCAAGAGGATCGTTCAAGAACATAGCCAAATTGATCAAGGGACTTGGCAAGAAGAAGAAATGAAGCATTGTTTCATCAAGGTTTACATGTTTGAAAATGTGTTTGAATTGTTAATCTTTTGTTATGGTTGTCTACTAATGCTTTATGTTTGGATTATTAGTATTTTTAATCCTAATAGTTGCATTGCATTATGCATATTATGTGTTTGTTAGCCTCCAAGATTTTGACTTATAGTTAACTTTGGCTTGTTATTTACCTATGTGAAATCTGGGCTGACCAAAGTTTAAGGGAGTGCACTTTTCTGTCACCACTGGACGCGGTTCCATATCGAACCCGTGGTTATTTAGCGATAAGGAACTGCGCACCTACGTAAGGAACCGCCTGTTTCTGTTTTGACAGAATCTTTGCTTTACACTGTTTTCCTTAATCAGTGTAAAACTTTGATAAAATTTTCGAAAAACCTACACTTTCCTAAACTAGGGTACCTAATTTCATAATTCACCTAAAATGATTTTAACCCATTACTAGTTAGGATCATTCCCTTCTCTTCTTAAAGCCTCTCATGTTGATTGTGTTCTTCATCCCTTCAACTCTTCTCTAAATTTAACATACAACCATGGTGTCCACAAGAACATCCACTTCTTCCAAAATTTATTCCTCAAAAAGAAGACTCAAAATTAAAATGAAGATACCTAACATTGGTTCTTCATCTTTTCACACTCCCAAAAATGAGATCTCTCCCAATCTCATTTCATCTTTACCTTTCACCCCTAGTCCTCCTTTGGATGGGATCTCTCAACCTCAATGATGAGACTGCTTTTATACATAGTCTCATCGTCCAAAATGGGATTAAAATGCATAAAATATCATGAAATATGCCAAATATATGCTTTTGTTTGCTACATGTGTATTTTAGGTACGAATATTGAGAAAATGACAATAGATCACAAGAAACAAGCAAAAACGAACACGGGAAACGAAGCCGCACAATGAACCAAGCCCTAATGGTGATTTTCCAAGAATAACCCTTAAAGATTTGAAGATTATTCAAGAAGGGTCCTCCAATATTGAAGGACTGACACTTTAAACCCTTGTTTATTCATAATTACAAGTTTGGTCCTTAAAGTTTGTCAATTTACAAAAAGGGCCCTCCACTTTGAAGAATTGGCAAGATTGGTCCCTCAACAATTGAAGAATTGTCATTATTAGTCCTCCAAGAAGTCAACAATACAATTCAACACCTTGAAGAATGAAGAAAATGCCAAAACACCCCTTCAAGAATCATCAAATGGCAAGAAATACCCTTGAAATACTTTTGCAAAACTTTTTGGGGCCAAAATGGAAAAACTAAAACTTGGATTACAAAGGAAATTCAGTTTTACCTATTTAAACACAAAGTGAAAGAAAGGAAAGAGATGGGGTTTTAATATGGACGACAAGGAAAGATACATAGGCCAGTGTCATGGCGACACGTGCCGCACTCACTCAAAACAACCAATGAGAACTCACCATTTTGCCATGTCACATCCCACCCACAACCGTTTAATAACTAATCCTGATTAGTTTATTAAACACGCACCTAACAAATTTTTGAAAATTATCAAAGATCAAACAGCCACTATTTAACCAAGAACATAGATTGGGCTTTTCTTAATCCTTGTGAATTAAACCTTAATCACCTCCAGAATTATGATTAAGGATTTTCTAATCATAACCCACACCTTAAACTTGACACCTCATCAACCAACATGTCACATGAATGGTGCCCTGTCTCACTTTTGAAGAAGATGACAAAATAGTGACAGCCATCCAACGCCCCACAAAGCAGCTTCATATCTAAGCTTATTATGAGCCTTAGATCAAATTGCAGCAGCTCACAAGTCCACAAACTGCCAAAGAAACTTCACATGTTCAAGAGAATTCAAACTTCCTCAAGGGCATTTATGTAACTTCAAGACTTAGGGTTTACATTTTTTATGCTTTCTAGTTCATCTTTGTAGCCTATATAAGGCATAGGACCTCATACATTTAGCTTTTGCTCTTGGTTTTTCCTTATTCACAAATCTGTAAATCCTTGTTTCATTTTAATGAAAAAGTGTTTGATATTGCTAATGAAATCCAAGTGCCAACTTTAATCTTTGCTTGTTATTGATATATGTTTGTGCTTATTGAATCTTAAAACCTATTTTTAAACCTTGTGCAAAAAATTGCCAAGTTTTCTCAAAACTTGATATTTTGCTAAGTCTTTGGTACATCTTTGGAATTTTTGGATTACAAATGATCTAAACACCCTAATAAGAAGATTATCAAGGTGTTGGGAGCTTGTGGTTTGGGGATAATCAAGGACTGGGTACAAAGGTTGCATTAATCAAAATTTTTCAGTTTTCTGTTTTATATAACTTGTGCACTAACCTTGTTGAATCTTAGTAGGGTCGTGTTGGAAGCTTGTACCTTGTTTTCTAGGCACATAAGCTCAAAAATTCGTGAGTGTGGATGTACATTCATGAGGTTTGAGCCCTTTTACCCAAAATCTGACAAAGTACTTGATTTTTGGCAATTTTGTGTTCTGCTGTTATACGTGTTGTTCTTGTGGCTTAAAATTGCTTGATACTTCATAATATTGATGTTATAGTGCTAGATTGGGCTGAGGATAAACTAAATCACACATTTACTTTGTTAAATCTTGGATTGAAAAAGTTAAGGGGTGTTTGGGTTAACCTATTTAAGCTTGCAATTTGTTTTTGAGTTATTCCTAAGTGTTGTTTTGTCCTTGAATCAGATAAATACTTGGTATTGTGCTGATATATGCGAGTTTTTAGCTTTTGAACATCAAATTCTTTATTGTGCTATAACTTGTTGATTTTTGCCTGTTTTGACCTAAGATCATGGTAACACTTAGATTGGATGCATGCTTAGGGCTAACAAGTGATTAAATCAAGTTTATATAACCTGTTAAAGAGATTTGAGGGTTTGAAATTGGATTTGTGGTCAAGTATATCAGCAAACATCATAAACTGCTTGTTCTTCGTTCATCAGTAACATTTAAGTGCTTGAATCTTTGTCTATACCTTTAATCATTGCATGAAACCTGTTTATTTATGATCATTTGAATTAATATAAGCTGTTGTGTGCATTTGGTTCAATTTGGTTGGCTTAATCTTGCTAAAACTGCTTATTTGTTGAAATCTGCTTATTATTCATGTCTGGTGCATATCTGGTGAAGTTTTGATTAAACTGTACTAATTGGCTTGGTGAAATTGTGATTTTATTGTTGTTATTGACTCTTTGTGATCCATTGATTACAAGGGTGCATTTGCTTAACTTGAATCCAACAAAAAGTCACATAAGACAAAAAGTAAAAATAGTCAAGCAGTGGAAACTCCTTTCCCCTGTTGCTAGCCACTACTAGTGTTATTTGATCGTCAGCTTATTCGTAAGCTATTCTAGCTTATTTGGACTTGCAACAACATATTTTTTGTGATTAATCTTCCTTATTTGACCCATTGAACTGATCTGGAGCATATTAGGGTTTGACTTTTAGGTTTGACTAGAAAAAACCAAACAGTTTGACTTTTACATAAGTGCTTATATGCTTATTCCGGCTAATTCAGTGTGCTTATTGGAAAACCTTTTGATTATTCTTCTTAATTAAGTCATTTAAAACCTTTTGCAACTTGAATCAGCACTTGAGGTAGCCTAGAACTTAAAAACGACTATTTTGTCGTTTTGTGAAGAGAGCTTTTGCTTATTTCAGGTTATCTCTTGGGCTTTTTCACAATTTCTTTTCACAGATCTCTTAAGTATCCCAAAACAAGCTTGTTTGTCAAATTAGAGCTTATGGCATTAGCTTATGGCTTAATGGGCCAAAAAGTCCATTAATAATAAGTTGTTGATAATTAAGCTGTGATAAGCTCACTTTCAGCTTTTGGGCCTTAAGAGTTTTGTGCTTAAAATCAAATTTTGAGTCAAGTAGGTGATTTTGGGCTTATTTGGTGGAATTTTTCTTATTGGGCCTATAATCAGCCCATTAAGGGTCTGTTTTGTCATTTAGCCCATTTTAAGGCCCAATAGAGGTATTTTGGTAATTTTAAGTTCATTCTATGTTATTTTTAGGTTAAAATAAACTAGTTTGCAACTTTTTAGAATTTTAATAAATTTTGGATTTTTAATATTATTTTATTATTAAAAATAAAAATCTAGATTTTAGCAAGTTTTTCATTTTTCTAGTTTAAATACATTAAGTTAGGAATTTTAAATTTTTTAGATTAATTTTATTGTGATTAGATTAATTTTTAGAATTATTTTAAGTTTTTATAGTTTTTAATAATTTTTAAATAATTTTAACTAATTTTAAAATTTTCAAAAATAGTTTTTAATTTAGTTAAGTCATTTTAGAGGTTTACAAGTTAAAAAATCTCATTTTGGGCTTTTTGTTAATTAAATTGATTTTTTGGGCTTTAATTAGCATTAAAAAATTATTATTTAATTGAATAAAAGGTTTGAGTGATTTTTGATTTTTTGTAAACTCTAATTACATTTTTTAGGATTTATTGCAATTTTCTAAGAATTTTTAGGTTAATTTTTAAATTTCGTCATATTTTACGGTTTTACATGTACGACTTTTCGTCTTAGTGTAATTTATAATCGTAACCGTCATCCTTTCTCTTTTTCTTTTCTCATAAAATATAATCACAAAGTTAATCATTTCTTACACAACACACTTGCCTTCTTGGGAAACGAACTTTGAACTTAACTTGGTCATTAGTGCTTGGTTTTCCTAAACCGACACTTAATACTTGCCGCTTTCACGCCTTTTGTTTTTCCTAAAGCAAAGGTGTGTAAAAAGTCTACATTCATTTTGACGCCGCTACCGGGGGGCGTGTTGTGTTTTGATTTGAACAATTATTGTTTTTATATTTGCCATAATATCTATTTGTATTAGTAGCACTCTACTAATACGTATTATCGGTTTTTCGTTTTTTGTGTAAATATTACTATATTGTATACGTAGAACAATAAATTCACAAGTACTCCAAAAGTGTGAAAACACAACCTTGATTCGGGATTTCATCACTCGATCATTGTATTCGAATCTCAAACAAGAAAAAAGCCAAAATAGATAATTACTTTCGTGAAGCTTAATTTTGACAAACACAAACTATAAGGTGTGTATAAGGCAGGTATTATAAAATATACCCTAAGGAAAAGGGCTCTAAAGTGCTTCGCGCCGCCTCGTTTCCCCGCTTTCTTGTGCGTGTTTAGATAAAAAGGGCTAATCGAGGGTTTGCCAACCAAAGTATTATCTAAGTATCATATATTTTTTCTTGGTTTCATTTGATTAAACCCTCTTGAACGTTTTGGTGTTCCACCAACGTTCTAAAGTCATCGAAGGCGTTCACTTCACGTGATCATTTTCATTCCTTGAGGCTCCTTTAATCAAGAGATTTGATTTGAGGAGAGATTTGTAGATTTCTGTCTACTTAATACATTCACAAAATCCAAAAAAAAAGTAAAAACAATCAAAAACCACAAAAAAATTGGAAAAATTAAAAACACCAAAAAGAATCTTCTTTTCTTATCCCCACGTTGTACGTGACGGTTATGCTTACTCGTAATCAAGCAAGACGTGCACGTAAACAAAAAAACCAAAAGGAGACCACACTTAACCTTTCTAGTGAGGAGTCTCCTATTGACGAACCTATCGTAGAAGAAGAACCAACCATGGCGAATCGAACTGTGATGGAGTTACTTCAAGCACCCACCGAGGGTTATGGAGAAGCTATTATGATTCCCGCCATCCTTGCGGAGAATTTTGAAGTGAAAACGGGTTTGTTGTCGATGATTCAAAACAACAAATTCCGTGGTGATGAAAAGGATAACCCGCACAACCATATCCGCCAATTCAATCGTCTTACCGCCACTTGGAAGTTTAAGGATGTTGCTAATGACTCGATTTAGATGATGCTTTTTCCGTATTCCTTAGTGGGGCCCGCTAAGATTTGGTTAGATAAAGAACCACCCAATTCTATATTGACGTGGAAGGATCTCGTTTCAAAGTTTGCGAACCAATTTTTCCCGCCCTCTAAGACTCCGCATTTGAAAAACGAGATCTCAAAATTTTCACAAGAATTTAATGAGACTTTTTCTACGGCTTGGAATCGGTTTAAGGAAATGTTACATGAGTGTCCTAATCACGGTTTTTCCGACTTGCATCAAGTTTACAGGTTTTACAATGGATTGAATGTTCATGAGAGAGATTATCTTAATGTCGCCGCGGGTGGTAATTTTTTGTGTAAAACGGTTGAGGAAGCGTTGTTGATTATTGAGAATAGGTCTAAAGTCTATAGCCCTCGTAACACATCGAGTCTTCATAAGGCTTCGTCTTCGGCTTCACCTTCATTGTCCACTACCATCGATGCTTGCCAAATTGAGGCGAATTTGGAAAACAAAATCTTTGATAAGCTTAAAGGTCTTTTAATTGAATTCAAAGTTGGTGAACAAAGTGCTCCCGCTACGGCTAAAGCGGTTAAGGTTTCTTGCATGTATTGTGGTGGAGGTCATGATTGCTACGAGTGCATTACCAACCGTGGTAACACTTCGAGTGCCTACGCGGCCACGGGAACTTACAACCAAAACTGTCAAGTTACCCGCTCTAATCAAATGACTCCACCGGGTTGTGCTCCCAATCAAAATGCTAACAACAACTATCGAAACAATCAAGTTGGTTTCAAAAACAATTACAAAGGTAACAACTATGGGAATCAAGGGGCTAATAACAATCAAGTTTCAAACAAAAATCAAAACAATGATTTTCAAAACAACAACAAGGGTTTGCAAACTTTGAAAGATCTTCCAAATTAATTTGTTGAATACACAAATGGAAACGATGCTAGGTTTGATAATATTCAAAGAGAGATCATTAGCCTAAGATCCAAGTTTAAGAATGACTTGAAAAAGGAGTTGAAAAATGAGTTAGCAAATGAGATTAAGATCCATAAAAACAAAATGGAGGGAAATGTAACTAGGTTACAAAAAACCAACAAAAAATGGAACAAGGGCAACATGATATAAAACAAGAGATGCATAAGGCCGATAAGAGGCAATCTATGTTTGAGGATAAAATTTCATCCATGTTTGAGGCTATAATGTGTAAACCGTCTTCGAGTAGTCTTCCTAGTAAAACCATATCGAACCCTAAGGGAGAGATGAAAGTGATTACCACACGAAGTGGTAAGACAATTAAGGAACTGACTCCTCAACCAATTACTACAACGGTGGAGGAAATTAAGGAAGAACCCGAGGTGTTGGTCGAAAAGGAGCATGTCTCAATCCCACGAAGTACCACTCATGCCACACCTACGGTTGACCCGTTACCATCATTGGAACCCGAGATTCCAAAGGCTATGCCTATGACTCAACCCACACCACCTTTTCCCTACCCATTGAGACTTAGAAAGGAGAAACGTCATGAGCGCGACAATTAACAATTTGATCTTTTTATGAAAATGTTTCGTGACGTGCATTTCAATGTGAGTTTTGTCGATGCTTTGGTCATGATGCCTCGATTTGCCGCTAACTTTAAGAGTATGTTAAACAACAAGGAGAAATTGCAACAATTGTCTAGTGGTTCCTCGGTTTATCTTAACCGCATACCTCAAAACGTCGGTGATCCCGGTAAATTCTTGATTCCATGTGCAATTCAAGATATGGAAGAATGCTATGCCTTTGCCGATCTTGGTGCTAGTATTAACTTGATGCCTCTTGCAATCTTCAAGTCGCTCAATCTTCCTAATCTTACTCCTTCGCTAATGTCTATCGAATTGGCCGATCATTCCACTATTCTCGCATGTGGATTGGCCGAAGACGTTTTTGTGAAAGTGGGAAAGTTTTATTATCCAGTAGACTTCATCGTTGTCGATATTCCCACGGATCCTCAAGTTCCTCTTATTTTAGGTCGTTCGCTTTTAGATACGTCTATGGCATTGATTGATGTGCATGCTAGAAAGATCACCTTACGTTTCAACGACGAGGAACATGTTATAAACGCAACTCAAAATTCTCCAATTTCTCATGTTTATTCCGTCTCGACCATAAACCTCGTTTATATGATCGATGTTGTTTGCGAGGAATTTTCACCAAAAGTTTTAGGTTTTGGTGACGATGAAAATAGTGGCAATCCCACTATGCTTGATCGCATTCTTGATAATTCGACTCCATCCTTCACTCCTTTTGAAGGTGGTGGTTTTACGTTGGAATAATTTGATGTTCCACTTACTTGTGACGAAGACCTCGACAACGATGAGGACTTCTCGATTATCAAGGATTTTCTTAACGATTTCCCATTTCCTCCACCCAAGGAGGTTATGAGTATCGAGCCTAAATCTTCAATTAAGGAACCACCAATCCTCGAGTTGAAAGATTTACCTCCTCACCTTGAATATGTATTTTTAGAGGAGGACGACAAATTACCGGTTATTATTGAGAAAGATCTTTCGAATCATGAAAAACCGCACTTATTGATGTTCTAAAGGACCATAAAGGGGCGATTGCGTGGAATTTATCCGACATTAAGGGCATCGATCCCAAATTTTGTACCCACAAAATCTTAATGGAGGAGGACTACAAACCCCTAATCCAATGTCAAAGGAGGGTGAACCCCAAAATTCATGACGTCATCAAAAATGAAGTCCTTAAACTCCTTGACGCGGGAATGATTTTCCCTATTTCCGATAGCCCTTGGGTGAGTCCTATTCATTGTGTCCCTAAGAAGGGAGGGATGACCGTTGTGCCAAACGATGCCAATGAGTTAATTCCAACTAGACTCATGACCGGTTGGAGGGTGTGCATCGACTATCGTAAGTTGAATGACGCCACTCGTAAAGACCATTTTCCCTTGCCCTTCATGGTCCAAATGTTGGAGCGTGTTGCGGCAAACGATTTCTATTGCTTTTTAGATGGTTTTTACGGTTAATTCCAAATCCCCATCGATCCTCGTGATCAAGAAGAAACTACGTTTACGTGTCCATATGGAACGTTTGCTTATCGTAGAATGCCATTCGGACTTTGCAGTGCACCGGGAACCTTTCAACAGTACATGATGGCTATTTTTCATGATATGATCGAGAAGGCGATGGAAGTCTTTATGGATGATTTTTCCGTGTTTGGTTGTTCGTTCACTTCGTGTTTGTCGAATCTTGAGAGAAAGTTGAAACGTCGTGAGGAAACCAACCTTGTGCTTAATTGGGAAAAATGTTATTTTATGGTTAAGGAAGGAATCGCCTTAGGGCACAAGGTTTTGAAAGAGGGGATTGAGGTAGACAAATCTAAGGTAGATGTCATCGCCAAATTACCTCATCCCAAAACCGTTAAGGGAGTTAGGAGTTTCCTAGGCTAAGTGGGCTTTGATCGTCGATTCATCAAGGATTTTTCAAATATTTCTCGCCCTATTACACATCTCCTCGAAAAAGATGCTCCTTTTGTCTTTAACGAAGATTGGGTACGAGCCTTTGAAATCCATAAGAGGAAACTTGCCGAAGCTCCCATTCTTGTTGCTCCCAATTGGAACCTCCCCTTTGAGCTCATGTGTGATGCTAGTGATTACACTATTGGGGCCGTATTGGGGCAACGTCATGAAAAACACTTCTTGCCTATTCGTTATGCTAGCAAGACGATGACCGAGGCTCAATTGAAATATACTACAACGGAGAAGGAATTCCTTGCCGTGGTGTATGCATTTGAGAAATTCCGACCTTACCTCGTCTTGACTCTATGCATAGTGTATACGAATCATTCGGCTATCAAGTATCTCATGGCTAAACAAGATGCAAAGCCGAGATTACTTCGTTGGATTCTCCTCCTACAAGAATTTAATGTCGAAATCCTTGAAAAAAAAGGAGCCGAGAATCTAGCGGCCGATCATCTTTCTCGTTTGGAGATCCTCACAAAAGTGTTTACGAGCCAAAGGAAATCACCGAAACATTTCCTCTTGAGACACTTTGTGTAGTGAATTCTAAGCTTGATTCATCCACCTTATGGTTCACGGACATCGCAAATTACCATGCGGGGAACTTCATCATCAAGGATATGATGACTCAACAAAAACGAAAATTCTTTCGTGACGTCAATTTCTGTTTTTGGAACGACCCTTAACTCTTTCGGACTTGTGCGGATCAAATCATTCGACGTTTGTTTTTGGCACCGAAGCTTCTAATATCCTTCGAGCTTGTCACGAGGGACCCACGGGTGGTCACCACGGTGCTAATCTCACGGCTAAGAAGGTCTTTGATGCCGGATTCTTTTGGCTTACTATTTACCGAGATGCACACGCACTTGTAAAGTCGTGTGACTCATGCCAACGACAAGGAAAAGCATCCCAAAATGATGAAATGCCACAAAATATCATCCAAGTGTGTGAGATATTTGACGTTTGGGGAATTGATTTTATGGGGCCGTTCCCATCATCTCGTGGTAATAAGTACATCCTTGTCGCCATTGACTACCTATCCATGTGAGTGGAGGTAATACGAAGCTTTTGCCCGTAAGAAAATATTATCGTCCGATCTTTTCGAATTGATAAAGGGAAGAATGTGCGACTCAGACGTCTTTTGGTGGGAAACACGGATATGTCGTTGTAGTATAATTAAATGTGCAAGACTTTAACATAAATGACGGTAATTTAAAGCTAAAACTAATTAAAATGTAAATGTTGCAATATTAAAACATTAAAAAGTAAATGAATTAAATGACAGAAAATAAAAGCGTGACGAAAAATTAAATTGACAATGTAATAAAAATGCAAAACTTAAAATTAAAATAGGCTAAAAGTAAAATGAGAAAAACTGTCACTTTTTCTCTAAAAATAAAACAAGAAACTTAGAAACTTGAAACTAAAACTAACACAAGAAATTAAAACAAGCAAGCAGGCACCACAATTATTTCGGAAAAGCTACAGTACATTTCAGAGATTTGCATTTCTTCGGAATAAGCATATTTTCGGAAAAATAACAAATTCAGAAAAAGTAATATTTTCGGGAAAAACGACTAATTCAGAAAAAGTAGGATTTTCGGAATAACTGCTGTTTTCGGAAAAATGGAATCTTCGGAAAAATGAGGTTTTCATAAAAACTAGAATTTTTGGAATAACTGCTTTTTCGGAATAAATGGTGATTTCAGAGAAATCTTTGGAAAAGCAATGCATTCAGAGAAAATGAGAATTTCGGAAAAATAGCTATTTTGGAAAAAATGTATCTTCGGAAAAATGACAAATTCAGAAAAAAAATGATTTCATAGAAATGATGAATTCAGAGAGATGGTAATTTCGGAAAAATGACATTTCAGAAAAAGGAGTGTTTTCAGAAAAACTAAACCCTTTTCCGAAATAGTTAAAGAACAGATACATATAAACAGTTAAATCACAACATAAAGAAATACGCCACGAATAAGCTAAAATCAAATAAGCAATCTACCAAAACTTAACCTAAAACACTTTTAAGAAAAACTAATTCAACCACAAATCAAAAACTTGAAAAACACTAATAAAATTAAACATTAAAAATCAACTTTTAATAAAATAAACTAATAAAAACACTTAACTAAAATCAAATCAAACACACAATAAGCTATCAAATCAATAAGCTAACATAATCAAACACATAAAAACATAACCATTAATCAAATAAGCATGACAATAAGATAATAAGCATAAAGATTAACAAAAATAAGAAAGGTAGAAGGAGAGATTAAAATAAAACTTGATTAAAGAAAATAATAAACAACAAAAGTAAAGATTAAACTTACTTGGAATTAAAGGAATTAAGGTGCAAGACAAGGAATGTAAATTGACAAGTAATTAAAATGACATGAAAATAAGGTGGAAAGACTAATGTGTCAAATTAGCTAACAACTCCTAATGACACATTAGGAGTCTATTTATAGTGATTAGGAAAACTAAGCATGTGTTGGTTCATCCTTCTTTCTTTCTCGACTTCCCATCTTCTTAATTCTTCGACTTTTTTTTCGACTTTGTCTCGGGATTAATAAACTAGTCTTGTAATTTCTTTATCAATTTAGACTTGAGTTCTTCGGCTTTTATTAAACTTCCGTCTTTAGACTCTTTCTTCGATAAATCTTCAGAATTGGCCTTGGACTTCCGTTCTTTTGGCACCCTTGATCTTTCGACTTCGTCTTTTGTCTTTTTCTTCGATAAAAGCCCGTGAAAGCCCGTGTTTTCTCCCCTTTTCACATTTTCGCCCTAAATCACAACAAAAACACAAACCACGCATAATTCCGACATTTACGACATAAAATACACGTTTTGGCTTGGTTATTATTGTAGTTAAGTGATAAAAGGATGGATGTTTACACACCTATCAAATCTCCTACACTTGACCATTGCAATGTCCTCATGCAATGCATTAATTACAAAGCAAGATTACACTTTTCATCACAATCAATCCACATTGGCCTTTATTAAAGAGATAGAAAATAACAAAACAAGTAAAGAAATCAAAGACTTACCTTAGGGTTTTGGAATGTCATGAATGATTATCATCCTCAAGTTTCACGTTCCCCATACCAAGCTTAAAAACGAGATCATTGTTATTATAAGTTAGCAAACTAACATGAACTCATGTGGGCCAATTATTTACTTAGACTTCCTTATTCCTAGGTGTATCTCATATATTTTATTATTGTCTTGAATGATCACGAGGATGCATTGTTGACTTATTTCGATAGTTATTAAGGCTAAAAATAAAGTGAGACGATTTAATCAATAGTTAGCTAAAGGACAAAATCTTTTAAAACTGCTTCTCGGGACCTCATAAAGTTCATATCTTGGCATAACTCGCTTTACGATTTGAGACCTTTCTCGGACCGATATTTGGAAGTGAATTCATACTTCAAATCTTGAGATACGTTCATGAAATAATGGCCTTCTCTTCATAATAGGAATTTCTTCACTTGAAGTTTTGAGAGATTCTTCATCTTTGGACCAACTTCTTCATTTTTCTCCAATCTTTATTTTGGACTTTGATATACAACGATCCGCCTCCTTTTAGGACTTGGATCTATTTATCCTCATACCTTGTTAGGGCATTTTTTGGATAGACTTCTCCATGATCTTTACGGGAGTATTTGCTTTTCGTCGTGTGTCTCGATCCTTCATATTGATTTTTGATAAATGATTCTTCACATCACTTTAGATCTTTAGCAAAAAAATGTAGCCCTCATGCCTTGTTAGGGGCTTTTTGGACTCGCCAATCTTCACATCCCGCTTCAATAAGTTATGCCTTGGCTATAAACTCTAATCAATACCGAGCAACTTTTAAATGATCTTGGGCTAGAAGCTAAGTAACTTTTCAAATCGTAAAACCTTATTTATTGCAGATAAATTTATTAGCAATCGATGGGAGAATAGGCTTATAATCAACTCAAATAAATTCACGAAAGAATACCAAAATTATAATTGACTCTATCATCTCTCGTTCTCCACAATTTAAAATCTCAAGGAATGAGACTCGTAGATGCTTAGCCAATTAAATCAAAGTTTTGGGTTTTCGAGTCATCTATAGGATCTTTCAAATTCTTAGACTTTTTCAAGTTTAGAATTCGCATTTTAAAGTTCCCTTGATAAACGACTCTCTAGGATCAATTATAGGAACTTGCGAAAAGTTCTTGTTCTTAACCCGTGAGAATTAAAACTTTCGCGTTTTAAAGTTACCTATATAAAAGCCTAGCAAAACTTGACTTAAACACGTTAAGGATACTAGCTAGAGTAAACTTAGATAAGTAAACTCAGGTTGAGTCAAAATATTCACAACGTTGAAAATTAAAATCACTTTATTAAAATTTATTAGTAAAGAAAGAAAATAACTATACAAAGGTAAAACTACTAGGCCAAAATAGATCAAAAATTTTGAAAAATGTCGAAAAATCTATTTTCCAGTTAAAATGAGGACAAATACAAGGAAAAGACCACTTAACTTCGATAGAAGTCCACCCTACACTTAATATAAACATTGTCCTCAACGTTTAAGCATGTGGAAGTAAACTCCCCTACACTTAGGACATTGTGCACGTCGTTTAAATCTTGTTAAGGAAAGGACAACTAACGAGATTCCTATTTTAATATTGGAAAATATAAAATAGTGAATCGAAAAGAGTTTAGGATAAAACCGGGAAGACGGGTACACGGAATCACGGGTCGTCAAAAGTTATCAAGAATGGATCTTTGAAAGCTCGAATCCTTTCACATGATTAGAGAGAAGACAACAAACATATACTAGGGTCTCCCCCTACACTTATTATGAAAACAGAGAAAAAGGATAGATACTGCGAGTTGCCTCCCGAGAAGCGCTTGTTTTTTATCACCGAGTCGTGAGCCTGACTCGACCTTGATTAGCATCGGAAGAAGCTTGAAAAACATCCACCGGGATCAAATACATGGTTTTCGTACATCAAATAGCACAAGCTTAAGGCGAACAAGGCAAGCCAAAGAAAAGTAGGCAAGGTTCCCTTAAGCAAGTGGTGAGCACGGTGGTAGCAAGGATGATGGGGTGCAAGCATATCTCCAATATTTCAAAAAATCTTTCCTTTTATTTCATCAGATGGATACTGAGATGGCTTGAAAATTTCAATACCGAGATCGAACACCTTTTCCTTTAGTGGAAAATAACACTCAGGCTCAGCAGATCTTGAAGAAGATCCGATCATAAATCTCGCAATCTCATCCTCAGAAGGTGGATATAGAGGTGTCAAGACATAAGTGTTGCGGATATCGGTGTCGGCCGGCTTCTTCTCCTTTGAAGTGAGTTTCTTCATATCCAAAGTAGGATAAAGACCATAATCATCAAAGTCTAAAGGAGGGGCATCACTCTCATTTGGGAAGTAAGTGTTGAGAAAAGTAGCAAAGTGTTGTCCCATATATTTGTGATGATTAAACAATGAAGAAAGAAAGAAAATAGATGAAGAAGAGATGAATTCCTAGAGAGAGAAAGTAGTGAGAGAAAGTAGAGAGGAGGAGAGGATTAACTTTTTGAATATTAGATTAAAAGTGAGAAAAATGAACAACCAACCCTCCTAACATGCTAGGAGGGTAGTATATATAGTCCACCCACATGCGGGCTTTAATGGGCTATATATTGGACCGGGCTTGTCTTTTGGACTTTAATTAGTTTAAATCCAAGCCCGTAAACCACGACTAATTAACTACGTATTACAACGTTCTAACTAATGTTACAGTAATAACCTATGACCGAGCATTCTTGTTTGACTCGATATTTTGAGGCTAACAATCTCCCCCAATGTGAGGTCATAACCTTTTGATGTTTGGAGATCGATGGAGATTACGAATCTCGTCATAAATGAGTCTTGAACGTGTAACAGTAGTTTTGTTCCTTCATGCTGTGATCTTTGAGCCTTTGTCATTGTCTTTCGACATAGTCTTTTATCTTGAGATCTTCAAATCATTCTTGACTTGTCTTTACCATCTTGCGATCTTGTGTATTTATCCACATGCTCACACTTTTAATTGTTGAATAAGTCTTTGGGCATGAACATGTGGTTTTGAATCTTTGACTATGCTGAGTACACCGTGACGCCACCTTCTCGAGACAAAACATGGACGCGGACTGAAGCTTTGACATTCGTCTTAAATCTGTAGCGTTTTACCTCCGGTCGGTGAAGACCATTATACGATATTAAATATCGTACCTGTGATTAGGTAGATTCAATTAAGAATCTTCTTGACAGGGTTTCGTGACTGTACTAGCCGTTCTCTTTACTCGACCGTCTCAAAGCAAGACTGCGAACATAAAGAGTGAATCTATTGGATAAATATCCGCTTGATTAAAGTCGTCAATTCAAATTCCTAGAACAAGTTTGATTCATTAAAAATCTTACCATTGTTGCTTTCCAGTTGACACAAGTTTGATTCATAAGAATCTCACAAGTCACCTACCGTAGCGTTGTTCGATGTTGACGCTAGAAGGATTTCCATTCGTCACTGTGAGTATTAATGAATATCACTTTGAATGTTCTGGCAAGACCATAAGGATATTGCGTAGAAACCTGAAACGAGTTTGAATCAATTCAGAATCAAACCACTGTTGCTTTTCAGTTTTACATATGTTCAATTCATAACAAATCTTGCATATGACCTACCGCAGTGCTGTTTGATGTTAACACTGGAAGGATTTCCACTCATCATTGTGAATACTAAGTAGTATCACTCTGAGTGTTCTATCAATATCACAAGGATATAGCGTAGGACTCTCTTGATCTTCATCCATGTGTCCTAACGAGATTTTATTGATCTCTTGGCTCTAGACTCGATTTGTGCACTTTAGTGGTCGGAGGCTGGAGCAGATGCCACCTATTCAATATCAACTATCTCAGAGTGAGAAAGTCAATAGAAGTCGTGTTGATCTCCATGACAATAAAACAAACTTCTTTTGAGAGAAGTCTGAGTAGCTAGGAAAGGGTTGTGCTTCACATCACTGGGTCCATGATGAGTTTGTCTTCATGATGAGTTGACCCGGTTTCTGCCTAAGTTGTATGGAGAGCTTCTTTCTTTATACCCTTGATCCTTACATTTCTTTTTCATTCTTCAACCCCTTCAATGCTTACCAAGACATCATTAATAGCACCTTGTTGTGATTGTTCCAGTGCTATCATCAGTACTTAGTCAGCATTCAGCTACGTTCACATTCTACTCCATCTTTCCTAAGGACTTCTAATAATCTATTGGATTGTCCCTGGAAAGATCCTTCCGGTTCTAGTTGGATCATAGGACTTAAACCTAACCACCCTTTTGACACCAATAACGTCGTGAATTAAAGATGTTGTGGGTATTTGATCGTAACCATGAAAACCACTTTAAATTCTAACAAAGTGTTTGAAAAACATTTCACACCTTGCTAGTTTTGTCGTTCAGAAAAGCTCCCCCTTCACATGTGCATTGATAATCGAAAGTGTTTCGCACATGTGGGTAAGAGTTAAAGTGCTTGAGTCTTATAGATCACATTTTAATCACATTTTCTCCCCCTATCTCTAATATATAAAATCTTTTGATATTAGAGATACCAAATTTGATTAAAATATATTTTGAAAAATAGTCTTGAAAATCTCCGGGAGAAAGATGTGTTAATCTTTTGCATGAAGTTAAAATGCTCCCCCTCAAAAATTGATCCACTTGAATTGTCATTGTGAGGATATGATCCACACTTCGCTTTTTGAGGATGGGAGTTGTTGAACACACAACTTTTAAAAGATTTTAAATAATCATTGAGAAATTCTTGAAAAAATTGTGTTCAACGCTTTTTGAAAAATCCAATTTCTTTTTGTCGAAGAGGTTTTTCTAAAGCATAAACTTGAGTTCATAGACTTTGAATGTCTTGACGAATCCACTCAAGTGTAAGAAGATTTCTCTTCTTTTGCTGAGGGTAAGGGCACTACATCGTACACTCCCCCGTGGATATCGGTCCGGGTTGCAATCTGAAAGTGAATACAAGCCATTGTGTTGAGCTCAAAACGTAGAATGTTTTGTGACAAGCTCAACCCAAGATAGATTGGTCTACCCGTTTTTGGAAATATTGTCCAAAATAGACAATTTCCTTTAAAAAAGATAGAAATGACATGTTTTGAAAAATATTTACATCTTTCATTCGAGCTTTATGTACATACCCGTGTCGTTATTGAGCGACATTTCTAGGTGCGTCCATATTATCGATACTGAAAGACATGTCGAGAAGAATATTTTTGGATTTTGAAAGATTTTTTAATTTTGTGTTTTGTTTTTATATGTTTTATAGTTTTGTATTTTTCTTTTTCATTAATATTTACAGGTAGATGTTTGATAGATGAATCAAGCAGGCTTCTTTGCCAGAACCTCCAGTTCTGCTAGAGTCAAACATCTCATACCAATTTGCCTAACTAGATACGCAAACCTCTCTTTCGAAAGAGCTTTTGTAAACAAGTCAGCTAATTGGTAATCAGTTCCAACAAAGTATAATTCAACAATACCCTTTTCAACTTGTTCCTTAATGAAGTGATATCTGACATCAATGTGCTTCGTGCGAGAATGCTGTACCGGATTGCAGGAGATGGCTATGGCGGACTTTGAGTCACAGTACATAGGTACTTTATCAAAGTGGAAGCCATAATCCGTGAGTTGTGTTCGCATCCAAAGAACTTGTGCACAACACGCAGATAGAGACACATACTCCGCTTCGGCTGATGAAAGTGACGTACAATCCTGCTTCTTGGAAGACCATCCCACAAGCTTATCTTCTCCTAGAAATTGTGTACCACCAGAAGTACTTTTACGTGTAACAAGACACCCTGCATGATCAGAATCTGAATAGGCCGTTAGAAAGAAACCGGTTTCCCTCGGATAGCAGACTCCCATGTGAATGGTATTCTTAAGGTACCGAAAGATCCGTTTAACCTGCTTGAGGTGCTTTTCAGTGGGTCGTGCTTGATATCGTGCACAATAACACGTAGCATGATGAATATCAGGTATGCTTGCTGTCAAGTACATGAGGGACCCGATCATGGAACGATACCTCGTTTGATCTATGGGTAATCCCTCCAAATCAGCATCTAGGGATGTGGTTGATAATGGTGTCCCAACGGGGTCACATGATGTCATACCATGCTTTGTGATTATCAATTGACAATACTTAGCTTGGTTAATGAATATACCACTTGGGGATTGGTGATCTTGAATTCCTAGAAAGAATTTTAGTTCGCCCATCATAGACATTTCAAATCTGCTGTGCATAACTTTTTCAAACCATTTTGAAAGTTTTGAGTTTGTAGACCCGAAAATAATGTCATCAACATAAATTTGCACAAGCAAAATGTCATCCCCATATTTATAAGTGAACAAAGTTAAATCAATGGAACCTTTTGAGAAACCTTTGGAGACCAGAAATTTCAAGAGCTCATCGTACCACGCCCTTGGAGCTTGCTTGAGTCCATATAGTGCTTTGTGGAGATGATACACCTTGTCAGGATAATGAGGATTGACGAATCCTTCTGGCTGCGTGACATAGACTTCTTCCTTCAAAGGACCGTTAAGAAACGCCGTCTTTACGTCCATTTGGTAGACAATGAATCCCTTATGTGCAGCATAAGCAAGAAAAATCTTGACCGCTTCCATTCGAGCTACTAGTGCAAATGATTCTTCAAAATCAATACCCTCTTTCTGTCCAAACCCTTTAGCCACTAGCCTAGATTTTTTCTTGATGATCGTGTTCTCTTCATCCATCTTGTTTTTCCAGATCCATCTAAGATTTAATGGTGTTACATCGGATGGTCTGTCAACAAGTTCCCAAACTTTAAGTCTTTCAAATTGTTGAAGTTCATCCGTCATTGATTCAATCCACGCATGATCAGCCATGGCTTCTTTGATGTTTTTCGGTTCAGCTGAACTCACGGCGAGTGCGAACATACAAACATCGCCATCGGTGGCTAGTTGTCGTCTTGTACGAACAGGCTGTGAAGGATTTCCAATTACCTGAACCAAAGGATGTTCTCGGGTCCAATGATGTGTTGAAGGATGTCGTTGATAGAACTTATGCATATTTGACGGATCAACATGGCGAGTAGAAGACTCTCCAATTTCGTGTACCAGTGTACCGAATGGGTTGATAAATTCGTCTTCGTCAGATAATGCATTGTCTGCTTGATTTGTGTTCTCTCGAGCAATGACAGTAGTTGTGGATGTTGTAGGATCAGTTGTTGAAGTGATATTCTGAGGAGGTAAATCTGCAGCAACCTGTGTTGAAGTAGATGAAGTTGTATCCATTTGTTGACGATGATCGGTATCATCATTCATATCATGAGTGACAGCGGAAGACTTCGATACAACTTGTTTCTCCCCCGTGAAATATTCATCATACATTGGTCCATATAACATTTCCAACTCTTCAATTGTCGTGTCGACTGTCATATCAGCTCTAGGAACATGTTCTGGAACCAGCGTTGAACTTAACGGTTCATTGCTGTGGTCTTGAGTTCCGAGTTCCGTGCGGTTGTGAACGGAAGTTGTTTGTCGTTGTGGGTCGGGACTTAAACTGTTTTGTTCAAGTGCCATCTCTTGCAATTCATCAAATCGTATGTGAATTGTCTCGACAATCAATTTTGTTCTCTTGTTGTAAACTCTATATCCCTTAGACTGAGTTGCATATCCCACAAGAATACATGCATCACCTTTCTCTTTCATTTTATCCAAATTCTCACCATCTCGAATAATGTAACAAGTACATCCAAAAACATGAAGGTGTTTGAGTGAAGGTTTTCGATCATGAATTATGTGATATGGTGTCTTTTCATGTCTTGGGATAATTAAGGAGCGGTTTTGTATGTAGCATGCGGTTGACACGGCTTCGGCCTAAAAGTATAGTGGAAGTTTTGAAGCGGATAATAATGTTCGAGCAGCTTCAACCAAAGTACGTTTTCGTCTTTCAACAACGCCATTTTGTTCGGGTGTTCGAGAAATTGATGTTTCATGTTCAATCCCTTCGGCTTCAAAATACTTCCTCAGTGTTGAATTCAAAAATTATGTACCTTTGTCAGTACGAACCACTTTAACTTGAGCGTAAAGACCACGTTGTATCATTTTAAGGAAGCTGATGAGGACGTCGGGTGTTTCATCCTTGGACCTCAAGAAGTGAGTCCATGTGTACCTTGAGTAATCATCGACTATGACTAGAATATATTTCTTTCCATTGATACTCTGAACACGCATGGGACCACACAGATCCATATGAAGAAGATCTAACCGTCCTTTAGAGCTTGGTGTGGTCTTTGTTTTGAAGCTACTTCGTTTAGCTTTACAAAGTTCACAAGAAGAACAAAGATGGTCTTTGATGAATTTCAAGCTTGGAAGGCCTCTCACAATATCTTTCTTGGAAAGCACGTTAATGGTATCAAAGTTGAGATGAGAAAGACGTTGATGCCATAACCATGCCTGAGTCGAGGAAGCTTTAGCCATGAAGCAAATTGGAGTTGAAGAAGACGTGTCTTGAAGTGAAATGGTATAAAGATCAGTACCCCGTGTACCAGTAAGTAAGTCATTCCCAGCATAATCACGAACAAAACATGTCTTCTTTCTGAAAGCAACCTCCAAATCCTCATCACAGAATTGACCAACCGAGAAAAGATTGTGATTGAGCCCTTCGACGTAGTATACCCTTTTAATCGTGATATTCCCCTGAACCAAATCGCCATATCCTAGGATTGGTGAAAATTGATCATTTCCGTATCGGACCGTACCCAGGAACTTCTCCACGAAGTTAATTAGAAGCTTGAGATTCCCCGTCATGTGCTTCGTGCATCCGGAGTCCAGTATGAAGAGAATTATTTGTATCACCTGCAGAAGAGTTAGAACACAATGGAGCATTTGCTAAATTGGATACCACAGTAGTTGTGATAGTAGAATCATTAGTGTCCTTATCAACATTTAAAGGCAAACTAACACTCGTTTTCACATTTTCTGTCCTAACTTTAGGCATCTATTTATATCCGGGAGGACATTGATTAGCAAACCACCATTTCCAAGACTTACTAGCAGACTCATATAATTCCTTAATTTTGCTTCTAGGGTTCTTAGTGGTGGAGTCTGATGAATTACTTTTCTTAGTGGGGGTCGCACCAGAATGGTTCACTTTGCGTTTGGGTTTACTAGCACTAATAGGCATCGCAACTTGCTTCTTAGTTCTAGTATCTACGCCTTTCACAGTTTTCATAGCACACATTGAATGATTAGCATTAGCACATTTTCCACATTTGACACAAACAAATTTCACATTCATAGCATTCAAATCATTCACAGCATTCAAATCGTCATTACATGCGATAACAGACTTTTTATTCTTAAAAACATTTAAATTCCTAGGGTGTTCTTCTACTTGCTTCATCTTCCCTTGATTCTTGTGTTTCCAGACCTTATCATTCACTTGAGTGCTCTTAAGCTGAGGCCGGCTAACACTAGTAGTGGAGACTATTCATGTAGTAGAAGACACACGAATATTAGTGTTTCTAGAAGTCTAAGGCGAGTGAGTATCTTTGTTTGTGGGCTTAGTGGGCATTCTATACATCCCTGGTTTAATCACATTATTGTGCTTAACGCTTGGTGCTATAGGATTCGTTATGGGTTGATTCTGTGGTAACCTTTCCTTTCCATCCATCTTGGGGGCAAACTCAGGTTTTGCAAACGAGGAATTTGATAAAGCAGATGGTTTTCCCAAGATAGAGGATCTATTTACTTTAGAGGCATTGGGTTGTTTAACAACAAGTTTCTTAATGCTAGGTTCCACGATTTTCCCACCCATTTTAGCAACGAGTTTCTGCAACTCTACTATCGCTCTGTCCCTGTCTTGTAACTGAGCTTTCAACCCTTTAATTTCCAAATTCTGTTCATTCATTTCTCGAAATGTTTGGGAAAGTTTTTCTTGCAATTTATTATCGTGTGGAAAACTACCAATGTCTTTTTGCAAAGCAAGTTCAAGTGAATGACAATGTTTTTGAAGGAAATTATTTTTGTGTTGAAGTAACTCAAAAGCCTTTTTGTCAACATTTTCTTTACGTTTCGAAAGCTCAATTTCAAGACGTTCACATTCTTTGATCTTATCAAGATATTGGCATGCAACTTCATAATATTTATCAATATCAGCACAAGATGTAAAATAAGCACACATAACATCTTTAGAAACACATTCTTGCAAGAGTAAATCATATTCATCTGAGAAATCAGACTTCTAGATTTGAAGATCCTCAATGTGTTTCTCAAGAGATTCAACATATTTTAAGTCATCATACATTTCAGTCCGAATGAACTCCTCAAGTTGAAGAACAGTTTCTTTAATCAACGCCGTGTTAGGAATTAAGAGTTCTTTCACAAGCAAGGTAATATCTTGAGGAATCGGACGTGTCCACTCCGCATTTTCACGTTTTGCCCAGTCTCTTTCAACAATAGATTTAACATTATCTATGTGGTGTTTAAGAATACCTAATGTTTTCCTACTCTTGCTTTTAGATTCATCTCGAGGGAGATAGTTTATGTATTTGTAAACATTAGATTTCTTAGGGGCGAATGCTTTCTTCCATTGAATTCTCTTTTGTTTGCATTCTAAAAACACTTCCTCGTGGGTTTTCTGAGTTTGTTTATTGAAAAGACCATAAAGACTATTCTCATAAGCATAATTATATGGTTTAACAAACTCCTTATTGACAAGAGGTTGACTATCATCATCCCAAAGGGCAGTCTCTTCACTATCGGCACTAACAGGCATGCAATCAAGATTGGTCCTTTCAGTCTCATCAAGATAAAGACTCGGGTTCGCAGCTTGAGCTTTGGCAAGGTACTCAGGACTTGCAAAGCTAGCTTGACCCTTAAACATGGAAGGGGGTGCCAGCATTCTTACGGATTGAATAGAATCATGCTTTTTATAAACAACTTTCTTCAAAAAATCGACTTGTGCTTCTAGTTTCGTTACTTTTTTAGTTTCTTTATCATATCTACTTTTGAAGTCTTATTTTAACGCATCTACCTCTTGTTTCTTATCCTCAAGAATTTTAGCAGAATCAGTAGTGGTCATGGAGAGCTTTTGTTCAAGTTCATTAACTTTGGTGTTGGCAAGGTACGTTTTTTGGCGTTCATCCATTAAGAAAACATTATATTGACGCTTCTCTTTTGCTAATAACTCAAGAGTTGTATTACATTTGTTTTCAAAATCGTCCTTTTGACTTTTTAACGCACTTCCCTTGTACCCCTCAAGCTCTTTGGTTTTCTGAAGGAGCTCATCTCTATAGCTTTCAGTCATCTCAGTAGATTTGATAAGAGCAGCTTTGCATTCTTCAAAACTTTGAGTGAGCGTAGCGTTTGCCTTCTTTAATTGCTTTTGACTCTTTTTATTTTCAGTGACATCTTTTTGTAAAGTAGCAATTAAATTAGCAAGCGCAATACGTTCCTCTTCATCATATTCATTTGCATGTTGATCATCCTCAGACTCATTATTGCACATGTCTGATGAATCGGGTGTGGTATTGCTATCAACCATTTCCATCATACATGTGTCATTAATGGCATTGGGTAGATCACTATGCTCAGGATTATCACCAAACACATTATATTCATCAGTAGTGTGTACCTTATCGATTGGCTCAGTGTCAAAGATAGGGCCATTGTCATCTTTAGTGACTTTGAGAACTTCTTCAACCTTTGCCATGTACGAGTAATGTGCATCAAGCTCTTGATCAGAATCTTCATCATCAGTATCATCAAGCATTGCTCCTTCCTCAGCTGACAATTTAACCCCTGCTTCCATCTTCTTGCATAGTAGCATCTTTTCCTTGTGATAGCTGGAGTCTCTAACCCTTTTCGGCTTCCTGCATTCCTTTGCCATATGCCCATAACCTTGGCAATTAAAACATTGAATCCCACTCTGCTGAACCACTTGACTTCCAACCGTTTCCCTATTCCCAGTAGCAGCAACAATCCTCTGAGTATCATACTTGGCAGTTTGTCGATCATACCTTGCAGAACCCGCAACATGTGTTGGATTATGTCGATCATACCTAGAAGGACTTTCACCACGTCGACGTGTGTCATACCTTGGAGGACTCTCAACATATCGGTTCTTGGTGTTAGATGATGTGCGAAGATTGTTGTTGGTGGGTTTGTAGATTTTCTTGTAAGTCTTCATTATGAAAGCAATTTGTTGTTTCATCTCTCGATTCTTTTGAGCTTGGTCTTCATCACTATCTTCTTCAGATGATGACTTAGATGGTGGTGATGGTGCTCTTGGCACTTTACCTCGAGATCTTGTGGATGATGAAGACCTAGATGATGTAGAAGATCGTGGTGATGATGATGTAGTGGAATATGGCTTAGGAGCACGAAAGTGATGACTTTGAACATGTTGAGTTGTAGTCACTAAAGCAAGTGGATTAGTCGTCTTGGCAACACGTTCAGCTCGAATCTCATTGGCTTCATTCTGAAATTGCTTCAAGATATCAAAGAGTCGATGATATGAGACCTCGTCTAACTTTTCTTGTTGTTTCACCAAAGTGACGAACCGTGTCTACTCGGGTTGAAGTTGTTGAAGAAATTGGACATTGACTTGCATTGTGGAGACTTGCAGATTATTTCTTGTCATGTCACTCATCATCTTGTAAAACCTGGAGTAGTAAGAGTCAATTGATTCTCCATCCCTTGAAGTAAACTTGCCAAAATTCCAAAACAAGTTTGTTTTAACATCTTGTTTGTTAAGTGATTCTCCTTGTTGCAAGCGTTCAATAGCAGTCCATATTTCATGTGCTGTCGGGCATGCATCAACCGTGGAGTAAATATCATCTCCAATCCCACTTAAAACCATATAGATGGCATCCTTCTCCGCATCATGCCAAGCACAATTTTCAGGTGTGAGATCAGCTCTTGTTTCATCACGTTCACTTGCAGGTATTGGATCAGTAGTATCTGTGGCTGCTCTTGGAGGAATTGAGATCTTCTTGAATATATATGGTCCATGAGTAATACATTTCCTCAAGGCATCACCATTAGGTCTTGTGTCAAGGTATCGTATGAAACGTGATTGTCATTGAGCATACCGACCAGATACAAGCATTGGTGGTCTCTCTTTGTTACCCGCCACCATTATGTTGTTGTTCGTCACACGATATTCGTCAGTAGAATCCATCTCAATATTCTCTGAAATGATGAAGTGAATATGGATCTTAAGTAGATTTGTTGTGATTGTTGTTGTGGTTTAAATTCCGAAAATTGCAATTTTTCTCAAGTCTGACAATAAATTCTCCAGTCCGACAAAACGGTAGATGATTGTTAGTGTTTTTACCCCTTTAGGAAAAGGAAGGCAAAATAGTGGTGAGTATTAAACAAACGGCTTTAGGAAAAACCAAGTGTTAATGACCCAAATGAATCCAAGTTCGTTTCCCAAGGAGGCAAGTGCGTTGTGTTAAGAATTGATTTATGACTTGTGATTATATGATTGAGAAGAAAGAAAGAAATGAGATTAGAAGAGAAAGACGGTTACGAAAACGGATTAAACTAAGACGAAAAAGGCGATCACGCAAAACCGTAAATAGTGCCAAAATTAAAATTTTAACCTAAAAATTCCTAAAAATTACTAAAAATCCCCAATAATATTCTAAGAGTTTACAAAAAATCCAAACTTGCTAAAACCTTTTAATTAATTAGATAATGACTTTTTAATGCTAATTAAAGCCCTAAAAATCACTATTAATTATTAAAAAGCCCTAAACAAGATCTTAAAGTTTGTAAACCTCAAAAATATCCTAATTAAGCTAAAAAGTATTTTTTAAGATTTTAAAACCAAATTAAACTATTTTTAAACACTTAAAAACTATTAAAATCAATTAAAACTTAAATTAATTCTAGAAAATAATTGAAAAGTCCTAAAAATATTTGGAAAGTGACAAAACTCCTAATTAAGTAACTACAATCTAGGAAAAATGTAAAAACTTAAAAAATCAAACTTTCAATTTTTAATAATAAAATAATATTAAAATATTCAAAAAAATTCAAAGTTCATAAAAAAATTCTAAAAAATTAACAAAAATCTAGAATAATGTAACTAAGATAAAAATGCAATCAAAATTTTCTGAAACCTATTTAATAATTTTATATTAAATTTTAAAGTTGGTTAAAAACCCAAAAATCCTATAAAATCAAAAATAAGCTATATTGAAAACTTAAATAGCTGTAAACCTCAAAAATATGATTAAAAACCTAAAAACTATTTTTCAGATTTTTAAATTACCTTTTTCTATTTTTAAATTACTTTCTAAAATTTAAACTAAAAATAATCCTAGAAAATTAATTAATTAAGGGAAAAATAAACTTTTTGAACTGAAAAAATCCTAAACCCTAACAAAAACATAAGAAAAATGCTAAACAGTAAAAATGATATACGTATTTTTACTCGTTTGAAAGTTCGATTCTCGGAATCTCCTCGAATTGATCACAGTTAAAAGTGGAATGATTGTTCTTGGTGACAAAAAGGGGTTATGGTTTTCTATTTTATTAAAAAGGTAAATAAATCAAGTAACTAAAAATTAAAGCCAAGTACAGTTAATGAATGGAAATAGAAAGTGATTAAAATTTAACAGTCAAATGATTAAACAGAAAAGGACCCTTACTGACAAAATAGTGTTATCCGGAATGTTGATGATACGGAATAATGTCCTACTCGGAATAATAAGTCTATGCGGAACAATGATGCTATGCGGAATGTTTTGACTATGCAGAATAAAAGGGTTATGCGGAAAAAATGCCCTATGCGGAATAATAGAAAAGAAAACCCTATGTGGAATGTTTAAGCTACTCGGAATAATACACTATGCGGAATAAATTCCGAATAAAGAAAATGTAAGAATGCTATGCGGAATGTAAGGGCTACCCGGAATATCAGAAAAAAAATTCTGAATAGTTAAAAAAAATAAAAAGGCTGTTCGGAATATCTTAAATATTCCGAATAGTGGAAAAGAAAAAGGACTATACGGAATGTTCTGGGAATCAAGAACAGAAACAGGGACTTAAACAGTAGACACGAATTTAACCAAATCAAGCTAAATAATCGAAACGATTTTACCAAATTAACCACAATTCATCTACTAACTACAAGGATCAAATCCCAATCATAAAAACACAAATTCAACAACTTTTTAAGATCAAACTTCAACTAAATAAAAACTTAAGAACTTTAAATAAAAAGATGATGAAGATCAAGATGAATGAAAAGATTAAATGAACACTTGTATTGATGATTTAGATTCAGTAACAAAAGGAAAAGATTACACTTACCAGATTAAAAGAAGAAACCAAAAAGATGAAAAACCACTCCTTAAGGGAGATGGTTTCCTACGAACTAGGAGAAGATGAAACTGAAAGAAAAACTCGATCCCAAAATTTTGTGAGGGATTTCCTTTTATAGGCTAAGTAGTTGGTTGGTGAGTGGGCTTTCTCCCTTTCTTCTTGTCTTCTCATCTTTTCAGAAAAGTTGACGTTTTCGATTCTGATTCGGGATTTGTCGACGATTAAATTCAACTCGTCTTTTAATTTCTTCGTTAAATAGACTTGAGTTTCTTCGACATATGTAAATCTTCCGTCTTTGGTCCTTTTCTTCGATAAATCTTCAATTAGGCCCATTGACTTCAAATCTTTTGCATCTCTTGGATAATAGACTTCGTCTTGAGTCTTTTTCTTCGAATAAACCCGTGCAATCCCATGTTTTCTTCAATATTCTCCCGGTTGACTCTGAAACACAATAAACACAAAAACCACGCATAATTCCAAACAAATGATATTAAATACGTGTTTTGGTCTTGTTTTAGCCAGAAATAAGTGGTAAAAGGATGGGTGTTTTCACACCTATCAAATCCCCTACACTTAACCATTGCCATGCCCTCATGCAATGCTTAGTGATAAAGCAAATTTACACTTTTCTCATAATTAATCAACCTTGGCCTTATTAACATACTACTAAACAAAAATTAAAGTACTGAGAGAAATCAAAACTTTAAAGTAAACAAAAGGATGGAAATAACTTGCAAAGAGATCAAGGACTTACATTAGGGCTTTGGTGCTGCGAAGATTTATCACCCTCAAGTTTCACGTTCCCCAAACTAAGCTTATAAACGAGATCATTGTTATTATAAGTTAGCAAATCAAACACTTACACACATGGCTTAATTATATGCTTAAACTCCCTTATTCCTAGGGGTATCTCTTATATTTTATCTTTGTCTTAGAATGATCATGAAGATGCATTTTTGGACTTATTTCGATAGTTTATTTAGACTGAAAGCAAAGTAGGACGATTTGATCAATAGTTAGCTAAAGGACAAAATCTCTTAAAACTGATTCTCGGGATATCAAAAAGTTCATATCTTGGCATAACTCGGTTCACGATTTGAGACCTTTCTCGGGCCGATATTTGGCATGTACTTCATACTTCATATCTTGAGAGACGTGCTTGATATAATGGTCTTCTCATCGTTAATAGAGTTTCTTCACTTGGAGACTTTTGAGGGGTACCCCAACTTTGTTGACCACGACTTCATGATTATTTCTTCAATCTCTAATTGGGATTTTGAGATACAACGATCCGCCTCCTTTTCGGACTTCGATCTATTTATCCTCATACCTTGTTAGGGTCTTTTCGGATAGACTTCTCCATGATCTTTATGGGAGTTGATTGCTTTTCGTAGTGAGTCTTGATCCTTCATATTGATTTTGGGAATAATGCTTTTCACATCACCTTGGATCTTTAGCAATAAGATTGAATCCTCATGCCTTGTTAGGGCCTTTTCGGACTCGCCAATCTTCGCGCCCCGCTTCATAAGTTATGCCTTGGCTATGAACTCTTATCATTACCGAGCAACTTTTAAACGATCTTGGGCTAGAAGCTAAGTAACTTTTCAAATCGTACGACCTTACTTATTGCAGATAAATTATTAGCAAGTGATGGGAGAATAGGCAGATAATTACACCAAGTGAGCTTGTGCAAGAATGCCGACTTATAATTGACTCTATCATTTCTCGTCCTCCACAATTTAAAATCTCAAGTAATGAGACTCGTGGATGCTTAGCCTAATAAACCAATTAAGGTCTACATGGTTAAGGATACTAGCTAGAATAAACTTGGATAAGTCTATTCGGGTTGAGTCAAAATAATCGCAACGGGCCTAATATGTCAAAGACTTCAAAACTAGCTACACCACTTTATTAATAATTTTAACTTTATTGCGGAATATATACATATGAAAGCAATGATAAAAATTTAAAAATTACGACTAAATGGCCAAAGTTAATTAAAATTTTGAAAAATGTTGAAAAAGATGATTTTCTGGTTAAATTAAGGCATTTTCATGGAAAAGTCCACTTAAAACTTCGATAGAAGTCCCCCCTACACTTAAGATAAACATTGTCCTCAATGTTTAAGCATGTGGGAAAAGTATCCCCTACACTTAGGACATTGTGCACATTGGTTAACTCAAGTTAAGGAAGAGACGACTAAAGTGATCAATTTCAAATGCGATCATGAAGAAAATTGAATCACGATAGTTTGAGAGATAGAACCGGATTTCGGATAACACGGGAGCATGGTTCTTCAGAGGTTCTAAGAGTGCATTCATCCCTGTAATCACATCACCACACAAATACAAACACCTATGTAGGTCCCCCTACACTTAGGAGGTTAAAACATATAAGGATAGATACTCGGGCAGCCTCCCGAGGAGCGCTTGTTTTTTATAACCGAGTCACGAGCCTGACTCGACCCAAAATTAGTTCATGGGGAACGTGGTGAGGGATGGAATCACCTCCTGAGAGGTGTCCTCACCAAAGTACAACTTCACTCGTTGGCCATTCACCTTAATAATAGGTCCATTAGGTTGAGCGAGCTCGAAAGTACCATATGGAAAAATTTGGGCAATGGTGAATGGGCCGGACCAACGAGATTTGAGCTTACCCGAAAAGATTTTCAACCGAGAGTTAAAAAGTAAGACTTGATCACCAACGTGGAACTCTCGGTTCTTGATTTTTGCGTCATGAAGGATCTTCGTCTTCTCTTTGTAGATCAGCGAGTTCTCATAAGCTTCATTCCTCAGTTCGTTGAGCTCGTTGAGTTGAATCTTGCGATGATCACCGGCTTTGTTGATGTCGAAGTTAGCCCACTTCAAGGCCCAGTGCGCCTTATGTTCCAGCTCGATGGGAAGGTGGCATGCTTTCCCGTACATAAGACGATAAGGTGTACAACCGATCGGGGTCTTATAAGCAGTACGGAAAGCCCACAGAGCATCATCTAACTTATCGGCCCACGCGGCACGATGCTCTCCGACATACGCTCCAGAATTCGCTTCAATCCACGGTTGGATATCTCGGCTTGCCCATTGGTTTGGGGATGATAGGCGGTGGAAAGACGGTGATTGACACCATACTTAGCCATGACTCTAGTAAATTGGTCATTGCAAAAATGAGTCCCGCGATCACTGATAATAGCGCGAGGAACGCCGAATCTAGCGAACAGCGATTTCAAAAAGTTACAAACCACCCTTGCATCATTAGTAGGGAAAGCTTTGGCTTCAACCCACTTTGAAACGTAGTCAACGGCTACAAGGATGTATTTGTTTCCTTTAGAGGAAGGGAATGGCCCCATAAAGTCGATACCCCAAACATCAAAGATTTCACATTCTTGTATGAAATTTTGAGGCATCTCATCTTTATGTGTGATCTTGCCTTGTTTTTGGCAAGCATCACATCGTTTAACCATCTCGTGAGCATCACGATAGATGGTGGGCCAATAAAATCCCGAGTCAAACACTTTTTTGGCGGTGTAGTTGGGACCAAAGTGACCACCGGTGGGTCCTTTGTGGCAAACATCAAGGATTTCCAAAGCTGCCGGTCCATCAACACATCGGCGAATAATCAAGTCGGCACATTGTTTGAAAAGATACGGGTCATCCCAAAAGTAAGTCTTGATGTCTTTGAAGAACTTTTTCTTTTGCTGGGATGTTAACCCGTCGACGAGAATTCCACCCGCCAAGTAGTTTGCAATGTCCGTAAACCACGGGGTTTCATCAGAAGTCGAGTTGATAGACATTAAGGTCTCCAGGGGGAAAGAATCATTGATTTCTTTGTTCGGATGATCCCCTTGGTAAGGATCCTCAAGTCTACTGAGATGATCCGCGGCTAGGTTTTCAGCTCCTTTTTTTATCGCAAATTTCGATTTTAAATTCTTGGAGTAGTAAAACCCAGCGAAGAAGTCTTGGTTTGGAATCTTGCTTTGTCAACAAGTACTTCAACGAGGAATGATCGGTGTAAACGATTGTGGTGGAGAGGACAAGATAGGGGCGGAACTTTTCAAAAGGATAGACAACAGCTAAAAGCTCTTTTTCGTTTGTCGTATAATGCAATTGGGCCCCCGTCATTGTCTTGCTAGCGTAATGGATCGGTTGGAAGTGTTTGTTCACTCTTTGGCCCAAACCGCACCAATAGCAAAGTCACTAGCATCGCACATCAACTCGAAAGGCAGCTCCCAATTAGGGCTAACCAAGACGGGTGCCTTAGTTAGCTTATCCTTAAGCGAGTTGAAGGCTTCAAGACACTCTTTGGAAAAGATAAAAGGAGTATCTTTTTCCAAGAGGTGGGTCATCGGGCGAGCGATTTGAGAAAAATCTTTCATGAATCGGCGGTAGAAGCCCGCATGACCCAGGAAACTTCTCACACCCTTCACGGTTGAAGGTGGAGGCAACTTAGCGATAACATCGACTTTAGCACGGTCTACTTCAAGACCGGCTTTGGAAATTTTATGTCCTAGCACGATGCCTTCTTTTACCATAAAATGGCATTTTTCCCAATTCAGAACAAGGCGAGTGTCTTCGCACCGCTTAAGCATACATTCCAAATTGGTAAGGCAAGAAGAGAAAGAATCCTCGAAGACCGAGAAATCATCCATGAAGACTTCCATGGTTTGTTCAACCATGTCATGGAAGATAGCTAACATGCACCTTTGGAAAGTCCCGGGGGCATTACATAAGCCAAAAGGCATCCTTTTGTAAGCAAAAGTGCCATAGGGAAAAGTGAATGTTGTCTTCTCTTGATCTTGGGGATCGATGGGTATTTGGAAATAACCCGAGAAACCATCAAGAAAGCAGTAATATTCATTACCCGCTAAACGTTCAAGCATTTGGTCCATAAAAGGTAGAGGGAAATGATCCTTTCTCGTGGCATCATTGAGTTTGCGGTAGTCTATACAAACTCTCCACCCAGTAACGAGACGAGTGGAAATCAACTCGTTGTGTTCATTGGGAACAACGGTTATTCTGCCCTTCTTGGGCACACAATAGATTGGACTAACCCATGGTGAATCCTAAATAGGGTAAATCATACCCGCATCAAGAAGTTTGATAACCTCTGTTTTGATGACTTCATGGATTTTTGGATTCACCCTTCGTTGAATTTGAATTGTGGGCTTAAAGTCGTCCTCCATGAGAATTTTGTGTGTGCAGAAGTGAGGATCAATTCCACGAATATCAGAGATTTTCCAAGCGATAGCTGTTTTATGCTTCTTCAACACGGCGACAAGTCGAGTTTTCTCTTCATCTTTCAAGTCCTTAGCAATGATGACGGGCGACTTCTTTTCTTCTTCAAGGAACACATACTCGAGATAGGGCGGCAACTCCTTAAGCTCTAAATCCGGAGGATTTTCGATGGGAGGCGTTTTCAAAGTCGGAGTATCGATAGCAATAACCGTAGGAGATGGTGGAGAAAGATTGTCTTCGTTGAGAAGGTTATCAAAGAAATGGATGTCTTCATCCCCATCGGTGGGAGAATCATCATTAGCTAAGTTCACATCTCCCATGGTGTCTTCAAGATTGTTCCAAAACAAATCACTATCTCCAAATAGAGACAGTGATGAATCAATAGAGGAAACGGTTTCAACAATGGGAAGGGAGGTAGGAATACTTTTACAAGCATCTTTGAAGTGTTCTTCACAAGCCTCATCCAGAACGTCAATACAATTAACACTCTCGTATGAATAAGGTTGTTTAGACAACTTTCCCATGTTGAAGACAATTTTATCGTCACCCACTCGCATGATAAGCTCACCGGCTTCAACATCGATAAGAGTGCGTCCGGTCCTTAGGAATGGACGACCCACGATCAAGGGAACACGAGGGTCTATCTCGTAGTCGACGACGACGAAATCGGCAGGAAAAGTGAATTTGTCGACTCGTACAAAGACGTCTTCGGCTATCCCCACTGGATAAGCAACCGTATGGTTAGCTAATTCTAAATACATTTTGGTGGGGACTAGCTCAGGGAGAGATAATTGCTTCCACACACTTAAAGGCATAAGATTAATACTGGCACCTAGATCGGCTAGGGCCATGCAATTCTCTACTACCGGGAAATTGCAAGGGATTAAGAAACGACCCAGATCACCAAGATTGGTTGGCAATTTCCTTAAGAGCACTCCAGAGCAATTCTCATTAAGTTGGGTGTTGGCAATATCAAGCAGCTTTTCCTTGTCGCTCAGAAGATCTTTAAACATTTTCGCTTACTTAGGCATGTGAGCGAGAGCCTCAGCGAAGGAGATGTTAAAATTAAATTGTTTGAACATCTTAAGAAAGTTCGAAACCTGAATATCGTCCTTGCTTTTGAGCTTCTCTTTCCTCAACCTTGATGGATAAGGTATATTGGAAGAAGAGGAAGACTTTGGGAGAATAGGATCACTCACATCCTTGGGTGGAGGAGGGGTAGAAGGAAGAGGTGGAGAAATTGGGGAAGGAGAAGGATGAGTAATAGGAGCAGGTGACTCGTTCTCCTTAGTCACAACCACCGGTGGAGGTATAGGAAGCTCGGGTTCCTTGGTACCTTTGCCACTGCGAGTAGTGATTGCTTTCATCTCCCCTCTTGGATTCGCAACGGTGTTACTCGGAAGAGTACCCGAAGAAGAGGGTTGATTACCTTGGAAGAAACTAGCCATCATGTTCTTCAAGTCATTTGTTTGGCTATCCAACGTATTTCTCATGTCGGCTCTCAAATCGTTCCCTTGTTTGACCAGGTCTGCTTTCAAGTTGAGCACTTCACGCTGAAGGTTTCCCACGATCACATCGTTCGTCCTCATGTAAGTTTCCACTTCTTGGTGTAGAGCGGTGGGTTGGTTGGGAGGAGCATTATATGCGGGTGGTTGATAAGCAGGTGGTTGGTAAACTTGGTTGTTACGTTGAGGTTGTTGTTGCTGCTTATGAGGTGGGATGTATGGTGTACGAGGTTGTTGTTGTTGTTGACGAGGGCGATTGAGGTTTTGTTGTTGGTTTGGGTTGTTTGGAGGAAAACCGGGTGGTGAGAGGTAGTTGTTGGAGCGGTAGCTAAGCAAATTACGGTCACCTTGAGGTCTAGCTTGATAAGCAGGTTGAGGATAGGTGCCATATGCTGCATTCACATTCTCAGCAAGGTAGTCTTGGGTGGCAGTACAAGTAGTGTAAGAGTGAGGACCCCCGCATATCTCACATGGTTGGCTAACAGCATTGACTTGAGCGTTTTTAGCGTTGTTGCTGACGGTGTGGGTAACAAGCGATTCAAGAAGCGTAGTGATTTTGTCCAGTCGCTTGTCGCTGTCACTAGTGCTAGCACTAGCGACATTGGTCTGAACACTCTTGGTTTGCACACGAGACTTATTCTCAATGATAGCCCAAGCAGCATTGGAAGTCTTAGCCAAAAGATTACCCCCGAGGCACTGTTTAGTGAATCTTGGTCACTCATGCTTAAACCATTGTAAAAAGTATTAATTTGATGTACTTTGGTAAAACCATGTTGTGGGAATTTTCTTAAAAGATCTTTAAAACGATCCCAAGATTCACTGAACGACTCATCGTACTTTTGTTCAAAATTTATGATTTCATTCCGCAAAGCGGTAGTACGAGAGGGTGGGAAAAGTAATTGATAAACTTGGTTTCCAAATCCGTCCACGAGAGAATACTCTGTGGCGGTTCCTTAGCAAGCCAATGCCGGGCTTGTCCCTCTAAAGAAAAGGGAAAAAGTTGTAACCTGATAACCTCTTGTGGAACACCATTGAATTTGACCGTGTTGGTTAGTTGCAAGAATCTCTTGATATGGTCATGTGGATCATCAATGGTACGTCCCAAGAATGGCTGAGCGGAGACCATCTGGATAAAGCCTGATTTTAGCTCAAAGTTATTGGCGGCAATTGGAGGTATGACAATTGGATCAGTGTTGCCATCTACATGAGCTTGCAGCAGTTCAATCATCGGGCGATTATCCGGAAGAGGCTCATTGTTGTTATTATTATTCATGTTGTTGAAAGGTGGGTTGTTGTTGTTATTATTATTGTTTGGAGGTGGTATGTTGTTGTTGTTTTGTACACCGGCCATGTCTAAGTGATCGAGAGGCTCGGGCTCTTGATAAGACGTGGATCGAGTGCGCATACACCTGCAAAAGAACTAACAAGAGAAAAGCAAAGCAAAATATTTTTGGTTTTCTTTTTTTTTTATGTTTTTTTTTTTACTTTTTAGGATTTTTGAAAATTTTATGAAAAAGTAACGTTCACGGGGAACGGATCCCAAAATCCAAGTTCTCACAAAAAAACTGTTAATCTTAACGAGAAGAGCCGGCAGCGGCGCCATTTGATATACGTATTTTTACTCGTTTGAAAGTTCGATTCTCGGAATCTCCTCGAATTGATCACAGTTAAAAGTGGAATGATTGTTCTTGGTGACAAAAAGGGGTTATGGTTTTCTATTTTATTAAAAAGGTAAATAAATCAAGTAACTAAAAATTAAAGCCAAGTACAGTTAATGAATGGAAATAGAAAGTGATTAAAATTTAACAGTCAAATGATTAAACAGAAAAGGACCCTTACTGACAAAATAGTGCTATCCGGAATGTTGATGATACGGAATATTGTCCTACTCGGAATAATAACTCTATGCGGAACAATGATGCTATGCGGAATGTTTTGACTATGCAGAATAAAAGGGTTATGCGGAAAAAATGCCCTATGCGGAATAATAGAAAAGAAAACCCTATGCGGAATGTTTAAGCTACTCGGAATAATACACTATGCGGAATAAATTCCGAATAAAGAAAATGTAAGAATGCTATGCGGAATGTAAGGGCTACCCGGAATATCAGAAAAAAAATTCCGAATAGTTAAAAAAAAATATAAAGGCTGTTCGGAATATCTTAAATATTCCGAATAGTGGAAAAGAAAAAGGACTATACGGAATGTTCTGGGAATCAAGAACAGAAACAGGGACTTAAACAGTAGACACGAATTTAACCAAATAAAGCTAAATAATCGAAACGGTTTTACCAAATTAACCACAATTCATCTACTAACTACAAGGATCAAATCCCAATCATAAAAACACAAATTCAACAACTTTTTAATATCAAACTTCAACTAAATAAAAACTTAAGAACTTTAAATAAAAAGATGATGAAGATCAAGATGAATGAAAAGATTAAATGAACACTTGTATTGATGATTTAGATTCAGTAACAAAAGGAAAAGATTAAACTTACCAGATTAAAAGAAGAAATCAAAAAGATGAAAACCCACTCCTTAAGGGAGATGGTTTCCTACGAACTAGGAGAAGATGAAACTGAAAGAAAAACTCGATCCCAAAATTTTGTGAGGGATTTCCTTTTATAGGCTAAGTAGTTGGTTGGTGAGTGGGCTTTCTCCCTTTCTTCTTGTCTTCTCGTCTTTTTAGAAAAGTTGACGTTTTCGATTCTGATTCGGGATTTGTCGACGATTAAATTCAACTCGTCTTTTAATTTCTTCGTTAAATAGACTTGAGTTTCTTCGACATATGTAAATATTCCGTCTTTGGTCCTTTTCTTCGATAAATCTTCAATTAGGCCCATTGACTTCAAATCTTTTGCATCTCTTGGACAATAGACTTCGTCTTGAGTCTTTTTCTTCGAATAAACCCGTGCAATCCCATGTTTTCTTCAATATTCTCCCGGTTGACTCTGAAACACAATAAACACAAAAACCACGCATAATTCCAAACAAATGATATTAAATACGTGTTTTGGTCTTGTTTTAGCCAGAAATAAGTGGTAAAAGGATGGGTGTTTTCACACCTATCAAAAAACCTTAAAGAAATAAGTTGGAAAAAGCTTATGAATAAGCTGCTATGTAAATAAGCTAGAAAACAAATACTACTTAAGTAATATTTGAAATGGAACTCTACCAGTAAAAGTCCCAAGGGCGCGCTGGTAAGTTGTGAGTGTTGTGAGGAGGATGGCACAGGTTCGAGTCCTGACCAGTCCTTTTTTAAAAAAAACTTTCTTTTTTAAACTTCAAATACTCAAAACCAAGTACTTAAACTTACTCTAAATCATAAATCAACTAACAAATAAGCTAGAATCAAGCTAGAAAACCAAAAACGTGCCCAGATTTCAAATGTGTTTCTGATGAACACAAGGTGTATCTTCACATGTGCAGTTAATCAAGAGGACTTGATTTGTGAGATTCTGTTGGTTGTTGATGGACAATTGGGCACTCCCACGACCAGTTGGGTTGTGGGAAGTCAGTAACAACAAAAAAAAACAAGTTCTAGCCAAGAATCACACAAGCAAAGCACACAAGGTTACTGATATGCATATGGGTTGTCTGATGAACAATGACCCCCTTTTACTTGCACAAGAATGAAATACAATGGCCAAATATTTGAACAATACTCAACCAAATGACATGTAACCAGTTCACAATCCTTAAATACCCTATAAACTAACAGACTTCCAAATTTGGTGGCCAAATTCAACAAAACATGCACAAAAAAAAGGGTTGACTGTATTTAACTAGTCTATCCAATTTTTAGCATGCAAAAGTGTTCATAAACCTACCCAACTAAAATCCAAGTACATGTATCACCAACTAAACACCAAAGAAGTGTATTAAACAGGTTTTAACACAATAAATTTATCACAATTCTTGGCTAATCCCTTAATCCAAACACCCCTTTATATTTCTGAAAATCAATTTTTTAAAGCAAATCTATCTAAACCCTTACCAAATTGATTCTAAACAATCTAAACATGCATAATACACCAAATAAGCAATATCAAACCACTTAAACACTCATGAACAACTTTACATGCAAAATCACATAAACACCAAATAAACTGAAAACTAAAAATGGAATCAAGGATTTTACCTTAAGGGACCTACATCCAGGTCCCTTAGTGGCTGCTTAGCCACCTCCAATCAGGTTGGGTCCTGCGCTGAACACTTGGACAACAAACAATGAATGAAACCTGCTAAGAAAAATACATCACAATAGCAAAGAAAATCTGATTTTTCTTTCTCCTTTTAAATCTTTTCAGAAACTTCTCAAATGAACTTCTTTTAAAATACTTAAACAATCACTTAAAAGAGCTTGAAATCCAACTTTGAAACAAGATTTCACCAAAGGAAATCAAAATTTCAGAAACTTTTGAAAACAAGACTGAATTTTAAAAACTTGAAAAGTAAACAAACAATGAATAATAAAACAACAGTAATTAAGAGTGGAGCCTGAGTCTTTTTCGTCAACAGTACTAAACCAAGTTTCATTCAATAACAAAACGGGTATTACAAGTTGTGACCAAGGAAAAAAAATCAGGAACAATGTAAAAGGGACACATGCGTCTCCTTTTATATAAGTCCAAAGAACTATCTAGATAACTAAACCCTAACTCAGTAAATCCCTAAAAAGCCCCTTTGAAGAATCTTTGGATATGCTAAAAAGATGCCCTGTTTGAACTTGCTTGCTTGGCTCCCATGTGATGCATCAGTGTACTTGGGCTCTTTTCTTCGTTGGATTTGAGTAGAGAGCAAGCAAATTCATCTTAGCCCTTGATTTGGTCAAATCAGTTTGGAAGTTTGTGGTTCTTGTGATATGATGTGAGCTGGAGAGGGGACAAGAAAGGGGGAGGTCGTTTTCTGGGTTTTGTTTTGTGTTGGGAGTGGGGTTGTGGGTAAAACCCCTATGGTTAATTAGGGTTTAGGTAAGAAATTAGGGTAATTAAATCTGGGTTGGGTTTAGGGTTTTTGGGATGAAGGTGGATAAAAAAGCAGGTTTTGATTAGTTTACACGTTTAAAAATATGTTTCCCACTTAATTTGTAATTAAGTTAAATAAGGTTTAGTGGGAAATGACGTGTAGGGGTGACAGGGCAAGGTGGGTGAGGTGGTGTTTGGTGATTGGTTGGTTGGGATGAGGTGGAAGGATGATAGGCTGGGGTGAGTTTGAATGTCTTGGCAGAATAGGTCCCCAATCTTCATTGATTCTTTTACTTTGTAAATAATCAGCAACAACTCTTTTCCCTTTGTATTTAAGTTTGCCCATTTGTCATTTTTGGCACAACTTATTTTCAAACTTGTTTCAAGGACTAAACTTGCACATTGATGATATTTGAAGGACTGATTTTGGCATTTTCTCCATTCTTCAAGGTTTGACTTGTTTGTTGACTTCTTGGAGGACCAATATTGACAATTTAGTTTTGTTGAGGGACTAAATTTGCCAATTCTTCAAAGTTAAGGGTCCTTTTTGTAATTTTGACAAACTTTAGGGACCAAACTTGTAATTATGTAGATACAAGGGTATAAAGTGTCAATTATTCCATATTGGAGGACCCTTCTTCATAATTCTTCAAATCTTCAAGGGTTTTCTTTGGAAAATTCTTCATTAGGGCTTGGTTCATCGTGCGGCTTCGTTTCCCGTGTTCGTTTTTGACTGATTCTTGTGATCTTTTGTCATTTTCTCAATATCCGTACCTAAAATACACAAGCAACAAACACAAGCATATATTTGGGTATTTTGATGATATTTAATGCATTTTAAGCCCGATTTGGACGATGAGACTATGTATAAAAGCAGTCTCATCACTCCCCCATACTAAACCATTGTCGTGCCCTCATGCAATGCTAGAATAAAGTATCATAGCACCTCCAAAATTCATTTTATTCACTTTATTGAACGTTAAATTAGCTACACTACTACTATTGCTACTACTTGCGTTTTAGACATAATGTATGATTTTCATCGCAAAATGGGACGTTTAGGTTCATAGAATAAGAACACGTGAATGCTTCGCTAGAAATAATTTCATCGTCCTCGATTTTCACTCCATTTCCATGCCAAGCGTGTAACGAGATCATTGTCATTATAAGTTAGTAATGCTAACACTACTCATATGCCCTAATCATGTACTTATCCTCCCATTATTCCTAAGTTGTATCTCTTATATTTTATTTTGTCTTGAATGTTTCACGAGGATACATTGTTTGACTTATGCGATAATAAAGATTTAGGTCTAAAAATAGAGTCCTAACGGTGTAACTAAGACCATCAAATCAATAACCCCTCCTAATAGACAACGATGTTAAAAAATTAAGTTGACAAGAAGAATCGATAAACACGGTTTTATAACGGTTTTGAACATGAGACTTATTACCAAGACTTTTATATGCCCCCTAACGGAAGGGCCTTATTATCTTTGGTTTACCTCCATCTTTTATTCAACTTCGCCATGAAGCTTTTATTATGACTTCGGTCTTGCCTTGCCTTTTATTATCCGCCTCATCGGTGGTTTTATTAGCCAAAGACGTATATCCTCACGCTAAAGCGAATTTTGGATCTTTAAAGTTTCGAAGATTAAGGCTTGATTCACTTTCAATTTTGCATAGATTTTAGGCCTTGTGGGGCTTCAAATTGTTTGCTAGATTTAGGTGAGCACTTGAAATCTTATTATTAGGTGAAGCTTTCGATTATTCGGGTGCCAATACTTCAAAACCGTGACGCTGGCGATACCTTAATGTCTTCCCAATTTAATTACACGGAAGCTACTAGAAAAGACTAGAAACCCAACAATCCTAACTAAACCGCTAAGTCAATATTTATTAAGCAAAAAATATTTACATGCGAAGGGAGAATAAGCAAATAACGAGAACACATGAGTTTTTGAAAGAATACGAGTACTCTACGTTTAGCATAGTAACTTATAATTAACTCTATCATTTCTCATCCTCATTTAAGAGACTTAGCCTAATGTGAAGTTAAGGAATCAAAGCTAAGTGCTCAACACGCACGGTCGAGTCAAAAATTACTCTTATTCTCGCCATCGGAAAATCTACATTCGTGTCTTCAAACACTTATAAAATATGAGAAAAAATTTTAAAATTTGGCCATTTTTAGCCTTATTTTGCAACAAAAATGATAACAAAAAGATAAACTTTGGAAAACGTGAAGGTTTGGCAAGGAAAGTATCTATTCACCCCCCATACTAAAGTTAAACATTGTCCTCAATGTTTCGAGTCTAGGGGTGCAAATACCCCCATACTAGAGACGTAGTCGAATGCCTAATCTAGCATAGAAAGGGTGTAACCAATAAATTAATAGCCGTTTATGAAGTGTGCTAATAACCTAAGGTTAGAACAATCAAGGATATATCATGGATATTGAGAAAGTCTTCAAAGCAAACGATCGAGTGCTCCCATAAAACGAACACGAGAGGCTCCAATCGTGAAGATCATGATCTAAAAACCACAATGCACAAACAACCACGGAACAAAGGTTGGAAGGGCACAAATCCCCACACGTAAGCTACATTAGAAAGCGATAATATGTACATAGGATAAGCATGGGACTCCCCCACGAGGCACCTCATTTTTGATTACCGAGTCATGAGCTCGACTCGATCCCCTCAATACTAATTATCATTGGGGAAGGTGATTTGGTCGAGGTAGTTCAAGGATGGAACTTCCCCGCCAAAGTAGTGCTTCAACCTATGTCCATTCACCTTGAAGTTAAGACCATCATCTTGAGCTAGCTCGACGGTCCCATACGGAAACACTTTAGTCACGGTGAATGGACCGGACCAACAGGATTTCAACTTACCGGAAAAGATTTTCAATCTTGAATTAAAAAGCAAAACTTGATCCCCAATGTTAAAAACCCGGTTTTTAATTTTAGAATCATGCAACTTTTTAGTTTTTTCTTTGTAAATCAATGAATTTTCATAAGCAATATCCCTCAATTCATCTAATTCATTTAATTGCATTTTCCGGTGTTTTCCCGCGGTCTCTATATCATCATTACAATGCTTTAGGGCCCAATAAGCCTTGTGTTCTAACTCGATAGGCAAATGACAATTCTTTCCGTACACAAGCTTATAGGGAGTGCACCCAATGGGCGTCTTATGAGCGGTCCTAAAGGCCCATAAAGCATCGTCTAACTTATCCGACCACAATTGTCGGTTTTGTCCAACGGATCTTTCCAAGATCCTCTTCAACGCTCGGTTTGAAACCTCGACTTGCCCACTCGTTTGTGGGTGATAAGTCATAGAAAGCCGATGTGTAACCCCATAATTCCTTAGAACCCTTTCAAATTGGTCATTACAAAAATGGGTTCCACGATCGCTTATGATAGCACGAGGGGTTCCAAACCGAGAAAACAATTGCTTCAAAAACTTGACTACCACACGAGCATCATTGGTGGGCAAGGCCTTGGCCTCCACCCACTTAGATAGGTAGTCAACCGCAACGAGAATGTACTTATTTCCACGAGATGATGGGAACGGCCCCATAAAGTCTATACCCCAAACGTCAAAGATCTCACACACTTGGATGATATTTTGTGGCATTTCATCTTTTTGTGAGGCTTTTTCTTGTCGTTGGCATGCATCACACGACTTCACAAGATCTTGTGCATCTCGGTAAATAGTAGGCCAAAAGAAGCCGGCATCAAACACCTTTTTAGCCGTGAGATTAGCACCGTGGTGACCACCCGTGGGTCCCTCATGGCAAGCTCTAAGGATGTTAGAAGCTTCGGTGCCGAATACACAACGTCGGATGATTTGATCCGCACAAGTTCGAAACAAGTAAGGGTCGTTCCAAAAGTAGAACTTGACGTCACGAAATAATTTTCGTTTTTGTTGAGTCGTCATACCCTTAATGATGAAGTTGCCCGCATGGTAATTTGCGAAGTCCGCAAACCATGGGGTAGAAGAATCAAGCTTAGAATTCACTACACCAAGTGTCTCGAGCGGAAATGTTTCGGTGATTTCCTTTGGCTCGTAAACACATTGGTGAGGATCTTCCAAACGAGAGAGATGATCGGCTGCTAGATTCTCGGCTCCTTTTTTGTCAACGATTTTGTGATCAAATTCTTGAAGGAGGAGAATCCAACGAAGTAATCTCGGCTTAGCATCTTGCTTTGCCATGAGATACTTAATAGCCGAATGGTCCGTATACACTATGCATTTCGTCAAGACGAGATAAGGTCGGAATTTCTCATATGCATACACTACGGCAAGGAACTCCTTTTCCGTTGTAGTGTATTTTAGTTGAGCCTCGGTCATCGTCTTGCTAGCATAGTGAATAGGCAAGAAGTGCTTATCATGACGTTGCCCCAAAACGGCCCCTATAGCGTAATCACTAGCATCACACATAAGATCAAAGGGGAGGTTCCAATTGGGAGCAACAAGAATGGGAGCTTCGGTAAGTTTCCTCTTAAGGATTTCAAAGGCTCGTACACAATCTTCGTCAAAGACAAAACGTGCCTCTTTTTCAAGAAGATGTGTAATGGGTCGAGAAATCTTCGAAAAATCCTTGATGAATCGACGATAAAAGCCCGCGTGGCCTAGGAAACTCCTAACTCCCTTGACGGTTTTGGGATGAGGTAATTTGGCGATGACGTCTACCTTAGCTTGATCTACCTCAATCCCCGCTTTCGAGACCTTGTGCCCTAAGACGATTCCACTCCTAACCATAAAATGACATTTTTCCCAATTGAGCACAAGGTTGGTTTCCTCACAACGTTTTAACATTCTCTCTAGATTCGACAAACACGAAGTGAACGAATTACCAAACACGGAAAAGTCATCCATGAAGACTTCCATCGTCTTCTCGATCATATCATGAAAAATAGCCATCATGCACCTTTGAAAGGTTCCCGGTGCATTGCAAAGTCCGAATGGCATTCTACGATAGGCAAACGTTCCATATGGACACGTAAACATAGTTTTTTCTTGATCACGGGGATCGATGGGAATTTGGAAGTAACCGGAAAAACCATCTAAAAAGCAATAGAAATCGTTTCCCGCAAGACGCTCCAACATTTGGTCCATGAAGGGCAAGGGAAAATGGTCTTTTCGAGTGGCTTCATTCAACTTTCGATAGTCAATGCACACTCTCCATCCGGTCACGAGTCTAGTGGGAATCAACTCGTTGGCATCGTTTGGCACAACGGTCATTCCTCCCTTTTTAGGGACACAATGAATAGGACTCACCCAAGGGCTATCGGAAATAGGGTAAATCATTCCCGCGTCAAGGAGTTTAAGGACCTCCTTTTTTATGACGTCATGAATTTTAGGGTTCACCCTCCTTTGACTTTGGATTGTGGGCTTGAAATCCTCCTCCATTAAGATTTTGTGGGTACAAAACTTGGGATCGATTCCCTTAATGTCGGATAACTTCCACGCAATCGCCCCTTTGTGATCCTTTAGAACATCGACAAGTGCGGTTTTTTCATCATTCGAAAGATCCTTCGCAATAATAACCGGCAACTTGTCGTCCTCCTCCAAATAGACATATTCGAGGTGAGGAGGTAAATCTTTCAACTCGAGAATAGGTGGTTCCTCAAGTGAAGATTTAGGCTCGATACTCATAACCTCCTCGGGTGGAGGAAATGGGAAATCGTTAAGAAAATCCTTGATAATCGAGAAGTCCTCATCGTTGTCGAGGTCTTCGTCACAAGTACGTGGAACATTGCATTCTTCCAACGTAAAACCACCGCCTTCGAAAGGAGTGAAGGTTGGTGTCGAATTATCAAGAATTGGATCTAACATAGTGGGATTGCCACTAGTTTCTTCATCACCAAACCCTAAAACTTCTTGTGAAAATTCCTCGCAAACCACGTCGATCATATCAACAAGGTTTATGGTAGAAACGGAATAAACATGAGAAAGTTGAGAATTTTGAGTTGCGTTTATAACAAGTTCCTCGTCGTTGAAACGTAAGGTGATCTTTCTAGCATGAACATCAATTAAAGCCATAGACGTATCTAAAAACGAAAGACCAAAAATAAGAGGAACTTGAAGATCCGTGGGGATATCGACAACGATAAAGTCTACGGGATAGTAGAACTTCCCCACTTTCACAAAAACATCTTCCGCCAAACCACATGCACGAATCGTGGAATGGTCGGCCAACTCGATAGACATTAGTGAAGGAGTAAGATTAGGAAGATTGAGCGACTTGAAGATTGCAAGTGGCATCAAATTTATGCTAGCACCAAGATCGGCCAAGGCATAGCATTCTTCCATATCTTGAATTGCACAAGGGATCAAAAATTTACCGGGATCACCGACTTTTTGAGGTATGCGATTAAGATAAACCGACGAACAACTAGACAATTGATGCAATTTCTCCTTGTTGTTCAACATACTCTTAAAGTTAGCGGCAAATCGAGGCATCATGACCAAAGCATCGGCGAAACTCACATTAAGGTGCAACTCACGAAACATTTTCATAAAAAGCTCAAATTGGTAGTTGTCGCGCTCTTGTCGTTTCTCCTTCCTAAGTCTCGATGGGTAAGGCAAGGGTGGTGTGGGTTGGGGCATAGGCATAGCCTTTGGAATCTCGGGTTCCAATGTTGGTAAAGGGTCGACCGTAGGTGTGGCATAAGCGGTACTTTGTGGGCTTGAGATATGCTCCTTTTCGACCACCAGCTCGGGTTCTTCCTTAATTTCCTCCACCGTTGGAGTAATTGGTTGAGGAGTCGGTTCTTTAAGTGTCTTACCACTTCGTGTGGTAATCACTTTCATCTCTCCCTTCGGGTTTGATATGGTGTTACTAGGAAGACTACTCGAATTAGAGGCTTTGTTCCCTATGACGGCTTCTAAAATGGCATTAAGCTTAGCATCTTGACTATTAAACTTAAGATCTTGACTAGCGGCTTTTTGGTCAATTCTTTGTTCAAGCCTAGCATAACTTTGTTCAATTTTATTGTTTTGACCTCTAATTTGATTAGCAACATCATTTTTCAACTCATTTCTCATGTTAAGATTTTCCTTCACAAAATTAGCTAACTCCTTGGTGTTTTTAGCCGTGTCCCTAGCTTGACTTGCCAATTGCTCTTGAATGTTTTCCAAAATCTTATCATTTTGAAGACCTTGACTCGTGTTTTGAAAATTACGGTTTTGGTTTTGATTTTGCAATTGGCTACTACTTCCTTGATTCCCATAGTTGTTATTACCCTTGTAATTGTTCCTTTGATTGTTTTGGTAACCAACTTGATTGTTTCGATAATTGTTAGCATTTTGATTTGCTGGAAAACCCGGTGGAGTCAATTGATTAGTGCGGGGAACTTGACCGTTTTGGTTATAAGTTCCCGCGGCCGCGAAGGCACTCGAAGTGTTACCACCGTTGGTAATGCACTCGGAATAATCGTGAGCTCCACCACAATACATACAAGAAACCTCAACCGCTTTATCCGTAGCGGGAGTGGGTTGTTCACCAACTTTAAACTCAATAAACAATCCCTTAAGCTTATCAAAAATCTTGTTCTCCAAATTAGCCTCGATTTGGCAAGCATCAACGGTGTGTGACAATGAAGGCGAAGGCGAAGACGAAGTCTTACAAACACTCGACGTGCTACGAGGACTATAGACCTTAGACCTATTCTCAATGATTAACAATGCTTCCTCAACCGTCTTAAACAAAAAATTACCACCCGCGGCGGCATTAAGATAATCACGCTCATGATCGTTCAAGCCATTGTAAAACGTGTCAATTTGATGCAAGTCGGAAAAACCATGATGAGGACATTCGTGCAACATTTCCTTAAACCTATTCCAAGCCGTTGAAAAACTCTCATTATACTCTTGTGAAAACTTTGAAATCTCGTTTTTCAAGTGCGTAGTCTTAGAGGGCGGAAAAAATTGGTTCACGAATTTTGAAACGAGATCCTTCCACGTCAATATAGAATTGGGTGGCTCTTTCTCTAACCAAATTTTTGCGGGCCCCGCTAAGGAATACGGAAAAAGCATCATCTTAATCGAGTCGTTAGAGACGTCCTTAAACTTGCAAGTGGCGGTGAGACGATTAAATTGGTGAATGTGGTTATGAGGGTTGTCCTTTTCGTCACCTCGAAACTTGTTGTTTTGATTCATGGACAACAAACCCGTCTTAACCTCAAAATTCTCCGCAAGGATAACGGGAATCACAATCGCTTCTCCATAACCCTCGGTGGGTGCTTGAAGCAACTCCATCATAGTTCGATTAGCCATGGGCGCTTCTTTCACTACAATGGGTTCGTCAATAGGAGACTCCTCACTAGAAGGAGTGATGGATTTTTTTCTTCGTTTACGAGCACGTCTTGCTTTGGAGCGAGTTTGCATAAACGTCACGTACAACGAGAAGGCGATCAAAGAAGATTCTTTTTGGTGTTTTTACTTTTTCAAATTTTTTGTGGTTTTTGATTGTTTTTACTTTTTTTGGATTTTTGGAATGTATTAGGTAGACACAAATCTACAAATCTCCTCCTTAATCAAATCTCTCGATTAAAGAAGCCTCAAGGAATGAAAACGATCACGTGAAGTGAACGCCTTCGATGACTTTAGAACGATGGTGGAACACCAAATCGTTCAAGAGGGTTTAATCAAAATGAAACCAAGAAAATATATATGATACTTAAGTAATGCTTTGGGCGGCAAAACCCTCGATTCACTCTCAAAATCAAATACGCACAAGCAAGCGGAAGAAACGAGGCGGCGCGAAGCACTTAACAGCCTTTTTCCTTTAGGTCGTGAAATACAACCGCCTTATACCCACCTTATAGTTTGTATTTTTCAAAATCGAGCTTCACGAAAGTATTTATCTATTTTTGCCTTTTTCTTTGGTTTGAGATTCGAATACAATGAGTGGGTAATGACCTCCCAAGTCAAGGTTGTGATTTCTCACGTATTTGGAGTACTTGTAAATTTATTGTTCTACGTATACAATATAGTAATAGTATTCACAAAAACGAAAAACCGATAATACGTATTAGTAGAGTACTACTAATACAAATACTATTATGGCTATATATAAAAACAACAATGGTTCAACCAAAACACAACACGCCTCCCCGGCAGCGGCGCCAAAATGATTGTTAGTGTTTTTACCCCTTTAGGGAAAGGAAGGCAAAATAGTGGTGAGTATTAAACAAACGGCTTTAGGAAAAACCAAGTGTTAATGACCCAAATGAATCCAAGTTCGTTTCCCAAGGAGGCAAGTGCGTTGTGTTAAGAATTGATTTATGATTTGTGATTATATGATTGAGAAGAAAGAAAGAAATGAGATTAGAAGAGAAAGACGGTTACGAAAACGGATTAAACTAAGACGAAAAAGGCGATCACGCAAAACCGTAAATAGTGCCAAAATTAAAATTTTAACCTAAAAATTCCTAAAAATTACTAAAAATCCCCAATAATATTCTAAGAGTTTACAAAAAATCCAAACTTGCTAAAACCTTTTAATTAATTAGATAATGACTTTTTAATGCTAATTAAAGCCCTAAAAATCACAATTAATTATTAAAAAGCCCTAAACAAGATCTTAAAGTTTGTAAACCTCAAAATGTCCTAATTAAGCTAAAAAGTATTTTTTAAAATTTTAAAACCAAATTAAACTATTTTTAAACACTTAAAAACTATTAAAATCAATTAAAACTTAAATTAATTCTAGAAAATAATTGAAAAGTCCTAAAAATATTTGGAAAGTGACAAAACTCCTAATTAAGTGACTACAATCTAGGAAAAATGTAAAAACTTAAAAAATCAAACTTTCAAATTTTAATAATAAAATAATATTAAAATATTCAAAAAAATTCAAAGTTCATAAAAAAATTCTAAAAAATTACCAAAAATCTAGAATAATGTAACTAAGATAAAAATGCAATCAAAATTTTCTGAAACCTATTTAATAATTTTATATTAAATTTTAAAGTTGTTTAAAAACCCTAAAATCCTATAAAATAAAATAAAAGATAAATTGAAAACTTAAATAGCTGTAAACCTAAAAAATATGATTAAAAACCTAAAAACTATTTTTTCAGATTTTTAAATTACCTTTTTCTATTTTTAGATTACTTTCTAAAATTTAAACTGAAAATAATCCTAGAAAATTAATTAATTAAGGGAAAAATAAACTTTTTGAACTGAAAAATCCTAAACCCTAACAAAAACATAAGAAAAATGCTAAACAGTAAAAAACTTAAAGAAATAAGCTGGAAAAAGCTTATGAATAAGCTGCTATGTAAATAAGTTAGAAAACAAATACTACTTAAGTAATATTTGAAATGGAACTCTACCAGTAAAAGTCCCAAGGGCGCGCTGGTAAGTTGTGAGTGTTGTGAGGAGGATGGCACAGGTTCGAGTCCTGACCAGTCCTTTTTTAAAAAAAACTTTTTTTTTTAAACTTCAAATACTCAAAACCAAGTACTTAAACTTACTCTAAATCATAAATCAACTAACAAATAAGCTAGAATCAAGCTAGAAAACCAAAAACGTGCCCAGATTTCAAATGTGTTTCTGATGAACACAAGGTGTATCTTCACATGTGCAGTTAATCAAGAGGACTTGATTTGTGAGATTCTGTTGGTTGTTGATGGACAATTGGGCACTCCCACAACCAGTTGGGTTGTGGGAAGTCAGTAACAACAAAAAAAAACACAAGTTCTAGCCAAGAATCACACAAGCAAAGCACACAAGGTTACTGATATGCATATGGGTTGTCTGATGAACAATGACCCCCTTTTACTTGCACAAGAATGAAATACAATGGCCAAATATTTGAACAATACTCAACCAAATGACATGTAACCAGTTCACAATCCTTAAATACCCTATAAACTAACAGACTTCCAAATTTGGTGGCCAAATTCAACAAAACATGCACAAAAAAAGGGTTGACTGTATTTAGCTAGTCTATCCAATTTTTAACATGCAAAAGTGTTCATAAACCTACCCAACTAAAATACAAGTACATGTATCACCAACTAAACACCAAAGAAGTGTATTAAACAGGTTTTAACACAATAAATTTATCACAATTCTTGGCTAATCCCTTAATCCAAACACCCCTTTATATTTCTGAAAATCAATTTTTTAAAGCAAATCTATCTAAACCCTTACCAAATTGATTCTAAACAATCTAAACATGCATAATACACCAATTAAGCAATATCAAACCACTTAAACACTCATGAACAACTTTACATGCAAAATCACATGAACACCAAATAAACTGAAAACTAAAAATGGAATCAAGGATTTTACCTTAAGGGACCTACATCCAGGTCCCTTAGTGGCTGCTTAGCCACCTCCAATCAGGTTGGGCCTGAGCTGAACACTTGGACAACAAACAATGAATGAAACCTGCTAAGAAAAATACAGCACAATAGCAAAGAAAATCTGATTTTTCTTTCTCCTTTCAAATCTTTTCAGAAACTTCTCAAATGAACTTCTTTTAAAATACTTAAACAATCACTTAAAAGAGCTTGAAATCCAACTTTGAAACAATATTTCACCAAAGGAAATGAAAATTTCAGAAACTTTTGAAAACAAGACTGAATTTTAAAAACTTGAAAAGTAAACAAACAATGAATAATAAAACAACAGTAATTAAGAGTGGAGCCTGAGTTTTTTCGTCAACAGTACTAAACTAAGTTTCATTCAATAACAAAACGGGTATTACAAGTTGTGACCAAGGAAAAAAAATCAGGAACAATGTAAAAGGGACACATGCGTCTCCTTTTATACAAGTCCAAAGAACTATCTAGATAACTAAACCCTAGCTCAGTAAATCCCTAAAAAGCCCCTTTGAAGAATCTTTGGATATGCTGAAAAGATGCCCTGTTTGAACTTGCTTGCTTGGCTCCCATGTGATGCATCAGTGTACTTGGGCTCTTTTCTTCATGGGATTTGAGTAGAGAGCAAGCAAATTCATCTTAGCCCTTGATTTGGTCAAATCAGTTTGGAAGTTTGTGGTTCTTGTGAGATGATGTGAGCTGGAGAGGGGACAAGAAAGGGGGAGGTCGTTTTCTGGGTTTTGTTTTGTGTTGGGAGTGGGGTTGTGGGTAAAACCCCTATGGTTAATTAGGGTTTAGGTAAGAAATTAGGGTAATTAAATCTGGGTTGGGTTTAGGGTTTTTGGGATGAAGGTGGATAAAAAAGCAGGTTTTGATTAGTTTACACGTTTAAAAATATGTTTCCCACTTAATTTGTAATTAATTTAAATAAGGTTTAGTGGGAAATGGCGTGTAGGGGTGACAGTGCAAGGTGGGTGAGGTGGTGTTTGGTGATTGGTTGGTTGGGATGAGGTGGAAGGATGATAGGCTGGGGTGAGTTTGAATGTCTTGGCAAAATAGGTCCCCAATCTTCATTGATTCTTTTACTTTGTAAATAATCAGCAACAACTCTTTTCCCTTTGTATTTAAGTTTGCCCATTTGTCATTTTTGGCACAACTTATTTTCAAACTTGTTTCAAGGACAAAACTTGCACATTGATGATATTTGAAGGACTGATTTTGGCATTTTCTCCATTCTTCAAGGTTTGACTTGTTTGTTGACTTCTTGGAGGACCAATATTGACAATTTAGTTTTGTTGAGGGACTAAATTTGCGAATTCTTCAAAGTTAAGGGTCCTTTTTGTAATTTTGACTAACTTTAGGGACCAAACTTGTAATTATGAAGATACAAGGGTATAAAGTGTCAATTCTTCCATATTGGAGGACCCTTCTTCATAATTCTTCAAATCTTCAAGGGTTTTCTTTGGAAAATTCTTCATTAGGGCTTGGTTCATCGTGCGGATTCGTTTCTCGTGTTCGTTTTTGACTGATTCTTGTGATCTTTTGTCATTTTCTCAATATCCGTACCTAAAATACACAAGCAACAAACACAAGCATATATTTGGGTATTTTGATGATATTTAATGCATTTTAAGCCCGATTTGGACGATGAGACTATGTATAAAAGCAGTCTCATCAGTAGACCAAAAAATTTTGTAATCGCCAAAATTTGAAATCGAGCTAGAAATGTCCTAAAACTAGTATGGAAAAAATTTGAATTTACTTGACCAAATTTTTTTTTTATCTTCGTGTAAACGATATTCCGAAACTAGTCTAGATGGTGGCTAAGTCTAAAAAATACTCAAACAAAATTTAGCTAAACAAGTCATCGGAAAGAGCTCTAATCTGAATAACCTTGTCGGAATGACCTAATCGGAATACCCAAATCGGAATGTCCTAATCGGAATACCCAAATCGGAATGTCCCCTAACCGGAATACACTTGTCGGAATGTCCTAATCGGAATGCAATCAGAATACATTGTCGGAATGATGTCGGAAAGGCCTTGTCGGAATACGATCGGAATACCTTGTCGGAATGATGTCGAAAAGACCTTGTCGGAATACCAAATCGGAATGCAATCGGAATATTTTAGTCCAGTCGGAATGATGATCGGAAAAGCTGGTCGGAATGATTAAACCCTTTTTCGATGCGAGTGATCGGAATCACTAATCCCTTTTCCGATTGCACTGATCGGAATAATAGCACTGTTACGAGATTTTGAGGTAAAAAAATGATATTTTCGACAAGAAATCCGTGATTTGAACCAACCAAATGCGACCAAATCCCTACCACAACTATGTAGAAGATTTATATCAAGATTTAGAGCATGGAAAACAAAAAAAAATCTTGAATTCGAGATGATTATAGGAGAAAATCACACGAACCAAGTAAAAATCAACAACGAATCACAAAACCACCCCATGGCGATTGATACCAATTGTTGTCCCATATATTTGTGATGATTAATCAATGAAGAAAGAAAGAAAAATAGATGAAGAAGAGATGAATTCCTAGAGAGAGAAAGTAGAGAGGAGGAGAGGATTAACTTTGGAATTTTAGATTAGAAGTGAGAAAATGAACAACCAACCTTCCTAACATGCTAGGAGGGTAGTATATATAGTCCACCCACATGCGGGCTTTAATGGGCTATATATTGGACCGGTGTTGTCTTTTGGACTTTAATTAGTTTAAATCCAAGCCCGTAAACCACGACTAATTAACTACCTATTACAACGTTCTAACTAATGTTACAATAATAACCTATGACCGAGCATTCTTGTTTGACTCGATATTTTGAGGCTAACACAAAGTCTTCCTCAAATGAGTAGTCATCCAAAGTAGGATCAAGTGTTGTAGGCGGAGGATCTTCATCATGAGAAGAATCACTTGAAAGAGTATCGGCCACATCAAAATCATCATAAGTAGGCCTGTCTGGATACTCAGAAGAAAAATCATCATAATCATCCCTATCGGAGCTAGAATCATCATCATAAGCATCATAGATCGATGGAGAATCATAAATTGGTGGAGGATCAGAATTGGAGAGAGAATCATCCACATCATCTTCGAACAGTGGATTATCATAGCAAGAGTCGAATAGAAAATTGTTGTAGACGACAAAATCATCAAGCACATTAATCATATTCGCCGATTCTCTTCCATAGGATTTGTTCGTGATCTTCTCCATTTCGAACACTTGTGCATCATTCCCGACCCTTAAAATTAACTTACCTTCGGCAACATCGACAAGAGCTTTTCCGGTTCTCAAGAATGGCCGACCAAGTATTAAAGGAATACGAGGGTCCATTTCATAATCTACAACAACAAAGTCAACCGGAAAAGTGAAGGTGCCAACTTTAATGAACACATCTTCGGCAATACCAACGGGGTAAGCGAGAGTGTGATTTGCAAGCTCAAGAGTCATCTTCGTTGGTGTAAGATCGGGTAATGATAACTTTTTCCAAACACTTAGAGGCATCAAATTTATACTTGCCCCGAAATCGGCTAAGGCAGTAAATTCGTCGGTTTGGTTAAAAGTACATGGTAGCACAAAACGACCGGGATCTCTAAGTTTTTCCAGAAGTTCTTTAAGAAGGATTGCAGAGCAATTTTCATTCAAGCGAGTATTAACAAACTCGGCCATATTCTCCTTCTTATTAAGCAATTCCTTAAACATCTTGACAAATTGTGGCATTTGGGCAAGAGCTTCAACAAGGGTAAAGGTGACGGTCATGCCGGAAATCTTGTTCAAAAAGTTAGAGACTTGAACGTCATTCTTAGTCAAAATTCTAGCCTTGTCGAGTAGAGAAGGGTAAGGAATGATGGGTTTATAGGTGAAAGGTGGGATTGGTGAAGGGTTCTTCTTGGGTACTTCTTCATGACAAGGCGGAGACGGTAATGGTGAACTAATACTAGGTGTGCGAGTATTAGGCATAAATGGTGGTGGAGGAGGTGTAGATGGTGTAACTGGGGGTGGGATAGATGGTCCTACTAAAGTTGCTCCACTTTGGGTAGTAATAGCACTCACATTCGCTCTCGGGTTGGTGACGGTGTTTGAAGGTAGAGAGCCCGAAGTAGAGGGTTAAGTGGTTGGTAAGAAACTAGCCAGCATATTCTTCAAATCATTCGTTTGAGTGCTGAAGGAGGTTTGTATATCATTTCGAAGCTCGGATCTAATGTCATTCCCTTGCTTAGTGATATCCCCTTTCCAATCGATAATTTGGCTTTGTAGATTCTTGATTTGGTCTCCTTGGGTTGTCATTAAAGCTTCAACATCTTGATTAATGGGTGGGGCTTGTTGAGCGGGTGGGTGATAAGGATTAGAAGCTCGAGGTAGGATTTGGTTGCTTCTATTGTAATTGTTGTTGGGGTTGTGGTTTTGAGGAGAAAAACCGGTTGAAAGATAGTTGTTCGACCGGTAACTTAGCAAATTTCGATCCCCTTGAGGTTGGGCTTGGTAATTTTCCGGTGAATAGTTACCATAAGCCGCATACACGTTTTCCGGATTGCCTTGAGTAGAAGGACAATCAGTGTATGAGTGAGGACCGCCACATGTCTCACAAGAAATTGCTGCAGCTTTAACTTGTTGTTGTTGATTTATAGCGATGAGCAAGATATGTTTGTTCATTTCGGCCATCATGTGGATGAATTCGGTCATATCGGGGTTTGCTGAAGTAGAAGAAACATTGACTCTCGGGTTGTTCCTTGAAGAAGCGGAGGAATCCCAATTTTTGTGATGAATAGTCATGTTCTCAATGAGCTCTCTACACTCCTCAGGTCTTCTTTTCATAAATGTGCCACCGGCGGCTGCATTAATCGTATCATGATCACGAAATGTCAAACCGTTGTAGAAAGTATCAATTAAAGTAACGGGGAGCATGTTGTGGTTTGGACATCGATCGATCAAAACATTATATCTTTCCCAAGCATCAAAGAGAGATTCATCGGGTTCTTGCATGAAACCGCTTATTTGATTTCGAAGGCTCGTGACCATGGATGGTGGAAAGTAGCGTGACAAAAATCGTTGAGTCATGTCGTCCCAAGTATGAATGGAATTCTTCGGGAGACGATCAAACCATTTTTCGGCGTGGTGGGATAAAGTATGTGGAAAGAGCTGTAGGCGAAGGACATCCATAGTAACACTGGGCAACTTCATGCTTTGATTAATAGTAATGAATTTGTCGAGGTGCTTGTTGGAATCATCATCAGGCAATACGCGAAATGGATTAGTTTGCAATTGTTGGATCATGTGATGCTTCAACGAAAACTCCGGAGCTATGATTTGCATCGGTGCAATCGGTCCTCCTCTTCCAAACATTGTGGGTTGACAAAGCTCCTCCATCGTCCGAAGATCGGGCCGTGGAAGAACATTGTTGTTGTTATTGTTGAGGTGCGGTGGGTTATTGTTGTTGTTCACACCTGCCATAGCTAAATCTTCACGAGTCTCGGGCTCTGGATAAGTTGAAGATCTAGTACGCATGCACCTGCGAAAGCAAAAGAAAAAGATACCAAAACAATAGACAATATATATACACTATAAAAATAAAAATAAAATCTTTTTGGATTTTTGAAAATTTTTAATTTTTATGGATTTTTAACAATTTTTAGTTTTTATTGGTTTTTTGAAAATTTTTGAGCAAGAAAAATAACGCTCACGAATGAACGGATCCAAAAATTCAATGCGTCTCTCACAGAAAACCGTTAATCCTTACGAAAAGAGCCGGCAGCGCCGCCATTTAATACGAAGCTTTTGCCCGTAAGAAAATATTATCGTCCGATCTTTTCGAACTTAGAAAGGGAAGAATGTGCGACTCAGTCGTCTTTTGGTGGGAAACACGGATTTGTCGTTGTAGTATAATTAAATGTGCAAGACTTTAACGTAAATAACGGTAATTTAAAGCTAAAACTAATTAAAAATGTAAATGGTGCAATATTAAAACATTTAAAAGTAAATGAATTAAATGACAGAAAATAAAAGAGTGATGAAAAATTAAATTGACAATGTAATAAAAATGCAAAACTTAAAATTAAAATAGGCTAAAAGTAAAATAAGAAAAACTGTCACTTTTTCTCTAAAAATAAAAACAAGAAACTTAGAAACTTGAAACTAAAACTAACACAAGAAATTAAAACAAGCAAGCAGGCACCACAATTATTTCGGAAAAGCTACAGTACATTTCAGAGATTTGAATTTCTTCGGAATAAGCATATTTTCGGAAAAAAAAACAAATTCAGAAAAAGTAATATTTTCGGGAAAAACGACTAATTCAGAAAAGTAGGATTTTCGGAATAACTGATGTTTTCGGAAAAATGGAATATTCGGAAAAATGAGGTTTTTAGAAAAACTAGAATCTTCGGAATAACTGCTTTTTCGGAATAAATGGTGATTTCAGAGAAATCTTCGGAAAAGCAATGAATTCAGAGAAAATGAGAATATCGGAAAAATAGCTATTTCTAAAAAAATGTATCTTTGGAAAAATGACAAATTCAGAAAAAAAATGATTTCATAGAAATGATGAATTCAGAGAAATGGTAATTTCGGAAAAATGACATTTCAGAAAAAGGAGTGTTTTCAGAAAAACTAAGCCCTTTTCCGAAATAGTTAAAGAACAGATACAGATAAACAGTGAAATCACAACATAAAGAAATAAGCCACGAATAAGCTAAAATCAAATAAGAAATCTACCAAAACTTAATCTAAAACACTTTTAAGAAAAACTAATTCAACCACAAATCAAAAACTTGAAAAACACTAATAAAATTAAACATTAAAAATCAACTTTTAATAAAATAAACTAATAAAAACACTTAACTAAAATCAAATCAAACACACAATAAGCTATCAAATCAATAAGCTAACATAATCAAACACATAAAAACATAACCATTAATCAAATAAGCATGACAATAAGATAATAAGCATAAAGATTAACAAAAATAAGAAAGGTAGGAGAGATTAATATAAAACTTGATTAAAGAAAAGATTAAACAACAAAAGTAAAGATTAAACTTACTTGGAATTAAAGGAAATTATTTTTGGATCAATTACGAAATCCTCGTAAGATGAAAAAAAAAATTCATAAACCTCGAACGTGACCCGAACCGTGTATTAACGAAAGTTGTAATATAAGTTACACTTTAGGCCCACTTGTGGCCTTATAAGCCCAACTATTTAAACCTTGGATAGTAATGAGCTTAATGTAAAACCCGCATGCTTTTACCATGAATAGTACCCTTAAGATCGTACGTACTAGATTAAAACTTTCCTTTTATAGTATGTTTATGTTCACGTATAAGAATTTTAACGATAAGTATTTATACGTATGAACACAAGATAATTATTCAAATAATAATTATAATCCCGAACATGCGATAATCATGAACGTAAATTAATCATGAGCTAATATTAATTACGTATATATAATTATTACGAACAGAATAAATATATTAAGTCACGACCGATAACTAATTATAACACGTAAATTACGAACACGAGAACACACGAGAACACACTATAATATTTAGACTCGAGAAATGTACGGGTTACCCGTATGTGGGCCCCTACCCACGAAATTAGGAAGAAAAAGGGCCAAGCCCATTGTTTTTTTTACTAAACAAGAAAAATTAGGAAAACATATTCATTTATCAAAAATCATAAAAATAAGAAAAACCCTAATTCCTTTCCTTGCTCCCTTTTTGGCCGCCACTTTTGATCATCAACAAGGGTTGTTCGGGTTGATTTTTGATCTTGAATTTTGTGCAAGCATTCGTGTGTGTTCATCCTTGATTGATCCACGCATTCGGTATAACCTTGTTAACTCTTTTCTTTTATGTTTTTATTTACGAATCACATAAAATCATAATGTTTTTAAAAACTAATTAAAAACATTTATTAAACATGTCTATGATTATGGGGTAAATCAAAACAAGGGTTTTTAGGGGTGTTTGTTCTAGCTGACGCTTAAACCGAACCCCCAAGGGGTCTCGGCTTGGCTTATGAACCACCACCGAGACCTCATGGTCTCGGTATGGTGGTGTGGGTCCAACGACAGCAGCAAACAAGGTGGAACCCCGACTTGGTTCGGGGTATGGTGTTGATTACGGGTCCGGTTCATGGTTTCTAGTCATGGTCCGGTTCATTCTTTATGTTAAGATTTATGATTTTAATAATTATATGTTAACAATTAAATTAATAAAGCTTGACATAATTTATTTAATAAACATGTCTTAGGTTATAATTTAATTATTAGATCATAAATTTTTAACCTAAGTATTTATATTTTCTAGACTTTATAATTAATTAATTATTAAAAAACATGACTATAATTAATTAATTAACATGACTTAGGTTATATTATTAATAATTAATAATACATGTTTTAACCTAAGTATTTAACTTTATTTAATTAAAAACATGATATATTTAATTAAATACTTTTAACCTATAGTTTATTTAAATTACATGTAATAATTAATAAACTATACCTTATATCAATATGACTTAGAATAATAATCAGAAAACACTTAAGCTTATATAATTAGCTTATTTAACCAGCTTATATCTATTTATGGAAACTTTCTATTTTTAAAAACTTATTTAATTAAGGCAGCTAATCTATTTTTGGAAACTTTCTATTTTTGGAAACTTTCTATTTTTGGAAACTTTTTATTTTTGGAAACTTTCTATTTTTGGAAACTTTCTATTTTTGGTAACTTTCTATTTTTGGAAACTTTCTATTTTAGGAAACCTGCTATTTTTAGAAAGTTACTTATTATTACACAATAAATATAATACATGAAATACAAATAATACTTAATCAGAATAGACAGAATATAAGATAGATACAGTGTAAAGCTTTAAACAGTAAAATATGACATGAACGTATGAAATAAGCTAAGACAAGACATAAAACCAGTTACGTATTTAGTAATCAGATACTTATACACGTATGTATTTATGTAGCATTAGTGATACCGAAGTAGGACTCTCTTCCGTTCGTCTTCTTCGTTCACTGGACATAAGGTACGAATTCTCGTCCTTTCAGTATGGACATTCTTTCCTTATTAGGATTTCCCCGTATGCAGCCAATTGTTTTCCCTTAGTATAAGTTTATATGTTTGATTTGCTTATGTTTAATTTAGAATACCTATAGCCATATACATGCATGACCAGTTTCACCTAGTTATGGAGGTACCATAACCATAACACTAGAGGCACTGGTGTTATGACTTCCCCACGGCAGAGTGATTGCTCGTGGCGTCCCTTTAGCTTTTGGCCATATTATTATATTTATCATCTGGGGCGTATGGGTGCATCCTAGTTACATGTTTTTCAACAGATTACTCAGTGTGAATGTGGTGTGTGCCTTGCATCCTTCACAAGGAGCTGATCCCTCCTACCCAAAACCAGTATATTAAATTCGAGGCAGCCCCTCTAATTTGCATGATGAGGTCACCCCTCAAGTATTCATGCACGGTGGATTTTCATGACCTATATTGGCTAATGGTAAAATATGTTAAACAGTTTTCATAAGATAAACATAAGGCTTTTCAAACTATAAAACCAGTTTTATGAACATGTTCCGGGTTTTCCAGGACGTATACATTTCCGCTGCTATTAAGTCTTTATTATGTTTTAGTCATTCATACTATGTCTATATCCGTGCACTAAACGTTTTGCTCAGCCGTTACTTTCCTTTCCATGTCCCAAAACAGAAGGTACCTAAGGATGGAATCGAGCATTTTGGAGGACATGCATAGGATGGAAGCTGCCATAGACTTCTTCTCCTTTTGCCTTCATATATTTGTGCTTGTTTAAGTCTTCCATTATTTCATTTACTTTATTATGTTTTGAACTTATGTTGAGGAACCGATGTTTGATTCCGGTTTACCCTATGGTCATGTAATGTTTTAGACATTTATCCTTGTATGCTTTGATGACACGCCATAATTACGCGTGACATTCCATTATCAAAATGGGGTGTTACAATTATGGTATCAGAGCCAAGGCTTCGACCTGTAGGCTCTAAAACTTGACCTGTGACTAGTGGGTAGTCACCAGGAGCTTCCTAAGCCAACGTTTGTTATCCTACGTATTGATGTTTTCAGCGCATTGTTGTTTTAACCATGATGTTTTCAGCACTTTGAGGTTTTAACCTTGATGTTTTCATCGATATTGTTTTACTAATATGGATGGACAACCGTCATTCATATTTAGTTATGTGTCATTGTTTCATGCATAATGTTCCTCGTGAACTGTGGCTATGTGGATTGAACCCCAGTAGTTCATAATTAGTCACATAAATTCTTTTTGATAAATTTTGACAGATGAGTTTCATTTATTTATGTTTCATGTATCATTGTTGCAGGAATTATGACTAAGTAATGGTTGGTACAGGACTGGCCCTATTTAGTCGCATGTGCTTTTATCGAAACTTTTAACTTTGGGACCGACCCATAGGCGTCCCCTCGCACATATAAAGGTATTTATAAACTACATTACGCATTCATGCACTGTTTTTCATGCATAAAATTTTTCTCATGATTTATTGGCATAAATTTTTTTCATGTCCCCTCATAAGTTAATATGTTTTTATGTCAAGTATGTTTTCATACTGTCATGGTTAACTTTAGTTTCATGCTGATTATGTTATACACTCCTTCATGATAGATGGTTTCATGTTTCTTCATGATAATTACGTCTTCATGTTCATTACGTCTTACACCTCTTTTGTTATTTATGCTTTCATGCAAGGCATTGTTGGATTTCATTGAATCCTGCTTTCATGATAGTCATGGTTGGTTTTCATTGATCATGATGTCAGGAAAATCATCGTTGAATTTTGTGTAACCACACTTTAACGTTTCTCGATACAACCAGAATTATGTCTATGCTAATACTGCCAGGTTATCATGATGGTTTTCCTAACCGTTTAACCGTTATACTTTCCTTAAATCATGACAATTGATCGACCCCATACCAATCATTTCATGTGCATTCCATGTGTACTCCATGTACCGTATTCCATGTGTATTACACGTACCTAAATCCATGTATGTTTCACTTGCAATACTTCACGAGTATTCGTCGGCCGATTCTTAATCATCTTAGGCATATGTCCACTTGTTGATATTCTACAAGATTGCTGATACCGCTCATAGCTTGGAGATGTTACTAGGGTTGATGCTGCTGATGTTGGAGACGCTACGAGATGCTGATGTTGTTCACAACCTGGAGATCTTACAAGACGAAGACAAAGGCGTTAGATTAAAGTGATCGGACGAGAAGATGCTTCACCACCAGACGATCTCCATCTGTCATAGTCCCAAATTCTTAGTTACATGTCACACATCATTCAGTTGTCATTTCAGTCATTTGAGTGGAGAACCGGTACCAGCCGGCCACTCAGCCGAATAGTTACATGAATTACAGTCATGAGAATGACCGTCATGGAACTGACAGACAAGATGATAGTAACCACTACTATGACAGCAACTATCCTAGCAATCGCAATCGAAACTCCGGCCGCGGATGTGATCAGGAGTACGAATGATCAGTGGTCCATCTGATCCGCCAATTCTGGCATAATAACCTAATATTGTGGTTCTAGTTATTTCACATCTCGAGACACATGTCAAGACATCAGTCAAGACACATGTCTCACGTATACTTTCTGAAGACACATGTCAAGAGACCAGTCAAGACATATGTCATGCTTATATTTCCAAGACACGAGTCAAGACACATGACTCACGTCCAATTATGAAACATTTCTAAGAAATTCAGGGTACCCTCCCAGGGTATATCTATTTTGTGTGCCATGTATTAATCAGGCCACAAGAATTTAAGTACCATCACCGGTGTATCAGTAAGGTCAGTCACGTTCGTTGGATGACACTTTCCTTTCTTGCACCTATATTTCATACGTTCATGACCATATCGGACGCCATTCGTATTCCCCATGTATACGAAGGTTTCCTTCAGCTTAATGATGATATCCAAGCTGCTAACGCATTTCCTCGGACATACACGAGTTGAATTTTATCCTAATTGTGGACTATGAACAGCACACCATGCTACGATTCATAATTATGTACAGTAAGGCTCCTGAATACATTCATGTGCGTTGTTAGCCATGGTCGCTAAAATTTTCTAGCTGACAGTAAGACACGACTACCGAAGTCCTTTTACGCATAGCCAGTTGATTATTCCAAGATCTTCTCATACATTTAGGAAGAACCTACAAGGAGAAGGATGGTGCATGAGATTATGTGTCGACTACCGTCGATTTAAAACAAATCACCATACATAACCGTTATTCTTCTCCACGTATTGTCAACATGTCCAATCGACCTTATAGTGTTAATCACTTTTCCAAGATCGAACTCAAAATCATGATGCCAATAGTGACGAGTGAAAAAGAAGGACATGTCCATGACTGCTATTCGTGCACGACTCAGTTATGCTAGATTTATGATTTTGAATTAGTCTCATCAATGCTCCAACAGCATTATAAGAATGAGTTTCCATGAACTCATAAGCAAATTTATTAGTGTTTTCATTGAGGACAACCTAATTTTCTCAAGTCTGGAGAAGAGTAGGAAGACCATATTTGCACTATGTTACAAATTCTACGACAGGAGAAATTTCACCCTGGAAATTTTCCAATATCAATTATGTTTGATTACAGTGACATGCTGAATCATATGGATTCCCACGGTTAATCTTACCATGACTCAGCTTATGCATAAAGGTGAGAACCCTACACTACGTTAGGTGTTCCAAGAAAATCTTACGCTAAGAAAAGTCTAATCTCGGAGACTCAGAGTTTCGAAAACTTTTATGTATCAAGTTTCTACGAAGCAGGATACAACTACGTTCATATCTATGTACCTGACATACCAACAGGCTATGATAGAACACCAACAGACTAGGATGTCTTTCCATAATCAGAAATGGTGAACAGAAATGGGAGAAGATTTCCATGGATTTTGGTTACCAGATTAACACAAACTCAGAAGAAGTAAGATGCTATCTGTGTTATTGCCAACAGTTTGATAAAGTCTGCAGAAGCCTTACATCCGCAAGGGTTTCTGAACCAATAGATTGATCGGACATGTTCCAGCCAAGGCTCATCCGATCACTTGGCAATCCCTCAGTTATGGGGTCAGACAAGGATTCGTAATTGTGCTCCTTATTTACTTCACGTCTTCATTCTAATTCCACGACTTGCTTTCACGCTCGCGTCCATAACACTATTCACATTCATGGTGGTATCTCGGCTTATGATTTTACGTTCATTTTTTTCTCATTCTGGGAGGTTTTGCAACAACTTGAGAGACCAGACCCAAGTTTAGTATAACTCCCTATCCTCAGATAGATGTTCCTCGTCATATTCTATGTCTCACCTTGTAGCGTTTGGTGTTACCGCCATTATATTCTATGTTCACGATATGTTTCACATGTCATGTTCATTCCACGTTCCTCATATCATGATCAAGATATGTTACACGTATCATGGATCACGATATGTTTACTCATATTGCACTCATCATATCTCCACGTATCACGTTCAAAAATTTTCACGTATTACGTTCAAAATTTTTCACGTACTACGTTCTTTATATCTCGCGCATCGTTGCTAATTATCAGTTAAGTTAGAGTGTTTTGCACCATAACGTTTCAGTTGCCTTACACGATAATTTATATTCCCTCGATCAAATTTAGGGGATCTACCTTACGTTGATAACCAAGTACTTCTTCGTATTTCAAGTCAAGGTCAGGGGGACCAAGACTTATCATTCGCGTCAAGATCTTGTGAAGGAACCGTTCCAAGAGGGAGGCCACTTGGAAACGGACAAGTTCATCCGGACTTCTTATCCGTTTTTCTCTTATCAATTAGATATCTCCTTTCAGTCACGTCACGTTTCATGTCCTTTCAAGACATGTTACGTTCCGCGTTCTTTCTGCCAAGTCACCTGCACGTTCATTTATCTTACATACCCTCTCAGTTTTATTCGGGTATGGTTCTCTCTCAGTTACGTTATCTATAATTCGGGGACGAATTATTCTTTTTAGGGGGAAGAGTCATAAAGCCCGCATGCATTTACCATGAATAGTACCCTTAAGATCGTACGTACTAGATTAAAACTTTCCTTTTATAGTATATTTATGTTCACGTATAAGAATTTTAATTATTACGTACGTGTTAGAACACGATAAGTATTTATTACGTATGAACATACGATAATTATTCAAATAATAATTATAATCCCGAACATGCGATCATGAAATCATGAACTTAAATTAATCACGAGCTAATATTAATTACGTATATATAATTATTACGAACACGAATAAATATATTAAGTCACGACCGATAACTAATTAAAACACGTAAATTACGAACACGAGAACACACTATAATATTTAGACTCGAGAAATGTACGGGTTACTCTTATGTGGGCCCCTACCCATGAAATTAGGAAAAAAAAAGGGCCAAGCCCATTGTTTTTTTTTACTAAACAAGAAAAATTAGGAAAACATATTCATTTATCAAAAATCAAGAAAATAAGAAAAACCCTAATTCCTTTCCTTGCTCCCTTTTTGGCCGCCACTTTTGATCATCAACAAGGGGTGTCCGGGTTGATTTTTGATCTTGAATTTTGTGCAAGCATTCGTGTGTGTTCGTCCTTGATTGATCCACGCATTCGGTATAACCTTTTTAACTCTTTTCTTTTATGTTTTGATTTATGAATCACATAAAATCATAATGTTTTTAAAAACTAATTAAAAACATTTATTAAAACATGTCTATGATTATGGGGTAAATCAAAACAAGGGTTTTTAGGGGTGTTTGTTCTAGCCGACGCCTAAACTGAACCCCCAAGGGGTCTCGGCTTGGCTTATGAACCACCACCAAGACCTCATGGTCTCGGTATGGTGGTGTGGGTCCCACGGCAGCAGCAAACAAGGGGGAACCCCGACTTGGTTCGGGGTATGGTGTTGATTACGGGTCCGGTTCATGGTTTCTAGTCACGGTCCGGTTCATTTTTTATGTTAAGATTTATGATTTTAATAATTATATGTTAACAATTAAATTAATAAAGCATGACATAATTAATTTAATAAACATGACTTAGGTTATAATTTAATTATTAGATCATGAATTTTTAACCTAAGTATTTATATTTTCTAGACTTTATAATTAATTAATTATTAAAAACCATGACTATAACTAATTAATTAACATGACTTAGGTTATATTATTAATAATTAATAATACGTGTTTTAACCTAAGTATTTAACTTTATTTAATTAAAAACATGATATATTTAATTAAATACTTTTAACCTATAGTTTATTAAAATTACATGTAATAATTAATAAACTATACCTTATATCCATATGACTTAGAATAATAATCAGAAAACACTTAAGCTTATATAATTAGCTTATTTAACCAGCTTATATCTATTTATGGAAACTTCCTATTTTTAGAAACTTATTTATTTAAGGCAGCTAATCTATTTTTGGAAACTTTCTATTTTTGGAAACTTTCTATTTTTGGAAACTTTCTATTTTTGGAAACTTTCTATTTTTGGTAACTTTCTATTTTTGGAAACTTTCTATTTTAGGAAACCTGCTATTTTTAGAAAGTTACTTATTATTACACAGTAAGTATAATAATACATGAAATACAAGTAATACTTAATCAGAATAGACAGAATATACGATAGATACAGTGTAAAACTTTAAAAAGTAAAACATGACATGAACGTATGAAATAAGCTAAGACAAGACATAAAACCAGTTACGTATTTAGTAATCAGATACTTATACACGTATGTATTTATGTAGCATTAGTGATACCGAAGTAGGACTATCTTCTGTTCGTCTTCTTCGTTCACTGGACATAAGGTACGGATTCACGTCCTTTCAGTATGGACATTCTTTCCTTATTAGGATTTCCCCGTATGCAGCCAACTGTTTTCCCGTAGTATAAGTTTGTTTGATTTGCTTATGTTTAATTTAGAATACCTATAGCCATATACATGCATGACCAGTTTCACCTAGTTATGGAGGTACCATAACCATAACACTAGAGGCACTAGTGTTATGACTTCCCCACGGCGGAGTGACTGCTCGTGGCGTCCCTTCAGCTTTTGGCCATATTATTATATTTATCATGTGGGGCGTATGGGTGCATCCTAGTTACATGTTTTTCAGCAGATTACTCAGTGTGAATGTGGTGTGTGCCTTGCATCCTTCACAAGGAGCTGATCCCTCCTACCCAAGACCAGTATATTAAATTAGAGGCAGCCCCTCTAATTTGCATGATGAGGTCACCCCTCCAAGTATTCATGAACGGTGGATTTTCATGACCTATATTGGCTAATGGTAAAATATGTTAAACAGTTTTCAAAAGATAAACAAAAGGATTTTTGTCACACCCCACCATGGCGGATTATGGGGCGCGACGTATGGATATCATCACAACATGACGTGTCTATAGAGATAACTATATGAAATAAGAAATGTCATAAAATGGAGACACAAAGTCATGACAATATCTCATCAAACCCAGGAGTCTAGGTAAGTAGGTAACAGTCCTACCTCTTACCCAAGACAAACAAATAACATAACCAAACAAATATATGTGTGCCACAGTATCACTTACTAAATGAACAAATAAAAACTAAGAAGGAAACGGGGATATCCTTCTATATGCATTCCTACGCTCTCCAAATCCCAACCACTTAAGTTCTCACGCCTACCCAAAGCATCACCTGAAAGAGACACTAAAACACGTCAACATAAAGTTGGTGAGAGTCATAGGTTTAGACTCCAACGCTAAATCAGTTACAAGCTGCGAATAACAACTATCAACACAATAACATATGGACAATGCACTACAATTATGTATTAACAACTAGCATTCAAGTTCAATCAATCGTCACAATTCCAAGGCATCACGCCTTACCAACAACCACAATTTCCAAGGCATCACGCCTTACAAAACACCATAATTTCCAAGGCATCACGCCTTACCAAACACCATAATTTCCAAGGCATCACGCCTTACCAACAACCATGATACCATAGGCGCCCATACACCTATGTACCTTTCCGATCCAAATCATACACAAACAAGAATCACATAGTAGTTAATCACATACTGTACACACAAGTCCATCTCAAACCTTAAAAACATTCACAGCATCAATTTAAAAATAACTCAACACAGTGTCTCTTCCATCCCATCTGGAAGTCAAAAACAATAATAAACATGGGACTATGAAACTCACCTGATTGCTTCTTCACAAGTCCTCGCACTAGCAACAAGCTAACGAACCAAAAATACGCAATCAATACATGAACCAATCACTAAGATGGCTCATCAACCTATGATGGACATCTAGCCTATTCCTATATAAATACCTCATTGATAAGCTCTAATCACCCCATTACCCTTCCTTAACAAGTCCTTAACTTGGTTAAGTTTAATAACTATCCCGTTCATATTTTACACAAAACAGTCCCAGTTTTTAGGTCTCAAAACTTTAAGTCAAACGTCCACTTAAACATACCCATGGTTTCTGTAAAAGGAATATTCATACTTTTACATATGTTAGCTAAAACCTCCCACTTTCCCTAACCTTAAAGCTACTGTTAAGGCCCCGATATATGTATATATATTGCTACCTATCAAGATTTCACTGATTTTAAACGTATGAAAAGTTTGTTACCATTAGAGGGTCTTACCCTAAACCACAATCTTAGCCCAAGTGCAGATACTTACTACAATATATAAACCATCTCTCATGTTCGTGAGAAAATCCCAATGCGACCCTATGTACCCCAAACAACCCAAAACATAAAAAGAAAACAGGCTGACTTCAAAACTGTTTTGACCTCCGACTGTTGTAACCTGTTTTTGACCCACTTCCCGACCTCCAATTTAGTTCTAGTTTCTTGCATTGGAAAGCCACTTCAATTAGACTTCCAGGGATATGTGGATCGCAAAATAAGAGTTTGTAGAACTCCCTATATGATCAAAACAATGACCCAAAATTCTGCCCAGTTGTTAAAAACGGGTTTAATTAATTTAACCTAATTAATTACCCATAACCCCATTAATTACAAACCCTAAACCATCTAATCATTATAATACCATTAAATTACAGATTCTTATTTAAACCCTAACCTAAATCCATCATAAGATGATTGAGAAAGAATTAAAACACTTTAATTAAAAAGAGTATTAAAGATTTTACTTTAAAATTTTTGAAAGAAGAAAAATTAATGAAGAACCCTAAAACCACCATTGATGCCGACTTGAAGGTGATCTCCAGGGGTTTTATGAAGTGTTTTGGTTAATAAAAAGTATTTATATAGTTTCCTAAAAAGTCCTTGGCCCATTACAAAAGTTCGGTTCCCTTTTTCCTTTTTTTCCCTTTTCTTTTCTTTTGATTCGTCCCAAACCGCCTCATATATACATTTTTTTATTTTTTTTTCTTTTTATTGTTAATTAATATCTTATTAATATTACCTTAATTTACCTTAATTTATTTCAACTCCTAAAGCCTCCAAAACCTCAAAACCGTAAAACTAGTCAAATTTACGCGTTTTACCGTAAAAGACGTAAAATATACACTTTTATAAAAAATCTCAAATTTTGAAATAAACTTTATAACTAAGTCCCAAATGACTTAAAACCATCTTGAAAAATATTCATATGACTAATTACCTCATCCGAGACCTCTAAATGCTAAACCGTAAATCGTAAAAATACGATTTTCTATAATACATATACGTATACGTAAAACCACTAAATAACACCATCTCATTTCATAGTCACCACCATGTGAGCTCATAAACATGAAATCATCTCACATCGTTTCACTCACAAGGTACCCCATACCGGAAACGATATTCAAACCACAATCTATACACACCAATTAGCACATCAACACGTAAAGACACGTAACTAGCACAAAATAAAACTAAGTGACGAACCTCAAAACCAGGGTTGTCACATCACTCCCTCCTAATAGAAATCTTGCCCCGAGATTTACTCCTTAGAATCAAACACACAAACAACACATCACACGAGGATACTTGCTCTAAATGAACTCCTCTCATTCCTACGTGAACTTTAGTTCAAGTTTCAAAATACCACATATACAAACAAAAAATAATTAAACTCATTGCCAAACTCTTGCCCTCACAGTCAATAAATCTCACAAATGACCCTTTGATAAAACAAAGACTCTTTTAATACAAGTCCCGAATAACCGTACATGCAAAATGCATTCTCAACCAACCTTTACCAAATCTCAATACATGAAATGTATCATGTATACAACTCATTTCCCCCAGGTAATTCTATGCTCATAAGCTAATGGTCTGATCTTTCCAAAGATCATAAAGGGACCTACAAAACTCTACATCAACTCTTCCATTTTACCAAAACATACCACCCGCTACTATGGGTGAAACTCCCTACATAACTTTGTCACTGACTCTATTGGTTTCCCCCTTTTCTACATCATTACATCATTGGTAGCCTCTTTTACCAATTCTAGTCCACCATGGGGACAACTCACCCTATCCTTTCATATAGTGCCTCAAATGGCATTTATCGACTTCTAGTATGATAACTATCATTATACGAAAAACTCAGCCATCGCTAATGAGTTTCCTAACTCCCTCTTATCAATCACTCATGCCCTCAGTGTAACTCCTAAGGTTGTATAAATATCTCACTTGCCTATCTTTTTCCCAGTTCGTTGGATATACTCATATCCAATCATGTTCATCAAATCCCTTCAGTCCGTACCCCAAACTACTTAAAGATTCCAATCTCCTTACAAAGTGACCTATGGCGGTCTTTCACATATCCATTAGTTCTTCCAATCCAAATCAACTTATGATCTATACACATCATCAAAAGGACGGTTAACTCAGTTAGACCAAACCCTTCATCCCTATGGCACATCACACCTATAACTCCTCATCCATTCGATTATCGATACTAAGCCTCCCAAACAATCAGTATAGGTCAGTGCCATTTCCCTTTCCATAATCCTTCATAAGGCATTCCATACATATTAGGCTAACTTTTACGCAACACCCTCTATTCCATCACATCTGTACGCAATCCTTCCAACTTCTCAACTATGTTACTTCTCATTCCTCTTGAAATATGAGATGAATTAGTCAGTCTATCGACTATCACCCAACTCTCGTCGTACTTATTCCTCCACCCCATTATGTATCCCTTTCACCAACTTCGTCCTTACATCGCCCCTTTCTAAGCTACTCCTATCTATGTAGGAAGTATAGTCTACGTCCCTTTTCTCCATATGATTGTCCAAGCCACGCAACATACATGTTGACGCGTTCTCTGCTTTAGACAACTAAACTCGTGCAACCTACATCCGTTATCCAAACCACCCTAATACGTCATCCATATAGTTTAAGTTCGTCTCAGCTTCACTTCATTCTTCTTATTCCATGTCTCATCAACCATGCATGCCCTTCCCAGATGGTACTTGGCCTTGCAATTTTCTTTCGTCGCCTAACTAAGTCTATCCAGTTCTTCCAAATCTTCAGTTCCTGCAACGTATAAGTGGTCGCCTTTCTTTGTCGTCCTCGTACGCGTCCAAATACTTGCTCCACGTATCGTCCTGCTTCGCGAATTCATCCAGTCCTTCCGATAATGCCAAGATCGGCTCATTATCCAATCCACTTCTTCAGCCTCCAAATGCTTCCTCATCCTTCTTCACTTCGCCCCTTGCTGGTTCCATGATATGCCATCATCTCTAACTAGTCATCATCGTAGACTTAATACTAAAACTCACCCTTGAAAATCTCACGTATAATTCCACTCCAAAACCAACACATACTTCGCCTCACTCTCCTTCTTAGACTTTGAGTAGATCAAGATGTCGTCGATACTCCCGATGACAACTCATTTATATACGTTCATGCACACTTCCTTCATTGACACCATGAAAATCTCTAGTGCTTTGGCGAAGCCAAATGCATAACCGTAATCCCAAAGCGTTCATACAACATCCTTAGCAGTTTCAACTATGTCCTCCTTGCACCCTCTCTCAGCGGCAATACGAATAAATTCCTACCTCGTTCTACTTGCAAAATTCTACACGCATTTTAAAAGACCAATACTTCCTCTCATCAGACCACTCAACCGCTTTCCACATCCAATCTACTACTAAGCAACTCAACTTTTACCTTGCATCCGTTGCAATTTCTAACAGCTCTTGTTTTTAAATCACTCCATCAACGATTTGCCTTGGAAAGGCACTAACTGCAACTCCTCTCACTTCTCCTACTTGCTCTATTTATGGTTCTACCTCAAAATAATAGGCAAACCTACTAAATTTCAGGAAGTTTTTAGAAAACGTACATGCCTTACGAACAATATCCCCTTCCAACACTCTCTATGGCACGTTACTTATGCTGGTATCCCACAAATCTCTATTCATCTCCTTGGTACTCCTAAGAGACCTCATGACCACGTTAGTTAGTCTACGAACTTCTTTCCTCCCCACTAAGGGTATTTCGACCGTTCTCTCATGGTCACCTACTTAAGCGTGTAGGCGCGACCAAGTCTTTCATACGACTACCTCAACGCTCCCGAACAATACGAAACCAAAACTACATCCTGAATCCATCAGATACGATCAACGAATTAAACCAACGGATAACTAACGACATTTCACGTGCACTAGTTAAAACAAGTTAAAAACCATGAGACTCAAGAGAAAACTCAAACCCAAAACGTGTATTAATTCAAAATGACCCATGACAACGAAAAATAATCCAACAAACACCCAATGGCAACCAAACATATTACGCCCCGCGACATATTATTTAAACCGTGCAAAAGATCGACTTTTCCAAAAGAATATATATCTTTTTTTATTATTACCCCCACATCTATGTGACTCAAACAATCTACAAAAAACCCTCTTGACGAACTCAAAACTCAACTGAAAAACTAGGTATCCTGTGTATCCCAAATCATAAAAATAAACTACTATTCAAACTCAACCTTTAACCCGACACTTGTACAATAATTTCGGCCAAGATACTGACCTCCCATGACTATACATTCTGAATATTTGAAAAGTACGTTCCGAGTACATAATTTCTGGCTTTTGAATCACCCAAAAAACTTTAAAAACGAACAAGTTATGACCAAAACAATTTTATACTAGTTGTTTTAAAACTAAAGAATAAACTTAGTGATTAATGCAATCCTTTTAAATGAAAGATATATTTGTATGTGTAACCTTCATAAACTCAATTTAACCTCGTATTAATAATTATAAATGACGTGAATCGGTTAAACCCAATTATATAAACTATGTAAGTAGAAAGAAATCTCACTTCGCTTTATTTTAAAGAAAGTCTTTTAGAATTTGAAATATATAAGTGTTGATTAAAAAGAAATCTTATGTTACATCTTGTTTCAAACATGACTCCAACACCTTACCCTTATTTTACCAAATACAACCAACCATCTAACTCAATATATACCGACCAAAAGAAATGCAAGACCCAACACAAAAGATTTCATTATCTCAAAAGAAATCCCAAGTTATTTCGATAGACTTGAAACCAAAAACACCATTTTAAAACGTAGACGTGAAATACGAAACTCAAAGAATACGCTACAAGACACACTTCAACAGATTCAAAACGTCGTTGAGACTCCATCAAACTCAAGCACTAATAAATTGTTTAAACACGAGAGAGCACTAGGTACGTTCAAGTTATAATAACTACTGAACGACCGTTAATCATAACATAACATCTACTAGTATATATACATCCGCATATGTATACCTATTGAATCCCCCAAACATACTCGTTATCATACACGTCAAGTCAATCAATCGCTGTATACGCTCGTTTTTTCCATACGATTAATCACCTTCTCACCATCTCACCATGCCACAACAAGGCACAAAACCCATAACCAAAACCAACCCATATCGTGTGACCTCATAATCACACAACACGACTATAACTCAAAACATATAACACACTAATAAAAATAGCCATATCGTAGGCAGCCGTTACATAAATCCATATATTATGAATATACTCAAAATCCACATCTCATCATTTACAAGCATGTACTAACCCTCTTTCATGCAATCATACTTGAGAACCCATTGAAGTTGTGGTACTTGTATAACTATGTTGGCCACCATACTTATACAATTACCCTTTCCCCAATGCACTCCCTCCTATGATGACACTTATAAGAATCAATACAACATATAACACATAAATCCATCTACTCACATAAGCACATAACCACATAAACAATAAGGTCTAAAACTCCAACTACTTAAATAACATAGTCAAACTCTTGAAATACATAAATCCATAGTCTAGCTAAAACAGCATAGACTAAATCTAAAACGAAAACATAATCAGTTATAAGTCATGTCTCCTTTAAGAGTGGAAACATCTTAAAATCCTTCCTATCCACCTACTCCTAGTAACTCGAACCACCACACGATTCTTAGGGAACATGACTTAAACTTCAAAAGAAAAATAACATACCTCAGGTATGTAAAATAACTCGATAAAAGATAGAAACTACCTTGTACTAAAATATGTACTATAATGTACAATTTAAGCAAAATACTATAGTGACTAGCGTGGACGATTATGGTTCAACCCGCACTAGTCACAAACCCGAAAAGAAAATAACATGTGACTAAGTATGAACATACTACGGTTCAATTCATACTAGTCAAAACATCGCAATAAATAACATCCAAACACATCAATTATTATAAAATGCACACATACTCCTATGGTGCCTATATGCAGGGACCCTTAAGCTATAGACTAGGCTACGCGACTAGGCAACCAAATTCTCTATAACCATTGTCTCTTATACCATTTTGTCACGCCCCACCATGGCGGAATATGGGGCGCGACGTATGGATATCATCACAACATGGCGTGTCTATAGAGATAACTATATGAAATAAGAAATGTCATAAAATGGAGACACAAAGTCATGACAATATCTCATCAAACCCAGGAGTCTAGGTAAGTAGGTAACAGTCCTACCTCTTACCCAAGATAAACAAATAACATAACCAAACAAATATATGTGTGCCACAGTATCACTTATTAAATGAACAAATAAAAACTAAGAAGGAAACGGGGATATCCTTCTATATGCATTCCTACGCTCTCCAAATCCTAGCCACTTAAGTTCTCATGCCTACCCAAAGCATCACCTGAAAGAGACACTAAAACACGTCAACATAAAGTTGGTGAGAGTCATAGGTTTAGACTCCAACGCTAAATCAGTTACAAGCTAGGAATAACAACCATCAACACAATAACATATGGACAATGCGCTACAATTATGTATTAACAACTAGCATTCAAGTTCAATCAATCGTCACAATTCCAAGGCATCACGCCTTACCAACAACCACAATTTCCAAGGCATCACGCCTTACCAAACACCATAATTTCCAAGGCATCACGCCTTACCAAACACCATAATTTCCAAGGCATCACGCCTTACCAAACACCATAATTTCCAAGGCATCATGCCTTACCAAACACCATAATTTCCAAGGCATCACGCCTTACCAAACACCATAATTTCCAAGGCATCATGCCTTACCAACAACCATGATACCATAGGCGCCCATACACCTATGTACCTTTCCGATCCAAATCATACACAAACAAGAATCACATAGCAGTTAATCACATACTGTACACACAAGTCCATCTCAAACCTTAAAAACATTCACAGCATCAATTTATAAATAACTCAACACAGTGTCTCTTCCATCCCATCTGGAAGTCAAAGACACTAATAAACATGGGACTATGAAACTCACCTGATTGCTTCTTCACAAGTCCTCGCACTAGCAACAAGCTAACAAACCAAAAATACGCAATCAATACATGAACCAATCACTAAGATGGCTCATCAACCTATGATGGACATCTAGCATATTCCTATATAAATACCTCATTGATAAGCTCTAATCACCCCATTACCCTTCCTTAACAAGTCCTTAACTTGGTTAAGTTTAATAACTATCCCGTTCATATTTTACACAACACAGTCCCAGTTTTTAGGTCTCAAAACTTTAAGTCAAACGTCCACTTAAACATACCCATGGTTTCTGTAAAAGGCATATTCATAATTTTACATATGTTAGCTAAAACCTCCCACTTGCCCTAACCTTAAAGCTACTGTTAAGGCCCCGATATATGTATATATATTGCTACCTATCCAGATTTCACTGATTTTAAACGTATGAAAAGTTTGTTACCATTAGAGGGTCTTACCCTAAACCAAAATCTTAGCCCAAGTGCAGATACGTAATAAAATATATAAACCATCTCTCATGTTCGTGAGAAAATCCCAATGCAACCCTAAGTACCCCAAACAACCCAAAACTTAAAAAGAAAACAGGATGACTTCAAGACTGTTTTGACCTCCGACTGTTGTAACCTGTTTTTGACCCACTTCCAGACCTCCAGTTTAGTTCTAGTTTCTTGCATTGGAAAGCCACTTCAATTAGCTTTCCAGGGATATGTGGATCGCAAAATACGAGTTCGTAGAACTCCCTATATGATCAAAACAATGACCCAAAATTCTGCCCGGTTTTTAAAAACGGGTTTAATTAATTTAACCTAATTAATTACCCATAACCCCATTAATTACAAACCCTAAACCATCTAATCATTATAATATCATTAAAATACAGATTCTTATTTAAACCCTAACCTAAATTCATCATAAGATGATTGAGAAAGAACTAAAACACTTTAATTAAAAAGAGTATTAAAGATTTTACCTTAAAATTTTTGAAAGAAGAAAAATTAATGAAGAACCCTAAAACCACCATTGATGCCGACTTGAAGGTGATCTCCAGGGGTTTTATGAAGTGTTTTGGTTAATAAAAAGTATTTATATAGTTTCCTAACAAGTCCTTGGTCCATTACAAAAGCCCGGTTCCCTTTTTCCTTTTTTTCTCTTTTCTTTTCTTTTGATTCGTCCCAAACCCCCTCATATATACATTTTTTTATTTTTTTTCTTTTTATTGTTAATTAATATCTTATTAATATTACCTTAATTTATTTCAACTCCTAAAGCCTCCAAAACCTCAAAACCGTAAAACTAGTCAAATTTACGCGTTTTACCATAAAAGACGTAAAATATACACTTTTATAAAAAATCTCAAATTTTGAAATAAACTTTATAACTAAGTCCCAAATGACTTAAAACCATCCCTAAAAATATTCATATGACTAATTACCTCATCCGAGACCTCTAAATGCTAAACCGTAAATCGTAAAAATACGATTTTCTATAATACATATACGTATACGTAAAACCACTAAATAACACCATCTCATTTCATAGTCACTACCATGTGAGCTCATGAACATGAATCATCTCACATCGTTTCACTCACAAGGTACCCCGTACCGGAAACGATATCCAAACCACAATCTATACACTCCAATTAGCACATCAACACGTAAAGACACGTAACTAGCACAAAATAAAACTAAGTGACGAACCTCAAAACCAGGGTTGTCACAATTTTCAAACTATAAAACCAGTTTTATGAACATGTTTCGGGTTTTCCAGGACGTATACATTTCCGCTGCTATTAAGTCTTTATTATGTTTTAGTCATTCATACTATGTCTATATCCGTGCACTGAGCGTTTTGCTCAGTCGTTACTTTCCTTTCCATGTCCCAAAACGGCAGGTACCCAAGGATGGACTCGAGCATTTTGGAGGACATGCATAGGATGGAAGCTACCATAGACTTCTTCTCCTTTTGCCTTCATATATTTTTGCTTGTTTAAGTCTTCCATTATTTCATTTACTTTATTATGTTTTGAGCTTATGTTTGGGAACCGATGTTTGATTCCGGTTTACCCTATGGTCATGTAATGTTTTAGACATTTATCTTGTATGCTTTGATGACACGCCATAATTACGCGTGACAATTCCATTATCAAAATGGGGTGTTACACATAATAAGTCCAAAAAGAGGTTTAAGAAGCCCAACAACCCTTTTGGCCCACTAGACAAGCCACCAACACACCTCACTTCCCCATTGGGCCAATTCTAGGTTGGTGACACATGTCCATCATGTCCAGCCACCTTCTTGCTTCTCATTGGGCCACTCCTTGGTGAGTGACACTTGTCACACTTCCTCCCACCCTATATAAGGGCTATGTCTCCTCATACCCTTCATTTTTCTCACACAAAACACACACACAACAAAAACTCTCTTTCCTTCTTTCTTTCTTCTTCCTTGTCGTGAGCCTCCAACACCTTTGATCATCAAAAATTTGATGATCAAGCTTGAATCTTCAAAATCTAATCAAAGACCCATCTTGGAAATCTCAAGATCTACATTTTGGTATGAAAATCTCCTACATGCATCAACTTTCAAGATTTTCTTTTATTTCCATGGTGGATCTATATATGCATCAAGTAAAACGTGTAGATCTACCCCGGATCTATACATGCATGATGGTAACATCAAGTAAAATATGTAGATCTAGCCCGGATCTATATATGCATCAAGTAAAACGTGTAGTCATAGCCCGGATCTTTACATGCATCAAGTAAAACATGTAGATCTAGCTCGTATCTATCCATGCATGGTGGTTGCATCAAGTGTTGACAAGATCTTGGATGTTTTCTTGCATGCATCACTCACTAGTACCACGACTTTGATAAAGCCTCGTAAGATCTACATCTCGTTCTTATTTATCATTCCTTTTACGTTTTTGATCTTATATATATTCCGAATATATATATATATATATATATATATATATATATATATATATATATATATATATATATATATATATATATATATATATATGTGTGTGTGTGTGTGTGTGTGTGTGTGTGTACGAAATGGATTAATGAGTATTGGGACATTTTATATTAAATTTTTAACACTAAAAATAAAGCTAAACAAACCCTATTAACGATTTGATTTATAACGATTTTGAACCGTAGCAAAACCATATTGCATGTGAAACTCAGTAGGTTTGGTATACTAAATACTTACACATTAAGATAGATAATTGTTTTGTGATTAATTCCCCGGGTGGCTCGTCTCATGACGAATTTTAGATAGTAAGATATGACTAAAATAGTGAAAACTAGTCAGATCTGAACATACTGTTTTGATGGACTATTTTCTCGTAAAATTTGTATACTGACCTACGAATATGTAAAACTAAAAGTTGTAGATAAAATCATGAAGAACTAGAATCAATTGGATGATTTACCAATTCCTTACGGTTTGGAAATGGTGACGAAAATAGTGAAAACTAGTCAGATCTGAACATACTGTCTTCACGGACTGTTTTCTTATATAAGAACTCAGAATCATTGAAAAAGGTAAAACTGTAGGTTGTAGATAAAATCATGAAAAAGTAGAATCATATGGATGGTTTACCAGTTCCTTAGGGTTTGGAAATGGCGACCAAAATGGTGAAAACGAGTTTGGCTGTCCAAAAACAGCCAACTCTTCTAAGTTAGGAAATGGGGTAATTAGCTATGAAAAGTATAAATTTGGGGTATTAGACTTATAATAAGTGTAGTACATGAGTTAATAATGGTTGTGGTAAAAAGAACACACTTAGATGATTTACGGTTCAAGAGATATGAACAAATTAGTGGGACATGTCGGGAAAATTAAAATAAACGGATTATAACTCATTAACGTAAAATGTGATGATTTTTATATAAACCAACGTGGTAGGATCCACTTGTCGGGGATATTGGACTTATTTATATACTGATGACTAGATGACCCGAGACCCGACCAACGTGAAATATTAAGTGTATGTGGTTGTGATGTGTTTTAGAACCCAAAAACTATACAAAGTGGACTTGGGCCATAAAAGCCCAACTTACACTTGTAATGGCTATTCGGCCATTATTGGACCTGAGATTTATAACCAACTTAGAGTAGTATACTGAATTTAAAATAGACTTAAGTCAAATACTTGGGTAGTGGACCACTATTGGGCTTAAGATGGGCTTAAAGTGTCAACTTAGATTTTTCACTTAAAATGACTATGTGTTTACCTAAAAGTTTTATAAAGAATCATAAAACTTATGCAATGTCCAAGAACTTATTAAAACATACTTATTACATATATGTACGATTTATTTCTTGTCTCAAGCCTAAGACGCGCCTCGTTATCTTTATGTCTCGTATGATCATGTATCGATTGTTGACATTTATTCTTGATTGACGTTCGTTCTCTATTAACTATTATGACGATTGTATCAGGTGAGTTTACAACCCCATTTAAACTTTGATAAAACTTTCCCTTTTGGGAAAGAAAATATGAAAACATATATTGGACATAACTGGATTATGTAAACTTGATTATGATTGATTATTATTGAAACTGTTAAATTGTTGTAAATCGCTCGAATGTTATAAATAGATCTATTAGGGATTGACCATCCCCGTCTGGGTGATTCATGCTCACTGTGCCTTGGCCGGGACAACAGACGTATACCATGTTGGAACTAGAAAGGGGTGTCTTTTTGTAAGACACTACGTCCTCATCTGTTGAGGACTATGGAGTTAAGCTTTAGTTTCTAATAATAAACAAATGTTATTTACATTTTAGTAAGAATGCTCTGTGCATTATTACTTCTATGATTATTGTATGTCCAAACTAATTAATTATAAAAATATGTAAATTCACCAACTTTATGTTGACTGTTTTAAGCATGTTTTTTCCCGGGTTATTTAGCAAGATTATTTGAGCATGGATTGAGCATCATTTAGGAGCATAAAAATGACGGGGGATTATCTTTTACTGGGATATTCATAACAAATTTTATTCAACGGTTTAAGTGATTGTACCAATTCAATGTTTACATCAATTGTATTTCAAAAATCATATAATTATGATCTGTGCTTTGTAAGCTATTTGCTCATCGATCCACCACTGTGATACCCGCTTTATGGGGGTGTTACAGAGAATGGTATCAGAGCTTTAGTTATAGCGAACCAGATTAGTTTTTAAATAAAATAAGAATAAAAGTATTTTTCTTTTATTTAAAACTAGACTATAACTTTATAAAAATCTTTTGGGGAATTTTTTTCTGGGACATACTTAGAGAGCATAGCATAGAGAGCATGCATAACTATATGATTTAAGTACGCATTCCTTATTCTATGCATTTGTAATTGTTGATTGTATTAGATGCTAACTTGTACGTATTTACGTATTATAACTATTTAATATTTATTATAGAAATATTAAATACTCAAGATACTTAATAAAACAAATAAACATGCCATGTTAGTAGGTAGATTTATACTAAAGATGTTCCATCTCGATATTACGTTTTGATTGAGTGGTTGGGTTTACGATTTAAAGTGCTCTCTCTCCTCAAACGTTTATAGAATGGCTTCTGAAGTATGATGGCCCGAACAATGCATTATAACCACGAACAATCTAATACATAACAGACACATGGAAATATTTAAATGGAAATTTAAATAAAAACTTTGGGAACATTAGAAATCTAACAGAATCTCTAGAACCCGTTAGAAAATCTAAGAAGATTTTTTTTAAGTCTCTAAAAACCTAAATAGATCTCTCTATTTTACTCAATCATGGAAAATCTAAATTGATTATTATAAAAATCTAACTGAATAATATGCGTCTTGTGAAATCTTGGGGGAAATCTAAACTAGATTTTTTTTATCTTTAGTATACCTAATTAGATTTTATAAATTTTTCTTTGGAAATCTAGACTTATTCTTTAAGAACCAGTAATAAGCTTGTAAGGTTTCATAAACTTCACACCTAGATAAATGGTTAAGTATTATTAACTGTCTACTTAAGCCAATACAATATAGCCGAACCATTAACTAAGCCCATTCGGCTATCCAATGCCTAGTAAGCCCACTTAGCAAACCTTGAATTATTAATGGACTAAAATATGTTTAGGCCCATTAGGAAGACCATTAGGCCCATTTATTGTCTTATGGACCTATGTAGTAAAACTCTAACATTGATGGATCTAAAACTGTAATTAGGCCAATTAAGAAATCCTTAGCTCATAAGAATTGTTAATGGATCTTGTAAGCTCAGTAAGGGTTTGGGAAGCCCATTAGCTCTTTTGGTGCACTTAATAAGCTCACTTAGTGATTTTACACTTAAGTAAAGTTTTTATACCGAAGATATAACTATAAAAACTTTTAGACTAAGAACGTTAGTTTATAAGACTTATGGATTAAAACCATGACATTTGAAACTTGTCTTGATAAAACAGAAATTACAAGGACTAATATTGTAAATATTTGAAAGTGTGGGGATTAATAAATGCCATTCGTAACTTATTAGACCTTAAGGACCACTTTGTAAATTCTTGGAAGTTAAACTGTCATTTTAGGAATCTAAGGACTAATGATGTAATTAGCCGAAACAATTAGAAGCCCTAAGAGTTAGTTCCCCACTTATTGGAAGTTATAAAACCTAATGTTGAATTGAGGGATTATTTTCACCATCTCCCGAAAATACTAGAAAACCCAAGGACTAAAGCTGTTAAGAGCCAGAAAATGTACATTTGGTAAAATATAGAGGGACTTGTTTTGCCAATAGCCGAAACTTAAGCAAACCCTAGGACCTTTATTTCATTTAATGCATTAAATATTGAACATACTATCTTTACATAGTTATTCGATGAATAGGAACTGGTTAGTCTATTCTAACCACTAGGATAACAAACAGGCCACTTAATGAAAACGAATTTAAAACAAACATACATATTGGAATATTTAAAAACAGACTATGAAGTATTACCAAGCGTACTACATTTTTTTTGTGTTTGAACTTGTTGTTATGTGTATATATACATATATATATATATACCTTATTAGAAGGAACTATATGATATAATTCCTATACTTATGATTGTAATATATTATTATATTATATTATACATATGAACTCCTTGTTTGACGCGTATTCTTGCGCACGTTATCGCGCATCAACATGCATTTTCTCTCGCCTATGATTTTGTACGTATATCTACGGAACACGACTTATTAACGACTCATATACGCGTGCTTTTTATAATATCATGTGGTATTATTTGGATAAATTTGCATATTTAAATGATGCGATGGGACCCAAAATCAAGGTACTTATGATCCTATCTTTTACATATGGGACCTGAGTCTCTTGATCTTAAGTTAATTATGATTTCGTCTTTAGACGGTATGGGACGTCTAAAGGTGAAACCATAGGCCACCGGACAAGAAGTTTACTTATAAAATTCGTATCACGGTGGAATGGGACGCCCGAAGACGAAAGTTATAACTAAACGGGCTGTAAAGTATCTTAATAATATCTGTTATTTTAGACGTTATATTTATCCTAAATAATAAGCCTTGCCGGGAATATTTAGGTAAGGTGGGCTATGAAATCATTATTGAAACGAGTAAGGACGCTTTTTCATTTGAATAAAGAAATCATAGGTCACCGAATGAAGTTATAAATTTCACCTTACATGGATAAGGACGCTTGTCGATGTAAATAGAAATTAACAATCACATTGGCCTAAATGTATTCGACATAACTCATTATTGATATTATTTTATGTATCCGACTATGTAACGTATCCCTCCTTAACACGTGATTTCCTCCAGTAATATCTTATCGTTATTACATCACCATCTAGAAACCTAAGAAGACTCGTATTCATCTCTTTTGGATCATAGCATTATGCTCTTGATTTTTGGGCTTATCCTTATTCCAAATATCATTTCTGCTGCATTCGACCACGTTAGGGGACGTCCATTTCCGTTGCATTTGATTCCTTTAGAAATGTCCATTTTTCGCTGCATTTGAATCTTTTGAGGGTGCCTACTTTCTGCTGCATCTGACCCCTTTCAGGGAGAGTTCTTTTCCGCTGCATTTTGAACCCTTTTCGGGAATGCCCACTTCCGTTCATTTGACCCATTTGGGGTGTCACAGAAAAGAAAGCTGGTTCATCTGCAATTGAGAAATGAAACTTCGATCATTCGAGGTGATGGTAACACAGACTGTTTGACACTAGACTTAGTGTCATCTCTTGTACCAAAGACCAGAAATACTTGGTAAGAGGATGCCCTATCTTCTTAACCCACATTTCTTAAGTTGACGAGGAAGACAAACCCAAGCATAAAAGACATGCCTAACTCTCAATGGGTGTATTTTATAGGGTTATGTTCGTCATCACCCAAAAAGCATTATTTGATGTCCAAAACTCTTTTGGCCAATCTTTTTCCTCTTCGGATCTAATTAGTTCGACAATACCATCGTCCAACTAGCCTTGAAATGAATGACTTCCCCCTTTTAGAAGTCAAAATTTGTGCAAATTTTGGACCACTTACATTGAACGCACAACCTTTCCAACATCACACAAGATGCACACTTCTTTATTCTTGGTATCTTCTTTGATTTCCATCATTTGAAGTACTTCTTCTCCATGCAACTTATGCCCCAGGTCAGTCACAAATGAAGCAGATTCTTTGTAACTTCCTACCCAAGTAACACCAATAATAATCTTAGCCTTATCACTAAGAGAAACTTGGTGTCAAGCTAATGTTGCCTTCCACAGGCTAGAAGTCTATAGGGAAGCCCTTCGCGTGAAAATTATTGACGCAAGAGCGGTACCAGCCAAAACTATATTTCCAACTTGACATTGCATAAGCCTATTAAAGCTTAATTGACTTAAAAATCTCGTGAAGAACTAGTAGTAACATTAATGAACTGTTATCTACGCTCATTAAGACACATTGGGGCCCCAGAGGCACATCTAAGAAAAACCAAGACTTAAGACGAGTTTGTCCTAGTCAACCCAACCTTGTAAACTTAAAACTTAAGTTCACAAGATTACACGTTTAAGGAAAAGTGCCCTCACTTGTTCCCTGAACAAGTAACTTCATCTTTAGCTTCGAGAACGAAACTAAAATAACGGGGTTTCTACAAACGTCACCGACTTCATTAACGTTATCATTCATCGTACTATATTGTAACAAACTACCTTTACAATGTATCATCACAAGACTTACTGTGATTTGGAGAATGATTTCTTAAACTTCTAAGTGACTCGTGAATTGTGCATGATAGCTTGAATACAACCCGAAAGCTTATCATGGTAACCAAAAGATCTAGTACATCTACTCAAGTCCTGCCCAGCAGGTCAGCTAGATAGGGCTGGTACTGGTAGGGCTAATAAGGTTGCAGGTGCCGACAGGGTACTCTACAATACCTCTATAAGCCTATCAAGACTCCTTAAGCAAACTAAGTACAATCAGCAACTGGGACCGCAGTCTGCCAACGACTCCTCGAAGGTAGGCGGTCTCTGCTGTCACTCCATCGTGACAAACAGCTTCAAGATCAAAGAAGGTGGGCAAACACTGCCTTTGTGCAGTAAGAGAAGAGTGGATTTTATGTTGAAAACCCCTCCAAGGTGTGAATATGCCGATGGAGGTAGTAATCCTCCTCCAACAACCACTGCAAGGCCTCGTAGCCCAATAACCTCGTGCTATCTGGGTATTTACCCATATGGTCCAAGAGAGAGAGTCTATGTGCTCATGCATGGCAGTGTACTCCACCTGGCCTGCTATCAACAGGATGTGGACATCTGTCATGTTCTGCTCCTGGCTCATGGCCAAAGCAGCAATTCGAACTTGAACAGGATCAGCATGTCCAGTTTCGGAACCCTCTCTGACCTCAAAACTTGACTCATAAGTTTTCCAGATGAACATCAATCATTGTGAGAATAACCAACTAAATCTAGTTAACCCTACATCGACTTTTCCCAAATTGACAACCTTCTAGAGTGTCCTCTATAAATTTTCATTATTTGTTCTACCAACATCTACCGCCTTGTCAAATTGACGGACAAACTTTGCGGATAATTCTGTCCATCCGTAATCGATAGCAGCATCCAAATACTGCTCAATCGGATGTATAGGGAGACCTGGATAAAGATCTCTTTGCATTGCTTTATGTCCATCCGTAATGGTAGCATCACCAAGATATTGCCCAATCGGACTTATAGAGCAATCCGAATAACTATCTCTTTACATTGTTGGCACCATTCGTTTCTGAGCATGTCTAAGACGAACCTCTAGATCTATGACATATATACCCTAACAGATGACAAAGTTTTTAATAGCTTCGAGGATGAAGTTAAAATAACGGGGTGGTGCTGTAAAATCCATGATTTTACCATGAGAATAATGTAATAAAAATCTACTCAATGATCCTAGATCATTTCTCAACCTGGTAATAGTAATCGAGTTTCGAGGACGAAACTCAAGGTAGCATGTGGATGATGTAAAACCCGAGATTTTTCCTTCATTAAATAATAATGAAGTATGTTTCAAAACCCTTTTTGAACCATACAAAAATCATCGGATTTGAAAATTTGACAAAAGTCATACAAACCGCGTACCGACAATTCAATAATTTAACTATATAAATTATTGTCGAGAAATACTTGATAAACAATTTGATTAAATTGTTTAATATTACATTTATCTACGGAATGATTAAATAATAAGTATTTCTACTAAAACGATACTTACGTTATACAAAAGATAAATGACAAATACTTGTCGTTTAAATAAACGAACACGTTTTTCGTATTTATACGTCATATAAATACTCCATCTTATTGGAAAAATGATTTTTGGATCAATTACGAAATCCTCGTAAGATGAATAAAAAAAATTCATAAAACTCGAACGTGACCCGAACCGTGTATTAACGAAACTTGTAATATAAGTTACACTTTAGGCCCACTTGTGGCCTTATAAGCCCAACTATTTAAACCTTGGATAGTAATGGGCTTAATAAGCCCAATAAGAGGTTTAAAAAGCCCAAGAACCCTTTTGGCCCACTAGACAAGCCACCAACACACCTCACTTCCCCATTGGGCCAATTCTAGGTTGGTGACACATGTCCATCATGTCCACCCACCTTCTTGCTTCACGTTGGACCACTCCTTGGTGAGTGAAACTTGTCACACTTCCACCCACCCTATATAAGGGATATGTCTCCTCATACCCTTCATTTTTCTCACACAAAACACACACACACCAAAAACTCTCTTTCCTTCTTTCTTTCTTCTTCCTTGCCGTGAGCCTCCAACACCTTTGATCATCAAAAATTTGATGATCAAGCTTGAATCTTTAAAATCTAATCAAAGACCCATCTTGGAAATCTCAAGATCTACATTTTGGTATGAAAATCTCCTACATGCATCAACTTTTAAGATTTTATTTTATTTCCATGGTGGATCTATATATGCATCAAGTAAAACGTGTAGATCTACCCTAGATCTATACATGCATGATGGTAACATCAAGTAAAATATGTAGATCTAGCCCGGATCTATATATGCATCATGTAAAACGTGTAGATCTAGCCTGGATCTATACATGCATCAAGTAAAACATGTAGATATAGCCCGGATCTATCCATGCATGGTGGTTGCATCAAGTGTTGACAAGATCTTGGATGTTTGCTTGCATGCATCACTCACTAGTACCACGACTTTGATAAAGCCTCGTAAGATCTACATCTCGTTTTAATTTATCATTCCTTTTACTTTCTTAATCTTATATATATTCTGAATATATATATTATATATGTGCGAAATGGATTAATGAGTATTGGGACATTGTATATGAAATTTTGAACACTAAAAATAAAGCTAAACAAACCCTATTAACGATTTGATTTATAACGATTTTGAACCGTAGCAAAAACAGATTGCATGTAAAACTCGGTAGGTTTGGGATACTAAAAACTTACAAATTAAGATAGATAATTGTTTTGTGATTAATTCCCCGGGTGGCTCGTCTCGTGACGAATTTTAGATAGTAAGATATGACCAAAATAGTGAAAACTAGTCAGATCTGAACGTACTGTTTTGATGGACTATTTTCTCGTAAAATTTGTATACTGGCCTACGAATATGAAAAACTAAAAGTTTTAGATAAAATCATGAAGAACTAGAATCAATTGGATGATTTACCAATTCCTTAAGGTTTGGAAATGGTGAAAAAAATAGTGAAAACTAGTCAGATCTGAACATACTGTCTTCACGGACTGTTTTCTTATATAAGAACTCAGAATCATTGAAAAAGGTAATACTGTAGATTGTAAATAAAATCATGAACAAGTAGAGTCAATTGTATGGTTTACCAGTTTCTTACGGTTTAGAAATGGCGACCAAAATGGTGAAAACGAGTTTGGCTGCCCAAAAACAGCCAACTCTTCTAAGTTAGGAAATGGGTTAATTAGCTATGAAAATTATAAATTTGGGGTAATTAGACTTATAATAAGTGTAGTACATGAGCTAATAATGGTTTTGGTAAAAAGAACACACTTAGATGATTTACGGTTCAAGAGATATGAACAAATTAGCGGGACATGTCGGGAAAATTATAATAAACGGATTATAACTCATTAACGTAAAATGTGATGATTTTTATATAAACCAACGTGGTAGGATCCACTTGTCGGGGATATTGGACTTATTTATATACTGATGACTAGATGACCCGAGACCCGACCAACGTGAAATATTAAGTGTATGTGGTTGTGATGTGTTTTAGAACCCAAAAACTATACAAAGTAGACTTGGGCCATAAAAGCCCAACTTACACTTGTAATGGCTATTGGGCCATTATTGGACATGAGATTTATAACCAACTTAGAGTAGTATACTGAATTTAAAATGGACTTAAGTCAAATACTTGGGTAATGGACCACTATTGGGCTTAAGATGGGCTAAAAGTGTCAACTTGGAATTTTCACTTAAAATGACTAAGTGTTCACCTAAAAGTTTTATAAAGAATCATAAAACTTATGCAATGTCCAAGAACTTATTAAAACATACTTATTACATATATGTACGATTTATTTCTTGTCTCAAGCCTAAGACGCGCCTCGTTATCTTTAGGTCTCGTATGATCATGTATCGATTGTTGACGTTTATTATTGATTGACGTTTGTTCTCTATTAACTATTGTGACGATTGTATCAGGTGAGTTTACAGCCCCATTTAAACTTTGATAAAACTTTCCCTTTTGGGAAAGAAAATATGCAAACATATATTGGACATAACTAGATTGTATAAACTTGATTATGATTGATTATTATTGAAACTGTTAAATTGTTGTAAATCGCCCGAATGTTATAAATAGATCTATTAGGGATTGACCATCCCCGTCTGGGTGAGTCATGCTCACTGTGCCTTGGTCGGGACAACAGACGTATACCATGTTGGAACTAGAAAGGGGTGTCTTTTTGTAAGACACTACGTCCTCATCTGTTGAGGACTATGGAGTTAAGCTTCAGTTTCTAATAATAAACAAATGTTATTTACATTTTAGTAAGAATGCTGTAGGATCGTGTTTTCTAAGGATTAGGCATTGTATGAGTTTATCTATTAAATGAATGGAAATGAGAAGAACTAGAGAGAAAGAAGAGAGAGAAAGGAGAGAAAGAAAGAAATATGGAATATGATAAACGGTAAGTGTTCAACCCCTCCTAACATGCTAGGAGGGGGTTTATATAGCCCACCCTACATGTGGGCTATATGGGCTATATAGGATCACGAGCCCAATATCATTGGAGTGACCGATCCTTTCTAAATACGTAAAAACGTTTTTCCAACAATCTCCCCCAAAGGGAGGTCACTCCAAGTTACAATGTCCTAAATAGTCTATAGCTCGTGATCTATGCTAATAATGATGTGACCGAGACTTTCCTTGGAAAACGTATTTCCAACAATCTCCCCCAAAGGGAGGTCACACCATCTTACAAAATCTTAAACCTAGCATACTATGCTTGAGTCTTCGATCTTGTTATTATGAATATGTTGATGAGATCTTTGACTTTGGTCTTGAGCATGTGTCCTTGCTTTGACCTTGTGCATTTATCACTTGTGATATTTGCCTCCTTGTGACTTCATGTTCCACGTACTTATACCTTTATAAATTCTTGAAAGCTTCAGAGTTTGATACAGCGGAAGACTTGACTTTCAGACTTTCTTGAATTTGTTGAAGTATTAAGTGTATGTAGTATAAGCATGTGTTGACGACTTCTTCTGGATTGTACACCGCAATGCCACCTTCTTGTTACGCTGCATAAGACAGTTAGCAACAAAACATATACACGGATGAAATGGCCTTGAACATTTCATTCTAATTCGGTAGCATTTTATCGCCGGTCGGTGAAGACCGTTGGACGATATTAAATATCGTACTTGTGGCAGGTAGTTTCAATTAAGAACCTCCTTGACAAGATTTCGCGGGTAAACCCGTTCTCTTTATTCGACCATCCAAAGCTGACTGCGAACATAAAGAGTGAATCATTTGGATAATAATATCCGCATGATTTGAAGCCGTTAATTCATGTTCCTGGAACAAGTGAAATTCAATTAAGAACCGCACCATCGTTGCTTTCCAGTTGTCACGAGCTTGATTCGTATAGAATCTTTCAAGTTACCTACCAAGTGCTGTTTGAGGTTAACACTGGAAGGATTTCCACTCATCACTGTGAACACTAAGGTATCACTCTGAGTGTTCTGGCAAGATCACTAAGATATTGTATAGAGGTCTGGAACGTGTTTAAATTCATTTCAGAATTAAACCACTGTTGCTTTCCAGTTATCACAAGTTTGATTCATAAAGAATCGCACAAGTCACCTACCATGATCTTTTTGATATTCGCTCAAGAAGGATTTCCATCTTCATTGTAAATACTTTCGTATTACTCGGATGTTCAGGCAAGATCATGAAGATTTAGCGTAGGACTCTTAAGATCTTTCTTAGTTTTCATAGTGTGTGAAGAAGCAAGGAATTATGAAAGTGTGTCCTAATGAGATATTTGATGATCTCAAATGGCTCTAGACTCAATCGTGCTTTTTAGATTTTAGTGATCGGAGGCTGGAGAGGAGTGCCACCATTTTAATACCAATTTATTCGGATTGAATAAATCAATAGATAATGCGTTGTCTCCGTGTGATTAAAATAAATATCTTTTGAGAGATATCTGAGTTAGAAAGGATGGGTTGTGCATTGCATCACTGGGTCCATGATGTCTATCTTCAATATCAAGCATCATTAAGAATGATCTCAATAGCTAATGAGTTGACCCGGTTTCTGCCTAAGTTGGAAGGAGTGCTTCTTTCTTTACACCCTTTATCATTACCATTCTTTTTCATTCTTCAACCCCTTTAATGCTTACCAATACGTCATAACTAGCACCTTGTTGTGATTGTTCCAGCGCTAACTTAAGTACTTGGTCGGCATTCAGCTACGTTCACAATCTTTCTCCATCTTTCCTAAGGACTACTATTTCTAGCTATGGAATGTCCTTGGGAAGATTCCTCCGGTTCTAAAGGAATCATTGGACTTTAACCTATCCTACCATCCTTATGTCACCACAATCTTCACCGTCGTGAATAGAGATGGTTTGGGTAAGTATATGTCACCATGAAATCCATTTTGAAGTGCAACTCCATTTTGCTCCCCCTTAACATATGCCAGGATATCCGAAAACATTTCGTACATGTCGGGATGAGCTAGCACGTTAAGTTAAACCATTTGTGATTAATCATTTCTCATATTAAATCACATTTTCTCCCCCATATTAAAAATATTAACCCAATCGATGTTTTTAATATCAATTGATTTAATAGCATTTTAAGAAAATTTGGGAAGAAAAATTCAAATCCAATTATCTTCATGAATTACACAAGCTCCCCCTCAAATTAATGAGGGTGTACTTGAAACGTAAATTAAATACCTTTTAAACACAAGTGTAAGGTATTTATCACGTGCAAAGATCATATATGATAATGTATTCACAAGATTAGCGATTTATGAGGTTGGACCTGAATGATGGAGAACATCATATGAAAGAAGCACATGGTTCTTGTTCACGAATGTTGGTCGCCTCATCACGTCTGAAGTTATCTCTTGACTCTATGTGTATGATTGATATCGTTGTCTTGACACCAATATGTGAACTTGGCACTCTCGGCATCAAGGATTCTGAATGCTTGGACAATTGCTCCCCCTCAATTGTTGACCTGTGTTCTATTGAAAGAGCTGTAGTCTCCGTTTGAGTAGTCGCATCGTCGAGTATGTAGATATCAATTGTAAATTGCTACGGTTGGTGGAGATGATAACTTCATAAAAACAAGATTTCTCTTGTTTTAACAAATAAATGCACTGACACGTACATATATTCGTGTTAGATTGTGTTATTACGTAAACACAATCCCTTACATGGTTATAAAATAAACCATGCCCGAGAAAATTAATTCCCGTTGTTGAGTCAAAGCTTTCCGGTGAAATGCTTGACTTGAGTATGAAAAGCGGGTTACTATCTGAAATAATAGCAAACCATTTTGAGCATGTTTTAAAACATTTGAAATTCTGCTCGAACTTTATTACAACCCCGTGTCATTATTGAACGACATATCTAGTATCGTAAATATTATCGATTCCAGAAGACATGCTCTTTTTATCAAAACATTTTTGGAACACAAAATTTTGAGAGATTTAGAAAACCTTTTTGAGAAATTCTCGAAATATTGTGTTCAATGTTTTAAAAACCAATTACTTGAGCTTAAGATGTTGAATATCTTACAAAACGAGCTCAAGTCCGAGAAGTTGTAAACTTCCCGTTGTTAAGGATAAGTTTATCATCGACGATAAACTTTTCTTTTAACTGAAGAACGAGTCCTAAGTTGACATTTACTTAGAAGTCGTTTTCATGAGCTTGAAAAACTTTGAATGTTTTAACGTAAAGCTCGTGACCGAGAAAGATTAATTTCTCGTTATGAGGTAAAGTTCTCTTATTTAAAAGATACGTTTTCCTTTCTGAGCTTAAAACTTGGAATGTTTTAATACAAGCTCATGACCGAGAAAAATTAATTTCTCGTTTCGAGGATAAGTAATCTTTAAAGATAAGCTTTCCTAAAAATGAAGTTCGAGTTACAGTCTGATATTTAACTGTAAATCATTGTGCATGAGCTAAAAAAACTTCGAATGTTTTTAATATTAGCTCATGCCCGAGAAAAAATTATTTCTCGTTGTAAGGATAAGATTATCATCAGCGATAAACTTTCCTTTATTTGAAGAACGGGTCATTGTCTGACATTTAACAATGAACCATTTTACACGAGCTTAAAACCGTTGAATAGTTTTAAAGTAAGCTCGTGTCCGAGAAAATTTAATTTCTCGTTTTTGAGGATAAGTTTATCATCGGCGATAAACTTTCCTTTATTTGAAGATCGGGTCATCATCTGATATTTAATGAAGAGCCTTTGTACACGAGCTTAAAACCTTTGAATGGTTTTAGGATAAACTCGTGTCCAAGAAAACTTAATTTCTCGTTAAGAGGGCAAGTTATTGTTACGGAGATAAACTTCCCTGTCTCTGAAGTTCGGGTCATCGTCTGTCATTTAGCGAGGAGCCATAGTGCATGAGCTTAAAAACTTCGAATGTTTTTAATATAAGCTCATGCCCGAGAAAAATTAATTTCTCGTTGTTAGGATAAGTTTATCATCGGCGATAAACTTTCCTTTCTTTGAAGATCGAGTTATAGTCTGTGATGTGACTATAAGTCCTGAGTTAAGCTTAACCATGAATCCCCTAAGACACTTGTTTCTCCGATATCTGCTTCTTCAGCAACCAAACTCTAAGAGTGTCTTTAGTTGAACGGTATACAACGATTGGACCGCTTCGTTCTTTTGGAACATCAACCTTGGTACCTGCATTCTCATTAGGAATTTGCATGCTTTGATATGGGTTAGCGATATCTATCTTAGAGGCAAGTGGGGGTTCACAGTTGTCTTTTCTTCTGCCAGAGGCGACCTGAGTAGATGAATCCCTTGTCTTAATTGGCAAACGTTTCCATTTATAGAAAACCTTAAGTTCAGGCTTAAGTGATGTATCATCCTTTTCAATTTCCTCCCTAGTAGTCTTAATAGAATCGGAGATTATCCTAGTTAAAGGGCACTCGTTTCCTACAAGGGTGAAAGTTCTACCAGTGGGGCGCCACATTTTACCAATGGGTTTGATTTTGGCAACCGACTGGGATTTAAGTCTAGCACGGGAGTTCACCTCATTAAGTAGTTTCTTGATACAAGAATCATGATTTGCCGTAAAGACACATTTTCTACATGTTTTACAAGTAGCATGTTTAATGTCCGAGTAAGATCTAGAATTCTTGGACGATTGATTGATGCTCCTAGGATTTGGCATGCTACGGTTAGCAGTGTTGGGTAATCTAGAAGGCATCTGTCTAGGTATGAAAGTCCTATCTCTTACTTGTGTCTTTTGCTTAGCTTCCCTCAGACCAGATTTATGGTGAACGTCATTTGAACTAGTTCTAGACGTAGTCTTGGTATTTTGAGAGAAACTAGAGGCAATCATGTGATTAGGTCTTGCTAAAGCTGTTTTGGTCATATTGGGCCTAGATGTAGTAGTGACTGGTCTAGCACGATGAACCATATCAACTTGGGAGGCAAACCGCGGTCTCGAGGATTGTGATCGCTCGGATCTAAATGTAGTCGGTTGTCGAATGAACTGACTTGTAGGCGGTTTCCCAAAGATTGATGGTTTTTCAAGCTTAATGTCCACACTAGTTCCTTTAGTTTTCCTTAATTCATTTCTCAAAGCAGCTATAGCAAAAAGCTTTTCCTGTACTTGAGCCTTTAAAGTCTCATTCTCTTTGAGCAAGTTATCTTGGGATGCCAATTTAGATTCAAGCAACTTAATTTGTTTCAAAAAATTATCCTTTTCAGCTTTAGAATCTAGAACTATTTGATCCAATTTTCGTTCAAGAACAACTTTGACTTTTCAAGTTTTTCAAAATACTTTTCAAATTTGTCCGTTTTCTTTGAAAATTCAATTTTGGCATCCTCAAGCTCTTTGGATTGCTGAGCTAAAATTGTTTCAAGCTCTTCAGTCCTAGAAACAGAATTAGTTAAAGAAGCAGTCGTAAAACAATTAGCAGGATTGTTAATTAGCGCATTCATTTCAGACAACATATGAAGAATATTATATGTACCTGACATGCTTCTTGTATCATGCTTTCCTCCCGATTCCATGCTCTTGCCATCTTTAGGCTCCAAGTTGTCAACCGTATGATCATATTCCTCTTGCATCGTAGATGCTTGCACTCTATTATCATACGTTTGTTTAAGTCGAGATCTTTCATAAATTGAAGATGATACCGATGCCATGAGTTTCAATAGTGTACCACGGAAAACTTGAAGCTCGGTATGTGTATCTCGAAGAAATGACTGGCAAATCACTGAACTTTTAGACTTGACGATATTGAAATTGAGGAAAGGCGTGAGTTGTGTCACAAGAGCCTTATATGCAATTACCGATGCAGAGTGATTAAAGTCTGCTTTGTGAAGTTGCTCAGCTAGTTGGTTCAAGATGATGTGTATTGAATCAATGAAGTATAACGATCTTGACCAAAGAGTGTCACAAATTCGCTCCCTCCTTCAATCCATGAAAGAGTCACAAGATGAGACTGAAGTAGTTGAAATGACGTGATGCCACTTCTTCTAGCGTTGTCTTGCATTTGATTCGATTCTCCCTCTCTCGATGTCGAATTCAAAAAAGCCATTGACATTTGATGAAAAATGAAAGAAAAATTCTTGGTCTCGTCAAATAAACTGAAATGATATACTCACAAGTAGACCACTACACGTCTAAATGAATTTGTAAAAAAAAACATATGTTTGAATTTTGTTACCAAAATATATTAACCAAAATAATCACAGCCCGTCAAAACTTTATCAAAAACGCAGATATATATTAAACGACACATATTGCTAAGAAATATGTAGGTATGATGGATTGGTGCCATTCACGTGTATAATCTACCATTAGACCAAAAATCTTCACCAACATTGGGCCATATTAATCATGAGCACTTATACAGCCCAAAATCACATTAACCTAAAATACCAATATATAGCTCAGTCAGTCAGTTGCCATGAGATATTTCACAAAACTAAACCTAATCTCTTAACCACTCCGCCCCCATTTTTTCTTGATCATCCGTACCCATCAAAACAAAAATCATCAATCTTAATCCTTTAAATATTGATCACATAATCTCTATCACAAAGCAAACGCCATCTTGGTTATATACACCTTTCTTTTTATTTACAAATCACACTACGAAGATGCCAAATCAAATGAAACCATTCCATCCTATGGTCTCATTCACCATCAGTGGCAATTTAAATCACAACCACCACCTAATATTTAAGAACAAAAATTGTTCGAATCATAATAGAGAGCCAAGATCCAAAAGGATTTCGTCTTCAAGATCTATCGAAGGTCTCGGGTAGGTGACTTAATTGCATGTGTTGTTTTTGGTTGAATAAATCGAAAAGAATAAAAATTATAATAAGTTTGTTATAAAACTTTATTTAACTTAGAATATAAAAAAAATTGGTATAATACCAAACACTGATCTATGATGATTAAATTAAATTCGTGATGGATCTAAAAGATCTCGGGTTGTATGTGTAAGCACGAAAAAAAATTCTGAAATCTTTGTTATGTGTTTTTGAGTCGAGATAGAGTAGGAATAGATGTTGTTTGGAAAAAAATAAGATTGTTTGGTTTGAATTTGGTCGAGAGTGTGAGGGGTGTCAGACGAGGGATTTAGAGTGTTGGTCCCGTGTGATGGTCTTGGAGAGTGGGAGTCAAAGTGGGAGTCGAGGGTGTCTTGTCTGATTGTATTTTTGGTCAGTTTTATCTCTTGTGTTTGTTCAAATGGTTAAGTTGAGTCAAAAACTTTGGTCCAATTGTAAAATTTAAAAGAATAAAGTCATCGCAGTCTTGCATCGTACTTATATTGCACATGTGCTTCGATCGTACTCAGATCGCAGCTTCGATCGTACTCAGATCGCAGCTTCGATCGTACTCAGATCGCAGCTTCGATCGTACTCAGATCGCAGCTTCGATCGCACTCAGATCGCAGCTTCGATCGTAACTTGATCGCAGCTTCGATCGCACTCGTGATCGCAGCTTTGATCGCACTCGTGATCGCAGCTTCGATCGCACTCGTGATCGTAGCTTCGACCGCACTCGTGATCGCAGCTTCGATCGTGACTTCGATCGTAAGAAGGCTATCGCAGTTTACAAACCCTAGGGTTATGCGATCCAAAACTTGGTTCTTTCCTATGGATGTGTAAAACGCAAAGTACAGACCTGGGTTCTTGATGAACACGTAAACTGATATACTAGATCCAAAAGTTGATGAACTTGATGAAGTTGATAAAGACAAAATGACACATTAAAAACTGTATACTCTATTAACTTTTTAGACACATACGAGAGAAAAATTGATAAATAACTAAAAAAAATAGAATTGATTAATAAAAAAAAACAAACAGAATATTAGACGAAATAAGATATTAGATAGATTGCTCAAAGAAGTAACATATTAGACGAAACAAACAGATTGTTTAAGAACAGTTTTGGACTATGGACTACACTCAAAACAAACAAATCAACAAATATAAATTTTGACCTGTAACACAAAAGTTATACCCAATCAATACATAAAAATGCTCAAATCCGAATAATCAACCAAAGCTCTTGATACCAATTGTAGGATCGTGTTTTCTAAGGATTAGGCATTGTATGAGTTTATCTATTGAATGAATGGAAATGAGAAGAACTAGAGAGAGAAAGAAGATAGAGAAAGGAGAGAAAGAAAGAAATATGGAATATGATAAACGGTAAGTGTTCAACCCCTCCTAACATGCTAGGAGGGGGTTTATATAGCCCACCCTACATGTGGGCTATATGGGCTATATAGGATCACGAGCCCAATATCATTGGAGTGACCGATCCTTTCTAAATACGTAAAAACGTATTTCCAACAAATGCTCTGTGGATTATTACTTCTATGATTATTGTATGTCCAAACTAATTAATTATTAAAATCTGTAAATTCACCAACTTTATGTTGACTGTTTTAAGCATGTTTTTCCTAGGTTATTTAGCAAGATTATTTGAGCATGGATTGAGCATCATTTAGGAGCATAAAAATGACGGGGGGTATTCCGATCAACATTCCGATTAGAAGGTAGGTTTATTATTCCGATTGTATTCCGATCGGAATGTATTCCGATTAGGATTGTTTTTTTCTATTTTATCTTGTTTAATTTTAAGTTTACAATTTTAGTACTTTGTCAAATTTTAATTTTCGTCACGCTTTTATTTTAAGTCATTTAATCAATTTACTTTTCAAAGTTTTTAATATTGCACCTTTACTTTCAATTAGACTTAGATTCGCCATTTACTTTTAAAGTCTTGCATTTTTAATATACTACAACGACACACTTTTGTTTCACCAAAGAACGATTGAGTCGCATAGTTAATCCATTTTTCAATTCGAAGAGACTGTGACGATAACTTTTTACATACAAAAGCCTTGTATTAAATGGCGCCGCTGCCGGCTCTTTCGTAAAGATTAACGGTTTTCTTTGAGAGACGCGTTGCTTTTTGGGATCCGTTCACTCGTGAACGTTATTTTTCGTGTCAAAAATTTTCAAAAAATCCCAAAAAACATTTGAAAAATTATAAAAAGCATTTCTTTTTCAAAGTTTTGCACCAAAAATATTCCTCTTTATCCTCTATTATGTTTAATTCTTCTCTTTACCCCTCTTATTTATAATTCTTCATGGATTCGTCTTGCGGACGGTATGGGAGACCATGACATGGTTTTCAAACATGTCAATGGTGTACTTGTGAGCGGTGTGGTTTTGATATCAACGATACACAATTTGGATTTTGTCCATTTTGTAATTCAACAAATTCATACTTCAACTCTTACAATACTTTCCCACCCTCTCCCGTCTATCACAATCCCTATCCTCAAGATACACCGGGTTTTTCTCCATACCCGTGAAGCTATAATTGTGGGGGCCCGCACGATGCTTCTTCTTGTGATCTGATAGTTGAGTTTTTGTATACCCTTTAGGAAAAGAGCAACAAATAGGGTAAGCACGACGATTTAGGAAAACCGTGTGTAAATGACCCTAAAATGAGTTCGTTCTCAAGGAGGCTAGTGTGTTATGTGTGTAATGATTTGGATTAAGATTTGTGATTATATTTTTGAAAGAGAAAAATAGAAATGAGATTAGAAGAGAATGACGGTTACGAAGACGGATTAAACTAAGTCTAAAAAGGTGTACACGTAAAACCGTAAAAAGTGCTAAAATTAAAATTTTACCCTAAAAATTCCTTAAAATTGCCAAAAATCCACAATAATATTCTAAGGGTTTACAAAAAATCCAAACTTGCTAAAACCTTTTAATTAATTAGATAATGACTTTTTAATGCTAATTAAAGCCCTAAAAATCAAAATTAATTAATAGAAAGCCCTAAACAAGATTTTAAAGTTTGTAAACCTCAAAAATACCCTAATTAATCTAAAAAGTATTTTTCAAAATTTTAAAACCACTAAAAACTATTTTTAATCAATTAAAAACTACTAAAATCAATTAAAACTTAAATTAATTCTAGAAAATTATTAAAAGACTCTAAAAATATTTGGAAAGTTACAAAAATCCTAATTAAGTGTTTAGAACCTAGGAAAAATATAAAAACTTAGAAAATCAGACTTTTAATTTTTAATAATAAAATAATATTAAAATAATATTAAAAATCCAAAAATCATAAAAAATTCTAAAAACTTGGAACTGGCTTAATTTAACCTAAATAACTCATAAATGAAAGTGAAATTACCTAAATACCCCTATTGGGCCTAGAAAATGGGCTAAACCCAAAACAGTAGCTTATTGGGCCAAAATTGGGCCCAATAACAAAAAGTGTTCAAAATAAGCCCAAAAAGCACAGGTTGACTCAAAATTTGATTTTAAACAACTTTTTCCAAAGGCCCAAAAGCTGAAAATGTGAAATAAGCTAGCTTATAACAAGCAGCTTATTCTTAATGGGCTTTTTGGCCCATTAACCTATAAGCCAATGCCATAAGCTAAAATTTGACACACAAGCTTCTTTTGTCCTAAATAACACTTCTACAAAAAGAAATTTGAAATAAGCCCAAGGAATAAGCCTGAAAATGCAATAAGCAATCTACAGAAAACGACAAAATAGTCGTTTTGAGTTCTAGGCCACCCCAAGTGCTGATTCAAGTTCCAAAAGCTTTGAAATGACTTAATTAAGCAAAATCAACAAAGAGTTTTCAAATAAGCTGACTCAATAAGCTGGAAAAAGCAAATAAGCACTTATGTAAAAGTCAAATAAGTTGGTTTTCTAGTAAAAAGTCAAAGTCAAAGTCCAATAAGCTCTAGTCTACTTAAATGGGTCAAATAAGGAAGACCTATCACACAAAATAAGTTGTTGCAAGTCTGGATAAGCTAGAATAGCTTATTGATAAGCTGAGTTCAAAATTACACTAGCAGGGGCTAGTTTTGGGTGTTGAGCAGTGGAAACTTTTTCCACTGCTTGACTTGTTTGACTTTTTGTCTTTAGTGACTTTTTTGGAGATTCAGATTACACAAAGGCACCCAAATGATCTTTGGATCAAAAGGAGTCAATAACAATCAAAATAACACAATCACTAACACCCAATTGATACAGTTTAATCAATTTATCACCAGATATTGCACAGACATGAACACTTAAGCAGTTGAGCACAAATAAGCAGTTTTAGCAATAATCAGCCAGCCAAATTCAACCAAATGCATACACAAGCTATTATAAACTCCAATAAGCAAGTCTAAACAGGTTTCATGCAAGGATTCAAAGAATTAAGCAAGATTCAAGCCAATGAAAGTTACTGATGAACACTAACACATGTAGTTTTCTACTTTGCTGATGTATTTGACACTTAAGCCAGATTCAACACCTCAAATCTTTCAAACAGGTTACAATAACTTTGTTTAAACCACTTTTAGCCCTAAGCATGCATACACACTAAGTGTTCCCAAAATCCTAAGTCAAAAAAGGCAATATCAAAGTCTATATAGCAGATTGTTTGATTCAAGGCTTCAAACCCAAAAACTTGCAGCAAAACACTCTCAACCAAGCATATATCAGATACCAAGCATAAACAACACAATCCAACAACACAATATCAAGTTGCAAGCACAAACAGATAGACCCAAACACCCCTTTATCTTTTCCAAATCAAATTTTTCAAAGGCAAAGTGAGATTTAAGGCTACCCAAGCATCAATTAACACTATAACAAGTAAGATTAACAGATTCAAGCGAGAACAAGCCACAAAATTCACAAGATCGCAAGTCACATACAAATATCACCAAAAATCATGAATTTAAGCCGATTTTAGGATTAAGTATGCAAACCTCATGGATGTACATCCACACCCACGAATTTTGAGCTTATGTGCTAGCAAGAACAAGCACAAGCTTCCACAATAAAGCCTGCTAAGATTGAACAAGGTTAAAGCACAAGAGTATAAAAACAGAAACTTCAAAAATCTTGATTGATGCAACCTTGTTACCCCACACTTGATTATCCCCAAGTTATAAGCCTCACAACACCTTAATTAACACAATTAGGATGCTATGATCAGCCCTATAACCCAAAAATTCCAAGGTTGGAACAAGTACTTAGCACAATATCAAGAATGAGGAAAATTGCAAACTTTTGCAACCTCCAAGTGAAAACAGGTTTTTAACTTCTAAACTAACAATCATATAACAGTAATAAGCAGTAATAAAGATTGGCCAATGACTTTTCTTCAATGCTTCAAACACAATTTCATTAAACTGAAATAGGATTTACAGAAACTTGAACAAGGGAAAAAATCAAAAGCAAACGTCTCAATGAGACCCTATGGCTTTATATATAGCCTTACATGTGAACTAAGAACAGCTAAAAACTTTAAATCCTAATTCTTGATCTTCTAAATTTGCCCTTGAGAACTTTTGGCATCTTCCTGAATCATGTGACTGAATTGGAGTTTTGTGGGAGCTGGCATGTTTAAATTGCATCCAATGGTCCATATAATGCTTAAGGAGTAAGCTAGAATCCTGAGTGTTGATTCCCTGGCAAGCTTTGGCATTTTCCCCAAAAACGCCAAAAGAGGGTTTATCATGTGAGCACATGAGTGACGTGGCAAGGGTTTTAGAAGTTGGGTTATGTTTAGGGATACCATAATCTTAATTCTGGAGAAGATTAGGGTTTAATTGTTGGTATTTAACAAATGCCTAATTTGCACCAAGAACACTAAGAACAAGTGTTTTAACCCGTTTGGTTTTTTAAATGGGTGTTTAGCGCCTTAATTAAACTTAATAAATTAAGTTTGTTAAGTCTGGTGTGAGTGGATGGTGAGGTGGAAGCAGGGAGCCATATGATTGGTTGATTCAAGTGAGTGGGCTACGTGTCAAGCCAAGAGTGGTTGTTGGAGGTTTGGGTGTCTGCCCTTTTAGTCCCTTGTGTCTCCTTTCTTTGTCATTTGCTGATTAAATAACCAAAATCGTATATCCTTTGTTATATAAGTTTCCTTTTTCACACTTTTGCCCCAAAAACTTTTGTCAAATGATTTCAGGGGTATTTCTTGACATTTTTGAATTCTTGAAGGACTGGTTTGGTATTTTCTTCAAAGGTAATGGTCTTGACTTGTATGATTGGCCTTTTGGAGGGCTGAAATTGCCAAGTCGTAATGATTGAGGGACCATTCTTGCCAAATGTTGAAAGTCAATGGTCCTTTTTGTAATTTTGGGATTTTCAAAGGACCAAACTTGTAATTTCTTGTACTTTGAAGGACTTCATGATGTGTTTGACTTCTTGGAGGATATTGGTTGACAATTAAGCTTTGTTGAGGGGCTAAACTTTCCAATTCTTCAAAGTGGAGGGCCCTTTTTGTAATTTTGACAAACTTTAGGGACCAAACTTGTAATTATGAGGATACAAGGGTATAAAGTGTCAATTATTCCATATTGGAGGACCCTTCTTCATAATTCTTCAAGTCTTCAAGGGTTTATCTTGGGAAAGTCTTCATTAGGGCTTGGTTCATTGTGCGGCTTCATTTCCCGTGTTCGTTTTTGAATGATTCTTGTGATCTTTTGTCATTTTCTCAATATCCGTACCTAAAATACACAAGCAACAAACACAAGCATATATATGGGTATTTTGATGATATTTAATGCATTTTAAGCCCTATTTGGAAGATGAGACTATGTATAAAAGCAGTCTCATCACTCCCCCATACTAAACCATTGCCGTGCCCTCACGCAATGCTAGAATAAAGTATCATAGCATCTCCAAAATTCATTTTGATTTACTTTATTGAATGATAAACTAGTTACACTACTACTATTGCTACTACTACTTGCGTTTTAGACATAATGTATGATTTTCATCGCAAAATGGGACGTTTAGGTTCATTGAATAAGAACACGTGAATGCTTCGTTAGAAATAATTTCATCGTCCTCGATTTTCACCCCAATTCCATGCCAAGCGTGCAACGAGATCATTGTCATTATAAGTTAGTAATGCTAACACTACTCATATGCCCTAATCACGTACTTATTCTCCCATTATTCCTAAGTTGTATCTCTTATATTTTATATTGTCTTTAATGTTTCACGAGGATACATTGTTTGACTTATGCGATAATAGAGATTTAGGTCTAAAAATAGAGTCCTAACGGTGTAACCAAGACCATTAAATCAATAACCCCTCCTAATAGACAACGATGTCAAAAAATTAAGTTGACAAGAAGAATCGATAAACACGGTTTTATAACGGTTTTGAACATGAGACTTATTACCAAGACTTTTATACGCCCCCTAACGGAAGGGCCTTATTATCTTTGGTTTACCTCCATCTTTTATTCAACTTCTCCATGAAGCTTTTATTATGACTTCGATCTTGCGTTGCCTTTTATAATCCACCTCATCGGTAGTTTTATTAGCCAAAGACGTATATCCTCACGCTAAGGCGAATTTTGGATCTTTAAAGCTTCGAAGATTAAGGCTTGATTCACTTTCAATTTTGCATAGATTTTTCGGCCTTGTGGGGCTTCAAATTGTTTGCTTGATTTAGGTGAGCACTTGAAATCTTATTATTGGGTGAAGCTTTCGATTATTCGGGTGCCAATACTTCAAAACCGTGACGTTGGCGATACCTTAATGTCTTCCCAATTTAATTACACGGAAGCTACTAGAAAAGACTAGAAACCCAACAATCCCAACTAAACCGCTAAGTCAATATTTATTAAGAAAAAAATATTTACATGCGAAGGGAGAATAAGCAATCAACGAGAACACATGAGTTTTTGAAAGAATACGAGTACTCTACGTTTAGCATAGTAACTTATAATTAACCCTATCATTTCTCGTCCTCATTTAAGAGACTTAGCCTAATGTGTAGTTAAGGAACCAAAGCTAAGTGCTCAACACGCACGGTCGAGTCAAAAATTACTCTTATTCTCGCCATCGGAAAACCTACATTCGTGTCTTCAAACACTTATAAAACATGAGAAAAATTCTAAAATTTGGCCATTTTTAGCCTTATTTTGCAACAAATGATAAACAAAAAGATAAACTTTGGAAAGCGTGAAGGTTTGGCAAGGCAAGTATCTATTCACCCCCCCCCCCCTACTAAAGTTAAACATTGTCCTCAATGTTTCGAGTCTAGGGGTGCAAACACCCCTATACTAGAGACGTAGTCGAATGCCTAATCTAACATGGAAAGGGTGTAACCAATAAATTAAGAGTCGTTTATGAAGTGTGCTAATAACCTAAGGTTAGAACATCAAAAGGATATATCATGGATATTGAGAAAGTCTTCAAAGCAAACGATCGAGTGCTCCCATAAAACGAACACGAGAGGCTCCAATCGTGAAGATCATGATCATCTAAAGTCCACAATTCACAAACAACCACGGAACAAAGGTTGGAAGGGCACAAATCCCCACACGTTAACTACATTAGAAAGCGATAATATGTACATAGGATAAGCATGGGACTCCCCCATGAGGCTCCTCGTTTTTGATTACCGAGTCATGAGCTCGACTCGATCCCCTCAATACTAATTATCATTGGGGAAGGTGAGTTGGTCGAGGTAGTTCAAGGATGGAACTTCCCCGCCAAAGTAGTGCTTCAACCTATGTCCATTCACCTTGAAGTTAGGACCATCATCTTGAGCTAGCTCGATGGTCCCATACGGAAACACTTGAGTCACGTTGAATGGACCGGACCAACGGGATTTCAACTTACCGGAAAAGATTTTCAAGCGAGAATTAAAAAGTAAAACTTTATCCCCAATGTTAAAAACCCGGTTTTTAATTTTAGAATCATGCAACTTTTTAGTTTTTTCTTTGTAAATCAATGAATTTTCATAAGCAATATCCCTTAATTCATCCAATTCATTTAATTGCATTTTTTGGTGTTTTCCCGCGGTCTCCATATCATCATTACAATGCTTTAGGGCCCAATAAGCCTTGTGTTCTAACTCGATAGGCAAATGACAATTCTTTCCATACACAAGCTTATAGGGAGTGCACCCAATGGGTGTCTTATAAGCGGTCCTAAAGGCCCATAAAGCATCGTCCAACTTATCCGACCACAATTGTTGGTTTTCCCCAACGGATCTCTCCAAGATCCTCTTCAACGCTCGGTTTGAAACCTCGACTTGCCCACTCGTTTGCGGGTGATAAGCCGTAGAAAGCCAATGTGTAACCCCATATTTCCTTAAGACCCTTTCGAATTGGTCGTTACAAAAATGGGTTCCACGATCGCTTATGATCGCACGAGGGGTTCCAAACCGAGAAAACAAGCTTTTCAAAAACTTGACTACCACACGAGCATCATTGGTGGGCAAAGCTTTAGCTTCCACCCACTTAGATAGGTATTCAACCGCAACGAGAATGTACTTATTACCACGAGATGATGGGAACGGCCCCATAAAGTCTATACCCCAAACGTCAAAGATCTCATACACTTGGATGATATTTTGTGGCATTTCATCTTTTTGTGAGGCTTTTCCTTGTCGTTGGCATGCATCACACGACTTCACAAGATCTTGTGCATCTCGGTAAATAGTAGGCCAAAAGAAGCCGGCATCAAACACCTTCTTAGCCGTGAGATTAGCACCGTGGTGACCACCCGTGGGTCCCTCATGGCAAGCTCTAAGGATGTTAGAAGCTTCGGTGCCAAATACACAACGTCGGATGATTTGATCCGCACAAGTTCGAAACAAGTAAGGGTCGTTCCAAAAATAGAACTTGACGTCACGAAAGAATTTTCGTTTTCTTGAGTCGTCATACCCTTAATGATGAAGTTACCCGCATGGTAATTTGCAAAGTCCGCAAACCATGGGGTGGAAGGATCAAGCTTAGAATTCACTACACCAAGTGTCTCGAGCGGAAATGTTTCGGTGATTTCCTTGGGATCGTAAACACTTTGGTGAGGATCTTCCAAACGAGAAAGATGGTCGGCCGCTAGATTCTCGGCTCCTTTTTTGTCAACGATGGTGTGATCAAATTCTTGAAGGAGTAGAATCCAACGAAGTAATCTAGGCTTAGCATCTTGCTTTGCCATGAGATACTTGATAGCCGAATGGTCCGTATACACTCTGCATTTAGCTAAGACGAGGTAAGGTCGGAATTTCTCAAATGCATACACCACGGCAAGGAACTCCTTTTCCGTTGTAGTGTATTTTAGTTGAGCCTCGATCATCGTCTTGCTAGCATAGTGAATAGGCAAGAAGTGCTTATCATGACGTTGCCCCAAAACGGCCCCAATAGCGTAATCACTAGCATCACACATGAGCTCAAAGGGGAGGTTCCAATTGGGAGCAACAAGAATGGGAGCTTCGGTAAGTTTCCTCTTAAGGATTTCAAAGGCTCGTACACAATCTTCGTCAAAGACAAAACGTGCCTCTTTTTCAAGAAGATGTGTAATGGGTCGAGTGATCTTTGAAAAATCCTTGATGAATCGACGATAAAAGCCCGCGTGGCCTAGGAAACTCCTAACTCCCTTAACGGTTTTGGGATGAGGTAATTTGGCGATGACGTCTACCTTAGCTTGATCTACCTCAATCCCCGCTTTCGAGACCTTGTGCCCTAAGACGATTCCACTCTTAACCATAAAATGACACTTTTCCCAATTGAGCACAAGGTTGGTTTCCTCACAACGTTTCAACATTCTCTCAAGGTTCGACAAACACGAAGTGAACGAATTACAAACACGGAAAAGTCATCCATGAAGACTTCCATCGTCTTCTCGATCATGTCATGAAAAATAGCCATCATGCACCTTTGAAAAGTTCCCGGTGCATTGCAAAGTCCGAATGGCATTCTACGATAGGCAAACGTTCCATATGGACACGTAAACGTAGTTTTTTCTTGATCACGAGGATCGATTGGAATTTGGAAGTAACCGGAAAAACTATCTAAAAAGCAATAGAAATCGTTTCCCGCAAGACGCTCCAACATTTGGTCCATGAAGGGCAAGGGAAAATGGTCTTTTCGAGTGGCTTCATTCAACTTTCGATAGTCAATGCACACTCTCCATCTGGTCACGAGTCTAGTGGGAATCAACTCGTTGGCATCGTTTGGCACAACGGTCATCCCTCCCTTTTTAGGGACACAATGAATAGGACTCACCCAAGGGCTATCGGAAATAGGGTAAATCATTCCCGCGTCAAGGAGTTTAAGGACCTCCTTTTTGATGACGTCGTGAATTTTGGGGTTCACCCTCCTTTGACTTTGGATTGCGGGCTTGTAATCCTCCTCCATTAAGATTTTGTGGGTTCAAAACTTGGGATCGATTCCCTTAATGTCGGATAACTTCCACGCAATTGCCCCTTTGTGATCCTTTAGAACATCGACAAGTGCTGTTTTTTCATCATTCGAAAGTTCCTTCGCAATAATAACCGGCAACTTTTCGTCCTCCTCCAAATAGACATATTCGAGGTGAGGAGGTAAATCTTTCAACTCAAGGACAGGTGGTTCCTCAAGTGAAGATTTGGGCTCGATACTCATAACCTCCTCGGGTGGAGGAAATGGGAAATCGTTAAGAAAATCCTTGATAATCGAGAAGTCCTCATCGTTGTCGAGGTCTTCGTCACAAGTACGTGGAACATCGAATTCTTCCAACGTAAAACCACCACCTTCAAATGGAGTGAAGGTTGGTGTCGAATTATCAAGAATTGGATCTAACATAGTGGGATTGCCACTAGTTTCTTCATCACCAAAACCTAGAACTTCTTGTGAAAATTCCTCGCAAACCACGTCGATCATATCAACGAGGTTTATGGTTGCAACGGAATAAACATGAGAAATTTGAGAGTTTTGAGTTGCGTTTATAACAAGTTCCTCGTCGTTGAAACGTAAGGTGATCTTTCTAGCATGAACATCGATCAAAGCCATAGACGTATCTAAAAACGAACGACCTACAATGAGAGGAACTTGAGGATCCGTGGGGATATCAACTACGATAAAGTCTACGGGATAGTAGAACTTCCCCACTTTCACAAAAACGTCTTCCGCCAAACCACATGCGGGAATCGTGGAATGGTCGGCCAACTCGATAGACATTAGTGAAGGAGTAAGATTAGGAAGATTGAGCGACTTGAAGATTACAAGTGGCATCAAGTTAATGCTATCACCAAGATCGGCCAAGGCGAAGCATTCCTCCATATCTTGGATTACACAAGGAATCAAGAATTTACCGGGATCACCGACTTTTTGAGGTATGCGATTAAGATAAACCGACAAACAACTAGACAATTGGTGCAATTTCTCCTTTTTGTTCAACATACTCTTAAAGTTAGCGGCAAATCGAGGCATCATGACCAAAGCATCGGCGAAACTTACATTAAGGTGCAAATCACGAAACATTTTCATAAAATGCTCAAATTGATAATTGTCGCGCTCTTGACGTTTCTCCTTCCTAAGTCTCGATGGATAGGGTAAAGGTGGTGTGGGTTGAGGCATAGTAGGCATAGCCTTTGGAATCTCGGGTTCCAATGATGGTAATGGGTCAACCGTAGGTGTGGCATGAGCGGTACTTCGTGGGATTGGGACATGCTCCTTTTGGACCACCACCTCGGGTTCTTCCTCAATTGCTTCCTCCATAGGAGCAATTGGTTGAGGAGTCGGTTCCTTAAGTGTCTTAACACTACGTGTGGTAATCACTTTCATCTCACCCTTAGGGTTGGATACGGTGTTGCTAGGAAGACTACTTGAAGACGGTTTACACATTATTTCCTCAAACATAGACGAGATTTTATCTTCAAACACGGATTGCCTCTTCTCGGCTTTTATCATTTCTTGTTTAATCTCGTGTTGCCCTTGTTCCATTGTTTGTTTGTTTTGTTTCAACCTAGTGACATTTCCTTCCATCTTGTTGGTGTGGATTTTAAGTTCATTAGCTAACTCATTTTTCAATTCTTTCTTCAAGTCGTTCTTAAACTCGGATCTTAGGCTACTGATTTCTCTTTGAATATTGTCAAACCTAGCATCATTCCCACTAGCGTATTCAACAAACTCACTTGGAAGATCTTTCAATGTTTGCAAACCTTTGTTGTTGTTTTGAAAATCATTTTGATTCTTGTTTGAAACTTGATTATTAGCCCCTTGATTACCATAGTTTCCCTTGTTGTAATTGTTTTTGAAACCAACTTGATTGTTGCGATAGTTGTTGTTAGCATTTTGATTTGAAACAAAACCCGGTGGAGTCATTTGATTAGAGCGGGAAACTTGACCGTTTTGGTTGTAATTTCCCGCGGCCGCGAAGGCACTCGAAGTGTTACCACCGTTGGTAATGCACTCGGAGAAATCATGACCTCCACCACAATACATGCAAGAAACCTCAACCGCTTTAGCCGTAGCGGGAGCACTTTGTTCACCAACTTTAAACTCAATAAAAAGTCCTTTTAGCTTATCAAAAATCTTGTTTTCCAAGTTTGCCTCAATTTGGCAAGCATCGATGGTAGTATACAAAGAAGGTGAAGCCGAAGACGAAGCCTTACGAACACTAGACGTGCTACAAGGACTATACACCTTAGATCTATTCTCAATTATCACCAAAGCTTCCTCAACCGTTTTACACAAAAAATTACCACCCGCGGCGGCATTCAAATAATCCCTTTCATGATCATTAAGTCCATTGTAAAACGTGTCAATTTGATGCAAGTCGGAAAAACCGTGATGAGGACATTCATGTAACATTTCCTTAAACCTATTCCAAGCCGTTGAAAAACTTTCATTAAATTCTTGTGAATACTTTGAAATCTCGTTTTTCAAGTGCGTAGTCTTAGAGGGCGGAAAAAATTGGTTCACAAACTTAGACACGAGATCCTTCCACGTCAATATAGAATTGGGTGGCTCTTTCTCTAACCAAATTTTAGCGGGCCCCGCTAAGGAATACGGAAAAAGCATCATCTTAATCGAGTCGTTAGAGACATCCTTAAACTTGCAAGTGGTGGTAAGACGATTGAATTGGCGAATATGGTTGTGTGGATTGTCCTTCTCATCACCACGGAATTTGTTGTTTTGGATCATCGACAACAAACCCGTTTTCACCTCAAAATTCTCCGCAAGGATAGCGGGAATCACAATAGCCTCTCCATAACCCTCAGTGGGTGCTTGAAGTAACTCCATCATAGTTCGATTCGCCATGGTTGGTGCTTCTCTTACAATGGGTTCGTCAATAGGAGACTCCTCACTAGAATGATTTGGAGTGGGAGTTTTGTTTTTTCGTTTAAGTGCACGTCTTGCTTGATTACGAGTTAGCATAAACGTCACGTACAACGAGGGGACGAGCAAAGAAGATTCTTTTTGGTGTTTTGTATTTTTCAATTTTTTTTTGTGGTTTTTGATTGTATTAACCTTTTTGGAATTTGGTGAATGTATTAAGTAGACACAAATCTACAAATCTCCTCCTTAATCAAATCTCTTGATTAAAGAAGCCTCAAGGAATGAAAACGATCACGTGAAGTGAACGCCTTCGATGACTTTAGAACGTTGGTGGAACACCAAAACGTTCAAGATGGTTTAATCAATGAAAACCAAGAAAATATATATGATACTTAGTAATACTTTGGGCGGCAAAACCCTCGATTAGCTCTCAAAATCAAATACTCACAAGCAAGCGGGGAAACGAGGCGGCGCGAAGCACTTAAGAGCCTTTTTCCTTAGGATATATTTTATAGTATCCGCCTTATACCCACCTTATAGTTTGTATTTTTCAAGATTAAGCTTCACGAAAGTATTTATCTATTTTTCCCTTTTTCTTTGGTTTGAGATTCGAATACAATGATTGGGTAATGACCTCCCAAGTCAAGGTTGTGATTTCTCACGTATTTGGAGTACTTGTGAATTTATTGTTCTACGTATACACTATAGTAATAGTATTCACAAAAAAACCAAAAACCGATAATACGTATTAGTAGAGTGCTAATAATACAAATACTAATTATGGTTAGTATATAAAAACAACAATTCCAATCAAAACACAACACGCCTCCCCGGCAGCGGCGCCAAAATGATAGTTGAGTTTTTGTATACCCTTTAGGAAAAGAGCAACAAATAGGGTAAGCACGACGATTTAGGAAAACCGTGTGTAAATGACCCTAAAATGAGTTCGTTCTCAAGGAGGCTAGTGTGTTATGTGTGTAATGATTTGGATTAAGATTTGTGAGGGCTATCGGAAATAGGGTAAATCATTCCCGCGTCAAGGAGTTTAAGGACCTCCTTTTTGATGAATTCGTGAATTTTGGGGTTCACCTTCCTTTGACTTTGGATTGTGGGCTTGTAATCCTCCTCCATTAAGATTTTGTGGGTACAAAACTTGGGATCGATTCCCTTAATGTCGGATAACTTCCACGCAATTGCCCCTTTGTGATCCTTTAGAACATCGACAAGTGCGGTTTTTTCATCATTCGAAAGTTCCTTCTCAATAATAACCGGCAACTTGTTGTCCTCCTCCAAATAGACATATTCGAGGTGAGGAGGTAAATCTTTCAACTCAAGGACAGGTGGTTCCTCAAGTGAAGATTTGGGCTCGATACTCATAACCTCCTCGGGTGGAGGAAATGGGAAATCGTTAAGAAAATCCTTGATAATCGAGAAGTCCTCATCGTTGTCGAGGTCTTCGTCACAAGTACGTGGAACATCGAATTCTTCCAACGTAAAACCACCACCTTCAAATGGAGTGAAGGTTGGTGTCGAATTATCAAGAATTGGATCTAACATAGTGGGATTGCCACTAGTTTCTTCATCACCAAAACCTAGAACTTCTTGTGAAAATTCCTCGCAAACCACGTCGATCATATCAACGAGGTTTATGGTTGCAACGGAATAAACATGAGAAATTTGAGAGTTTTTAGTTGCGTTTATAACAAGTTCCTTGTCGTTGAAACGTAAGTTGATCTTTCTAGCATGAACATCGATCAAAGCCATAGACGTATCTAAAAACGAACGACCTAGAATGAGAGGAACTTGAGGATCCGTGGGGATATCAACTACGATAAAGACTACGGGATAGTAGAACTTCCCCACTTTCACAAAAACGTCTTCCGCCAAACCACATGCGGGAATCGTGGAATGGTCGGCTAACTCGATAGACATTAGTGAAGGAGTAAGATTAGGAAGATTGAGTGACTTGAAGATTGCAAGTGGCATCAAGTCAATGCTAGAACCAAGATCGGCCAAGGCGAAGCATTCCTCCATATCTTGGATTGCACAAGGAATCAAGAATTTACCAGGATCACCGACTTTTTGAGGTATGCGATTAAGATAAACCGACGAACAACTAGACAATTGGTGCAATTTCTCCTGGTTGTTCAACATACTCTTAAAGTTAGCGGCAAATCGAGGCATCATGACCAAAGCATCGGCGAAACTCACATTAAGGTGCAAATCACGAAACATTTTCATAAAAAGCTCAAACTGATAATTGTCGCGCTCTTGACGTTTCTCCTTCCTAAGTCTCGATTGATAGGGCAAAGGTGGTGTGGGTTGAGGCATAGTAGGCATAGCCTTTGGAATCTCGGGTTCCAATGATGGTAATGGGTCAACCGTAGGTGTGGCATGAGCGGTACTTCGTGGGATTGGGACATGCTCCTTTTGGACCACCACCTCGGGTTCTTCCTCAATTGCTTCCTCCGTAGGAGCAATTGGTTGAGGAGTCGGTTCCTTAAGTGTCTTACCACTACGTGTGGTAATCACTTTCATCTCACCCTTAGGGTTGGATACGGTGTTGCTAGGAAGACTACTTGAAGACGGTTTACACATTATTGCCTCAAACATAGACGAGATTTTATCTTCAAACACGGATTGCCTCTTCTCAGCTTTTATCATTTCTTGTTTAATCTCGTGTTGCCCTTGTTCCATTTTTTGTTGGTTTTGTTGCAACCTAGTGACATTTCCTTCCATCTTGTTGGTGTGGATTTTAAGTTCATTAGCTAACTCATTTTTCAATTCTTTCTTCAAGTCGTTCTTAAACTCGGATCTTAGGCTAATGATTTCTCTTTGAATATTGTCAAACCTAGCATCATTCCCACTAGCGTATTCAACAAACTCACTTGGAAGATCTTTCAATGTTTGCAAACCTTTGTTGTTGTTTTGAAAATCATTTTGATTCTTGTTTGAAACTTGATTATTAGCCCCTTGATTACCATAGTTTCCCTTGTTGTAATTGTTTTTGAAACCAACTTGATTGTTGCGATAGTTGTTGTTAGCATTTTGATTTGAACCAAAACCCGGTGGAGTCATTTGATTAGAGCGGGAAACTTAACCGTTTTGGTTGTAATTTCCCGTGGCCGCGAAGGCACTCGAAATGTTACCACCGTTGGTAATGCACTCAGAGAAATCATGACCTCCACCGCAATACATGCAAGAAACCTCAACCGCTTTAGTCGTAGCGGGAGCACTTTGTTCACCAACTTTAAACTCAATAAAAAGTCCTTTTAGCTTATCAAAAATCTTGTTTTCCAAGTTTGCCTCAATTTGGCAAGCATCGATGGTAGTAGACAAAGAAGGTGAAGCCGAAGACGAAGCCTTACGAACACTAGACGTGCTACGAGGACTATACACCTTAGATCTATTCTCAATTATCACCAAAGCTTCCTCAACCGTTTTACACAAAACATTACCACCCGCGGCGGCATTCAAATAATCCCTTTCATGATCATTAAGTCCATTGTAAAACGTGTCAATTTGATGCAAGTCTGAAAAACCGTGATGAGGACATTCATGTAACATTTCCTTAAACCTATTCCAAGCCGTTGAAAAACTTTCATTAAATTCTTGTGAAAACTTTGAAATCTCGTTTTTCAAGTGCGTAGTCTTAGAGGGCGGAAAAAATTGGTTCACAAACTTAGACACGAGATCCTTCCACGTCAATATAGAATTGGGTGGCTCTTTCTCTAACCAAATTTTAGCGGGCCCCGCTAAGGAATACGGAAAGAGCATCATCTTAATCGAGTCGTTAGAGACATCCTTAAACTTGCAAGTGGCGGTAAGACGATTGAATTGGCGGATATGGTGTGGATTGTCCTTCTCATCACCACGGAATTTGTTGTTTTGGATCATCGACAACAAACCCGTTTTCACCTCAAAATTCTCCGCAAGGATAGCGGGAATCGCAATAGCCTCTCCATAACCCTCGGTGGGTGCTCGAAGTAACTCCATCATAGTTTGATTCACCATGGTTGGTGCTTCTCTTACAATGGGTTCGTCAATAGGAGACTCCTCACTAGAATGATTTGGAGTGGGAGTTTTGTTTTTTCGTTTACGTGCACGTCTTGCTTGATTACGAGTTAGCATAAACGTCACGTACAACGAGGGGACGAGCAAAGAAGATTCTTTTTGGTGTTTTGTATTTTTCAATTTTTTTTTGTGGTTTTTTATTGTATTAACCTTTTTGGAATTTGGTGAATGTATTAAGTAGACACAAATCTACAAATCTCCTCCTTAATCAAATCTCTTGATTAAAGAAGCCTCAAGGAATGAAAACGATCACGTGAAGTGAACGCCTTCGATGACTTTAGAACGTTGGTGGAACACCAAAACGTTCAAGAGGGTTTAATCAATGAAAAGCAAGAAAATATATATGATACTTAGTAATACTTTGGGCGGCAAAACCCTCGATTAGCTCTCAAAATCAAATACTCACAAGCAAGCGGGGAAACGAGGCGGCGCGAAGCACTTAAGAGCCTTTTTCCTTAGGATATATTTTATAATATCCGCCTAATACCCACCTTATAGTTTGTATTTTTCAAGATTAAGCTTCACGAAAGTATTTATCTATTTTTCCCTTTTTCTTTGGTTTGAGATTCGAATACAATGATTGGGTAATGACCTCCCAAGTCAAGGTTGTGATTTCTCACGTATTTGGAGTACTTGTGAATTTATTGTTCTACGTATACATTATAGTAATAGTATTCACACAAAAACCGAAAACCGATAATACGTATTAGTAGAGTGCTACTAATAAAAATACTAATTATGGTTAGTATATAAAAACAACAATTCCAATCAAAACACAACACCCCTCCCCGGCAGCGGCGCCAAAATGATAGTTGAGTTTTTGTATACCCTTTAGGAAAAGAGCAACAAATAGGGTAAGCACGACGATTTAGGAAAACCGTGTGTAAATGACCCTAAAATGAGTTCGTTCTCAAGGAGGCTAGTGTGTTATGTGTGTAATGATTTGGATTAAGATTTGTGATTATATTTTTGAAAGAGAAAAATAGAAATGAGATTAGAAGAGAATGACGGTTACGAAGACGGATTAAACTAAGTCTAAAAAGGTGTACACGTAAAACCGTAAAAAGTGCTAAAATTTAAATTTTACCCTAAAAATTGCCAAAAATCCACAATAATATTCTAAGGGTTTACAAAAAATCCAAACTTGCTAAAACCTTTTAATTAATTAGATAATGACTTTTTAATGCTAATTAAAGCCCTAAAAATCAAAATTAATTATTAAAAAGCCCTAAACAAGATTTTAAAGTTTGTAAACCTCAACAATACCCTAATTAATTTAAAAAGTATTTTTTTAAAAATTTTAAAACCACTAAAAACTATTTTTAATCAATTAAAAACTACTAAAATCAATTAAAACTTAAATTAATTCTAGAAAATAATTAAAAGACTCTAAAAATATTTGGAAAGTTGCAAAAATCCTAATTAAGTGTTTAGAACCTAGGAGAAATATAAAAACATAGAAAATCAGACTTTTAATTTTTAATAATAAAATAATATTAAAATAATATTAAAAATCCAAAAATCATAAAAAATTCTAAAAACTTGCAAACTAGCTTAATTTAACCTAAGTAACTCAGAAATGAAAGTGAAATTACCTAAATACCCCTATTGGGCCTAGAAAATGGGCTAAACCCAAAACAGTAGCTTATTGGGCCAAAATTGGGTCCAATAACAAAAAGTGTTCAAAATAAGCCCAAAAAGCACAGGTTGACTCAAAATTTGATTTTAAACAACTTTTTCCAAAGGCCCAAAAGCTGAAAATGTGAAATAAGCTAGCTTATAACAAGCAGCTTATTCTTAATGGGCTTTTTGGCCCATTAAGCTATAAGCCAATGCCATAAGCTAAAATTTGACACACAAGCTTCTTTTGTCCTAAATAACACTTCTGCAAAAAGAAATTTGAAATAAGCCCAAGGAATAAGCCTGAAAATGCAATAAGCAATCTACAGAAAACGACAAAATAGTCGTTTTTGAGTTCTAGGCCATCCCAAGTGCTGATTCAAGTTCCAAAAGCTTTGAAATGACTTAATTAAGAAAAATCAACAAAGATTTTTCAAATAAGCTGATTCAATAAGCTGGAAAAAGCAAATAAGCACTTATGTAAAAGTCAAATAAGTTGGTTTTCTAGTAAAAAGTCAAAGTCAAAGTCCAATAAGCTCCAGTCTACTTAAATGGGTCAAATAAGGAAGACCTATCACAAAAAATAAGTTGTTGCAAGTCTGGATAAGCTAGAATAGCTTATTGATAAGCTGAGTTCAAAATTACACTAGCAGGGGCTAGTTTTGGGTGTTGAGCAGTGGAAACTTTTTCCACTGCTTGACTTGTTTGACTTTTTGTCTTTAGTGACTTTTTTGGAGATTCAGATTACACAAAGGCACCCAAATGATCTTTGGATCAAAAGGAGTCAATAACAATCAAAATAACACAATCACTAACACCCAATTGATACAGTTTAATCAATTTATCACCAGATATTGCACAGACATGAACACTTAAGCAGTTGAGCACAAATAAGCAGTTTTAGCAATAATCAGCCAGCCAAATTCAACCAAATGCATACACAAGCTATTATAAACTCCAATAAGCAAGTCTAAACAGGTTTCATGCAATGATTCAAAGAATTAAGCAAGATTCAAGCCAATGAAAGTTACTGATGAACACTAACACATGCAGTTTTCTACTTTGCTGATGTATTTGACACTTAAGCCAGATTCAACACCTCAAATCTTTCAAACAGGTTACAATAACTTTGTTTAAACCACTTCTAGCCCTAAGCATGCATACACACTAAGTGTTCCCAAAATCCTAGGTCAAAACAGGCAATATCAAAGTCTATATAGCAGATTGTTTGATTCAAGGCTTCAAACCCAATAACATGCAGCAAAACACTCTCAACCAAGAATATATCAGATACCAAGCATAAACAACACAATCCAACAATACAATATCAAGTTGCAAGCACAAACAGATAGACCCAAACACCCTTTATCTTTTCCAAATCAAATTTTTCAAAGGAAAAGTGAGATTTAAGGCTACCCAAGCATCAATTAACACTATAACAAGTAAGATTAACAGATTCAAGCAAGAACAAGCCACAAAATTCACAAGATCACAAGTCACATACAAATATCACCAAAAATCATGAATTTAAGCAGATTTTAGGATTAAGTATGCAAACCTCATGGATGTACATCCACACCCACGAATTTTGAGCTTATGTGCTAGCAAGAACAAGCACAAGCTTCCACAATAAAGCCTGCTAAGATTAAACAAGGTTAAAGCACAAGAGTATAAAAACAGAAACTTCAAAAATCTTGATTGATGCAACCTTGTTACCCCACACTTGATTATCCCCAAGTTATAAGCCTCACAACACCTTAATTAACACAATTAGGATGCTATGATCAGCCCTATAACCCAAAAATTCCAAGGTTGGAACAAGTACTTAGCAAAATATCAAGAATGAGGAAAATTGCAAACTTTTGCAACCTCCAAGTGAAAACAGGTTTTTAACTTCTAAACTAACAATCATATAACAGTAATAAGCAGTAATAAAGATTGGCCAATGACTTTTCTTCAATGCTTCAAACACAATTTCATTAAACTGAAATGGGATTTACAGAAACTTGAACAAAGAAAAAATCAAAAGCAAACGTCTCAATGAGACCCTATGGCTTTATATATAGCCTTACATGTGAACTAAGAACAGCTAAAAACTTTAAACCCTAATGCTTGATCTTCCAAATTTGCCCTTGAGAACTTTTGGCATCTTCCTGAATCATGTGACTGAATTGGAGTTTTATGGGAGCTGGCATGTTTAAATTGCATCCAATGGTCCATATAATGCTTAAGGAGTAATCTAGAATCCTAAGTATTGATTCCCTGGCAAGCTTTGGCATTTTCCCCAAAAACGCCAAAAGAGGGTTTATCATGTGAGCACATGAGTGACGTGGCAAGGGTTTTAGAAGTTGGGTTATGTTTAGGGATACCCTAATCTTAATTCTGGAGAAGATTAGGGTTTGATTGTTGGTATTTAACAAATGCCTAATTTGCACCAAGAACACTAAGAACAAGTGTTTTAATCCGTTTGGTTTTTTAAATGGGTGTTTAGAGCCTTAATTAAACTTAATAAATTAAGTTTGTTAAGTCTGGTGTGAGTGGATGGTGAGGTGGAAGCAGGGAGCCATGTGATTGGTTGATTCAAGTGAGTGGGCTACGTGTCAAGCCAAGAGTGGTTGTTGGAGGTTTGGTTGTCTGCCCATTTTAGTCCCTTGTGTCTCCTTTCTTTGTCATTTGCTGATTAAATAACCAAAACCGTATATCCTTTGTTATATAAAAATCCTTTTTCACACTTTTGCCCCAAAAACTTTTGTCAAATGATTTCAGGGGTATTTCTTGCCATTTTTGAATTCTTGAAGGACTGGTTTGGTATTTTCTTCAAAGGTAATGGTCTTGACTTGTATGATTGGCCTTTTGGAGGGCTGAAATTGCCAAGTCATAATGATTGAGGGACCATTCTTGCCAAATGTTGAAAGTCAAGGGTCCTTTTTGTAATTTTGGGATTTTCAAAGGACCAAACTTGTAATTTCTTGTACTTTGAAGGACTTCATGATGTGTTTGACTTTGTGGAGGATATTGGTTGACAATTTAGCTTTGTTGAGGGGCTAAACTTGCCAATTCTTCAAAGTGGAGGGCCCTTTTTGTAATTTTGACAAACTTTAGGGACCAAACTTGTAATTATGAGGATACAAGGGTATAAAGTGTCAATTCTTCCATATTGGAGGACCCTTCTTCATAACTCTTCAAGTCTTCAAGGGTTTATCTTGGGAAAGTCTTCATTAGGGCTTGGTTCATTGTGCGGCTTCGTTTCCCGTGTTCGTTTTTGAATGATTCTTGTGATCTTTTGTCATTTTCTCAATATCCGTACCTAAAATAAACAAGCAACAAACACAAGCATATATATGGGTATTTTGATGATATTTAATGCATTTTAAGCCCTATTTGGAAGATGAGACTATGTATAAAAGCAGTCTCATCAAGATCCGTCGAAGGTCTTTGAGAAAATTCCGTGCTATCATCCCAGTGTGTATAATTTGAGCCCCCACGTCACACTGTCAATCATCAACCCTTTTGTGCACTTCCTCCTGAACAACTTGCCACAATTTTTAACAACTTTCAAAAAGTTCAAGAAGCTTGCAACAAGATGATGGAGAAATGTCAAGCAGATCAGCACCAAGAGCAGGTATCTAAACTTAATGCTTATACTCCTCCTCTTGTGCCTCCATATTATTATGACAGTGATGAAGATGAGAGTCCTATTTCTTGGACCGATGAGAATGCTATTCCTTCTCACGACTTGCCGGAGCCTAAGGATTCAACCATCCTAAGGGATGAGGATATTAGCACAATTCCTGCAAAGGAATCCGACGAATTCAATACGTCTAGTGTTGATAACCTTGTCCCAATTCCAAGTGAATCTGAGTTGACATCCGACAGTGACGATGAGTATGATGTACTTTCTTCTGATGATGTTCCTTCCACAAACACTTTGGAAGAGGATTCTTTGGCTTTCTCTAATCCTCTTTTTGCTCAAGATGATGATTTTACTTCTAGTGATGACGAGTCACTATCTGATGAAGACGTTCCGAAGGAAACTTTCAATATTTATTCGAACCCTTTATTTGATTTTGATGACGATTACATATCTAGTGAGGTGAATCCTCTCTTTGACGAAGGGATTGAGGACATTGATAGCTCTGATTCTCCTACTTTTGATGAGCATGCTTTGTTAGCCATGCCCCCTTCTATCGCAGAGGTGGAGAGTATTGACTCTACTGGAAAGGTATCACAGGTGGAAGGTAATTCTTCTCTTACTTCTTCTACTATATTGCCCCCTCATCCCACTGAATGCACGCCCAAGAGGGTGATGTATCAATGTCACTCTCCAGGGAATGAGGATGAGTGCTTTGACCCGGGAGGTGAAAATGACCATTCTTTGATTGATAACCTTACGGCTTTGCCAATTGGTCAGTATCCATTGTCTTTGGAGGACGACAATGTGATTCCTATACCCACCCCACCTCCCGTGGATCAGGATTTCACATACTTCTCGTATGTTGAAAGGACCTTCCTACCATTCAAGACCTATCCTCCTGCCTCTCCTTTATTATATTCCTCCGGGAACAAGGACAAGGTTTTTGATCCCGGTATAACATTTGAGGCTTCCCCATGGACCATTTAATTCGGGGACGAGTCAGGCTCGTGACTAGGATAACAAAAACAAGCGCTTTTTGGGAGGCAAACCAATTATCTATCAATCTTTTTCTTTGTTTTTACCTTTAGTGTAGGGGGAGACCCGTTGGTGTTTGCTCTCTCCTCTCTTCTTATAATCAGGGATTCGAGCGCTGAATGATCCACTCTTGATGACTTTTGACGAACCGTGATTCCGTGTTCCCTTCTTCCCGGTTCTATCCTAAACTCTTTTCGATTCACTATTTTATATTTTTCTATATTAAAATAGGAATCTCTTTAGTTGTCCTTTCCTTAGCGAGATTTAAACAAAGTGCACAATGTCCTAAGTGTAGGGGAGTTTACTCTCACATGCTGAAACATTGAGGACAATGTTTATATTAAGTGTAGGGGGGACTTCTATCGAAGTTAAGTGGTCTTTTCCTTGTATTCGTCCTCATTTTAACCGGAAAATCAATTTTTCGACATTTTTCAAAATTTTTGATCTATTTTGGCCTATTAGTTTTTCCCTTTGTATAGTTATTTTCTTTCTTTGTTAGAATAAATTTTAATAAAGTGGTTTTAATTTTCAAACATTGTGAATCTTTTGACTCAACCCGAGTTTACTTATCTAAGTTCACTCTAGCTAGTATCCTTAACGTGTTTAAGACAAGTTTTGCTAGGCTTTTATTAGGGAGCTATAAAACGCGAGAGTCTTAACTCTCACGGGTTAAGAACAAGAACTTTTCGCAAGTTCCTATAATTGATCCTAGAGAGTCGTTTATCAAGGGAACTTTAAAATGCTATTTCTAAACTTGAAAAAGTCTAAGAATTTGCAAGATCCTATAGACGACTCGAAAACCCAAAGCTTTGATTTAATAGGCTAAGCATCCACGAGTCTCATTCTTTGAGATTTTAAACTGTGGAGAACGAGAGATGATAGAGTCAATTATAAGTTTGGTATTCTTTCGTGAATTTATGTGAGTTAATTATAAGCCTATTCTCTCATCGCTTGCTAATAAATTTATCTACAATAAATAAGGTTGTACGCTTTGAAAAGTTACTTAGCTTCTAGCCCAAGATCGTTTAAAATTTACTCGGTATGGATTAGAGTTCATAGCCAAGGCATAACTTATTGAAGCTAGATGCGAAGATTGGCGAGTCCGAAAAGGCCCTAACAAGGCATGAGGGCTACATTTTGTTGCTAAAGATCCCAAGTGATGTGAAGAATCATTTATCAAAGATCAATATGAAGGATCGAGACACAAGACGAAAAGCAAATACTCCCCAAAAGATCATGGAGAATTCTATCCGAAAAGACCCTAACAAGGTATGACGATAAATAGATCCAAGTCCAAAAAGGAGGCGGATCGTTGTATATCAAAATCCCAAGTAAAGATTGGAGAAAAATGAAGAAGTCGTGGTCCAAATATGAAGAATCTCTCAAAACTTCAAGTGAACAAATTCCTATTATGAAGAGAAGGCCATTATTTCATGAACGTCTCTCAAGGTTTGAAGTATGAAGTCGCTGCCAAATATCGGTCCGAGAAAGGTCTCAAATCGCGAAGCAAGTTATGCCAAGATATGAACTTTATGAGGTCCCGAGAAGCAGTTTTAAAAGATTTTGTCCTTTAGCTAACTATTGATTAAATCGTTCACTTTATTTTCGGCCTAAATAACTATCGAAATAAGTCAAAAATGCATCCTCGTGATCATTCAAGACAACAATAAAATATAAGAGATACACCTAGGAATAAGGGAGTCTAAGTAAATAATTGGCCCACATGAGTTCGTGTTAGTTTGCTAACTTATAATAACAATGATCTCGTTTTTAAGCTTGGTTTGGAGAAAGTGAAAACTTGAGGATGATGATCATTCATGACATTTCCAAAACCCTAAGGTATGTTTTTGATTTCTTTACTTTGAATTTTTATAATTTTCTATCTCTTTAATAAAGGCCAATATGGATGGATTATGATGAAAAGTGTAAACGTGCTTTGTAACTAATGCATTGCATGAGGACATTGCAATGGTCAAGTGTAGGGGATTTGATAGGTGTGTAAACACCCATCCTTTTTACCACTTAACTACAATAATAACCGAGCCAAAACGTGTATTTTATGTCTTAAATGTCGGAATTATGTGTGGTTTGTGTTTTTGTGTGATTTAGGACGAAATTGTGAAAAGGGGAGAAAACACGGGCATTCACGGGCTTTTATCGAAGAAAAAGACGAAAGACGAAGTCAAGAAATCAAGAGTGCAAAAAGAACGGAAGTCCAAGACCAATTCTAAAGATTTATCGAAGAAAAAGTCAAAAGACGGAAGTTTAATAAAAGCCGAAGAACTCAAGTCTAATTTATTGAAGAATTACAAGACGAGTTCAAATAAATCCCGAGACAAAGTCGTTAAAGTCAATGAATTAATAAGATTAACAAAGAATTAAGAAGAGCAAGGACTTAATGACGCAATTAAGGAAACAAGAAAGAGGGGAGGAAGCTTCCTAAGCAACTCCCTAATCTCCCCTATAAATAGTCCATTAGTGTTTTCATTTCATTTTGTTGGATAGTTTGACACACTATTTCTTCCATTTTATTTACTTGCACATTTACTTTATTGCACTTTAATTACCTTGTTTTGCACCTTAATTTCCAAGTAAGTTTACTTTTATTGCACCTTTACTTTTCTTGTTTAATCTCTCATCTACCTTTCTTTCCATGCTTTAATCTTATTGTTTACATGCTTTTTGTATTGCTTATTTGATTAAAGGTTATGTTTTTATGTTTTTTATTGTTTTGGATTATTGATTTTTATAGCTTATTTGTGTTTATCTTTAAGTTTCTTAAGGTTTTATAAAAGTTATTTTTATATAAAAGCTTGTTTTCGTATACCTTTTTCATTTAGTGATTTCAAAACTCTTTAAATTTTAGCTTATTGGCTTTTTCTTATACGTGTTTGCTTAGGATTTTAGTCTAGTGCTTATTTGAATAATAGCTTATTTGTTGTGCTTATTTTGTGTTATTTCTACTGTATTCCGATCTACGTAATCGGAAAAGGGTTTGATATTCTGACCAGCGCTCTTGTTGCTTGGTCGAAAAAGGGTTTAGGATTCCTACTAGGATTCCGATTGAGCATTCCGACCAAGGGAATTCCTACCATATTCCGATCAAGAGTGTTAATTGGTATTCCGATCAGGGGTGTCTAGTGGTATTCCGATCAGGTTAGGTGGTGACAGCATTCCGACCAGGAGTCCACTCCTCATTCCGATCAAGAGGTAAGTACACATTCCGATCTAGGGTTTGTTTGGTTATTCCGATCAGGTCTAGGTGACAGCATTCCGATTGGGAATTCCGACAACATTCCGATCTGAAATGTAATGTATTCCGATCAACATTCCGATTGGAAGGTAGGTTTATTATTCCGATTGTATTCCGATCGGAATGTATACCGATTAGGATTGTTTTTTCTATTTTATCTTGTTTAATTTTTAAGTTTACAATTTTAGTACTTTGTCAAATTTTAATTTTCGTCACGCTTTAATTTTAAGTCATTTAATCAATTTACTTTTCAAAGTTTTTAATATTGCACCTTTACTTTTAAATAGACTTAGATTTAATTTACCGCCATTTACTTTTAAAGTCTTGCATTTTTAATATACTACAACGACACACTTTTGTTTCACCAAAGAACGACTGAGTCGCATAGTTAATCCATTTTTCAATTCGAAGAGACTGTGACGATAACTTTTTACATACAAAAGCCTTGTATTACGCGTCAACTGGCTGGTAAGTGTTACATTGTTTTTTCCTTTTAATCAACGTTAAATTTTAACATGCTGACCTCTTTTATGTAGCTGCTATTTGCTTGCCACAAGTTAACCATGAAATTGTAGTTGCATGGTTGCCATTTAGGGAAGCGGGTGAAAGTTGTGAATGTGTGTGTACAAACCGCGTGTCACAGTTGCAAAGTAATTCCGATTCCTTTCAAATATATGGTCAGCTTTGTCAAAGGATTTATTTTCTATGCTTATGGTATTACTTACTTTACATTAGTCAACTGTTACCCTTCTGCGTAACGGATTTTGATTTGTGAGTTATACTGGAGTTTTAAGCTAATGGTGCCATGAAAGGGCTTAGTAAGTGATATGATTTTTATTCGAAGATTTATTACACGAGAGCAGATTATAATAGTGGAATTAGGTTTCTTTTCTATTCGAGATATCGGAAAAAGGTAGATCTTTAGGATACATTACAAGAATTAGGTTTAATTTCATCTTCAACATATTAGGTTTCTATGTAATTTGATCGTTGTTGTTAACCGAACGTAAATGTAGTTTTTCAGTGATTAGTTTTTGTAGTATTAATTTGATGTTGAAGTGATCAGAATCAATAGTTCTAATAGAAATGGATCTCTAAGTTTCAATGTACTTTTAAGTTGACAATGCAATAGAAATTTTTAGTTAGTGACATGGTATTTTCGAAAGATTACGTACACAATATCAAGATAGGATAGCATAATTAAGTTCCTTTTCGTGTTTGAGATGTAGTTTACACGGATTAGTAGGATACATTAAACCATATTAGGTCTAGATGTTTAGCCAAAAAAATAACCTATCGAGTATTCCATCTGCCATGCTGAGAACATAAATATGAAAATAATATGTCATTCTTTAAAATTTAAATACAGTACTATTTATCTTTACAGTGATGGCATGCATTTTGCAATTATTTTGTGCTTCATAATTTCACTGGATGTTTTCAGATTTCTATGAGGAAAAGATTAAGAAGGCAGCCCGTATTCCCGTAATGCTGAAAAGGAGAAGCGGTTTCCGACCACTTTTCACAAAACGGTTTTACAAAAGACGTTTCAGCGAGTAAATCAGCAGCCGATCGGGACCTTTCGGTGAGTAAAAAAGACAGGAATTGTATTGGTATGTTATCGTTTGCTACAAGTTATGTTTCATTTTTGATAAATTTGTCACTGATATACATTGTGCAGTTACATTTAGAAAATACATATGTTTTTATGTGCCTAAAAGTAGAGGATATTCATGTGAAGTGTTATGAGGTTAAAGACATGAACATTCCTGTTTCTGGTCACTTGCTTCTATTTTTTGAGATCACATATTTTGCTTAATCTGATGCTACAATTATAAAGAAAAATATTAAATTTAAAGCTTTAAGAGAACTAATTTAGATGCTTTACCAAGCTGCTTTAAATTACCTAGACGATAAGCACGAGAATATGCAATCCCAGCTATCCAGTAAATTGCACATTTAGAAAGAAAAAAATCGTACTTGAGTATGACTTCTAAGTCGATGTATTCCTTATACATTTTATATGTTCGCAATGAAATAGTTGGACGCATTACAAGGTATATATGGCTTTTGGTGACCCTTTTGCAGCATACCAGGTAATCGATTTACTACTCCCAAAGTAGATTTAGACCCGCTGACCAAATATACAGCTAAATACAATTTTTTTTTGTCCAAACAGGTACCCCGCCACCATATAAGGTACAACTGCTTGCTACCACAACAATGATAGTAGTGAAGGGAAAGGAACTGCAACGAAAAAAACCAACCTCCAAGTGTGCACTCCTACCAGACCTGGAAACAGCCGCAAAGAAACCCGAGGAACCATGAGCAAACCTCTCCCAACGCCGCGGCGAAGAGCGGGCATAAACCCTAGTTGCAATTATTTCCTCACTTTATTTATTCTTTGAGTCTGCGTTTTATTTTGAAGGAGGTTAAGGAGTCTTTCTTATCCTCACTTTGTATTTGATTTTATATTAAAAAATTAATGATTTGGTTATATTAATTTGGATTCCGTGTCCGTTCATATGGTTTCAGATTTGATGTTTCGATTGTTGATGTTTGTGTTCGATTTATAGAGATGGATTCGGTGGTATTTGCTTTAAGAGTGTATTAGTTTCTGTTACTGTATCAACCAACTCTTTCTGAAACCGATAGTTTTATTTATTGGAAAAACAGATTTAAGACTTATGTGAAATCAAAAGAATTAGATCTTTGGCATGTTATTACTGACAGTGACTTTTTGCCTTATCAATATAATGAAGTTTCTAAAAGAAAGAACTAGTCTCTTTTGAAAACTCTAATGATGACACTAAAAAGAAACTTATTAATAATAATGAGGCTAAAATAGTGATTTATAATGCTTTACTAAAGAAAGAGTATGAAAGTATTTTTATGTGTAAAACCGCTAAAGATATTTGGAACACTCTTTTAGTAACTCACCAAGTTAATAGACAAGTCAAAGAAAGCAAAATCGATCTTCTTGGTCAACAATATGAACAATTTGTCATCTTAGAAGATGAAACTATTGATAGTTCATTTACTAGGTTTAATACCATTATTACTAGTCTAAAAGCACTTGATGAAAGTTTTTCTAGCAAGAACAATGTTAGGAAGTTTCTTAGGGCGTTGCATCCAAAGTGGAGAGCTAAAGTCAAGACGATCGAAGAATCAAAGGACCTTAACACATTATCATTTGATGAACTTATTGACAACTTGAAGGTTCATTAAATGATAATCTTGAAGGACTCCGAAGTGGTGAAAACCAAGAGTGAAAGAAAGTCTCTAGCACTAAAGGCCAAGAAAGCTCAAAGTGACCATGAAAGCTCCTCCTCGGAAAGTGATGATGAGGAATATTGTAGGTTTGCTATAAACCAAGATCTGGGAGTCTATGGTGGTGGAAGAAGGTGGTTGCCTTGGCTAGAGAGAGAGAGGTGGAAGTAGGTGTTTCTAGAGAGAGAAGACAAATGTATTAAATGAAAATAGAAAAACACAAACAACAACCCCTCCTTGGAAGCCTTGGAGGGGGTATTTATAGTCACTCCTGCACCTACACTATACATAGTTTCCTAGTCTAGTCTTTGCGTGAGTGACTATGATAACTAATGGGAATTCTTAAATGTCATCACATAAAGTGGATTTTCAACAATCTTTCCCCATGGGACGACGTGTAGAATTCCTTACAATATTTTTTCTAACAAGTACATAATGATTAATAACAAAAGCTTCCATGAAGCTTCAAATGCTAATGATGTATTCTAGGGCCTTTGACTTCAAGTCTTCACTTCAAAACGACTCATCTTTGTAGTAAATTGTAGAAGAAATACAGTAACAGTACGAGCTAAGTAACTCATATACTTTTGGTTAAGGAGAAGCTTCTGAATTAACTTCCCCCTAATTCATGCCACATATTCTTGATGTAGAAGCTTTTTAATAGCTTCCCCCTAAACCGACAATCCTCATAAGCGCACAACGGAATTTAACAAGAAAACCCCATCATATGAAATGATAATGTTTCTATGAGTGATTGAATGTTTGGGGAACACCAAGTAGATCAACAACGTCTCTTCTCACGCATGAATAATTCTTCTGAATTTTCTTCCCCCTAAGAGTTCAAGTTATGCATACTAGAAAGAATCAAGACATTTTCCCCCACGTAGTTGAAGAAAGGAAATCAATCCCATGTATGAAGCCCAAATACCTGAAGTACACACTTTATCCCATTCATGAAGTTGACATCGTAACACAAGAGTCAATTAAGTCCCAGAAATGCACATATCTTCTTCTGGAGATGCACCAGAGTCAGTAAAGTCCCAGAAATGCATATTTCTCCATATAGGAGAATGATGATGTATAATTGCAACACAAGAACAATTAAACATTAAACAATAGTGTACCTCTTTTAACGATAAAAGAATGTTTCTTTCATTTCTTCCCCCATGTAAGTTGAAAGATGCACTAAACGCCACGAGTAAAAATACTGATTTTCTTTGCGGTTATGACATTTGTCTTCCTGGAATGCCTTCAAATAAAAAGAAGGTGTAAAGTTCATCACGTGTACTCGTTGTGCGTTCAATGTCTTCTTCTTCCCCCTTGATGGTTCTGAAACCTCGAAACCAGCAATAAATCGTACGCACATCTACCTGAAATCTTGTGAGAGTAATTAATAACTGAATTTTATGTTCTTGAATTGTTCTTATCGTTCACTCAGTTTCTAATCGAATTGATCACGGTTACAAGTGTGACTCAGTCGTTCTTGGTGGATAAAAGAAAATTGTTATCTATATCTATTTAAATAGTAAATGCGAAAAATATTTAAAATAGACTAAAGACAAATAACAAACAATAAAAAAACAAATGTTAAAACGAACTTATTTTACAACAACTATTAAAACAAATATTTTAAAAAGAAACAATTAATAAAAATGAAACTAAAAATAAAAATAAACTTTCGAATTAAAAATAAAACTTACTTAATAAAAATAAAGGAAATTGGATTATAAAGCTAGTTTAAAAAGAAACGAAACAAATATTAAAACGGGCACTTAATAAAAATTAAAACTAAAACTTCTGGATAAAATACTAAAACTAAAAATTTGCAGAAAAATAGAACTAAAAATATCTGACTTTCAGAATAAAAATTAAACTGACTTTCGGATAAATATTAAATCGACTTTCGGAATGAATAACAAAAATGTTGAGGAAAAAGAAACATGTTGGACATGGGGAGACAAAGATTTGGAGGGAAAAAAAGAATAGCTACTACCTCAACTCCACTTTCGGAGTTTTAGTGCAAAAAGGACTTTCAGAGGTTTTTAAGAAAACGAGTTTCAGATGTTTTTTTTTTAAAAAGTTGAGTTTCGGAACAAAAAAAATAATATTAGTTTCAGACAAAATTTGCAATGCCAGTTTCGAACCTTTATAACAAAAAGTTAATTTCAGAGTTTTTTAATAAATGAGTTTCGGAGTTTTTATTAAAAGGAGTTTCGGAGTTTTTAATTAAAATGAGTTTCGTAGTTTTTAATTAAAATGAGTTTCGTAATAAAGCAAATAAAATATGAGTTTCGGAGAAAAAAATAAAAACTGACTTTCGGGGAAAAGGGCTAAACCCTCTTCCGAAACTCAGACAATAATCAGACTTCGCAAGATCTAAAAATACGCTACCCAAATAAGCTAAAATAAACTAAATTAATAAAATCTAATAAGAAAAAATTAAGCTAAACTAATTTTTAAAATAAGCCAAATAAAATAAAAATAAAAATTATAATAAGCACTAAATAAGCAAAATAAATATATCTATTTAAAAAAACATTAAGCTACCAATTCTACTCAAATAAAAATAAGCCAAACATAAAATAAGAAATATGCACAATAAGCTATAAAAATCAACCACATAAAAAGTAATAAAAACTTGAAATATGCAGCATAATCAAATAAGCAATAAGACCAAATAAGCTATATGATTAACCAAATCAAACACAAGATTTAAAATAAGAAAGGAAGAATGAGACTAATATAAAAAGATTGAATTAAAGATGAAGATTAAGATCCAACAAAACAAGATTAAAGATGAAAGATTAAAGATGAAATGCTTAAAAACTTGAAAGAAAGCTAGAGAGATAAAGTAATTACACCTACTCCTACTCCTAAACTAATCTAATCTAATGAATACAAAATGATGGAAAAATGAAACTATTTATAGTGGAGGAGTAATGTGGTGTTGTTGCTTCCTTCTTTCTCTTTGTCTTCTCGTCTTTTTATTTAATTCGCCTTTCTCGACTTTGTCTCGGGATTTATCGAATGATAAAATGAACTCGTCTTCTAATTTTCTTCTTTTATTAGATTTGGTTCTTCGATTTCGTTAAACTTCCGTCTTTGGTCTTTTTCTTTGATAAATATTCAGAATAGTCCTTTGACTTCCGTTCTTTTTGCACTTTTGATCTTTTGACTTCGTCTTTTGTCTTTTTTCTTCGATAAAAGCCCGTGAAAGCCCGTGTTTTCTTCCTTTTTCATATTTTGGTCCTAAAACACAATAAAAACACAAACCACGCATAATTCCGACTTTTACGACATTAAATACACGTTTTGGTCTTGTTTTTATTTGTTTTGAGTGGTAAAAGGATAAGTGTTTTCCCACTTATTAAATCCCCTACACTTGACCATTGCAATGACCTCATGCAATGCATTAGTTACAAAGCCACATTTATATTCTCTATCATAATTAACCCACCTTGGCCTTTATTAAATACTACGACACTATAGCAACTAAAAAGATAGAAAATTTCAAAATGTTTGAAGGAAGGAACTCGTAGATAAATCTAAGACTTACATTAGGGCTTTGGTGTCATGAATATTTATCATCCTCAAGTTTCACGTTCCCCATACTTTAACACCCCCACATTACATTGCGCAGCGGAAATACACATATGGGTGCTAAATACAAACATAATTACACAAGACACTTTAAACGGTCTCAAAATCGTACATTTGAAATATAAAAGGATATAATTTAACTTTTGTCTAAAACTTTCAATCCCAAGTGAAAACAATTTTAAAAATATCAGAGTTATATTTAGGTCCCCCAAAGACTTTATCAAATCCACAAACAATTTACCAAATTACTTGACCGTACATTATTATTTTTATGACAAAAGAGAAAGAAATCCGTTTTAGACCAATCACCACAAAAGCAATCCGCAATCCTTCTCCAGCAAGCTCCAATAGCAATCCACTTCAATCACCTGAAATACATGCTTAAAATCATCAACACAACGGTTGAGCGAGTCTATAGGTTTTCCAAATCATCATTTGAACACAAGAGAAAAATCAATCAAGATCATTTAATAGAATTGCCGTACACATAATTTATTAGTCAGGCATTCTGGTATATAGCAATAGCTATTGAATTGTATTAAGCTCATGACACCGACCCCTTAACTTAGTCACCCACGCCTAAATTCGGCATGAATAGATTAAATTACAGTACCCCTACTAGGGTATCAATTGCAAGAATACCAATTCTCATTCTCGTAAAATTATCCTTCCCAGCGGGTTACTTAGCGTAAAGCCCTGGTCTCAGATAGGTTCGTCGGCCCAATAGTACTATTATTAGAATAAGTCGCTATTTCCAACTCACAACATCAAGTCAGAAGATAGTTAACGACTCATGAATTTAGGGACTTATGCAATTTAGGTACTTATACAATTCAAAACAACAAAGGCAACAAAGGCAACATTCGGGTCCAAACAATCAATCATGACTTGTGTTCATTTTACTTTCAAATAGCATGTATCCCCCTCGAGGGTTTTAAAATCATTAGACACAATTACAAAAGCGAGGTTATAGACTCACCTGGAGTAATAGTAGTAGTAAGATGATCTTCGACGACAGTTGATGCCCGATAAACACAAAAACCGCAACCTATCCAATAAGGTGCGTTCATCAATAATAAAATCGAATAAGATCCATACTTAGTAACATCAAACTCAAAATAATAAAATCACAACCAACCCAAAATAAAAATAATACAAGTGACCTATTACTTCCTTCTATATATTTACTTTATTAGTCAATCCTTTCGATAAAAATCTGCCGGTACACACCAAATGTACGAGCTAATTTACCCCACTTAAACACATCAAATACTTATGATACTAATCAGAGATGTCAGTTACTATATATAGAAAGACCTGTTAAAATCCCATCAAAAGATTTTACATTTAAAGTTCCCTGCCCGACACATCTTTGAACTATAAAAACCGGACAGTTTTACGTCAACAACTCATATAGTTTTTTAACTTATTTATTTTACTACGTTTACAAAACCGACACTCGAATTTGAAAATAAACTCAATATCCTCATACTTAACACTTAAAATCAGTCCATGAAACATTTCAAAAATCTTTTTTATTACCCCGAGATTCGATCCAATTATCGACAACAATTATACATCGTGCCGATACTTGTCTCCCAGTACACGAATAATCAAACTAACGTAACTTCGCGCTCGTTTGGAGCTAGAATCTCTACCTTATATCAAATCAAAGCTTAAAGAATTCTCTACAACACTATCCTATTAGTTTAACCATTTTCAAACAGTAAATTTTTCAAAAATTACCTTTTACCTACTGGTCTAAAATACATGTTTAAAAATCATGTTAAATCAATTTTTCATCCAATTTTAATCAATCTCATATGTCTAAAATCATCCTAATATCATCACCAACAACTTAACTAACCCATAACATACTTGAATGATCATCCAAAAATTTACCCACTTAAAATTTCAAACATGCAATAATTAATATATATATATATATATATATATAAAACAACACTAACAACAACTATATCATAAGAAATTAGATCAAACCTCCATGGATCATCATCAAAAATTAAATGTTCTTGCATGTTGTTAAAAATTATATCAAAATGATCACCATTGAATTTTCAACATGGGATATGTTTTCGTTTTTGAAGATTCAAAGTAAATTTTGAAAAATCAAATGAATTTGGTAGGGGGTGTACGGTTTGTTTAGAGAGAGAGAGAGGAGAGATAGAAATTTTTGGTGGTGATGTTATGTATGTGTTGTAAGTGAGAGAAAAATCACCCTTTATATGGTGGTGGAGGGACTAGTCTTGCCAATTTGTGATAGTTTTGGTCCAAAATGAAAATAAATAGTTGTAAGGGTGGAGAATGTAAATTGTCAATTTTGAAAATATTTACGAGGCTCGGGTTTCGTAAAAATACTTTTCAAAAGTTAAAACGCACTCAAAATATGATAATAGTATGATCCCGGTTCGACTTAATATGAACTTAAAATAAAAACGTCAAAAATATAAACATCGAGACAACAAATAATAAAACATAAAATCTTGGGCATCCGTCGATATCGTGGTCACTAATAATCCTCGCTATTAATAAAAAGATAAAAATAAGACCTCCAACGTCGCTTTTAAATAAAACCATCAATCATCATATCATTTAACTCTTTAAAATTTCAAAATCATTCGTAAAATAATATTATATAATATTAAATAAATGACCTCGGGTTTGGGTTGTCACATCCTACCCTCCTAAAAGAGAGCGACGTCCCGGCGCTCGGCCCCTCTTATATTTACATTCCATACCTCCAGAACAAATGAGAACTCTTTTCCTTAAAGAAATCCTCATGCCTCCTTCACGAATTCAAATCCATTCCTAGAATTCTTGTATCTTCACAATATAATTCTCACTATGTTTCGACCACATAGGAACTCTTCACTGTTCTTTCTTATGAAAAGCAACTTATCTTCAAGTTGAATTCCTTCCTTGTTGTTCCCAAAACAAATTTCATCTTCATAACAACACCTTACGCATAACCACGTTTCCTAATTTCAAACTCCATCGATTTCCTTCGATTGTAAACATAACTCTTCTGACAACTCCTTGTTACTAATAAACGGTCCTTAACCCATACAATTTTATCAATATTGTTAATATCACTTCTAGTTCAGTCATTCAATTCCATCTTGAAGAAATGTAAATCTATGCTTATGTTTTAGAGAGAGAAAGAGATAGAAAGATGGTGGATTTCACACTTTTAGAGAGAGAAAGTTAATAACAACTATGTGAAAAATAATGAAACCACATACCCTCTCCATCAAAGGAGAGGGTTTATATACCCAAGCCTTGTAATGGGCTTGGGTTTACACGTTTGGGCCGGCCTACACAAGTTGTAGGCTAGGCTTGAACTTGTTTGTTAAATAACAAAAGTTAACTAAACTACGAGCTATTACATGGACTATCGTTGGAGTGACCGGTCCTTCTTAATACGTAAAACGTATTTCCAACAATCTCCCCCTAAGGGAGGTCACTCCAAACAAGGGCGTTACCCGAGTTACAATAATGAAATAAACCTAGCATACTATGCTTGTCTTGAGCTCGTAGTCTTCGTCTTTCTTTTCTTTTTCTTTTTCTGGTGAACATGCTGATGTGATCTTTGATATCAATCTTGAGCATTAATCTCTTGCCTTGATCTCGTGCCTCCATCACTTGCGATCTTTGCCTCTTCGTGACACCATGTCCCACATACTTATACATTCGTAATTCTTGAAAGCTTCAGAGTTCGATACAGCGGAAGACTTAACTTTTAGGCTTTCTTAAATTAGATGAGATATTAAGTGCATAAAGTATAAGCATGCGGGGACGACTTCTTCTTGGATTCCGCAACGCCACCGTCTTCAAATGCCGCAACATAAGTAGACACGAACGAAATGGCTTTGAACATTTCATTCTAAATCGGTAGCATTTTACCTCCGGTCGGTGAAGACCGTTGGACGATATTAGATATCATACCCGTGACGGATAGTTTCAATTAAGTAACTTCCTGACAGGATTTCGCGGGTACACCCGTTCTCTTTATTCGACCGTCCAAAGCTGACTGCGAACATAAAGAGTGAATCATTTGGATAATAATATCCGCATGATTTGAATCCGTCAATTCATGTTCCTGGAACAAGTGAAATTCAATTAAAAACCGCACCATCGTTGCTTTCCAATTGTCACAAGCTTAATTCGTATAGAATCTTGCAAGTTACCTACCAAGTGTTGTTTGAGGTTAACACTAGAAGGATTTCCACTCATCACTGTGAACACTAAGGTATCACTCTGAGTGTTCTGGAAAGATCACTAAGATATTGCGTAGAGGCCTGGAACGTGTTAAATTCAGTTAAGAATTAAAGAGCTGTTGCTTTCCAGTTATCACAAGTTTGATTCATAAAGAATCGCACAAGTCACCTACCATGAGCTTTTTGATGTTCACTCAAGAAGGATTTCCATCTTCATTGTAAATACTTTCGTATTACTCGGATGTTCAGGCAAGATCATGAAGATTTTGCGTAGGACTCTTAAAATCTTTCTTACTTTTCACAGTGTGTGAAGAAGCAAGGAAATATGAAAGTGTAATGAGATATTTGATGATCTCAAATGGCTCTAGACTCAATCGTGCATTTTGGATTTTAGTGATCGGAGGCTGGAGAGGAGTGCCACCTTTTCAATACCAATTTATTCGGAGTGAATAAATCAATAGATAATGTGTTGTCTCCGTGTGAATAAAACAAATATCTTTTAAGAGATATCTAAGTTAGCTGGGATGGGTTGTGCATTGCATCACTGGGTCCATGATGTCTGTCTTCAATATCGAGAATCATTAAAATGATCTCAATAGCATATGTGTTGACCCGGTTTCTGCCTAAGTTGTAAGGAGGGCTTCTTTCTTTACACCCTTTATCTTTACAATTCTTTTTCATTCTTCAACCCCTTCAATGCTTACCAATACGTCATAACTAGCACCTTGTTGTGATTGTTCCAGTGCTAACTTAAGTACTTGGTCGGCATTCAGCTACGTTCATAATCTTTCTCCATCTTTCCTAAGGACTACTATTTCTAGCTATGGAATGTCCTTGGGAAGATTCCTCCGTTTCTGGAAGAATCATAGGACTTAACCTATCCTACCATCCTTATGTCACCACAATCTTCATCGTCGTGAAATAAATGGGTTTCGGGTAAGTATATGTCTCCATGAAATCCATTTTGGTATAGCAAATCCATTTTGCTCCCCCTTAACATATGCCACGATATTCGAAAACATTTCGCACATATCGGGATGAGCCAGCACATTAAGTCAAACCATTTGTGATAATATCCCAGATTAAATCACATTTTCTCCCCCATATTAAAAATATTAACCCAATCGATGTTTTTAATATCAATTGATTTAATGAAGTTTTAACAAAGGTTTTGGGAAGAAAAATGCAAGTCCTTTTTATCTTCATGATACCAACTGTGTGAGATATGATATCGATTAACAAGATCACATATTCACCATATTAAAAAGAATTGACAAGGTTGGACCTGATTGATGAGAACATCATATGATAAGATCAAATGGTTCTTGGCAGCATATGTTGGTCGCCTCGTCATGTTCGAAGTCATCTCTTGACACCACATGTACGATTGGTATTCTTGTCTTGACACCAATTAGTGAGCTTGGCACGTTCGGCATCGAAGATTCTGAATGCTTGACAATTGCTCCCCCTCAATTGTTGACCCGTGTTCTATTGAAAGAGCTGTAGTCGTCGGTTGAGTAGTCGCATCGTCGAGTATGTAGATACCAATTGTAGATAGCATGGTTGTAGAGATGATAGCTTCATAAAAACAAGACTTCTCTTGTTTTAACAAATAAATGCACTGAAACGTACATAGATTTGTGTTAGACCAAGTTATAAAGTAAACTTGATCCCTTACAAGGTTTTAAAGTAAACCTTGCCCGAGAAAATTAATTCCTGTTGAGAGCCAAAGCTTTCATAAGAAATACCTGACTTTAATGTGAAAACCGGGTTGCAGTCTGAAATAACTACAAGCCATCTAGGCATGTTTTATGAAATATTTACAACTTTTGTACGAACTCTATTTATGGCGCCGTGTCGATATTAATCAACATTTCTAAGGCCGTAAATATTATCGTACCAAAAGACATGCCTTTGAAAAATAAAGTAAAAATATTTTTGGATTTTAATGAATTTTTCAATTTTTATGGTTTTTATATGGTTTTATATTTTTGTATTTTGCTTTTGAGGATAAAAATATAAACAATATATACAAATGATCACCAAGGATACGGAGAATAGTTTTACCACCACTATTCTTTCGCTTCATCTGCTAGTTCCTTAAGAGTCTCAGGCGAGAAGGTTCTCATTCCTAGCTTGTCGGCCAAAAATTTAATTCGAGCGCAATCTAAAGCCTTCGTGAAAATATCCGCCAATTGATACTCAGATCGGACAAAGTAAAGCTCGATTACTCCATATTCCACTTGCTCCTTGATGAAGTGGTAGAGAATGTCAATATGCTTCGACCGGGAGAATTGAACGTTGTTGCAGCATAAGGCAATTGCACTCTTGTTGTCACAGTACATCGGAATCTTGTTGAAACCTTGACCATAGTCGGTTAATTGCGATCTCATCCAAAGAATTTGAGCACAACAACCGGACATAGCTATGTATTCTGCTTCCGTACTTGAAATTGCAGCGCTTTTCTGCCTTTTCGATGCCCAACTGATTAGTCGATCTCCTAATAGTTGCAAAGTTCCACTCGTGCTACGCCTTGTATCTTGACAACCCGCGTGATCCGCATCTGCATATGCCATTAGTGCAATAGAAGAGTCCTTCGAATACCAAAGTCCCCGATTAATGGTTCCTTTAAGATATCGAAAGATCCTTTTAACAGTAGCTAAGTGTAACTCAGTAGGCCTAGTTTGATACCTGGCACACATACATATAGCAAACTGAAGATCAGGTCGACTGGCTGTGATATACAGAAGAGTACCGATCATTCCACGATAAAGTGTCGGATCAACGGCAACTCCATGTGGATCTGCATCAAGCTTAGATTTCTCCACCATTGGAGTGTCCACGGGGTCGCAAGATTCCATCTTGTATTTCTTAAGAGATTCAAGGGCATATTTGGATTGATTAACAAAGATGCCTCTGGGACTCTGAGATATCTGAAGACCTAAGAAGAATGATACCTTGCCCATCATTGACATCTTAAACTTGGAAGACATGAGTGTCCCAAACTCATCCGATAAGGTTTGGGTCGAGGCTGCAAATATAATATCATCAACATATATTTGTACCATAATCATATCTTTACCTCGTTTCTGAATGAACAGCGTAGGATCCACCTTGCCTTTAGCGAAGCCTTGCGTAATGAGGAATTGTGACAAAAGATCATACCATGCGCGAGGAGCTTGCTTCAACCCATAGAGAGCCTTCTTAAGCTTGTACACGTGATTAGGATAATTAGGATTCACAAAACCATCCGGCTGTTGAACATAGACTTCTTCCTTGATTTCACCATTAAGAAATGTCGTCTTCACATCCATCTGATAGACGATCATATTCATATGGGCTGCATAAGCGAGGAATAGTCTAATAGCTTCCAAACGGGCAACAGGTGCAAAGGATTCCATAAAGTCGACGCCCAATAATTGCTTGTATCCACGAGCTACTAGTCGAGCTTTGTTTTTCAATATTCCGCCTAACTCATCGAGTTTCACCTTGTAAACCCATTTCAAAGTGAGTAACTGCACTTGATCCGGGCATGGGACAAGTTCCCATACTTCAAGACGTATAAACTCATTAAGTTCTTCTTGCATAGCTTCTATCCAACAGGATTGAGTAAAAGCTTCTTTCCATGTCTTAGGTTCAACTTCAGTGAGAAAAGCATCAAACTGACAAAACATTGCACTTTCTTGTAACTGACTTCGTGTGGATACCGGACGATTAGGGTCACCAATAATAGAATCTATAGGATGATCCTTTGTCCACTTGCTGTCATGTTCACGAATCCGTGGATTGGAGTAAACTGTAGAAGGAGCTTCCTCTGTGGTGGACGACCCGGCTTGATAAGGGTCGGGAATAGGTACACCAAAGAATGGAAGTTCACGCATTTGAGTGAATACCAAATCGTGATCATCATCATCCTCATCATCATCAATAGGCATGACGTGGGTAGTTATTACATGTGTTGGTTGAGAATTACTTGTGGATGGTATATCTTGACCAATTATAGGTGCAGATGTATCTGATTGTGCTTCGGTTGCTGGAGCGACAACTTCGGTTACCGGAGCTATTACCTCAGGTTCTAGAGCAACAATAGTTGGAGGAGTAAAGAATTCATCAAAGAACGGTTGAAACAACGTATCCCATTCATTCCTAGTAGGTGGTATAAATGATGAAGTAGGGTTGTTTGGGACAAGACCAGAACTAATATTACTGGGTCCCATTTCATGAAGTGCGGGTTCAGAGCTGCTTTGCTCAGAAGCCATAGCTGTCAGCTCATCAAAATCAACATTCATAGTTTCAAGGATTTTGCGAGAGTTACGGTTGTAGATTCGGAATGCCTTCTTTGCGGGTGCGTAACCAATGAAAATACCAATATCAGCCTTTGGTTGAAGTTTTCCCAAATTGTCACCATCATTATTTGGATAGCAAAGAGAACCAAATACATGAAGATATGATAAATCTGGTACTTTTCCATGGAGAAGCTCATAAGGTGTTTTACCATGGCGTTTACGAATTAGTGACCGGTTTTGGGTGTACACTGCTGTAGATACTGCTTCTGCCCATAAAAACAATGGAGCCTTTGCGTAAATTAACATCGTTCGAGCAGCTTCCATAAGTGTGCGATTTCGCCTTTCAACGACACCGTTTTGTTGTGGAGTGCGTGCAACGGATGTTTCATGAGATATGCCAACTTCTTCATAATAATCACGCAAAATTTGATTCACAAATTCGGTTCCATTATCTGTACGAATGCGTCGGACAGTAGTGTTGAGACGCACATGAATCATCTTGAGAAATCTGATGATGAATTTAGGTGCCTCATTTTTTGCTTTAAGAAATTTCACCCATGTAAACCGAGAGTAATCATCGATAATGACGAGAATGTACTTTTTGCCACTAAGACTTTCAACACGCATTAGCCCACAAAGATCCATATGCAACAGATAAAGTTTCTCTTGGTTGGTGTCTTCAGTCTTGGGTTTGTAAGACTTCTTAGTGCTTTTCCCCATTGTACACGCGGAACACAAATGATCCTTGTGAAATGATAGTTTAGGAAGACCACGAATAAGTTCGTTTTTCGCCAAGTGATTAATAGCGTCAAAGTTAAGATGAGATAACCGTCGATGCCATAACCATGACTTAGTCTTCGATGCTTTGGAGAGAAGACATACGGGAGAAGCGGCCATCATGTCTTGTAGAGACAAAGTATAAAAATTATTCCCTCTAGTACCTTTCAATAAATCAACCCCTTCCAAATTACGAATGAAGCAGGTATGCTCTCGAAAAGCAACTTCTAGGTTTGCATCACAAAATTGTCCCACAGAAAATAAGTTGTGACCAAGACCTTCCACGTAATACACTCTTGAAATTATAACATTCCCAATATTATATTCACTATAACCCATTATCTTTGCAATATGATCATTTCCAAATCGAACCGTACCAAGAAACTTGCTGACGAAATTTCTGAGCTGAGAGCGATCTCCGGTCATATGCTTGGAGCAACCAGAGTCCAAATACCAGAGAACAATTTGGACCACCTGTTTTCAATAACAACAGTAGACAATGCATTGGAAACTATTGGTTCCGGAGTGTTAGCAGATACAGATATAGAATTATCAGAATTGCTAACATTTTTGAGACCCTTAGATTTCCTGCGTTTTCTAATGTGAGTTTTAGCACTAACAAGTTTTACTGTTCCAACTTTCTTAGGTTTTGGATTATTCGCGGGCACTACAGTGGGAGTAGACCTATTTAAAGGGCACTTGGTTCCTACAGTAGTGTCAGTGTTCCTAGTTAAAGGACACGCTTGTGTTTTGGTAGCCTTGGTACTCCTAGTTAAAGGGCACACTTTCTTCACTTCAGTGGGAGTGATCCTAGTTAAAGGGCACATATTTCCTGCTATAGTGAAAGTTCTACCAGTGGGGCGCCACATCCAACCAACCTTGGTTAACACTTTCCCATTCGGTTTCCATTCTAATCCATTTTTTCGGGCATACATCTCATTCACATGGTCAATAAGGCAAGAATCATGACGACTAGAAAACATACATTCATTGCAATTCCAACATTTCAAATTAGAATTCACAGTAGGCTTAGAACGCTGCACAACCGCAGAGCCTTTAGGTTTAGCTACATGATTCTTTTTATTCAAAACAGAAATAACATTCCTAGGATGGGCTTCTACTTTCTTCTTCACTTGACTACTAGATGGGGGCAAGATCCTATCATTCTTCTTGTTTCTCTTAAGCTTAGATCTTTGAGCCTTAGTAGTGGTGCTTACTCCTGTAGAAGGCAACACGGGAATATTAGAAGCTGGTTTTGATTCCGCCTTATCTTTAGTGACCAAAGTTTGAGATGGTTTAGTCCTAGGGCCCTTGTTAAGTGGTGTGACGGCTATTAAGTTCCTTTTGATTGCACTAGAGGACGATGCTGAGACAGTGGATGCGTTATCGACAACATTCTTACCTTTTAAAGTACGAAGTGTTTCCTTTAACTCAGCCAAGACCAGATTCTTATCACAAATTTGTTCCCTCAAATCAGATATTTCCATCGACTTTCGATTCAATTGTTCAATCAATGATTGATTCTGTGCAGTGGTATCAACACATGCGGGTTGTACTGAATCGAAGAGTCGTGTATTTTTCTATTTTAAGTTATCAACTTTGGACAAAATCTTGGAAACTCGATTATCTAAATCAAGTCTAAAATTCTCAGCGGCCTCAAGTACGTTCACACAGTTAAGCTCCTTAGATTTCTCTATTTCTATCGGCAAAGAGTTAGCAACTTTGTCACTTGGCTGACGCTGTTTTGATTGTAAATTCAATCGAAAATTCTTTTCAAAATTTGCATCATCGATATTAACACCTTCGAATGACGTTTCAAAGATTTCTTGAATAAATTGTTGCTTGCATTCAAGCGAAATACAATGTGTTTGAACCTCATCAAAACGTTTTGAAAGCGATGAATATGAATCTTGAAGCTTTAAAAATTCAGCGTCAGATTCGTGACAAGTACTATCTACCACAGTATCCACAGATTCAACATTATGCATAATAGAATCATTATCAACACTTGTATTCACACAGACATAAACTATATCATGAGACATCACTTGATTCAGAAGCAGATCATTATGGCGTGAAACCCGTTCTATTTCAAGTAAACTGTTTTCATAAGCATCTTCCATTTCATTGAAAACACGTCTAACTTCTTCTATTTCCAAAAACAAATCTTGATCAATATTACGAAGACAAGCTTTAACATTGTTTACAAACGGAACAATTTCATCTCGAAACGCAGCTCTAGTGTGCTCAAAGTTCCATTCACCTTCCGTTATGGCCGTGGCCGTCGTACGTTCCAAAATGACCTTGTCAAAATCGGCTAAGTGTTGGTGAACCGTATTTAAGTTAACGGACGCCTTACTTACCGGTGGAATTAACTTCGTTAAATCCTTTTTGACGAGTGTAGGAGACGTACTAGGAAGGTTTTCAATTGACAAACTTTGGGGCACAAGAACTGTTAATTCTGCTAATTCCTTTTGTAAGCGAATGCGTGTCTTTTTCGAAAATTGATATTTGTTATGTTGATCATAATCAATTGTATGGAATTTTGAAAGCATTTTAGAATGAGTTTCATCCCCAAGTGATTGTGTCTCCTCAGTACTACGAACAAAAGGTGCTTCTTTCGATTTTCCAATTATGGTCATATCATAAAGACCGAGAATATATTCCTGAGCTTGTTTTGCATAACCGGGATTAGGTGGTAAATCTTGAAGACGCTTAAGTTCGAATTCTTTAAATGATTTAGTTAAAAGATGAACCTTTTCTGTGGAAGCGTATTGTTTTAAAAGCTGTTGTTCTTTGAATTTAAGAAGTTTGGTAGCATTAATTTCTGATTCAACCTTTTTAGACTCGAGAGTTTCGAAATCCATTTTAAGTTTCTGAAAATCATTGACAACCGACTCCTTTTCTTTTAATTCATTATAAAGATTAGCTTTTAATGATTCTATTTCTTTCAAGTGTTCAATCTTTTCAAAACGAAATTGGTCAAATTCAGAACATGTTATTTTCTCTTCTTGAGGGACCATTTCAAAAGTTTTGACCTTTTCTTTATGCAACGCAAGCTCAGCAGTTAGGGTGGAATTCGTATCTACGGATTGTCTGAGGGCCATATGCATTTGATCAATAATATGTTTAGGCACCATGACCAAATCATGTTGAGCATAAGATTCCATACCCGTCGTAGCATTTGGTTGAGGTTCACTCAAATGTGTTGGATTGGGTACCACATCATTTGAGTTACTAGTCCCCAAATGATGTTCGAGGTTGTCATTTTCATGCCCAACTTGATGTTGGTTATCATCAATATTATTAGATGTGGTTGGTACCTCACTGATGACATCAGAACCGTAGTGAGAGAGATTAGCAACGAGTGCAGCTTGGGCAGAGTGAATGTCATCACAATCCGAATCGTATGCATCAAGATCGTCCGCTTGATAAGCTACATTAGAAGTGGAAACAACTGCAATGCCTTCAGTATCTGTTGCCCCTGGGTCTGCCAGAAATGCCAACTCCTCTGAATCCAAAATCTTCCCCTTAGACTGAGCATCAACCAAATACATCTTCTCACGAAACCATGCATCATCCCTTCTCCTTTTCGGCTGAGTGCATTCCCTAGCCATATGACCTTGTCCTCGGCAATTGTAGCAAGTCACAACCTTTTTAGGACCAATAGGACTCCCATTTCCACTAGCTTGAGAATTCACAGCTTGATTGTTCCCAGTCCTTGTAGGAGGTCCATATGAATTTTGCCTTCCCTGAATAGGTTGCACCGTCACTTGACCATCTTGAACAGTGGCTTGTTGTCGAGGATTTGATGAGGTGCGGAGCTGATTGTTTGTTGGTGGAAATCCTCTAGTTGCAACAAGTTTTGACAAGTAGGCGGTGAGATGGTTTAGAACATCAGTTGGCGTATCATTTGGAGTAAAGACCGGTGCTTGGATTGGTGGAAGTTCATTAGAGTAGAAAGCTTGTGCTGGTTGCTTCTATTGGAAAATATCCTTGCTGAGGAGTATAGCCCAATGGAGAAGTGTTGGCTTGTGATGGTGATGTTTGATATGGTGGTTGCTGTTGAAAAGATTGTTGATGAACACTTTGTTGATATTCTTGCTGTGGCATCATTGGTGGTTGATAAGATGGTTGTTGTGGTTGCTGATAGATGTGTGGTGGTGGCTGCTGCAAGTATGATGGTTGTTGATAAGTATAAGCCATGTTTTGTTGAGAAGCATACATTGCAAGTGGATCATGAACTTGAGGTGTAGACAACCGAGCCTCGATCACATGGCATTCGTGTTGTTGAAGAAAAGCTTGAAGTTGATCCACATTGGTGTTATGCAAGTCCTTAGCCAATTTAACATCCGTCACGTATTTTTTCCATTCTGGAGGAAGAGTGTTCAAATACTTGGTGTTCAATTGAAAGGTAGGAATTGCCATGCCATAAATATTTAGCTCATTCAACAATAGGGTAAATCTCAGATAAAAGTCATTGAGAGTCTCCCCTGGCACATAGGCAAACTTATCAAACGCATCATAAAGCTTACACTCTCGTTCTTGTTTAGTTAACGAGGTGCCTTACATTAGAACCCGAATTCTATCCCATAACTCTTTGGCAACTTTATGTTTACTGACGAGTTTGTAGACATCTGGAGGAAGGGCTTGGAGAATGATGTTTGTAGCATACTTATCACATTTATCTTGAATCTTCATATCTTCAGTCAACTCACCCGTTGTGCGAGGACGAGTAGTCGTACCTTCCGTCACTGTACCATAATCTAATGGTCCATTGAGCACCGATGCCCAAATTAGATGTCCATTCTCCTTGTTCAACATATAAATTTCCATTCGGGAAGCCCATTCCTCATACATAGTCTTCACCAACATTGGTGGACGATTATCCGTACCCGAGAGGATGGACTTATCCGTAAGAGATGTGTACTCCATTTCAATAAGTTAAGATTTACAAAGTTGATCGAACAATGAAATAAGGTGAAGTGTTTTTGTGTTGAAGTCGAGAAACAATGTTAAAATCCCTTAAAATATGTTCTCGATAAACCAAAAATTCCAAGACAAAATTACACACGATTCGAAATTTTTTATGGAAAAATTTGTGATTATCGGAATGTTGATCGGAATGTCAGATCGGAATACCAGATCGGAATGTCAGATCGGAATGTCCAGATCGTAATGTAACCCTATCGGAATGATGATGGTATCGGAATGCCTAGATCGCAATGCAGAGCGGTCGAAATGTTCAGATCGCAAAGAACTATCGTAATACTCAGATCGCAAAACCTATCGGAATACTCAGATCGCAATGCTCAGATCGCAAAGTAGCTGACAAAATTCAAGTAGAGTAACGACTTAAAATACTTCCTTATACCCGTCGGAATCCCAGATCGCAAAGCACGATCGGAATGTCCAGATCGGAATAAGTAATAAGACCCACGTATCACAATGTAGAACCAAAACCCTTTCCGATGGTAAGGTTATTGCGATGGAAGCCCACGTACAACTTGTACTTTCCGATGAAGGTTTCTGCTAGAATTTCGGAATGAAGAACACCAACTTTTTTGCACTTTTGATCCAAGGAAGATGATGTTTTAATGAAAACCAAGATACCAAGAACACTTTTAAGCACAAATCCCTATGTTACACTCCTTAATACTACGATCAAGCCAAAAATTTTTTGAAGATTTCGGCAAAAACAAACCAACAATCTACGAAATATTTATAAGAACATATGCAACACTAAAAACAAACCTTTATTTCATCCCAAGCTCTTGATACCATTTGAAGAAATGTAAATCTATGCTTATGTTTTAGAGAGAGAAAGAGATAGAAAGATGGTGGATTTCACACTTTTAGAGAGAGAAAGTTAATAACAACTATGTAAAAAATAATGAAACCACACACCCTCTCCATCAAAGGAGAGGGTTTATATACCCAAGCCTTGTAATGGGCTTGGGTTTACACGTTTGGGCCGGCCTACACAAGTTGTAGGCTAGGCTTGAACTTGTTTGTTAAATAACGAAAGTTAACTAAACTACGAGCTATTACATGGACTATCGTTGGAGTGACCGATCCTTCTTAATACGTAAAACGTATTTCCAACACATCTACATTTCTGCAATACACCGAAAACCTAATCTTACGTCCATAACTCACGATCTTTAACCTTCACAAATTGAAGTTCTTTTTGTACCATCAATAGTACAGCCTTACTACTAGCATGATAATCATCATCATATAAAAATTCCAACAATTTCTATGTCAATCACACGCGCACAAGCATACCGTTCAATGTTCGAATCGTCCTTTCACTCTGCCCTTCATTCTCTGTATAACACACAGTACTCAACTCAACTTTCATCTTTACCCAAACCAAATCGTATCGATTACTTGACTTGTGAGATTCCTTCATCACTAATTCTCACTCTCTCAACTTAGGTATGTTAGGAGTGCTCAATATACCACGTCTAACTTGGCTTTTCAACAAAATCCTTTCCATAAGTTGACAAAATGTCGAAATCACTTACTTTGACATCCTTCCCTATCAGACCACTAACTTAAAATTTCAATATCCTTTCTATCAAGTCCACACTTTTGTCATTACCAAAACTCAAACCTTAGAAGTTTTTTCCTTTTTCTTCCTGATAAGTGCATCAGCTATCACATTCGCCTTTCCCGGATGGCAGTGAATCTCGTTGTCATAATCACTCACAGTCATAACCATCAACATACTCAAGTACTTAAAACATATATAATTAGTAATCCCCTACTCATTTCCTTTATCATCCCAAGAAATTAATTATGGAGCAACTTCTATGATCCTTTATCACTACACACTTGATTCCATACAAGTAATATTTCTACCATCTCAAAGCAAACACCACAACTACATAACCCTTATGAGACACATCACAGCAAACTACAAACTATAAATACTTTAGATCCTGACAACATCGGTGCAGAACACAACCTACCCTTTAGTGTTAATACAGCTTCCCCATCTAATAAGGATTAGATCTCGAAACTTACAATTTAGATATATAAGTGGGACTCACACATCTAATTCTTCTTAGTCAGCTTAATCAATGGTTTAACAATCAGTGAAAACCTTTCGATAAACCTCCGATTATTCCTAGCTTAAACCAAGGAATTAACAGATTTCCGTCAGCCTCGTTGGTACCGACCAATCCTTAATCGTTTAAATCTTGGTAAGATCTTCACGAATACCTTTGTTGTCAATCAACTGCCTTAAAACGGAATTATTTCAACTAACATTCACACATAGGAAACTTTACATACAGTTTCTCTTTTTCCAACCATCCCAAAAATCATCCTCATATGCTACTTATGTTCCTCTTTTCCCCTTGGAATAAAATAGAATATCTTCAATAGATATAATGAATAACTCGTCCTAGCACATCTTACACACAAGATTCACCCAGATCATTAATACGGCAGACGTGTTCGTCCATTCCAAAAACATCACTTGCTACTTAAAGTACCTGCATCAATTACGAAAAACAACTATAGGAATATCTTTCTTCCTAACTCTCAGTTAATGATAACTAGAACTCAAAGCGATCTTTGAGTACACACTGGACCCAGACAAGTTGCAAGGATCAATCGAATCATCAATCCTCGTGAACGTCTCAATGTCTTGATTCAACGCCGTTGGTTGATGGAGAGGTGGAGCTTCGTAAGCTTGAGAATTTCCTTGAGGTGGATATGAGTTTCTTTGGGATTGATATTGATTGTTAGCACGAGGTTGGGTTTGGTTGTTTTGGTTATAGCTTTGTTGTTGGTTTTGGTTTTGAGGAGTAAAACCGGGTGAAGCAAGATAGTTGTTTGAACGATAACTTAGCAAGTTACGGTCTCCTTGAGGACGAGCTTGATAGCCTCCCGTGGGATAAGTACCGTATGCCGCGTTAACGTTTTCACAAAAATTTCCTTGAGTGGAAGGACAATCATTTTAAGAATGAGGACCAGCACATGTGTCACAAGAAATAGCAACGGCTTTAGCTTGTTGAGTGTGGTTATTAGCCAAAATTTGCATATTTTTGCTCATTTCGATAATGGCTCGTTCCATGGCGGACATGTCGGTGGTGGGAGAAGTAGATGAAACATTTACTCTTGGATTAGATCTTGAGGATGTGGATGAATCCCAATTCTTGTGGTGAGTAGTCATGTTTTCAATCAACTCTCTACACTCCTCCGGTCTCCTTTTCATAAAAGTACCACCGGCGGCGGCGTTGATCGTGTCACGATCACGAAAAGTGAGACCATTGTAGAATGTATCAATGAGAGTGACGGGGAGCATGTTGTGATTTGGACAACGGTCGATCAAATCATTGTAACGTTCCCAAGCATCAAAGAGCGATTCATCATTGTCTTGCATGAATCCACTAATTTGGTTACGAAGGCTCGTGACCATGGATGGTGGGAAGTAGCGCGACAAAAAGCGTTGAGTCATGTCATCCCAAGTATGAATAGAATTCTTTGGGAGACGGTCAAACCATTTTTTGGCATGGTGAGAAATCGTGTGGGGAAATAGTTGAAGGCGAAGTACATCCATAGAAACACTGGGCATCTTCATGCTTTGAGTCATGGTAATGAATTTGTCGAGGTGCTTGTTGGCATCATCAACCGGTAATCCACGAAATGGATTAGTTTGCACTTGTTGGATCATGTGATGCTTCAACGAAAACTCCTGAGCCGTGATTTGCATCGGCGCAATCGGGCCGCCGCGTCCGTTCGTGGTCGGTTGACACAATTCCTCCATTGTTCGTAAATCAGGTAGGGGAACATTGTTGTTGTTGTTATTCAAATTGGGTAGAGGTGGGTTATTATTGTTGTTATGCACACCAGCCATATCTAAATCTTCACGAGTCTCGGGCTCAGAATAGTTTGAAGATCTAGTACGCATACACCTACAGAAGAAAAATACACAGAGAGAATATCTATATAATCTTTTTGGTGCAAAACCTTTGGAAAAGAATTGCTTTTTAAGATTTTTTAATGTTTTTGTATTTTTGAAAAGTTTTTAAATTTTTATGGGTTTTTGAAATTTTTTGTACTTGAAAATAACGTTCCCGAAAGAACGGGTCCCAAAATTCAATGTGTCTCTCACTAGAAATCGTTAATCTTAACGAAAAGAGCCGGCAGTGGCGCCATTTAATACAAGGATTTTACACCACGTATGAAAAGTTATCGTCCGATCTCTTCGAATTGATTTCCAGTCTAAAGTGCGACTCAATTGTGTTTTGGTGAACAAGAGAATGTTTTGGTATGGTTATCTAATTTAAACTACAAGCAAGTATGAAAATGTCGTTGAGTGAAATTAAAGCGTTTAAATATTAAACTAGAAGATTATTTGGAAAAACACTTAAAATACAAAACTTTGTAAAACTTTAAAACTTAATCTAAATTTAACAAGTCCTTTCTATCGGAATGCACCAAAAGTAGAATCATCGGAATGTTATTAAAATAAGTCATCGGAATAATATAAGTTCAAAACCATCGTAATGTTCATCTGAATACCCATCGGAATAATGAGGTTAATTCTATCGGAATGATGTCTGTCGGAAAGTCCTAGATCGGAATGTTTCATATCGGAATAATTTAAACACCTCTGTCGCAATGTTGTTCTATCAGAATATAGTAAACAAAATTTGGGCAGCGTTTCGTTTCAAAGTAACCTTAGTCCCGTCAGAATATGCGATCGCAATGATCGATCGCAATCCCAGATCAGAATAAGGGGGAGTTACCAAGTGATCGCAAAGTAGAACCACAATGGGTTATTGCGATCTAAACAAACAATCCGTTGGAATGTTGAAATCCCTAAGATTGCGATAAGCACAAAAGCAATCCGAAATTGATGGAAAGCAAGGATTCAATAGGCACTAACAATAAGCTACCTTATCCGAATCTTAAGCAACTCAAAAAGCTTGAATTTGACACTTTTAATAACATAAAAGATCATAAACTTTATGAAAGGAACTTTAAAATGATTAAAACCTTTGAGAAATCCGAAAACCAATAAGCTAAAACTTGAAATAAGCCAATAAGCATAAAGAGCTTATAGCTTATACGTTAGTGAGCTTATGTAGGAACAAAGGAAATGAACTTTCTAACCACACAACCTCAAATTCAATCACGGATCATGAAGGATTCAGATCAAAAGTAAGGATTCAGATTAAGGAATAAGCAAAATTCAAGAAATGTAGAAGGAGATTAAAGAACACAAAGCTTAAACTTAAACTTTTGATTAAAGAAACTCAAATACAAAGATTAATGAAAGCTTAAAAGAAAGGAAAGATGAAAAACTTAGTGAGAGAAAGTTTAGAACTTTCTCTCTCTAAAAACTAGAAAGGAAAAATTAAAAGTGCAACTAGCTAACCACCCTCCTAATGTGATTAGGAGGGTATTTATAGGCTAAGTGGGAGGTGAATGTGTGGAGTGCTTCCTTCTTTCTTTTCTTCTCGACTCGATTTAATTCTTTGTCTTTCTCGACGTTGTCTCGGGATTTGAACTTGTCTTAATAATTTTCTTCTATAATTTAGACTTGAGTTCTTCGACTTCATTAAACTTCCGTCTCTAGACTTTTTCTTCAATAAATCTTCAGAATAGGTCTTGGACATCCTTTCTTTAAACACTCTTGATCTCTTGACTTCGTCTTTTGTCGTTTTCTTCGATAAAAGCCCGTGAAAGCCCGTATTTTCTTCCTTTTTCATCTTTTGGTCCTAAAACACAATAAAAACACAAACCACGCATAATTCCGACTTTTACGACATAAAATACACGTTTTGGTCTTGTTATTATTGGAAATAAGTGGTAAAAGGATAAGTGTTTTCACACTTATTAACGGCAGCTCACTCTCAAAATCGAAATACTCACTGCTACACGGCAAATTAATCACTAGGAAAATCTCAGTACGACTTTCAACATTCCTAAGCTTCCAAGATTGACTCAAAATTGATCTCACATGAGGCTCCCAGTCACTTATCCTTTCAGAACTTACCTGCTTCTCTTTAAACCATTCAATTCAAACACACAAATTCATCACAATCGACCCAAGACTAGCAATCTCATCCATCTTCCAAGTCCTAACAAACTCAAATCTCCACATACCAAATACAACCTTTAAAACTACCTTTCTTTCACATCAACCCTCTAATCACACCAACTTCAACCACATATCTATCATACATCAACTAGTCAAACATCCTCATACCCGACACAAGTCGTAAGAAATCAGTTGTAAAACCGTTCATCATCTGGTCTACTGTTCTAGACCCTCGACGGTATATAAGGTCATTATTTAAACATATATACATATGCATTACATAAAGAAAATTACGATAGCAATTACTCAACGTACTTTCAACAACATCAATACATCATCAATATATCATCATATATCATCATAGTATTTACTTAATAAATACTCTAAAAATCATTTCAATTTTAAGGGATACATCTAACCATAAAACAATACAAAACAAATAATCTTACCGGAGCCTTGCGGAGAAGTTGCGTGCTTTTGTAAAATAATTTCAACACCAAAGTTATAGTTTAGGACATTTTTCAAGAATCGACCTAATTCTCTATAACTAAAAAGCTCTGATTACCAATCTTTAACACCCCCACATTACATTGCGCAGCGGAAATACACATATGGATGCTAAATACAAACATAATTACACAAGACACTTTAAACGGTCTCAAAATCGTACATTTGAGATATAAAAGGATATAATTTAAATTTTGCCTAAAACTTTCAATCCCAAGTAAAAACAATTTTAAAAATATCAGAGTTACATTTAGGTCCCCCAAAGACTTTATCAAATCCACAAACAATTTACCAAAGTACTTGACCGTACATTATTATTTTTATGACAAAAGGGAAACAAATCCGTTTTTTACCAATAACCACAAAAGCAATCCGCAATCCTTCTCCAACAAGCTCCAATAGCAATCCACTTCAATCACCTGAAATACATGCTTAAAATCATCAACACAACGGTTGAGCGTGTCTATAGGTTTTCCAAATTATCATTTAAACACAAGAGAAAAATCAATCAAGATCATTTAATAGAATTGTCGTGCACACAATCTATTAGTCAGGCATTCTGGTATATAGAAATAGCTATTGAATTGTATTAAGATCATGACACCGACCCCTTAACTTAGTCACCCACGCCTAAAGCCAACATGACTAGATGAAATTCCAGTGCCCCTACTAGGGTATCAATTGCAAGAATACCAATTCTCATTCTCGTAAAATTATCCTTCCCAGCGGGTTACTCATCGTAAAGCCCTGGTCTCAGATAGGGTCGTCAGCCCAATAGTACTATTATTAGAATAAGCGGCTATTCCCAACTCACAACATCAAGTCAGAAGATAGTTAACGGCTCATGAATTTAGGGACTTTTGCAATTTAGGTACATATACAATTCAAAACAACAAAGGCAACATTCGAGTCCAAACAATCAATCATGACTTGTGTTCATTTTACTTTCAAATAGCATGTATCCCCCTCGCGGGTTTTAAAATCATTTGACACAATTACAAAAGCGAGGCTATAGACTCACCTGGAGTAATAGCAGTAGTAAGACGATCTTTGACGACAGTTGATGCCCGATAAACACAAAAACCGCAACCTATCCAATAAGGCGCGTTCATCAATAATAAACTCGAATAAAATCCATACTTAGTAACATCAAACTCAAAATAATAAAATCACAACCAACCCAAAATAAAAAATAATACAAGTGACCTATTACTTCCTTCTATATGTTTACTTTATTAGTCAATCCTTTCGATAAAAATCTGCCGGTACACACCAAATGTACGAGCTCATTTACCCCACTTAAACACATCAAATACTTATGATACTAATCAGAGATGTCACTTAATATATATAGAAAGACCTGTTACAGCCCATCAAAAGATTTTACATTTAAAGTTCCCTGCCCGACACATCTTTGAACTATAAAAACCGGACAGTTTTACGTCAACAACTCATATAGTCTTTTTAACTTATTTATTTTACTCCGTTTACAAAACCGAGACTCGACTTTGAAAATAAACTCAACATCCTCATACTTAACACTTAAAATCAGTCCATGACACATTTCAAAAATCCTTTTTATAGTCCCCGAGATTCGATCCAGTTATCGACAACAATTATATATCGTGCCGATACTCGTCTCCTGGTACACGAATAATCAAACTAACGTAACTTCGCGCTCGTTTGGAGCTAGAAGCTCTACCTTATATCAAATCGAAGCTAAAATAATTCTCTACAACACTATCCTATTAGTTTAACCATTTTCAAAAAGTAATTTTTCCAAAATTACCTTTTACCTACTGGTCTAAAATACATGTTTAAAAACCATGTTAAATCAATTTTTCATCCAATTTTAATCAATCTCATATGTCTAAAATCATCCTAATATCATCACCAACAACTTAACTAACCAATAACACACTTGAATGATCATCCAAAAATTTACCTACTCAAAATTTCAAACATGCAATAATTATATATATATATATATATATATATATATATATATATATATATATATATATATATATATATATATATATATATATATATATATATATATATATATATATATATATATATATATATATATATATATATATATATATATATATATATATATATATATATATATATATATATATATATATATATATATATATATATAACAACACTAACAACAACTATATAATAAGAAATTAGATCAAACCTCCATGGATCATCATCAAAAATTAAATGTTCTTGCATGTTGTTAAAATTTATATCAAAATGATCTCCATTGAATTTCCAACATGGGATATGTTTTAGTTTTTGAAGATTCAAAGTAAATTTTGAAAAATCAAATGAATTTGGTAGGGGTGTACGGTTTGTTTAGAGAGGGAGAGGAGAGATAGAAATTTTTGGTGGTGATGTTATGTATGTGTTGTAGGTGAGAGAAAAATCACCTTTTATATGATGGTGGAGGGACTAGTCTTGCTAATTTGTGATAGTTTTGGTCTAAAATGAAATTAAATAGTTTTAAGGGTGGAAAATGTAAATTGTCAATTTTGAAAATATTTCCTAGGCTCGGGTTTCGTAAAAATACTTTTCAAAAGTTAAAACGCACTCAAAATATGATAATAGTATGATCCCGGTTCGACTTAATACGAACTTAAAATAAAAACGTCAAAAATATAAACATCGAGACAACAAATAACAAAACATAAAATCTTGGGCATCCGTCGATATCTTGGTCACTAATAATCCTTGATATTAATAAAAAGATAAAAATAAAACCTCCAACGTCGGTTTTAAATAAAACCATCAATCATCATGTCATTCAACTCTTTAAAATTTCAAAATCATTCGTAAAATAATATTATATAATATTAAATAAATGACCTCGGGTTTGGGTTGTCACAAATACCAAGCTTAAAAACGAGATCATTGTTATTATAAGTTAGTAAAACTAACACTTACTCATGTGGCTCAATTATTCACTTAGACCCCCTTATTCATACGGTGTATCTTTTATATTTTATGTTTGTCTTGAATGATCACGAGAATGTATTGTTGACTTAATTCGATAATTTATTAAGGCCGAAAATAAAATAGGACGATTTAATCAATAGTTAGCTAAAGGACAAAATCTTTTAAAACTGCTTCTCGAAACCTCATAAAGTTCATATCTTGGCATAACTTGTTTCATGATTTGAGACCTTTCTCGGATCGATATTTGGCATTGACTTCATACTTCGAATCTTGAGAGACGTTCTTGAAATAATGGTCTTTTCTTCATAATAGGAATTTCTTCACTTGAAGTTTTTGAGAGATTCTTAAAACTTGGACCACGACTTCTTCATTTTTCTCCAATCTTTATTTGGGATTTTGATATACAATGATCCGCCTCCTTTTCAGACTTGGATCTCTTTATCCTCATACCTTGTTAGGGTCTTTTCGGATAGTCTTCTCATGATCTTTATGGGAGTAATTTTTTCTCGTCATGTGTCTCGATCCTTCATATTGATTTTTGAATAATGATTCTTCACATCATCTTGGATCTTTTAGCAACCAAATGTAGCCCTCATGCCTTGCTAGGGCCTTTTTGGACTCGCCAATATTCGCATCCCGCTTCAATGAGTTATGCCTTGGCTATGAACTCTAATTCCCAAGCAACTTTTAAACGATCTTGGGCTAGAAGCTAAGTAACTTTTAAAATCGTACGACCTTATTTATTGCAATTATGTATTGACAAGTGATGGGAGAAAAAGCTCATAATTAACTCACATAAATTCATGAAAGAATACAAAACTTATAATTGACTCTATCATATCATTCTCTACAATTTAAAATCTCAAGGAATGAGACTCGTGGATGCTTAGCCTAATTAATGTATGTGTATAGTGTAGTTCATTTTCTCGGAATCGATTTGAATTGATAAGCCAATTAATCAAGTAATCACACTTTCTTCTCGGTATTAAAGGTTGATAATTTTGGTTATTCTATGTGTATTATAAGCAAGCAAAAATGTAAAAATATTATGAATATGTATCTACTTACTATTCTAAAAACAACTTGCAAATACCACGTAAAAATGCACATGTACAAATGAGAAAATGAAAAGTACAAGTAACTAATGCATGAAATAAAATTATAAAATGCTAAAATGGAACAATTACACTAATGAAATGAAAGTACAAGTCTTAAAGCACAAGGTACAAGTATTATAGCTAAGAGTACAAGTAAGAATGACAAATGTACAAGTAAGCAATGCACAAACTTAATTGATAAGCCAAAAATTCAATTCTTATAAACTAATAAGCTATAAACTGAAAACAGTTAAACTATAAGGGCTTAATATGTCAAGTATAAAACTGGCAAACTAATTAAAACAGGCTTGAACACACTCCTAATCTCTAGGGGTTAAAACTGCCAAATAAAGTTTGGCAAAAATCAAAACGCATTTCAAAGAATAAGCTCGTATAAGCTCAAAACAAAAGCTTATTCAAAAATTCTTTTTGCAAACGTTTTCTATTGAGGTTTTAGCTAGGGAAGGTTAAGCTCATAAGCTGTAATGCCCTAAAACACTCAAACAGCTTTTTGAATAAGCACAAGTTAAGCTAAAAACAAATTCAAATAAGCGCAACTTGATTTTTATATTGGAAATGAAAGATTAGCTAACAAGGAGTAAGGAATGTCAATCATATTGGAAAATGATCAAGTAGATAAGCAGTTATCATGAAATAAGCAAAAACGTAGCTTATTTGACTTTTGTTGACCAAATATGGAAAAAGCTCAAAATATCCAGTTATGTCTTATACATGTTCCTAAGTACTTCTGTGAAAGAAAATTGCAATGTTTGTGAAGTGGATTAGTCTAAAATGGAATTGGTTTAGTACTTTTTATTCATGCACATCAGAGACTAACTTTTGCTTATTCTAATAATCTACAGGTTGAACTGAATAAAATAGAATAGCATTCCTAAAAGCTGTTGACCTAGGGATTCTAGAATGCTAAAGAACTCACAATTTCATCAAGAAACAAAATTTTAAGAGCAGCTTAAAGAATCCAGAGACTTGAGATCAAGTCTGTGCTAATTTTAGTGAAGTAAAATTGGACTTGACTGAGAATTTTGACCAATTGACTTGTAAAACTCACTCACACAAAGCTACTAGACAGATTCAAACAAGTTTTATGCAAAACCTTAGACTAGAAATCAAGTTACTTAACAATCCAAACACTACTTTCACTAATCTATTGGAAATTTATCAAAGTAATTTGCTCAGAATACTATGACTTGGTTTGAAAAGTAATTGGACAAGTATTGGATGTCAAATGCACATGATAAACACAAGAAACTAGAAATCTAAGACAGTTAAAGATAATTTGGACTAATGACAGATTTAAGCAAAATTTTACCAAGTTTTATGAATCAAAAACTCAAGTAAACTACAATCTATTACTATAATTCTAAAAAACCATAACAATCATCACTGGAAGCATTCAAATCAAGCAAGATCAAGTATCAAAACAAGCTAGCAAGTACTTTTGCAGATTATGACAATTTTAACTCAGAAAACTGATTCTCAACCAAGACTTAGCAAATCCTACTCAAACAGTTAAGACATGATCAAGCAACAACTAACAACTCAAATACATCATAATGATCCAAGAATCAAGTAATTCCAGCTATGAATGAGTCTTAACAGAATGATGCAGACTGTTATGCTAAAAAACCGAATTAAGCAATCAAACTTGATCAAAAGCTAACAAGCTAACAAACTAAAGTCCAACTAACATCTAAACATCAAATCAAACACACATTGAGTAGAATCTAGCATTCAATCAAGCTATCTATGAATTGAGAATGCAATTGACTTTTTAGAGGAATTTGAAACAACTAATGATGCCTTTTAGCTATAAGCCTCCGTTGATGGAGTAGATAGGCGCTGAGCCTTCTAAGATCTGTGCTAGAACACTATTACACCTCCATTAACCCAATCAATCACCTCAAAACACCATGTCTGATCAAATTCTACCCAACAACTACAAACTTCAGAATCAGCTACTAGAATGACTAAAATAACAACAAGTCTTCACAAGGTTGCTATTGATCAAGGATGATCAATAGAACCCAAAAACAGTAACAGATGCAATGTATTGCAATGAACAGTATGAGAATTGAAGGAGAAATGAGAAATTTTATTGATTTGAGTAAAGTTTATTACAAGAGGAAGGTAAATTTGTAATAACTACTAACAAACTCAAGAGGTTGTCAATCTCTTGAGTTGTTAACTACTTTCTAACTGAATTTGAGAGGTAAAGAAAAGTGTGTGTGTTTTGAAAACTTAGCTACGTTATTACAAATGAGCTAACTATTCCCTATTTAGAGAATTGAAATGAAGTTAGGTGAGGAGGAATGACGTGTTGCCACCAATCAAATGCTGCCAGGTGTCATAAATCTGTTAATTGCTCATAGCCGTTGAAAGTTGAATTTAGGCATTTCCGATGTGTTGACTTTCAAGCTAATTAACCCCTTGGGATGCATTCGTCATTCGATTTAGAGTACTTTTCATGTTGAGAAGTTTTCATGAAATGATGTGTAGCTAAAAATCGATTCTGGGCAAGGGTGAGGAACAAGATGCCACGTGGCGCGCTCTGATTCGCTCTCTTTTCATCACACAGATTATTATCCAATACTTGAAATATGATTGGTGGATGGCATGTGAGTGGGGATTGAAGAGGTGGATATTCAGTATTTAATAAAGGAGAGAATGAGTGGGTTATTTGGCAATCCAAGTATAATGTATACTTGTCTCCCATTGGTCCAATTTGCCTCACATGGATTAAGCCATATAATAACTTTGAGAATTGGCAGAACTGGTCCCTTGAGTTGGCAGATTATTGTTTAATGCTCAAATCTTCATTCCTTTGGCAAAACCAGTCCTTCAACTTGCATTCTTGTTCATTTGACTCCCTTGACTTGGTTGACTTGAAGTTTGACCAAGTTTGACTTTGATCTTGACTTTTCCAAAGTTTGCATTTAAGTCCCTCAACTTTTTAATATTGTCAAGATAGGTCCTTCATCTTTAGTTGACTTGTCATCTTTTATCCTTCTCTTGTCTTTTCATCATAAATGAGCTTGATTTCTTCTTGTTTGCTTGAAATTGTATCCTTGTTGCCTATTTAAGCACAAACACAAAACACACCACATAATTCTGCTTTATAGCACAAAAGTTAAGTATTTTCCATGTGTTTTAGGGTGATTTGTTGATTAATTGATATGAGATTTTGCTCATATCAAATCCCGTACACTTGATCATTGCCATGACCTCATGCAATGCTATATTTTAAAACACAATTTTACATTTTCCTCATAATTAACCCACCTTGGCCATATGGAATGTTTTTACACTACTCTACACTATATGATGCATGGTTTTTATTTTATACAATGCAATGCAAAGAAAACAATACTATTTATATATATTTGAGTTTTTCACATAAATGGTTTTGATGGAAAAACTCATAAAAAATCAATGACTTAAATTAGGGCTTGGGTACCATGGACACTTATCACCCTCAAGTTTCACTTTCCCCATACCAAGCTTAAAAATGGGATCATTGCATTCACAAGTAAAAAGTGCATCAACTTATTCATGACAATTAAATGTGGAACCGGTTATTATTTAAGAAAATTTCTTGAAGGCAAATTTGTCATTATTTAAAGCGTGAAATATAAGAAATGTAAAATCCAAAAATAAGGAAGCACGATTTTAATCCTAAGTAATCCTCTCATCCATTACTTGAAAAACCGCTCACAATTAATATAAGTCCGTTTCAAGAGTAATAAGTCATTCGCCTTATGTGTAAAATCCTCATGTCATGCATTAATAAGTACCTACACACTCGCTAAGGAAAGAAAAATAAAACTCACGCAATAATTTACATCCTCCGCCTTTTCGAGACTTTGGATCTTCAATCCCGCAACCCATCAAGGTAATATTGGATTGGAGCATCTATTAAATCCCTGCAACCCGTCAAGGTAATATTGGAATCTAATAGTTACTATAATTAACACTTCACTGCCCCTCTTGGGAGTCTTGTATAATTATTTTTTTCTTTTCTTTTTCGTTTTCTCTTTTTTTTTCTAGCCGCTCTTATTTTTCTTTATTCCTCACAAAGAAAGTTGAAAAGAATAAAAGGAAAAACACCCGCTAAGTATTAAGCATGACATAAGTCTAATACACATAAAACGTTCTAACTTAGAATCTTAAGACGTACTTATATCAACCATGAATGTTTAGACAAAAATGCATAAGAGACTACAAACCGATTAAAACCATTCTTGATTATTTATTAACATATATACATGCGAAGAAAATAGAAGTAAAGAAGAGAAAGGTTTAGCCACAAGTAATTATCATGAAGTTTATCTAGCCCTTTTATACTTTCTTCAACTCTATCATCTCTCATTCTCCACAAATTTAAAATCTCAAATAATGAGAGTGGTGGATGCTTAGCCTAATAGACCAATGAAGGAATACATGGTTAAGGATACTAGCTAGAGAATGCTTAGATAAGCAAACTCGGGTTGAGTCAAAATATCCATGGCGGGCCTAATATGTCAAAGAAGTCTAAATTTGTTAAATCATGTTCTTATAATATTTTTCTTTTTATAACTTTTCATAAAGAACAAAAGAAGAAATATATACAATGCAAATGTGTTATGCAAATGAAAAATGATTAATGCAAAAATTATGAATGCATATTTTTGGTGGCCAAAGTGAATCAAAAATTTGAAAAAAAAATTTAAAAATTAATTTTCCAAGTTATCATGAAGGTCAATGACAAAGTCTAGGTAAGGTCACTTCGAGAAGACCCCCTACACTTAAGCTAAACATTGTCCTCAATGTTTAAGAGCATGGAAGTATAAACTTCCCCTGCACTTATGACAATGAATAGACTTTGCTTAACCCAAGCTAAGGAAAGATCAACTATAGTGAATTCATTTTTTAAGCATAATGTGTCCATGAAAAATCATAATAGTAACGAAGTGAACCGGATACAAAGGCCTCCTCCATAAGCTCCAAAGCACGTGATGAGTGAGCAACCCTACAAACAACATGAAGACAAAAGGAAGGTCTCCCCTACACTTCTCATCAACTCTCCATCCTTATTGCTAACCTACAACACTCTAAGTCTAAAACCTCTAAACCTAGTTATTCAAGCTTGATTTAAGGAGTCTCTAGCTCGACTCATCCCACACTTAAAAGTGTCTAAAACCTATCATGGAGAAGAAAAGTTTTGCCCTTTTTATGAAAATTTTTCATGATGAGGTAAAACAAGTTTTCAATTATCAAAACTCCATAAATATCCCCCAGATCAAATACATAATTACCATCCAAATTATAACACAATTCAACAACTAACTTCCCAAGCAATGGTGAAAAAGGTGAGGCGGCGTTATCCAAAATGGTAGCCCATATGTGCTTCAAAAGGTGAAAGGGTGATGATCTCAAATATTTCACAAGTTTTCCTTTTGTTGCATCAGGTGGATACTAAGACGGTTTAGCAAGCTCTATGCCAGGATCAAAAATCCGTTCCTTGATGGGAAAACAACAAGTGGTGGTTGCCTTAGAAGATTCTCCCTTGTAAGTCGCATGGTGAGAAAAATATTGTGGAGTAATGGGTAACAACAAGCTCTTGGAAGGAAAAATCATGACTTGTTTTACTTTATCACTTTGAAAGGTTGAGGTGGACAAAGAAGAAGGTAAAGGATCTTCATGCAATAGAGATTCTAGAAAGAGTATGTCCCCCTCCTCATCAGTATATCCAAGAGTGTAGTCAAAAGGTATATCCACCTCTAAAAACTCATCACTATCATCCATGATAGAATCCTCCTCATCACCATAAACATCATAGATTGGTCTATCAAAGATTGGTGATTCCTCAAAACCCAAGGAAGTGTGATCATCAAAGAATGGAGAGTCACAAGTTGAGTTCTCATCATCACTATAATCATCATATGTTGGTGTATCACAAATAAGAGATTCTTCATCACTAAGATCCTCATTGGTGTCTTCATCATGGGTCGAAAAGTGGGTTATCATATGAGGTTTCAAAGAGAGGATTGGAATAAATCACAAAATCACCAAAGTTAAGCTCTTGAGGTTCATGAAAATCCAATGATGAAGTAATGGAAGCAATGGTCTCAACATAAGGAAGTTCATAATCTCCACTTGAGCAAGCTTCATAAAAATATTCATCACAAACTTCATCAAGGATATCATGTTGAGTTACCTCCTCATTCAAAACATCAATATGCTTCACTGCTTCGGGCTCATTAGACTTCTTTGACAACTTTCCCATGTTAAACATAACTCTTTCATCTACTACCCTCATTGTAAATTCACCCTCTGCCACATCTATAAGAGTTCGACCCGTTCTCAAAAATGGCCTACCAACAATCAAAGGAACTCTCGAATCCATATCATAATCAACCACCACAAAATCTGCGGGAAAGGTAAATCTATCAACCCCAGCAAAAACATCCTCCACAATTCCCACCGGATACACTATAGTACGGTTGGCCAACTCAAGAGTCATCTTAGTAGGAGTGAGCTCGGGAAGTGAAAGTCTCTTCCAAACCGATAATGGCATGAGATTTATGCTTGCTCCTAAATTCGCTAATGCCATGCAATTTTCCACCCCCGGGAAATTGCAAGGAATCATAAACCTCCCCAGATCTCCAAGCTTAGTAGGCAACTTCTTAAGCAAAACCTGGAGCAATTTTCATTCAAGGAAGCATTAAGAAAATCCACCAATTTCTCCTTGTTAGAAACTAAGTCATTGATCATATTAGCAAACTTAGGCATATTGGCTAAGGCTTCCGCAAAGGAGATGTTTATGTTGAGTTGCTTGAACATCCTCAAAACGTTTGAGACTTGTATATCATCCTTGTTCTTAAGCTTTTCCTTTATCAATATTGATGGATAAGGGAGACTTGGTTTTGGTTGTGGTTAAGTGGTTGTTGCAGGATTTTCTTTGTTGGGTTCTTCATGAGTAGGTGTGGAAGGTAAAGGAGAAGTGAGTATAGGTTGAGAAGATGTTGGTGGTGAAGTAGTAGAACTTGAGAATGGTGAACTAGATGTATAAGGCTTATCACAAGAAGGAATCATAGTAGTCTTTACCAAATTAGGTTTGGTTAGTGAAGGATCATGATTTTTCTTTCCACTTCTTGTTGTGATAGCATTGACATTGGCCCTCGGGTTTGTTTGTGTGTTAGAAGGTAAAGCCCCTTGTGGTCTTTGATTAAATGCCATCAAAATCCTCTTAGTTTGCTCCTCTATTGTAAGTTTCATTTGCTCTTGCATTCTCTTGTCACTTTCATGAATTCTCCTTTCAACATACTCATGAGTATCATGTGGCCCATATCCTTGATTTTGAACTTGAGGGTATCCTTGATTTGGGAAGGGTGGGGGTGGTGGGTTAAATCCTTGATTGGGTAGATGAAAGTTATTTGCTTGATTTTGAAAGATGTTGGGTGCTTTATAGTTGTTCCCTTGGTATTGTGGCCTTGTCCTTTGGTCCCTTTGTAACAATTGAGGAGGATTGGGTTGAGTAATGGTGGGTAGATGGGGTCGGAATCCCGGTGGAGCAAGGTATTTTTGAGACTTGTAAGAAAGGTTGTTTGGATTGATGTTGGGTTTGAAATGTTCTCTATGTTCTTCTTGGTAAGCATAACACTCAACTTGATAACTTTGAACTTTGTCACATTGTTGGTAGGAATGGGGACCTCCACAAGTCTCACATGAAAGAGTAATTGCATGCACATCATTGGTGGAATTGTTCAATGAAAGGCCCTTAATAGTTTGGATTAGTTCTTGATTTGCCTTAAGACTCATCTCTTGATTCCTATCCATTCTTTGGAGTATCTCTTGGTGACTCTTGAGGAATTGGTTATCACAAGGTGTTTGAGAACTATTTTGCACAACATGAACCCTTTCTTCAAATTGAGTGTTAGTTTGCACCATTGATTTGGTCTCAATAATGTCCCAAGCTTCTTGAATGGATTTAGCAAGAATATTTCCACCCGCGGAAGAATTAATTAAATCTTGGTGGTGTGGTCTTAATCCATCATAGAAAGTATTGATTTGGTGAACCTCATTGAATCAATGATTTGGGCATCTCCTCAATAACTCCTTGAACTCCTCCCAAGCATCACTAAATGTTTGACTAGGTTTTTGTTGAAAGCCTATAATTAAGTTTCACAAAGCCGTGGTCTTAGATGAGGGAAAGAACTTGTTCAAAAACTTCTTAGTGAAATAATCCCATGTAGTAATGCTCTCGGGTGTTTGTGTATCTAACCAATGCTTAGCATTTCCCTCTAGTGAAAATTGTACCAATATCAACTTAATGGCATCATGGGGAACTCCATTGTACTTGATTGTGTTGCAAAGAGCAAGAAATTTCTTAAGGTGATCATGTGGATTATCATTCTTATTCCCAAAAAATGGTGTGTTTGAAACCAAGTTAATCATAGATGTTTTTAACTCAAAGGTGTTTGCGGGAATATCAGGTATCTTGATAGCATCGGCATATCCTTGCACATTGGATTAGAAGTCCTCCATCAAAGGTCGAGTGTCAACGCCGGCCATGGCTTCTTGTTGTGTGTGGATCAAAGCACGATTCTCGGGATTGGCTTGATGGACGGTGGTGTTTTTAATTTTTCTCTTTTTCTTCCTTTTGGGAGGAAGGGGTTGTACACCATATGGTATTTGTGCACGCCCGCGAGTGAGCATGCAAATCAATACAAGGAGTGAGATAGAAGCTCTCGTTCGACTTTGAAGAAGAAGGGATTATACTCTTCGAGATTCAATATGAAATATCCACAAGAAAGTATAATATATGTAATTACTACTTGCAAGACCCCCAATCAAGCCTTCCTTCTTAGAATACGCACTAGTGAACGAGGGGTTAGGTGGCGCGAAGCACTTAAGTACCTATTAACCCTTAGATGGCATTTTATAGCACATCGCCTTTCTGTTCACTTTGTAGTTTGTATTCTATGAATTATTTCCTATTGGAAGTATTTATCTATTCTTTCTTAATTAAATTTGATCGATACACGTGTCAAGGACCGGAACGCTCCCTAACACGGTGTATTGCAAAAGCAATACTTATGGAGATATGTGTATCGGTTGTTCGTATATGTATACGTATCTACATATAATAATATAGATAAAATATTTTTGTATTTATTGGGGTTTTTAAAGAAAATACTATATATACGTAAAAACCGAGGAAATCCAATAATATATATTTTTGGTTGCAATCTCTTAAGAAAAAGATTGCTTTTTGAAATTTTTATTTTTTTGGTCAATTCTTTAGGAAAAGAATTGTTTTTGTTATTTTTTAGTTTTTATATTTTTATATTTTTGATTTTTTTTATGTTTTTTATTTATGATACGTAAAAGGAACGTTCAATAAAGAACGGATCCCAAAAGCCAAAAGCAATCCTCAATCAATCGTCTATCTCCACAAATCGAACCGGCAACGGCGCCATTTCAATGTATGTGTATAGTGTAGTTTGTTTTCTCGGAATCGATTTGAATTGATAAGCCAATTAATCAAGTAATCACACTTTGTTCTTGGTATTAAAGGTTGATTATTTTGGTTATTCTATCTGTATTATAAGCAAGCAAAATGGTAAAAATATTATGAATACGTATCTACTTACTATTCTAAAAACAACTTGCAAATACCACGTAAAAATGCACACGTACAAATGAGAAAATGAAAAGTACAAGTAACTGATGCATGAGATAAAATTCTAAAATGCTAAAACGGAACAGTTACACTAATGAAATGAAATTAAAAAGTCTTAAAGCACATGGTACAAGTATTATAGCTAAGAGTACAAGTAAGAATGCCAAATGTACAACTAAGCAATGCACAAACTTAATTGATAAGCCAAAAAATCAATTCTTAAAAACTACTAAGCTATAAACTGAAAACAGTTAAACTATAAGGGCTTAATATGTCAAGTATAAAACTGGCAAACTAATTAAAACAGGCTTGAACAAACTCTTAATCTATAGGGGTTAAAACTACCAAATAAAGTTTGGCAAAAATCAAAACGTGTTTCAAAGAATGAGCTCGTATAAGCTCAAAACAAAAGCTTATTCAAAAATTCTTTTTGCAAACGTTTTCTATTGAGATTTTAGGTAGGGAAGGTTAAGCTCATAAGTTGTAATGCCCTAAAACTCTCAAACAGCTTTTTGAATAAGCATAAGTTAAGCTAAAAACAAATTCAAATAAGCACAACTTGATTTTTATACTGGAAATGAAAGATTAGCTAACAAGGAGTAAGGAATGTCAATCAGATTGGAAATGATCAAGTAGATAAGCAGTTATCATAAAATAAGCAAAAACGTAGCTTATTTGACTTTTGTTGACCAAATATGGAAAAAGCTCAAAATCTCCAGTTATGTCTAATACATGTTCCTAAGTACTTCTGTGAAAGAAAATTGCAATGTTTGTGAAGTGGATTAGTCTAAAATGGAATTGGTTTAGTACTTTTTATTCATGCACATCAGAGACTAACTTTTGCTTATTCTGATAAGCTACAGGTTGAACTGAACAAAATAGAATAGCATTCCTAAAAGCTGTTGACCTAGGGATTCTAGAATGCTAAAGAACTCACAATTTCATCAAGAAACAAAATTTTAAGAGCAGCTTAAAGAATCCAGAGACTTGAGATCAAGTCTGTGTAAATTTTAGTGAAGTAAAATTGGACTTGACTGAGAATTTTGACCAATTGACTTGTAAAACTCACTCACACAAAGCTACTAGACAGATTCAAACAAGTTTTATGCAAAACCATAGACTAGAAATCAAGTTACTTAACAATCCAAACACTACTTTCACTGATCTATTGGAAATTTATCAAAGTAATTTGCTCATAAGGCTATGACTTGGTTTGAAAAGTAATTGGACAAGTATTGGATGTCAAATACACCAGATAAACACAAGAAACTAGAAATTAAAGAGAATTTGGACTAATGACAGATTTAAGCAGATTTTAACCAAGTTTTATGAATCAAAAACTCAAGTAAACTACAATCTATTACTAGAATTATAAAAAACCATAACAATCATCACTGGAAGTATTCAAATCAAGCAAGATCAAGTATCAAAACAAGCTAGCAAGTACTTTTGCAGATTATGATAGTTTTGACTCTAGAAAACTGATTATTAACCAAGACTTAGGAAATCCTACTCAAACAGTCAAGACTTGATCAAGCAAAACAAACAACTCAAATACATCATAATGATCTAAGAATCAAGTAATTCCAGCTATGAATGAGGCTTAACAGAATTATGTAGACTATTATGCTAAAAAACTAAATTAAGCAATCAAACTTGATCAAAAGCTAACAAGCTAACAAACTAAGGTCTAACTAACATCTAAACATCAAATCAAACACACTTTTTAGAGGAATTTGAAACAAGTAATGATGCCTTTTTGCAAGAAGCCTCCGTTGATGGAGTAGATAGGCGCTGAGCCTTCTAAGATCTGCACTAGAACACCATTACACCTCTATTAATCCAATCAATCACCTCAAAACACCATGTCAGATCAAATTCTACCCAAAAACAACTATAAACCTCAGAATCAGCTACTGGAATGACTAGAACAACAACAAGTCTTCACAAGGTTGCTATTGATCAAGGATGATCAATAGAAACCAATAAGAGTAACAGATGCAACGTATTGCAATGAACAGTATGAGAATTGAAGAAGAAATGAGAAATTTTATTGATTTGAGTAAAGTTTGTTAAAAGAGGAAGGTAAATTTGTTATAACTACTAACACACTCAAGAGGTTGTCAATCTCTTGAGTTGTTAACTACTTTCTAACTGAATTTGAGAGGAAAACAAAAGTGTGTGTGTTTTACACACTTAACTACGTTATTACAAATGAGCTAACTATTCCTTATTTATAGAATTGAAATGAAGTTAGGTGAGGAGGAATGACGTGTTGCCACCAATCAAATGCTGCCAGGTGTCATAAATCCGTTAATTGCTCATAGCCGTTGAAAGTTGAATTTGGGCTTTTCTGATGTGTTGACTTTCAAGCTAATTAACCACTTGGGATGCATTCGTGATTCGATTTGGAGTAATTTTCATGTTGAGAAGTCTTCATGAAATGCTGTGTAGCTAAAAATCAATTCTAGGCAAGGGTGAGGAAGAAGATGCCACGTGGCGCGCTCTGATTGGCTCTCTTTTCATCACACGGATTATTATCCAATACTTGAAATATGATTGGTGGATGGCATGTGAGTGGGGATTGATGAGGTGGATATTCAGTATTTAATAAGGGAGAGAATGAGTGGGTTATTTGGCAATCCGAGTATAATTTATACTTGTCTCCCATTGGTCCAATTTGCTTCACACGGATTAAGCCATACAATAACTTTGAGAATTGTCAGAACTGGTCCCTTTAGTTGGCAGATTATTTTTAATGCTCAAATCTTCATTCCTTTGGCAAAACCAGTCCTTCAACTTGCATTCTTGTTCATTTGACTCCCTTGACTTGGTTGACTTGAAGTTTGACCAAGTTTGACTTTGATCTTGACTTTTCCAAAGTTTGCATTTAAGTCCCTCAACTTTTGAATATTGTCAAGATAGGTCCTTCATCTTTAATTGACTTGTCATCTTTGATCCTTCTCTTGTCTTTTCATCATAAATGAGCTTGATTTCTTCTTGTTTGCTTGAAATTGTATCATTGTTACCTATTTAAGCACAAACACAAAACACACCACATAATTCTACTTTATAGCACAAAAGTTAAGTATTTTTCATTTGTTTTAGGGTGATTTGTTGATTAATTGATATGAGATTTTGCTCATATTACGAATAAACCAATTAAGGTCCATATGGTTAAGGATACTAGCTAGAGTAAAATAACATAAGTAAACTCGGGTTGAGTCTAAATATTCACGACGGGCCTAATATATCAAAGACATCTATACTTGTTAAAACCATTTTATTTAACTTTAATCTAGAAATGAAATAAACACATTCGAGGAAAGAAAATAATGACAACAAAATAAAATACTACTAGGCCAAAATAAATCAAAAATTGTGAAAAATGTCGAAAAATCAATTTTCCGGTTAAAATGAGGTCAAATTCATGGAAAAGCCCACTTAACTTCGATAGAAGTCCCCTACACTTAATATAAACATTGTCCACAATGTTTAAGCATGTGAAAGTAAACTCCCCTACACTTAGGACATTGTGCACATTGTTTAAATCTTGCTAAGGAAGAGACAACTAAAGTGATTCCTATTTCAGTATTGATGGATATAAAATAGTAAATCAAAAGAGTTTAGGATAGAACCGGGAAGACAGGTACACGGAATCACGGGTCGTCAAAAGTCATTAAAATTGAATCTTTGAAAGCTCTAATCCCTGCACATCATACGAAACAAAACAACAAACACATACTAGGGTCCCCCTACACTTATTATGAAAACGGATAAAGAAGGATAGATTAGCGGGTTGCCTCCCCAGAAGCGCTTGTTTTTGTTTATCGAGTCATGAGCCTGACTCGACCCCGAATTAAGCATTCAAAGAGAAACCTCTAATATCGATACCGGGATCAAAACTCTTGTCCTTGTTCCCGGAGGAAAATAATAAATGAGAGGCTGGGGGATAAGTCATGAAAGGTAAAAAGGTCCTCTCAACATACGAAAACTATGTGAAGTTATCATCCACGAGAGGTGAGGTGGGTAAAGGAATCAAAATGTCATCCCCAAAAGACATATGATTATCACTAAGCCGCTAAGCCATAAAGGTATTAATCAAAGAATAAGAAATGTCACCTCCCGGGTCAAAGCACTCATCCTCAGTAATGGTCTCTAAAGTATGGGATGAAAGGTTCTCAGGAGGGGGACTTGGGACAATATCTTCATGCATCAAATTATCAAAAAAATGTACCCCTTCATGTCATCATCATTAATACCCGGAGGCAATGAAAGAATTTCTATTTCCTCCATAAATGTGTCATTATTTTCAACGGAAGTAAGAGACGGGGGTAAAGAAGTTGAACTTTCAATAATTTGTTGCGAAGAATGACGTCTTCCACCTCATCTAAAAGACCAAGTTCATTGGTGAAATTCTCGTAAGTCGGAGAGAATACATTGACTTCGCCCTCATCTCCCGGAGGAAATAGGGAAAAATGAGAAATTTTAAAAGTGAAATTCTCATAGCATGGAGAAAAATCATCATTAAGAGCGACCTCGTCCGAAAGTTCCAAAAAAGTCGGTTTAGATAAAATAAGAGAGTCATCCTCATCCGCCCGATGAATAATTAAAATTACAGTCGGAATCACAAGATAAATCATCCTTATCTATAAACTCCTTAGGAGTAGGATTAATTAAGGGTTCTTCATCAATTGACTCATTAAAAAGTTCTTCACACTCCTCAAAAATGGGTTTATCAAAACATGTCTCACTAAGGGAATTTAAAGAAAGCATTAAGTCATTTGAAAGAGTAGCTGAATCAATGGGGTCATCAATGGGTAAAGTAGGCTCAAGTATAATCTCGAGAATTTCCTCAAGAGGTGAGGAAGTAGGTGAGCTAAATGTAGCTGTGGGTGTCAACACCAGAGGGGGAGTAAAACTCATGATAATCTCCGGGCCTTGTCTCTCCTTATTTGGCGGACAGATGGAAAGATCCACAGTGGGAACATCACTACTAGTAGGCGTGTTAGCCCCAACATCAATTCTCAAAGACGGCTCAATATTATCTTGAGCTTGATAGGTTTCTAAAATGAGCATGAATTTTCTATCGGTTTCCTCTTTCCATTCTCTTAGTAATTGATACAAGCATTTTCAATGGGTTCAGATTAAATGTCTCTCGATATCCTCTCGAATTGATCTAGGCCTTAAGTGGAATGATTGTTCTTGGTTACTAAATAAAGGGGTTTGGTTTTCTATTCTAAAAAGTGGAAATGAAGGTTTAAATCAAAGGCAATTACTCTAATTAAGATTAACAAAAACTTGGCTGAAAATTTAAAGTTCAAAATAGAATCAAATTAAAATTAAAGTTAAAAAATAAACTGTGAAATATGGGTAGAGAAACAGTAGATTAATCAACAGTAAAACAATAGCATTAAAATACTCAAAAATAATTGATTCGGAACTAACTGATTCGGAAGACACTATTCACTCATCCGGAACTTGCTCATTCGGAACATACTCATCCGGAACTTTCCGAATGAATGTTCATTCGGAACTTCTCCTTGATTCGGAAGTCTGAGCTGATTCGGAACTTTTGTCTCGTCCGGAAGTCACTGGTTCGGAAGTTTTAAACTTCCGAATGAAGAACTGGTTCGGAACTTATGGCCTGAGTCGGAACCTTCCGGATGAAGGTTGATTCGGAAGTTGCTGATCCGGAAGTCACTGATCCGGAACTTAGTGTTTGGTTCGGAAGTTTCCGAATGAAGCCTTCATTCGGAACTTTTTGTCTTGATTCGGAACTTTGGAAACCCAGATACAGAAACAGTAACGAAGAACACGGAACACAGGTTTTTAATCAAAATCAAATCAAACACTTAAAAAGGTTTTACCAATTTAAACACAAATCATTTAGACAATATAAGCAACAAATCCCACTAATAAAAACACAAATCCAAACAACTTTTGAAGATCAAATCAAGAAAAATAAAACTTAAGAACTTGAAGATAAAAATGGAGATGAACAAGATGAAATGAAAGATTAAACAAGAACTTTGAATTGGATGATTAATGTTTTGACAAGATGAAACAAGGATTAAAATTACAAGATCAAAGAACTAATAATAAAAATCACCAATCACCCTAGTGGTGATGGTGTTCTACGAACCAGGAGGAAAGAAAAGGGAGGAAGAAAGAAAAACTAGCTCTCTAAAATGTGTGTGGGATGGCCTATTTATAGGTGTTTCCTTTGGTTGGTGAGTGGGCTTTCTCCCGTTCTTCGTGTCTTTTCGTCTTTTCAGAAAAGTTTCCGTTTTCGATTCTGATTCGGGATTTGTTGTCGATTAAATTCAACTCGTCTTTTAATTTCTTCGTTTAATAGACTTGAGTTTCTTCGACTTATATAAATCTTCCATCTTTGGTCCTTTTCTTCGATAAATCTTCGAATAGGCCCAGCGACTTCAAATCTTTTGCATCTCTTGGACAATAGACTTTATCTTGAGTCTTTTTCTTCAGTAAAACCCGTGCAATCCCATGTTTTCTTCAATATTCATCCGGTTGGCTCTGAAAACACAATAAACACAAAAACCACGCATAATTCCAAACAAATGATATTAAATACGTGTTTTGGTCTCGTTTTAGCCCGAATTAAGTGGTAAAAGGATGGGTGTTTACACACCTATCAGTAATCTATCATGTTCCTCAAGCTTTTGAAGAATTAATTCCATTTGAGGTTGTGAAATATTCCCTTGATTATAGTTTTGAAAATTGCCTTCATTTTGAAAACTTCCATGATTTGAAAACCCTTGATTTTGAAATTCCCCATAAAACCCTTGATCATAATGTGATGGGTTACTCGTTGTGGGAAAACTAGGGGAGCCAAAATGAGTAATAGTAGAATAGCACATACCTTCTTCATTAGTATAAACTTCCCCATAAGTTTTATCACAATTAAAATAAGCTTGAGGTCCACCACAAGTCGTACATTCCTCGGACATAATCTTATAACGCTCTTCTTGCAATATTTCCCAAATCGGACGATTATCCATGATAATAATAGCACGAGTCTCGAGATTGGCTAGAGTGGATTTCCTCTCGCGCCCACGAGTACGCATACACCTACAAAAGAAAAAGATAGAAAAGAAATAGAAGAAGAAATAAGGTTAACATAAAAAGCAAATATTTTTGGTGCAAAACTTAAGAAAAGAAATGCTTTTTATGATTTTTTTAAATGTTTTTGGATTTTTTGAAAATTTTGAATTTTTAGGATTTTTGAAATTTTTTTAAAATTTAAGCAAGAAAAATAACGTTCAAAAGTGAACGGATCCTAAAATCCAACGCGTCTCTCACAAAAAACCATTAATGTTCATGAAAAGAGCCGGCAGCGGCGCCATTTTAATAACTGAATTTTATGTTCTTGAATTGGTCTTATCGTTCACTCGGTGTCTAATCGAATTGATCACGATTCCAAGTGTGACTCAGTCGTTCTTGGTGGATGAAAGAAAATTGTTATCTATATCTATTTAAAAAGTAAATGCGAAAAATATTAAAAATAGACTAAAGACAAATAACAAACAATAAACAAACAAATGTTAGAACGAACTTATTTTAAAACAACTATTAAATAAAATATTAAAACAAATATTAAAAAGAAACAATTAATAAAAATAAAACTAAAAATAAAAATAAACTTTCAAATTAAAAATAAAATTTACTTAAAAAAATAAAGAAAATTGTATTACAAAGCTACTTTAAAAAGAAACGAAACAAATATTAAAACGGGCACTTAATAAAAATTAAAACTAAAACTTTTGGATAAAATACTAAAACTAAAATTTGCGGAAAAATAAAACTAAAAATATATGACTTTCAGAATTAAAAATAAACTGATTTTCGGATAAAAATTAAATCAACTTTCGGACTGAATAACAAAAATGTTGAGGAAAAACAAACATGTTGGAGATGGGGAGACAAAGATTTGGGAAAAAAAGAATAGCTACTATCCCAACTCCACTTTCGGAGTTTTAGTGCAAAAAGGACTTTCGGAAGTTTTTAAGAAAACGAGTTTGGGTTGTTTTTTTTTTAAGTTGAGATTCGGAACAAAAAAAATAATATTAGTTTCGGACAAAATTTGTAATGCCAGTTTTGGACCTTTATAACAAAAAATTAGTTTCGGAGTTTTTTAATAAATGAGTTTCGGAGTATTTTTTTTAAAATGAGTTTCGGAGTTTTTAATTAAAATGAGTTTGGTAATAAAGCAAATAAAATATGAGTTTCGGAGAAAAAAATAAAAATTGACTTTCGGGGAAAAGGGCTAAACACTCTTCTGAAACTCACACAATAATCAAACTTCGCAAGATCTAAAAACACGGTACCCAAATAAGCTAAAATAAACTAAATTAATAAAACCAAATAAGCAAAAATTAAGCTAAACTAATTTTTAAAAAAAGCCAAATAAAATAAAAATAAAAATTATAATAAGCACTAAATAAGCAAAATAAATAAATCTATTTAAAAACATTAAGCTACGAATTCTACTCAAATAAAAATAAACCAAACATAAAATAAGCAATAAGCACAATAAGCTATAAAAATCAACCACATAAAAAGTAATAATAACTAGAAATAAGCAACATAATCAAATAAGCAATAAGATCAAATAAGCTACAAGATTAACCAAATCAAACAAAAGATTTAAAATAAGAAAGGAAGAATGAGATTAATATAAAAAGCTTGAATTAAAGATGAAGATTAAGATCCAACAAAACAAGATTAAAGATTAAAGATTAAAGATGAAATGCTTAAAAACATGAAAGAAAGCTAGAGAGAAAGTAATTACACCTAATCCTACTCCTAAACTAATCTAATCTAATGAATACAAAATGATGGAAAAAATGAAACTATTTATAGTGGAGGAGTAATGTGGTGTTGTTGCTTCCTTCTTTCTCTTTGTCTTCTCGTCTTTTTAATTAATTCTTCTTTCTCGACTTTGTCTCGGGATTTGTCGAATGATAAAATGAACTCGTCTTCTAATTTTCTTCTTTTATTAGATTTGGTTCTTCGACTTCGTTAAACTTCCGTATTTGGTCTTTTTCTTCGATAAATCTTCAGAATAGGCCTTTGACTTCCGTTCTTTTTGCACTTTTGATCTTTTGACTTCGTCTTTTGTCTTTTTCTTCGATAAAAGCCCGTGAAAGCCCGTGTATTCTTCCTTTTTCATATTTTGGTCCTAAAACACAATAAAAACACAAACCACACATAATTCCGACTTTTAGGACATTAAATATACGTTTTGGTCTTGTTTTTATTTGTTTTGAGTGGTAAAAGGATAAGTGTTTTCACACTTATTAGTAATAAATTAGCTTAATTATATTCGGAGAAAATCAGTTGCTGATCGAAATTATCTACTCATAAACTCTCCATGGCTATCTTTACCAACCCCTTTCTAGGCTATTTGAAGTGACCACTGATGGAGTAAACCCGATATACCAAACGTGAAACTGAATAAGAATTCCTCGACCTTGTGACTTAAGCTTGCACAGTTGTTGAATGAGGAACGGTGTAGAAATATCCTTGCTGAGAAATTTCTAAGTACCCAATACATAACCGAAGAAGTATATAAATACAAAACCTCTTGAAGTTATCCACATCAACTATGCGCGTGACACTGAGTACAAAAATGTAGCTCATTAAAGTGATAGTTATCCAGGTCATCAACCAACCACCCTGTACACGGAAACTATATAATCAAGTCTTCATCCAATAGATTAAGCACGAACAAGTTATCTTTCAAAGATAAAATAAATGCACGCCTTCGATAAACCCGTCTTCAATTTCAAATAATAATTTTCGATCAAATCCGTAGCCACGGAAATTCACTTTTTAAATCTCGTCACTTTGTCTCAAGTTTTTGTCACTTTTAAAATCGTTAATCAAAATATTAACATTTATCAAATAAAATGATAAATAACAGTTGAATATAACAACAATTTTGATCAAAAATCTGGCCCATCATTTGCAACCCTTAGGGTCTGTTTGGTTCGATGGAATCCTAAGGATTCTGATTGAATTGGAATCTGATTCCATTCCATAACGTGTTTGGTTGGCAGATTCAATGTATTTGGAATCTGAATTCCATTCCTTAATGTGTTTGGTTAACAAGCGGAATGGAATTAAAATCCTACAAAATCCCATATATGTGGAATTGAACATTCCATGACAAAGGGGGGAGGAATGTCAACATTATTGTTTTTTTACTAATATTATTTTTAATAATAATAATAATAATAATAATAATAATAAATTTAAAAAAAAATTAAAAAAAACAAAAAAATAGTAGTAATAGTAATAATAATAATTAAAAAATATATAATTTATTATTATTATTATTACAAAAATAATAGTAAATAATAATAACAAAGATATTAAAAATAAAAGTAATAAAAATAATAAAATATTAAAAATAAAATAAATAGATAAAAAACAGAAATAAAAAAATCAAAAATATTAATACTAATTAAATAATTTTTAATAGTTATTTCTTAACTTTATTGTTATTATTTATTTTTTTAATTTATTTTGTTAATTTTATATTTTTTATGTTTCTTATTTTTATTATTTTATTTTTATTTTTATTTTTATTTTTTAATATTATTATTATTTATTTTTTTATTTTTTATTTTTCAAAATTTTTCATTTTTTTTATTTATTATTATTTTATTATTTTATTTTTATTATTTGTTTTTTAATAATTATTATTTTCTTAAATTAATTAATTTTAATTCTTATAAAATAATTTTATTTTGTATGTTAGTAAAATAATAAAATAATGTTTTATTTGAAAATAGAGTTTTTAAATAAAATAATATAAAATAATCTATATAAAAAAGCTATATATATTAGTTTATATAGTATTATTTAAAAAATATAATTATATTTTTTTAAATATTGTTTATTTAGTACATTAGTTAATATTATATTATTTAAAATTTAATTATAGTAATATATTTAAATATAATGTTTCTTATTTTATTTTCTTTCAACCAAACACGAACTTGTCTTTTCAAATTTTAATTCCATCGGATTCAAAATCAGGATTCCATTTTTCAATATTCCATTCCTTCATATTCTTATTCCTGAAATAGATTCCAATTCCATCAAAAATATTCTGCGAACCAAACGGGCCCTTAGTAAAAACGCATCCCAACAACAGCCAGAGATTGACCCGGTCCATCTCAAAAACATTCGGTCCATCATTTCATATCAAAAAGGAAAGAGAATAGTAGGCCTAGTCCAACAAAGTAATACCCGGTCTGCTATATATGATACTACTCGGTCCAATCCAGTGCATTTAACTTTTATCTCGCTCAAACCTACTCTAATCTCATCTATCGTCTCTCCTCCTCCGCCCCCATCTCACCTAATCTGCTTTTCTCTCAAACCAATAATGTCCACATCAATTAATCCCTAGTTCATCATCATCAATTAATCCCCCACCATATCATACGAATTCAATGAATCTATCTGAATAAACAGCACATCTTATCATAAAACTGAATTAAATGATCAAATCTATCTCATACAAATCCTATCTTAGAGGTAAGATCATTGGAGAAAGGCTTCAAGATCATCAATTGAATATGGTCTCGGGTAGGTGTATATATTATTTCATGTGTTAGATTTATGTGTTTTTAATCGATACACTGAAAGACTATAACATAATTGTTATAGAACTTTCACTATTTTCGAATAGCAAAGATGTGAATACCATCACACGGAGCAGTAAAGAGATTTAATTTCGTGTACATGACTATAAAAGTCAATATAGATGATTAATCAACACGAAATTTATGAATCTAAGATCTGGTTGTTTTTATGTATAGTGAGTCTTGGTTGTATGAAGGAGATGGAGTTGGATTTGAATGATATTTGACGAAGGGTTATAGGTAGATCGAGTTGGTGTTGTTTGATTTGATATGAGATGGTGACTGATGATGGGTATAAGTCTAGGTAATTTTTATAACAAAACACCATCTCTGAATATTTTATATAAATTACCATTTCCGAAAGCATTTGAATATATCATTTTGGAATGTTATAATCATTTCGGAATAATAAAAGTAACATTTCAGAATGTGAGGTTGATCTCGCAAAAAATCTGAGGCTGATCTCGCAATAAATGTGAGGTTTATCTCGCAAAAAACTGTGAGGATGATGCTGATCTCGCAATATCAGTCAACACAATCTCGCAATATTCACTTTACACTTAATCTCACAATATTAATATTTTATCCGAAAGTACTTTTTTCAGAGTTTATGGATCTGGTTTTTTGGATCTGATCTTGTCTTTTCATCTTCAAATAAATGCCAGAAAACCCAAAAATGATGATACCAAAAAACAACCAATCATAAAAAATTTATGATCAAAAGACTGTTTGGACAAACAAAACCACCATTATGATAACAATTTTTGAGAAAAGAATTAACCAGCGAATAATAACAGATTTAGATCATCTTGACTAAAAAAAGTTAACAGATCGAGACGAAAAAATTTATTTATTTATTTATTATTTTTTTTTTTTTAACAGTAAATTTATTAAGAAAGAGCCACAAAGGCAAAGTACAAACTATAGCTTAACAAACAATTAAATGGGACACACCCCCATCTAACCAAGCTATAGAAAATCACAAAAACAAAGAACAATATCATAACAAAATAATGGAAATGGACAAACCCCATTCTCATATCAAACTACCAAAACAAACTATTACAAAACATAACAGCCTGCATACCCAAACACTAACTACTTGATCCCATTTGATAAGAATCAAGCTCTGCACATCCATGACACTTCAAAAACAAACTCGTACATAAGCAGTGATAAGAATCCCACTTCAGAATACATGACTGCCTTGATTCAACCACAAAGGGAAGCAACCAAGACAGCCAATCCATCCCCCATGGAAAAAACTCATCCCCAAGCTAATACAAGTTAAGCAGGCAAAGAGACCTGCTCACAACGCCATCAGATAACAAATGCAGAAAAATATAGGAAAGGTGCCATAGTAGCACATCTAGCTTATTGCCTCCTCAAAACCCCCAATTGTGTAAAACCTAGTGGGAAACCATAAAAGGGGGAAAGAGTACAACTAAACTAGAATCCTTTCCATGATGCAATAATCTAGTATCTATCAGCACGACATTAAACAGATACAGATTATTAATAAAGGGAGGACAAGCATCACAAACCAGATTTGGCAACTAAAAATTGTACACTGAGTAAAACTCATGTGTCCACTATTAGCACATCAAATCTTCCCGAACAAACCATAACAGTCCTCCCCCAAACTCCCAGACATACTGGAAGAAATACAAATTACCATAATACCTTCACATTCAGCAATACAATACCATGATGGAAACCTCCAAACCATTGCAATAAACCACCACATGCTCATCTGGAAATATAGATGACCCTGCCAGAAAATAACAAGAAACCAGTAGACAGCATAGAAGATGTAGAATAACCAATCAAGAACAAAGCCAACCCAAACCAAACTCCCAAACAACCCCTGCTAAGGTCAAAACTATGACATATATGAACCCACACCCTATTGCACAACCAGAAACCAGTCCCCCCAAAGGACCAGGCACACCAACCAAGTGCAGAAAACACCCTACACATTAAGATCCAGAAACAATCCTATCCTCAAAAGCAACTCTAATACCTTGGTTGCTATTATGACAAAGCTTAATATTCCACATATCAGCAGCTTTAACAACATTAGCAGATGGTTTCATAGTCAGACTTAATAATTTAAGTCTAACCGTATCAACAATCATCTTGACTAATACTGTAACATCCCTATGATTCATACCCATTCTTCTATTGTTACGCTCTTGCCATAAAAAATAAATACAAGATCCAAATAACAACCTCTGAATAATGCTCCAAATATTATTCCCAGCAGGTTTACTCACAAGACCCGAAATCGCACAAGGCCAAACATTACTAACATTATCCATAAGGGCCATTGGTTTGAGTCTTTCCCACAGCCTTTTAGAAAAACTGCAAGCAAAAAACAGATGACTATGTGATTCATTATCATAACCACACAAAAAATAGGACATATTACCAACGTTAAACCATTTAGCTAACCTATCCCCTGTTTTGAGTCTTTCCTTAATGGCAAGCCAAGTAATAAAAGCATGCCTAGGAATACATTGATTGAACCAAACATGCTTAAACCAACTCACCTCAGGATACTCAGTCTTTAAAGCTCTCCAAACCTCCGTAGGACTAAATCTTCTTTCACTACCTCTCTTATTAAGCCAGACAGTCCTATCCATTCTATTCATATCTAAAACCGGAACAGGAACATCTAAAACATCTCTTAGATTACCATTCCAATTAACAGGCCACACCCACACACCATTATCAATAAGATCAATAACCTTACTGTTAATAGAAAAGCCAGCCAACTCAATCATTCTATTTTGACCACCAAATCACTAAAAACATACCAATGGATCTGGGGATTGAATCAGGCTCTGATACCAATTGTAGATTTGCTATAAAATGAGATTCGGTGCTCTAGGATGGTGGTAGTAGATGAATGTCATGGTTAGAGATATAGAGAGAGGGTTGTAGATGTTCTAGAGAGAGAAAGACAAATATATATAATGAAAAAAGAAAACAAAAAACAACAACCTCTCCTTGGAAGCTTTGGAGGGATATTTATAGTCACAGACGTTAAACTATACAAAGTTACCTAATCTAGTCATTGCGTGTTTGACTATGATAACTAATTGGAATTATTAAATGTCGTCACACAAATTGGATTTCCAACAAATATGTTATGGCGGTTAGAGACTTCAAGAAGTTCTTCAAGAGACGAGGTCAACACGTGAGACAACCAAGCAACGATAAGAAATCTTTCTCCAAAAACCGATTTGTCAAGAATGACAAAGGTGATAGGAAAATATTTAGATGGTGTGACCCAAATCACTTCATCGGTGAATGTCCTAAACCATCCGGCGACAAGAATTACACGACATTCATTGGAGGTTCATGGAGCGATAGTGGTGAAGAATGTGATGACGATGCTAAAAACGAGAAGTGTCTCATGGCTCATTCTTCTAAAGAGATATGCTTGGGAATCGATTTGGAGCCCGACGAGTGGATTAAGGATAGTGGTTGTTCTAAACACGTGACGGGTAATCGAAGTTTGTTCGCTACTTAGAAAGAATATAATAAAGGTAACGTCACCTTCCCTATTAAACTACGTGGTAACATCATTGGCAAAGGTACGGTTTCTCTTGATTCAATGACCATAAAAAATGTTGAGCACATAGATAACTTAAGTATTAATTTACTAAGTATATGCTAAATTTGTGACAATAAGTGTAAGGTCATCTTTTCCGATCATGATAGCGAAATTGTAAAAGATGGAAAGATCATTGGAAAATGTTATAGAAAGCATGGCATTATGTCATGAAAGTAAATAGGAAGTCTAAAGACAACTTATGTCTTGCGACTTCAGATGATAGTTCTACTCTTTGGCATAGGAGATTAGGTCACACTAATATGCGTTTTGATGTGCTCTTCGCAACACTATCTAACACCCCCAAATTACATTGCGCAGCGGAAATACACATTTGGGTGCTAAACACAAACATTGTTACACAAGACATTTTGAACAAACTCAAAATGATAAATTTGAAATATAAAAGAATATAATTTAACCACTGTCTAAAACTTTCAATCCCAAGTAAAACAATTTTAGAAATATCAGAGTAATATTTAGGTCCCCCAAATATTTCATTCAATCAACAAACAATTTACCAAAATATATGACCGTACATTATTATTTTTATGACAAAAGGGAAAGAAATCCGTTTTAGACCAATCACCACAAAAGCAATCCGCAATCCTTCTCCAGCAAGCTCCGCAATTCATCTACTTCAATCACCTGAAATACATGCTTAAAATCATCAACACAACGGTTGAACGAGTCTATAGGTCTTCCAAATCATCATTTGAACACAAGAGAAAAATCAATCAAGATCATTTACTAGAATTGCTGATCATTACAATCTATTATTCAGGCAATCAGGTATATAGCAATAGCTATTGATTTGTATTAAGCTCAGGACACCGACCCCTTAACTTAGTCACCCACGCCTAAAGCCGGCATGACTAGATGAAATTCCAGTGACCCTACTAGGGTATCATTTGCAAGAATACCAATTCTCATTCTCGTAAAATTATCCTTCCCAGCGGGTTACTCAGCGTAAAGCCCTGGTCTCAGATAGGATCGTCAGCCCAATAGTACTATTATTAGAATAAGCGGCTATTCCCAACTCACAACATCAAGTCAGAAGATAGTTAACGGCTCATGAATTTTTGGACTTTTGCAAATTAGCTACTTATACAATTCAAATCAACAAAGGCAACAAAGGCAACATTCGGGTCCAAACAATCAATCATGACTTGTGTTCATTTTACTTTCAAATAGCATGTATCCCCCTCGCGGGTTTTAAAATCATTCAAAACAATTACAAAAGCGAGGCTATAGAATCACCAGGAGTAATAGCAGTAGTAAGACGATCTTCGACGATAGTTGATGCCCGATAAACACAAAAACCGAAACCTATCAAATAAGGCGCGTTCATCAATGATAAACTAGAATAAAATCCATACTTACTAACACCAAACTCAAAATATTAAAATCACAACCAACCCAAAATGAAAACAATACAAGTGACCTATTACTTCATTCTATATGTTTACTTTAGTAGTCAATCCTTTCAACAAAAATCTGCCGGTACATACCAAATGTACGAGCTCGTTTACCCCACTTAAACACATCAAATATTTATGATACTAATCAGAGACCTCACTTACTATATATAGAAAGACCTGTTAAAATCCCATCAAAAGATTTTACTTTTAAAGTTCCCTGCCCGACACATCTTTGAACTACAAAAACCAGACAGTTTTACGTCATCGACTCGTACAACCATTTTGACCGTTCTAAACAATCCCGTTTACAAATCCGACACTTGAGTTTGAAAATAGACTCAGAACCCTTAGTTTAGAACCAAACATCAGAACTTGACCATTTTCACAACTCATTCTATAGTCCCTGGGATTCGATCCAAATATCGACAACAACTTCGGATTGTGTCGATACTCGTCTCCCGGTACACGAATAATCAAAACATCATAACTTCGCGCTCGTTTGGAGCTAGAAGCTCTATCTTATATCAAATCGAAGCTAAGAGAATTCTATACAACCTCATCTAATTAGTTTGTTCATTTTCAAACAGTAAGGTAGCCAAAATTGGCCTTGAACCTACTGCCCTAAAATACCTTTTTAAAAACCATACTAAATAAAATTTTCAACCAATTTTAATCAATCCCATATGACTAAAATCATCCTAATATCATTTTAAACCACTTAACTAACTCATAACACCCTTGGGTGTTCATACAAAATTTTATCCACTCAAAATTTCCAACATGCAATTGTTAATATATATATAAAAAACTACTTACAACACACCCACACAACAAAAATAAATCAAACAAGCATGGATCATATCAAAAAAATAAAAGTTCTTGCATGTGTATAAAATTTATACTAAAAGATGCACAATTTAATTTCCAAATATGGTCTTTTGTTAGATTTGTTTGATTCAAGTTCAAAATCAAAAATTAAAAATCAAAAACAACTTTTTAACAAAATTTTGGCATCATCTCTTGATCATCACCAACAACACATGCATAATCATAAATTTGACCTACCAACTCTTGAAAAATCAACCTTCATGCATGTTGAAGATTTTTACACCAAAAGAAAGCCCTTGAAAATCTAAGATGTGGTTTTGTGTTGTTTTTTATTAGATCATAAAAAATGGAAGAAGTTTGATGGTAAAGGGGTGTTGGGGGTGAAGGTAAAAAGAAGGAGGAGAGAGGGGTGGATTTGATTTTGTTTTCACACATTTTGTGTGTGTTTTTCCTAGTGGAAAAACCTTTTATAGTGGGGTGGAGGGTTAGATTTTGCCAATTTGTGATAGTTTTGGTCCAAAATGCAATTAAATAGTTGTAAGGGTAGAAAATGTAAATTGTCAATTTTGAAAATATTTACGAGGCTCGGGTTTCGTAAAAATACTTTTCAAAAGTTAAAACGCACTCAAAATATGATAATAATATGATCCCGGTTCGACTTAATACGAACTTAAAATAAAAACGTCAAAAATATAAACATCGAGACAACAAATGATAAAACATAAAATCTCGGGCATCCGTGGATATCGTGGTCACTAATAATCCTCGCTATTAGTAAAAAGATAAAAATAAGACCTCCAACATCGGTTTTAAATAAAACCATCAACCGTCATATCATTCAACTCATCAAAAATTTCAAAATTATTCGTAAAGTAATATTATATAATATTAAATAAATGACCTCGAGTTTGGGTTGTCACATCCTACCCTCCTAAAAGAGAGCGACGTCCCGGTGCTCGGCCCATCTTATATTCACATTCCATACCTCCAGAACAAAAGAGAACTCTTTTTCCTTAAAGAAATCCTCATGCTTCCTTCACAATTTCAGATTCTACTCCTGGAATTCTTGTATCCTCACAACATGATTCCCATTATGTTTTGACCTCATAAGAACTCTTCATAGTTCTTTCTATGAAAAACAACTTATCTTCAAGTTGAATTCTTTCCTTGTTGTTCCTAAAACAAATTTCACCTGTCATAACGACACCTTAAGCATAACCACGTTTCCAATTTCAAACTCCATCGACTTCCTTCGATTGCCAACATAACTCTTCTGACAACTCCTTGTTACTAATGAATGATCCTTAACCCATACAATCTTATCAATATTACCAATATCACTTCTAGTTCAGTCATTTAGTTCCACTTATATTTTTTCAATACACCGAGAACCTAATCTTACGTCCATAACTCACGATCTTTAACCTTCACATATTGAAGTTCTTTATGGCCTTCAAACAGTACATCCTCATTACTAGCATGACAATCATTGTCGTATAAGAATTCTAACAAGGCCTATGTCAATCACACACGTACAAGTATACTGTTCGATGTTTGAATCGTTCTTTCACTCTGTCCATCATTCTCTGTATAACACACAGTACTCAACTCAACCTTCATCTTTACCTAAACCAAAACGTATCGATTACTTGACTTGTGAGATTTCTTCATCACTAAGTCTCACTCTCTCAACTTAGATATGTTAGTAGTGCTCAAAATACCACGTCTAACTTGACTTTACAACAAAATGCTTTCCATAAGTTTTACAAAATGTTGAAATCACTTACCTTGACATCCTTCTCAATTCAGACCACTAACTTAAAATTTCAATATCCTTTCTATCAAGTCCACACTTTTTACAATTACCAAAACTCAATCCTTAATCATAATCACTCAAAGTCATAACTATCAACATACGCAAATACCCGAATATACGACTGGTAATTCTCTACTCATTTCCTTTTATCATCCCAATAAATTAATTATGAAGCAAACTCTTATGATCCTTGATTACTACATACTTGATTCCATACAAGTAATATTTCTACAATCTCAAAGCAAACACCACGACTACATAACCCTTATGAGACGCATCGCAACAAACTACAAACTATAAATACTTCAGATCCTTTCAACAATGACAACATCAGTGCAGAACACGACTTACCCTTCAGTGTTCATTATACAGCTTCCCCATCTGATGAGGATCAGATCTTGAAACTTAAAAATTTAGATGTATAAGTGGGACTCACACATCTAATTCTTCTTAGTCAGCTTAATCAATGGTTCAACAATAAGTGAAAACCTTTCGATAAACCTCCGATTATTCCCAGCTTAGACCAAGGAATTAACAGATTTCTGTCGGCGTCGTTGATACTAACCAATCCTTAATCGTTTCAATCTTGGCAAGATTTTCACGAATACCTTTGTTGTCAAACAACTGCCTTAGAAAACACGAATATTTCAACCAACATTCACACACGAAACTTTACATACAGTTTCTCTTTTTCCAACCATCCCAAAATTATCCTCATATGCTACTTATGTTCCTCCTTTCCTATTAAAATAGAATATCTTCAATAGATATAATGACTAACTCATCCTAGTACATCTTACACACAAGATTCACCCAGTCCATGAATATGGCAGACGCGTTCGTCAATCCAAAAACATCACTTGCTACTTAAAGTACCCACATCAAGCACGAAAACCAACTACAGGAACATCTTATTCCCTTACTCTCAGTAAATGATAACCAAAACTCAAAGCGATCTTTGAGTACATACTGGATCCCGAAAAGTTGCAAGGATCAAACAAATCATCAATCCTCGATAATGGTTACCAATTCTTGGCAGTTAATTGGTTAAGCTTTCGATAATCAATACACATCCGAAACAAATCCATCCTTCTTTGACAAACAACAAAAGCGATCGCCATTGGCAATAAAACTTAATCTAATACATCCCATATCCATCACTTCTCACAGTTGACCGGATAACTCATTCCACTCTGACAGTGCCAAATGATAAGGCATACAAATACTACTCAACGAAACGCAGAATGACTACACGTATCACTTACAACACTTAATCGACACGAACTCCACTTCATGAGGCGGCAGAAACTCTGCAAAACTTCAGGAAAACTTCATAATACTCTCGAATCATTAACAGATCTCCAAACTTCTCCTTAGCTACCCTATCACTAATTACCTGAGCTAGGAATACATCATATCTCTCTTCTACATACTTCCTTGTTTCCAAACAAGACACACTTCCCATATGGAAAGTTCACTCATCACCTTTCACATTCAACACTCAGCTTCGCAGCAAAATCTAAGCCCGCAGCTATCAATTTATAGTGAAGTTTAGTTCAATCTCAAGCATCAGCACTTCGTACCACTAACCAATTCATACCAATAATCCACATCCAAAGATCTCAACTCTATGAGCATCAAGTCAATATTAAACACTTACCTTCCTAAATTCAAGGAACACACTCTCAGTGTAAAACTAACACTAGCCACCTTTCCATCGGTTAACTCCACACCATAGTTAATTGTCAATCTTACTGACTCTCCGTTGATAAAACAACTGAATCTTTATATTTCTATAGTTTCTACCCGATCTGAAATCAAACAACATACTGACATAAAGAATCTCAAGTAAGAATATACCATTTACAATATTCTGACCTTAAGGTTTGTCAGCATCATTCAAACGTAAAACGGAGCGGCACCATTCCTATCTTCTCAATTTCCTTTCCTTGGACAATTCCCTTGCTTGTGTCCCTTCCCGCCATGGCTAAATCATATCACTACTCCAAGGGTACTAATTACAATGACTAATCCTCTCGTTCTGCACTTAGCAGCTTTATGACCAGGTTGTTCTAACTCTAGTCGCAATTGTGGAAAATTACCTACATGGTATAGAGTATAGCAAACACACTTGAGATTTATCTTGTCACTTCTAGACACATGGCAACACGAATCCCATCATTCCTTTCATGGTTTAAATACTGATTTCGGTTCTGTCTTTGGTTATTGTTATTACTGTAATCCTCACAAATCTGTCCTTGATTCTGGTTGAACTTAGCAGATTCCCACTTTCTCTTATTGTTTTCAACAACACTATCTTTCCTATCTTGCACTTTCACATCCATTAAATCATGCGCCATCTGAACAGCTTCATCAAAAGATTTAGGTCTTAAAGAAATAACCTCACCCTTGATATTACTAGACAATCCTCTAATGTACTGCTTCGTTGTTTTACGGTCATTCACAAAAGTATCATGGCATAGCAAATATAGCTCAGAAAATTTCCCAGTAAGCAGTAATATCATCGTCCATTAGCACTAATTATCACAATTTGGGTTCCAACTGTCCCAGTTCCTTCTCGGGACAAATCCTAGCAGTCAATAGTTCTTTCATCACGGTCCATGCCTCACTATTAGTCACAACCAATCCTAAAGTAGTCACTTGGTATTCCACCATCTTAGTGTACCATTCTGAAATGTAGTAGCAGCAAATTTCACCTTATTAGTTTCTGAACACTCAATAATCTCAAAGTACTCTCTATCTTATCAATCCAACTATGCAATTCTAATGCACAACTAATACCACAAAACTGCGCAGAACCACACTTCTGAAAACTAACATAAGTACATTCTCTTGAACTTGCAGAACAGCAGCAATACTATCATCTGGATCAGCAGCATCCTCATTATTCTTAGCAGAATCGCCATTATTTTCAGCAGCATCATCATTATTCTCAGCAGCATCATTATCTCCATCACAATTAACTCCAGCATATTGATTCCTTGCAGCACGATCAGCTTCATGTGCTCTAGCAATAACTTGTTCAATCATAGTGTTCACAGTAGCAGTCGTTAGCTTTGGCAACATATTTCAAGAAACTTAGTCACGTAGTGATCTACTTATGACAGAAATATGCTTCTCTTACTCCTTCTTCCATCATCACAGAAGAACGAAACATGATAAGTATACATATCAAGATAAAAGAAGAATTCTTTATCATGACATCTCATGGATACTACATGCACGAACAACATAACTACAATGGTTCATCAACCAAAACTCAAAAGAGTTAATAAAGGCACATCATAGATCATGAGGGTAATTCAGACTGTGTTGAGGATTCAACAGGATAGTGGCAATGTCTGTCACTACAATCATCTACCGAACAAACTTAAAAGATAATAAGTTCCATCACAACGCCATGATACAAGATTTAAATAAGTCCGATCACAAAAAGAGAATAAGATACAAAGAAGTCCATTACGCGATTAGTTCCTTAGACACCAGCTCCTCATCCACTTTAACATTGTTGTCAGCTTAATCACACTCGTCTATTTCTCCTTAGGAACTCAAAGTCAAATCCCTGACATGATGGAAGCTCATTCTCAAAATCCAAATACTCACTCCTACACGGCAAATTAATCACAAGGCAAATCTCAATACGACTTTCAACATTCCTAAACTTCCAAGCTTGACTCAGAAATGATCTCACATGAGGCTCCCACTCACTCATCCCTTCAAAACTTACCTACTTCTCTTTAAACCTTTCAATTCAAACACACAAATTCATCACAATCGACCCAACACTAGCAATCTCATCCATCTTCCAAGTCCTAACAGACTCAATTCTCCACAAACCAATTTCAACCTTTAAAACAACTTTTCTTTCACATCAACCTTCTAATCACACCAATTTCAACCACATATCTATCATACATCAGCTAATCAAACTTCTTCATACCCGATATAAGTCGCAAGAAATCAGTTGTAAAATCGTTCATCATCTGGTCTACTGTCCTAGACCCTCGGCAGTACATAAGGTCATTATTTAAAATTATATACATATGCATTACATAAAGAAAATTACGATAACGGCTCATGAATTTAACGGCTCATAAACAGCTATTCCCAACTCACAACATCAAGTCAGAAGATAGTTAACGGCTCATGAATTTAGGGACTTTTGCAAATTAGGTACTTATAAAATTCAAATCAACAAAGGCAACAAAGGTAACATTCGGGTCCAAACAATCAATCATGACTTGTGATCATTTTACTTTCAAATAGCATGTATTCCCCTCGCGGGTTTTAAAATCATTCAAAACAATTACAAAAGCGAGGCTATAGACTCACCTGGAGTAATAGCAGTAGTAAGACGATCTTCGACGATAGTTGATGCCCGATAAACACAAAAACCGCAACCTATCAAATAAGGCGCGTTCATCAATGATAAACTAGAATAAAATCCATACTTACTAACACCAAACTCAAAATATTAAAATCACAACCAACCCAAAATGAAAACAATACAAGTGACCTATTACTTCATTCTATATGTTTACTTTAGTAGTCAATCCTTTCAATAAAACTCTGCCGGTACATACCAAATGTACGAGCTCGTTTACCCCACTTAAACACATCAAATATTTATGATACTAATCAGAGACCTCACTTACTATATATAGAAAGACCTGTTAAAAGCCCATCAAAATATTTTACTTTTAGAATTCCCTGCCCGACACATCTTTGAACTACAAAAACCGGACAGTTTTACGTCATCGACTCGTACAACCATTTTGACCGTTCTAAACAATCCCGTTTACAAATCCGACACTTGAGTTTGAAAATAGACTCACAACCCTTAGTTTAGAACCAAACATCAGAACTTGACCATTTTCACAACTCTATCTATAGTCCCCGGGATTCGATTCAAATATCGACAACAACTTCGGATTGTGTCGATACTCGTCTCCCGGTACACGAATAATCAAAACATCATAACTTCACGCTCGTTTGGAGCTAGAAGCTCTATCTTATATCAAATCGAAGCTAAAAGAATTCTCTACAACCTCGTCTTATTAGTTTGTTCATTTTCAAACAGTAAGGTAGCCAAAATTGGCCTTGAACCTACTGCCCTAAAATACCTTTTTAAAAACCATACTAAATAAAATTTTCAACCAATTTTAATCAATCCCATATGCCTAAAATCATCCTAATATCATTTTAAACCACTTAACTAACTCATAGCACCCTTGGAGGATCATACAAAATTTTACTCACTCAAAATTTTCAACATACAATTATTAATATATATATAAAACACTACTTACAACACACCCAAACAACAAAAATAAATCAAACAAGTATGGATCATATCAAGAAAATAAAAGTTCTTGCATGTGTATAAAATTTATACCCAAAGATGCACAATTTAATTTCCAAATATGGTCTTTTGTTAGATTTCTTTGATTCAAGTTCAAAATCAAAAATCAAAAATCAAAAACAACTTTTTAACAAAATTTTGGCATGATCATCTCTTGATCATCACCAACAACACATGCATAATCATAAATTTGACCTACCAACTCTTGAAAAATCAACCTTCATGCATGTTGAAGATTTTTACACCAAAAGAAAGCCCTTGAAAATCTAAGATGTAGTCTTGTGTTGTTTTTGATTAGATCATAATAAAAATGGAAGAAATTTGATGGTAAAGGGGTGTTGGGGGTGACGGTAAAGAGAGGGAGGAGAGAGGGGTGGATTTGATTTTGTTTTCACACATTTTGTATGTGTTTTTCCTAGTGGAAAAACCTTTTATAGTGAGATGGAGGGTTAGATTTTGCCAATTTGTGATAGTTTTGGTCCAAAATGCAATTAAATAGTTGTAAGGGTAGAAAATGTAACTTGGAATTTTTGAAAATATTTATGAGGCTCAGGTTTCGTAAAAATACTTTTCAAAAGTTAAAATGCACTTAAAATATGATAATAATATGATCCCGGTTCGACTTAATACGAACTTAAAATAAAAACGTCAAAATTATAAACATCGAGATAACAAATGATAAAACATAAAATCTCGGGCATCCGTCGATATCGTGGTCACTAATAATCCGCGCTATTAGTAAAAAGATAAAAATAAGACCTCCAACGTCGGTTTTAAACAAAACCATCAACCGTCATATCATTCAACTCATCAAAAGTTTCAAAATTATTCGTAAAATAATATTATATAATATTAAATAAATGACCTCTAGTTTGGGTTGTCACACACTAGGTTTCAAATTTATAATCAGGAATTACCGATCTTAATTAGGAACATAAATTTGAGCAAGTATACCCTAGTCATGTTGTAATTAGGTTGGTAATTCAAGGTCGTCCCATGGGACTTGGTTATACTCAAGTGTAGTTTATTTTTAACAAAACAGTGGTTATGATTGTCACGATCAAACCACCATGAGAATCATTTTAAGGCACTAAAATGTGTATAGTTGAAGTTCGTTTTTCTCAGTTCTTAACAAATTGAAAGTCCTAACAAGATCGCGTTTTTAATTGTTTTTGGTTGGTAATGTTTTTTGGATATTCTATTGCTAATTCAAACAAGCCTTGCTAAAAGGAAAAATATCGTCTACTTATATGTAAAACAAAGTGCAAATACCAAGTTTTTATTCAATTAAAAATGCCAAATGTAAATTCTACAAACTATAAGGACTGAAATGTAAATTCTATGAAATTTAAATGCTAAAAATGTAAAGCTAAAAAGTATAAGGACTAAATGTGCAAAAACAGTAAACTATGTGGGCTGGAAATGAAAATTATTCAAACGATGTAACTAATTTTCAACAAAATTGAAACTGCCTAACTAATTGTGAACAAATCTAAAAATACAAGGACTGCCATTTTGAAAACCCTAATTAGTTGAAAAGATTAGCTAAGATTAAAAACAGTTTAATACTACAAGGAACTAATTGCAAATTTTCACAACTTTTTAACAAAAACGGGTTCAAAGATAAAATAAGCTCGTTTGAGCTTATTTCTCAACCAAATTTGATCAAACAAATTGCAAACGACTTAAAATCAAATTTTAGCTAGACCTATCCAAGGAATTTGGCTAAAAGTGACTAAAACTGTGATAAGCTGAATTCAATAAGCACAAAATAAGCTACCAGTTAATCTAAACTTGCACAACTAGATTTTAATGGAAATTCTTGTTAATAAGCTCAAAAGAAAGACGGAAAATCAAGTCTCATGAAAAATGATCAAGTAATAAGCTCAGAATCTGAAAATAAGCCAAAATTGTGCTTATGTTGACTTTCGTTGACCAGGAATTTCAAAAAGCTCAAATTCTTAAAATTTAACCAGGAACACTAATGGAATGAAATTGTAAAAGAAAATTAGCTAATTGATGAAGTAGAAATGGAGATATGAAAAATCAGTTTGCCCAAGTTACAGAAACTTGCATTTGCTCATGATCTTAAACTTTTGCTTATTTCTAGCTTAATTCTTGATACTGTACAATTTCCTTCTACACATTCAAAGTTCATATGTTAACTGAAAATTGAGAACTGGTTTGGAGTGATTTCATCAAGTAACAAAGAAATTCCAGTCAAATCAAAATCAATACTTTCTGAAAAGAAACTTGCATAAAATTGACCCAAACTTTTTATATGACCAATTGCCTTTTTGACCAAATACTTGACTTAAAAGTGATTGAAAACTATTTGTTATGACTTATTAACTGGAAATGAACCAAAGTTTGCCAAATTCTAACACTTGAAAATCAAATCAAAGCTAATGCCAAACACTACTTTATTGAAATTTTTGAAACTTTTATGAAGGATTATTGAGCTAATGATAAGACTGAGTAAAAAGCTTTAACAAACTAAGTTCTATAGCTGATATGAAGTGTATGAGAACTAGTTACAAGAACTCTAACCAACAAGAACTCTAAATGGCAAGCAAAGCTAATGTTACTGATAAAAGCTAAAAAACAGGACAAGTTTTAAGACTATTAAGCAGGATTAAGCTATTATTAAGCTACAACAACAATGAGATCAGATCAATAGCAGGCTAAAACATCTTTTATCATGCAATCAAACAAAGTTAACTAGGAATGAAGCAGGCATTCAACAATTTAGAGGAACTGAAAATCAGAAAATGTAAAACCTTTAGCTAAGGCCTCCTTTGGGGAGTAGAGGAGCGTTGAGCTCTCTAATCTAGTGCTAACCACCACCTTAGCACTAGAACACACTAATCAACTACCAATCAACAGCTACAACCATCAAATTCGCCATTAATGAACTGATTTCTCCAAAATCTGCTAGTACTTGAACTGGATGATTAAATCAGGTACAACAGCTACAATCTTCAAAATTAGTCAGTTATGATCAAGTGATGATCATAACAAACTAACAAATTCACAAAGTAACAATGGTGCAAGTATGAATAGTAGAGAAGTATGAGAATTTGGAGGGAAAAATTGAAATGTTTATTGATTGAATGGGAAAGTAGTTACAAATGCTGGTAAGTTTGTTACAACTAACTATAACAGACTCAAGAGTGTGTCAGACTCTTGAGTTGTTAAGCTACAACTAAGAAGGATTGAGAGAAAAACTAAAAGTGTGTGTTTTCACACTTTTTCTACAACACAAGAAATGAGAACAATCCATGGTATTTATAGACTGCAGGAGTGAAGTGGTTGGAGTTGGTGACGTGTTAGATCCAATTAGAAGCTTCCACGTGTACAATTCAGCTCAATTGGATTTTGCAGGTGATGAAAACATTTGGGGTTTTCTTTGTTATTGATCCTGAGTGTAATTGGTGTTGATCATTGGATTCGTCTCTCAAAAACGAGCAAGTTTCATGTTTATAACATCTCCTGAAATTGCTTCTAGCTCAAGAACGATTCTGGCAATATGCGTTGAGGAAGATGACACGTGGCAGGATTTCATTTGCTATGGGAAGTTCACACGGATCATTATCCAAAATGGATAATTTGATTATTGCATGGCTCTTCCTTATTGGCTGAAAAGTGAAGTTAGTGCGCTGCACTGTTAGGATATTGGCCAATTAAATGCTGGCGGCTAGTGGCATTAAATGAAGTGAGTTGGCAATCCTGGGCACATTTTTCTTGCATTCTCATTGGCCAAAAGCATATCACACGGATCAAGCTCAGTTTAACTTTCCAAAAATGGCAGAATCAGTCCTCTAACTTGACAGAATGTATTTTTGAGCTAGTAACTTTATTCTTTTGGCAATTTAAGTCCTTCTACTTGCAAACTTGATCAAAAAGCCCCTTTGACTGAGTTGACTTGAGAGTTGACCAGATTTGACTTTGATCTTGACTTTGTCATATTTACACTTTTGGTCCTTCATCTTTAGCAGATTGTCAAGATAGGTCCTTTGTCTTCAAAGTCTTGTCACATTTGATCCTTCTTTGTCTTTTTCATCAAATTAAGCTTGATTTTCCTTTGTTTGCTTGAAAATGTATCCTTCTTACCTATTTGAGCACAAACACAAGACATACCACATAATTCCGCTTTATAGCACAAAGTTTAGGTATTTTTATTGTGTTTTAGGGTGATTTGTTGATAAATTGATATGAGTTTTTGCTCATATCAAATCCCCTACACTTGAACATTGTCATGTCCTCATGCAATGCTATGTATTTTAAAGCACAATTTTACATTCTCCTCATAATTAATCCACCTTGGCCATATGGAATGCATCTACACTACTCTAAACTTAAATGATGCATGATTTTGATTTTTAACAATGCAATGAACAAAATACAATTCTATCTATATCTTTTTTGTTTTTCTTGAAATAGTTTTGATGGAAATAACTCATAAAGAATTCAATGACTTTGATTAGGTCTTGGGTACCATGGACATTTATCACCCTCAAGTTTCACTTTCCCCATACCAAGCTTAAAAATGGGATCATTGTATTCACAAGTAAAAAGTGCATCAACTTATTCATGACAATTAAATGTAGAACCGGTTATTATTTGCGCAAATTGCTTGTGGGCAAATTTGTCATTATTCAAGTGTGAAATATAAGAAGTGTAAAATCCAAAAATAAGGAAGCACGGTTTTAATCCTAAGTAATCCTCTCATCCATTACTTGAAACACCGCTCACAATTAATATAAGTCCGTTTCAAGAGTAATAAGTCATTCGCCTTATGTGTAAAATCCTCATGTCATGCTTTCATCTACACACTCGCTAAGGAAAGAAAAATAAAACTCACGCAATAATTTACATCCGCCATCTTTTTGAGACTTTCGATCTTCAGCCCCGCAACCCGTCAAGGTAATATTGGATTGGAGCAATCTATTGAATCCCCGCAACCCGTCAAGGTAATATTGGAATTCAATAGTCACTATAATTAACACCACACTGCCCCTCTTGGGAGTCTTGTATATATATATTTTTTCTTTTCTTTTCTTTTTCTTTCTTTTTTCTAGCCACTCATTTATTTTGTAAGCCGCTCTTATTTTTCTTTATTCCTCACAAAGAAATTTGAAAAGAAGAAATGGAAAAACACCCGCTAAATATTGAGCATGACATAAGTCTAGTACACATAAAACGTTGTAACTTAGAATCTTAAGACGTACTTATATCAACCATGAATGATTAGGCAAAAATGCATAAGAGATTACAAACCAATTAAAACCGTTCTTGATTATTTATTAACAATTATATACATGCGAAGAAAATAGAGGCAAAGAAGAGAAGGGTTTAGCCACAAGTAATTATCATGAGTTTATCTAGCCCTTTTACACTTGCTTCAACTCTATCATTTCCCATTCTCCACAAATTTAAAATCTCAAATAATGAGATTGGTGGATGCTTAGCCTAATAGACCAATGAAGGAATACATGGTTAAGGATACTAGCTAGAGATTGCTAAGATAAGCAAACTCGGGTTGAGTCAAAATATCCATGGTGGGCCTAATATGTCAAAGAAGTCTAAACTTGTTAAAAACATGTTTTTATTATATTTTCTTTTTTTATATATTTTTGATGAAAAATAAAAGAAAAGATATATACAATGCAAATGTGTTATGCAAATGAAAAATGATTGATGCAAAAATTATGAATGCATATTTTTGGTGGCCAAAGTAGATCAAAAATTTGAAAAATGTTTGAAAAATTAATTTTCCAAGTTATCATGAAAGACAATGACAAGTTCTAGGTAAGGTCACTTCGATAGAAGACTCCCCTACACTTAAGCTAAACATTGTCCTCAATGTTTAAGAGCATGGAAGTATAACAACTTCCCCTACACTTATGACAATGAATAGACTTCGCTTAACCCAAGTTAGGGAAAGGACCACTATTAGTGAATTCATGTTTAAGCACAAGGTGTCAATGAAAGATCACAATAGTAACGAAGTGAACCGGATACAAGGGCCTCCTCCATAAGCTCCAAAGCATACAATGAGTGAGCAACCCTACAAACAACATGAAGACAAAAGAAGGTCTCCCCTACACTTATCTCCAAGTCTATACCCTTATTGCTAACCTACAACACTCTAAACCTAGTTATACGATGCTTGAGTTAATGAGTCTCTAGCTCGAGTCGTCCCTCAATGAATTAATTCATGGGGAAAATGGGGATCTCTTGGACCATTTCAACGGAAATGTCCTCCCCAAAATAATGTTTCACACGGTGACCATTCACTTTAAAGTTTGGACCATCGGGTTGTGACAACTCAATAGTTCCATATGGAAACACTTGAGCAATAGTGAATGGACCGGACCATCTCGACTTAAGCTTGCCCGCAAAAAGTTTCAACCTTGAGTTAAAGAGGAGAACCGGCTCTCCAACTTTGAACTCACAGTTCTTGATCTTAGCATCATGTAATTTCTTAGTCTTTTCCTTGTAAAGCAAAGAATTTTCATAGGCATTGGCTCTTAATTCATCCATCTCATTAAGTTGATCTTTCCTATGTGGACCGGCTTGGTTTGAATCAAAGTTAGCCCACTTGAGAGCCCAAGATGCCTTGTGTTCTAACTCGAATGGGAGGTGGCACGCTTTACCATAGACAAGCCTATAAGGAGTACAACCAATTGGTGTCTTAAAATCCATCCTAAAAGCCCACAAAGCATCATCAAGCTTATCCGACCAAGAAGCTTGATGCTCTCCCACCGTTCTCTCTAAAATTCTCTTTAAACCACGATTTGTGACCTCGGTTTGACCATTGGTTTGAGGGTGATACGCGGTAGAAAGTCTATGATTAACGCCATATTTCTTCATAACTCTCGTGAATTGATCATTACAAAAGTGCGTACCACAATCACTTATGATGGCCCGAGGTACACCAAATCTAACAAACAATTGCTTTAAGAACTTCACAACAACTCTAGCATCATTGGTAGGTAAGGCTTTAGCCTCCACCCATTTGGACACATAATCCACCGCCACAAGTATATACTTGTTTCCCTTAGAAGATGGAAAAGGTCCCATGAAATCAATGCCCCATACATCAAATATCTCACACTCTTGAATAAAATTTTGTGGCATCTCATCACGTTGCGTAATTTTTCCTTGTCTTTGACACACATCACAAAATTTTACCATCTCATGGGCATCTTTGTAAATGGAAGACCAATAGTATCCCGAATCTAAGACTTTCTTGGCGGTATAGTTGGGCCCAAAATGTCCACCCGTAGGTCCTTTATGACATGCTTCTAAGATCTTAAATGCCTCGGGCCCATCTACACACCATCTAATGATTTGGTCCGCACATTGCCTAAAAAGATAAGGATCATCCCAAAAGTAGTACTTAACTTCCTTAAGAAATTTCTTCTTTTGTAGATAAGTAAGACCCTCAATAAGTACATTTCCCACAAGATAGTTTGCTATATCCGCACACCAAGGAGTGGCATCCTCTTGGGAAGAGATAGACATGAGCTCCTCTAATGGAAAAGATTCATTGATTTCTTGATGTGTAAAATCTCCTTGAAAAGGATGCTCAAGTCTACTCAAGTGATCCGCCGCTTAATTCTCGGCTCCTTTCTTATCACGAATTTCTATCTTAAACTCTTGAAGCAACAAAACCCATCTCAAAAGCCTAGGCTTATCATCTTGTTTTGTCATAAGATACTTGAGAGCGGAATGACCCGTATACACTATGGTTTTAGATAGCACAAGGTATGGTCTAAATTTCTCAAAAGCATAGACTATAGCAAGCAACTCTTTTTCTGTGGTAGTGTAATGAAGTTGTGCACCGGTCATGGTTTTACTCGCATAGTGTATAGGTTGAAAATGCTTATTAACTCTTTGTCCTAAGACGGCCCCCACCGCATAATCACTAGCGTCACACATAAGCTCAAAAGGTAATTCCCAATTTGGAGAAACCAAAACGGGAGCCTTTTTCAATTTCTCCTTAAGAGTCTCAAAAGAGTCCAAACAATCTTGGTTAAAAATGAAAGGAGCCTCTTTTTCTAAGAGGTGAGTCATCGGTCTAGCTATCTTAGAAAAATCTTGTATAAAGCGCCTATAAAATCCCGCATGACCTAAGAAACTCCTCACACCTTTAACCGAGGTGGGTGGGGGAAGCTTAGTAATCACATCAATTTTAGCTCGATCCACTTCTAATCCCTTGTTGGATATTTTGTGTCCTAAAACAATTCCCTCTTTCACCATAAAGTGACATTTCTCCCAATTAAGCACTAAACGTGTTTCCTCACAACGCTTAAGCATTCTCTCTAGATTTGTGAGACATGAGGTAAATGAATTTCCAAAGACGGAAAAATCATCCATAAAAACCTCCATAGTTTGCTCTATCATGTCATGGAAAATCGCCATCATGCACCTTTGAAACGTCCCCGGTGCATTACATAAGCCAAAAGGCATCCTCTTGTAAGCAAATGTACCGTAGGGACAAGTGAATGTGGTCTATTATTGATCCTTAGGGTCAGTGGGTATTTGGAAATAACCCGAAAAACCATCAAGAAAGCAATAGTACTCATTTCCCGCTAAGCGTTCAAGCATTTGATCCATAAATGGTAATGGGAAATGGTCTTTCCTAGTAGCCTCATTGAGTTTCCTATAGTCAATACAAACTCTCCAACCGGTAACAAGTCTTGTAGGAATAAGCTCATTGTTCTCATTAGGCACTACGGTGATTCCACCCTTCTTTGGAACACAATGTACCGGGCTAACCCATGGAGAGTTGGAAATGGGGTAAATCATACCCGCATCAAGGAGTTTAATCACCTCCTTCTTAATGACCTCATGGATTTTTGGGTTAACTCTTCGTTGACTTTGAATGGCGGGTTTGTAATCATCCTCCATAAGGATTTTGTGTGTACAAAAATGTGGATCAATGCCCATTATGTCGGATATTTTCCATGCTAAGGCTTTCTTGTGTTTCTTAAGGACTTCAATAAGTTGCTCCTTCTCATCCTCTTTCAATCTTTAGCAATGATCACAGGTAATTGGTCTTTGCCCTCTAAGAAAGCATACTCTAGGTGGGATGGAAGGTCCTTAAGTTCAAGTGGAGGTGGACTCTCTATGGAAGGTTTTACTATGGAAGGATTCTCATTGGTAACTTCTTGTGGAGTAGGAGAAGGAATAGGGTCCTCATTGAGCAACTTTTGGATAGTAAGAATATCTTCTTCCCAATTTATGGGAGAATCATCATCACCAAGAAAGTTTGACTCAAATTCCTCCAAGAGGAAATCACTCTCTCCAAAAGGTGTTACAGAGGGAGCAATTGAGGCCACGGTTTCAACATGGGGAATTTCATCACTAGTACTTTTGCAAGCATCATGAAAGTGTTCATCACACACTTCATCTAACACATCAACTATGTTAATAGTCTCACAAGGTCTAGACTCCTTAACCTCTTTCCTATCACAAACTTTCCCTAACTTAAACACCACTTTCTCATCCTCTAATCTCATAATTATTTCTCCTTCCGCCACATCTATCAAAGTACGACCCGTTCTAAAAAACGGTCTACCAACAATCAAAGGAACTCTAGGATCTATGTCATAATCAACCACTACAAAGTTGGCCGAAAATGTAAACTTATCCACACCTACAAACACATCCTCCGCTATACCTATGGGGTAAGCTATGGTTTGGTTGGCTAACTCAAGGGTCATCATAGTAGGAGTGAGCTCGGGAAGAGAGAGTTTTTTCCAAACCGATAAAGGCATGAGGTTAATGCTTGCCCCTATATCCGCCAAAGCCATGCAATTTTCTACACCGGGAAAATTACAAGGTATCAAGAAGCGCCCCGGATCTCCAAGTTTTGTTGGTAAGGTTTTAAGTAGCACGGCGGAACAATTTTCATTAAGGGATGTGTTGGGCAAATCAACCAATTTTTCTTTGTTTGAGAGTAAATCCTTGAACATCTTAGCAAACTTTGGCATATAAGCAAAGGCTTCCGCAAAGGATATGTTAATGTTGAGTTGCTTGAACATCCTTAAGAAATTTGAGACTTGGATGTCATCCTTGTTCTTTAATTTGTCCTTTTTCAACCTTGAAGGATATGGAAGAGTTGGTTTTGGTGTAGGTGGAATAGGTGTTGTAGTGGAAGATTTGTCTTTGTTAGCTTCTTCATTGGGAGGTGTGGAAGGTAGAGGAGAAGTAGGAATAGGTTGAGAAGGTGTGTTTAATTGAATGGGAACATTTTGAGGTGGTGAAGTAGAGGTAGAAGGCTTGTCACAAGTAGGAACAAAAGTGGGTGGAACAATAGGAGGTTTAGGAGGTGAAGGATCCTTTGTTGTCTTTCCACTTCTTGTTGTAATAGCATTGACATTTGCCCTTGGATTTGTTTGTGTGTTAGAAGGTAAAGCCCCTTGTGGTCTTTGATTGAATGCCATTAAAAGCCTATTGGTTTGTGTATCCAATGCAAGTTTCATTTGGTCATTCATTCTCTTTTCAATTTCACGAATTCTCTTGTCAACATACTCATGAGTCTCTTGTATCCAATATCCTTGATTTTGAAGTTGAGGGTAAGCTTGATTTGGTATTTGAGAATATCCTTGATTTGGGAAAGGTGGAAGTGGTTGATTAAATCCTTGATGTGGTGGGTAAAAGTTATTTCCTTGATGTTGAAAATTGTTGGGTACCTTGTAGTTATTTCCTTGGTAAGGTGGTCTTTGCCCTTGATTCCTTTGTAACACTTGAGGAGGATTTTGTTGAAGTTGGGTGGGTGGTTGGGGTGGGAATCCCGGTGGAGTAAGTTAATTTTGGGATTTGTAAGAAAGGTTATTTGGATTGATATTTGGCTTGAAGTGTTCACGATGTTCCTCTTGGTAAGCATAACATTCCCCTTGATAACCTTGCACCTTATCACATTGTTCATAGGAATGGGGACCTCCACAAGTTACACAAGAAAGAGTAATGGCATTCACATCATTTGAAGAATTGTTCAATGAAAGGCTCTTAATAGCTTGAATCATTTCTTGTTGTGCCTTAAAATTCCTCTCACTATCTCTATCCATCTTTTGAATGATCTCTTGTTGATACTTGAGGAATTGGTTATCACAAGGTGCTTGAGAATTGTTTTGGATAACATGAACCCTTTCTTCACATTGAGAATTTGTTTGAACCATTGCTTTAGTCTCAGTGATGTCCAAAGCCTCTTGAATGGATTTACGAAGAATATTCCCTCCCGCGGAAGCATTGAGTGAATCTTGGTGATGAGGTTTAAGGCCATCATAAAAAGTATTGATTTGGTGAACTTCATCCAATCCATGGTTAGGGCATCGCCTCAATAACTCTCTAAACTCCTCCCAAGCATCACTAAAGGATTGACTAGGTTTTTGTTGAAAGCCTATAATTAAGTTCCTCAAAGCCGTGGTCTTAGATGGAGGAAAGAACTTGTTCAAAAACTTAGTGGTAAAACCATCCCATGTGGTGATACTATCGGGTGGTTGGGTGTCTAACCAATGCTTAGCGTGTCCCTCTAATGAAAATGGCACCAATATCAACTTAATGGCATCATGTGGAACTCCATTGTACTTAAGGGTATTGCAAAGAGCAAGGAATCTCTTAAGGTGATCATGAGGATTATCATTCTTGTGACCATAGAAAGGTGTGTTTGAAACCAAGGTAATCATAGCCGTATTTAGCTCAAATGAATTTGCGGGAATGTCAGGAATCTTGATAGCATCGGCATATCCGTGAACATTGGATTGCAAACGTTCCATCAAAGAACGATTATCAACAGCCATGGCTTCTTGTTGTAAATGAATCAAAGCACGATTCTCGTGATCGGCTTGATGGACGGTGGTGGTCTTACTCTTTCTCTTTTTCTTCCTTTTCAGAGGAAGAGGTTGTACACCAATCGGTATTTGTGCACGCCCGCGAGTGAGCATGCAACTCAATACGAGGAATGAGAGAGAAGCTCTCGTGTGACTTTGAAGAGAAAAGGATTATCCTCTTCGAGTTTCAATATGAAATATCCACAAGAAAATAATAATATACGTATGTACTACGTGGGTGCAAGACCCCCAATGAAGCCTTCCTTCTTAGAATACTCACAAGTGAACGGGGGGTTAGGTGGCGCGAAGCACTTAAGTACCTATTGACCCTTAGATGGCATTTTATAGCACATCGCCTTTCTATTCACTTAATTGTTTGTATTCTTCGAATTGTTGCTTATTGGAAGTATTTATCTATTCTTGCTTTATTTTGTTTGATCGATACACGTGTCAAGGACCGGAACGCCCCTCAACACGGTGTATTGCCTTGGCAATACTTATGGAGAATATGTGAATTGGTTGTTCTTATACGTATACGTATTTACTTATAATAATATATGGAAAATATTTTTGTATTAATGAGTTTTTAAGAGAAAATACTATATGTACATAAAAACCGAGAGAATCCAATAATATACATTTTTGGTTGCAATCTCTTAGGAGAAAGATTGCTTTTTGGATTTTTTAATTTGTTTGGTCAATTCTTTAGGAAAAGAATTGTTTTGTTAATTTTTTAGTTTTTTTATATATTTTTATATTTTTGATTTTTTATTTGTTTTTGATTTATGATACGTAAAAATAACGTTCACTAGGTGAACGGATCCCAAAAGCCAATGAAAACTGTCAATCGATAGTCTCTCGTAAAGTCAAAGAACCGGCAGCGGCGCCATTTGAAATGTGTATAGTTGAAGTTCGTTTTTCTCAGTTCTTAACAAATTGAAAGTCCTAACAAGATCGAGTTTTTAATTGTTTTTGGTTGGTAATGTTTTTTGGATATTCTATTCCTAATTCAAACAAGCCTTGCTAAAAGGAAAAATATCGTCTACTTATATGTAAAACAAAGTGCAAATACCAAGTTTTTATTCAATTAAAAATGCCAAATGTAAATGCTACAAACTATAAGGACTGAAAATGTAAATTCTATGAAATTTAAATGCTAAAAATGTAAAGCTAAAAAGTATAAGGACTAAATGTGCAAAAACAGTAAAGTATGTGGGCTGGAAATGAAAATTATTCAAACAATGTAACTAATTTTCAACAAAATTGAAACTGCCTAACTAATTGTGAACAAATCTAAAAATACAAGGACTGCCATTTTAAAAACCCTAATTAGTTGAAAAGATTAGCTAAGATTAAAAACAGTTTAATACTACAAGGACCTAATTGCAAATTTTCACAACTTTTTAACAAAAACGGGTTCAAAGATAAAATAAGCTCGTTTGAGCTTATTTCTCAACCAAATTTGATCAAACAAATTGCAAACGACTTAAAATCAAATTTTAGCTAGACCTATCCAAGGAATTTGGCTAAAAGTGACTAAAACTGTGATAAGCTGAATTCAATAAGCACAAAATAAGCTACCAGTTAATCTAAACTTGCACAACTAGATTTTAATGGAAATTCTTGTTAATAAGCTCAAAAGAAAGACGGAAAATCAAGTCTCATGAAAAATGATCAAGTAATAAGCTCAGAATCTGAAAATAAGCCAAAATTGTGCTTATGTTGACTTTCGTTGACCAGGAATTTCAAAAAGCTCAAATTCTCAAAATTTAACCAGGAACACTAATGGAATGAAATTGTAAAAGAAAATTAGCTAATTGATGAAGTAGAAATGGAGATATGAAAAATCAGTTTGCCCAAGTTACAGAAACTTGCATTTGCTCATGATCTTAAATTTTTGCTTATTTCTAGCTTAATTCTTGATACTGTACAATTTCCTTCTACACATTCAAAGTTCATATGTTAACTGAAAATTGAGAACTGGTTTGGAGTGATTTCATCAAGTAACAAAGAAATTCCAGTCAAATCAAAATCAATACTTTCTGAAAAGAAACTTGCATAAAACTGACCCAAACTTTTTATATGACCAATTGCCTTTTTGACCAAATACTTGACTTAAAAGTGATTGAAAACTATTTGTTATGACTTATTAACTGGAAATGAACCAAAGTTTGCCAAATTCTAACATTTGAAAATCAAATCAAAGCTAATGCCAAACACTACTTTGAAATTTTTGAAACTTTTATGAAGGATTATTGAGCTAATGATTAGACTGAGTAAAAAGCTTTAACAAACTAAGTTCTATAGCTGATATGAAGTGTATGAGAACTAGTTACAAGAACTCTAACCAACAAGAACTCTAAATGGCAAGCAAAGCTAATGTTACTGATAAAAGCTGAAAAACAGGACAAGTTTTAAGACTATTAAGCAGGATTAAGCTACTATTAAGCTACAACAACAATAAGATCAGATCAATAGCAGGCTAAAACATCTTTTATCATGCAATCAAACAAAGTTAACTAGGAATGAAGCAGGCATTCAACAATTTAGAGGAACTGAAAATCAGAAAATGTAAAACCTTTAGCTAAGGCCTCCTTTGGGGAGTAGAGGAGCGTTGAGCTCTCTAATCTAGTGCTAACCACCACCTTAACACTAGAACACACTAATCAAATACCAATCAACAGCTAAAACCATCAAATTCACCATTAATGAACTGATTTCTCCAAAATCTGCTAGTACTTGAACTGGATGATCAAAACAGGTACAACAGCTACAATCTTCAAAATTAGTCAGTTATGATCAAGTGATGATCATAACAAACTAACAACTTCACAAAGTAACAATGGTGCAAGTATGAATAGTTGAGAAGTATGAGAATTTGGAGGGAAAAATTGAAATGTTTATTGATTGAATGGGAAAGTAGTTACAAATGCTGGTAAGTTTGTTACAACTAACTATAACAGACTCAAAAGTGTGTCAGACTCTTGAGTTGTTAAGCTACAACTAAGAAGGATTGAGAGAAAAAATAAAAGTGTGTGTTTTCACACTTTTTCTACAACACAAGAAATGAGAACAATCCATGGTATTTATAGACTGCAGGAGTGAAGTGGTTAGAGTTGGTGACGTGTTAGATCCAATTAGAAGCTTCCACGTGTACAATTCAGCTCAATTGGATTTTGCAGGTGATGAACACATTTGGGGTTTTCTTTGTTATTGATCCTGAGTGTAATTGGTGTTGATCATTGGATTCGTCTCTAAAAAACGAGCAAGTTTCATGTTTATAACATCTCCTGAAATTGCTTCTAGCTCAAGAACGATTCTGGCAATATGCGTTGAGGAAGATGACATGTGGCAGGATTTCATTTGCTATGGGAAGTTCACACGGATCATTATCCAAAATGGATAATTTGATTATTGCATGGCTCTTCCTTATTGGCTGAAAAGTGAAGTTAGTGCGCTGCACTGTTAGGATATTGGCCAATTAAATGCTGGCGGCTAGTGGCATTAAATGAAGTGAGTTGGCAATCCTGGGCACATTTTTCTTGCATTCTCATTGGCCAAAAGCATATTACACGGATCAAGCTCAGTTTAGCTTTCCAAAAATGGCAGAATCAGTCCTCTAACTTGGCAGAATGTATTTTTGAGCTAGTAACTTTATTCTTTTGGCAATTTAAGTCCTTCCACTTGCAAACTTGATCAAAAAGCCCCTTTGACTGAGTTGACTTGAGAGTTGACCAGATTTGACTTTGATCTTGAATTTGTCATATTTACACTTTTGGTCCTTGATCTTTAGCAGATTGTCAAGATAGGTCCTTTGTCTTCAAAGTCTTGTCACATTTGATCCTTCTTTGTCTTTTTCATCAAATTAAGCTTGATTTTCCTATGTTTGCTTGAAAATGTATCCTTCTTACCTATTTGAGCACAAACACAAGACATACCACATAATTCCGCTTTATAGCACAAAGTTTAGGTAATTTTATTGTGTTTTAGGGTGATTTGTTGATAAATTGATATGAGTTTTTGCTCATATCAGGCACTAGCACACAAAGAACATACATGTATGGTCAAATGATCACATGTTCATTAGGATTGTTAGTTTGGAAAACATATTATCAAAGGTAATCCTTTCGACCTATAGAACCAGTAATAAAAGATTAGTTCTTTATAAATCGATAATACATAAGTCTTAATCAAGTGGTCACTCATAAGCCTTATGCCTAAACCAACAACAACAAGAATCCTTTCGACCCATAGACTTGGTGTTATTAATTTGATAAGTTTCATTTACTTGAAATATGATTAGAAGAATATATTCAAAAGACTCCTTTTGATGTTAGTCTCAATTAAAACTTTACTTGTTATGTTTATTAAGTCTCTTGCACAATCGTCACAAAGCACAAGACAAAATCATTTTTTTATTAACGAATTGAAATCAACCATATTGAGAATAATTTCGACATATAGACTCAACAATGATTAACTAAAATGAAAAAAAGAACAAGTTCCAATTCAACAGAATATGTTATTATCACCATGATCCAAACCAAACACTAATAAAATCCAAACATCCATATATCATAAGTTTTCATATGAACAATACAAGTATCAAGACATCACATTATCACAAAACACCATAAACATGAAGATAAACATGACTGAATAATAAAGATGAAGTTACCAAACATTAGAGTTCATAGCACCAAAGTATTCAAATGACTCTACCAAAATAACAACCAAATTACAATGCATTATACCCATAACCTTCTTGGACATCAACCTCTTGGTGTGAGTATAGAGCCTTTGGGGTGTTTGGGAATGAGGATTCTTGGAGATTAGATTATGTATGTAGTGTGGCTTTCTTCTCTACTTCTCCAATAGCTTATTACATATCCATGGAAACCAGTTCCACTCCTCATCACTTGGGCGAGGGGAGGTAGGAGAGTGTAGTGGGGATTAGGAGATTATAGATTGATAAAAAGATATAAGATGATTATAAACACTAACCATGGGTCTTATTTATACTTGAATTAGTCTTGGCCATCAAGTAGTTTTCTTTGGCTCCAAGGAGAGTAAAGTTACAGAAAAATAAGTTATTAGGAGCATATGATCGGACTTTAGGTGTTATGGAACTTAATTGGGGTGTTTAAGATTACTGGGAGAAATGGCAGAGAGAAAGTAGCTGGCGGATTATTGAAGTAGCCGGCCACCTTTTTAGATTGTTGGCGGCCCCTTTTCACTATTTTGCTGGCAACCTTTTGACTTTGGTGGTGGCTTATTTTTCTGCTGCCTCCTTCTTTACCGACTTTTCTCCTATTCCTTCTTTAGTCCTTATTCTTTTTTTCTTCCTCTTTCTTTCTCCCAAACTTTCCAAGACTCTTAGTCTTTGTATTATTTACCATACGAGAACTACACTTTCATGTCTCGTTCATCCTTTCGCCTCCAATTATCGTAGTTTATTCTCATCTTCTCGTTTCTTCTTCCTTTCTCGTTATGTAACCATTGATGAACCTACAATAACAAGTATGCTTCATTAAGTATCATAAGTTCATAATAATTACATAAATATATGCATAAATATAACGAATATGCTCCTACAAATATGTTAGATTTGAGCGTTATCAAATCCTCTCACACTTAAATTTTGCTCGTCCTCGAGCAAGGAAAAGAAAAACTTTGCTTGCCCTCAGGCAAATAAAAGAAAACTAAAGTTATAAACAAAATACCTAGGTTCTAAAAGAAAAGAAAATTTTAAAAATTCTATGAAAAATTTAAAATATTTTTGGTGTTTATAAGAAATGGCTAAAGGTGCAAACCCCCTCACACTTAAGAGTTTGCTTGTCCTCAAGCAAGTAAAATAAAATACTTCCCCAATGGTGCATGAAAATGCTTTAGAAAAACATACTAAGTACAACTACGAGATAGGATTCATCATTTTAAGCTCTTATTAGAAATAAGATGTTTTGATAACACCCATAAAAACAAGACTAAACCAAATGGCGAGAGCAATATGTGTACACATCTATATAGGACTTTTATTGGGTTTCAAGTCTTCGGGTTAGTGAGGTATGGATAAGGCATGGAATATTTTATGAGAGGTCTATCATGAATATACGAGTTAAAAGTCTAAGTCCTATATTGCTAACTACCGAACAAATCACAAACCCAAAAATGATTATAGCTACGAGCTTTGTTCAACATATATTTATCAACACATATATCATGTCTTGACACATTGGCCAATCGATATCTCAATATACTTCATCCTCCTTCATCTTCATAAACATATAGCTCTTCTTAGCACATTGGCTAATCTCTATCACAATAGACTTCATCTTCCTTCTTCTTCATAATATAGCTCATTGGCTATTTTTGTCATCACTTTTTTTTCGATGACCCGTTTTTTTTTTCTTTTTTTTCATCCTCCTCTTTTTTTCATAATTTTTTTCATACATCACATTCTCCCCTCGCACTTCGTTTAAGCACACACCACAAAAAATACAAATAAGAAAGACGTATCCTTCATATTTGTTTGAATGGCAGACACACATAGCAAAGTGTGGCAACAATAAATCTTCAAAAACATTCCAACATACCCAACAACTAGCAACCCACCATTTAGACATTGACACGGGTTAGGCTACGGTTTAAGGTTAAATATATTTTTTCTTTTTTAGTGGAGTTAACAAAAACGAATAAAATGGCTCAACGGGTGTTCTAAGGGTATCTATAATTAGACGATAGTGCTAACAAAACAGTTAATATATGAGGTTAACTAATCGATGCAACTAGCTAAAAAGAAAATGGAAAAGGCTATTTGGGGTTTTATTCCTAAGGTTGCCTCTTTGTCACGCATATAAACTTATATCACAAAAGTGTGATCTCACTATATTTTTTAGTTTTCACCATGGGGATGATTATTGAAATATATTTACATACAAACGTATGAAAAAAAAAAAAATCCTAAGGGCAAACAAATATACATTTTTTTCTTTATAGTTTTATTTTTTTAATTATTTTTTTTATATTAGGCAAAAAATTTTAGATATTAAAAATTGGTTTCGTTTTCCCATTAATTTCCCCTCACACTTAAATTTTGGATTGTACTCGATGAGAAAAATAAACTTCAAAGCATGAAAAGTAGGAAAAAATAAATAAATTGAGCAAGAGGAACGAAACTTCCCGTGCTAAGAAATTGCAATTGATCTCCATGTGATAAGATGCCAAGTAAGGAAGATCAAGCGATTTCATCTCCAACACGCGTATACACATACAATCCATCAATATAACCAATCCATCCTCCATAAGCTTTATTGAACCTACGAAATAAACTAAACTACAAAACACGTAAATTTTATTAAGCACACTTTCGTAGGCAAAATGATTACATTTAGCATATGCAACAAGCCTTTAAACCCTTCGGTATCCCGAGTGGATGAGTTGTAGTATCGTGAGGGTTTCCAGCGAACACACCCTCAAAGTTGACTCCTTAACCACATGAATTTAAACAAACACAAACACGCATGCAAACAATATGAACCACACACAAGACAACTTAAACAAACAAGAACAAACATTAAACATATATAAACATCACAAACATGACAAATAAAAACAATCTAAGAACTTAGAAACATAACACGACTCAACAAAAACTAAATAAGGAGAAATTTTTTTAATTTTTTTTATTTTTTCATAATGAAAGTAGACGACCGGCTAATTTCGCGTGCCGGTGGCATGTTACCATCAGAAGAAAAGGAGCCAGCAGACTCGAAAAAGTGCCGTCGGAATGTGGTCATCAGAAGGAAAGAGCCTGCCGCCTCGAAAAGGAGTCAACGGCTTCTCGAATTTTTTTAGTTTTTTTTTTGTGAACAAACTCTATTATAACATAAAAACTAATAACTTTTATAAAGACACTTTTATCAAAATCATTAGGATATATATGAACTAGCTTATTCCAAACACACCCTTAAAAACATGAAAACACATTATGCAAAAATAAAGAAAAATAAGCACAAATAAAAAAGAAAATGCTAATAAGAAAGTAAAAAATGTAAAAGCACTTAGCACACAACATTCTAAAAGCAAAATAAGACATAACACAATTTGCATCTAACACATAACATGACACAAATGACAAAAACTAGATTTTTAACTGTTTTTTCATGTATTTTACATTTATTTTCAAAACAATTTTTTTATTTTAACAAATATGATTTTAGGTATAAAATACCACTTATTTTAATGAATGGAGTTTTGCTATAATGATTAAAATCCTTAAAAAACGACTAATTCAAACGCTCCTTAAACTAGGAAAATCAAGAATATGCATACAATGGATGAAATGCAAACAAGTACGGAAGCACATAAACACATAGACACATATGTACATGATAAAAATCACATAACAAATAAGTCACAAACTCACAAAACAAGAAAAACACATACAAACAAATTTCATGTGGTCAAGTAGTTCTAGTCATCGACTAGAGTGATTCGGGAAAAGGTTTTTGGGTTTTTGAGAAAAAGCACTTTGAAACACATTTAAGAAGAAATATTTGAAACAATCATTTCGAGAACACGTGAGACGAAATCCCAACACCAAAAATTTGATTTCGGCGCAAAGATCATTTAGGCAATTTTTGAGAATTAAGAGATTTAAAGAAAATTGGGAGACTATCATTCAAGAAAACATCATGAGAAAACAACTAGGCAAACAAGAGCAATCATTCAAGAGCAACAAAACATTTATCCCCCTTTGCGGATAACTAACAACGGAATTTAGAGCAATTCAAAGCCTCTAATTGAGTAATCAACCACCAGCCGAATTCCCCCTATGTGAAATTCGTCCCCCCTGTGCGGATAAATGGGGTATAACAACTCTTTTGGGTTAAGTAGAAACTAGTGAAACAAAAGATTCCAAAAAAAAAAACAATCAAGCAAACAAACAAACAAACAAAAGAGTACAAACTAGAAAGTCCCCGACAACGGCATCAAAAACTTGATGTACTCTTCACAACACTAGCTTTTAAATTAATAAACATGAATTACCGATTTGATTAGGAACACAAAATCCGGCAAGTATGCCCTAGTCATGTTGTAATTAGGTTGGTAAGTCAAGGTCGTCCCATGTGACTTGGTTATAATCAAGTGTAGTTTATTTGTAACAAAACAGTGGTTATGATTGTCACGATCAAACCACCATGTAAATCGTTTTAAGACACTAGCACAAAAAGAACATACATGTATGGTCAAATGATCAGATGAACATTAGGATGTTTAGTTTGGAAAACATATTATCAAAGGTAATCCTTTCGACCTATAGAACCAATAATAATAGATTAGTGCTATAAATCGATAATACATAAGTCTCAATCAAGTGGTCACTCATGAGCCTTATGCCTAAACCAACAACAACAAGAATCCTTTCGACCCATAGACTTGGTGTTATCACTTTGATAAGTTTCATTTACTTGAAAGATGATTAGAACAATATATTCAAAAGACTTTGTAGAAACTAGAAGGGGGGGGGGGGGGGGGGGGGTTGAATAGTTTCTCTTCGATTGGTGACAAAATTAAAATTTCTTTCAATTTGGTTTATATCAAAACTATCTTTTACTCAAAGCTAAGTTGCATAATGATTAGGTTCAATTGAAATGCACTAGCAAGAATAATAAGCAAGTATAATGATAATGAAATAAGTAAAGAGCAAGGAAGGAGACAACCTAGTGGGAAGACACCAAGATTTATAGTGGTTCGACAACGAGGCTCTATCCTCGTTTCTACTCCACTCCTCGAGTACACCTACTCGAGATTTCCACTATATCCACAAGCTCCCTTCTCGGCGGAGAAAACCTTACATCGTTGCTTACATTATTTTCCGACGCTAAGCTAAATGTCGAGACCTAATCTTTAGATAGGACCAATCTACACGACGCTGCCTACTTCACAATTTAACAACACAAGGCTAGATGTCGAGTTCTAATCTTAAGGTAGAACCAATCTTCACGACGTTGCCTACTTCACCATTTTACGACACAAGGCTAGATGTCGAGTTCTAATCGAAAGCTAGAACCAATCTTCACGACTCTTCACTTTGAAGCTAAGTGAGAACTTCACACAACACAACTACTAATCACTTTAAAGTTTAGTGAGAACTCACAAGACACAACCACATCACTTTATAGTTTAGTGAGAACTCCTAATCAAATCTATTACAACTCAACTAGACTTATCCAAGTACACACATGTAGCTTGGATTTACACAACACAAATCCAAGCAAACACATATGCAATGGATGTACACAACAAATCCAAGTATTCACAAATAACTTGGATGAACACAACTAGTCCAAGTATTCATAAATACATTGGATTGACCTAAAACACAAAGGTATCATGATGAATATGACTAGCTCATAAATTCATCTTTACCACTACACTAGTGAGTGAGTGATCTTCTCATTGGACATGGTAAAGGAGGGGATCAAGAGGATAATCATATGTAAACATCCTTAACAAATTAAGTGATCATTTACTAATGATTATGCTATAGAAAAATAGAAAAACGGTTGAGAAAAACGTCCAATAGGCTTACTGGAAAATGAGATTTGACCCACTATTTAAAGGAGACAAAGTTACAACGGATCTATAACGGCTACTGTACGCGGTACCTTATCTCACCCCGTGGTACTATATCGCTAAGGTACCGCATAGGTACTTAAGGTACCGCCACTAGACTCCGCTCCGTTTTTTGTCTTTTAGTGGGGTGGGAATATCTGAGGTATTTGAACCCTTCAAAGGATATTCTAACAGCATTTGGAATATGCCATTTTCAAATTTTCATTTTCCATTTTAATAAAACATTTTCTAAAAAAGAAAGTTTATTAAAAAGTCTTTTGTCTTATTAGCAAAAGTGAGTTTTAAGGATAATCATTTTGATGATCACTGAGTATGATTAAGAAAGGTTAGTGATATGATTATTACCTTGATGATAGTGTTAGTTAAATAATTCATTTTGTGTTTCTACACTAAATGTGTTGTATGGTTTGTTGTGATCAAAACGAAGAAAGATTAGTTAACACTAATAATGTTTTTAGGCATTACTTGCATTAACAATCTCCCCCTTTTTGATTACGACAAACGCTAAACTCATTTACGTATAAACACAAACTATAGAATTATTAACTAGTTTATCACTATCATTTCTCCCCCTTTGTCGTAGCAAAAAGGTTAGCATAAGTCTTTGAAGTGCATCGAACTTTGCTAGTAGCTCCCCCTTGGTGGTTGCTCCCCCTTGCTTGGGGCACCAAGTTTGTGAGCTAAGGTGACATGCTACACAAAGGTTAGTAGAAAGGAAAGAAACACCAATGTATATATGATCACTACCTACTAAGTAACTTGAGAGGGAGAAAGAGAAGAAATCTCAAATTAGAAGCAAGTATTTTGCTAAGTATGTCCAAAGAGGTAATTGACAAAATCAAACTTCAATAAAAATGAAGATGATAAGCTTGTCAATGGGTTAAAGCTTTAGAATTGATGGAATCACCCATAAGCAATTGTAAAAATTTAACCAAGATCAACTCAAAAATAGAACTAATTAGATAGCACACAAATAACACAAAAGTTACAAAAAAAAAATAATACAACAAAGAAGATAGTCATACACATTTTTTTTTGAACGGCAGATAGTCATACACATAGTATGAGTATCTAAAAGCAATAAATATGGAAAATAAACCACTAAGCATAAGCTAGTCTAATAGTGATATTTTCCAAGATTGCTAAAAATAAAATAAAACTAAAAAGACGACGATGCATCATTCGAAGTTTTGTCCACCGGAACGAAAACTTGAATAGGAGGTCGAGTGAGGAGGAATTCAAGAAAATTTAACTTCTCATACACATGAGCAAGTTCAATTTGTTGAAATCGGCAACAATCACACGAGGATCCATGATGCAACACAAAATCGTTTGATGGGGGTATGGCATCAAACTTAGGGTTTGGTGGTGGTGGGGTAAAGGGTTTGGGAATGTTTTCACAATGCCTTGTGAGGTTTGGGAAGGTGGAAAGGTCATTGAGTTGGGGGGTATTGAAGGATTGTGGTGGTGGTGGAACATTTTCTTTTGCTCCGGTGATGGGGTTTATGGTATAAGTCTCATTCCAATACTTGATTGGAGAGAAGGTAGGGTTTTTGGGTGGTTTGGACGAAGATGGTTCATTCTTCTTAACCCAAACGGGTCGAACCGAGATTTTCGGTTTCTTTGAAAGCTTGGATGAGCAAGCTTTGGGTGAGTGGGGTTGTGACAAAGAAATGTCAAGGTTAGGAATGTAGGAGTTAGGCATTGTGACAGTGTGAGAATGATATCTCAAGGTAATGTGAGAATGAATTCTCAAGGTTGGGAAGGTGTAAGAATGAAATCTCAAGGTTGGGGTATAAGTAAAATGTAATCAAGGTAAGAATTTGAATACAAAATGTGTATTGTCAAGGAATGTTTAGTCAATTTGAGTAAACAAGAAATCTTGACTGGGAATATGGTTTAAAGGTTTTGACCTAAAATTCGTCAAAAGTCACTTTCTGGCCGCGGTACCTTATATGAGCCGGCGGTTCCATATCACTAAGGAACCGCGGGTCCTTAAGGAACCGCGTCCAGTGGACTTTAAACAATGTTTTTCCTGGGTTTTGGGAAAAACTAAGACTTTTTCAAAAAGTTGCAAATCTTGGAATTTTACCTCTATTAGAACCAAAATATGCTAGGGTTGCATAAAGCAACACATTCACAAAGAATGTTTTGACAAAGGATGACAAAATAATTTAGATATCATTTTGAACCAATTTTAGTCAAGTTTAGGGGTTGTGATAGATTTAGGTTCAATTTTAATTTCAAATTAAAGTTGATTAGTGTGCACAAAAGGATAGAATCACACAAAGCTAAATCCATAACACAACAACAAGAAACATTCATTAATGAGGAAACAAGTACAAAGATAAATAAAACTAACTAATACATAGCTAGCTTATCATAAAATCTAGATAAGTAGTTTTCTTAGGCTTGGTTTTGTTGAAAACTCTTATTAAGACAACTCCATCATTCATCTCCTAGGAGGAGGCATGGAGAACAAAGTAAGCAAGAAATCTTGCAAACCCCTATGTAGTCCATACATATCCATCCTTAGGTTTTGGATGAGGAAGTGGTTGTAGAAACAACATGGACATCTAGGACCATGAGTTTGTTGAAACCCAAAGTAAGGATCACCCAAGAGGAGGGAAAGTGGGACACCTGTAACACCCCCAAATTTACACAATTTAATACAGCGGAAGACTCGTTGGTGTTACGGGATAGCACATTACTCACATCATAGACAACGCTTAAAAATCACGTCGCTTAATAATAAATCATTTCCATTCATAAATATCAAATATACATAGGTCCCAAGTCATATTATTTCATACAGGTTTTACAAAGTATTTGAATGGAAATTTGTTATTTAAGTGCGGGCCATGAATTCTTGTTGTCTTCCCAAGAATTACCTTCAAGTACCTGAGATAAAACATGTTAAAAGAAAAGGGTCAGCGAAAACGCCGAGTGAATTCATAGAGTTTAATAAAATCCATCAATATAACATCGGTATAAAATTATTACCGAAAATCATTTTGTAGAAATCATTGTAATAGGCCATAAAATAGCCAAAGTCATTTCATACAAATCCTTATCAAAATCATAATATAGGCTTTCGCCTTCAAAATCATTATACGAACCATTGTCGTTAAAAATATCATACAATACGTTTTATAACGTTGTATAAAATTAAATAAAAACCGTTATATGAATATGGTTATGTAAAACCAGAACACGAACATAATATCAATAATAATACGCCATATTGCTAGTCAGGCAATTCATTGTAATACAGTGCGTATAGCAGTATTTCGTTATTTATGTATTATTACAAGCCGCATGACATTGTTACCTTACTTAACCAAACAACGGGTAGCTAGCCCGAAACTCAATTTGCCCATCTAAATTAGCGTGTCGTCACAATAATCACGCTTGTGTAAATCTTCTCATACATAAATTCGCTTACCAATCAATGTGGCACGACGGGGATCAACCGTCAAGGCGCGAACTGGGGTGATCGTCCCCAAATAGTATATATGCATAAGCGTCTACCAAATCCTGGTAGTTCACAATTCATGCTAATGGGACTTTTAGTGACATAACCTAACTTTAATAATCTATTTCATTTCATCTATCGGGTCATATAATCATACATCGGGTCATACAATCATTCGGGCCCAAATCAATAAACAAACAATCGGGACAAATGGTGTCCTATATTATCAAAACTAACATGTTATCCACCTCGCGGGTTTATAAAACATTTCATAAAAACATTTAAAAGAGTGCGAGGTTATGAACTCACGTTGATGTGGGAAAGCGGGTTATCGGCAATTCGGATGTACGGTACGTGCTTCAATCATGGAAACCTAGACAAATAATACTCGTCTTAGACTCTTGTCCAATGACTTTATAAAAATAACAATTATGTATACATATGATGATTTTATATATATATGATGATCAAGTGGGTTTATATATTCTCATTTACTCATTTTAGTGTTATGTGTTGGAAATTTTCAAGACTAGTTACACTAGTTCAACTTGTTTACATTTTGACGCCCAATGGGCCCATTACAAGCCCAATATAATATATTAGCCCAATTATACTTTTATTATCATTATTATACTATACATGTTGGGCCCAAATGGGTTGAGCCCAATAAGTAAGTCTGTAAGTGTTTTACTAACTAGTCGGGTTTATAGTCCAATAATGCTAAATTAACTCGTTAATGTCCGTATGTCATATAGTTCGTGTTTTATCGGTTTTTACCTGTATTAGGTACTTATATATCAGTATATGACTTTTAAAAACTAAACATTAGACGGGTTTGATCGTCTAAGTTTTAATTGGCAAAAAACGTTAATTTTACGGTAATAGCCGAAAAGACGTAAAAATCATGTTTATAGTTTTTATAACTTATAAATCTTATTCAACTACCATCTTTATAAAGTGTCCATTTATTTAACCTTATACATATTTATATAAATGAAATTTATAAGTTAGTGGGTTTTAATTCACATTTTATACTATATTAGTTTGAGTGCTTATTTAATACTATTAAACATTAATTCTTCAAAATCTGATTTTTAGTTTCATCTTCACCATTTTTATCATATCTTGAGTTCTATAAGGAGATAGAAGCTCATTTTTGGATGACATAAACTTCATATTATGTGATACAAATAAGTTAGTTATAGCTACTGCTCATTCCATGTCTAACTATCCTTAACAGTCCCTACAAAACAGACTATTCAGATTGGTACACTCATCTTGTTTTGATCATATCTCACTCATTTTGATGATTCCATTGCATGGCCAACTCTCACATGTGTATGACATCTAACACTTACTGTAAATGGATTCCACCCTACAATTTTATCAGTTTATAACTTGGTTACTTACTGTTTTTATACAGCCAACAATTTAAGCAAGATTTTAGCCTTGTTTCTTATGGTTTTTCATCTTTTTAATCATATTTATCAACACTTGATCCCCACACAACATTTTTATCATCATATATTCATCATATACATATACAATAAGAAATAAAATACATGATTACATAATCAAAATAACAAGAGGATGGGAAGAACAATCTTTATACCACCAAGATTGTGTAGGTATTCATCAAGGCTTAGATTTTTGATGGAAGAACTTGTGATAGATCAACACCAATCTTCATGGCCACCAATACTTGTAAACTTCATGTAGAAATCAGCCCTTGAACATCATCAAATCTTCTCCTTGGACGTTAGAATCACCACCAATCAATAGAGCTTGAAGAGGTTTCTATCATATGTGTGTATAACACCAAATATTGTGGTTGAAAATTGATCAAAGGGGTGTTTTTGGTTGAGGTGGGACGAATTTTAGAGAGAGGGAGGAGAGTTGCGTGCTTTCTGCATGTAAGAAATGAGTTAGTTGTTTTAGGCTTGGTGGTTTTGCTAGTTTGGTGGGATGAGTAGCTTACATGTTAAGCATAAGCTTACATGTGTAAGCTACTTGCTTAAACTTTGACACATCACTTGTGTGCTGTCAAGTTTTGGCCATCCCTTAGTAGTGGGGTGGGATAAACTTGTTTTGTCTCATCCCGTTAATTTACGGGTATTCCTAGATTCTAGTTTCCTCGATTTGCGTGCCCTCGGGTCGTTTTACGAAAAACGTTTTTATAAATTATGAATCAACGGCACAAAACAAATCTAATAAAAATTGTCTCATAAAAAACGGAGTTCGAAAACGTAAATACGTAATCCTAAGGTTTCCGGTTTAGTCGTAAAGGACGTTAAATTATAATCGTAAGTCCTAATCTCTTCTCGTAAATTTGTGAGTTTATGAACCAACTCAAAATTAAAATCCCAAAATAATATTCACGGATAAATTTATTTTCTGAAATGTCGGACTGTCACCAAAACGGTGTAGGTAAATGTAAGCACGTAACATTGAATCCTCCCGTTTAGACGTAGTCGATGCTACTTCAAGACGAAAATCCAAATTTCTTCCCATAAATAAGTGAGTTCATAATATAACATTAAAATAATATTTTTAAATAATACTTGAGAATAAAATATCAACCATAAATTGACGGATTGTCACAGCATTTACCCCTAAACAGGATCTTTGTCCTCAAAGATCATCTTATCTTACTACTCGCTTCTTATAGAGTTAAAGCCATGTGGGTATTTCCTCCACATTCGGTCTTTTCTCACAAGTGTATTCATTACAATACGTGAGTTTCATCAAACATAACTACGGGAATAAGACCAGGCTTAATGTTGACTTACTTTCTCTATCCTGATGTTCACGGGTTTTTGATGAATGCAACTTTTCGCCGATCTAAACTTTATCAAGAAGAATTCAGATTTTCACTTGATAGATATTTATCAAGTTCGATTTACGAAACATAATTCACGCAGCTCTTGAAGTCCTAGGGCAGATCCAACTTATATGCCTTTCAAACCAACTTTTAACATTATCTTAATGGTCCCATACAACGGGGACTTATATCCCATGATCTTTCACATCATCTATTCATTTTTCCATGGTTAAATTTTTTGGCATAACTTCGCTACCCATCTGGCACTTCAAGATCTACATTTCATATTCACATAACCTCCTGCCCACTACCGGCAGTCAATAATCAGATCCTAATTTCAACAATCATTTCAGGTCTCGCGGGTCGAGTATTTTGTAAGGTTAGGTTCGCCATCATAGGAAACCTTAAACCTAAAAGACATGTCCAACTCACAATGGGTGTATGTCGGGTGTCTTCATCCGAACTCCTGCTTACAGATGCTCTAATATTTAGATCCTAACAAGATTCGATCTTGATCCTAATACGATAATTATCAATGATAATCTCTCCAAAGGAAATCGATTTTACAGTTTATCAGCAAAGGTCAATCATTCAAACATAGAACAACACTTATAGTATTTTGTATCGTTACTTTACCTCGTCCCTTCGATTGGGGTGGTACACAGTACTCTCATCAAGATTCGTTCTCAATGACTTCTGAGCAAACCTCTAGAAATTCGATGCGAAGCGAGGATCTTGATAGAGATGATCGATACAGGCACACTATGTTTACACAACTCCTTTAAATACAAAAGAGTCAATTTCTTCATCAAGAATTTATCATTAACAGGAAATATTAACAGATTTGGTCAGTCTGTCGACGATGACCCAAATCAACTCAAATTCAGATGATGACCTTTGCAATAGATAGACCTTTACTAATGTATGAGGTGATCTCTGCCTTAATAATTTTTCATTAGTACAATTTCTTCAGATAAAGATACATTTAGTCAGAAATGACATGAATGGAATACTTATACTTAAGAGATTTCAATATGACTAAATCTTAAAATCCTCTATATACAGGTAACCACAAGTGGCCTTTTATACATTTAACGCTATCGGCTTCTCATTTCTAATGGTTCACATTAGCCGCGAACCACTTTTATTATCTATATTATCCTTCTTACAAACATTAGTCATTTTTAAATTGTTCGGCAATTTATTTTGCACCTTCATTATTAAGGAACATGTCCTAATTGGTTCTTTATCTTTTTTACATAATGCGTCAGTAATTACGTTCACCTTTCTTCATATTTTCCAAGTTTTAATTCTCTCTCAACTATTGTTTTTATCAGTTTTGCTCAATCCGACGTTTAAAGCGTCGATAGTTACTACAAGTAATTTAAATAATAAATATTAAATTTTTATGATATGTAAACGTAAAAATTTTAAATTTCTTAGTTCGACCAATTATATAAAAATGTTCAGAATAATTTTTTTATTTAATTAACACGATTTTTGTTGATTTATCAAAAATAATTAATAGGATTAGTAAATGTTCGAAAAAATCTTTGTTTATATTTTGGTCAAAATTTTCTTAGTTGAAAAGCAAAAAGTATCGTTTCAAATTTCAAGTCATGGTTTAAATGTTTCCTCAATCCCTCTTTGGTTGTCTTGAGGTATACACGAACATTTACCCCTAAACAGGAGTTTAGTTAAATGTTCTGAGTATAAGGGAATAATCCCTTAAAATCCTTTGTTAAAACATTTGTCAAAACATATTTCCATTTTCTTTTTGGTAAAACCTAAAATCTTAAAAGGGCTCTTAATCATTGAAGAGTCAATATATTCTATTATCTATTAATCACACGGTCAATTAATATAAAGAATTAAGTCTTAAATCACATGTTAATTATTCAAGGTACATGTTTTTATTGTTCGGCTAATTCAGGGCCATCTATAAATAATTATTAACTTCTTCTTATTCTTATAAACAAACAAATGGTCCTTAATGATCACGAGCATGAATTTATCAAGTTACAACCTACACACGTGATTCACCAAATTTATGAATGCTACATGTGCATTGGTCAATCCAAACGACATCACGTGAAACTCATAATGTTCATTACAATTTCAGGATGTAGTGATTGGAATAGATAATCTTCTTCGCGGACGCGAAGTTGACGATAACCATGTCGTGGATCAAATTTTTAAAACATATGCTAAAACCTCGTAAATTATCGAACAAATCTATCATAATGGGTAGTGGATATAGATTTTAATCGTCAATTTTACCTAGTTCACGGTAATCAATAAATATAAAGAATGATAACATCATAGCTCTTCGTAATGACGAGCTTGGTAGAATAAAAGCTTTCTCCGACAACTCTCTCAGTTGTACAGTAATTCTTTTTAATTAGGATGGTGCTGACGTACAGTGCACACACCACAGGTGCAGCACCGGGAATATAATCAATACCAATTTCAACTTTCCTTAATGGAAAAAGTCTAGGTAATTTACCAACAAATACCTCCTAAAGTTTCAGATAACGGAAACATCTTTTTATTAAATTCATATTAGGTTCTTTCTAGATTATAATATCTATGACTAATTCACAATCATTCACGGCATAATTTCAAGTCTAAATGCAGGATATGGTCATCCATCAAGAATTATTTAGATCACTTTTGATAATCAACATCTTATCTTTTAAGGGAATTCTACTCGAGTTCCCATCAATTAAGACAATGTCGTCATGTCATAATCAATCAATCCATCCTACTGGCATTGTTAACTTTTTCAGTTATACTGCCGTCGATAAGATGTGAACTTCTCAAAAGACTAATAATAACTCATAATCCTTCACAATTCAAGGATATATGGAGACATAACTAGCCTTAAAAGAGTAAGGTCAACGCATAATCTATGCGAGAGAATTTCAAATCAGATACAGACGAAAACATTTGACGAATATGAATATATCCCATGTTTTCATAATTTGAGTACGCATTCGAAAGCTCCTCAGATCGTTACCCAGGTCATTCAAATGAAATCAAATCAAAAGAAAGGATAGGAACGTCGATACATCCAGTCGGGTATCAACACTCGGAAATCAGATACTTTTCCAAAGAATCTCACTACAAGAGAATTGGACAAGAAAGAGAATATCAATTGTCAATTAAGACAATATCCATAGATGAGTAAATTCGGCTCAAAAGCATAAATTGCACGGGCACATATGTAGGTGTCCCTATCAATATGTCCCTATTTTTCACTTCTTGCAGATCTCATAAAATTTAATCTTTCACGGTTTCAATGAAAATTTAGTGTTTATTAATCAGTTTTATGGTGACTACTAATCAGCCTTGCATGGTCCATTCCAAATTGTATGTAGGCGCGCAACTATATACAATTTCAAGATTAATGATGCAATACTCAGTTCGTCAAAATTTTATCATCATGTTTATAATAAAAACATTTTCATGCTTAATTCTTAAATAAGAATCAAAAATAAATTTACAAAGATTTTCTTTGTTATGAAAACAATTAAGTTTTCCAAGGTATTTCATAATCAACTTTATTTCAATAATGATTATTTATAAGTCTCAATTTAAATAATCCATATAGTGATGAAAATTCAATTTTCTCAAAGGATACTGTTTTATCTTATAAAAACAATGAGTGATCTGCAAAAGAGTGATGAAAAGTTGTTTACCAAGAACTAACCACAATATAATAGGAAATGAGCTTAGCCAATTAATCATGAGGTGCATGACCTCGATGGCACTCAAAAAGAATAATCCACAACGTAACTCAGTTCAAGATGAGTACTTGTTCAATGGTTGCATCACTAATGCGAGCATTAGGATGAAGCAATAAAGGATAGATAACATATATACATGTAGAATTTAGCAATCAAAGGTAGTCTTTTCATTAATCACAAACAAGTCAGAATTGTACCGTAACACATTACGTGTCACTATGTCATACAATTCCAAAAACTTATCCTACCGACTGATGTCTCAGTTAAGTTAGGGATTTTTAAAAGATACCACAATGAATACTAATCTAAAAGAGTCATTAAGTGTTCCACCTGTCCCGGAAGATCCATCGGTCCCAATTCAGAAGAAGATTTCTTCAATTTATTTATTGGACACTGGGCATCCTCGTTATTGGACAATGGCCTAGGAACAATCCTTAACACGAACCTACTATCATTTAAAACCTTATAAGTCAATCACAGAACTTAGCGACTTCCTCTTAACAATCTCATATTCCATATGGGTTAAATTTTACTTTATTCAAGTTTTAATCAACTTATACTCAATTCAATATCCTACCTCATTCTCCAATACATACAACCTTATTCTTCGGCCTTGTAAAGGCAATAAACGCTCAATATGATCAACACTCAATTTCCAATCCTATAGCTCTTACAACAACAATTATCAAATGAGTCACTAGTATGAAATGACTCACACGCTTAATTAGACTTCTCGGAAAGGTATTAGTGGCATGAGGCTTTTGGGTAATGGTTCCAATGACAGCCTCAAGTGCAACATTCACCCTTTCGATTTCAATTTTAAAATTGGGTGACAATGAATCAGATGACATCTTTCTAGGTGGTAACGTTTTGTCAAACTCCACTCTATAAGGAAAGATCATCATGTCATCGATATCAGATTTAATCTCGCCAATTCTTTTTCAATATCACAATCAACTAATATCTACTTTCTACGAATATCAACCATTTGATGGGATCATATATATCCACAACTTGGTTTAGATCTAGGATAGCTAGAATTCCTACGAGAATAGCTTCGATTAATTTACTAGGGGATTTAGGGTTCCTTGTGACAATCTACGTCGTATAAATACCTCGTATAAATATTAAAATAATCATCAAACAATCATGTAATCAAATTACATCATATATATCTATATAATCCAAGTTATATATATATATATATATATATATATATATATATATATATATATATATATATATATATATATATATATATATATATATATATATTAAAATAACACTTCTCAGTCTGGCCTTGTCGGTAACTCAGGAATTCTTCGGCCCCGTTATAGTCAAAAGAATTTTAGACATTTTTGAGAAAAATGTTTATAGTTAAAAGATTTTGAAATGTTTTATTCAAAACCTTGGTTTTAAAAATCTTTCGTTCTCTATAACGAGAGCTCTGGTACCAAACTGTAACACCCTCAAATTTACACAATTCAATACAGCGGAAGACTCGTTGGTGTTACGGGATAACACATTACTCACATCATAGACAACGCTTAAAAATCGCGTCGCTTAATAATAAATCATTTCCATTCATAAATATCAAATATACATAGGTCCCAAGTCATATTATTTCATACAGGTTTTACAAAGTATTTGAATGGAAATTTGTTATTTAAGTGCGGGCCATGAATTCTTGTTGTCTTCCCAAGAATTACCTTCAAGTACATGAGATAAAACATGTTAAAAGAAAAGGGTCAGCGAAAACGCCGAGTGAATTCATAGAGTTTAATAAAATCCATCAATATAACATCGGTATAAAATTATTACCGAAAATCATTTTGTAGAAATCATTGTAATAGGCCATAAAATAGCCAAATTCATTTCATATAAATCCTTATCAAAATCATAATATAGGCTTTCGCCTTCAAAATCATTATACGAACCATTGTCGTTAAAAACATCATACAATACGTTTTATAACGTTGTATAAAGTTAAATAAAAACCGTTATACGAATATGGTTATGTAAAACCAGAACACGAACATAATATCAATAATAAGACCCCGTATTGCTAGTCAGGCAATTCATTGTAATTCAGTGCGTATAGCAGTATTTCGTTATTTATGGATTATTACAAGCCGCATGACATTGTTACCTTACTTAACCAAACAACGGGTAGCTAGCCCGAAACTCAATTTGCCCATCTAAATTAGCGTGTCGTCACAATAATCACGCTTGTGTAAATCTTCTCATACATAAATTCGCTTACCAATCAATGTGGCACGACGGGGATCAACCGTCAAGGCGCGAACTGGGGTGATCGTCCCCAAATAGTACTATTATATGCATAAGCGTCTACCAAATCCTGGTAGTTCACAATTCATGCTAATGGGACTTTTAGTGACATAACCTAACTTTAATAATCCATTTCATTTCATCTATCGGGTCATATAATCATACATCGGGTCATACAATCATTCGGGTCCAAATCAATAAACAAACAATCGGGACAAATGGTGTCCTATATTATCAAAACTAACATGTTATCCCCCTCGCGGATTTATAAAACATTTCATAAAAACATTTAAAAGAGTGCGAGGTTATGAACTCACATTGATGTGGGAAAGTGGGTTATCGGCAATTCGGATGTACGGTACGTGCTTCAATCACAGAAACCTAGACAAATAATACTTGTCTTAGACTCTTGTCCAATGACTTTATAAAAATAACAATTATGTATACATATGATGATTTTATATATATATGATGATCAAGTGGGTTTATATATTCTCATTTACTCATTTTAGTGTTATGTGTTAGAAATTTTCAAGACTAGTTACACTAGTTCAACTTGTTTACATTTTGAGGCCCAATGGGCCCATTACAAGCCCAATATAATATATTAGCCCAATTATACTTTTATTATCAGTATTATACTATACATGTTGGGCCCAAATGGGTTGAGCCCAATAAGTAAGTCTGTAAGTGTTTTACTAACTAGTCGGGTTTATAGTCCAATAATGCTAAATTAACTCGTTAATGTCCGTATGTCATATAGTTCGTGTTTTATCGGTTTTTACCTGTATTAGGTACTTATATATCAGTATATGACTTTTAAAAACTTTACATTAGACGGGTTTGATCGTCTAAGTTTTAATTGGCGAAAAACATTAATTTTACGGTAATAGCCGAAAAGACGTAAAAATCATGTTTATAGTTTTTATAACTTATAAATCTTATTCAACTACCATCTTTATAAAGTGTCCATTTATTTAACCTTATAAATATTTATATAAATGAAATTTATAAGTTAGTGGGTTTTAATTCACATTTTATACTATATTAGTTTTAGTGCTTATATAATACTATTAAACATTAATTCTTCAAAATCTGATTTTTAGTTTCATCTTCACCATTTTTATCATATCTTGAGTTATATAAGGAGATAGAAGCTCATTTTTGGATGACATAAACTTCATATTATGTGATACAAATAAGTTAGTTATAGCTACTGCTCATTCCATGTCTAACTATCCTTAATAGTCCCTACAAAACAGACTATTCAGATTGGTACACTCATCTTGTTTTGATCATATCTCACTCATTTTGATGATTCCATTGCATGGACAACTCTCACATGTGTATGAAATCTAACACTTACTGTAAATGGATTCCAACATACAATTTTATCAGTTTATAACTTGGTTACTTACTGTTTTTATACAGCCAACAATTTAAGCAAGATTTTAGCCTTGTTTCTTATGGTTTTTCATCTTTTTAATCATATTTATCAACACTTGATCCCCACACAACATTTTTATCATCATATATTCATCATATACATATACAATAAGAAAGAAAATACATGATTACATAATCAAAATAACAAGAGGATGGGAAGAACAATCTTTATACCACCAAGATTGTGTAGGTATTCATCAAGGCTTGGATTTTTGATGGAAGAACTTGTGATAGATCAACACCAATCTTCATGGCCACCAATACTTGTAAACTTCATGTAGAAATCAGCCCTTGAACATCACCAAATCTTCTCCTTGGATGTTAGAATCACCACCAATCAATAGAGCTTGAAGAGGTTTCCATCATATGTGTGTATAACACCAAATATTGTGGTTGAAAATTGATCAAAGGGGTGTTTTTGGTTGAGGTGGGACAAAGTTTAGAGAGAGGGAGGAGAGTTGCGTGGTTTCTGCATGTAAGAAATGAGTTAGTTGTTTTAGGCTTGGTGGTTTTGCTAGTTTGGTGGGATGAGTAGCTTACATGTTAAGCATAAGCTTACATGTGTAAGCTACTTGCTTAAACTTTGACACATCACTTGTGTGCTGTCATGTTTTGGCCATCCCTTAGTAGTAGGGTTGGATAAACTTGTTTTGTCTCATCCCGTTAATTTACGGGTATTCCTAGATTCTAGTTTCCTCGATTTGCGTGCCCTCGGGTTGTTTTACGAAAAACGTTTTTATAAATTATGAATCAACGGCACAAAACGAATCTAATAAAAATTGTCTCATAAAAAGCGGAGTTCGAAAATGTAAATACGTAATCCTAAGGTTTCCGGTTTAGTCGTAAAGGACGTTAAATTATAATCGTAAGTCCTAATCTCTTCTCGTAAATTTGTGAGTTTATGAACCAACTTAAAATTAAAATCCCAAAATAATATTCACGGATAAATTTATTTTCTGAAATGTCGGACTTTCACCAAAACGGTGTAGGTAAATGTAAGCACGTAACGTTGAATCCTCCGGTTCAGACGTAGTCGATGCTACTTCAAGACGAAAATCCAAATTTCTTCCCATAAATAAGTGAGTTCATAATATAACATTAAAATAATATTTTTAAATAATACTTGAGAATAAAATATCAACCATAAATTGACGGATTGTCACAACACCCAAAATTGGGATGTTTGAGTTGGGTGGAGGTGGAGGAGGCAAGTTCTCCAAGGGTGAAGTGGGTGAAAGTGGAGGCATGTTCCCCAAAGGGGAAATGGGTGAGTGTGGAGGTAAATCCTCCAAGGTTGGTGAAATGGGTGAGTTGTGAGGGGTAAATGGTGAAGTCACCAAAATGTCATCAAAGTCATTCCCAAAAGGAATGCTTTGGATTGGTTGAGGTTGTGTGGTCACTTCCAAGGGTGTACTTGAAGTGAAGGGTGAAGAAAGCTCATTCATTCTAGAATTGAATGAAGAAGAGGTAGAACCAATGGAGTGGTTAGTACCATGGGTGGAAGAAGTCTTGCATAGTGCAAGAGGTGGGGAAGGTGATGAAGAAATGAGAATAGGAACATTCTCATTCTTAGGTGTGAGGAAAGGTGAAGAGTTAGGCTTAGCTACCTTAACCCTTATTTTGAGTGTTTTTCTTGGGGTGGAGGTCTTGGAAGTGTTTGAGGTTTTGGTACACACCATGGTTGATTAGGGTGGTTTAAGGTTTAGGGAAGTATGTTTGATGTGTGGAGAACATGGCAAACAAGGTGGGTTTAAATGGTTGAGGGGATGATCCAAACTAGTAATGGGTTAAAATCATTTTAGGTGAATAATGAATTTAGATACCCTAGTTTAGGAAATGTGCAGTTTATTACTGAAAATCATGCAAGGTTTACACAAAATTAAGAAAATAGTGTAAAGCAAAGATGCTGTCGTGCACAGTGGCCGGCGGTTCCTTATCTAGGACCGGCGGTACCTTATCGATAATGAACCGCGGGTCGATATGGAACCGCGACCAGAAGGTTTTCAAAACTTTCCCTTCCCAGTTTTTGAAAAACCCAGATTTTTCCCAAAGTTTCACAAGCCAAAGTTAACTACAGATCATAATCTAATAAGCTAACTATCAAAAGGCATGCACAAAGCTATGTAAAACACAAACATGATGGCATAATAAACATTAAGGATCAAAATAAATGGTAATCCAAGCATGCAACACAAGTTAATAAACAACTAAACCAAAGTGTTAATAACCAAATGTTTAACCATCAAATCCAAACTTTGACAAAACTTCAAAGTCTTCACCTCCTTTTCTTTCCTAAACCCTTGATCATCTTTCCATAATACTTGAACCCTTTTCTTGACTCCACTCGGTGTTCATGTAATTCTCCCCGGGTTCTAAGATTCTCACGATAAAGATGCTCCATATTGAGATCTTCAGGAACATCACTAGAAGGGTGAGGAGGAGGAGCTAAGTCTTCAAAATCATCCTCGAATTGATTTGAGGATGGATGGGAGTTGCACGAAGAGTCAAAATGAGAACTCGGACCGATGCCATCACCATCACTTGGTGGCATATCTGTGTCCTCCTCATCCGGCTCTTGATGGTCGGATTTTCTCGAACCACGGTCACTTCTTGGCTTTCGTTGATACGCCTCTTGAATAGGCAACATAACCCGTTGAACCGGGTGAAAGCGAGAAAGATCGAGTTGAGGAAAATCTTGACCAACCCTTCTAAAGAGGCGAGTAAGAAGCATAGCATAAGGGAGGTTTGTTTTGGGTTTGGAAAGAGCATAATTTATACGTCGAGCGATGTAATATGCAAGATTGTACTTGGTGGAAGTAAACAAGCAAAACAACATATGCCCCATGCAAGCCGGGATATGATCCCGGTTCCCACCAAGACAAAACACATTTTCCCTAAGGATGTTTGCCCATTGGAGCATGTAATCCTTAAGGTCGCTTGAGAGCACTTCATACCTATTCACATTTCGCACATTTGTATGAAGGCTTCTCACAACGTTTCCACTACGCTCTTTCGTGATGATTTCAAGGATGTAATTTAGATCAACTTCGATGGTGTCATTTGGAGGTTTATCGTTTGACTCCAAGAGAGCATCTAGTCTCCACTTATCCGTGAAACAACAAGTGCCTTCAAATGGCACACCAAGAATATCACCAAAGTCATCGAGGGAATATTGAATGATTTGACCATTCAACAAGAAACGGATAAAGATTTGGTCGTTGATTTCAAGCATGGAGTAAGTATTGAAGAACTCAAGAAGGAACAAGGGATAAATTACCTCGTCTATGTAAAGCAAACAATCAAACCCAATAAGCTCGAACATAGAGTTGATATAATTATCTCCCGCTATTCTTGAATCTACAATCCTACCCTCATGGAAACAACGAGAGGAAAGGGATGGAAAAGCATTTTGGAGTTGAGGGGAAACAAAGGTTTGAGAGATGTCGGGCATATAATCTCTAGTGAATTGATGATCTTTTTGATATTGAGAAGGCATGATTAAGTACCTAAATACAAACACAAGACAATATTTCTCCAATCACTCATATGAAAATCAAAAGGAAAACGAAAAATGAAAAAGTGTTATATCAATTTCTTGACAAACATAGGATTGAATCCATATCATTTTCATGTTCACAATGTGTCTATTCCATCATTGACCAAGAACACATGATCTATGTTATATCAACAATGGATTAGAACATTGGTTTTTCAAAACACGGTTTTTAGGTAAGCATTAACAATGTCATTACCTACTTGTTCATGGGTTCATCTCAAATCCATCCTTTAACCAAAATCATTTAGCTTAATTTCGGATTTGTTCTAGAAGTGGGTTTTAGTGAAATCTTAATGAATATGAACCTAAGGAATCATAGTAAGATTACCATGTCAACCCACATTCTTATTAAGGTTTTAATTCAATTTCAATTTTAAAAATCCCCAATTATGAAAGGATGAACCTTAGAACAAAATAGATGAAATTGAAAGAAAATACTTACAATTAATTGATGTTAGATGAAGGATGAGTCAAACCCACAACTTGGAATCAATTAATTTGAGTGATTGAAGGTTTTGGAAGCTTCAACAATGGTGGAAAAGGTAAAACCCGTCGGCTGTGTGTTTTTGGGAGAGAGAGAGTTTGGTTTGAAAAAGAATAAAAAAACACAAACTGGCGCTCTGACAAAAGTTACTGCCCGCGGTACCTTATCGATAAGGAACCGCGGGTTTGAGCCGCAGAGATAAAGAACCGCCTGCAGGGGCAGGTTTCTATCTCTGAAAAACGCCAAATTTTGAAAATCCAGTTTTTCTAAAATACTTGAAATTAAATCATGAGCCTTTTAGAATATCATTGGATCATCATAACACTAAGCAATATGCCTTAACGAAGGATTACGAGTTAAATCAAGATCGAAAAGAACCGAAACGGACAAACGACTACTCGTAGCAAAACGACTAAATGGAGAGAAATCAAGAGAATTGAATCAAGACTAGGATCAATGCTCAAGGGATTAATGACAATCTTCAAGTAGTTGAAACGAAGAGCTTGTGTCATATATAGTGGTTTAAGACGTGCCTTTCCGGCGAAACGATAAACGGCTTTGGTAATGAATAAGCAAAAGCAATTATGCTAGTCTAAACTAAGATCACTTTCAATAATAGTCTTAGTCTAAACTAAAATATGAGCAAAGTATTAATTCACATTCTCTCCCACAAAGGGCCTACTAACCGTATGGGTGCAAACCATGGAAATCATGCTTGATACTTTAAGCTTCTACAAACTCACTCTACATCACCATAGTGAGTCAAGTATCCAAGCAATGAAGGTTTAAGATGATAAAAGAAAAGAAACACAAACCACAAATAAATATCAAGGCAAGGATGCCGAGAACAAGCACATAGTCAAGTAATGATCAAAAGAATGATCAAAGAGCGTGTGGAAGAACGAAAGCGTACCTTGGCCACAAAGAGCAATCCATGAAGGAATAAGTGCTATGCCCAATTAATGACTATGATGAGTACTAAGTCTTCAAGGACTAGTATCATTCCCAATCATCTTGGTATCATCATTCAAAGATGTTAAAGATCAATGAAGATGATTCTTCTAAAAGTGTAAGTAACTCAATCCATAACCAATTAATTGATTGATCTTCATGAGTACCTACACAAAGCAAGATGCAAACTAGTAGATACATTTCAAGAGTATATCTAAAATGCATAAAGGCTACTAATCTTAAGAGGGATGCAATATTATCAATTAAAAGACCTATTTTTCAAAGAAAACATAGTTTTGACCTAAGAGAAACTTTAGTACAACTAGACCTTCTAATTTGAGGAGACAATGGATCGATCCAAGTTTTAAAGTACAATATACTTCAAAGATCTTGAGTGACCATCGCTCTGATACCAATTGTAGAAACTAGAAGGGGGGGGGGGGGGGGGGGGGGTTGAATAGTTTGTCTTCGATTGGTGACCAAATTAAAATTTCTTTCAATTTGGTTTATATCAAAACTATCCTTTACTTAAAGCTAAGTTGCATAATGATTAGGTTCAATTGAAATGCACTAGCAAGAATAATAAGCAAGTATAATGATAATGAAATAAGTAAAGGGCAAGGAAGTAGAAAACCTAGTGGGAAGACACCAAGATTTATAGTGGTTCGACAACGAGGTCTATCCTCGTTTCTACTCCACTCCTCGAGTACACCTACTCGAGATTTCCACTATTTCCACAAGCTCCCTTCTCGGCGGAGAAAACCTTACATCGTTGCTTACATTATTTTCCGACACTAAGCTAAATGTCGAGACCTAATCTTTAGCTAGGACCAATCTACACGACGTTGCCTACTTCACAATTTAACGACACAAGGCTAGATGTCGAGTTCTAATCTTAAGGTAGAACCAATCTTCACGACGTTGCCTACTTCACCATTTTACGACACAAGGCTAGATGTCGAGTTCTAATCGAAAGCTAGAACCAATCTTCACGACTCTTCACTTTGAAGCTAAGTGAGAACTTCACACAACACAACTACTAATCACTTTAAAGTTTAGTGAGAACTCACAAGACACAACCACATCACTTTATAGTTTAGTGAGAACTCCTAATCAAATCTATTACAACTCAACTAGACTTATCCAAGTACACACATGTAGCTTGGATTTACACAAGACAAATCCAAGCAAACACATATGCAATGGATGTACACAACAAATCCAAGTATTCACAAATAACTTGGTGTAACACCCCCAAATTTCGATCGTAACAATGAAAGGGTCATTGGGTGTTACTAGCATGGTTCAATCTCATAATCATAGAAAACGGCTCAAAACAAGTCGTTTTAATAAACATCCATTCATTTTCATTTAATAAAAGTATAATTTCATACACGGCCCAGATAACTTTCAAGTTTACAAAAGCTAGTAATTGATAAAAATTATTTGAACGGATATAATTTATAAAAGCAGGCCAAAACATTTCAAATAAGCAAGCTTCACGAAACCGCCTTCCTCGAGTGCCTTCCCAATGGACCTGAGATAAAACATGCTTAAAAGTCAGCAAAATTTGCCGAGTGAATCTATAGAGTTTAATTTAAATAAAGAGAACACAAGTATTCAAAATAACCTTCAATGGTTAATAATTTACCGAAATACCATTATGTTGTACGGACATAATTATCGGTTTCATTACATAAGCCTCGTGACATTGAACGTTAACATATATTATTTCAGCCCAACACACCTAGCCAAGTGCGTATATTTCTCTTATACAATGCATCCGATGTTTCATTACTAGTGCATCACAACACCACGCGATAGCTAGTCGCGACCGGACTGGGCGTCACCTCGATAGATCTATCCATAGCATTAGCGTTACTTCGATTAACAATTCACGATTCATGGGTCTTTTAAGGCTACACAAACTTATGTAATAACTTTCATCTAAACATACAATTAAGTTCCTTGTGTTCAATTTTTAAAACAAAGAGAGTTTACCACAACTTCTCGTTGTACCCTTCATTTATAATAATTACTTTTCCAATAATAAGGGTTTCCACAACTTCTCGTTGCACCCATACTTTTCCAATAAGTAGAGTTTCCACAACTTATCGTTGTACCCTTTTATTTTAATAAAAAAAACATGTTATCCCCCTCGCAGGTTTATAAAACAAGTAAACATGTTAAAAGCGAGGCTATAGACTCACCTTAGCCAATAGTGGTAATGAGACGATCGCCGACGATTAGTGATGCCCGTTTAAACACGAAAACCGCAACCTACCAAATAAGGTGCGTTCGTTAAAAATCGACTTAAGTATAAATCATACTTAAATAATATAAAAATCAAAATTACAAAACCAAGACAATCCCGAAATTTTTTATAATACAAGTGTTAGTCTATACCCTTTTTATTCAACACTATTCTTTTGAACATTTTTTTACTCTTGACATTGACCCGTCATAAGACGCCAAGTCAACGCAAGTCAAGTTATCATTTTACTTCCCTCGGACCAGTAACTAAGTCACTTATATAATGACTTAACACTTGAGTAAGTCACCATGTCCAATAGTGAATACTCAAACTCACGAATACTCGTGTCCAAAATGCCAATCAGCATGTACACTCCGAATGTACACACCAATCTACCCTATCTACACTTGTCCGATTTCGACGAAACTTGGTCACAAACTCACATATAATATGAATAAGACTCAGTTTAAATTTCATTCAACAATATTACTTCTAAGACCTTCTGCCCGACACTTCTTCGTGTTATAAAAACCGGACAGATTTACGTCTTCAACTCGTAAAACTATTTTGACATATTTAAACAACTCCATTTATAAAACCGACTCTCGGGTTTGAAAATACACTCATGACCTGAGGTTTAGACTCCAACATCAGTCCTTGAACATTTTTAAAACTCATTCTATAGTCCCCGAAATTCGATCCAAATATCGACAACAATTTTCAGATTGTGCCTATACTCGTCTCCCGGTACACAAATACTAAAACTAGCATAACTTTTCGCTCGTAATGAGTTAGAAGCTCATTCAAGCGGCAAAACGAGCGTCTTGAAGATTACTACAACAATATCAAATAATGTAAGCCTATCTCAGAACTTAAACCCACGAAATAATCTGTTGTAAGCTGCTGTCCCGAAAATACATTTTAGAAATCATGTCAAATCAACATTTTGACCCATTTCCACCACTTTTATACATCTAATATCATCCTAATATCATTTTAAACAACTCATCTAATCTCAATCACCCTTGAATAATCATTTAAAAATTTACCCACTCAACAATTCAAACATGCAACAACACCCCACTCAAATATAATAATAATAACACTTATATACAACATAAAAATAGATCAAACACTACTAGTTCATCAAGAAAAATAAAATTTTTAAAAAGTTAATGCATGTGGGAGAAATTTATACCAAAATGATCCTTGTTGAATTTGCAAGATGGGACTTGTTTTAGTTTCTCTTGATCCAAGCTAAATTTGGAAAATCAAATGGGTTTTGGTGTTGGTTTTGTGCCGTGGGTTAGAGAGAGAGAGAGAGAGGGGAGGATGATCAATTTTTTTTAAAATGGAGTGTGTGTGTGTTTGTGGAGGCTATTTAAATTGTGGGGTGAGGGTAGTTTTTGCCAATTTTGCATAGATTTGGTCCAAAATGAAATTAAATAGTTGTAAGGGTATAAAATGTAAATATTATATTTTGAAAATATTTACGGGACTCGGGTTTCATAAAAATACTTTTTAGAAGTTAAAACGCTTCTTAAATATAATAATATTACATCGACACGACTTAAAACGTAATTAAATCGAAAACGTCGAAAATATTTAACATTGAGACAACGATAATAAAACGTAAATTTTTGGGCATCCGTCGGTATCGCTATCATTCGTGGTTCTCGTCATTTGTTAAAACGTAAAATACGAGAAATAAAAATAAATATAATAAAATCATTCATATGATAAGTTTTAGAATATATTATCGATACTTAATGTTTTTCTTTTTAGTTTTCATCGAAACGACATTCTTACGTTAAGTTTCAAGTCATAACCTTCTCGGTTAGCCGATAATTTAAAATTCTCATTAAAATAAATATATAATACTTAATAATCGAGATTAAAACAACGACCTGAAATTGACGGATTGTCACATTATCCCGACCAAATTGGGATCTTCGTCCCGAAGATCAACTTGCGTTCTTCCTCGACCGCTCGTTGAAATCAAAGAGTTAAATAAATTTTGGTCCTCGTCTTGAGTTCCATCACACCAGACAATAGGAATTCGACTTCGTTTCTGTTGCCTAACTTCCTTATCGATAATATCAACAAGTACTTTGATGAAATGCAACTTACCGTCGATTCATACTTCACCAAGAGAGATAATAAGATCTTCGTTAGAAAGAAATTTCTTTAGGCTCGACATATGAAAAGTATTGTGAATTCCTTGTAGCTCTCGAGGTAATTTAAGTTTTCATTCCTTCGGACCTACCATCGATATAATCTCGAATGGTCCAAACTAACGGGGACTTAACTTCCCACGTTTTCCAGAATATATAACACCTTTTTCCATGGTGATAACTTGGCATAACTTTTCCACCTACCTCGAATTTCAAAGGTTTTCGCTTCACATTATCATAACTTCTATGTCTACTACGAGCAGTTAACAAACGATTCTTAATTAGCACGATTGATTTATTTACCGAAACAAAATGAGCAGAGTCAGTCAATCCACATTGACAGAAATCGAGTCATATTCAGACTGAGTTTTCGAGAGCTTAACAATGAATCCATTGTAATTTGCTCCAACTTCATGAATGACGACGGATAACACAATCGTAATCACTTAAAAGGCTTATTTACCTCTTTTAATCCAGAATACATTGTAGGCTCTTACTATCGGTGAATACCGTACCTTAGTGCCATACAATTAATGTCTCAATAGACGAAGAGTAAAATCACCGCACCCAATTACAAGTCATGGGTTGTGCAGTTTCCTCATTCTTCCTAGGCTTCCTACAAGCATATACAAATCAAAACAACCCCAAATCATATAGGAGATGTATCACGATCAACAACAAAATCTTCACTTCCTTCGAGTATTGATAAGATCGGCGTGTCACAGAGTTTTCTTTTCATAGTTTGAAAAGCTTTCTCTTCATTATCACCCCACACATACGGTTCATTCTTTTTAGTTAGCTTAGTTAATGTTTTTGATATCAAGGAGAATCCTTAGATAAACCTTCAGTAATAACCAGCCAAACCTAGAATTTGTCGTACTTTAGTTGGAATAGTTGGAACATTTAAATTTTCGATGGCTTCGATTTTCGCAGAATCAACATGTATGCCACATTTGTCAATCACATGACAGAGAAGTTGCACAGAACAGAGCCAAAAATCACACTTTAAAATTTTGGGTACATCTTTTCGTTCTTTAACAAGTTCAAGATAATCCCTAAGTGTTCGGCATGTTCTTTATTGCTCTTAGAGCAGATTAGAATATCATCAATGAAAACAATCACGAATTTATCAAGACACGGCTTACATATACAAGTCATTAAGTCAATGAATACAGTGGGTGTACTGGTCAAACCAGAAGGCATAACCCTAAACTCATAATGATCATCACAAGTACTAAACGCCGTAATAGGAATATCTTCCTCGCGTATGCGAAGTTAATGATAAGCAAAAAAAAGATCAATCTCGGAGAAAACACCAAAATCTTGGAGAAAACACGAGAGTTTTAGAGTTGATCAATTAGATCATCAATTTATAGAAATGGGTAACGATTCTTGATCGTTAGCTTATCCAGCTCTCGCTAATCGATACACATACGAAACGAATCATTTTTCTTCTTAGCGAATAGAATAGGAGTTCTACAAACTAACGAGCTCGGTCGAATAAAACATCTATCAGATAGTTCTTAAAACTGCACAAATAATTACTTCAGCTCAGAAGGTGCTAAAAAATATGGCTCATGTGCCACAGTTGCAGCACCAGAAATCAGATCAATTAGGAATTTTATTTGCCTTGGAGGCGGAAGCCTTGGCAAATCTTCCAGAAACACTTCAGAATAGTCACAAATGACTAGAGTAATTCTACTTACTTCTCTTACGATTCCTTCTACGATTCCTAAGCAATGAATAATCCACAACCATTTTCGATATACTTACAAGCTCTATTGCACGAAAAGAATTTTCAATTTGGAATTATTTTTCCCTTCAGTGACCTTGTCAGCCTTGCCTTGAATTATGTGTCCCATGAGCTAATACGCCACGCAGACAGCTTCACAAAAGCAATTGGCTTAGAAGAAGTCACATCACCGCATATATTCCTTGTCAGCCGTAAATATACTGCTTGACCTTGACGGTTCGGGTGCCACAATTCTTGGACATAAAAGAGTCAACTTATGGAAACACTTGATATATCTACCAATGTTAGTTCCCTTCAGTTTCAAGTTGTACAACACTTGCTCCATACTTTGGAAATACTTCGAGGACAAGCTCCTCAGTTAACCGTTTCCTCACCTTAGTCCATGGTGTCCCATAAGTAACGATACCTATGGAAGCAAGTCTGCCATTCCACCAGATTAATGTACGACCTTGGAAAGTAGCGATTTTAAATTGCACCTTATCCTCCTGATTAGGGTCACAGATTCGAAAGACTGACGCCAGCTTCCAATAACTGACACAATCCTCCATCATCTTTAGTCCCCCTAAGAGTCTACGGTTTGGAATTAACGAATGAAGTGTAGTTATAGCCTCTAATTTCGGGCACATCTGTTCCATCCGTACCACGAACATTATCGGCTCCAGCTTCAGCTCCACCGGTTCTAGTCCTACCAGTTGTAGCTTCAGCTCCAGATCCAGATTCATCATTCATGTTGGCCATGAATTTAACTAAAGATACAACAACTTATTCACTAATAACTTGACGCATTCGTGCTTCAGTCATAGCTTTCATTGACTGCATGAGTCTTGTGCAACATAATCGAATCATAATTAGTATTCATTCAATGATTGCATTATACCACTGGAATTTACAAGAGAAAAGCAAAGAAAGATAATAATAGAACGATGTAGAATTAGGAATCAAAAGATAGTCATTCCATTGATCACAAACTAGTACAAGTCGTATTGTCAAACATTATAGATAATCATCGTCTAATGCCATACAACTTAAAAGACTAGTCCTACTAACTGTTGTCACAGTTTAGTTAGGGATTAATGAGAAGATACTACAATTGATAAACTAATCTACTAAGAGTTATTAGGTAATTCACATGGCTAAGAAAGCTCCTCGGTCCCACAAGAAGAAGATTTCTTCAATGTCTTTCAGAGACGCTTGATATCCTCCTCAATTGGTGCTTTTGAAACAATCTCAATACAACCATTTCACGATCAAGGAATTAAAGGAACAAAATCAAAGAATGAATCGAGCAAACGAATTATGAGTCAATAAGAGTTTAATCACACAGATGCTATATGTTTAAGCCTACACATTTATGAATCATTATTTCCATGGATTGATCAAGTCCTTCCAAATAAGATTCAAAAATTTGTAGTTCAACAATTTATAATTTCCTTGTTCAAATAAATGGCCAATTTATTCCAACGATTATAAATCACTTTATTCAAGCATCGCCAGCTTAACGCAAAAGATCAGGATCGAAACAAACGAGAAACGGATTTAACAGAAAATGATCAGTGATATGATATGGAATCCTGGTTGGCATGCGAATACCATACAAATCAATCTCAATTCCTAACAATCAACAGTACCATCTCAGACAAACTTGTTTTTATCAAAACAGTATAATGTCGAAGACTATTGAAAAGGCAAATTAAATTTGCTAAACGATATGAACGAATCGATAAATCAAGAATAAGAACCAAGGAAATCAAAATCCTTGTAACCAAAAGAATATCAGCAAGAATATTAACCGTTTCGTTGGGATCATGTATATCCACAACTTAGTTAATCTCGAGAATAACAGGATTCATCTCAGGAATAGCTTCGACGCTAGCATAAAAATGACTAAAGTGGCTTCGTGACAATCGACGTCGTATAAATATCTCGTATAAATATAAAATTATCATTTATAATTAAATAAATGAAAACACACATTGTAATTCACAAGTTCAAATAATCAATAAAGATTACTACATATATATAATCCCATATATATTTATATAAATACTATCATTCTCGTCCATTGGCAACTCGGAGGTTTCGCTTGCAACAGTTATAGTTAAAAGATTTCAAAAATTCATTTTTGGAAAATCTTTTCGTTCTCTATAACTTGAGCTCTGATGCCAATCTGTAACACCCCCAAATTTCGATCGTAACAGCGAAAGGGTCATTGGGTGTTACTAGCATGGTTCAATCTCATAATCATAGAAAACGGCTCAAAACAAGTCGTTTTAATAAACATCCATTCATTTTCATTCAATAAAAGTATAATTTCATACACGGTCCAAGATAACTTTCAAGTTTACAAAAGCTAGTAATTGATAAAAATTATTTGAACGGATATAATTTATAAAAGCAGGCCAAAACATTTCAAATAAGCAAGCTTCACGAAACCGCCTTCCTCGAGTGCCTTCCCAATGGACCTGAGATAAAACATGCTTAAAAGTCAGCAAAATTTGCCGAGTGAATCTATAGAGTTTAATTTAAATAGAGAGAACACAAGTATTCAAAATAACCTTCCATGGTTAATAATTTACCGAAATACCATTATGTTGTACGGACATAATTATCAGTTTCATTACATAAGCCTCGTGACATTGAACGTTAACATATATTATTTCAGCCCAACACACCTAGCCAAGTGCGTATATTTCTCTTATACAATGCATCTGATGTTTCATTACTAGTGCATCACAACACCACGTGATAGCTAGTCGCGACCGGACTGGGCGTCACCCCGATAGATCTATCCATAGCAATAGCGTTACTTCGATTAACAATTCACGATTCATGGGTCTTTTAAGGCTACACAAACTTATGTAATAACTTTCATCTAAACATACAATTAAGTTCCTTGTGTTCAATTTTTAAAACAAAGAGGGTTTACCACAACTTCTCGTTGTACCCTTCATTTATAATAATTACTTTTCCAATAATAAGGGTTTCCACAACTTCTCGTTGCACCCATACTTTTCCAATAAGTAGAGTTTCCACAACTTATCGTTGTACCCTTTTATTTTAATAAAACAAGCATGTTATCCCCCTCGCGGGTTTATAAAACAAGTAAACATGTTAAAAGCGAGGCTATAGACTCAGCTTAGCCAATAGTGGTAATGAGACGATCGCCGACGATTAGTGATGCCCGTTTAAACACGAAAACCGCAACCTACCAAATAATGTGCGTTCGTTAAAAATCGACTTAAGTATAAATCATACTTAAATAATATAAAAATCAAAATTACAAAACCAAGACAATCCCGAAATTTTTTATAATACAAGTGTTAGTCTATACCCTTTTTATTCAACACTATTCTTTTCAACATTTTTTTACTCTTGACATTGACCCGTCATAAGACGCCAAGTCAACGCAAGTCAACTTATCATTTTACTTCCCTCGGACCAGTAACTAAGTCACTTATATAATGACTTAACACTTGAGTAAGTCACCATGTCCAATAGTGAATACTCAAACTCACGCCACACGAGTATTGGACTACGTGTCCAAAATGCCAATCAGCATGTACACTCCGAATGTACACACCAATCTACCCTATCTACACTTGTCCGATTTCGAAGAAACTTGGTCACAAACTCACATATAATATGAATAAGACTCAGTTTAAATTTCATTCAAAAATATTACTTCTAAGACCTTCTGCCCGACACTTCTTCGTGTTATAAAAACCGGACAGATTTACGTCTTCAACTCGTAAAACTATTTTGACATATTTAAACAACTCCATTTATAAAACCGACTCTCGGGTTTGAAAATACACTCATGACCTGAGGTTTAGACTCCAACATCAGTCCTTGAACATTTTTAAAACTCATTATATAGTCCCCGAAATTCGATCCAAATATCGACAACAATTTTCGGATTGTGCCGATACTCGTCTCCCGGTACACAAATACTAAAACTAGCATAACTTTTCGCTCGTAATGAGTTAGAAGCTCATTCAAGCGGAAAAACGAGCGTCTTGAAGATTACTACAACAATATCAAATAATATAAGCCTATCTCAGAACTTAAACCCACGAAATAATCTGTTGTAAGCTGCTGTCCCGAAAATACATTTTAGAAATCATGTCAAATCAACATTTTGACCCATTTCCACCACTTTTATACATCTAATATCATCCTAATATCATTTTAAATAACTCATCTAATCTCAATCACCCTTGAATAATCATTTGAAAATTTACCCACTCAACAATTCAAACATGCAACAACACCCCACTCAAATATAATAATAATAACACTTATATACAACATAAAAATAGATCAAACACTACTAGTTCATCAAGAAAAATAAAATTTTTAAAAAGTTAATGCATGTGGGAGAAATTTATACCAAAATGATCCTTGTTGAATTTGCAAGATGGGACTTGTTTTAGTTTCTCTTGATCCAAGCTAAATTTGGAAAATCAAATGGGTTTTGGTGTTGGTTTTGTGCCGTGGGTTAGAAAGAGAGAGAGAGAGGAGTGTGTGTGTGTTAGTGGAGGCTATTTAAATAGTGGGGTGAGGGTAGTTTTTGCCAATTTTGCATAGATTTGGTCCAAAATGAAATTAAATAGTTGTAAGGGTATAAAATGTAAATATTAGATTTTGAAAATATTTACGGGACTCGGGTTTCGTAAAAATACTTTTTAGAAGTTAAAACGCTTCTTAAATATAATAATATTACATCGACACGACTTAAAACGTAATTAAATCGAAAACGTCGAAAATATTTAACATTGAGACAATCGATAATAAAACGTAAATTTTTGGGCATCCGTCGGTATCGCGATCATTCGTGGTTCTCGTCATTTGTTAAAACGTAAAATACGAGAAATAAAAATAAATATAATAAAATCATTCATATGATAAGTTTGAGAATATATTATCGATACTTAATGTTTTTCTTTTTAGTTTTCATCGAAACGACATTCTTACGTTAAGTTTCAAGTCATAACGTTCTCGGTTAGCCGATAATTTAAAATTCTCATTAAAATAAATATATAATACTTAATAGTCGAGATTAAAACAACGACCTGAAATTGACGGATTGTCACACTTGGATGAACACAACTAGTCCAAGTATTCATAAATACATTGGATTGACCTAAAACACAAAGGTATCATGATGAATATGACTAGCTCATAAATTCATCTTTACCACTACACTAGTGAGTGAGTGATCTTCTAGTTGGACATGGTAAAGGAGGGGATCAAGAGGATAATCATATGTAAACATCGTTAACAAATTAAGTGATCATTTACTAATTATTATGCTATAGAAAAATAGAAAAAGGGCTGAGAAAAACGTCCAAGAGGCTTACCGGAAAATGAGATTTGACCCACTATTTAAAGGAGACAAAGTTACAACGGATCTATAACGGCTACTGTGCGCGGTACCTTATCTCACCCCGCGGTACCATATCGCTAAGGTACCGCGTAGGTACTTAAGGTACCGCCACTAGACTCCGCTCCGTTTTTTTGTCTTTTAGTGGGGTGGGAATATCTGAGGTATTTGAACCATTCAAAGGATATTCTAACAGCATTTGGAATATGCCATTTTCAAATTTTCATTTTCCATTTTAATAAAACATTTTCTAAAAAAGAAAGTTTATTAAAAAGTCTTTTGTCTTATTAGCAAAAGTGAGTTTTAAGGATAATCATTTTGATGATCACTAAGTATGATTAAGAAAGGTTAGTGATATGATTATTACCTTGATGATAGTGTTAGTTAAATAATTAATTTTGTGTTTCTACACTAAATGTGTTGTATGGTTTGTTGTGATCAAAACTAAGAAAGATTAGTTAACACTAATAATGTTTTTAGGCATTACTTGCATTAACAGACTCCTTTTGATGTTAGTCTCAATAAACCTTTACTTGTTATGTTTATTGAGTCTCTTGCACAATCGTCACAAAGCACAAGACCAAATCATTTGTCGATTAACCAATTGAAATCAACCATATTGAGAATTATTTCGACATATAGACTAAAAATGATTAAACAAAATGACAAACAAGAACAAGTTCCAATTCAATCGAATATGTTATTATCACCATAATCCAAAACAAACACAAATAAAATCCAAACATCCATTTATCACAAGTTTTCATATGAACAATACAAGTATCAAGACATCACATTATCACAAAACACATGAATCACCATAAACATGAACATAAACATGATTTAATAATAAATTAGAAGTTACCAAACATTAGAGTTCATAGCACCAAAGTATCCAAATGACTAACAAAAATAACAACCAAAATTACAATGCATCCTACCCATAACCTTGTTGGACATCAACCTCTTGGTTCGAGTATAGAGCCTTTGGGGTGTTTGGGAATGAGGATTGTTGGAAATTGGATTGTGTATGAAGTGTGGCTTTCTTCTCTACTTCTACAATAGCTTATTACATATCCATGGCAACCAATTCCAACCCCTCACCACTTGGGTAAGGGGAGACAGGAGACTGTATCAGGGATTGGGAGATTATAGATTGATAATTAGATATAAGATGATAATAAACACTACCCATGGGTCTTATTTATACTTGAATTATTCTTGGCCATCAAGTAGTTTTCTTTGGCTCCAAGGAGAGTAATTTTCCAGAAAAATGAGTTATTAGGAGAATATGATCGGACTTTATTAATTGGGGTGCTTAAGATTACTTGGAGAAGTGGCAGAAAGAAAGTAGCTGGCGGGTTATTGAAGTATCCAACCACCTTTTCCGATTGTTGGCGGCTCCTTTTCACTGTTTTGCTGGCAACCTTTTGACTTTTTTGGTGGTTTCTTTTCCTGTTGCCTCCTTCTTTACCAACTTTCTCCTATTCCTTCTTTAGTCCTTATTCTTTGTTTCTTCCTCTTTCTTTCTTCCAAACTTACTAAGACTCTTATTCTTTGTATTATATATCATACGAGAACTACACTTTCATGTCTCATTCATCCTTTTGCCTCTATTTCTCGTCTTTTATTCTCACCTTCACGTTTCTTCTTCCTTTCTCGTGATGTAACCATTGATGAACCTACAATAACAAGTAAGCTTCATTAAGTATCATAAGTTGATAATAATCACACAAATATATGCATAAATACCACGAATATGCTCCTACAAGTATGTTAGATTTGAGCGTTATCACGTTTAATTCAATCTTTGGTCTCTAAGGAGTTGGTAAGACATCTCCCTAAGATGAAGTTTGATAGTCACTTTTGTGATGCTTGAAAAGTTGGGAAGAAAGTTCACCTAAGTCAAAAGGCCAAGAATTTGGTATCGACCCCTCGGTGCCTAGAGCTCCTACATATGGATCTCTTTGGACCTTCCGCCATACGGAGTTATGGAGGTAAACTTTATATCCTAGTTATAGTTGATGACTATTCTAGATTCACTTGGACTAGATTTTTAGCTAATAAGAATGAAGCTTTCGATCATTTCGAAATCTTTAGTCAGAAGATCCAAAATCAATTAGGATGTAAATTGTCTCTATTAGGACGAATCATGGTAGGGAATTTGACAATGAAGTATAATTTGGTGCCTTTTGTGAAGCCAATGGTATTACCCATAACTTCTTGGCTCCTTGTACTCCACAATCAAATGGGGTAGTTCAAAGGAAGAATAGGACCATCCAAAAGATGAGTAGGACCATGCTAAACGAGCAATCTTTGCCCCAAAAATTTTGGTGCAATGTCGTTGACACATCGACCTATATTCTCAACTGGATTCTTCTTCGACTTTTCCTATGTAAGACACCCTATGAAATTCTTAAAGGTAAGAATACCTCATTATAATAAGTTAAGGTGTTTGGAAGAAAGTGCTCCATTCTCAACACCAAAGACTACCATACTAAGTTCGACCCAAAGTCGTACGAATGTATCTTTTTAGGTTATTCACAAACTAGTAAAGCCTATATAGTCCTCAATAAAACCTGGGATGTAATAGAAGAATCACTCAATGTGACATTCGATGAAACTCCTCCTTCATCTAAGACACCAACTTTGGTAGATAACGACTTAGATGAAATAGACATAGTTAAAGCCAATGAGGTTAGAAAACTAGGAGTTGAAGACCTTAATATTGAAAAGGGAGTAAACATTAGGGAGTCTAAGGATCATGCTCTCGAAAACTTCATAGGCGACCTTAATCAAAGGACCCTTAGGTCTCAAGTCCAAGATTAAAGTAACTTCTTTTAATTCGTCTCATTGATTGAACCAAAGAATGTTAAAGAAGCTTTGATGGATGAGAGTTGGGTCATTGCCATGCAAGAAGAATTGAATCAATTCATTGCTAATGATGTTTGGGAACTTGTTCCTCCACCTAGAAGTACTACCATCATAGGAACTAAGTAGGTTATATAGGAATAAATTAGATGAGAACGGTTTTGTGTCTTGTAACAAGGCAAGACTTGTAGCTCAAGGCTATAATCAAAAAGAAGGGATTGATTATGATGAGACATACGCACTGGTAGCAAGGTTATAGTCCATTAGGATCCTTTTATCTTATGGTTTTGCTTTAGATTTTAAGCTTCAACAAATGGATGCAAAAAGTGCATTTCTTAGTTTGATCAATGAGGAGGTATATGTGGCTCAACCTCCCGGCTTCATTGATTTTGAGAAACCGGATCGTGTTTACAAGCTTAAGAAATCTCTTTATGGTCTTAAACAAGCACCTAAAGCTTGGTATGATAGACTTAGAGCGTTTCTTGTAAAACATGAGTATCTCATGGAAAAGGTAGACAATAAACTTTTTACAAAGAATAAAGGTTCTCACCTCATAATCGTACAAATATATGTTGATGACATTATATTTGGTTCAACTTGTCAAAGTTTCTTTGATGACTTTGCCAAAATCATGCATGATGAGTTTGAAATGAGCATGATGGGAGAATTTAACTTATTTTTAGGACTCCAAATTAGACAAATGGACGATGGTATTTTCTTTAATCAATAACGTTAAAGAAATGCTAAAGAAATTTGGATTTGAGGAATCTAGACCTATGAAGACCCATATGGCCTCGGATACTCAACTGACCGTAGATGATGATTGTGAGTCGGTAGACAACACCAAATATAGAGGCATGATTGGTAGTTTGTTGTACCTAACGACAAGTCCACCGGATATCATGTTTAGTATTTGCCTTTGTGCTCGCTTCCAAGAGGCTCCAAAAACCTCTCAATTTGAAGCGGTTAAGCGTATCTTTCGATACATTAAAGGCACTATAAATTTAGAAATTATGGTATCCTAAGGGGACCGGTGTAGAAACCATAGTATACGCGGACTTGGATCATTCGGGAGACTATGTGGACCGGAAAAGCACTAGTGGAGTTTGTACCTTCATGGGTTGTTTTTAACTTCTTGGTTCTCCAAGAAACAAACCGCTCTTTCGATATCCACCATGGAAGCCGAGTATGTGAGTGCCGAAAAATCTTGTCCACAAGCTCTATGGATGAAGCAAGCACTTATTGATTACGGGATTATACTTAATGATGTTCCCATCATGTGTGATAATAAGGGTGCAATATACCTTAGTAACAATCCCGTGCAACATTCGCGAACTAAGCACGTAGAGATTCGCCACCATTTCCTTAGGGATAATGTTCAAAAAGGGAACATTTCGATTGAGAAGGTGCCCTCGGTAGAAAACTTAGCCGACATCTTCACTAAGCCACTTAAGAGGGAACCTTTTAATTACTTGCGTCTAGGTCTAGGTTTAATGGAGCATATACATTAATTGCGTATTTTCTTAATCGAGTCTTTTTCTCTTTTGAGTATTTTCTTTCTTTGATCTATTGAGTCACTTAAACTCTTTTTAAAAATTCCTCTTCTCTTTTTCAAATATCTCAAAGTTCTTTCGAAAATGGTCGAGAAATATTTCTACATTGTTAATTTAATCTAAAAACATTTTCATGACTTCTTGCTATTGATATCGAGCATACATAATTCATATGTTTGAGTCTCTCAAATATAGAAAGAACAACATTGAAATATGGAGGATCATTGTGTCATGACTATGTGTCTTGATTAACACACCTACAACGTCGATTTTACTTTAAAAAATCTATGTATTTTGGTTGAAGTCGTGTTTGGTGAGTTCTTGTGTGTCTCTTAGTCCTTTGTTGATTTTAAGCATATCTCTATGATTAGGTGGACTAGAAAATTAGGATTTGTTGAATTAGAAAATTCCCCTTATCCCCCAAAACACACCTTCTGTGGGCGGTTCTCTAATTAACCCGCGACTCAATATCAATAAAGAACCACAGGAATAAATAAAGAACCGCGAGCTTCAAATTTTGAGTTTTCTGTCACTCAAAATTTGCTCCAACACTTTTTGGAATCTTTGTTTCAAACCTTAGACCACCCTAAAATTATCTTGTCCTTTTCTCAAATCAAAATTTCTAATTCACCAAATAAAATCCTTGATTCTCCTCCATTTTCCCCAATTTCTTTGAATCCAAATTCACCCAAGAACACATTCAATCAAATTTCTTCTCCTTCTAAGAAAATTGATTTTGGAAACTCTTCTATTCCACCACTAACATTTTGTGTTCTTCCTTATTTACATGATAATGTCATGCATCATGGAACATATTGTCATTGTTTTCAATATCAATATCTTGCTATGGATCACATCTATGAGGATTTAATTTACATCAAAAGTATCCTAGTCAAGCCTCCTCTTCACTATGACTATGAGACAATTGCCAAGCCACCTCCTCCTTTCGCCACCACCTTGTCTTTTATTTAAGCATGTGAATTGCTTATTTCTAATACTTCTTCAAGAAAATCTTAGAGTTATAGTTTAACTAGAATTAGATTTATGCTTTTCTATTGGATTTTTTTTCATACATATTTGTATGACTTGTTTCCTTGTATCTTTTTCATGTTTTTAACATGACTTATTATGGATCTTGGTTACCTTTTTCTTCTCTTATTTTTCTCTTATTGCGTGACATTTGATATATCTTGTTGGGTGTTTCTTTTCTTCTTCTAACCCTTCTATGTAGCTTGTCACCATAGCTTGATTCTTTGGTGCCCCAAGCAAGGGGTAGTAATCACCAAGGGGGAGCATTTGTAAAATCTGATTCTTCTCTTCTACAAAGAATTTTGCAAACTTTTTGCTTCGACAAGGGGGGGGGGGAATGAAATAAACTCGTCTTCAAAAATCTTGTTTTTCATGTAATTACGTTTATGTATTGTCAGAATCAAAAAGGGTGAGACTGTTAATGCAATGATGCCTAAAAACGTTACTTACATTTTTCGGTCTCGTTTTGTTTTCATTACGACAATATATAAAAACAAGCATTTACGAAAATAATGAAAATCGAATTCTTGAGTTCAAGTATTTTTTATTTCATCCATTATCACTTAAGGTATGAACAAACAAGTTTTCAAGCTAACTAAGTGATCAAGGATTTAGTTTTTCGTAAAAATCACCTTTTATTAAATGCGACAAAAGTTTTTATTAAACTTTATTTTTAAAAAATGTTTTATTAAATTAGAAATCAGAAAATTTGAAAGTAGCATATTTCATATGGTTTAGGAATATCCTTTGAGGATAAATTTTCCACCAGATGTGACTTCACCACTAAAAGACAAAAAGGAGCGGAGTCTACTCTGGCGGTTCGTTAAATAGGTGTGCGGTTCATTATCAATAACGAACCGCTGGCACCTTTAAGGAACCGTGCTCAAAGAGAGCCGTTGGGCTTTTGTCTTATAAATAATAGACCATTCTCAGATTTTCTCTTTATCTCTTTTGCACATAAATTTCCATATTCAATCCACCTTCTTAAATCACTCAAATCCTTGGTTATTTGGTTGATTACTACTTGTTTAGAAGTGAATCTTTCTCCTCCCATCTCATCCTCTCAAGTGCAAAGAGAAGAACACTTTCATCCTTGAAGTTTTGTGTCTACCTCAAAGATCCATTAAAGAACAAACATTATTTTCATTCTTTTGTTGTTGCGAAGATCCAAGCAGTTGTGTCTATTTAGAAGTTGTGTATGTATATTGGTTAATACTTAGGCCTTAAAGTATATTGGTGTAGATTGGTCCTAGCTAAGATTAGGGCTCGAATTTTAGCATAGAGTCAGAAATTGGTTAAGCGACGTGTACGGTTTCTCCACCTAAAGGAGCTTGTTGATTAGTGAAATCTCGAGTAGGAGTACTCGAGGAGTGGAGTAGGAACATGGAGTGAGCTTCGTTTCCGAACCACTATAAATTCTTGGTATTTGGATTGATCTTTCTTTTCCTTATCTCTTTACATTCTTAATTAATTACTTGCATATACTTGTGATTATTAGTTTAGTTGCACTATCCATTGTCCATATTGTGTATAAGAAGATTTCACATAATCACTCATGTTTAATTTTTTGAAAAAGGATTTTTGAAAACCGATCTTTAAACAATTAAATTTAAGAAACTATTCAACTACCCTTCTAGTTTCTACAACAACTTCAATCAAGAATGGGTAAACTCATCACAACCTCTTATATTATACATATTATAATTAAGACCAAATGTTCTCTCACACACGTGTTTCATGCACGCTACAATGTCTACAACATGTTCGTCACATAAAATGTCAAACAAAGATACTCAAACCCAATCAAAAAGAAATCAGACCAATTCACCAAGACAAAATAAGAAATACCTAAATCAGTATTGAGAACCTAAAAAATTAAAGACAAACTTACCAAAATAAATTTGTTTACCTTGTTTAATCAGAACCAAAAGATTCATATTAAACCTGCTAATAGACTATCGATGGAACCAAAAAATCCCCAACAAACCAAAAGCACCCACAAATTAAACCCCACATATATGTCACCAACATGAGACACCGAATGTAACACCACACTTTGATAAGTGGAACGTTGCATGATAATTATGGCGTATCATCAAAGCATGCAAGGTAAATGTCTTAAAACATAAATGACCATAAAGGAAAATCGGAATCAAACATCGGTCCCTAAACATAAGCTCACACATGCATAAGTAAAGAATGTAGAAAAAGGACTAAACAATGTCCAAGCAAAGCATAAGTATATAAATGCATAAAGGAAATAAAGTCAAGGGAGCCTCCATCCTATGCACGTACTCTTGAATGCCTAAGTTTATCCTTTAGTACCTGTCGTATGGGAACATGGAAAGAAAATACGGCTGAGCAATACGCACAGTGAACGGATATAATGACATGATATGAATAACTGAAACAAAAGTAAAGTATGAAATGCAGCGGAATAAGTTATGTCGTGGAAAACTTGGAACATGTTTTATAAACTAGTTTATATCTAAAAAGTCTTATGTTAATTCATGAAAATGTAATTTAAATGCCAAAGATCTCATATAGGTCATGAAAGGTATCAACTTGCATGAATACATAGAGGGTGACCTCGTCATGCAATTTGAGGGGTAGCCTCTAATTATATAAGTTTGGGTGGAGGGATCAACTCCAATGTGACTGATGTAGAGCACACACCACAGTCACAGTGTAAATCTGGAAAACATGTACTAGGATGCACCCATACGACCCACATGATAATAATAATGGCCAATAACTAAAAGGGATGCCACGAGAAATCACTCTCGTCACGGAAGAGTCATAACACCGGTGCCTCAATTGTTATGGCTATGGTACCTCTATAACTAGGTGGACATGTTCATGCATGTATATATCTCAGGAAATTTAAAATGATAGCATGGTCATGACTGAAATGATTTATGACATGTAAACTATTGGGAAAATAGATGGAAGCAAACGGGGAATCCTAATCATGCATAGAAAGAGAATGTCCTTACTGAAGGACGGAATATCCGTACCGTATGTCCAGTAGCGATGAAAGAATGAAAAGCGGAAAATAACTACTTTGACTTCACGAGTGCTACATAATAAAGGACGTGAATGAGTTGTATGTTCATGTATAACTTGTTGATTATTACTTTACTTCACTTGTTCTTGACTTGTTCTTGACTTGACTTACTTGTTTTTGACTTGTTTTACATGTTCTTGACTTGTTTTACAGTTTCATGTTTTATCATGTATTTCTTAGTGTTTCATGTGTTATTATACTTGATGTTTCATAATGAGTAACTTTCGAAAAATAGCAGGTTTCTATATATATTAACTTTCCAAAAATAGCAGGTTTCCATATATAGCAACTTTCCAAAAATAGTAAGTTTCTATATAGTAAGTTTCTAAAATAGAAAGTTTCCATAATTAGTAAGTTTCCAAAAATAGAAAGCTTCCATAAATAGTATATTTCCATAAATAGCATGTTTCCATAAATAGCATGTTTTCATAAATACTATGTTTCCATAAATAGCATGTTTTCATAATTAGTATGTTTCCATAATTTGCATGTTTCATAAATAGTAATAATCTTGTTTAATAAGCATATGATATAAGCTAAAGCTTAATAAATATATTTTATAAGTCATGGTTTATTAAATGTCATAATATTGTAAAGTTTATTAATTAATAAATACTTTAGTCTAACATGATAATTATTAATTAATAATATATTTTACATGGTTTATAAATGATTATTAATCAATAATATAACTTGATTTTATATTAATAATACTTTACCATAACTTGATTATTGTAGAATTAAACTAAGTGTTATAATTAATTTAATTATACCATGGATAAAATGTATTTAGTTAAATAAGTTAAGTCTAAATTTAATTAACTAAAATGTGTCATGTTATGATCAAGAATAATTATTATAAATAATTATTATAAGTGTATAGTTAATTAATTAAATGTACCATGTATATTTTATGAATAATTAACGAATTTAATTATATCCTAAGTTTTAATTTCATTTAGCATAACTAAAACCAAACACACCCTTGGTGTGTTTCGTGTATACCCGTACCCAAAACATATCCTACCGGTACTCCACGTCTCGGTCGCACAAATAAACAAACACCACAGCCTTACGACTGTGGCTTCTTTCCGCCGTAGGCCAACAGCCACCGGCTGCCGCCGCTGGCTCAACTTACCCACCGAGAGCTTTAATGCTCTCGGTTTCCACTGGTAGGCCAAACACCCCCTACAGGTGGTGTTGGTGTTAAGGCTGCACAACCAAAACAGCCACCGACCCCTTATGGGGTGCAGCTGGCCGAACAAAACCCAGACCGAGAGTCTTCGACTCTCGGTTTCCGTGCCACATCCAACCAAAAACCACTTTAATCATGTCTAATACTTGTTTTATTCTTTCACCATCATGTGTTCATATTTAATTTTACAAATTCATGATCAATGAAAAATAATAAAGAAAGGATTAAAGATTAGGGATACCGTATGTGATTTAATGAATGATGAGCACTCTTGATCTAACCCCGAATTAATCCAAAACCAAACTTTGTTTTTACATTCCTTTTTCTTTGTGTAACCGGCGACCAAGAGAAGAAAAGGAGCTATTTTTTTGTTAATTTTTTTATAAAGTAACTAATGAATTCCTTGGAATGTTTTGATGCTAGATAACTTGATTAACGTGTCAGGCCATGGGCCCTTTGTTTCTTTCTCTTCTAACCAGCCAAACAAACACCCTTTATATACTTTTTGTTTTTCGTGTTTTAATTACTTCTCGTGTGTTAAAATTCATGACACGTGTTCGTGTTTTAAACCCGTGTTAATTCTTGTCGTGGTTTATTTATTATACGTAAAATACTTGTAAATAATAAATAAATAATATATGTAATACTTGTATTCATTCATTAAATGTTGATCATACGTGTCGTGTATTAATTATTTATAAAGTTTTAAATAATCCGTGTTTTCATGTAATTAATGTGTTCATTTATATTAAACGGGTTTTACAACTCTTCCCCTCTAAAAATAATAATTCGTCCTCGAATTTAAGATACGATAAGCTGAAAAAAACTTACCCGAATCATAGACAAAAATGAGGGTTGGAAGTCCGGATAGACTCCTCCTTTTCCCAAGTGGCTTCCCGCTCGGGATGGTCCCTCCAAAGAATCTTGACCAATGGAATCGTCTTTATCCTCATGACCCGATCCTAGCGATCAAGAAGTGCCTAAGGTTCCTCAACATAGGATAGATCCTCACGAATCTGATCGAGTGGATACATGACAATGTGAAAAATATGATAATTATAGCCTTTGAGTAAGGACACATGGAACACATTGTGAACATGAGATAACTGAGGAGGTAACGCCAAATGATACGATACCTCACCGACACGTTCAAGGATCTCGAATGGTCCGATGAAACGAGGACTGAGCTTGCCTTTAATACCCAAACGCTTGACTCCATGTGCTAGTGATACTTTTAAGAAAACATGATCACCGGGCTGAAATTCTAACGATCTGTGATGTTTGTCAGCATAGATCTTCTGACGAGCACGGGCTTCCTGAAGCTTCGCCTTGGCGATGGCGACCTTCTCATTGGTCACCTCAATCATATCTGGACCCTCAATGATTCGTTCACCAACTTTTTCCCAGCAGAGGAGTACGACACTTCCTGCCATATAACATCTCTAAAGGTGCACACTTGATACTTGCGTGCCAACTGTTGTTGTAAGAAAATTCAACAAAACAGATGTAGTCATCCCAATTTCATGTCCACTCCAACGCACAAGCATGCAACATGTCCTCTAATGTCTTAATAGTATGCTCTGACTGACCGTCGGTCTGAGGATGGAAGGCTGTGATAAGCTTGAGTTTGGTGCCCCAAGCTTTCTGAAAGTCTCTCTAGAAACCAGATGTAAATCGTGGATCTCTATTTGATATGATATCTGATGAAGTACCATGCAGTCGCATGATCTCCTACCGGAATATTCCTGCCAATCTGCTTACTGGGTAATCCTTGTGGATTGGAAGGAAAGGTGCAGATTTGGTCAAACGATCTACAACGACCCATATAGCATCATGCTTCCTGAGTCTGCGGTAGTCCGGTAACAAAATCCATGGAGATCTTGTCCCACTTCCATTCGGGAATTTCTAATGGTTGTAGTAACCCACTAGCTCGCTTATTTTCTATCTTAACCTGCTGGCAGGTCAGACATTTAGAAATGAAGGTAGCAACATCTTGCTTCATGGCGCTCCACCAAAAATGCTGCTAGAGGTCATGATACATTTTGGTAGAACCTGGATGAATCGAAAATGGGGAGCTGTGAGCCTCAGTCAATAAGGCTTCTCTGAGTGTAAGATCATCCGGAACACATAACTTGGTACCCTTCCACACAATGCCATCGTCATCTATACGGAACTCTGTCTGCTAATCGATATTCTGAATAATCGCCCATATCTCACCGTTGTCCTTCTGAGCTGCCTTGATCCGAGAGATTAAGTCTGGCTCAACTCTCAGATTAGCCTAGCAACCATGTTGTCCACCTACAAAAAGCTTAATGTCTAAACGCTCTAGATCACGAATAATTTCTTCTTCAACATTGATGCCAGCAAACATGTTTAATTTCCTGCTTAGAGCATCGGCCACCACATTAGCTTTACTAGTATGGTGCTGAATGTTGGTGTCATAATCCTTTAGTAGCTCTAACCATCGTCTTTGTCTCCTGTTTAGTTCTTGCTGTGTGAATATTTATTTGAGGCTCTTGTGATCAGTGAAGATGTCACATGACTCACCATAAAGATAATGCCTCCATATTTTATGTGCAAAAACAACTGCTACTAATTCCAGATCATGAGTGGGATAATTTTCTTTATATGGCTTAAGTTGTCGTGATGCATATGTAATCACCTTCCCATGTTGCATGAGTACACATCCAAGTCCTTTTCCTGAAGCATCGCTTTAAATATGAAATCCACCTGTGCCAGATGAGAGAGTAAGAATAGGTAAAGAAACCAAACGTTGCTTATGTTCTTCATAACTCTTATACCGCTCATCATTCCAGACGAATTACTCTCCCTTACGCATCATCTTAGTCAAAGGCAAGGCTAACCGTCAAAATTTCTCCACAAACCTGCGATAATATCCGGCTAAACCCAGAAAACTACGAACCTTTGTTGCAACTGTAGAATAATGATAATCTATGATTCTATCAAGAGGGTTGTTGTTTCTAGAGAGAGAAACTAGAGAGAGAAAGATGAGAGAAAAACTATGTGTTATCAAAATAAGAAAAATGAACAACCAACACCCCTTTCCATGAAGGAAAGGGGTTTATATACCCAAGCCTATGTGGGCTTGGGCCTTCAACCCATGGACAAGCCCATGGGTTGGTATGTTACTTACTTTCATACATTAAACTAACTACGAGCTATTTACATTTAATAATATTGTTGGAGTGACCGATATTTCTAATATACGTTAAAAACGTATTCTAACAATCTCCCCCTAAGGGAGGTCACTCCAAATTACAAAGTTCTAAACCTAGCATACTATACTAAGTCTTCGTTCTTGAGCTCGTTGTTGTTTCTCTTTTCTTCTTTTTCTTTTTCGGCTTGTGAATATGTTGTAATAATCTTTGAGCTTTGGCTTGCAACATGTTCTTTTAGCTTTGAATTGTCTTGTAAATTGAGATCATCTTCATGTGCAGTCTTTGCCTTCTTGTGATGTTCGCCTCTTTGTGACTTCATGTACCACATACCTATCCTTTGTTGTATTCTTGAAAGTCCCAAAGTTGATACATCGGAAGACTTCTGGGTCAAACTTTCATGAATTTTGCTGAACTATTTGATGCGGAAGGAGTAAGTATGTGAGGACGACTTCATCTGGTATCTCGCAACGCCACCGTCTTCAAATGCAACTACATAATAAGACGCGGATAAAATGGCTTTGACATTTTATTCTGATTCAATAGCATTTTACCTCCGGTCGGTGAAGACCGTTGGACGATAATAAATATCGTACTTGTGACAGGTAGCTCTAATTAAAGATCTCCTTGACAAGATTTCGCGGGTAAACCCGTTCTCTTTATTCGACCGTCCAAAGCTGACTGTAAACATACAGAGTGAATCACTTGGATAATAAATATCCTTATGATTGAAGCCGTCAATTCATGAACCTGGAACAAGTGAAATTAAATTAAGATTTTCCCCTTGTTGCTTTCCAGTTGTCACGAGCTTGATTTTAATAGAATCTTGCTTGTCACCTACCGCAGTGCTGTTTGACGTTGACACTGGAAGGATTTCCACTCTTCACTGTGAACACTAAAGAGTGCAACTCTGAGTGTTCTAGCAAGATAACTTAGATTTTGCGTAGAGGCCCTGGATTTTGATAAAGTGGTAGCGTATGTCAATATGCTTCGCCCGGGAGTGTTGAACGTAGTTGCAGCAAAGGGCAATGGCGCTTTTGTTGTCACAATACATTGGATTTTTGTTCAAGCCAAGACCGTAGTCAGTTAATTGTGATCTCATCCATAGAAATTGAGCACAACAACCGGACATGGCAATGTATTCAACCTCTGTACTTGATATAGCAACGCTTTTTTGCCTTTTGGATGCCCAACTAATCAATCTATCTCCAAGAAGCTGCACACTGCCAGAATTGCTACGTCTAGTATCTTGACACCCAGCATAATCCGCATCTACATATGATATTAGTGCAATAGAAGAATCCTTCGGATACCACAGACCACGATGAAGTGTTCCTTTAAGATACCGAAAGATCCTTTTCACAACATGTAAGTGCTTTTCGGTAGGCCAAGCCTGATACCGAGCACACATGCATATAGCAAATTGCAAATCAGGCCTGCTAGCAATCAGATAGAGAAGGGTGCTGATCATTCCACGGTAAAGTTTAGGATCGACAACAATCCCACCCTATCCTTATCTAACTTGGATCTCTCCACCATTGGAGTATCCACGGGGTCACAATTTTCAAAATGATACTTTTCAAAGATTTAAGAGCATATTTGGATTGATTAATGAAGATGCCTTTGAAATTTTGAGAAATTTGTAACCCTAAGAAAAATGAATATTTTCCTATCTTCGACATCTTAAAGCGTGTGGAAGTGATTTTCTCAAAATGGTCAGACAGTCTTTGAGTAGTGGTAGCAAATATTATATCATCGACATAAATATATAGCAGTATCATGTCGTTGTCCTCCTTGAGAATGAACAATATGGGGTCCACTTTGCCTTTGGAGAAGCCTTCCGAGATCAGATAAGATGATAGGAGAACGTACCACGCGCGTGGAGCTTATTTCAACCCATAAAGAGCCTTCTTAAGCTTGTACACATGATTGGGATACTCCGAGTTGACAAATCCACTCGGTTGACTAGCATAGACTTCTTCCCTTAATTCACCGTTGAGAAATGCCGTCTTTACATCCATTTGGTAGACAATCATATTCATGTGAGCAGCATAAGCAAGGAATAGTCTGATTGCCTCCAATCTTGCAACAGGATCAAAGGATTCTTCAAAGTCAATACCCAATGCTTGTTTGTAACCTCGTGCAACCAATCTCGCCTTGTTCTTTAAGACACCACCCAATTCATCAAGCTTAACCTTAAAAACCCACAACAAAGTAAAAATATCGACTTTGTCGGGTAGAGGAACTAATTCCCATACTTCAAGTCGCTGAAATTCATTAAGTTCTTCTTGCATGGCTTCAATCCAAGATGATTTTGTCATAGCTTGTTGCCAAGTTTTGGGTTCAATGTCGGAGAGAAATGCATCAAAGTAGCAGTATAATGCATGTTCTTGTAGTTGATGGCGTGTTGAGACTGGTCGATCAATGTCACCAATAATATTGCGGATTGGTTGATCCTTTGTCCATTTGGTGTTGTGATTTTTATTCCGTGGTGGTCTAGAGAGAACGATTGCAGGAGCTTCCTCTGAGGTAGACGCATCGTTAGTGTTTTCGGGTATTTGTGAACCAAAGAATGGAAGCTCTTGTAGGTGAGAAATTTCCAAATCGTGATCATAGTAATCCTCTTCAACATCATTAGGAACGAGTGGGGGTGTTGATTCGGGTGTAGTTTGATAATTGTTAGGGGATGGTGCATCCGGATCAGCTGTGACTGTAGATGCATCGGATTGATTTCCATTATCTTGAGCAACAACTTCGGGAATCGGAGCTACTACTGTAGGTACTGGCAAATCATCACTAGGTGGATCAAATAATTCATCAAACATAGGTTTAAATAACTCATCTCACTCGGGCCTTGTAGGTGGTGTAAATAATGGAGAAAAAGGATTGTTGGGAGTTAATACAGAACTAATCGTACCGGTTCCCATCTCATGAAGTGCGGGTTCAGAGTTGTGTTGCTCAGAAGCCATCGCTGTCAGCTCATCAAAATCGGCATCAAAAGTTTCTACTATCTTGCCAAGACGACGATTATAAATCTGGTATGCTTTCTTTGCAGGTGAGTAACCAATGAAAATTCCAATATCAGCCTTCGGTTAAAGTTTGCCCAGATTGTCACTATTATTATTTGGATAGAACAGTGCACCAAACACATGAAGAAAGGAAATATCGGGTTAGTGTCCATGAAGAAGTTCATATGGAGTTTTTCCATGGCGCTTACGAATGATAGAGCGGTTTTGGGTAGAACATGCGGTTGCCACTGCTTCAGCCCATAAGAATAAAGGAGCATTCGCATAAATCAACATGGTTCTAGCAGCTTCCATAAGTGTACGGTTACGTCTTTCTACGACCTCGTTTTGTTGTGGAGTGCGAGCAACTGAAGTTTCATGTGAAATACCGACCTCTTCATAATAGTCTTGTAGAGTCTAATTAACGAACTCAGTTCCATTATCAGTTCGAATGCGGCGAACAATAGCATTAAGACGCACCTGGATCATCTTAAGAAAAGTAATAATATATGTTGGTACTTGATCCTTGGTTGTTAAGAACTTAACCCATGTAAACCTTAAAAACTCATCCATCATGACGAGGATGTATTTTCGACCACTCACACTAGCCGTACGCATTGGCCCGTAAAGATCCACGTGCAAAAGATACAGTGGTTCTTGGTTGGTGTCTTCAGCTTTAGGTTTGTATGTTTTCTTGGTGCTTTTCCCCAAAGAACACGCGGAACATAAATGATCCTTGTCGAACTTGAGTTTTGGAAGACCACAAACAAGTTCGTTTTTAGCCAAATGGTTAATAGCATCAAAGTTAAGATGAGATAACCGGCGATGCCACGACAATGACTTGGTCTTAGATGCTTTGGAGAGAAGGCATACAGGAGAAGCGGCCATCATGTTTTGAATGGACAGTGTATAGAGATTATCCCCTCGAGAACCTTTTAACAAGTCATTTCCTACAAAATCACGAACGAAGCAAGTATGTTGTCGAAAAGCAACCTCAAGGCTTGAATCCCAAAATTGTCCTACTGAGAATAAATGATGACCAAGTCCTCCACGTAATACACCCTTAAAATCGTAACATTCCCAATTTGATATTCACCATAACCCATGATCTTTGCAATATGGTCGTTGCCAAATTTCACCGTTCCTAAAAACTTGCTGACGAAATTTCTGAGCATCGAGCGGTGTCCGGTCATATGCTTGGAGCATCCAGAGTCCAAGTACCAGAGGATGATTTGGACCACCTGAAAATATCACAAGACAAAGACAATGTATCGAAAGCTAATAGTTCCTTTCCTGTTAGCAGGTACAGATATATTTATCTTATATTTGCTATCAGAAGAATTCTTAGGCTTCCAAATTTTTTTCCTAGATGTCGGCTTAGATTCTAGTTGTCTAAGATCCTGAGGTACTTCTTTACTGGTAGGCACAATAGTGGGGGCAGACCTAGTTAAAGGGCGAATTTTCTATTTTATAGTGCTAGTGTTCCTATTTAAAGGACGCTGAGACCTAACTTCCATGGATGTGATCCTAGTTAAAGGGTACGTATTCCATATGCAGTAAAGGTCCTACCAGTGGGTTTCCATTGCCAACCAACATGGGTGAATTTCTTCCCCGTTGGAGTCCATTCAAGATTTTTCCTAATTGCATACATTTCATTCACATGGTCAACAAGACATAAATCATGACGCTGAGAAAACATGCATTCATTACAATTCCAACTTCTCAAATTAGAATTCACATTTTTCTTAGGCTGCTGCACAAGCACAGGGCCTTTAGTTTTAGCTACATGATTCTTTTTATTTAAATTTGAAATAACATTTAGGGTGAACTTCTACTTTCTTCTTCGCAGTCCTACTAGTGGAAGGCTTGATCCTATCTTTCTTGTCTTGAGATCCTTTAGCCTTAGTAGACACAATTACTCCTGTAGAAGCCAAGGGAACATTAGTGACAGATTTTGATTTAGCCTTGATGGGTGTGTTTAAAATAGGCTTAGCTCCTGGGTTCTTATTGAATGGAGTCATGGCAATGGTGGGGATTTGTTGTTTAAGTGATGCAGAACTAGGTGGGCCTATGAAATTAAGATATGATAGGAAACATTAAACTCACTCAATATATAAATGAGAAGCATTGTACTCGTTGTTTTTGGGATCAGATTCATATAAATCATCTAAAATGTCCCTTGTAAGAAGCACATGCATAATTGCCTTTTTCATATAATCCATGTAAACCGTTGAATTCGTAAGGGACGGGTTCCTAAAGAGTACCACTTCTTTTGTTTTTGGAGCATAGAGGTCGGGGAAGAGATTGTAGTTGGATTATCAACAACTTCTTGTCCTTTGAGTTGAAGTGTCTCCTTTAATTCAGCTATAACCATGTTTTTATCTACGAGCTGAGTATTTAGGTCAGAAATTTCCTCACATTTCTTGTTCAGTTGGTCAACAAGTGACTTTTGCTCTGCCGCATTAAAAGCAAAGCGTTCTTCTATTGAACCAGAAACTTGTGAGACACCCTGCCTTACTTTTTCAAACTCCCCTAGAATAGAAGTAATTCTATTTTCTAGGGCATGATTTTTAATCTCTACAGCCTCTAGTTCCACTTTCTCTGCTAATGATTCTCTCTTAAGTCTCATGATTTTTTCCTCTAATGCCTGAACCACCTGAATCATCTTGTCACTTGTCTCAACGTTGTTTTCACAATCATTTGTTTTTGAAAGAGTTTCTTTTTTAGATTGGTTTTCAATTTCAAGAGATATACAATGATCTTGAAGCTCATCAAAACATTTTGAAAGTGAGTTATAAGAATCTCGAAGCTTTAAAAATTCAGCGTTAGATTCGTGACAAGAATGATTATCTACATTATTCACAGGCTCAACAATATTCACAGAGAGATCATGCACATCATCACATTTATTCACACCAGATGTAATCTCAATAGCACATTCACTAGTCACAACTTGCATCACATCGATAGACACCACTTGTTCCAAGAATCGGTCATAATCGGACAAAATCTTTTCTTTCTCAAGTAAATGTTGCTCATAAGCATCATCCATTTCATGGAAAACTCTTTGAACTTCAGCCATTTCAAAATTAAGATTATCCCCGAGATCTAGAAAAGGAACGATCTCTTTCTCAAACACTGATTTCATGTGTTCGAAAGCCCATTCTCCAGCGGTTTGAGCCGTTGAAGTCGTACATTCCTTAATGAAATTGTCAAATCCGGTAAAGTATCCTCTAATCTCTTTCAAGCTTAGTAATACTGTACTTACCGGTGGAAGACCCTTTGGAATTTCCTTAGGTTCATTCGGGTTAACAAGTGTAGGAAATATACTAAGGTTTTCTCTAGTAGACATGTAATTTAGTGTATGGATAAATTCCCTTTGTATGTTAAAGCGAGTTCTAAAATCCGTTTTTGCATACTCTTGATTAAGTTTATCATAATCATACTGAGGATATTCCAAAAGTAGTTTTGACCGATTCTCGTCAATTAGTGATATATTCTCGGAATCATTCGTGTTACCAATCGGGTCTAAGACCAAACATAATTGTGTTGCATCATAAAGTTGCGGGTTGTGGTTAATAGCTTGCTTTGCATAACCCGGGTTAGGTGGTAAGTCTGTTAGACACGATAGAGTAAATTCCGTAAAAGATGAATGAAACAAGTGTACTAGATGTGAAGCGGAGTATTGTTTTAAAAGCAAAACATCAGTCTTTTTAATTTTCTCAGACGCTTTAATTTCTGTTTCAACACTTTTAGACTCGAGAATTTCGAAATCTGTTTGCAGTTTTTGAAAATTAGTAACGACTGACTCTTTTTCTTTGAGTTCTTTTGAAAGATTTTCTCTTAAACTTTCAATTTCTAGCAAGTTATCCAATTGGACTTTCCTAAACCTATCAATTTCTGGATTGGTTAAGGTATTGGTCAACGGAGTTAATTCCAAGGTTTGAACCTTTTCCTTATACAAAGCAAGCTCGGCAGATAATGTCTGATTAACACTAAGGGTTTCAAGGACCGCATATTCATTTGGCCAAGCATAGATGCCGACACCATAACCGAATCTTGTTGAGCAGACGAATTTGTAGACGTAATAGCTCCCGGTTGTGTTTCACTCAAAGTCTGGGGAGTTGAATTGATATTGCTCTCATTGTTTATCTCCTCGTTTGAATTACTAACTACCGGAGGCTGTTCCAAATACTCAGACACTTGCTAAACTTGATAAGGTACAATACTAGTATCATTGGTTGTATTTCGTACCTCAAAGATTTGATCAGACCCATAGAGTGAAAGATTTTCCATGAGAGCTGCCTTGGCGGTATTGAAGTCATCACAGTCTGAATCGTATGCATCAAGATCATCGCATTGATATGCTGCATTGTTAGTGGAAGCTGCTGTGAGTCCTTCAGTGTCCGCAACTCCTGGATCTGCTAAAAATTCTAACTCCTCCTTATCGAGCTCTCGAACTTGTGCTTGAGCATTAACCTAGTAAATCTTTTCTTGAAACCATGTACCATCCCTCTTCCTCTTTAGTTGCTTACACTCCCGAGCCATGTGTCCTTCCCCTTTGCAATTATAGCAAATGATCATCTTCACTTTACCAGTGTTGTTTCCTCTTAGAGCAGTGTTAAATGGGCGTGCACCAGTATTGGATGAACTTGGTCTCCCCTGAAGTGGTTGTAGAGTAACTCTACCATCTTGGATTGTTGCTTATTGACGAGAGTTAGAAGAAGTTCTTAACTGATTGTTTGTTGGAGATGGTCCTCTATAACCTCTTTTGTTCAACGTTTGAGTTATGTAGGCATACATTTTTGCTAGTACATTAGTAGGATTATCCCCTTGTCTGAACTCAGGAATTGGAACCTCATCCTCGCAGTAGAAACTGGTGCTGGTGGAGCAACATACACACTTGGAGGAGTACTGACCTGTTGTAAATAGTGGGGTTGAGGAACTTCATGTTGTTGGTAGGTGATAGTTGGGATTTGTTGGTGGTTGATTAGGAGAGTATGGTTGTTGAGCACATTGTGATGATAATACTAGTTGCTGATATTGTAGCTGATATGATGTAGGTGGTTGTTGTAGTATCGAATACTGAGGAAAATCTTGGAGTTTGATACAAGGGCTGATATGAAGATTGTTGTCCCATAGCATATGGAGTGTTGTTATATGACAAAGTTGGATGATTTTCCATTAACGCCAATGGTTCGGAATAAGATCCTTGAGACATGCGTTTCTGGAGCATATGCTTCTCGTGTTTCTGCAAGAAAGCATACAGTTGATCTAAATTAGATTAGTGCAAATCCAGAATCAATTTGACGTCAGTGACGTATTGGCTCCACTCTGTGGGTAACGTGTTCAATAACTTGGTGTTGAGTTGAAACTGAGCAATCGTGAGATTATACACATTCAAATCATTCATAAATGTAGTTAAGCGCCAGTAGTAGTCATGAAGTGTTCCCCTGGAATGTATGAGAACCTATCGAGTAAGTCATAAAGTTGACACTCTCGTTCCCGCTTGGTGAGTGAATTCCCTTGTAACAAAACCGTTAAGAGATCCCAAAGTTCCTTTGCTACCTTGTGTTTGCTTACCATACAATAAATATCGGGTGGAAGAGCTTGAAGTATAGTCTGAACAGCCTTTTCATCTGCATCGGCAATGATTTGGTTGGCAACCGTTAATTCAGGAAATAGCCTTGGTCGAGACACATTGTCTACAGTAACTATGCTCTAATCGAGTGGTCCTGCTCATTGGATTGAACCATAAGTCTGCCACTGGGTCTTCTCATAATATAAGATATCATGCGACCTTGCCATGCTTCAAATAGCTCTTTGATAAGCAATGATGGACGGGTATCGGTACCCGAGATGATATAAAATCGGTAAGCGATGTCATTCTCGGCATAAATGAATGAGGATTCATTTTTGATCACTTGAAGGAAAAAAGATTATCTTTTGATCGAGCAACAAAATAAGGTTGTGAAAAGTGTTGTTGTTGATGTAGTTCGTGTGTTGATGTAACAATGTTAAAATCCTCTAAAAATCCTTGAAAAAATCTTCTAATTTAAAGAAATCAGAAAAACAGTCTTCACTTTCGGAATAAAACACTATTTTCGGAATAAATAGGATCTTCGGAATACACAGGTATTCAGAATAAATGAAATCTTCGAAATAAAAAGATATTCGGAATAAACAGTTTCGAAAAAAAAGATATTCGGAATAAATGAAATCTTTGGAGTAACTTCTAATATTCGAAATAAATAGGATCTTCGGATAAATAGCATGTTCGGAATAAATGGAGTTTTCGGAATAGGGTTCCGGATAAACGTAAAAAGACCAAATTAAACCTTAAGAAATCAACAACGATCTTAGGAATCGATTGATTTCGTCCCGTAACCCAAAAATTACCCCACAATGCCAAAATTGTTTTGTGATATCTACCAAAATAAGTAAACCCAGTGATTTGTTTACAACTTTAAACCATAAAATCACAAAAAATTCAAGATTTGATCCTAAAACCCACTAACACAATCAAAAACTAAAACAACACAAATCAATACCTTAAATCACCCCATGGCTCTGGATACCAATTGTATAATAATGATAATCTATGATTCTATCAAGAGGGTTGTTGTTTCTAGAGAGAGAAACTAGAGAGAGAAAGATGAGATAAAAACTATGTGTTACTGAAATAAGAAAAATGAACAACCAACGCCCCTTTCTATGAAGGAAAGGGGTTTATATACCCAAGCCTATGTAGGCTTGGGCCTTCAACCCATGGACAAGCCCATGGGTTGGTTTGTTACTTACTTTCATACATTAAACTAACTACGAGCTAATTACATTTAATAATATTGTTTGAGTGACTGATACTTCTAATATACGTTAAAAACGTATTTCCAACACAGACGTCGGTCTTGGCCAGTTTGTGATAGCCTCAAACTTCGCATGATCCATGGTAATCCCTTAAGCTGAAACGATGTGGCCCAGAAATGCCATCTTACTTAACCAGAATTCACACTTGGATAATTTTGCATACAACTGCTTCTGGCGAAGAATCTGCAGTACGTGCGAAGATGCTCCCCGTGTTCTTCCTTAGATTTCGAGAAGATCAGAATGACATCGATAAATACAATGAAGAACTTGTCTAGAAACTCATGAAAAATGCGGTTCATTAAATCCATGAATACCGCTGGAGCGTTTATGAGTCCGAAAGGCATGACTATAAACTCATAGTGACCATATCATGTGCGAAAAGCAGTCTTAGAAATATCCTGCTCCTTCACTCGCATCTGATGGTAGCCTGATCATTGATCAATCTTATAAAAGTGTTTGGCACCTTACAATTTGGTCAAAAAAATCATCGTTACATGGTGATGGATAACGATTTTTGATCGTGATCTTCTTCAGTTCACGGTAGTCAATACACAGTCGCATGCTGCCATCCTTCTTCTTAACGAATAACACCGGTGCACCCAATGGTGATACACTCTGGCGAATGAAACCTCGCTCCAGTAACTCCTGCATCTGGTCTTTCAACTCCTTGAGCTCTATGGGAGCCATGCGATAAGGAGCCTTCGAGATAGATTCAGGTCCTGGAATGAGCTCAATGCCAAACTCCACTTCATGGATAGGTGGTATACCAGGAAGTTCTTTTAGAAACACATCTGGGAATTCTGAAACAATTGGCTGATCATGAATAGATGGAGCTTCAGTAGTCGTGTCATGACCTGTAGCGAATAAACCTTCACAACCATGAGCTAGTAAGGCACGTGCTTACAAGGCAGAAATGATTTGTACAAATATTCCTGGTATAAAACCATTATGAATGTATTATGTATCTTGAACATCATCGAATATGACTGATAGGTGTGAAAACATCCATCCTTTTACCACTTGTTCCTTGCTAAAACGAGACCAAAACGCGTATTTAATATCATTTGTTTGGAATTATGCGTGGTTTGTGTGTTTGTTATGTTTTCAGAGCCAACCGGATAAATATTGAAGAAAACATTGGATTGCACGGGTTTTATCGAAGAAATAGACGAAAAGACGAAGTCTATAGTCCAAGAGATGCAAAAGATTTGAAGTCAATGGGCCTATTGGAAGATTTATCGAAGAAAAGGACCAAAGATGGAAGATTTTCATATGTCGAAGAACTCAAGTCTCTTAAACGAAGAAATTAAAAGACGAGTTGAATTTATTCATCGACAATTCCCGAATCAGAGTCGAAAACGTCAACTTTACTGAAAAGACGAGAAGACAAAAAGAAAGGGAGAAAGCCCACTCACCAACCAACTCCAAGGCCTATAAATAGGAGACCTCCTTCACATTTTCAAGCTAGTCTTCATTTTTCTGTTTTTCTTTTCCTGGTTCGTAGGGAAAACCAACACCCTTAAGGTGTTTGGTAACTTTTATTTTCCTAGCATTCAATTCATGATCTTGTAAGTTTTAATAGTTCCTTTTGATTGTTTAAACCTTAATCTTTCAATACAATCTTTCATTTAATTTTGTTCTTTCTTTTCTTATTGATTCTAAAGTTTTAAGTTTTGATTTGGTAGATTTTGATCTTTAAAAACAAGTGGCTTTTGTGTTTTTATTGATGTGGTTTGATGTTTATCATCAATAGATGATTAGTGGTTAAGTTTGGTTGATTCTTTAGATTTATCTTGGTTGGTTTTAGTAAAAATTCGTGTTGTTGAGTTTCCCCTGTTCTTCGCGTCTCTTATATCCCCAGATTCCGAACCAGCGTTTCATCCTTATTATTCCAAACCAAGGGTTTAGTTCAATTTTTCTGAATAAGCTATTTATTCCGAACCACCACTTATTCCGCATGAGCTAGTATTCCGAATAAGCAACATTATTCCGAGCCAATCAATATTCCGAACGAACAATATTTATTCCGAATCAACTTCATTATTCCGCATAAAGCAATTTTTCCGAACCAAGGGCTTCTAAAATTATTCCGAATGAAGGTTTGGAAATTATTCCGAACCAAATGAATCTCCAATTTATTCCGAACCAGTCGATTTCAAAATTAGTCCGAATGAGCATTGTTTTCCGAATAATCCAATATTCCGAGTGAGGACTTTATTTCGAACGAGCATAAATTATTCCGAACCAAGGCTTTTTAATCTTTATTCCGAACCAGCTAAATTTATTTCGCATGAGTTTTCCGCATGAGTTATACCGAATAAACCTTTATTCCGAATGAACAAAGTATTCCGCATGAGCAGTATTATTCCGAATCAGCAATTTTTCCAAGTTAAGGTATTTCACTGTTTTACTGTTTAAGTGTTTAAGTTTAATTCAAGCTTTATTTTTATTAATTGTTTTTGGCTTATTTTCACTACTTCACGCACTTACCTTTTAATTAGAGTTAGATAAAAGCTCCCCCTTTTAGTTACCAAGAACTCCAATTCCACTTTGAACCGTGATCAATTCGAGAAGATACCAAGAACGAAACAACGACAAATATAATTGGGTGCGAGCAACACGACAAAATATCTTGCAACAAACCCGTTTTATTAACTAACTAAAAATCTGTTATTAAAATGGCGCCGCTGCCGGCTCTTTTCGTAAGGATTAACGGTTTTTTGTGAGAAAAATTTGATTTTGGGATCCGTTCTTTCGGGAACGTTATTTTCAAGTACAAAAATTTTCAAAAACCCATAAAAAATATAAAATTTTCAAAAATACAAAAAAAATTAAAAAACCTATAAAACCAAAAATATTTTCTCTTGCATTTTCTTTTTAGTGTATGCGACTCGATCAACGTCTTATCCCGAGCCCGACACTCTTCAAGATCTAGACATGGCCGGTGTACACAACAACAATAATAATCCACCCCACCCTAATAATGTACCCCCACCCGACCTACGCAATATGGAGGAGCTATGCCAACCTACGATGAATGGACGCGGCGGACCGATTGCGCCGATGCAAATCACGGCTCAGGAGTTTTCGTTGAAACATCACATGATCCAACAAGTGCAAACTAATCCATTTCGCGGATTGCCGGATGATGATGCCAACAAGCACCTCGACAAATTCATTACCATTACTCAAAGCATGAAGATGCCCGGTGTTTCTATGGATGTACTTCTCCTTCAACTATTTCCCCACACGCTTTCTCACCATGCCGAAAAATGGTTTGTCCGTCTCCCAAAGAATTCTATTCATACTTGGGACGACATGACTCAACGATTTTTGTCGCGCTACTTTCCACCGTCCATGGTCACGAGCCTTCGTAACCAAATTAGTGGATTCATGCAAGACAATGACGAATCACTCTTTGATGCTTGGGAACGCTACAATGATTTGATCGACCATTATCCAAATCATAACATGCTCCCCGTCACTTTCATTGATACTTTCTACAATGGTCTCACTTTTCGTGATCGTGATATGATTAATACCACCGCCGGTGGTACTTTTATGAAAAGGAGACCGGAGGAGTGTAGAGAGTTGATTGAAAACATGACTACTCACCACAAGAATTAGGATTCATCCGCATCCTCAAGATCTAATCCGAGAGTCAATGCTTCATCTACTTCTTCCACCACCGACATGTCCACCATGGAAAGAGCCATTATCGAAATGAGCAAAAATATGCAAATTTTGGCTACTAACCATACTCAACAAGCTAAAGCCGTTGCTATTTATTGTGAAACATGTGGTGGTCCTCATTCTTACATTGATTGTCCTTCTACTCAAGGCAATTTTTGTGAAACCGTTAACGTGGCATACAATACCTATCCTACGGGAGGCTATCAAGCTCGTCCTCAAGGAGACTATAACTTGCTAAGTTATCGTTCAAACAACTATCTTTCACCACCCGGTTTTACTTCTCAAAACCAAAACCAACAACAAAGCTATAACCGAAATAACCAAACCCAACATCGTGCTAACAATCAATATCAATCCCAAAGAAACCCATATCCACCTCAAGGAAATTCTCAAGCTTACCAAGCTCCACCTCTCAATCAACCAACGACGTCGAATCAAGACATCGAGACGTTCATGAGGACTAATAGAGAGATGGTGACGAATCTTCAGAGTCAATTCATCAACTTGAAGGGAGACATGGCGAAACAAGGGAGTGATATTCGAGCCGAGCTAAGGAATGACATGGCGAAACAAAGCAATGATATTCGCGCAGACATGAGAGACTCTTTCAGCACTCAAACGGATAATATACGTGATATGATAGGTTCGCTTCTCCAAGGTAATCAACCCTCTTCTTCGGGTACTCTTCCAAGTAACACCGTTGCTAATCCACGAGGGGAGATGAAAGCAATCACCACTCGTAGTGGAAAAGGTTATACGGAACCCGAGCTTCCTACACCTCCACCCGTGATTGTGAACAAGGAAAAAGAACAACTTTCTTCACCTCCTTTACCTTCTTACCCCATTCCCCCACCACCCGCGGTTGTGAGTGATCCTATTCCTCTAAAGCCTTCCTCTTCATCCGATATACCATATCCTTCAAGGTTGAGGAAAGAGAAGCAAAAGAGCAAGGATGATATTCAAGTTTCTAACTTTCTTAAAATGTTTAAACAATTGAATTTTAACATCTCCTTTGCCGAGGCTCTCGCTCACATGCCTAAATATGCGAAGATGTTTAAAGATCTTCTAAGTGACAAAGAGAAGCTTCTTGACATTGCTCAGACCCAACTTAATGAGAATTGCTCCGCGGTTCTCTCAAGGAAATTGCCCACCAAACTTGGTGATCCGGGTCGCTTCTTGATTCTTTGCAACTTCCCGGGAGCAGAGAATTGCATGGCCCTAGCTGATCTAGGTGCTAGTATCAACTTAATGCCTTTAAGTGTATGGAAGCAATTATCTCTCCCCGAGCTAGTCCCCACAAAAATGACCTTGGAATTAGCTAACCGTACGGTTGCTTATCCGGTGGGAATAGCCGAAGACGTCTTCGTTGGCGTTGACAAATTCACCTTCCCGGCGGATTTGTTGTCGTTGACTACGAGATGGATCCCCGTGTTCCATTAATCGTTGGACGTCCCTTCTTGAGGACCGGTCGCACTCTCATTGATGTAGCCGCGGGCGAAATAATCTAGAGAGTTGGTGACGATAAAATTGTCTTCAACATGGGTAAGATTTCTAAGAAACCTTATTCATATGAGAGTGTTAATGCTATTGATTTTCTCGATGAGGCTTGTGAAGAACACTTTAATAATGCTTGCAAAAGTAATCTTTCTTCTCTACCCAATGTTGAGAACCTTGCCTCAATCGCTCCGTCATTAACTCCTTTCGGAGAAAGTGACATTCTTTTGGATGATTTTGAAGCTAGCTTGGGTCCACTTGATCTTAGGTATGATGATTCTCCCACCGATTGGGAAGAAGACATTCGTACAATTAAAAAACTTCTCATTGAAGACCCTTTCTCTCCTCCTTCTCCTAAAGAGGTGACCAATGATGATCCATCATTAGTTACACCATCTATTGAGGATCCTCCTCCTCTTGAGCTTAAGGACTTACCTCCTCATCTCGAGTATGTTTTCTTAGAGGGCATTGACCAACTTCCCGTTATCATTGCTAAGGACTTAAAAGCCGATGAGAAAACTCGTCTCATTGAAGTTCTCAAGAAACATAAAAGAGCTATTGCTTGGAAATCTCTGATATTCGTGGAAATGATCCTCACTTTTGCACACATAAAATTCTCATGGATGACGACTTTAAGCCCACAATTCAAAGCCAACGAAGGGTGAATCCTAAAATCCATGACGTTATCAAAAAAGAGGTTATCAAACTTCTTGATACGGGCATGATTTACCCTATCTCGGATTCACCATGGGTTAGTCCAGTCCATTGTGTACCTAATAAAGGAGGAATCACCGTTGTGCACAATCGAAACAACGAGTTGATTCCTACACGTCTCGTTACTGGGTGGAGAGTTTGTATAGACTATCGCAAAATCAATGATGCTACGAGAAAGGATCATTTTCCTCTTCCTTTTATGGACCAAATGCTTGAACGTTTAGCGGGTAATGAATATTACTGCTTTCTAGATGGTTTCTCGGGTTATTTCCAAATACCCATCGATCCCCAAGATCAAGAGAAGACAACATTCACCTGTCCCTATGGCACATTTGCTTATTAAAGAATGCCTTTTGGCTTATGCAATGCTCCCGGGACTTTCCAAAGGTGCATGTTGGCTATCTTCCATGACATGGTTGAGCAAACCATGGAAGTCTTCATGGATGATTTCTCGGTCTTTGGGGATTCTTTCTCTTCTTGCCTTGCCAATTTAGAACGTATGCTTAAGCGGTGCGAAGACACTCGCCTTGTTCTAAATTGGGAAAAATGCCATTTTATGGTGAAAGAGGGCATCGTGCTAGGACATAAAATCTCAAAAGTCGGTCTTGAAGTGGACCGTGCTAAAGTGGATGTCATATCCAAATTACCTCCACCTTCAACCGTGAAGGGTGTGAGAAGTTTTCTTGGTCATGCGGGCTTCTATCGTCGATTTATTCAAGATTTTTCTAAAATCGCTAGCCCGATGACCCACCTCTTGGAAAAAGATACTCCTTTTATCTTTTCCAAAGAGTGTATTTAATCATTCAACCTTCTTAAGGATAAGCTCACTAAGGCACCGGTCTTGGTCACCCCTAATTGGGAGCTACCTTTCGAGTTGATGTGTGATGCTAGCGATTTTGCCATTGGAGCGGTTTTGGGCCAAAGAGTGAATAAACACTTCCAACCAATCCATTATGCTAGCAAGACAATGACGGGGGCTCAATTGCATTATACGACAACCGAAAAAGAGCTTTTAGCTGTTGTCTATGCTTTTGAAAAATTTCGCCCCTATCTTGTTTTATCCACCACCATTGTATACACGGACCATTCTGCGTTGAAGTACTTGATGACTAAGCACGACTCTAAGCCAAGACTTCTTCGCTGGGTTTTACTCCTTCAAGAATTTAACACTAAAAATCATGACAAGAAGGGAGCTGAAAACCTAGCCACGAATCATCTAAGTAGACTTGAGGATCCATATCAAGGGGATCATCCGAACAAAGAGATCAATGACTCTTTTCCCCTTGAGACCTTAATGTCTATCAATTCCAATCTTGATGACACCCCGTGGTTTGCGGACATTGCAAACTACATAGCGGGTGGTGTTCTCATCAAAGGGTTAACATCCCAACAAAAGAAAAAGTTCTTACACGATGTTAAGACTTACTTTTGGGATGACCCTTTTCTCTTCAAACAATGCGCTGATTTGATTATTCACCGATGTGTTGACGGACCCGCAGCTCTAGATATTCTAGAAGCTTGCCACAAAGGACCCACCAGTGGTCACTTTGGTCCCAACTACACCGCCAAAAAAGTGTTTGATTCGGGATTTTATTGGCCCACCATTTATCGTGATGCTCACGAAATGGTTAAACATTGTGATGCTTGCCAAAGACAAGGCAAGATCACACATAAAGATGAGATGCCTCAAAATTTCATACAAGAATGTGAAATCTTTGATGTATGGGGCATCGAATTTATGGGGCCATTCCCTTCTTCAAAAGGAAACAAATACATCCTTGTCGCCGTTGACTATGTTTCAAAATGGGTTGAAGCAAAAGCTTTACCCACTAATGATGCAAGGGTAGTTTGTAACTTTCTGAAACAGCTATTCGCTAGATTCGGTGTGCCTCGTGCCATTATTAGTGATCGCGGGACTCATTTTTGCAATGATCAATTCGCAAGTGTCATGGCTAAGTATGGTGTCAATCACCGTCTTTCCACTGCATATAACCCATGAACCAATGGGCAAGCCGAGATCTCTAACCGTGGGTTTAAGCGAATTTTGGAACATACCGTGGGAGAGCATCGTGCCTCATGGGCCGATAAACTTGATGATGCTCTGTGGCCTTTCCGTACCGCATATAAGACACCGATTGGTTGTACACCTTATCGTCTTGTGTACGGAAAAGCATGCCACCTCCCAATCGAGTTGGAGCACAAGGCCTATTGGGCTTTGAAATGGGCTACTTTTGATATCAACAACACCAATGACTTAAGAAAAATCCAACTCAATGAGTTAAACGAACTTCGGAATGAAGCTTATGAGAGCTCATTGATCTATAAAGTGAAGACCAAGCTCTTTCATGATGCTAAGCTCAAAAGCCGAGATTTCCACATTGGTGATCAAGTTTTACTCTTTAACTCTCGTTTGAAAATCTTTTTGGGAAAACTCAAATCTCGTTGGTCCGGCCCATTCACGATTACTCAAATTTTTCCATATGGTACTATTGAGCTTGCTCAAACCAATGGACCAAATTTCAAGGTGAATGGTCAACGAGTGAAGTTGTACTTTGGAGAGGACATCTCTAATGAGATTCCATCCCTCTCCACCTTTCCCTTGAATTAGTTCGGGACCGAGTCAGGCTCGTGACTCGGTTAACAAAAACAAGCGCTCCTCGGGAGGCAACTCGAGTATCTATCCCCCCTTTTCCGTTTTGTTTTATCCTAAGTGTAGGGGGATCTATATAGGTTGCTTGGGTTTGTATGGTGATGTGATTACAGGGATAAGTGCACTTTTGGAATCTTTGAAGAACCGTGCTCCCATGCTATCCGCAAATCCGGTTCTATCTCTCAACTATCGTGATTCAATTTTCTTCATACTCACATTTGAAATTGATCACTTTAGTTGTCTCCTCCTTAACATAATTTAACCAACGTGCACAATGTCATAAGTGTAGGGGAGACTTTTCCCACATGCTTAAACATTAAGGACAATGTTTATATTAAGTGTAGGGGAGACTTCTATCGAAGTTTTAAGTGGACTTTTCCATTAAAATGCCTTCACTTAACCGGAAAATCATCTTTTTCGACATTTTTCAAATTTTTAATTAACTTTGGCCAAGTAGTAGTAATTTTTAAGTTTTTATGTCTTTTATTTCCTTTCTTTTATCGTTGCTTCCATATGTATATATCCCATAATAAAGTTAAAAATAAAAGAAAAATCAAAAATATTAATAAAGTGGTGTAGCTAGTTTAGAAGTCTTTGATATATTAGGCCCGTTGTGATTATTTTGACTAAACCCGAATAGACTTATCCAAGTTTATTCTAGCAAGTATCCTTAACCATGTAGACTTAATTGGTTTATTAGGCTAAGCATCCACGGGTCTCGTTACTTGAGATTTTAAATTGTGGAGAACGTGAAATGATAGAGTCAATTATAAGTCGGTATTCTTGCATATGCACACTTGGTGTAATTATTAGCTTCTCCTCCCATCGCTTGTAAATAAATTAATGCAATAAGTAAGGTCGTACGATTTTATTGAATTACTTAGCTTCTAGCCCAAGATCGTTTAAAAGTTGCTCGGTAATGATAAGAGTTCATAGCCAAGGCATAACTATTGAAGCGGGGCGCGAAGATTGGCGAGTCCAAAAAGGCCCTAACAAGGCATGAGGATTCCATTTTATTGCTAAAGATCCAAGATGATGTGAAAAGCATTATTCCCAAAATGAATATGAAGGATCAAGACGCACGACGAAAAGCAATCAACTCCCATAAAGATCATGGAGAAGTATATCCAAAAAGACCCTAACAAGGTATGAGGATAAATAGATCCAAGTTCGAAAAGGAGGCGGATCGTTGTATTTCAAAATCCCAAATTATGATTGAAGAAATAATGATGAAGTCGTGGTCAACAAAGTTGGAGTATCCCTCAAAACACTCCAAGTGAAGAAATTCTTTTAATGAAGAGAAGACCAATATCTCAAGAACGTCTCTCAAGATATGAAGTATAAAGTACATGCCAAATATCGGCCCGAGAAAGGTCTCAAATCGTGAAGCGAGTTATGCCAAGATATGATCTTTTTGAGGTCTCGAGAAGCAGTTTTAAGAGATTTTATCCTTTAGCTAAATATTAATCAAATCGTCCTACTTTATTTTCAGCTTAATAAATTATCGAAATAAGTCCAAAAATGCATCTTCATGATCATTCTAAGACAAAAATAAAATATAAGAGATACACCTAGGAATAAGGGAGTTTAAGCATATAATTAAGGCATGTGTGTAAGTGTTTATTTTGCTAACTTATAATAACAATGATCTCGTTTTTAAGCTTAGTTTGGGGAACATGAAACTTGAGGGTGATAAATCTTCGCATCACCAAAGCCCTAATGTAAGTCTTAGATCTCTTTGCGAGTTATTTCCATATAGCTATTTCCAAGTGAAAATAATTTTCTATCCCTTTTGTTTCATTCAAGCTTTTATTACTTTAATTTTTATTTAGTAGTTTGTTAATAAGGCCAAGGTTGATTGACTAGGAGAAAAGTGTTAAGTTTTGCCATATCTTTTAGCATTGCATGAGGGCATGGCAATGGTTAAGTGTAGGGGATTTGATAGGTGTGAAAACACCCATCCTATTACCACTTAGGCTATGTTTGGCAAGAGTTTTTTTAAAGCTTTTTTAAAGCTGTTAGCTTTTTTGTTAAAAGAATAATCTAATAGCTCTGTTTGGTACAACAATTTTTAAGAGCTGATAACTTTTTATTTTCACCAAGTAGCTCTTAAATAAAAAGCTGTCTGATACAATTTTTTAAATTGTCAAGAGCTGTTATAAGCTGTAGATTACTGATATACCCTCCAACTATATTATGATTTATTTAAATATGTCCTTTTAAGTCATTTTACATTATAATTTTTACAGTTAACAGCTAATATACCAAACACTTCTATTAAAAATAGAGCTTTTTAGTAAACAGCTTACAGCTAACAGCTTACAGTTAACAGCTTTCAATTAACAGCTTACAGCTTACAACTAATTTTACCAAACATAGCCTTATTCCTTGCTAAAACGAGACCAAAACGCGTATTTAATATCATTTGTTTGGAATTATGCGTGGTTTGTGTGTTTCTGTGTTTTCAGAGCCAACCGGATAAATATTAAAGAAAACATGGGATTGTACGGGTTTTATCAAAGAAAAAGACGAAAAGACGAAGTCTATACTCCAAGAGATGCAAAAGATTTGAAGTCAATGGGCCTATTTGAAGATTTATCGAAAAAAAGGACCAAAGATGGAATATTTTCATATGTCGAAGAACTCAAGTCTCTTAAACGAAGAAATTAAAAGACAAGTTGAATTTATTCATCGACAAATCCCGAATCAGAGTCGAAAACGTCAACTTTACTGAAAAGACGAGAAGACAAAAAGAAAGGGAGAAAGCCCACTCACCAACCAACTCCAAGGCCTATAAATAGGAGACCTCCTTCACATTTTCAAGCTAGTCTTCATTTTTCTGTTTTTCTTTTCCTGGTTCGTAGGGAAAACCAACACCCTTAAGGTGTTTGGTAACTTTTATTTTTCTAGCATTCAATCCATGATCTTGTAAGTTTTAATAGTTCCTTTTGATTGTTTAAACCTTAATCTTTCAATAAATCTTTCATTTAATCTTGTTCTTTCTTTTCTTATTGATTCAAAAGTTTTAAGTTTTGATTTGGTAGATTTTGATCTTTAAAAACAAGTGGGTTTTGTGTTTTTATCGATGTGGTTTGATGTTTATCATCAATAGATGATAAGTGGTTAAGTTTGGTTGATTCTTTAGATTTATCTTGGTTGGTTTTAGTAAAAATTCGTGTTGTTGAGTTTCCCCTGTTCTTCGCGTCTCTTATATCCCCAGATTTCGAACCAGCGTTTCATCCTTATTATTCCGAACCAATGGTTTAGTTCAATTTTTCCGAATAAGCTAATTATTCCGAACCACCACTTATTCCGCATGAGCTAGTATTCCGAATAAGCAACATTATTCCGAGCCAATCAATATTCCGAACGAACATCAGTTATTCCGAATCAACTTTATTATTCCGCATAAAGCAATTTTTCCGAACCAAGGGCTTCTAAATTATTCCGAATGAAGGTTTGGAAATTATTCCGAACCAAATGAATCTCCAATTTATTCAGAACCAGTCGATTTCAAAATTATTCCGAATGAGCATTGTTTTCCGAATAAGCCAATATTCTGAGTGAGGACTTTATTCCGAACGAGCATAAATTATTCCAAACCAAGGCTTTTTAATCTTTATTCCGAACCAGCTAAATTTATTCCGCATGAGTTTTTCGCATGAGTTATTCCGAATAAACCTTTATTTCGAATGAACAAAGTATTCCGCATGAGCAGTATTATTCCGAATCAACAATTTTTCCAAGTTAAGGTATTTCACTGTTTTACTGTTTAAGTGTTTAAGTTTAATTCAAGCTTTATTTTTATTAATTGTTTTTGGCTTATTTTCACTACTTCATGCACTTACCTTTTAATTTGAGTTAGATAAAAAGCTCCCCTTTTTAGTTACCAAGAACAACAATTCCACTTTGAATCGTGATCAATTCGATAAGATACCGAGAACGAAACAACGACAAATATAATTGGGTGCGAGCAACACGACAAAAGATCTTGCAACAAACCTGTTTTATTAACTAACTAAAAATCTGTTATTAATGACTCGATATGTATGGCAATCAATCATGGCGTGGTGTTTTGCTAACCAGTCCATGCCTAAAATCATATCAAATTCGCACATGTCTAAAGAAAGTACGTCGACAGGACGAATCTTGTCAACAAATTCTAAGGGACGATCTATATACATATGGGTAATGCGAACATAGTCTCATAGGCGTGGATATATTTAACACATTATAAAGTGGCATAGGTGTCTTATTAATATGATCAACATAAGTAGTAGATATAACTGAATGGGTTGCACCCGTATCAAATAGAACGCATACAACATGCCCATACATAAATAAGATGCCAATAATGGTACCTGTAGACCTGTTGGGATGATCCCTGGTAGTGGTGTACACCCGACCAAATGCTGCTGGTTTCTGAGGGGCAGTACCCGATGTACCAACGGTTTCCCTTTTCTTGCAGTCTTTCATGATATGGCTTGCTTACCCACACTTGAAGAAGACACCTGCAACACGACGGTATGGTCCAAGATGCCTTCATCTGCAGGTGGTGCAGATGGGATGAGAATACCCTCTAGTGGATACTCTTGCTAGTTGAGAACCTGATTCGGTAGATATGCGTGAGACATGATTGTTGGAACATAAACATGACTACATTGAAAGTTTGGGTATAACACCAGATTGAGCTGAGTGATTAGTGTGACAATCCGTCAATTTATGGTTTATATTTTATTCTCAAATATTATTTAAAAACATTATTTTAATGTTATATTATGAACTCACTTATTTTTGGGAAGAAATTTGGATTTACGTCTTGAAGTAGCATCGACTACGTCTAAACCGGTGGATTCTACGTTACGTGCTCACGTTTACATACACCGTCTTTGGTGACAGTCCGACATTTCAGAAAATAAATTTCTCCGTGAGTATTATTTTGAGATTTTAAATTTGTGTTGGTTCATAAACTCACAAATTTACGAGAAGAGATTAGGACTTACGATTATAATTTAACGTCCTTTACGACTAAACCAGAAACCTTAGGATTACGTATTTACGTTTTCAAACTTCGTTTTTGATGAGACAATTTTTATTAGATTCGTTTTGTGCCGTTGATTCATAATTTATAATTTTTTTCTTCGTAAAACGACCCGAGGGCACGCAAATCAAGGAAACTAGAATCGAGGAGTAGCCGTAAATAAATGGGGATGAGACAAAATCACTTTTGCCCCACCCCCAATATGGGACGGCTAGACTTAGCCACATACACCATGTGGTGTCAAGCTTACAAGATAAGCTAAGACACATGTCTTAGTTTACTTGCAAGCTAGCAACCAACATCAAAACCACCATCTCTAAACCACTAACCTCATTTCCACTCATGCAAAACTCACAACTCTCTCATCTCTCTCTCAATATTTCCGTCCCAACTCACCCCCAAAACACCCATTTGATCAAATTTAACCACAAAATCTCATGCTATTCATACATAAGTTGAAGAACATTTGAAGCCTTGAAGATTGGAGGTGATTCTAACATCCAAGGAGGTGATTTGGTGATGTTAAAGGGCTGATTTCTACAAGAAGGTTACAAGTATTGGTGGTCTTGAAGATTGGTGTTGATCTATCACAAGTTTCTCCATCAAAAATCCAAGCCTTGATGAATACCTACATAATCTTGGTGGTATAAACATTGTTCTCCCCATCCTTTTGTTATTTTGATTATGTAATCATGTATTTTCTTTCTTAATGTATATGTATATGATGAATATATGATGATAAAAATGTTGTGTGGGGATCAAGTGTTGATAAATATGATTAAAAAGATGAAAAACCATAAGAAACAAGGCTAAAATTTTGCTTAAATTGTTGGATGTATAAAAACAGTAAGTAACCAAGTTATGAACTGATAAAATTGCATGGTGGAATCCATTTACAGCAAGTGTTAGATGTCATACACATGTGAGAGTTGGTCATGCAATGGAATCATCAAAATGAGTGAGATATGATCAAAACAAGATTAGTGTACCAATCTGAATAGTCTGTTTTTTAGGGACCGTTAAGGATAGTTAGACATGGAATGAGCAGTAGCTATATCTAACATATCTGTAGCACATAATATGAAGTTCATGCCATCCAAAAATGAGCTTCTATCTCCTTATAGAACTCAAGATATGATAAAAATGGTGAAGATGAAACTAAAAATCAAGAATTAATGTTTAATAGTATTATATAAGCACTCAAACTAATATAGTATAAAATGTGAATTAAAACCCACTAACTTATAAATTTCATTTATATAAATATGTATAAGGTTAAATAAATGGACACTTTATAAAAATGGGAGTTGAATAAGATTTATAAGTTATGAAAACTATAAACATGATTTTTACGACTTTTTCGGATATTACCGTAAAATTAACGTTTTTCGCCAATTAAAACTTAGACGATCAAACCCGTCTAATGTAAAGTTTTTAAAAGTCATATACTGATGTATAAGTACCTGATACAAGTAAAAACCGATAAAACCCGAACAATATGACATACGGATATTAACGAGCTAAGTTAGCATATTTGGGCTAATAATTTAACTAAATAAGTTAAACACTTATAAAAATTACTTATTGGGCTTAACCCATTTGGGCCCAACATGTAATGTATAAATACTGATAATACAAGTATAAAATGGATTAATATAAGTTAATGAACTTATAATAGGCTTATTGAACCTAAAATATGTAAATAGGTAAAACTAGTAAACTAGTAAAAAGTTACCAATACATAAACACTAAAATGAGTAAATAAGAATATATAAACCCACTTGATCATCATCATATATATAAAATCATCATATGTATACATAATTATTATTTTGATAAAGTCATTGGACAAAAGTCTAAGACGAGTATTATTTGTCTAGGTTTCCGTGATTGAAGCACGTACCGTACATCCGAATTGCCGATAACCCGCTTTCCCACATCTACGTGAGTTCATAGCCTCACACTCTTTTAAATGTTTTCATGAAATATTTTATAAACCCGCGCGGGAGATAACATGTTAGTTTAGATAAAATAGGACACCATTTGTCCCGATTGTTTGTTTATTGATTTGGACCTGAATGATTGTATGACCCGATGAATGATTATATGACCCGATAGATGAAATGAAATGGATTATTAAAGTTAGGTTATGTCACTAAAAGTCCCATTAGCATGAATTGTGAACTACCGGGATTTGGTAGACGCTTGTGCATATAATAGTACTATTTGGGGACGATCACCCCAGTTCGCGCCTTGACGGTTGATCCCTGTCGTGCCACATTGATTGGTAAGCGAATTTATGTATGAGAAGATTTACCCAAGCGTGATTATTGTGACGACACGCTAATTTAGATGGGCAAATTGAGTTTCGGGCTAGCTACCCGTTGTTTGTTGTAGTAAGGTAACAATGTCATGCGGCTTATAATAATCCAAATAACGAAATACTGCTATACGCACTGAATTACGATATATTGCCTGACTAGCAATACGGGGTCTTATTATTGATATTATGTTCGTGTTTTGGTTTTAAATAACCATATTCATATAACGGTTTTTATTTAACTGTATACGACGTTATAAAACGTATTGTATGATGTTTTTACGACATTGGTTCGTATAATGATTTTGAAGGAAAACGCCTACATTATGATTTTTGATAAGGATTTGTATAAAATGACTTTGGCTATTTTATGGCCTATTACAATGATTTGTACAAAATGATTTTCGGTAATAATTATATAACGATGATAAATTAATGGTTTTATTAAACTCTATGAATTCACTCGGCGTTATCGCTGACCTTTTCTTTTAACATGTTTTATCTCAGGTACTTGAAGGTAATTCTCGGGAAGACAACAAGAATTCATGGCCCGCACTTAAATAACAATTTCCATTCAAATCTTTTGTAAATTTGTATGAAATGACTATGACTTGGGACCTATGTAAATTTGATTTTTATGAATGGAAATGCTTTATTATTAAACGACGCGATTTTTAAGCGTTGTCTATGATGTGAGTAATGTGGTATCCCGTAACACCAACTAGTCTTCCGTTGTATTGAATTGTATAAATTTGGGCGTGTTACAGTTTGGTACCAGAGCTCTCGTTATAGAGAACGAAAGATTTTTAAAACCAAGGTTTTGAATAAAACATTTCAAAATCTTTTAACTATAAACATTTTTCTCAAAATGTTTAAAAATCTTTTGACTATAACGGTGCCGAAGAATTCCCGAGTTACCGACAAGGCCAGACTGAGAAGTGTTATTTTAATATATATATATATATATATATATATATATATATATATATATATATATATAACTTGGATTATATATATATATATATATATATATATATATATATATATATGATGTAATTTTATTACATGATTGTTTGATGATTATTTTGATATTTATACGAGGTATTTATACGATGTAGATTGTCACAAGGAACCCTAAATCCCCTAGTAAATTAATCGAAGCTATTATCGTAGGAATTCTAGCTATCCTAGATCTAAACCAAGTTGTGGATATTTATGATCCCAACAAATGGTTGATATTCGTAGAAATTTTGATATTAGTTGATTGTGATATTAAAGAAGAATTGGCGAGATTAAATCTGATATCGATGTCATGACGATCATTCCTTATAGAGTGGAGTTTGACAAAACGTTTCCACCTAGAAAGGTTTCATCTGATTCGTTGTCACCCAATTCTTAAATTGAAATTGGAAGGGTGAATGTTGCACTTGAGGCTGTCATTGGAACCATTACCCAAAAGCCTCATGCCACTAGTACCTTTCCGAGAAGTCTAATTGAATGTGTGAGTCATTTCATACTAGTGACTCATTTGATAACCACTGTTGTAAGAACTATAGGATTGGAAATTAAGTATTGTTCATATCAAGCTTTTATTGCCCTTTTAAGGTCTAAGAATAAGATTGAAAGCATTGAAGAATGAGGTAGGATGTTGCATTGAGTATAAGTTGATTGAAACTTGAAAGAAGTAAAATTTAACTTGTATGGAATAAGAAATTGTTAAGAGGAAGTCGTTAAGTTCTGTGATTGAATTATAAGGTTTTAATTGATTATTGATTCGTGTTAAGGGTTGTTCCTAGGCCATTGTCCACTAACGAGGATGCCCAGTGTCCAAGAAATAAATTGAAGAAATCTTCTTCTGAATTGAGACCGATGGATCTTCTGGGACATGTGGAACACCTAATGACCCATGTAGATTAGTATTCATTGTGGTATCTTTTAAAAATAATCCCTAACTTAACTAAGACATCAGTTGGTAGGATGAGTTCTTGGAATTGTATGACATAGTGACACATAATGTGTTACGGTACAATTTTGACTTGTTTGTGATTAATGAAAATACTACCATTGATTGCTAAATCCTACATGTATCAATGTTATCTATCTCTTATTGCTTCATCCTAATGTTCAAACTAGTGATGCAACCATTGAACAAGTACTCATCTCGAATTGAGTTACGTTGTGGATTATTCTTTTTGAGTGCCATCGAGGTCATGAACCTCATGCTTAATTGGCTAAGCTCATTTCCTGATATATTGTAGTTAGTTCTTGGTGAACAACTTTTCATCACTCTTTTGCAGATCACTCATTGTTTTTATAAGATAAAACAGTATCCCTTGGGGAAAAATTGAATTTTCATCACTATAAGGATTATTCAATGTAAGATTTATAAGTGATCGTTATCGAAATAAAGTTGTTTATGGAACACCTTGGAAAACTTAATTGTTTTCATAACAAAGAAAATCTTTGTAAATTTATTTTTGATTCTTATTTAAGAAATAAGCATGAAAATGTTTTTATTATACACATGATGATAAAATTTTAACGAACTGAGTATTGCATCGTTAATCTTGAAATTGTATATAGTTGCGCGCCTACATACAATATGGAATGGACCATACAAGGCTTATTAGTAGTCACCATAAAACTGATTAATAAACACTACATTTTCTTTAAAGATTGTGAAAGATTAAATTTTATGAGATCTGCAAGAAGTGAAAAATAGGGACATATTGATAGGGACATCTACATATGTGCCCGTACTATTTATTCTTCTGAGTCAAATTTACTCATTCGTGGAATTTGTCTTATTTGACAATTGATATTCCTTTCTTTTCCAATTCTTCCGTGGCGAGATTCTTTGGAAAAGTATCTGATTACCGAGTGTTGATACCCGACTGGATGTATCGACGCTCCTATCATTTCTTTTGATTTGATTTCATTTGAATGACTAGGTAACGATTCGAGGAGATTTCGAATGGGCGTACTAAAATTATGAAAACATGGGATATATTCATATTCGTTAAATGTTTTCGTCTGTATCTGATTTGAAATTCTCTCGCGTAGATTATGCGTTGACCTTACTCTTGTAAGGTTAGTTATGTCTCCAGATATCCTTGAAGTGTGAAGGATTATGAGTTATTATTAGTCTTTTGAGAAGTTCTCATCTTATCGACGGCAATAAAACTGAAAAGTTGATAGTGCCAGTAGAATGGATTGATTGATTATGACATGGCGACATTGTCTTAATTGATGGGAACTCGAGTAGAAATCCCCCAAAAGATAAGATGTTGATTATCAGAAGTGATCTAAATAATTCTTGATGGATGACCATATCCTTCATTTAGACTTGAAATTATACCGTGAATGGTTGTGAATTAGTCATAGATATTATAATCTAGAAAGAACTTAAAGAAAATTTATTAAAAGATGTTTCCGTTATCTAAAACTTTAGGAGGTATTTGTTGGTGAATTACCTAGACTTCCGCCATTAAGGCAAGTTGAATTTGGTATTGATTATATTCCCGGTGCTGCACCTGTGACATGTGCACTGTACATCAGCACCATCTGAATCGAAAGAATTACCGTGCAACTAAGAGAGTTGTCGGAGAAAGCTTTTATTCTACCAAGCTCGTCATCATGAAGAGCTATGGTGTTATTATTTCTTATATTTATTGATTATCATGAACTAGGTAAATTGACGATTAAAAATCTATATCCACTACCCAAGATGCTAGATTTGTTCGATCATTTACAAGGTTCTAGCGTATATTCAAGATTTGATCCTCGGCATGGTTATCATCAACTTCACGTCCGCGAAAAAGATTATCTATTCCAATTACTACATCAAGAACTTGTAATGAACATTATGAGTTTCACGTGATGTCGTTTGGATTGACTAATACACATGTAGCATCCATAAATTTGGTGAATCACGTGTGTAGGCTGTAATTTGATAAATTCATGCTTGTGATCATTAAGGACCATTTGTTTGTTTCTAAGAATAAGAAGGAGTTAATAATTATTTATAGATTGCCCTGAATTGGCCGAACAATGAAAACATCTACCTTGAATAATTAACATGTGATTTAAGACTTAATCTTTTATACTAATTGACCGTCTGATTAATAGATAATGGAATATATTGACTCTTCATAGATTAGAGCCATTAAGGCTTTGAGATATACCAAAAAGAAAAGTGCAAATATGTTTTGACAAATGTTTTAACAAAGGATTTTTAAGGGATTATTACCTTATACCCAAATCATTTAACTAAACTCCTGTTTAGGGGTAAATGTTTGTGTATACCCCAAGACAACCTAAGAAGGATTGAGGAAACCATTTAAACCATGACTTGAAATTTGAAACGATAATTTTTGCTTTTCAACTAAGAAAAATTTGGACCAAAGTATAAACAAAGTTTTTTCGAACATTTACGTATCTTATTAATTGTTTTAATTAATTTCGATAAATCAACAAAAATCTTGTTAATTAAATTCAAATTTATTTTGAACATTTTTATAAAATTGGTCGAACTGAGAAAATTTAAAACTTTTTACGTTTACGTTTCATAAAAATTGAATATTTATTATTTAATTACTTGAAATATTTATGGACGCTTTAAACGTCGGATTGAGCAAAACTGATGAAAATAATAGTTGAGACGAAACAAAAAACTTAGAAAATGTGAAGAAAGAAATTTTTAATGAATACGGTCATGATAATTATTTCATCAGGAAAATTGAATGTAGATACTGACACATTCTATAGAAAGGATAAAGAACCAATTAGGATGTATTTCTTAATAATGACTGTGCAAAATAAATTGCCGAGAAATTTGAAATATAGCCGATGCTTGTAAAAAGGATAATATAGATAATAAAAGGGGTTCGCGACTAATGTGAACCATTAGAGTTGAGAAGTCGATGGCGTTAAATGTTTTAAAGGCCGCTTGTGGTTTCCTAAATATGGAGATTTAGAGATTTAGTCATGCTGAAATCTCATAAGATTAAGTATTCTATTCATGCTATTTCTGATTTAGTGTATTTTTATCTAAAGAAGTTGTACTAATGGCAAATTATGAAGGCATACATCGCCTCATACATTAGTAAACGTCTAACTATTGTAAAGGTCATCATCAGAATTTGATTCGATTTGGGTCATCGTCGACAGACTGACCAAATCTGTTAATGTCATTCCTGTTAATGATAGATTCTCGATGAAGAAATTGACTCTTTGTATTTAAAGGAGTTGTGTAAACATAGTGTGCCTGTATCGATCATCTCTATCAAGATCCTTGCTTCGCATCGAATTTCTAGAGATTTGCTCAGAAGTTATTGAGAACGAACCTTGATGAGAGTACTGTTTGCCACCCCAATCGAAGGGACGAGTTAAAGTAACGATACGAAATACTAGAAGTGTTGTTTTATGTTTGAATGATTGACCTTTGGTAATAAACCGTATAATCGCTTTCCTTTGGAGAGATTATCATTGATAATTATCGTGTTAGGATCGAGATCGAATCTTGTTAAGATTTAATTATAAGAGCATCAGTAGGTAGGGATTGGGATGAAGACACCCGACATACACCCATTGTGAGTTGGACATGTCTTTTAGGTTTAAGGTTTCCTATGATGGCGAACCTAACCTTACAAAATACTCGACCCACGAGACTTGAAATGATTGTTTAAATTAGGATCTAATTATTGATTGCCGATAATGGGTAGGAGGTTATGTGAATATGAAATGTAGATCTTGAAGTGCCAAATGGGTAGCGAAAATATGCCAAAAATTTTAACAATGGAAAAATGAACTGATGATCTGAAAGATCATGGGATATAAGTCCCCGTTGTATGGGACCATTGAGATGATGTAAAAGATTGGTTTGAAAGGCATATAAGCTGGATCTACCCTAGGACTTCAAGAGCTGCGTAAATTATGTTTCGTATATTGAACTTGATAAAATGTCTATCAAGTGAGAATCTGATCACTTATTGATAAAGTTTAGATCGGCGAAAAGTTGCATTCATCAAAAACACGTGAACATCATGGATAGAGAAAGTAAGTCAACATTAATCCTGATCTTATTCCCGTAGTTATGTTTGATGAAACTCGCGTATTGTAACGAATTACACTTGTGAGAAAAGACCGAATGTGGAGGAAATACCCACATGGCTTTAACTCTATAAGAATCGAGTAGTAAGAAAAGATCATGTTTAGGGGTAAATGTTGTGACAATCCGTCAATTTATGGTTCATATTTTAATCTCAAATATTATTTAAAAACATTATTTTAATGTTATATTATGAACTCATTTTTGGGAAGAAATTTGGATTTAAGTCTTGAAGTAGCATCGACTACGTCTAAACCGAAGGATTCTACGTTACGTGCTCACGTTTACATACACCGTCTTTGGTGACAGACCGACATTTCAGAAAATAAATTTGTCCGTGAATATTATTTTGAGATTTTAAATTTGTGTTGGTTCATAAACTCACAAATTTACGAGAAGAGATTAGGACTTACGATTATAATTTAACGTCCTTTACGACTAAACCGGAAACCTTAGGATTACGTATTTACGTTTTCGAACTCCGTTCTTGATGAGACAATTTTTATTAGATTCGTTTTGTGCCGTTGATTCATAATTCATAAAAACGTTTTTCGTAAAACGACCCGAGGGCACGCAAATCGAGGAAACTAGAATCGAGGAGTACCCGTAAATAAATGGGGATGAGACAAAACCACTTTTGCCCCACCCCCAATATGGGACGGCTAGACTTAGCCACATACACCATGTGGTGTCAAGCTTACAAGATAAGCTAAGACACATGTCTTAGTTTACTTGCAAGCTAGCAACCAACATCAAAACCACCATCTCTAAACCACTAACCTCATTTCCACTCATGCGAAACTCACAACTCTCTCACCTCTCTCTCAATATTTCCGTCCCAACCCACCCCCAAAACACCCATTTGATCAAATTTAACCACAAAATCTCATGCTATTCATACATAAGTTGAAGAACCTTTGTAGCCTTGAAGATTGGAGGTGATTCTAACATCCAAGGAGGTGATTTGGTGATGTTCAAGGGTTGATTTCTACAAGAAGTTTACAAGTATTGGTGGTCTTGAACATTGGTGTTGATCTATCACAAGTTTCTCCATCAAAAATCCAAGCCTTGATGAATACCTACATAATCTTGGTGGTATAAAGATTGTTCTCCCCATCCTTTTGTTATTTTGATTATGTAATCATGTATTTTCTTTCTTATTGTCTATGTATATGATGAATATATGATGATAAAAATGTTGTGTGGGGATCAAGTGTTGATAAATATGATTAAAAAGATGAAAAACCATAAGAAACAAGGCTAAAATCTTGCTTAAATTGTTGGCTCTATAAAAACAGTAAGTAACCAAGTTATGAACTGATAAAATTGCATGGTGGAATCCATTTACAGTAAGTGTTAGATGTCATACACATGTGAGAGTTGGCCATGCAATGGAATCATCAAAATGAGTGAGATATGATCAAAACAAGATTAGTGTACCAATCTGAATAGTCTGTTTTTTAGGGACTGTTAAGGATAGTTAGATATTGAATGAGCAGTAGCTATAACTAACTTATTTTTAGAACATAATATGAAGTTCATGCCATCCAAAAATGAGCTTCTATCTCCTTATAGAACTCAAGATATGATAAAAATGGTGAAGATGAAACTAAAAATCAGATTTTGAAGAATTAATGTTTAATAGTATTATATAAGCACTCAAACTAATATAGTATAAAATAGGAATTAAAACCCACTAACTTATAAATTTCATTTATATAAATATGTATAAGGTTAAATAAATGGACACTTTATAAAAATTGTAGTTGAATAAGATTTATAAGTTATGAAAACTATAATCATGATTTTTACGACTTTTTCGGCTATTACCGTAAAATTAACGTTTTTCGCCAACTAAAACTTAGACGATCAAACCCATCTAATGTAAAGTTTTTAAAAGTCATATACTGATTTATAAGTACCTAATACAAGTAAAAACCGATAAAACCCGAACTATATGACATACGGACATTAACGAGCTAAGTTAGCATATTTGGGCTAATAATTTAACTAAATAAGTTAAACACTTATAAAAATTACTTATTGGGCTTAACCCATTTGGGCCCAACATGTAAAGTATAAATAATGATAATACAAGTATAAAATGGATTAATATAAGTTAATGAACTTATAATAGGCTTATTGAACCTAAAACATATAAATAGGTAAAACTAGTAAACTAGTAAAAAGTTACCAATACATAAACACTAAAATGAGTAAATAAAAATATATAAACCCACTTGATCATCATCATATATATATAAAATAATCATATGTATACATAATTATTATTTTGATAAAGTCATTGGACAAAAGTCTAAGACGAGTATTATTTGTCTAAGTTTCCGTGATTGAAGCACGTACCGTACATCCGAATTGCCGATAACCCGCTTTCCCACATCAGCGAGAGTTCATAGCCTCGCACTCTTTTAAATGTTTTCATGATATGTTTTATAAAACCGCGAGGGAGATAACATGTTAGTTTTGATAAAATAGGACACCATTTGTCCCGATTGTTTGTTTATTGATTTGGACCCGAATGATTGTATGACCCGATGAATGATTATATGACCCGATGGATGAAATGAAATGGATTATTAAAGTTATGTTATGTCACTAAAAGTCCCATTATCATGAATTGTGAACTACCGGGATTTGGTAGACGCTTGTGCATATAATAGTACTATTTGGGGACGATCACCCCAGTTCGCGCCTTGACGGTTGATCCCCGTCGTGCCACATTGATTGGTAAGCGAATTTATGTATGAGAACATTTACACAAGCGTGATTATTGTGACGACACACTAATTTAGATGGGCAAATTGAGTTTCGGGCTACCTACCCGTTGTTTTTTGTAGTAAGGTAACAATGTCATGCGACTTATAATAATCCAAATAACGAAATACTGCTATACGCACTGAATTACGATATATTGCCTGACTAGAAATAAGGGGTCTTATTATTGATATTATGTTCGTGTTTTGGTTTTAAATAACCATATTCATATAACGGTTTTTATTTAACTGCATACAACGTTATAAAACGTATTGTATGATGTTTTTACGACATTGGTTCGTATAATGATTTTGAAGGAAAACGCCTACATTATGATTTTTGATAAGTATTTGTATAAAATGACTTTGGCTATTTTATGGCCTATTACAATGATTTGTACAAAATGATTTTCGGTAATAATTACATACCGATGATATATTAATGGTTTTACTAAACTCTATGAATTCACTCAGCGTTATCGCTGACCTTTTCTTTTAACATGTTTTATCTCAGGTACTTGAAGGTAATTCTCGGGAAGACAACAAGAATTCATGGCCCGCACTTAAATAACAATTTCCATTCAAATCTTTTGTAAAATTGTATGAAATGACTATGACTTGGGACCTATGTAAATTTGATTTTTATGAATGGAAATGCTTTATTATTAAACGACGCGATTTTTAAGCGTTGTCTATGATGTGAGTAATGTGCTATCCCGTAACACCAACTAGTCTTCCGCTGTATTGAATTGTATAAATTTAGGGGTGTTACAATTAGACTGCTGACCCTTGTTGTTCTGGTCACGCCCGTTACCAGAGTTCCTTTTATAATGATGAGATGTTAGAACTTATGTCATACAGCAGCTTAACATGGAAGAGTTTATATTTTAGGGACATGCTGTTGTTGGAGTGGTTAGCATTGTTACGGTAGTTGTAAAACCCGCCTTAATAATCCTAAGATCATTAAATGCACGAAGTTTACCGTCAAATTTAAACTTTGTTATTAATTAATATACGACATGCATCACGAATATTTAATACAAATATTATGTATATTTATTAATTATCATAAGTATTATGTACGTCAATAAAAATATTAATCTACGATAAGTATGTACGCTCGATATTAAGAAAACGTTCAAGTAACGAAAGCATGATAATTAAATACGAATACAACCGATAAGTATGTACACACGATATTAAGATAATAGTATAAGGGGTGTTTGGTGCTTCGGTTAGAAATAAAGGAAGGGAGAACCGGGCCTTGGCCCATTTGTACTCCTAATTGTATAACATGTAAAGCCATGGGGGATTTTACTCATTATTATTTTTCAAGGAAAAAAAACAAAACCATACTTCTCATTTTTCTTTCTTTTGGCCGCCGGCGAACTGTTGGAGTATGCTCGTGTCATAACAACTAATTATACGGCTAGACACATATGGGCCAATGGGGTCTCACACATATACACTGAGGTACCATTTCAATATATTGTGTTTATCGTATTTACGGTATATAAACAACCTTCGTAACACGAGATCATTATTGGGTTTCTAACGACTAGTAGTGTACTTAGTTATTAGACTTGTAAAAGTGTATGGCAAGGCCCATACAAAGCCCATTTAGTCCGGCCCATTAAGATGAAAAAAGGAAGGAGTTACATTTGTGATAAATATGAGTTATTAGGTAAAATCTATAATTTATTACATTAAACACATTACCAAAAATCCTCCCTCATTCCTCTAATTGGGATTTGCACGGTTTTGAGATGTAAAAACCGTGGGTTTATGTTTTGTAATGATCTCCATATTTGAATCTTGTTTATTCAAAGGGTGTTACTAGGTTACAAGGTTTAAGACTAGTATCTATTGGTATACAAGGATGTGTGGTGTGGATACATCATAGAGGTGATCTATTTTGATCACTTGGTTTCATATTTGATTGGTTTCTTGGTTAGATCATGTGTTCGTGATGGTCTCCGTTCGATCTTACCGAATCACGCTACAAAGGTATACTTTTATGTCCCTTTATTGATTAATCATATGACTATATGGATCCGTTGATAGGTGATCTTTCCGCCGTGTTTATTATTTATTCATATCATGTTTATATGGATAATCACCTATAGTGGTATCACGAGCCATCATAGATGTCATATGATTATCGGGTATGCGTAAAAGTGGCTAAAACGTGTGTTTTTGATGGATTAAGAAAAGATAAAATTAAAACAGCCCCTAGGGCTTAACTTTCGTGATAAAACAGACCCTAAGATGGTCTTATGATCTCTTATTTTTTTTATTCCATGGCCACGGGTTACGCATATCTTAATTAGTTTTGTTGCCGGTACGTATAAAATGACCAAAAATGCGTGTTTTGGCACGATTTGTGAATCGGTTTTAGAACAGACCTATGAACATGATTTCTGTAATTATATGATGATTATAAGGTGTTTAAAATGTGGTTTTAATATCCTAAGATCATCGGTTATACGTACCAATCGGGGGTTTAATTAATTGTTGATTATTTCTTCGATTTCGTTGGCTAACAAGTGTATCTTGTTGTTTATTTTATATCCATGGCAAATACATGCATGTTTGGTCATGGAATTAGCCAACACCTTGTTATATTCATAATCTTATGGTATTATTATGTTTCGTATGCAAAGCCGATAAAAACCTAGACCAAATATGACATGTTATGTATTGATTTGCATTTAATATCAGATTTGGGGATTTGCCATTGTTTCGGCTTCAGTAATATGTTTTTGATGTTGGTTATAGCCATTGTTTGGGCACTTTACAGTATTTTAATGATAGGTTAAATGTTTTTAGTCAAAAATCATTTGTAATCGATGCTTGGATGAGAATGGCTAAAGAATTAAAGACATATTGTGAAATTCGGAGCTGCTGAGTGACCTGCACTAAAACGTGATTTTCCGGAGTTCTATAAGGAGATAGAAGCCCAAAATTGGTGTGCTGATTCACAACTCATGGGCCTTCAAAAGTCTCAACTGGACCTCAGGCTAGGGAAGACTCCTTCTATAGGTTTTGGGCCCTAGAATTCGACTGAATATTTTTTGGCAGATTTGGGCCTCATGTTCATTTTGGGTTCTACTTGCTCTTGATGGTCTTAGAGCAAGTGGGAGCCCACATTGTGGTTGTGTTACTTACCCTTAGTTGAATTCTTGGTCCTCATGATGGCTCACGAGATCAAGCTTAGGTTTTTCATCGGTTCGAGGCTTTGCATACTTGTGGTTGTGTGGTTGCTTATTTGCTTGATATCTTGCTATAACTTGCAAATGTTTTTATAAAACTTGATACCAATCACAAACCATTTATAAAACAAAATCTTTGATTTAGTCTAAAGTTTAAATACGATTTAAAACAAAAATCTTGTTTTCATAATAATTCATAACATGTTATGAATTTTATTTATTTTATGTTTTGTCTAAACTAATAATACTTCCACTTAGGTTTTATATTAGTCTTTAACTTGGACAACTTGACACAAAAAAATTAAAACAAGATTAGACTTCAGTTAAGAAATGTTTTTAACTTGTGTTACGATGGATGATGCATGCTTCCTCGTACACACTTTTGATTTGTAAATCAAACTTTTATACCCTTCTCAAATTTAACTCATCGTCCAATCGTTTGAGATCACTTGCAATTACTTTTTGCATCTTGTGAGACGGATATGAATTGTAACCCAAGGTGATTATTATCTATGCGTAAGACCTAGACTTATTCTCGCATGTTATCAAATTGGATGACTTAATCGGTACAACGGTGAGACCTTGACCGAGGCAAGGATGGGACTAAACATGCCAGTTTGACATTTAGTGAAATGTTTGCTTGTGTCATGAGTCCCATAAGGATCTAAGAATTGTACAAGATTTTCAATTGATGAACGTCATCTACCTGTTGAATCTATCATTGCTAGCAGATCAACTGATGTGGTGGTGGAACCTCAATGAGGATCTTAGCCTTTTCGTAAAATAAATTGTTTTTATAAATGATGTGCGGAGATATGTATAGTGATAAATTGAGATTACGTTATAGGGTAAATTATAAAATTACCTTTAGGAAAAAGTAATAGACTAATATTACCAATGACGAATTCAATTAAACACGTGAGTGAATCAAGTTCGTTGTACACGAAGATCGAGTGAATTTGAGACGTTTTACTTTGATTTGGACAATCGATTTGAATTGGTTTTCGGTTTTTAAACTACAATTAAAATCTACAAATTTTAAACTAATTAGTTTTAGCCTAAAGTGCATGAATCGTAAACCCCGCTATATTTAAAATCTAAACAATTACTTACTTAAAAATTAACACTATTTAAAATTAAACTAATTAAAAATCTTTAAAATTTAATCTATTTAGAAATCTATAAAATAAATCTATTTAATAACTTTTAATCTATTTAAAAATCTAATTAAGCTTTTTAAATCTAATTTACTTTATTACAAATTACTCTAAAACAAATCTAATTAAAAACTATTTTATTTAAATCTAATTTTATAAAAATCTAATTAATAGAAAATAAACTAATTAAACAATTTAAATTTAATAAAAACATTTTTTTATTTTTTATTTATTTTTTTATTTTTTTTAATTTTTTTAAACTACTTAATATTTAGAATTTACTTTAATTAAAAATTTAATTAAAAGTTATATATAAAATAAGACGTGAGTTAAATAAACAAAGAAAACTCAAACAAAAACTGCCCAGTTTTAAAAACACTATATTAATTTACTAGCAGAGAGTAAAATCAAAAAGGCATTCAGCCAAGTTGGTAAACACCCTATACCTGTGACCAGGGGGTCACAGGTTCGAATCCAGGAGGAGACATATTTTTTTTGGATTTTTATCTTTTTGACAGTTGAGTAAATACAGTCTCAGGAGAGACTTTTGAAACTTATTATGATTTAAGCTGTTAGGAAAACAACTTTTATGGACTTATCAGATCATTAGGATCTGATAAGCTGAAAGTATGAACAATATAATCAGCAGAACAAATAAGAATCTATCTCGGCAGAATAAATCTAGTATAAGGCAAAAATTCAGCAGATTTATCTAAAAGCCGTCATTTAATTAGCAATTTAAAGACAGGAATGACTGAGCAAAAATTAAACACAAGCAGGCTAGAAATCAAATAGACTACAAGCTGCTACAGCTAAATCAATATCATAGCAGACTTAAATAATATGTCACTCAAGTAACAGAAAGATTAAACAAATTCCCTATAGTGAATAATCTAAAGATTTCAGTCCAAATAACTCACCAAATTAACAGTCCTAAACGTAATAAGAAATTAGAAGATCAATTAAAAACAATCGGCTCCATTTTAACAAGTTTCAAACTAGCTAATTACTAAGTCCTACATATTTCAGAACTTTCTCCATCAAGTTATAGCATATAAGCTGTCTAGGCATTAACGAGTAAAAACAAGCAAGTAACTCAGTTCTTGTACCAAATCAAAACGACAAACACATAAACTAAACAGTAAAACCTTATTCAATCAGACATTCAGAAATTATGCAGTAAAATACTATCAGTAAGTGGCAAAAACAGAAGTCTCACTCATCTAATCATCTAAACTAAACATCATAAAAACAAACGTTCATCCTAAACACAAACAGACAAGTTCTAAAAGCTTATAGACTCTTATCAATTTAACAAAATACCTCTCTTATCAGCTTTCATATTGTAACTATAAATCAGAAATATCATCACTCAGGCATATTAAATGAAAACTCATAAACAGATTAACATATCATCATATTTAAACTATAAGCATGAATCTAAAAGGAGATCAAACCTTTTGTAGCAAACCGTTGAGAAGTAGGTATGCGCTGAGCAACCTAAGAATCGAAACTAGAACCACCATTCACCATTCGATTATCGAACCAAAAATCACCATCGTCCACCATTTTTATTTTAATTTATCCAATTAGGATAAATTATTATCAAATTTACTTTTAGGCATTTGAGTAAAAACTATTAATTAGTTTTACCAAATATATTCAATATTATAATATCAAACCGATTCACAGATAAATTTGTAAGAATAATAAAAATTAATTCGAACAGTAAATTTAAAGACAGTAAATCCTTTAATCACTTTTTTATTAATAATCAACTAAAACTTACAATACTTCAAAGAAAGAAATACAAATTTAAACCTAAATCTAATTTAACATTTATAACAATAAAGTAAAAAAGGGATGAAAAATACAAGTAAATGGGTGGGTTTTTGTAGCCATCCCAGGCTGCTGATGAGGGGTATATCCGCATATCCAAGGGAATATCCCTTTTAATTCTTGACCCTTGATCTTCTCTTTCTCTTTCTTTCTTTGATCGGATGGTGGATATATCACAACTAGCACACGGATTGCCAATGTGGCATCCGTGTGTGCTAGTTGTGCTTCTTTGAAGGCCTTTGATTGGTGGAATAGGAAGAGTGAGGTGTCTCTTCAAATCAAAAGTTTCCACGTAGCATGCTCGTCCTCATCCTCTCTTCCTTAAAAATTGGGGAATTAATTTCCCTTTGAGTGAATTACTTGTGTAAATAAAAATCCCCATGTTAATTGGACTTTTATTGATCTAGGGTTTATAGGAACAGTAACTTTTCGTCTGGTTTTGGATGGAAAAGATGGGGAAGAAGGGGATAAAAACATAGTTTGTATCGAATGTTTTTATTTTATTTGTGTGAGTGGAAAAACGTGTGAGTGGGTGTGAATATAAAACGGTGTAATTTATTTAATGTGAGGGTGAAGTGGGACGGTTTTCTTATTACTTGTGAAAAGTAAATGTGTGAAGAAAACAAACGTGTGAATGATAAAGTTTGACTGAGACAATCGTTTATATAAACACAAACAAGCATTCGTTTATAAAACCCTAAAGGCCCAATTCACGTTTCTTTTCCTTCCATTATTTATTCCATCATTGAGTTGGGCTTTCAGCCCAAATAAACATTCCATCCGTGTATACAAGTTCCCTTTTTGGGCCTCAAATGGACATTCAAATCACATAATATTAACTTGAAACATAAATGGGCTTTGGAGCCCATTTAACCCATTGTGGGACCCACTTTGCCATAAACTTGCATAACTATTTAATCCACTCAAGTCGAGCTCGATTTTGGCTTCTTCAATCTTTTTCTTCAAACTCGTGCCGGTTTTTGCCGATTTTCGCGATCTTGGTACCTACACACATTCAAACAAGAAACAAGCATATACAAGGCATATCTGATACATATCATGCATAATTTCCTTGTTATTTGATACAAATGATATGAGTTTTAAGCTCATATCAAATTCCCCCATGCTAAGCAATTGCCGTGTCCTCACGCAATGATAAAATTAAACTCTAACTACACCATTATTCAACTTATGACACTTATTATTTTGCAAAGACATAATGTATTGCTTTCGTTATTGAAAAATAACTTTAAAGATCATAAAACCCAAATAGATTCATCGTCCTCGACTTTTCACTTTTCCATGCCAAGTGCAAAAACAAGATCATTGTTATTATAAGTTAGCAAACTAACACGAACTCATGTGGGCCAATTATTCACTTAGACTCCCTTATTCCTAGGTGTATCTCTTATATTTTATTGTTGTCTTGAATGATCACGAGGATGCATTGTTGACTTATTTCGATAATTTATTAAGCCGAAAATAAAGTGAACGATTTAATCAATAGTTAGCTAAAGGACAAAATCTTTTAAAACTGCTTCTCGGGACTTCATAAAGTTCATATCTTGGCATAACTTGCTTCACGATTTGAGACCTTTCTCGGACGGATATTTGGAAGCGAATTTATACTTCAAACCTTGAGAGACGTTCATGAAATAATGGTCTTCTCTTCATATCGGAATTTCTTCACTTGTAGTTTTGAGAGATTCATACTTGGACCACGACTTCTTCATTTTTCTCCAATCTTTATTTGGGATTTTGATATACAACGATCTGCCTCCTTTTTGGACTTGGCTTCATTTATCCTCATACCTTATTATGGTCTTTTTGGATAGACTTCTCCATGACTTTTTGGGAGTATTTGCTTTTCGTCGTGTGTCTCGATCCTTCATATTGATTTTTGATAAATGATTCTTCACATCACTTGAGATCTTTAGCAATAAAACATAGCCCTCATGTCTTGTTAGGACCTTTTTGGACTCGCCAATCTTCGCATCCCGCTTCAATAAGTTATGCCTTGGCTATGAACTCTAATCCATACCGAGCAACTTTTAAACGATCTTGGGCTAGAAGCTAAGTAACTTTTCAAATTGTTCAACCTTATTTATTGCAAATAATTTTATTAACAAGCGATGGGAGAATAAGCTTATAATTAACTCACATAAATTCCCGAAAGAATACCAAACTTATAATTGGCTCTATCATCTCTTGTTCTCCATATTATAAAATTTCAAAAATGTGAAATCAATGGATACTTAGCCTATTAAATCAAAGCTTTGGGTTTTCAAGTCATCTATAGGATCTTGCATCTTCTTATACTCTTCCAAGTTTTAGAATTTGCGTTTTAAAGTTCCCTTGATAGACGACTTTCTAGGATCAATTATAGGAGCTTGCAAAAAGTTCTTGTTCTTAACTCGTATGAATTAAGACCTTCGCGTTTTAAAGCTCCCTATATAAAAGCCTAGCAAAACTTAATTCAAATATGTTAAGGAAAAGCTAAGGTTAAAAACCGAGTCGAGTCAAAAACTATTCTTATTTTCACCAACGGAAAGCCTACATTCGTGTCAAAAACACTTATTTTATTTATTAAAACTTAAAAATAACACTAAAAATTTAAAATTTTATTGAAAAAATGAGAAAAACAATACGTTTGGACACGAAAAGAGCAATTGCAAGCGATTATATAGATTAACTCCCCCATGCTAAAACCAAACATTGTCCTCAATGTTTCTTAGCTCAAGAGTAACACCCCCTTGCTAAGACCCGAAGAGTCTAATGCAAAATCCTAGCATGGAAAGAGCACGCAAATCTATAAGCCGTTTATTAATTATGCCTCAAGATAAAACGTTAGTCAATAAAAATCAAGGGATAGAAAGTGTGCCCCTTTTTGGCATTCAAAGAATGGAAGATCAAGTGGACCGGCAAAAACCGAACATGAGAGTCTTCAAATATTCGGGTCATACCTAAAATCACATCACAACAAATCACGAGCACGAGCTTGAAAGATCAAGCCTTATTAGTTATAAGAAAATAGAAAGAAGATAGAATGTATGGGACTCCCCCACAAGGCACCTCGTTTTTGTTAACTGAGTCATGAGCTCGACTTGATCCCCGCATTCATTGGTCCTTAGGGAAAGTTTGAAGATCCGGGACAACCTCCGTAGGTATGTCCCCTCCAAAGTAGTGTTTCACACGATGACCATTCACCTTAAAGTTAGGCCCGTCTTTTTGAGCTAGCTCAACGGTGCCATAAGGGAAAACTTGTGCAATGGTGAATGGTCCGGACCAACGGGATTTAAGCTTGCCCGAGAAAATCTTAAGTCTAGAGTTGAATAAGAGGACTTGATCACCAACATTGAAAATGCGGTTTTTGATCTTAGAGTCATGAATCCTCTTAGTCTTCTCTTTGTAGATCAAAGAATTTTCATAAGCTTGATCCTTTAATTCACTTAGTTCATTCAATTGAACCTTGCGATGATCACCCGCGGTCCTCAAATCAAAGTTACCATGCTTAAGAGCCCAATACGCCTTATGTTCGAGTTCAATTGGCAAGTGGCATGCTTTTCCGTAGACCAACCTAAATGGTGTACAACCAATTGGCGTCTTGTAAGCCGTACGGAAAGCCCACAATGCATCGTCCAATTTATCCGACCATGAAGTGCGATTCTCTCAAATAGAACGCTCCAAAATCCTTTTAAGAGCTCGGTTTGAAACCTCCACTTGACCACTCGTTTGAGGGTGATAAGCCGTAGAAAGTCGATGAGTGACACCATATTTCTTTAGAACTTTTTCAAATTGTTCATTACAAAAATGGGTCCCACGATCACTTATAATAGCCCGCGGAGTTCCAAACCTAGCAAAGAGTTGTTTCAAAAATTTCACCACAACTCGAGCATCATTCGTGGGCAAAGCCTTAGCTTCGACCCATTTAGACAAATAGTCCACGGCTACGAGAATGTATTTATTTTCTTTTGATGATGGAAACGGCACCATAAAATCGATCCCCCACATGTCAAAGATTTCACAAACTTGGATAATGTTTTGAGGCATTTCTTCCCTTTGTGAGTTCTTTCCTTGACGTTGACAAGCATCACAAGTCTTGATCAAGTCTTGGGCATCATGATATATGGACGGCCAAAAGAAGCCGACATCAAAGACTTTCTTCGCGGTGGCGTTAGCACCATGATGTCCCCCGGTGGGTCCCTCATGACAAGATTTAAGGATATCTTGAGCTTCTTTGCCAAACACGCACCTACGAATCACTTGATCCGCGCACACACGAAACAAATAGGGGTCGTCCCAAATGTAGTAGGAGATATCCTTGAAAAACTTTCGTTTTTGTTGGGACGACATACCCTTGATCACAAACTTCCCCGCATGGTAATTTGTGATGTCCGCAAACCATGGGGTACTATCATCACCACGAAAAGCAATCATACCAAGCGTCTCGAGAGGAAATGTTTCATTGATTTCCTTGTTCTCTCGATCGCTTTGGTGAGGATTCTCAAGTCGAGATAAATGATCGGCCGCGAGATTCTCGGCTCCTTTCTTGTCTAGAATTTTGACATTAAATTCTTGAAGGAGGAGAATCCACCAGAGCAACCTTGGCTTAGCATCTTGTTTATTAAGAAGATATTTGATAGCCGAGTGGTTCGTATACACTATGGTTTGAGACAAGACGAGATATGGTCTAAACTTTTCAAAAGCATACACAACGGCAAGTAGCTCCTTTTCCGTTGTAGTGTACTTTGTTTGAGCATCCGTCATAGTCTTACTTGCATAGTGTATAGGCAAGAAGTGTTTTGACTTACGTTGCCCCAAAACCGCACCTACCGCATAATCAGTAGCATCACACATAATTTCAAAAGGTAGATCCCAATCCGGGGCAACTAAGATTGGAGATTCGGTTAACTTCTTTTTAAGCATCTCAAAGGCTTTAATACACTCATCCGAAAAGATGAAAGGAGTCTCTTTTTCCAAAAGATGGGTCATAGGCCGAGCTATCTTAGAGAAGTCTTGTATAAAACGACGATAGAAGCCGGCATGGCTGAGAAAACTCCTTACTCCCTTAACGGTGGTGTGTGGAGGCAATTTGGCAATCACGTCGATTTTAGCCCTATCAACCGGCCTTAGAGATCTTATGTCCTAACACAATTCCCTCTTTGCACATGAAGTGACATTTCTCATAATTAAGCACAAGATTAGTTTCCTCACAACGTTGCAACATTCTTTCAAGGTTAGAGAGACATGAAGTGAAAGATTCCCTAAAAACCGAAAAGTCATCCATGAAGACTTCCATGGTTTTCTCGATCATATCATGGAAAATGGCCATCATACACCATTGGAACGTCCCCGGAGCATTGCATAGTCCAAAAGGCATGCGACGATAGGCAAATGTTCCATAAGGACAAGTGAATGTGGTCTTTTCTTGATCACGAGGGTCAATGGGGATTTGGAAATAGCCGGAAAATCCATCCAAAAAGCAATAGAATTCATTCCCCGCTAGTCTCTCTAACATTTGATCCATAAAAGGTAATGGAAAATGATCCTTCCTAGTGGCATCATTAAGTTTCCTATAGTCAATACAAACACGCCAACCGGTCACAAGTCTAGTAGGAATCAATTCATTATCCTCATTAGTAACAACCGTCATTCCTCCTTTCTTTGGAACACAATGCACGGGGCTAACCCATGGACTATCCGAGATAGGGTAGATCATTCCGGCATCTAGAAGTTTAGTGACTTCCTTTTTGATCACCTCATGAATCTTTGGATTGACCCTTCTTTGATTTTGGATAGCGGGTTTATAATCATCCTCCATTAAAATTTTATGAGTACAAAATTTAGGATCTATACCCTTAATGTCGGAGATTTTCCATGCAATGGTCCGTTTATGTTTCTTAAGCACTTTGATAAGTTCATCCTTTTCGTTTTCCTTTAATCCCTTCGCAATAATCACCGGTAACTTATCCGTTCCTTCAAGAAAAGCATACTCCAAATGAGTGGGTAATTCCTTAAGTTCTAATTCGGGTGCTTCCTCAATAGATGTTTTCACTTTAGTCTCATTTTCATTCACAACTTTTAGTTCCATAGGTGGCGATTCAAAAGGATCCAAACTCAACAATTTTTCAATCAACGCAATATCTCCCTCGGGATCAAAATTCTCACTAACAAACTCACTAGGATCAAATGGTGTGCTAAGGTAATCATCAATTTCCTTCTCGATTTTTGAATAACCATTATTCTTAAGCTCTTCAAGAATGAAGTCACCTCCCTCAAATGGAGTGAGTGGAGGCTTAGCCGAAGAGATAATAGGATTCGAAGAAGTGGGATTGCCACTTTTAGAAGTATCCAAAAAACCAAGCATATCTTGCGAAACCTCTTCGCTAGCAACATCAATCACATCGACTTGATTGATTGATTCCTCGTCGTCTTCGGAAGAAAACTTCGAGATGTTACCAACATTAAGAGTGATACTTTCATCATCAAAACGTAAAGTCAACTTTCCCTCTCTCATGTCAACTAAAGAACTAGCCGTATTTAAAAACGGTCTTCCCAAAATAAGAGGCACTCGAGAATTTTCCGGATAATCACAAATTACAAAATCCGCCAGAAAAATGAGCTTTCCTACTTTGACTAATACGTCCTCGGCTATACCTTTTGGAAAGGCGATTGATCGATCTGCTAGCTCGATAGTCATCTTAGTAGGTGAAAGCTCGGGAAGTGATAACCTTTTCCATACGGAAAGAGGCATCAAGTTAATGCTAGCGCCTAGATCGGCTAATGCTAAGAATTCTTCCATATTAGGGAAATCACATGGTATCAAAAATTGACCGGGGTCTCCAAGCTTTTTAGGAAACTTTTTAGAGAGAACCGCGGAACAACTTTCATTTAAGGATGTAGACACTTCAACTAATTTCTCCTTATCGTTCATCAACCTTTTAATTGTCGAACCAAACTTAGGCATGCTAAGCAATGCATCCGCGAAACTAAGATTAATATAAATTTTCTTAAACACATCTAGAAACGTAGAAACTTGAGCATTGGTCTTTTCGCGGAGCTTCTCTTTGGTAAGTCTCGAAGGGTAGGGTAGTGTGGGTTTAGTCTTCGGAAGCTCGGGTTCCGGAATAGGCAATTGGTCTACCTTTGGTGGAATAGGAATTTCCTTTTCTTTAACTACCTCGGGTTCTTGCTCCACTTCCCTCACCGGAGAGGTACTCACACGTGGAAGCAAAGGTCCGTCTAAAGCTTTCCCACTACGTGTGGTTATAGCTTTCATCTCACCCTTCAGGTTTGGAATGGTGTTGCTAGGTAAACCACCCGAAGACGAGGAAGGTTTGGTCATAAACGATTCAAACATCGAAAGCAATTTATTTTGACCTTGTTCCATACTTTGTTGCATACGATTTTGACTTTGTTCAAACATTTGCTCAAATCTTTGTTCAATTCTTTGTTGATTAAGCTCAATCTTATTGTTTTGCCCTTTAATCGTATTTTGAAACTCGTTTTTCAAAGTTGCCATTTGTCCTTGAATGTTATTTTGAAAAGCTTTTAAATTTGCCTCATTCGTTTTCATGTAGCTTGACAAATCATTTTGATTATTCCCTTGAAAACCTTGATTGTTTTGATTAGCATTAAACCCATTTCCTTGATTATAATTCCCTTGGTTACCACGGTTAAAATTATTCCCATTATTACCATTGTTGTACCTATTTTGAACCGGTGGAAAACCCGATGGAGCAACATGATCTTGACGAGGAACTTGACCGTTGGAGCCATAAGTTCCCGTCGCGGCAAAAGTATTAGCTTGATCAAAACCCGTGTTTAAACAAGCATAATTAGGATGTTCTCCACCACATGATACACAAACATTCTCAACCATATTAATCGATCCATGAGGATTCTTCCTAATCTCACTCAACAAAGTCGCAAATCCACTATCAATCTTATAGTCCAATCTAGCAATCTCGGGCTTCACATTGGAAACAACCGGTGTGTTTCGTGAATATTGTGCTCTAGACTTATCCTCAATTATTCTCCACGCGTCTCTCGGAGTTTTTTCTTAAAAGATTACCACCCGCGGCGGCATTTAAAGAATCTTGTTCAATCATATTTAGCCCATTATAGAAAGTATTAATTTGATGCAATTCCGAGAAACCGTGGTGTGGACATTGTCTTAACAAATCTTTAAATCTTTCCCATGCAACCCCAAACGATTCATGCACTTTTTGTTCAAATCTAGTGATCCCATTCTTAAAGTGTGTTGTCTTAGAAGGTGGAAAGAAATAATTCATGAACTTTGACACTAAATCATCCCATGTTAAGATCGAACCCGGTGGCTCTTTCTCATACCAAAGCTTAGCATTACCCTCGAGCGAGTACGGAAAAAGCATGAGCTTAATCACGTCATTCGGCACATCTCTAAACTTGAGAGTCGAGGTAATTCGATTAAAATTCCGAATGTGAGAATGCGGGCTATCGGTCTCATTGCCACGAAATTGGTCGGCACGAATGAGCGATAAAAGACCCGTCTTAATCTCAAAATGATCCTCCAAAATAGCCGGCACAACTATTGCTTCCCCATACCCTTCGGTGGGTGCACGGAGCAATTCCTCCATTGTTCGGTTATCGGCCATCTCTACAACAATAGGTGGAAGCTCGGGTTCCACTATTCGTTGTTGACGATTTCTATTTCTACGAGGAATATTTTCAAGCCTATTAAAATCAATCACAAGACGAGAAGAACGTAATTGCATACACTACAAAGACGAGAATTTAAAGGATTGAAGAAAAGAAATTAGACAAGAAGAAGATTATTTTTGGTATTTTTATTTGGTATTGCTCAATCAATAATGATCGATAAAAAAACAAGGAATAAGGATAACTACTATGGAAGTAAATTACCCTCGGCGACTTTGAAAAGATAGGTAAAAACCTAAACGTCTCGAGGTTCAATAAGTAAACAACAAAAAATAAGATTTATTACTACTTGAGTCGGCAAACCAATAATAGGTCGTCCCTCTCAATATACGCACAAGCAAGCGGGGAAACGAGGTGGCACAAAGCACTTAGAAACCTTTTTCCTTAGACGGCCTTTTATAGCACGTCGCCTTATACCCACCTTATAGTTTGTATAAATCGAGTTCAAACTTCTTATTAGTATTTATCTATTTTGCCTTTTATTTTTGTTTTGGATTCGACTACAATAGCTAGGTGATGAAATCCCAACTAAGGCCTTATTTGAAAGATATGTAAATTTATTGTGCTACGTAATACGATATATTATTCACAAAAAACGAGAAAAACGATACATACTATATAATAGAAAAATAACAAACTTTCCGAGGACGAAAAGGGTCTTCAAATCAACGATCAACAAATCTCCACAAAGACGAATCGTACACAAGATCCTCGGCAGCGGCGCCAAAATTTTTGATGTGCGGAGATATGTATAGTGATAAATTGAGATTACGTTATAGGGTAAATTAGAAAATTACCTTTAGGAAAAAGTAATAGACTAATATTACCAATGACGAATTCAATTAAACACGTGAGTGAATCAAGTTCGTTGTACACGAAGATCGAGTGAATTTGAGACGTTTTACTTTGAAGACAATCGATTTGAATTAGTTTTCGGTTTTTAAACTACAATTAAAATCTACAAATTTTAAACTAATTAGTTTTAGCCTAAAGTGCATGAATCGTAAACCCCGCTATATTTAAAATCTAAACAATTACTTACTTAAAAATTAACACTATTTAAAATTAAACTAATTAAAAATCTTTAAAATTTAATCTATTTAGAAATCTATAAAATAAATCTATTTAATAACTTTTAATCTATTTAAAAATCTAATTAAGCTTTTTAAATCTAATTTACTTTATTACAAATTACTCTAAAACAAATCTAATTAAAAACTATTTTTATTTAAATCTAATTTTATAAAAATCTAATTAATAGAAAATAAACTAATTAAACAATTTAAATTTAATAAAAACATTATTTATTTATTTATTTATTTATTTATTTATTTTAATTTTATTTTTAAACTACTTAATATTTAGAATTTACTTTAATTAAAAGTTATATATAAATAAGACGTGAGTTAAATAAACAAAGAAAACTCAAACAAAAACTACCCAGTTTTAAAAACACTATATTAATTTACTAGCAGAGAGTAAAATCAAAAAGGCATTCAGCCCAGTTGGTAAACACCCTATACCTGTGACCAGGGGGTCACAGGTTCGAATCCAGGAGGAGACATATTTTTTTTGGATTTTTATATTTTTGACAGTTGAGTAAATACAGTCTCAGGAGAGAATTTTGAAACTTATTATGATTTAAGCTGTTAGGAAAACAACTTTTATAGACTTATCAGATCATTAGGATCTGATAAGCTGAAAGTATGAACAATATAATCATTAGAACAAATAAGAATCTGTCTCAGCAGAATAAATCTAGTATAAGGCAAAAATTCAGTAGATTTATCTAAAAGCCGTCATTTAATTAGCAATTTAAACACAAGAATGACTGGGCAAAAATTAAACACAAGCAGGCTAGAAATCAAATAGACCACAAGCTGCTACAGCTAAATCAATATCATAGCAGACTTAAATAATATGTAACTCAAGTAACAGAAAGATTAAACAAATTCCCAATAGTGAATAATCTAAAGATTTCAGTCTAAATAACTCACCAAATTAACAGTCCTAGACGTAATAAGAAATTAAAAGATCAGTTAAAAACAATCGGCTCCATTTTAACAAGTTTCAAACCAGTTAATTACTAAGTCCTACATATTTCAGAACTTTCTCCATCAAATTATAGCATATAAGCTGTCTAGGCATTAACGAGTAAAAACAAGCAAGTAACTCAGTTCTTGTACCAAATCAAAACGACGGACACATAAACTAAACAGTTAAACCTTATTCAATCAGACATTCAGAAATTATGTAGTAAAATACTATCAGTAAGTGGTAAAAACAGAAGTCTCACTCATCTAATCATCTAAACTAAACATCATAAAAACAAACGTTCATCCTAAAAACAAACAGACAAGTTCTAAAAGCTTATAGACTCTTATCAATTAAACAAAATACCTCTCTTATCATCTTTCATATCGTAACTATAAATCAGAAATATCATCACTCAAGCATATTAAATGGAAACTCATAAACAGATTAACATATCATCATATTTAAACTATAAGCATGAAACTAAAAGGAGATCAAACCTTTTGTAGCAAACCGTTGAGAAGTAGGTATGCGCTGAGAAACCTAAGAACCGAAACTAGAACCACCATTCACCATTCGATTATCGAACCAAAAATCACCATCGTCCACCATTTTTATTTTAATTTATCCAATTAGGATAAATTATTATCAAATTTACTTTTAGGCATTTGAGTAAAAACTATTAATTAGTTTTACCAAATATATTCAATATTATAATATCAAACCGATTCACAGATAAATTTGTAAGAATAATAAAAATTAATTCGAACAGTAAATTTAAAGACAGTAAATCCTTTAATCACTTTTTTATGAATAATCAAGTAACACTTACAATACTTTTAAGAAAGAAATACAAATTTAAACCTAAATCTAATTTAACATTATAACAATAAAGTAAAAAAGGGATGAAAAATACAAGTAAATGGGTGGGTTTTTATAGCCATCCCAGGCTGCTGATGAGGGGTATATCCGCATATCCAAGGGAATATCCCTTTTAATTCTTGACCCTTGATCTTCTCTTTCTCTTTCTTTCTTTGATCGGATGGTGGATATATCACAACTAGCACACGGATTGCCAACGTGGCATCCGTGTGTGCTAGTTGTGCTTCTTTGAAGGCCTTTGATTGGTGGAATAGGAAGAGTGAGGTGTCTCTTCAAATCAAAAGTTGCCACGTAGCATGCTCGTCCTCATCTTCTCTTCCTTAAAAATTGGGGAATTAATTTCCCTTTGAGTGAATTACTTGTGTAAATAAAAATCCCCATGTTAATTGCACTTTTATTGATCTAGGGTTTATAGGAACAGTAACTTTTCATCTGGTTTTGGATGGAAAAGATGGGGAAGAAGGGGATAAAAACATAGTTTGTATCGAATGTTTTTATTTTATTTGTGTGAGTGGAAAAACGTGTGAGTGGGTGTGAATATTAAACGGTGTAATTTATTTAATGTGAGGGTGAAGTGGGACGGTTTTCTTATTATTAAAAGTAAATGTGTGAAGAAAATAAACGTGTGAATGATAAAGTTTGACTGAGACAATCGTTTATATAAACACAAAGAAGCATTCGTTTATAAAACCCTAAAGGCCCAATTCACGTTTCTTTTCCTTCCATTATTTATTCCATCATTGAGTTGGGCTTTCAGCCGAAATAAACATTCCATCCGTGTATACAAGTTCCCTTTTTGGGCCTCAAATGGACTTTCAAATCACATAATATTAACTTGAAACATAAATGGGCTTTTGAGCCCATTTAACCCATTGTGGGACCCACTTGGCCATAAACTTGCATAACTATTAAATCCACTCAAGTCGAGCTCGATTTTGGCTTCTTCAATCTTTTTCTTCAAACTCGTGCCGGTTTTTGCCGATTTTCGCGATCTTGGTACCTACACACATTCAAACAAGAAACAAGCATATACAAGGCATATTTGATACATATCATGCATAATTTCCTTGTTATTTGATACAAATGATATGAGTATTTAAGCTCATATCAATAAACTTGGGTAGTTAATTTTAAAAGGATAATTATCGAAAATACTAAATATGAACTTTGTATTTCTATTAATGATTTTGTGCAACACAAACCGTAAACAAAGTTTGTTTCCTTTTGTGTTTGAGGAAAACAAACTAAGTCTTCTTTCCTTGTAAGAATAAGACTCGTTCCCATCCTTTCTCCTTGTATGAGAAAGCTGTAATAGGAACACTTGAATCTTCACAATTCTAATCAATCTTAATACACACCTACTCAATAAATCGCATTGTCTTGTAAGTCAAAACGATTAAGTACGGTTGCATATCTTAAAGTGTTAAGATAATGTATGAGTCTTGATTAGAAATTGAAGTCTCATTAAACCGTGAGAGGAAAGGAAATAGCTAGCATGTTTTTATAGTATATTTTCCTTACACAAACAAGTTCCATAAGATTCTACACACCTTTGAGGTAAAGTAGAAAGAGGAATTGCATGCAAAACTTTCAAGTTAATGGCATCGATGGAAATCTCAACACAAATATAGTAGAACTTGATACTTTTCTTTGAATATCTATTTACATGTTTACTAGTCTACGTGACTCACATTGGCTATAATATGTAGACATTCAAAGAACTAGAAAGTATACAAATTGCTACTTGCTTTTTCACTAGTATAGATACATTCAAAATGTTGTCTAAACTAATGGGAGCAATGCATTTTTTTAACCATAGGACACACTTGTAAAGTTTTCTTATTCAGTGGGAGCTATGAGCTTATCACCTTTTAAGTCACCCACTTAATTTCTAGATTGTATTGAAATAACATCATAGTTTTCTAAGCCTTATTGCATATTATTTTAAAAGATAACTAGTCGCTTTTCTGATGTCGCTTCCCGAAATGTTATCTAAAAAGTTATGCATGATTGCTTATTAAACGATGAAGTTCTACATAGCCCTTCTATACAAGCTTGATTTACGTATGACTTAAATCTTATTATATCTGTGATATTTTAATATTATTCATATATGATGTTGTGTCATGCTCAAGTGGGAGAATTATTAGAGTGTGCAAGGTACAACACAATATGGCTTATAATATTCTATTAGGACTTATACATATTGATGTATGTTGTCTAATAGAGAACTAATGTCAAGAAATAATAAAAATTAATTCATCGCATTAACTAAATGTTTAGCTAATAAGCATATGTCTTCTTGTAAAGACATAAATATGAAGTATGTAAATTAACTTGAAAATACTATTGAAGCCAAAAGTAGGCATTCAATAATACTTTATTTCTAGTATATTTATGTCTTCAAGTAAAGACATAAACATGAACTTCCTTGAATTGTTCAAAGACTTATAAAATAAAGTAAATACTTGACTTGTTGTGTCTTCCTGTTAGGGCATATACAACGAAGTTATTGGATTGTTCAATATCTTATAAAGTATATTTAGCGACCAACATGTTATGTTTTCTTGTTAAAACATGAACATGAAGTTCTTGAACTACTAAAATAATCATACTTTATAGCATGCAATCGGCTTGAATATATTGTTTATGCAATTTGGTTTGGCCAAATTATAAAATATGTGAGCCAAAGAGTATTATGTTATCAAAGGAATTGTGATACTGTCTCATAATTGCAACAATATGTCTCATTTGTAAAATCAAATACTATTGTTATTATTTGATCCTTGATAACATTAACTACTCTCTCTCTTGTATCTTATTAAGGTTAACAAAAATTTGAATATGCCCGTGCTTATTCAATATGGTTCCAAACAAGAAGGTAACTAAGAAACCATCAATTTATGGAATGGGATGACTCCCAGTAAGTCTTAGTTGAAGTCTTGAATTTGTTAAAATCATGTTAGACGTGTTATTAACAAAACTTGAATCAAGAAATTTCAGTGTATTTTGTACATCCCAAACGAGAAAAATTCATTGTTGCTCGACATGCTGTGTACTTGGAGAAAGTATCCTCTTACAAGAAGCAAGTGGGAGCCTTTGTGCATCTTTGTAGAAAGTAAGAAATAAAATAAAACCTTCTAAATATAGTAGTGAACGACATAAGAGGCTGAGCATGTAAATGCAAAAGCCGCAAATTGTTGTAACTCCCATTCGCATATCCGCAAGGATACCTCAAGCACCTGAAGATATGAATGTCATGTCAATGTTGAGGAATATGAGATAGAGGATCATTTTGAACCTCATAACTATCGAGACTCATTTTTAAATTTAGAATCTAATGAATGACTCAAACTATGAATGGTTAGATGTAGTCCATAAAAGAAAATCAATTTTGGAATTTGATTAGCTTTCACTAATCAGTAAGACTGATAGGTTATAAATGGTCTTCTATGAGAAGATAGATATGGACACAATTATACACATTTATCGACACTCTCTTTGAATAGAGTTTAAGGCATGCTCAAGCAATTGATCATGATTTAAGGCTTTCTTTTCTTTACGAGTGTTAAATTAATAAATATATTAATTACCATACTTGATTTCATGAATATGAAATATGGTAATTGGTGTACAATCTCTAGAAATCTAATTGTGGATTAGAGCATGCATCTAGGAGCTAGAATCTTAAGTTTGAATCTAGGATATGATCATGATTAAAACAAAGATAACTCTCGAGTACCCTTAAAGCTAGTAGGAGCATATTATTTTGTTTGTTTTAAATCTCATATGTTGTTAACATATTGGAAATATTATTCCATCAAAGCTAGTTTTTAATCCTTGACTTGGAATATATACCTATTGAGAGATAAAAGAAGTAAAACATATAAACTTGGGACATATGCTTATTATAATAAGACATAGGCGGTTAATAAGTCTAAATATGACACATCATTGAGAACGTCTCAAAGTTCAATCTGACTTGATAAGATTGATTATGTACATGGAAACCTTTAGTTTACCTAGTGGATTCATTACATATGATATGTGATGTATTAAGACTAATGTTGATACTTGCATGAATGCAAGATGAACTGATCACAAAGTATCTAAGTGTAAGTCATTAGAATAATATATACTTGATCATCGTTTACGGATTTTAGCTAAGAAGATTAGTGTTGAGTTTATACACTAATGTTTACTTTGATTGAGATGGTACTCAATACTAGTGATAGTAGGATTTCATCTTAAATGATAATACTACTACCTAGACGTGCTTGATGAAAAGCATTGTTGCACTACTCATTAGTAAAATAAGAATACTTTATAGTTTGGGAAGCTGTTAAGAAGATTGTCTTAAACAGGTGTTCTACTTGCTTCAAACAACCTATGTAATGTACTATGGCGATGCTAGTATTACTGTATTAACACTTGAGCGCACATATAAAAAATGACAGTCATTGTATTATTCAAAATCTTCACTATTTGTGAGTTTCTGAAATAAGTATTCTCAAATGTCACTCAGATGACAACTCAACAGGTCCTTGTGTAAATTCAATGTCTTGTAGTCAAACATGTTCATCATGCTTGGAACATTGGACTTTGACCTTAGAGTAGTCTCATGTATATCTGTTTTTTTGTATTTGGATAGTGGAATGTTAAGCAGTTTTACTAAATAATGAATTGATATACTTGGTAGATCGTCTTCATTTGTACTACTGTGTTCTATATTAGCATGTTTAATCCATGAACAATTTAGTTATTCTAAATTATCCATTGTTAGTTGACGATACGGGAGTATTGTCTAATTAAGACAAATGTGAGTTAGTCATATTCATTAGGAATGAATATTAATGGATGATGCCGCCAAACTCATATGTGTTCATTTGATGAACATTGGATTGACCCAACCTACGAGAATTCACTACATGGATCGTCGTCGATAGTGAATCTCGCAAGTGGTTAAATATCTCATCCTTAGACTTGAGATGCAAGTAGGTTTTGTATGTGTGGAATGTCAATCTTTGATATGGTTAAACGCTGTCCTAAACAAGGCTGCTATAAAGACCATTTTCAGGTGCCATGTGAAACACATGAACGACACGTGCAGTCAAAATAGGATTTGTTCCTCCACTTGTATTGGAGTTAGATACTACTGGACCCCTCGATGAATTGTACAGATGTTTGTGTGGCCACACCCAAATGTAATTAAGATGATTCTTTAATTTGGTAATCTAGTTCAATATCTATACCGAGAAACAAAAATAGTTAAACTTAAGAATGACTGTTGATCCATGTCTAATGTTTAACAGAGTATCTGAAACAAAAGGATGACTAATATCTAACCATTTAAGTAAGATGTTTGGAAACTATCCCCATACGTTTCTAGGGGCATTGCCGTGTTGCTAGACGCTAACCATTGCTTGTATAATTACATGATTAATATGACGTGCACAAGTGGGAGCTGTTTGAGTATGCTCGTATCATAACAACTAATTATACGGATAGACACATATGGGCCTATGGGGTCACACACATATATACTGAGGTACCATTTCAATATATCGTTTTTATCGTATTTACGGTATATAAACAACCTTCGTAACTCGAGATCATTATTGGGCTTCTAACGACTAGTAGTGTACTTAGTTATTAGACTTGTAAAAGTGTATGGCAAGGCCCATACAAAGCCCATTGAGTCCGGCCCATTAAGATGAAAAAAGGAAGGAGTTACATTTGTGATAAATATGAGTTATTATGTAAAAAATCTAATTTATTACATTAAACACATTACCAAAAATCCTCCCTCTTTCCTCTAATAGGGATTTGCACAGTTTATGTTTTATAATGATCTCCATCTTTGAATCTGTTTATTCAAAGGGTGTTACTAGGTTACGGGGTTTAAGACTAGCATCTATTGGTATACAAGGATGTGTGGTGTGGATACATCATAGAGGTGATCTATTTTGATCACTTGGTATCATATTTGATTGGTTTCTTGGTTAGATCATGTGTTCGTGATGGTCTCCGTACGATCTTACCGAATCACGCTACAAAGGTATACTTTTATGTCCCTTTTATTGATTAATCATATGACTCTATGGATCCGTTGATAGGTGATCTTTCCGCTGCGTTTATTATTTATTCATATAATGTTTATATGGATAATCACCTATATGAACAAGAATAAAAAAGGGGGCATTTGTCATGTTTGATCTATAATTCTCATGCGTACGTGTTCGTGTTCCAATCACCAGTTCATTCACGCATTTGTATCCATCAAATCCTTTTCATCCTTTTATCTTTAATTATGTTATGATCAAGATTTTCTAGAAATAAAATAAGAAAACACGTGGATATGTTAGATCAACCAAGGGTAAAACATAAATCAAGAAAAGGTTTTTGGGTCGTGTTTGTTGGGGCTGACGCACGCAAACCGAGAGCATGAAGCTCTCGGTGGTTATATCAAACCACCAGCCGAAACCCTTGTGGGTTCGGTGGTGTGTGGTTCTCGGACATCAAGCGACCAAGATCCCACGAGGGGGATCTTGGCCGAATAGTGGGAACCCGACTATGGCCAGGGTGGGTTTGCTCGCCCAGTGGCAACCGGTAGCGCCGGTGGGAGCCACGGCCAGCCAGTGGCAAGCCACGGCTGCAGCCAAAGGCTGTCAGCCACCGGCTAACACCACTAGCCGCCGACTGAGTGATGTTGGTTTGACTTATTGGTCCGGTTTGGTTGTTCTTTGGGTTACGGGCTCGGGAACTTGTCTTTTTCAGAAAATACATTATTAAACCAATTAGGAAAATTAAGTTATGTTATGATTTAATTAATTAATTTATTAATTAATTTTTGTTTAATTAAATTAAAAATTATGTTATGTTTATTTAAATAAAACCATGATAAAATATGTATGTACATTTATTTAAATATACTTAGGCTATAATAATTAATTATTTAATTATTCATGAACATGGATTTAATTAATTAAAACTTAGGTTAAATTAATTAGTATCTTTTATGGTAAAGTTTAATAACATGCCTTATATAATATTATTAATTAATAATAAAGTTATAATAACATGACATGATATTATTAGTTAATAATAATAAGCTAAGTATTAATTAATTATTAAACTTTATAATATAATAATACATGATATAAATTAAGCATATAGTTAACTATGGAATTATATTATTTATGACAACATGATAAATATGGTAATATGATATTTTTGGAAATATACTAAATATGGTAACATGCTATTTATGGAAACATGCTAAATATGGAAACCTACTTTGGAAAGTTACTATATATAGAAAGTTGCTATTTTTAGAAAGTTGTTCATTATGTTATAACAAGTATAATAACACTTAAAACATGAAACACATGAATCTAAAACACATGAAACATTATGAAATACATGATTTAAAACATGAAATAATAAGACAAGACAAGAGAAAGTATAATAAGTATGAACACGTTAAGTAAACCAAATAACAAGTATGTATAAGTAAGATCGACTATTATTCATGTCCCTTCATTATGTAGCTATTGTGAAGTCGGAGTGATCGTCTACCTTCGTTTTCGTCTTCATGTACTGGACATAAGGTACGGATATTCCGTTCTTCAGTAAGGACATCTTTCTTCCTTTATTAGGATTCCCCGTTTGCAGCCATCTATTTTCCCCAGTAGTTTAAGTGTCTTAAACACATCAGTATATGTATGATTATTTTAGATTGCCTGAGATATATACATGCATGCCAGTTTCACCTAGTTATGGGGGTTCCATAACCATAACACTAGAGGCACCGGTGTTATGACTCTTCTGCAGTGAGAGTGATTGCTCGTAGTGTCCCTTTACAGTTTTGGCCAGTATTATTATTATCATGTGCGGCGAATGGGTTCATCCTAGGACAATTAGTATGATTTCATGGTAACTGCGGTGTGTGCATTACATCCGTTACAGGAGCTGATCCCTCCACTCATTTTATATATTAATTAGAGGCAGCCCCTTTAAATGCATGACAAGGTCACCCCCTCCAAGTATTCATGCACGTGGATATACCCTGACATATATGGGCTCTCGGCATATTTAAAATACAGTTTTTTAAGATAAACTAAACATAAGTCTTTTCAGAAATATAAAAAAGTTTTATGAACTTAAATCAGGTTTTCCAGGACATACATTTATTCTGCTGCTATTTCATTTTATTCATTACTTGCTTATTTTTATGCTTTACATTCAATGTCATATATCCGCACACTGAGCGTATTGCTTAGCCGTATTTCTCTTTCCATGTCCCAATATGGCAGGTACTAAAGGGCAAAGCTAGGATTTCCAAGAGTACGTGCATGGAATGAGGCGCCAGATTTCTTTCATTCTTTAATGCTTTTACATACTTTTGCTTTGCTGGACATTGTTTAGTTCTTTCCTTACATTCTATACTTATGCATTTTGTGTGTGGAGCTTATTTGGATCCGATGTTTCTTTCCGGATTCTTTTATGATCATTTAATGTTTTAGACATTTACCTTGTATGCTTTGATGACGTGTCATAATTATCCTGTGATATTCCATTTATCTAAATAGGGTGTTACAGTTATGGTATCAGAGCCAAGGTTTCGACCTGTAGGCTCTTAAAGTTAACCTATGACTAGTAGGTAGTCATCATCGTCTTCCTAGAACTGACAGTTTGTTTTCATGCATTCATTTCATGTATCATTGTTGCAGGAATTTTGAATAAGTAATCGTTGGTACAGGACTGGTCTTATTTAGTCGAATGTGCTTTTATTCGAATCATTTTTCTTGGTGAACCGACCCATAGGCGTTCACATTAGCTCATGTCATTTTGTTTTGATGAACCGACCCATAGGCGTTCATCCTCGCTATGTCAATTTTCTTTTCATTTCATTTGCATTTGGCTATGCCTTCATAAACTGTTTCATACATCATTTAATTATGTTTATCATATGCTTTATTCAGATTAATCATTTTACTTTTTTCATTTTTAGACTGTCAGATGGTCATGATACGCGAACAAGAGCTAGCAGCAGCTATCCAAGCAGCTCTGCAAGCCATGCTTCCCAAAATCAGGAACCAAATATGGGCTGAATACTAGAACATCCCAAATAAGAACAACAATCCTCCTCCTCCTCCACCGAAACTTTTGACAAAGCTGAGACTTCATCTGATGCGGAAGACTGGATTTCGCATATGGAGAAATTTTTTGATGCTATGGGATGCGATAGTGTCTAAAAGGCAAGGTTGGCTTGCTATAAGTTTGAAGGTGATGCCCTGCATTGGTGGAGAGCTTACAAGTTAGCTAATGGAGGTGATGTTTGGCTAGCTGCATTGACTTGGGATCAGTTCAAGACTTTGTTTTATGGGCAGTTCTTTCTGACATCTAAGCAGGAGGGACTCAAGACGGACTATCACTCCATTCGTCAGAGAACTGGAGAGACTAGCACTGAATTCATGCAGAGGTTTCTTAGGTTGGTTGGATTCCTAGGTGCGGCTGCGGGTACTGCGGAAGAACAAGCTAAGCACTTTCGTTGGGTTCTGCACGCCTCTACAGCAGCTCGATTACTTAATGCTACTTATGCTAATGTGGCACAAGTTAATGATACAACACGTAGCTTAGAAATACTACATGAGCGTGATGACTACGAGGAACAAGCTCGTCTTGAGAAGAGGTATAAATTTCAGTCATCAAGCGTTATCATTTCATTTCAATCTTTATGTTCATTTATACCTTTTCCTATCTAATTGTATCTTCAGGCAGAAAGGTGGAGACCGGTCCTAACCAGACACTCAGCAAAATGCCAACAAGGGCCACTGTCAATCTAATGACCATTATGGATCTGACAAGAGGAACGGTAATGACAGTTACCGTAACAACAACAGCTAGTCCAACAACAGGTCCGTAAATTCTTAAACTTTCTATGATAAGTTGTTGTATGTTTTTACATACAAACAAGTCAGCATCATAAACAGAATTTCTACAAGTGGACGTGACCAAAATGCTAAGGGTTAGTAGTCCAACAACTCGTCTTCATCTGGTAAACTATAATTTAAAATTCCGTGCAGTCATGTTTATAACAAGTAATCATGTCTCATGTATATCTCCCAAACAGGCTCTCAGGTAGCAAGGGTACCTCCAGGAGGTTACACCAACCCCATCTGCACAACTTGTGGTCGTAGACATCTCGGTACATGCCGTAAATCAGTCGGCGTCTGTTTCAAGTGTGGACTACCAGGACACATGTTGAAAGACTCTAAGAAGGAGACACTGTTGGTACTTTTAGTGCTGCTCTTCCTAAGCCACCAGCGTCGGGACGTGTCTACACTACCACAAGGGACCAAGCTAAAAAGTCCTCAGGTACTATCACTGGCATCCTCTTTATGAACAGTCATGCTGCGTGTGTTTATTTGATACTGGTGCCACTCATTCAGTTATATCCTCTACGTATGCCACTAGTATTAATAAAATCCCTACGCCATTAGAGAATATTTTATGTATATCTACGCCTATGCGAGACTCTGTGCGAATTACCCAAGTGTACAGAGATGTTCCACTAGAATTCGATGACAAGATTCGCCCAGTAGACGCACTTCCTTTAGATATGTGCGAGTTTGATCTCATCTTAGGCATGGATTGGTTATCCAAGCATTATGCTACAATCGATTGCCATACTTATCGGGTTATCTTCGGCAATGTTCAAGCACTAGAATACATTCACAATGGTTTTATACCAGGAAAGTCTGTACAAATCATCTCTACGTTAGAAGCTCGCGGCTTACTATCTCATGGTTGCGAGGGTTTCTTAGCCTCAAATCAGGATATCACTGCCGAAGTTCAATCGATCCAAGATAAACCATTTGTATCAGAATTTCCTGATGTATTCCCAAAAGAACTTCTGGGTATGCCACCTACTCGAGAAGTAGAGTTTAACATCGAGCTCATTCCAGGAGCTCAGCCAATCTCTAAGGCTCCTTATCGCATGGCTCCCATACAGCTCAAGGAGTTAAAAGATCAGCTTTAGGAATTACTAGAGCGAGGTTTCATTCGACCGAGTGTATCACCATGAGGTGCACCAGTACTTTTCGTCAAGAAGAAGGATGGCATCATGCGTTTATGCATTGACTAATTTGAGCTGAATAAGATCACAATTACAACAGTTATCCGTTACCAATAATCGATGATTTGTTTGACCAACTTCAGGGTGCCAAACATTTCTCCAAGATTTATCTAAGATCCGGCTATCATCAGCTGCGAGTGAAAGAGCAGGATATTCTCAAGACTGCTTTTCGCACCATATATGGCCATTATGAGTTCGTTGTCATGCCTTTCGGACTCACTAATGCTCTGACGGTTTTCATGGACCTTATGAACCGCGTTTTCCACGAGTACTAATACAAGTTTGTTATCGTCTTCATCAATGACATCCTCATCTTCTTAAAATCCAAGGAAGAACATGAAGAACATCTACGTATTGTGCTACAGATTCTTTATCAAAAACAGTTGTATGCCAAATTTTCTAAGTGTGAATTTTGGCTAAACAAGGTGGCATTTTTAAGCCACATTGTCTTCCCAGAAGGAATTACTATAGATCCTGCGAAGGTTGAAGCTATCACTAAATGGCCAAGACCAACGTCTGCAACTGAGGTTCGTAGTTTCCTAGGCTTAGATAGTTATTATCGCAGATTCGTGGAGAACTTTTCAAGACTAGCCTTACCTTTAACCAAGTTAATGCAGAAAGGAGGGAAATTCGTTTGGACTAATGAGCGGGAGAAGAGCTTTGATGAACTCAAGAAGCGTTTAGTATCTGCACCTATTCTTACTCTAAATATGGTACAGGTGGGATTTCAGATCTACAGCGATGCTTCGGGTAAAGGATTAGGCTGTGTAGTCATGCAACATGGGAAAGTGATTGCATACGCATCACGTCAGCAAAAGCCTTATGAGGAAAATTATCCTACACATGACTTGGAGTTAGCAGCAGTAGGCTTTGCAGTTCAAATCTGGAGACACTACCTATATGGTGAATCATGTGATATCTTCACTGATCACAAGACTCTTAAGTATATTTTCACTCAGAGGGAACTAAACATGAGGCAGAGAGGATGGTTAGAACTACTCAAGGATTATGACATCAATCTTCAGTATCACCCTGGCAAGGCGAATGTAGTGGCAAAAGATCTTAGCAGGAAGTCAGGCATTGTAAATGTCATCAAAGTACAAGAAGAAATCATACATGAATTTGAGCGACTAGAAATTGAATTCCTAGTAAGTGTACAACATGGATATTAGGCTAATCTGAGAATTGAGGCAGACTTAATTTCTTGGATTAAGGCAGCTCAGAAAGACGATGGTGAGATTTGGGCTATCATTCAGAATCTTGATCGACAGAGAAAATTTTGTCTACACGAAGAAGGCATCGTATGGCAAGGAACTAAGCTATGTGTTTCAGATGATCTTACACTCCGAGAAGCTCTATTGACAGAAGTTCATAGCTCCCCCATTCTCTATTCATCCAGTTTCCACCAAGATGTACCATGACATTAAACAACATTTCTGGTGAAGTGGCATGAAGCAGGATGTTGCTACTTTCGTATCCAAGTGTCTAACTTGCCAACAGGTTAAGATCGAGCATCAGCGGGCTAGTGGTTTATTACAACCGTTAGAAATTCCCGCATGGAAGTGGGAAAAAATCTCCATGGATTTCATCACCGGACATCAGCTTACTCATAGCACATATGATGCTATATGGGTCATAGTTGATAGTTTAACCAAGTCAGCTCACTTTCTTCCAATTTGTAAGGACTTCTTAGTAAGCAAATTGGCAGATATATTCCTTAAGGATATCATACGACTACATGGAACTCCTTCAGACATCGTATTAGACCGAGATCTACGTTTCATGTAAAAATTCTGAAAAGGTATGCTGATAACGACCTAAATATACATATTCAACCCGTTATTATAATGCTAGTTTGTATTATAAATAAGCGCTTTCGATACTTAATATATTGTGTTTTATATGCAGGTTTGAAGTATGAAGAAACAAAGTGAAGAAAATACAAAGAAGGGTCCTTATTGTGCAATTTAGCCAAACTAATGAAAGAAGATTATGGAACACACAAAAGTGCGTCACACATTGCCAGAAGTACGACGCACATTCCCGTATCCAAAGTGCGGCGCACTTTCGGATAAGTGCGGCGCACATTTCATCTCAGCTAACGCTATAAATAGGAGCCACTTCTAAACATACAAAATATCTCATCTTTCAACTACTACTCTAATCCGAGTATTCTTAGCTTTTTAGTAATATTTTTAGTATTATCCACTTTTGGGAAATACTTGTAACGAGAGTATTCCACTCTTCGATTCTTGGAGGAACGATACGATCGTGACACTTGTGTACTCGTTCATTCGATCAAATATAAGTATGATGTTTTCTTACTCTTTTCCATTTGTTACTTTGATTACTATGTTAGGGTAAGCAATCTGTGACTATATGGGTATGCGACTATGATTAGTGATGATGCTATTTTATGATCCTTTATAATTGATTTCAAGCTAATGTTGTAGAACCATTTTACCACCTCGTTCTATAAACCATACTTTATCTAGAGTTTATTTGTTACGATGGCTTGGCTTTGAGAAACGCAAATTGTTGTAATAAGTTTTTAAAGACTTTTCTATGGTTTTGAATCTTTGGTTGATGAGATCCGCTTAGAAACCTTGTTAACCATAAGATTCAAGCTAACAAGAGGGTGATCCGGAGGTCGGGGAGGATAAAACAAGTGTTTAGACATTTTTAGAGAGAGAAAGTGATAGACTATAAATGTGTGTGTTTTATTGAGAGAGACAGTAGAACAAGGAAATTGGAATCCTCACCCCTCCATGGAAGTATGGAGGGGTATATATAGGCTAAACAAGGAGTAACTTTGACAACACGTCAATAGTAGTCCCTGCACGTTTTGCCTATTGGAATCTAATGTAATTTCGTAAATGGCGCTCACATTTTAGGGCTAACAATCTTCCCCCCAATGTGGAGACATACGGAAATACTTACAATGTTCCTAACAAGTAAAAGTACAACAAAATAAAGTCTTCAAAGGCGCTTCCAATGCTGAGTATGTCTTTTAATTCTTCTTGTCTTCATAACTTATACCACAGCTTGAATCCTCTTTGTCTTTGCTTGTTGTGGAACAATTGTAATATGCATGATTTGGATTAACTTCCCCCCAATTCATGCAGCATGTATTAAAAAACTTTCTTCATAGACTTCTTTTTGACGATGTTTCTGAATCAGCTTCCCCCCAAACCAATATCTATATCTTAAGCAGATTCTGACACTTTGATGTAGTTTGAACAATCTTCTAGCTCATCGGTTTAAGTGCACAGTGGAAATTTGTAGAAGAACCACACCAACTAACACTGCTTCTATCCCGTTTCATGTCGTTTAGTTTTTGGTGATAATCCATTTCGGGTAACATGCAGGAAATCAACAACCATTCAATGTACACTTCTTCCTCCTGGAAGTTGATCCGATTACGTCTAAGTACACGATCTTCCCCCATGATAATTTCAAACTCTCAGAAGCATCATTATCGTGGACGTCCATATACTCGAGAAGTTCTTAGTCTTAAGCAAATGTCTTGAAAAGTTTTAAAAGTCATTAAGAAACTTTGAAAATTTTTGCTTAGACTATGAAGTACCATTGTTGTTGTGTAGCTCATAAATATCCCGTGAGAGTTGATTGCTGATTCCATCTCTCTCTGTCTAACTTACCAACCTCGAATTCATTCGGCTATTTGTTGTGACCACATGCGAAGTAAACCCCATATTCCAAACTTGAAACTGAAGTACAATCCCCCAAATTTGTTACTTAAGCTTGCACTTATGTCGATTGAAGAACAGTGCAGAAACAAGTCTCTTATACCTCTTGAAGTTATCGACACGAGAAACTGCGTGTGACACCCAAAAATGATAGTTATCCATGTCGTCGACCATCCACCCCTTAACAGTGGAAACTAGATAATTCAAGTCTCAATCATAAATTTTATCGCCCAAGCAAGTCATCAATCGATAGACTGGGTTTGAAGAAAAGGGGTAGAAAAATAGAAGGAAGACTCGATGATGAAATAAGTAGATTCCTTCATGAAATCCCACTTCAACTTCAAATAAAGAATACCAAATCCACTTCGTGATCACTTGTCTTTGTAGAATCAAAACTAGTTGTTGTCGTTAAAGTGAATCTTATATCGGATCATTTTAGCGTTAAGTGTTTTGTTTTCTTTGGTGTTGTGTGTTGAGAATGTCGTTAACTAGAACAATTTATGTAATGAATTGTCATTAAAGAACAAAATTTGTCTAGATAACTTGTCGTTTAAGCCCCAACGTCAGTCATATACCCCACTGATGCGCGAGACATATCGAATACCCGGTTTCGAAATAAAGTTATCATAGCCTGAATAATGAAAACATAGTCGGTACAATTCTATTGAACACCCATATTTTTGAAATAAATCCGGCCCCTATATTAACACTTGTGTTAAAATTCCGAGTGTAAGAAAAATCTAGCCCATGATGACCCAACTAAATTTGGTCGAATCTAAATTATAGCCAATCCCATTATCCCTCTGGTTATACATGATCCATAGTCAAATATGGTTACCAAAGCATTAGCCCATCATAGAATATATCCAAGTATTTGACTATACCTTAATCACGTGGATATAAAAAGATATCAAAGTCTAAACGACTCATAACCCTAATCCCACATATCAGTTTACTCCGCCTCTTTTTCTTACAAATCACCATCTCATATAGAAAACTCCGTCTTATCTATCTATTCACCAAACCGACACCAAAAATCAATCTCGATCTCAAAACAACTCTCTACATAAACCAAATATCACAAACATAATCACAACTCATGAATCATCATGGACCGATCACTCATCTTGTAAAATCCATCATTTCGAATCCATAAGTCCCATAAGAGAACCTCCTTTCAGATTCGATTCAAATATAAATGCATGTGTAAGATTAAACTCGAGTAATATGGCTTTAAGGTCTCCTAATGGGGTCTCGGGCAGGTTATGATTTGTTTTGATTTGAGTGTCATCTATCGAAACAAGGAAGAATCAGAATATTCTTGTTCATGATTTTCCCTTTTAATTTCGTACATGCAATAGATCTGTGATGATTTCCGTCTTTCGTGTATCTTGATCTTAAAAGGTCATTGCTATTATAGAAAACCACGAAATTAGAATCTAAAATCATTTTTTTCGAGACTTGATGGTTTTAAGAGATGTAGGTGGTGATAACTGATCATTGGTTGAGTCGGGTTGAAAGACTTTTATGGTCTCGGTATTTTTCTGATAAGTCATGTTTTTGGAAATGTTTTCTTTTAAAACCAGTCATCGCAATGTTCATTAATACTATCCATCGCAGAGTATTTTTTACACCATCACAATGAGTAACAAAAACCATAGCAATATATCAAAAGAACCAATCTGAATGTTGCCATCGCAATATGTATGACATATCTGTCCATCGGAATGTTAGCATCACAATATGCTGAGCCATCGCAATGTACCCATCGTAACGAGCCATCGCAACGAGCCATCAGAATGACCCATCGCAATAGCCCATCGCAATGAGCCATCGGAATGACTCCATCGCAATCCAGCCATCGCAATCAATGCGATCGTAAGTAGCCATCGCAAAAGGGGTTTGACCAACATTTCTGTAACCCCGAAAAAAATGGATCTGGACCATGTACTTTTGTCCTTTTCCCAAAAAATAGATCTTGATGTATGAATGGACAAAACTAATAAACGGGTACCACAAAAATTGGACATAAATAATATTTATGACGAGGCACTAGACACAGATATGGACAAAGAAATTGATATAACGAGACATTACCAGATAAAAATGGATAATAATGAAACATTATAAAGTCAGATAAGAATCGAATCAGAAAAACACCAACCGTGATTCTAAAAACACAACACGTACACCAACCATGAATCATAACAAGGTACGAACTGTGAATCTTGTTAACATGACGCAAACACAAACACAAAACACCCCCGGTTAGCTCTGATACCAATTGTTAACCATAATATTCAAGCTAACGAGAGGGTGATCCGGAGGTCGGGGAGGATAAAACAAGTGTTTAGACATTTTTAGAGAGAGAAAGTGATAGACTATAAATGTGTGTGTTTTATTTAGAGAGAAAGTAGAACTAGTAAAAGGGAATCCTCACCCCTCCATGGAAGTATGGAGGGGTATATATAGGCTAAACAAGGAGTAACTTTGACAACATGTCAATAGTAGTCCCTCCACGTTTTGCCTATCTGAATCTAATGTAATTCCGTAAATGGCGCTCACATTTTAGGGCTAACAAACCTTGAAAAAATATTGAACTCGTTGGCAACTTGTTTTGAGCTTAGTCGCTTGAATAAACATAAGTCTTGAATCACCCTAAAGTAAATTGTGAAAACGCCATTTTGACGAAAAAAGTTTATCACTTTTTACCTACATAAACATATCTCGGTCATTATTATCATCATAAAGAACTCATACGAATTATCCCATATTGGTCATATTTGTTACTATTGTTAATTCATATCAACCATTTCTTTCTTCAATTATTATATTGATTACCAAAACGAAACTAAGTTTCAGCGAACGATCCTGGCTTACCACTACAAGCTATATTGAAAACGAAAGAGTATACTTTCCCGTGTTTGTATTCTAGTCCCTTGTTTTGTCTAAACCTTGTAATATAAATTTAAGACTTGCGAAACGAACATCATGTTTTTGGCGCCGCTGCCGGGGACTTATAATTCTGTTTTGTAACCAAAATTTCCGTAATCTTTGAAGAATTGAACCATTTCCCACTCAAAACAAACCAAAATCTTTCCTGTAGTACAGAAAGTACGCCGCACAATTCAAAAAGTGCGCCACACTTCCTATAGCGAACCAAAGTACGACGCACATTTCATAAAGTGCGACGCACACTTTCTGCTGTAACCCAAAAACCTTTGTTGGATGCACACCCGTTCATCCAAAACTCCACCATTATCACCATTATCAGAACCTGAACATACCCGTAACCGAAGGCTACGTAGACTTCACCTTCGTGTACCTTTTGATAGGAGACACGAGCAACCTCAACCTCGCAAAATCAACCAACCTTTCGACAACCTTTCTCAATTTCTATTTCTCACCAAACTTATCAACCGTTACCATCTAATGTCGGACACCGATATGACAACCCATAAAATTTGCAAGTGTAATATATGCTATGTTGAATAGGAGTGGAAAAGCCACTAGAAATTTTTGTTTTTTTGTGTATTACTTGGTAGAATGAACTGCTTCTCACACCATAAACTATTATAACCACACATTCCTATAATGATAAAAGACACAAGTCTAAACTATAAAAGAGATCTAATAAGTTCAATATTAATAAGAACATCTCAAATATAACCATGATGTCGTAAATTCCTTTAGAAACCCTAGAATCCCTATAAATGAGTTGTGAACTCAAGAGGTAAGCTATGAATGGAAAAGACATATGAATAAGTCATTAAGGATTATAAACAAGTTTCAAACTATACTTTGAAGACATAATAATACCTAAGAATGGCAAGACAAACCATAAAAAGCTAAGTACAAGTAATTGTACATAATAGTCTAGATCACCACCTAGAAACTTTGATAAAGAATATTTCAAGCAATATAACTACTTAAAATCCATGGACTATTATATAAAACAATATACTAATTGTAATATATAATCTAAAGGAAAGTTAATTAATCACAAAATGCTAATATTCACTAATCCAAGGCTAATTACAAGTTAAGACCTAGTAACCAAGATTAGCATATAAAATCCAGTATACATTGAATTAGTGTAACACCCCCAAATTTACACAGTTCAATACAGCGGAAGACTCGTTGGTGTTACGGGATAGCACATTACTCACATCATAGACAACACTTAAAAATCACGTCGTTTAATAATAAAGCATTTCCATTCATAAATATCAAATTTACATAGGTCCCAAGTCATAGTATTTCATACAATTTTTACAAAGAATTTGAATGGAAATTATTATTTAAGTGCGGGCCATGAATTCTTGTTGTCTTCCCGAGAATTACCTTCAAGTACCTGAGATAAAACATGTTAAAAGAAAAGGTCAGCGATAACGCCGAGTGAATTCATAGAGTTTAATGAAAACCATTAATATATCATCGGTATATATTTATTACCGAAAATCATTTTGTACAAATCTTTGTAGTAGGCCATGAAATAGCCAAAGTCATTTTATACAAATCCTTCTCAAAAATCATAATATAGGCTTTCGCCTTCAAAATCATTATACGAACCATGGTCGTTAAAACATCATACAATACGTTTTATAACGTTGTATAAAGCTAAATAAAAATCGTTATATGAATATGGTTATGTAAAACCAAAACACGAACATAAAATCAATAATAAGACCCCGTATTGCTAGTCAGGCAATATATCGTAATTCGATGCTTATAGCAGTATTTCGTTAATTGGATTTTATAAGCCGCATGACATTGTTACCTTACTACAACAAACAACGGGTAGCTAGCCCGAAACTCAATTTGCCCATATAAATTAGCGTGTCGTCACAATAATCACGCTTGTGTAAATCTTCTCATACATAAATTCGCTTACCAATCAATGTGGCACGACGGGGATCAACCGTCAAGGCGCGAACTGGGGTGATCGTCCCCAAATAGTACTATTATATGCATAAGTGTCTACCAAATCCCGGTAGTTCACAATTCATGCTAATGGGACTTTTAGTGACATAACCTAACTTTAATAATCCATTTCCGTTCATCTATCGGGTCATAAAATCATTCATCGGGTCATACAATCATTCGGGTCCAAATCAATAAACAAGCAATCGGGACAACTAGTGTCCTATTTCATAAAAAAACTAACATGTTATCTCCCTCGCGGGTTTATAAAACATTTCATAAAAACATTTAAAAGAGTGCGAGGCTATGAACTCACGTTGATGTGGGAAAGCGGGTTATCGGCAATTCGGACGTACGGTACGTGCTTCAATCACGGAAACCTAGACAAATAATACTCGTCTTAGACTTTTGTCCAATGACTTTATAAAAATAACAAATATGTATACATATGATGATTTTATATATATGATGATGATCAAGTGGGTTTATACATTCTCATTTAGTCATTTTAGTGTTATGTGTTGGTAACTTTTATACTAGTTACACTAGCTCAACTTGTTTACATTTTTGGAGGCCCAATAGGCCCATTACAAGCCCAATACATTTCATTAGCCCAATTATACTTTTATTATCAGTATTATACTTTACATGTTGGGCCCAAGTGGGTTAAGCCCAATAAGTAAATTTATAAGTGTTTAGTCCATTTAGTTGGATTATTAGTCCAATAATGCTAACTTAGCCCGTTATGTCCGTATGTTATATAGTTCTGTTTTTATCGGTTTTTACTTGTATTAAGTACTTATATATCAGTATATGACTTTTAAAAACTTTACATTAGACGGGTTTGATCGTCTAAGTTTTAATTGGCGAAAAACGTTAATTTTACGGTAATAGCCGAAAAAGTCGTAAAAATCATGTTTATAGTTTTTATACTATAAATCTTATTCAACTACCATTTTTATAAAGTGTCCATTTACTTAACCTTATAAATATTTATATAAATGAAATTTATAAGTTAGTGGGTTTTAATTCACATTTTTTACTATATTAGTTTGAGTGCTTATATAATACTATTAAACATTAATTCTTCAAAATCTGATTTTTAGTTTCATGTTCACCAAAACAGCCATATCTAGAGTTCTATATGGAGATAGAAGCCCAACTTTTTATGGCATAAACTACATGATATGTGCTCCATTCAACGCTATTATGGATACTGTTGAATCAGCCTCTAAGTATTTTAAAAAATTTGTCCAAAACAGTGTACTCATATTTACACTCTAAACTTGTTTTGATCATATCTCACTCATTTTTATGATTCCATTGCATGGCCAACTCTCACATGTGTACAAGTCTCAATACTCACTGTATATCAATTCACATATACCATTTTATCAGTTCGTCATATGGTTATTTACTGTTTTTATACAGCTTACTAAATTAAGCAAGATTAACCACTTTTACATATAGTTTTTCATCTTTTTACCCATGTTTATCAACACCAAATCCCCACATAATATTTTTATCATCATATATTCATCATATACATATACAATAAGAAAGAAAATACATGTTTACATAATCAAAATAACAAGAGGATGGGAAGAACACTCTTTATACCACCAAGATGATGTAGGTAGTGATTAAGACATGGATTTTGATGGAAGAACTTGTGATAGATCAACACCAATCTTCATGGCCACCAAGGGAGATGTTGGTCTTTGAAAATCAGCCCTACTTCATCTTGCAAACTTCTCTTTGGATGTTAAAATCACCACCAATCTATAGAGCTTCAAAAGGGCTTCATCATATGTGTGAATAACACATGATTCCATGGTTAAAATTGATCAAATGAGGGTGTTTAAGGTGAGGATGGGACGAAATTTGAGAGAGAGAATGGAGGATGAGAGTGGTTTGCATGTATGTGTGTGAGTTTTGTGGTTTGTGTAGCTTGTTTTAAGCTAATAAGTGGTTTTGGTGCAAGTGAAGGACAAGTGTCCTTGCACTTGTTATAAAAGTGACACCAAATTGTTTTATGGCTACTTATGGATGGTTATTGATGGGGGGGGGGGGGTGGGACAAGTATAACTTGTTTCATCCCCTATTAATTTACGGGTACTCCTCGATTCTAGTTTCCTCGATTTGCGTGCCCTCAGGTCGTTTTATGAAAAACGTTTTTATAAATTATGAATCAACGGCACAAAACGAATCTAATAAAAATTGTCTCATCAAAAACGGAGTTCGAAAACGTAAATAAGTAATCCTAAGGTTTCCGGTTTAGTCGTAAAGGACGTTAAATTATTCACGTAAGTTCTAATCTCTTCTCGTAAATTTGTGAGTTTATGAACCAACACAAATTTAAAATCCCAAAATAATATTCACGGATAAATTTATTTCTTGAAATGTCGGACTGTCACCAAAACGGTGTATGTAAACGTAAGCACGTAACGTAGAATCCTCCGGTTTAGACGTAGTCGATGCTACTTCAAGTGGTAAATCCAAATTACTTCCCAAAAATAAGTGAGTTCATAATATAACATTAAAATAATATTTTTAAATAATATTTGAGAATAAAATATCAACCATAAATTGACGGATTGTCACAGCATTTACCCCTAAACAGGATCTTTGTCCTCAAAGATCATCTTACTACTCGCTTCTTATAGAGTTAAAGCCATGTGGGTATTTCTTCCACATTCGGTCTTTTCTCACAAGTGTAATTCATTACAATACGCGAGTTTCATCAAACATAACTACGGGAATAAGATCAGGCTTAATGTTGACTTACTTTCTCTATCCATGATGTTCACGGGTTTCTGATGAATGCAACTTTTCACCGATCTAAATTTTATCAAGAAGCAATCAGATTTTTCACTTGATAGACATTTTATCAAGTTAGATATACGAAACATAATTCACGCAGCTCTTGAAGTCCTAGGGTAGATCCAGCTTATATGCCTTTCAAACCAATCTTTTACATCATCTCAATGGTCCCATACAACGGGGACTTATATCCCATGATCTTTCAGATCATCAATTCATTTTTCCATGGTTAAATTTTTTTTTGGCATAACTTCGCTACCCATCTGGCACTTCAAGATCTACATTTCATATTCACAGAACCTCCTGCCCACTACCGACAGTCAATAATTAGATCCTAATTTCAACAATCACTTCAAGTCTCGCGGGTCGAGTATTTTATAAGGTTAGGTTCGCCATCATAGGAAACCTTAAACCTAAAACACATGTCCAACTCACAATGGGTGTATGTCGGGTGTCTTCATCCCAACTCCTGCTTACAGATGCTCTATTATATATCCTCACAAGATTCGATCTCGATCCTAATACGATAATTATCAATGATAATCTCTCTAAAGGAAAGCGATTATACGGTTGATTACCAAAGGTCAATTATTCAAACATAAAACAACACTTTTAGTGTTTTGTATCATTACTTTACCTTGTCCCTTCGATTGGGGTGGTAAACAGTACTCTCATCAAGGTTCGTTCATAATGACTTCTGAGCAAATCTCTAGAAATTCGATGCGAAGCGAGGATCTTGATAGAGATGATCGATACAGGCACACCATGCTTACATAACTCCTTTAAATATAAAGAGTCAATTTCTTCATCAAGAATCTATCATTAACAGGAATGATATTAGCAGATTTGGTCAGTCTGTCGACTATGACCCAAATCAAATCAAATTCAGATGATGACCTTTGCAATAGTTAGACGTTTACTAATGTATGAGGCGATGTCTGCCTTCATAATTTGCCATCAGTACATCTTCTTCAGATAAGATACACTTAGTCAGAAATGGCATGAATAGAATACTTATCCTTATGAGATTCCAATATAACTAAATCTCTAAAGCTCCATATTTAGGCAATCACAAGTGGCCCTTAAAACATTTAACGCCATCGGCTTCTCATTTATAATGGTTCACATTAGCCGCGAATCCCTTTTATTATCTATATTATCCTTTTTACAAGCATCGGCTATTTTTAAGTTGTTCGGCAATTTATTTTGCACAGTCATTATTAAGGAACACGTCCTAATTGATTCTTTATCTTTTCTACATAATGTGTCAGTATCTACATTCACTCTCTCCTGATGAAATATATATAACATGACCGTATTAATTCAAAATTTCTTTCTTCATATCTTCTATGTTTTAGTTTCTTCTCAACTATTATTTTTATCTGTTTTACTCAATCCGGCGTCTAAAGCGTCGATAATTATTACAACTAATTAAATAATAAATATTTAATTTTTATGAAACGTAACATAAAAATTTTAATTTTCTTAGTTTGACCAATGATAAAAATGTTCAAAATAAATTTGAATTTAATTAAATGATCTTTATTGATTTATCGAAAATAATTAAAAAGATTCGTAATTGATTGAAAAATTTTGTTTATACTTTGGTCAAAATGTTTCTTAGTTGACAAGCAAACTTTGTCGTTTTAAATTTCAACTCATGGTTTAAATGTTTTCCTCGATCTCTTTTTGGTTGTTTTGAGGTATGCACAAACATTTACCCCTAAACAGGAGTTTAGTTAAATGTTCTGGGTATAAGGGAATAATCCCTTAAAAATCCTTTGTTAAAACGTTTGTCAAAACACATTTGCACTTTCTTTTTGGTAAAACCCAAAGTCTTAAAAGAGCTCTTAATTTTTGAAGAATCAATATAGATTCCATTATCTTTTAATCACACGGTCAAATAATGTAAAAGATTAAGTCTTAATCACATGTTAATTATTCAAGGTACAGTTTTTTAATTGTTCGGCCAATTCAGGGCAATCTATAACTAATTATTAACTCATTCTGGTTCTTATAAACAAACAGATGGTCCTTAATGATCACAAGCATGAATTTATCGAATTACAGCCTACACACGTGATTCACCATATTTATGAATGCTACATGTGTATTAGTCAATCCAAACGACATAATATGAAACTCATAATGTTCATTACAAGTTCTGGATGTAGTGATTGGAATAGATAATCTTTTTCGCGGACGCGAAATTGATGATAACCATGCCGTGGATCAAATCTTTGAATATACACTAGAACCTTGTAAATGATCGAAAAAATTTATCATCTTGGGTAGTGGATATAGATTTTTAATCATCAATTTACCTAGTTCACGGTAATCAATAAATATAAGAAATAATAACACCATAGCTCTTCATGATGACGATCTTGGTAGAATAAAAGCTTTCTCCGACAACTCTCTTAGTTGTACGGTAGCACTTTCGATTCAGATGGCGCTGAAGTACAGTGCACAAGCCACATGTGCAGCACCGGGAATATAATCAATACCAATTTCAACTTGCCTTAATGGCGAAAGTCTAGGTAATTCACCAGCAAATACCTCCTAAAGTTTCAGATAACGGAAACATCTTTTAATACATTTATTTTAAGTTCTTTCTAGATTATAATATCTATGACTAATTCAAAACCATTCATGGTATAATTTCAAGTCTAAATGAAGGATATGGTCATCCATCAAGAATGATTTAAATAACTTTTGATAAATAACATCTTATCATTTAGGGGAATTCTACTCGAGTTCCCATCAATTAAGACATTGTCGACATGTCATAATAAATCAATCCATTCCACTGGCACTATCAACTTTCTAGTTTCATTACCGTTGATAAGATGTAAACTTATCAAAAGACTAATAATAACTCATAATCCTTCACAATTCAAGGACTTCTGGAGACATAACAAACTTTTAAAGAGTAAAGTCAACGCATAATTTACGCGAGAGAATTTCAAATCAGATACAGACGAAAACATTAACGAATATGAATACATCCCATGTTTTCATGATTGAGTACGAATTCGAAAGCTCTTCGGATCGTTACCTAGGTCATTCAAATGAAATCTAATCAAAAGAAATGATAGGAACGTCGATACATCCAGTCGGGTATCAACACTCGGTAATCAGATACTTTTCCTAAGAATCTCACTACGGGAGAATTGGACAAGAAAGAATTATCAATTGTCAAATAAGACAATTTCCACAGATGAGTAAATTCGATTCAGAAGAATAGATAGTACGGGCACATATGTAGGTGTTCCTATCAATATGTCCCTATTTTTCACTTCTTACAGATCTCATAAAATTTAATCTTTCACAATCTTCAAAGAAAATGTAGTGTTTAATCATTAGTTTTATGGTGACTACTAATCAGCCTTGCATGGTCCATTCCAAATTGTATGTAGGCGCGCAACTATATACAATTTCAAGATTAACGATGCAATACTCAGTTCGTCAAAATTTTATCATCATGTTTATAATAAAAACACTTTCATGCTTAATTCTTAAACAAGAATCAATAATAAATTTACAAAGATTTTCTTTGTTATGAAAACAATTAAGTTTTCCAAGGTGTTTTATAAACAACTTCATTTCGATAACAATCACTTATAAATCTCACTTTGAATAATCCTTATAGTGATGAAAATTCAATTTTTCTCAAAGGATACTGTTTTATCTTATAAAAACAATGAGTGATCTGCAAAAGAGTGATGAAAAGTTGTTCACCAAGAACTAACTGCAATATGATAGGAAATGAGCTTAGACAATTAATTATGAGGTTCATGACCTCGATGGTACTCGGGAATACAAAGAGAAGAATCTACAACGCAACTCAAACCGATATGAGTACTTGTTCAATGGTTGCATCACTAGTGCGAGCATTAGGAAGAAGCAAGAAAAGACAGATATCATCGATACATGTAGAATTTAGCAATCAATGGTAGTCTTTTCATTAATCACAAACAAGTCAAAATTGTACCGTAACATATTATGTGTCACTATGTCATACAATTCCAAGAACTCATCCTACCAACTGATGTCTCAGTTAAGTTAGGGATTATTTTTAAAAAATACCACAATGAATACTAATCTACAAGAGTCATTAGGTGTCCCACCTGTCCTGGAAGATCCATCGGTCCCAATTTAGAAGAAGATTTCTTCAATTTATATATTGGACACTGGGCATCCTCGTTAGTGGACAATGGCCTAGGGACAACACTTAACACGAATCAACAATCAATTAAAACCTTATAATTCAATCACAGGGCTTAACGACTTCTTCTTAACAATTTCTTATTCCATACAAGTTAAATTTTACTTTATTCAAGTTTCAACCAAATTATACTCAATTCGACATCCTACCTCATTCTCCAATACTTTCAACCTTATTCTTAGACCTTGAAAGGGTAATAAAAGCTCAATATGATCTACACATAATTTCCAATCCTATAGCTCTTACAACAACAATTATCAAATGAGTCACTAGTATTAAATGACTCACACATTCAATTAGACTTCTCGGAAAGGTACTAGTGGCATGAGGCTTTTGGGTAATGGTTCCATTGACAGCCTCAAGTGCAACATTCACCCTTTCGATTCTTAATTTTAAGAATTGGGTAACACCGAATCAGATGACATCTTTATAGGTGGTAACGTTTTTGTCAAACTCCACTCTATAAGGAAAGATTGTCATGACATCGATATCAAATTTAATCTTACCAATTCTTTTTCAATATCACAATCAACTAATATCTACATTTCTACGAATATCAACCATTTTGTCAGGATCATAAATATCCACAACTTGGTTTAGATCTAGAATAGCTAGATTTCCTACAGGAATAGCTTAGATTAATTTACTAGGGGAGTTAGGGTTTCTTGTGACAATCTACGTCGTATAAATACCTCATATAAATATAGAAATAATCATCAAACAATCATGTAATCAAATTACATCATATATATATATATATAATCCAAGTTATATATATATTAAAATAACACTTCTCAGTCTGGCCTTGTCGGTAACTCGGGAATTCTTCGGCACCGTTATAGTCAAAAGATTTTTAGACATTTTTAGAAAAATGTTTATAGTTAAAAGATTTTGAAATGTTTTATTCAAAACCTTGGTTTTAAAAATCTTTCGTTCTCTATAACGAGAGCTCTGGTACCAAACTGTAACACCCCCAAATTTACACAATTCAATACAGCGGAAGACTCGTTGGTGTTACAGGATAGCACATTACTCACATCATAGACAACGCTTAAAAATCGCGTCGTTTAATAATAAAGCATTTCCATTCATAAATATCAAATTTACATAGGTCCCAAGTCATAGTATTTCATACAATTTTTACAAAGAATTTGAATGGAAATTATTATTTAAGTGCGGGCCATGAATTCTTGTTGTCTTCCCGAGAATTACCTTCAAGTACCTGAGATAAAACATGTTAAAAGAAAAGGTCAGCGATAACGCCGAGTGAATTCATAGAGTTTAAAGAAAACCATTAATATATCATCGGTATATATTTATTACCGAAAATCATTTTGTACAAATCTTTGTAGTAGGCCATGAAATAGCCAAAGTCATTTTATACAAATCCTTCTCAAAAATCATAATGTAGGCTTTCGCCTTCAAAATCATTATACGAACCATTGTCGTTAAAACATCATACAATACGTTTTATAACGTTGTATAAAGGTAAATAAAAATCGTTATATGAATATGGTTATGTAAAAACAAAACACGAACATAAATTCAATAATAAGACCCTGTATTGCTAGTCAGGCAATATATCGTAATTCGATGCTTATAGCAGTATTTCGTTAATTGGATTATTATAAGTCGCATGAAATTGTTACCTTACTACAACAAACAACGGGTAGCTAGCCCGAAACTCAATTTGCCCATCTAAATTAGCGTGTCATCACAATAATCACGCTTGTGTAAATCTTCTCATACATAAATTCGCTTACCAATCAATGTGGCACGACGGGGATCAACCGTCAAGGCGCGAACTAGGGTGATCGTCCCCAAATAGTACTATTATATGCATAAGCGTCTACCAAATCCCGGTAGTTCACAATTCATGCTAATGGGACTTTTAGTGACATAACCTAACTTTAATAATCCATTTCCGTTCATCTATCGGGTCATAAAATCATTCATCGGGTCATACAATCATTCGGGTCCAAATCAATAAACAAGCAATCGGGACAACTAGTGTCCTATTTCATAAAAAACTAACATGTTATCTCCCTCGCGGTTTTATAAAACATTTCATAAAAACATTTAAAAGAGTGCGAGGCTATGAACTCACGTTGATGTGGGAAAGCGGGTTATCGGCAATTCGGACGTACGGTACGTGCTTCAATCACGGAAACCTAGACAAATAATACTCGTCTTAAACTTTTGTCCAATGACTTTATAAAAATAACAAATATGTATACATATGATGATTTTATATATATGATGATGATCAAATGGGTTTATACATTCTCATTTACTCATTTTAGTATTATGTGTTGGTAACTTTTATACTAGTTACACTAGCTCAACTTGTTTACATTTTTGGAGGCCCAATAGGCCCATTACAAGCCCAATACATTTCATTAGCCCAATTATACTTTTATTATCATTATTATACTTTACATGTTGGGCCCAAGTGGGTTAAGCCCAATTAGTAAATTTATAAGTGTTTAGTCCATTTAGTTGGATTATTAGTCCAATAATGCTAACTTAGCCCGTTAATGTTCGTATGTTATATAGTTCGGGTTTTATCGGTTTTTACTTATATTAAGTACTTATATATCAGTATATGACTTTTAAAAACTTTACATTAGACGGGTTTGATCGTCTAAGTTTTAATTGGCGAAAAACGTTAATTTACGGTAATAGCCGAAAAAGTCGTAAAAATCATGTTTATAGTTTTTATACTTATAAATCTTATTCAACTACCATTTTTATAAAGTTTCCATTTATTTAACCTTATACATATTTATATAAATGAAATTTATAAGTTAGTGGGTTTTAATTCACATTTTATACTATATTAGTTTGAGTGCTTATATAATACTATTAAACATTAATTCTTCAAAATCTGATTTTTAGTTTCATGTTCACCAAAACAGCCATATCTAGAGTTCTATATGGAGATAGAAGCCCAAATTTTTATGGCATAAACTATATGATATGTGCTCCATTTAACTCTCCTATGGCTACTGTTGAATCAGCCTCTAAGTATTTTATAAAATTCGTCCAAAACAGTGTACTCAAATTTGCACTCTAAACTTGTTTTGATCATATCTCACTCATTTTTATGATTCCATTGCATGGCCAACTCTCACATGTGTACAAGTCTCAATACTCACTGTATATCAGTTCACCTATATCATTTTATCAGTTCATCATATGGTTATTTACTGTTTTTATACAGCCTACTAAATTAAGCAAGATTAACCACTTTTACATATAGTTTTTCATCTTTTTACCCATGTTTATCAACACCAAATCCCCACATAATATTTTTATCATCATATATTAATCATATACATATATAATAAGAAAGAAAATACATGTTTACATAATCAAAATAACAAGAGGATGGGAAGAACAATCTTTATACCACCAAGATGATGTAGGTTGTGATTAAGACATGGATTTTGATGGAAGAACTTGTGATAGATCAACACCAATCTTCATGGCCACCAAGGGAGATGTTGGTCTTTGAAAATCAGCCCTACTTCATCTTGCAAACTTCTCTTTGTATGTTAAAATCACCACCAATCTATAGTGCTTCAAAAGGGCTTCATCATATGTGTGAATAACACATGATTCCATGGTTAAAATTGATCAAATGAGGGTGTTTAAGGTGAGGATGGGACGAAATTTGAGAGAGAGAATGGAGGATGAGAGTGGTTTGCATGTATGTGTGTGAGTTTTGTGGTTTGTGTAGCTTGTTTTAAGCTAATAAGTGGTTTTGGTGCAAGTGAAGGACAAGTGTCCTTGCACTTGTTATAAAAGTGACACCAAATTGTTTTATGGCTACTTGTGGATGGTTATTGATGGGGGGTGGGACAAGTGTAACTTGTTTCATCCCCTATTAATTTACGGGTACTCCTCGATTCTTGTTTCCTCGATTTGCGCCCCCTCGGGTCGTTTTACGAAAAACGTTTTTATAAATTATGAATCAACGGCACAAAACGAATCTAATAAAAATTGTCTCATCAGAAACGGAGTTCGAAAACGTAAATACGTAATCTTAAGGTTTCCGGTTTAGTCGTAAAGGACGTTAAATTATTCACGTAAGTCCTAATCTCTTCTCGTAAATTTGTGAGTTTATGAACCAACACAAATTTAAAATCCCAAAATAATATTCACGGATAAATTTATTTCTTGAAATGTCGGACTGTCACCAAAACGGTGTATGTAAACGTAAGCACGTAACGTAGAATCCTCCGGTTTAGACGTAGTCGGTGCTACTTCAAGTGGTAAATCCAAATTACTTCCCAAAAATAAGTGAGTTCACAATATAACATTAAAATAATATTTTTAAATAATATTTGAGAATAAAATATCAACCATAAATTGACGGATTGTCACAATTAGAGTCTAATCTTTTTCAATAAATTATAAACTCAACTACATATCATATGAAAATTATATATTCATTTCAATTCAAGTTACAAGTTGGTAAAGCATAAGGTACAAGTTATCAAAGCATAGGATCTTAAATTCCCTTAATTAACCCTAGAACATTATCAGTCTTTATAAACCCTCAAACTAAGAATGTAGAATCCATGAAGACATAAACATATCATATGAGCCCTAGAATAAGCATACATAAGGATATAAACCCTAATTACCCAAGATAGAAAATCATTAGGATCAATGACCTAAAAACCCTAATATTAAGAAACCTACACGGAATCATTACCTAGTTCTTTTTTGGATAAGTCTACAAATACTCATAGGACTTAATTAAGATTATAAGATGATATTAAAAAAATGTACAAGTACCTTAATGCATAAGGTACAAGATTTTAATGCATGGCTCGTTAATTAGGTCAAAATAGGTATTTTAACTCTTTAGACATGTTTACCTAAACTAAACCCTTAAACCAAGTGTGAGGACTCATTATACACTTAAAACTCAATGTATAGGACCTAAATTAAGTTTACATCAGTAGATAAGAGGAGGATAATCACATTTACTAAGATTAAACCCTAGATCTTGAGAAAACCCTAATCTATAAATGTATACTTCCCATTTTTACATCAAACCTTTGTTAAACTTTAAACCAAGGACCCAAATCTCTTAAATAGAATTTCTAAACCTTAATTATCCCTAATAATTAACTAATCACTTTCCTAAGCCCTTAATCACCAAAAACACAAAGCATAAGTTACAAGCCCTAGAAATAGAATACGGTTTTGTAAATTCCCTCCAAAATTCATTTTCAAACCATTTACCTCCATTCCAAGTTTGAAAACCTGATATTTATCCATACTAAGATATTTTAGGAGTGTGACAAGTATGTGGATCACCTCCTTGATTGCTACACATCACCATTCTTATCTATATGTTGTCGTGACTTAATTCTAGCCACAAGGAAGGATTAGGACAAAGCTATAAGATATAAACTTGTGTAGATCTTCACTATCATTCATTAGTCACCCCTCTATCTATCTTACACGTTTAGATGCATAACTTGGAGACTAAGGGTGAAAACAAGTATAAATAGGGGCGTATGTGATTCATTTGAACTTGCACCCCGTTTCCTTTGTATCTCATACCCATTCTCCATTTGCACCTCTATATATGTCTTAGTACATCCCACAAAACAAAAACCAGGTCTAGAAGGTAGCCATTGAAGCTCTTGAAGCTTTGATAGCAAGTTGTGCCCATAAGAAGCCATAAGGAGCCATTTTGGAGCTACCTAGGTAAAATCTATGTTAACCAAGATTTGATCTTGTTATAATGCATATTTAGAGTTTTTATAATTCTAGAATTATGTTACAAAGATAATCTAATAGAAACTAAGTCATTTCATCATTTTAAATGGAAGTTATAATTTAAAGATGTCTTAAAACCCTAGTTTTGTAATATACATGAAATAATAAGCAAAAACCCATTTCAAAAGCAATAATTCTGAAGAAATGTTTTTATTATGATTATAAATGTGTTTATAAACTTTTTTCAAATCCTAGATCATTTGGATCATTTTTGAGCTTGTTATGTGATTTTTACAAGTATAGGGACTAAAACTGTCAATTCTAAAACTATAAATCAGTTTGGGCCAAAAATGTCACTTTATGAAAGTATAAGCTATAAGAGTAAATGTTGGAAAGTTTAGACCCTAAGGTTAAATATTGAAGGTTTAAATTGCAAATTATGAAACTATATACTTTAGGGGTTAAAAGTGTAATTATGCCAAAATATAACCAAAAGGACTATTTTTGTCAACTTTGAAACTAAAGAAGATTAATCATGAATATGTGAAAGTAATGAAAGTATCATGTTTGTAGGGAACTTTGTACAAAGATGTTCCATCTCGATATTACGTTCTAACTTAAGTGGTTGGGTTTACGATTTAAAGTGCCCTCGCTCCTCAAACGTTTATAGAATGGCTTCTGAGTATGATGGCCCGAACAATGGTGCTAGAATTACAATCCAATAATAGTTAGAGAAAATAACCAACTAATTTAAGAGATTTATCAAAAGATTAAAAACTTAATACCATACCAATTATGTTAAAACAGGTTGGTGTGAGATTACGTTCTTGTTTGTTAGCTCAAGTTGATCTGCATAACATAAAACCAACAAAATTACTGGACATAAGGTGAGTTCATAGCCATACTAGAGTGTACTACTTTCAAATGATTTCAAAACCCATGAGGGGGATATATGCTAAAAATGGAATATATGAATTTTTGGTATGCTTTCCAGATATGATTCATTGACAGTATGTTTACTGCTGCTAATGAAAGTCCCTTTTTAATTGTGAACCGCTAATCATTTCTCAGATTGAGCGCTAATATCGTAAATAGTACTATTGGATATTGGCATCTCCTCTCTGGACAAGTCGCACTTGCTAGCACCTTAGTGGTTAAACATGCATACTTTATTTTTCAAATCACGATAGTTTGGCAGACTTTCTCATAAGGGCAAACTGTTGGTTCCTATGTCTAGTCGCGGTATCATAAGCTTAGTGCAATTAAATCATCATTTTATTCAAACTTACGCGCAAATAACAATGTAGCTCGAGAAAAAGGAATCTTGTATTCAAACTGATTTTAAAACCTATGAATTCACTCAACCTTTGTGTTGACTTTAAGCATATATTTCAGGTATTGAAATTGATCTCATGGAGAAGCATAATAATGACGTGGAGAGATATAATCTTGGAAGATTTTTTCATTCAAACCTATTTCCTAGATCTCGGGAACCTGTCATGTACAGTGTATGTACAGTTGTTTTTATTAAAAATATCTGATTTTGAATGATAAATTTATAAAGAATAAATGAAGTTTATTTAAACATTCTTTTGAGCTGTTTTCTATCACTTTGCTTTCATATCATGAAGTAATACCCCTCAAAATATTATTCCGCTGTGTCAAGGTAAAAATGGGGTGTTACAGAGTGGCATCAGATCTATAGTTATAGAGAATTAAGAGATCTAAAAAACATAACTATAATTGATAAATTAGAAATAAAATTTCCAAGTGAAGTCTCCGCATCAAAAATCATGCTGCTGTAAAAAGTTGTAAGTGACATTTCAGATTTCTAGTAATATTATTATGTGTTTAAATGATAGTATGTGTAATTAATATAGTGTTAGCTACTGATAGAAGTAATTTTTCTTTTTTACCGACGTCATCAGAAATACTTCTTCCTGTTCTCATCCCATCGTTATATCTTATTCGGAACCAGAAAACCTTTACCTTTTGGATTTTCCTGAACCATTAGTACTAGCCCTTTCTCCTAATAATAACAATTACCTTAACCCTTTTCAATAGAAAATAATCTCCAACCAAATTATGAAAACATACATATTCTGTAGTAATAAACTCCTTCATCCCAAGCTTCCAATAATATCCTAAATAACCAAAACCTATTTGTAGAACAAATGGAAAAGATGATCAACTATTTCAGTGAAGTGTCACCCAACCGTATTGAGGATTTAGAATATGAAGTCGAAAGGTGAAGGTGTTAACAAGAAATGATGCAAGAGGAAATAGAAAAATTAGAGAATAATTTTGTAAGAGTAAGCAATGAGAATTTTGAGTTACGTAATAGGCAAAGGATCAATGAAGAGGAAATCACCTTAGCAAAAGTAAGAATGACAACAGTGGAAAAACTTATCAAGGATATTCAAGTTCGACTCCAAGACAACATCAAAGCTCTCTTAGCAGAAATTAAGAATACCTAGGAAAAGAAATAGACCAGCTTTTTAATATAACAAAGAAGCTTATCTGTCCATCAGTGAAGCAGATTGTTAATAAATAAAAGTTTCTTTTTCATCTTTCCTTTATTTGCATATTATTCTAGAAAAGAGAAATACTTGAAAAGTATAAGTCTTTAAAAGAATTGTAGTAAAAGAGAGATATTATCTTAAACTAAAAAGGACTTCTCAAGTCTATTTGGTTAAAAAGAGAATCAATCTAAATAAAGGATAAATAACCAAAGAAACCTAGGTAATAAGTGTGAAAACACTTATCTTTTCACCACTTAAAAAAAGTAAAAACGAGACCAAAACGTGTATTTTATGTCGTAAAAGTCGGAATTATGCGTGGTTTGTGTTTTTATTGTGTTATAGGACAAAAATATGAAAAAGGAAGAAAACACGGGCTTTCACGGGCTTTTATAGAAGAAAAGGACAAAAGACAAAGTCAAAAGATCAAAAGTGCAAAAAGAACGGAAGTCAAAGGCTTATTCTGAAGATTTATCGAAGAAAAAGACTAAAGACGGAAGTTTAACAAAGTCGAAGAACCAAGTCTAATAAAAGAAGAAAGTTATAAGACGAGTTCATTTCATCTATCGACAAATCCCGTGACTAAGTCGAGAAAGACGAGTTATTTAGGTAAATCGTACACGTTTTAGGAAAAACGCGTATGTGGCAAGTATTAAGTAGTACGATTTAATTAAAAACTATAAAACCGATAAATGCGGGTTCGTTCTCGAAGGAGGTGTGTGATTATGAGTGCAAATATGTAAAATCAAAGTTTGGAATAGTGTCGTTTTTGGTTTAGAGAGAGAAATATAAAAGACGAGCTATGACTACGATTAAACTACGACGAATTGACGTAAAACGCGAACGTAAATACGTAAAACGTGACAAAATTATAAATTAAAACTAAAAATAAATTAAAAATTAAAACTAAGTCTAAAATAATATAAATAAGAATAAAAATTAAATAAATAAATTTTATAACCTTTTATTAATTAAATATTCAATTTTAAATGCTAATTAAAGCCCTAAAATTAAATATAAGAGAGAAGTACAAAATACATCCCTGTGGTTTACAAAAAGTGTGGATTGCATCCCTCGTCAGTATTTGGGACATAATAGATCCAACCGTTACATACTTTGGGCACAATACATTCGTTGGACGGATGATGCAAATATTTTCTTCGTTAAGTACTAACAAGGGTTATAAAGAATGATATTTTTACCTTTTCTATTATAGAGGGATGTATTTTGCACTAAACTCAAAATTATTTTTTTTTAAAATTATTAAAAAAATTATTTTTTTTCAAAAAAAGGATTTATATTTTTTTAAAAAGAAATTTAATTTTTTCGAAATGTTTTTTAAAAAATTTAAAATTACACTTTCTTCGAGAAAAAATTTTAAATTTTCCAATAAATTAAAAATTTTTATAAGAAAAAAGTTAGAAAAATATAAAGTTATTTTTACTGTATAAAAATTTCGAAAAAGTAATTTTAATTTTTTTCAAACATTTTTAATTTTTGGAAAATGTAAAAACTATGGTTACAAAAATTATTCAACAGTGTTTTGGATCAAAATTAAATTACGCTTTTTTTTAAAAAAAATTTCCTAACGTTGTAAACATTTTTTTTTAAGAAAATATAATTTTGTTTTTTCTCAAAAAAATGGTTTCAAAAAATTAATTTTTTTCTTAAAATAATTAAAATTATTTTTTTTAAAGGGATTAAGTCATTATATAGTAATGTACTTTTCGAAATGTACTGATTTGTTTAAAAGTTGTACAATAGCATCGAACTTTCATAAGTGTTCCTTTATGCACATTTTGATGACGTGTCATCCCTGAAAAGCTGACACGTGTCACCTTTAATAATGTGACACGTCACCCAAATGTGCAGATCGGAACACCTTATGAAAGTTCGTTATTATTGTACAACTTTTTATAAGTACACGTATCAAATCGGTACATTTCGAAAAGTACATTGCTATTTTAAGACTTAATCCCTTTTTAAAAATAAAATTTCACCTTTTTAAAACCTTTTTTCCAAATAACAATTAATTTTTTTAGAAAATTTAAATTTTTTTCCGAAGAAACTGTAATTTTAAGTGTTTTCAAAAAAATTAAACTTCTTTTTTTCAAAAAAAATAAACTTTTTTTCAAAAAAAATATTAAATTTACTTTTTTTAATTAAAAAAAAATTTTAGAAAAATTTTTAAAAAAAGATTTTTTAATTTAGTGCAAAATACATCCCTCTATATTGAAAAAAGGTACAAATATCATTCTTTATAAACCCTCGTTAGTACTTAACGAAAAAATATTTGCATCATTCGCCCTGGGGATGTATCGTGCCCAAAGTATGTAACGGTTGGATGTATTATGTCCCAAGTACTAACGAGGGATGTAATTCACACTTTTTGTAAACCACAGGGATGTATTTTGTATTTCTCTCTAAATATAATTAAGATAAAGCCCAAAATATTATTTTATTGAACTAATAACTCACTTATATTATTTAAAGACTAACAAGTATTTTTCATAAATTTTAAAGACTATTTTTCTATTTTTAAAACACTAAAAACAATTTTTAAACTAAAATAATGATTAAAAATAATAAAATAATGCAAAAATTAATTTGACTATTTGAAAAATCCTAAATTATATTACTTAACAGTGGACAAATTTAAAAAGTTGAAAACAGTAATTTTTTACACTAAAAGACAAAACAGATTTGAATAAAAAGTATTTAAACTAAGAGTAAATCTAAAAAATAAATAAAAAGAGTGACCAGTAAACTTTTTCAAACTAAAAATCTTAAAATATTATTCTTAAACTAGGAAAATTATTAAAACTGAAAACTACAAACTTTTTTCACTAAAAGACAAAAGCAGAAATAATAAAAATTAATTTAAATGAAAATTAATCTAAAAAATAGTAAATGAACAGTGATTTGAAAATAAACTTTATGAAAAATCACCAAATAAATAAACAAATCCAAGAAAATTGAAATTAACTGAAAACTCTAAAAATCACTCACTAAAGACAAAAAATCATGAAAATTGAAAGTGACATGTGGACAGGTTTGTCCTTTAGCACCAACAGTGGGAAAATAACACTGGCAGTGGGAACTTTGTTCCCACTGACTTCACTAAAAAACGGGACTGCTTGGTTTTAGAGCTTAGGAAAGCTTGTTGTTGGGTTTTTCTTGGAAACAAGGGCACCCCCACACTTAGTGGAGTGTGTGGAGTCAAGAATGAGCAAAAAACACTCAAGCTTAAAGCAAAATAAGCACACAAATAAGCTATCTTATGTTACTGATGAACATGGGTAAGTCTGGGCTATTTTGCTGAACTAGTTGGCAATCTAGTGAGATTCAAGCCACAAAAATTAGCAACCTAACATACAATACCAAATCCAAGAGCATGTAAACCTACACTATCATAGAATCTAACTGATTTCCAGATTATAGATAATAAAACTCAAATTCAAACCTTTAAATGACCCAATTGATTTTTCGCTAGATTTTACTAAAAATGAGCATGCAAATCTTACAAAACCTAACCAAACTTAAAACAAACTTACTGATATCACCTAACAATAACCTAATAAGTGTGTTTAACAGGTTTTTAAACCAAAAGCTTGTCAATCTCTCGGTTTAAACCGTAGTCCCAAACACCCTTTAAGTTTCTGAAAACAAACTTAATCAAACAGATTCAATACCAATTGCTTGTAAACTGATTTCTACATACTAATACATGCATATACTCACTAGACCAGCATAAACAAAGTGTTGAACTAACATTTAACCTAAAGAAACACAGATTCACACAAACCTCAAAAACTAAAAATATTAAAGAGGGTTCAAGCCCTAACCTTAGGCTTATGCCTTCTCTCAAACAGATTCAGCTCAAAGGGGCTTCTGATGATGTAGAGAAGCTTGTTGGTGGAATCCAAAGAAGGACCCAAAGCTTAAATATCTTCAATAAAAAAATGATGAAAGTGAAATGGAAATGGCTTGTTTCTTCTATGTTCCATCACAATCACCACCAACTCAAGAAGAAACTTCAAGTTTGTATGAGCTGAAACCACAAGCTTATCGGGCTTGTGGTGAAGCTTATACAAACAGTAAGTATTAAAAAAAAGAGACAAAAGATTTTGATAAAAATCTTTGAAAAATAATTTTGAAACCACTAAAAACTTGACAAAAGCTCAACTCAAACCTGAAACATATACTATAAATCCACTTTCACTTCATTATAGTATTGATCTCACACTTTTGAAAAACCTTTTTCAAGAATTTTTTAAAACACAGATTTTCAAAAACTTGCTTTGTGAAATAATGAAACTTGTAAACACTTAAACTAGATTTGTAAATAAAATGATTAAACTAGGCAAGCTGTAAAACTGGAACGCAATATTTGTATAAAACTTATACTTTCATTTTCATTAAATGAGACCTTTGGGACCAACGAATGCCTTGTACTCGTTGATTTTCTCTATGATTCCCTTTTTGCCAAAAACAGGGGTGACAGGGGAGTCTTTGTGGGGACCATAGAGTCACGGGTTGGGTGATTTTGTTGGTGGGTTTTGATGACAATAAGATGAATTAACAATCTACACAAATAGGGGCAAAACCCCTTTGGTTTAAGGTGAATTGTAACTGGGGGAATTAGGGTTTATGGGGGGTAAACTGTGCCTTTAATCCGATTTAATATTTGAAATGGGTGTTTACCACCAAAAAGATTAAGTATTAAACTGGTTTAAATAAATATGTTTAAAAAGGGTGGTGGAATCCTGACATGGCGTTTTGGTGAAGGTTTATTGGTGGTTTGACTGGTCCAAGTGACGTGTCAAGGTGTTAGTGGGTGATGGCAGTTATGTTGTCTCCCCAATTTGGCCCCCAATGTTTCACACTTTTGCTACTTCAATCATAACAGCTTGAAAACTCATATCCCCTTTATAAGAAAGTTTTGGTTTTTTCAAATTGGCCACCAAAACTTTCTCAAACTTGTTCCAAGGGTATTTTATGCAATATTTGCATTCTTCAAAGGTTGATCATCTACAATCTCATCATTTTAGGGACCCATAAGTAATTTTGAGTTTTTACAAGGGTTTAAAATGACAAGTCTTCAAAAGTAGAGGGACCAATCTTGCCAAATCTTCAAACTTCAAGGACTTCAAAGGAAATTCATGATTCGGGTCCGATTCTTTGTGCGGTTTCGTTTCTCGTGTTCGTTTTTGCTTCATTTTTGTGATCTTTTGTTGATTTCACGATATCCGTACCTAAAATACACAATGAACAAACACAAGCATATATTTGGGTATTTTCATGATATTTTAAGCGTTTTAAGCCCGATTTGGACGATGAGACTATGTATAATTGCAGTCTCATCACTCCCTCATACTAAACCATTCCCGTGCCCTCACGCAATGCTAGAATTAAGTATCATAGCACTTCCAAAATTCATTTTTATGATGACATTTATTGAAGACGTAAATTTTAATAAACTACTACACGTGTTTTAGACATAATGTATTGTTTTCATTATGGTTAAGTGAGTTTTAGGATCATAGAACAAGAACACGTGAATGCTTCGTTAGAAATAATTTCGTCATCCTCGATTTTCACCCAATTTCATGCTAAGCGTGTAACGAGATCATTGTTATTATAACTTAGCAACACGATCATATCACATGAGTGTTAATTACGAACCTAAACTCCCTTATTCCTACTTAGTATCTCTTATATTTTATTTTTGTCTTAATGATCACGAGGATACATCATTGACTTATGCGTGAATAGAGATTAGGTCTAAAAATAGAGTCTTAACGGTGTAACCGAAATCATTAAATTAATAATTCACCCTAATAGACAACGATGTCAAAAAATTAAGTCCACAAGAAGGATCGATAAACACGATTTTAGAACGGTTTTGAACATGAGACTTATTACCATGACTTTTATTATCCGCCATCATCGATGGTTTTATTATCATGGTTTACCTCCATCTTTTATTCAACTTCGCCATGAAGCTTGTATTATGACTTTGGTCTTGCCCTTGTCTTTTATTATCCGCCATCATCGGTGGTTTTATTATGACCTGACGTATATCCTCACGCTAAGGCGAATTTTGGATCTTTAAATCTTCGAAGATTAAGGCTTGATTCACTTTCAATATGGGCATAGATTTTTCGACCTTGTGAGCTTCAATTTTTTGCTTAATTTAGGTGAGCACTTGAAATCTTATTATTGGATGAAGCTTTTGATTATTCTGGTTGCCAATACTTGAAAACTGTGACGATGGCGATACCTTAATGTTTTCCCAATTTAATTACATGGAAGCTACTAAAACAAATTAGAAACCAACAATAGTGATTAAACCTCTAAATCAATATTTATTAACAATTTATTATAAAAGCGTGGGGAGAATAACCTAATAATTACTACACATGAGATCGTGAAATATTACGAGACTTATAAATAACTCTATCATTTCTCGTCCTCATTTAAGAGACTTGGCCTAAAAAGTTAAGGAATCGAAGCAAAGTGCTCAACATGCACGGTCGAGTCAAAAATTAATATTATTCTCACCATTAGAAAACCTATATTCGTATCTTAAACACTTATGAAAAACTAGGAAAATTTTAAAATTTGTCCATTTTTAGCCTTATTTTGCATAAAACGATAACAAAAAGATGAAAATTGGATTGCGTGGTGACGTACGCAAGGTGAAGCATCTACTTACCCCCCCCCCCCCCTACTAAAACTAAACATTTTCCTCAATGTTTCGAGTCTAGGGGTGAAAACACCCCCATACTAGAGACGAAGTCGAATGCTTAATCTTGAGCATGGAAAGGGTAAAACGAATAACCTAGAAGCCGTTTATGAATTATGCTAATGAGATAAACGTTAGAACATAAAAGGATATCATCGAATATCGGAATGTCCAAAGGCAACGATCGAAGCTCGAGTGATCCGTAAAACAAACACGAGAGGCTTCAATGATGACGATGAACCTAATAAATCACAATCGCAAACAACTAGGGAACAAAGGTTAGAAGAGCACAAGTCCCCTCGTTACACTATTAGAAAACGATAATATTTACAAGGATAAACATGAGAATCCCCCACGAGGCACCTTGTTTTTGATAACCGAGTCAAAAGCTCGACTTGAATACCCATAAATGTGATCATTTAGGGATAATCATGGTTTGGTCATTTTTGGTGGGGCTTACATGATAAACAATGCCCAAAAGCAACCGGTATAAAGGACTAAGTCCTTTGATGATGTAAAATACCAGGATCGAAGATGGCGTCCTCGTTTTCGGATGAAAGACGAAACACCGCCACTTCAACACGTGCTAAAACCCCAAAGGGGTAGAAGAAAAGAGATAAGAAGTAGAAGGGTGGGGCAATGGGTAAGGCATAATCATGAGCTACTCGTGGTAGACTCACACCAAGCAAATAGATATGATTTACATTTATTGCATCGGTGGAAGACCGAGATTTCCCTTTACAAGCAATTCCGGGATCGTAAATCTCGTCCTCGGTGGAGAAATGTGAGGGAACATAAGGGGCTTCCCCAACACTAGACCCACACCAACCGTCGTCAAAAGGAGTAGACGAGGAGGTAGCACTCATAAAACGATGTGATGACGGAGTTAAACATGTAGAAAAATATTTTAAATAAAATTTAAAATCCTTTCCTTTTTCATCGTTTAAAAACTCTTTATGAAAACCAGATTTGATAATGTCGAAAATATTTGGCGTGTCAAATTAAAAATTAGTCGCACTAAAAATCCTCACATTTAAGTCATTGGTGGGAGGGGGTGGTGGATTATATAAGTTCTCAAAACGTTTATCAATAAAGAACACCGCCCCCTCGGGGTCTACATATTCGTCATCCTCATGAATGTTGATCTCATCGATTTCTTCATCAAAGATAGGCTTGCTAAACCAAGGTTTTTCATTCCCCTCCTTGAGTATTTTAGAAACTCTCTCGAAAAGATCGCGATCAAGCATGAAACCATCATTCATTTGTGGGTATTGTTGATAAGTTAAATCCTCAAGAATGTGGTAAAAGTAATTCTCGTTTGAGGAGTGTTGATTAAGTAACTCCTCGATAATTGGATTTTTGGTGGTCACATTAGTTGGTTCGTCATCGAAAATAAGACGTTCTAACTCATTAATTTCATCCTCAATTTTGGAAAGATCAACCTCACTCGTAGGTGGGAGTGGAGGCAAAAGAGCTAGCTCTCGTTCAATGATTTCCTCAATCTCAGGATCGAACTCGTAATCTTCGTACTTCACACATTTCTTTTTAGGAGAATCAAAATTTACATGTGGATTTCGAAGTACGTGATCGATCTCGGCAAAATCGCCATCGTCATCGTCAAAGAAAGAGTCGATGTGAGCACTCGCAACCATGGTCTTACAAGTCGAATGACTATGCTTAGGTGACTTTTCTAAAACGAGAGGATCGATGTCGATGAAACCTTTAGCCTCAACGGGTGTTGGGCTAGGAAAAGGAGGCACTTCGATGGAATTAGAAGTTGAAGCCTCAAAGACGTGGTTCTTCGAAGGTTGTGAAGACGAGTCCATTTTTGTCATTGTCGTGATGGCACTAACGTCGCCCTTCGGAATTGGTCGTTCACTTGTTTCATCGAATACATCCCAAAGTGATTTTTCATTCATAAATTTACACATACCCTTTTGAATTAGGTACACGTATTCTTTATCATTAAATCATCATATTTAAAATTGTTTTTCTTATTTCTTTCAAAACATGCATTAAGCCTCATAGTTACCGCTAAAGTAAACATTTTGAAATCATTAGAATTTGAAACATTAGGTTTTGAAACCTCGGTTTATTCATGATCATTTGAAACTTGGGATTTACTCGTGAAAAAGTCCATTTTATCCTCCCCATATCTCATAGTAAGTCTCTCCTCGTGAACGTCGATTACGGTTCGAGCCGTTGATAAAAATGGTCGGCCTAAAATAATGGGACATTTAGGGTCGCACTCATAATCGGATATGACGAAATCCGCGGGAAAAACTTTCCAACTTTAACATAGACATCCTCGGCTATTCGAATAGGTATTAATGGTGTACAATTTGCAAGCTCAATAGTCATGTTCGTGGGGGTAAGTCTAGGCAATCTCATCAATTTCAATAGAGAACGGGGCATGAGATTTATTCTAGCACCTAAATCGGCAAGGGCTAAACATCCCTCGATCTCGGAAAAATCACAAGGTAGTAGAAATTGGCCCGGATCCTCTTCTTTTCTCGGCATATGCCTTTTGGGTTTTTTAAGAAGGATCGATGCACAAGTTTCTTCAAGGGTTACATTGGTTAGGTCGATAAAACTCTCTTTTTGAACCGTGGATGAAATTTGAGGTACACGAGGGTGTGCACTCTTTTCCTTGGTTGCCATGTTCACCCCATCGACTTTAGAACAATAGAACGTCTTAGAAGTAGAGGGTTGAGAAGAAGGAACAACACAAAATCTATCAAGGTTAGGGGTAATCACACGACTTTTTCCACGAGACGAGGCGACTTTACATTGTTCCTTCGGATTTGCAACGGTGTTACTAGGTAACGAACTCGACGAAGCACCCGAGGCTTTGTTCATAATAGCCGAAAACATCTTTTTTATGTCAATTTGTCCTTGCTTAATCTTCATGTTTTGAAGTTTCAATGTATTAGAAAAGTAGTTTTTCAAAGTACCAATTTCTCCCTCTAATCGTCTCATATTAGCCTCATTCGTTTTCATGTAATTTTGAAAATCGTTTGATGAACTATTTTTATTTGAATTAAAGTTCCCTTGGTTTTGATTACTTCTTTGAAAATTGTTTTGATTCCCACTTGAAAAATTGTTTCCTTAATTGTTGTTGTTTGAAAAATTCGAGTTTTGATTATCGTCTCGATTTTGCCAATTCAAAATCCGACCTTGATTATAACCTTGATTTTGATTCGAAAAATTTCCTTGTTGATTATTTCCTTGAAAATTGTTTCGGTTTTGATTGAAATTGTTGCCTTGGTTATAATTGCCTTGTTGCGATGGATCGGCGTTATTTTGATTTTGATTAGAAAAATTGTTGTTTAACGCACTCACATTCGAAGTTTGGCCATCCGTAGCCGCACACTCGTAATATTTATGAGGTCCACCACAAAACGTACCCGATACCTCAACCGCTTTCACTGTAGCGGGAGCGTCTTCTTTTGCATTTCGATGAGAAAAGACGTAAACACATTCGTCAACTTGTCGACTTTCGCATCAACCCTCTCAATATCGCGATTAGAACTACTAACATTGGCGACATTGGAAACACTCGGTGCGTTGTGGAGTTGGTAAACCTTGGATCGATTATCGATAATCATCAAATCATCTTTCAGAGTGTTACCCAAAAAGTTGCCACCGGCGGCGGAATTCAACGAATCATGTTCTTGAAAACTAAGACCGTTGTAAAACGTATCGATTTGGTGCAACTCGGAAAATCCATGGTGAGGACATTGCCTAAGCAATTCTTTAAAACGATCCCACGCGTCTCTAAAAGATTCATTTGTTTTTTTGCTCAAATCTCGTAATTTCATTTTTGAAAAACGTCGTCTTAGACGGTGGGAAAAAATGATTAACGAATTTGGAAACGAGATCCTTCCATGTAATTATGGAATTAGGTGGCTCTTTCTCGTACCAATCCATGACGGCACCATAGAGCGAGTACGGAAAAAGCATAAGTTTGACGACATCGATGTCGACGTTCTTAAACTTGCTCGTGGCTAAAAGACGATCAAAATTCCGAATATGGTCGTGAGGATTATCAGCTTCACGACCTCAAAATTCGTAGCTTGAATCAACGAAAGCATTCCGCTCTTAATCTCAAAATTCTCCACTTTGATAGCCGGAATTACGATCGCGTCTCCATAACCCTCGATGGGTGCTTGGAGCAATTCCATCATCGAACGATTGTCGGCCATCTCGTCTACGGTCTCTTCAACAACTATATTAGGAACGTCGGTTTCTAAATCTCGTCTACGTCGTCGATTCCTTCGATTACAATTGCGTCGATTCAAAGCGTCGCTAGAATTAGAATAATCCTTCGATCGAGTGCGCATGCACTAAGCGTAGAATGGGGGTAGCAAAGAAGATTATTTTTGGGGTTTTTCAATTTTTCAATTTTTATGGTTTTTGATTGTTTTTAATTTTTTTGGATTTTTTGTGTATTACGTAGACTTAAATCTACAAATCTCTCCTCGAATCGATTTCTCGATAAAAGGAGCCTCAAAGAATGAAAACAATCACGTGGAGTGAACGCCTTCGATGACTTTAGAATGTTGGTCGAACACCAAAACGTTCAAGAGGGTTTAATCTTGAAAACAAGCAAATATATATGATATGTAGATAATACTTGGGCGGCAAACCCTCGAATAGCCCTCTTTCTCAAAACACGCACAAGCAAGCGGAGGAAACGAGGCGATGCTAAGCACTTAAGAGCCTTTTTCATTTAGGTCGTGAAATACAACCGCCTTATACCCACCTTATAGTTTGTGTTAATTGAAATTAAGCCTCACGAAAGGATTTATCTATTTTGACTTTAAACTTTTGCTTTAGATTCGAATACAATGATCGAGTGATGAAATCCCGAATCAAGGTTGCGTTTTCACGCTTTTGGAGTACTTGTATATTTATTGTTCTATGTAAGTACAATATAGTAATATATTCATAAGAAAAACGAAAACGATAATGGGATATCTACAATATAGTAAAGATTGTTTTGTGTTTAATTTAGGAAAATTAAACACGGTTTATTTGGATACTATAATATAATAAGGAAAAATAACAAAAATGAGTATGTACGATATTAACGCTTTCCAAAAATTGAAAAGCAAAAACACACTACTCACACAAACACGATAATAATAATAATGGCTAACACACCTCCCCAGCATCGGCGCCAATAATTGATGTAGGTAAATCGTACACGTTTTAGGAAAAACGCGTATGTGGCAAGTATTAAGTAGTACGATTTAATTAAAAACCGTAGAACCGATAAATGCGGGTTCGTTCTCGAAGGAGGTGTGTGATTATGAGTGCCAATATGTAAAATCAAAGTTTGAATTAGTTGCGTTTTTGGTTTAGAGAGAGAAAAATAAAAGACGAGCTACAACTACGATTAAACTACGACCAATTGACGTAAAACGCGAACGTAAATACGTAAAACGTGACAAAATTAAAAATTAAAGCTAAAAATAAATTAAAAGTTAAAACTAAGTCTAAAATAATATAAATAAGAATAAAAATTCAATAAATAAATTTTATAATCTTTTATTAATTAAATATTTAATTTTAAATGCTAATTAAAGCCCTAAAATTAAATATAATTAAGAAAAAGTCCAAAATATTATTTTATTGAACTAATAACTCACTTATATTATTTAAAGACTAAAAGTATTTTTCCTAAATTTTACAGACTATTTTTCTATTTTTAAAATACTAAAAACAATTTTTAAACTAAAATAATGATTAAAAATAATAATATAATGCTAAAATTAATTTAACTATTTCAAAAATGCTAAATTATATTACTTAACAATAGAAAAATTTAAAAAGTCGAAAATAGTAATATTTTACACTAAAAGACAAAATAGATTTGAATAAAAAGTATTTAAACTAAGATTAAATCTAAAAAATAAATAAAAAGAGTGAACAGTAAACTTTTTTAAACTAAAAATCTTAAAATCTTATTCTTAAACTAGGGAAATTTTTAAAACTGAAAACTACAAACTTTTTTCACTAAAAGACAAAAGCAAAAATAATTAAAATTAATTTAAATGGAAATTAATCTAAAAAATAGTAAATAAACAGTAATTTGAAAATAAAATTTATGAAAAATCTCCAAATAAATAAACAAATCCAGGAAAATTGAAATTAATTGAAAACTCCAAAAATACTCACTAAAGACAAAAAAATCATGAAAACTGAAAGTGACATGTGGACAGGTTTGTCCTTTTGCACCAACAGTGGGAAAATAACACTGGTAGTGGGAACTTTGTTCCCACTAACTTCACTAAAAAACGGGAGTGGGTGGTTTTATAGCTTAGGAAAGCTTGTTGTTGGGTTTTTCTTGGAAACAAGGGCACCCCCACACTCAGTGGAGTGTGGGGAGTCAAGAATGAGCAAAAAACACACAATCTTAAAGCAAAATAAGCACACAAATAAGTTATCTTATGTTACTGATGAACATGGGCAAGTTTGGGCGTTTTTACTGAACTAGTTGGCAATCTAGTGAGATTAAAGCCACAAAATTAGAAACCTAACATACCAATACCAAATCCAAGAGCATGTAAACCTACACTATCATAGAATCTAACTGATTTCCAGATTATAGAAAATAAAACTCAAATTCAAACCCTTAAATGACCCTACTAATTTTTAGCTAGATTTTACTAAAAATGAGCATGCAAATCTTACAAAACCTAACCAAACTTAAAACAAACTTACTGATATCACCTAAAAATAACCTAATAAGTGTGTTTAACAGGTTTTTAAACCAAAAGCTTGTCAATATCTTAGTTTTAACCCTAGTCCCAAACACCCTTTAAGTTTCTGAAAACAAACTTAATCAAACAGATTCAATACCAATTGCTTCTAAACTGATTTCTACATACTAAAACATGCATATACTCACCAAACCAGCATAAACAAAGTGTTGAACTAACATTTAACCTAAAGAAACACATATTCACACAAACCTCAAAAACTAAAAATATTAAAGAGGGTTCAAGCCCTAACCTTAGGTTGATGCCTTCTCTCAAACAGATTCAGCTCAAAGGGGCTTATGATGATGTAGAGAAGCTTGTTGGTGGAATCTAAAGAAGGACCCAAAGCTTAAATATCTTCAATAAAAAAATGATGAAAGTGAAATGGAAATGGCTTGTTTCTTCTATGTTCCTACACAATCACCACCAACTCAAGAACAAAATTCAAGTTTGTATGAGCTGAAACCACAAGCTTTTCGGGCTTGTGGTGAAGCTTATACAAACAGTAAGTATTAAAAAAAGAGACAAAAGATTTTGATAAAAATCTTTGAAAAATAATTTTGAAACCACTAAAAACTTGACAAAAGCTCAACTCAAACATGAAATATATACTATAAATTCACTTTCACATCATTATAGAAACTTGCTTTGTGAAATAATGAAACTTGTAAACACTTAAACTAGATTTGCAAATAAAAATGATTAAACTAGGAAAGCTGTAAAACTGGAACACAATATTTACATAAAACTTATACTTTCATTTTCATTAATAATAAAAAAATTTACAAAATATTGGAACAAAGTAATATGGAGCACAGGTACCCCATATTTATACAAGAGAATGGAACTATCTAGATACTAGAATAAAATATTACAAAGGGAAAAACCCTAAACCCTAATCTAGCTGAAAATCCGTTTTTGCCCTTGGAGTCTTGGTCAAAGTTTAACATGTGATGGCCAGCTTGCATTGGATTGATCATATCCGTTACATGAGACCTTTGGGACCAAGGAATGCCTTGTACTCGTTGATTTTCTGTATGATTCCCTTTTTTCCAAAACAAGGGTGATAGGAGAGTCTTTTTGGGGACCATAATGTCACGGGTTGGGTGATTTTGTTGGTGGGTTTTTATGACAATAAGATGAATTAACAATCTACACAAATAGGGGCAAAACCCCTTTGAATTAAGGTGAATTGTAATTGGGGGAATTAGGGTTTATGGGGGGTAAACAGTGTCTTTAATCCGGTTTAATATTTGAAATGGGTGTTTACCACCAAAAAGATTAAGTATTAAACTGGTTTAAATTAATTTGTTTAAAAAGGGTGGTGGAATCCTAACATGGCATTTTGGTTAAGGTTTATTGGTGGTTTGACTGGTCCAAGTGACGTGTCAAGGTGTTAGTAGGTGATGGCAGTTATGTTGTCTTCCCAATTTGGCCCCCAATGTTTCACACTTTTGCTACTTCAATCATAACAGCTTGAAAACTCATTTCCCCTTTATAAGAAAGTTTTGGTTTTTTCAAATTGGCCACCAAAACTTTCTCAAACTTGTTCCAAGGGTATTTTATGCAATATTTGCATTCTTCAAGGGTTGATCATGTAGAATATCATCATTTTAGGGACCCATAAGTAATTTTGAGTTGACAAGGGTTTAAAATGATAAGTCTTCAAAAGTAGAGGGACCAATCTTGCGAAATCTTCAAACTTCAAGGACTTCAAAGGAAATTCATGATTCGGGTCCGGTTCTTTGTGCGGCTTTGTTTCCCGTGTTCGTTTTTGCTTCATTTTTGTGATCTCTTGTTGATTTCACGATATCCGTACCTAAAATACACAATGAACAAACACAAACATATATTTGGGTATTTTGATGATATTTTAAGCGTTTTAAGCCCGATTTGGATAATTAGATTATGTATAATTGCAGTCTCATCAAGCAACAACACCAACTCTCCTTCCACTATAAATAGGCCATTAAGCTTTCATTTATAGTAGTTCATTTTTTAGTTTTTATAAGGTAATTAGGAATAGGTGTTAAGTAATTTCTCTCTCTAGTTTTACTTTCTCTCTCTAGTTTTCTTTCAAAGTTTTCTTAATCTTTCATCTTTAATCTTGTATTTGGATCTTAATCTTCATCATTAATTCAAGCTTATTAAGTATTTCTCATTCTTTCTTTCTTAATCTTAATCTCGTGGTTGATTTGGTTAATCATGTAGTTTGTTTAATCTTGTTGATTGTTTGATTGATTTACTTATTTGATTGTTCTTATTGATTTGATGTGTTTTATGTTTTAGCTTATTGTGCTTATTGCTTATTGTGTGTTTAGTTTATTTTTAATTAAGTTGATTTGGTATATTAATATTTTAAAAGTTGATTTTATTAATTTTAATTATTTGGTGTTTTTAGAGTTTTTAGTTTGTGGCTTATTTAATTTTTCTTAGAATTTGTTTAGCTTAAGTTTTGGTTTAATGCTTATATGGTTTTTGCTTATTTTGATTTTTGGTTCCCTGTTTTTAGATCTACTGTTACTGATTATTTACGTTTCTGCTATATTCGGATAAGGGTTTACTATTTCGAAGATAACATTTATCCGAAAATAGCTTTTGTCCATTTATCCGAAATTAATGGTTTATCCGAATTAGTTTTTTATCCTAAAATTAGGTTTATCCGAAATCAAGCATTTATTCCAAAGAAGGACAGTTATCCGCATATAGTGTTTTTTCGAAAATCCTTGTTTTATCCGAAATTTTAGTTTATTCCGAAAATCCTTGTTTTGTCCGAAAAATCAGTTTATTCTGAAAAATGTTTTTATTCCGAAAATTCAGTTTATCCGAAAATAGTATCTTTATCCGAAAATAATTCATTTTTCCGATTTAGACATTTTATCCGAATTAAGTACTTTATTCCGAAAATCTTAGTTTATCCGAATTGTGTGTTTTATCCGAATTTAGTTTAGTTTTAATTTTTAATTCTTATTTAAGTGCCTTTTCAGTATTTGTTTAATTTCTTTTATTTTGTCATTTAGTTAATATTTTTAAATGTTTTCATTTTTAATTAAATATAGATAATCACTTTTACTTTTACACCAAGAACAACTGAGTCACACTTCAAACCGTTGTCAATTCGATTAGACACCGTTCAAGAATAATAAAACTCAGTTATTAAAATGGCGCCGCTGCCGGCTCTTTTCGTGAAGATTAACGGTTTTTTGTGAGAGACGCGTTGGATTTTTGGATCCGTTCACTTTTGAACGTTATTTTTCTTGCTTAAATTTCTAAAAAATTTCAAAAATCCAAAAAATCCAAAAAATCTAAAATTTCAAAAACCAAAAAACTTTTAAAAATTCACAAAAAGCAATTCTTTCCTAAGTTTTGCAACCAAAAAAATTTAAAACCACAAAAGTGACGCTTTCCTAAGTGTTACACCAAAAAATATTCCTCTTAATCCTCTATTGTGTTTAATTATTTTTCTCACCCACTCTTATTTTTAATTGTTAATGGATTCGTATGTCGATTGTGTAGGGTGTGGGAGACCATCGTCAGGTAGTCAATCATGTCCATGGTGTTCCTACGAACGGTGAGGAATAGATATCATCAATTATGGATTTAGACGTTGTCTATCGTGCAACTCGATCAATTCATACTTCAATTTATTCTTCACCAATGATTACACTGTCTCACCCTTTTCTATATATGAGGATCCGTATCCGCAAAATGCACCGGGTTTTTTCTCAATACCCGTGTTGCAACAATTGTGGGGGCCCTCACAATACTTTTTCTTGTCAACCGATGAATTATTATGTCAGAATTTTGAGCCCCCACATTACACCCTCGATCATCAACCTTCTTTTGCAATGAGTGAAGACCAACGAGGCACTATTTTGAATGCACTCCTAAAAGTTCAAGACGAATTAGATCGACTTAAAGATAAATTGCAAGAGGAAAGGCGACAAGAGCAAGTATCTAATCTTAGTGTTTATACCTCTACGTGTCTTGTGAGACCATATTGTTATGATGATGACGAGGATGATATTTTTTATATCAACCCATCTTCTGAGATTACTACTCATACTCTTGATGTCCCAAATACATTTAAGGATTATGATACATCGAGTGAGATTAGTGAAATTGGTCTCGACAAATTCTTTGATGAGGTTTGTGATGAACCAACTTTTGTAGAGCTTACGGACGAGGTCGCTCTTAATGATGACATTTCTCCATTTTATGTGAATTTCACATTTGAAATTTCTCATTTTCCCCATTTACTCCGGGAGATGAGGGCGATGTTAATTTAATCTCTCCGACTTACGAAAATTTCACAAATGAACTTGGTCTTTTAGATGAGGTGGAAGACGTAGTTCTTCGCAACAAATTATTGAAAGTTCATCTTCTTATTGCTGAAATTGAAGCGTTGAATTCTACTCCTATTATTGAGTCTTTACCCCCGTCTCCTACTTCCGTTAAGAATAATGACACATTTATGGAGGAAATTGACATTCTCTCAATACCTCCGGGTATTGATGATGATGACACGGAGGGGGACATTCTTTTTGATAATTTGATGCATGAAGATATTGTCCCAAGTCCCCCTCCCAAGAACCTTTCATCCCATACTTTAGAGACCATTAATGAGGATGAGTGCTTTGACCAGGGAGGTGACATTGATTTTCTATGATTGATACCTTTACGACTTCGCCGCTTAGTGACCATCATATGTGTATTGGGGATGACATTTTGATTCCTTTACCTACCCCACCTCCCATAGATGATAATTTCACATACTTCTCCTATGTTGAGAGGACCTTTTTATCTTTCATGACCTATCCCCCGGCCTCTCATTTATTATTTTCCTCCTGGAATGAGGACAAGATTTTTGATCCCGGTATTAATATTGGACGTTTCTTTTCTAATGCTTAATTCAGGGACGAGTCAGGCTCGTGACTCGATTAACAAAAGCAAGCGCTTCTCGGGAGGCAACCCGCTAATCTATCCTTCTTTATCCCTTTTTATAATAAGTGTAGGGGGATCCTCGTGGGTGTTTGTTGTTTTGTTTCTTATGATGTGCAGGGATTAGAGATTTCAAAGATCCACTTCTGATGACTTTTGACGACCCGTGATTCCGTGTACCCGTCTTCCTGGTTCTATTCTAAACTCTTTTGATTCACTATTTTATATCCATAAATGTTGAAATAGGAATCACTTTAGTTGTCTCTTCCTTAGCAAGATTTAAACAAAGTGCACAATGTCCTAAGTGTAGGGGAGTTTACTCCCATATGCTTAATCATTGAGGACATTGTTTATATTAAGTATAGGGGACACTTCTATCGAAGTTAAGTGGGCTTTTCCATGAATTGGCCTCATTTTAACCGGAAAATTAATTTTTCGACATTTTTCAAAATTTTTGATCTATTTTGGCCTAGTAGTATTTTCCTTTGTTATTGTTTAATAAATGGTTTTAATAAGTTTAGATGTCTTTGATATATTAGGCCCGTCGTGAACTGAGTTTACTTATCCAAGTTTACTCTGGCTAGTATCCTTAACCATATGGACCTTAATTGGTTTATTAGGCAAAGCATCCACGAGTCTCATTCTTTGAGATTTTAAATTGTGGAGAATGAGAGATGATATAGTTGATAATAAGTTTAAGGGTTAATTCTTGCTTATATGAGTTTTTGTGGATCTTTCTTCCCGCTTGTATATTTAATGGCTTAATAAATGAGGATTTTTGCGGTTTAGATTCGATATTTTAGCTCTTAGCCAACTCTTTTATCTCCGTGTAATTAAAGCATGCAAACTTTGAGGATGCCAGCGTTGTGGACTTCCGATTAAGGTGGCTCATAACCACTAACTAGGAGGTATTCAGACCAGGGGACTGCGGAATTTGGCCTAATATATATATATCATAAATTAAGAAAGAATAAGATTAAAACATGACCTCAAGGAACCTTAGGGTGTAGGGCATGTAGCACGAACCTTGTCATTAGAGCCTTAGGGTGTATGGCATGGTAAGTCTTGAATAAAAATTGATAATTAATCAATTCCCTTGTCTATTGTTCAAGGAGCTTTAGGGTGTGGATCATATATGAGGAGCACTTTTACATCTTAAAGAGCCTAAAGGGTATATGATGTGAATTTGCTAAACTCCACATAAAGTCTACATGACTTTGGAGGAAATAATAATAATTAGTACTATTGACCAAATTTCGGATCAGGGAATTTATTCCCTAAATCGTGTTAAATTATCCTTGATGTGGGCTTACTTTAGTGACAACGTTTTTGAGGACGAGGTTAGGTTCTAAGTGTCGGGTTTACACCGTTTTGCCTTAATTTTTGGACTAAAGATTATTAAATAAGTCAAATGAGCCTACGAGTGAATGATAATCATTAAACCTAGAGATACAACTTAGGAATTAGAGAAGGAGTATTACATAATTGCCTTATATAAGTGGATTTAACTTGAGAGCTTATGGTAAACAATGATCTTATTTTTATGCTTGGTATGGGGAACGTGAAACTTGAGGGTAATTAATATTCATGACACCAAAGCCCTAATTTAAGTCTTAGATTTCTTTACAAGTTTCTTCCATTAAACAATATCCAAGTCAATAAACTAAAGGAAATTGTTTTATCTTTTATAAGTTTCATTCTTTTCATCGTTTTTAAGTTTCTTTTATTGTAGTAGTAGTAGTATATTATAATAAAGGCCGAGATGGGTTAATGTAGTAAATCGAATTTTTTTATTCAACATTTAAATCGAGATCTAATCTCATTCCTAATATTTGGACCAATATTTATTACTCGACTTGTATTTGTCATGTTCGTTCTATGAATAATATTGATTTCTCAGCTAACGGGCAAGGTTAAGGTTTTAACGTATCATATACGTGTCATTTATTATTTATCAATAAAGTCTATGTCCGTCATCGGCCATAAATATTTTCGTTATGACATAGAAATATTTTCTATTGTCGCCGCCTTAATTTTTGTCTTACGAGCATTTTTCGTAAGTTTATGATGAACCTTTAAGTGTCATTCTTTTATATGACGTGTTAACGTTTATTAAATTATAAGCCCTTATTTATTTATAAAATATTAACGTTTTTCGAATGTCGATGTTTTTATGTTTTATTGAGCGTTTATTTTTCGTGTTTAATGCGTATCTTTCAAATCGCGTAACTTTTAAAATTTTGGAATTCGATAATACCCGCTTTAACAAATTGTGGGATAAAGTTTCATATGATAAAACTTCACCCCACTATGTTAGATACGTGTCATCCACATACACCCAAAATCAACGTGTGTTTTGTCTAAGACTTATTCCATTTATCTTTTGGCATGTATATCAAATAGATAATCATACATTTCATTCTACCAACTTGCAAACACCTTCTTTTTCTCTTATTTCTGCCGACTAAACTCATGCCAAAAATACATTCATCATTTTTGTTTTCCCTTAACTCATTTTGATAATAGTTGATGATATCTTTGTTTTTGGTTTATATTCTTATAAAAATTTATCATCAACAACATTTGAAGATTTTTGGAGCTGATAAATAAAGATGAATGCAAAATTTTACAAGAGTTTATAGTGGGGTTGATATTATTGTTGAATTGGGTATTAGTGGTGATACCTAGTACTTGTCTTCATCCTTTTATTGTAAGAACCATCTTATTTATTTTGTATTATTCTTTCTATATAACCCTTTATTGATCTAATCATGTATATAGTTATTTAATCATTTATATTATATGAATCATGTTTTATTTGATGTACTTTGGACATTGTATATGAATTTTGAGTCATAAAATGCAAGCTAAACAAGCTCTAAGCCATGATTACAACTTCTATTTTTGGATCAGTGGCCAAAATAGATAAATGTGGGGAAATCAGTAGATTATGAACATTAAGTGAATAAACTTGGTTGTAGTTCATTGTTTTGTGGTGATTTTGCCGGGTCACTCGTCTCATGACGATACCGGATGAATTAGATATGACCGAAACAGTAAATAGTGGAAAATCTGAACATGCTGTGTAGACGGACTAAAAAGTCTTATAAGAACTCAAAACCATTGAAAAAGGTAAAACTATGGATTGTAGATAAATTTATGAAGAACTAGAATCAATTGGATAGTCCACCAGTTCTTTACGGTTTGTAAATGGCGGCCAAAATGGTGGAAACAAAGTCGGCTGTCTAAAACAGCCAACGTTTCTAAGTGATAAACTGGGTAAATGAGCTATGATAAATATAAATTAGGGGCAATTGAACTTATAATAAGTAAACTACATAAGTTAAGAATGACTTTGGTTAAAATAACTCATCTATGTTATTTACGGTTTAGGAGAAACGGTCTAATTAACGAGACATGTCGGGTAAATTGTAAGAATTGGGTTATATTTAATTAACGTAAAACGTGATGATTTTTATAAACACCGAAATGGTATGGGCCGCTTTTTAGTAAATATAGACTCGTTTATTTATTGATAACTATAATACCCGAGACTCGACCATCGTGAATATTAAGTTGACATCGTTATGAGGCGTTTTAGAACCCATAATGCATATAAAGTGGATTTGGGCCACAAAAGCCCAACTTACACTTGTAATGGCTATTGGGCCATTAATGGACCTGAGATAAATTATGTATTCGAAGATCAATACTGAGTTTGAAATGAACTTAAGTTATATAAAGTGTAATGGGCCACTAATGGGCCTTAATGAGCTTAATGACTATAATGGGATAATACATGGTAAATTGTTACCAAAAGTTTTATAAAACTTATGCAATGTCCAAACTTATTAAAGTGAACTATTTACATATATGTATGACTTACGTATAGTCTCGAGCCTAAGATGCGTCTCGTCATTATAGGTCTCGTTCGGTTATATGTTGACCGTTGGGCATCTCATTCTCGATCAATAAGCGGTTGATATCTCGTGAGGTCGTGTGTCGACTATTTGATGTGTGTTCCTTGATAAATGTGTGATAGATATATCAGGTGAATTCATAGCCTCGTTTTTACTTCTTTATATGTGTTTATAAACCCGCGAGGGGGAATACATGCTCTTGGTATAAAAATATGATGTTTATATATATGGTTTTGAGAGAATACATGTTTATGAATAAATATGTGGATTGCTATATGCTTTGAACGAATACATGTTGTTGTAAATAAATGTAAGATGGTTGATTATATGCTTTTGAAAGATGAACACAAGCGTTGATTGTATTGATTGTGAACCGCTATTTGCTAAGTGCTGTATTGCCAAAATTTGGAAAGTCCCTATAAACCCATGAACCGTTAACTACCTATGATGGGTAGGCGCTGGTACAGACGGATGGATCCATCAGGGATGACCCCCACCTGGGCAGGTCGCACCTGTGGGTTGGAGGCTCAGCCAGGTGTGTTGTATTAGAAGTAAGGGGGTATCGGCAAAATACCTGACTAGGGCATTATTATACTTAAGGCTTCGGTGTCATGGCTTAGTGGAATAGCGTGGACTTTGAGTATTGTATGTGTTACAATATTGACAGTGGATGAGATTCTTGTGTTCAAAAGCTTTGTGATTTATTTAAAACCCGTTATTGTTTATTTAAAAACCTATGAATTCACGCAACCGTTGTGTTGACAATTTAGCATGTATTCTCAGGTGTATAGGTTTAAGAGCAGCTGGAGCTGGAGATGCGCAGGATAAAGTAAAGGCAAAACAAACAATTTCCATTCGATACATTTGACAAATCTTTATATTTTTTCTTAAGGTTTGTATAAATTGGTGGGACCTCTTTTTAGTTAACTCTGATTTAATAAAATTATCGAATGGTTTATTTTATAAAACGTCTCTTTTGAGGTTGTTTTCTATGACTGTGTGTGATGTGCTATGAAGTAACGCCCAATGTTGATATTCCGCTGCCTTGTGAAATTGGGGGTGTTATAGATTGGTATCAGAGCACTAGTTATAGGGAACTAGGTCGTTTTTAAAACCTAGACTATAACTGCTCTTTCGTAAAAGCGTTTGATTGCCTTACAAAGTATCCGCGCGCTCATGGCTCCTAGAAACCAATGCTTGGTTGTGATAATGTGATCCTGTATGTATGTAGAAATGGTTGTATGTATATGAATGTATATACTAGGGTATTTAAGGGCATTGCGCTGAAGCAAAGGTCCTTGTGTGATTATCATACATTTTATGATACGGTTTTTTTTTTTGGAGTGTTTGGCCTCGCTGCCAATCACTTTTCTCGATAATTAATTTATTATCCGAATACGAGTATGGAACACGTTTGATATTTTAGGTACATATATATTGTTTCATAATCTATCGCATGTCGACTAATTTAAGCTCGATTATGTCATCGCATCGTGATGTGCCATTTTAGGACATCTCCTTTTGAAACGTAACTGATAAGCGTATTATTATATTTCTGCACTCCTTATGATTTTGAAGAATCATTTCTTCAAGGAGACATCTTCTACGTAGTATAACGTTTAATTTAATTGTGTTTGATTACGTTTTGTGGCGAAAAGGAGAATGCCAATGTTAGACCTAAAATATATATATACCCAAATAAACTATATATAAATTGGGTACAACAAAGATATGCTCATAGTAGTCATTAGTTGAGCAACTTAGTACCTTGTATTTAAATGGAATGGGACATTTAAATATAAAGATTTTAAATTGCCCAACTATGTGTTGTTTAAGGTTCTCTTATTGAAATGGATTGGGACATTTGAATAAGAAAGTTTTAAACCACTGGACCTTAGATTGTCGATGGTTTCTTTATTCAGATGGAATGCGACGTTTGAATACAGAAATCATGGAGTAAGTTTGACACCCTGTACTTTTCTTGGCATTTAAATTGGTTATGATATCGTGTTTTGTGACGGTATTACTGAGTAGGATGATTTATAATCGTCTTGTTGAAATAAATTGGGACGCCTTTTTATTTGAACAATAAAGTTATAAGTTCCCGAACCATAAATTTATAGTTATTATTTACATAGATTGGGACGCCTTTGTATGTAAATAACAAATTATAAATAAGTGGGCTCAAGTGTGCCCGACTTGGTTTATGATTATCTTGTATACGGGCGTATTTCATCAACTCGTGTTTCATTGGTATGTATCGTTCGTTACCTTCGTCATTATGGTATTATTGATTATCGTTTATGTCCGAGTAATTCGTTAGTCTTCTCTCGAGTTATGATTTGTCTTTATGGACCATTTCTAATGTGTCTTAACTATCGCGAGCATTATAAGCTAATCGTTAAGAATCATTACCTGTTCCGAGAACAGATGACTTGTTTAATTGACACTAGTTGTGTACTTGTGGATTGACTGAGGATTAAGTTATCAATACAACTCATCGTGAATAGAAAGATCTTGAGATTCTTTCTTGTTATTATGGATGGTTCATCGGATTTTTTTCAAACGTAACGAGAAAATATTTTGAGTATGGATCCGTTTGTGAGCACCATGCAATGTCATTTGGGTATGGATCCGTGTGTGAGCACCCTCTGATGACGAAAATGTTGTTCGATATGTATCTATGCAATCGAGATCATGAACATCCTTTAACTTGCAAACTTTCCTTTGACTGGACTTATCTGAAAATCCTATCAAATATTCTTATTTATCATGGCTTGACTACTTAGCAAGCATGATTTAATTTGATTAAACTTATTTGATTTGGCGTGGCTTGGCTATCTTGTAAGCATGCCGTAATGTGATTATATGTGCCTAATGATGGCTTTTTTTTATTTGTATCATAGTTCCTCCGATCGAGTAATATATACTCCGAACGATTTCCGTGTCGATGAATTCGCTTTTGACGAAATAAGTTTGCATGTTCGAGATCAATGCAATTAGGTGATTTTGTATGACTAGTACTAATTACCTCGTCTTGGTTATTTTGCAACGTTTCGATGAACTTATGTGTAATCCATGTGATTTTCTTTTACGACATAATTGTTTTTATCAGACCCGTGGACGATATGTGTTTTAATTTGATTGATGTGATCACCGTTTGTTTTGAATTGATTGTCACATTGGATATTTTCCAAATGCGCCCACATCTTTCGACTCATCACTTGTCATTTGGACTTTTTTTTTAAACTTATATCGACTGCCACATGTTTGATAAGCTAGTAGTAATGTTCCTTGCAATACTTCTAAAAACTCATGACTTGTTGAGTTTTCACTTCGAAAGCTTATTCTTCGAGTTATGTATTATCCTTTTCTTATAAGGATTGAAGCTACATTTAAGCCATTCACTTGTGCACGTTAAGTATTACCGTTGCTTTGAATTTTGGTCATCTAACCCTCGTTAGGAATCTCGGCAATGACTTGTCTATTCCTCACATCCTCACCATTAAACAGAAGACTATTGAGACGAATTAAGCGCTGGGACATCGCTTCCTAAAGGGGTAGATAATGTAGTAACTCGAATTTTTTATTCAACATTTAAATCGAGATCTAATCTCATTCCTAATATTTGGACCAATATTTATTACTCGACTTGTATTTGTCATGTTCGTTCTATGAATAATATTGATTTCTCAGCTAACGGGCAAGGTTAAGGTTTTAACGTATCATATACGTGTCATTTATTATTTATCAATAAAGTCTATGTCCGTCATCGGCCATAAATATTTTCGTTATGACATAGAAATATTTTCTATTGTCGCCGCCTTAATTTTTGTCTTACGAGCATTTTTCGTAAGTTTATGATGAACCTTTAAGTGTCATTCTTTTATATGACGTGTTAACGTTTATTAAATTATAAGCCCTTATTTATTTATAAAAATATTAACGTTTTTCGAATGTCGATGTTTTTATGTTTTATTGAGCGTTTATTTTTCGTGTTTAATGCGTATCTTTCAAATCGCGTAACTTTTAAAATATTGGAATTCGATAATACCCGCTTTAACAAATTGTGGGACAAAGTTTCATATGATAAAACTTCACCCCACTATGTTAGATACGTGTCATCCACATACACCCAAAATCAACGTGTGTTTTGTCTAAGACTTATTCCATTTATCTTTTGGCATGTATATCAAATAGATAATCATACATTTCATTCTACCAACTTGCAAACACCTTCTTTTTCTCTTATTTCTGCCGACTAAACTCATGCCAAAAATTCATTCATCATTTTTGTTTTCCCTTAACTCATTTTGATAATAGTTGATGATATCTTTGTTTTTGGTTTATATTCTTATAAAAATTTATCATCAACAACATTTGAAGATTCTTGGAGCTGATAAATAAAGATGAATGCAAAATTTTACAAGAGTTTATAGTGGGGTTGATATTATTGTTGAATTGGGTATTAGTGGTGATACCTAGTACTTGTCTTCATCCTTTTATTGTAAGAACCATCTTATTTATTTTGTATTATTCTTTCTATATAACCCTTTATTGATCTAATCATGTATATAATTATTTAATCATTTATATTATATGAATCATGTTTTATTTGATGTACTTTGGACATTGTATATGAATTTTGAGTCATAAAATGCAAGCTAAACAAGCTCTAAGCCATGATTACAACTTCTATTTTTGGATCAGTGGCCAAAATAGATAAACGTGGGGAAATCAATAGATTATGAACCTTAAGTGAATAAACTTGGTTGTAGTTCATTGTTTTGTGGTGATTTCGCCGGGTCACTCGTCTCGTGACGATACCGGATGAATTAGATATGACCGAAACAGTAAATAGTGGAAAATCTGAACATGCTGTGTAGACGGACTGAAAAGTCTTATAAGAACTCAGAACCATTAAAAAAGGTAAAACTATGGATTGTAGATAAATTTATGAAGAACTAGAATCAATTGGATAGTCCACCAGTTCTTTACGGTTTGTAAATGGCGGCCAAAATGGTGGAAACAAAGTCGGCTGTCTAAAACAGCCAACGTTTCTAAGTGATAAACTGGGTAAATGAGATATGATAAATATAAATTAGGGGCAATTGAACTTATAATAAGTAAACTACATAAGTTAAGAATGACTTTGGTTAAAATAACTCATCTATGTTATTTACGGTTTAGGAGAAACGGTCTAATTAACGAGACATGTCGGGTAAATTGTAAGAATTGGGTTATATTTAATTAACGTAAAACGTGATGATTTTTATAAACACCGAAATGGTATGGGCCGCTTTTTAGTAAATATAGACTCGTTTATTTATTGATAACTATAATACCCGAGACTCGACCATCGTGAATATTAGGTTGACATCGTTATGAGGCGTTTTAGAACCCATAATGCATATAAAGTGGATTTGGGCCACAAAAACCCAACTTACACTTGTAATGGCTATTGGGCCATTAATGGACCTGAGATAAATTATGTATTCGAAGATCAATACTGAGTTTGAAATGAACTTAAGTTATATAAAGTGTAATGGGCCACTAATGGGCCTTAATGAGCTTAATGACCATAATGGGATAATACATGGTAAATTGTTACCAAAAGTTTTATAAAACTTATGCAATGTCCAAACTTATTAAAGTGAACTATTTACATATATGTATGACTTACGTATAGTCTCGAGCCTAAGATGCGTCTCGTCATTATAGGTCTCGTTCGGTTATATGTCGACCGTTGGGCATCTCATTCTCGATCAATAAGCGGTTGATATCTCGTGAGGTCGTGTGTCGACTATTTGATGTGTGTTCCTTGATAAATGTGTGATAGCTATATCAGGTGAATTCATAGCCTCGTTTTTACTTCTTTATATGTGTTTATAAACCCGCGAGGGGGAATACATGCTCTTGGTATAAAAATATGATGTTTATATATATGGTTTTGAGAGAATACATGTTTATGAATAAATATGTGGATTGCTATATGCTTTGAACGAATACATGTTGTTGTAAATAAATGTAAGATGGTTGATTATATGCTTTTGAAAGATGAACACAAGCGTTGATTGTATTGATTGTGAACCGCTATTTGCTAAGTGCTGTATTGCCAAAATTTGGAAAGTCCCTATAAACCCATGAACCGTTAACTACCTATGATGGGTAGGCGCTGGTACAGACGGATGGATCCATCGGGGATGGCCCCCACCTGGGCAGGTCGCACCTGTGGGTTGGAGGCTCAGCCAGGTGTGTTGTATTAGAAGTAAGGGGGTATCGGCAAAATACCTGACTAGGGCATTATTATACTTAAGGCTTCGGTGTCATGGCTTAGTGGAATAGCGTGGACTTTGAGTATTGTATGTGTTACAATATTGACAGTGGATGAGATTCTTGTGTTCAAAAGCTTTGTGATTTATTTAAAACCCGTTATTGTTTATTTAAAAACCTATGAATTCACTCAACCGTTGTGTTGACAATTTAGCATGTATTCTCAGGTGTATAGGTTTAAGAGCAGCTGGAGCTGGAGCTGCGCAGGATAAAGAAAAGGCAAAACAAACAATTTCCATTCGATACATTTGACAAATCTTTATTTTTTTTCTTAAGGTTTGTATAAATTGGTGGGACCTCTTTTTAGTTAACTCTGATTTAATAAAATTATCGAATGGTTTATTTTATAAAACGTCTCTTTTGAGGTCGTTTTCTATGACTGTGTGTGATGTGCTATGAAGTAATGCCCAATGTTGATATTCCGCTGCCTTGTGAAATTGGGGGTGTTATAGTTAATTATGATGGAAAATGTTAAACTATGCTTTGAAATTATGCATTGCATGAGGGCATTGGAATTGTCAAGTGTAGGGGATTTAATAAGTGTGAAAACACTTATCTTTTCGCCACATAAAACAAGTAAAAACAAGACCAAAACGTGTATTTAATGTCGTAAAAGTCGAAATTACGCGTGGTTTGTGTTTTTATTGTGTTTTAGGACAAAAATTTGAAAAAGGAAGAAAACACGGGCTTTCAAGGGCTTTAATCGACGAAAAAGACAAAAGACTAAGTCAAAAGATCAAAAGTGCAAAAAGAACGGAAGTCAAAGGCTTATTCTAAACATTTATCGAAGAAAAATACTAAAGACGGAAGTTTAACGAAGTCGAAGAAACAAGTCATATAGAAGAAGAAAATTATAAGACGAGTTCATTTCATCTATTGACAAATCCCGAGACTAAGTCGAAAAAGACGAGTTATTTAAAAAGACGAGAAGACAAGAAGAAAAAGGAAGAAACAACACCAACTCTCCTTCCACTATAAATAGTCCATTAAGATTTCATTTGTAGTAGTTCTTTATTTTTTGTAAGGTAATTAGGAGTAGGTGTTAAGTACTTTCTCTCTCTAGTTTACTTTCTCTCACTAGTTTTCTTTCAAAGTTTTCTTAATCTTTGAATTCAAGCTTATTAAGTATTTCTCATTCTTCCTTTCTTAATATTAATCTTGTGGTTGATTGGTTAATCATGTAGTTTGTTTAATCTTGTTGATTGTTTGATTGATTTACTTATTTGATTGTTCTTATTGATTTGATGTGTTTTATGTTTTAGCTTATTGTGCTTATTGCTTATTGTGTGTTTAGTTTATTTTTAATTAAGTTGATTTGGTAGATTAATCTTTTAAAAGTTGATTTTATTAATTTTTATTATTTGGTGTTTTTAGAGTTTTTAATTTGTGGCTTATTTAGTTTTTCTTAGAATTTGTTTAGCTTAAGTTTTGGTTAAATGCTTATTTGGTTTTTGCTTATTTTGATTATTGGTTCCCTGTTTTTAGATCTACTGTTACTGATTATTTACGTTTCTGCTATATTCGGGTAAGGGTTTACTATTCCGAAGATAACATTTATCCGAAAATAGCTTTTGTCCATTTATCCAAAATTAATGGTTTATCTGAATTAGATTTTTATCCTAAAAGTTGGTTTATCCGAAATCAAGGAGTTATTACGAAGAAGGATAGTTATCCGAACATATTTTTTTTCCGAAAATCCTTGTTTTATCCGAAATTTCAGTTTATTCCGAAAATCCTTGTTTTATCCGAAAATTCAGTTTATTCCGAAAAATGTTATTATTCAGAAAATTCAGTCTATTCCGAAAATAGTATCTTTATATGAAAATAATTCATTTTTCCGAATTAGACATTTTATCCGAATTAAGTACTTTATACCGAAAATCTTAGTTTATCCTAGTTATGTGTTTTATCCGAACTTAGTTTAGTTTTAATTTTTAATTCTTATTTAAGGGCCTTTTCAGTATTTGTTTAATTTCTTTTATTTTGGCATTTAGTTTATATTTTTAGAAGTTTTCATTTTTAATTAAATATAGATAATCACTTTTACTTTTACACCAAGAACAACTGAGTCACACTTCAAACCGTTGTCAACTCGATTAGACATCGTTCAAGAACAAATAAAACTCAGTTATTACTAGGACAAGTTGTTAGTTATGTGAGCCCGATAAAACTATTACCTAAAAATCTTTTTCCTAAAACTTTTCTGTAGGTTTGCTATTTAGTGATCCGGTGGTCTAGGTGGGTGATGGAAGGTGGAAGCCATGGATGAGTTGAGAGAAAGAGAGGTTGTGTGTGAAAGATAAGAAAATGTGTATTGAACAAAAAGAAACAAATAAAACACAATCATCACCCCTCCTTGGAAGCCTTGGTGGGGTATATATAGTCACACACGACACTTAAACTATACAGCGTTTCCTATTATAGTCTATGCGTGTGTGACTATGATAACTAATGGGAATTCTTAAATGTGGTCACATAAAGTGAATTTCCAACAATCTTCCCCCATGGGACGACGTGTAGAATTCCTTACAATATTTTTCCTAACAAGTACATAATGATTAAGAACAAAAGCTTCCATGAAGCGTCCAATGCTGATGATGTGTTCTGAGGCCTTTGACTTCAAGTCTTCACTTCAAAACGACTCATCTTTTAAGTAACTTTTAGTAGAAATAATGTAACAGCACGAGCTAAGTAATACATATACTTCTTGTTAAGGAGAAGCTTCTGAATTAACTTCCCCTAATTCATGCCACATAAACTTGATGTAGAAGGTTTTAAATAGCTTCCCCTTAACCGACAATCCTCGTAAGCAACTTCAAAGCTTTCAATAAAGCTTAGAATGATTAAGCGCACAACGGAATTTAAAAAGCAAACCCCATCATATAACATGATAATGTTGCTATGAGGGATTGAAAAATCTTGGTAATCTTGTCACTCTATCAGAATGCACAAAACAAGTTCTGTCGTAATACTTGATCGCAATAACTATCGCAATACATGATCGCAATAACTATCGGAATGCACAAACAAGTTCTGTCGCAATGTCTATCTGAATTCATATCGCAATGCTTGATCGCAATACCTGTCGGAATGTCTGATCGCAATACCTGTCGGAATGTCTGATCGTAATACCTGTCGGAATGTGTTGATCGCAATACCTGTCGGAATGTTTTGACCGCAATACCTGTCGGAATGTGTTGATCGCAATACCTATCGGAATGTTTTGATCGCAATACCTGTCGGAATGTGTCTAATGAAATTTCGGCAGAGTAACGTTTCGATATTGCCTTATAACCGATCGCAATGTACGATGCAAGGAGCTATCGCAATACACGATCGGAATAAGTGTCGAAATGCCCTTTGATCGCAATTTAGAGACCCTAGGTCTTTGCGATCGGAATGAAGAACCTTACTCACTTTGCGACGGAGACAACTTTGCGATGGAGACAACTTTACCACTTTTCTCGGATAGAACACAACAAATTCGGAATTTTAATCCTAAGAACGAATCAAACACCCAAAAATTTGTGTTTTTAACCCAAAATACCAATACCAAATCACTATAACAAGTAACTAGATAACGTATATCAAGATTAAAGCATAAAAACACAAAAAAAAAATGGTACGTGAGAAAAAGGATCAAAATAGACGAACTGATCAAGAAAACAAACACAAAAACCAAGCAATCATCCCATGTCTCTTGATACCATTTGTGGGTTTGCTATTTAGTGATCCGGTGGTCTAGGTAGGTGGTGGAAGGTGGAAGCCATGGATGAGTTGAGAGAAAGAGAGGTTGTGTGTGAAAGATAAGAAAATGTGTATTGAACAAAAAGAAAAAAATGAAACACAATCAACACCCCTCCTTGGAAGCCTTGGAGGGGTATATATAGTCACACACGACACTTAAACTTGTAAAACCCCTGATTTTACCTTATTGACTTTGTCAACTGTTGTACTACTTATTTATGGAATTTATATAATTTCACCTTTCTATGTTTTATTATTAAGCATATACCTTTTGTCATATTATTTATCCCATTTATTTTATATTTATGTGGACCTTTAGTCATGTATTGACTACTCTGGCAACTGACTGGCCACCTGATTTATTAATAAACTCATCACCTCAGTACATATTTTAAGATAAACTGTAACCTTACTTAATTTATTTATTAAGTACTTGAGTTATTTTATATGTACATATTTACATATATTACCTAAAGGAATAAACACCTAACACTCTAAATATAATGTACACTATTTTAACAGTGTCATTTATTTATTTCTTCAAGTAAATACTTACAATGACATATTTTATACACTTTCATTAAATTATCTAAAAGCTTCAACAAAAATACCTACAACACCACAAGTACCTATAATAATATACAAAGACTATTATTATCATACAACACTTGGCAAAATTTACCCAAAACCCCTCTCCCAAGCCTATGTAAAACGTGTATGTGCATGCTTGCATGCAATACCATCATTTGATTCAACTAGCTACAAGTAACCTAAGTAATCATGTTACTCCACTAACTCTACCCTAAGCCATGCTTTACTTACACTAACCATGCAAACCTTACACAATCCACTATTTGGACACACCTTGTCCCCTTTTGCTTGCTAACACACGGCACACCAAGGAAAAAGGGGGAAGAAAGAGTATTTGCCATTTGGGGACTTACCAACCTTGCATATCTTTGTGAGATCCAAACTAAATTAACCTTAGATCCCCCTAGTACTTCCCTTAGATACACCAAATCCCATCATGTCTTGATATAGACGAATCCTAGACATTTGCAACATAGGAAATCTCCCAAAAGTCTTCTACTCTCTCTCTACCCCACGGTTCACTCTCCATCTTCACAAATCTAGCAAGCTTCCATTGTCACTATTAACTACTCTAAAAACATGCCTCCTACACTATAAAGATCAAGCATAAGCTCATCCTACAAGAAACCTTGATCCTTGAAGCAACAAAGAAGCCCTAGACGCCTCACTTGAAGCCCACGGCATGTATTTGATCTCCTAGACCTCCATTGTTGAAAGCTTGTCACTTGTTTCTAACTATTCTCATATCATTCCTAAACCTAACTAAACAAGTAAGTCCAAGTTAAAACCTATCTTTTTCAATACATTACATTCATATATATTTATGTGTACATGTTTATTTTAGTAAAGTTAACATTTGAACAAACATGGAAACCCTAAAAACCAAAGTAAAACCCACGGCTAATTTTTATATATAATGAAACTTGTTGTAAAAACTTGTCAACCTTGAAGAACACATTAACATGATCTTGTTTAACTTGTAAAATCATAAAAACCTATCCATGTATATTTTTGGACGTGAGCTTTAAAGCTCATATTTTGAGTTTGAGTGATCTTGTAATGATATAACTAGAAATATTAGCTTCATGTTATTAGGTGCCTTAAAATATTAAGATCACTATTAGGCCTTATAGGATTAGTTTAAGCTCACTATAATACTTTTCCTAGATAAATAATCATCTTTATTAAATAAATGTTTTATAAGACTTTTAGTGTCAAAGTTATGATTTTATAAAGTTACATATTAAAAATATAGATCTATAATTATTTTGGATTTAAATAATAGATCTAAGAAGTTTTGAAACTAAAATAATATATATATAAATTTTCGGATTAAAAATAGCTTATATAATACTTTTGGACTAAATTGTAAATTTATAAAGTATAAGGGATCTAAATAGATAAGTGTAGAAAATTTCATTTCAAAAACATAAACTTTGAATCCCATTTTAAATATTGCCGAGAGTATAAGGGTGTGTTTTGAAGATATCCGAAACTTTTTAGAGTTAAAAAGGACTAAAAAGAGATTACTAAAATACTAGGGTGAGTTGTGTAAACTTTGGAAAGCCTAAGGACTATTTTGGACACAAGCCGTGACCTAAAATGAACATGAGGGACTAATAGTGTCAAGTTACTAAACTTAAATAAAACCTTAAGCAACCCTAGGGACTAAACCTGCCTAAAGCCGAAACCTATACAAGCCCTAGGGGCATAAATGTAACTTATAATAAACCTTATTATTATCCGAAACTATAAGGACTAAAACTGCCAATATATGAAACTTAAATAAGCCCTAATATGAGCCGTACACTTTAGGGACTATTTTTGCCATTTATGAAACTTAAACGAACCCTAGTTACACGTGTAACTAGGAAGGGACCAAAACTGTAATTATTCAAATACAAGGACAAAAACGTAATTTATACAAAATATAACGAGACTTGAAACTCCTATATATTTACACCCGTTAATTAAAACGTAAAACTTAAATGAATATAGCAAATGTTATTTTTCTAAACTTATAATTTAATAATTATAAACCTTACGTAAACGGGAAATTTAATTAAAATGTTGTACGTTTTGTAAACCTCATTACACATTTTTATGTAAACTAAAAATGATTAACTTATAAAATAAATATATTAATTATATTTATTTTCCCATTACTTTGAATATATATATAAAACTACATTTTATAAATATTTAAAGAGTTTGTATAAACAACATAAGTACAAATGTTAATTAAATGGATTAATTTATTTAAACCTTAATATTTATTTTATACTTAAAATAAATCTTAATATGACTTGTACAACGATAGACTAAATTACAAGTATTGTAATTTAATACTTAAAACCAGTTAAGCATGCACAGATTTATTCTGAAACTTTTATGCATTTATATTATGCATTTACTGAGACCTTATAATTATTTAGGTCGTTGACTGTATCGTGAGCATCCCTATCAGACTTATCTATTGACTAATTGCTGTACTATTGAGGTGAGTTCATGGCCCCACTTTTATATATTGACAAACTTTTAAACTCTTTTATGGGGAAGAAAACATGCAACATATTTTATTTTATGGACGTAAACTGAACTGCAAAACTTTTGATTACCATGCCTATTGTAGATGAACCCGCATGACCCGTGCATCCGAAACTGTTAGAATTTTTGAATTGCCTGAATGTTATAAATAGATCTATTTGGGATTGACCGTCCCCATCTGGGTGAGTCATGCTCACTGTGCCTAGGCCAGGACAACAGATGTTTCACATGTCAGTACATTATTATTTATGGGTGCTTTGATAATGATAAGGCGAAGGGCCCTTATTTGTTAAGGGCTTAACTGTCAAGTTTCAGTTTCGGGCAATATGGAAATGTAATTACTTTTAAGTATTAATGCTTTGTGCATTGCTACTTCAGTGAATGTTTATATGTCCAAACTTATTTTAATTAAACCTGTGAATTCACCAACTTTATGTTGACTCTCTAAGCATGTTTTCTCAGGAAACTAAAGCAGGTATTGGTGTGCATGGAGTCAAGCATCATGATAGGCTGCATTTATAGAGCTCATCTGGGGTTTTATAAACCGGGGAATAATTCAAACTACTGAATATTGTTTAAGACTTGTTTTAAGAACATTTGCACTTTTAATCATGTAATAAATGTAAGGATAATCTTTTATCTGTCGCTCTATAATCTGTCTGCTGTTGATCCACCTACGTGACACCCAAATATTACCTCCGCTGCATTTGACTCAATTTGGGGGCGTCACAGAAATGGTATCAGAGCGATAGTTATAGAGAATCAGAGCAAAATTAAAATAAATATAAAAATAAAATTTTTATATAATCTGGACTATAACTGCTTTTAAAAATCTTTTGGGATTTTCGGGACTAGAATAGTTAAGCATATAGATTGTAGAGCATACATCGATTGTGTGATTGACTGTGCATTGATTATTAACACCCGGTTGATTAATCTATTAAGTATTAACGTAACCTTCTATATCGCCATACTAACGGCACTATCATATAAATTAAATTATTATTTCCCAAAACTTTTAATTTGAGTAAGTTTATACTTATGTCAATTAAAACTATATTACTTTCAGATTATCATGACATCACCTACCGATACTCCTGCTGCCGTATCGCCGACTACCGTCTTATGTGGATGGCTATCTGCTAGTGACGCAGACGACAGCCACACTTCAGTCGATGCTGCATCATTGGAGGCACTTATCTCCACTCCACCTATCTCACCTGTTTCCCCCGCTGGGGAAGAGGTCTCACCGACTTTTGCCTTGCCACCCTTACCACCAGCCTCTACCCTTCAGGGTTATGCTCCGGAGTCTCTACCACCTCGTAAGAGGAGGTACGAGGCACCTCTCGACTCCACCTATGAGATCGGAGAGGGTTCCCGGGCTAGACAGGCAGACCCCGTCCAGGCCCAGATTGCTGCACTGGCCGCACGCCAGGCACAGGATGTAGCAGACATTCATGCTCTGCTATCGGCTGGACAGGCGGGACGCGCTGTTCTACAGCAGCGTCAGGACCTTCTATCTTGGACTGTGAGTTCGGAGGCGCACGCCGCCCGAGGAGCGTGGTCTACTACTTACCATTCCATCCAGTGGCTGCTGGATGAGAATGAGTTCCTACGTGAGCAGATCTACTCGCTCTAGAGCCAGCAGACAGGGACTCAGACCTCTCTATCGTCCATGGAGCAGACTCTTGCTATCTTCTTCGACCTCCAGGATGTCCGACATCAGGGATTGACGTCAGAGACCGCTCATCTCAGAGGAGCTCAGCAGACTTTCAGAGACCAGTTTCTTGAGGCACTCCGACTGCTCAAGGAGACCAGGACTGCGCTGACAGAGATGCAGGATGCTAGGAGGGCACCAGTTGCCCCACCACCACCAGCGGCACCCGCAGTTTCCGAGGAGTCTGTTAGACGTGGCTAGATTAGTTATACTAGATTTCTGTATATCATGACAAGCTATTAGGGTTGCATCCCGGCTCGCATGATTTAGGATCTTTTGTATTTGTACTTTCCTTTCATCAGTTGTATCCTTGTACTGTACTTTTAGATTGTAGACGATGTACCTTAGATTATATGTACCACCATCCCAGACAGGCGGTCTGTGCTCTGTCTTGGATTAGGTTGTGCATTTTGTACTATATTCTTATTCTAGAAATGGCATGTACTCGTCATCGTTTGTTATATTATGTGCTGTATTATATTGTGAACTCTTAACAGGTTGCCAAATTTGTTGTGAATTCTATGCATACATTTTTTATGCACCTCAATATAAACTGTACTAATACATGAAACTAATGATATCATTTTGTATATGACTATAGACAAATGGCAATCACTAGACTGACTACCGAACCCAACAACGCGGCCGCTACCCAAAATATCACTGCTGCCCAACTACGGGAGATGATTGATCAGGGAATCGCAACTGCGATGGCTGCCAGTAGGAATGGGGATGATAGTCTAAACTCCAACGCTCGCAGGAACAACCAAGCCACCAGAGGTTGCTCTTACCCCGACTTTCTGAAATGCAAGCCTTCCTACTACAAAGGAAAAGAAGGAGTAGTGGAACTAATGCAGTGGTTTGAGAGATTGGAGACTGTGTTCCGCATCAGCGACTGTACAGAAGAGAACAAAGTGAAGTTTTCCACCTGCACCTTACTTGAGAGTGCTCTGACTTGGTGGAACTCTGTTGTTGCTACCCTTGGACACGATGCTGCCTATACTCTCAGCTGGACCGAGCTGAAGGAAAGAATGACGGAGAAATATTGTCCAAGGGGAGAAATGAAGAAACTGGAGATCGAATTGTGGGATCTCAGATGCAGAAACAATGACATCACTGCGTACAACCAGAGGTTCCAAGAGTTGACCCTAATGTGCACTAGGATGTTTGTGGAAGAGGATGATAGGATTGAGAAGTATGTGGGAGGACTCCCAGACACCATTCACGACAGTGTACTCGCATCTCGACCTACTACCGTCGAGAATGCTATTGAGTTTGCTACTGAGTTGATAAACAAAAGAGTCCGTACCATATCTGAGAGGCACACTGACAACAAACGAAAGGCAGACGAGCATTTCCGCAGTCAGCACCAGCAGCATCCTAAGAAACAACATGCTGGACAGGTTTACAGTGCTACTTCTGCAGGAGCTAACTCGTACGTGGGCGCCAAACCTTTGTGCTCAAATTGCAATTATCATCACACTACTGATAGCCCATGCCAGACCTGCTACAAATGTGGACAAGTAGGTCATTTTGCTAAGACCTGTCGAGTTAATGCTGTCACTCAGGCCCGACCCAATCAGAACACTGGGAACTACAACAACAGGGGCGGGTATAATGCTCGTGGGAACGGGAATGGACAGCAAGGAAACCGTAATGTTATCGGAGGAAATGGAAACGGACCCAAGAAAGGAGTTGTGTGCTATGAGTGTGGAGCACCGGGACACGTAAGACCAAGTTGCCCTAAGCGGGCCAACCAGAACAAGAACAGTGGAGGAGCTTCATCCAGAGTGTACGTGGTCGGCAATGCAAAAGCCAACCCCGATGCAAATGTCGTTACTGGTACGTTCCTACTAAACAATCGTTATGCATCTGTTTTGTTTGATACTGGAGCAGACCGAAGCTTTATATCCACTGAATTTAGCAATGTGTTAGAAGTCGTCCCATCGATTTTAGATCACCGTTATTCTGTATAACTAGCTGACGGTAAAACTGTAGTCACTAACACCATCGTTAGAGGTTGTACCTTAAACCTTTCGAAACATCCGTTCAATATTGACCTTATCCCAGTACACCTTGGTAGTTTTGATGTAATTATCGGCATGGACTGGTTAGCAAAATACCACGCAGTCATTGTTTGTGATGAAAAACTAGTCCGTATTCCTTGGGGAAACGAGATCTTAATCATTAGAGGAGACGGTAACACTGACCTCACTGACACCAGACTTAGTGTCATCTCTTGTACCAAAGCTCAGAAATACTTACTGAGAGGATGCCCTATCTTTTTGGCTCACATTTCCCAAACTAAGAAAGAAGACAAACCTGAGGAGAGATAAATCAAGGACGTACCTATCGTCCGGGATTTTCCCGAAGTATTTCCTGATGAGTTGCCAGGCTTACCACCGACCCGACAAGTGGAATTTCAAATTGACTTGATTCCCGGAGCTGCACCTGTAGCAAAAGCTCCATACCGGTTGGCACCATCAGAAATGAAAGAACTAGCTGAACAACTCCAAGAATTATCTGACAAAGGATTCATCCGACCCAGTTCCTCTCCGTGGGGAGCTCCTGTTCTATTTGTCAAAAAGAAGGATGGTTCTTTCCGTATGTGTATTGACTACAGAGAACTTAATAAATTAACAGTGAAGAATCGTTATCCGCTACCTCGCATTGACGACTTATTTGACCAACTGCAAGGGTCAAGTGTGTATTCCAAGATCGATCTGAGATCTGGATACCATCAGCTGAGAGCCAGGGAGGAAGACATTCCAAAGACAGCCTTCAGAACCCGTTACGGTCATTATGAATTTTAGGTTATGCCTTTCGGGCTGACCAATGCACCCGCTATTTTCATGGACCTTATGAACCGCGTGTGCAGACCTTATTTGGATAAATTCGTGATAGTCTTCATTGACGACATACTCATTTATTCTAAGAATGAACAAGAACACGAGGAACATCTTGCACAAGTACTGAAGGTACTCAAGGAGGAACAGCTCTATGCCAAATTCTCCAAATGTGAATTCTGGATTCCCAAAGTGCACTTCCTTGGTGATGTCATTGATTGTGACGGCATACACGTAGATCCAGCAAAGGTCGAATCTGTCAAAGATTGGGCATCTCCTAAATCACCGACGGAGATCTGCCAATTTCTAGGCCTTGCCGGGTACTATCGTAGATTTATTGAAGGTTTCTCCAAAATAGCCAAGCCAATGACCAAGCTCACACAGAAGGGAATGAAGTTTGATTGGGGAGAGAAAGAAGAAGCAGCATTTCAACTGATAAAGCAGAAGTTGTGTAGTGCACCTATTCTGGCCTTGCCCGAGGGCAACGATGATTTCGTTGTGTACTGCGATGCCTCACACAAAGGCTTAGGTGCAGTATTGATGCAGAGAATGAAAGTGATCGCCTATGCTTCAAGACAACTGAAGAAGCACGAGAAGAAATATACCACTCATGATCTGGAACTCGGATCCGTGGTCTTTGCTCTCAAAATCTGGAGGCATTACCTATACGGAACAAAATGTATAGTGCATACTGACCACAAAAGCTTGCAACACATATTGGACCAGAAGGAGCTGAACATGAGACAACGTCGTTGGATTGAGTTGTTGAGTGACTACGACTGCGAGATCAAATACCACCCCGGTAAAGCAAACGTGGTTGCAGATGCTCTAAGTCGTAAGGATACGGACCCTCCAATGAGAGTTCGGGCATTAGTTATGACGATCAGTTTGGACTTACCCAAACAGATTTTGGAAGCTCAGACTCAAGCCCAATTACCTGAAAACCTTGTGAAGGAAGATGTTGGAGGAATGCTCAGGACCGACCTTACTAAGGAAAAGCTAGAACCAAGGACAGATGGAACCCTATGCCTTCACGGACGAAGTTGGTTACCTTGTTATGGAGACTTGAGGAACGTGATCATGCACGAGTCTCATAAGTCTAAATATTCTGTACATCCCGGATCTGAGAAGATGTATCAGGATATGAAGAAGTTGTATTGGTGGCCGAATATGAAAGCCAACATTGCCACCTACGTTCAGAAGTGTTTGACATGTGCACGTGTCAAAGCTGAACACCAGAGACCATCGGGCTTGCTTGTACAACCCGAGATACCGGAATGGAAGTGGGACAACATCACTATGGACTTTGTCACCAAACTCCCAAAGTCATCTCACGGTTACGACACTATCTGGGTGATTGTCGACCGACTCACTAAGTCCGCCCGTTTTCTGCCAATTAGGGAGAACGATTCCCTGACCAAACTGGCAAAAACGTACCTGAAGGAGATCGTGACCAAGCATGGAATACCAGTCTCAATAATTTGTGATAGAGATGGTAGGTTCACTTCAAATTTTTGGAAAGCCTTTCAACGAGCCTTAGGTACCAAATTGGATATGAGCACAGCTTATCATCCACAAACTGATGGACAAAGTGAGCGAACCATTCAGACTCTAGAGGACATGCTGCGAGCATGTGTAATTGACTTTGGAAGTGGGTGGGTTGACCACATCCCTTTAGTGGAATTCTCCTACAACAACAGTTATCATGCCAGTATCAAGGCTGCCCATTTTGAGGCACTGTACGGTCGCAAATGCCGTTCACCTGTGTGTTGGGCAGAAGTAGGAGAGTTTCGACTCACCGGACCAGAATTAATCCAAGAGACTTCAGATAAGATTGTCCTCATTAAACAGAGAATTCAAGCTGCCCGCGATCGACAAAAGAGCTACGCGGACCTGAAGCGAAAACCTATGCAATTTGAAGTAGGTGACCGTGTTATGCTCAAGGTATCTCCTTGGAAGGGTGTGGTACGTTTTGGCAAACGTGGAAAGCTGAATCCACGTTATGTTGGCCCTTTCAAAGTGATAGCCAGGATCGGGGAAGTAGCTTACCGTTTAGAGTTGCCCCAACAACTGAGTCGGGTACACTCTACCTTTCATGTGTCTAACTTGAAGAAGTGCTATGCTGAAGAACCATTGGCTATGCCATTAGAAGGAGTTCAGTTTGACGACAAACTCCAGTTCATAGAGGAACCAGTAGAAATCATGGAGAGAACAGTTAAGAAATTGAAACGCAGTCGTATCCCGTTGGTCAAAGTACGTTGGAACTCTAGGAGAGGCCCTGAGTTCACTTGGGAACGAGAAGACTCGTTCAAAACCAAGTACCCACACTTGTTCACCTGACCAATGACTTTATCTTAAGCTTTGAGGACAAAGCTAAAATAACGAGATTGTGTTGTAAAACCCCTGATTTTACCTTATTGACTTTGTCAACTGTTGTACTACTTATTTATGGAATTTATATAATTTCACCTTTCTATGTTTTATTATTAAGCATATACCTTTTGTCATATTATTTATCCCATTTATTTTATATTTATGTGGACCTTTAGTCATGTATTGACTACTCTGGCAACTGACTGGCCACCTGATTTATTAATAAACTCATCACCTCAGTACATATTTTAAGATAAACTGTAACCTTACTTAATTTATTTATTAAGTACTTGAGTTATTTTATATGTACATATTTACATATATTACCTAAAGGAATAAACACCTAACACTCTAAATATAATATACACTATTTTAACAGTGTCATTTATTTATTTCTTCAAGTAAATACTTACAATGATATTTTATACACTTTCATTAAATTATCTAAAAGCTTCAACAAAAATACCTACAACACCACAAGTACCTATAATAATATACAAAGACTATTATTATCATACAACACTTGGCAAAATTTACCCAAAACCCCTCTCCCAAGCCTATGTAAAACGTGTATGTGCATGCTTGCATGCAATACCATCATTTGATTCAACTAGCTACAAGTAACCTAAGTAATCATGTTACTCCACTAACTCTACCCTAAGCCATGCTTTACTTACACTAACCATGCAAACCTTACACAATCCACTATTTGGACACACCTTGTCCCCTTTTGCTTGCTAACACACGACACACCAAGGAAAAAGGGGGAAGAAAGAGTATTTGCCATTTGGGGACTTACCAACCTTGCATATCTTTGTGAGATCCAAACTAAATCAACCTTAGATCCCCCTAGTACTTCCCTTAGATACACCAAATCCCATCATGTCTTGATATAGACGAATCCTAGACATTTGCAACATAGGAAATCTCCCAAAAGTCTTCTACTCTCTCTCTACCCCACGGTTCACTCTCCATCTTCACAAATCTAGCAAGCTTCCATTGTCACTATTAACTACTCTAAAAACATGCCTCCTATACTATAAAGATCAAGCATAAGCTCATCCTACAAGAAACCTTGATCCTTGAAGCAACAAAGAAGCCCTAGACGCCTCACTTGAAGCCCACGGCATGTATTTGATCTCCTAGACCTCCATTGTTGAAAGCTTGTCACTTGTTTCTACCTATTCTCATATCATTCCTAAACCTAACTAAACAAGTAAGTCCAAGTTAAAACCTATCTTTTTCAATACATTACATTCATATATATTTATGTGTACATGTTTATTTTAGTAAAGTTAACATTTGAACAAACATGGAAACCCTAAAAACCAAAGTAAAACCCACGGCTAATTTTTATATATAATGAAACTTGTTGTAAAAACTTGTCAACCTTGAAGAACACATCAACATGATCTTGTTTAACTTGTAAAATCATAAAAACCTATCCATGTATATTTTTGGACGTGAGCTTTAAAGCTCATATTTTGAGTTTGAGTGATCTTGTAATGATATAACTAGAAATATTAGCTTCATGTTATTAGGTGCCTTAAAATATTAAGATCACTATTAGGCCTTATAGGATTAGTTTAAGCTCACTATAATACTTTTCCTAGATAAATAATCATCTTTATTAAATAAATGTTTTATAAGACTTTTAGTGTCAAAGTTATGATTTTATAAAGTTACATATTAAAAATATAGATCTATAATTATTTTGGATTTAAATAATAGATCAAAGAAGTTTGGAAACTAAAATAATATATATATATAAATTTTCGGATTAAAAATAGCTTATATAATACTTTTGGACTAAATTGTAAATTTATAAAGTATAAGGGATCTAAATAGATAAGTGTAGAAAATTTCATTTCAAAAACATAAACTTTGAATCCCATTTTAAATATTGCCGAGAGTATAAGGGTGTGTTTTGAACATATCCGAAACTTTTTAGAGTTAAAAAGGACTAAAAAGAGATTACTAAAATACTAGGGTGAGTTGTGTAAACTTTGGAAAGCCTAAGGACTATTTTGGACACAAGCCGTGACCTAAAATGAACATGAGGGACTAATAGTGTCAAGTTACTAAACTTAAATAAAACCTTAAGCAACCCTAGGGACTAAACCTGCCTAAAGCCGAAACCTATACAAGCCCTAGGGGGCATAAATGTAACTTATAATAAATCTTATTATTATCCGAAACTATAAGGACTAAAACTGCCAATATATGAAACTTAAATAAGCCCTAATATGAGCCGTACACTTTAGGGACTATTTTTGCCATTTATGAAACTTAAACGAACCCTAGTTACACGTGTAACTAGGAAGGGACCAAAACTGTAATTATTCAAATACAAGGACAAAAACGTAATTTATACAAAATATAACGAGACTTGAAACTCCTATATATTTACACCCGTTAATTAAAACGTAAAACTTAAATAAATATAGCAAATGTTATTTTTCTAAACTTATAATTTAATAATTATAAACCTTACGTAAACGGGAAATTTAATTAAAATGTTGTACGTTTTGTAAACCTCATTACACATTTTTATGTAAACTAAAAATGATTAACTTATAAAATAAATATATTAATTATATTTATTTTCCCATTACTTTGAATATATATATAAAACTACATTTTATAAATATTTAAAGAGTTTGTATAAACAACATAAGTACAAATGTTAATTAAATGGGATTAATTTATTTAAACCTTAATATTTATTTTATACTTAAAATAAATCTTAATATGACTTGTACAACGATAGACTAAATTACAAGTATTGTAATTTAATACTTAAAACCAGTTAAGCATGCACAGATTTATTCTGAAACTTTTATGCATTTATATTATGCATTTACTGAGACCTTATAATTATTTAGGTCGTTGACTGTATCGTGAGCATCCCTATCAGACTTATCTATTGACTAATTGCTGTACTATTGAGGTGAGTTCATGGCCCCACTTTTATATATTGACAAACTTTTAAACTCTTTTATGGGGAAGAAAACATGCAACATATTTTATTTTATGGACGTAAATTGAACTGCAAAACTTTTGATTACCATGCCTATTGTAGATGAACCCGCATGACCCGTGCATCCGAAACTGTTAGAATTTTTGAATTGCCTGAATGTTATAAATAGATCTATTTGGGATTGACCGTCCCCATCTGGGTGAGTCATGCTCACTGTGCCTAGGCCAGGACAACAGATGTTTCACATGTCAGTACATTATTATTTATGGGTGCTTTGATAATGATAAGGCGAAGGGCCCTTATTTGTTAAGGGCTTAACTGTCAAGTTTCAGTTTTGGGCAATATGGAAATGTAATTACTTTTAAGTATTAATGCTTTGTGCATTGCTACTTCAGTGAATGTTTATATGTCCAAACTTATTTTAATTAAACCTGTGAATTCACCAACTTTATGTTGACTCTCTAAGCATGTTTTCTCAGGAAACTAAAGCAGGTATTGGTGTGCATGGAGTCAAGCATCATGATAGGCTGCATTTATAGAGCTCATCTGGGGTTTTATAAACCGGGGAATAATTCAAACTACCGAATATTGTTTAAGACTTGTTTTAAGAACATTTGCACTTTTAATCATGTAATAAATGTAAGGATAATCTTTTATCTGTCGCTCTATAATCTGTCTGCTGTTGATCCACCTACGTGACACCCAAATATTACCTCCGCTGCATTTGACTCAATTTGGGGGCGTCACAAAACTATACATTGTTTCCTAGTCTAGTCTATGCGTGTGTGTCTATGATAACTAATGGTAATTCTTAAATGTCGTCACATAAAGTAAATTTCCAACAATCTTCCCCCATGGGACGACGTGTAGAATTCCTTACAATATTTTTCCTAACAAGTACATAATGATTAAGAACAAAAGCTTCCATGAAGCGTCCAATGCTGATGATGTCTTTTGAGGCCTTTGACTTTAAGTCTTCACTTCAAAACGACTCATCTTTTAAGTAACTTGTAGTAGAAATACTGTAACGGCACGAGCTAAGTAATCCATATACTTCTTGTTAAGGAGAAGCTTCTGAATTAACTTCCCCCTAATTCATGCCACATAAACTTGATGTAGAATCTTTTAAATAGCTTCCCCCTAAACCGACAATCCTCGTAAGCAACTTCAAAGCTTTTAATAAAGCTTAGAATGATTAAGCGCACATCGGAATTTAAAAAGCAAACCCCGTCATATAACATGATAATGTTGCTATGAGGGATTGAAAAATATTGGAAATCTTGTCACTCTATCAGAATCCACAAAAAAAGTTCTGTCGCAATACTTGATCGCAATAACTATCGCAATACATGATCGCAATAACTATCGAAATGCACAAACAAGTTCTTTCGCAATGTCTATCTGAATTCCTATAGCAATGCTTGATCGCAATACCTGTCGGAATGTCTGATCGCAATACCTGTCAGAATGTCTGATCGCAATACCTGTCGGTATGTGTTGATCGCAATACCTGTCGGAATGTGTTGATCGCAATACCTGTCGGAATGTGTTGATCGTAATACCTGTCGGAATGTTTTGATCGCAATACCTGTCGGAATGTGTCTAATGAAATTTCGGCAGAGTAACGTTTCGATATTGCCTTATAACCGATCGCAATGTACGATGCAAGGAGCTATCGCAATACACGATCGGAATAAGTGTCGAAATGCCCTTTGATCGCAATGTAGAGACCCTAGGTCTTTGCGATCGGAATGAAGAACCTTACTCACTTTGCGATGGAGACAACTTTACCACTTTTCTCAGATAGAACACAACAAATTCGGAATTTTAATCTTAAGAACGAATCAAACACCAAAAAATTTTTGTTTTTAACCAAAATACCAATACCAAATCACTATTACAAATAACTAGATAACGTATATCAAGATTAAAGCATTATAACACAAAAAAAAATTTGGTACGTGAGAAAAAGGATCAAAATCGACGAATTGATCAAGAAAACAAACACAAAAACCAAGCAATCATCCCATGGCTCTTGATACCATTTGTGGGTTTGCTATTTAGTGATCCGGTGGTCTAGGTGGGTGGTGGAAGGTGGAAGCCATGGATGAGTTGAGAGAAAGAGAGGTTGTGTGTGAAAGATAAGAAAATGTGTATTGAACAAAAAGAAACAAATGAAACACAATCAACACCCCTCCTTGGAAGCCTTGGAGGGGTATATATAGTCACACACGACACTTAAACTATACAGCGTTTCCTAGTCTAGTCTATGCGTGTGTGACTATGATAACTAATGGGAATTCTTAAATGTCGTCACATAAAGTGAATTTCCAACATTTTGAAAATTTATACTCATAAAGCGTTGTATGTATACACATATTACAAATGCCTAAATAGTCAAGTATATCTAAATTTTAATAATTTTCTAAATTTCAGAATGACACATTTAAGGACATCAGTATCTTCTACCCTAGCTCCCGAAAGACATCAGCGAATAACTAACGATGAAGTAGCTACAGCCTTGAAAATACCAATCTTCAAAATAGTAAGGAATGCTAATCCAACGGAAGACTATATAACTAGCAAGTTATATAAATTCTAAGGAAATGAAGATGTTATTAGTATTGTCCATTGGATTAAGAGGACAAAAACAATTTTCTCCCAAAATAGTTGCGTTGAGGAGCGCCCCAAGTAAAGCTTGCTATTAGTACCCTAACTAATGAAGCATTTTCATTGTCGAATTACTATACCCAACTTGTTGGCTTAGATGAAGCCTATAAGACTAAATGGTTAGATTTTAAGTGCCTCCTAATAAACCAATATTATCCTTCAAAAGAAATCGAGAAACTGAAAAAGGAATTTTGCATCCTAGTAACAAGAGGAATTGATCTCGAAGCCTATTTAATAAAATTTCAAGAGTTAGCAGAATTGTATCCTATCAATAATTCACAAAGGATGATGAAAGATTTTATCAAAGGATTTCAATTCAGAAGGATAATTACTATTTCTAAACCCCATAGTTTAGAAGAATCCATTAAGATTTCCCAGAAATTAATGGATCATGTAATCGAGCACAATCTTGTGCAAGGATCCAGCACCCTTAAACGTAAATTTATTCAAGAAGAAGAAGAATCTGCTGAAACTAGACCCAGTCCCTTAAACTTTACCTATTATCCCTATTTTCCCTACCTATATTACCGAAATACTAACCTAGTTAACCATTCCCAACCAATAAAATACGACGACTATGCTAGACACATTCCCTAATATATGAATTGTCTATTGCATCACACTGGAAACTACACGACAAAGTGCCAGAACTGCTTCAAAATAGGTCATGAAACCCGATACTATTGGAGCAAGGCGAAGTTTTAGGCTTTTCTAATATTTTTGTGCTTTGTAAATGAATAAGTTTGTTAAACATACGTGAATATTTTCAATAAAAATCTATGAAGTTTTTGATTTCATTTTTCTAAGTGTTATTTTACTTCGTTATCTGGCAGAATAACTCATTTGTGTTACATGTGCATAGAATTTTATGTGTTTGATTTTTCTTTAGACTAAATATTCAACCTATGTCTTAACGAAATTTCAAATTTTAAAATGATAAAATTTTATTTGAAAAATAGGTAAGAACAAGTAATGAAAAAAAAATTATTTCAGAATTTCTTAAGGCTACGACATGACACCATCTGGATCATTCTCAATTGTATGTCATAAAGGATATGGAAACATTAACAAGATCTTTCCCAAAATAATCTGCTGACATAAACTGCCGATATCTGCAATATTGAATACATTAAAAAAGAACATTTCCCTTTATACTAATAGGTTTAAGTAACAGAACTATCCAGATATTAGAATTTCATACTCCATGTATGCATTACATTATCTAGAATAGCACCTATCCTATCAAGGTATTATAGTAATAGAGCCTTTGTAGTACAATAAGAAGTAATTGCCAACTGTTTACTGGATTTAAGTGATGATTTGTGAAACATCTTTTCCAAGAGTAATCACAAATATTTTTGAGAAATTACACCATATTAAACATTGGTAAAATATCCCGTATAACAATTGTTGGGTCCACTAGATGTGGATCTTGCAGTCTGTTAGGGACGGTGAACGACTTCTGTAATCACAAGTCTATTCACAGAGAGACTCTATATAAATCACACAGTATAAGTGCGGAATACAGATACTATGAACAAGAAGAACAGAATAACTATAACGACTTGATCCTTTACTAAGGATTTCTAATATTAATATGAACTAGAATAATGTTTGATGAAGGTGTCTTGAACCCTTCTGCCTAAGGTTCCTTTTATACTACAAGGAAACCCTAATACATCATTAAACCAAAACGTGTAAAACTGATATGCATATCTATTCCTAACATATCTCATGCATATCCTAACAGAATAATCTTTAAATAATAAAGTTTGACTTTCTATAAGACCAGGAGCACGTCTTGCTCCTACTACTACTAGGACCAGGAGGAACTACATACCTCCTAGTCTACCTATTACAAATAACAATTCCAAAGGTCCTAACAATCCTCCCCTGAACTTGAATTTGACCTGTTGAGCTCAAGTTTCCTGGTAAATCGTGCAACATAGCCTGAGGATTGGAACAACAAATGAAACAGCAGCATCATAAGCATCAACATAAAGAACATAAAGACTGTTGCAACAAAGAACACCTAGAAGCTTCTTGAAAGCTTGAAACAAATCTGCATCATGTTGAATCTTCTCAGCAACATGAGCAGATTTTATGAGCCTTAAACAAGTAGCTGCTCGCTCTTAGGCTAGCCAGTCTTTATGGTGGAATAAGCATCACCCTAGGAGACCAGAACCCAGCCCAACTCTTAGAACGTGAATCAATGGTGAGTGGGGGTACCATGATGATTTTAGGCAAACCATCACAGCCGTCAACGGATTTTATATGTCTTTACTAGAAGTCATACCCTTCTGGACTCGCCAACTCTTAGCAATGAAGCATCGGTGAGCTGAAAACCCTATAGCTTTGAGCAAGCTATTATAGCTATCAACGAATTTGATAAAATCTTTACCAAGAGCCGTACCCCCTTAGATTAGCCACTTTCCAGTCTAGGACCATGGCAAGTGAAAACCATCCAGTTTTGGGTAACCTGGCAACCATCAACGGATTTGACTATCACACCAGAGTCGTACCCTCATGGTGAATCAACTCTTTCTTGTCTGTGAGACATGGTGAGTTGAGCACCATTTGTTGTGTGGACTAGGTCCAACACCAGAAGTAACTCTAAACTAGCACAAGTGTGAAACAGTCAAATGAAAACCAATTTATGATGTAAAAGTATAAGCATATATTATATTATGTACAAATGTGAAAACCATCATATGTTCAAAGTATAAGCAGATATTATATAAAAAGTATTATTTTTTTTTATTTTTTTTAACTTATTTTTTTATAACGTAAGTCACCAATCACTATACAGATTAGTGAAAAGAATGTCAGTATAATCACAAAAACAGAAAAACATACCCATCACATACCAGATGCTGCAACCTTGTCAGCTTGCAACCGGGCTTGGATCCCTTCCACCAAAGTAGTAGCCATGGAAGTTTCATTCCCTGAAGGGGCATTGGAGATCTGCAAATGACATTCTAGCATGGCCTCCATAGTAGCAATCGTCAAAGGATATTCCATATCTGTAAGCATGAACACTATGGCACCAGACTCCAACTCCAATATATGAACCCTAAAACCAGCATAACGCTTCCATCTCTTAATCACCCAGCGTGGCTGGTCTTTCTAGACACCAGAATGTGGAGCATCAGGAGGAGAGTCAAGCATCATCTTCAAGTCACCCCACATGGTCAAACCAGGCCAGTTGGCCACCTCACTTGGAGAGGTAGGAATACCAGCATCCACAAACCCATACAATGACATAAGATCCCGACGATCCGCCCAAGTCAAAACACCTTGCAGACCCGAGACATAACGAACATAACCATCACTGATGACAATCCTATGTGTGAATGTACCAGCAACACTCGTGGATGGCTTAACCGTCCAAGCAACAATATAACCCGTACCCATTGGCAACTCTGTGTCACTATCCGAAGCTGCATCAATAAGGTTTTCATGAGCACGCTTCTCAAAAGGAACAGACTTACCACGTCTAGCCTTCTTCTTTCGAATGGAACGACGAGGTGCAGGAACACCAGAAGAAGATTCAACCGTTACCTTCCCAGCAGCAGTAGTATTAGCATGAGTAGAATCAAAACCTTGACCAACCAAAGGATCAAAGTTGGCTGCACCAGTAGAAGGGGTAGGGTGTGGTTCAGTCACCGGTGGTGAGGATTGCTCCATAGCAGGAGTGGTAGTAGTAGCATTGGCCGTGGTGGTAGGAATCGAAGATGAAGTAGGATAAACAACCGAAGGTGTGGGTGTAGGACCAACAGTAGAAGTATCAGTAACAGATGGTATACCAGTAGAAACAGGAGGAACACCAGATGAAGAACCATGAGCAACAGCAGGTGGAGAAGTAGGAACCACTCGTGGAGGAGGGCGATAGATGAAGCGCTCATGAACCGGTGTGTTTTGACGCTTTATCATCCTCTGGTACAGATCCGTAAGCTCGTCAAAAGACAATCCCCTAACCCGATCCCAAGTCCAACCAACAGTAAAGTAAGCAGCCGACTGATATTTGACATACCGCTGCATTCACTTCCTCTCCTCGGTTCTTGCCAAAGGTCTGTTTCGACGCTTTTCACGGAGTTGAGCAGCAAGAGACAATTGTTGTTTGCTCATTAAGGCCATTGCCCGTGGGATACAATTATGTTCATTCACATCAGCACCCAAAAGATCAGTAAACTGCGAGTAATCAGATGTAAGAATAGTAAGCACCCGCATCCAATCAGTATCATCCCAATGCATGGCATCATGCTACAACTGTTCACGCCTCTGCTGTTAAAGGGCTTCTTCCTCAGCCCTAGCAGCTTGATCAATCTCTGCCTGCAATCGTTGTGCAGCCTCCCCCCCAACCAGTCTTCCTCAAGTTGTCTGCGAGTATGCTTCCTTGGAGGTGAGGGTGCATCAGTCATAGGGGCTTTCCCCTTAGGATCATGAGACGGTGATAGGTGTGAAAACACCCATCCTTTTACCACTTATTTCTGGCTAAAACAAGACGAAAACACGTATTTAATATCATTTGTTTAGAATTATGCGTGGTTTTTGTGTTTATTGTGTTTTCAGAGTCAACCGGATGATTATTGAAGAAAACATGGGATTGCACGGGTTTTATCAAGGAAAAAGACTAAAGACGAAGTCTATTGTCCAAGAGATGCAAAAGATTTGAAGTCAATGGGTCTATTTGAAGATTTAACGAAGAAAAGGACCAAAGATGGAAGATTTACATATGTCGAAGAAAATCAAGTCTATTAAACGAAGAAATTAAAAGACGAGTTGAATTTAATCGTCGACAAATCCCGAATCAGAATCGAAAACGTCAACTTTTCTGAAAAGACGAGAAGACAAGAAGAAAGGGAGAAAGCCCACTCACCAACCAACCACTTAGCCTATATAAGGGAATCACCCTCACAAAATTTGGCACCTATTTTTTGTTTTCAGTTACTCTTTTCCTATTTCGTAGGAAGAACCATCTCCCTTAAAGAGTGGTTTTCATCTTCTTTGATTTCTTCTTGAATTGTGTAAGTGTAATCCTTTCGTTTTGTTTATTAAATCTTAATCATCTATACAAGTTTTCATTTAATCTTTTCATTCCTCTTGTTCATCATCATCTTTTTATTCAAAGTTCTTAAGTTCTTATTTAGTTGAGTTTTGATCTTAAAAAGTTGTTGATTTTATGTTTTTATGATTGGGATTTGATCCTTATGGTTAATAGATGATTATTGGTTAGTTTGGTTCAAACCTTTTTGTTCATTTGGCTCGATTAGGTTAAAATTCGTGTTCCCCTGTTCTTGCGTCTGCTACTGTTCTTCCATTCCCAGTTATTCTGCATAGTCTCTTCCACTTTTTCCTTATTCGGAATATTTAAATATTCCGAATAGTCTTCTTGCCTTTTCTCTTATTCGGAATTTTTAGTTATTCCGCATAGAATAGTTTATTCCGAGTAAGCCTGACATTCCGCATAAGTGTTCTTATTCCGAATAGACTAGTATTCCGAGTAGCCCTATATTCCGCATAGGGTGATTTTTCCGCATAGACCTATTTATTCCAAGTAACAAGTTATTCCGCATAGAACTTTAATATTCCGCATAGTACTAAATTCCGAATAGGATTTTTATTCCGAGTAAGATATTCCGCATAGCGTTGATTTCTCAGTTATTCCGGATAGCCATACATTCCGCATGATCAAAATATTCCGAATGGTATGTTCATTCCGCATAGCACTAGCATTCCGAGTAGCCACACTTATTCCGAGTAGGATCAACATTCCGAATAGAGCGCGTTCCCAGTGAGTTTAATTTACTGTTTTATCATTTAACTGTTCAATTTAAATTCTAGTTTTATTTAAGTAATTGTTTTAGTTTAAATTTAAATTTACTTCAGTCGTTTATCTTTTAGTAGAATAGAAAACCAAACCCACTTTTTGTCACCAAGAACAAATCATTCCACTTTTAGCTGTGATCAATTCGAGGAGATACCGAGACTTAATATTGAACCCATAGCAAAACCGTGTATCAAATGGCACCGCTGCCGGCTCTTCTCGTTAAGATCAACAGTTTTTTGTGAGAACTTGGATTTTGGGATCCGTTCACCGTGAACGTTAATTTTTCATAAAAACTTTCAAAAACCCTAAAAAATATAAAATTTTCAAGAATCCTAAAAATTAAAAAACATAAAAAAAAAACCAAAAATATTTCTGCTTTGTTTTTGCCTTGTTAGTTCTTTTGTAGGTGCATGCGTACACGATCAACGTCTTATCAAGAGCCCGAGCCTCTCGAAGACTTAGACATGGCCGGTGTACAAAACAACAACAATAACCCACCTCAAAACAATAACAACAATCCACCTCTCAACAATAATAATAACAACAACAATGAGCCTCTACCAGACAATCGCCCGATGATTGAACTTCTGCAAGCACATGTAGATGGCAACAATGATCCCATTGTCATACCCGCGATTGCAGCCAACAATTTTGAGCTCAAATCCTGCTTTATCCAGATGGTCTCTGCTCAACCATTCTTGGGGCGTACCATTGATAATCCTCATGACCACATCAAGAGATTCTTGCAACTCACGAATACGGTCAAATTCAATGGTGTTCCACAAGAGGTAATCCGTTTACAACTTTTTCCCTTTTCTTTAGAGGGACAAGCCCGACATTGGCTTGCTAAGGAACCGCCACAAGTATTCTTACGTGGACGGATTTGGAGACCAAGTTTATCAACTACTTTTTCCCACCCTCTCGTACTACCGCTTTGCGGAATGAAATTATCAATTTTGAACAAAAGTACGATGAGTCTTTTAGTGAATCTTGGGACTGTTTCAAAGATCTTTTGAGAAAATGCCCACAACATGGTTTTACCAAAGTGCACCAAATTAACACTTTTTATAATGGTTTAAGCATGAATGACCAAGATTCACTAAACAGTGCCTCGGGGGGTAATATTTTGGCTAAGACTTCCAATGCTGCTTGGGATATCATTGAGAATAAGTCGCGTGTGCAAACCAAGAGTGTGCGGACCAATGTCGCTAGTGCTAGTACTAGTGACAGCGATAAGCGACTTGACAAAATCACTGCGCTTCTTGAATCGCTTGCTACCTACACCGCCAGCAACACCAACAGCATCAACGCTAAAAACGCTCACGACGCTCATGTCAATGCTGTTAGCCAACCATGTGAGATATGCGGGGGTCCTCACTCTTACACCACTTGTACTGCCACCTAAGACTACCCTTCTGAGAATGTGAATGCAGCATACGGTACCTATCCTCAACCCGCTTATCAAGCTCGTCCTCAAGGTGACCGCAACTTGCTTAGCTACCGTTCCAACAACTTTCTTTCCCCGCCCGGTTTTACTCCTAACAACCCAAACCAACAACAAAACGTCAACCGCCCTCCTCAACAACAACAACCTCGTGGACCATACATACCACCTCACAAACAACCACATCCACCTCAACGAAACAACCAAGTTTACCAGCAACCTGCTTATCAACCACCCGCATACAATGCTTCTCCCAACCAACCCACCACATTACACCAAGACACTGGAACCTACATGAGGACTAACGATGTGATCGTGGACAATCTCCAACAGGAAGTGCGCAACTTGAAAGCAGACCTGGTGAAACAAGGGAACGATCTGAGAGCTGATATGAGAAACACTTTGGATAGTCAAACGAATGACTTAAAGAACATGATGGCTAGTTTCTTCCAAGGTAATCAACCCTCTTCTTTGGTACTCTTCCGAGTAACACCGTTGCGAATCCAAGAGGGGAGATGAAAGCAATCACCACTCGCAGTGGCAAAGGTACTAAGGAACCCGAGCTTCCTATACCTCCACCGGTGATTGTGACTAAGGAAAACGAGTCACCTGCTCCTATTCCTCATCCTTTTATTTCCCCAATTTCTCCACCTCCTTCACCTTCTACCCCCATTTCCCCCCCACCCGTGGTTGTGAGTGATCCTATTCCCCTAAAGCCTTCTTCTTCATCCAATATACCTTATCCTTCAAGGTTGAGGAAAGAGAAGCAAAAGAGCAAGGATGATATTCAAGTTTCAAACTTTCTCAAAATGTTTAAACAATTGAATTTTAACATCTCCTTTGCCGAGGCTCTAGCTCACATGCCCAAATACGCGAAAATGTTTAAAGATCTTCTAAGTGACAAGGAGAAGCTTCTTGACATTGCTCAGACCCAACTTAATGAGAATTGCTCCGCCGTTTACTTAAGAAAATTGCCCACCAAACTTGGTGATCCTGGTCGCTTCTTAATTCCTTGCAACTTCCCGGGAGTAGAGAATTGCATGGCCCTAGCCGATCTAGGTGCCAGTATTAATTTAATGCCTCTTAGCGTTTGGAAGCAATTATCTCTCCGTGAGCTAGTCCCCACCAAAATGACTTTGGAATTAGCTAACCGTACGGTTGCTTATCCAGTGGGGATAGCCGAAGACGTCTTTGTAGGAGTCGACAAATTCATTTTTCCTGCCGATTTCGTCGTCGTCGACTATGACATGGACCCTCGTGTGCCATTAATTGTTGGTCGTCCATTCTTGAGGACCGGTCTCACTCTCATCGATGTTGAAGCGGTTGAGCTTATCATGAGAGTGGGTGACGATAAAATTGTCTTCAACATGGGAATGCTTTCTAAACAACCTTATTCTAACGAGAGTGTTAATTGTATTGACGTTCTTGATGAGGCTTGTGAAGAACACTTCAAAGATGCTTGTAAAAGTACTCTCTCTTCTCTACCCAATGTTGAGACCGTTGCCTCAATTGCTCCGGCATTGACTCCTTTTGGAGAAAGTGACTTGGATGATTTCGAAGCTAGCTTGGGTCCTCTCGATATTAAGTATGATAATTCGTCCACCGATTGGGATGAAGACATTCGTACTATTGAGAGACTTCTCAATGAAGACCCGGTTGCTCCTCCTTCTCCTACAGAGGTGACTAATGATGATCCATCGTTAGTTTCACCATCTATTAAGGATCCTCCTACTCTCGAGCTTAAGGACCTACCGCCTCATCTTGAGTACGTTTTCCTTGAAGACAACGAGAAGTTACCGGTCATCATCGCGAAGGACCTGAAAGAAGAAGAAAAAGCCCGACTTATCGCCATGTTGAAGAAGCATAAAAGAGCTATCGCTTGGAAAATCTCCGACATTCGCGGAATTGATCCTCACTTCTGCACACACAAAATTCTCATGGAGGACGACTTTAAGCCCACAATTCAAAGCCAACGAAGGGTGAATCCAAAAATCCATGAAGTCATCAAAAAAGAGGTTATCAAACTTCTTGATGCGGGTATGATTTACCCTATTTCGGATTCACCATGGGTTAGTCCAGTCCATTGTGTGCCTAAGAAAGGCGGAATCACCGTTGTGCCCAATGCAAATAACGAGTTGATTCCTACCCGTCTCGTTACTGGGTGGAGAGTTTGTATAGACTACCGCAAACTCAATGATGCCACGAGAAAGGATCACTTCCCTCTACCTTTTATGGACCAAATTCTTGAACGTTTAGCGGGTAATGAATATTACTGCTTTCTTGATGGTTTCTCGGGTTATTTCCAAATACCCATCGATCCTCAAGATTAAGAGAAGACAACATTCACTTGTCCCTATGGCACATTTTCCTACAAAAGGATGCCTTTTGGCTTATGTAATGCCCCCGGGACTTTCCAAAGGTGCATGTTGGCTATCTTCCATGACATGGTTGAGCAAACCATGGAAGTCTTCATGGATGATTTCTCGGTCTTTGGGGATTCCTTCTCTTCATGCCTTGCCAATTTGGAACGTATGCTTAAGCGATGCGAAGACACTCGCCTTGTTCTGAATTGGGAAAATGCCATTTTATGGTAAAAGAAGGCATTGTGCTAGGACACAAAATCTCTAAAGCCGGTCTTGAAGTCGACCGTGCTAAAGTAGATGTCATAGCCAAATTACCTGCACCTTCAACCGTAAAGGGTGTGAGAAGTTTTCTGGGTCATGCGGGCTTCTATCGTCGATTCATTCAGGATTTCTCTAAAATCGCTCGCCCGATGACCCACCTCTTGGAAAAAGATACTCCTTTTATCTTTTCTAAAGAGTGTATCGAAGCCTTCAATCTTCTTAAGGATAAGCTAACTAAGGCACCGGTCTTGGTTACCCCTAATTGGGAGCTACCCTTTGAATTGATGTGCGATGCTAGCGACTTTGCTATTGGTGCGGTTTTGGGACAAAGGATCAACAAACATTTCCAACCAATCCACTATGCTAGCAAAACAATGACGGGGGCTCAATTGCATTATACGACAACCGAAAAAGAGCTTTTAGCTGTTGTCTATGCTTTTGAAAATTTTTGCCCCTATCTTGTTTTATCCACCACCATCGTATACACGGACCATTCTGCGTTGAAGTACTTGATGACTAAACATGACTCTAAGCCAAGACTTCTTCGCTGGGTTTTACTCCTTCAAGAATTCAACATTGAAATTCGTGACAAGAAGGGTGCTGAAAACCTAGCCGCGGATAATCTGAGCAGACTTGAGGATCCATATCAAGGGGATCATCCAAACAAAGAGATCAATGACACTTTCCCCCTTGAGACCTTAATGTCTATAAATCTCAATCTTGATGGCACCCTGTGGTTTACCGATATTGCAAACTACTTAGCGGGTGGTGTTCTCATCAAAGGGTTAACATCCCAACAAAAGAAGAAGTTCTTGAACGATGTTAAGACTTACTTTTGGGATGACCCTTTTCTATTCAAACAATGCACTGACTTGATTATTCGCCGATGTGTTGACGGACCGGCCGCTTTGGACATTCTCCAGGCTTGCCACAAAGGACCCACCGGTGGTCATTTGGTCCCAACTACACCGCCAAAAAAGTGTTTGATTCAGGATTCTATTGGCCCACCATTTACCGTGATGCTCACGAGATGGTTAAGCATTGTGATGCTTGCCAAAAACAAGGCACCGTGATGCTCACGAGATGGTTAAGCATTGTGATGCTTGCCAAAAACAAGGCAAGATCACACATAAAGATGAGATGCCTCAAAATTTCATACAAGAATGTGAAATATTTTATGTATGGGGCATCGACTTTATGGGGCCATTCCCTTCTTCTAAAGGCAACAAATACATCCTTGTCGCTGTTGACTACGTTTCCAAATGGGTTGAAGCCAAGGCTTTACCCACTAACGACGCGAGGGTGGTTTGTAGTTTCTTGAAACAACTGTTTGCTCAATTCGGTGTTCCTCGTGCTATTATCAGTGACCGCCAGACTCATTTTTGCAACGATCAATTTGCAAGAGTCATGGATAAGTATGGTGTCAATCACCGTCTTTCCACCGCTTATCATCCTCAAACCAACGGTCAAGCCGAGATATCCAACCGTGGATTGAAGAGAATTTTGGAGCGTACTGTGGGAGAGCATCGCGCCGCGTGGGCCGATAAGTTAGATGATGCTCTGTGGGCTTTCCGTACTGCTTACAAGATCGCGATCGGCTGTACGCCTTATCGTCTTGTGTACGGGAAAGCTTGCCACCTCCCTATCGAGCTGGAACATAAGGCGCACTGGGCCTTGAAGTGGGCTAACTTCGACATCAACAAAGCCGGTGATCATCGCAAGATTCAACTCAATGAGCTAAATGAACTGAGGAATGAAGCTTATGAGAACTCGCTGATCTACAAGGAGAAGACCAAGATCATTCATGACGCAAGGATTAAGAACCGAGAGTTCCACGTTGGTGATCAAGTCTTACTTTTTAACTCTCGCTTGAAGCTCTTCTCTGGCAAGTTGAAGAGCCGCTGGTTTGGTGCATTCATCGTCGCCAAAGTCTTTCCATATGGGACCATTGAGCTTTCTCAGCCAAATGGGCCCAATTTCAAGGTGAATGGCCAGCGTTTGAAGCTGTACTTTGGTGAGGACATCTCTCATGAGATGATTCCATCCCTCACCACGTTCCCCATGAACTAATTATGGGTCGAGTCAGGCTCGTGACTCGGTTATAAAAAACAAGCGCTCCTCGGGAGGCAACCCGAGTATCTATCCTTTTCTGTTTTAACCTCCTAAGTGTAGGGGGACCTTTATAGGTGTTTGTATTTGTGTGGTGATGTGATTACAGGGATGAATGCACTTTTGGAACCTTTGAAGAACCGTGTTCCCGTGTTATCCGAAATCCGGTTCTATCTATCAACTATCGTGCTTCAATTTTCTTCATACTCACATTTGAAATTGATCACTTTAGTCGTCTCTTCCTTAACTTGAGTTAACCAACGTGCACAATGTCATAACTGTAGGGGAGTGATACAATGATTTTGCTATGGGGTTCAGATTGATGTCTCGGAATCCTCTCGAATTGATCACGGTTGAAAGTGGAATGATTGTTCTTGGTTACAAATAGGGGGTTTGGTTTTAGTTATCTAAATTTTAAACTAAATGCAAGTAATTAAAATTGTCGTTGAGAAAATTAGAAGTCATAAAATCAAACTACAAATAAGAGCGTGCAACTTTGGAAATTAAAACTTGACAATTCAAAAACTTAAAAACAAGTTGGGAATAAACTAAGTAAAAGAGCGGGAAAAACTAGATTTGAAAAATTAAGCAAAAACAAAACATAAATCTGAGTCCGATCGTAACCCGATCGTACTCAGACAATAATCCAGATCGCAATCCGATCGTATCCAAGATGTACTCCAGATCGCAATGCGATCGTGCCCACTAATCGCACTCAATGCGATGATAACCAAAGAAAGGATCGTACTCAATAGTACGATGGAAGAAGGAAGATCTTACTAACAGATCGCAACCACAATCGCAGCTAGTGATCGTGGTCTTGATCGTGGTTCCAGATCGTAACAATGGATCGCACTCTAAGCGATCGTAGCAAGGACAAGCGACCCGATCGCACCCCAGATCAAAGTAAGTGATCGTGGACGTGGATCGTACCAGGGAAGGGAGAACTGATCGCACTCTAGACGATCGCAGCAGTAAAACCTAATGGGATGGCAAAGACGTCCAAGAAAGAAAATAAGTTTAATCCAATAAGCAGTAATCAAATAAGCATTTTCAAACTTCTCAAAGATTTAATAAGCACAAATTCGTTAACTTTTGAAATCTAACATCCGAGACTTAATGAACAAAATATCAAATAAGAAAACTTTTTAAGACAAAGCTTGAAAATGAATAAGTCGAGAATACAAAGAAGCTAATAAGCATCAAAAGCTTATAGCTTGTTCGTAGGAGAGCTTATGTTGGAATATGAAGATCAACCTCTTAATCACGAAACATCAAAATCAACACGATTTGAGAACCAATCGAATCAAGCATTAACTTTTCGGATTAAGATCAAAATAAAATAAAGAAAGGTAGAAATAGATTAAGGAACAAAAAGCTTAACTTGAATTAGATTAGTGAAATCCAAAATACAAAAAGCTTAAAACTCGAAAAGGTAAAAATGAAGGAAGGAAAAGTCCTTGTGAGAGAAAGTTGAGAACTTTCTCTCTCTAAAACTAGAGAGAATGAAAAAAATGAAAAACTAAGACTAAATAGCTCCAAATTTTGTGAAGTAAAGTCCTATTTATAGGCGTGTGATGGTGGGCTTCTGAATGGGCTTTGGTTTGGGCTTCTTTTCTTCTTTCATCTTTAGTCTTCACGTTTCTTTAAATAAACGTTTCCGACTTTGGATTTTGAGAAGTGTCGGTAAATAATTCCAACTCGTCTTATAATCTTTTGTTTAATAGACTCGAGTTCTTCGACATATATGAATCTTCCATCTTTGGCTCTATTCTTCGATAAATCTTCAAATAGGCACAATGACTTCAAATCTTTTGCATCTCTTGGACAATAGACTTCGTCTTGAGTCTTTTTCCTCGATAGAACCCATGCAATCCCATGTTTTCTTTAATATTCTCCCGGTTGACTCTGAAAACACAATAAACACAAAAACCACGCATAATTCCAAACAAATGATATTAAATACGTGTTTTGGTCTTGTTTTAGCCAGAAATAAGTGGTAAAAGGATGGGTGTTTTCACACCTATCAAATCCCCTACACTTAACCATTGCCATGCCCTCATGCAATGCTTAGTGATAAAGCAAATTTACACTTTTCTCATAATCAATCAACATTGGCCTTATTAACATACTACTAAACAAAAAATTAAAGTACTAAGAGAAATCAAAGATTTAAAGTAAACAAAAGGATGGAAATAACTTGCAAAGAGATCAAAGACTTACATTAGGGCTTTGGTGCTGCGAAGATTTATCACCCTCAAGTTTCACGTTCCCCAAACTAAGCTTAAAAACGAGATCATTGTTATTATAAGTTAGCATGTCAAACACTTACACACATGGCTTAATTAAATGCTTAAACTCCCTTATTCCTAGGTGTATCTCTTATATTTTATTTTTGTCTTAGAATGATCATGAAGATGCATTTTTGGACTTATTTCGATAGTTTATTTAGGCTGAAAGCAAAGTAGGACGATTTGATCAATAGTTAGCTAAAGGACAAAATCTCTTAAAACTGCTTCTCGGGATATCAAAAAGTTCATATCTTGGCATAACTCGGTTCACGATTTGAGACCTTTCTCGGGCCGATATTTGGCATGTACTTCATACTTCATATCTTGAGAGACGTTCTTGAGATAATGGTCTTCTCTTCGTTAATAGAGTTTCTTCACTTGGAGACTTTTGAGGGGTACTCCAACTTTGTTGACCACTTGGAGAGCGCAGTACAACGGAGAGTTGTATGCTGCGTTCGGGAAGGATGAATCGCTCCCGAAAAGGAATCCTCCTTTTCGGACTTGGATCTATTTATCCTCATACCTTGTTAGGGTCTTTTCGGATAGACTTCTCCATGATCTTTATGGGAGTTGATTGCTTTTCGTCGTGAGTCTTGATCCTTCATATTGATTTTGGGAATAATGCTTTTCACATCACTTTGGATCTTCAGCAATAAAATGGAATCCTCATGCCTTGTTAGGGCCTTTTCGGACTCGCCAATCTTCGCGCCCCGCTTCATAAGTTATGCCTTGGCTATGAACTCTTATCATTACCGAGCAACTTTTAAACGATCTTGGGCTAGAAGCTAAGTAACTTTTCAAATCGTATGACCTTACTTATTGCAGATTAATTATTAGCAAGTGATGGGAGAATAGGCAAATAATTACACCAAGTGAGCTTGCGCAAGAATACCGACTTATAATTGACTCTATCATTTCTCGTTCTCCACAATTTAAAATCTCAAGTAATTAGATTCGTGGATGCTTAGCCTAATAAACCAATTAAGGTCTACATGGTTAAGGATACTAGCTAGAATAAACTTGGATAAGTCTATTTGGGTTGAGTCAAAATAATCGCAACAGGCCTAATATGTCAAAGACTTCTAAGCTAGCTTCACCACTTTATTGCTGAATATATACATATGAAAGCAACGATAAAAATTTAATAAAAATTTAAAAATTATGACTAAATTGCCAAAGTTAATTAAAAATTTGAAAAATGCTGAAAAAGATGATTTTCCGGTTAAATGAAGGCATTTTCATGGAAAAGTCCACTTAAAACTTCGATAGAAGTCCCCCCTACACTTAAGATAAACATTGTCCTTAATGTTTAAGCATGTGGGAAAAGTCTCCCCTACACTTATGACATTGTGCACGTTGGTTAAATCAAGCTAAGGAAGAGACGACTAACGTGATCAATTTCAAATGTGAGTATGAAGAAAATTGAATCACGATAGTTGAGAGATAGAACCGGATTTCGGATAACACGGGAGCACGGTTCCTCAAAGGTTCCAAAAGTGCACTTATCCCTGTAATCACATCACCACACAAATACAAACACCTATATAGGTCCCCCTACACTTAGGAGGTTAAAAAAGAAAATGATAGATACTCGGGCTGCCTCCCGAGGAGCGCTTGTTTTTGATAACCGAGTCACGAGCCTGACTCGACCCAAAATTAGTTAATGGGGAACGTGGTGAGGGATGGAATCATCTCCTGAGAGATGTCCTCACCAAATTACAACTTCACTCCTTGGCCATTCACCTTAAAATTAGGTCCATTACGTTGAGCGAGCTCGAGAGTACCATATGGGAAAATTTGGGCAATAGTGAATGGGCTGGACCAACGAGATTTCAGCTTGCCCGAAAAGATTTTCAACCGAGAGTTAAAGAGTAACACTTTGTCTCCAACTTGGAACTCTCGGTTTTTAATCTTAGAATCGTGAATCAGCTTAGTCTTTTCCTTATAGATCAAAGAATTTTCATAAGCCTCATTACGGAGTTCATTCAGCTCATTGAGTTGGATCTTGCGTAGGTCACTGGCTTTGTTGATATCAAAATTAGGCCACTTCAAGGCCCAGTAAGCCTTGTGCTCCAACTCAATGGGGAGGTGGCATGATTTCCCATACACGAGACGATATGGTGTACAACCAATCGGAGTCTTGTAAGCGGTACGGAAAGCCCACAAAGCATCATCAAGTTTATCAGCCCATGAGGCACGATGCTCTCCCATGGTTCTTTCAAGAATTCGCTTTATTCCTCGGTTGGATATTTCAGCCTGGCCATTAGTTTGTGGGTGGTAAGCGGTGGAAAGACGATGATTTACACCATACTTCACCATGACTCTTGCAAATCGATCATTGCAAAAATGAGTCCCGCGATCACTAATAATGGCACGAGGCACACCGAATCTAGCGAACAGCGATTTCAAAAAGTTACAAACCACCCTTGCGTCATTAGTGGGTAAATCTTTGGCTTCAACCCATTTGGAGACGTAGTCAACGGCTATAAGGATGTATTTGTTTCCTTTAGAGGAAGGAAATGGCCCCATAAAGTCGATACCCCAAACATCAAAGATTTCACACTCTTGAATGAAATTCTGATGCATCTCGTCTTTATGTGTGATCTTGCCTTGTTTTTGGCAAGCATCACATCGTTTAACCATCTCGTGAGTGTCACGATAGATTGTGGGCCAATAAAATCCCGAGTCAAACACTTTTTGGCGGTGTAGTTGGGACCAAAGTGACCACCGGTGGGTCCTTTGTGGCAAGCGTCAAGGATTTCTAAAGCTGTCGGTCCATCAACACATCGGCGAATAATCAAATCAGCACATTGTTTGAATAGATACGGGTCATCCCAAAAGTAAGTCTTAATGTCTTTGAAGAACTTTTTCTTTTGCTGGGATGTTAGCCCGTCAACGAGAATTCCACCCGCCAAGTAGTTTGCAATGTCCGCAAACCACGGGGTTTCATCAGAAGTCGAGTTGATAGACATTAAGGTCTCCAGGGGAAAAGAATCATTGATTTCTTTGTTCGGATGATCCCGTTGGTAAGGATCTTCAAGTCTACTGAGATGATCCGCGGCTAGATTTTCAGCTCCTTTTTTATCGCGAATTTCGATTTTAAATTTTTGGAGTAGCAAAACCCAGCGAAGAAGTCTTGGTTTGGAATCTTTCTTAGTCAACAAGTACTTCAACGCGGAATGATCGGTGTAAACGATTGTGGTGGAAAGGACAAGATAGGGGCGGAACTTTTCAAAAGCATAGACAACAGCTAAAAGCTCTTTTTCGGTTGTCGTGTAATGCAATTGAGCCCCCGTCATTGTCTTGATAGGGTAATGGATTGGTTGGAAGTGTTTACTCACGCTTTGGCCCAAAACCGCACCAATAGCAAAGTCGCTAGCATCGCACATCAACTCGAAAGGCAGCTCCCAATTAGGGGTAACCAAGACAGGTGCCTTAGTAAGCTTATCCTTAAGCAAGTTGAAGGCTTCGATACACTCTTTGGAAAAGATAAAAGGAGTATCTTTTTCCAAGAGGTGGGTCTTCGGGCGGGCGATTTGAGAAAAATCTTTGATGAATCGACGGTAGAAGCCCGCATGACCAAGGAAACTTCTCACACCCTTCACGGTTGAAGGTGGAGGCAACTTAGCGATAACATCGACTTTAGCACGGTCCACTTCAAGACCGGCTTTGGAGATCTTGTGTCCTATCACGATGCCCTCTTTTACCATGAAATGGCATTTTTCCCAATTAAGAACAAGGCGAGTGTCTTCACACCGCTTAAGCATACGTTCTAAATTGGCAAGGCAAGCAGAGAAAGAATCGCCATAAACCGAGAAATCATCCATGAATACTTCCATAGTGTCTTCCACCATGTCATGGAATATAGCCATCATACACCTTTGGAATGTCCCAAGAGCATTGCATAAACCGAAAGGCATGCGTTTGTAAGCAAATGTTCCGTAGGGACAAGTGAATGTGGTCTTTTCTTGGTCCTTGGGATCGATGGGAATTTGAAATTATCCGGAGAAACCGTCTAAGAAGCAGTAATAGTCATTACCAGCAAGCCGCTCGAGCATTTGATCCATGAAAGGAAGAGGAAAGTGGTCTTTTCTCGTGGCATCATTGAGCTTGCGATAATCAATACAAACTCTCCACCCAGTAACGAGACGAGTGGGAATCAACTCGTTGTGTTCATTGGAAACAACGGTTATTCCGCCCTTCTTGGGCACACAATGGATGGGACTTACCCAAGGCGAATCCGAGATAGGGTAAATCAAGCCGGCATCAAGAAGTTTGATAACCTCTTGTTTGATGACGTCATGAATACGAGGATTAGCCCTTTTTTGGCTCTGGATTGCGGGTTTAAAGTCATCTTCCATGAGAATCTTGTGAGTACAAAAGTTCGGATCAATTCCGCGGATATCGGAAATTTTCCAAGGAATTGCCTTCTTATGATCTTTTAGCACGACGATGAGGCGAGATTTTTCGTCTTCTTTCAAGTCCTTCGCGATGATGACGGGCGACTTCTTGTTTTCTTCAAGGAACACGTACTCGAGATGAGGCGGCAACTCCTTAAGTTCTAAATCCGGAGGATATTCGATGGGAGGCGTTTTCAAAGTCGGAGCATCGATAGCAATAACCGTGGGAGATGGTGGTGAAATATTGTCTCCTTTAAGAAGGTTCTCAATGAGGCGAAGATCTTCATCCCAATCGGTGGGAGAATCGACATGTTCTAAGTTCACATCTCCCATGGTGGCTTCCAAATCATTCCAAAGGAAATCACTTTCTCCAAATAGAGATAGTGATGAGTCAATAGAGGAAACGGTCTCAACATTGGGAAGAGAGGTAGGAATACTTTTACAAGCATCTTTGAAGTGTTCTTCACAAGCCTCATCAAGAACGTCAATACAATTAACATTCTCGTTAGAATAAGGCTATTTAGAAAGCTTTCCCATGTTGAAGACAATTTTATCGTCACCCACTCTCATGATAAGCTCACCAGCTTCAACATCGATGAGAGTGTGACCGGTCCTCAGGAATGGACGACCAACAATCAATGGCACACGAGGGTCCATATCGTAGTCGACGACGACGAAATCGGCAGGAAAAGTGAATTTGTCGACTCCTACAAAGACGTCTTCAGCTATCCTCACTGGATAAGCAACCGTACGGTTAGCCAATTCCAAAGTCATTTTGGTGGGGACTAGCTCAGGGAGAGATAATTGCTTCCACACACTTAAAGGCATTAAGTTAATACTGGCACCTAGATCGGCTAGGGCCATGCAATTCTCTACTCCCGGGAAGTTACAAGGGATTAAGAAACTACCCGGATCACCAAGCTTGGTTGGCAATTTCCTTAAGAGCACTGCAGAGCAATTCTCATTAAGTTGGGTGTTAGCAATATTAAGAAGCTTCTCCTTGTCGCTAAGAAGATCTTTGAACATTTTTGCGTACTTAGGCATATGAGCGAGAGCCTCAGCCAAGGAGATGTTAAAATTCAATTGTTTAAACATTTTGAGAAAGTTCGAAACTTGAATATCATCCTTGCTTTTGAGCTTCTCTTTCCTCAACCTTGAGGGATAAGGTATATCGAAAGAAGAGGAAGTCTTTGGGATCGAAGGATCACTCACATCCTTGGGTGGAGGAGGGGTCGAAGTAATAGGTGGAGAAATTGGGGAAGTAGAAGGATTAGGAATAGGAGCAGGTGACTCGTTGTCCTTAGTCACAATCACCGGTGGAGGTATAGGAAGCTCGGGTTCCTTGGTACCTTTGCCACTGCGAGTGGTGATTGCTTTCATTTCCCCTCTTGGATTCGCAACGGTGTTACTCGAAAGAGTACCCGAAGAAGAGGGTTGATTACCTTGGAAGAAACTAGCCATCATGTTCTTTAAGTCATTCGTTTGACTATCCAAAGTGTTTCTCATATCAGCTCTCAGATCGTTCCCTTGTTTCACCAGGTCTGCTTTCAAGTTGCGCACTTCCTGTTGGAGATTGTCCACGATCACATCGTTAGTCCTCATGTAGGTTCCAATGTCTTGGTGTAATGCGGTGGGTTGGTTGGGAGGAGCATTGTATGCGGGTGGTTGATAAGCAGGTTGCTGGTAAACTTGGTTGTTTCGTTGAGGTGGATGTGGTTGTTTGTGAGGTGGTATGTATGGTCCACGAGGATGTTGTTGTTGTTGAGGAGGGCGGTTGAGGTTTTGTTGTTGGTTTGGGTTGTTAGGAGTAAAACTGGGTGGTGAGAGATAGTTGTTTGAGCGGTAGCTAAGCAGGTTGCGGTCATCTTGAGGACGAGCTTGATAAGCGGGTTGAGGATAGGTACCGTATGCTGCATTCACATTCTCAGAAGGATAATCTTGGGTGGCGGTACAAGTGGTGTAAGAGTGAGGACCCCCGCATATCTCACATGGTTGGCTAACAGCATTGACATGAGCGTCGTGAGCGTTTTTAGCGTTGATGCTGTTGGTGTTGCTGGCGGTTTGGGTAGCAAGCGATTCAAGAAGTGCAGTGATTTTGTCAAGTCGCTTATCGCTGTCACTAGTACTAGCACTAGCGACATTGGTCCGAACACTCTTGGTTTGCACACGAGACTTATTCTCAATGATATCCCAAGCGGCATTAGAAGTCTTAGCCAAAATATTACCCCCCGAGGCACTATTTAGTGAATCTTGGTCGTTCATGCTTAAACCGTTGTAAAAAGTGTTAATTTGATGCACTTTGGTAAAACCATGTTGTGGGCATTTTCTCAAAAGGTCTTTAAAACGGTCCTAAGATTCACTAAAAGACTCATCGTACTTTTGTTCAAAATTAATAATTTCATTCCGCAAAGCGGTAGTACGAGAGGGTGGGAAAAAGTAGTTTATAAACTTGGTCTCCAAATCCGTCCACATAAGAATACTTTGTGGCGGTTCCTTAGCAAGCCAATGTCGGGCTTGTCCCTCTAAAGAAAAGGGAAAAAGTTGTAAACAGATTACCTCTTGTGGAACACCATTGAATTTGACCGTATACGTGAGTTGCAAAAACCGTTTGATGTGGTCATGAGGATCATCAATGGTACGCCCCAAGAATGGTTGAGCAGAGACCATATGGATAAAAATGGATTTGAGCTCAAAGTTGTTGGCTGCAATCGCGGGTATGACAATTGGATCATCGTTACCATCTACATGTGCTTGCAGAAGTTCAATTATCGGGCGATTATCCGGTAGAGGCTCATTGTTGTTAAGAGGAGGATTGTTATTGTTGTTATTATTGTTGAGAGGTGGGTTATTGTTGTTGTTTTGTACACCGGCCATGTCTAAGTCTTCGAGAGGCTCGGGCTCTTGATAAGACGTTGATCGTGTACGCATGCACCTGCAAAAGAACTAACAAGGCAAAAACAAAGCAGAATATTTTTGGTTTTTTATGTTTTTTAATTTTTAGGATTTTTGAAAATTTTATATTTTTTAGGATTTTTGAAAATTTTTATGAAAAAGTAACGTTCACGGGGAACGGATCCCAAAATCTAAGTTCTCACAAAAAACTGTTGATCTTAACGAGAAGAGCCGGCAGCGGCGCCATTTGATACAATGATTTTGCTATGGGGTTCAGATTGATGTCTCGGAATCCTCTCGAATTGATCACGGTTGAAAGTGGAATGATTGTTCTTGGTTACAAATAGGGGGTTTGGTTTTAGTTATCTAAATTTTAAACTAAATGCAAGTAATTAAAATTGTCGTTGACAAAATTAGAAGTCTTAAAATAAAACTACAAATAAGAGCGTGCAACTTTGGAAATTAAAACTTGACAATTCAAATACTTAAAAACAAGTTGGGAATAAACTAAGTAAAAGAGCGGGAAAAACTAGATTTGAAAAAATTAAGCAAAAACAAACATAAATCTGAGTCCGATCGTAACCCGATCGTACTCAAACAATAATCCAGATCGCAATCCGATCGTATCCAAGATGTAGTCCAGATCGCAATGCGATCGTGCCCACTAATCGCACTCAATGCGATGATAACCAAAGAATGGATCGTACTCACTAGTACGATGGAAGAAGGACGATCTTACTAACAGATCGCAACCACAATCGCAGCTAGTGATCGTGGTCTTGATCGTGGTTCCAGATCGTAACAATGGATCGCACTCTAGGCGATCGTAGCAGGGACAAGCGACCCGATCGCACCCCAGATCAAAGTAAGTTATCGTCGGCGTGGATCGTACCAGGGAAGGGACAACTGATCGCACTCTAGACGATCGCAGTAGTAAAACCTAATGGGATGGCAAAGATTTCCAAGAAAGAAAATAAGTTTAATCCAATAAGCAGTAATCAAATAAGCATTTTCAAACTTCTTAAAGATTTAATAAGCACAAATTCGTTAACTTTTGAAATCTAACATCCGAGACTTAATGAACAAAACATCAAATAAGAAAACTTTTTAAGACAAAGCTTGAAAATGAATAAGCCGAGAATACAAAGAAGCTAATAAGCATCAAAAGCTTATAGCTTGTTCGTAGGAGAGCTTATGTAGGAATATGAAGATCAACCTCTTAATCACGAAACATCAAAATCAACACGATTTGAGAACCAATCGAATCAAGCATTAACTTTTCGGATTAAGATCAAAATAAAATAAAGAAAGGTAGAAATAGATTAAGGAACAAAAAGCTTAACTTGAATTAGATTAGTGAAATCCAAAATACAAAAAGCTTAAAACTCGAAAAGGTAAAAATGAAGGAAGGAAAAATCCTAGTGAGAGAAAGTTGAGAACTTTCTCTCTCTAAAACTAGAGAGAATGAAAAAAATGAAAAACTAAGACTAACTAGCTCCAAATTTTGTGAAGTAAAGTCCTATTTATAGGCGTGTGATGGTGGGCTTGTGAATGGGCTTTGGTTTGGGCTTCTTTTCTTCTTTCTTCTTTAGTCTTCACGTTTCTTTAAATAAACGTTTCCGACTTTGGATTTTGAGAAGTGTCGGTAAATAATTCCAACTCGTCTTATAATCTTTTGTTTAATAGACTCGAGTTCTTCGACATATATGAATCTTCCATCTTTGGCTCTATTCTTCGATAAATCTTCAAATAGGCACAATGACTTCAAATCTTTTGCATCTCTTGGACAATAGACTTCGTCTTGAGTCTTTTTCCTCGATAAAACCCGTGCAATCCCATGTTTTCTTCAATATTCTCCCGGTTGACTCTGAAAACACAATAAACACAAAAACCACGCATAATTCCAAACAAATGATATTAAATACGTGTTTTGGTCTTGTTTTAGCCAGAAATAAGTGGTAAAAGGATGGGTGTTTTCACACCTATCAGGGAGACTTTTCCCACATGCTTAAACATTGAGGACAATGTTTATCTTAAGTGTAGGGGGGACTTCTATCGAAGTTTTAAGTGGACTTTTCCATGAAAATGCCTTCATTTAACCGGAAAATCATCTTTTTCAACATTTTTCAAATTTCTTGTTAACTTTGGCCATTTAGTCGTAAATTTTAAATTTTTATCGTTGGTTTCATAAGTATATATCCCGCAATAAAGTCAAAAATATTAATAAAGTGGTGTAGCTAGTTTTGAAATCTTTGACATATTAGGCCCGTTGCGATTATTTTGACTCAACCCGAATAGACTTATCCATGTTTATTCTAGCTAGTATCCTTAACCATGTAGACCTTAATTGGTTTATTAGGCTAAGCATCCACGAGTCTCATTTCTTGAGATTTTAAATTGTGGAGAACGAGAAATGATAGAGTCAATTATAAGTTGGTATTCTTGCACAAGCTCACTTGGTGTAATTACTTGCCTATTCTCCCATCACTTGCTAATAATTTATCTGCAATAAGTAAGGTCGTACGATTTGTAAAGTTACTTAGCTTCTAGCCTAATATCGTTTAAAAGTTGCTCGGTAATGAAAAGAGTTCATAGCTAAGGCATAACTTATGAAGCGGGGCGCGAAGATTGGCGAGTCCAAAAAGGCCCTAACAAGGCATGAGGATTCCATTTTATTGCTGAAGATCCAAAGTGATGTGAAAATCATTATTCCTAAAATCAATATGAAGGATCAAGACTCACGACGGAAAGCAATCAACTCCCATAAAGATCATGGAGAAGTCTATCCGAAAAGACCCTAACAAGGTATGAGGATAAATAGATCCAAGTCCGAAAAGGAGGCGGATCGTTGTATCTCAAAATCCCAATTAGAGATTGAAGAAATAATCATGAAGTAGTGGTCAACAAAGTTGGAGTACCCCTCAAAAGTCTCCAAGTGAAGAAACTTTATTAACGAAGAGAATACCATTATCTCAAGAACGTCTCTCGAAGATTTGAAGTATGAAGTACATGCCAAATATCGGCCCGAGAAAGGTCTGAAATCGTGAACCGAGTTATGCCAAGATATGAACTTTTTGATATCCCGAGAAGCAGTTTTAAGAGATTTTGTCCTTTAGCTAACTATTGATCAAATCGTCCTACTTTGCTTTCAGCCTAAATAAACTATCGAAATAAGTCCAAAAATGCATCTTCATGATCATTCTAAGACAAAAATAAAATATAAGAGATACACCAAGGAATAAGGGAGTTTAAGCATTTAATTAAGCCATGTGTGTAAGTGTTTGATATGCTAACTTATAATAACAATGATCTCGTTTTTAATCTTAGTTTGGGGAACGTGAAACTTGAGGATGATAAATCTTCGCAGCACCAAATCCCTAATGTAAGTCCTTGATCTCTTTGCAAGTTATTCCATCCTTTTGTTTACTTTAAAGTTTTGATTTCTCTTAGTACTTTAATTTTTGTTTAGTAGTATGTTAATAAGGCCAAGGTTGATTGATTATGAGAAAAGTGTAAATTTGCTTTATCACTAAGCATTGCATGAGGGCATGGCAATGGTTAAGTGTAGGGGATTTGATAGGTGTGAAAACACCCATCCTTTTACCACTTATTTCTGGCTAAAACAAGACCAAAACACGTATTTAATATCATTTGTGTGGAATTATGCGTGGTTTTTGTGTTTATTGTGTTTTCAGAGTCAACCGGATGATTATTGAAGAAAACATGGGATTGCACGGGTTTTATCAAGGAAAAAGACTAAAGACGAAGTCTATTGTCCAAGAGATGCAAAAGATTTGAAGTCAATGGGCCTATTTGAAGATTTAACGAAGAAAAGGACCAAAGATGGAAGATTTACATATGTCGAAGAAACTCAAGTCTATTAAACGAAGAAATTAAAAGACGAGTTGAATTTAATCGTCGACAAATCCCGAATCAGAATCGAAAACGTCAACTTTTCTGAAAAGACGAGAAGACAAGAAGAAAGGGAGAAAGCCCACTCACCAACCAACCACTTAGCCTATATATGGGAATCACCCTCACAAAATTTGGCACCTAGTTTTAGTTTTCAGTAACTCTTTTCCTATTTCGTAGGAAGAACCATCTCCCTTAAGGAGTGGTTTTCATCTTCTTTGATTTCTTCTTGAATTGTGTAAGTGTAATCCTTTCATTTTGTTTATTGAATCTTAATCATCTATACAAGTTTTCATTTAATCTTTTCATTCCTCTTGTTCATCATCATCTTTTTATTCAAAGTTCTTAAGTTCTTATTTAGTTGAGTTTTGATCTTAAAAAGTTGTTGATTTTGTGTTTTTATGATTGGGATTTGATCCTTATGGTTAATAGATGATTATTGGTTAGTTTGGTTCAAACCTTTTTGTTCATTTGGCTCGATTTGGTTAAAATTCGTGTTCCCCTGTTCTTGCGTCTGCTACTATTCTTCCATTCCCAGTTATTCCGCATAGTCTTTTCCACTTTTTCCTTATTCGGAATATTTAAATATTCCGAATAGTCTTCTTGCCTTTTCTCTTATTCGGAATTTTTAGTTATTCCGCATAGAATAGTTTATTCCGACTAAGCCTGACATTCCGCATAAGTGTTCTTAGTATTCCGAGTAGTCCTATATTCCGCATAGGGTGATTTTTCCGCATAGACCTATTTATTCCGAGTAACAAGTTATTCCGCATAGAACTTTAATATTCCGCATAGTACTAAATTCCGAATAGGATTTTTATTCCGAGTAAGATATTCCGCATAGCATTGATTTCTCCGTTATTCTGGATAGCCATACATTCCGCATGATCAAAATATTCCGAATGGTATGTTCATTCCGCATAGCACTAGCATTCCGAGTAGCCACACTTATTCCGAGTAGGATCAACATTCCGAATAGAGCCCGTTCCCAGTGAGTTTAATTTACTGTTTTATCATTTAACTGTTCAATTTAAATTCTAGTTTTATTTAAGTAATTGTTTTGGTTTAAATTTAAATTTACTTCAGTCATTTATCTTTTAGTAGAATAGAAAACCAAACCCACTTTTTGTCACCAAGAACAAATCATTCCACTTTTAGTTGTGATCAATTCGAGGAGATACCGAGACTTAATATTGAACCCATAGCAAAACCGTGTATCAGACGGCCCAGCATTTGGACCAGCATTATTACCAGCAGAAGAACCAGCAATATCCTCCATTGGTCTAGGACTAGCAGCAGCAGTAGGGATGCTTGATGGACTAGGAGGAATAGGCAAATCAGCATACGGCTTATCAGCAAATGCAGCCTTTGCCAACAAAGTCAACCCATCCTCCGCAAGATCCTCAAAATCTTCATCAGAGTCAGAATGAACAACTTGCTTCTTTCGCCTCCTCTGCTGCGTCTCCAAAGCCTTAATCTTGTCCGCCATTGGAAGGACAAATTCCCTGGTAAGCTTGCGATGCTGATTCAGATCTGTCTCCAAAGAAACAATCCTTTCATAATACCTGTGCATGAGATCAAGCAAAGAAGTTAGTGAAGCAGGTTCCTCCGCTTCCCCACCAAGAGGACTTGGATCAGGGAAAGCTTCATTGGAACCAGAAGCAATAAAGGGGTCAGCATTATGAGCACGAGAACTAGACGGCTTCTCAGCAGAATGTGGTGATGGACTAGAAGGGGTAGTATTCACAAATGGGGCAGCCTTGGAAGTGGATGGCATTTCAACCACCACTTCCTTAGCTGGCTCTTCCACCACCACATGAGGCTCACCACTAGCAGGATGCTCCTCCTCTATAGGATCATCTTCTAATGGAAGTTCCTCCTCGGCTTCAGCAGCCGGAGGAATAACATTAGGAGGACCTTGGGCAAGGCCCAACATAACATCAGTAAGAGGCCTCCAAGCTCCCTTAAACCCAAGTGCCATATTGGAATAAACTTTAGAACTAAGCTTGGGGGTCTCATACTCCTCCCTATCACAAGGTATGCACATAAGAATCTACTGCAAGAACCTAGGATACATTAAAAACTTCTTCCTAGATCCAGTACTACTAAGATTGCAAACCATCCTATCAAAGAAGTAGCGAGAAAAATTAAACATATGACCATGTGCTATGCAGATCAAACCAGTAGCCAAAGGAATGGGAAATGCATCCCAACTCCCAGACTTTGGTCTTAAGCAATGAATCAAAAAGTGAACTAGAAGCTTCCATTGGGGGATAAACCTATTTTTCTGGAAGTTAAACTTCCCCCCATGATTATAACCAAGATCAGCCATCCTATCCAATACCTCAGAATTGGGGATGGAAACAACACCACCTTCATCCTGAAGATGAAGAGCACTCCTAATAGAAGCTTTAGACACCACATATGAACGTCCATCTATGGTAGCATGGAGTTCAAGTGGGCATCCCAAAACATCCACAAGGTGGGCAGTGGCCCAAAATTGGCGAATGACACTATAATAGACAGTCGGGCAAACTGTAAAAGCATACCTAAGGTTAGAAGCCTCAATAAATTCGATGATGTTTGTGAAATCGTCACGTTTAGGACCATCTCCCAGATAAGCCACCTTATTGTGATCGGGTTTGTATAGCAGAGCAGCCATGGATGATGATTAGAGGTGATGGAAGATGATTGATTAGAGATTGAAAGAGTAGGAGCGTGTGTGTGTTATGGTTGAGCGGAATGAGTCAAGTGTGGGATTTGACCATAAATAATGGTCTTGTAACTGTTCATTGACCCCTAATAATGTGGGTTGCCCTTTCAAATTAGGCAGTTAATGAAAAAGTAACCACTTGCCCCTATTAACTTTATTTGCAAATCCTAGTTACCAAAGTTAAATAATAGGATATATACCAGAAGTAACTTGCGTTGACTAAAAGTCAAAACGCGTAAGGGTCAACACTAGAAGCACCAATGTGGTCAATGAAAGTCAACGAAGTGAACAGTGACCCAAACAAAGACTAGAAGCCAACCATCAATGACAATGAAGGATTTATTTCCACTAGAAGCTGAAACCTACCACCAGAAGTGACCAAAATCCTCCACTAGAAATAGCACACACCACAAATACCTATGAAATCTGTTGTTAGAAACTACCAATATATTAGTCTGTGCAAGTAAATATGTACACTAAGCCTCCCCTCAATCCTAGGTCTCAAGGATTTACCATTCTAATGTGAACCACCAAGTGGTTGAATCGAGGACCATCAAAGGCTTTAGTCAATAAATCAGCAACATTATCATCCGTATGAACCTTAAGAACCTGTATCAACTTATTCTCATTGGCATCCCTGATAAAGTGGTGCCTAATTTCAATATGTTTTGTACGTTGATGAAAAACAGGATTCTTCACAATGCAGATAGTGCTTTGATTGTCAATGAAACTTTTGGTGTTCATAAAGTTGAACCCATAATCTAGCATCTTATTTTGTATCCACAAGACTTTTCCACAACAACTAGCAGCAGCTACGTATTCAGCTTCTGTTGAAGAAGTAGCTACTATCGTCTGTTTCTTACATTGCCATGAGATAAGTCTTCGACCCAAAAACTGACAACCACCAGTAGTAGACTTTCTATCATTATTAGCACCTGCATAGTCACTATCACTATAGGCTTCAAGGACAAAAGGTGATCCTCTAGGATACCACAAGCCTAGCTTGGGTTGAGCCTTGATGTACTTGAAAATTTTCTTGACTGCATTCAAGTTAGAAACAGTTGGAGCCACCTGATGTCTAGAACAAGCACTTACTGCAAACATAATATCCGGACGTGATGCAGTCAAATACATGAGTGAGCCAATCATTAACCTGTACATGTGAACATTTACCGGAGGATCTGGCTCATTCTTGAGTTTGACTTTAGTGACTTCATAAGGTGTTGTTGCTGGTCTAAGAGGATCCATATCAAACTTCTGAAGGATCTCATGAACATATTTGTCTTGACTTATGAAGATTCCATCCGACTGTTGCTTGACTTGAAGACCAAGGAAAAATGTAAGCTATCCCATAGCACTCATCTGAAATTCGCCTTTCATCAGTTGTTCAAAATCATCACACCATTCCTTCTTAGTAGAACCAAAGATAATATCGTCCACGTATACTTGAACTAGGATAATGTCCTTGGTAATCCTCTTAAGAAATAGTGTTTTGTCAATCGTGCCTCTTCTATAGCCATGTTTCAACAAGAAAGTGGAAAGACGCTCATACCAAGCTCTAGGAGCCTAATGAAGTCCATAGAGAGCTTTGACCACCTTGTAAACTTTCTTGGGATGAAGTGGATCCACAAAGCCCTTAGGTTGAGTGACATAAACTTCCTCATCAATCTTGCCATAGAGAAATGCACTCTTGACATCCATCGGAAAAACCGTAAAGCCCACATAAGAAGCAAAAGACAAAAACAGACGAATGGCCTCAATCCTAGCAACAGGAGCAAAAAATTCAGTATATTCAATGCCTTCAAGTTGTGTGTGACCTTGTGCAACCAACCGTGCCTTATTTATCACCACAATACCCCTTGTACCTTTCTTGTTTTTGAGAATCCATTTGGTAACAATTGTTGTCTTTCCATCTGGCAAGTCAACTAGGATCCAAACATTCTGAAACTAGAACTGCTGCATCTCTTCCTGCATAGCCTCCACCCAACTTTGATCCTCAAGAGCATGAGAGACTGATCTAGGTTCCACCTGTGAAAGAAAACAAGCAAACAAACAGTGTTGAAAGTCCGTATGATTATTATGCTTTTAGTCCTCAATATAGCTCACAAGAGCATGATGATCAGACGTTGCTTTCTTATGCATTCTGCGAGTCTTGACAGTAGAACCATGATCTCCAATGATTTGAGTAGTAGGATGGTCTTTGTGTGACTACAGAACTTGATTAGAAGCTACATCCACTTCTGGTGCCAAGTTATTAAGATCCCCAACAAAGTCATCATCATATGAAGCAGAGTCGAAAATGCCATTTATTGGTTGCTTATGAATATCATCCAGCTTAGTAGAAGACTTCTTTTGATAGTTTCCTAGGTCAGAAGGACCAGAGAATCTAGTAGAGGAAGTGGGATCACTAGCCGGACTACCAATAGGTGTTAAACTAGCACTAGGAGTAACATTTGTAGTACTAGGAGTAGCTTTGTCAGCAGATGTACTCAAAGGAAACTAAAAAACACCTTGAGCAGCTGCTGTAGTAGCATCTTGTTGTTGCTTGAGCAATGTGTCAAGAGCTCCTTGTGAGTCCAAAATGTCTGATGGAGTAGCATCACTAGGAGTATGATTGGCATTAGGATAGACTGTGGTGGAATAGGATGGAACAACAAAAACATCATCCTCTTCATCTGAGTCTGAAAAACTAGAATGAGCACCTGTACTAGAAGTTGCAAACACTTGTGGACCTACATCATGGTTAGTTTTGAAACGAAAATACCCCAATGAATCACTAAGATAATCAAGATCAAAATACCATTCAGGACCCTTGCCTTGTATGTTCGACTGCTCCTTAAAATACCTGAGATTAATAGTTTCAATTACTCGCTTGGCTTGGAGATTGTAGACACGATAAGCCCGAGAGTGAGCTGAATATCCCACTATGTAGCCTTCATCTGCCTTTCCATCAAATTTCTCGAAATAGTCACTAGTATTCAGAATGGTGACAAGACACCCAAATGGCTTCAAATGAGCAATGCTAGTAACTTTAGCTGTGAGTAGCTCATAGGGAGTCTTCTTGTCTGGATTGGTAATAGAAACTCTATTCAAGACATAACTTGCAGTATTCACAGCTTCTGTCCAAAACATGGTTGGAAGCTTGGAATCGGCAAGCATTGTTCTCGCAACTTCTATTAGAGTCCTGTTTTTCCTTTCTGCAACACCATTCTGCTGATGAGTTCTTGGTGAACTATAATCTCGTTTGATACCTTTAGTATTACAAAGTGCTATGAGGTCTGCATTTTTGAATTATGTTCCATTATCACATCGGATACCTTTAACCTTCTTGGACAGCTGATTCTCAATTAGTGTAAGAAAGTCCTTGAGAATTGAGTTGGTCTCACTCTTGGCAGCCATGAATAAAACCCACGTGAACCTGCTATACTCATCAGTTACCACAAGACAGTATTGTTTGTGGTCAATGTTCCTAATGGAGGTAGGACCAAATAAATCCATGTGTAGTAGCTGCAATGGTTCAGTTATAAGGCTGAGAGCAGTAATGGCTTTGAAGGATGCTTTATGTTGTTTGCCTTTGCTGCATGCAAGGCAATTTATGTCATTTCTGAAAGTTTCTGGAGGTAAACTAGAGACCAAGTTCATATTTGCTAATTTGTGAATGGTCTTGAAGTTCACATGTCCCATCCTTCTGTGCCATTTAGTGGCTTCATCTTCTGAGGCTTTAGCAACCAAACATGCTAGCTGACCAGTAGGATTGACTTCATTCAGCTTGATACTATAGAGGTTGTGTCTTCTAGGGATTCTGAGTAGAACTTATGAGTCATTCGGGAGTTTAAAGTCTTTGGATAACACTAGTGCATCAGTATCCGTAAAGAGGACAAACTGCTTCTTGTCACAAATCTGAGAGACAGAGATCAAGTTGAAGTATTGAAGTGCTTCCACATAGTAGACCTGCTCAAAGTTAAGATTAGGCGTCTGAATCGTTCCTTTGCCAGTGATCCTTCCTTCACCACCTCCAAAATAGACCTTTCCGCCTTGAAATGGTACAAAGTTAGATAGAAGACTTTTATTTCCTTTCATGCTCCTAGAGCATCCACTATCAACAATCCCAAGAGTAGGATCTTGGTATGGAGTAACCTACAACAACAAGAAAAGATATATGCAAAAGTTAGTGTCTTAAGGGGACCCAAACCTTTTCAGGTTTGAGCCTGCCTTGTGGATCTTTAGTAGATAGCCAAGAAGATTGATGAGATCCACTATTGTTCTTAGGTTGCCTATTCATCATATGGGTGTTATTGTTTGACCAAGAACAACCTGCTGAGGGCTTAACAGCAGCACCCAAATTTCCCAACCCAAAATACATTTGGCTTGAATTAAATGCATAATTCTAATTAAAGTTTTGAAAGTTGTTGCTGGTTGGTCTATTAGGGATTAAACCATTGTTTCTCCAATGATCAGAAGCTAAAGGAGAGGTCCTTCTAGAAGAAGAAAAAGATTGGGCACAAGGGTTAAGTCTTCTAGAAGAATAAGGAGCAACTCCTGGTGAACCAGGAGCAGGATATGCTTGATACATAGAAAGATGTTGATCATAAAAGTCACAATCTTTAATCAAGTGAAACGTACTGCCACAAAAAAACATCTTTTATTCAAATGAGCTTGTCTCATACTGCTAACTTTATTACACATAATTCTAGGAGAAACATTATTCCTAGGAATCAATGAACCAGAACTAGACATAGTTGAAGTAGAAGCAACTCTCTCTTCACTCTTCCTAGCACTAGTAGCAGCATGGACATTTGTTTTGGAGCTTGTAGGTCTCGACTCTTCACTTAAACCACATGATGCAGAGTCACTGGCTTTGTCAGTGAAAGTACAAGAGACAAAGTCATTAGTATTAGTAGAAATTTTTGGGGACTCATGCATCTGTGATCCATCCAAGTCATTATGCCTAGAAGTGGGCGTAAAAGTTCCTGTAAGAGGTGGAGGGACAACATGCATTGCTGCAGCTGGTTGAAACCTATTGTAGCAAGGTTTTCCCTCTTCCTCCTTGTCAGGATCAAAGAAAATTGAAAAAGATAGATCAAACACATCTTCTGAATCAATATATTTATCAAATCCTAACCCTCTTTTAGTCCTACTAGACATGCTACTATCAATTAACTTTGAAAGATTCTTAGGTGCATTTTGCCATTTTTCAAATCTTAACAGTGTAGCATCCAATTTTGTCTTCATGTCCTGCTTATCCTTGATACTGTCATCTTTTACCATTTTTCAAATCTTAACAGTGTAGCATCCAATTTGGTCATGGTTGTTAGAGCATTCCCTAGCAAAGTGTCCTTGCTGCTGGAAGTTATAGCATCTAACCTTGCTTCTGTCAAACCTTGCTGGCTCTCTTAGGTTGTAGTTAAACTTTCGACCGACTTTCTTCTCAAACTTGTGAACCCTAAGAGTGAGCATGGCCATCTGCCAATTGAGATCCATTTCATCCAGGTCAAGTTTATCAACCTGTTTGAAGTCATCAAAAGCAAGTTGCTGTTGAGGATCAACGTCAGCAACAAAAGAGTGAAGAACAGCTTCTACCATGCTACCAGACTTGGCTTTCGGTTCAGGAGTAGAAGTATGCTGAGAAAGTATGCTGAGAAGACACAGTATAGCTTGGGCTACTATCATAAGATATGGGACTAGATCCCATGGAACTCACAAAGGCAGAGTTAGTAGGAGTAGGAAAAGAATCACTTGAGTATACCTCACATGAGGCTCAAAGGTTTTGAGCTTATGAAACAAATCATCAAAATTAAGATAGTCATGCCTACCTTTTGCTTTGAGAGAGATTACCACCTGATTCCATGAGTAGGGTAAGGCTCTAAGAAACATTGCATTGATATCTCCATTGTCAGGTTTCGACCAGAGTTGATTCAACTGGCTCGGTATCTTTTGGAACCTGTCATACCCTTGATGGATACCTTCAGTTTCTGAGATCTTGAAGTCTGTGAATTCATCTCTCAGCATGGATCTTTGCATTTTCGTTGACTCCTCATTCCCACCAAACCTTGCTTTTATTCCATTCTAGATTTCTCTAGCATCGTCCAGATGATAAAAGTCACCCATGTGATCATCAGGAAGAGACTGAAGCAAAATAGTTTTTGCTTTGATCTTCTTCTGAACAGATGTGATTTCTTCATGATCTTTAGGGTCAAGAAGAATAATACTACCATTCTTGTCTCTTCCGGTAGACTTCTTGCTGTTTCCATTCAGAATAATCTTCCAAAGATCTTGATCAGTGTTGGTGATCCAACATTCCATCTTCATTGCCCAGCTATTATACTCATCCTTTTACAGAAGAGGAAACTTACCATTTGTGTTGGAAACTGTAGCAATGATCTGCTGAGGTTGATGTGTTTTAAGGGTGCTATCTTCTCCTGTTTGAGTAGAACTTGAGGCAGACATAATTAAACAAAGAAGTTAGTAATAAGAAAAATTGATTCTTCTTGTACAGAGACTCTCTCAGGGGCTCTAATACCACCTGTTGGGTCTACTAGATGTGGATCTTGCAGCCTGTTAGGGACGGTGAACGAGTTCTGTAATCACAAGTCTATTCACAGAGAGACTCTATATAAATCACACAGTATAAGTGCAGAATACAAATACTATGAACAAGAAAAACGGAATAACTATAACGACTTGATCCTTTACTAAGGATTTATAATATTAATATGAACTAGAATAATGTTTGATGAAGGTGTCTTGAACCCTTCTGCCTAAGGTTCCTTTTATACTACAAGGAAACCCTAATACATCATTAAACCAAAACGTGTAAAACTGATATGCATATCCTTTCCTAACATATCTCGTGCATATCCTAACAGAATAATCTTTAAATAATAAAGTTTGACTTTCTATAAGACCAGGAGCACGTCTTGCTCCTACTACTACTAGGACCAGGAGGAACTACATACCTCCTAGTCTACCTATTACAAATAACTATTCCAAAGGTCCTAACAACAATAGTTTTCATGCTAGAATCAAAGCAATACTACTTGAAGCACTCTATCGAAAGAAGTGCCATTTACGTATTTGCTGGGCTAAATTTTTAGAGTTTCAACTAACCCAAAAGTAGTTCATGAAACCATTTAAGAAGGTTATATGACAATAGAGCTTCGTAGAACATTTAATAGTGACCGTTAGGTAACTGCTAGATTTAAATGGTAAATTGGAAAGACTGTTTTGATAAAGATTTCTCACTATGAATGAGAAACTGCACCATACTAAATAGTATCTAGTTGAAAAGGATCTTTTCTCTATCAATTACCTAAATTGATTTTGAAAGATACTGTAACACCCCATTTTGGAAATGGAATCTTACGCATAATCATGGCGTGTCATCAAAGCATACAAGGATAAATGTTTAAGCATTATTTGACCATAAAAGGGAAATACCGGAATCAAACATCGGTAACCCCAAAGTAGAGCTCATCACACACAAACATAAATACTGAAAAAGGAAAGGACGAAACAATGTCCATAGCAACTGTATTAAAGTAAAGGAAATGCATAAAGTAAAGAAAGACAGTAAAGCTTCCAGTCCATATGCACGTACGTTTGAGATCTACGAGCGTCCCTGAGTACCTGCCGTTTTGGGAACATGAAAAGGAAAACAGCTGAGCAAGACGCTCAGTGCACGGATGTACAATATAGCATGAAATAGGATAAGCATGTAACATATAACAGCGGAAGACTAAGTTCTTAGTAAACTGGTTAAGTATTAAGAAAACTAGTTTTATAGTTTGAAAAGCCTTATGTTTATCTTATGAAAACTGTTTTAACATAAATATACCATAGCCCATATAGGTCATGAAAAGGTCACGTGCATGAATACTTGGAGGGGTGACCTCATCATGCTGATTAGAGGGGATGCCTCTAATTAATATACTGGTTTGGGTAGGAGGGATCAACTCCTTGTGAAGGATGCAAGGCACACACCACATTCACCATGAAATACTGAATAAAACATGTAACTAGGATGCACCCATACGCCCCACATGATATAATAATATGGCCAAAACTGAAAGGGACGCCACGAGCAATCACTCCGCCGTGGGGAAGTCATAACATTGGTGCCTCCAATGTTATGGTTATGGTACCTCCATAACTAGGTGAAACTGGTCGTGCTTGTATATGGCTATAGATTATGCTAATTAAACATAAGCAGTTCAAAACAATAAAACAAATACTGGGGAAAACAGTTGGCTGCATACGGGGAAATCCTAATAAGGAAGAATATCCAAACTGAAAGGACGGGAATCCGTACCTCAAGTCCAGTGAATGAACGGAAGAAAGACTCCTACTTCTGGATCACTAACGCTACATGAATACACACGTGTATAAGTATCGAATCACTGATTACGTACTGTGTTTTATGTCTCATCTTAGCTTACTTTGTATGTTTTAGGTCATGGTTTACTGTTTAAAGCCTTAAACTGTGTTTATCTTGTATTCTGATTAATCTGATTAAGTATTACTGGTATTTCATGTATTATTATACTTACTGTGTAATAATAAGTAACTTTCCAAAAATAGCAGGTTTCCAAAAATAGAAAGTTTCCAAAAATAGAAAGTTACCAAAAATAGAAAGTTTCCAAAAATAGAAAGTTTCTAAAAATAGAAAGTTTCCAAAAATAGAAAGTTTCCAAAATAGAAAGTTTCAAAAAATAGAAAGTTTCCAAAAATAGAAAGTTTCCTAAAATAGAATTTACTGCTTAAAATAGATTAGTTTCTAAAAATAGAAAGTTTCCAAAAATAGATCAGCTGCCTTAATTAAATAAGTTTCCATATATATAAGGTTTCCATTATTAGATTAACTGCCTGAAATAGCTAGATTTCCATATATAGAAGGTTTCCATTAATAGATTAGTTGCCTTATTTAATTAAGTTTCTATAAATAGAAGTTTCCATAATTAGAATTAAGCTGGTTACATAAGCTAACATATAAGTCTAAGTGTTTATAAGCTTATTTTCTTAAGTCATATGATATAGTGTATAGTTTAATTATTATTTCATGTATTTTAATTAAACTATAGGTTAAGCATTTTAATTAAAGTATAACATGTTTTAATTAAAATGGAATAAAATACTTAGGTTAAAATGTGTATTATTATGTATTAATAACATAACCTAAGTCGTGTCTAAATTAATTAATTATAAGCATGTTTTAAATAATTAATTAATTATAACTTATAACATAAAATACTTAGGTTAAATTAATATCATGCTAAATTAATAATTAAAATAACCTAAGTCATGGTTTAATTAATATCTCATGTTATTAATTAATTTATATCCTAAGTTCATAATTCATAAAATTAACATGTAACATAAATCATGATTTAACCAATGAACCATGAATCGGGCATGAACTCGACACCGTACCCCGAGCCAAACTCGGGGTACTTGTGCCCCCTTGCTGCCGTGGGTCCCACATGCACCAACCAAGACCAAAAATGGTCTTGGTGGTGGCGGCTAAAAGCAAACCGAACCCCCCGGGTTGGTTATACTAGGCGACCAAAAACAAACACCCTCTTATATCATCCTTTGATTTTAATTTACCCCAAAACATGTTAGATCAATGTTTAATTATCATGTTTTAATAAGAATATTAATAACATGTTCATGAAAATAATCAAAGATTTAAAAGAATTAAAAAGAAAGGTTTAGAATGATATACCAATACGTAGCTTGAAAGAGGATGAACAAACACGGTTTATAGAAATGATTTTCAAGATCAAAATCAATCAACAACCACCTATGGTGGTCCTTAAGGTGGCGGCACAAAGAGAGGGCAAGGAGGAGGAGAGAAACTTTTTAGGTTAAATGTTATTTTGCTTGAAATGTAAAAATGAAAAGCATAATTACCATAACCCCCCCCCCCCTTTCTTGTAAAAGTCAATGGGCTAAGCCCATTTTGGTTAGTGTGCCATGGGTATGGGGCCCCACATGGGGTACCCGTACCTTTTCTCGTGTCCCGATGTTTCGTGTTCGTTCGTGGTTAAACGTGTTCGTGTTTAAAGTGTTTCTGTTTATTTTATCATGTAGTTTATCGTATTCTTAACGGTCGTAATTATATTATATGTATTTACGTAATTATTTTAGTTCGTGTTTTAAAATGGTGATCATGATTTAATTACGTTCACGTGAAATATCTATTAACTGTTTATCATGAGTTCGTACGTAATCGATACTTATCATGTCATACACGTATGCACTTGCTTGATTATTAGCACATGAATGTGATCAATACTAAATAGGGTAAGTTTTAATCTAGGACGTACGATCTTAAGGGCACTATTCATGGTAAAAGCATGCGGGTTTTACAATTCTTCCCCCCTAAAAAGAATAATTCATCCCCGAATTATAGATAAAGCAAATTGGAAAGAAGTAACATACCCGAACTCAAAATATGAAGTGAGGGTAAGAAGCCCGGATAGACTCCTCTGTTTCCCAAGTGGCTTCCCGCTCGGTATGGTCCCTCCAAAGAATTTTGACGAATGGAATCGTCTTCCTTCTCATGACTTGTTCTTGCCTGTCGAGCACTCGTTCGGGTTCCTCTATAAAAGTGAGATCTTCACGTATCTGTTCCAGTGGATACTGAACCATGTGAAGGGGATGATACTTGTACCCTCTGAGTAAGGACACATGGAACACGTTATGCACGTGCGAAAGCTGAGGAGGTAACGCCAATCGGTAAGATACTTCACCGATTCGTTCAATGATATCAAATGGTCCGATGAAACGAGGACTGAGTTTCCCTTTGATCCCGAAGCGTTTAACACCATGTGCCGGCGAAACCTTGAGGAAGACGTGGTCTCCCACATTAAAATGTATGTCCCTACGATGCTTATCGGCGTAACTCTTCTGACGTGACCGTGCTTCCTGCAGCTTTTGCTTAGCTACTTCGATCTTCTCATTGGTCAATTCTATAATCTCTGGTCCTTCGAGTGTTCGCTCTCCCACTTGATCCCAGCAGATTAGAGCGCGACACTTCCTGTCATACAACATTTCGAAAGGAGCACATTTGATACTTGCGTGCCAGCTGTTGTTGTATGCAAACTCGACCAAACAGATGTAATCGTCCCAATCACCTGTCCATTCCAACGCACACGACCTTAACATACCTTCCAATGTCTGAATTGTTCGCTCTGACTGTCCATCCGTTTGAGGATGAAAGGTCGTACTCAGCTTAAGTTGTGTACTCCAAGCTTTTTGCAGACCTTTCCAGAATCGCGACGTGAAACGAGGATCTCTGTCTGAGACGATGCTGGAGGGAGTACCGTGGAGTCTCATGATCTCCCTTCTGTAAGTATCTGCGAGTTTACTTACCGGATCTTCCTTGCGTATCGGTAAGAAATGAGCTGATTTGGTGAGTCGATCAACAATGACCCAAATAGCATCGTGCTTCTTCTTGGTAGGCGAAAGACCGGTAACAAAATCCATGGTGATTTTGTCCCACTTCCACTCTGGAATATCCAACGGTTAAAGGAGACCGCCCGATCGCTGATGCTCAATCTTAACCTGCTGGCAGGTAAGACATTTGGAGACATAAGTGGCTACATCCTGTTTCATACCACTCCACCAAAAGTGTTGTCTGATGTCATGGTACATTTTTGTCGACCCAGGATGTATAGAAAATGGGGAGCTGTGAGCTTCAGCTAACAATGCTTCCCGGAGTTCTTGATTGTCAGGAACACAAAGTCTCGTACCCTGCCAAACGATACCGTCTGCGTCCATTCTGAATTCTGTCTGCTTCTCCAAATTCTGAATTATCGCCCAAATTTCTCCATCATCCTTCTGCTCTTCCTTGATCCTAGACAGTAACTCGGGTTCCACTCTAAGATTCGCCCAGTATCCGTGCTGCCCACGTACCATGATTTCGATGTCTAGCCGCTCCAAGTCTCTTATGTTTTGTTCCTTGATTTCAATACCGTTGATCATTCCGGACTTTCTGCTGAGTGCATCTGCTACTACATTAGCCTTCCCGGGATGATACTGTAGGTTAATATCATAATCCTTCAACAGTTCCAACCATCTCCTTTGTCTCATGTTCAATTCTCGTTGAGTGAAGATATACTTCAAGCTCTTGTGATCCGTGAAAATGTCGCATGATTCTCCGTATAAGTAGTGCCTCCATATTTTCAATGCGAACACAACTGCAGCAAGTTCCAGGTCATGCGTAGGGTAGTTTTCTTCATAGGGCTTAAGCTGCCGTGAAGCATACGCGATCACTTTCCCATGTTGCATGAGAACACAGCCCAATCCCTTCCCCGATGCATCGCTATAGATCTGAAATCCACCTGTACCAGATGGGAGAGTAAGAATAGGTGCAGATACTAACTTCTGCTTTAGGTCTTCGAAGCTCTTCTCTCGTTCTTCCGTCCAGACGAATTTCTCTCCTTTTCGCATCAGTTTGGTGAGAGGTAGTGCTAAACGGGAAAAGTTCTCCACGAATCTGCGGTAATATCCAGCTAAGCCTAAGAAACTGCGGATTTCTGTCGCTGACGTTGGTCTTGGCCATTTAGTGATAGCCTCAACCTTCGCTGGGTCCATAGTGATCCCTTCTGCTGATACAATGTGACCTAAGAATGCCACTTTGTTTAACCAGAACTCACACTTGGAGAATTTCGCATACAGCTACTTCTGACGAAGAATCTGTAGTACCGTACGGAGATGGTCTTCGTGTTCCTCCGTGGACTTTGAGAAAATCAGGATGTCATCAATGAATACAATGACAAACTTATCAAGGAATTCGTGGAAGATTCTGTTCATCAGATCCATGAATACTGCTGGATCATTAGTCAGGCCGAATGGCATGACTACAAACTCATAATGGCCAAAGCGTGTACAAAAAGCAGTCTTGGCAATATCCTGCTCTTTAACCCTTAGCTGATGGTAGCCTGACCTTAGATCGATCTTTGAGAAGTGTTTGGCTCCTTGAAGTTGGTCAAACAGATCATCTATACGTGGCAGTGGATATCTATTGCGGATGGTAATCTTATTAAGTTCACGGTAGTCAATGCAAAGTCGCATGCTGCCGTCCTTCTTCTTAACGAACAAGACCGGTGCGCCCCATAGAGATGCGCTTGGTCTAATGAACCCTCGTTCAAGAAGTTCATGCACTTGGTCCTTCAGTTCTTTTAGCTCTATGTGAGCCATACGATACGGAGCCTTAGAGATTGGTTCAGCTCCTGGAACAAGGTCGATGTTGAACTCCACTTCTCGTGCAGGTGGTATGCCTGGAAGTTCAGCTGGGAAGACGTCTTGAAATTCTGAAACTACTGGTTGATCCTGAATCGATGGGGATTCAGCATCCATGTCGTGAACCGTAGCTAGATAACCCTCGCAGCCATGTGACAGTAATGCACGTGCTTGCAAGGTAGATATGACTTGTACAGACCGCCCGGGTATGAACCCGTTATGAATGTACTCTGGTGCATTAATGTCGCCGAAGATCACCCGATATGAGTGGCAGTCTATGGTAGCATGGTGCTTGGATAGCCAGTCCATGCCGAGAATCATATCGAACTCAATCATGTCTAGGGGAAGTGCATCTACTGCACGCACTTTATCGTCAAACTCTAGAGGAAGACTCTTGTATACATGAGTTATTAATACAGAGTCCCTCAAAGGCGTGGAAATGGTAAGCCTATTTTCTAATGGCAAGGGAAGTGTCCTGATGTTCTTGGCATAAGTAGTGGAAATAACTGAGTGAGTGGCACCCGTGTCGAAAAGAACACATGCAGCTTGGCCGTACATATACAAAATTCCAGTAATGGTCCCTGTAGATTTGTTTGCCTGATCACGAGATGTCTTGTAGACACGCCCAGTGGTAGGAGGTGGTTTACTATCAGCATGACCCGAGGTACCCTCCATTTCACCCTTACGGCAATCTCTCATACGATGGCTAGGGAGGCCGCACTTGTAGCACGCGTCAGAATCACGACGACATGGGCCAGGGTGTCTACGATGGCAAGTATTGCAAAGAGGATGAGTGAATCCTCCAGCAGGAGTCCTTGCTTGCTGAGGGCCTGCTGATGACAAAATGTGTTAAAATAAAGTAAATGCACGAGTATAAGACATATGCATCATAAGATGTTCACCAGTGTTAGCTGAACGGTTAGGCTGAGAACCCCTGTGGTTCTGGTCCTTCCCGTTACCGTGGTTCCTGGTAGAGATTAATATAGTGTCAGCATGAGAGATATAACATGAAATCATAAGAAGATGCGTAAATAGTAGGACCTGTTGTTGTTGGAGTGTCGAGCGTTATTACGGTAATTATCATTACCGTTACGCCTTTCCACAACAGAACGGTCGTTAGTGTGACCGTTTCCTTTGGGCTGATGAGGCTGCTGCTGAGTAGCCGGCTGAGACCGGTCCCCAGTTTTCTGCCTGGAAGATACAGTTTAAGAGATGATTATTGGACATAAAATGATAGTATGCGGTTTGGTTACCGTTTGAATACGAAATCTTTACCTCTTGTCGGGTCTTTCAGCTTCCCCGAACTCATCTCGTTCCTGCAACATCTCTAGCTTCCTTGCTGCGTCGGCCACTTGTGCTACTGTATTGAACGTAGCACACACCAGATTGTTCGCGACCGAGGTGCGAAGTGCCCACCTAAAGTGGTGTGCCTGCTCCTCAGGAGTACCAGCTGCTGCTCCCAGGAAACCAGCTAAGCGAAGAAAGCGCTGCATGAATTCGTTGCTATTCTCGCCCGCTCTCTGACGTATCCCATGGTACTCTCGCTTGAGCTTGTCCTGCTCTGCCTTGGGAAAGAACTGCTCCATCACTCTCTCCTTGAATTGAGCCCATGTCAAACCAGCGACCCAATCATCACCTCCTTCCGACTGTGTCAAGGCTAGCCACCAGTTGAGTACATCGCCTTCAAACCGGTAGCATGCCAATCTCGCCTTAAATGCGGGGTCACATCCCATAGCATTGAAAATCTTCTCGATATGAGTCAACCAGCTTTCAGCATCGCTGGGGCTATCAGTCTTTTCAAATGCTCTAGGACGGAGCTTGTTGAATCTTTCCAACCACACTGCTAGTGTCACTGGGGGAGGAGGAGGAGGAGGTGCCTGATTCTGCTGCTGCTGATTGTTGGCAGCTTGGACTTCAGCACGGATGTCATTCCTCAGTTGAGGAAGCAAGGCTTGCATGGCAGCCTGAATTTCAGCATTGAGCTGCTCTTGCTCGCGTGTGAGAACCATCTGACAGTATAACATAAAACATATGATCGACAGTTCAAAACATAAAATATAATTATATATATTCATGAAAAAAAAAATTTATACCAAAAATTTCACGAGAAAAATTTTATGCAAGAAAATTTTTGTATGAATGCATGATGCAGTTTTATGAAAACTTTTGATGCTCGAGAGTGAACGCCTCTGGTCAGTTCACTCAAAACAAAAGACATATCGAGGGGACGCCTATGGGTCGGTCCCAAATCTAAAAGTTTCAATAAAACACATGCGACTAAATAGGGCCAGTCCTGTACCAACCATTACTTAGTCAAAAACCCTATAACAATGACATGTATATGTATGCTTAAAAATGATGATTGCATGAAAACAACTGTCAGTTCTAGGAAGACCGTAGTGACTACCCACTAATCACAGGTCATATTTGAGAGCCTACAGGTCGAAGCCTTGGCTCTGATACCATAATTGTAACACCCCATTTTGGAAATGGAATCTTACGCATAATCATGGCGTGTTATCAAAGCATACAAGGATAAATGTCTAAGCATTATTTGACCATAAAAGGGAAATACCGGAATCAAACATCGGTATCCCCAAAGTAGAGCTCATCACACACAAACATAAATACTGAAAAAGGAAAGGACGAAACAATGTCCATAGCAACTGTATTAAAGTAAAGGAAATGCATAAAGTAAAGAAAGACAGTAAAGCTTCCAGTCCATATGCACGTACGTTTGAGATCTACGAGCGTCCCTGAGTACCTGCCGTTTTGGGAACATGAAAAGGAAAACGGCTGAGCAAGACGCTCAGTGCACGGATGTACAATATAGCATGAAATAGGATAAGCATGTAACATATAACAGCGGAAGACTAAGTTCTGAGTAAACTGGTTAAGTATTAAGAAAACTGGTTTTATAGTTTGAAAAGCCTTATGTTTATCTTATGAAAACTGTTTTAACATAAATATACCATAGCCCATATAGGTCATGAAAAGGTCACGTGCATGAATACTTGGAGGGGTGACCTCATCATGCTGATTAGAGGGGATGTCTCTAATTAATATACTGGTTTGGGTAGGAGGGATCAACTCCTTGTGAAGGATGCAAGGCACACACCACATTCACCATGAAATACTGAATAAAACATGTAACTAGGATGCACCCATACACCCCACATGATATAATAATATGGCCAAAACTGAAAGGGATGCCACGAGCAATCACTCCGCCGTGAGGAAGTCATAACATTGGTGCCTCCAATGTTATGGTTATGGTACCTCCATAACTAGGTGAAACTGGTCATGCTTGTATATGGCTATAGATTATGCTAATTAAACATAAGCAGTTCAAAATAATAAAACAAATACTGGGGAAAACAGTTGGCTGCATACGGGGAAATCCTAATAAGGAAGAATGTCCAAACTGAAAGGACGGGAATCCGTACCTCAAGTCCAGTGAATGAACGGAAGAAAGACTCCTACTTCTGGATCACTAACGCTACATGAATACACACGTGTATAAGTATCGAATCACTGATTACGTACTGTGTTTTATGTCTCATCTTAGCTTACTTTGTATGTTTTAGGTCATGGTTTACTGTTTAAAGCCTTAAACTGTGTTTATCTTGTATTCTGATTAATCTGATTAAGTATTACTGGTATTTCATGTATTATTATACTTACTGTGTAATAATAAGTAACTTTCCAAAAATAGCAGGTTTCCAAAAATAGAAAGTTTCCAAAATAGAAAGTTACCAAAAATAAAAAGTTTCCAAAAATAGAAAGTTTCTAAAAATAGAAAGTTTCCAAAAATAGAAAGTTTCCAAAAAAGAAAGTTTCCAAAAATAGAAAGTTTCCAAAAATAGAAAGTTTCCTAAAATAGATTTTACTGCTTAAAATAGATTAGTTTCTAAAAATAGAAAGTTTCCAAAAATAGATCAGCTGCCTTAATTAAATAAGTTTCCATATATAGAAGGTTTCCATGATTAGATTAGCTTCCTGAAATAGCTAGATTTCCATATATAGAAGGTTTCCATTAATAGATTAGTTGCCTTATTTAATTAAGTTTCTATAAATAGAAGTTTCCATAATTAGAATTAAGCTGGTTACATAAGCTAACATATAAGTCTAAGTGTTTATAAGCTTATTTTCTTAAGTCATATGATATAGTGTATAGTTTAATTATTATTTCATGTATTTTAATTAAACTATAGGTTAAGCATTTTAATTAAAGTATAACATGTTTTAATTAAAATGGAATAAAATACTTAGGTTAAAATGTGTATTATTATGTATTAATAACATAACCTAAGTCGTGTCTAAATTAATTAATTATAAGCATGTTTTAAATAATTAATTAATTATAACTTATAACATAAAATACTTAGTTTAAATTAATATCATGCTAAATTAATAATTAAAATAACCTAAGTCATGGTTTAATTAATATCTCATGTTATTAATTAATTTATATCCTAAGTTCATAATTCATAAAATTAACATGTAGCATAAATCATGATTTAACCAACGAACCATGAATCGGGCATGAACTCGACACCGTACCCCGAGCCAAACTCGGGGTACTTGTGCCCCCTTGCTGCCGTGGGTCCCACATGCACCAACCAAGACCAAAAATTGTCTTGGTGGTGGCGGCTAAAAGCAAACCGAACCCCCCCTCGGGTTGGTTATACTAGGCGGCCAAAAACAAACACCCTCTTATATCATCCTTTGATTTTAATTTACCCCAAAACATGTTAGATCAATGTTTAATTATCATGTTTTAATAAGAATATTAATAACATGTTCATGAAAATAATCAAAGATTTAAAAGAATTAAAAAGTAAGGTTTAGAATGATATACCAATACGTAGCTTGAAAGAGGATGAACAAACACGGTTTATAGCAATGATTTTCAAGATCAAAATCAATCAACAACCACCTATGGTGGTCCTTAAGGTGGCGGCACAAAGAGAGGGCAAGGAGGAGGAGAGAAACTTTTTAGGTTAAATGTTATTTTGCTTGAAATGTAAAAGTGAAAAGCATAATTACCATAACCCCCCCCCCCCCTTTCTTGTAAAAGTCAATGGGCTAAGCCCATTTTGGTTAGTGTGCCGTGGGTATGGGGCCCCACATGGGGTACCCGTAGCTTTTCTCGTGTCCCGATGTTTCGTGTTCGTTCGTGGTTAAACGTGTTCGTGTTTAAAGTGTTTATGTTTATTTTATCATGTAGTTTATCGTATTCTTAATGCTCGTAATTATATTATATGTATTTACGTAATTATTTTAGTTCGTGTTTTAAAATGGTGATCATGATTTAATTACGTTCACGTGAAATATCTATTAACTGTTTATCATGAGTTCGTACGTAATCGATACTTATCATGTCATACACGTATGCACTTGCTTGATTATTAGCACATGAATGTGATCAATACTAAATAGGGTAAGTTTTAATCTAGGACGTACGATCTTAAGGGCACTATTCATGGTAAAAGCATGCGGGTTTTACAGATACAATAATCACTCCCTGATTTTTAGGCAAACAGTGACTTGTTAACTTGAGTTTTCACATTCCCTTCTTATTTAGAGAACTAAAGAAGAGTTACCTTATTAATTGGTACGATTTACAGTCATTCTTGTAATCTTTATAATATTTCATTACAACCTAAATGGTCAATACATCATAAGTACTCATGCTTCATGATAACTCTAGAAATTGAGTAAGAATAACTAACAACAATAAGAACTTTATTCATTGATATATGAATAGAATGTTAAACAAAACACAAAGAACTACATCTACCTTTTTGATACACTACGATATTTAATCTCGGGACGAGATTTCTTTAATGGGAAGAGGCTATGACAACCCATAAAATTTGCAAGTGTAATATATGCTATGTTTGAATAGGAGTGGAAAAGCCACTAGAAATTTTTGTATTTTTTTTGTATTACTTGGTAGAATGAACTGCTTCTCACACCATAAACTATTATAACCACACATTCCTATAATGATGAAAGACACAAGTCTAAACTATAAAAGAGATCTAATAAGTTCAACATTAATAAGAACATATCAAATATAACCATGATGTCCTAAATTCCCTTAGAAATCCTAGAATACCTATAAATGAGTTGTGAACTCAAGAATGATAAGCTATGAAGGGAAAACACATATGAATAAGTCATTAAAGATTATAAACAAGTTTCAAACTATACTTTGAAGACATAATAATACCTAAGAATGGCAAGAACAAACCATACAAAGCTAAGTACAAGTAATTATACATAATAGTCTAGATCACCACCTAGAAACTTTGATAAATAATACTTAAAGCAATATAACTACTTAAAATCCATGTACTATTATCAAAAACAATATACTAATTGTAATCTATCATCAAAAGGAAAGTTAGTTAATCACAAAATGGTAATATTCACTAATCCAAGGCTAATTACAAGTTAAGACCTAGTAACCAAGATTAGCATATAAAATCCATTATACATTGATTTAGAGTCTAATCTTTTGCCATATATTTTAAAACTCAACTAAATATCATATTAAGATTATATATTCATTTCAAGTCAAGTTACAAGTTGGTAAAGCATAACGTTCAAGTTATCAAAGCATAGGATCTTAAATTCCCTTAATTAACCCTAGAATATTATCAATCTATATAAACCCTCAAACTAAGAATGTAGAATCCATAGAAGACATAAACGTATCATATAAGACCTATAATAAGCATAAATAAGGATATAAACCCTAATTACACAAGAGAGAAAATCATTAGGATTAATGACCTAAAAACCTTAATATTAAGAAACCTACATGGAATCACTACCTAGTTCTTTTTGGACAAGTCTACAAATACTCATAGGACTTCATTAAGATAATAGATGATATTAAAACAACTTACAAGTACCCTGATGCATAAGGTACAATATTTCAATGCATGGCTTGTAAATTAGATCAAAATAGGTATTTTCACTCTTTAGACATGTGTACCTAAACTAAACCCTTAAACTAAGTGTGAAGACTCATTACACACTTAAAACTCAATGTATAGGACCTAAATTAAGTTTACATCAGTAGCTAAGAGGAGGATAATCACATTTACTAAGATTAAACCCTAATCTACAAATGTATACTTCCTATTTTTTAACACTCTCAAATTTCATATCGGTACAGCGAAACGGTCAATAGAGTGTTACGGGATAACAAAATAACTCAAATCATAGACAACGCATAAAAAAGGTTGTACAACGTTAAGCATACATTCATCCGAATAGAAGTTTAAAGTTTTACACAAGGTCCCCCAGTTTTCACAATCATAAAGTTACAAAACATAGTTCGAATGAATATTATTATTAAGTGGGCCATCAGAGTCGATCTCCGTCCAAGTTACCTTCAAGTACCTGAGATAAAAGATGCGAAAAATTAATCAGTGAACGTCGAGTGAATTCATAGAGTTTAGTAAAAACACATATATAAAACAGTTATGTAAAGCAGAACACAAGCATAATATCAGTAATAAGATCCTATATTGCTAGTCAGGCAATATATTATAATTCAAATCATATAGCATTAATTATTTATGATACCGCAGCCTCAGGATTTACCATTATCGGTATTATTATCGGATTATTATAAGCCGCACGAGATTGTTGCCTTTCTATAATATACAACGGGTCGCGAGCCCGACAAATATGTGCCCATCTAAATCAGCGTGTCGTCATTAATATCACGCTATATAAATCCTCTCATACATAAATTCGCTTACCAATCAATGTGGCACGACGGGGATCAACCGTCAAGGCGCGAACTGGGGTGATCTTCCCCAAATAGTACTATCATATGCATAAGCGTCTACCAACTGCTGGTAATTCACAATTCATGCTAATAGGACTTATAGTGACATAACCTAACTAATAATAATCCATTTTAGACATTCATTTGGGTCACACAATAAATCGGGTCCATATCAATAAGCATATAATCGGGACTACTTGTGTTTTATTTAATAAAACATTTAAAAAGAGTGCGAGGCTATGAACTCACGTTGGTTGGGAAAGGAGGGTTATCGGCAATTAGGATGTACGGTACGTGCCTCGATCACGAGAAACCTAAACAAATAATACTCGATCTTAGACTATGTCGAATAATATTGATAAAAACTTGTTATGTATATGCAATAATGTCATAAACATGATGATCAAGTGGGATTTTAATACGTTATACTACATTATTAGTTGTTAAGTATTTAGTTAACTTAGTCCAGTCATACTAAGTTTAGCCCATGTATATGTTAAGGCCCAATAAGCCTATTAAGAGTCCAATACATTTGGACTAGGCCTATACTCATATGTTTGGCCCAACTAGGTTAAGCCCATGAGCAAGTCCGATAGTGCTAAACCAAACTAGTTGGGTCTAGTGGTCCAACAAGGCAACTTTGGTCCATTATGGGTCCATATGTTACAAAGCTCGGGTTTTGTCGATTTTTACTTGTTAGATGTGTTTATATATCAGTATATGTTTTATAAAAATGTTACATTAGATGGGTCCGACCATCTAAGTTTTATTTCGTGAAAACGCCATCCTTTCGGTTTTAGCCGAAAAGACGTAAAAATCACATGTATAGTTTGTAGTTAGAAAACCATTTGAGTTTTATCTTTATAAAATGTGATATTTATTTCTTATAGTATATAAACATATTTTATAGTAGTTACTATCAATTATTAATTTTATATACTTATTTTATATATTAATTTACTTCAAGTGACCTTTTAATATTATATACTTTATAGTGAAATCTGATGTCAAAAGTCAAGTTCACCATTTTTATCATATCTTGAGTTCTAAAAGGAGTTAGAATGCCAAATTTTTATTGTAGAAATTACATGATATGCTCTACAAATAACGCTTCTATGGCACCTTCTCAAACAACTTCTAAATATCAGTAATATTCGTCCAAAACAGATCAGTCAGATTAATACCTCAAAAGTGTTTTGGCGATATCTTGCTTATTTTTAACATTCCATTATGTGGCCAATTCACCAATTATGTAAAACCATTTATCTATCATTATATCAAATAATATAATCCATTTACTCAAGTAAAAATATTGAAACTTACTATTTATTACAGCCTACTTATTAAGTTAAGATTTCATCAACTTTTACTTGTAGATTTAGCCTTGTTAACTTAATTTAGTGACACAAAATCCCCATGCAAAACTTTGGTCATCATTCATCATCATCATAAATATACATTTTGAAGTAAATTGATAAATACATTTACAAAATTAATAGGATGATAGAAAGAAACAATCTCTATACCAACCAAAGTGATTAAAAGGTTGACATTTTGGATGAACAAGGCTTGATCTTATAACCAAATTTTTAACTTTGCAAAAAAACTTTTTGAAATCTTCAAGTATATGAACTCCTTCTTTAAAATCAGCCCTAGGACTCCATGAAAACTTCCTTTCACAAGTAGTAATCACCTCAAAACAACCTCCTTTTAAGTAGTTATTAATACACGACTTTTAGCCCGTATAAAAATTATGTGTTCGTTGATGTGTGTCTAATCGAATTGATCTAGGTTTTCTATGTGACTCAGTTTTATTTTGGTGGAAACAAATAGTTTTGGTTGTTTTTAAATTTAAATGTGCAAAGACTTAAAAGTGAATGTCGTTGAAAGTAAAGTGGCGTTAAAGTAAAGTGCGAGAAAATAAATCTAAGTCTAATTAAAAGAAAGTGTGCAATATTTAAAAACGTGACGGAAAGTAAATTAGTTTAAATGACTAAAATTTAAAGGCGTGACGAGAATTAAAGTTAGACAAGTATTAAAGACTTAAGCTAAAAATTAAACAAGTCAAAATAAGAGAAATCACCCTCAAATCGGAATATATTCCGATCACCTTGATCGGAATATTGGAATGGGCCTGGTCAGAATGTAGGTCGGAACCCACGATCGGAATAGCTGTCACCTTAACCAATCGGAATATCCAACATGACTCCTCAATCGGAATGAGTACTAGATCTCCAATCGGAATGCTGAGACCTACCTTGATCGGAATACCACTACTATGTTCCGATCGGAATACCAAGGAACTCCCCCAATCGGAATGTAAAACCCTTTTAAGATCTTGCCAATCGGAAAGTATAACCCTATTCCGATTTAACCAATCGGAATACGTAGAAGAAAACTAAAAATAAGCTAAATGAATAAGCTATTGTTCTAATAAGCACTAGACTAAATCCTAAGGTGGAACCGTGTGAAAATAAGCTAACAAACTGAAAGTTAACAACTTTTAAACACGAAATAGATAAACTTTAAGAAAAACAACTTTTTATATAAAAATAACTTTTGTAAAAACTATATAAACTTGAAAATAAATCAAATAAGCTATGAAAATAAGAGATTTAAAACAATCAAAAGCATAAAAATCAAATCTTTAACAAATCAACAAATTAAAAACCTGTAAATCAAAGAAAGGTAGAAGAAGATTAACAAGATAAAGTAAGGGTGCAAGTAATTAAAAGAAACACTTACTTGAAATTAAAGGTAATTAAGGGTGCAAAACATGAATTTAAATGACAAGTAATTAAAAGTGCATAAAATAAAGGTGGAAGAACTAGTTTGTCAATCTAGCCAACAAGAGGAAAATGACAATGATCTAATCTATATATAGGGGAGATTAAGGCTTGCTTAGGAAGCTTCCTTAATTGCATGCTTAGTCCCTCCTTCTTTAATCTTCTTTTAATTGCACCATTAGTCCCTTTCTTCTAATCTTCTTTAAACTTGGATTTAAAGGACTTTTGGCTTCGGGACTTCTTTGAACTCGTCTTTAAATTCTTCAATAAAATAAACTTGAGTTTCTCGACTTTTGATAAACTTCCGTCTTTTGACTTTTTCTTCGATAAATCTTCAGAATTGGTCTTGGACTTCCGTTCTTTTTGCACTCTCGACTTCTTGACTTCGTCTTTCATCTTTTTCTTCAATAAAAGTCCGTAAATTCCCGTGAATTCTCGTGTTTTCTCCACTTTTCACAATTTCGTCCTAAATCACAATAAAAACACAAACCACGCATAATTCCGACATAAAAGACATAAAATACACGTTTCGGTCTGGTTATTATTGTAATTAAGTGGTAGAAAAGATGTGTGTTTAGACACATATCAAATCCCCTACACTTGACCATTGCAATGTCCTCATGCAATGCATTAGTTACAAAGCATGTTTACACTTTTCATCATAATTAATCCACGTTGGCCTTTATTAAAAAGATAGAAAATTACAAAAATTCAAAGCAAAGAAATTAAAAAGCATACCTTGGGTTTTGGAAATGTCATGAATAATCATCATCCTCAACTTTTCACTTTCTCCAAACCAAGCTTAAAAACGAGATCATTGTTATTATAAGTTAGTAGACTAACACGAACTCATGTGGGCCAATTATTTACTTAGACTCCCTTATTCCTATGGGTATCTCTTATATTTTATTGTTTGTCTTGAATGATCACGAAGATGCATTGTTTGACTTATTTCGATAATTATTATGTCTGAAAATAAAGTGAACGATTTAATCAATAGTTAGCTAAAGGACCAAATCTTTTAAAACTGCTTCTCGGGACCTCATAAAGTTCATATCTTGGCATAACTCGCTTCGCGATTTGAGACCTCTCTCGGACCGATATTTGGCAGCGACTTCATACTTTAAATCTTGAGAGACGTTCCTGAAATAATGGTCTTCTCTTCATATAGGAATTTCTTCACTTGAAGTTTTGAGAGATTCATACTTGGACCATGACTTCTTCATTTTTCTCCAATCTTTATTTTGGACTTTGATATACAACGATCCGCCTCCTTTTATGACTTGGATCTATTTATCCTCATACCTTGTTAGGGTCTTTTCGGATACACTTCTCCATGACTTTTGGGGAGTTTGCTTTACGTCGTGTGTCTCGATCCTTCATATTGATTTTCGATAAATGATTCTTCACATCACTTTGGATCTTTTAGCAACAAAATATAGCCCTCATGCCTTGTTAGGGCCTTTTTGGACTCGCCAATCTTCGCGTCCCGCTTCAATAAGTTATGCCTTGGCTATGAACTCTAATCCATACCGAGCAACTTTTAAACGATCTGGGGCTAGAAGCTAAGTAACTTTTCAAATCGTACAACCTTATTTATTAGTAGATAAATTATTAGCAAGCGATGGGAGAATAGGCTCATAATTAACTCACATAAATTCACGAAAGAATACCGACTTATAATTGGCTCTATCATCTCTCGTTCTCCACAGTTTAAAATCTCAAGTAATGAGACTCGTGGATACTTAGCCTATTAAATCAAAGTTTTGGGTTTTCGAGTCGCCTATAGGATCTTGCAAATTCTTGGACTTTTTCAAGCTTAGAAATCGCATTTTAAAGTTCCCTTGATAAACGACTCTCTAGGATCAATTATAGGAACTTGCGAAACGTTCTTGTTCTTAACCCGTGAGAGTTAAGACTTTCGCGATTTATAGATCCCTATATAAAAGCCTAGCAAAACTTGACTTAAACACGTTAAGGATACTAGCTAGAGTAAACTCGGATTGAGTCAAAAGATTCACAACGTTTGAAAATTAAAACCACTTATTAAGCATTTATTCTAATGAGGAAAGAAAATAACTATACAAAGGGGAAAAACTAATAGGCCAAAATAGATCAAAAATTTTGAAAAATGTCGAAAAATTGATTTTCCGGTTAAAATGAGGACAAATACAAGGAAAAGACCACTTAACTTCGATAGAAGTCCCCCTTACACTTAAGATAAACATTGTCCTCAATGTTTAAGCATGTGGGAGTAAACTCCCCTACACTTAGGACATTGTGCACGTTGTTTAAATTTCGCTAAAGAAAAGACAACTAAAGAGATTCCTATTTTAATATTGAGAAAATATAAAATAGTGAATCGAAAAGAGTTTAGGATAGAACCGGGATGAAGTAGAACACGGAATCACGGGTCGTCAAGAATCATCAAGAGTGGATCATTGAAGCTCGAATCCCTGATTAAGAAGTGAGGAGAGGAAATAGCAAACCAAAGGGTCCCCCCTACACTTATGATAAAGAAAGTAAAAAGATAGGTGCATGGGTTGCCTCCCAAGAAGCGCTTGATTTTTGTTAACCGAGTCATTAGCCTGACTCGACCTTGATCATCAACGGAAGTAGCATGAAACATATCCACCAGGATCAAAGACATAGTTTTCATCCATCAATAAGCAAGAGCTTAAGGCGAACAAGGCAAGCCAAAGAAGAAGTGGGAGGGTTCCCTTAAGCAGCGATGGAGCACGGTGGAAGCAAAGATGAAGTGGTGCAAGCATGTCTTCAATAGGTCCAAAGATTTTTCCTTTTATTTCATCAGGTGGATACTGAGATGGCTTAAAGACTTCAATACCGGGGTCGAACACCTTTTCCTTTAGGGGAAAATAGTACTCAGGCTCAGCCGAGTGTGAAGAAGATCCGCAAAGAAGCACAACCTCGTCCGTAGAAGGAGGACAAAGAGGTGTCAAATCATAAGTGCAACGGATATCGGTGTCAACCAGTTTCTCCTCCTTTAACAGAATGCTCTTCAAATCCAAAGTAGGATCAAGACGATAATCTTCAAAGTCATAAGGAGGAGCATCACTCTCATGAGGGAAGTAAGTGTTGAGAAATTCAGAGAAATCTTCCTCAAATGAGTAATCGTCCAAAGTAGGATCGAGTGATGGCAGAGGATCTTCATCACGTGAAGAATCGCTCGAAAGAGTATCAGCCTCATCAAAATCATCGAAAGTGGGCAGCTCGGGATACTCAGAAGTACAATCATCAAAATCATCCGAATCTGAGCTAGAATCATTATCATCATAAGCATCGAAGATCGGTGGCGAATCATAAATGGGAGAAGCTTCGAAAGTAGGGAAAGAATCATCCACATCATCATGAAAAAGTGGATTATCGATGCAAGAGTTGAATAGAGGATTGTCATAGACGACAAAGTCATCGAGCACATTTATCATATTCACTGATTCTCGGCCTCTAAAAGATTTGCCTGTAAGCTTCCCCATTTTGAAAACTTGTGCATCATCCCCGACTCGTAAGATTAACTCACCTTCGGCAACATCCACTAAAGCTTGTCCGGTTCTAAAGAATGGCCGACCAAGTATTAAAGGAATACGAGGGTCCATTTCATAATCAACTACGACAAAATCGACCGGGAAAGTAAATGTGCCAACTTTGATAAACACGTCTTCGGTTATACCAACGGGGTAAGCGAGAGTGCGATTTGCAAGTTCAAGAGTCATCTTTGTTGGAGTGAGGTCGGGCAATGATAGTGTTTTCCAAACACTCAATGGCATCAGGTTAATACTAGCCCCGAGATCAGCAAGGGCAGTGAATTCTTAAGTTTTGTTGAACACGCAAGGCAACACAAAACGACCGGGATCTCCAAGCTTTTCCGGAAGTTCTTTAAGAATAACTGCAGAGCAGTTTTCATTTAAGCGTGTGTTGGCGAGTTCGATCAGCTTCTCCTTCTTGTTAAGCAATTCCTTAAATGCTTTAACAAATTTGGGCATGTGGACAAGTGCTTCAAGAAAGCTAATGTTGAAGTTCATTTGAGAAATCATCTTGATATAGCTAGTCACTTGAGCGTCCTCCTTGTTTAGCATTTTGTTCTTGCCCAAACGAGAGGGATAAGGGATATTGGGTTTGGGTGGTGAGGGTGTAGCTGTAGGTAAAGGTTGAGATGTTGAAGGGTCATTTGTGGAAACTTCATCACGTCGAGGCGGAGACGGTAATGGTGCACTAATACTAGGTGTAGGAGGAGTAGGGATACATGGTGGTGGAGGAGGTGTAGATGATGGGGGTGGGATTGGTGGTCCTTCGATGGTGACTCCACTACGAGTAGTTATAGCACTCACATTTGCTCGCGGATTGGTGACGGTGTTTGACGGTAGAGAACTTGAAGAAGAAGGTTGAGCGGCGGGCAAGAAACTAGCAAGCATATTCTTCAAATCATTGGTTTGATTGTTGAAGGAGGATTGAATGTTATCCCGAAGCTCGGATCTTATCTCATTTCCTTGCTTTGTGATATCTCCTTTCAGATTGATAATTTGGCTCTGCAAGTTCTTGATTTGCTCACCTTGGGTTCTCATGATGGCCTCAATATCCGGAGTACTGGGTGGGTTTTGTTGGGCGGGTGGGTGATAAGGATTAGAAGCTCTTGGTGGGATTTGGTTGCTTCTAGTGTAGTTGTTGGCGGGGTTTTGGTTTTGAGGAGAAAAACCGGGTGAAAGGTAATTGTTGGATCGGTAACTCAGTAGATTTCTATCCCTTGTTGTCGATCTTGGTAATTTTCTGGTGAATAATTACCATAAGCTGCATACACATTTTCCGGATTTCCTTGTGTCGAAGGACAATCGGTGTATGAGTGAGGACCGCCACATGTTTCACAAGGATTAGCAACCGCTTTAACTTGTTGTTGTTGTTGATTTGAAGCGAGAAGCGTAATACTTTTGCTCATTTCAGTCATCATGCGGGTGAGTTCGGTCATCTCAGGGTTTGCTGAGGTTGAGGAAACATTGACTCTTGGGTTGTTCCTAGAAGATGCAGAGGAATCCCAGTTCTTGTGGTGAGTAGTCATGTTCTCAATTAACTCTCTACACTCCTCGGGTCTCCTTTTCATGAATGTGCCACCGGCGGCTGCATTGATCGTATCACGATCTCGAAAAGTCAATCCGTTGTAGAAAGTATCGATCAAGGTGACCGAAAGCATGTTGTGGTTTGGACAACGGTCGATCAAGACATTATATCTCTCCCATGCATCAAAAAGAGATTCATCGGGATCTTGCATGAAACCGCTGATCTGATTGCGAAGGCTCGTGACCATGGATGGTGGAAAGTAGCGCGACAAAAAGCGTTGAGTCATGTCATCCCAAGTGTGAATAGAATTGTTCGGGAGACGATCAAACCATTTCTCGGCATGATGTAATAAAGTGCGTGGAAAGAGTTGTAGGCGAAGTTCATCCATAGTGGCACCAGCCAACTTCATGCTTTGGGTGATTGTAATGAACTTGTCGAGGTGTTTGTTGGCATCATCATCAGGCAATCCTCTAAATGGGTTTATTTGTACTTGCTGAATCATATGGTGCTTCAACGAAAACTCAGGAGCGTTGATTTGCATCGGCGCAATCGGTCCTCCTCGTCCAAACATTGTTGGTTGACAAAGTTCCTCCATGGTCCGAAGATCGGGCTGTGGAAGAGCATTGTTGTTATTATTATTATTATTGAGGTGCGGTGGCATGTTGTTGTTGACACCTGCCATATCTAAATCTTCTTGAGGCTCGGGCTCTTGATAATTAGAAGATCTAGTACGCATACACCTGAAAATGCAAAAGAAAACAAAACGAAACACAAAGACAATATATATACACAATAAAGATAAAATCTTTTTGGATTTTTGAAATTTTTAATTTTTAATGGTTTTTTGGAATTTTTTATGCAAGAAAAGTAACGTTCAAAAGTGAACGGATCCCAAAAAACAACGTGTCTCTCACAAAAAACTGTTGATCTTTACGAAAAGAGCCGGCAGCGGCGCCATTTAATACACGACTTTTAGCCCGTATAAAAATTATGTGTTCGTTGATGTGTGTCTAATCGAATTGATCTAGGTTTTCTATGTGACTCAGTTTTATTTTGGTGGAAACAAATAATTTTGGTTGTTTTTAAATTTAAATGTGCAAAGACTTAAAAGTGAATGTCGTTGAAAGTAAAGTGGCGTTAAAGTAAAGTGCGAGAAAATAAATCTAAGTCTAATTAAAAGAAAGTGTGCAATATTTAAAAACGTGACGGAAAGTAAATTAGTTTAAATGACTAAAATTTAAAGGCGTGACGAGAATTAAAGTTAGACAAGTATTAAAGACTTAAGCTAAAAATTAAACAAGTCAAAATAAGAGAAATCACCCTCAAATCGGAATATATTCCGATCACCTTGATCGGAATATTGGAATGGGCCTGGTCAGAATGTAGGTCGGAACCCACGATCGGAATAGCTGTCACCTTAACCAATCGGAATATCCAACATGACTCCTCAATCGGAATGAGTACTAGATCTCCAATCGGAATGCTGGGACCTACCTTGATCGGAATACCACTACTATGTTCCGATCGGAATACCAACAAACTCCCCCAATCGGAATGTAAAACCCTTTTCAGATCTTGCCAATCGGAAAGTATAACCCTATTCCGATTTAACCAATCGGAATACGTAGAAGAAAACTAAAAATAAGCTAAATGAATAAGCTATTGTTGTAATAAGCACTAGACTAAATCCTAAGGTGGAACCGTGTGAAAATAAGCTAACAAACTGAAAGTTAACAACTTTTAAACACGAAATAGATAAACTTTAAGAAAAACAACTTTTTATATAAAAATAACTTTTGTAAAAACTATATAAACTTGAAAATAAATCAAATAAGCTATGAAAATAAGATATTTAAAACAATCAAAAGCATAAAAATCAAATCTTTAACAAATCAACAAATTAAAAACGTGTAAATCAAAGAAAGGTAGAAGAAGATTAACAAGATAAAGTAAAGGTGCAAGTAATTAAAAGAAACACTTACTTGAAATTAAAGGTAATTAAGGGTGCAAAACATGAATTTAAATGACAAGTAATTAAAAGTGCATAAAATAAAGGTGGAAGAACTAGTTTGTCAATCTAGCCAACAAGAGGAAAATGACAATGATCTAATCTATATATAGGGGAGATTAAGGCTTGCTTAGGAAGCTTCCTTAATTGCATGCTTAGTCCCTCCTTCTTTAATCTTCTTTTAATTGCACCATTAGTCCCTTTCTTCTAATCTTCTTTAAACTTGGATTTAAAGGACTTTTGGCTTCGGGACTTCTTTGAACTCGTCTTTAAATTCTTCAATAAAATAAACTTGAGTTTCTCGACTTTTGATAAACTTCCGTCTTTTGACTTTTTCTTCGATAAATCTTCACGACTTTTAATACACGACTTTTAATACACGACTTTTAGCCCGTATAAGAATTATGTGTTCGTTGATGTGTGTCTAATCGAATTGATCTAGGTTTTCTATGTGACTCAGTTTTATTTTGGTGGAAACAAATAATTTTGGTTGTTTTTAAATTTAAATGTGCAAAGACTTAAAAGTGAATGTCGTTGAAAGTAAAGTGGCGTTAAAGTAAAGTGCGAGAAAATAAATCTAAGTCTAATTAAAAGAAAGTGTGCAATATTTAAAAACGTGACGGAAAGTAAATTAGTTTAAATGACTAAAATTTAAAGGCGTGACGAGAATTAAAGTTAGACAAGTATTAAAGACTTAAGCTAAAAATTAAACAAGTCAAAATAAGAGAAATCACCCTCAAATCGGAATATATTCCGATCACCTTGATCGGAATATTGGAATGGGCCTGGTCAGAATGTAGGTCGGAACCCACGATCGGAATAGCTGTCACCTTAACCAATCGGAATATCCAACATGACTCCTCAATCGGAATGAGTACTAGATCTCCAATCGGAATGCTGAGACCTACCTTGATCGGAATACCACTACTATGTTCCGATCGGAATACCAAGAAACTCCCCCAATCGGAATGTAAAACCCTTTTCAGATCTTGCCAATCGAAAAGTATAACCCTATTCCGATTTAACCAATCAGAATACGTAGAAGAAAACTAAAAATAAGCTACATGAATAAGCTATTGTTCTAATAAGCACTAGACTAAATCCTAAGGTGGAACCGTGTGAAAATAAGCTAACAAACTGAAAGTTAACAACTTTTAAACACGAAATAGATAAACTTTAAGAAAAACAACTTTTTATATAAAAATAACTTTTGTAAAAACTATATAAACTTGAAAATAAATCAAATAAGCTATGAAAATAAGAGATTTAAAATAATCAAAAGCATAAAAATCAAATCTTTAACAAATCAACAAATTAAAAACGTGTAAATCAAAGAAATGTATAAGAAGATTAACAAGATAAAGTAAAGGTGCAAGTAATTAAAAGAAACACTTACTTGAAATTAAAGGTAATTAAGGGTGCAAAACATGAATTTAAATGACAAGTAATTAAAAGTGCATAAAATAAAGGTGGAAGAACTAGTTTGTCAATCTAGCCAACAAGAGGAAAATGACAATGATCTAATCTATATATAGGGGAGATTAAGGCTTGCTTAGGAAGCTTCCTTAATTGCATGCTTAGTCCCTCCTTCTTTAATCTTCTTTTAATTGCACCATTAGTCCCTTTCTTCTAATCTTCTTTAAACTTGGATTTAAAGGACTTTTGGCTTCGGGATTTCTTTGAACTCGTCTTTAAATTCTTCAATAAAATAAACTTGAGTTTCTCGACTTTTGATAAACTTCCGTCTTTTGACTTTTTCTTCGATAAATCTTCAGAATTGGTCTTGGACTTCCGTTCTTTTTGCACTCTCGACTTCTTGACTTCGTCTTTCATCTTTTTCTTCAATAAAAGTCCGTAAATGCCCGTGAATTCTCGTGTTTTCTCCACTTTTCACAATTTCGTCCTAAATCACAATAAAAACACAAACCACACATAATTCCGACATAAAAGACATAAAATACACGTTTCGGTCCGGTTATTATTGTAATTAAGTGGTAGAAAAGATGTGTGTTTAGACACATATCAGTTATCAACATATGTTGATTGTAGGTTAAGTTGTTGGTTAAAATTTGGTGAAGATGGTGGTGTGATGGTGGTTATGGACGGCCAAAGAGGGAGAGGGAGAGAGATTTGGGAAACTTTTTGGTTAAGCTTGCATGTATGTTTAAGTGTGTGAGAGAAAATGAGGGTTTTGTATCTTGTAAGCTTATGAGACAAGTGTCTCTACATAGCTTAAAATTGTGAAACTAAAGGGTGTTACACCCTTGTGTAATCCGCCCCTATTAGGGGTGGGACAAGTGTTAAACTTGTCTCATCCCTAATAGTTTACGGGTACTCCTCGATTCTAGTTTTCTCGATTTACTTGCTCTCGGGTCTATTTACGAAAAATGTTTTTGCAAATTATGAAACTACGGCACAAAACGATTCTAATAAAAATTGTCTCTTAAAAAACGGAGTAAAAAAGCATAAATACGTAAACCTAGGGTTCCCGGTTTAATCGTAAAAGATGTTAAATTATGCACGTAAGCCCTAATTTCATCCCGTAAATATGTGAGTTCATGTACCAACACAAAAATAAAGTATAAAAATAATATTCGAGAATAAATTTACTACCTGAAAATGTAAGATTGTCACAGTATTTCCTCCAAAAAGGGATCTACGCCCTCGTAGATCGATTTCATTTTGATGCCCGTTTCTAATTGAAGTCAAAGAGGTGTGGGTATTTCTTCCACATTTCATCCTCTCGCTCCCACGTAAATTCTGGCCCATGCTTTAAATTCCACCGAACCTTAACAATAGGTATTCGACTTTGCTTAAGTTGCTTTACTTCACGATCCATAACCTCTACGGGTTCTTCTATAAAATGTAACTTCTCATCAATCCTGATCTAATCCAATGAAATTTTCTCATCAAACGTATCTAAACATTTCTTTAGATTAGATACATGGAATGTATCGTGGACACCATGAAGTTCTTGGGGTTACTCTAATTTATAAGCCACTGGACCAACTCTAGATAAAATCTTGAATGGTCCAATATAGCGGGGATTCAATTTCCCACGCTTTCCAAATCTTGTGACACCTTTCCATGGCGACACTTTCAACATCACACGGTCCCCCACCTCGAACTCCATCGGGTTCCGCCGCATATCCGTGTAACTTTTCTGTCTACTTCGGGGTGTCACCAACCGTTTCATAATCTGAACTATCATCTCCGTAGTCTCCCGAATCAATTCCGGTCTTGTGAGCTGGGTATCCCCAACTTCACTCAAAGATACAGGAGACCTAAGCTTTCTACCATATAGAGCTTCTAACGGTGCAACCTTCATACTAGCATGATAATTGTTATTATATGAAAATTCTGCCAATGGCAAATGTTTATCCTAATCTTTACCAAAATCTATTACACATGATCTTAACATATCCTCCAGTGTCTGTATCGTCCTTTCACTCTGCCCATCAGTTTCGGGGTGATAAGCAGTGCTCATATCAAGATTCGTTCCCAAAGATCATTTGAGGGATCTCCAAAAATTTGATACGAATCGAGAATCTCGAGAAGAAATAATCGATACAAGCACTCCATGCTTACATACAACCTCCTTAAGATAAAGAGGAGTCAGCTTTTCCAGTGAGAACTGCTCTTTAACAGGAATGAAATGAGATGATTTGGTCAGTCTGTCGACAATGACCCAAATCGAGTTATTTCCAGAAGAGGTTCTAGGAATCTTAGTGATGAAATACATCGTGATTCGCTCCCACTTCCATTCAGGAATTTTGGCTTGTTGAAGTAGTCCTGATGGCTTTTGATGTTCAGCTATAACTTTTGCACAAGTCAAAAATTGACGAACATACATTGCAATATCAGCTTTCATATTCGGCCACCAGTATAACTTCTTCAGGTCATGATACATTTTATCAGAACCATGATGAATGGAATATTTAGATTTGTGGGGTTCAAACCTGATTAAATCTCTTAAGCCCCCATACTTAGGTAACCACATACGACCTCTTAAGGATTTCACTCCGTCTGCTCTAACCACTAAAGGATCTCCTTCACCTCGAAAGCCTTCATTATCAAAATTTTCTTTCTTACAAGATTCTATTTGTGCATTTCTAACTTGTTCAGGCAAATTATTGTGCACAGTCATGACTAGAGAACGTACCCTGATCGGCTCTCTATCCTTTCTACTTAATGCATCGGCAACAACATTTGCTTTTCCTAGGTGATATTTTATCTCACAATCATAATCACTTAATAGTTGTATCCATCTTCGTTGCCTCATGTTTAGTTCTTTTATGTCAAGAATATACTGTAGGCTTTTATGATCGGTGAATACCGTACATTTGGTGCCATACAGATAATGTCTCCACAACCTAAGAGCAAATACTACAGCTCCTAATTCTAGATAATGAGTAGTATAATTTTCCGCATTTTTCCTTAATTGTCTAGAAGCATAAGCTATCACCTTTTCTCGCTGCATTAAGACAACTCCATAACCTCTAAGAGACGCATCACAAAATACCACAAAATCCTCACTACCTTCGGGTAATGATAAAATAGGTGCACTACATAATTTTTTCTTTAATACCTGAAATGCTCCATCTTCTTCACTTCCCCATACAAAAGGTTTATTTTTCTAAGTAAGCTTGGTCAGGGGTTTAGCTATTAAATAAATTTTTTTAATGAATCGTCTATAATACCCAGCCAATCCTAAGAATTGTCGCACCTCCGTTGGCGTTGTCGGTGCAGACCAACTCTTAATGGCTTCAACCTTTGCCGGATCAACATGAATTCCATCTTTGTCAATCACATGACCAAGAAATTGAACATAGTCCAACCAAAAATCACATTTCGAAAACGTAGCATACATTTCATCCTTTAACAAATTCAAGATAGTCCTTAAGTGTTCCCATGCTCTTCTTTATTCTTAGAATAGATTAGAATGTCGTCAATGAACACGATCACAAATTTATCCAAATAGGGTTTGCAAACTCGATTCATTAGATCCATGAATACCGCCGGTGCGTTAGTCAACCCAAATGGCATTACTTGAAAGTCGTAGTGTCCATAACGAGTTCTAAATGCAGTGATGGGAATATCTTCTTCGCTGACGCGAAGTTGATGATATCCATACCGCAGATCAATCTTAGAATATATGCTAGAGCCTTGTAGTTGATCAAATAAATCATCAATCCTTGGTAAAGGATATCGATTTTTAATCGTCAACTTGTTTAGCTCACGGTAATAGATGTACGTACGAAAACATCCATCCTTCTTCTTAACGAACAAGACTGGAGCTCCCAAAGGTGACGAGCTCGGTTGAATAAAACCCTTATCAGACATCTCCTTGAGCGTCTCGGATAATTCCTTCAATGCGGATGGTTCTTATTGTGAAAACTGCGGTTTTGAGGTTCGTCACTTAGTTTTTTTTGTGCTAGTTACGGGTCTTCGTGTTTATGTGCTAATTGGTGTGTATAGATTGTGGTTTGGATATCGTTTCCGGTACGGGGTACCTTGTGAGTGAGACGATGTGTGATGATTTCATGTTCATGAGCTCACATAGTGACTATGAAATGAGATGGTGTTATTTAGTGGTTTACGTATACGTATATGTATTATAAAAAAAATCGTATTTTTACGATTTACGATTTAGCATTTAGAGGTCTCGGAAGAGGTATTTAGTCATGTGAGTATTTTTCGGGATGGTTTTAAGTCATTTAGGACATAGTTATAAAGTTTATTTCAAAATTTAAGATATTTTTTTAAAACTGTATATTTTACGTCTTTTACGGTAAACGCGTAAAAATTGACTAGTTTTACGGTTTTGAGGTTTTGGAGGTTTTAGGAGCTGAAATAAATTAAGGTAAATTAAGGTATTGTTAATAACATAATATTAAACAATAAAAATTAAAAAAAACAAAAAAAACTAAAGGGAGGTCGGTTTAGGGCCGAATAAAAAAAGAAAAAAAGGAAAGTTGGGTTTAGGTTGGACTAGGATTCACCCACACCCTATATATTGTTTTATTTACAACCAAAATTCATTTTTTTTCTCCTGGAGACAAAGAAAATTCATGGGTTTCAACAAAAATTAGGGTTCTTCATAAAATTTTGGGGGTTTTCATAAATCAAAGGTAAATCTTCAAATCCCTTTTCAATTTAATTGTTTTTGATGTTTTTATAATAAACGTATGATGGATTTAGGGTTTATTCTAAATTAAAAACCTGAGTTTTTATGATTAACAATGATTAGAATAATTAGGGCTTATGATTAGACATGATGAGGGTAATTAATTTGGTTAATTATGTTAAACCCGTTTTTAAAAACTAGGCAGAATATTTGTGTCATTGTTTTGATCATATAGGGAGTTATACAAACTCTTATTTTGCGATCTGATAGGTGTGTAAACACCCATCCTTTTACCACTTAATTCGGGCTAAAACAAGACCAAAACACGTATTTAATATCAATTGTTTGGAATTATGCGTGGTTTTTGTGTTTATTGTGTTTTCAGAGCTAACCGGATAAATATTAAAGAAAACATGGGATTGCACGGGATTTACCAAGGAAAAAGACTCAAGACGAAGTCTATTGTCCAAGAGATGCAAAAGATTTGAAGTCACTAGGCCTATTCGAAGATTTATCGAAGAAAAGGACTAAAGATGGAAGATTTTCATAAGTCGAAGAAACTCAAGTCTATTTAACGAAGAAATTAAAAGACGAGTTGGAATTAATCGACGACAAATCCCGAATCAGAATCGAAAACGTCAACTTTTCTGAAAAGACGAGAAGACAAGAAGAAAGGGAGAAAGCCCACTCACCAACCAACCACTAGGAGTATAAATAGTCTTTCCCTTCACACAATTAGGGAGTTAGTTATTTTTTTCTTTCTTTCCCACGCTTTTGTTCGTTCCATCACCAACTCCATTAGGGAGTTTGGTGATTTTCATCTTTTTCTTTTAATCTTGTAATCCTTAATCATTAACCTTGTTACTTTTACATTAATCAATCTATTCCATCTTTTCATTCATCTTGATCTTCATTATTTTCTTTTGCAAGTTCTTAAGTTTTTATTTGATTCTAGTTCGATCTTAAAAAGTTGTTGATTTAGTGTTTTTATTTGTGGGATTTGTTACTTATGATGTTTAAATGATTTGTGCTTAATTTGGTAAAACCTTTTTGAGTATTTAGTTTGATTTTGATTAAAATTTCGTGTTCCCTGTTTTGGGTCGTCTGCTACTGTTCTTCATCTCCCAGATAATTCCGAATAGCCTTTACTTTCCGAATTGATCATTTTGTGTTTCCTTTATTCGGAACATTTTCAAATATCCCGAATAGGGGTGTTTTCGTTTCATTACTCGGAATATTCTGGATATTCCGCATAGCCATTTCTCAGTTTCCTTATTCGGAACTTTTCACATATTCCGAATAGTGCCATACTTTCCGAATAGCTCCTATATTCCGCATAGGCTTTACTTTCCGATTGGCCCATATTTTCCGCATAGATCCCTTTTATTCCGCATGGCACCAAATGTTCCGAATAGGCAATGTTTTTCCGCATAGCAAATTTTCCGCATAAGCCTTGATATTCCGCATAGAGCTCAACTTTCCGAATAGAGCTATACTTTCCGAATAGCCAAACATTCCGCATAAGGCTTACATTCCGCATAGGGTATTTTTCCAAGTATTGATTCAAGTTTTGCTTTTTATTTGTTTGTTGCCTGTTTTAATTTTATTTCATTACCATTTTATTCATTTATCTGTTTAGTAGAATAGAAAACCAAATCCACTTTTTGTCACCAAGAACAAATCATTCCACTTTTAACTGAGATCAATTCGAGAGGATTCCGAGAAATATTTTGAACCCCACACAAAATACGTGTATCAAATGGCGCCGCTGCCGGCTCCTCTCGTTAAGATCAAAAGTTTTTTGTGAGAACTTGGATTTTGGGATCCGTTCCCCGTGAACGTTACTTCTTCATAAAAATTTTCAAAAACACAAAAAAAAAAAAAAAAAAAAATAGAAAATTTTCAAAAATCCTAAAAAGTAAAAAACATAAAAACCAAAAATATTTTTGCTTTGTTTTTCTTTGTTCGTTCTTTTGCAGGTGTATGCGCACTCGATCCACGTCTTATCAAGAGCCCGAGCCTCTCGATAACTTAGACATGGCTGGTGTACAAAACAACAATAACATACCACCGCCGAACAACAATAATAACAACAACAACCCGCCTTTCAACAACATGAATAACAACAACAATGAGCCACTTCCGGATAACCGCCCCATGATTGAATTGCTCCAAGCTCATGTTGATGGCAACACGGATCCAATTGTTATACCACCAATTGCCGCCAACCATTGATGATCCACACAACCACATCAAGAGATTTCTACAACTCACCAATACGGTCAAGTTCAATGGGGTTCCACAGGAGGTTATAAGGTTACAACTTTTTCCCTTTTCTTTAGAGGGACAAGCCCGGCATTGGCTTGCTAAGGAACCGCCACAGAGTATTCTCTCGTGGACGGATTTGGAAACAAAGTTCATCAATTACTTTTTTCCACCCTCTCGTACTACCGCTTTGCGGAATGAGATTATAAACTTTGAACAAAAGTACGATGAGTCATTCAGTGAATCTTGGGATCGTTTTAAAGATCTTTTAAGAAAATGCCCACAACATGGTTTTACCAAAGTACATCAAATTAATACTTTTTACAATGGTTTAAGCATGAGTGACCAAGATTCACTGAATAGTGCCTCAGGGGGTAACTTATTGGCTAAGACTTCCAATGCTGCTTGGGATATCATTGAGAACAAATCTCGTGTGCAAACCAAGAGCGTTAGGACCAATGTTGCTAGTGCTAGCACTAATGACAGCGACAAGCGACTTGACAAAATCACCACGCTTCTTGAATCGCTTGTCACCCACACCGTCAGCAACAACAACAGCAACAACGCCAAAAATGCACAAGTGAACGCTGTCAGCCAAGCTTGTGAGATATGCGGTGGTCCCCACTCCTACACAACTTGTACCGCCACCCAAGATTACCCTGCTGAGAATGTGAATGCGGCATATGGCACCTATCAACAACCTGCTTATCAAGCTAAACCTCAAGGTGACCGTAACTTGCTTAGCTACCGCAGCAACAACTATCTTTCACCACCTGGTTTCCCTCCTACCAACCCAAACCAACAACAAAACCTTAACCGCTCTCCTCAACAACAACAACAACCTCGACAACCATACATCCCACCTCACAAGCAGCAACAACCGCCTCAACGAAACAATCAAGTATACCAACAACCTGCTTACCAACCACCTACATACAATGCTCCTCCCAACCAAGCCACCACTGCATTACACCAAGAGGTTGCAACCTACATGAGGACCAATGATGTGATAGTGGGAAATCTCCAAGAGGAAGTGCGCAATTTGAAGGCAGATTTGGTTAAGCAAGGAAATGATTTGAGAGCTGACATGAGAAACACGTTGGATAGCCAGACTAATGATTTGAGGAACATGATGGCTAGTTTTTTCCAAAGTAGTCAACCCTCTTCTTCGGGTACTCTTCCGAGTAACACCGTTGCGAACCCAAGAGGGGAGATGAAAGCAATCACTACTCGAAGTGGTAAAGGTACCAAGGAACCCGAGCTTCCTATACCTCCACCGGTGGTTGTGACTAAGGAGAACGAGTCGCCTGCTCCTATTCCTCATCCTTCTCCTTCCCCAATTTCTCCACCTCTTCCTTCTACCCCTCCTCCACCCGTGGTTGTGAGTGATCCTATTCTCCCGAAGCCTTCCTCTTCTTCCAATATACCTTATCCATCTAGGTTGAGGAAAGAGAAGCAAAAGAGCAAGGATGATATTCAGGTTTCGAATTTCCTTAAAATGTTCAAACAACTGAATTTCAATATCTCCTTCGCTGAGGCTCTCGCTCACATGCCCAAGTATGCTAAAATGTTTAAAGATCTTTTGAGCGACAAGGAAAAGCTCCTCGATATTGCCAACACCCAACTTAATGAGAACTGCTCTGCAGTGCTCTTAAGGAAATTGCCAACCAAGCTTGGTGATCCGGGTCATTTTCTTATCCCTTGCAATTTCCCAGGAGTAGAGAATTGCATGGCCCTAGCCGATCTAGGTGCCAGTATTAATCTCATGCCTCTAAGTGTTTGGAAGCAATTATCTCTCCCAGAGCTAGTCCCCACTAAAATGACTTTGGAATTGGCCAACCGTACGGTTGCTTATCCAGTGGGGATAGCCGAAGATGTCATTGTAGGAGTCGACAAATTCACCTTCCCTGCTGATTTTGTTGTCGTCGACTACGAGATGGACCCCCGTGTGCCACTTATTGTTGGTCGTCCATTCTTAAGGACCGGTCGCACTCTCATCGATGTTGAAGCCGGTGAGCTTATCATGAGAGTGGGTGACGACAAAGTAGTCTTCAACATGGGAAAGTTGTCTAAACAGCCTTATTCATATGAGAGTGTTAATTGTATTGACGTTCTCGATGAGGCTTGTGAAGAACACTTTAATGATGCTTGCAAAAGTATTCCTACCTCTCTTCCCAATGTTGAGACCGTGTCCTCTATTGATTCATCGTTGTCTCTATTTGGAGATAGTGATTTATTCTGGAACAATCTTGAAGATACCATGGGAGATGTGAATTTAGCTACTAATGATTCTCCCACCGAGGGGGATGAAGACATGAGTTTCTTTGACAATCTTCTCACCGAAGACAATCCTTCGCCTCCATCTCCCACGGTCATTGCTATCGATACTCCGACTTTGAAAACGCCTCCCGTCGAAAATCCTCCGGATTTAGAACTTAAGGAGTTGCCGCCACATCTCGAGTACGTGTTCCTTGACGACAACAAGAAGTCACCCGTCATTATTGCAACGGATTTGAAAGATGAAGAGAAGACTCGCCTCGTTGCCGTGCTGAAAGCTCATAAGAAGGCTATTGCTTGGAAAATCTCGGATATTCGTGGAATTGATCCTCACTTCTGCACGCACAAAATTCTCATGGAGGACGACTATAAGCCCACTATTCAAAGCCAACGAAGGGTGAATCCAAAAATCCATGAAGTCATCAAAACTGAGGTTATCAAACTTCTTGATGCGGGTATGATTTACCCTATTTCGGATTCACCATGGGTTAGTCCAATCCACTGTGTGCCCAAGAAGGGCGGAATAACCGTTGTTCCCAATGAACACAACGAGTTGATTCCCACTCGTCTCGTTACTGGGTGGAGAGTTTGTATAGACTATCGCAAACTCAATGATGCCACGAGAAAGGATCATTTCCCTCTACCTTTCATGGACCAAATGCTTAAACGTCTAGCTGGTAATGAATATTACTGCTTTCTTGATAGTTTCTCGGGTTATTTCCAAATACCCATCGATCCCCAAGATCAAGAGAAGACTACATTCACCTGTCCCTATGGCACTTTCGCTTACAAAAGAATGCCTTTTGGCTTATGTAATGCGCCAGGGACTTTCCAAAGATGTATGTTAGCTATCTTCCATGACATGGTTGAACAAACCATGGAAGTCTTCATGGATGATTTCTCGATCTTCGGAGATTCCTTCTCTGCTTGCCTTGCCAATTTAGAACGTATGCTAAAGAGGTGCGAAGACACTCGCCTAGTTCTAAATTGGGAAAAATGCCATTTCATGGTAAAAGAAGGCGTCGTGCTTGGACATAAGATCTCGAAAGCCGGTCTTGAAGTTGACCGTGCTAAAGTCGATGTAATCGCTAAGTTGCCTCCACCTTCAACTGTGAAGGGTGTGAGAAGTTTCTTGGGTCATGCGGGCTTCTATCGTCGAATCATTAAAGATTTTTCTCAAATCGCTCGCCCGATGACCCATCTCTTGGAAAAAGATACTCCTTTTATCTTTTCCAAAGAGTGCCTTGAAGCCTTCAACTCGCTTAAGGATAAGCTAACTAAGGCACCCGTCATGGTTACCCCTAATTGGGAGCTGCCCTTTGAGTTGATGTGCGATGCTAGCGATTTTGCTATTGGAGCGGTTCTTGGACAAAGAGTGAACAAACACTTCCAACCGATCCACTACGCTAGCAAGACAATGACTGGGGCACAATTGCATTATACGACAACCGAAAAAGAGCTTTTAGCTGTTGTCTATGCTTTTGAAAAATTCCGCCCCTATCTTGTCCTTTCTACCACCATCGTGTATACCGATCATTCCGCGTTGAAGTACTTGTTGACAAAGCAAGATTCCAAACCAAGACTTCTTCGCTGGGTTTTGCTGCTCCAGGAATTTAAAATCGACATCCGCGATAAAAAAGGAGCAGAAAACTTAGCCGCAGACCATCTTAGTAGACTTGAGGATCCATACCAAGGGGATCATCCGACTAAAGAAATCAATGATTCTTTTCCCTTGGAGACCTTAATGTCTATAAACTCGAAGCCGAATGAAACCCCGTGGTTTGCGGACTTTGCAAACTACTTGGCGCGTGGAATTCTCAAGGAAGGGTTGACGTCCCAGCAAAAGAAGAAGTTTTTCACCGACATCAAGACTTACTTTTGGGACGACCCTTACCTATTCAAACAATGTGCCGACCTGATTATCCGTCGATGTGTTGATGGACCGGCAGCGTCGGACATCCTTGATGCTTTCCACAAAGGACCCACCGGTGGTCACTTTGGTCCCAACTACACCGCTAAGAAAGTGTTTGATTCGGGATTTTATTGGCCCTCCATATACCGTGACGCTCACGATATGGTCAAACGATGTGATGTTTGCCAAAAGCAAGGCAAAATCACACATAAAGACGAGATGCCTCAGAATTTCATTCAAGAGTGTGAAATTTTTGATGTTTGGGGTATCGACTTTATGGGGCCATTCCCTTCTTCTAAAGGAAACAAATACATCCTTGTAGCCGTTGACTACGTTTCAAAGTGGGTTGAAGCCAAAGCTTTACCTACTAATGACGCAAGGGTGGTTTGTAACTTTTTGAAAGCTCTATTCGCTAGATTCGGTGTGCCTCGTGCCATTATTAGTGATCGTGGGACTCATTTCTACAATGACCAATTTGCTAGAGTCATGGCTAAGTACGGTGTCAACCATCGTCTTTCCACAGCCTATCACCCACAAACTAATGGCCAGGCTGAAATATCAAACCGAGGGCTGAAGCGAATTCTTGAAAGAACCGTGGGAGAGCATCGTGCCGCATGGGCTGATAAACTCGATGATGCTTTGTGGGCTTTCCGTACTGCTTACAAGACCCCGATCGGCTGTACGCCTTATCGTCTTGTGTACGGGAAAGCGTGCCACCTCCCCATTGAGTTGGAGCACAAGGCTTACTGGGCCTTGAAGTGGGCTAATTTTGATATAAACAAAGCCGGTGACCTACGCAAGATCCAACTCAATGAGCTGAATGAACTTCGGAATGATGCTTATGAAAATTCTTTGATCTATAAGGAACGAACTAAGCTCATTCACGACTCCAAGATCAAAAACCGAGAGTTCCATGTTGGAGACAAAGTCTTACTTTTTAACTCTCGGTTGAAAATCTTTTCGGGCAAGCTCAAATCTCGTTGGTCCGGCCCATTCACCATCGCCCAAATTTTTCCATATGGTACTCTCGAGCTCGCTCAACCTAATGGACCGAATTTTAAGGTGAATGGCCAACGAGTGAAGTTATACTTTGGTGAGGACACCTCTCAGGAGGTGATTCCATCCCTCACCACGTTCCCCATGAACTGAATTTGGGTCGAGTCAGGCTCGTGACTCGGTTATCAAAAACAAGCGCTCCTCGGGAGGCAGCCCGAGTATCTATCCCTTTAACCCCTTAAGTGTAGGGGAGGACCTATTTTGGTCATTTGTGTTTGTGTGGTGATGTGCTTACAGGGATTACTGCAATCTTGGAAACTTTGAAGAACCGTGCTCCCGTGTTATCCGAAATCCGGTTTTATCTCTCAACTATCGTGATTCAATTTTCTTCATACTCACATTGAAATTGATCACTTTAGTCGTCTCTTCCTTAACTCGAGTTAACCAACGTGCACAATGTCATAAGTGTAGGGGAGACTTTTCCCACATGCTTAAACATTGAGGACAATGTTTATCTTAAGTGTAGGGGAGACTTCTATCGAAGTTTTAAGTGGACTTTTCCATGAAAATGCCTTCATTTAACCAGAAAATCCTATTTTTCAACATTTTTCAAATTTTTTATTAACTTTGGCCATTTAGTTGTAATTTTTTAAATTTTTATCGTTGCTTTCATATGTATATATCCCGCAATAAAGTCAAAAATATTAATAAAGTGGTGTAGCTAGTTTAGGAATCTTTGATCTATTAGGCCCGTTGCGTTTATTTTGACTCAACCCGAATAGACTTATCCAAGTTTATTCTAGCTAGTATCCTTAACCATGTAAACCTCAATTGGTTTATTAGGCTAAGTGTCCACGAATCTCATTACTTGAGATTTTAAATTGTGGAGGACGAGAAATGATAGAGTCAATTATAAGTCGGTATTCTTGCGCAAGCTCACTTGGTGTGATTATTTGCCTATTCTCCCATCACTTGCTAATAATTTATCTGCAATAAGTAAGGTCTTACGATTTGAAAAGTTACTTAGCTTCTAGCCCAAGATCGTTTAAAAGTTGCTCGGTAATGATAAGAGTTCATAGCCAAGGCATAACTTATGAAGCGGGGCGCGAAGATTGGCGAGTCCGAAAAGGCCCTAACAAGGCATGAGGATTCAATTTTATTGCTGAAGATCCAAAGTGATGTGAAAAGCATTGTTCCTAAAGTCAATATGAAGGATCAACACTCACGACGAAAAGCAATCAACTCCCATAAAGATCATGGAGAAGTCTATACGAAAAGACCCTAACAAGGTATGAGGATAAATAGATCCAAGTCCGAAAAGGAGGCGGATCGTTGTATCTCAAAATCCCAATTAGAGATTGAAGAAATAATCATGAAGTCGTGGTCAACAAAGTTGGAGTACCCCTCAAAAGTCTCCAAGTGAAGAAACTCTATTATGATGAGAAGACCATTATCTCAAGAACGTCTCTCGAAGATATGAAGTATGAAGTACATGCCAAATATCGGCCCGAGAAAGGTCTCAAATCGTGAACCAAGTTATGCCAAGATATGAACTTTTTGATATCCCGAGAAGCAGTTTTAAGAGATTTTGTCCTTTAGCTAACTATTGATCAAATCGTCCTACTTTGCTTTCAGCCTTAATAAACTATCGAAATAAGTCCAAAAATGCATCTTCATGATCATTCTAAGACAAAAATAAAATATAAGAGATACACTTAGGAATAAGGGAGTTTAAGCATTTAATTAAGCCATGTGTGTAAGTGTTTGATTTACTAACTTATAATAACAATGATCTCGTTTTTAAGCTTAGTTTGGGGAACGTGAAACTTGAGGGTGATAAATCTTCGCAACACCAAAGCCCTAATGTAAGTCCTTGATTTCTTTACAAGTTATTTCCATTCTTTTGTTTACTTTAAAGTTTTAAGTTCTCTTAGTATTTTAATTGTTGTTTAGTAGAGTTTAAATAAGGCCAAGGTTGATTAATTATGAGAAAAATGTAAAATTGCTTTATCACTAAGCATTGCATGAGGGCATGGCAATGGTTAAGTGTAGGGGATTTGATAGGTGTGTAAACACCCATCCTTTTACCACTTAATTCGGGCTAAAACAAGACCAAAACACGTATTTAATATCAATTGTTTGGAATTATGCGTGGTTTTTGTGTTTATTGTGTTTTCAGAGCTAACCGGATAAATATTAAAGAAAACATGGGATTGCACGGGATTTACCAAGGAAAAAGACTCAAGACGAAGTCTATTGTCCAAGAGATGCAAAAGATTTGAAGTCACTAGGCCTATTCGAAGATTTATCGAAGAAAAGGACTAAAGATGGAAGATTTTCATAAGTCGAAGAAACTCAAGTCTATTTAACGAAGAAATTAAAAGACGAGTTGGAATTAATCGACGACAAATCCCGAATCAGAATCGAAAACGTCAACTTTCTGAAAAGACGAGAAGACAAGAAGAAAGGGAGAAAGCCCACTCACCAACCAACCACTAGGAGTATAAATAGTCTTTCCCTTCACACAATTAGGGAGTTAGTTATTTTTTTCTTTCTTTCCCAGGCTTTTGTTCGTTCCATCACCAACTCCATTAGGGAGTTTGGTGATTTTCATCTTTTTCTTTTAATCTTGTAATCCTTAATCATTAACCTTGTTACTTTTACATTAATCAATCTATTCCATCTTTTCATTCATCTTGATCTTCATTATTTTCTTTTGCAAGTTCTTAAGTTTTTATTTGATTCTAGTTCGATCTTAAAAAGTTGTTGATTTAGTGTTTTTATTTGTGGGATTTGTTACTTATGATGTTTAAATGATTTGTGCTTAATTTGGTAAAACCTTTTTGAGTATTTAGTTTGATTTTGATTAAAATTTCGTGTTCCCTGTTTTGGGTCGTCTGCTACTGTTCTTCATCTCCCAGATAATTCCGAATAGCCTTTACTTTCCGAATTGATCATTTTGTGTTTCCTTTATTCGGAACATTTTCAAATATTCCGAATAGGGGTGTTTTCGTTTCATTACTCGGAATATTCTGGATATTCCGCATAGCCATTTCTCAGTTTCCTTATTCGGAACTTTTCACATATTCCGAATAGTGCCATACTTTCCGAATAGCTCCTATATTCCGCATAGGCTTTACTTTCCGATTGGCCCATATTTTCCGCATAGATCCCTTTTATTCCGCATGGCACCAAATGTTCCGAATAGGCAATGTTTTTCCGCATAGCAAATTTTCCGCATAAGCCTTGATATTCCGCATAGAGCTCAACTTTCCGAATAGAGCTATACTTTCCGAATAGCCAAACATTCCGCATAAGGCTTACATTCCGCATAGGGTATTTTTCCAAGTATTGATTCAAGTTTTGCTTTTTATTTGTTTGTTGCCTGTTTTAAGTTTATTTCATTACCATTTTATTCATTTATCTGTTTAGTAGAATAGAAAACAAAATCCACTTTTTGTCACCAAGAACAAATCATTCCACTTTTAACTGAGATCAATTCGAGAGGATTCCGAGAAATATTTTGAACCCCACACAAAATGCTTGTATCACGATCCAAGTATCCCTGGAAAGGTAATTGAAGTGACTTTCAAATTCAAGAAACGAGAACTAAATTGGAGGTCGGGAAGTGGGTCAAAAATAGGTTACAACAGTCGGAGGTCAAAACAGTTTTGAAATCAGCCTGTTTTCTTTTTATGTTTTGGGTTGTTTGAGGTACTTAGGGTTGTATTGGGACTTTCAAACAAACATGGGAGTTGATTTATATGTTATAGGAAGTATCTGCATTGGGGCTAAGAAAGTGGGTTAGGGTAAGACCCTCTAATCATAACAAACTTTTTGTATGTTTAAAATCTATAAAATCCGGATAGACAAAAGTATATATATATATATATATATATATATATATATATATATATATATATATATATATATATATATATATATATATATATATATATATATATATATATATATATATATATATATATATATATATATATATATATATATATATATATATATATATATATATATATATATATATATATATATATATATATATATATATATATATATATATATATATATATATATATATATATATATATATATATATATATATATATATATATATATATGTGTATATATATATATATATATATATATATATATATATATATATATATATATATATATATATATATGTATATATATATACACATATATATATATATATATATATATATATATATATATATATATATATATATATATATATATATATATATATATATATATATATATATATATATATATATATATATATATATATATATCGGGGCCTTAACAGTAGCTTTAAGGTTGGGGCAAAAAGGAGGATTTAGCTAACATATGTAAGGGTATAGGGTTTCCTTTACAGAGGTCATGGGTATGGTTAGCTGGGCGTGTGGCTTATAGTTTGGAGACCTAAAAACCGGGACTGTTTTGGGTAAAATGTTAACTGGACGGGTAATGAAGTAAACAAGGTTAAGGGCTTTATAGAGGGGTTTAATGAGATGCTTAGAGCATATAAATGAGGTATACATATGGGAGAAGGCTAGATGTACATCATAGGTTGATGAGCCGTCTTAGTGATTGGTTCATGTTTTGATTATGTGCTTTTGCTTGTTAGCTTGTTGCTAGTGCGCGGACTTTTGGAGAAGCTCAATCAGTTGAGTTTCATATTCCCATGTCTACTAATGATTTTGACTTCCAGATGGGATGGAAGAGACACTGTCTTGTTTTTATAAATTTTGCTGTGAATGTTTTATGTTTGGTGATGGACTTGTGCATACTTATGTGATTAACTGCTAACTGATTCATGATTGTTTTGTGATTTGACTTGGTACCAAGGGGATGTTGACAAGGCGGGGCCTTGGAGAGGTACATAGATGTGTGAGCATCTATGGGACCAACGGATAATGACAAGGCGGGGCCTTGAGATTGGTACATAGGTGTATGGGCGCCTATGGTACCATTGTGTTTGGTAAGGCTGGGAGCCTTGGATTTGGTTTAGTTTGTTAAATCTTGAATATTAGTTGTTAATGCATGTTTGTATCACATTGTCCATATGTTCATTTGTTAGTGGTTGTTGTTCACAGTTTATGGTTTGATTTTGGCGTTGGAGTCTAAACCTATGACTCTCACCAACTTTATGTTGATATGTTTTAGTGTCTCTTTCAGGTGATGTCGTGGTTAAGCGTGAGAACATAAGTGGCTAGGATTTGGAGTTGCGTAGGAATGCATTTAGAAGGAGATCCCCGTTCCTTCTTAGTTTCTTTTGTTTGTTTAATAAGTGATACTATTGACACCTATATGTTTTCTTTGTTTATGTTATTGTTTGTCTTGGGTAAGAGGTAGGACTGTTACCTACTTGCCTAGACTCCTGCATTTTGTGGAGATATTGTCATGACATTTGTGTCATAGTTTTATGACATTTCCATTTCATTTAGTTATCTCTATAGACACGCCATGTTGTGATGATATCCATACGTCGCGCCCCATATTCCGCCATGGTGGGGAGTGACAGAATGGTATTAGAGATAATGGTTATAGAGAATTAGGTTGCCTAGTCGCGTAGCCTAGTCTATAGCTTAAGGGTCCCTGCATATAGGTGTCATAGGAGTATGTGTGCATTTTATAATAATTGATGTGTTGGATGTTATTTTTGTGATGTTTGTTAAGATATGAACTACTATGGTTCATACTTAGCCACACGTTATTTTCTTTTCGGGTTGTGACTAGTGCGGGTTGAACCATAATCGTCCACGCTAGTCATTGTTGTATTTTGCTTAAATTGTACATTATAGTACATAATTTGGTACAAGGTAGTTTCTATCTTTTGTTGAGTTATTTTATGTACCTGAGGTATGTTATTTTTTTTCTTTTGATGTTTTAGTCATGTTCCCTAAGAATCGTGTGGTGGTTCGAGTTACTAGGAGTACATGGGTAGGAATGATTTTAAGGTGTTTCCATTCTGTTGGGCGACATGACTTATAATTGATTATGTTTTCGTTTTGTATTTTGTCTATGCTGTTTTAGCTAGACTATGGATTTTTGTATTCCAAGAGTTTGACTATGTAATTTTATTAGATGGAGTTTTTGACCTTATTGTTTATGTGGTTATGTGCTTAGGTGAGTTGATGTATTTATGTGTTATGTGTTGTATTGATTCTTATAAGTGTCATCATAGGAGGGCGTGCATTGGGGAAAGGGTAATTGTATAAGTGTGGTGGCCAACATAGTTATGCAAGTACCACAACTTCAATGGGTTCCTAAGTATGATTGCATGAAAGAGGGTTAGTACATGCTTGTATATGATGAGATGTGGATTATTAGTATATGTATAGTATATGGGTTTATGTAACGGTTGCCTACGATATGGATATTTTTGAGTGTGTTATTGTTTTGGGTTATAGTCATGTTTTGTGATTATGGGGTCACACGATATGGACTGGTTTAAGTGATGGGTTTTATGCCTTGTGGTAAGATGGTGGTTACTCGTAAAAGAAAAATAAACGAGTGTATGACGCGATTGGTTGATCTGACATGTATGGTAACGAGTATGTTTTGGGTGATTTAATAGGTATATATATGCGGATGTATATATACCACTATGTGTTAAGTTATGGTATATGGTCGTTCACTAGTTATTATAACTTGAACGTACCTTGTGTTTGTTCGTGTTTTATGGTGCTGAATTTTGATGGAGTTCCAACGACGTTTTGAGTCTTTTGGATATGTGTCTACATTCGGGTATGTATTTTTTAATGCGAACTACTAAATTTTCTTGCAAATAAGTCTGGCTAATTATAGGAAACGGTTTTGAAAATAATTTGTAAGTGTATGGTATGATATCGTAACTTACATTTTTTTAGTTTTAGTAGTAATTTATAAAAAATAAAAGTTGTCTTGAAAATAATTGGATTAGTCTTCTATGTATCATGTGATAATATATTTTAAAAGGGTAAAGAAATTTTACAATAATTTTCTTAAGTGGAGTTAAAATTTTAGAATAATTTAACTAATACGGAAAGAGTAAAAAAAACAGTGTATTTTATAAACATGTAGTGGTTTCATAATAACAAGTGAAATAAGTTTAATATGGGTAAACAAGATAATAGTTAGAATAAGATTGTAGTATACTAACTAGTTGTTATCTTGATAGAATGGCGAAGATAAAGGATGAGTTATTGGTTAAAAATGAGTATGATTGATTTTAGTAGTATTGGAGTTTGGTTCTTATGAGAAGTAACTAATTGGGACGAAAGTTTAAAAATTTTCTAAGGTATCGAGATTTGGTAATACTAATCGTGAAGAGTCTAAATTTTTCGTTGTTGGCACACTCCATTGATCTTTCGGATTACATTGTTTTGTTTTCAGTTGTTCTGGCTAGGGTTCGTTTTACCCTATATTTTATTTTGGGACACGATTGTTTGGAATTCTTTGGTTACACGTCATGGTTGATTTATTTATACGGTTGTGGAAACGTTAGGATGAGAGGATAGAGTTGGGTAGTATTACTTATCGTTAGATACTATAATGGAGAGATGTGTTTTGGTGTAAAGGTTGTGTTGAAGGAATGATTAAGATTTGTGGTGTTTTGAAACCTAGATTAGTTACGGGAATAAGGGAGTAAGTAAAGTTAGTTGAGTGGTCATGAAAACGAGAGGTCATATTATGAGAAGTCGGTTGAAGTACCATTAGGAGATTGATGAATGTACTAGCGGATGTGAGGGTAGAGTAGAAAGTTTATACTAATGGAAAGGTTGGGTAAATAACACGCAAGGGATTGGTATAGTTAGGGAGGAAAGGTAGTAGTAGACACGTGAAGGAAAACAGGAATGTGAAAGAATGATTGGTAGGAGGCTGATTAACGGTGAAGTACAACAAGTAAGGAAGCGTGAGCCATTGAGGGGTTGAAGTACTTTTAGAAATATTGTGGTAGATGAGTTGAAGTTAGAAGCTACTGGTAGTGTGAAGTTCCTAGGTAACATAATGGAGACGAGAAGGAGTACGTAAAGAGCTACATCGCGAAGCAAGGAGCTATAAAGACTACGTGTACGCTGCAAGAAGGATGCAAGAGATTTCGAAGGAGTCACAAAAGTTGCGAGGACAGGAAAAATGACAAGCACTATGATGGGAAATTTACGTATGGTTCGTGACGAAGAAGGGCAGATCGAGTATCGGAGTGGAGCTACAAAGAGCTGAACCGGTGGATCATGATGAAATGAATACATGACATGGAAGATTAAGAACTCGTGGAAGTAACAAGGGGAGTAGAGTGACTACGCGGATAGAACTTTTGAGGCAATAAATATCGAGGGATGAGAAGTGAAGCTGAGCTGAATAAGTTTCGTGGAGAAGTGATTAGAAAGTCGGTTTTGTGAAGGTGTTATGAAAGATATTTGGAAGAGACAACTATGTATTATCCAATGCACTAGTGATTTCCATAGATTTGATGAATGAAGTATGTAATTTTTGTTGGACGGGATAGTGTTGGAATAAGGGAGAACCATGGAAGGAGAGAACAAAGTATTCCTAGAAGATGATGATTGAAAATACCACATGTTGGGTGCAAGATCAAAGTAGAAGTATGAGATATGAATAAGAATTCAAAATATGGCTTAGTAGACAAATGGAAACTAATGTGGGTATAAGATAAGAATGTGATCCGCATGGAATCACATAAAACTCTATTCTATCTCTATTAGGAGGGAGTAGGAGAACTAGTTGTGAAAAAAAACAAGTGAAGCTACTTGAAAAATTTTTGCGTATATATGACTAGATAGACTTAGTTAGTGGCGCTGGATTGTTATATCTGCCTAGAATGCTAGAGGCATTTGGGGTACGAGACGTAGAGAATGATCTATACAGATCATGAATGTCTCCAACACATATTTAATCATCTTGATTTAACATTTGGAAAAGGTGATGGGTGGAGTTAAGTGATGAAAGATAATTTCAAGGCCAAGTACCATCTGGGAAAGGCAAGCATGGTTGATGAGATATGGAATAAGAAGAATGAAGTGAAGCTTGTTGGGGTTTACTTCGTTCCAACAGAGTGAAGATAATCAATAGCCTAACTACGTACCATTGAATGGTTACCGGATATCTCTTGAAGTCGTGTAATCACTTTCCAAAGAAGATTATTCGACCCTATGCCTTGGTTAACACGAATACCTCCTTGGGATAAAACCAAGAGTTAGTTCTTGTTTTAGGCACAAATCAAGAACTCTGTGTGTGTAAGTGTTTCTTGTTTTTTTGTATATTTCATCATGCAAATATGATCACTATTTATAGTGATCCTAGTCCTAGAAGGATATAACTCATAGTCAATGGTATTTAAGAGCATTAATCGGCCAATTAAGCTCATAATTACCTACATGAAAGCATAGTGGTTACATGACCATAAAACTGGTCATCAAGTCAATATTTAACCCTCGTTGATTGGTCAAAGAGGTTACAAAGACTTTGTGCATCACCAGGAGCAACGTCCTAACCAGGAGCAACTTCCTAACCAGGAGCAACTTCCTAACCAGGAGCAGCTTCCTCCTGATGAACTTTCAACCACTATATTGAGTCCAGGGAGGTCAAGGACATAATGGGTGTACACTCCGTACATCCAAACCCATTTACAAGTATGACTCGATCCCACAATTGCACTAAATTTCCAACAATCCTACCCAATTTAGTACAATTCCTTTTTGCATGAAAACAAACTTTAACAAAACCAGTGCATAAATGAAACTGTCCTGAGGATTGAATTTCCATATTAGTACATCACTTCAAATATTCGAGAATCAGGGTGTTCTAAGAATTGAACCCTTCAACTACTTTGAATACCTGAAGATAAAATACACACAAGTTTTCAAACACTTAAAACGCTCCTGACACCATACAAACCATGTGTCCATATCCAATTCATAAATGTTGTAAGAGCCAAAGTCCATGCTCCTTGAGGCGGCGAAACCTCAACATTTACATAGGTGGTTCCTCTTTAGTTCATGCTCCTGCTTAAGCACTTTTTCAAAGAAATTAACCATTAAGAAGTTTATAACTTCATCCTCCTTTCAGCAGGTACAAACACATCCTTGGGATGATATACATGTGCTTCAGTCCCCTGAATGTTTAGTTTTCCACATTGAACTCAGCTCCCAAGTTTCCTCGGGAGGGAGTTGGGTGTCCTAGCATTCAGTGACTAGTTTGGACTTTAAACCCATCCCTTTAGCAGACTTTATAACCAAGTCTCTAGCCAATCCCTTCGTCAAGTGATCAGCTTTTGTTGAGACCTTACAAACTCTATTGATATCACCCCATTCATGATTAGCTCACGAATCATGCTATGTCTAACACTTAAGTGTCTAGACTTACCATTGTACATTTTGCTATAAGCCTTAGCCAATGTAGCTGCACTATCACAACGGATAGATATGGGTGCCATAGGTTTGACCCACAATGGAATCTCAAGAAGCAAGTTTCTCAACCATTCAGCATCTTTACCAGCAGCTGCTATAGCCACAAATTTAGATTCCATTGTTGAACCAGTAATGCAAGTTTGTTTCTTGGATGCCCAAGAAATTGCACCACCACCAAGAAGGAATACCCAGCCACTTGTGGATGAATTATCCTCAGTATTGCTGATCCAACTTGCATCAGTGTAACCTTCCAACAATGAAGGATATTCAGTATATGACAAACAATAATCTGTTGTTCCTTTCAAATACTTTAGTACCCTCTGAATTGCTTGCAAATGCTGAGTACTAGGATTACTAGTGTACCTACTCAGTTTACCCATTGCAAAAGCAATATCAGGCCTAGTACTAGTCATGGCATACATCAAGCAACCAATCAACCTAGAATACTCAAGCTGGGAGACAGCCTGACCATTGTTAGGCATTAGTTTCTCACTGTATCCATAGGTGTACTCACTGGAGTACAATAAAAGTGATTGAATTTCTTCAGGACCTTCTCAATATAATGAGATTGAGAAATTACAATACCATCACTTTCATGTTTAATCCTTATGCCAAGGATAACATCAGCCTTCCCCATGTCTTTCATAGAGAACCTTGTTGACAAAAACTCTTTGGTTAAATAAACCTGAACTTGGTCAGTACCAAAGATTAACATGTCATCAACATATAGGCCAATGATGACTCCTTTACCAGATTCATCAAATTAGATATATACACATTTGTCAGCTTGGTTAAGTAAATAACCATTAGACAAAACCACTTCATCAAACTTTTGATGCCATTGCTTAGGTGCTTGTTTTAGTCCATATAAGGACTTAATCAGTTTACACACCTTACCTTCATGACCAGGCATGATGAAACCTTGAGGTTGGTTCATATAAACCTCCTCATCTCAATCACCATTCAAGAATGTTGTCTTCACATCCATCTGATGAATAATCAGATTGTGAATGCTTGCCAAGGCAATCAACATTCTTATGGTACTTATGTGTGCTATAGGAGCATAAGTATCAAAGTAATCTATTCCTAACTTTTGTCTAAAGACTTGAATGACTAACCTTGCCTTAAACTTTTCAATAGTTCCATCTACCTTCATCTTTCTTTTATAGATCCATTTGCATCCAAGTGGATTGAAACATGTAGGTAGATCAACCAACACCTAAGTGTTGTTGCCCATGATGGAATCTATCTCATCATTGATTGCTTCTTTCCAGAAAGCAACATCTTGGGACTCATCAAATGTTTTGGGATCATCCTCAACATTAAAGCAATAGTAGTACTGGTCAGAGACCTCATCCCTTGTTCCTTCAACTAGGTATAGTTGAAATTCAGGCCCAAAATTCTTTGGAGTCCTTTGCCTTGTGCTTGTTCTAAGCTCAGGCTCAGGTTGCTGAACCACAACCTCATTAGTGACCCTTTCAGGTTCCATTGAAGCACCAATGTCCTCAGCTCTAGTAGGAGTACTAAGGCTTAGCCTAGGGACTGATGAGAACCTAGTCTCGTCAAAGTTAGCATCCCTTGATTCAATGATTGAGTTTATTGAAACTGAATCATTAGGTTCAATAACATAGAACCTGTAAGCCTTGGAATGCTCAGCATATCCAACAAAGATGCATTCAATGCCTCTTTCACCCAAGGTTTTCACCTTTGGATCAGGGAGTCTTACAACAGCCCTACAACCCCAAACTTTGAGGTAGTTCAAGTTTGGTTTCCTTTTAGTCCAGAGTTCATAAGGGGTAATCCTGTTCCTTTTATTAGGAACCCTATTTAATAAATAGCAAGCTGTTAACATAGCTTCTCCCCAGAACCCTTGACTCAATCCTAAGTAGGACAACATGGAGTTAACCATCTCTTTTAGTACTCTATTTTTCCTTTCAGATATACCATTTTGTTATGGAGTATAGGGAGCAGTTGTCTCATGGATTATTCCAACAGACTTAAAGTACAAAGTATCCATGTAATCACCTCCCCTATCAGTCCTAAATCTTTTGATTTGGACTCCTTGTTGTAATTCAACTTCAGTTTTAAATACTTTAAATTTATCTAATGCTTCATCCTTAGTATGTAACAAATAAACATAGCAAAACCTAGAAGCATCATCAATAAATGTTACCAAATATTTCTTATTCCCTAATGAGGGAGTAGCATGCAAATCACATAGGTCACTATGGATTAGCTCCAAAACTTTAGTTTCACGTTTTACATCCTGAAATGGTTTCTTAGTAATTTTGTTCAGCATACAAGTCTGACACTCATCAGTGTCCATGTCAAAAGCTGGAATTAACCCATCCTTAGACATATCTTGCATCCTCTTATAGTGGACATGGCCTAGTCTAGCATGCCATAGTGATGAATCATTCAGTTTAGTGGTAGTCATCAGGACAGAATCAACATTTATACTAGAATCAATATTAAGCCTGAACATTTGATTACTCAAATAGCGAAAACCAATAAACACACCATGTTTAGATAAAACAAATTTTAGATTCAATCACTTGTTTATAACCACAATTTTTCAAAACACTACTAGAAACCAAGTTCTTCCTAATATTAGGAACATGCAAAACATTAAACAAAGAAACAATCTTTCTAGAACTAAATTTAACATCTACACAACCACGTCCATGCACTAGGGCTGTTGACTCATTTCCCATGTGAAGAATATATCCATCATTCATTGACTCATAAGTCTTGAAACAGCATCTATCTTTATACACATGTACTGTTACTTCAGAGTCAACCCACCACGCAACATCATCATCCTGCACAAAGTAAGCTTCAGATACATATGTAACATAATAAATCTGGAGAGATTCATTAAACATATTCTGACCTTTTGTGCCTGATCCATTATCTGGGTTGCCAATGTTAACACCTTTGCAATCCCTTTTGAAGTGTCCAGGTTTCACACACTTCCAACAAGCCACTGATGACTTCTTGTTAGGATTAGCTTTGGTGTTATCCTGATGCTTACGTTTGCCCTTGTTGTCATTATACCTGGTGGAGTTGTTATGCTCCACCATATTGACAACAGATGAACCAGCAACATTGTTGCTCTTTGGCTTATCACTTTCATGCACCCTAAGGGATTACTCAATGCGCAAATGACTGCCCAACTTAACAAGAGTTAACTCCTCCTTCTTATGTTTCAAGGTGTGCTTGAAATCTTTCCAAGAAGGAGGTAGTTTGTCAATGACACACGAAACCTGAATGGTCTCATCCATGTTCATTTTATGTTGTGTATATCTGCCAAGTATTCTAAGAAGTTCTTTGTATTGTTCCATGACTGGTCTTGAATCAGTCATTTTGTAATTTGTGAAATCACTCACAAGGAACTTCTTACTTGATGCATCCTCAGCCATATATTTGGCTTCCAAGGAATCCCATAGTTCTTTAGCAGATTCAACATTTTGGTAAATATCAAATAAAGAATCAGACATACCATTGAGAATTATGCCGCGACACATATAATCATCATTCTCCCATTTGCTCCTTTTCCTCAGTTCCTCCAAAGTAGCATCATCACCACCATCAGGAATGGGAGTGGTCAGCACGTACACCACGTTCATGGTATAAAGAAGAAAGTGCATCTTCTTCTGCCATATCCTAAAATTAACCCGTTCAAACTTGTCCAGTTTGGAGAAGTTAGCCACCATATACTTCATTGCCGCCGCCATTGATTATCAAAGAATAATCTTCTTTGATTGTTGGGGTTTACTTCGTTCCAACATGGTGAAGATAATCAATAGCCTAACTACGTACCAAAGAATGGTTACCGGATATCTCTTGAAGTCGTGTAATCACTTTCCAAAGAAGATTATTCGACCCTATGCCTGGGTTAACATGAATACCTGCTTGGGATAAAACCAAGAGTTAGTTCTTTTTTTAGGCACAAATCAAGAAATCTGTGCGTGTAAGTGTTTCTTGTTTTTTGTATATTTCATCATGCAAATATGATCACTATTTATAGTGATCCTAGTCCTAGAAGGATATAACTCATAGTCAATGGTATTTAAGAGCATTAATCGGCCAATTAAGCTCATAATTACCTACATGAAAACATAGTGGTTACATGACCATAAACCTGGTCATCAAGTTAATATTCAACCATCATTGATTGGTCAAAGAGGTTACAAAGACTTTGTTCATCACCAGGAGCAACGTCCTAACCAGGAGCAACTTCCTAACCAGGAGCAACTTCCTAACCAGGAGCAGCTTCCTCCTGATGAACTTTCAACCACTATATTGAGTCCAGGGAGGTCAGGGACATAATGGGTGTACACTCCGTACCTCCAAACCCATTTACAAATATGACTCGATCCCACAATTGCACTAAATTTCCAACAAAGCTGAGACGAACTTGAACTATATGGATGACGTATTAGGGTGGTTTGGATGAAGGATGTAGGTTACACGAGTTGAGTTGTTTAAAGTAGAGAACGCGTCAACATGTATGTTGCGTGGCTTGGACAATCATATGGAGAAAAGGGACGTAGACTATACTTCCTACATAGATAGGAGTAGCTTAGAGAGGGCAATGTAAGGACAAAATTGGTGAAAGGGATACATAATGGGGTGGAGGAATAAGTACAACGAGAGTTAGGTGATAGTCGATAGACAAACTAATTCATCTCATATTTCAAGAGGAATGAGAAGTCATGTAGTTGAGAAGTTGGAAGGATTACGTACGGATGTGATGGAATAGAGGGTTTTGCGTAAAAGTTAGCCTAATATGTATGGAATGCCTTATGAAGGATTATGGCAAGGGAAGAAACGATGGGAAGCATCACATCGTGATGTATGGTAGGAGTTGAGGAAGAAGAAGGAAGTATGTATAGAAGCGAAGCATGAATGAAATAGGTCGAGATAGGAACCGAAGGTAAAACTTTGGTAGAGCTTAATGAGTAGAATAAAGCACAACACAGGATAATACTATCGTAGTGAGGAAAAGGAAATGGCACTGACCTATACTGATTGTTTGGGAGGCTTAGTATCAATAATCGAATGGATGAGGAGTTATAGGTGTGATGTGCCATAGGGACGAAGGGCTTGGTCTAACTAAGACAAGATGAGGAGCAATATGACCTTGAAGGTAGGACATTGTGTAGGTATAAAGGAAGTGTTGGGTATAAAAAAATCATGAAGAAAAGTGAGAAAGAAGTGTATATGTGCTACTAATGAGCTATCCAAATTTAATGGAAGTAGTTGTAGCATGAGTTTGGATGGCAGTTGATAGACTAACCGAGATAACCGTCCTTTTGATGATATGTATAGATCATAAGTTGATTTGGATTGGAAGAACTAATGGATATGTGAAAGACCGTCATAGGTCACTTTGTAAGGAAATTGGAATTTTTAAGTAGTTTGGGGTACGGACTAAAGGGAGTTGATGAACATGATTGGATATGAGTATATCTAGCTAACTGGAAAAGGATGGGCAAGTGAGATATTTATACAACCTTAGGAGTTACACTGAGGGCATGACTGATTGATTTAGAGGGAGTTAGGAAACTCTTTAGCGATGGCTGAGTTCTCTTATTAAGATAGTTATCATACTAGAAGTCGATAAATGCCATTTGAGGCACTATATGAAAGGATAGGGTGAGTTGTCCCCATTATGGACTAGAATTGGTAAAAGAGGCTACTAATGTGGTAATGGTGTTTGTGGAAAGGATGAGAGCAACAAGGGATGCTATGTTGAAAAGGAGGAAACCACTAGAGTTTAGTAACAAAGTTACGTAGGAAGTTTCACCCATAGTAACAGGTGGTATGTTTTGGTAAAATGGAAGAGTTGATGTAGAGTTTTGTAGGTCCATTTATGATCTTTGAAAAGATCGGACCAGTAGCTTATGATCATAGAATTGCCTGGGGGAAATGAGTGGTATACACGTTATATTTCGTGTATTAAGATTGGTAAATGTTGTTTGAGAATGCATATTTGCATGTACGGTTATTCAGGATTTGTGTTAATAAGGGTTTGTGTTATCAAAGAATCATTTGTGAGATTTATTGACTGTGAGGTCAAGAGTTTGGCAATGAATTTAAATATTGTTGGTTAGTATATGTGGTAATTGACTTGAACTAAAGTTCACGTGGAAATGAGAGGAGTTCATTTAGAACAAGTATCCTCAGTTTTTTTGTTAATGGTATGTTTGATCCTAAGGAGTAAATCTCGGGACGAGATTTCCATTAGGAGGGAGTGATGTGACAACTGCGGTTTTGAGGTTACTCACTTAGTTTTATTTTGTGCTAGTTACGTGTCTTTACGTGTTTATGTGCTAATTGGTGTGTGTAGATTGTGGTTTGGATATCGTTTCCCGTACGGGGTACCTTGTGAGTGAAACGATGTGTGATGATTTCATGTTCATGAGCTCACATGATAGTGACTATGAAATGAGATGGTGTTATTTAGTGGTTTACGTATACGTATATGTATTATAAAAAAATAGTATTTTTACGATTTACGATTTAGCATTTAGAGGTCTCGGAAGAGGTATTTAGTCATGTGAGTATTTTTCGGGATGGTTTTAAGTCATTTAGGACATAGTTAAAAAGTTTATTTCAAAATTTATGATTTTTTTAAAACTATATATTTTACGTCTTTTACGGTAAACGCGTAAAAATTGACTAGTTTTACGGTTTTGAGGTTTTGGAGGTTTTAGGAGCTAAAATAAATTAAGCTAAATTAAGGTATTGTTAATAACATAATATTAAACAATAAAAAGAAAAGAAAAAAAAACAAAAGGGAAGTCGGTTTAGGGCCGAATAAAAAAAAAGAAAAAAAGGAAAGTTGGGTTTGGCTTGGACTAGGATTCACCCACACACCTATATATTGTTTTATTTACAACCAAAATTCATTTTTTTTCTCCTGGAGACAAAGAAAATTGGTGGGTTTCAACAAAAATTAGGGTTCTTCATAAAATTTTGGGGGTTTTCATAAATCAAAGGTAAATCTTCAAATCCCTTTTCAATTTAATTGTTTTTTATGTTTTTATAATCAACGTATGATGGATTTAGGGTTTATTCTAAATTAAAAAACTGAGTTTTTATGATTAAAAATGATTAGAATAATTAGGGCTTATGATTAGACATGATGAGGGTAATTAATTTGGTAAATTATGTTAAGCCCGTTTTTTAAAATTGGGCAGAATTTTTGTGTCATTATTTTGATCATATAGGGAGTTCTACACACTCTTATTTTGCGATCCAAGTATCCCTGGAAAGGTAATTGAAGTGGCTTTCAAATGGAAGAAACGAGAACTAAATTGGAGGTGGAGAAGTGGGTCAAAAACAGGTTACAACAGTTGGAGGTCAAAACAGTTTTGAAATCAGCCTGTTTTCTTTTTATGTTTTGGGTTGCTTGGGGTACTTAGGGTTGTATTGGGACTTTCAAACGAACCTGAGAGTTGATTTATATGTTATAGGAAGTTTCTGCATTGGGGCTAAGTATGTGGGTTAGGGTAAGACCACCTAATCATAACAAACTTTTTGTGTGTTCAAAATCAGTAAAATCCGGATAGACGAAAGTATATATATATATATATCGGAGCCTTAACAGTAGCTTTAAGGTTGGGTAAAAAAGGAGGATTTAGGTAACATATGTAAGGGCATAGAATTTCCTTTACAGAGGTCATGGGTATGGTTAGGTGGGCTTTTGGCTTATAGTTTGGAGACCTAAAAACCATGACTGTTTTGGGTAAAATGTTAACGGGACGGATAATGAAGTAAACAAGGTTAAGGGCTTTATAGAGGGGTGTAATTAGATGCTTAGAGCATATAAATGAGGTATACATATGGGAGAAGGCTAGATGTCCATCATAGGTTGATGAGCCGTCTTATTGATTGGTTCATGTTTTGATTATGTGCTTTTGCTTGTTAGCTTGTTGCTAGTGCGCGGACTTTTGGAGAAGCTCAATCAGGTGAGTTTCATAGTCCCGTGTCTACTAATGATTTTGACTTCCAGATGGGATGGAAGAGACACTGTCTTGTTTTTATAAATTTTGCTGTGAATGTTTTGTGTTTGGTGATGGACTTGTGCATCCTTATGTGATTAACTGCTAACTGATTCATGATTGTTTTGTGATTTGACTTGGTACCAAGGGGATGTTGACAAGGCGGGGCCTTGGGGAAGTACATAGATGTGTGAGCATCTATGGGACCAATGGATAATGATAAGGCGGGGCCTTGGGATTGGTACATAGGTGTATGGGCGCCTATGGTACCATGGTGTTTGGTAAGGATGGGAGCCTTAGATTTGGTTTGGTTTGTTAAATCTCGAATATTAGTTGTTAATGCATGTTTGTATCACATTGTACATATGTTTATTTGTTAGTGGTTGTTCACAACTTCTGGTTTGATTTTGGCGTTGGAGTCTAAACCTATGACTCTCACCAACTTTATGTTGACGTGTTTTAGTGTCTCTTTCAGGTGATGTGGTGGTTAAGCGTGAGAACATAAGTGGCTAGGATTTGGATTTGCGTAGGAATGCATTTAGAAGGATATCCCCGTTCCTTCTTAGTTTCTTTTGTTTGTTTAATAAGTGATACTGTTGACACCTATATGTTTGCTTTGTTTATGTTATTGTTTGTCTTGGGTAAGAGGTAGGACTGTTACCTACTTGCCTAGACTCCTGCATTTTGTGGAGATATTATCATGACATTTGTGTCACCATTTTATGACATTTCCATTTCATTTAGTTATCTCTATAGACACGCCATGTTGTGATGATATCCATACGTCGCGCCCCATATTCCGCCATGGTGGGGTGTGACACTTATCGATAAGGCGCACGTGTCATGGGTGCAGCACCGGGAACAAGATCGATTCGAAACTCAACTTGCCTTATCGGCGGAAGTCCGGGTAAATCATTGGGAAATACCTTAGGAAAATCACAGATAATAGGCAGGTCTTCCAATCGTTTCTCCTTAGACTCATTCCCGGCCACTTGAGCTAAGAATAGCTCGCAACCGTTCCTGATGTACTTTTGGACTTTAATACATGAAACGATTTTCAAACGAGATTCACCTCGATTACCATCAATTACTAACGTCATATTCTTAAAAGGAATTTTAACCTTATTTTCTCCACATAAAATTGTGATAACCAATCCATTCCAATAATAATGTCAAAACTACCTAGTTCGATTAACGTCAAATCAATCGGGAACGAATGGTTCAAGAGATTTAAAGAGCATCCTTGCAATAACTTATTAGTTCTTACCAATTTACCATCAGCCAATTCTACCTCGTAACTGGTGTCTATCTCAATAGGTTCAATATCAATAAGGGCACTAAATTTGGTAGAAACAAAGCTCTTATCAGCCTCCGAATCAAATAGAGCAACAACATAATGATTGTTGAGTAAAAACGTATCAGTAACGACATTCGGATCCTCCTTCTTAACATCAACCGTCCCAAGTTGATAAACACCACCCTGGTTGTTTCTTCCTTGGCCATTCTTTTTCAATTTTGGACAATCTGGCTTCTTATGACCCTCTTCTCCACAATTGTAACAAACGACTTCCCTCTTACACTTTCCACTTTGTATCCTAGCTTTCCACAATTGCTACACTTCCAGCAATCACCAGCATGCCTCTTATTACCACACTTTGGACAATTTTCATCATTTCGCGGTGCATTGTTAGTCAAAGCATTTTCATTTCCCCTTCTTTGATTTTGATGGCGATTGAAACCTTGCATGTTGTCACCTCGACCTCCACGATCGCCTTCACCCTTTCTTTTCTCACCAGCATGTGCTTCATCCTCCCTATCCTGAATGATTTGTCCAATGAGCTGGTAAGCCATTCGAACCGCATCATAAATGGTCAATGGATTTGACGATGTCACATCACCTCGGATGTTGTTGGTCAACCCCTTAATGTATTGCTCAATCCTTATCTCCTTAGGTTCAACCAACCAGGGACACAAGAAAGCCAACTCATGGAATCAATTAGTATATCCATCAATGTCCACACCTTTCATTTTCAAATGAGTCAACTCCTGTTCCAAGCTTATAATCACACTACGAGGACAAAACTCCTGCGTCATCCACTTCTTAATATCAGCCCATGGAGTAGCATTAGCAACATCAATGCCCATAAAAGCAATGCTCCTATTCCACCAAGTCAATGCACGACCTCTAAGAGTAGCCATAGCAAAAGTCACCTTATCTTCCTCCTTACACTTACTAATGCGAAACACAGACTCAATCTTTTCGATCCATTGACTTAATCCTACCGCACCTTAAGTTCCATTAAAAGGGAGTGGGTCATACTTTATGAATGTCACATAAGTACAACCACCGACTTCTGGTGCATTAAGTCCAGGTCCTCCAACATTTACTCCACCGTTAGCATTCACATTATTAACATTCACATTATTACCGCCATCTCCACTAACACCAGCTCCACTACCGCCAGCTCCACTACCGCCAGTTCCACTACCGCCAGCTCCACTACCGCCAACTCCATTTCTAGCATTTGCCATAAACTCAGCCATAGATGCGGCAACTTGCTCCGCAATGATCCTACGCACTTCTTCCTAAGTCACGGTTTTCTTGGGCGGCATGATTCTATTATCGCACAATTCAAAGTATAATAAGCATTCACTCAATGAGGGGTTTAAATAAAAGGGTCGAATTGATAAACAAGGAAGAAAAATGTATATAAGGTACGACATGGAATTCAAGACAAAAGATACATATGTCATTAGATTGTCTTAGTTAACTTCCCACATCATAATCATAGCACTGTACATGCCCAAAATTTGTGCTAGATCTACTAACCGACATACCGATTTAGTTAAGGTTTTACAAAAGATACAAAGATACTACTAAAGATAAACTAATCTACTTAGAACTGCTAGAGGGTCCATCATCATTCTTCTTCTTTGGTATCATCCTCGGACGATCAAAAGACTCATCATCATCAGTCGGTCACTTATGAATCACTCCTCTCTCAACCATCTCAGCATAAAACCTACTGTTCCAACCAACACACACCTATAACTCTCTTTCCGCCTTCTCGCGCATTGCACGAGCCACATTCAACTGAATCTCCATCGAGTTTACCTTTTTCTTCATCTCTGCATACTCACCACTTTCCAACACAAACAATCTCCTAAAGGCTTCATTCATGCTACACTCCACATCACTCAAACCCAAATCAAGAAACTCTCGCTCTTTCTCACCAATCTTTGTTGTCGACTATAATAAAGCAACATGAGTCTGAACAACACCTAAAAAAATCTCTGTCATACTACCTTGAACTCGAGAAGCATCTAAATCACGTCTTAAGGCCCAAGGTGCAAGTCCTTCAATATGAGTAGCCTCTCGAACCTTCGACGACTCTCCTATCACATGCACACTCCTCTGAAAGTCATCCCTATCAATCGTCCTACGAGTAGTAATCCTATTAGTGCCATCAGGTGCATCATCATCCTCATCATCCACTGAATCAGATTCAGACAATCATCACTAGGTTACTCAGATTCACAATCAGACCACTCAACTGGAGGGGGTAAAAGCTCACCATCCTCTACATCATAAGGAAAAATAAGCTCCGCCTCATCATCATCAATCTCGTCACCTATATCTACCTCCTCCTCGACATCCTCATCGTCATCCTCATTACCTACATCATCTATACCAACCTCATCATCTTCCTCGACATCAACATTACTGTTGGAAATACATTTTTACGTATAAAGAAAGTCTCGGTCACTCCAACAATATAGTTAGAGGCTCGTATTAATGTTCAAGTTACATTTATGTTAAGCCCGACCCATGAGCATGTTCATGGGCCGGAGGCCCAAGTCCATTAAGGGCTTGGGTATATAAACCTCTTTCCACCATGGAAAGAGGTGTTGGTTGTTTCATTTCTCAAAGTAATACACATAGTTTCTTTCATTTCTCAAAGCAAATCCACAATTGGTATCAAGAGCATGGGATGAAATATAGGTTGGTATTTGTGTTGTTTATGCTTTCTTAAGCATAACGTGTGTTTTTTGATTGTTTATTGCCAAAGCATCAAAAAAAATTCGTGTTTGTTAGTGTTCTTAAGTCGCATACCTTCTTTATTCGTGTCGTAGTGATTTGGGTATCCTGGTTTCGGTTAAAACACACATCTTGTGGATCAAAAGTTAAGAACTTTCTTGTTTTCATCTTTCCGAAATTCTAGCAAGTGATTCCATCGGAAATTACAAGTGAGTGTGGCTCGATCGCAATAACCCAAGGGTTTTACTTTGGATCACAAGGATTCTGATACCTTATTCCGACGAGTTATTCTGATCGTTCATTGTGATCAAGGATTCCGACAGTTTTTATGGGATATTGAGACGTTACTCTGTCCAAATTATTTTAGCCATATTACGATCAAGACATTCCTACAGATCAACATTCCGACAGATCAACATTCCGACAAATCCAATATTCAGATAGAAGGACATTCCGACAGATCGACATTCCGACAGATCAACATTCAGATAGAACCAACATTCCGATAGAACCAACATTCTGATACTTGCAATCCTTCCGATAGAAAGGGTATTCCGACAGAAGCAACATTCCGACACTTGACACATTCCGATAGAATTTGTTTTTGGATACTTAGAGGATTTTTTATATCTTGCATTAATTTGGTAATTTGGTAAATTTCAAAAACAAACACAACAAAAAGATAACAACATCTTTCATTTAACAATACAAAAACACATAACCTTATTTCATTGTTCGATCATTTTTGATAATCTTTATTCAAGGGATCATAAAATGAATTCAAATTCATATATGCCAACAATGAATTCGCTTACCGATATCTCAATCATCTCGGGTACTGACACTCGCCCACCTTTGCTCGTCAAAGATTTATTTGAAGCATGGCAAGGTCGCATAAAAACGTACATCATGGGAAACCCAATGGTCGACTTATACTTCAATCAATTGAAAAAGGTCCATTAGATTGGGGAGAAGTTACCGTCAACAATGTGACGAGGGAAAGGTTTTATCATGAGTTGACCGATGCTAACAAACTCATTGCCAATGCAGATGAAAGGGCCGTTCAGACAATACTTCAAGCCCTTCCACCCAATATCTATAGAATGGTAAGTGAACACACAGTGGCAAAGAATCTTTGGGATCGATTAGATGTTTTGTTACAAGGGACCTCTCTAACTAAGCAAGAATGAGAGTGTCAATTATATGACTTATTTGATAGGTTTACATACATTCCAGGGGAGACTCTTCATGATTACTATTGGCGTTTCACTACTTTGATGAATGACATTAACATGTATAATCTAAGGATTGAACAGTTTCAACTAAAGACAAAGTTCTTGAACACGTTACCCCAAGAATGGAATCAATATGTCACCGATGTTAAGATGATTCGAGATTTGCACAAGTAAAATTTAGATCAGCTCTATGCTTTCTTACAACAATACGAGAAGCATGTGATCCAAAAACGAATCTCTTAGGGATCTTATCAAGAACCATTTGCATTAATGGCAAACCATCCTACATTGTCGTACCACAACTCTCCGCTTGCTTTGGGACACCAATCTTCCTATCAACCATTGTATCAAACACCAAGCTTCCCACAGTACTCGATCTTACCACAACCGCCTACATCTTATCACCAACAATACAAGCAACCAACAACATCCTCACAAGGAGATTCACATCCGTTACCTTATGCTTCACACCAGTATTCACCTTATCACCCTCCAACAAACCCTGCTATTACCTATCAACAACTTGAGGCTCCTCAACCCCATTACTCACAACAAGTTCGTGTTCCATCAAATCAGATTGTAGCTCAATCAGCACCAGCATTCTATTGTGATGATGAGATCCCTGTCCCTATGTTTAGACAAGGGGATAGTCCTACTGATATACTTGCTCAAATGTCTGCTTATCTCACTCAAACATTGAACAAACGAGGTTACAGAGGACCAGCAACAACTAACAATCAGTTAAGGAACTCTTCTAACTCTCGACAACAGGCTACAATCCAAGATGGCAGAGTCATGGTGCAACCACTTCTAGGGAGACCCAATACATCTACTGCTGGTGCACGTTCATCTAACACTACTGCTACAAGAGTTAATAGCACTGGAAAAAGAAAGATGATTATATGCTACAACTGCAAAGGGGAATGGCACATGGCCCGAGAGTGTAAGCAGCGCAAGAGGAAAAGGGATAGCACATGGTTTCAGAAGAAGATCTACTTGGTGAATGCTCAAGCCCAAGGACGTGAGCTCGATGAAGAAGAGTTGGCATTTCTCGCAGATCCGGGAGTCGCGGACACTGACGGTCTCACAGCAGCCATCACAAACAATGTCGCATATCAATGTGATGATTTTGATGCATACGACTCTGACTGTGATAATCTCAATACCGCCAAAGCAGCTCTCATGGCAAATCTTTCACTTTATAGAGATGACACAATTTTTGAGGTACCAAATACTGCTACGGATACTAGTATTGTACCTTATCAAGTTGACCAAGTGTCTGAGTATCCAGAACAGCCTCCGGTGGTTAGTACCTCAATCGAGGACACAAACAATGATAGCAATATCAATGCAAGTCCCCAGACTTTGAGTGAACCACAACCGGGAGCTATTACGACTACAAATTCGTTTGCTCAACCTGATTTGGTTATGGTCTCGGCATCTTTGCTTAGCCAAATGAATAATGCGGTCCTTGAAACCCCCAGTGTTAATCAGACTTTATCTTCCGAGCTTGCTTTGCATAAGGAAAATGTTAAAACCTTGGAATTAACTCTAGTGTCCACTACCTTAACTAATCCTGAATTTTATAGGTTTAGGCAAGTCCAAATGGATAATCTGCTAGAAATTGAGATTTTAAGAGCAAATCTTTCGAAAGAACTTAAAGAAAAAGAGTCAGTCGTTAATAATTTTCAAAATCTACAAACGGATTTCGAAATTCTCGAGTCTAAAAGAGTTGAAACGGAAATTAAGTCGTCTGAGAGAGTTAAAAAGACTGAAATTTTGCTTTTAAAACAATACTCTGCTTTACATTTAGTACACTTGTTTCATTCTTCTTTTCAAGAGTTCAATCTGTCGCGTCTAATAGACCTACCACCTAACCCGGGGTATGCCAAGCAAGCATTTCACCACAACCCACGACTTTATGATGCAACCAAGTTAGGATTGGTATTAGATCCGACTGTGTTTTTAAATGAATCTGAGAGCATGTCACCATATGAAGAGAATCAGTTAAAATTACTTCCTAGATATCCTGAGTATGAGTATGCACAAATGAATGAAACGAATGCAAAAATAGATCTTAGAACTCGATTTAATATGCAAAAGATATCTATCCAGACATCCGCTTACATGCCTACTAGAGAAAGCCTTAGTATACTTCCTACACTCGTTAACTCGGACGAACCGAAGGAAATTCCTAAGAATCTTCCACCGGTAAGTACGGTAAAACTAAGCTTGGAAGATATTGAGCGATACCTTACCGAGTTTGACAAGGTCATCCTGGAATGTACGACTTCAACGGCTCAAACCGCTGTAGAATGGGCTTTCGAACACATGAAAACGGTGTTTGAGAAAGAGATCGTTCCGTTTGTAAACCATATTAAAAATGGAGTCTGTTATCTCGCGGGAAATCTAAGTTTTGAAATAGGTGAAGTTCAAAAAGTTTTCTATGAAATGGATGATGCTTATGAACAACATTTAATTGAAAAAGATAAGATTTTATCCGAATATGACCGATTCTTAGAACATATAGTGTCTCTCGAAGTGATGCAAGTTGTTACTCTTAAATATGCTCATGAGATTTCATCTACTGTAAATAAATGTGATGATGTGCATGATATATCTGTGAATATTGTTGAGCCTGTGATTAATGTAGATAATCATTCTTGTCATGAATCTAACGCTGAAGTTTTAGAGCTTCAAGATTCTTATAACACACTTTCAAAACGTTTTAATGAGCTTCAACAACATTGTATATCTCTTGAAATTGAAAATCAATCTAAAAATAAAACTCTTTCAAAAACAAATGATTGTGAAAACTCTGTTGAGACAAGTGACAAGATGATTCAGGTAGTTCAGGCGTTAGAGGAAGAAATTATGAGACTTAAGAAAGAATCAGTAGCAGAGAAACTGGAACTAGAGGCTTCAGAGATTAAGAATCATGCCCTAGAAGATAGAATTGCTTCTATGATAGGGGAGCTTGATAAAGTAAAGTAGGGTTTATCAGATATTTATGGTTCGTTAGAAGAACGCTTCGCTTTTAACGCGGCAGAGAAAAAGTCACTCATTGACGAATTGAACCGTAAGTGCGAGGAAATCTCTGACTTAAATATTCAACTCATAGACAAAAACATGGTTTTAGCTGAATTAAAGGAGACACTTCAACTCAAAGGACAAGAAGTTGTTGATAATCCAGCCACCATCTCTGCCTCGACCTCTAGTGCTCCTACACCCAACCCACGTGTGCTATATCGGGATCCAAAATTTAAGAATAGTACTACTAAGTTTGCCACATACATGAAAAATGCCTTAGAACATGCTGATCTTGCTAGAGAGATCGTTGATGACATGCGTGAACTAGATCCCAAAAGTCATCTTCTATATGAGCTTTTATTATATGTGGATCGCGTTCAGGATTTTTTAGCAAACTTAGAGTACATTGGGCAACCGATATCTGTACCCCCGAAACAGCAAACCCCTACCATTGCCATTACTCCATTCAATAACAATCTAGGATCTAAGCCTATTTTGAACACACCCATCAAGGCTACATCAAAATTTGTCACTAATGTTCCCATGGCTTCTACAGGAGTAATTATGTCTACTAAGGCTAAAGGATCTCAAGACAAGAAAGATAGGATCAATCCTTCCACTAGTAGGACTGCCAAGAAGAAAGTAGAAGTTTACCATAGGAATGTTATTTCAGTTTAAAATAAAAAGAATCATGTATCTAAGACAAAAGGATCTGCTTCTGTGCAGAAGCCTAAGATAAATGTAAATTCGAATTTGCGATGTTGGAATTGTAATGAATGCATGTTTTCTCAATGTCATGATTTATGCCTTGTTAATCACGTGAATGAAATGTATGCAATTAGGAACAATCTTGAATGGATTCCAACGGGGAATAAATTCTCCCAAGTTGGTTGGCAATGGAAACCCACTGGTAGGACCTTCACTGCTAATGAAACTAAGTGCCCTTTAACTAGGATCACATCCACGGAAGTTAGGTCTCAGCGTCCTTTAAATAGGAACACTAGCACTAAGAAATGGAAAAAGCGCCCTTTAACTAGGTCTACCCCCACTATTGTGCCTACCAGTGAAGAAGTACCTCAGGATCTTAGACAGCTAGAATCTAAGCCGGCATTTAGGAAGCATGTTTGGAAGCCTAATAATTCTCCGGTTAGCAAATCTAAGATAATTATATCTGTACCTGCTAACACAGAGGAACTACTAGATTCCGATACATCGTCCTTGTCTGGTGATATTTTCAGGTGGTCCAAATCATCCTCTGGTACTTGGACTCTGGATGCTCAAAGCATATGACCGGAGATCGCTCGATGCACAAAAATTTCGTCAGCAAGTTTCTAGGAACGGTTAAATTCGGCAACGACCATATTGCGAAGATCATGGGTTATGGTGAATACCAAATTGGGAATGTTACGATTTCAAGGGTTTATTATGTGGAGGGACTTGGTCACAATCTATTTTCAGTGGTATAATTTTGCGATTCAAACCTTGAGGTGGCTTTTCGACAACATACTTGCTTTATTTGCGATCTTGCAGGAAATGATTTATTAAAGGGTTATCGAGGGGATAATCTCTACACTGTCACACCCCACCATGGCGGAATATGGGGCGCGACGTATGGATATCATCACAACATGGCGTGTCTATAGAGATAACTATATGATATAAGAAATGTCATAAAATGGAGACACAAAGTCATGACAATATCTCATCAGACTCAGGAGTCTAGGTAAGTAGGTAACAGTCCTACCGCTTACCCAAGAAAAACAAATAACATAACCAAACAAATATATGTGTGCCACAGTATCACTTATTAAAAGAACAAATAAAAACTAAGAAGGAAATAGGGATTCTCCTTCTATATGCATTCCTAAGCTTCTCCAATCCTAGCCACTTATGTTCTCATGCTTAACCATAGTATCACCTGAAAGAGACACTAAAACACGTCAACATAAAGTTGGTGAGAGTCATAGGTTTAGACTCCAACGCTAAATCAATTACAAGCTGTGAATAACAAACACCAACACAATAACATATGGACAAAGTGTTACAAATATGCATTACCAACTATCAATCAAGATTAATCATACCAAACCAATCCAAGGCTCCTACCTTGCCAAACAACATCATGGTACCATAGATGATCACACTATGTACCTATCCCAAGGCCACTACCTTGGCAAACCACAAGGCCACTACCTTGTCAAACCACAAGGCCACTACCTTGTCAAACCACAATAACTGAGACGGCACGTGTCCCCCGATCCAAAACATACACAATCAAAAATCACATAGCAGTTAATCACATAATGTACACACAAGTCCATCTCAAATCACAAACACATTCACAGCATCAATTTAGAAAATAACTCAACACAATGTCTCTTCCATCCCATCTGGAAGTCAAAATCAATATTAAACATGGGACTATGAAACTCACCTGATAGCTTCTTCACAAGTCCTCGCCCTAGCAACAAGCTAACAAACCAAAAACACGAAATCAATACACGAACCAATCACTAAGATGGCTCATCAACCTATGATGGACATCTAGTCTATTCCCGTATAATTACCTCATTGTTAAGCTCTAATCACCCCATTACCCTTCCTTAACAAGTCCCTAACTTGGTTAAGTTTAATAGCTATCCTGTTCATAATTTTACACAAAACAGTCCCAGTTTTAGGTCTTAAAACTTTAAGTCAAACGTCCACTAAAAAATACCCATGGTTTCTGTAAAAGGAATATTCACACTTTTATACATGTTAGCTAACACCTCTCACTTGCCCTAACCTTAAAGCTACTGTTAAGGCCCAGATATATGTGTATATATTGCTACCTATCCAGAATTCACTAATTTTAAACGTATGAAAAGTTCATTACCATTAGAGGGTCTTACCCTAAACCACAATCTTAGCCGAAATGCAGATCCTTACTACAATATATAAACCATCTCTCATGTTCGTGAGAAGATCCCAATGCAACCTTAAGTACCCCAAACAACCCAAAACTTAAAAAGAAAACAGGCTGAATTCAAAACTGTTTTGACCTCCGACTGTTGTAACCTATTTTTGACCCACTTCCCGACCTCCAATTTAGTTCTAGTTTCTTGATTTAGAAAGCCAACTCAATTACCTATCCAGGGCTAGTTTGATCGCATCTTGAATCTTCCTAGAACTCGAGATATGATCAAAACAATAGACTCAAAATTCTGCCCAGTTTTTAAAAACGGGTTTTAAACAAATTGATCTAATTAATCACCTATAACCCTTCTAATACAAACCCTAGATTATATGATCATCATATTATGATTAATACATCATTAATCTACTGTTTTTATATAAACCCTAACCCTTAATCCATCATAAGAATGATTAATTAAACATAAAAACAATTTAATTAAAAAGGTTAATGAAGGTTTTTACCTTAAATCAATTGAAGATGAAGAAAACCTAATTTTTTTGAAGAACCCTAATTCTCCTCTATGAAACCCAGGAATTTTTCTTTGTCTCCATGGATTTATGTTTTATTTTATTTATTAGATAACCTTATATAGTGTGTACATAAAATCCTAGTCCAAGTATAACACCCAACTTTCCTTTTTTTTCCCTTTTTCCCTTTTTCTCTTTCTTTGGTGCGTCTAAACTGACCCAAACACCCAATAAATTCGTTTTTTTATTTTTATTATTTAATATTATGTTAATATTATTACCTTAATTTTCCTTAGTTTATTTCAGCTCCTAAAGCTTCCAAAACCTCAAAACCGTAAAACTAGTCAAATTCACGCGTTTTACCGTAAAAGCCGTAAAATATACACTTTTATAAAAAATCTCAAATTTTTGAAATAAACTTTATAACTAAGTCCTAAATGACTTAAAACCATCCCGAAAAATATTCATATGGATAATTACCTCACCCGAGACCTCTAAATGCTAAACCGTAAATCCTAAAAAAAATACTATTACTATAATACTTATACGTATACGTAAACACCACAATATCACCATTTTCATTTCATAGTCACCACTTGTGAGCTCATGAACATGAAATAACCATTCCTCGATTTACTTATGAGTACTCTATACTCATAAACGATAACCACACCAACCTCGTTCATACAAAATAAACACGTAAACACACAATTCAAGTAAGCACACATAAAATAACCTAAAAGTAAGACCAAGTGACAAACCCAAAACCACGGTTGTCACATCACTCCCTCCTAATATAAATCTCGTCCCGAGATTCACTCTCAAACTCAAACTTATTCTCAGCAAACAAACGAGGATGCATATCCCTGATAAAACCTTCACGTTCAAACGTGAACTCAGTTTACACGAAAATAATTTCAACCGACAACACATGAGCCTTAACCGTCCGCGAGGAAACTTATCAAAAACATAAAGTTATGTAACCAATCTAACTAAATCTCGCAACTCATCAAACAAGAACTGTCTTGAAACCAAGTTAGGAGCTGTCACGTAACTCAACGGGTTTAAAACTGTCACCCTGATTTCAGTCTTACTCATAAATACCATAAATCAAAACTCATCAAAATATAACCACGTATAATAAGGACTAAAGAACTCTCAAATTCCTTCCCAACTCATCTCTATGTTAACCCTCCAAGTTTTCATTACCGAAAATTACCCAAAACACGAGTTTAAACCATGTTGTCCGAAAATTAACCTTGAACTCAACACTTGTACAATTAATTCGACCAAGCTACTGACTTCCAATTACAAAACTTTCTGAATATTTGAAAACTATGTTCCGAGTACATAACTTTAGGCTTTTGAATCACCCAAAAACCTTTAAAAACGAATAAGTTATGACCAAAACGATTTTTCTCAAAATCTGCCTAGGCATTAGCGACAGTTTCTGGCAGTTAGCGACATATTTTGACAGTTTACCGACAGTTTCTGCCTACTCCGATTTATACCAAAAAAAACGATTTTTAAACCCTAAAACCCCCCATTAATTACCAAAACTAGAACCTAATTTATTTTAATTCCAGAAAATTAAAACTCTATTAATTACATGATTTTATCATATTTCACTAGATAAGAACAAAATTTTTAACTTAAGAACAATAACTTTAGGTGATCAAAACCAAAATATTTTAAAATAACCGAGTCATGCATATATGTTAAAGAATTTATATCCCACCTTATTTGAAACATGATCCCGACACTTCCTTATTTCATCGACTACCAACAACTATATTTTTTTTTCAATTTGCAAGTTCTATTTTTTTTACCATGTATAACTCGAAACAAAAGACATCGTTACCCCAAAAAGAAATCTCCACCATCTCAAAATCCTTCACGCCAAAAGTACCGTACAAACAAACACGTGAAATGAGGACCCTAGAAATGCGCTACTACAGAAGTGAAACATCTCAAATAGAAACGAGCTAGCAACCATCCCAAGAATACAACCGGTAAGTAGAAAATAATTTTACATACATAGGCATAAGCGTACATACACTCAAATCCATCCAACATATACTATACAAGCATGTATTAACTCTCTTTCATGCAATCATACTTGAAAGTCCAGTGATGTTGTGGCACATATATAATTATGTAGGCCTCCATAATTATACATGTTCCCTTTCACCAATGTACTCCCTCCTATGATGACACTTATAAGAAATTAATACTACACATAACACATAATCCAACAACTCACAAGCACATAACCACACAAGATAAGATCCAAAAACCCATGTATTAAAATAACATATCCAATGCACGAAACACATAAACTCATAGTCCAGCTGAACCAGCGTAGACAAAATTCAAAATGTATAAAGAACATGAAAACATAATTAAGCGAAATCCAACAATGACTAGCGTATACGACCATGGTTCCACCTGCACTAATCAAAACTCGTAAAGAAAATAACATGTAGTTAAGTATGAACCATAGTAGTTCATAACCTAACAAATATTGCGAAAATAATATTCAAACACATCAATTACTATAAAATGCACACATACTCCTGTGACGCCTATATGCAGGGACCCTTAAGCTATAGACTAGGCTACACGACTAGGCAACCTAATTCTCTATAACCATTGTCTCTGATACCATTCTGTCACACCCCACCATGGCGGAATATGGGGCGCGACGTATGGATATCATCACAACATGGCGTGTCTATAGAGATAACTATATGATATAAGAAATGTCATAAAATGGAGACACAAAGTCATGACAATATCTCATCAGACTCAGGAGTCTAGGTAAGTAGGTAACAGTCCTACCGCTTACCCAAGACAAACAAATAACATAACCAAACAAATATATGTGTGCCACAGTATCACTTATTAAAAGAACAAATAAAAACTAAGAAGGAAACAGGGATTCTCCTTCTATATGCATTCCAAAGCTTCTCCAATCCTAGCCACTTATGTTCTCATGCTTAACCATAGTATCACCTGAAAGAGACACTAAAACACGTCAACATAAAGTTGGTGAGAGTCATAGTTTTAGAATCCAACGCTAAATCAATTACAAGCTGTCAATAACAAACACCAACACAATAACATATGGACAAAGTGTTACAAATATGCATTAACAACTATCAATCAAGATTAATCATACCAAACCAATCCAAGGCTCCTACCTTGCCAAACAACATCATGGTACCATAGATGATCACACTATGTACCTATCCCAAGGCCACTACCTTGGCAAACCACAAGGCCACTACCTTGTCAAACCACAAGGCCACTACCTTGTCAAACCACAAAGCCACTACCTTGTCAAACCACAATAACTGAGACGGCACGTGTCCCCCGATCCAAAACATACACAATCAAAAATCACATAGCAGTTAATCACATAATGTACACACAAGTCCATCTCAAATCACAAACACATTCACAACATTAATTTAGAAAATAACTCAACACAGTGTCTCTTTCATCCCATCTAGAAGTCAAAATCCATATTAAACATGGGACTATGAAACTCACCTGATATCTTCTTCACAAGTCCTCGCACTAGCAACAAGCTAACAAACCAAAAACACGAAATCAATACACGAACCAATCACTAAGATGGCTCATCAACCTATGATGGACATCTAGTCTATTCCCGTATAATTACCTCATTGTTAAGCTCTAATCACCCCATTACCCTTACTTAACAAGTGCCTAACTTGGTTAAGTTTAATAGCTATCCCGTTCATAATTTTACACAAAACAGTCCCAGTTTTAGGTCTCAAAACTTTAAGTCAGACGTCCACTTAAACATACCCATGGTTTCTTTAAAAGGAATATTCACACTTTTATACATGTTTGCTAAAACCTCTCACTTTCCCTAACCTTAAAGCTACTGTTAAGGCCCGGATATATGTGTATATATTGCTACCTATCCAGAATTCACTGATTTTAAACGTATGAAAAGTTCATTACCATTAGAGGGTCTTACCCTAAACCAAAATCTTAGCCCAAGTGCAGATCCTTACTACAATATATAAACCATCTCTCATGTTCGTGAGAAGATCCCAATGCAACCCAAAGTACCCCAAACAACCCAAAACTTAAAAAGAAAACAAGCTGAATTCAAAACTGTTTTGACCTCCGACTGTTGTAACCTGTTTTTGACCCACTTCCCGACCTCCAATTTAGTTCTCGTTTCTTGATTTTGAAAGCCAACTCAATTACCTATCCAGGGTAAGTTTGATCGCATCTTGGATGTTCCTATAACTCGAGATATGATCAAAACAATAGACTCAAAATTCTGCCCAGTTTTTAAAAACGGGTTTTAAACAAATTGATCTAATTAATCACCTATAACCCTTCTAATACAAACCCTAGATTATATGATCATCATATTATGATTAATACATCATTAATCTACTGTTTTTATATAAACCCTAACCCTTAATCCATCATAAGAATGATTAATTAAACATAAAAACAATTTAATTAAAAAAGTTAATGAAGGTTTTTACCTTAAATCAATGGAAGATGAAGAAAACCTAATTTTTTTGAAGAACCCTAATTCTCTTCTATGAAACCCACGAATTTTTCTTTGTCTCCAGGGATTTATGTTTTATTTTATTTATTAGATAACCTTATATAGTGTGTACATAAAATCCTAGTCCAAGTATAACACCTAACTTTCCTTTTTTTTCCCTTTTTCCCTTTTTCTCTTTCTTTGGTGCGTCTAAACTGCCCTAAACACCCAATAAATTCGTTTTTTTTATATTATTTAATAATATGTTAATAATATTACCTTAATTTTCCTTAATTTATTTCAGCTCCTAAAACTTCCAAAACCTCAAAACCGTAAAACTAGTCAAATTTACGCGTTTTACCGTAAAAGACGTAAAATATACACTTTTATAAAAAAATCTCAAATTTTGAAATAAACTTTATAACTAAGTCCTAAATGACTTAAAACCATCCCGAAAAATATTCATATGGATAATTACCTCACTCGAGACCTCTAAATGCTAAACCGTAAATCCTAAAAAAAATACTATTACTATAATACTTATACGTATACGTAAACACCACAATATCACCATTTTAATTTCATAGTCACCACTTGTGAGCTCATGAACATGAAATAACCATTCCTCGATTTACTTATGAGTACTCTATACTCATAAACGATAACCACACCAACCTCGTTCACACAAAATAAACACGTAAACACACAATTCAAGTAAGCACACATAAAATAACCTAAAAGTAAGACCAAGTGACAAACCCAAAACCACGGTTGTCACAACACACTGTCCATTCAAAACACGATGGCCGCCTCTCCTGCATGCCTTCTATCCAAAGCATCCAAGACCAAGTCATGGTTGTGGCATCGCCGGTTATCTCATCTTAACTTTGATGCTATAAACCATTTGGCTAAAAACGAACTCGTTCGTGGTGTTCCAAAACATAAGTTCGAAAAGGATCATCTATGTTCCGCGTGTTCTTTGGGGAAAAGTACCAAGAAATCATACAAACCTAAAGCTGAAGACACCAACCAAGAACCACTGTATCTTTTGCACATGGATCTTTGCGGGCCAATGTGTACGGCTAGTGTGAGTGGTAGAAAATACATCCTCGTCATGGTGGATGATTTCTCAAGGTTTACAGGGGTAAAAATTTTAGCATCTAAGGATCAAGCACCACAGTATATTATTACTTTCTTAAAGATGATCCAAGTACGTCTTCATGCTACTGTTCGCCGCATTCACACTGATAATGGAACTGAGTTCGTTAATCAAACTCTACGAGACTATTATGAAAAGGTAGATATTTCACATGAAACTTCTGTTGCCCGTACTCCACAACAAAACGGTGTCATGGAAAGACGTAACCGTACACTTATGGAAGCTACTAAAACTATGTTGATTTATGCGAATGCTCCTTTATTCTTATAGGCTGAAGCAGTGGCAACCACATGTTATACCCAAAACCGCTCCATCATTCGTAAACGTCATGGTAAAACTCCATATGAGCTACTTCATGGACACAAACCCGATATTTCATTTCTTCATGTGTTTGGTGCACTGTTTTATCCAAATACAAATACTGAGAATTTGGGCAAACTTTAACCGAAGGCTGATATTGGAATTTTCATTGGTTACTCGCTTGCAAAGAAAGCTTACCGAATTTATAACCGACGTCTTGGCAAGATAGTAGAAACTTTGGATGCCGATTTGGATGAGCTGACAACGATGGCTTCTGAGCATCACATCTCTGAACCCGCATTACATGAGATGGGAACCGGTACAATCAGTTCTGGATTAACTCCCAACAATCCTACCTCTCCATCATTTATACCACCTACAAGGTCCGAGTGGGATGAGTTATTTCAACCTATGTTTGATGAATTCTTTGATCCACCTAGTAATGATTCTCAAGCACCTGCAGCAGTAACTCCGTTTTCGGAAGTTGTTGCTCAAGATAATGGAAATCAGTCTGAGACATCTACTGTTACTCTTGAACCAGATGTCCCATCCCCCACCAATTCACAAACTACACCCGAATCATCACCCCCACTCGTTCCTAATGATGTTGAAGAGGATCCCTATGATCACGATTTAGAATTAGCTCACTTACAAGAGCTTCCTTTCTCTGGTTCACAAATACCTGAAGACCCTAACGGTGCGTCTACCTTTGAGGAAGCTCCTACAATCGTTCACTCCCGACCACCACGGATTGAAAATCACAATAAAAAATGGACAAAGGATCACCCAATACGTAATATTATTGGTGACATCAATCGACCCGTCTTAACACGCCACCAACTCCAAGAACATGCATTTTATTGCTACTTTGATGCATTTCTTTCCGACACTGAACCTAAAAATTGGCAACAAGCCATGACTAAATCCGCTTGGATTGAAGCCATGCAAGAGGAACTTAATGAATTTCAACGTCTTGAAGTGTGGGAATTAGTTCCTTTACCCAGCAACGTTGAAATCCTTACATTTTTGTGGGTATATAAGGTTAAACTCGATGAGTTAGGTGGAGTGCTGAAGAACAAAGCTAGATTGGTTGCTAGAGGTTACAAACAAGCTTTGGGTATTGACTTTGAAGAATCCTTTGCTCTTGTAGCACGATTAGAGGCAATTGGACTATTCCTTGCTTATGCTGCTCACATGAACATGATCGTCTACCAAATGGATGTTAAGACGACATTTCTGAATGGTAAATTAAGGGAAGATGTCTACGTAAGCCAACCGAATGGATTCGTCAACTCGGAGTATCCTAATCACGTGTACAAGCTCAAGAAGACTCTTTGATGAGACTGCTTTTATACATAGTCTCATCGTCCAAAAAGGGCTTTAAATGCAGAAAATATCATGAAAATACCCCAATATATGCTTGTGTTTGTTGCTTGTGTATTTTAGGTACGGATATTGAGAAAATGACAAAAGATCACAAGAATCATGCAAAAATGAACACGGGAAACGAGGCAACACAATGAACCAAGCCCTAATGAAGAATTTCCCAAGACAAACCCTTGAATATTTGAAGATTTATGAAGAAGGGTCCTCTAATATTGAATAATTGACACTTTATACCCTTGTATCTTCATAATTATAAGATTGGTCCCTAAAGTTTGTCAATATTATAAAAAGGGCACTCCATTTTGAAGAATTGGCAATTTTAGTCCCTCAACAAAACTAAAATGTCAATATTAATCCTCCTCAAAGTCAAACATACCATGAAGGACTTAAAGATACAAGAAATAACAAGTTTGGTCCTTTAAAATAGGTCAAATTACCAAAAGGACCCTTGACTTTGAAGAAATGGCAAAAATGGTCCCTTATTAATCTTGACTTGGCAATTTAAGTCCTCCAAGAAGTCAACAAGACAAGTTAAGACCATTATCTATGAAGAAAATGCCAAATAAATCCTTCAAGAATCAAGAAATGGCAAGAAATACCCCTGAAAATACTTTGGAAAAGTATTTGGGGCAAAAGTGTGAAAATGAAAACTTCATTTACAAAGGGAATCCGGATTTGATGTGTTTATTTGCAAATGATAAGTGAAAGAAAAGAGAGGGGTTTAAATTGGCAGACAAGGGAAGATACCTAGACCAATCACCACTTGCCACCTCACCCCACTCACATTTTCAACCAATCACAACACTCCCTCCTTCCACCTCACCAATCCAGTCATACCAGATTAACAACTTAATTTATTAAGTTTAAATTTGCCGCTTAACATGTTTTTTAAACACTAATCTGGATCAAACACACAACTATTCACCCCAAGAACACAATTGGGTTTTCCTAATTGTGTTATAATTAAACCCCCAACTGCTCTAGAATGATGATTAGGGTCTCCCTAATCACAACCCAACTTTCAAAAAGCTTGCCACATCACCACCTTGGACACATGATTCCCCTGATTTTTCACCTTTGAGCAAACTGCCAAAATTATGACAGCCATCCAACGGGGATGATTCCAGCTTACATCTTAAGCTTATTTTACACCTTTGGATTCACTTTTACCTTGCCAGCTCCACATCAAAACAAGAACTAGTCACATGATCAAGATAACTTCAAAAACCCTCAAGGGCATTTGTGGGACTTCACCAAGCATTAGGGTTTCGTTTAAGCTTTCTTAGACTTCACTTGTAGCCTATATATGGCATAGGACAAAGTACATTTATCTTTGCTCTTGAATTTTCCATTGTTCATAAATCTGTAAATCATATATTCAATCAATGAAATATGTTTCAATTTGGTGAAGAAAACTCAAGTGCCAATCATATTATCTGCTTGTTATTGTTCTTTGTTTGTTAATCTTGAATCCTAAACCCGTTTTCAAAAGGAGTGTGCAAAAGTTTGCACATTTTCCACTTTTCTTGATATTTTGCTAAGTCTTGTTCAAACCTTGGAATTCTTGGGCTATAAAGCTCATCATAACATCCTGATATTGTGTTATCAAGGTGTGGTGAAGCCTATAACTTGGGGATAATCAAGTGTGGGGAACTAAGGTTGCATTAATCAAGGATTTTCATTTTTCTGTTTTGATATTTGTGCTCTTAACCTTGTGGAATCTTAGCAGGCTTTATTGTGGAAGCTTGTGCTAGTTCTTGCTAGCACATAAGCTCAAAATTCGTAGGTGTGGATGTACATCCATGAGGTACACACCATTCTACCCAAAATTTGATAAAATCTTGATTTTTGGTGAATTTGTAAGTTGCTTGTGTTCTTGCTGATTTTGTGGTCTAATCTTGTTCTAATCTGCATATTATATCTGTTATTGTGTTGATTTGGGCTTGGGTGGTCTTGGATAACACTTTTGATTTGAAAATTGCGATTTGAAAAGTTAAAAGGGTGTTTGGGATTACCTGTTTGAGATCATAGTGTGTTATTGTGTTGTTGAAAAGTGTTGTTTGTGCTTTGTATCTGTTGTCTACTTGGTTGAGTACTATTTGCTGCAAGTTATTGGGCTTAAACCCTTGAATCTAAGATTGTGTTATAACTTATTGAGTTTGACTGTTTTTGACCTAAAATCTTGGTAATACTTAGAGTATATGCATGTTTAGGGATATAAGCTGTTAAATCAAAGTTATCATAACATATCTTAGAGATCTGAGTGTTTGAATTTGGCTTGTTGGTCAAGTGCATCAGCAAAAGTAAAAATCTGCTTGTGTTAGTGTTCATCAGTAACTTATTGTGCTTGAATCTTGATCTATACTTTGTACCATTGCATGAAACCTGTTTAAACTTGTTCAGTTAAGTTTATTATAGCTTGTGTATGCATTTGGTGAAGTTTGGCTGGCTGAATTGTGCTATAAGTGCCGAACCTCTACTACTTATTTGTTCAAGTCTGGTGCATGTCTGATGCTAAATTGAATTAACTGTACAAATTGGCTGATTGTGATTGTGGTTTCTTTGTTGTTATTGACTCCTTATGATCCACTGATCATTTGGGTGCCTTTGTGAAACTTGAATCTCCAAAAAAGTCACTAAAGACAAATAGTCAAACAAGTCAAGCAGTGGAAAAAGTTTCCACTGCTCAAACATCAAAACTAGCCCCTGCTTGTGTAATTTTCCAGTTAGCTTATTAATAAGCCATATTGGCTTATTTAGACCTGCAACAACTTACTTTCTGTGATCAATCTTCATCATTTGACCCATTTGTTTGAACTATAGCTTATCAGACTTTGACTTTGACTTTTTTCTAGAAAACTCTTAAAGTTGACTTTCAAAGAAGTTCTTAATTTCTTATTTCAGCTTATTGATTGAACTTATTTGAAAACTTTTTGTTGATTAGCTTAGTTAAGTCATTTAAAAACTTTTGAAACTTGAATCAGCTCTTGGGCTGGCCTAGAACTCGAAAACGACTATTTTGTCGTTTTGTGAAGATTGCTTATTGCATTTTCAGGCTTATTCCTTGGACTTTTTTCAAATTTCTTTTTACAGAAGTCTTAAGTAACTCAAAAGAAGCTTGTGTGTCTAATTTGAGCTTATGGCATCAGCTTATAGCTTAATTGACCAAAAAGCCCATTAAGAATAAGCTGTTTGATATAAACCAGCTTATATCACATTTTTAGCTTTTGAGCCTTTGAAACGTTGTGTTCAGAATCAAATTTTGAGTCAGATAGGAGCTTTTGGACCATTTTTATAAACATTTTTCTTATTGGGCTTATTTTGGCCCAATAAGGGTCTGTTTTGGACTTTGGCCCATTTAAAGGCTAATTAGGGGTATTTTTGTAATTTCAACTTCATTTCTGTGTTTATTAGGTTAAATTAAGCTAGTTTGCATGTTTTTAGAATTTTTATAAATTCAGGATTTTTAATATTATTTTATTATTAAAAATTAAAATTTAGATTTTTCAAGTTTTTATATTTTTCTTAGGTTATATACATTAAGTTAGGATTTTTACAACTTTTAGAATATTTTTATTGTCATTAGATTAATTTTTATAATTATTTTAAGTTTTAATAGTTTTTAATTGTTTCTAAATAGTTTTTATTAATTTTAAAATTTTCAAAAATAGTTTTAAATTAAGTTAGGTCATTTTAGAGGTTTACTATTGAAAAAATCGCATTTTGGGCTTTTTGTTAACTAAATTGATTTTTTGGGCTTTAATTAACGTTAAAAATTATTATTTAATTAAATAAAAGGTTTGAATGATTTTTGATTTTTTGTAAACTCTAATTACATTATTTATGATTTATTGTAATTTTTTAGGAATTTTTAGGGTAAAATTTTTAATTTTGGTACTTTTTACGGTTTTACGTGTACAACCTTTTCGTCTTAGTTTAATTCATCATCGTAACCGTCATTCTCTTCTTATCTCACTTCTTTTCAATTATCATAAATATAATCACATAATTAATCATCTCTCTACACAACACACTAGCCTCCTTGAGAACGATCCCCACTTTGGGTCATAACTCGTGGTTTTCCTAAATCACTTATTAATACTTGCCCTAATTACGCTCTTTTTCCTAAAAGACGTAAATTTTACAACCATCACTCTTTATGGGTTGAAACAATCTCCACACGCATGGTACGATCTCCTATCGTCTTATCTCATTTCGAAAGGCTTCTCCATAGGCAAAGTGGACCCAACATTATTTATTCTCAAGGAGAACAACGACATGATACTGATACAAATTTATGTTGATGATATAGTATTTGCTACTACTAATCAAAGACTGTCTGACCATTTTGAGAAAATTATGTCCACACGTTTTAAGATGTCGATGATGGGAAAATTTTTATTTTTCTTAGGGTTACAAATTTATCAGAATCCCAGAGGCATCTTCATTAGTCAATCCAAATTTGCTCTTGAATCATTAAAGAAGTATTATTTTGAAAATTGTAACCCCGTGGATACTCCAATGGTGGAGAGATCCAAGTTAGATGAAGATAAGGAAGGGATAGCTGTCGATCCTAAATTTACCATGGAATGATCGGCACTCTTCTCTATCTGACTGCTAGCAGGCCTGATTTGCAATTAGCTATATGCATGTGTGCCTGGTATCAGGCTCGGCCTACCGAAAAGCACTTACATGTTGTGAAAAGGATCTTTCAGTATCTTAAAGGAACACTTAATCGTGGTATGTGGTATCCGAAGGATTCTTCTATTGCACTAATCTCATATGCAGATGCGGATTATGCTGGGTGTCAAGATACTAGACGTAGCATTTCTAGCAGTGTGCAACTTCTTGGAGATAGACTTGTTTTTTGGGCATCAAAAAGGCAGAAAAGAGCTGCGATATCAAGTACAGAGGCTGAATTCATTGCTATGTCCGATTGTTGTGCTCAAGTTCTTTGGATGAGGTCACAATTAACTGACTACGATCTTGGATTCAACAAAATTCCGATGTACTGTGATAACAAAAGTGCAATTGCTCTGTGCTGCAACGATGTTCAACATTCGCGGGCAAAGCACATTGACATACGCTACCACTTCATCAAAGAGCAAGTGGAAAATAGAGTGATCGAACTGTACTTCGTCAACACTGAGTATCAGCTGGCAGATATATTCACAAAGGCCTTAGATCGAGGACGTATCTAGTTTTTGATCGAAAAGCTAGGCATGAAATCATTCTCCCCAGCGACACTTAAAGAGTTGGCAGAAGAATCTGAAGAATAGTGATGGTAAACTATTCTAGAGTATCCTTTGATCGTGATCTTGTATATTATCGTATATTTATAAACCACCAAAAGAAAAATACAAAAATATAAAATATAGAAAAACCATAAAAAAATATAAAACATACAAAATCCATAAAAAAATATAAAATCAAGAAAATCCAAAAATATTTTTCATTTTCAAAACGGGCATGTCTTTTTAGTACGGTAATATTTACGGCCTTAGAAATGTCGATTAAAATTGACACGACGCCATAAATAGAGTCCGTATAAAAGTTGTACATTTTTTTAAAACATGCCCATAATGGCTTGTAGTTATTTCAGACTGCAACCGGCTTTTCGCATTAAAGTCACGTATTTCTTATGAAAACGTTGGCTCACAACGGGAATTAATTTTCTCGGCCGAGGTTTACTTTAAAACCTTGTAAGGGACTAAGTTTACTTTATAACTTGGTCTAACACAAATTAGTGTACGTATCCGTGCACTTATTTTGTCAAAATAAGAGAAATCTTATTGCCACCAGAATCGTTCCAACCAATCACTTAACCGGAAAATGTCTTCATGGATATTTGCTTCTTTAACATCACTGACTACAACTCTTTAAACAGAAAAAGGGTCCGTGGTTAAGGGGGAGCAAATATTAACTCTTCTTGGAATTAAAATTGGTTTTCAAAAAGGGTTTTCAGAAAATATAAACCGTTAATCGTCATCATTAAGTGCTCAGTGTGCCTTGTGTGAATTATACATTCAAGTATAGGTTATTTGCAATTTGGCGTTAAGTGTATGTGTTCGTGTTTGTGAGCGGGTTAGTAATTCGTTAAGTTTATTTGTTTAATCCTACTGACTTTAACATATACTATTAACTGGGGTACCACTTTTGCAAATGTTGCAAAGTGGGGGTTTCATGTGTAACTTTGGCACAAAGCTTGACCAAGTCAAACACTATACCTCCTCCCCGTTCCTGTTTCTTCTCCATAGCAAACACACACACAAAGCTTCCACCGCCATGGTTAAACCTTCATCATTTGATTTTTGATTGCCTGCATTCTGTTTATCCATCTAGGTATTGTAGCATGCTTTAATTGTTAACATATATCTCTTTACTTTGCATCACAACCAAACCTGTTATCAAGATTTGATCAAACTAGCGTTTCGAAATTTTTGTGTTTGTAAATGTTAATTGATAAGTGGGATATGTTTAGATTGCCTAGATACACAAAGGTCTTGCCCAGATTTGTTTAAAACGTTGCCACACTCCAGGAATTGTGAAGTCAACGTTAAGATCGGATCCAAGTCACGGATTCTAATGATCATTGCGACACCGCATTGCGATGCCTGTCATTGCGATGAGTCATTCCGATGGCTCATTGCGATGGGTTATTGCGATGGGTCATTGCGATGGCTCATTGCGATGGCTCATTGCGATGGGTCATTACGATGATGCATTGTGATGGCATATTGCAATGGTGCATTCCGATGCATTATTGCGATGGCATTGTAATTGTATTGCGATGGGGACATATTGCGATGATTTCTCAAACATTCCGATGGAATCGAACTTATTGCGATGTAACATAGATATTGCGATAGAACAGGATTGAGATAGGATTGCGATGGTCTCACATTGCGATGGGTGTAAGTTTTGAGATAGGATTGCGATGGTCTCACATTGCGATGGGTGTAAGTTTTGAGATAGGATTGCGATGGTCTCACATTGCGATGGGTGTAAGTTTTGCGATAGGATTGTGATGCTTTATCATTCCGATCGTTGTAGGATTCCGATGGATGGTTGTAAGATTGATATTGTAGGAATTACTATTCTTTTGACAAGTTATAAAGTTGTTGACCTCAACCAGACGGAGATAACAATGTTTTTTGTTTGGGAGTTGGAATTCACGCCACGTGGGTCTGTCTTTGCCACATTTTTTTATTAATTCACGTGTAAGATAAAAAGTGGGATCCAAATTGAGCAGTGGTCTCTACTTTCTTTCAATCTAATATTGATCAATCCTATTCATATTTTTTTTATTTTAATTCACGTTTTTTATTTTTAACAACTAGCCTCAACTTTTAAGTTATTTGTGTCGTACTAAGTTAAATCGAGTCGTATCGTGTCGTGTCAACGTAATCTAGTTAAATTAATTTTCGGGTCGTTTACTAGTTTAACCGACGGTTGGTTTAATTAGTTTACGAGCTTTTTATTTGGAGTGAGCAGTAGTCGAATAGGACTCCGTTTTTATTTTATCATCGTTTTGAGCCGACAACAATATTCACATCATTTTTCTTCGATATTCAATGGATTCGTTCGATTCGACATGTCAAAAGGGAGAAGCGCTTAAAATGCAAGACAAAGGTAGTGATAATGGCATCACTTCATTTCAAATGCTTCAGTATCATCTAGTTACTCTTTCACGGATTCAAGGAGGGACCAAATTTGTGACAATCTTTGGTCAAGATCGTCATATATTCATGGAATCGATGTTCATCATCTTGACCCAATTAGCAGAGCAACTCCACAATAAAGACTTTAATCACTCTGCATCTGCACTTGCATGTAAGGCTCTTGTGACACAACTCACGCCTTTCCTCCAATTCAATATCATCAAGTCTGAAAGTTCAGTGATTTGCCAATCATTTCTTCGAGATACACATACCGAGCTTCGAGTTTTCCGTGATACAATTTTGAAACTCATGACATCGGTCTCGTCTTCGATTTATGAAAGATCTCGACTTCAGGAAAGGTATGATAATGGAGTGCAAGGCTCCTCGATACAAGAGGAAAATGGTCATACGGTTGAAAACTTGGAGCCTAACGATGGCAAGAGCACGGAATCAGGAGGACAACATGATACTAATGGCCCGTCAGGGAATGTTCACGAGATCTCTTTTGATGACACCTTACCCGTTTATGACGAAGAGCCTGCAAACATGGTACAATGTAATGTTGGTTATGATGTATATGTTGATGCCATGCCGCATATTGAGCATTCTGAATCTAATTATGACAAACATGGGATGGAAAAGAGTGATAGAAATACCACCTCTGATTCATCCGGTGTGAGTCATAATGAGGGAGAAAATGTTCAAAATGCTAAACATCATGATAATTGTCTTTTGACTGCTTCTGATTCCAAGATTAGAGAGCTCGAAACGATTGTAGCTCAACAATCAAAAGACCTTGAGGATGCCAAACTTGAATTTTCTAAGAAAACGGACAAATTTGAAACATACTTTGAAAAACTTGAAAAGCCAAACGTTGTTCTTGAAAGAAAATTGGATCAAAAAGTTTTAGATTCTAAAGCTGAAAAGGATAATCTTTTGAAACAAATTCAGTTACTAGAGTCTAAATTGGCATCCCAAGATAGATTGCTCAAAGAGAATGAGACTTTAAAAGCTCAAGTCCAAGAAAAGGTGTTTGCTATAGATGCATTGAAAAACGAGTTAAGGAAAAATAGAGGAACCAGTGTGGACACTAAGCTTGAAAAACCATCAATCTTGGGGAAACCGCCTACAAATCAGTTCATCAGACAACCGATTGTCAGACAACCTACTGCATTTAGATCCGAGCGATCACAACGGTTTGCCTCCCAATTTGATTTGGTTCATCTTTCTAGACCAGTCACTACAGCAACTAGGCCCTATGTGACCACAACAGCTTTAGCAAAACCAAATCATATGATTGCCTCTAGTTTCCCTAAAAATACCAAGACCACGTCTAGAACTAGTTCAAATGACGTTTGCCATAAATCTGGTCTAAGGGAAGCTATTCAAAAGACACAAGTAAGAGATAAGACTTTCAAACCTAGACAGATGCCTTCTAGATTACCCAACACTGCTAACCGTAGCATGTAAAATCCTAGGAGCATCAATCAATCGTCCAGGAATTCTAGATCTTACTCGAACATTAAATATGCTACTTGTAAAACATGTAGAAAATGTGTCTTTACGGCAAATCATGATTCTTGTATCAAGAAACTACTTAATGAGGTGAACTCCCGTGCTAGACTTAAATCCCAGTGGGTTGCTAAAATCAAACCCATTGGTAAAATGTGGCGCCCCACTGGTAGAAATTTCACTCTTGTAGGAAACGAGTGCCCTTTAACTAGGATAGTCTCCGATTCTACTAAGACTACTAGGAAGGAAATTGATAAAGATGATACATCACTTAAGCCTGAACTTAAGGTTTTCTACTGTAAAACCTGATGACGTATAGTCCCTGGCCGGGTCATTAACCCGGCCCGAGGGTACTACCCATATCCGGCCCATTACGTATGGGTGGGATAATGTCAGTCAGGCTTATGGGCCTGAGTGAATAGTAACCGCGCACACGTGTGCGGCCCACGGCCCGGTACGGCCGATACGGCCGACATAGGGTTAGACAGAATAATATCCTGTCTAGGGATATCTTTACCCCATTAAGGGAGGATATTCACTACCAGAATTAGAAGATTACAATCATTCTAATTCTGGTGTTTATCTCTTCCTTGGGGCCGAAGGAACAATGAAAGCCCACTAGGGTTTCACTGCCTATAAAAGGAACCCCCAAGGGTTCCACAAAGGTATCACAATTCTCTCTAAACTCACATATAACCATAAACCGATTACTTACTCTCACGCCGGAGTCTAATCGTGGGAAATCTTCCCACGGTAAGCCTAACGTGTGTTGTTTAGTGTGCAGGATCCCAACCAGAAGATTCACTTGGTGCAGGAGCCGGTACCCAGCCAACCCGAATTAAGCCTAATTCGGGTCTAGCAAGGATCAACCAACTTTTGCATCAACAAGTTGGCGCCATCCATGGGACCTTAACACTAAGCTAGAACAAAACCTCATCTCGATTGTTTCAATGACGAAGGGGCATCCGCCAGTTAACCCCAGGAACGTGAATCCTGGGAATCGGAAGCCCTCAGGGGAAGGGATTCTTATTCCCAACCAATCACCTAGCCGCCTCGCAAGCGGTCCAGGTAACCGTAGCGGTCTTCAGTCCGCAGGGGTGACGAGCACGATCTCGGTGACACCCCCGCCCACTTCAACCCTGGACAATCCTGATCCGGGAAGTGCGCCAGCCCCTCCTAACAAGGAGCCACGTAGACCCTTAATGGAGGAAGAAGTGGAAGCTCAACCACTCAGCGAGGACGAGCTCACTCGAGTTCTCACTCAGAATTTTGAAAGGATCGTCCCAGGGATCGCATCAAGATTGAGCCTGGGGAGGAACCTCCAAGCCCGACTCAACTTTGGCGACAGTGGACCATCCACTCCTTCCCGAAATCGGAGAAAAAGGAGGACTCAGCCTCGGGAGCAGGGAACCTTTGAGGAAGACCCTCAACCCCGGAGTGTGTTTGAACGCATAGGGGATCGCATCATGCAAGAATTAACGCAACCTCAAGATGGGGAAAGGTCGGATGGCTCACCCGAGCGGCCAGACCGAGAGCCGACCAGAACCACACGCCGCCCAAGTGTGTGGGATAGGATGAACACAGGAAGGAAGGCTCCTGGCTCGTCTCAAAAAAGTGGTCCCTACTCAAAAGGCGGGGCACCACCGCTGTCCCCAGATCCGTCTGGGGAGGACTCAGATGACCATCCGCCCAAACGCCGCCGGCCAAGGCGCACGCCACCACCACCAAGCAATGATGAGTATTATGGTGGCCCCTACTATAGGGATACGGAAGCAGAGGACCTCTCGCATCCGTGGTGTGAACCATGGGATGACCCTAGGCTCACACGGCCATGGGCTGATCCTAGGGAAGATCCGTTTACCCTTCGCATACGGAACTACTCTGAGGACACCAAACGTCGCATGCCGGCATGTATCAAGACGTATGATGGGTCCGGTGATCCTGTCGATCACCTCAAAATATTTGATACTCAGGCTAAAATTGAGCGATGGCCCATGCCCATATGGTGCCAAATGTTTAATTCGACCTTAATTGGTAACGCTCGGGACTGGTTCGAGGCACTCCCCCCACGGAGCATTGATAGTTTCACGGAACTACGCACTGCGTTCGAAAACAATTATACTCAGAGGAAGAAGTATAATAGGGATCCGGTTTCATTGGCAACCGTTAAGCAACGGCCGGGGGAGTCCACAGAAGCCTTCACTGAGCGCTTCAATGATGAGTGCACACGCACGAGAACCATGCCAGAGCTCCTGAAAATCTCGGACTACATGCACGCCATAACAGACAGAGAACTGATCAGGCGTCTCAACGACAAGCGTCCAGAAAGATATGATGACCTCATGGAGAGAGTGAGGAATTTCATAGAGGGAGAGACAGCGGTGGCCGCAGCCTACCCATCCCGAGGAAATGGGTACCGCTCAAATGACCAGTCCCGGAGACAGTCGGGTGGTCAAGGCAACCAGAACAATAACAAGGGCTCGGACTATAAGAGCCAGAGCAAAGGCGGACGGTCAGACGACAAGTTCACCCCCCTAAAGATGTCCTACCGGGAGATCTTGTTGACTGAAGGGGCGAATTTTCCAAGGCCTCCCCCAATGACCACACCCCCGGAACGTCGGCAGGGAAGTCGCTTCTGCGAATTCCATAATGACAAAGGACACGGCACCGAGGAGTGTATCCAGCTGAAGAAGCATATTGAGTCGCTAATCAAATCAGGCAAGCTTAAGCACCTGGTTAAGGATTGGAAAGATGGAAAGGACAACAACAAGAAGTATGATAAGAAGGACCCCCAAAAGGACAAGCCTTCTACCATATACATGATCCAATCCAGACAGCGCCGCACGAGACAGAAAATTGGCCAAAAATTTTCCCGCGGCAAGGAAATCTCATTCCCTCTCATCACAGCAAGTGACGTGGTTGATGCGCCTCTCACTATTGAGATAAGCATTGGAACGCACAATGTCCGCCGCATGTATGTGGATGGAGGATCGTCAGCAGAGGTATTATATGAACACTGCTTTGTGCAGTTATGCCCAGAAATAAGAAGCCAATTAGTACCGGCCACGTCGCCGCTTACTGGCTTTAGTGGAGATACTATCTGGCCAATAGGGCAGTTGCGTCTGCTTGTCACCATTGGGAATGAGGAACATTCCACTACAACGTGGATGAACTTCATGGTGATACGTTCACATTCCCCTTATAATGGAATCATAGGCCGACCAGGCATTTTGGCTATCCGAGCAGTACCTTCTACGGCACACGGAATGATTAAGTTCCCAGTTGATGGGGGAATCGTTACTATTTATAATACAGTCGTGCCGACATCCGAGTGTCACACCGTGACAACACCGGCACCACCTGTACCACCCAAGGATGGGGCACCACCACCCAATTGGAAGGTGGCCATTCACCCTGACTACGCGGAACAGGAGGTATCCATAGGAGGGGCACTCTCAGATAACGGCAAAAGGGCCATGTGTGCACTTTTAAGTGCAAATCTGGACATATTCGCATGGGAGCCAAAACATATGACGGGTGTGCCACGTACGATAGCAGAGCATAAGCTCCAGATCCGCCAAGGGTACCAACCCATCAAGCAAAAGAAGCGCGGCCAGGCGCCCGAAAGAAGCCAAGTTATATTGGAGGAAGTGCGGAAACTGGTGGATGCAGGCATCATGCGCGAGGTATACTACCACGAGTGGTTATCCAATCCAGTCATGGTCAAGAAACATGACGGAAGTTGGCGCATGTGCGTGGATTTCACGGACCTGAACAAGGCCTGCCCACAAGACTGTTACCCGCTTCCAGAAATTGACTGGAAAGTAGAATCTTTGTGTGGATATCCTTTCAAATGCTTCTTGGATGCATATAAAGGGTATCACCAAATCCAGATGGCGGAGGAGGATGAAGAAAAAACTGCGTTCCACACAAGCCAGGGCGTATATTGCTATACGAAAATGCCGTTTGGATTAAAGAACGCCGGCGCTACGTATCAGCGGTTGGTGGATAAAGCTTTCGAATCACAAATAGGACGCAACTTGGAGGTATATGTTGATGACTTGGTGATAAAAAGCCACACGGAGGATGCACTCCTCCGGGACGTCCAGGAGACATTCGACACGCTGAGAAGGATTAATATGAAATTAAATCCAAAGAAATGTACGTTTGGTGCAACAGAAGGAATGTTCTTGGGATATTTGATTGACCCAAACGGCATCAAACCTTGTCCAGAGAAGACGGACGCAGTGATACGGCTACCGTCCCCGCAGACACGGAAGGAGGTGCAATCCCTGAATGGGAAGTTAGCCGGACTAAATAGATTTCTATCCAAATCCGCAGAGAAGTCACTGCCCCTATTTAAGACACTGAAGAAGTGTATTAGAAAGGGAGACTTCCGTTGGACGAAGGAAGCTGAGGAAGCCTTTGGCCAACTCAAGCAGCATCTCGCATCTCTCCCCATGTTGGTAGCTCCCCGCCCAAAGGAGGAGCTTGTTATGTATCTCTCGGCTACCCATGGCGCAATAAGCGCGGTACTGATGACGGACAGAGACACAGTACAGACCCCGGTCTACTTTATAAGTAGAACATTACAAGGAGCGGAGCTGAACTATTCCCCCATGGAAAAATTGGTACTAGCACTAGTATTTGCTACAAAGAGGCTGCGCCGGTACTTTCAGGCGCACCCGATTGTCGTGATTACGGATCAGCCAATCAAGCAGGTTATATCTAGACCAGACGTGGCAGGGAGACTAGAAAAATGGAGCATCCTACTGGGGGGGCATAATATATCTTACAGACCAAGGACGGCTGTTAAAGGCCAGATCTTGGCAGATTTCCTGATCGAGAAGCCGGATGAGGAAGAACCAATCATTAAGCAAGAGGAGGCCCTATCGGAACCTTGGGTGCTATTCACGGACGGATCCTCATGCACAGACGGATCCGGGGCAGGCCTCATCCTTACAAATCCAGAAGGTATGGAATTCACGTACGCCCTCCGTTTTGAGTTCACGGCCACCAACAACGAAGCGGAATATGAAGCATTAATTGCGGGTTTAAAAATCGCCGCTATAATGGGAGTTCGCAACCTTGAGGCCTACGTGGACTCACGGCTTGTCGCGAACCATATTCTAGGTGGGTATGTGGCTAAGGAGGACAACATGGTCAGGTATTTGGAAAAGGTCAAGACGTTAATCGCAACTTTCAGTAAGTTTTCCATCAAGCAGGTACCAAGGGGCGAGAACAAGAAAGCGGACGCCCTCAGTAAAATCGCGTCCACAAGCTTCGCTCACTTGTCTAAACAGGTTTTGGTGGAAATACTCAAAGAAAAGTCTATCACGGAAGGGGAAGTGACTGCTATAGTTGAAGAAGAGGGACCTACGTGGATGACCCCAATCATCAACTATCTGGCTAGTGGAACACTCCCAGACGAGGAAAAAGCAGCAAGGCGCGTTAAAAGGAAGTCACAATATTTCGAACTCCGGGAAGGCATCCTTTATAAGCGCTCTTTCTTGCAGCCGTGGCTGCGGTGTGTTGGACCACGCCAGGCGGCCTATGTGATTAGTGACATACACGAAGGATTGTGCGGCATGCATGCAGGTCCACGATCCGTGGTAGCTCGAGCCTTACGAACAGGATACTATTGGCCCACTATGCACAGAGACGCGCGCGACATGATTCGCAGGTGCAATGATTGCCAAGTGCATAGGCCAGTACCGCGGCACCCACAGCAGGAGCTTACACCTATCACGTCCCCATGGCCATTCTACAAGTGGGGAATTGACATCGCAGGACCATTTCCTGTAGCTGCGGGAGGGGTTAAATTCTTGATTGTTGCAATGGATTACTTTACACGATGGATAGAAGCCAAGGCAGTGAAATCTATCACGGGTAAGCAGGTCAAGAAGTTTGTGTGGGAACACATTGTATGCCGTTTCGGTCTACCTGGAGAAATTATATCAGACAACGGCAAACAGTTCACGGATAACCCATTCAAAGACTGGTGTGCATCATTGAACATCAAGCGGCGCTTCGCGTCTGTCAAGCATCCACAAACGAACGGCCTTGTCGAACGAGCAAATAGGAGCTTGGGGAATGGGATCAAGGCGCGGCTGGATGAACGACAGGGCAAATGGGTCGAGGAATTGTCGCATGTGCTATGGGCACATAGAACCATGATAAAAACAGCCAACGGAGATACTCCGTTTGCATTGGCTTACGGCACTGAAGCCGTTATACCAGCAGAAATAGGGATGCCTACCATCCGCACGGCGGAGGTTAATGCCGTCACAAATGATGAACAGCTGCGAATCAACCTAGATCTGTTGGAGGAAAAAAGGGAATTAGCAGCCATCAATGAAGCTAAGTCCAAGGCTAAGATGAAGGCTTATTACGATGCCAAGGTCAAAGGTGTTTCTTTTAGACCGGGAGACTATGTCTATCGTGCTAACGAAGCAAGTCGCGTGGAAAATACAGGAAAACTGGGCCCTAAATGGGAAGGACCGTATGAAGTCACTGAAGCCTTGGGACGAGGCGCGTACAAGCTACGCGATATGGATGGCCGCGACCTAGAGCGCACATGGAACATCGCCAATCTAAAAAGGTGCTATCTTTGAAAGCTACGGCTCCCGCATGGATACTTTGCTATAGGTGGTCTTAATAAAGAACCATGCGGGTTATTTGTCTTATTTGTTTTTCTTATGTTTGTTTAAGTTTCCTTTATGGACCTTTTTAGGACTTGTCATCATTGTTCAAACAAAAAATGTAAATGTTCTAATAAAATGCCGTGGTGCCTACCTAGCTCCACGGCCTGTTTCGTGCAAATTATTGTCTTCTTTGTTAGATTCTTTGTTAGCCGTATGAATTTTAATTGTGTTATATTATGCCATGTTTCTTTCATATGCATTCTCTCGAAATACCGTACATGTACTATACGCCTCCAGGAGGGGTAAGAGGATTAAGTGAACCTACTAATTCAACTTGCCGCGTAAGAGGGATGCAACCCCAGCCGCACGGATCACGTATCCCTACTAGACACCTTACTCACGAGACGTTGGGGTAAGTTTCATATGCTATAGCCATACCGTGCTCCGCATAATAAAGACGCACGTCGCACGTCTAGTATATTGTAGACTTGAATGTATTTTCTTTGTGAGTAAGACGTGGTATATCACGCAGTATTAAACTACAATGTTTCGAACACAAGCACAAATACACAGGTTTCCAAAAACAAATCAAAATCGCCGTGGTTACCCACGGACTTATATACAAAACATAAAATTGTTAGCCGTGTACATGCACGGACGAATCAATACATATTCAGAGATTACATAACAAGTGTTTGATTGTGGACAAAGAAGCATCCTAAATTGAGGGGAGAAACTTACCCATCTCTGCTTGTTCTTCCACCAGACGCGGCAACCATTCATCACGCTCTCCCCGCTTCTGGGCTTGGGCTGCAATCCTTTCCAACACCACGTCTAAGGGTTCCTCGTCCAATACGACCCTGGTTACGTCTTCATATACAGGAAGGGTTAGAGGAAAGTTAGCAGTGGAAGGCATGCTAGGATTGAGCTTCTCCATGATTTCAGTGTTCGGGGCATCTTTGGTGGCCTCTAGCTCATCCAAGAATGGGTAATGCAGATCCTGCATCGCTGCCATGGAGGCAGTCATCTTGCTGGCGGCTTCGGGCTTAAAAAAGGTGTGATGGGCGATGTCCCCACCTTTGGTGATCAGTTCAGCAGCCTCAACCATTCCTTCGTGCCGGCCATGGTCGATGCCATCAGATACAAGGTTGGCAAATTGTTGTACAAAGGATGGGGCCTCTAGCACCTTCGTCACGGCCAGGCGTGCTCCATGCCCAACCATCCACCTACGGCCCGCAATGGCTGTTAGCAGTTGAGGGCACAGTACATTGTCACGCTCAGCGGTCAGGGCATCCATCACCAATTCTTTTTGGGCAATTGCCTCTTTCAGCTCTTGGGTGATGGTCCTTTCCTCAGCAAGTTCTGTCTGCATTTTTTCCATGTTTTGGACGGCCAAATGCGCGTCCTTCAGCTTCTGGTTCAGATCATCTACTTGGCTGGCGTAAGAATGGGCAGAGGCTTCGGCCGTGGTTACCTATAATGAAAGACGTGTTAGTACATTCATTGTTGACATATATGAGTGGTACGACACGGACATGTACCTTGGTGTTTGCGGCATCTAATTGAGACTCAAGGTGGACTACTTGCTGATCATGTTCACTCGCACGGGCCGATTGTGTCTTGATTGTTGCCTCAGCATTCGCCAGTTTGGACTGGAGGTCAGCGATCAGGGCTTCATTATCCTCAATCATTTTTTCCCTCCGTCCAACTTTTCTCTTGAGGGATTCGACGTGCCCAAGGGCAGCTTCAAACCTGACTCTCATCGCGGTTCCCATCGCCATTTGATGAACAAGCGTCCCATTATACTCATCAGCCAAATCCGCATGATTTAGTGAGTTCACCTCTTGCACCAAGCTTGGTGGTATGCAGTTGTTAAGGTACTCACGACACTCCTCAGCACTCCTCAATCGCGACGCCGTGGTAATGGTCCATATAGGGTTAAAAGGTTGGGGAGCACTGGATGTGGGGAAGTCTTGGGAAAGCAGGGGTGAACCATCTTCAAAAACAGGGCCGGACTTTGTGGCGACCGCAGGATTTTCTTCAACAGCTTTACCTTTCTCTTTATTCACTTGGGTGTCAGAAGGCGGTGCGGCCTCAGCTTGGTTGTCCTTGTGACATGAGTATCATGGAGTATTTTTTAAGTATGGCTAAAAAAAAAAAGAAAAGACATTCTTGCATGTTTGGATGGTTTCTTACATATTGCTTCTTGCTCCTTCGGAAGCAGTTGGGGCAATTTGGGTGACGGGATCGACATGAGTGACCCGATTAGCCTCGGAACCCTGGGTGGCACTCCCAACAGATTGATACATAGGGTGGTCTTCTCGAAGCTTCTTGCGGGGAGCATTATGTTCACCAATCTCGGCCGATGCAGTATCGCCTGCACGGTTCCCCCTCTTCCGGGTGCGCCTGGTGAGGGGCTGTGCTGTGATTTCAGCAATCTCCTCTTCGGCCTCCTCATCTTCATCCAAGTTAACATGCTGTTGCACTTTATCATCATCATCATCGCCCATCAGTCGGCGAATGGTGGAGTCGGTTTCGATATTGTCTCCCTGTTGTTCTCTATGTGGTGAGGAAGGCCCGGCTCCCCCTTGGTTCATCTGGTCATTACCATCACCATGATCTCCATGCTCTTCATCAGAATGGGGATCAGGCACGGCTTCCAAGGCAACCGTCACTGGTCGGGTGTGCTCAAGGAGTGGCTGTTCATCTTCACGGAGAGGGCGGAGACCTTCCGGCACAAGCTTTGGATCGCCCTGGCGCAACAGTCCAAAAAAGTTCATCTCTGTACAGCACAAAACAATAGATGTTAGATATCGTACACATGTATGCATTCTTATTGACGTACGGATGATTAGCCTACCTTCGCCCTGCCTTCTCCAAAATACAGGATACCTATTGGAGGGACCAAAGTAATTGCGGCTAATTCCTAGCAAGCATAAGAATGATTCCGGTAGGTTTCTATGGAATCCAGTCCTATTTCGATCTAACTCTTGCGAGTGAAGGGGATTGTATGTACTGGCGTGCGGCTTAGGGTCGTGCGGGAATCTGTTCCTAATGATGAAATCACCCGGCCATACAACTTCGTCAATGAAAAAGTAATGGTCATACCAATTTTTCAGTGAATCCATTGGTTTGTTGTGTGATTGTGGGCTGTTCGAGGCTCGTTTTTTGAAAGATACCCAACCGTTCACTAAGTTTGGAGTGTAAAACAACCTAAATAACTCTACGGTTGGGGGGATACTCCTAGCACGGCAAAGGATCTCGAATTGGCTAATTTTACAGGCACCTATGCAGTGGAGCTGACTAATGTGTACATTATAATATCCTAACAGATCTACGAGAAAGTGGGTGAAAGGGATGCGGTAATTGGCCGCATCAAACAGGCGAGTATAGAGGCCTATCTTACCCGCTGGAGCCTCAGTTATGAGGTCCCCAACGCCAGGGAGTGAGGGGTGTAGGTTGGAAGGGATGAAGTAATTTGTACAAAAATGGTTTAACTGGTCTTGGGACATGACATTTAGCACGGATCCGATGGTAGGGCTGTTTCTATTGGCCATTACTAAAAAAGAGTGTAAGGACGTGGTATTCTAACCTGCGTGTGAAGGGATCCGTGCGTACTTGGTTCAAGATAAAAGGAAAGCTTTAATGGCAGAAATGGAGGTTGTGAACTGTGTGTTTCACACAGCCGTAGGGGTGGCTTATTTATAGGGTTACCTTGAGGGTCACAGCCTGTTGGATATGTGACACGTGTTGGCCACTGTTCTCAATCGTGTGGCTAGGGGGCAAGAGGCAAGTGAAACGTCAGATGGGACCCACGGGTCATATCTGACCCACACGTTTGCACTGCTCAATGTTCTGACTGTCTGCACTTTTGTCAGTCAAACAAGTCAGATGAACAGTCGTTCATGTCGGGTTATGCGGCTCTAACGTAAGACTTGACATTTAATGATATATTTATTTTGTCTCGGCTACTATGTATCGAGCATCATTGTCCTTTGTTATGAATTCCTTGGTACGTCCGGGAGCATCTTTGTAGTCTAGAGGTTCCACCTATGGTTGTAACAACTAGACTGGGGGGACATGATGACGTATAGTCCCCGGCCGGGTCATTAACCCGGCCCGAGGGTACTACCCATATCCGGCCCATTACGTATGGGTGGGATAATGTCAGTCAGGCTTATGGGCCTGAGTGAATAGTAACCGCGCACACGTGTGCGGCCCACGGCCCGGTACGGCCGATACGGCCGACATAGGGTTAGACAGAATAATATCCTGTCTAGGGATATCTTTACCCCATTAAGGGAGGATATTCACTACCAGAATTAGAAGATTACAATCATTCTAATTCTGGTGTTTATCTCTTCCTTGGGGCCGAAGGAACAGTGAAAGCCCACTAGGGTTTCACTGCCTATAAAAGGAACCCCCAAGGGTTCCACAAAGGTATCACAATTCTCTCTAAACTCACATATAACCCTAAACCGATTACTTACTCTCACGCCGGAGTCTAATCGTGGGAAATCTTCCCACGGTAAGCCTAACGCGTGTTGTTTAGTGTGCAGGATCCCAACCAGAAGATTCACTTGGTGCAGGAGCCGGTACCCAGCCAACCCGAATTAAGCCTAATTCGGGTCTAGCAAGGATCAACCAACTTTTGCATCAACAAAACCCGTAAAAATAAGGTCATAATTTAATTCTATTTTCAATTATTTTGAAGATATTTTATAATGTTAAATATTATTATGTTTAACGGTTTAAGTTGAAACCGATATTAAATATTATATTTTAATATTTTGACAAGTAACGAGGACTACTAGTGATCGCGATACCGACGGATGCCAAAATTTTTATATTTTATTATCGATCATTTCGATATTTAATACTTTCGACGATATCGTTTTAATTACGTATCGAGTCGTTATATTATTATTTTTCGTGTGCGTTTAAACTTTTAAAAAGTATTTTTACGAAACCCGAGTCTCGTAAATATTTTAAAATTTATAATTTACATTTTCTACCCTTTTAAACTATTTTATTACATTTTGGACCAAAACTATCACAAATTGGCAAAAACTACCCTAACCTTACACTATATATAAAATTTCCACTAGCAAAATTCATTTAAAAATCACTAAAACAAAATCAACAATTTTCTTCCTCTCTTTTCTTTGTTGGCCGTACACCACCACACAACAAATCATCAAATTTTTTTGATGATCAACTTTGATCCATCCAAAAACAAAACAAGTCCCATTCCTATTTTTGAAAGGTGATTCTAATGATGCCATTTTTATTTACATGCATTGAGTTTTGAATTTTGATAAAAAAACTAGGCTTGTTAGGTGGTGATTTTGATCATGCATGTGTTAGAGATGATGATCAAATGATGTTTATGTAATATTTTTGTTAAAAAGTTGAATTTTAATTTTTGGGTTTTTGATTTTGATGATGATACAAGTTTTAGGATTGGTTTATGGTGATATTAGGATGTTTGAATGATGATAAAAGTTGTTGGTTTTGATCAAAAACTTGATTTTGTAAGAGATTTTTATAGTCAATTTTAGGCAGTAGGTTTGAGGCCATTTTCGAGGGTCTTAAGTCTGAATATAGATTGATATTATGGGATTATGTTGTAGAGAATTTTGTTAGCTTCGATTTGATATAAGGTAGGCCTTCCAACTCCAAACGAGGTGGAAGATACACTAGTTTGATTTTCGTGTACCGGGAGACGAGTGTCGACACAATCCGAAAATTGTTGTCGATATATGGATCGAATCTCGAGGACTATAAAATGAGTTTCAAAATGATTCAAGGGCTGTTCTCAGGCTCCAAGTTTAGTATTTTGAGTCTATTTTTAGAATCAAGTGGCGGTTTTACAAATGGAGTTGTTTAGAATGGTCAAAATGGTTTCGTAATTCAAGGTCGCTAAACTGTCCGGATTTTGTGATTCAAAGATGAGTCGGGCAGGGAACTTTAGAAGTAAAATATTTTAATGGGCTCTTGGGAGGACTTTCTACATATAGTAAGTGAGTTCTCTGAGTAGTATCATAAAAAGTTGATATGTCTAAATATGGGAAAACGGCTTGGACATTCGGTATGTTCCGGCAGATTTTTATTAAAGGCGTAGAATAATAAAATGAATATATAGGAGAGTGTAATAGTATCACTTGTATCGTTTTCTCTCGATTTTGTCGTGATTTTATGAGTCGAGTTTTATATTCTTATGTATGGGTTATTTCTCGAGTCTATTATTAATGAACGCACCTCATTTGATAGGTTGCGGTTCTCGTGTTTGAAAGGCATCATCTATCGTCGGCGATCGTCTCATTACAACTATTGGCTAAGGTGAGTCTATAGCCTCGCTTTATACTATTTATTAAATGATTTTAAACCCGCGAGGGGGAATACATGTTTTATTAACTTAGAACACAAGATTTTTATGGTATGCTTTGTCCCTCTATGAATGGACACGTGGTTGCCTTTAAATTGCATTAAGTGATTGCCTTAGTTAAAGCCTCAATTATGGACCGTTAATTAACCTATGATGGGTTAACCGCTAGTACAATTAATAGATCTATGCGGGAAGCTGCCCCGGTTCAGTTTTTGTGGACTTGTCATAGAAGCTTAGGCCCGACCTCCACACTGTTTGGACATATTGTATTGAGAAGTCAGGTATACGGCAATGTACCAAAAATCTAGAGGTAACCGACAATTAATAAATCTCCTGTCTTATCAGACCTCTAAAAGGAGTGTTTAAGGGCTCGGTTCCATGAGCTTATTGCAATTTATGCTATATACAATTATCATTGTTGATGCAAATTATTATTTGATGCTTATAAGCATGCCACAAACTTATAATATTTGCTTGTGTTCAAATTGACTACATAAACCTATAGATTCACTCGGCATTTTTGCTGATTGTTTTACTCACATGTATTTCAGGTAATCAAGAAGTGGAAGCTTGAAGGTCACGGGGAATAAAGTTGTGCACTACTTTTGTTGTTCAAACTCTTTGATTTATTTATCGTTCCATTTTTAAAACAAACTAATATGTTGTTTTAACTTATCTTTTGGTAACGATTACTTGGGACTACGCTACTCTGATGAATGTTTTGGGAAAGATAAATCTAAAACGTCTCTTTTTGAGTCGTTCTTTATAAATTATGTGTTGTTGTATCATTGTTTAGCACCCAAAGATGTATTCCGCTGCGTGTAAATTTGGGGGTGTTAAAGATTGGTATCAGAGCCATGAGTTATAGAGAACTAGGTCTTTTTCTAAAAACCTAAACTATAACTGTCAGTTTTTATTTTTCAAAGAGTCATGTGCACAGGACTTCGCGTGACTTCAGGTTCAAGCTACTTCTGGGATTACCACTTTAGTATGCGTTATTACGTATACCTTATTGGCAAGTATTTATAAATAAATACTATGATCCATTTATGGATATATATTTATATCTAGGATCTCTTTATCGATATATATTTATGTCGTTAAACTTTTCGATAAAAGTTTATCATTTATTAATGATTAACTTAAATAAATACAATGAATTTTCAAGATCTTTCTGTATTTATTTTGAAGTATTTAAATTGCTTTTATTGCAAAAATTTTATATTATGACCTTACATACATTCATCTGCGCGCGTTACTTTCATTGTTTAACCCTTTGTGATATCTATATAGATATTCAAATCGTCTTCCGGCTATTTGTGCTTGGACGTCTTTTAACGTAATCTCAAGACCATTGTGTAGCTCAATGTGTCCTTGGAATAGACTAACCGCTATCGTGTGAGTCATACATTTTGAAACATTTCTTAAAATAGTGTTGAATAATACCATGGTTTTTCATAATATTTTGTTGATTTTTATTATCGTTTTACACGACATGCGTAGATTTAATTCGTTGACATTTATATGTATCGACTCCGAAGTGTATTGTTCACTTATATCTCGGTAACGTCATCGTTATTTTATAAATCATCGTCTAGATTATGGCACTAGAATTGGAATACGATTTTACTTATATAAAATTGTATCATTTGTTTTTCATTAACCTTCTCGCTCCCGGAGTGTAGCATGTTAATGTTCCATTCTTTTCTTGTTATGTTTTGTGTTTTTGGACAATCGTGGCACCAAGGAGATTTGCCTACTTTGCACTTTGAAATCTAAATTATGAACGTCTTTCACCGTCTTGCTTCCTAAACTTCGTGTTGAATACCTTGAAGCATTTCCTATCATTCATCATGCTATATATTATTTGATGCTCATTACGAGATTTATTTTTTTTCGTTGTTGTAAAATCCACAAGACATGTGTGTATATATGTATATATTTTTAGCCGTTAAGAAGTGTCGAAAAATACACTTTATGCAGAAACTGTAGGGGCAGTATAAACAGGTCAAAACTTAAAAGTAAAACCAGCGTTTTTAAAATAAATAGTCAAACCTGCACAGAACTTGCAGGGGTATTTTGGTCATTTTACATTGGTTTTCAGGTCTCGGGTAAAACTAGAAAGTCGTCTGAAACGTCGTTTTGCATCAAAATGCTTTAGACTATGAGTCTTGGAGATGTCGTTTATCGGGTCAATTAATCGGCTCATATTTAAAAGTTAAATCTGATAGAAAATTCAGAACATGAGTTTTAAATGTTTCTAAGCTGTTTTGATTTCATTTGAGATCGTAAAATTTTAACAAATATTATTTTACAACTAACGAATATTAGTTGCATGTGAAAATATTTAAAAATAGAAACAGTATAGGATTAGCAATTACCGGATTAATGGTGTAATTTAAAAACGAATAACATACTTTCTTAAAAGCCTGTTGTGTCGAGTATCTTACAAAGAATACACATGTGGATTGTTTTATTCTTTTCATATATATGACTCATTTGTCATTCGATGTTATTTTATTTACGTTTCTTCTAACCTTCCACTGATTTGAGTTGAGTTTTGAAGTTTTGCCTTCACATTCTTCGTTGACAATTTTATTACAATTATTTTCATAAATTGTTTTACTTTGATATTATGAAATAATTCTTATAACATTTGAGTTATTGCTTAAAAATCTCGCCAATTACTTGTATCCTATAAATTATAAAGTATTTTTAAATTCCATTTTACAAATGACATGGTTTATATATAAACATAAGAAACATAATACTTTTCGACGAAACTGAGCACTGCATTGCTATTCCTAGATTATACATGGCCTGATCACCTATGTCTAATTTAGAAGGAGCCATGCTAGGCTGAATAGTAGTCATCTTAAAAATCTTGATAATAATCAACTTTTTACTTGTATTTATGATAAAGATAAATAAAATGAAATAAAATGAAAAGTAATTTTAAAAACCTTTATATTTCATGCAAGTAGCGCAATTTCTATGCATCCGCATATGTTTTCTTACCTTTTGTTAAACGAATTACGTGATTATAAGTACGTTTTTACTCGATGATTGTTTTCCCACTTGTTACTTCATTTTGTCTTATAACTGATTTCTTTTTACTGTTCGTCTAATTACTGACTGTTGGTAAAAGACTTGAAGGCCTCGATGTTTTATCCTTCCTTCTTGTTCAATCTTCTTTATGCGACTGGGTAGATCTTTGGAATGTCTCCGCACGTGAATAATAAATTATCATTAGAGTGATTTCTGTATATCCGGGATGACGTCCGTCACTCTCGTTTGTCTCGAAATCCACTCTTGTGAACCGTGCTTTGACTTCTCTCTTTAAACACTAACATCGTTCATTTGATTTGTTTTAATTACAAGTGATTATTAGGAATTTTCTTTTATTAAAATTTTTGTATGTAACTTATTTCCGATAATATATCGATCACCGCTAAGTTAACGAGCTGATGTTGTTGAATTACCGACCGCACTAACAAAATTGACAACTTGTTTAATCTATTATTTCTTATCGTCATACCATCAACGCCTTTATTTTATTATTCTCTTTAAGAATTCATACGACATTTGCTTCGTTCTCTTTTGTACCGTTGATTTCGTACAAATTGTTGACTATTATTTTCATTCGTATTCGTTTGTTATCTTGTCACATTTCGAAACCCGAATATATTCCATGTTTATTTTGAAATAATAAACACCTTTATGTATTTCTACAACATATTATAATAATTTTATGGAACTTGTCTACATTTTCTAGTGATTTTCAATTAATGAAATAACTATCATAAGAAAAAGTTCAAATTTATACATCATATTTTGTATAACTAAAACTAATGTTAAAAATAAAATTATATTCTACCTTATGAACTAATTGACTTATCATACTTTACTTTTAATGTAATGAAATTACCGGTTTAATTTATATTCCTAATAATGATTTAATTTGGAAATTATATCTTCTAATTGTAACCAACAATATGAGTTAAATTTATAAAATTCATGTCATTCTTTCAAAGTTTCTTAAGACAACCAAAATAAATTATGAAGCTATTTAACTCTTATTTTGATATATCATCTTTATCATGAAGGTACCTCAACTGAGTTTTAAGGTAATACCAAATTCGGGACGGATAATTGTGACAAACGTTATTTTAATGTTAATATTTAATTCATTCTTCGCTCTCATTTTTCTAGTATTGTGAATTATTATGTTTTACGGTTACGTGATTCGAGATCCCTCGTCGATCGTCAACCTTAAATCATTTTACCACATCTTGTCCGTTTATGCGTTTTTTGAGTTTATTTTTATATCGTTCTGTTTCTCGTATTGAAGATCACTATTTTATTCTGAGGTTAAAATGAATCTCGGGAAGCAGTGTATAAGAAGAAACGATAAGTGTCACCAGGATTTATGCGTTTACTTGTGAAATGATTGAGGACCGAATCTCTTAATGAATGGAGTTAATAAATTCGTTACGACCTCGAGGAGTATGTTGAAGTCGACACCGCAAATGGAAAGACTCTTGAGATTAAGTAGTTATTATCAAGGGTTCGTTCAAGGTTTTCTCGATGATTAACGGTGGAGATCTATACTCGATGTTTATGTTCGACCTTTTCTTTTATATACTTATATGGTGTGCTATCTAGTCAAATGATCGTAAGTTGTGAGAACTTGAGGCGGCATCATCCGATGACGTCCGATCATGTAGAGCACATATTATGTAATATCTTTTTGACTTTCAACGACGATGTTCATTAAGTTTTTGAAGGCGCATTGGCGAAAGTGAGATGGTGTCTTTGTATTATCTTTTGAGTAGGGACCCGTGTGTGAGCACCCTCCGATGACGAAAATGTTTTTCTTGTTAGTTCTTTTTGATGTGTGTCCATGGCTATCCGGCCAGTGGCTATCCTTTAAATTTCAACATTCTTTTTTTAACTGGACGTACCCGAAAAATCCTGTCATCTATTCTTGTCGTCGAATGAGCTTCGTGTGATTCATAAAATTTTCATGTGTCGCGCTTGACGAGTGACTTGTGGATAAGGATTTATTTATTCCTTTTTGGTGAGATACAACTTGACGACAAGTTGCGTTTTGTAAAAGAACCAGTGGAGATCGTGGATCGAGATTCACGTGGGAACGTGAAGACTTCTTTATAAGGAATGTCGTCATCCTTCCGGGTAGTGATCAACTCGTGTATGAGGTGAGTTGAGCGCCGGGACGTCGCTCCCTTAAGGTGGTGAGGATGTAAAAACCGTAAAAATAAGGTCATAATTTAATTCTATTTTCAATTATTTTGAAGATATTTTATAATGTTAAATATTATTATGTTTAACGGTTTAAGTTGAAACCGATATTAAATATTATATTTTAATATTTTGACAAGTAACAAGGACTAATAGTGATCGCGATACCGACGGATGCCAAAATTTTTATATTTTATTATCGATCATTTCGATATTTAATACTTTCGACGATATCGTTTTAATTACGTATCGAGTCGTTATATTATTATTTTTCGTGTGCGTTTAAACTTTTAAAAAGTATTTTTACGAAACCTGAGTCTCGTAAATATTTTAAAATTTATAATTTACATTTTCTACCCTTTTAAACTATTTTATTACATTTTGGACCAAAACTATCACAAGTTGGCAAAAACTACCCTAACCTTACACTATATATAAAATTTCCACTAGCAAAATTCATTTAAAATTCACTAAAACAAAATCAACCAATTTCTTCCTCTCTTTTCTTTGTTGGCCGTACACCACCACATAACAAATCATCAAATTTTTTTGATGATCAACTTTGATCCATCCAAAAACAAAACAAGTCCCATTCCTATTTTTGAAAGGTGATTCTAATGATACAATTTTTACTTACATGCATTGAGTTTTGAATATTGATAAAAAAAACTAGGCTTGTTAGGTGGTGATTTTGATCATGCATGTGTTAGAGATAATGATCAAATGATGTTTATGTAATGTTTTTGTTAAAAAGTTGAATTTTAATTTTTGGGTTTTTGATTTTGATGATTATACAAGTGTTAGGATTGGTTTATGGTGATATTAGGATGTTAGAATGATGATAAAAGTTGTTGGTTTTGATCAAAAACTTGATTTTGTAAGAGATTTTTATAGTCAATTTTAGGCAGTAGGTTTGAGACCATTTTCGAGGGTCTTAAGTCTGAATATAGATTGATATTATGGGATTATGTTGTAGAGAATTTCGTTAGCTTCGATTTGATATAAGGTAGGCCTTCCAACTCCAAACGAGGTGGAAGATACACTAGTTTGATTTTCGTGTACCGGGAGACGAGTGTCGACACAATCAGAAAATTGTTGTCGATATATGGATCGAATCTCGGGAACTATAAAATGAGTTTCAAATTGATTCAAGGGCTGTTCTCAGGCTCCAAGTTTAGTATTTTGAGTCTATTTTTAGAATCAAGTGGCGGTTTTACAAATGGAGTTGTTTAGAATGGTCAAAATGGTTTCGTAAGTCAAGGTCGCTAAACTGTTCGGATTTTGTGATTCAAAGATGAGTCGGGCAGGGAACTTTAGAAGTAAAATCTTTTAATGGGATCTTTGGAGGACTTTCTACATATAGTAAGTGAGTTCTCTGAGTAGTATCATAAAAAGTTGATATGTCTAAATATGGGAAAACGACTTGGACATTCGGTATGTTCCGGCAGATTTTTATTAAAGGCGTAGAATAATAAAATGAATATATAGGAGAGTGTAATAGTATCACTTGTATCGTTTTCTCTCGATTTTGTCGTGATTTTATGAGTCGAGTTTTATATTCTTATGTATGGGTTATTTCTCGAGTTTATTATTAATGAACGCACCTCATTTGATAGGTTGCGGTTCTCGTGTTTGAAAGGCATCATCTATCGTCGGCGATCGTCTCATTACCACTATTGGATAAGGTGAGTCTATAGCCTCGCTTTATACTAGTTATTAAATGATTTTAAACCCGCGAGGGGGAATACATGTTTATAAACTTAGAACACAAGATTTTTATGGTATGCTTTGTCCCTCTATGAATGGACCCGTGGTTGCCTTTAAATTGCATTAAGTGATTGCCTAGTTAAAGCCTCAATTATGGACCGTTAATTAACCTATGATGGGTTAACCGCTAGTACAATTAATAGATCTATGGGGGAAGCCGCCTCGGTTCAGTTTTTGTGGACTTGTCATAGAAGCTTAGGTCCGACCTCCACACTGTGTATTGAGAAGTCAGGTATACGACAATGTACCAAAAATCTAGAGGTAACCGACAATTAATAAATCTCCTGTCTTATCAGACCTCTAAAAGGAGTGTTTAAGGGCTCGGTTCCATGAGCTTATTGCAATTTATGCTATATACAATTATCATTGTTGATGCAAATTATTATTTGATGCTTATAAGCATGCCACAAACTTATAATCTTTGCTTGTGTTCAAATTGATTACATAAACCTATAGATTCACTCGGCATTTTTGCTGATTGTTTTACTCACATGTATTTCAGGTAATCAAGAAGTGGAAGCTTGGAGGTCACGGGGAACAAAGTTGTGCACTGCTTTTGTTGTTCAAACTCTTTGATTTATTTATCGTTCCATTTTTAAAACAAACTAATATGTTGTTTTAACTTATCTTTTGGTAACGATTACTTGGGACTACGCTACTCTGATGAATGTTTTGGGAATGATAAATCTAAAACGTCTCTTTTCGAGTCGTTCTTTATATATTATGTGTTGTTGTATCATTGTTTAGCACCCAAAGATTTATTCCGCTACATGTAAATTTGGGGGTGTTAAATCTACAAACGGAAACGCTTGCCAACTAAGATAAGTGAATCATCCACTCAGGTCGCCTCTGGCACAAGAAAAGACAGCTGTGAAACCCCACTTGCTTCTAAGATAGATATCGCTAACCCATATCAAAGAATGCAAATTTCTAATGAGAATGCAGGTACCAAAGTTGATGTTCCAAAAGAACGAAGCGGTCCAATCATTGTATACCGTTCAACTAAGGATACTATTAGAGTTTGGTTGCTGAAGAAGCAGATTTCAGAGAAACAAGTGTCTCAGGGGATTCATGGTTAAGCTTATCAAAAGGACTTATAGTCACATCACAGACTGTAACTCGCTCTTCAAAGAAAGGAAAGTTTATCGCCGATGATAAACTTATCCTAACAACGAGAAATTCATTTTTCTCGGGCATGAGCTTATATCAAAAACATTCTAAGTTTTTAAGCTCATGCATAAAGGCTTATAGATAAATGACAGTCTATAACCCGTTCTTCAAAGGCAGGAAAGTTTATCGCCGATGATAAACTTATCCTTACAACGAGAAATTAATCTTTCTCGGGCATGAGCTTATATTAAAAACATTCCAAGTTTTTTAAGCTCATGCACAATGGTTCATTGTTAAATGTCAGACAATGACCCAAACTTCAAATAAAGGAAAGATTATCTTTTATTATAACTTATCCTCATAACGAGAAACTAACCTTTCTCGGTCATGAGCTTGTGTTAAAACATTCGAAGTTTTAAGCTCAGAAAGGAAAGTGTATCTTTTAAATAAGAGAACTTTTCCTCATAACGAGAAATTAACCTTTCTTGGTCATGAGCTTTCCGTTAAAACAGTCAAAGTTTTCAAGCTCATGAAAACGACTTCTAAGTAAATGTCAGCTTAAGACTATTTCTTCAGATAAAAGGAAAGATTATCGCTGATGGTAACTTATCCTTACAACGAGAAGTTTACAACTTCTCGGACTTGAGCTTTCCTAAGATATTCCAAATCTTAAGCTCAAGTAATTGGTTTTCAAAACTTTGAACACAATTTTTTCAAGAATTTCTCAAAAGGTTTTTTCTAAATCTTTCAAAATTGTGTGTTCAAAAACGTTTTAATAAAAAGAGCATGTCTTCTGGAATCGATAATATTTACGAACCTAGAAATGTCATTCAATAATGACACGGGGTTGTAAATAAAGTTCGAGCAGAAGTTTAAAAGATTTAAAACATGCTCCATATGGTTTGCTATTATTTCCGATAGTAACCCGCTTTTCTCATTGTAGTCAAGCATTTCACCGGAAAGCTTTGACTCCACAATCCGAAGTTATCAACTCCACAATCCGAAGTTCGTTGCAATTGATATCTACATACTAGACGATGCGACTGCTCAAACGACGACTACAACTCTTTAAGTAGAACACGGGTCAACAATTGAGGGGGAGCAATTGTCCAGCATTCAGAATCTTCGATGCCGAAAGTGCCATAGTTCACAAGTTGGTGTCAAGACAACGATATCAATTGTCCATGTAATGTGAAGGGTAAGATAATTTCAAAAGTTACGAGGAGGACCAACATTCGTGAACAAGAACCATGTGCTTCTTTCATATGATGTTCTCCATCATTCAGGTCCAACCTCGTAAATTGCTAATATTGTGAATTCATTATCATATATGATCTTTGCACGTGATAAATACCTTACACTTGTGTTTAAAAGGTATTTAATTTACGTTTCAAATAGACCCTCATTAATTTGACGGGGAGCTTGTGTAATTCATGAAGATATATGGCTTTGCATTTTTCTTCCAAAATTTTCTTAAAATGCTATTAAATCAATTGATATTAAAAACATCGATTGGGTTAATATTTTTAATATGGGGTAGAAAATGTGATTTAATATGGGAAATGATTAATCACAAATGGTTTGACTTAACGTGCTAGCTCATCGCTACATGTGCGAAATGTTTTCGGATATCGTGCCATATGTTAAGAGGGAGCAGAATGGATTTGCACTTCAAAATGGATTTCATGGTGACATACACTTACCCAAAACATCTCTATTCACGACGGTGAAGATTGTGGTGACATAAGGATGGTAGGATAGGTTAAAGTCCAATGATTCCTCTAGAACCGGAGAAATCTTCCCTAGGACATTCCATAGCTAGAAATAGTAGTCCTTAGGAAAGATGGAGAAAGATTGTGAACGTAGTTGAATGCCGACCAAGTACTTAAGTTAGCACTGGAACAATCACAACAAGGTGCTAGTGATGACGTATTGGTAAGCATTGAAGGGGTTGAAGAATGAAAAAGAATTGTAAAGATAAAGGGTGTAAAGAAAGAAGCCCTCCTTACAACTTAGGCAGAAACCGGGTCAATACATATTCTATTGAGATCATTTTTAATGATTCTTGATATTGAAGATAGACATCATGGACCCAGTGATGCAATGCACAACCCATCCCAGCTAACTCAGATATCTCTCAAAAGATATTGTTTTAATCACACAGAGACAACACATTATCTATTTGATTTATTCACTCTAAATTGGTATTGAAATGGTGGCACTCCTCTCCAGCCTCCGATCACTAAAATCCAAAATGCACGATCGAGTCTAGAGCCATTTGAGATCATCAAATATCTCACTAGGACACACTTTCATATTTCCTTGCTTCTTCACACACTGTGAAAAAGTAAGAAAGATCTTAAGAGTCCTACGTAAAATCTTCATGATCTTGCCTGAACATCCGAGTAATACGAAAGTATTTACAATGAAGTTGGAAATCCTTCTTGAGCGAATATCAAAAAGCTCATGGTAGGTGACTTGTGCGATTATTTATGAATCAAACTTGTGATAACTGGAAAGCAATTGTGGTTTAATTCTTAAATGAATTTAAACACGTTCCAGGCCTCTACGCAATATCTTAGTGATCTTGCCAGAACACTCAGAGTGATACCTTAGTGTTCACAGTGATGAGTGGAAATCCTTCTAGTGTTAACCTCAAACAGCACTTGGTAGGTAACTTGCAAGATTCTATACGAATCAAGCTCGTGACAACTGGAAAGCAACGATGGTGCGGTTCTTAATTGAACTTCACTTGTTCCAGGAACATGAATTGACGGCTTCAAATCATGCGGATATTATTATCCAAATGATTCAGTCTTTATGTTCGCAGTCAGCTTTGGACGGTCAAATAAAGAGAACGGGTTTACACGCGAAATATTGTCAAGGAGGTTCTTAATTGAAACTACCTGCCACAAGTACGATAGTTAATATCGTCCAACGGTCTTCACCGACCGGAGGTAAAATGCTACCGATTTAGAATGAAATGTTAAAAGCCATTTCATCCGTGTATATTTTTTGTTGCTAACTGTCTTATGCAGCGTAACAAGAAGGTGGCATTGCGGTGTACAATCCAGAAGAAGTCGTCACCACATGCTAATACTATATGCACTTAATACTTCATCAAATGCTAGAAAGTCTAAAAGTCAAGTCTTTCGCTGTATCAAACTCTGAAGCTTTCAAGAATTACGAAGGTATAAGTATGTGGAACATGAAGTCACAAGGAGGCAAATATGACAAGTGATGAATGCACAAGGTCAAGGCAAGAGAACATGATCAAGACTAAAGTCAAAGATCTCATCATCATATTCACAAGAACAAGATCGAAGACTCAAGCATAGTATGCTAGGTTTAAGATTTTGTAAAATGGTGTGACGTCCCTTTGGGGGAGATTGTTGGAAATATGTTTTTCCAAGGAAAGTCTCGGTCACATCATTATTAGCATAGATCACGAGCTATAGACTATTTAGGACATTGTAACTTGGAGTGACCTCCCTTTGGGGGAGATTGTTGGAAATACGTTTTACGTATTTAGAAAGGATCGGTCACTCCAAATATAGATACAAGTATTGGGCTCGTGATCTAATGTATTAAGGTATAGCCCATATAGCCCACATGTAGGGTGGGCTATATAAACCCCCCTCCTAGCATGTTAGGAGGGGTTGTTGAACACTTACATTTCATATATACCATCTTTCTTATCTTCCTCTCCTTTCTCTCTCTTCTTTCTCTCTCTAAGTTCGTCCATTTCCCTTCCATTTCATTAGATAAATCATACATTGCTTAATCCTAAGAAACCGTAGACCTACAGCTATGGACTTTAAGAATTTTTCACATGCCTAAGACTATCTAATGAATTCGGCCTAGACTGCATTCCCACTTTATTAGGATTTAATAAATTAGGGCCATTAAAACGAAACCAAGTTATATTGAAATTAATTAATTTTATCTCATAAGAATACTTGAAAGGTTTCTTATTACAGAAGTTCATCTTATTTAATAAGTTGACAATTCTGTAAACAAAAGAGATACAAATTACTTATTCAATGTCTTGTGTTTTGTATCCAGGCCATGGAAGACAAAGTTTCATCATTGTCTAACCCTGTGTTCACGCCTACTGAAATTTGGGTTGAGGATACTCCAAAAATTACTGAAGTAGTGGTTGAAACTAAACCAAAGCCTACTGAAGTTGTGGTTGAAACTAAACCAAGACCTACTGAGGTTGTGGTTGAAACTAATAATAGACCTACTGAGGTTCTGGTTATGACAACCAAGAAATCCAAATATTCAAAGAACTAATGCTAAGTCGTTATCTCCTTAGAATAAATTGTCTGTGGCATATCTTTCATAATTCTATGTGTGATTTTGAATGTAAGGACTTAGTCCATATGAACTATGACTGTATCTTGTTTCTCAATCATATGTGGTGACCTCTGTTGTGATTTATTCTCTATGCTTCAACTTGGCATAGATTTAAGATATATATACTTTGTGTATATCATTTGTGTTTATGTCATCAAAGCAGGAAGATGTCGATCACAGAAGAACAACAACGACAACGTGATCTCAAACTTCTTTCACTCAGCAACAGGCTACCATATGCTGAGAACAACCCTCGTTTACAAGAGGATTTTGATCCGCCTTTAGCAGCTTTCAAAATCACCACAGATATCCTGGACATCTCACCCATCAAAGATGCATTCAGATTAGGGGTGTCCAAAAAAATCTAGGAACCATAAGAACTGATGAACCGTACCGGAACCATCCCGGAACCGAACCATATATTTGAACCATGGTACGGTTCTTGGTTCCTAAAATTCCAAATTTTCGGTTCTCGGGACGGTTCGGGAAAGAACCGCTCGGTTCTGGTTCTTTCCCGAAAGAACCGTTCTTTTAGAAATATAGGTTTTTATAAGGTTTGTTTATGACATTATGTAGAACATGTAGGCCATTTATAACAATAGAAAATAAAACCTTAAATTCTTTAATCACCGTCATTGTCAAGTAAACTTGTGGAGGCGTCGGTTTGCACCAAAAATTGGATAAGAAGGGAAGTATGAAAATATATGTGGATGAAATTGAAGATCTTTTGAATAATACGAGGTTGTTAAAGGATGGAAGAAGCGGTACGAAGTTATAGAGGCAAACAAGTGATGGGGCGTTAAACTTTTTTTTATGAGAGTTGGATTACAAATGCGTGTTCTATATACTTTTTAACAATTATACACTTAATTTTCTTTGTATTTTGTGTTTTTGTTTATGTTATCTTAAACTATTGGAATTATAGGTATGATTTTCATTGTTGAAGATATTTTTGTGTGTGTTTGTATTGATATAATATGTCATTTTTAAAGACTGAAAACTAAAAAAGCAAAACTTTTTAAACACAGTAGTTCTCGTCGGGAATTCCCTAAAATTCCCATCCCGGAACTGGAACCATCCCGGAACCGAACCGAAGAAATAGGGACGGTTCTCGGTTCCACATTTTCCTTAATTTACGGTTCTTGGTTCTTGCGGTTCGGTTCCGGTTCGGTCCGATTCTAGAACCATGGACACCCCTAATTCAGATGTACTTCCTCTGTTCCTGAAGTCTACATGCACGAGTTCTGGAACACTACAACGCTTTCTAAAAAGACTATCTCATTCCAACTGAACAAAACGCCAATGGTACTTAACTTGAGCATCTTTCGGCAACTGTTTAAATTTCCTAAGTTGGCACAAGGAGAACAATTTGTGGCTAACACAAAGACTGATGAATTGTTTCGAGTCATTCGTGCTATGAATTATGAAGGAGAAATCCACAACCTATCCCAGTTCAATACATCACACATAGGGCAACCCTGGAAAGCACTTATCACCATCATTGTCAAATGTCTTACTGGAAAGACTCGGGGATCCGACGCAATGAGACCACCTCAGGCTCACATATTTTAGGGACTTTACACGGCATCTAAAGTAGACTATGCACTCCTTCTCTGGCAAGAATTTTGTTATCAGTTTACTGGAACAAAGAAGAAATCAGTGCATCTTCCACTCCCAAGATTCACCAAGCTCATCATCAACCACTTTATGAAGAATGACCCAACCATTGACACTCGCGGGAATTTCTTCTACCACACAAAAGATGATGACTATGTGATTCTACAAATGAATGCGGATACTAATTCCACAAAGTATGCATTACGTCCTGCCCTAGTACCTGACACAATGATAAATGAAGGAATCAAGGAAAGTGATAAATATCAAGAGATGCTTAATGATATTGACACACAGTTTCGACTAACAAATTCACTTCCCTTAGAGAAGCAAAAAGGTAAACGCAAGAAAAGAGTTTCAAAGCGCCCATCAACTACTTCCTCCAAAGATAAAGGCACAGGGAAAATGCAAATAGTTGATGAATATGATGATGAAGATGAGACGATCCATACTGAGGAAGAACAGGAAGAAGTACCACTTAGAAGGCCAAAGAAAGCAAAGAAAACTAAAGGTAAAGAAGCAAGTGTTGCTTCAGAAGAACCAGCTCAACAAACCATTTCTAAAGCCAAACGACTGCGTATTATTATTCAAAAAAGCAGAGAGGAGTCTTTTTCAACCTCTACAGCATCAGGCTCAAGACTGTTTGAGAACTTAGATGAATTTGGTAATCCTGATGCTGACATGGCATTTTATGAAGATCCTACCGATGAAGATGCTTATGAAGATGCTAATAACTTCCATTTTGAAAGTCTTGAGCATAGTGAAGAAGGTGGTAGCAGTGCAAACACTGATACAAATTTGTTGTATCAGGATGTAAATGTCAACACATCTTTACCGGAACCAACTCACACGGTGGTACACGACGATGCTCATGCAACTTTCATACCATAAACTAAACTTCAAAGTAAGTCTACTTCCGGCTCTGACGATGTTATGAAATATCTTAATTTGGAAGGTAGGGTGTCGAGGTTACAAATATTGATCCATCGACAAATGAAAACATGGTGGATGTTCCCATAACTTCTGTTACATCAACCACCACTCCACCACTATCCACCCCGGTCATCAGTGAAGTCATAACACCAACTATCACACAAGCACTTGTTGAACAACCTGTATTAACCACCACCCCAGTCACTGAATCTACACCATCACCTATCCTTGAACAACCCGTATCATCCACTACCACTTTGACAGTTATGGTTACACCTCCACCATCAGTAAAACAAGTATCATCCACCTCCAATCCATTCCTCACAGTCAGTGATCCACTGATCCAGTCTCTTCAACAACAGCTGGAGGCTCAAGCTAAACAAATAGCTACACTGACTGAAAGATTCACCACTCCCGACACACAACCTCTCAAGGAACCGCAACCTGATGAGCCTACACTTAAGAAAATATCTGACAGAGTGTCTAAACTTAAAGAACAATACAAATCATTTCTTGGAGAGAAGAAAACTCGTGACAAAGAGAATGCTGCCATTCTTGGGTCAATTGATGAGAAGATGACCAAGATTATTCGACGAGAAGTAAAGGCATATGTTGATCAGCAGCTACCAACTTTTGTCGGTAATGGTTTATCTACCCTTCAACTAATGACATTATTTCAGACATGTCTACTAAATATGGGGGCTCATAAATCGAAAAATAAACGAAAAGTTCTGCAATAACTCAACAAAGCAATTATTGAAGATACACCTGCAGATACTACCGACTCTGAGTCTGACAATGAAGACGAGCTAGAGGAGGAAGATAACGAGGGTAACAGTGATGAGGATGATGGTGAAAATTATCAAAATGAGGAAGAGGATAAGGAAGGAGATGAGGAGGAAGAAGAGGACGAGGAAGAAAAGGATAAGGATGAAGATGAAGATGAGGACGAGGATACAGATGAAGATGAGGATGACGATGATGATAATGACGACGGTAATGGAACCAACAAGGGTGATAAGATTGAAAAAACGGGTACTAATGCCGAAGAGTCAAATAAGGATGAAGGTGATAAGGCAACTGAGAAAGGTATTGAGGAAGCTGCAGAAAGCGTTGCTGAAACCGCAAAAAGACGGTGGAGTCTACTGTACCAGAAACTCAGCATATTGACACAGGTATATCTACTGAACCAGTTTTTACTACTGATTCTCACAATGAATCTATAGAACATATGCAAGAAGACGAAATTCTTGTGTCTACGCAAGAAGAAGATCCCACAGGGTCAATGGTAGAAGAAGAACCTCACGATGATATACCGGTGACGCAAGAACAACCTTCAACACCATCTGAAGATCAGCACATCTCTGATATGGAAGTTAAAGATTTAAATGTGGCAGAACCAACGTTTGCTGAATCTCTTATCATCGATGACACGGTACAGGAGAAACTCTAGCTTACAGATGCAGCACCACAACATCCATTTGCCACAGAAACTGACATAGAGCTCACTCAATTCCTAAACAATCCTATTGATTTCTCGGCCTTTCTACGGTATTCTCAAGGGAAACCAAAAATGACTCCGGATCTAATCAAAATGACAACCGTAGATGTGGACTTCTTTGATACCTTGAAGATCAGCCACAATGAGGCAGAATATCATTTAAATGAGCTTAAAAAGGCAATGAGAGCGACGACTACGGGAATTCAGACTCCAGTGCTACAACCTCTTACACCCACAGTCATCACCGGTTCTGCAACGATCCCAATAGAGCATTTGTATCTCATGATCTTGAGTATCTTGAAAAAGGCGCGAAGAAATATGCCACATCACTTACTATGCTCAAGGCTGTTAATATGGAGAACGTTCCATGGATCAAAGATAAAGTACCTGATGCATTATAGAGAAAGAAACTGCTCAAGTTTTATGATACTTTTGCATCACTTGGCATCTCTCACTGGACTGCAAAGAAAAGGTTAGCCTATAATCACTTCCATCATCCAAAGAGATGTTCTTCTATTGTCTTAGCTCACATAAGTGAAAGCATTCATGGAGAAACCACTCAAAAGGTATTCGGTTATGATTACTTGAATGTAATCGTGTTCAAACGTACTAATGAGAAAGAATAACGAATTGACGAAAGTGATCTCCAGTACCTTCAAACTGAAGACATCGAAGATCTTCTATTGTTATTGGCTGTAACACCCCATTTTGATAATGGAATGTCACGCGTAATTATGGCGTGTCATCAAAGCATACAAGGATAAATGTATAAAACATTACATGATCATAGGGATAACCGGAATCAAACATCGGTTCCCAAACATAAGCCCAAAACATAATAAAGCAAAAGAAATGAATGAAAGACTACACAAGCATAAATATGAAGGCAAAAGGAAAAGAAGTCTCTAGCAGCTTCCATCCTATGCACGTCCTCCAAATGCTCGAGTCCTTCCTAGGGTACCTGCCGTTTTGGGACATGGAAAGGAAAGTAACGGCTGAGCAAATCGCTCAGTGCACTGATATAGACATAGTATAAGTGACTAAAACCTAATAAAGACTTAATAGCAGCGGAAATGTATAAGTCCTGGAAAACCTGGAACATGTTCATAAAACTGGTTTTATAGTTTGAAAAGCCTTATGTTTATCTTATGAAAACTGTTTAGCATATTTTACCATTAGCCAATATAGGTCATGAAAATCCACCGTGCATGAATACTTGGAGGGGTGACCTCATCATGCAAATTAGAGGGTCTGCCACTAATTTAATATACTGGTTTTTGGGTAGGAGGGATCAGCTCCTTGTGAGGGCTGCAAGGCACACACCACATTCACCATGTAATCCTGAATAAAAACATGTAACTAGGATGCACCCATACGCCCCACATGATAAATATAAATAAATGGCCAAAAGCTGAAGGGACGCCACGAGCAATCACTCCGCCGTGGTGAAGTCATAACATCAGTGCCTCTAATGTTATGGTTATGGTACCTCCATAACTAGGTGAAACTGGTCATGCATGTATATGGCTATAGGTATTCTTAATTAAACATAAGCAATCAAACACATAACTTATACTACGGGAAAACAGTTGGCTGCATACGGGGAATCCTAATAAGGAAAGAATGTCCATACTGAAAGGACGGGATTCCGTACCTTATGTCCAGTGAACGAAGAAGACGAATGGAAAAGAGTCCTACTCCGGTATCACTAATGCTACATAAATACATACGTGTATAAGTATATGATCACTGAGTACGTAACTGGTTAAATGTTATGTCTTAGCTTATTTTATATGTTCATGTCATGTTTTATTGATTTTAATGTTATACTGTATTTATCGTGTATTCTGGATATTCTGTTTAAGTATTACTTGCATTTCTTGTATTATTATACTCGCTGTGTAATAATAAGTAACTTTCTAAAAAATAGCAGGTTTCCTAAAATAGAAAGTTCCCAAAAATAGATAGTTACCAAAAATAGAAAGTTACCAAAAATAGAATTACTGCTTAAAATAGATAAGTTTCTAAAAATAGAAAGTTTCCATAAATAGAAATAAGATGGTTAATTAAGCTAATAACATAAGCTAAGTGTTTTCCAGATTATTTTCTAAGTCATAATGATATAATGCATAGTTTATTAATTATGACATGTAATTTGAATAAACTATAGGTTAAAAGTATTTAATTAAATATAATGTGATTTAATTAAATAAGATATAATTACTTAGGTTAAAACATGTATTATTAATTATATTAATATAACCTAAGTCATGAGAATTAATTAATTATTAGTCATGGTTTTAATAATTAATTAATTACTTATTCTAATTTAGATAAATAATTACTTAGGTTAAAATCATGTATTATTAATTAATAATAATAACCTAAGTCCATGTTTTTAATTAAATTAACTATCTAGCATGTTAAATTAATTTAATTAACTTGTAGATAAATAAACATGTAAAGCTAATTAACTTGTAAAAATAATAACACGTACTCTTGTATCATTTTATTAAAATGCGTCGAACACCGAACCCGTTTCTTATAAATTTAAACGTGAAACCCGTGTTATGTATTTTAAATATGCCCAAACAAACAGCCCCTTAACTTGGTTTACCAAACTGCCAAACAAACAGCCCATTATTCTGATTTTAAACCCACTGCCAAACGCACCCTTAACTCTGCCAGTTGCCCATGGCAGCTTTGCGTTTCCCCTGATTGTTTATAATTCCCACCGGCAGGCTAAACCTGCCAGCCGTGGGTTCCCACTGGTAGACCAAATTCACCACTGGCGCAGCCAGTGGTTTTTCCCTTGCTTGTTCGTTGTTTCCCCTCCCTGAGCAAACCAAGCCATAACCCTAAATAGGGTTGCGGCTGGTGGAATTAACTCACCACCGAGACTCATATGAGTCTCGGTTTGTGTGCAACAGGCCAAACGAACACCCCCCATGGATTTAACATTCATATTATATTTTAATAACAGGTTTAGGTTCGGATCTATGATCCATCACGTAAAGAAAGAAAAGAAAACGGGATCTAGAGTTATACCTTGTTTCTTTTCGTGTTATGGTTTAGAACAACCAAAACAAACGCACCCCTCGTTCTTCTTGGATCATGAAGCCATGTTTTTCCTTGTTTTTTTTGTGTGGGTCGCGACAGAGAAGAGAGAAAAAGGAGGAGACCAAAAACTGGCGGCTTGATATGTATTTTAGGGTTTTATTGTGTTTGTCCAAAAAATGTATGACTTCCCCCGTCTCTTTTGATATACACGGCTAAACACACACTTGGGCTTTGAGCCCAAGTCCTTCTCTTTTCTACTTTGTCAAAAACAGCCCCTTACACACTTGTACATTTAATTAAATCGCGTCTTGCTAAAAGACGCGCGTGATCGAGTATTGGATGTCGTGAATTTCATAGTTATTGTTATACGTGTTTAAACGTAAATATTATTTTCGTGATTACTTGTCGCGTTAATTAAATATATGTAATAGTATTAATCGTTTAAATGCTCGTGATTACGTGTTACGTAGTTTACGTAATTTAATTAGTTTTCGATCGTGACTCACTATTTATTCGTGTTCGTAATAAATATAAATATGTAATTATATTCTCTCGTGATTAATTTACGTTCATGATTTCATGATCGCATGTTCGGGATTAATTATTGTTTAAATAATTATTGTGCGTTCGTACGTAATAAATACTTATCGTGTTCTAACACGTACGAAATACGTAAACTCGTAACACGTAATCGTAATCATGCTATATTAGGAAAGTTTAAATCTAATACGTACGATCCTAAGGGTACTATTCATGGTAAAAGTATGCGGGTTTTACAACTCTTCCCCCCTAAAAAGAATAATTCGTCCCCGAATTATAGATAACGTAACTGAACGAGAGGGTATGTAAGATAAATGAACGTAAGATAAATGAACGTACAGGTGACCTGGCAGAAGGAACGCGGAACGTGACATGTCTTGAAAGGACATGAAACGTGACGTGACTGAAAGGACATATCAAATTGATAAGAGAAAAAAAGCGGATAAAAGTCCGGATGAACTTGTCCGTTTCCAAGTGGCATCCCTCTTGGAACGGTTCCTTTATAAGATCTTGACACGAATGATAAGTCTTGGTCCTCCTGACCTTGACTTGGAATACGAAGAAGTTCTTGGTTTCAACGTAAGGTAGATCCCCCTAAATTCGATCGAGGGAATAAGAATTAAGGTGTAAGAGTAACTGAAACATTATGGTGCAAAACAATCCAACTTAACTGATAACTAGCAACGATGCGCGAGACATATAGAAACGTAGTACGTGAAAATTTTTGAACGTGATACGTGAAAAATTTTGAACGTGCTACGTGGAGATATGGCGAGTGTAGTATGAGTAAACATATCGTGATCCCTGATACGTGTAATATATCTTGATCATGATATGAGGAACGTGGAATGAACATGACATGTGAAACATATCGTGATCATAGAATATCATGGCGGTAACGACAAACGCTAGAAGGTGAGACATAGATTATGACGAGAAACGTCTATATGAGGATAGGGAGTTATACTAAACTTGGGTCTGGTCTCTCAAGTTCTTGCAAAGCCTCCCAGAACGAAATGAACATAAAATCGTAAGCCCAGATACGATCATGAACGTGAATAGTGTCATGAACGCGAGCGCGAAAGCAAGTCGTGAACTTAGAACAAGGACGTGGACGTAAACAAGGATCATAATTGCGAATCTTTGTCTGACCCGATAACTGAGGGATTACCAAGTGATCGGATGAGCCTTGGCTGGAACATGTCCGATAAATCTGTTTGTTCTGAAATCCTTACGGATGTAAGGATTCTGCAGACTTGATCAAACCGTTTGCAATAACCCAGATAGCATCATGCTTCATCTGAGTTTGTGTTAAACTGGTAACCAATATCCGTGGAGATGTTGTCCCATTTCAATTTACAATTTCAGATGATGAAAACATCCCAGTCTGTTGGTGTCCTATCTTAGCCTGTTTGTATGACAGGTATGAAGATATGAACGTAACTGTATCTTGCTTCATCGAACCTGATACATAGGAGTTTGCGACACTCTGAGTCTATGAATCTAAACTTCTCTTAGCGTAGGATTTTTCTATAACACCTAATGTAATGTAGGGTTATCTCATTTACGCATAAGCTGAGTCATGGTAAGATTAACCATGCAAATCCATGTGATCCAGCGTGTCACTGTAATCAAACAGAATTGATATTGGAAAAATTTCCAGGGTGAATTTTCTCTTGTCATAGAATTTGCAACATAGTGTAGATATGGTCTTCCTGTTCTTCTTCTAGACTTAAAGGAAATCTGGTTATCCTCAATGAAAACGCTGATGAATTTGCTTATGAGTTCATGGAACTCAGTTTATTACGCTCATAATGCCGTTGGAGCATTTATGAGACTAATACAGAATCATGAATTTAGCATGACCAAGTCGTGTACGAATAGCAGTCATGGACATGTCCTGCTCTTTCACTCGTCACTGTTGGTAGCCTGATCATGAGTTCGATCTCGGAAAGTGATTAACACTATAAGGTCGATTGGACATGTTGTCAATACGTGGAGGAGAATAACGGTCATGAATGGTGATTTGTTTAAGCCGACGGTAGTCGACACATAATCTCATGATACCGTGCTTCTCCTTGTAAGTTCTTCTGGAATGTATGGGAAGATTTTGGAATAATCAACTGGCTATGCGTAAAAGGGCTTCAGTAGTCGTGTCTTACTGACAGCTAGAAAATTTTAGCGACTATGGCTAACAACGCACATGCTTGTAAGCATAGATAATTTGTACAGATTTTCCTGATGGAAAATCAAGCTGAATGTATTTAGGAGCCTGAACATTACTGTACATAATTATGAATCGTAGCATGGTGTGCTGTTCATAGTCTATAATTAGGATAAAATTCATCTCGTGTCTGTCCGAGGAAACACGTTAGCAGCTTGGATCTCATCATTAAGCTGAAGGAAAACCTTCGTATAAGTGGGAATACGAAAGGCGTCTTTCATGGTCATGAATATATGAACCATGGTGAAAGAAATGAAAGTGACATCGGCAACGTGACAGTTCTCACTGATGCGCTGATAATGGTATAGAAATTCTTGTTGTTGATCCCAAACTTAGATCGATTAAGCTTTGTGTATACGAGATTAGATCAAGTAATACACGTAGAGAAACCTTTGCTTATGAATAAAGTAACTAAGTGTTATGCGGAATTAACACTTAATCTAAAACACAAAGATGTTAAACAAACTTTCACTTGTATTAGAATGATCGAACTTGATTACAATGAAAGAGGTTTAACTTGTGAAAACTTATGATAACTGATGATTAACATTAACCTAAAAGACCTTCTTTTATAGATTAAGAAGTCTTGTACAATAAGCTACGAATCAACTATTCTAGGTAAAGATAATAATAGAAAATACAATGTCGAGCTTATCTTTACAATACACAAATAAAGAAACAAATAAACAAAAAGATTCGTATGAAGATATATTCCATCAGTGTTAATCTTCAAGGCTGTCAGCGTTGACTTCTACAAATGTCAACGCTTGGCTGTCAGCGTCCAATGTCATCTTATCAGCGCTTGAATTCTTCTTATCAGCGTCTAGTGAACTGACCCATAATTTATTCCCAACAATCCTCCCCTAAACTTGATATCTATTCCAATGATCAAGTTTCTGAATAAAAACTTAAGGCTTAGGAGGAATCTTACAAAAACTTCTTATGTTGGTGATAAACATATCTAATCAAGTCTTTGGCCACGTCACTAGTATAATCAATCTCCAAGGGTGTCTCCTTCATCTTCTCCAATACTTCTTTGGACAAGAAATAGTTAGCATCCACAAGTAGATACTCTGAAAACTTTGTAGAGCTCAAATGAAACACACCACAAGTAGAATAAAGCCTCCAATGAAGATTACTGAGGTCATCTTCAAGATCCTTCCATATGGCAGGATCTGCTTCCCTTGGACCACACAAAGTCAAAAATGTGTGCCATAGTCTTATTCCATTTGCTGAAGTAGGTGCTTCAGCTGTATACTTGGCCTCTATTAATCTCCATAGATGCACCAAGTCTTCTCTGTCTATGCTTGCAAAGATAGAAATAATTGAAGTGAAAGTATGTACCTCCTTTCCAAATCTGCCAATCTTCCAAAATCCACACTCATCTTCATCAAAACTTATGATTGGATTTCTGTCATCTAGAGGTACTACATTAACCAAATCTGAAGCTTCCAATGGAGAAATCTTGAGATGCTTCCTTATGACAGTTTCAGTTGGATAATACACATCCATATCTTTGGGAAATTGGAGAGGATCTCCTTTCTTCACTGGTCTTTGAGCAATCCTCATCTCCTTTTGAATCTGCATTTCCTCAGCAAGCTCTTGTTTCCTTTCTTCTGAAAGAAACTGTAAGACATTTTGTTCTTGCACATTCCTCGAAATAGGATGTGCCCTATACTCTAGCTCCTCAAAAGATAAAGCCAGCAACTTCTTGTATGTCCATCTAGGTTGATGGCATCTAAGCAACTTGTAATACAATTGCCTTCTATCTCTTTTAAGCCAAGTCTTGACCTCTTGTGCATTAAACCTCAAAATCACCTTTATATCATCTTGTACCCTGAGAAGAATTTCCAACCCCCAAATTTGATCTGATAAGCTCATCCCTGGGTTGTCCATTACTTTGTCTTCCCAAGCATGGTACATTCTGGTGATTTCTGGAAGGTCCCAATCAACCTGCAACTTCAAATCTCTCAACCTTTCTTTTGCCAACTCATCCCCATATTCAAGTCTTTCTGGATCTTCAATGATTTGAACACTTGAATCTGAGCTATCTCCTTCTTTTTCATCACCACTCTCTTCCTCACTCTCAGAAGTAGCAACAAATGGTGATCTACCACTCCTCTTCAAATCTCTTTCCAAAAGTTGTACAACCAACTGTTCATCAAATGCAATTTGTGCTGCATCTTTCTTTGGAACATCTTCTTCAACCAAAATTCCTTTACCTTTGTCTTTTGGATCAATAATAGGTAAGGTAGAAGAAGAAACCTGTGTGGACACATCTTTGATGATTGCTGATGACTGGAATACATCAACACCACCTGCAACTTTGTCAGCATTCAAGTTACCTTTATCAGCGCCCCGATTACCTTTGTCAGCGCTGGATGTGTCAGCGTTCAAACCTGTATCAGCGCCCATTGTTGCTGTGAAAGATCCTTCCAAGTTCAATGGAGTTACCTTGGATGTATCAATAATTGGGTGCTTCTTCAAGTTGGTGAGTACTTCAGCAACATTTAAAGATTCACTAAATTGTGAACTCTTCTCACTGGCTGTATGAATCAGCTCATCCTCTTCATCCTCCCCTTTGGAAGATTCCTCCATTCTACTCCTGCTACTTGGATTCTCCAAAACAGTTACCCGCTCCCTCAATACTTGGAGTTCGCGGCCCTGATTGTTGACAATTTGTACAAGGCTGACATTTTGCTTTTGCAAGCTAATGACAGCAGCCGTCAATTCAGTCAATGTCATAGGTTCCAATCTGCCCTCAGCTAGAATGGGGATTTGACCTCCCAAAATAGAATCATAGGGCATGGATGAGGTCTTAATGATGTTGGGACTGTCTTGACCAGCATCTAAGCTTGTGTCAATAGCCCCAGCCTCATCCATGTCACCAGCCACACTTGTGGAGGTGGTTCTCTCTGCAACAAGTCTAGGACCACTAGAGGAGAACACTCCAGTAGTCCTTTGGCGTTTATTCAACCTAGATTGTAATGGGGTGGAAGATGAGGTAGATTGTGTGGGTGTTGGTTGGTTAAGGGGTGTTTGGGATTGTTCAGGGATGTCATCAGCGTTTGGATTGGCTGTGTCAGCGCCAACATTTTGAGTGTCAGCGTTGACATTTGGTTGGTCAACGTCCATGTGGTCAGGTGAAGGTAATGGTTCAAGGATAGGCTCAAGTTGAGGTGCAGGGTCTGGTTGTGGTTGAGCAGCCTGAATTACTTCAAGCATGGCTTGGGTGAGAGGTATAGATCTGTTTGTGGAGCTCATCTTGTCAAAAATGGTTTTCTTTTGCTTAGGGATCTCATAAAAAGTGTCATGATCCCTAGTACAATATGCTTGTAAATCAAACACCATTTGCAAAAATCTTGGGTAAGCCAAAGTCATTTTACTTCCGTTATTTTTACACATCCCTTCAAAAATCATTTTTGAAAAATTATACTTAAGCCCACGTGACATACAAACCAAAGCACTTGCAATGGACCTGTTTATTTCATTAAAAGCAGTACATTTTGGACTTAAGCATTGAAGAAGGACATGTATCAAATATTTCCAGTCAGAGGGAAATTCCTGCTTATGATATTTATTTAAAGTTTTACCAGCAGGAATAGGATAACCCAATTCCCTAAGACCTTGTTCTATTGTTGCAATGGCAAGAGTAGTCACACCATCAGCGTCATCAAGACGCAAAGCTTGGCGAACCAAGGCTTCAGTGACCACCCATGTTCTTCCATGAACAGTAGATGTTAATGTGGTCACTCCATTAGCTGTTGTGGAACTTACATTATTCCAAAACTTTCTAATGTGTGCGACAGGGACTAATGGTTCATGAGAAAGTGCATACCTTATTGAGGATGCATTTAAAAATTCCACCATTTGGGAATACTGAGGGAACAAATCATTATCAGCGGCCAAGTAAGCTACCATATTATGTTGGCTCTTGAACTCCAATGTCAGATTGTTTGAGTTGAACTTTGGTGCCATGGTTAAAGGTGTTGAGGTTATGTGATATGGGAAAAATCTAGGAGAAAAATGTTAGACAAGAAAATATGAATACCCAGAACAAAAAGTTTAGCCAAATTTATAGGAGAGATGCATGATTTGGATTGGTCAAAAATGAGGCAGTTATATTCAAAGAGTAATGATGAAAATATTGAATCAAATATAACTTATCTCATGCATTAATTAAAAGTAACAACTCCCCAAAATTACGGCCAAAGATTAGTCAAAAATAACAACTGGGTAGGGCCCACTAGGTGTCAACGGTCAAAAATAGCCCATCAACGCCCGACGGCTATATTTTCTTGTCAGCGTTTGCCTAAAGCCTTGTCAGCGTCACGATTGGACGTAACAGCGTTTGGAGAAAAACTTGTCAGCGTCTAAAAATAAAAATATTTAAAAAGAAAAAGACCTTAACAAAGTAATTCATCCTAAGGGAAATATCTTGCAAGTTGATAATAATTACTGGGCGGCAAGCACTGTCCATTTATGCACACTTGCTTAAGCAAGATAGACACAAATGTCCTCAAGTGTCCCTTGCTAACCAAAATACTTACCAACAAAGTTATTTCATAAAATTCTTTGTAACTCCCAGGTAAACCCATAACAAAACTATTCCCAAGTCTCCCACCAGACCACAACCAATTCTAGGCCAAAAATGTCTTGGCAGCATGCATAGTTTGTCAACTTTGCATGCTACAGTGCCTCATGGTTTAGTAAAACTAACCCATACTCACCTGTGGACACAATCTAGAATTGTGATGAGAGTATTATAAGAATACCCAAAAGTCCTAAAGGTTCCTTAAACCTCCCCTTAAACTATGATACATGAGTTTCTCAAAATATATATGAACATTATAAATTTATGTCAAGATAGGAATATAAATATTCCAACCATCATCCATAAACAAAAACATGTCCAAATAGCTCTTCAAAGATCCATAAGCAACTCTGTATCCAATGGCATAAAGCTACCACCACCTACACATTTAGATTGAAAACCACAAAACTAACAATTGTTGCTGACAGCGCCCCGACAACACTTATCAGCGTTGAAGGAACTCTTGTCAGCGTTAGACAATAATATCTCTAACAACGGCAAAATAACACTTATCAGCGTTACATTTACCTTTGTCAGTGTTAGAAAAATAAAGTGGAAAAATCTAAATCATAACAAAGACCAACAACAATGCATTATCCTGTACATACTTTTACAAAAAGGTTCCAAAACACATATTAAGTAAGATTAACCATTCCAATATTTGTTACCAAATATTGAAATCTTCCAGTATCAAAAGGTTTAGTTAATAAATCAGCCACATTATCTTCTGTGGCTACCCTATCTGGTTGTATTAAACCTTTCTCAAAGCAATCTCTGATAAAATGATGTCTAATTTCTATGTGTTTGGTTTTAGAATGATGTACAGGATTTTTAATAATGCATAAAGTACTGTTATTGTCTACAAAAATCTTGGTATGCATGAAATTATACCCATAATCCAACAGCTGGTTCTGAATCCATAAGACTTGTCCACAACAAGCAGCTGCAGCAACGTATTCTGCTTCAGTTGTAGAGTTTGCCACCACTGTTTGTTTCTTGCATTGCCAAGATATCAATCTACTCCCAAGGAATTGACATCCACCAGTTGTGGATTTCCTATCAAACTTGTCACCACCATAGTCACTGTCTGAATATGCAATAAGCTCCAATGGAGAATCTTTTGGGTACCATAAGCCAAGATCTGGATAACATCTTAGGTACCTAAAAATTCTTTTCACAGCAAAAAGGTGACATTCTTTGGGAGTCACTTGATGGCGTGCACAAGCACACACAGCAAACATGATGTCAGGTCTTGAGGCTGTAAGATACATCAATGAACCAATCATTGATCTATAGTGCCTAACATCCACATCCTTTCCAGCTCCAATTTTTCCCCAAGGGTGTTCCCTATCCATAGGAGTGGAAGCACTCTTTTCATGTGGAGAAAAACCATATTTCTTCAAGATTTCAGCTACATACTTGTCTTGGGAGATGAAGATACCATCTTCTTTCTGCTGAACTTGTAAGCCTAGAAAGAAGTTCATCTCACCCATTGCACTCATCTTGAATTTATCTGTCATAAGCTTGGAAAAGTCTTCACTCATCTTTGGATTGGTGGATCCAAAAATGATATCATCAACATAGACCTGAACAAGTAAGACATCCTTACCTTTCTTCTTTGTGAACAATGTCTGATCTATGGTGCCCCTTTTAAAACCATTTTCCACCAAGTAGGTGGACAATGTACCATACCATGCTCTTGGGGCCTGATGAAGTCCATACATAGCTTTCTTCACTCTATAAACCTTGTCTGGATTCTCAGGATCTTCAAAACCAGGAGGTTGCATAACATATACCTCCTCAACAATTGTTACATAGAGGAAAGCACTCTTCACATCCATTTGATAAACAGTGAAGTTCATACAAGAGGCATAAGCTAGGAAAATTCTTATAGCTTCAATTCTTGCAACAGGAGCAAAAACTTCTTCATAATCTATACCTTCCTCTTGTGTATATCCCTGAGCTACCAAACGTGCCTTGTTTCTGACCACAATGCCCCTTTCATCTTTCTTGTTCCTTAGAACCCATCTTGTCCCAATTGGTCTCACATATCTAGGACAATCAACCAGCTCCCAAACATCCTGTATAGCAAATTGGTGAAGCTCATCCTGCATTGCTTCCACCCAACTAGGTTCTTTGAGAGCATCAAAAATCTTCTTGGGTTCTTCTTGTGACAGAAAACATGCAAACAAACATGCTTGTACAAGAGGGGTATCAACCTTCTTGTGTATATTGGCAATAAATCCACCAAGATTTTGATGGGATCTTCTTGTCTGAACTGGAGCCATAACATCACCAATGATCTGAGATGAGGGGTGATCCTTTATTGTGGAAGTGAGAACTCCTCCTTCAAAAAGTATGGTGTCCTCAACTTCACGCTCCATGTTGCCAATATCTTCTTCATCAGACTCTCTTTGATCAACAGGAATCTCTTCATGGACATTGGAAGGTCCACCTTGTTCAAAATGTGAAGAGAAAAGATGTGCAAAGGTGTCATCAACGTTTGAACCTTGTTTGTCAGCGCTTGGGCTAACACGCTTGAACTGTTGTTGTCAACGTCTGATCCATCAGCGTCTGAATTGCTCTTGTCAGCGCTTGATTTGCCTTTGTCAGCGCCTGAAGAACCATGCATGTTTGTATTTGGTGGTATTTGGAAACCACCATTATCTTTTCTAGCAGCAGCAGCAGCATAATACTCATCTGTCCATATAGGAAGTGTAACATATTCTTGTGTGGGAGATGACTCAACTGCTGGTGGTCCATCCTTCTTAGCAACCTGTATACCTGAAACATTACCAATTCTCTTTTCCAAAACACTTGAAGTTACCTTCACAATGTCTGGATCAGTAACAGGCATATAATTTAAAGCTCTAGATAAAGGTTCTAAGTCAAACAACCAATTTGGACCACTTTCAGGATCACTAGGTTTACTCTCTAAAAACCTAACATGTACTTTTTCAAGTATACGTTTTTCCTTTTTAATGTAAACCCTATATCCTTTGCTCTGCACTGAATAACCCATAAAGTAGCCTTCATCACCTTTTGCATCAAATTTACCTAGGGCATCACTAGTTTCTAAAACAACTACATGACAACCAAAAGGCTTGAGAAAGCCAATATTTGGCTTCCTTCCCCAAAGTAACTCATAAGGTGTCTTATTATGTATTTTGTTGACCAATGCCCTATTTTGAACATAACAAGCTGTGTTAACAGCTTCAGCCCAAAAGGCTATAGGAAAGTGGGCATCAGCCAACATGGTTCTGGCTGCTTCAATTAGGGTTCTATTCTTCCTTTCAGCAACCCCATTTTGCTGTGGGGTTCTAGCTATGCTAAACTGCCTAGTAATCCCTTTCTTGGCACAAAAATCATCTAACAACTGATTTCTAAACTCACCCCCATTGTCACTTCTAAGAATTTTGACCTCATTACCATTCTTCTTCTCAATCTGGGTAATGAAATTAATCAAACTTTGGGCAGTTTCACTTTTCTTGGCTAAAAAGAAAGTCCATGTAAACCTGGAAAAATCATCAGTGATGACAAAACAATATGATTTACCCTTCAAACTTTCTATATTAGTTGGACCAAAGAGGTCCATATGCAATAAGTGAAGTGGTTTAGAACTAGAGTGCACCTGCTTAGATTTGAATGAGACCTTGTGCTGCTTGCCCTTAAGACATGCAACACAAGAGTGGTCATTGTGGAAAGCCTTTTCAGGCAAACCATCAACTAAACCAAGCCTCACAAGTCTATTGATATTTTTAAAGTTTATGTGCCCTAATCTCCTGTGCCAAAGATTACTTTCATCTACTAAAGCTTTAGCATAAAAACATGACATCATTTTAGTATTCATCTTAATTCCATTAAGATTCACATTATATATGTCTTTATGCCTTGGTGTTCTAAATTCTATGTATTTCTCCTCAGGGAGCTTGTAATCTTTGCTTAACACCAAGCACTCAGTATTTGTGAAAAGAACCTTATTTTTGTTATCACACACTTGTGATACACTAAACAAATTATAATCCAGTTCTTTTACCAGGAAGACATTATCAAAACGTAGATTATTGGTAATAAGGGTTCCTTTTCCTGTGATGGTGCCATAGCCCCCTCCAAAGTATACCTTATCACCATCTTGAATAGGAGTGAAGTTTGTCAGATAGTCTTCCTTTCCTGTCATGTGCCTTGAGCATCCACTATCCCAATATCCATAATCATTGATCTTCTTCTGAATGCCCTGCACATAAAGAAAACACATTAGTTTTCTTTGGGAACCCAAGCCTTGGAAGACTTGGATTCATCTGGTTGTTCAACAAGAACAGACATGGTTCTCATAACAACCCCATTTTCATCCCTTTTTGGATGAAATGCCCAGTTAACCCCAATTGGTCTTGACATGACCTTAGAAATATAATGAAACCTGTTGCATGTCATAGAAAGACCAGCAGAATTAGGGTTTTGGTCTTGTTTTGGTCTCCATGTTAAGCTAGTAGAAGCTTTAGACCCATTTCCCTGTGGTTGCAAATACCTAGGTTTGGCAGTGTGTCTGTCAGCACTGAAATTGTTCTTGTCAGCGCCCCAATTGCCTTTATCAGCGTTGTACCTAGGGTTTGCTACAGGAACCCATTGCCTATTGGACCAAGTGTTTGACTTTTGGAAAGGTCTTAGGCCATGTGTGTTAGACCGTCTAGAAAAGAATGGGGCTGGTCTAACAACTTGTGAACTTTTGTTCACAAAGGTATTGGGTCTGACAGTGTTTGACCTATGTTGACTTTTGTCAGCGCTGAAATGGTTCCTATCAGCGTTGACATTGGAAGCGTTGACACATTTGTATGCCAAATGTGAAAAGCTACCACATGAGTAACAAGCTTTTCTAGACATAGTCTTAGGTCTAGAAGTAAAGAAGCCTGTTCCATGGTTACTAACTTGGCTTTTTGGTGACCTAGTATTCCTATACATCTCTGCATACTTAACACTAGGTTTTCTAACAGTTTGTGGGCCAAGGTCAACAGCTTTGCCAGTGGTTGGGTGTGTGATTTTAATAGGTGTAGGATCATGGCTCGTGATTGGTGTGGGCTCATTTGGACTTTCACACAACAACCCTCCCTTAACAAACAAAGTGTGGTTAGCTTTCTTCCACTCATCTAGGTCAGTCAGTTTTTGTTTGTATTCTTCAACTGGGGAAGTCACTCTAGGTGGAGGAATGAATTCCTTCTCTTGGAGTTCTGGCAAGCCAGTCCAAGATAAGTCCTTTGATTGGACACCATAGAAATCCCCAGCTGGTGGTGGAACACCAGTATAATCTTTCATCCCTATCCCACTCATGTCCTTAGAGTCTCTTTGTTTACTAACACACTCTCCTAGGGATTGTGTGGCCTTATCAAATCTCTGGATTTTAAGACTCACATTATCTTTATTTTTGTTAGCCTCATCTAACTGAGCTATCAAATCAAGATTAACCCTGTTTGTGATATCTTGAATATCTTTACTTTGATGTAACTCATGTTTTAAGATATTTATTTTATCCTTTAAATCAAACTCCATTTTCTTATACTCAGCTACTGTCTTTTCTGTTTGGGTGAGAGCAATTTGATAATTAGATACTTTGCATCTTTCAGCACTTGCCTCGTCTAATAATTTTACTATCTCTTGATTTAGTTTTTCAGTATTTAAACGACAACCCTTAGAACAGAAAGCATCATCATATACCTCATTATCTGATGAAGAGGAGGAGTGTGCCATGAGAGCATATTCAACATGCTCTTCTATAACTTCAGCAACCAAGGCTCTGTCCTCTTCCTCATCCTTAGCCAAAAAGTTCCAGCTCCAGTCCCATCCTCCAACACCATCAATTTGTTGAACAACAACCATGGCCTTGGGATCTTGGCTCTTAACCATTTGGCTTGAAGGCTTACCAGCATCAGATCTTCTTGGAGATCTACATTCCCACATAAAGTGCCCCATCCTATGACAATTGTAGCACTCCACTTTGGATTTGTCAAATCCAGCAACATCCTTAGCATCAAAGGTCATCTTCTTCTTGAACCTTTTATTAAACCTGTTTGCTCTTAAACTTACAAGAGCCATAGTCCACTTGATGTCCATCTCTTCCAATTGCTCATCACTTATCTGCTCAAGATCTTCATATGTAATCCTTGAATCACTGGGCAAAGAAGCAATGAATGCACACACAGTATCTAGATCTAAACCAGCAGGTTTAATTCTATCAGCGCCAAAGTTGTGAGTGTCAACTCTTGAGTATGAAGCGTTGACAGGATATGATCCAGCGCTGACTGAGATCCAGTGACTGGATGTCCATAGGAGTTCATGGAATCAAATTGGCCTTCACTTTGTGAGAAGAAGGCCATGTTGCTACTGGAAGATTTATTATCTCTCTCCAAAAGCCATTCATTCTCCAACAGTCTTAGTTTGTTGAAGATGTCATCAAACCTGGATGTCTTGTGGGTGTTATTGACAAGAATGGATCTTTTCTCAATCTTCCATACATCACCAAGGCTTTTGAGAAAACTAGCATTCAAGTCAGGGTCATCAATCTGTGTTCCCATGAAGGAAAGTTGACTTGTGATGTCAAGTAGTCTACTTCTCACACTGCTGAGATTCTCATTGGGTTGAGCCTTAAAGACAACATACTCATGCATGAGTTGCTTCTTCTTTTCTTCTTTTGTGTCAGCATTGCCACCATGTGCTACTTCAAGAGCTTCCCAAACTCTTTTGCAGACTCAAAGCGTTTGTACTTGTGCTGATTCTCATGACCTAAGGCGTGTTTCATGATGTTCAAGATTTTCATGTCCACCCTTTTCTTGGCTATATCTTCAGCAGATACAGCTCTTCCATCTTCAGGCTTTTCCTTCTTATCAGCTTCAGGACAATTAGGAACAGCTATCCTTGTGGCAATAGCATTAGCAATCTTTTGAGCTTTGTTGAATGTGTTCCCATATTCAACAATCTCCCAAAGAGTGTAGTCATGGATGGCTATATATTGCTCAAAATTCGACTTCCAAAGCTCGAAGTTCCTAGCATCAAAGATGGGAATTTTGATACTAGGGTTTGTGGTGTTGTTTTGTAGCAAAACTGGAGCAGGAGGCTGATTTGTGCCAGACATGATGTTTTTAGGGTTTTGAGAAATTTAGGGTTTTTAGGGTTTTTGGTGTTTTAGGGTTCTTGCGTTACTTAAAGATCAAAAGTTTCTCAACAAGCTCTGATACCACTTGTTGATCCCAAACTTAGATCGATTAAGCTTTGTGTATATGAGATTAGATCAAGTAATACACGTAGAGAAACCTTTGCTTATGAATAAAGTAACTAAGTGTTATGCGGAATTAACACTTAATCTAAAACACAAAGATGTTAAACAAACTTTCACTTGTATTAGAATGATCGAACTTGATTACAATGAAAGAGGTTTAACTTGTGAAAACTTATGATAACTGATGATTAACATTAACCTAAAAGACCTTCTTTTATAGATTAAGAAGTCTTGTACAATAAGCTACGAATCAACTATTCTAGGTAAAGATAATAATAGAAAATACAATGTCGAGCTTATCTTTACCATACACAAATAAAGAAACAAATAAACAAAAAGATTCGTATGAAGATATGTTCCATCAGTGTTAATCTTCAAGGCTGTCAGCGTTGACTTCTACAAATGACAACGCTTGGCTGTCAGCGTCCAATGTCATCTTATCAGCGCTTGAATTCTTCTTATCAGCGTCTAGTGAACTGACCCATAATTTATTCCCAACACTTGTGGCCTGATTTAATACATGGCACAACAAAATAGATAAACCCTTGGAGGGTACCCTGAACTTCTTAGAAATGTTCCATAGTTGGACGTGAGTCATGTGTCTTGACTCGTTTCTTGGAACTATAAGCATGACATATGTCTTGACTGGTGCCTTGAAATGTGTCATCAGGAAGTATACGTGAGACATGTGTCTTGACTGATGTCTTGACATGTGTCTCGAGACGTGAAACAAATATAACCACAATATATTCCAGAATTGGCGGATCGGTTGGACTACTAATCCTTTGTATGTGTGATCACGTCCGTGGCCGGAGCCTCGGTTGCGATTTCTAGGATAGTTCTGTCATAGTAGTGGTTACTATCGTCTTGTCTGTCAGTTCCATGACGGTCATTCTCATGACCGTGATTCATGTAACTATTTAGTTGAGTGGCCGTCTAGTACCGGTTTGCACTCATATGGCTGAAATGACAACCGAATGACGTGTGACATGTAACTAAGAATTAGGGACAATGATTGATAAAATCGTCTGATGGTGAAGTGTCTTCTCGTGCAATAGCTTTGCTCTGACGCCTTTTTCTTCGTCTCGTAGGATCGCCAGGTTGTGAAAAGCATCCGCATCTCGTAGCGTCTCCAAACGTCAGCAGCATCAACCTTTAGTAACACCACCCAGTTATGAGCGGCATCAGTAATCTTGTAGAATATCAGCAATTGAAAAATACGCATGAGGTGATTCAGAATCGACTAGCGAATACTCGTGAAGTATTGCAAGTGAAATACACATGGATTAAGGTACGTGTAATACACATGAAATACGATACGTGGAGTACACGTGGAATGCACATGAAATGATCGGTATGGGGTTGATCATTTATCATGATCTAAAGAAAGTATATCGGTTAAACGGTTAGGAAAACCATCATGATAACCTGGCAATGCCAGTATATACCTCATTCTGGTTGCATAGAGAAACGCTAAAGTGTGGTTACACAAAATGCAACGATGATTTGCCTGACAGCATGATCAATGAAAACCAACTATGACTATCATGAAAGCAGAATTCAATGAAATCCAACAATATCTTGCGTGAAAGCATAAATAATAAAAGAGGCGTAAGACGTAATCAACATGAAGACGGAATTATCATGAAGGAACATAAAACGATCTATCATAAAGGAGTGTATATCATAATCAGCCTGAAACCAAATTTAACCATGACAGTATGAAAACATACTTGACATAAAAAACATAGTAACTTATGAGGGGACATGAAAAAAAATTTATGCCAATTTAAATCATGAGAAAAATTTTATGCATGAAAAACAGTGCATGAATGCGTAATGTAGTTTATAAAAACCTTTATATGTGTGAGGGGACGCCTATGGGTCGGTCCCAAAACAAAAGACATGGCGAGGGGACGCCTATGGGTCGGTCCCAAAATTAAAAGTTTCGATAAAAGCACATGCGACTAAATAGGGCCAGTCCTATACCAACCATTACTTAGTCATAATCCCTACAACAATGATACATGAAACATAAATAAATGAAATTCATATGTCAAAACTTATTAGAAAATTTTATGTGACTAATTATGAACTATTGGGGTTCAGTCCACATAGCCACAGTTCACGAGGAACATTATGCATGAAACAATGACACATAACTAAATATGAATGACGGTTGTCCATCCATATTAGTAAAACAATATCGATGAAAACATCAAGGTTAAAACCTTAAGGTGCTGAAAACATCATGGTTAAAACAACAATGCGCTAAAAACATCAATACGTGGAATAACAACGTTGGCTTAGGAAGCTCCTGGTGACTACCCACTAGTCACAGGTCGAGTTTTAGAGCCTACAGGTCGAAGCCTTGGCTCTGATACCATAATTGTAACACCCCATTTTGATAATGGAATGTCACGCGTAATTATGGCGTGTCATCAAAGCATACAAGGATAAATGTATAAAACATTACATGACCATAGGGATAACCGGAATCAAACATCGGTTCCCAAACATAAGCCCAAAACATAATAAAGCAAAATAAATGAATGAAAGACTACACAAGCATAAATATGAAGGCAAAAGGAAAAGAAGTCTCTAGCAGCTTCCATCCTGTGCATGTCCTCCAAATGCTCGAGTCCTTCCTAGAGTACCTGTCGTTTTGGGACATGGAAAGGAAAGTAACGGCTGAGCAAAACGCTCAGTGCACGGATATAGACATAGTATAAGTGACTAAAACCTAATAAAGACTTAATAGCAGCAGAAATGTATAAGTCCTGGAAAACCTGGAACATGTTCATAAAACTGGTTTTATAGTTTGAAAAGCCTTATGTTTATCTTATGAAAACTGTTTAGCATATTTTACCATTAGCCAATATAGGTCATGAAAATCCACCGTGCATGAATACTTGGAGGGGTGACCTCATCATGCAAATTAGAGGGGCTGCCTCTAAATTAATATACTGGTTTTTTTGGGTAGGAGGGATCAGCTCCTTGTGAAGGATGCAAGGCACACACCACATTCACCATGTAATCCTGAATAAAAACATGTAACTAGGATGCACCCATACGCCCCACATGATAAATATAAATAAATGGCCAAAAGCTGAAGGGACGCCACGAGCAATCACTCCGCCGTGGTGAAGTCATAACATCAGTGCCTCTAATGTTATGGTTATGCTACCTCCATAACTAGGTGAAACTGGTCATGCATGTATTTGGCTATAGGTATTCTTAATTAAACATAAGCAATAAAACACATAACTTATACTACGGGAAAACAGTTGGCTGCATACGGGGAATCCTAATAAGGAAAGAATGTCCATACTGAAAGGACGGGAATCCGTACCTTATGTCCAGTGAACGAAGAAGACGAACGGAAAAGAGTCCTACTCCGGTATCACTAATGCTACATAAATACATACGTGTATAAGTATATGATCACTGAGTACGTAACTGGTTAAATGTTATGTCTTAGCTTATTTTATATGTTCATGTCATGTTTTACTGATTTTAACGTTATACTGTATTTATCGTGTATACTGGATATTTTGTTCAAGTATTACTTGCATTTCTTGTATTATTATACTCGCTGTGTAATTATAAGTAACTTTCTAAAAAATAGCAGGTTTCCTAAAATAGAAAGTTCCCAAAAATAGATAGTTACCAAAAATGGAAAGTTATCAAAAATAGAATTACTGCTTAAAATAGATAAGTTTCTAAAAATAGAAAGTTTCTATAAATAGAAATAAGATGGTTAATAACATAATAACATAAGCTAAGTGTTTTCCAGATTATTTTCTAAGTCATAATGATATAATGCATAGTTTATTAATTATGACATGTAATTTGAATAAACTATAGGTTAAAAGTATTTAATTAAATAAAATGTGATTTAATTAAATAAGATATAATTACTTAGGTTAAAACATGTATTATTAATTATATTAATATAACCTAAGTCATGAGAATTAATTAATTATCAGTCATGGTTTTAATAATTAATTAATTACTTAGTCTAATTTAAATAAATAATTACTTAGGTTAAAATCATGTATTATTAATTAATAATAATAACCTAAGTCCATGTTTTAATTATATTAATTATCTAGCATGTTAAATTAATTTAATTAACTTGTAGATAAATAAACATGTAAAGCTAATTAACTTGTTAAAATAATAACACGTACTCTTGTATTATTTTATTAAAATGCGTCGAACACCGAACCCGTGTCTTATAAATTTAAACGTGAGACCCGTGTTATGTATTTTAAATAAGCCCAAACAAACAGCCCCTTAACTTGGTTTACTAAACTGCCAACCAAACAGCCCCTTATGCTGATTTTAAACCCACTGCCAAACGCACCCTTAACTCTGCCAGTTGCCCCTGGCAACTTTGCGTTTCCTCTGATTGTTTACAATTCCCACCGGCAGGCTAAACCTGGCAGCCGTGGGTTCCCACTGGTAGAACAAATTCACCACTGGCGCAGCTAGTGGTTTTTCCCCTGCTTGTTCGCTGTTTCCCCTGCTTGAGCAAACCAAGCCAAAACCCTAATTAGGGTTGCGTCTGGTGGAATTAACTCACCACCGAGACTCATATGAGTCTCGGTTTGTGTGCAACAGGCCAAACGAACACCCCCCATGGATTTAACATTCGTATTATATTTTAATAACAGGTTTTAGGTTCGGATCTATGATCCATCACGCAAAGAAAGAAAAGAAAACGGGATCTAGAGTTATACCTTGTTTCTTTTCGTGTTATGGTTTAGAACAACCAAAACAAACGCACCCCTCGTTCTTCTTGGATCATGAAGCCATGTTTTTCCTTGTTTTCTTTGTGCGGGTCGCGGCAGAGAAGAGAGAAAAAGGAGGAGACCAAAAAGTGGCGGCTTGATATGTATTTTAGGGTTTTATTGTGTTTGTCCAAAAAATGTATGACTCCCCCCGTCTCTTTTGATATACACGGCTAAACACACATTTGGGCTTTGAGCCCAAGTCCTTCTCTTTTCTACTTTGTCAAAAACAGCCCCTTACACACCTGTACATTTAATTAAATCGCGTCTTGCTAAAAGACGTGCGTGATCGAGTACTGGATGTCGTGAATTTCATAGTTATTGTTATACGTGTTTAAACGTAAATATCATTTTCGTGATTACTTGTCGCGTTAATTAAATATACGTAATACTATTAATCGTTTAAATGCTCGTGATTACGTGTTACGTAGTTTACGTAATTTAATTAGTTTTCGATCGTGACTCACTATTTATTCGTGTTCGTAATAAATATAAATACGTAATTAATATTCTCTCGTGATTAATTTACGTTCATGATTTCATGATCGCCTGTTCGGGATTAATTATTGTTTAAATAATTATTGTGCATTCGTACGTAATAAATACTTATCGTGTTCTAACACGTACGAAATACGTAAACTCCTAACACGTAATCGTAATCATGCTATATTAGGAAAGTTTAAATCTAATACGTACGATCCTAAGGGTACTATTCATGGTAAAAGTATGCGGGTTTTACATTGGCTCAAGAAAAAGTTGATCATCTACAACCTGAGATTGTCATTGCATTGAGCTCCAACTTTCGTCAATATGCAAGACAAATCCTCATTCAAAACCGGGTGGAAGATTTTCAACTTGGAGTAGAGAGCTATCAGAAACAGCTAAACTTGCAATGTCCCCATACAACTCCGCTCAGTAATTTTCACAAGAACAAGAAGTCGTACATGGGGACCACGACACCGGAAGCAGGGATATTTTATCCAAATGAAACTAGAGTCATGCAGTTTATGAGATTCTCCGAACTGCACAAATTCAGCGATGGTACGCTCAAGCATGTTCGAGATGATCTTACGGTTCTCAATGCCGACCTACCGCTTCCAGCAGTCAAGTACACCTGGACAAGCCAGTGCAAAAAGGGAGCAAAGTACGCGATCAAGAAGATCGAGGAACTTTTAAGGAAGCGCCGGTTGCTACGAAGTGTGGAACGATTCGTAGGTGGAAGGCCATATGGAGCTCACCATAGGTTCACGGAACGATCCATTTAGTTATGGTTCGTCTTATAACATGTCAACTCCATATGTCAATTATTGTGAATATGTTAATTTTTGTATAATCAGCTTTTGTGGCATGTTGTAGTGTAAAAGTATGATATTTTTCAAGAATTTCTCTCGAGATTCTAAATCTTTCAAACATATCATACTCAAGCACTACAACTAACCCTCATTAATTTGAGGGGGAGCATTAATATGTTCTTTGGCCAACATCTAATTTCATTTTATTACCCAAAGACCGGTTAATCCATTAATATCCAAAATATTGATGGTTAACATTTTGGAAAGGGGAGAAAATGGGATTAAGGAGACTTAATGATACTTGGCTAAACAATGAAAAAGGCTTAAACGATAAACCAACTTTATATGTGTAATGCACATGTTAAGGGGGAGAGTTTTTGATGATCAAAACACTTAAGGCACAAAAACTTTGATTACAATATCACAGGTGCTTTAAGTGATTTTTCAAGGATTTTTCATTGTGACAATACTTACCCAAGACATACTTAATTCACGACGGATGTTGTGACAAAAGGGTGGTAGGTATAGGTATTAGTCCAATGATTCATCAGAACCGATGGAATTTTCTCAAGGACAATTCCCTAGATAGAATTAGAAGTCATAGGAAAGATGGAGAATGATTGTGAACGTAGCTGAATGCCGACCAAGTACTTAAGCTAGAACTGGAACAATCACAACAAGGTGCTAGTGATGACGTATTGGTAAGCATTGAAGGGGTTGAAGAATGAAAAAGAATTGTAATGATAAAGGGTGTAAAGAAAGAAGCCCTCCTTACAACTTTAGGCAGAAACCGGGTCAATACATATGCTATTGAGATCATATTTTCAATGATTCTCGATATTGAAGATAAACATCATGGACCCAGTGATGCAATGCACAACCCTTCCCCAGCTAACTCAAATATCTCTCAAAAGATATTTGTTTTAAACCACGGAGTTCAACACGTTATCTATTGGTCTATTCACTCTGAATGGACTGATATTAAATAGGTGGCAATCCTCTCCAGCCATCGCTCACTAAATAAAAACGCACTATCGAGTCTAGAGCCACGAGATTATCAAAAGTCTCATTAGGACACCTTCCATTTATTCCTTGCTTCTTCACACATTGTGAAAAGTAAGAGATCTTTATGAGTCCTACGTAGTATTCTTGTAATATTTCCAGAACATTCGAGTGATACGCAAGTATTACAATGAAGATGGAAATCCTGCTTGAGCCAACATCAAACAAGCTCATGGTAGGTGACACGTGCGGTTCTTTAAGAACCAATCTTGTGAAAACTGGAAAGAAACAGTAGTTTAATTCTTAATTGAACTTAAACTCGTTCCAGGCCTCTACGCATTATCATATGATCTTGCCAGAACACTCAGAGTGACACTCTTTAGTGTTCACAATGACGAGTGGAAATCCTTCTAGTGTTAACGTCAATCAGCACTTGGTAGGTGACAAGCAAGATTCTATTTGAATCAAGCTCGTGACAACTGGAAAGCAACAATGGTGAAAATCTTAATTGAAATTCACTTGTTCCAGGTTTCATGAATTGACGGCTTCAATCATAAGGATTTTTAATCCAAATGATTCACTCTTTATATTCGCAGTCAGCTTTGGACGGTCGAATAAAGAGAACGGGTTTACGCGCGAAATCCTGTCAGGAAGTTACTTAATTCAAACTATCCGTCACGGGTACGATATCTAATATCATCCAACGGTCTTCACCGACCGGAGGTAAAATGCTACCGAATTAGAATAAAATGTCAAAGCCATTTTATTCGTGTCCTATTATGTTGCTGCATTCGAAGACGGTGGCGTTGCGGTGTACCTGTTGAAGTCGTCCTCACATACTTATTCCTTCTGCATCAAATATTTCTATATATTCAAGAAAGTATGACCTAAAAGTCTTCCGCTGTATCGACTTTGAAACTTTCAAGAATTCAATAAAGGATAAGTGTGTGGGACATGAAGTCACGAAGAGGCGAACATCACAAGAAGATAAAGACTACACGTGAAAGGCCAAAAGAACGTGTTCCAAGCAAAAGGCTGATATTATTCAACACATATTCACAAAAAGAAGAAAAGTTAAAGAAAGAAAGAGAAACTGGACTACGAGCTCAAGAACAAGATCTAACATGCTAGATTAGGACTTTGTAAATTTGGAGTGACCTCCCTTTGGGGGTGATTGTTGGAAATACGTTTTTACGTATAAATAAAGTCTCGGTCACTCCAACAATATAGTTATAGGCTCATAGTAATGTTTAAGTTACATTTATGTTAAGCCCGACCCATGAGCATGTTCATGGTCCGGAGGCCCAAGTCCATTAAGGACTTGGGTATATAAACCTCTTTCCACCATGGAAAGAGCTGTTGGTTGTTTCATTTTTCAAAGTAATACACATAGTTTCTTTCACTTCTCTCTCTAAATTTCTCTCTCTAGAAATACATCAACCCTCTTGAAATACAAAGATTATCATTGTTCTACAATTACCATCTTCTGCTATATCAACCTGTGGGACAATCTGATCTCCTAGTCCTATTTGAGGCTCAGGATCCTCGAATGGTTCCTCCTCTTCTTCCTCCATATCATCTTCTACATTATAATCCACTAAGTCTAGGTAAGGGTTATCATCTAGGTTAGGTTCAGGAATAACAGGGTTCTCTACAGGAATGTTAGGGTCTGCTATGACAAATCTGCATTATATAATATATCTCGTATTAGCATAAAAATAATTATTAAGCAGTTACATACTGAAATCACGATATATATATATATATATATATATATATATATATATATATATATATATATATATATATATATATATATATATATATATATATATATATATATATATATATATATATATATATATATATATATATATATATATATATATATATATATATATATATACTAGTTGCAAAACCCGTCCTATGGACGGGTATGACTTATGATGGCTGTTTTACTTTTTTCTTATTTTGTAAATATTTATTTGTAATATTCTATTGGTATATAGTTGTTCTAGATTTTATTTTTGTTTAGTTGCAAAAACCGCCAATAGGCGGGTATGACGTGTAATTGTCATTTAAGTTTCTTTATTTTGCTATATATTGTGTTAAAAGTTTTGTTGAATAGTTTCTGTGTGTTATACTACTTTTATTATATTTTTTTCGTAGTAAGCTTCTAGAACTCATATTATATTTTGAATGAGGATTTGGGTCAGTTGGCAAGGACGAGATGGAAAGCAAAGTTTGTTGATCACAACAACAAATATACATTGGTGACACATTTACACATTCGTAAATAGATACATGGTTAAATAATAGTACTTATATATTCAACATAATAAAATGACCAAATGCATCCGCTTGTAAACAAATTACACAACTATACAATTACAATACGTTAGAAATAGAAGTGCTCTAAGAGATTATACTCAAGAAGTTTGCATAAACTTTATTTGCAAGTATGAAGCACAATAAAGAAAAGATGTTCGTCCATTTATTATATCGTGACCAAAGCTACCCATGCGATTAAATTCAGTTTGTGTTATTTACTTTTGTGGTCGTCAATGTGTTTCTTCAATTCATTCAACTGAAAGGGTAGAAAACATCCTTTATTTCTCCCAAGAAAGCCATTCAAATAAAATAAGTCGCCTATACACAATGTAATAAAAATTTAAAAAGTTCGATACTACTATAATAATAAGAAAAGAGTAGAATACACAGGAAAAAAAAGTGTCAGGTTGAATATATTTTGAAGTGATTATCCCTTTTGTAAATAATATAGCAAAGGAGAATACAAAGGACCCTGGAGCACGACCGCTAGTTGTCCGTCGTAGCTTATAAACATAAGGGTTTAAGGCTTTAAATCGCTATGTACTTTTTCAATATATGTACATATGATAAGTGTACTCAAAAAATTATCTAAATAGTACATGAACTTTGACTTTTTTGCCAATACGATCACATTCTAACCTACAACCGAATAAACCGGTTAAATTTATAAAATTTATTGATGTAACATTTTCTTTCTTTACAAATTGACATCGTAAGTCCCATCTAACATATGCTTTCATCGTTCGTCCTTTTTTTTAGATATTTTCTTTTATTTCAAAAAAGAATTGTTTTCGAAAATATTTGTTTTTTCAAAAAATATTATTTTGAAAATTTATATTTTAGAGAACAAAATTTTAAATTTTTTTAACTTTAAACTTTTTGGAGAAAAATATTTAGACAAATAAAATAAAATAAAAAAAACTTTTTCCTAAATTATGTTTTTTTCAAAAACTATTTTTTTGGAAAATGTATTTTCTGAAAAAATACGTTTCCATACATTGTTTATTCGAATTTTTTTTGAAGAAAAACGTTCTAAACTTTTATAGATTCAAATTTTTGGAGAACAAAAATTCACGAAAAAATCGAAAGCGAAAAAATCTATATATAAAAATGTTTTAAATTATATACAATTATTGAATTTTATGCTTTTTGTTTTAAATTTTGAAAAAAAAACGAATATTTGTTTTTTGAAATATGTTAAAAAAATGTTTTCGAAATTGTCTTTTTTTATGAGAAAAACATGTTACACGGAATAACATATTTTAAAACAACTGTTTGTAAAAGGACTAACAATGTAAACTTAACATGATATGTCGTAGGTTAACATGTGAAAAAAAAGTTTGGATATATCATATTAACAGGTAAAGTTAAAATTTACGTCCTATTTAAATAATTTTTTTAAGTACATGTACCATATTGATATATTTAAAAAAGTATATGGCTATTTAAAATATTAAACCTTGAAAAAACGTTGCCTACGCATACATCTAATAGATCCTGGTCATAAGTATGACTACAGGTGTTTGTTTGTAAATATGTGATTATTTAATAATTCATGAATTAGTATGCCTTTTATACAGATCTAGAATACTTTGTTCATGGGGGTGAGCCCTTTGTCACGGATAATTATTATTTGTTTATAAATAGTAAGATGTGAGGCTTTATCTAATATCATTGGTGCAGGATGTTAATGGTCCTCAATCCCTTTATTAATCAGAGCCTCTTCTAACCACTAAACCATAACCCTACATTTAAGCCTAAGACGTTGTATGCGTTTCAACTTTCAACAAAACAATTTCACCTACTGTTTCCTTTCAGTACTCACGGACACATTAAAATAAATCCATTCACCAACGTGCTTCCTTACTTGGATAATCACGAAGAAGACAAAAACAAAACAAAAATTTCCACCGATTGCTAGCTTCCATAAGATCACACCTGATCCATGTAGTACTTTGTTTTCTTTTATTACTTAGGTGATTCATTTGGACGACGTGCGTAATCAAGTTGCTTAGAAAAGTTTATTGTAGTTAATAAACACGAATAAGTTATTAAACATATATTATAGGCTTGTGCAACCATTACACGCTAATGTTTTGAAACCCGAGTTTCAAATCAACCCGGTTGAGTCATCGAGTACGGGTCACCCCGAATTAACTCGGTTTTCTAAAAAAATTATCTTTTTTATATTTTTAATAATTAACAAAATTATACTATAAAAATAAAAAAAGTTCTCGTATATTAAAGATATATAAATTATTTACCAACCAATATAATATGTAAAAATAAAATTACGTCGCAAATACGTAAAATTAATTAATTTTTTTTTTAAAACCCGAAAAAATCAAAACCCGGCCGGGACTCGAGAACCGGGTTGACCCGGGTCACCGCAAACCCGGCGGGTCGAACCGGGTTTCGAAAATATGAAACCCGGGTCAATATGACCCGTTTTTTCGGCCGGAACCGGGTCAATCGGTTGACCCGGGTTTCAAAACATTTACACTTCCCAGTGGATAGAAGTCAACAGTTAGACTGGTCAGTTGATTTACTATAGAATTACCCATCTGATGCTTCTTGTTCGTAATACAAATAACCACTTTATTCCATCTCATATATGCAGGAGCTCCAAGAACTCCATTCAACTTTGGAAGAAGCTAAAGCTGACATTGTTGGTCTTTGGGCTCTGAAGTTTCTTACTGACAAGGTCAATATGTTTATATGATATCATTTATACTTGTGTGTAATGCGAAAAATTGTATACATAAATTTAATATCGGGTTAATGCAGTCAATTTGCCCTCGAGGAGGGGCTAGACTGTCTACATCATACCTCCCCATACTCTCCGAGGAGTCCTCTCCATCAGGGTTGGGCATTGTTGTATCGGGTTAAGGCAGTGGTAAGCAGAGTTTCTAGTATCTTATGATATATAATACGTTTCTTAGGATCCAAAGAGGTTTGTTACTGAAGTAATTGGTATTAAGGGTGTGTTATGATCCATGTTTCTGAATAACTTGATTCACGATATTTTTTTTTAAATACACACTTTTACTGAATATGAACCTCTTTCATCCGCTGACCCGTTTTCTAACATATTTTACCCGTTTGGATCTCCATTGGGCGTGGTAGTATAGGATCCTGTAATTTAGAGGGAGATGATCAGTTTTGAAGTGCAAATCCAAACACCCTAATACAAAAAAATTGTGTATATAGAGGTTGCTTACTTGTTAAAATTAATCACTTCAGTGCTGATATGTAGAACAGATAAGCCACCCTTAAATGAGTATGTCACCTATTTAGAAAGCTTGTGGATCAGCTTGTCTTAGGTGAAGACATGAAAATACCATGTGTTAAGTATAGTTTGACAATCATCCTCATATTTCGTACTATCAATTACACCACCGAGAAACCTGTTGAGCAGGTCCAAGAATCTGAACAACCAAAACCTGTAGAGCATATCATTTGATATATTTGAAAGGCTAATTTAAACTGCAATAGGTAAATAGCATCCTTTTCCTTTGCCTCTTTTAGTCATGATTATAGTGTTTGTTTATTATAAAAAGGAGATAGAATAAGTACCAATAAAATTGTACTCTAGGATTAGAAAAGGTTTCCCATCTGGTCATTTGAGCATGTCAGGATATCTGAGCTCTTAAGTCAGGCCACCATTCAAAGGTTGTTGATTATCCAATACTATAATCTCGCTCACCATACCTCGGTCATCGTTGGCCTCAACTTTGGGTCCTTGATCAAACACTTGTCTGCTATAGAAGATACATTTTTTACTAATCCCTCAGAATACTTGCCTTCAAGCCCAGGGTTAACTATTGGATTTAAATTCCCCACACATGTACCGTGTTAACCAATTACCAAAAATAAAAACTGGCATACGCCGAGGTTCAATCCTGACCCTCTAATTTCTGATCTAAGGGCCAATAATGGTTCTATTGTTATCAAGTGTTTTTAGGTACGAAAGTCGCATATTTATGTGTGCAAAAATTAGACTCTGTGTTTTACATTAGGTGTGGGCTGAATGATCTTCCTGATTTGTTGTTCAATACCAATATAAAGCATTCTATCAACTTCATCCAAAGCTAGATGATACTGATCATTGGTGCTTGTGGATACACTTTTGAGATTTCAGTAGATTTAGAAATAACTGGTTTGCATTTTGAGGCATTTATAAGTTGGTTGAACTAAACAAATAACTTTTGGTTATAAGCTTACAGATTACCTGGACGCAAAGCAAAGGGTTACATAATGCTATATGATTTTGCAGCGAACAATTTCGAGTAGTACTTGTCAGTCAATTTAAACCGAATGAAGTTGAAAAAAATATGAAAATGGGGCTGCAAGAAGAATGCTTTCATGCTTATCAAGGATCAATAGTAGGAAATGTGTACCTCGTGTTATTGCTTCATCAAATCCCCCTAATAGGTTTACATCTCGAAGCTGCTGAAATGCTATATTAATCACTCAATTCAAAGGTCTGCAAGACTGCAAATAAAAAATATTAGTAGTGACATCTTATTCAGATATATTAAAGTGTTGGCATATTAGACCTTAATACCAGCTAACGCATATCTGTATTTTCTTATTTTCTTAGTTGTTTGGACAGTGTGACTTTTGGTGGCTCAAGAGCCGTTTGATGTTGTCTAGGATGAAGCTGGCATCAAACAGTTCTAGGATGCCAATGGCCAGCAATTCCAGTGTGCTTGTGTCGAATTCATTCAGCACAGGATCCAGCATGGTGGTCATTCTCCTTTTTTACGTTTGTCCTGTTAAACTTTCACTTTATTACTTCGAATATTACAGTAATAAATTAGTTAATATGTTACACTTTGATTTATGTTGCTGCAAATGGTAGTGGATTTATAGCAAAGTCAATGGGGTCCTGAAATACCGCACCGTACCTGAAGATATGAGTCAAGCAGTGGCCCTCCATTCACAATATTACAAATCAACATTCTTCGACGTCCATATAGATGGCTACCAAGAAGCATTATACACCCACACTCACCACCAGTTCTACAACACTATATGCAAGTCAGGACAGCTGATTTCATATTTGGTGATGTTGCAGTCATCATCCAAAGCTGCTTAATCATCTACAAACTTCCGAACGATGGTCAAACCGTCAAAGTATCACGATCACAACCAAGGAAGAAAGTTGGCCATGTAAACAACCGGCATAGTGATCCAGAACAGTCGTATCCTGGCTGATGCAAAGTTGATTCAAGTACGGTTTCAAGTCAAGAGTTATTTAGGACATCCAAGGAGGAAGTATTCAAGGAATATTGATATGGAATCTGTATCTGATGATTTGATTCAGCCGGATGGGTTGTTTCCATGCCAAGGCACGTTTTCATAAGATACTTTGTTCGATGGCGAGTATGCGATTTCAGGTCCTGGTGCAGTTATGGATATGTGTGTTAAATAGAAAGGATTAAGGTAATTGCAAATGTGAATGAGGCTATATAGTACATGGCTGGAGTGTTTGTTAATAGAGAAGCTGCAACATCAGCGTTTTTGGAGTTTGATCGTCACAGGCAAGTCTGGAGTACTCTTTCCAAAATAGTTAACCTTTTTATTTTATTTTCACCATGATTTCAAATGCGGTAGTGAAGGGCCTGATACGGTAGCGGAGGAGATAAACACAACTCAAGTGATCAAAGAAAGAACATCCGTGATATGAACAAAATATATGAACATCCGTGACTTTATGAGAAATTGTGGTTTTGCAGACTATACTAACTTAACAGTATATGAACAAAATATAATCAGACACAAATAAACAAACAAATAATCAATTGATACTAATAGGTTGATGATTAAAGTACCTGATGTGGGAGGTTGCATCCGTGAAGTAGAGATGACATCGGGTTGATTTGGGATCGACATTAAAAGTCTTTTTGATTTTCTTAAGATCTGGTTGATTTGGCATCTCGAAATCGATTTTGGTATTAAGATTTTGGTATTGCGATTTTGGTTGTGAATTCGTGATCAATGGTATGGAGGAACAGGTTATGAGTAATAAAAGAATTTTTTACTCATTCGTCCTTTTTTAACAGGACTCATCATTCGTCTGATCGCAAATTTTGATTACCTAAATTATATATTTGGTATAAATTATATGTAGTAATAAAAATTTTGGTATAAATTTTTCTTAAAATTATTTGTACTAAAGAAAACAACACATTCGTTGCTGAAAAAATTAACATATAGTAACAATATTTATTTTAAGAATTAACATATAGTAACAATATTTATTTTAAGAAAATAATAATAATAATAGTGGAAAGTGATGACGTGGATATGATGTGGCATACCCCTCCTCTTATATATAATGTAAAGATATATATATATATATGAGTCCGGTTATTTAAGATACCTTGTATCTTTTGGATACAAGGGGACAAATCTGGACCATCCATCTCATCTCATCCAACAGCCCAGATTAAAAACAAAAAAAAAAGCGGAGGGGTAGTTTCGTCATTTTACCCCTCCCACCTAACACCCCTCCCACTTCTACATCCCAGATCTGGATCGATCTCTTTCTTTTTTCTTCTTCTCTCTAAAACACACACTAAACACACACACATGTACACATATTTACATCTTAATTTATCAACACAAACATCAAACGCATCGATCACCCACTTTCGTAAATCGATCATCCACTTCATAAATAAGGTAAAGTTCATTCGATTTGTTTTGATTCATCTTTTTTTTAGCTTATTCGATGTGAATAAGCTTATAATTCATCTTATTCTTTTCTAGCTTATTTGAGAAACTACGTGAATTTAAAGCTAACTAATGTGAATAAGCTTATAGATTATCATCATCTTTATTATGATGAATTATAAGCTAACTTATTAGCTTATTTTCGTGAATTATAAGGTTTTATGGCTTAATATCGCTGAACAGATTTAGTATGACATGTTTGTGAAGTATCATATATGATATACTATATCATATATGATATAAGCTAAAATATCATATATGATAAAATATATCATATATGATTAGTGCTTGAAAATTGAATTAAATCTTCTTTTTTTGTGTAGAGGAAGCTGTTTACAAGACATGTTGAATATTACAAGCATCCAAAAGGCCAAGAAGCTTAGTGAAGAAGCAAGAATTTTTTACGTTTATTGTTTGTTTTTTCTTTGTAATCTCCTAATGGAGTTTTGAAGTATATGGACAATTTTATAATCCATTGGTATCTAGTACAACGTCTTGTTAATATGATTAACTTTCTTGGTATTATGTCATGATGGTTTGATAAATTAAGCCATATATGATAATGCACTATCATATATGATAATGCATTATCATATATGACACTTAAAGAAAACTTGGATATATTAAACAAAGAATCTGATGAATTCATTATTATAACAAAAAGTATGCACAATTAATAACTAAACACTTGTCTAGAAAATAAAAAAGAATATTTTTTTATGAGTATCATATATGATGATGTATTATCATATATGATACTCAAATATTTTTGACAAATTCAACAAAAGGTTTGCTGACTTCATGACTAAAACAAAGAGCCAGCTGAATCAATGATTAAACATTTGTTCATAAAATAACAAAGTAGTTTTTAAGAGCATACAATTGATGATTTAACACTTGTTCAAATAGAATGTAACCAATCATGATTAAAACACTTATTCATAATAAAAAAGATACAAGAACAAAGAGTCTAATCAATTCATAACAAAATCATAACATTCTTATTATTGGAACTACTATTCTTCATTTTCAATCAGTTCTTCTTCATTTTCGACCAAATCACTTTTCTCTTGTAAATCTTCTTTGGCCTCGACGACACCTTCATCTTATCATTACATATATGCGTGCACGTCATCATGCTTTGCTCCAACCATGTAATTGTCACATCTATATATGCTCGTTGTTGTGTTCAAATAGTCTGCATTAATAAAAAAGATGAAAGAACATATTAGGCACCATTTTATCAACGAGTGAATTACCTAGCAGACTATATCAAAATGCACAATAGGTCAAAACTATAAAAAAAATCATGTACAATATCAATGTCTGGTTTTTTATATGGCATGTTAGATATATCATATATGATACCTCATATATCATATATGATATATCTATCATATATCACATATCATATAACTATCATATATGATAAATAAGATATCATATATGATCTATCCAACATAATAAGCTTACATCAGCAATATAGTTAAAAATGTCTAATAATACAGCTAATTCACGCTAACTTAAGCTTATTTAGAAACATCATATATGATACCCATGTATCATATATGATAAATGATGTATCATATATGATACATCAAGCTTAATTCAACATACATCAGCTACATAAAAAGTATCCTAATAATGCAGCTTATTCAAACGAAAATAAGCTTATTCGTAACTCTCTTATTCAAAAAACCTTATAATTCGTTAAAATAAGCTAATAAGATAGCTTATATTTCAACAAAATAAATCCAAATCATCTAACTCACAAGCTTATTCATAACTTTCATCTAATTCAAAAGCTTATTCAAACAAATAAGCTTATTCACATAAATCACCTAAGAAGTTAGCTTATAAGTAAGAACAATCAATCAAAATAATTCGTTCAAAACAAGCTAATTCAAAGCTTATAATTAACATGATAGTAAATTAATAAGCTTGTTCAAAATCAAATAAGCTAAATATAAGAATAGATTTTATACAAACCTGATGATTCAATTCGTGCCTAATCATGAATTCGTATTGATTAATTGATCTAATTAATTGATTCGTGATGGAATCTTGATGATATTCGCGAGGAATTCGTGATTAAAAGCTTCGATCTATCAATTGTAGAGAGAGAAACTAGATCGGGTAGAGAGAGAAACAGAAAGCCGATGTGTGTGTGTGTTTTATGAGAAAGAAGTGAGAAAAATGCTTATATAGTGAGCGGGTAAAATGACGAAAATACCCTTCCAGTGTAAAATGGAGATTTAATCTCAACCATTAGATGAGAGGGAGATGGAAGGTGGGGATGAGTCCCCTCATATCTTAGATAAGTTTGGTATCCAAATGAACTTAAATCTATATATATATATATATATATATATATATATATATATATATATATATATATATATATATATATATATATATATATATATATTACATTATATATTAAAATATATATCTTCTCAATAAGGCTTGTTGGTAACATCGGAGATCTTCGGCACCGTTATAGTCAAAAGATTTTTAAACATTTTACTGAAAATATTTATTTAAAAATATTTATGGTTAAAAGATTTTTGAAATGTTTTATTCAAAACCTTGGTTTTAAAAATATTTCGGTCTCTATAACGAGAGCTCTGGTACAAAACTGTAACACTCTGAAATTTCATATCGGTAGAGCGGAAGGGTCAATAGAGTGTTACGGGATAGCACAATAACTCAAATCATAGACAACGCATAAAAATGGTTGTACAAAGTTAAGCATACATTCATCTGAATAGAAGTTTAAAGTTTTACACAAGGTCCCCCAGTTTTCACAGTCATAAAGTTGCAAAACATAGTTCGAATGAATATTATTATTAAGTGGGCCATCAGAGTCGATCTCCGTCCAAGTTACCTTCAAGCACCTAGAATAAAACATGCGAAAATTTAATCAGCAAATGCCGAGTGAGTTCATAGAGTTTATATAAAACAGTTATGTAAAACAGAACACAAGCATAATATCAGTAGTAAGACCCCACATTGCTAGTTAGGCAGTATATTATAATTCAAATCATATATCATTCATTATTTATGAGATCGCAGCCTCAGTATTTACCATTATCGGTATTATTATCAGATTATTATAAGCAGCGTGTCGTCACAATAATCACGCTTATATAAATCTTTTCATACATAAATTCGCTTACCAATCAATGTGGCACGACAGGGATCAACCGTCTAGGCGCGAACTGGGATGATCTTCCCCAAATAGTACTATTATATGCATATGAGTCTACCAACTCCCGGTAGTTCACAATTCATGCTAATGGGACTTATAGTGACATAACCTAACTAATAATAATCCATTTCAGTCATTCATTTGGGTCACACAATCAATCGGGTCCATATCAGTAAGCATACAATCGGGAATACTTGTGTTCTATTTTTATTAAAACTCGCTTGTTATCTCCCTCGCGGGTTTACCAAACATTTCATAAAACCTTTAAAAAGAGTGCGAGGCTATGAACTCACGTTGGTTGGGAAAGGCGGCTTATCGGCAATTAGGATGTACGGTACGTGTAACACCCCCAAATAGTCATACTTTAGTTCAGCGGAAGAGTCGTTGGTGTTACGGGATAGCACATTACTCAAATCATAGACAACGCTTAAAAATTGTGTCATTTAATAATAAAGCATTTTCCATTCATATGATCAAGTTACAGAGGTCCCAAGTCATAGTATTTCATAAAATTTTACAAAACATTTGAATGGAAATTGTTATTTAAGTGCGGACCATAAATTTTTGTCGTCTTCCCGAGAATTACCTTCAAGTACCTAAGATAAAACATATTAAAAGAAAAGGTCAGCGAAAACGCCGAGTGAATTCATAGAGTTTAATGAAATCCATTAATATATCATCGGCATAAAATTATTACCGAAAATCATTTTTGTACAAATCTTTATAGTAGGCCATAAAATAGGCCACAAACATTTTATACAAATCCTCGTCAAAATCATAATATAGGCCTTTGCCTTCAACACCATTATACGAACCATTGTCGTAAAAACATCATACAATACGTTTTATAACGTTGTATAGAGTTAAATAAAAACCGTTATATGAATATGGTTATGAGAAACCAAAACACGAACATAATATCAATAATAAGACCCCGTATTGCTAGTCAGGCAATATATCGTAATTCAATGCGTATAGCAGTATTTTCGTTATTTGGATTATTATAAGCCGCATGACATGGATACCTAACTATAAGAAACAACTGGTAGCTAACTCGAAACTCATTTGCCCATCTAAAACAGTGTGTCGTCATAATAATCACGCTTATATAAATCTTCTCATACATAAATTCTCTTACCAATCAATGTGGCACGACGGGGATCAACCGTCAAGGCGTGAACTGGGTGATCTTCCCCAAATAGTACTATTATATGCATAAGCGTCTACCAAATTCCGGTAGTTCACTATTCATGATAATGGGACTTTTAGTGACATAACCTAACTGATAATAATCCATTACATTTCATACATCGGGTCATATAATCATTCATCGGGTCATACAATCATTCGGGCCCAAATCGACAAAAAATCAGGACAATTGGTGTCCTATTTAATTAAAACTAACACGTTATCTCCCTCGTGGGTTTATAAAATATTTCATAAAACATTTAAAAGAGTGCGAGGCTATGAACTCACGTTGATGTGGGAAGGCGGGTTATCGGCGATTTGGATGTACGGTACGTGCTTCAGTCACGGAAACCTAGACAAATAATACTCGTCTTAGACTCTTGTCCAATGACTTTATAAAAACAGTAACTATGTATATATGATGATTTTATAAATATGATGATGATCAAGTGGGATTGTACATCTTTATTCACTCATTATAGTGTCATGTGTTGGTAAATTTTTATACTAGTTTCACTAGTTTAACTTCTTTACATGTCAAGGCCAAATAAGCCCATTACAAGCCCATTAAATTCTATTAGTCCAATTTTATACTTTTAACTTCAGCCTTATGCTTACATGTTGGGCCCAAGTGGGTTAAGCCTAATGAATAAGTCCATTAGTGTTTAGCCAAATTCGTTGGATTAATAGTCCAATAAGGCTAATTTGGCCCGTTAATGTCCATATGTTCTAAAGCTCCGGTTTTATCGGTTTTTACTTGTTATGTGACAATCTAACATTTTCAGGTAATGAATTATTTTCTCGTATAATATTTTGAAAGTTATTTTTGTGTTGGTTGATGAACTCACAATTTACGAATTTAAATTTGGGCTTACGTGCATAATTTTGCGTCCTTTACGACTAAACCGGAAACCTTAGGATTACGTATTTACGTTTTTGAACTCCGTTTTTGATGAGACAATTTTTATTAGATTTGTTTTGTGCCGTTGATTCATAATTTATAAAAACGTTTTTCGTAAAACAACCCGAGGGCACGCAAATCGAGGAAACTAGAATCGAGGAATGCCCGTAAATTAGCGGGATGGGACAAAATAATTTATCCCACTCCACTATACAAGGGACGGCCAAACTAGACACCACATAAAAGATGTGGCATCTTTTTAACTCTTAGCTTACAAGTGTAAGCTTAGCCTTACACTTAAGCTACCACTAACCACAAAACCACAAGCTAAACAATTTACCACCATTTCTCTCATGCAAACAACTCTCAAAACTCTCTCACTCTCACCCCATTTCCGTCCCACTCTACCACCATACACCACCGTTTGATATTTTCTAGCCACAAGATACTTGTTATCTAGCTATATTATGGAGTAACCTTGAAGCCTTGATTGCTTGGTGGCCATTTTAACAACAAAGGAGGTTATTTGCTTGTGTCCTAGGGCTAATTTCTCAACAAACTTTCTTGGTGTTTGATGATCTTGGAGATATATCTGGTGTTCATCAAGTTGTTGTCTTCCAAAAACAAGATATACTCTTGGTTGCTAAAGAAGATCATCCTTTCCATTTCTCTTGTTATTTTTGTAAATATCAAATGTATTATCTTTCTTGTTGTATATGTATATGATGAATATATGATGATAAAAATGTTGTGTGGGGATCAAGTGTTGATAAACATGCTTAAAAAGATTAATAACCATAAGAAACAAGGCTAAAATCATGCTTAATTTGTTGGCTGTATAAAAACAGTAAGTAACCAAAACTTAAACTGATAAAATTGCATGGTGGAATCCATTTACAGTAATTATAAGATGTCATACACATGTGAGAGTTGGCCATGCAACGGAATCATCAAAATGAGTGAGATATGATCAAAACAAGATGAGTGTGCAAATCTGAATAGTCTGTTTTGTAGGGACTGTTAAGGATAGTTAAACATAAAATGAGCAGTAGCTATAACAAACTTATTTGTAGCACATAATATGAAGTTCATGCCATCCTAAAATGAGCTTCTAATTCATTGTAGAACTCTAGATATGATAAAAATGGTGAAGATGAAACTAAAAATCAGATTTTGAAGAATTAATGTTTAATACTATTATATAAGCACTCAAATTATATAGTATAAAATGTGAAATTAAAACCCACTAACTTATGAATTTCATTTATATAAATATGTATAAGGTTAAATAAATGGACAATTTATAAAAATGGTTGTTGAATAATATTTATAAGTTATAAAAACTATAAACATGATTTTTACGACTTTTTTGGCTATTACCTTAAAATTAACGTTTTTCGCCAATTAAAACTTAGACGATCAAACAAGTCTAATGTAAAGTTTTTAAAAGTCATATACTGATATATAAGTATCTAATACAAGTAAAAACCGATAAAATCCGAACTATAGAACATACGGATATTAACGAGCTAAGTTAGCATATTGGACTAATAATTGGACTAAATAAGTTAAACACTTATAAAAAGTACTTATTGGGCTTAACCCATTTGGGCCCAACATGTAAAGTATAATTACTGATAATAAAAGTATAAAATGGACTAATACAAGTTAAAGAACTTATAATAAGCTTATTGGACTTAAAACATGTAAATAGGTAAAACTAGTAAACTTGTAAAAAGTTACCAATACATAAACACAAAAAATGAGTAAACAAGGATATATAAACCCACTTGATCATCATCATATGTACAAAATCATCATATGTATATTGTTATTTTGATAAAGTCATTGGACAAAAGTCTAAGACCAATTATTATTTATATAGGTTTCTGTGACCGAAGCACGCCCGTAGCCGATAATCCGCCTTTCATTATCAACGTGAGTTCATAGCCTCGCACTCTTTTAAATGTTTTATAAAATGATTTGTAAACCCGCGAGGGAGATAACATGCGAGTTTTTGATAAAATAGAACACAAGTAGTCCCGATGGTATGCTTAATGATACGGACCCGAATGATGCTATGACCCTATAAACGAGATAAAAAGGATTATTAGTAGTTAGGTTATGTCACTCAAAGTCCCATTAGCATGAATTGTGAACTACCGGGATTTGGTAGACGCTTATGCATATGATAGTACTATTTGGGGACGATCACCCCAGTTCGCGCCTTGACGGTTGATCCCCGTCGTACCACATTGATTGGTAAGCGAATTTATGTATAAGAAGATTTACATAGCGTGATTTTTGTGACGACAGGCTAACTTAGATGGGAAAACTGTTTGTCGGGTTCGCGGCCCGTTGTTTTGATAGTAAGGTAACAATGTCATGCGGCTAATAATAATCCAAATGAATTCAAATGTAATCCAATAACGATGCTAATAACGATAATAATATTACCTATAATGGTAATATTGAGGCTACGGTCTCATGGACGGTTTAAGATGTATGCTTGATTTATATATTGCCTGACTAGCAATACGAGGACTTACTTCTGATATTATACTTGTGTTCTGATTTCAACGATTGTTTTATATAACGGTTTTATTAAACTCTATGAATTCACTCGGCATTCGCTGATATGATTTTTGCATGTTTTTATCTCAGGTGCTTGAAGGTAATCCGGATGGAGATCGACTCTGATGGCCCACATAATATTAAAAATGTTCATTCGATATATGTTTTGTAAACTTAATGACCTGTATAATTTGGGACCTGTTGTACACTTTAAAACTTTTTATCGAATGAATGTATGTTGAACCTTGTACAACCATTTTTATGTGTTGTCTTTGATTAGAGTTATTGTGCTATCTCGTAACACTCTAAAAGACCCTTCCGCTGTACCGATACGAAAATTGAGAGTGTTACAGTTTGGTACCAGAGCTCTCGTTATAGAGAACAAAAGATTTTAAAAACCAAGGTTTTGAACAAAACTTTTCAAAATCTTTTAACTATGAACATTTGAGAAAATATTTGAAAAATCTTTTGACTATAACGGTGCCAAAGATCTCCGACGTTACCAACAAGCCCTATTGAGAAGATATATATTTTGATATATATAATCTAATTTATATATATATATATATATGTATATATCATGATTTCAGTATGTAATTGTTTAATAAGTATGTTATCCTAATACGAGATATATATATAAATGCAGATTGTCATGGCTGACCCTAATATTCCTGTAGAGAACCATGCTATTCCCGAACCTTATGTAGATGATGATCCTTATTTAGACTTAGTAGATTATGATATGGATGATGAGGAGGAACCATTTGAGGATCCCGAGCCCGAGATAGGACTAGGAGATCAGATTGCCCCTCAGGTTGATATGGTAGAGAATGAGATTGATAATGTCGATATTTAGAATTATGATGAGATTGGGTTAGATAATTTAGATGATGAGATTGACGACGAGGATGTCGAGGAGGATACAGGTATAGACGATAAGGTTGATGATGATGAGGAAGCCGAGCTTATTTACCCTTATGATGTTCCAGAGGGCGAGCCTTTACCCCCACCAGTTTATTTGTCTGATTCTGAGGTTGAGCTACCTAGGGATGAAATTGGCGGTACTAATGTGAGTGAACTGGCGGTAGTGGAGCTGGAGGTAGTGGAACTGGCGGTAGTGGAGCTGGCGGTAGTGGAATTGGCGGTACTAATGTGATGTGAATGCTAATAATGTGAATGCTAATGCTGGAGGAAATGTAGGAGGACTTGAAACTAATGCACCTGAAGTTGGTGGCTGTACTTATGTGACGTTCATGAAGTGTGAACCTCTACCTTTTAATGGAACTGAAGGTGTTGTAGGATTAAGCCAGTGGATTGAGAAGATTGAGTCGGTGTTTCGGATTAGTAAGTGTAAGGAGGAAGACAAGGTGACTTTTGCTATGGCTACTCTTAAAGGTCGTGCGTTGACTTGGTGGAACGGGAGAATTGCTTTCATGGGTATTGATGCTGCTAATGCTACTCCTTGGGCTGAAATTAAGAAGTGGATGACTTTGGAGTTTTGTCCTCGTAGTGTGATCATTAGGTTAGAACAAGAGTTGATTCATCTAAGAATGAAAGGTGTGGACATTGATAGTTACACGAACCGATTCCATGATTTGGCCGTGCTATGTCCTCGATTGGTGGAACCCGAAGAGATCCGAATTGAACAATATATCAAAGGGTTGACCAAGAATATCCGGGGGGACGTGACATCATCTAAACCACTGACCATTGATGATGCTGTTCGAATGGCTTACCAACTCATTGGACAGATAATTCAGGATAGGGAAGATGAAGCCCGTGTTGGTGAAAAAAGAAAGGGAGACGATGATCGTGTAGATAGAGGTGATAATAGGAAGAATTTCAATAGCCGTCAGAATCAGAGAAAGGGGAATGCAAATGCTCTTACCAACAACACACCGCGCAACGATGATAGATGTCCTAATTGTGGCAACAAGAGGCATGCTGGCGACTGCTGGAAGTGCCGAAATTGCGGAAAGCTTGGACACAAGGTTGAAAGGTATAAGAAGGGAACCATTTGCTTCAACTGTAATGAGGAAGGTCATAGGAAATCGGAATGCCCCAAGTTGAAAGCGATTGTACCTGGAAGAAACCCCCAGGGTGGTGTCTATCAACTTGGAACAATTGAGGTGAAGAAAGAGGATCCGAATGTCGTTACCGGTACGTTTTTACTCAACAATCATTATGCTGTTGCTTTATTTGATTCGGGTGCTGGTAGGAGCTTTGTATCCACTAAATTTAGTGCCCTTATTGACATTGAACCTGTTGAGACAAATACCAGTTACGAGGTGGAATTGTCTGATGGTAAATTAGTGAAAACTATTAAGCTATTAGAAGGATGCTCTCTAAATCTCTTAAACTATTCTTTTCCGATTGATTTGATGTTGATAGAATTAGGTAGTTTTTATATTATTAGAGGTATGGATTGGTTTTCGTTGAATAATGCTACTATATTATGTGGAGAGAAGAAGGTTAAGATTCCCCTTAGGAATAGGACGTTAGTAATTGATGGTAATCGAGGTGAATCCCGTTTGAAAATCGTTTCATGTATTAAAGTCAAAAAGTACATTAGGAACGGTTGTGAGTTATTCTTAGCTCAAGTGACCGGGAATGAGTCTAGGGAGAAACGATTGGAAGATGTACCTATTAGTTGTGAATTTCCTGAGGTATTTCCTAAAGATCTACCCGGATTTCCACGGATAAGGCAAGTAGAGTTTCGAATCAATTTAATTCCTGGTGCTGCACCGGTGGCACGTGCGCCTTACCGATTAGCCCCTTCTGAATTAAAGGAGTTATCTGAGCAACTTAAGGAGTTGTCTGATAAAGGTTTTATTCGACCGAGCTCGTCGCCTTGGGGAGCTCCAGTCTTGTTCGTTAAGAAGAAGGATGGATCTTTCCGTATGTGCATTGATTATAGGGAACTAAATAAGTTGACAATTAAAAATCGATATCCTTTACCTAGGATTGATGATTTGTTTGATCAACTACAAGGATCTAGTGTGTATTCTAAGATAGATTTGCGATCAGGATATCACCAACTTCGCGTCCGTGAAGAAGATATTCCTATAACTGCATTTAGAACTCGTTATGGACACTATGAATTTCAAGTAATGCCATTTGGGTTAACTAACACACCTGTGGTTTTCATGGATTTAATGAATCGAGTGTGCAAGCCCTACTTGGATAAATTTGTGATTGTGTTTATTGACGATATTCTAATCTATTCTAAGAATGAAGATGAACTTAGAGAACATTTAAGGATTCTTTTGAATTTGTTGAAGGATGAAAGGTTGTATGCTAAGTTTTCGAAATGTGATTTCTGGTTAGATTCTGTGCAATTTCTTGGTCATGTGATTAACAAAGATGGAATTCATGTTGATCCTGCAAAGGTTGAAGCCATTAAGAATTGGTCTGCACCGACAACGCCAACGGAAGTGCGACAGTTCTTAGGATTGGCTGGCTATTATAGGCGATTCATTAAAGAATTTTCTTTGATAGCTAGACCATTGACTAAGCTTACCCAGAAGAATAAACCTTTCGTTTGGGGAAGTGATGAGGGTGGAGCATTTCAGACATTGAAGCAAAAATTATGTAGTGCGCCAATTTTATCATTACCCAACGGGAGTGAAGATTTTGTAGTGTATTGTGATGCATCTCTAAGAGGCTATGGAGCTGTTTTGATGCAGCGAGAGAAAGTGATAGCTTATGCTTCTAGGCAATTAAGGAAGAATGAGGAGAATTATACTACTCATGATCTTGATTTAGGAGTTGTAGTCTTTGCTCTTAGGTTGTGGAGACATTATCTGTATGGCACCAAGTGTACGGTATTCACCGATCACAAAAGCTTACAGTATATTCTCGATCAGAAGGAAATGAACATGAGGCAACGAAGATGGATAAAATTGTTAAGTGATTATGATTGTGATATAAAATATCACCCAGGAAAAGCCAATGTTGTTGCCGATGCGTTAAGAAGGAAAGATAGAGAGCCTATCAGGGTACGTTCTCTAGTCTTGACCGTGCACAATAATTTGCCTGAGCAAATTAGAAATGTGCAAATAGAAGCTTGTAAGAAAGAAAATTTTTTTAATGAAGGGTTCTGAGGAGAAGGAGACCCTTTAGAGGTTAGAGCTGATGGAGTGAAATGCTTAAGAGGTCGTATGTGGATACCTAAGTTTGGAGGCTTAAGAGACTTGATTATGTTAGAATCCCATAAATCGAAGTATTCCATTCATCCGGGATCTGATAAGATGTACCATGATTTGAAGAAGTTGTACTGGTGGCCGAATATGAAAGTTGATATTGCTATGTATGTTCTTCAATGCTTGACTTGTGCTAGAGTTAAAGCGGAACATCAAAAGCCATCAGGACTACTTCAACAACCAAAGATTCCTGAATGGAAGTGGGAGCGAATTACGATGGATTTTATCACCAAGCTTCCTAGAACATCATCTGGAAACAACTCGATTTGGGTTATTGTCGACAGACTGACCAAATCAGCACACTTCATTCCGGTTAAAGAGCAGTTCTCACTGGAGAAGCTGACTCGTATATACCTTGAGAATGTTGTATGCAAGCATGGAGTGCCTGTATCGATCATTTCAGATCGAGATCCTAGATTCGCATCGAATTTTTGGAAATCTCTCCAAAGATCTTTGGGAACGAATCTCGACATGAACACTGCTTATCACCCCCAGACTGATGGGCAGAGTGAAAGGACGATACAAACACTAGAAGATATGTTGAGAGCTTGTGTGTTAGATTTTGGTAAGAATTGGGATAAACATTTGGCGTTAGCAGAGTTTTCGTATAACAATAGTTACCATTCTAGTATTAAGGCTGCACCGTTTAAAGCTTTGTATCGTAGGAAGTGTAGATCTCCTGTATGTTGGAGTGAAGTGGGGGATACCCAGCTCACGGGACCGGAATTGATCCGGGAGGCTACGGAGATGATAGTTTAGATTAAGAATAGTTTGTTGACTGCCCGTAGTAGACAGAAAAGTTACGCGGATGTGCGGCGGAAGCCGATGGAGTTTAAAGTGGGTGACCGAGTAATGTTGAAAGTATCGCCATAGAAAGGCGTTATAAGATTTGGAAAGAGAGGAAAATTGAATCCCCGTTATATTGGACCCTTTAAGATTTTATCTAGAGTAGGTCCGGTGGCTTACAAACTAGAGTTACCCCCAGAACTTCATGGTGTTCACAACACATTCCATGTATCTAATCTAAAGAAATGTCTAGCAGTGAGTGATGAGAAAATTTCGTTGGATAAGGTTCGAATAGATGGGAAGTTTCATTTCATCGAAGAACCCGTAGAGGTTATGGATCGTGAGGTAAAGCAACTAAAACAAAGTCGGATACCTATTGTCAAGATCTGATGGAATTCAAAGCATGGAGCGGAATATACTTGGGAACGAGAGGACGAAATGTGGAAGAAATATCCACACCTCTTTGATTTCAATAAGAAACGGACATCAAAATGAAATGGATCACGAGGACGTTGATCCCTTTTAGGAGGAAAAGCTGTGACAATCTAACATTTTCAGGTAGTGAATTATTTTCTCGTATAATATTTTGAAACTTATTTTTGTGTTGGTTGATGAACTCACAATTTACGGATTTAAATTTAGGCTTACGTGCATAATTTAGCGTCCTTTACGACTAAACCGGAAACCTTATGATTACGTATTTACATTTTTGAACTCCTTTGATGAGATAATTTTTATTAGATTCGTTTTGTGCCGTTGATTCATAATTTATAAAAACTTTTTTGGTAAAACAACCCGAGGGCACGCAAATCGAGGAAACTAGAATCGAGGAATACCCGTAAATTAGCGGGATGGGACAAAATAATTTATCCCACCCCACTATACAAGGGACGGCCAAACTAGACACCACATCAAAGATGTGGCATCTTTTTAACTCTTAGCTTACAAGTGTAAGCTTAGCCTTACACTTAAGCTACCACTAACCACAAAACCACAAGCTAAACCATTTACCACCATTTCTCTCATGCAAACAATTCTCAAAACTCTCTCACTCTCACCCCATTTCCGTCCCACTCTACCACCATACACCACCATTTGATCTTTTCTAGCCACAAGATACATGTTATCTAGCTATATTATGGAGTAACCTTAAAGCCTTGATTTCTTGGTGGCCATTTTATCAACAAAGGAGGTCATTTGATTGTGTCCTATGGCTAATTTCTCAACAAACTTTCTTGGTGTTTGATGATCTTGGAGATATATTTGGTGTTCATCAAGTTGTTGTCTTCCAAAAACAAGATATACTCTTGGTTGGTAAAGAAGATCATCCTTTCCATTTCTCTTGTTATTTTTTTAAAGATCAAATGTATTTTCTTTCTTGTTGTATATGTATATCATGAATATATGATGATAAAAATATTGTGTGGGAATCAAGTGTTGATAAATATGCTTAAAAAGATTAATAACCATAAGAAACAAGGCTAAAATCATGCTTAATTTGTTGGCTGTATAAAAACAGTAAGTAACCAAAACTTAAACTGATAAAATTGCATGGTGGAATCCATTTACAGTAAGTATAAGATGTCATACACATGTGAGAGTTGGCCATGCAATGGAATCATCAAAATGAGTGAGATATGATCAAAACAAGATGAGTGTGCTAATCTGAATAGTCTGTTTTGTAGGGACTGTTAAGGATAGTTAAACATAAAAAAAGCAGTAGCTATAACTAACTTATTTGTATCACATAATATGAAGTTCATACCATCCAAAAATGAGCTTCTAATTCATTGTAAAACTCTAGATATGATAAAAATGGTGAAGATGAAACTAAAAATCATATTTTGAAGAATTAATGTTTAATACTATTATATAAGCACTCAAATTATATAGTATAAAATGTGAAATTAAAACCCCACTAACTTATGAATTTCATTTATATAAATATGTATAAGGTTAAATAAATGGACAATTTATAAAAATGGTAGTTGAATAATATTTATAAGTTATAAAAACTATAAACATGATTTTTACGACTTTTTCGGCTATTACCGTAAAATTAACATTTTTCGCCAATTAAAACTTAGACGATCAAACCCGTCTAATGTAAAGTTTTTAAAAGTCATATACTGATATATAAGTATCTAATACAAGTAAAAACTGATAAAACCCGAACTATAGGACATATGGACATTAACGAGCTAAGTTAGCATATTAGACTAAATAAGTTAAACACTTATAAAAAGTACGTATTGGGCTTAACCCATTTGGCCCCAACATGTATAGTATAATTACTGATAATAAAAGTATAAAATGGACTAATACAAGTTAAAGAAATTATAATAAGCTTATTGGACATAAAACATGTAAATAGGTAAAACTAGTAAACTAGTAAAAAGTTACCAATACATAAACACTAAAATAAGTAAACAAGGATATATAAACCCACTTTATCATCATCATATGTACAAAATCATCATATGTATATTGTTATTTTGATAAAGTCATTGGACAAAAGTATAAGACCAATTATTATTTATATAGGTTTCCGTGACCGAAGCACGCCCGTAGCCGATAATTCGCCTTTCATTATCAACGTGAGTTCATAGCCTCGCACTCTTTTAAATATTTTATAAAATGATTTGTAAACCCGCGAGGGAGATAACATGCTAGTTTTTGATAAAATAGAACACAAGTAGTCCCGATGGTATGCTTAATGATATGGACCCGAATGATGCTATGACCCTATAAACGAGATAAAAAGGATTATTAGTAGTTAGGTTATGTCACTCAAAGTCCCATTAGCATGAATTGTGAACTACCAGGATTTGGTAGACGCTTATGCATATGATAGTACTATTTGGGGACGATCACCCCAGTTCGCGCCTTGACGGTTGATCCCCGTCGTACCACATTGATTGGTAAGCGAATTTATGTATGAGAAGATTTACATAGCGTGATTTTTGTGACGACACGCTAACTTAGATGGGCAAATTGTTTGTCGGGTTCGCGGCCCGTTGTTTTGATAGTAAGGTAACAATGTCATGCGGCTAATAATAATCCAAATGAATTCAAATGTAATCCAATAACGATGCTAATAACGATAATAATATTACATATAATGGTAATATTGAGGGTACGGTCTCATGGATGGTTTAAGATGTATGCTTGATTTATATATTGCCTGACTAGCAATACGAGGACTTACTTATGATATTATACTTGTGTTCTGACTTCAACGATTTTTTTATATACCGGTTTTATTAAACTCTATGAACTCACTCGGCATTCGCTGATATGATTTTTGCATGTTTTTATCTCAGGTTCTTGATGGGAATCCGGATGGAGATCGACTCTGATGGCCCACATAATATTAAAAATGTTCATTCGATCTATGTTTTGTAAACTTAATGACCTGTATAATTTAGGACCTTTTGTACACTTTAAAACTTTTTATCGAATGAATGTATGTTGAACCTTGTACAACCATTTTTATGTGTTGTCTATGATTGGAGTTATTGTGCTATCCCGTAACACTCTAAAAGACCCTTCCGTTGTACCGATACAAAAATTGAGAGTGTTACAGTTTGGTACCAGAGCTCTCGTTATAGAGAACAAAAGATTTTAAAAACCAAGGTTTTGAACAAAACTTTTCAAAATATTTTAACTATGAACATTTGAGAAAATATTTGAAAAATCTTTTGACTATAACGATGCCAAAGATCTCCGACGTTACCAACAAGCCCTATTGAGAAGATATATATTTTGATATATATAAACTAATTTATATATATGTATATATCGTGATTTCAATATGTAATTGTTTAATAAGTATGTTATCCTAATACGAGATATATATATAAATGCAGATTGTCATGGCTGACCCTAATATTCCTGTAGAGAACCATGCTATTCCCGAACCTAATGTAGATGATGATCCTTATTTAGACTTAGTAGATTATGATATGGATGATGAGGAGGAACCATTTGAGGATCTCGAGCTCGAGATAGGACTAGTAGATCCGATTACCCCTAAGGTTGATATGGTAGAAAATGAGATTGATAATGTCGATATTGAGAATGATGATGAGATTGGGTTAGATAATTTAGATGATGAGATTGACAACGAGGATGTCGAGGAGGATATAGGTATAGACGATGAGGTTGATGATGATGAGGAAGCCGAGCTTATTTACCCTTATGATGTTCCAGAGGGCGAGCCTTTACCCCCACCAGTTTATTTGTCTGATTCTAAGGTTGACCTACCTAGGGATGAAATGTCTGAATCGTCTGAATCTGATTCTGAATCAGAAGAGGATGATGATGATAATGCACCTGACGGTACTGATGGTATTGCTACTCGTAGACGTGTGATAGGAGAGTCGTCTAGTACTCGAGAGGCTACTCATATTGATGGTCTTGCACCATGGGCCTTGAGACGTGATCTAGATGCTTCCCGTGCTCAGAGTAGTATGACAGAGATTGGATTAGGTATTGTTCAGACTCATGTTGCTTATTTGGAGTCGAAGACTAAGGTTGGTGAGAAAGAGCGGGAATTGCTTAGTTTGGATTTGACTGATGTAGAGCATGGTTTGAATGAGGCTTTTAGGAGGTTATCAATGTTAGAAAGTGGTGAGTTTGCTGCTATGAAGAAAAAGGTGAATTCTATGGAGATTCAGTTGAATGTAGCTCGTGCGATGCGTGAGAAAGCTGAAAAGGAGTTGAATATATCCGTGGGTTGGAATAGTAGATTTTATGCTGACATGGTTGAAAGAGGAGTGATTCGTAAGCGCCCAGCTGGAGATGTGACTAGTGATCGTCCGACAAAGATACAGAAGACGATGGATGATGGACCATCTGGCGGTTTTCAGTAGACCAGTCTGTATTTAGTAGTGACCTTTGTATCTTTTTTACTTTTGTAGCTTTGACTTAACCGACATGTTAGTAGTAGACCTGGCATGAATTTTTAGTATGTATAGTGCTAGAAACTTTGATATGGGATGTAACTAAGACAATGCTTTGTTTCAAATCGAATGAAATATGTATCTTGTCTTGAATTCCATATTGTGCCTTGTTTGTATCTTGATTATGAATTCAATCTATATTATATGAATCCTTTGTTGGGTGAATGCTTAATACTTTGAAATTGTGAAATTATAGAACTATGTCGCCCAAGAAAGCTGTGAGTGAGGATGATGTACGTAGGATTATTACGAAGCAAGTTACCGCATCTATGACTGAATTTATGGCAAATGCTAGAAATGAAGCTGGCGGTAGTGGAGCTGGCGGTAGTGGAGCTGGCGGTAGTGGAACTGGCGGTAGTGGAGCTGGCGGTAGTGGAATTGGCGGTACTAATGTGAATGTGAATGCTAATAATGTGAATGCTAATGCTGGAGGAAATGTAGGAGGACTTGGAACTAATTCACCTGAAGTTGGTGGTTGTACTTATGTGACGTTCATGAAGTGTGAACCTCTACCTTTTAATGGAACTGAAGGTGCTGTAGGATTAAGCCAGTGGATTGAGAAGATTGAGTCAATGTTTCGGATTAGTAAGTGTAAGGAGGAAGACAAGGTGACTTTTTCTATGGCTACTCTTAAAGGTCGTGCGTTGACTTGGTGGAACGGGATAATTGCTTTCATGGGTATTGATGCTGCTAATGCTACTCCTTGGGCTGAAATTAAGAAGTGGGTGACTTTGGAGTTTTGTCCTCGTAATGTGATCATTAGGTTAGAACAAGAGTTGATTCATCTGAGAATGAAAGGTGTGGACATTGATAGTTACACGAACCGATTCCATGAGTTGGCCTTGCTATGTCCTCGATTGGTGGAACCCGAAGAGATCCGAATTGAACAATATATCAAAGGGTTGACCAAGAATATCCGGGGGGACGTGACATCATCTAAACCACTGACCATTGATGATGCTGTTCGAATGGCTTACCAACTCATTGGACAGATAATTCAGGATAGGGAAGATGAAGCCCGTGTTGGTGAGAAAAGAAAGGGAGACGGTGATCGTGTAGTTAGAGGTGATAATAGGAAGAATTTCAATCGCCGTCAGAACCAGAGAAAGGGGAATTCAAATGCTCTTACCAACAACACACCGCACAACGATGATAGATGTCCTAAGTGTGGCAACAAGAGGCATGCTGGCGACTGCTGGAAGTGCCGAAATTGTGGAAAGCTTGGACACAAGGTTGAAAGGTGTAAGCAGGGAACCATTTGCTTCAACTGTAATGAGGAAGGTCATAGGAAATCGGAATGCCCCAAGTTGAAAGCGATTGTACCTGGAAGAAACCCCCAGGGTGGCGTCTATCAACTTGGAACAATTGAGGTGAAAAAAGAGGATCCAAATGTCGTTACCGGTAAGTTTTTACTCAACAATCATTATGCTGTTGCTTTATTTTATTCGGGTGCTGATAGGAGCTTTGTATCCACTAAATTTAGTGCCCTTATTGACATTGAACCTGTTGAGATAAATACCAGTTACGAGGTGGAATTGGCTGATGGTAAATTAGTGAAAACTAATAAGATATTAGAAGGATGCTCTCTAAATCTCTTAAACTATTCCTTTCCGATTGATTTGATGTTGATAGAATTAGGTAGTTTTTATATTATTATTGGTATGGATTGGTTGTCGTTGAATAATGCTACTATTTTATGTGGAGAGAAGAAGGTCAAGATTCCTCTTAGGAATAGGACGTTAGTAATTGATGGTAATCGAGGTGAATCCCGTTTGAAAATCGTTTCATGTATTAAAGTCCAAAAGTACATCAGGAACGGTTGTGAGTTATTCTTAGCTCAAGTGACCGGGAATGAGTCTAGGGAGAAACGATTGGAAGATGTACCTTATATTTGTGAATTTCCTGAGGTATTTCCTAAAGATCTACCCGGACTTCCACCGATAAGGCAAGTAGAGTTTCGAATCGATTTAATTCCTGGTGCTGCACCGGTGGCACGTGCGCCTTACCGATTAGCCCCTTCTGAATTAAAGGAGTTATCTGAGCAAATTAAGGAGTTGTCTGATAAAGGTTTTATTCGACCAAGCTCGTCGCCTTGGGGAGCTCCAGTCTTGTTCGTTAAGAAGAAGGATGGATCTTTCCGTATGTGCATTGATTATAGGGAACTGAATAAGTTGACAATTAAAAATCGATATCCTTTACCTAGGATTGATGATTTGTTTGATCAACTACAAGGATCTAGTGTGTATTCTAAGATAGATTTGCGATCAGGATATCACCAACTTCGTGTCCGTGAAGAAGATATTCCTATAACTGCATTTAGAACTCGTTATGGACACTATGAATTTCAAGTAATGCCATTTGGGTTAACTAACGCACCTGCGGTTTTCCTGGATTTAATGAATCGAGTGTGCAAGCCTTACTTGGATAAATTTGTGATTGTGTTTATTGACGATATTCTAATCTATTCTAAGAATGAAGATGAACATAGAGAACATTTAAGGATTGTTTTGAATTTGTTGAAGGATGAAAGGTTGTATGCTAAGTTTTCGAAATGTGATTTCTCGTTAGATTCTGTGCAATTTCTTGGTCATGTGATTAACAAAGATGAATTCATGTTGATCCTGCAAAGGTTGAAGCCATTAAGAATTGGTCTGCACCGACAACGCCAACGGAAGTGCGACAGTTCTTAGGATTGGCTGGCTATTATAGGCGATTCATTAAAGAATTTTCTTTGATAGCTAAACCATTGACTAAGCTTACCCAGAAGAATAAGCCTTTCGTTTGGGGAAGTGATGAGGATGGAGCATTTCAGACATTGAAGCAAAAATTATGTAGTGCGCCAATTTTATCATTACCCGACGGGAGTGAAGATTTTGTAGTATATTGTGATGCATCTCTTAGAGGCTATGGAGCTGTTTTGATGCAGCGAGAGAAAGTGATAGCTTATGCTTCTAGGCAATTAAGGAAGAATGAGGAGAATTATACTACTCATGATCTTGAGTTAGAAGCTGTAGTCTTTGCTCTTAGGTTGTGGAGACATTATTTGTATGGCACCAAGTGTACGGTATTCACTGATCACAAAAGCTTACAGTATATTCTCGATCAGAAGGAATTGAACATGAGGCAACGAAGATGGATATAATTGTTAAGTGATTATGATTGTGATATAAAATATCACCCAAGAAAAGCCAATGTTGTTGCCGATGCGTTAAGCAGGAAAGATAGAGAGCCTATCAGGGTACGTTCTCTAGTCTTGACCGTGCACAATAATTTGCCTGAGAAAATTAGAAATGCGCAAATAGAAACTTGTAAGAAAGAAAATTTTGTTAATGAAGGGTTCCGAGGAGAAGGAGATCCTTTAGAGGTTAGAGCTGATGGAGTGAAATGCTTAAGAGGTCGTATGTGGGTACCTAAGTTTGGAGGCTTAAGAGACTTTATTATGTTAGAATCCCATAAATCTAAGTATTCCATTCATCCAGGATCTGATAAGATATACCATGATTTGAAGAAGTTGTACTGGTGGCCAAATATGAAAGCTGATATTGCTATGTATGTTCTTCAATGCTTGACTTGTGCTAGAGTTAAAGCGGAACATCAAAAGCCATCAGGACTACTTCAACAACCAAAGATTCCTGAATGGAAGTGGGAGCGAATTACGATGGATTTTATCACAAAGCTTCCTAGAACATCATCTGGAAACAACTCGATTTGGGTTATTGTCGAAAGACTGACCAAATCAGCACACTTCATTCCGGTTAAAGAGTTGTTCTCACTGGAGAAGCTGACTCGTATATACCTTGAGAATGTTGTATGCAAGCATGGAGTGCCTGTATCGATCATTTCAGATCGAGATCCTAGATTTGCATCGAATTTATGGAAATCTCTCCAAAGATCTTTGGGAACGAATCTCGACATGAGCACTACTTATCACCCCCAGACTGATGGGCAGAGTGAAAGGACGATACAAACACTAGAAGATATGTTGAGAGCTTGTGTGTTAGATTTTGGTAAGAATTAGGATAAACATTTGCCGTTAGCAGAGTTTTCGTATAACAATAGTTACCATTCTAGTATTAAGGCTGCACCGTTTGAAGCTTTGTATGGTAGGAAGTGTAGATCTCCTGTATGTTGGAGTGAAGTGGGGGATACCCAGCTCACGGGACCGGAATTGATCCGGGAGGCTACGGAGATGATAGTTCAGATTAAGAATAGGTTGTTGACTGCCCGTAGTAGACAGAAAAGTTATGCGGATGTGCGGCGGAAGCCGATGGAGTTGAAAGTGGGTGACCGAGTAATATTGAAAGTATCGCCATGGAAAGGCGTTATATGATTTGGAAAGCGAGGAAAATTGAATCCCCGTTATATCTGACCCTTTAAGATTTTATCTAGAGTAGGTCCGGTGGCTTACAAACTAGAGTTACCCCCAGAACTTCATGGTGTTCACAACACATTCCATGTATCTAATCTAAAGAAATGTCTAGCAATGAATGATGAGAAAATTTCGTCGGATAAGGTTCGAATAGATGGGAAGTTGCATTTCATCGAAGAACCCGTAGAGGTTATGGATCGTGAGGTAAAGCAACTGAAACAAAGTCGGATACCTATTGTCAAGATCTGATGGAATTCAAAGCATGGACCGGAATATACTTGGGAACGAGAGGACGAAATGTGGAAGAAATATCTACACCTCTTCGATTTCAATAAGAAACGGACATCAAAATGAAATGGATCACGAGGACGTTGATCCCTTTTAGGAGGAAAAGCTGTGACAATCTAACATTTTCAGGTAGTGAATTATTTTCTCGTATAAAATTTTGAAACTTATTTTTGTGTAGTTTGATGAACTCACAATTTACGGATTAAAATTTTGGCTTACGTGCATAATTTAGCGTCCTTTACGACTAAACCGGAAACCTTAGGATTACGTATTTACGTTTTTGAACTCCGTTTTTGATGAGACAATTTTTATTAGATTCTTTTTGTGCCGTTGATTCATAATTTATAAAAAAGTTTTTCGTAAAATAACCCGAGGGCACGTAAATCGAGGAAACTAGAATCGAGGAATACCCGTAAATTAGCGGGATGGGACAAAATAATTTATCCCACCCCACTATACAAGGGACGGCCAAACTAGACACCACATCAAAGATGTGACATCTTTTTAACTCTTAGCTTACAAGTGTAAGCTTAGACTTACACTTAAGCTACCACTAACCACAAAACCACAAGCTAAACCATTTACCACAATTTCTCTCATGCAAACAACTCTCAAAACTCTCTCACTCTCACCCCATTTCCGTCCCACTCTACCACCATACACCACCATTTGATCCTTTCTAGCCACAAGATACTTGTTATCTAGCTATATTATGGAGTAACCTTGATGCCTTGATTGCTTGGTGGCCATTTTAACAACAAAGGATGTGATTTTCTTGTGTCCTAGGGCTAATTTCTCAACAAACTTTCTTGGTGTTTGATGATCTTGGAGATATATTTGGTGTTCATCAAGTTGTTGTCTTCCAAAAACAAGATATACTCTTGGTTGGTAAAGAAGATCATCCTTTCCATTTCTCTTGTTATTTTTCTAAAGATCAAATGTATTTTCTTTCTTGTTGTATATGCATATGATGAATATATGATGATAAAAATATTGTGTGGGGATCAAGTGTTGATAAATATGCTTAAAAAGATTAAAAACCATAAGAAACAAGGCTAAAATCATGCTTAATTTGTTGGCTGTATAAAAACAGTAAGTAACCAAACATTAAACTGATAAAATTGCATGGTGGAATCCATTTACAGTAAGTATAAGATGTCATACACATGTGAGAGTTGGCCATGCAATGGAATCATCAAAATGAGTGAGATATGATCAAAACAAGATGAGTGAGCTAATCTGAATAGTCTGTTTTGTAGGGACTGTTAAGGATAGTTAAACATAAAATGAGCAGTAGCTATAACTAAGTTAGTTGTAGCACATAATATGAAGTTCATGCCATCAAAAAATGAGCTTCTAATTTATTGTAGAACTCTAGATATGATAAAAATGGTGAAGATGAAACTAAAAATCAGATTTTGAAGAAATGTTTAATACTATTATATAAGCACTCAAATTATATAGTATAAAATGTGAATTAAAACCCACTAACTTATGAATTTCATTTATATAAATATGTATAAGGTTAAATAAATGGACAATTTATAAAAATGGTAGTTGAATAATATTTATAAGTTATAAAAACTATAAACATGATTTTTACGACTTTTTCGGCTATTACCGTAAAATTAACGTTTTTCGCCAATTAAAACTTAGACGATCAAACCCGTCTAATGTAAAGTTTTTAAAAGTCATATACTGATATATAAGTATCTAATACAAGTAAAAACCGATAAAACCCGAACTATAGGACATACGGACATTAACGAGCTAAATTGGCATATTGGACTAATAATTGGACTAAATAAGTTAAACACTTATAAAAAGTACTTATTGGGCTTAACCCATTTGGGCCCAACATGTAAAGTATAATTACTGATAATAAAAGTATAAAATCGACTAATACAAGTTAAAGAACTTATAATAAGCTTATTGGACTTAAAACATGTAAATAGGTAAAACTAGTAAACTAGTAAAAACTTACCAATACATAAACACTAAAATGAGTAAACAAGGATATATAAACCCATGATAGATGTAGAAATACGTCTTTTAGGAAAAAGAACGTATAAGTGCGGCAAGTATTAAACTCGACGATTTAGGAAAACCGAAGAATCGAATAAATGCGGGTTCGTTCTCGAAGGAGGTGTGTGTATTAATGTGCCAATATATAAAATAACAATGTTTGGATTAGTGACGTTTTTGGTTTAGAAGAGAAAAAATTAAAGACAAGCTACGATTACGATTACACTACGACGATTTGACGTAAAACGAAAACGTAAATACGTAAAACGTGACGAAATTAAAAATAAAACCTAAAAAATTAATTAAAAGATTAAACTAAGTCTAAAATAATATAAATAAGAATAAAAATCCAACAAATATATTTTTAAACCTTTTATTAATTAAATATTCAATTTTAAATGCTAATTAAAGCCCTAAAATTAATATAATTAACAAAATGTCCAAAATATAATTTTATTGAACTAATAACTAACTTATATTATTTAAAGACTAAAAACTATTTTTTCTAAATTTTTAAAACTATTTTTCTATTTTTAAATGACTAAAAACTATTTTTTAAACTAAAATAATCATAAAAAATAATAAAATAATGCCAAAATTAATTTGACAATTTTAAAAATCCTAAATTATACTAATGAACAGTAGAAAATTGAAAAAGTTTGAAAAATATAAAATTTTGCAATAAAAGACAAAAGAGTTTAATAATTAAACCCTAATTATACTAAATTAATTAATAAAAATGATTAAAAAGTGAACAGTAAATATTTCTTAAAAATATAAGAAAAATTTTAAAACTGGAAAATAATACTTTTCTGCACTAAAAGACAAAAACAAAATAATAAAAAGTAAATAAAAATAGCTATTTAATGTGAAAAATACTAAATGAACAGTAATATAAAAATTTAATAAACAAAAAAATCAGAAATTAAAAAAGAAAAATAATGGAAAAAGTTTCAAAGTCTAAATCCTAAAAAAGACCACTAAAGACAAAAAAGAAAGAACTTGATAGTGACATGTGTGGACTTTCTGTCTTTTAGCAAAGCAGGGGAAACCCTAATACTAGCAGTGGGAACTTGGTTCCCACTGATAGTGCAAAAATTGAGGTCTGGTGAGTATGTGCTTGATTTCAAGCTTGTTTCTTGGAATTGATGGACAAGAGGGGCACCCCTACACTCAGTGGAGTGTAGGGAGTCTATGCAAACAAGAAAAACAACAACTCTAACACAAGAAATTCACAAAAATGCACCAATCTAGTCACTGTTCATCAGAAAGTGGTCAATGGGACAGATATGCTTGTTTGCTGATTCAATATGCACAAAACTGAATTTTGAAGGCCAAATTCTTGCACAAAAACTCACTAAATCACATACCACTAATGACAACCCCTAGATTAGTCTATTGTCTAACAATGAACAAGAATTGGTAGGCCAAAATTACACAAAACAGTCAAATAGGAGACTTACTGATTTCTATAAGATTTTACCAAAAATGAACAAGCAAAATAGCTATTTAACCCTACCAATTCCAAAAACTTGACTGAATATTACTACCAACAAGATTTAAAGTATGTTAAGCTTGTTTTCCAACCAAAATCTGTCAACAACATTAGCCAAATAAGTAGTCCCAAACACACCTCTATTTCTGAAAATCAGAAATATTCAAACCAAATCTATTCAGATTCAAACCAAACTGATTCAAACTACCTAAACATGCATACAAAACTATATTGAGCATGAACAAACAGAGAAATGAACAAATAAGCAGGTTTCTAACACAATCTCATAAATTCACAAAAAAAACTGAAAATAGCAAATACGGGGGTTCAAGCCTTACTAACTGAGCTGATGCCTTCCCTTTGCCTTTTTGGCCTTTTTGAGCTTATACAAGCTTGTAGAGAATCCCTATTGGGGTTCAACAACTGAACCAGGGAGATGCAATATCTTCAAGGTGAGAAGGAAGTGAAATGATGATGGATGATCTTATTTCATTGTAACCTGCACACAATAACCAACAAGAAGAGAAACTTCTTGTAGCAAAGCACTTCAAGAGCTTTTGTCAGAAGCTTTTGAAGTAGCTTATGCTACAGTAAGGATGAGATAAAAAAAATGAACAACCCTTGAAAAACTTTTGAGAACCAAAATTTTGAAATCCTTGTTAACAACTGAGATAAATAAATCTCAATCAACAAACCCAAACTAAATGGCTTCCACTTTCACTTTCACCATTAGTTAGGTTTGAGTTTTGAAACTTTTACAAAACGTTTTGCTGATGAAAACTTTTTGAACAATCTACTTTTTAAACCTAAACTATTTTGTAAACTAGAAAACTGATAACAGTAACAAGGGAGGAACTCAGAATATCACTGCAATATTTTTAAAAATTACTCTAAATATTCCATTAAATAAAAATTTTTACAATGATAAATCTGGAACAAATAATACAGGTACAAGACACCCGTATTTATACTAGTCTAAGAAGGATCTAGAATACTTTAATAAAATAATACAAGAGCTAAGAAAAAACTAAACCCTAATCTGTTGAAGTTCCTTTGTTGCCCTTGGTCAATAAATTTTGAAAAGGTCAAAACATGTCCATGTGATGGCCAACTGTAATGAGGACCAATCTGAGCTTTTGAGGATCTCCTTAGTGCCCAAGAAACGTTTATGAGCCATTGGATGACTGTTAGATTCCAAACTTGCTTCATTTAGCCAAACCAAGGTGCAGGGGTGGTTTTCATGGGGTCCAGGGGATCACATGCGAATGTTTTAGGGGTTGGGTTTGGTTTATGTGATGGTAAATCAACATTCTGGAAATTATAGGGTAAAAACCCCTTGTTTTTGTAGGTAATGAGATTAGGGTTTATGGGGATTAAGGTGTTGAATAGTTGGGTTTGATGCAGGATTAGGGATGGATTAATTTAAAATCTTTGTTTGCCTCCAAAGTTTATAACTGATTATAATCAGTTAAATAAAAACGAAGTGGAAAATGACGTGGGTGTTGGGTGAGTTGTGATTGGTTAAGGGGAGTGGAGTGGGTGACGTGTAAGGTGGTGGTAGGCTGGGGGAGAGAATGTTGTCTAGCCACAAAGCACCCCCAAGGTTCCAATATATGTTCACTTTGCATAAAATACCCCAAAACGTTTTTCCCTTTATAATAACTTTGGGCAGTTGGCCTGTTTAGTCCTTCCAAGTTATAGTCATGGAAACAAGGACTAAATTTGTGAATTTTGAGATCTTCAAGGGACAAACATGTACAATCTTGAAATTTGAGGACCATACTTGTAATATTTGAGATTTACAAGGGCCAAAAGTGACAAGTCTTCAAAAGTAGAGGGACCAATCTTACCAATTCTTCAAACTTCAAGGACTTTACTGGAAATTCATGATTCGGGTCCGGTTCCTTGTGCGGCTTCGTTTCCCGTGTTCGTTTTTGCTTGATTCTTGTAATCTTTTGAATTCACGATATCCGTACCTGAAATACACAATGAACAAACACAGGCATATTTTGGGTATTTTGATGACATTTTAAGCGTTTTAAGCCCGATTTGGACGATGAGACTATGTATAAATACAGTCTCATCAACCCACTTGATCATCATCATATGTACAAAATCATCATATGTATATGGTTATTTTGATAAAGTCATTGGACAAAAGTCTAAGACCAATTATTATTTATATAGGTTTCCGTGACCGAAGCACGCCCGTAGCCGATAATCCGCCTTTCATTATCAACGTGAGTTCATAGCCTCGCACGCTTTTAAATGTTTTATAAAATGATTTGTAAACCCGCGAGGGAGATAACATGCTAGTTTTTGATAAAATAGAACACAAGTAGTCCCGATGGTATGCTTAATGATATGGACCCGAATGATGCTATGACCCTATAAACGAGATAAAAAGGATTATTAGTAGTTAGGTTATGTCACTCAAAGTCCCATTAGCATGAATTGTGAACTACCGGGATTTGGTAGACGCTTATGCATATGATAGTACTATTTGGGGACGATCACCCCAGTTCTCGCCTTGACGGTTGATTCCCGTCGTACCACATTGATTGGTAAGCGAATTTATGTATGAGAAGATTTACATAGGGTGATTTTTGTGACGACACGCTAACTTAGATGGGCAAATTGTTTGTCGGGTTCACGGCCCGTTGTTTTGATAATAAGGTAACAATGTCATGCGGCTAATAATAATCCAAATGAATTCAAATGTAATCCAATAACGATGATAAGAACGATAATAATATTATCTATAATGGTAATATTGAGGCTATGGTCTCATGGACGGTTTATGATGTATGCTTGATTAATATATTGTCTGACTAGCAATACGAGGACTTACTTCTAATATTATACTTGTGTTCTGATTTCAACGATTGTTTTATAACGGTTTTATTAAACTCTATGAATTCACTCGGCATTCGCTGATATGATTTTTGCATGTTTTTATCTCAGGTGCTTGAAGGTAATCCGGATGTAGATTGACTCTGATAGCCCACATAATATTAAAAATGTTCATTCGATCTATGTTTTGTAAACTTAATGACCTGTATAATTTGGGACCTGTTGTACACTTTAAAACTTTTTATCGAATGAATGTATGTTGAACCTTGTACAACCATTTTTATGTGTTGTCTATGATTGGAGTTATTGTGCTATCCCGTAACACTCTAAAAGACCCTTCCGCTGTACCGATACGAAAATTGAGAGTGTTACAGTTTGGTACCAGAGCTCTCGTTATAGAGAACAAAAGATTTTAAAAACCAAGGTTTTGAACAAAACTTTTCAAAATCTTTTAACTATGAACATTTGAGAAAATATTTGAAAAAACTTTTGACTATAACGGTGCCAAAGATCTCCGACGTTACCAACAAGCCCTATTGAGAAGATATATATTTTGATATATATAATCTAATTTATATATATGTATATATCGTGATTTCAGTATGTAACTGTTTAATAAGTATTTTATCCAAATACGAGATATATATATAAATGAAGATTATCATGGCTGACCCTAATATTCCTGTAGAGAACCATGCTATTCCCGAACCTAATGTAGATGATGATCCTTATTTAGACTTAGTAGATTATGATATGGATGATGAGGAGGAACCATTTGAGGATCCCGAGCCCGAGATAGGACTAGGAGATCAGATTGCCCCTCAGGTTGATATGGTAGAAAATGAGATTGATAATGTCGATATTGAGAATGCTGATGAGATTGGGTTAGATAATTTAGATTAAGAGATTGACGATGAGGATGTCGAGGAGGATATAGGTATAGACGATGAGGTTGATGATGATGAGGAAGCCGAGCTTATTTACCCTTATGATGTTCTAAAGGGCGAGCGTTTACCCCCACCAGTTTATTTGTCTGATTCTGAGGTTGAGCTACCTAGGGATGAAATGTCTGAATCGTCTAAATCTGATTCTGAATCAGAAGAGGATGAGGATGATAATGCACCTGACGGTACTGATGGTATTGCTACTCGTAATCGTGTGATAGGAGAGTCGTCTAGTACTCGAGAGGCTACTCATATTGATGGTCTTGCACCATGGGCCTTGAGACGTGATCTAGATGCTTCCCGTGCTCAGAGTAGTATGACAGAGATTGGATTAGGTGTTGTTCAGACTCATGTTGCTTATTTGGAGTCGAAGACTAAGGTTGGTGAGAAAGAGCGGGAATTGCTTAGTTTGGATTTGACTGATGTAGAGCGTGGTTTGAATGAGGCTTTTAGGAGGTTATCAATGTTAGAAAGTGGTGAGTTTGCTGCTATGAAGAAAAAGGTGAATTCTATGGAGATTCAGTTGAATGTAGCTCGTACGATGCGTGAGAAAGCTGAAAAGGAGTTGAATATATCCGTGGGTTGGAATAGTAGATTTTATGCTGACATGGTTGAAAGAGGAGTGATCCGTAAGCGCCCAGATGGAGATGTGTCTAGTGATCGTCCGACAAAGATACAAAAGACGATGGATGATGGACCATCTGGCGGTTCTCAGTAGACCAGTCTGTATTTAGTAGTGACCTTTGTATCTTTTGTACTTTTGTAGCTTTGACTGAACTGACTTGTTAGTAGTAGACCTGGCACGAATTTTGAGTATGTATAGTGCTAGAAACTTTGATATGGGATGTAACTAAGACAATGCTTTTGTTTCAAATCGAATGAAATATGTATCTTGTCTTGAATTCCATATTGTGCCTTGTTTGTATCTTGATTATGAATTCAATCCATATTATATGAATACTTTGTTGGGTGAATGCTTAATACTTTGAAATTGTGAAATTATAAAACTATGTCGCCCAAGAAAGCTGTGACTGAGGATGATGTACGTAGGATTATTACGGAGCAAGTTATCGCATCTATGACTGAATTTATGGCAAACGCTAGAAATGAAGCTGGCGGTAGTGGAGCTGGCGGTAGTGGAGCAGGCGGTAGTGGAACTGGCGGTAGTGGAGCTGGCGGTAGTGGAATTGGCGGTACTAATGTGAATGTGAATGCTAATAATGAGAATGCTAATGCTGGAGGAAATGTAGGAGGACTTGGAACTAATGCACCTGAAGTTGGTGGCTGTACTTATGTGACGTTCATGAAGTGTGAACCTCTACCTTTTAATGGAACTGAAGGTGTTGTAGGATTAAGCGAGTGGATTGAGAAGATTGAGTCGGTGTTTCGGATTAGTAAGTGTAAGGAGGAAGACAAGGTGACTTTTGCTATGGCTACTCTTAAAGGTCGTGCGTTGACTTGGTGGAACGGGAGAATTGCTTTCATGGGTATTGATGTTGCTAATGCTAATCCTTGGGCTGAAATTAAGAAGTGGATGACTTTGGAGTTTTATCCTCGTAGTGTGATCATTAGGTTAGAACAAGAGTTGATTCATCTGAGAATGAAAGGTGTGGACATTGATAGTTACACGAACCGATTCCATGTGTTGGCCTTGCTATGTCCTCGATTGTTGGAACCCGAAGAGATCCGAATTGAACAATATATCAAAGGTTTGACCAAGAATATCCGGGGGGACGTGACATCATCTAAACCACTGACCATTGATGATGCTGTTCGAATGGCTTACCAACTCATTGGACAGATAATTCAGGATAGGGAAGATGAAGCCCGTGTTGGTGAGAAAAGAAAGGGAGACGGTGATTGTGTAGATAGAGGTGATAATAGGAAGAATTTTAATCGCCATCAGAGCCAGAGAAAGAGGAATGCAAATGCTCTTACCAGCAACACACCGCGCAAATATGATAGATGTCCTAAGTATGGCAACAAGAGGCATGCTGGCGACTGCTGGAAGTGCCGAAATTGCGGAAAGCTTGGACACAAGGTTGAAAGGTGTAAGATGGGAACCATTTGCTTCAACTGTAATGAAGAAGGTCATAGGAAATCGGAATGCCCCAAGTTGAAAGCGATTGTACCTGGAAGAAACCCCCAGGGTGGTGTCTATCAACTTGGAACAATTAAGGTGAAGAAAGAGGATCTGAATGTCGTTACCGGTATGTTTTTACTCAACAATCATTATGCTGTTGCTTTATTTGATTCGGGTGCTGATAGGAGCTTTGTATCCACTAAATTTAGTGCCCTTATTGACATTGAACATGTTAAGATAAATACCAGTTACGAGGTGGAATTGGCTGATGGTAAATTAGTGAAAACAAATAAGCTATTAGAAGGATGCTCTCTAAATCTCTTAAACTATTCCTTTCCGATTGATTTGATGTTGATAGAATTAGGTAGTTTTGATATTATTATTGGTATGGATTGGTTGTCGTTGAATAATGCTACTATTTTATGTGGAGAGAAGAAGGTTAAGATTCCTCTTAGGAATAGGACGTTAGTAATTGATGGTAATCGAGGTGAATCCCGTTTGAAAATCGTTTCATGTATTAAAGTCCAAAAGTACATCAGGAACGGTTGTGAGTTATTCTTAGCTCAAGTGACCGGGAATGAGTCTAGGGAGAAACGATTGGAAGATGTACATATTATTTGTGAATTTCCTGAGGTATTTCCTAATGATCTACCCGGACTTCCACCGATAAGGCAAGTAGAGTTTCAAATCGATTTAATTCCTGGTGCTGCACCGGTGGCACGTGCGCCTTACCGATTAGCCCCTTCTAATTAAAGGAGTTATCTGAGCAACCTTAAGAAGTTGTCTGATAAAGGTTTTATTCGACCGAGCTCGTCGCCTTGGGGAGCTCCAGTCTTGTTCGTTAAGAAGAAGGATGGATCTTTCCGTATGTGCATTGATTATAGGGAACTGAATAAGTTGACAATTAAAAATCGATATCCTTTACCTAGGATTGATGATTTGTTTGATCAACTACAAGGATCTAGTGTGTATTCTAAGATATATTTGCGATCAGGATATCACCAACTTCGTGTCCGTGAAGAAGATATTCCTATAACTGCATTTAGAACTCGTTATGGACACTATAAATTTCAAGTAATGCCATTTGGGTTAACTAACGCACCTGCGGTTTTCATGGATTTAATGAATCGAGTGTGCAAGCCCTACTTGGATAAATTTGTGATTGTGTTTATTGACGATATTCTAATCTATTCTAAGAATGAAGATGAACATAGAGAACATTTAAGGATTGTTTTGAATTTGTTGAAGGATGAAAGGTTGTATGCTAAGTTTTCGAAATGTGATTTCTGGTTAGATTCTGTGCAATTTCTTGGTCATGTGATTAACAAAGATGGAATTCATGTTGATCCTGCAAAGGTTGAAGCCATTAAGAATTGGTCTGCACCGACAACGCCAACGGAAGTGCGACAGTTCTTAGGATTGGCTGGCTATTATAGGCGATTCATTAAAGAATTTTCTTTGATAGCTAGACCATTGACTAAGCTTACCCAGAAGAATAAACCTTTCATTTGGGGAAGTGATGAGGATGGAGCATTTCAGACATTGAAGCAAAAATTATGTAGTGCGCCAATTTTATCATTACCCGACGGGAGTGAAGATTTTGTAGTGTATTGTGACGCATCTCTTAGAGGCTATGGAGCTGTTTTGATGCAGCGAGAGAAAGTGATAGCTTATGCTTCTAGGCAATTAAGGAAGAATGAGGGGAATTATACTACTCATGATCTTGAGTTAGGAGCCGTAGTCTTTGCTCTTAGGTTGTGGAGACATTATTTGAATGGCACCAAGTGTACGGTATTCACCGATCACAAAAGCTTACAGTATATTCTCGATCAGAAGGAATTGAACATGAGCAACGAAGATGGATAGAATTGTTAAGTGATTATGATTGTGATATAAAATATCACCCAGGAAAAGCCAATGTTGTTGTCGATGCGTTAAGCAGGAAAGATAGAGAGCCTATCAGGGTACGTTCTCTAGTCTTGACCGTGCACAATAATTAGCCTGAGCAAATTAGAAATGCGCAAATAGAAGCTTGTAAGAAATAAAATTTTGTTAATGAAGGGTTCCGAGGCGAAGGAGATCCTTTAGAGGTTAGAGCTAATGGAGTGAAATGCTTAAGAGGTGGTATGTGGGTACCTAAGTTTGGAGGCTTAAGAGACTTGATTATGTTAGAATCCTATAAATCTAAGTATTCCATTCATCCGGGATCTGATAAGATGTACCATGATTTGAAGAAGTTGTACTGGTGGCCGAATATGAAAGCTGATATTGCTATGTATGTTCTTCAATGTTTGACTTGTGCTAGAGTTAAAGCGGAACATCAAAAGCCATCAGGACTACTTCAACAACCAAAGATTCCTGAATGGAAGTGGGAGCGAATTATGATGGATTTTATCACCAAGCTTCCTAGAACATCATCTGGAAATAACTCGATTTGGGTTATTGTCGCCAAACTGACCAAATCAGCACACTTCATTCCGGTTAAAGAGTAGTTCTCACTGGAGAAGCTGACTCGTATATACCTTGAGAATGTTGTATGCAAGCATGGAGTGCCTGTATCGATCATTTCAGATCGAGATCCTAGATTCGCATCGAATTTTTGGAAATCTCTCCAAAGATCTTTGGGAACGAATCTCGACATGAGCACTGCTTATCACCCCCAGACTGATGGGCAGAGTGAAAGGACGATACAAACACTAGAAGATATGTTGAAAGCTTGTGTGTTAGATTTTGGTAAGAATTGGGATAAACATTTACCGTTAGCAGAGTTTTCGTATAACAATAGTTACCATTCTAGTATTAAGGCTGCACCGTTTGAAGCTTTGTATGGTAGGAAGTGTAGATCACCTGTATGTTGGAGTGAAGTGGGGGATACCTAGCTCACGGGACCGGAATTGATCCGGGAGGCTACGGAGATGATAGTTCAGATTAAGAATAGGTTGTTGATTGGCCGTAGTAGACAGAAAAATTACGCGGATGTGCGGCGGAAGCCGATGGAGTTTAAAGTGGGTGACCGGGTAATGTTGAAAGTATCGCCATGGAAAGGCGTTATAAGATTTGGAAAGCGAGGAAAATTAAATCCCTGTTATATTGGACCCTTTAAGATTTTATCTAGAGTAGGTCCGGTGGCTTAAAAACTAGAGTTACCCCCAGAACATCATGGTGTTCAGAACACATTCCATGTATCTAATCTAAAGAAATGTTTAGCAGTGAGTGATGAGAAAATTTCGTTGGATAAGGTTCGAATAGATGGGAAGTTGCATTTCATCGAAGAACCCGTAAAGGTTATGGATCGTGAGGTAAAGCAACTGAAACAAAGCCGGATACCTATTGTTAATATCCGATGGAATTCAAAGCATGGACCGGAATATACATGGGAACGAGAGGACGAAATGTGGAAGAAATATCCGCACCTCTTCGATTTCAATAAGAAACGGACATCAAAATGAAATGGATCACGAGGACGTTGATCCCTTTTAGGAGGAAAAGCTGTGACAATCTAACATTTTCAGGTAGTGAATTATTTTCTCGTATAATATTTTGAAACTTATTTTTGTGTTGGTTGATGAACTCACAATTTACGGATTTAAATTTGGGCTTACGTGCATAATTTAGCGTCCTTTACGACTAAATAGGAAACCTTAGGATTACGTATTTACGTTTTTGAACTCCGTTTTTGATGTGACATTTTTTATTAGATTCGTTTTGTGCTGTTGATTCATAATTATAAAAACGTTTTTCGTAAAACAACCCGAGGCGCGCAAATCGAGGAAACTAGAATCGAGGAATACCCGTAAATTAGCGGGATGGGACAAAATAATTTATCCCACCCCACTATACAAGGGACGGCCAAACTAGACACCACATCAAAGATGTGGCATCTTTTTAACTCTTAGCTTACAAGTGTAAGCTTAGCCTTACACTTAAGCTACCACTAACCACAAAACCACAAGCTAAACCATTTACCACCATTTCTCTGATGCAAACAACTCTCAAAACTCTCTCACTCTCACCCCATTGTCGTCCCACTCTACCACCATACACCATCATTTGATCTTTTCTAGCCACAAGATACTTGTTATCTAGCTATATTATGGAGTAACCTTGAAGCCTTGATTGCTTGGTGGCCATTTTAACAACAAAGGAGGTGATTGGCTTGTGTCCTAGGGCTAATTTCTCAACAAACTTTCTTGGTGTTTGATGATCTTGGAGATATATTTGGTGTTCATCAAGTTGTTGTCTTCCAAAAACAAGATATACTCTTGGTTGGTAAAGAAGATCATCCTTTCCATTTCTCTTGTTATTTTGAAAAGATCAAATGTATTTTCTTTCTTGTTTTATATGTATATGATGAATATATGATGATAAAAATGTTGTGCGGGGATCAAGTGTTGATAAATATGCTTAAAAAGATTAATAACCATAAGAAACAAGGCTAAAATCATGCTTAATTTGTTGGCTGTATAAAAACAGTATGTAACCAAAACTTAAACTGATAAAATTGCATAGTGGAATCCATTTACAGTAAGTATAAGATGTCATACACATGTGAGAGTTGGTCATGCAATGGAATCATCAAAATGAGTGAGATATGATCAAAACAAGATGAGTGTGCTAATCTGAATAGTCTGTTTTGTAGGGACTGTTAAGGATAGTTAAACACAAAATGAGCAGTAGCTATAGCAAACTTATTTGTAGCACATAATATTAAGTTCATGCCATCCAAAAATGATCTTCTAATTCATTGTATAACTCTAGATATGATAAAAATGGTGAAGATGAAACTAAAAATCAGATTTTGAAGAATTAATGTTTAATAGTATTATATAAGCACTCAAACTAATATAGTATAAAATGTGAATTAAAACCCACTAACTTATAAATTTCATTTATATAAATATGTATAAGGTTAAATAAATGGACACTTTATAAAAATGGTAGTTGAATAAGATTTATAAGTTATGAAAACTATAATCATGATTTTTACGACTTTTTCGGCTATTACCGTAAAATTAACGTTTTTCGCCAATTAAAACTTAGACGATCAAACCCATCTAATGTAAAGTTTTTAAAAGTCATATACTGTTGTATAAGTACCTAATACAAGTAAAAACCGATAAAACCCGAACTATATGACATACGGACATTAACGAGCTAAGTTAGCATATTTGGGCTAATAATTTAACTAAATAAGTTAAACACTTATAAAAATTACTTATTGGGCTTAACCCAGTTGGGCCCAACATGTAAAGTATAAATACTGATAATACAAGTATAAAATGGACTAATATAAGTTAACGAACTTATAATAGGCTTATTGAACCTAAAACATGTAAATAGGTAAAACTAGTAAACTAGTAAAAAGTTACCAATACATAAACACTAAAATGAGTAAACAAGGATATATAAACCCACTTGATCATAATCATATGTACAAAATCATCATATGTATATTGTTATTTTGATAAAGTCATTGGAAAAATTTCTAAGACCAATTATTATTTATATAGGTTTCCGTGACCGAAGCACGCCCGTAGCCGATAATCCGCCTTTCATTATCAACGTGAGTTCATAGCCTCGCACTCTTTTAACTGTTTTCTAAAATGATTTGTAAACCTGCGAGGGAGATAACATGCTAGTTTTTGATAAAATAGAACACGAGTAGTCCCGATGGTATGCTTAATGATATGGACCCGAATGATGCTATGACCCTATAAACGAGATAAAAAGGATTATTAGTAGTTAGGTTAAGTCACTCAAAGTCCCATTAGCATGAATTGGGAACTACCGGGATTTGGTAGACGCTTATGCATATGATAGTACTATTTGGGGACGATCAACCTAGTTCGCGCCTTGACGGTTGATCCCCGTCGTACCACATTGATTGGTAAGCGAATTTATGTATGAGAAGATTTACATAGCATGATTTTTGTGACGACACGCTAACTTAGATGGGCAAATTGTTTGTCGGGTTCGCGGCCCGTTGTTTTGATAGTAAGGTAACAATGTCATGCGGCTAATAATCCAAATGATTTCAAATTTAATCCAATAACGATGCTAATAACGATAATAATATTACCTATAATGGTAATATTGAGGCTACGGTCTCATGGACGGTTTAAGATGTATGCTTGATTTATATATTTCCTGACTAGCAATACGAGGACCTACTTCTGATATTATACTTGTGTTCTGATTTCAACGATTGTTTTATATAACGGTTTTATTAAACTCTATGAATTCACTCGGCATTCGCTGATATGATTTTTGCATGTTTTTATCTCAGGTGCTTGAAGGTAATCCGGATGGAGATCGACTCTGATGGCCCACATAATATTAAAAATGTTCATTCGATCTATGTTTTGTAAACTTAATGACCTGTATAATTTGGGACCTTTTGTACACTTTAAAACTTTTTATCGAATGAATGTATGTTGAACCTTGTACAACCATTTTTATGTGTTGTCTATGATTGGAGTTATTGTGCTATCCCGTAACACTCTAAAAGACCCTTCCGCTGTACCGATACGAAAATTGAGAGTGTTACATGTTATATAAGTTTATACATCAGTATGTGTGTTTATAAAAAGTTTACATTAGACGGGTCCGACCGTCTAAGTTTTATTTAACAAAAACGTTAATCTTTCGGTTTTAGCCAAAAAGACGTAAAACTTATGTATATAGTTTTTATAACTTGAAAAACATATCAAATTTGTAATTTTTATAACATGTCACATTTAAGTATCATAGTACATAACTTATTTATAAATATTATTAGTAGTTAGTGGGTTTTTATATATATACATTTTGTAATAACATTATTTGAGTGCTTATATTATATACTTTTTATTTTTATAAATCTGATTATTAATATTCAGTCCACTAAAATGGTCATATCTATAGTTCTATAAAGAGATGGAACCCCAAATTTTTATAGCAGAAACTACATGATATGTTCTTCATTTAACTCTTTTATAGCTACTGATGAATCATCTTCTAAGTATTTTAATAAATTAGTCCAAAACACACTACTCAGATTTGTACTTTAACATTGTTTTGATCATATCTCACTCATTATAAAGATTCCATTGAGTGGCCATCTCTCACATATGTAAAAGTCTCAATACTTACTGTATATCAATTTATCTATACCATTTTATCAGTTTAACATATGGTTGTTTACTTTTTTATACAACCTAATAGTTTAATCAAGATTTACTACTTTTACATATAGTTTTCCATCTTTTTATCCAAGTTTATCAACACATAATCCCCACACAATATTTTTATCATCATATATCATCATATACAAATACATAAATAAAGAAAATACAAGATTACATATTCAAAATTGTTAGCCTCAATATATTGAGTCAAACAAGAATGTTCGGTCATAGGTTTTTATTGTAATATAAATTAGAACGTTGTAATAAGTAGTTTATTAGTCTTGGTTTACGGGCTTGGATTTAAACTAATTAAAGTCCAAAAGACAAGCCCGGCCCAATATATAGCCCATTAAAGCCCGCATGTGGGTGGACTATATATACTACCATCCTAGCATGTTAGGAGGGTGGGATGATCATTTGTACTCTAATCTTTCTTAATCTAATATTCCAAGTTAATCCTCTCGTTCTCTCTACTTTCTCTCACTAATTTCTCTCTCTAAAACTCATATCTTTCCATCTCATATCTTAATCTATCATCATAATTTTGTTTTCGTGTGATTTTCATCTTTAAAATCATTTCGTATAAAAAAGATTTGTGTTTTCAAGCTCAAATTCTATATACAAATTGCCTACATAGTTGTGGTAGGAATTTGTGTTTAACATTGTTCTTGATTTTTTTTATAAAAAGTTGCTAAATTTGGTTTCATTTTCGGAAAGTTTGGCTTAATCACTGTTTTGAAGAGTTTGAGTCTTTATCCGGAATAAAAGGGTTTAATTATTCCGGATAAGCCGAAGTTGTTGATTCCGGATAAGGTAGTGTTGCGAGGTATTCCGGATAAGCATGTCAGGAAGATTCCGGATAAGCTAGGGTTGCACGTTATTCCGGATAAGAGGTTTCTAATCATTCCGGATAAGAGGTGCTCAAGGTATTCCGGATAAAAGGCACGTAAGTTATTCCGGATAAAAGGGTTAAATCATTCCGGATAAGAGTTTGCTGATTATTCCGGATAAGATTTTATTCCGGATAAGAGGTTTCTAAATTATTCCGGATAAGATTTTATTCCGGATAAGAGGTGTCTAAATTATTCCGGGTAAGAGTTTTTGTTAGATTATTCCGGATAAGGTTAAGGAAAATATTTCGGATATACTTATAAAGATTTATTCCGGATGAGCATGTTTTTAAGTATTTCGGATAGGGTGAAGAACAATTATTCCGGATAAGAGATAGACAAATTATTCCAGATAAGAAGCACTACAAAGATTCCGGATAAGCATCATTTTTGTGATTCCGGATAACTCATCTCAAAACATTCCGGATAAGAGCAAGTTGAAACATTCCGGATAAACTACTCTTTGAATTTTTCCGGATAAGGTTTTATAGACATATTCCAGATAAGTGAAAAATAATATTCCGGATAAGTACTTGGTAATATTCCGTATCAGTACTTGTTTTCCGGATAAAGTTTTTCACAATTTCTTCAAGTTTCAACCACAATCTTTTCACAATTTCATCTACTTAAGATTCTATTCACTTCACATCAACTTTGAGATGGATTCTACTCAAGAATATCATGTCACTAACAACAATATCATGGTGGCGGGTAATAAAGAGAGACCACCAATGCTTGTGTCTGGTAGGTATGCTCAATGGCAATCACGTTTCATACGATATCTTGATACAAGACCCAATGGTGATGCCTTGAGGAAATGTATTACTCGTGGACCATATGTATTCAAGAAAATATCAATTCCCCCAAGAGCAGCCACAGATACTACTGATTTAATACCTGCAAGTGAACGTGATGAAACAAGAGCTGATCTCACACCTGAAGATTGTGCTTGGCATGATGCGGAGAAGGAAGCCATCTATATGGTTTGAAGTGGGATTGGAGATGACATTTATTCCACTGTTGATGTATGTCCTATAGCACATGAAATGTGGACTGCGATTGAACGCTTGCAACAAGGAGAATCACTCAACAAACAAGATGTCAAAACAAACTTGTTTTGGAATTTTGGCAAGTTTACTTCAAGGGATGGAGAATCAATTGACTCTTACTACTCCAGGTTTTATAAGATGATGAATGACATGACAAGAAATAATCTGCAAGTCTCCACCATGCAAGTCAATGTCCAATTTCTTCAACAACTTCAACCCGAGTGGACACGGTTCGTCACTTTGGTGAAACAACAAGAAAAGTTAGACGAGGTCTCATCTCATCGACTCTTTGACATGTTGAATCAATTTCAGAATGAAGCCAATGAGATTCGAGCTGAACGTGTTGCCAAGACGGCTAATCCACTTGCTTTAATGACTACAACTCAACATGTTCAAAGTCATAACTCTCGTGCTCCTAAGCCATATTCCACTAGATCATCATCACCACGATCTTCCACATCATCAAAGTCTTCATCATCCACAAGATCTCGAGGTAAAGTGCCAAGAGCACGATCACCACCATCTGAGTCATCCTCTGAAGAAGATAGTGATGAAGACCAAGCTCAAAAGAACCGAGAGATGAAACAACAGATTGCTTTCATAATGAAGACTTACAAGAAAATATACAAACCCACCAACAACAATCTTCGTACATCATCTAACACCAAGAAACGATATGTTGAGAGTCCTCCAAGGTATGACACACGTCGACGTGGTGAAAGTCCTTCTAGGTATGATCGACATAATCCAACGCATGTTGAGGGTTCTGCAAGATATGATCGACAAACTACAAAGTATGATACTCAGAGGATTGCTGCTGCTACTGGGAATAGGGAAACGGTTGGAAGTCAAGTGGTTCAGCAGAGCGGGATTCAATGTTTTAATTTCCAAGGATATGGACATATGGCAAAGGAATGTAGGAAGCCAAAAAGGGTTAAAGACTCCAGCTATCACAAGGAAAAGATGCTGCTATACAAGAAAATGGAAGCAGGGGTTAAATTGTCAGCTGAGAAAGGAGCAATGCTTGATGATACTGATGATGAAGATTCTGATCAAGAGCTCGATGCACATTACTCGTACATGGCAAAGGTTCAAGAAGTTCTCAAAGTCACTAAAGATGACAATGGCCCTATCTTTGACACTGAGCCAATCGATAATGTACACACTACTGATGAATATAATGTGTTTGGTGATATTCTTGAGCATAGTGATCTACCCAATGCCATTAATGACACGTGTATGATGGAAACGGTTGATAGCAATACCACACCTGATTCATCAGACATGTCCAATAATGAGTCTGAGGATGATCAACATGCAAATGAATATGATGATGAGGAACGTATTACGCTTGCTAATTTAATTGCTACTTTACAAAAAGATGTCACTGAAAATAAAATGAGTCAAAAGCAATTAAATAAGGCAAACGCTACGCTCACTCAAAGTTTTTAAGAATGCAAAGCTGCTCTTATCAAATCTACTGAGATGACTGAAAACTATAGAGATGAGCTCCTTCAGAAAACCAAAGAGCTCGAGGGGTACAAGGGAAGTATGTTAAAAAGTCAAAAGGACGATTTTGAAAACAAATATAATACTACTTTTGAGTTATTAGCTAAAGAGAAGGTCAATATAATGTTTTCTTAATGGATGAACGTCAAAAAACGTACCTTGCCAACACCAAAGTTAATGAACTTGAACAAAAGATCTCTATGACCACTACAGATTCTGCTAAAATTCTTGAGGATAAGAAACAAGAGGTAGATGCGTTAAAACAAGACTTCAAAAGTAGATATGATAAAGAAACTGAAAAAGTAACGAAACTAGAAGCACAAGTCAAATTTTTGAAGAACGTTGTTTATAAAACGCATGATTCTATTCAATCTGTAAGAATGCTGGCACCTCCTTCGATGTTTAAGGGTCAAGCTAGCTTTGCAAGTCCTGAGTATCTTGCCAAAGCTCAAGCTACAAACCCGTGTCTTTATCTTGATGAGACTGAAAGGACTGATCTTGATTGCATGCCTGTTAGTGCCGATAGTGAAGAGACTGCCCTTTGGGATGATGATAGTCAACCACTTGTTAATAAGGAGTTTGTGAAACCATATAGTTATGCTTATGAGAATAGTCTTTATGGTCTTTTCAACAAACAAACTCAGAAAACTCGTGAGGAAGTGTTCCTTGAATGCAAACAAAAAAGAATTCAATGGAAGAAAGCATTTGCCCCTAAGAAATCTAATGTTTACAAGTACATAAACTACCTCCCTCTAGATGAATCTAAAAGCAAGAGTAGGAAAACATTAGGTATTCTTAAACACCACATAGATAATGTTAAATCTATTTTTGAAAGAGACTGGGAAAAACGTGAAAATGCTGAGTGGACACGTCCGATTCCTCAAGATATTACCTTGCTTGTGAAAGAACTCTTAATTCCCAACACGACGTTGATTAAAGAAACTGTTCTTAAACTTGAGGAGTTCATTCTGACTAAAATGTATGATGATTTAAAATATGTTGAATCTCTTGAGAAACACATTGAAGATCTTCAAATGGAGAAGTCTGATTTTTTAGATGAATATGATTTACTCTTGCAAGAATGCGTTTCTAAAGATGTTATGTGTGCTTATTTTACATCTTGTGCTGATATTGATGAATATTCTGAAGTTGCAAGCCAATATCTTGATAAAAGCAAAGAATGTGAACGTCTTGAAATTGAGCTTTCGAAACGTAAAGAAAATCTTGACAAAAAGGCTTTTGAGTTACTTCAACACAAAACTGATTTCCTTCAAAAACATTGTCATTCACTTGAACTTGCTTTGCAAAAAGACGTTGGTAGTTTTACACATGATAATAAATTGCAAGAAAAACTTTCCCAAACGTTTCGAGAAATGAATGAACAGAATTTGGAAACTAAAGGGTTGAAAGCTAAGTTACAAGACAGGGACAGAGCTATAGCAGAGTTGCAGAAACTCGTTTCTAAAATGGGTGGGAAAATCGTGGAACCTAGCATTAAGAAACCTGTTGTTAGACAAACCAATGCTTCTAAAGTGAATAGATCCTCTATCTTGGGAAAACCATCTGCTTTATCAAATTCCTCGTTTGCAAAACCTGTGTTTGCCCCCAAGATGGATGGAAAGGAAAGGTTACCACAAGCTCAACCCAATAGGAATGTCATAGCACCAAGCGTTAAGCACAATACTATAATTAAACCAGGGATGTATAGAATGACCACTAAGCCCACAAACAAAGTTATTCAATCGCCTCAGACTTCTAAAAACACTAATATTCATGTGTTTTCTACTGCAGGAATAGTCTCCACCACTAGTGTTAGCCGGCCTCAGCTTAAGAGAACTCAAGTGAATGATAAGGTCTGGAAACACAAGAATCAAGGGAAGATGAAGGAAGTAGAAGCACACCCTAGGAATTTGAATGTTTTTAAGAATAAAAAGTCTGTAATCACATGTAATGACGATATGAATGATGTTAATGATTTGAATGCTATGAATGTGAATTTGTTTGTGTCAAATGTGGCAAGTGTGCTAATGCTAATCATTTTATGTGTGCTATGAATAATGTCAAAGGCGTAGATACTAGAACTAAGATGCAAGTTGAAAAGTAAAAGACTTGCAGCACTACTACGAAGACATAATGTATGATTTTCATCACGAATGTGACTTTTAGGGTCAAAGAATAGAAACAAGTAAATGTCCCATAGAGTAAATTTCGTCATCCTTGATTGTCATACATTCCATGCTAAGTGCAAAAACGAGATCATTGTTGGTACAAGTCACAATGCTAACACTACTCATACGTCCAAATTGTGTAATACTTTTTATCCTCGCAATCCTAATTATTATAAAAGGAAATGGGTTACTAGAATTTTTTAACTATTTGTCATGGATCACAAGTGATTCATATTGACTTATTTGAGTATTTATTAGTCAGAAAGCAAAGTAGCACGATTTAATCCATAGTTAGCCGAAGGACAAAATGTTTTAAAACAGCTTTTCGTGTATCTCCTTAAGTTCATATCTTGGCATAACTCGTTTCACGATTTGAGACCTTTCTCGGGCCGATATTTGGCATGTACTTCATACTTCAAATCTTGGGAAGACGTTCTTGAAATTATGGTCTTCTCTTCATATATTTGGAATTTCTTCACTTGACGTTTTTGAGAGATTCTTCATATTTGGACCACGACTTCATCATTTTTCTTCAATCTTTATTTTGGACTTTGATATACAACGATCCGCCTCCTTTTCGGACTTGGATATATTTATCCTCATACCTTGTAAGGGTCTTTTTGGATAGACTTTCTCCATGATCTTTAGGGGAGTAATTGCTTTTCGTCGTGTGTCTCGATCCTTCATATTGATTTAGGAATAATGATACTTCACATCATCTTGGATCTTTAGCAACAAAATAGGGCTCCTCATGCCTTGTTAGGGCCTTTTTGGATAATCACCAATCTTTGCGTCCCGCTTCAATAAGTTATGCCTTGGCTATGAACTCTATTCAACCCCGATTAACTTTTAAACAATCTTGCGCTAGAGGCTAAGTAACCTTTCAAATCGTACGACCTTACTTATTTCAATTATTTTTATTCCTTGTGCATTGATCTTATGGGAAGAAAAAACCACAATTAAAAACATATGAGTTTTTGAAAGAACATTTTCATGTTCTACGTTTAGCATGATCACTTGTCTAACTCTATCATCTCTCGTTCTTCACTATATATAGACCTCTAATTAAAGAGACTCGTGAATACTTAGCCATGCAAGTCAAAATTAAGCCAAATTTGGATTAGCTTTCATTAAGACTATATCAAATCAAAGTTTTAGGTTTTCAAGCCACCTATAGGATCTTGCACTTTCTTGGACTTTTTCAAGTTTAGAGAATGCATTTTATAGTTCCCTTGATAAGTGACTTTCTAGGATCAATTATAGGAACTTGCGAAAAGTTCTTGTTCTTAACCCGAATGCGCTAAGACTTCCGCGTTTTAAAGTTCCCTATATAAAAGTCTAGCAAAACTTGAATTGAGCGGGTTAAGGAATGTAAATGGCTCCAAATGCCCATCAAGTCAAAAATTAGATCTTATTCTACCCATCGGAAAATATACATTCGAGTCTCAAAATCACTTATGAAAATTAAGAAAAAAAATTAAAATTTGGCCATTTTTAGCCTTATTAGCAACAAAACAAAACATTGAAAGTTGGAAAATGTGAGGGCGTAGCAAAGCAAGTACCTATTCACCCCTCCATACTAAAAGTAAACATTGTCCTCAATGTTTCGAGTCTAAAGGTGGAGCACCCCCATACTAGAGACGAAGAATCAAATGCTTAGGATCTAGCATGGAAAGGGTGATCAACAATATATCTAAAGCCGTTTATTAAGTATGCTAAAAGATAGTTGTTAGAACAATAAAGTATATGTCAATGGATTCGTGAAAAACTTCTTCAAGCAAACGATGGAGGCTAACGTAAACGAACACGAGAGTCTTCAATCGTAGATGATGATGATGATCTAGATAACACAATCACAAACAACCACGAGACAACAAGTTGGAAGGGTACAAGTCCCCTTATTAGTGATTAGTAAGCATAAAAGGATAAGCATGGGATCTCCCCCACGAGGCACCTCGTTTTTGATTACCGAGTCATGAGCTCGACTCGATCCCCTCAAAATGTGAACATTTAGGGAAAATCATGGTATGGTCAATTTTTGATGAGGCTTACATGATAAACAAGGCCCAAAAAGCAACCGGTATTAAGGATTAAGTCCTTTAATGGTGCAAAATATCGGGATCGAAGATGGCGTTCTCGTTTTCATTGTAAAAACAAATCAACGCTACTTCATCATGTGTCAACACAAACCCAAAGGGTTTAAAGAAAATAGATGAGAAGAAATAGAAAGGTGGGACAATTGGTAAGACAAACTTTTGAGCTACTCGAGGTAGACTCGCACCAAGCAAATAGATATAGTTTCCATTTATTGCATCGGTGGAAGACCGAGATTTCCCTTTACATGAAATTCCGGGATCGAATATCTCGTCCTCGGTGGACAAGGATGAGGGAACATAAGGGGCTTCCCCCATACTAAAACCACACAAAGCATCGTCAAAAGGAGTAGACGAGCTTGTAGCACTCAAAACACGTGTTGATGACGGAGTTAGATTTGTAGAAAAATCAATTAAATCACATTTAAAATCTTTTCCTTTTTTACCTTTCAAACTCTCCTTATGAAAACCCTTTTTGATTATGTCAAAAATATTTGGTGTTTCTAAGACGATGTTAGTCACACTAAAAATTCTCACATTTGAAAACCGTTTTGGTTTTGGTGGTGGTAAGTTCTCAAAACGTTTATCGACAAAGAAAACCTCCCCATCGGGGTCTACATATTCGTCATCCGAAAGATCTTCCGTAGAAACCGAAAACTTATCAACACTTTTCAAGAATGAATGTTCGAGGTGAGGTGAAGGATTTTTTGATTCAAGTATTGACGGTTTCTTCTTTGTAGGCTTTACACTCATAACCTCCATCGGCGGAGGAAATGGTAAATTGTTTTTGGCGACATTTCCTAAAACTCTTGGTGAATATTCTTTGCAAACGACATTGGTTGAATTACCATGGTTTAAAGTTGCAATAGAATAGACATGAGAAAGATTGGAGTTTTGTGTTGCATTGATGACAAGTTCTTCTTCATTGAAACGAAGGGTGATTTTTCGAGCATGAACATCGATAAGTGCTCTTGATGTATCCAAAAATGAACGACCCAAAATGAGAGGAACTTTTCGATCTATAGGAATGTCTACAACGATAAAGTCAGCGGGATAGTAAAACTTTCCGACTTTAACGAAAACGTCCTCGGCTACTCCACATGCTAAAATCGTAGAATGATTGGCCATCTCGATAGACATGTTCGAAGGAGTAAGAGCCGGAAGCGAAAGCGATTTGAAAATCTCAAGAGGCATTAAATTAATACTAGCACCAAGATAGGCCAAGGCGTAGCATTCCTCCATATATTGAATTGCACACGGAATCAAAAATGTACCAGGATCACTGACTTTTTGTGGTATGCGGCTAAGAAAAACCGATGAACAACTAGACAATTGTTGTAACTTCTCTTTGTTGTTTAGCATACTTTTGAAGTTTGCGGCGAATCGAGGCATCATGATAAGAGCGTCGGCAAAACTTATGTTAAAATGTATATCACGAAACATTTTCATAAATAGCTCAAATTGATAATTATTCCGTTCTCGTGCCTTTTCCTTGTCACGTCTCGAAGGGTAAGGTAAGGGTGGTGTGGGTTGGACATTAGGCAACGGCCTTGGAATCTCGGGTGCCATGATTGGTATTGGTTCAACCGTAGGTGTAGTATGAGCGGTACTTCGTGGGCTTGTAATATGCTCCTTTTCGACCATCACCTCGGGCTCTTTCTCGATTTCCTTCTCCGTAGAAGTACTTGGACGAGAGATTGGTTCCTTGAAAGTTTTACCACTTCGTGTAGTAATAACCTTCATTTCTCCCTTCGGGTTTTCAATGGAATCACTAGGAAGACCACCCGAGGAAGAAGGTTTACACATGATTGCTTCAAACATTTTTGCCATTCGGTCCTCAAATTTTGATTGCCTTAAATCCGCTTTTAAAAATTCTTGCTTAATCTCATGTTGTCCTTGTTCCATCTTTTGTTGGTTTTGTTGAAGACGTTGAACATTTCCTTCCATTTTATTAGCATGAGTTTTAAGTTCATTAGCAAGTTTGTTGTTAAGCTCGTTTTTCAACTCAGATCTTAAGCTAATCATCTCACGTTGCATGTTATCAAACTTAGCATCATTTGCTTTAGCATAATCCAAAAATTCTCCTTGAAGATTTTTAGTGTGAGCATTTTTAAACCTTGTGTAGTGTTTTGAAAATCACGGTTTTGGTTTTGATTAGTGACTTGTCCATTCCCACTTTGATAATTCCCTTTGTTGTAGTTATGTGAATTGCCTTAATAATTACCACCTTGATTGTTGTTTCGATAGTTATTAGCATTTTGATTTGGTGGAGCTTGATTTGGGCGGGAACCTTGGCCGTTTTGGTTGTAAGTTCCCGTTGCTACGTAAGCACTCGAAGTGTTACCACCGGCGGTAATGCACTCGGAAAGATCATGTGCTCCACCACAAGACAACCAACTCTTTTCAACCGCTTTAACCGAAGCGGAATTCAAAGCCTCTTGAGCTTTCCAATGAGTCATAAGATTAGCAAATCTATCGAAAAATCGATTTTCCTCATTAGCTTCATCATGTAAGGCATTAATTCTACGAGACGATGACGACGATGACGAACCCAAATTGGAAACACTCGGTGTGTTACGAGGGATATATACCTTAGATCTATTCTCGATAATCTTTAAATCTTCATCGGTCGTTTTGCACAAAAAATTACCACCCGCGGCAACATTCAAGTAATCTCGTTCATGATCATTAAGCCCATTATAAAAAGTATCAACTTGATGTAATTCCGAAAAATCATGATGTGGACATTCATGTAACATCTCTTTAAATCGTTCCCATGCCATTGAAAAACGTTCATTATTTCGTTGCACAAATCTTGAAATCTCATTTTTCAAATGTGTTGTTTTAGATGGTGGGAAAAAATTTGTTCACAAACTTAGAAACGAGATCACCCCATGTCAAAATCGAATTTGGCGGTTCTTTCTCAAGCCAAATTTTTGCGGGTCCATCTAACGAGTATGGAAACAACATCATCTTAATGGCGTCATGTGGAACATCCTTAAACTTGCTAGTGGCGGTGAGACGATTAAAATTCTTTATGTGATAATGCGGGTTGTCTTTCTCATGACCTCTAAACTTATTTGCTTGCAACATCGACATTAAACCCGTCTTAATCTTGAAATTCTCTGCAAGGATAGCGGGAATCACAATGGCCTCTCCAAAACCCTCGGTTGGTGCTTGTAGCAACTCCATCATAGTACGATTAGCCATGACGACTTCTTGTTCTACAATAGGTTCAACAATTGGAGTTTGTTCTCCAATCAACGTCTCTTGATTTGCTTGCTTTTGAAGACGTTTAAGAGCTCGTTTTGCTTGATTACGAGTGATCATAAACTTAACGAAGAATGGGAGGTGAGTAAAGAAGATTCTTTTTGGGTGTTTTGTGAATTTTCAATTTTTTTTTGTGTTTTTGATTGTTTTTAATTTTTTTGGATTTTGGTGTATCTTCGTAGACAACAATCTACCAAATCTCTCCTCGAATAAAACTCTTGATTAAAGAAGCCTCAAAAGAATGAAAACGATCACGTGGAGTGAACGCCTTCGAATGACTTTAGAACTTTGGTGAAAACCAAATTGTTCAAGAGGGTTTAATCACAAAGAAAACCAAGCAAATATATTATACGTAATAATACTTTGTGCGGCAAAACCCTCGATTAGCCTTCAATCTCAAAATACTCACAAGCAAGCGGGGAAACGAGGCGGCGCGAAGCACTTAAGAGCCTTTTTCCTTTGGGTATATTTTATAATACCCGCCTTATACTCACCTTATAGTTCGTATTTTTCAAAATCGAGCTTCACGAAAGTATTTATCTATTTTTGCTTTTTTTCTTTTTGTTTGAGATTCGAATACAATAATTAGGAGATCAAATCCCAATTAAGGTTGTGTGTTCACACTTTTAAGAGATATTTTGAATTGATTGTGATACTTAATACAATATAGTAATAATAATTTCACAAGAAAAACCAAAAAACCGATAATACGTATTAGTAGATTTCTACTAATACAAATACTATTTATGGTTAATATTAAAAACAACAAGACAAATTAATCACGACACACCTCCCCGACAGCGGCGCCAAAATGATTGCAGTGAATTACACCTCTTGTTTAGGAAAACAAAAGAGCGTAAAATAGGGAAAATATTAAATACGACTGTTTAGGAAAACCGTGTACAAATGACCCAAATGGAGTTCAAAGTTTGTTTCCCAAGGAGGTATATGTGTGTGAGTAACTTGTTTAATGTTTGAGATTAATATTGCTAAGAAAAGAAGAAAGAAAATGACGGATTACGCTAAAACCTATACTACGACGTAGTAAATGCGAAATCGTAAAAATTGAAAAAAAAATCAAACTCCACTAAAAAGTACCAAAATTTAAATCTAAGTTAAGAAAAATATAAATAAAATAAAAATAAAAACAACAAATTCCAAAAACTTTTTAATAATTTTATATTAATTTTTAAATTTAAATAAAAATCCTAAAAAATAAAATAACTAAGAAAAGGACAAAATTTAAACTTTTTAAAAAACTTAACTAAAAATAAACTTTATAAACTTAAAAAGGATAATAAAAATTATTAAAAAAAAAACAAAACAAATGGGCTAAAAAACAAATTTACGAATTTGAACGAAAATAGTACGAAAAAAAACGCGATATTAAAGCAAAATATCAAATTTAAACTTTACGAAAATGAATTTATTTTTCCTACGTCCTATATGACAAAAGAAAATTTTCAGAAAAAGAATTATATTTTTTTAACTTTTAAATATTTTTTTATGAATTAAATACAATTAAAACTAATTAAATGATTAAAAATATTGAATAATTTTCTAAAAAAAAATCCAAAAATTTATACAACGGTTTTAACACTAGTTAAAACCTAATAAAAATAAAACTTGAGAAAAAAAATTAAAATAAGCTACGAAATAAGCTGTGAGAGCTTATTAGCTTAAAATATACAAAAACAAAAAAACAATATAAGAGAAATAAAGAAGGAGTTAGTAACAAAAATCAACCATAGAGCAGATGATCACTTCGTGTGCTGCTGGGTCTGTATTGTTTATGAGGTCAGGGGTTCGAAACACACAAGCAGCCTATTTGTATATCCTTTGTTTTTTCTTTATCAGAAAATAAAAAAAAGCATATAGAAAGATAATAAAAGGATGTATTAACCAATTAGCTTAACAGAGCAGTTGGTTTGGTGGAGTGCAGCTGCGTCTGTTGGGATTTTATGGTCAAGGGTTTGAATCCTGCTGCTCTCTTTGTGCAGATTTAATTTTTTACCAGTCACAGAAATCTCAACAGCAGAAAAAAAAAGAGAAAACAACAGCTTGTTTTTTCTGTCAGCTGCTGAACAGCGTTTTGGCGATTTAAGGTCTCATAAGCATGGGCTTATGAGAGTTATATGCAAATTAACACCTACTGATATATAAAAAAACAAGAACTAAGGGACTACTAATCCAATTTTAATCAACCAAAACACGGACGCCTAAAGGCAGTTAACCCCTTTATGCACCTAGTTTCAATAGCGGCCCAACTTAGATTTTTGGTGACTCTTGGAATAAGTTGTTGAAAGACGAAACCGTACTTTAGTTGAGGCTGCCCGAACATTATTATCCGCTTCAAAACATCCATTGTACTTTTGGGTCGAAGCCGTGTCAACCGCATGCTACACACAAGACCGTTCCTTAATTATCCCAAGACATGAAAAGACACCATATCACATAATTCATGATCTAAAACCTTCACTCAAACACCTTCATGTTTTTGGATGTACCTGTTACATTATTGGAGATGGTGAAAATTTGGATAAGATGAAAGAAAAAGGTGATGCATGTATTCTTGTGGGATATGCAACTCAGTCTAAGGGATTTAGAGTATACAACAAGAGAACAAAATTGATTGTCGAGACTATTCACATCCGATTTGATGAATTGCAAGAAATGGCACTTGAACAAAACAGTTTAAGTCCCGATCCACAACGACAAACGACTTCCGTTCACAACCGCACGGAACTCGGAACTCAAGACCACAGCAATGAACCGTCAAGTTCAACGCTGGTTCTAGAAAATGTTCCTAGAGCTGATATGACAGTCGACACGACAAATGAAGAGTTGGAAATGTTATATGGACCCATGTATGATGAATATTTCACGGGGGAGAAACAAGTTGTATCAAAACCTTCCGCTGTCACTCATGATAAGAATGATGATACCGATCATCGTCAACAACCGGATACAACTTTATCTACTTCAACACGGGTTGCTGCAGATTTACCTCCTCAGAATATCACTTCAACAATCGATCCTACAACATCCACAACTACTGTCATTGCTCCAGAGAACACAAATCAAGCAGACGATGCATTATCTGACGAAGACGAATTTATCAACCCATTCGGTACACCGGTACACGAAACTGGAGAGTCTTCTACTCGCCATATTGATCCGTCAAATATGCATACGTTCTATCAACGACATACTTCAACACATCATTGGACCCGAGATCATCCTTTGATTCATGTCATTGGAAACCCTTCACAGCCCGTTCGCACAAGACGACAGCTTAACATCGATGTCGATGTTTGTATGTTCGCACTCGCCGTGAGTTCAGCTGAACCGAAAAACATAAAAGAAGCATAAGCTGATCATGCGTGGATTGAATCGATGACGGATGAACTTCAACAATTTGAGAGACTTAAAGTCTGGGAACTTGTTGACAGACCATACGATGTAACACCATTAAATCTTCGATGGATCTGGAAAAACAAGATGGATGAAGAGAACACGATCATCAAAAATAAATCTAGGCTAGTGGCTAAAGGTTATGGACAGAAAGAGGGTATTGATTTTGAAGAATCATTTGCACCAGTAGCTCGAATGGAAGCGGTAAGGATTTTTCTTGCATATGCTGCACATAAGGGATTCATCGTTTATCAAATGGACGTAAAGACGGCGTTTCTTAACGGTCCTTTGAAGGAAGAAGTTTATGTCACGCAGCCGGAAGGATTCGTCAATCCTCATTATCCTGACAAGGTGTATCGTCTCCACAAAGCACTTTATGGACTCAAGCAAGCTCCAAGGGCGTGGTACGACGAGCTCTCGAAATTTCTGGTCTCCAAAGGTTTCTCAAAAGGTTCCATTGATTTAACTTTGTTCACTTATAAATATGGGGATGACATTTTGCTTGTGCAGATTTATGTTGATGACATTATTTTCGGGTCTACAAACCCAAAACTTTCAAAATGGTTTGAAAAAGTAATGCACAACAGATTTGAAATGTCTATGATGGGCGAACTAAATTTTTTTCTAGGAATTCAAGTTCACCAATCCCCAAGTGGTATCTTTATTAACCAAGCTAAGTATTGTCAAGAGATAATCACAAAGCATGATATGACATCATGTGCCCCGTTGGGACACCATTATCAACCACATCCCTAGATGCTGATTTGGAGGGATTACCCATAGATCAAACAATATATCGTTCCATGATCGGGTCCCTCATGTACTTGACAGCAAGCAGACCTGATATTCATCATGCTACATGCTATTGTGCACGATATCAAGCACGACCCACTGAAAAGCACCTCAAGGAGGGTAAACGGATCTTTCGGTACCTTAAGAATACCATTCACATGGGACTTGATACACTGATTTGTTAGATGGGGTTCAGATTATTGTCTCGGTATCTTCTCGAATTGATCACAGCTCAAAGTGGAAAGATTGTTCTTGGTGACAAATAGGGGGTTTGGTTTTCTAATCTACTATTAAATGCGTAAAACGATAAAAACTTAAACCCAAAGAGTCAATAAGATAAAGCTTTAATTAAAAATTAAAGAATAAAACAGTAAACAGTAAATTACCGCTTAACACTTATTCGGAATATCTATGACAAAAACTGCTCATTAGGAAGAATTAATTGATTCGGAATATAACTGATTTGGAACAAATAAAACATCTGGTTCAGAACTTTTGAACACAAAACTGACTCGGAACTTTCTAATAAAAATTTGGTTCGGAACCTTTTGCTAAATCTGGATCGGAACTTTTGCAATTAACTGGTTCGGAACTTTTGAGTAAACATCTGGTCCGGAACTTTTGAAAAAAAATCTGATCGGAACTTTTGAATGAAAAAAACTGGATCTGAACTTTTGAATAAAAAACTGGTTCGGAAATTTTGGCTAAATTTGGTCCGGAACTTTTGAAACAAAAAACTGGATCGGAACTTTTGAATAAAAAATTGGATCGGAACTTTAAACTAAATTTGGTCCGGAACTTTTTGGCAAGAAACTTGGTTCGGAACTTTTTAAATTAATCTGGATCGGAACTAAAAATCTGGTTCGGAACCTGGGGAAACAAAGAACAGTAGGTAACAGAAAGAACAGAGGAACACGATTTTACCAACAATCAACCAAGTTTTTAACCAAAACTTAAACAAAACTAATCACCAATCATCTACTAACCATAAACATCAAATCCCATCAATAAAAACATAAAACCCACTTACTTTTGAAGATCAAAATCAACTAAATAAGAACTTTAAAACTTTGAATCAAAGAAAAAGATGAACAAGATGAAATGGAAGGATTAAATTGATAGATTAATGTAAAGTAAACAAAAGGAAAGATTAAACACTTACAAATTCAAAGATTCAACAAGAAAAGAAAAATCACCAACACCTTAATGGTGTTGGCTTCCTACGAAAGAAAAGGAAAATGACTGGGAATGAAAAACTTGCACAAAAAGTGTGAGGGGTTTTCTATTTATAGGCTAGTGGTTGGTTGGTGAATTGGGCTTTCTCCTTTTCTTCTTGTCTTCTCGTCTTTTCAGAAAAGTCGACGTTTTCGATTCTGATTCAGGATTTGTCGACGATTAAATTCAACTCGTCTTTTAATTTCTTCGTTTAATAGACTTGAGTTCCTTCGACATATGTAAATCTTCCGTTTTTGGTCCTTTTCTTCGATAAATCTTCAAATAGGCCCAGTGACTTCAAATCTTTTACATCTCTTGGACAATAGACTTCGTCTTGAGTCTTTTTTTCGATAAATCCGGTGCAATCCCATGTTTTCTCCAATATCCATCCGGTTGGCTCTGAAAACACAATAAACACAAAAACCACGCATAATTCCAAAGAAATGATATTAAATACGCGTTTTGGTCTTGTTTTAGCTAGAATTAAGTGGTAAAAGGATGGGTGTTTACACACCTATCAAATCCCCTAAACTTAACCATTGCTATGCCCTCATGCAATGCTTAGTGATAAAGCAATTTTACAATTTTCTCATAATCAATCAACCTTGGCCTTATTAACATTCTACTAAACAAAAATTAAAGTACTAAGAGAAATTAAAACTTTAAAGTAAACAAAAGGATAGAAAACCATTTTCACTTGAAAATATCTATATGGAAATAACTTGCAAAGAGATCAAGGACTTACATTAGGGCTTTGGTGCTTCGAAGATTTATCACCTTCAAGTTTCACATTCCCCAAACTAAGCTTAAAAACGAGATCATTGTTATTATAAGTTAGCAAATCAAACACTTACACACATGGCTTAATTATATGCTTAAACTCCCTTATTCCTAGGTGTATCTCTTATATTTTATTTTTGTCTTAGAATGATCATGAAGATGCATTTTTGGACTTATTGCGATAGTTTATTTAAGCTAAAAGCAAAGTAGGACGATTTGATCAATAGTTAGCTAAAGGACAAAATCTCTTAAAACTGCTTCTCGGGATATCAAAAAGTTCATATCTTGGCATAACTCGCTTCGCGATTTGAGACCTTTCTCGGGCCGATATTTGGCATGTACTTCATACTTCATATCTTCGAGAGACGTTCTTGAGATAATGGTCTTCTCTTCGTTAATAGAGTTTCTTCACTTGGAGACTTTTGAGTGGTACTCCAACTTTGTTGACCACGACTTCATGATTCTTTCTTCAATCGCTAATTGGGATTTTGAGATACAACGATCCGCCTCCTTTTCGGACTTGGATCTATTTATCCTCATACCTTGTTAGGGTCTTTTCAGATAGACTTCTCCATGATCTTTACGGGAGTTGATTGCTTTTCATCGTGAGTCTTGATCCTTAATATTGATTTTGGGAATAATGCTTTTCACATCACCTTGGATCTTTATCAATAAGATTGAATCCTCATGCCTTGTTAGGGCCTTTTCGGACTCGCCAATCTTCGCGCCCCGCTTCATAAGTTATGCCTTGGCTATGAACTCTTATCATTACCAAGCAACTTTTAAACGATCTTGGGCTAGAAGCTAAGTAACTTTTCAAACCGTACGACCTTACTTATTGCAGATAAATTATTAGCAAGTGATGGGAGTATAGGCAGATAATTACACCAAGTGTGCTTGTGCAAGAATACCGAATTATAATTGACTCTATCATTTGTCGTTCTCCACAATTTAAAATCTCAAGTAATGAGACTCATGGATGCTTAGCCTAATAAACCAATTAAGGTCTACATGGTTAAGGATACTAGCTAGAATAAACTTGGATAAGTCTATTCGGGTTGAGTCAAAATAATCGCAACGGGCCTAATATGTCAAAGACTTCTAAACTAGCTACACCACTTTATTAATATTTTTGACTTTATTGCGGGATATATACATATGAAAGCAACGATAAAAATTTAAAAATTACGACTAAATGGCCAAAGTTAATTAAAAATTTGAAAAATGTTGAAAAAGATGATTTTCCGGTTAAATGAAGGCATTTTCATGGAAAAGTCCACTTAAAACTTCGATAGAAGTCCCCCTACACTTAATATAAACATTGTCCTCAATGTTTAAGCATGTGGGAAAAGTCTCCCCTACACTTATGACATTGTGCACGTTGGTTAAATCAAGTTAAGGAAGAGAGGACTAAAGTGATCAATTTCAAATGTGAGTATGAAGAAAATTGAATCACGGTAGTTGAGAGATAGAACCGGATTTCGGATAACACGGGAGCACGGTTCTTCAAGGATTCCAACTGTGCACTTATCCCTGTAATCACATCACCACACAAACACAAGCAACCTATAGAGGTCCCCCTACACTTAGGAGGTTAAACGGAAAAGGATAAATACTCGGGCTGCCTCCCGAGGAGCGCTTGTTTTTGATAACCGAGTCACGAGCCTGACTCGACCCAAAATTAGTTCATGGGGAACGTGGTGAGGGATGGAATCTGTTGGGTCTACTAGATGTAGATCTTGCAGCCTGTCAGGACCGGTGAATGACTTCTGTAATCACAAGTCAAATCACAAAGAGACTCTATACACAATATGAATGTAAAATATAAATATAATCAAGAAGAACAGAATAACTATAAAGACTTGATCCTATCTAAAGATTTCTAATATTGATAATCACTAGAACTATGTTTGGTGAAGATCTGTATAACCCTTCTGCCTAAGGTTCCTTTTATACTACAAGGAAACCCTAATACAGCATTAAAGAAAACGTGTAAAACTGATATGCATATCCTTTCCTAACATATCTCATGCATATCCTAACAGAATATTAAGTAAATAATAATGTTTGACTTCGACTAGGACCAGGAGCAGGACTTGCTCCTACTTCTACTAGGACCAGGAGGAACTACATACCTCCTAGTCTACCTATTACATATAACTATTACAATGGTCCTAACAATCCTCCCCTAAACTTGAATTTGACCTGTTGAGTTCAAGTTTCCTGGAAAACGTGCAAAGAAAGCCCGAGGATTGTATCAGCAAAACAAATAGTAGCATCAGCAAGATAAGAATCAGAGTAACAGCCGCAATATAAAACACTAGAAGCTTCTCCAAAGCTTGGAACAAATCAGCATCGTGTTGAATCTTTTCAGCAACATGAGCAGATTTGATGAGCCTTTACCAAGTAGCTGCTCGCTCTTGGGCTAGCTAGTCATTCTGGTGGAATAAGCATCACCCTGGGAGACTAGAACCCAGCCCAACTCTTAGAACCTGAATCAATGGTGAGTGGGAGTACCCTGATGATTTTAGGCAAACCATCACAGCCGTCAACGGATTTGATGCGTCTTTACCAGAAGCTGTACCCCTCTGGACTCGCCAACTCTTAGGAATGAAGCATCGGTGAGTTGAACACCCTATAGCTTTAAGCAAGCTATTATAGCTATCAACGGATTTGATAAGATCTTTACCAAGAGCCGTACCCCCTTGGATTAGCCACTTTTCAGTCCAAGACTATGGCAAGTGAAAACCATCCAGTTTTGGGTAACCTGGCAACCATCAACGGATTTGAGAATCGCACCAGGAGCCGTACCCTCAAGGTGAATCAACTTTTTCATGTCGATTAGACATGGTAAGTTGAGAACCATTTGTTGTGTGGACCACGTCCAACACCAAGTGAAGCCAAATACCGGTACAAGCACAAACCAAGAACCAGAACCCACAATGTGAAGCAGCCAATGGATATTATTCACAAGTATAAAGTCCAAAATGTGTTAAAAGTATAAGCAGATATTATATAAAAAGTTTTTTTTTTTTTTTTGACTATAAAGAATGAAATTCACCAATCACTGTACATATTGGTGAAAAAAATGAGAATAATAACAAATGAACAAAAATACAAAACATAAACACTTACAACCCAATCACATCGCACACCAGAAGCAGCCTTCTTATCTGCTATCAACCGCGCCTGAATACCTTCCACCAATGTCGTGGCCATAGAGGACTCATTTCCAGATGGAGCAGTAGAAATTTGCAAGTGACTAGCCAACATCGCCTCCATCGAAGAAATTGTCAAAGGATACTCCACATCCGTCAACATAAAAACCATATGACCAGATTCTAATTCCAACATATGAACACCACATCCAGCATATAGCTTCCAGCGCTGAATCACCCATTGCATTTGATCCTTCCATATGCCCGAAACAGGAGCATTAGGAGGAGCATCCAACATCAGCTTAAGATCAGCCCAGAGACGCAGACCAGGCCATGAAGACACAGCCATGGGGTCAAAAGGCATACTAGAATCCACAAGTCCATACAACGCCATAAGATCCATACGATCAGCCCATGATAACACACCTTGCAAACCCATTGCCAAACGCACAGACCAATCACTCAAAGTAATTCGATGGGATACGCCACCAGGAAGTGTTGTGGAACGCTCTACCGTATAACCAGTAATGTTCCCATTGCCCAAAGGTAAGTCAGAATCACTGTCAGAAGCTGCATCAATCAAATTCTCAGGATCACGCTTCTCAAAAGGGACTGTCTTACCACGGCGAACACGACGAGCTTGTTTCTGGCGAAGGGAACGTCTAGGTGTGGGATCACTAGGTGTGGGTTCAACCTTTACCCTAACCTCAGCAGCAGCATTGGGAGCAGTAGAAGTAGACTCATGAGTGTGCCCACCCAATGGATCAATAGGAGCTGCATCAGAAGTAGGATTGGGTTGAGTTCCAGTAACCGGTGGTGATGGAGATGGCAAATCAGGTGTAGTAGCAGTAGTTGTGGTGGTGGTAGCAAAGGTGGTGGTTGGAACATGTGTGGTGGTGGTGGTGACAGGTGTGGTGGTAGAAACAGGAGTGGTGGTGGTAGCATTAAAGGTGGTGGTAGCATGACCAGCAGTAGAACCCAAAGAAGCAACCAAAGGAGAAGTAGAAGTACCAACGGAAGTAGCAACAAAACCAGATGGACTAGCAGCAGAACCAGGAGTGGGAGCAGATGAAGGACCAGTAGAAACAGCAGGCGTAGAAGAAGTCACACCACGAGGATGATAAATAAATCTTTCCGGAATTGGTTGACTCTGACGCTTAACCATATTTTCATAAAGTGCCTTGAGCTCATCAAACGTCAAAGCCCGCACCCGGTCCCACTTCCAAGGAGCATTAAAATGAGCAGCAGACTGATATTTCACATAACGTTGCATCTGCTTGCGCTCCTCAGCCTGAGATAGAGGTCTGTTCTTTCTCTGTTCCCTAAGTTGTGCAGCAAGGGCCAACTGGTGCTTACACATCAATACCATAGCCCTCGGAATACAATTGTGCTCATCAACATCGTCACCCAAAAGATCAGTAAACTGAGCATAATCCCGTGTGAGAACAGTCAAAACTTGCATCCATTCACTATCACTCCAATGCATGGCATCATGCTGAATTTGTTCACGCCTCCGCTTTCTAAGCTCTTCTTCAGCATCCCTATCAGCTTCATCAATCTCGGCTTGAATCCGACGAGCAGCCTCCTCACCTAGCCTTTCCTCTTCAAGCTGGCAACGGGTACGCTTGCGAGATGGGGATGGAGCATCAGTCATTGGGGCCTTGCCCTTCGAATCATGAGAGGGACCAGCATTGGAACCAGCAGCAGGATCAGAATCACCACCCATAGAAGTGGGAATAGCACCAGGAGAAGGAACACTGGAGGATGTCGGAGGAACCGGCAAATCATCATAAACTTTATTAGCAAAGGAAGCCTTTGCCAATAATGTCAGACCATCCTCAACATTCTCTGTACCCTCCTCATCAGAATCTGAATGGATCACATGCTTCTTGCGACGCCGTTGCTGAGTTTCCAACGCTTTGATGCGATCAGCCAGAGGAAGAACAAACTCCCTAGTAAGTTTCCGATGTTGGTTCAAATCAGCTTCCAAAGAAATCATCCGCTCATGGTACCTGCGCATAAGATCAAGCAAAGATATAAGTGTAGTAGGCTCCTCCGCCTGCCCACCAAGAGAACTTGGATCAGGGAAAGCGTCATTGGAGCCCGAAGCAACATATGGGTCAACCTGTGGAGTACTAGCACCAAACGGTCTATCAGTCGAGTGTGGGGCATGAGTAGGAGGTGGAGTCTCCACAAATTGAGACTTTTGTGGGACTGAAGAAGGACCAGCCTTGGAAGGGGATGGTTTTTCAACCACCACTTCCTCAACCAGCTCCTCCTGAACCACATGAGTGGCACCATCAGTAGGAGCCTCCTCCTCCATGGAGTCATCATCAAGCACAACAAATTCAGGAGCCTCCTCCTCACCCATAGGACCCTGAGCCAATCCCAACATGGCCTCAGTCAGGGGCCTCCATTCCCCAGTAAACCCATTGATCATACTGTAATATACTTTTGCTGTAAGCTTAGACGGCACATGCTCAGTCCTATCACGAGGAATGCAAACAAGTATTTGCTGAAGAAACCTAGGGTACATAAGAAACTTCTTTCTCGAACCAGCATTAGACAGATTACTAACCATCCCCTCAAATAGATAGTGAGAAAAGTTAAAAACTCTACCCTGGGCTAAGCAAATAAGACCAGTAGCCAAAGGAGTAGGGAAAGCATCCCAACTCCCAGACTTGGGACTCATACAATGGATTAGAAAGTGGACCAAAAGCTTCCATTGGGGGGAAAACCGATTTTTCTGGAAGTTAAACTTCCCCCCATGTTCGTATCCTAATGCAGCCATCCCCTCCAATACCTCCGAATTGGGGATGGATTCAACACCACCCTCATCCTGAAGATGAAGAGAATAGCGAATAGAAACCTCAGTCACCACATATGCACGTCCATCTATGGAAGCATGGAGTGCACGTGGGCGACCAACCACATCCACAAGTCGAGCAGACGCCCAAAATTGTCGAATAATACTATCATATATGGTGGGACATACAGTAAATGCAAACCTTAGGTTGGATGCTTCAATGAAATCCAGGATGTCAGCAAAATGTTCACCGTGTGGACCATCACCCAGATAAGCAACTCGGTTGTGAGTAGGTTGGTAAGCAAGAGCAGCCATGGATCTTGATTAATTGATGGAAAAAGGATTGTGATTAGGGTGGAGATAGTAGGAGCGGTTTTGTGTGTGTGTTTATTGTAATGAGTGAGTCAAGGGTGTATGTTGACCATAAATAAAGAAAATGGTAATTGTTCATTGACCCCTATTAATGGGGGGTTGCCCTTTCAAATTTAACCATAATTGCATAGTAACCACTTGCCCTTTTTAACATAATTACCAACTCCCAATTTACCATACTTAATTAAAAATATAAATACCAGGATTGGGATCGTTGACCAAAAGTCAAAGCACACAATGGTCAGACCAGGAGCAAAACGTGATTAACAAAAGACAAACGTAATGAACAGTGTGCCAGACCAGTACCAGGAGCCAATCACCACTTGACATGTAAGGATTTTGAACCACCAGAAGCCACCAATTATGACTAGAAGCTGACCAATGAGGACCAGAAGCCAGTCATGTAAGACCATATCCACTAGAAGTGAGCAAAAACCTCCACCAGAAGTAACACATACCACCAAAACCAATAAAAATGTTGTTAAAATCTATCAATACGTCAGTCTGTCCTAAGAATATGTACACAAAGCCTCCCCTTAGGCTTTGCCTCCCCTCAATCCTAGACCTCAAGGATTGACCATCCCAATATGAACCACCAAGTGGTTAAACCGAGGACCATCAAAAGCTTTAGTCAGCAAATCAATAACATTGTCATCCGTATGAACTTTAAGAACCTGTATCAGCTTCTTCTCATTGGCATCCCGTATAAAATGATGCCGAATTTCAATATGCTTCGTCCGCTGATGAAAAACAGGATTCTTCACAATGCAAATAGTGCTTTGATTGTCAATAAAAATTTTTGTATTCATAAAATTGAAACCATAATCCAACATCTGATTTTGGATCCACAAAACGTGTCCACAACAACTAGCAGCTGCAACGTATTCAGCTTCTGTTGAGGAAGTAACTACTATTGTCTGTTTCTTGCATTGCCATGAAATAAGTCGACGACCCAAAAACTGACAACCACCAGTAGTAGACTTCCTGTCATTATTAGCACCAGCATAGTCACTATCACTATAGGCTTCTAGAACAAAAGGTGATTCTCTAGGATACCATAGACCCAATTTAGGTTGAGCCTTGATATACTTGAAAATCTTCTTCACTGCATTTAAGTTCGAACCCATTGGAGTCACCTGGTGTCTAGAACAAGCACTTACTGCAAACATGATGTCCGGACGTGATGCAGTCAATACATGAGGGATCCAATCATAGACCTGTACATGTGAACATTTATCGGGGGGTCTGGCTCATTCTTAAGTTTGATTTTAGCAACTTCATAGGGAGTTGCTGCTGGCCTAAGAGGATCCATGTCAAACTTCTGAAGAATCTCATGGACATATTTATCTTGACTGATGAAAATCCCATCCGATTGTTGCTTGACCTGAAGACCAAGGAAGAACGACAGTTCTCCCATCGCACTCATCTGAAATTCGCCTTTCATCAAGTGTTCAAACTCATCACACCACTCCTTCCTAGTAGAACCAAAGATAATGTCGTCCACATAAACCTGAACAAGGATAATGTCCTTGGTATTCCTCCGAAGAAATAGTGTTTTGTCAATAGTACCTCTTCTATAGCCATTCTTTAACAAGAAAGTTGAAAGACGCTCATACCAAGCTCTAGGAGCCTGATGTAACCCATAAAGAGCCTTGACCACCTTGTAAACTTTCTTGGGATGAAGTGGATCTACAAAGCCCTTAGGTTGAGTAACATACACCTCCTCGTCAATTTTGCCATAGAGAAATGCACTCTTGACATCCATCTGAAACACCGTAAAGCCCACATAAGAGGCAAAAGCCAAAAACAGACGAATGGCCTCTATTCTTGCAACCGGAGCAAAAACTTCAGTATAGTCAATGCCCTCAATTTGAGTGCGTCCTTGTGCGACAAGCCGAGCTTTATTCCTTACGACAATTCCCCGTGCATCCTTCTTGTTCTTGAGAATCCATTTGGTATTGATAGCTGTCTTTCCATCTGGTAAGTCAACCAGAACCCAAACATTCTGAAACAAGAATTGCTGCATTTCCTCCTGCATAGCCTCCACCCAACTTTGATCCTCAAGAGCATGAGAAACAGACCTAGGTTCCACCTGTGAAAGAAAACAAGCGAACAAACAATGTTGAAAGTCCGTATGATTATTACGCTTTTGATCTTCAATATAGCCCACAAGAGCATGATGATTGATGAGACTGCTTTTATACATAGTCTCATCTTCCAAATAGGGCTTAAAATGCATTAAATATCATCAAAATACCCAAATATATGCTTGTATTTGTTGCTTGTGTATTTTAGGTAAGGATATTGAGAAAATGACAAAAGATCACAAGAATCATGCAAAAACGAACACGGGAAATGAAGCCGCACAATGAACCAAGCCCTAGTGAAGACTTTCCCAAGATCAACCCTTGAAGATTTGAAGAAGGGTCCTCCAATTATGAAGAATTGACACTTTATACCCTTGTATCCTCATAATTACAAGTTTGGTCCCTAAAGTTTGTCAAAATTACAAAAAGGACCCTCCACTTTGAAGAATTGGCAAGTTTAGCCCCTCAACAAAGCTAAATTGTCAACCAATACCATCCACAAAGTCAAATACATCATGAAGTCCTTCAAAGTACAAGAAATGACAAGTTTGGTCCTTTGAAAATTCCAAAATTACAAAAAGGACCCTCAACTTTCAACAATTGGCAAAAATGATCCCTCAATCATCAAGACTTGGCAATTTCAGTCCTCCAAAAAGCTCAACATACAAGTCAAGACCATTATCCATCATCAAAATGCCAAATCAGTCCTTGAAGAATTCAAAAATGGTAAGAAATACCCCTGAAAATACTTTGGAAAAGTATTTGGGGCAAAAGTGTGAAAACTGAAAGTTTAAATACAAAGGAAATCAAGTTTTAAGCAAGTATTTACAAAGTAGCAAGTTAATGAAAGATGAAGGATTAAAACTGGCCAGACAACATTGTAACCTAGACCACTCATGGGCTGCCACGTACCCCACTCAATCTTTTCCACCAATCACACCACTCCCTGCCTCCACCTCAGCCTTCCACTCACCAGGTTTTTAATTAATTAAAACCTTGGCGCCTTAACACCTTTTTAAATATTAATCACCCTTAAAACGGATTAAACCATGTGTTCATCAGCTCAAGAACACAATTAGGCATTCCTTAATCATTATGAATTAAAGGCTAATTCTTTCCAGAATAATGATTAAGGGCCCTATAATCACAACACAACCTTAAAACATGCCACATCATCATCCCCTTTGTCACATGCTACCTCCCCTGCCCCACCCTTCACGTCCAAACAAAAACAAGCCAGTAAATCCAACGTTTGAGAAACATGCTTACTTTCTAAGCTTCATATACACCATTGGATGCACTCACACATGCCAGCTGCCACTAAACAACAAGAAAAGTCACATGATTCTCCAAGATATTCAAACTTCATAAGGGCATTTTTGGAAGATCAAGTAGCTAGGGTTACACGTTTTTCAGCTTTCATAGTTCACTTGTAAGGCTATATAAAGCCACTTAGGCCTTCACATTTCAGTTTGCTTTTGATTTTTCCTTGGTTCAAGTTTCTGTAAATCCTATTTCTAAGTTAATGAAATTGAGTTTGAAATCTTGAAGAAAAGTCATTGGCCAATCTTGTTTACTGCTTTCATTTGTTATATGCTTTGTAGTTCTTAAAGTTCAAAACCTGTTTTTCAAAGAGGAGTGTGCAAAAGTTTGCATATTTCCTCATTTTCTTGATATTTTGCTAAGTCTTGTTCCAATCTTGGAATTCTTGGGCTATAGGGCTGATCATAGCATCCTAATTGAGTTGGTTAAGGTGCGGTGAGGCTTATAACATGGGGATAATCAAGTGTGGGGTAACAAGTTTGCATTAATCAAGTTTTTCCAAGTTTCTGATTTTTTAGATATTGTGCTTGTTCTTGCTAGCACATAAGCTCAAAATTCGTAGGTGTGGATGTACATCCATGAGGTTTGCATACTTAATCTCCAAATCTGCTAAAATTGTGATTTTTGGTGATATTTGTATGAAACTGTTGTTCTTGTGAATTTTGTGGCTTGTTCTTGCTTGAATCTGTTTATTAGACTTGTTTTAGTGTTAATTGATGCTTGGTTGGCCTGAAATCTCATTGTGCTTTTGAAAATTTTGATTTGAAAAAGTTAAAGGGGTGTTTGGGTCTACTGGTTTATGCTTGTAATTTGTTTTTGTGTAAAGGGAAGTTGTTGTTTTTGCTTTGTATCTGCTATACCTTTGTTTGAGAGTGTTTTGCTGCAAGTTTTTGGGTTTGAACACTTGAATCAATCAATCTGCTATATAGACCTTGTTTCTGCTTGTTTTGACCTAGGATTTTGGGAACACTTAGTGTGTATGCATGCTTAGGGATAAAAGTGGTTTAAACAAATTTAATATAACCTGTTTGAAAGATTTGAGGTGTTGAAATTGGCTTGTGTGTCAAATACATCAGCAAAGTAGAAAACTGCATGTGTTAGTGTTCATCAGTAACTTTCATTGCTTGAATCTTGCTTAATTCTTTGAACCAGTGCATGAAACCTGTTTAGACTTGCTTATTGGAGTTTATTATAGCTTGTGTGTGCATTTGGTTGAATTTGGCTGGCTGATTTGTGCTAAAACTGCTCTTGAATGCTAAACTGCTTATTGTTCATGTCTGTGCAATGTCTGGTGATTGATTGATTAAACTGTATCAATTGGGTGTTAGTGATTGTGTTATTTTTATTGTGATTGAATCCTTTTGATCCAAAGATCATTTGGGTGCCTTTGTGAAATCTGAATCCAAGAAAAAGTCACTAAAGACAAAAAGTCAAAATAGTCAAGCAGTGGAAAAAGTTTCCACTGCTCAACATCCAAAACTAGCCCCTGCTAGTGCAATTTTGTCATCAGCTTATCATTAATCTATTCTAGCTTATTCTGACTTACAACAACTTATTTTTTGTAATAGATCTTCATTATTTGACCCATTTAAGTGAACTGGAGCTTATGAGACTTTGACTTTGACTTTTTACTAGAAAACCAACTTGTTTGACTTTTAACATAAGTGCTTATTTGATTTTCCAGCTTATTGAGTGTGCTTATTTGAAAGGTCTTTGGTTTTTAAGCTTAGTTTTGTCAAAAGAAACGTTTTGCAACTTGAATCAGCTTCTGAGGTGGTCTAGATCATAAAAACGACTATTTTGTCGTTTTGTGAATAAGTTTGTGACTTGTTTCTGGCTTATTAAGTGGGCTTATTTGAAAATTCTTTTTGCAGAAGTCTTTGTTAGGTCAAAAGAAGGTTGTGTGTTAAATTTTAGCTTATGGCATCAGCTTATGGCTTAATGGGCCAAAAAGCCCATTAAGAATAAGCTGCTTATTATAAGTTCGCTTATTTCACATTTTCAGCTTTTGGGCCTTTGGAAAAAGTTGTTTAAAATCAAATTTTGAGTCAACCTGTGCTTTTTGGGCTTAATTTAAACACTTTTTCTTATTGGGCCTTAATTAAGCCCAATAAGGGACTGTTTTGGGTTTGGCCCATTTTCTAGGCCCAATATGGGTATTTAGGTAATTTCACTTCCACTTCTGAGTTATTTAGGTTAAATTAAGCTAGTTTGCAAGTTTTTAGAATTTTTTTATAATTTTTGGATTTTTAATATTATTTTAATATTATTTTAATATAAAAAATTAAAAGTCTGATTTTCTAGGTTTTTATATTTTCCCTAGGTTCTAAATACTTAATTAGGATTTTTGCAACTTTCCAATTATTTTCTAGGTCTTTTAATTATTTTCTATAATTAATTTAAGATTTAATTGATTTTAGGAGTTTTTAATTAGTTAAAAATAGTTTTAATTGGTTTTAAAATTTTAAAAAATAGTTTTTTAGCTTAATTAGAGTATTTTTGAGGTTTACAAACTTTAAAATCTTGTTTAGGGCTTTTTAATAATTAATTTTGATTTTTAGGGCTTTAATTAGCATTAAAAAGTCATTATCTAATTAATTAAAAGGTTTTTGCAATTTTTGATTTTTTGTAAACTCTTATAATATTATTAGGGATTTTTGGTAATTTTTAGAAATTTTTAGGTTAAAATTTTAATTTTGGTGGTTTTTACGACTTTACGTGTACGCCTTTTTAGACTTAGTTTAATCCGTCTTCATAACCGTCATTCTCTTCTAATCCCCTTTCTATTCTTCTTATTCAAATATAATCACAAATTAATCCATATCATTACACACATAACACACTAGCCTCCTTGAGAACGAACTTAATTGGGTCATTCACACACGGTTTTCCTAAATCGTCGTGCTCACTTGCCCTATTTATTGCTTCCTTTTCCTAAAGGGGTAATTTTACGACTATCATTTTGGCGCCGCTGCCGGGGAGGCGTGTTGTGTTTTGATTTGGCATTGTTGTTTTTATACTAACCATAATTAGTATTTGTAATAGTAGCACTCTACTAATACGTATTATCGTTTTTCGGTTTTTGTGTGAATATTATTACTATATTGTATACGTAGAACAATAAATACACAAGTACTCCAAATACGTGAGAAATCACAACCTTGACTTGGGAGGTCATTACCCAATCATTGTATTCGAATCTCAAACCAAAGAAAAAGGCAAAAATAGATAATTACTTTCGTGAAGCTTAATCTTGAAAATACAAACTATAAGGTGGGTATAAGGCGGATATTATAAAATATATCCTAAGGAAAAAGGCTCTTAAGTGCTTCGCGCCGCCTCGTTTCCCCGCTTGCTTGTGAGTATTTGATTGTGAGAGTGAATCGAGGGTTTTGCCGCCCAAAGTATTACTAAGTATCATATATATTTCTTGGTTTCTATTGATTAAACCCTCTTGAACGATTTGGTGTTCCACCATCGTTCTAAAGTCATCGAAGGCGTTCTCCCCACGTGATCGTTTTCATTCCTTGAGGCTTCGTTAATCAATAGATTTGATTAAGGAGGAGATTTGTAGATTTTTGTCTACTTAATACATTTCACCAATCTTCAAAAAGGTTAATACAATCAAAAACCACAAAAAAATTAAAAAATACAAAACACCAAAAAGAATCTTCTTTGCTCATCCTCTCGTTGTACGTGACGTTTATGCTAACTCGAAATCAAGCAAGACGTGCACGTAAACGAAAGAACAAAACTCCCACTCCCAACAATTCTAGTGAGGAGTCTCCTATTGACGAACCCATTGTAAGAGAAGCACCAACCATGGCGAATCGAACTATGATGGAGTTACTTCAAGCACCCACCGAGGGTTATGGAGAGGCTATTGTGATTCCCGCAATCCTTGCGGAGAATTTTGAGGTGAAAACGGGTTTGTTGTCCATGATTCAAAACAACAAATTCCGTGGTGATGAGAAGGACAATCCACACAACCATATCCGCCAATTCAATCGTCTTACCGCTACTTGCAAGTTTAAGGATGTCTCTAACGACTCGATTAAGATGATGCTTTTTCCGTATTCCTTAGCGGGGCCCGCTAAAATTTGGTTAGAGAAAGAGCCACCCAATTCTATATTGACGTGGAAGGATCTCGTGTCTAAGTTTGTGAACCAATTTTTTCTGCCCTCTAAGACTACGCACTTGAAAAACGAGATTTCAAAGTTTTCACAAGAATTTAATGAAAGTTTTTCAACGGCTTGGAATAGGTTTAAGGAAATGTTACATGAATGTCCTCATCACGGTTTTTCCGATTTGCATCAAATTGACACGTTTTACAATGGACTTAATGATCATGAAAGGGATTATTTGAATGCCGCCGCGGGTGGTAATTTTTTGTGTAAAACGGTTGAGGAAGCTTTGGTGATAATTGAAAATAGATCTAAGGTGTATAGTCCTCGTAGCACGTCTAGTGTTCGTAAGGCTTCGTCTTCGGCTTCACCTTCTTTGTCTAATACCATCGATGCTTGCCAAATTGAGGCAAACTTGGAAAACAAGATTTTTGATAAATTGAAAGGACTTTTGATTGAGTTTAAAGTTGGTGAACCAAGTGCTCCCGCTACGGCTAAAGCGGTTGAGGTTTCTTGCATGTATTGTGGTGGAGGTCATGATTTCTCCGAGTGCATTACCAACGGTGGTAACACTTCGAGTGCCTTCGTGGCCACGGGAAATTACAACCAAAACGGTCAAGTTTCCCGCTCTAATCAAATGACTCCACCGGGTTTTGGAACAAATCAAAATGCTAACAACTATCGCAACAATCAAGTTGGTTTTAAGAACAATTACAACAAAGGAAACTATGGGAATCAAGGGGCTAATAATCAAGTTTCAAACAAAAATGATTTTCAAAATAACAACAAAAGTTTGCAAACATTGAAAGATCTTCCAAGTGAGTTTGTTGAATATGCTAGTGGGAATGATGCTAGGTTTGACAACATTCAAAGAGAAATAATTAGCCTAAGATCCGAGTTTAAAAACGACTTGAAGAAAGAGTTGAAAAACGAGTTAGCTAACGAACTTAAAATCCACACCAACAAGATGGAAGGAAATGTCACTAGGTTTCAACAAAACCAACAAAAAATGGAACAAGGGCAACATGAGATTAAACAAGAGATGCTTAAGGCCGAGAAAAGGCAAACCGAAGCCGTATTGAGGCAATCTAATTTTGAAGATAAAATCTCGTCAATGTTTGAGGCAATAATGTGTAAACCGTCGTCAAGTGGTCTTCCTAGTAACACCATATCCAACCCTAAGGGTGAGATGAAAGTGATTACCACACGTAGTGGTAAGACACTTAAGGAGCCGATTCCGCAACCAATTGCTCCTACGGAGGAAGCAATTGAGGAAGAACCCGAGGTGGTGGTCCAAAAGGAGCATGTCCCAATCCCACGAAGTACCACTCATGCCACACCTACGGTTGACCCATTACCATCATTGGAACCCGAGATTCCAAAGGCTATGCCTACCATGCCTCAACCCACACCACCTTTGCCCTATCCATCGAGACTTAGGAAGGAGAAACGTCAACAGCGCGACAATTACCAATTTGAGCTTTTTATGAAAATGTTTCGTGATTTGCACCTTAATGTGAGTTTCGCCGATGCTTTGGTCATGATGCCTCGATTTGCCGCTAACTTTAAGAGTATATTGAACAACAAGGAGAAATTGCACCAATTGTCTAGTTGTTCGTCGGTTTATCTTAATCGCATACCTCAAAAAGTCGGTGATCCCGGTAAATTTTTGATCCCTTGTGCAATCCAAGACATGGAAGAATGCTTCGCCTTGGCCGATCTTGGTGCTAGCATTAACTTGATGCCACTTGCAATCTTCAAGTCGCTCAATCTTCCTAATCTTACTCCTTCACTAATGTCTATCGAGTTGGCCGACCATTCCACAATTCCCGCATGTGGTTTGGCGGAAGACGTTTTTGTGAAAGTGGGGAAGTTCTACTATCCCGTAGACTTCATTGTTGTTGATATCCCCACGGATCCTCAAGTTCCTCTCATTTTAGGTCGTTCGTTTTTAGATACGTCTATGGCTTTGATCGATGTGCATGCTAGAAAAATCACCTTACGTTTCAACGACGAGGAACTTGTTATAAACGCAACTCAAAACTCTCAAATTTCTCATGTTTATTCCGTTGCAACCATAAACCTCGTTGATATGATTGACGTGGTTTGCGAGGAATTTTCACAAGAAGTTCTAGGTTTTGGTGATGAAGAAACTAGTGGCAATCCCACTATGTTGGATCCAATTCTTGATAATTCGACACCAACCTTCACTCCTTTTGAAGGTGGTGGTTTTATGTTGGAGGAATGCAATGTTCCACGTACTTGTGACGAAGACCTCGACAACGATGAGGACTTCTCGATTATCAAGGATTTTCTCAACGATTTCCCATTTCCTCCACCCGAGGAGGTTATGAGTATCGAGCCCAAATCTTCACTTGAGGAACCACCTATCCTCGAGTTGAAAGATTTACCTCCTCACCTCGAATATGTCTATTTGGAGGAGGACGACAAGTTGCCGGTTATTATTGCGAAGGATCTTTCGAATGATGAAAAAACCGCACTTGTCGATGTTCTAAAGGCTCACAAAGGGGCGATTGCGTGAAAGTTATCCGACATTAAGGGGATCGATCCCAAGTTTTGTACCCAGAAAATCTTAATGGAGGAAGATTTCAAGCCAACAATCCAAAGTCAAAGGAGGGTGAACCCCAAAATTCACGACGTCATCAAAAAGGAGGTCCTTAAACTCCTTGACGTGGGAATGATTTACCCTATTTCCGATAGCCCTTGGGTGAGTCCTATCCATTGTGTCCCTAAAAAGGGAGGGATGACCGTTGTGCCAAACGATGCCAACGAGTTGATTCCCACTAGACTCGTGACCGGATGGAGAGTGTGCATTGACTATCGAAAGTTGAATGAAGCCACTCGAAAAGACCATTTTCCCTTGCCCTTCATGGACCAAATGTTGGAGCGTCTTGAGGGAAACTATTTCTATTGCTTTTTAGATGGTTTTTCCGGTTACTTCCAAATTCCCATCGATCCTCGTGATCAAGAAAAAACTACGTTTACGTGTCCATATGGAACGTTTGCCTATCGTAGAATGCCGTTTGGACTTTGCAATGCACTGGGAACCTTTCAACGATGCATGATGGCTATTTTTCATGATATGATCGAGAAGACGATGGAAGTCTTCATGGATGACTTTTCCGTGTTTGGTGATTCCTTCACTTCGTGTTTGTCGAACCTTGAGAGAATGTTAAAACGTTGTGAGGAAACCAACCTTGTGCTCAATTGGGAAAAATGTCATTTTATGGTTAAGAGTGGAATCGTCTTAGGGCACAAGGTCTCGAAAGCGGGGATTGAGGTAGATCAAGCTAAGGTAGACGTCATCGCCAAATTACCTCATCCCAAAACCGTTAAGGGAGTTAGGAGTTTCCTAGGCCACGCGGGCTTTTATCGTCGATTCATCAAGGATTTTTCAAAGATTTCTCGACCTATTACACATCTTCTTGAAAAAGAGGCACGTTTTGTCTTTGACGAAGATTGTGTACGAGCCTTTGAGATCCTTAAGAGGAAACTTACCGAAGCTCCCATTCTTGTTGCTCCCAATTGGAACCTCCCCTTTGAACTTATGTGTGATGCTAGTGATTACGCTATAGGGGCCGTTTTGGGGCAACGTCATGATAAGCACTTCTTGCCTATTCACTATGCTAGCAAGACGATGACCGAGGCTCAACTTAAATACACTACAACGGAAAAGGAGTTCCTTGCCGTGGTGTATGCATTTGAGAAATTCCGACCTTATCTCGTCTTGACGAAATGCATAGTGTATACGGACCATTCGGCTATCAAGTATCTCATGGCAAAGCAAGATGCTAAGCCTAGATTACTTCGTTGGATTCTCCTCCTTCAAGAATTTGATCACACCATCGTTGACAAAAAAGGAGCCGAGAATCTAGCAGCCGATCATCTCTCTCGTTTGGAAGATCCTCACCAAAGTGTTTACGAGCCTAAGGAAATCACCGAAACATTTCCGCTCGAGACACTTGGTGTAGTGAATTCTAAGCTTGATCTTTCTACCCCATGGTTTGCGGATTTTGCAAATTACCATGCGGGTAACTTCATCGTTAAGGGTATGACGACTCAAGAAAAACGAAAATTCTTTCGTGACGTTGATAGGTGTGTAAACACCCATCCTTTTACCACTTAATTCGGGCTAAAACAAGACCAAAACACGTATTTAATATCATTTGTTTGGAATTATGCGTGGTTTTTGTGTTTATTGTGTTTTCAGAGCTAACCGGATGTATATTAAAGAAAACATGGGATTGCACGGGTTTTATCAAGGAAAAAAAGACTCAAGACGATGTCTATTGTCCAAGAGGTGCAAAAGATTTGAAGTCAATGGGCCTATTTGAAGATTTATCGAAGAAAAGGACCAAAGATGGAAGATTTGCATATGTCGAAGAAACTCAAGTCTATTTAACGAAGAAATTAAAAGACGAGTTGAATTTAATCGACGACAAATCCCGAATCAGAATCGAAAACGTCAACTTTTCTGAAAAGACGAGAAGACAAGAAGAAAGGGAGAAAGCCCACTCACCAACCAACCACTAGGACTATATATAGTTTTTCCCTTCACACAATTAGGGAGTGAGTTCTCATTTTTCTTTTTCCCAGTTTTCTTAGGAACGGTTCATCACCAACCCTCTAAAGAAAAGGGAAAAAGTTGTAACCTTATAACCTCTTGTGGAACACCATTGAACTTGACCGTGTTGGTGAGTTGCAAGAATCTCTTGATATGGTCGTGTGGATCATCAATGGTTCGTCCCAAGAATGGTTGAGCGGAGACCATCTGGATAAAGCCTGATTTTAGCTCGAAATTGTTGGCGGCAATTGTTGGTATAACAATTGGATCCGTGTTGCCATCTACATGAGCTTGCAGCAATTCAATCATCGGGCGATTATCCGGAAGGGGCTCATTGTTGTTGTTATTGTTCATGTTGTTGAAAGCTGGGTTGTTGTTGTTATTATTGTTGTTCGGAGGTGGTATGTTATTGTTGTTTTGTACACCAGCCATGTCTAAGTTATCGAGAGGCTCGGGCTCTTGATAAGACGTGGATCGAGTGCGCATACACCTGCAAAAGAACTAACAAGGCAAAAACAATGCAAAAATATTTTTGGTTTTTTGGTTTTTTTTTTACTTTTTAGGATTTTTGAAAATTTTATATTTTTTTTTTAGTGTTTTTGAAAATTTTTGTGAAAAAGTAACGTTCACGGAGAACGGATCCCAAAATCCAAGTTCTCACAAAAAACTTTTGATCTTAACGAGAAGAGCCGGCAGCGGCGCCATTTGATACAAGGCTTTTTGTATAGGTTCAAAATATTTCTCGATATCCTCTCGAATTGATCTCAGTTTAAAGTGGAATGATTTGTTCTTGGTGTCCAAAAATGGGTTTGGTTTTCTAATCTACTAAACAGTAAAGCTAGAATTGAAAATTTAAATCAAACAGTAAATGAAAAATACCTTAACAGAAATTACCCTATTCGGAAAACAATTACTATGCGGAATGCATTGCTCTATTCGGAATAAAATCCTAATGCGGAAAATTAGCTCTTATGCGGAATAAATTCACTATTTGGAAAAATACCCTTATGCGGAAAAAAGTCCTATTCGGAAAATAAACTCCTGTTCGGAAAAATATGTCTATGCGGAAAAGCTGGTTTATACGGAAAACATTGCCTATTCGGAAAATAATGCCTATTCGGAAAATAATGGTCTATGCGGAAAACAAGTTCTATTCGGAAAATATTGCCTATTCGGAAAATAATGCCTATTCAGAATATTATGACCTATGCGGAAAAACATGAGTTATTCGGAAAAACTGGTTTATGCGGAAAGTAAGCACCTATGCGGAATGTGCGAAAATTCCGAATAGAGTAAAAATCAAGAAGACCGTTCGGAATAATTTTATTCCGAATAAGAGAAGGGTAAAACGCCCTATTCGGAATATCCAATATTCCGAATAAGGGAAGCAGAAATCAGTTGTTCGGAAAGTTCCTGGAAAGCGAAGAATAGAAACAGTAGCAGTAAAACAGGGGACACGGTTTTAAATCCAAATCGACTCCAATACTCAAAAAGGTTTTACCAAATCAAACACAAATCATTTAAATACCATAAGTAACAAATCCCACCAATAAAAACACTAAATCAACAACTTTTTAAGATCAAACTTGAATCAAATAAGAAAACTTAAGAACCTGCAATAGAAGATGATGAAGAAAAAAATGAATGAAAAGATGGAATTGAAAGATTAATGTAAAAGTAACAAGAGTAATGATTAAGAGTTACAAGATTGAAAGGAAATATTAAAAATCACCAAACACCCTAATGGTGTTGGTGATGAACCGTTCCTAAGAAAACTGGGAAAAAGAAAAATGAGAACTAACTCCCTAATTGTGTGAAGGGAAAAACTATATATAGTCCTAGTGGTTGGTTGGTGAGTGGGCTTTCTCCCTTTCTTCTTGTCTTCTCGTCTTTTCAGAAAAGTTGACGTTTTCGATTCTGATTCGGGATTTGTCGTCGATTAAATTCAACTCGTCTTTTAATTTCTTCGTTAAATAGACTTGAGTTTCTTCGACATATGCAAATCTTCCATCTTTGGTCCTTTTCTTCGATAAATCTTCAAATAGGCCCATTGACTTCAAATCTTTTGCACCTCTTGGAAAATAGACTTCGTCTTGAGTCTTTTTTTCCTTGATAAAACCCGTGCAATCCCATGTTTTCTTTAATATACATCCGGTTAGCTCTGAAAACACAATAAACACAAAAACCACGCATAATTCCAAACAAATGATATTAAATACGTGTTTTGGTCTTGTTTTAGCCCGAATTAAGTGGTAAAAGGATGGGTGTTTACACACCTATCAAATCCCCTACACTTAACCATTGCCATGCCCTCATGCAATGCTTAGTGATAAAGCAAATTTTACATTTTTCTCATAATCAATCAACCTTGGCCTTATTCAAATACTACTAAACACAAATTAAAGTACTAAGAGGAATTAAAGCTTTAAAGGAAACAAAAGGATAGAAAACCATTTTCACTTGAAAATAACTATATGGAAATAACTTGCCAAGAGATCAATGACTTACATTAGGGCTTTGGTGCTGCGAAGATTTATCACCCTCAAGTTTCCCGTTCCCCAAAATAAGCTTAAAAACGAGATCATTGTTATTATAAGTTAGCAAATCAAACACTTACACACATGGCTTAATTAAATGCTTAAACTCCCTTATTCCTAGGTGTATCTCTTATATTTTATTTTTGTCTTAGAATGATCATGAAGATGCATTTTTGGACTTATTTCGATAGTTTATTTAGGCTGAAAGCAAAGTAGGACGATTTGATCAATAGTTAGCTAAATGACAAAATCTCTTAAAACTGCTTCTCGGGATATCAAAAAGTTCATATCTTGGCATAACTCGGTTCACGATTTGAGACCTTTCTCGGGCCGATATTTGGCATGTACTTCATACTTCATATCTTCGAGAGACGTTCTTGAGATAATGGTCTTCTCATCATAATAGAGTTTCTTCACTTGGAGACTTTTGAGGGGTACTCCAACTTTGTTGACCACAACTTCATGATTATTTCTTCAATCTCTATTTGGGATTTTGAGATACAACGATCCGCCTCCTTTTCGGACTTGGATCTATTTATCCTCATACCTTGTTAGGGTCTTTTCGGATAGACTTCTCCATGATCTTTATGGGAGTTGATTGCTTTTCGTCGTGAGTCTTGATCCTTCATATTGATTTTGGGAATAATGCTTTTCACATCACTTTGGATCTTCAGCAATAAAATGGAATCCTCATGCCTTGTTAGGGCCTTTTCGGACTCGCCAATCTTCGCGCCCCGCTTCATAAGTTATGCCTTGGCTATGAACTCTTATCATTACCGAGCAACTTTTAAACGATCTTGGGCTAGAAGCTAAGTAACCTTTCAAATCGTACGACCTTACTTATTGCAGATAAATTATTAGCAAGTGATGGGAGAAAAGGCAAATAATTACACCAAGTGAGCTTGCGCAAGGATAACGACTTATAATTGACTCTATCATTTCTCGTTCTCCACAATTTAAAATCTCAAAAAAATGAGACTCGTGGACACTTAGCCTAATAAACCAATTAAGGTCTACATGGTTAAGGATACTAGCTAGAATAAACTTGGATAAGTCTACTCGGGTTGAGTCAAAATAAACGCAACGGGCCTAATATGTCAAAGACTTCTAAACTAGCTACACCACTTTGTTAAAATTTGACTTTATTGCGGGATATATACATATGAAAGCAACGATAAAAAATTTAAAAATTACGACTAAATGGCCAAAGTTAATAAAAAATTTGAAAAATGTTGAAAAATATGATTTTCCGGTTAAATGAAGGCATTTTCATGGAAAAGTCCACTTAAAACTTCGATAGAAGTCCCCCCTACACTTAAGATAAACATTGTCCTCAATGTTTAAGCATGTGGGAAAAATCCCCCCTACACTTATGACATTGTGCACGTTGGTTAACTCAAGTTAAGGAAGAGACGACTAAAGTGATCAATTTCAAATGTGAGTTTGAAGAGAATTGAATCACGATAGTTGAGAGATAGAACCGGATTCGGATAACACAGGAGCACGGTTCTTCAAAGATTCCCAGAGTGCACTTATCCCTGTAATCACATCACCACACAAAGACAAACGACCAAAATAGGTCCTCCCCTACACTTAGGGGGTTAAAGGGATAGATACTCGGGCTGCCTCCCGAGGAGCGCTTTTTTTTGATAACCGAGTCACGAGCCTGACTCGACCCAAAATTAGTTCATGGGGAACGTGGTGAGGGATGGAATCACCTCCTGAGAGGTGTCCTCACCAAAGTACAACTTCACTCGTTGGCCATTCACCTTAAAATTTGGTCCATTAGGTTGAGCGAGCTCGAGAGTACCATATGGAAAAATTTGGGCAATGGTGAATGGGCCGGACCAACGAGATTCGAGCTTGCCCGAAAAGATTTTCAACCGAGAGTTAAAAAGTAAGACTTTGTCTCCAACATGGAACTCTCGGTTTTTGATCTTAGAGTCGTGAATGAGCTTAGTTCGTTCCTTATAGATCAAAGAATTTTCATAAGCCTCATTCCGAAGTTCATTCAGCTCATTGAGTTGAAGCTTCCTATGATCACCGTCTTTGATGATATCGAAGTTAGCCCACTTCAAGGCCCAGTAAGCCTTGTGCTCCAACTCAATGGGGAGGTGGCACGCTTTCCCGTACACAAGACGATAAGGCGTACAGCCGATCGGGGTCTTGTAAGCGGTACGAAAAGCCCACAAAGCATCATCAAGTTTATCAGCCCATGCGGCACGATGCTCTCCCACGGTTCATTCAAGAATTCGCTTTAGTCCTCGTTTGGATATTTCAGCCTGGCCATTAGTTTGTGGGTGGTAGGCTGTGGAAAGACGATGATTTACACCGTACTTAGCCATGACTCTAGCAAATTTGTCATTGTAAATATGAGTCCCACGATCACTAATAATGGCACGAGGCACACCGAATCTAGCGAAAAGAGCTTTCAAAAAGTTACAAACCACCCTTGCGTCATTAGTAGGTAAAGCTTTGGCTTCAACCCATTTGGAGACGTAGTCAACGGCTACAAGGATGTATTTGTTTCCTTTAGAAGAAGGGAATGGCCCCATAAAGTCGATACCCCAAACATCAAAGATTTCACACTCTTGAATGAAATTATGAGGCATCTCGTCTTTATGTGTGATCTTACCTTGTTTTTGGCAAGCATCACATCGTTTAACCATATCGTGAGCATCACGGTATATGGAGGGCCAATAAAATCCCGAATCAAACACTTTTTTGGCGGTGTAGTTGGGACCAAAGTGACCACCGGTGGGTCCTTTGTGGCAAGCATCGAGGATTTCTGAAGCTGCTGGTCCATCAACACATCGGCGGATAATCAGGTCGGCACATTGTTTGAATAGGTAAGGGTCGTCCCAAAAGTAAGTCTTAATGTCGGTGAAAAACTTCTTCTTTTGTTGAGACGTCAACCCTTCCTTGAGAATTCCACCCGCTAAGTAGTTTGCAAAGTCCGCAAACCACGGGGTTTCATTCGACTTCGAGTTTATAGACATTAAGGTCTCCAAGGGAAAAGAATCATTGATTTCTTTGGTCGGATGATCCCCTTGGTATGGATCCTCAAGTCTGCTGAGATGATCCGCGGCTAAGTTTTCTGCTCCTTTTTTATCGCGAATTTCGATTTTAAATTCCTGGAGCAGCAAAACCCAGCGAAGAAGTCTTGGTTTGGAATCTTGCTTTGTCAACAAGTACTTCAGCGCAGAATGATCGGTGTACACAATGGTGGTAGAAAGGACAAGATAGGGGCGGAATTTTTCAAAAGCATAGACAACAGCTAAAAGCTCTTTTTCGGTTGTCGTATAATGCAATTGTGCCCCAGTCATTGTCTTGCTAGCGTAATGGATCGGTTGGAAGTGTTTGTTCACTCTTTTTCCAAGAACCGCTCCAATAGCAAAATCACTAGCATCGCACATCAACTCAAAGGGTAGCTCCCAATTAGGGGTAACCAAGACGGGTGCCTTAGTTAGCTTATCCTTAAGCGAGTTGAAGGCTTCAAGGCACTCTTTGGAAAAGATAAAAGGAGTATCTTTTTCCAAGAGGTGGGTCATCGGGCGAGCGATTTGAGAAAAATCTTTGATGAATCGATGGTAGAAGCCCGCATGACCCAGGAAACTTCTCACACCCTTCACGGTTGAAGGTGGAGGCAACTTTGCGATAACATCGACTTTAACACGGTCTACTTCAAGACCGGCTTTCGAGATCTTATGTCCAAGCACGACGCCTTATTTTACCATAAAATGGCATTTTTCCCAATTCAGAACTAGGCGAGTGTCTTCTCACCGCTGAAGCATACATTCCAAATTGGCAAGGCAAGAAGAGAAGGAATCCCCGAAGACCGAGAAATCATCCATGAAGACTTCCATGGTTTGTTCAACCATGTCATGGAAGATAGCTAACATACACCTTTGGAAAGTCCCGGGTGCATTACATAAGCCAAAAGGCATCCTTTTGTAAGCAAAAGTGCCATAGGGACAAGTGAATGTTGTCTTCTCTTGATCTTGGGGATCGATGGGTATTTGAAAATAACCCGAGAAACCATCAAGAAAGCAGTAATATTCATTACCGGCTAAACGTTCGAGCATTTGGTCCATAAAAGGTAGAGGGAAATGATCCTTTCTCGTGGCATCATTGATTTTGCGGTAGTCTATACAAACTCTCCACCCAGTAACGAGACGAGTGGGAATCAACTCGTTGTGTTCGTTGGGAACAACGGTTATTCCGCCCTTCTTGGGCACACAATGGATTGGACTAACCCATGGTGAATCCGAAATAGGGTAAATCATACCCGCATCAAGAAGTTTGATAACCTCTATTTTGATGACTTCATGGATTTTTGGATTCACCCTTCGTTGGCTTTGAATTGTGGGTTTAAAGTCGTCCTGCATGAGAATTTTGTGTGTGCAGAAGTGAGGATCAATTCCACGAATATCCGAAATCTTCCAAGCAATAGCCTTCTTATGAGCTTTCAGCACGGCGACGAGGTGAGTCTTCTCTTCATCTTTCAAATCTGTCGCAAGAATGACGGGCGACTTCTTGTTGTCGTCAAGGAACACGTATTCGAGATGTGGCGGCAACTCCTTAAGTTCCAAATCCGGAGGATTTTCGACGGGAGGCGTTTTCAAAATCATGTCATCGATAGCAATAACCGTGGGAGATGGAGGCGAAGGATTGTCTTCGGTGAGAAGATTGTCAAAGAAATTCATGTCTTCATCCCCATCGATAGGAGAATCATTAGTAGCTAAATTCACATCTCCCATGGTATCTTCAATATTGTTCCAAAATAAATCACTATCTCCAAATAGAGACAACGATGAATCAATGGAGGACACGGTCTCAACATTGGGAAGAGAGGAAGGAATACTTTTGCAAGCATCAATAAAGTGTGCTTCACAAGCCTCATCCAGAACGTCAATACAATTAACACTCTCATATGAATAAGGCTGTTTAGACAACTTTCCCATGTTGAAGACTACTTTATCGTCACCCACTCTCATGATAAGCTCACCGGCTTCAACATCAATGAGAGTGCGACCGGTCCTTAAGAATGGACGACCAACAATTAGTGGTACACGGGGGTCCATCTCGTAGTCGACTACAACAAAATCAGCAGGGAAGGTGAATTTGTCGACTCCTACAATGACGTCTTCGGCTATCCCCACTGGATAAGCAACCGTACGGTTAGCTAATTCCAAAGTCATTTTGGTGGGGACTAGCTCTGGGAGAGATAATTGCTTCCAAACACTTAGAGGCATGAGATTAATACTGGCACCTAGATCGGCTAGGGCCATGCAATTCTCTACTCCCGGGAAATTGCAAGGGATAAGAAAACGACCCGGATCACCAAGCTTAGTTGGCAATTGATAGGTGTGAAAACACCCATCCTTTTACCACTTAATTCGGGCTAAAACAAGACCAAAACACGTATTTAATATCATTTGTTTGGAATTATGCGTGGTTTTTGTGTTTATTGTGTTTTCAGAGCTAACCGGATGTATATTAAAGAAAACATGGGATTGCACGGGTTTTATCTAGGAAAAAAAGACTCAAGACGAAGTCTATTGTCCAAGAGGTGCAAAAGATTTGAAGTCAATGGGCCTATTTGAAGATTTATCGAAGAAAAGGACCAAAGATGGAAGATTTGCATATGTCGAAGAAACTCAAGTCTATTTAACGAATAAATTAAAAGACGAGTTGAATTTAATCGACGACAAATCCCGAATCAGAATCGAAAACGTCAACTTTTCTGAAAAGACGAGAAGACAAGAAGAAAGGGAGAAAGCCCACTCACCAACCAACCACTAGGACTATATATAGTTTTTCCCTTCACACAATTAGGGAGTGAGTTCTCATTTTTCTTTTTCCCAGTTTTCTTAGGAACGGTTCATCACCAACACCATTAGGGTGTTTGCTGATTTTTAATATTTCCTTTCAATCTTGTAACTCTTAATCATTACTCTTGTTACTTTTACATTAATCTTTCAATTCCATCTTTTCATTCATTTTGTTCTTCATCATCTTCTATTGCAAGTTCTTAAGTTTTCTTATTTGATTCAAGTTTGATCTTAAAAAGTTGTTGATTTAGTGTTTTTATTGGTGGGATTTGTTACTTATGGTATTTAAATGATTTGTGTTTGATTTGGTAAAACCTTTTTGAGTATTGGAGTCGATTTGGATTTAAAACCGTGTCCCCTGTTTTACTGCTACTGTTTCTGTTCTTCGCTTTCCAGGAACTTTCCGAACAGCTGATTTCTGCTTCCCTTATTCGGAATATTGGATATTCCGAATAGGGCGTTTTACCCTTCTCTTATTCGGAATAAAATTATTCCGAACGGTCTTCTTGATTTTTACTCTATTCGGAATTTTCGCACATTCCGCATAGGTGCTTACTTTCCGCATAAACCAGTTTTTCCGAATAGCTCATGTTTTTCCGCATAGGTCATAATATTCCGAATAGGCATTATTTTCCGAATAGGCAATATTTTCCGAATAGAACTTGTTTTCCGCATAGACCATTATTTTCCGAATAGGCATTATTTTCCGAATAGGCAATGTTTTCCGTATAAACCCGCTTTTCCGCATAGACATATTTTTCCAAACAGGAGTTTATTTTCCGAATAGGACTTTTTTCCGCATAAGGGTATTTTTTCAAATAGTGAATTTATTCCGCATAAGAGCTAATTTTCCGCATTAGGATTTTATTCCGAATAGAGCAATGCATTCCGCATAGTAATTGTTTTCCGAATAGGGTAATTTCTGTTAAGGTATTTTTCATTTACTGTTTGATTTAAATTTTCAATTCTAGCTTTACTGTTTAGTAGATTAGAAAACCAAACCCATTTTTGGACACCAAGAACAAATCATTCCACTTTAAACTGAGATCAATTCGAGAGGATATCGAGAAATATTTTGAACCTATAGAAAAAGCCTTGTATCAAATGGCGCCGCTGCCGGCTCTTCTCGTTAAGATCAAAAGTTTTTTGTGAGAACTTGGATTTTGGGATCCGTTCTCCGTGAACGTTACTTTTTCACAAAAATTTTCAAAAACACTAAAAAAAAATATATAAAATTTTCAAAAATCCTAAAAAGTAAAAAAAAAAAAACCAAAAAACCAAAAATATTTTTGTATTGTTTTTGCCTTGTTAGTTCTTTTGCAGGTGTATGCGCACTCGATCCACGTCTTATCAAGAGCCCGAGCCTCTCGATAACTTAGACATGGCTGGTGTACAAAACAACAATAACATACCACCTCCGAACAACAATAATAACAACAACAACCCACCTTTCAACAACATGAACAATAACAACAACAATGAGCCCCTTCCGGATAATCGCCCGATGATTGAATTGCTGCAAGCTCATGTAGATGGCAACACGGATCCAATTGTTATACCACCAATTGCCGCCAACAATTTCGAGCTAAAATCAGGCTTTATCCAGATGGTCTCCGCTCAACCATTCTTGGGACGAACCATTGATGATCCACACGACCATATCAAGAGATTCTTGCAACTCACCAACACGGTCAAGTTCAATGGTGTTCCACAAGAGGTTATAAGGTTACAACTTTTTTCCCTTTTCTTTAGAGGGACAAGCCCGGCATTGGATTGCTAAGGAACCGCCACAGAGTATTCTCTCGTGGACGGATTTGGAAACAAAGTTTATCAATTACTTTTTTCCACCCTCTCGTACTACCGCATTGCGGAATGAAATCATAAATTTTGAACAAAAGTACGATGAGTCGTTCAGTGAATCTTGGGATCGTTTCAAAGATCTTTTAAGAAAATGCCCACAACATGGTTTTACCAAAGTACATCAAATTAATACTTTTTACAATGGTTTAAGCATGAGTGACCAAGATTCACTAAACAGTGCCTCGGGGGGTAATCTATTGGCTAAGACTTCCAATGCTGCTTGGGATATCATTGAGAACAAGTCTCGTGTGCAAACCAAGAGTGTTCGGACCAATGTCGCTAGTGCTAGCACTAATGACAGCGACAAGCGATTAGACAAAATCACTGTGCTTCTTGAATCGCTTGTCACCCACACCGTCAGCAACAACAACAGCAACAACAACAGCAACAACGCCAAAAATGCTCAAGTTAATGCTGTCAGCCAACCTTGTGAGATATGCGGTGGTCCTCATTCTTACACAACTTGTACCGCCACCCAAGATTACCCTGCAGAGAATGTGAATGCGGCATATGGCACCTATCCTCAACCTGCTTATCAAGCAAAACCTCAAGGTGACCGTAACTTGCTTAGCTACCGTTCCAACAACTATATCTCACCACCTGGTTTTAATCCTAACAACCAAAACCAACAACAAAACCTTAACCGCCCTGCTCAACAACAACAACAACCTCGACAACCATACATCCCACCTCACAAGCAACAACAACCACCTCAACGTAACAACCAAGTTTTCCAACAACCTGCTTACCAACCACCTGCATACAATGCTCCTCCGAACCAAACCACCACTGCATTACACCAAGAGGTTGCAACCTACATGAGAACCAATGATGTGATAGTGGGAAATCTCCAAGAAGAAGTGCACAATTTGAAAGCAGACTTGGTCAAGCAAGGAAATGATTTAAGAGCCGACATGAGAAATACGTTGGATAGCCAAACTAATGATCTGAGGAACATGATGGCTAGTTTCTTCCAAGGTAATCAACCCTCTTCTTCGGGTACTATTCCGAGTAATACCGTTGCGAATCCAAGAGGGGAGATAAAAGCAATCACTACTCGAAGTGGCAAAGGTACCAAGGAACCCGAGCTTCCTATACCTCCACCGGTGGTTGTGACTAAGGAGAACGAGTCACCTGCTCCTATTCCTCATCCTTCTCCTTCCCCAATTTCTCCACCTCTTCCTTCTACCCCACCTCCACCCGTGGTTGTGAGTGATCCTATTCCCCTAAAGCCTTCCTCTTCTTCCAATATACCTTATCCATCTAGGTTGAGGAAAGAGAAGCAAAAGAGCAAGGATGATATTCAGGTTTCGAACTTTCTTAAGATGTTTAAACAATTGAATTTCAATATCTCCTTCGCTGAGGCTCTCGCTCACATGCCCAAGTATGCAAAAATGTTTAAAGATCTTCTGAGCGACAAGGAAAAGCTCCTCGATATTGCCAACACCCAACTTAATGAGAATTGCTCTGCAGTGCTCTTAAGGAAATTGCCAACTAAGCTTGGTGATCCGGGTCGTTTTCTTATCCCTTGCAATTTCCCGGGAGTAGAGAATTGCATGGCCCTAGCCGATCTAGGTGCCAGTATTAATCTCATGCCTCTAAGTGTTTGGAAGCAATTATCTCTCCCAGAGCTAGTCCCCACCAAAATGACTTTGGAATTAGCTAACCGTACGGTTGCTTATCCAGTGGGGATAGCCGAAGACGTCATTGTAGGAGTCGACAAATTCACCTTCCCTACTGATTTTGTTGTCGTCGACTACGAGATGGACCCCCGTGTACCACTAATTGTTGGTCGTCCATTCTTAAGGACCGGTCGCACACTCATTGATGTTGAAGCCGGTGAGCTTATCATGAGAGTGGGTGACGATAAAGTAGTCTTCAACATGGGAAAGTTGTCTAAACAGCCTTATTCATATGAGAGTGTTAATTGTATTGACGTTCTGGATGAGGCTTGTGAAGCACACTTTATTGATGCTTGCAAAAGTATTCCTTCCTCTCTTCCCAATGTTGAGACCGTGTCCTCCATTGATTCATCGTTGTCTCTATTTGGAGATAGTGATTTATTTTGGAACAATCTTGAAGATACCATGGGAGATGTGAATTTAGCTACTAATGATTCTCCTATCGATGGGGATGAAGACATGAATTTCTTTGACAATCTTCTCACCGAAGACAATCCTTCGCCTCCATCTCCCACGGTTATTGCTATCGATGACACGACTTTGAAAACGCCTCCCGTCGAAAATCCTCCGGATTTGGAACTTAAGGAGTTGCCGCCACATCTCGAATACGTGTTCCTTGACGACAACAAGAAGTCGCCCGTCATTATTGCAACAGATTTGAAAGATGAAGAGAAGACTCACCTCGTCGCCGTGCTGAAAGCTCATAAGAAGGCTATTGCTTGGAAGATTTCGGATATTCGTGGAATTGATCCTCACTTCTGCACACACAAAATTCTCATGGAGGACGACTTTAAACCCACAATTCAAAGCCAACGAAGGGTGAATCCAAAAATCCATGAAGTCATCAAAACAGAGGTTATCAAACTTCTTGATGCGGGTATGATTTACCCTATTTCGGATTCACCATGGGTTAGTCCAATCCATTGTGTGCCCAAGAAGGGCGGAATAACCGTTGTTCCCAACGAACACAATGAGTTGATTCCCACTCGTCTCGTTACTGGGTGGAGAGTTTGTATAGACTACCGCAAACTCAATGATGCCACGAGAAAGGATCATTTCCCTCTACCTTTTATGGACCAAATGCTCGAACGTTTAGCCGGTAATGAATATTACTGCTTTCTTGATGGTTTCTCGGGTTATTTTCAAATACCCATCGATCCCCAAGATCAAGAGAAGACAACATTCACTTGTCCCTATGGCACTTTTGCTTACAAAAGGATGCCTTTTGGCTTATGTAATGCGCCCGGGACTTTCCAAAGGTGTATGTTAGCTATCTTCCATGACATGGTTGAACAAACCATGGAAGTCTTCATGGATGATTTCTCGGTCTTCGGGGATTCCTTCTCTTCTTGCCTTGCCAATTTGGAACGTATGCTTCAGCGGTGCGAAGACACTCGCCTAGTTCTGAATTGGGAAAAATGCCATTTTATGGTAAAAGAAGGCGTCGTGCTTGGACATAAGATCTCGAAAGCCGGTATTGAAGTAGACCGTGCTAAAGTCGATGTTATCGCAAAGTTGCCTCCACCTTCAACCGTGAAGGGTGTGAGAAGTTTCCTGGGTCATGCGGGCTTCTACCGTCGATTCATCAAATATTTTTCTCAAATCGCTCGCCCGATGACCCACCTCTTGGAAAAAGATACTCCTTTTTTCTTTTCCAAAGAGTGCCTTGAAGCCTTCAACTCGCTTAAGGATAAGCTAACTAAGGCACCCGTCTTGGTTACCCCTAATTGGGAGCTACCCTTTGAGTTGATGTGCGATGCTAGTGATTTTGCTATTGGAGCGGTTCTTGGACAAAGAGTGAACAAACACTTCTAACCGATCCATTACGCTAGCAAGACAATGACTGGGGCACAATTTCATTATACGACAACCGAAAAAGAGCTTTTAGCTGTTGTCTATGCTTTTGAAAAATTCTGCCCCTATCTTGTCCTTTCTACCACCATTGTGTACACCGATCATTCTGCGCTGAAGTACTTGTTGACAAAGCAAGATTCCAAACCAATACTTCTTCGCTGGGTTTTGCTGCTCCAGGAATTTAAAATCGAAATTCGCGATAAAAAAGGAGCAGAAAACTTAGCCGCGGATCATCTCAACAGACTTGAGGATCCATACCAAGGGGATCATCCGACCAAAGAAATCAATGATTCTTTTCCCTTGGAGACCTTAATGTCTATAAACTCGAAGTCGAATGAAACCCCGTGGTTTGCGGACTTTGCAAACTACTTAGCGGGTGGAATTCTCAAGGAAGGGTTGACGTCTCAACAAAAGAAGAAGTTTTTCACCGACATTAAGACTTACTTTTGGGACGACCCTTACCTATTCAAACAATGTGCCGACCTGATTATCCGCCGATGTGTTGATGGACCAGCAGCTTCAGAAATCCTCGATGCTTGCCACAAATGACCCACCGGTGGTCACTTTGGTCCCAACTACACCGCCAAAAAAGTGTTTGATTCGGGATTTTATTGGCCCTCCATATACCGTGATGCTCACGATATGGTTAAACGATGTGATGCTTGCCAAAAACAAGGTAAGATCACACATAAAGACGAGATGCCTCAGAATTTCATTCAAGAGTGTGAAATCTTTGATGTTTGGGGTATCGACTTTATGGGGCCATTCCCTTCTTCTAAAGGAAACAAATACATCCTTGTAGACGTTGACTACGTCTCCAAATGGGTTGAAGCCAAAGCTTTACCTACTAATGACGCAAGGGTGGTTTGTAACTTTTTGAAAGCTCTTTTCGCTAGATTCGGTATGCCTCGTGCCATTATTAGTGATCGTGGGACTCATTTTTGCAATGACCAATTTGCTAGAGTCATGGCTAAGTACGGTGTAAATCATCGTCTTTCCACAGCCTACCACCCACAAACTAATGGCTAGGCTGAAATATCCAACCGAGGACTAAAGCGAATTCTTGAAAGAACCGTGGGAGAGCATCGTGCCGCATGGGCTGATAAACTTGATGATGCTTTGTGGGCTTTTCGTACCGCTTACAAGACCCCGATCGGCTGTACGCCTTATCGTCTTGTGTACGGGAAAGCGTGCCACCTCCCCATTGAGTTGGAGCACAAGGCTTACTGGGCCTTGAAGTGGGCTAACTTCGATATCATCAAAGCCGGTGATCATAGGAAGCTTCAATTCAATGAGCTGAATGAACTTCGGAATGAGGCTTATGAAAATTCTTTGATCTATAAGGAACGAACTAAGCTCATTCACGACTCTAAGATCAAAAACCGAGAGTTCCATGTTGGAGACAAAGTCTTACTTTTTAACTCTCGGTTGAAAATCTTTTCGGGCAAGCTCAAATCTCGTTGGTCCGGCCCATTCACCATTGCCCAAATTTTTCCATATGATACTCTCGAGCTCGCTCAACCTAATGGACCAAATTTTAAGGTGAATGGCCAACGAGTGAAGTTGTACTTTGGTGAGGACACCTCTCAGGAGGTGATTCCATCCCTCACCACGTTCCCCATGAACTAATTTTGGGTCGAGTCAGGCTCGTGACTCGGTTATCAAAAACAAGCGCTCCTCGGGAGGCAGCCCGAGTATCTATCCCTTTAACCCCCTAAGTGTAGGGGAGGACCTATTTTGGTCGTTTGTCTTTGTGTGGTGATGTGATTACAGGGATAAGTGCACTCTTGGAATCTTTGAAGAACCGTGCTCCCGTGTTATCCGAAATCCGGTTCTATCTCTCAACTATCATGATTCAATTCTCTTCAAACTCACATTTGAAATTGATCACTTTAGTCGTCTCTTCCTTAACTTGAGTTAACCAACGTGCACAATGTCATAAGTGTAGGGGGGATTTTTCCCACATGCTTAAACATTGAGGACAATGTTTATCTTAAGTGTAGGGGGGACTTCTATCGAAGTTTTAAGTGGACTTTTCCATGAAAATGCCTTCATTTAACCGGAAAATCATATTTTTCAACATTTTTCAAATTTTTTATTAACTTTGGCCATTTAGTCGTAATTTTTAAATTTTTTATCGTTGCTTTCATATGTATATATCCCGCAATAAAGTCAAATTTTAACAAAGTGGTGTAGCTAGTTTAGAAGTCTTTGACATATTAGGCCCGTTGCGTTTATTTTGACTCAACCCGAGTAGACTTATCCAAGTTTATTCTAGCTAGTATCCTTAACCATGTAGACCTTAATTGGTTTATTAGGCTAAGTGTCCACGAGTCTCATTTTTTTGAGATTTTAAATTGTGGAGAACGAGAAATGATAGAGTCAATTATAAGTCGGTATCCTTGCGCAAGCTCACTTGGTGTAATTATTTGCCTTTTCTCCCATCACTTGCTAATAATTTATCTGCAATAAGTAAGGTCGTACGATTTGAAAGGTTACTTAGCTTCTAGCCCAAGATCGTTTAAAAGTTGCTCGGTAATGATAAGAGTTCATAGCCAAGGCATAACTTATGAAGCGGGGCGCGAAGATTGGCGAGTCCGAAAAGGCCCTAACAAGGCATGAGGATTCCATTTTATTGCTGAAGATCCAAAGTGATGTGAAAAGCATTATTCCCAAAATCAATATGAAGGATCAAGACTCACGACGAAAAGCAATCAACTCCCATAAAGATCATGGAGAAGTCTATCCGAAAAGACCCTAACAAGGTATGAGGATAAATAGATCCAAGTCCGAAAAGGAGGCGGATCGTTGTATCTCAAAATCCAAAATAGAGATTGAAGAAATAATCATGAAGTCGTGGTCAACAAAGTTGGAGTACCCCTCAAAAGTCTCCAAGTGAAGAAACTCTATTATGATGAGAAGACCATTATCTCAAGAACGTCTCTCGAAGATATGAAGTATGAAGTACATGCCAAATATCGGCCCGAGAAAGGTCTCAAATCGTGAACCGAGTTATGCCAAGATATGAACTTTTTGATATCCCGAGAAGCAGTTTTAAGAGATTTTGTCCTTTAGCTAACTATTGATCAAATCGTCCTACTTTGCTTTCAGCCTAAATAAACTATCGAAATAAGTCCAAAAATGCATCTTCATGATCATTCTAAGACAAAAATAAAATATAAGAGATACACCTAGGAATAAGGGAGTTTAAGCATTTAATTAAGCCATGTGTGTAAGTGTTTGATTTGCTAACTTATAATAACAATGATCTCGTTTTTAAGCTTAGTTTGGGGAACGTGAAACTTGAGGGTGATAAATCTTCGCAGCACCAAAGCCCTAATGTAAGTCATTGATCTCTTGGCAAGTTATTTCCATATAGCTATTTTCAAGTGAAAATGGTTTTCTATCCTTTTGTTTCCTTTAAAGCTTTAATTCCTCTTAGTACTTTAATTTGTGTTTAGTAGTATTTGAATAAGGCCAAGGTTGATTGATTATGAGAAAAATGTAAAATTTGCTTTATCACTAAGCATTGCATGAGGGCATGGCAATGGTTAAGTGTAGGGGATTTGATAGGTGTGTAAACACCCATCCTTTTACCACTTAATTCGGGCTAAAACAAGACCAAAACACGTATTTAATATCATTTGTTTGGAATTATGCGTGGTTTTTGTGTTTATTGTGTTTTCAGAGCTAACCGGATGTATATTAAAGAAAACATGGGATTGCACGGGTTTTATCAAGGAAAAAAAGACTCAAGACGAAGTCTATTGTCCAAGAGGTGCAAAAGATTTGAAGTCAATGGGCCTATTTGAAGATTTATCGAAGAAAAGGACCAAAGATGGAAGATTTGCATATGTCGAAGAAACTCAAGTCTATTTAACGAAGAAATTAAAAGACGAGTTGAATTTAATCGACGACAAATCCCGAATCAGAATCGAAAACGTCAACTTTTCTGAAAAGACGAGAAGACAAGAAGAAAGGGAGAAAGCCCACTCACCAACCAACCACTAGGACTATATATAGTTTTTCCCTTCACACAGTTAGGGAGTGAGTTCTCATTTTTCTTTTTCCCAGTTTTCTTAGGAACGGTTCATCACCAACACCATTAGGGTGTTTGGTGATTTTTAATATTTCCTTTCAATCTTGTAACTCTTAATCATTACTCTTGTTACTTTTACATTAATCTTTCAATTCCATCTTTTCATTCATTTTGTTCTTCATCATCTTCTATTGCAAGTTCTTAAGTTTTCTTATTTGATTCAAGTTTGATCTTAAAAAGTTGTTGATTTAGTGTTTTTATTGGTGGGATTTGTTACTTATGGTATTTAAATGATTTGTGTTTGATTTGGTAAAACCTTTTTAAGTATTGGAGTCGATTTGGATTTAAAACCGTGTCCCCTGTTTTACTGCTACTGTTTCTGTTCTTCGCTTTCCAGGAACTTTCCGAACAGCTGATTTCTGCTTCCCTTATTCGGAATATTGGATATTCCGAATAGGGCGTTTTACCCTTCTCTTATTCGGAATAAAATTATTCCGAACGGTCTTCTTGATTTTTACTCTATTCGGAATTTTCGCACATTCCGCATAGGTGCTTACTTTCCGCATAAACCAGTTTTTTCGAATAGCTCATGTTTTTCCGCATAGGTCATAATATTCCGAATAGGCATTATTTTCCGAATAGGCAATATTTTCCGAATAGAACTTGTTTTCCGCATAGACCATTATTTTCCGAATAGGCATTATTTTCCGAATAGGCAATGTTTTCCGTATAAACCAGCTTTTCCGCATAGACATATTTTTCCGAACAGGAGTTTATTTTCCGAATAGGACTTTTTTCCGCATAAGGGTATTTTTCCAAATAGTGAATTTATTCCGCATAAGAGCTAATTTTCCGCATTAGGATTTTATTCCGAATAGAGCAATGCATTCCGCATAGTAATTGTTTTCCGAATAGGGTAATTTCTGTTAAGGTATTTTTCATTTACTGTTTGATTTAAATTTTCAAATCTAGCTTTACTGTTTAGTAGATTAGAAAACCAAACCCATTTTTGGACACCAAGAACAAATCATTCCACTTTAAACTGAGATCAATTCGAAAGGATATCGAGAAATATTTTGAACCTATACAAAAAGCCTTGTATCAGACGTCAAGTTCTACTTTTGGAACGACCCTTACTTGTTTCGAACTTGTGCGGATCAAATCATCCGACGTTGTGTTTTTGACACCGAAGCTTCTAACATCCTTAGAGCTTGCCATGAGGGACCCACGGGTGGTCACCACGGTGCTAATCTCACGGCTAAGAAGGTGTTTGATGCCGGCTTCTTTTGGCCTACTATTTACCGAGATGCACAAATTCTTGTGAAGTCTTGTGATGCATGCCAACGACAAGGAAAAGCCTCACAAAAAGATGAAATGCCACAAAATATCATTCAAGTATGTGAGATATTTGACGTTTGGGGTATAGACTTTATGGGGCCGTTCCCATCATCTCGTGGTAATAAGTACATTCTCGTTGCGGTTGACTACCTATCTAAGTGGGTGGAGGCGAAGGCCTTGCCCACTAATGATGCTCGTGTGGTAGTTAAGTTCTTGAAAAGCTTGTTTGCTCGGTTTGGAACCCCTCGTGCGATCATAAGCGATCGTGGAACCCATTTTTGTAATGACCAATTCGAAAGAGTCTTAAGAAAATATGGGGTTACACATCGTCTTTCTACGGCTTATCACCCACAAACGAGTGGGCAAGTCGAGGTTTCAAACCGAGCTTTGAAGAGGATCTTGGAGAGATCCGTAGGAGAAAACCGACAAACTTGGTCGGATAAGTTGGACGATGCTTTATGGGCCTTTAGGACCGCTCATAAGACACCCATTGGGTGCACTCCCTATAAGCTTGTGTATGGAAAGAATTGTCATTTGCCTATCGAGTTAGAACACAAGGCTTATTGGGCCCTAAAGCATTGTAATGATGATATGGAGAACGCGGGAAAACACCGGAAAATGCAATTAAATGAATTGGATGAATTGAGGGATATTGCTTATGAAAATTCATTGATTTACAAAGAGAAAACTAAAAAGTTGCATGATTCTAAAATTAAAAACCGGGTTTTTAACATTGGGGATCAAGTTTTACTTTTTAATTCAAGACTAAAAATCTTTTCCGGTAAATTGAAATCCCGTTGGTCCGGTCCATTCACCGTGACTCAAGTATTTCCATATGGGACCATCGAGCTAGCTCAAGATGATGGTCCTAACTTCAAGGTGAATGGACATAGGTTAAAGCACTACTTTGGCGGGGAAGTTCCATCCTTGAACTACCTCGACCAAGTCACCTTCCCTAATGATAATTAGTATTGAGGGGATCGAGTCGAGCTCATGACTCGGTAATCAAAAACGAGGTGCCTCGTGGGGGAGTCCCATGCTTATCCTATGTACATATTATCGCTTTCTAATGTAGCTTACGTGTGGGGATTTGTGCCCTTCCAACCTTTGTTCCATGGTTGTTTGTGATATGTGGTTTTTAGATCATGATCTTCACGATTGGAGCCTCTCGTGTTCGTTTTATGGGAGCACTCGATCGTTTACTTTGAATACATTTCTCTATATCCATGATATATCCTTTGATGTTCTAACCTTAGGTTTTTAGCACACTTCATAAACGGCTATTACTTATTGGTTACACCCTTTCCATGCTAGATTAGGCATTCGACTACGTCTCTAGTATGGGGGTGTTTGCACCCCTAGACTCAAAACATTGAGGACAATGTTTAACTTTAGTATGGGGGGGTGAATAGATACTTGCCTTGCCAAACCTTCACGCTTTCCAAAGTTTATCGTTTTGTTTATCATTTTTGTTGCAAAATAAGGCTAAAAATGGCAAAATTTTAAAATTTTTCTCATGTTTTATAAGTGTTTGAAGACACGAATGTAGATTTTCCGATGGCGAGAATAAGAGTAATTTTTGACTCGACCGTGCGTGTTGAGCACTTAGCTTTGATTCCTTAACTACACATTAGGCTAAGTCTCTTAAATGAGGACGAGAAATGATAGAGTTAATTATAAGTTACTATGCTAAACGTAGAGTACTCGTATTCTTTCAAAAACTCATGTGTTCTCGTTGTTTGCTTATTCTCCCTTCGCATGTAAATATTTTTTGCTTAATAAATATTGACTTAGCGGTTTAGTTAGGATTGTTGGGTTTCTAGTCTTTTCTAGTAGCTTCCGTGTAATTAAATTGGGAAGACATTAAGGTATCGCCAGCGTCACGGTTTTGAAGTATTGGCACCCGAATAATCGAAAGCTTCACCCAATAATGAGATTTCAAGTGCTCACCTAAATCTAGCAAACAATTTGAAGCCCCACAAGGCCTAAAATCTATGCAAAAATTGAAAGTGAATCAAGCCTTAATCTTCGAAGCTTTAAAGATCCAAAATTCGCCTTAGCGTGAGGATATACGTCTTTGGCTAATAAAACCACCGATGAGGCGGATAATAAAAGGCAAGGCAAGACCGAAGTCATAATAAAAGCTTCATGGAGAAGTTGAATAAAAGATGGAGGTAAACCAAAGATAATAAGGCCCTTCCGTTAGGGGGCATATAAAAGTCTTGGTAATAAGTCTCATGTTCAAAACCGTTATAAAACCGTGTTTATCGATTCTTCTTGTTAACTTAATTTTTTAACATCGTTGTCTATTAGGAGGGGTTATTGATTTGATGGTCTTAGTTACACCGTTAGGACTCTATTTTTAGACCTAAATCTCTATTATCGCATAAGTCAAACAATGTATCCTCGTGAAACATTCAAGACATCATAAAATATAAGAGATACAACTTAGGAATAATGGGAGGATAAGTACGTGATTAGGGCATATGAGTAGTGTTAGCATTACTAACTTATAATGACAATGATCTCGTTGCACGCTTAGCATGGAATTGGGGTGAAAATCGAGGACGATGAAATTATTTCTAACGAAGCATTCATGTGTTCTTATTCTATGAACCTAAACGTCCCATTTTGCGATGAAAATCATACATTATGTCTATAACACAAGAAGTAGTAATAGTAGTAGAGTAGCTAGTTTATCATTTCAATAAAGTGAATAAAATTAAATTTTGGAGATGCTTTGATACTTTATTCTAGCATTGCGTGAGGGCACGGCAATGGTTTAGTATGGGGGAGTGATGAGACTGCTTTTATACATAGTCTCATCTTCCAAATAGGGCTTAAAATGCATTAAATATCATCAAAATACCCAAATATATGCTTGTATTTGTTGCTTGTGTATTTTAGGTACGGATATTGAGAAAATGACAAAAGATCACAAGAATCATGCAAAAACGAACACGGAAAATGAAGCCGCACAATGAACCAAGCCCTAGTGAAGACTTTCCCAAGATCAACCCTTGAAGATTTGAAGAAGGGTCCTCCAATTATGAAGAATTGACACTTTATACCCTTGTATCCTCATAATTACAAGTTTGGTCCCTAAAGTTTGTCAAAATTACAAAAAGGACCCTCCACTTTGAAGAATTGGCAAGTTTAGCCCCTCAACAAAGCTAAATTGTCAACCAATACCATCCACAAAGTCAAATACATCATGAAGTCCTTCAAAGTACAAGAAATGACAAGTTTGGTCCTTTGAAAATTCCAAAATTACAAAAAGGACCCTCAACTTTCAACAATTGGCAAAAATGGTCCCTCAATCATCAAGACTTGGCAATTTCAGTCCTCCAAAAAGCTCAACATACAAGTCAAGACCATTATCCATCATCAAAATGCCAAATCAGTCCTTGAAGAATTAAAACTGGCCAGACAACATTGTAACCTAGACCACTCATGGGCTGCCACGTACCCCACTCAATCTTTTCCACCAATCACACCACTCCCTGCCTCCACCTCAGCCTTCCACTCACCAGGTTTTTAATTAATTAAAACCTTGGCGCCTTAACACCTTTTTAAATATTATTACCCTTAAAACGGATTAAACCACGTGTTCATCAGCTCAAGAACACAATTAGGCATTCCTTAATCATTATGAATTAAAGGCTAATTCTTTCCAGAACAATGATTAAGGGCCCTATAATCACAACACAACCTTAAAACATGTCACATCATCATCCCCTTTGTCACATGCTACCTCCCCTGCCCCACCCTTCACGTCCAAACAAAAACAAGCCAGTAAATCCAACGTTTGAGAAACATGCTTACTTTCTAAGCTTCATATACACCATTGGATGCACTCACACATGCCAGCTGCCACTAAACAACAAAAAAAGTCACATGATTCTCCAAGATATTCAAACTTCATAAGGGCATTTTTGGAAGATCAAGTAGCTAGGGTTACACATTTTTCAGCTTTCATAGTTCACTTGTAAGGCTATATAAAGCCACTTAGGCCTTCACATTTCAGTTTGCTTTTGATTTTTCCTTGGTTCAAGTTTCTGTAAATCCTATTTCTAAGTTAATGAAATTGAGTTTGAAATCTTGAAGAAAAGTCATTGGCCAATCTTGTTTACTGCTTTCATTTGTTATATGCTTTGTAGTTCTTAAAGTTCAAAACCTGTTTTTCAAAGAGGAGTGTGCAAAAGTTTGCATATTTCCTCATTTTCTTGATATTTTGCTAAGTCTTGTTCCAATCTTGGAATTCTTGGGCTATAGGGCTGATCATAGCATCCTAACTGAGTTGGTTAATGTGTGGTGAGGCTTATAACTTGGGGATAATCAAGTGTGGGGTAACAAGTTTGCATTAATCAAGTTTTTCCAAGTTTCTGATTTTTTAGATATTGTGCTTAACCCTTGTTCAATCTTAGCAGGCTTTTTGTGGAAGCTTGTGCTTGTTCTTGCTAGCACATAAGCTCAAAATTCGTGGGTGTGGATGTACATCCATGAGGTTTGCATACTTAATCTCCAAATCTGCTAAAATTGTGATTTTTGGTGATATTTGTATGAAACTATTGTTCTTGTGAATTTTGTGGCTTGTTCTTGCTTGAATCTGTTTATTAGACTTGTTTTAGTGTTAATTGATGCTTGGTTGGCCTGAAATCTCATTGTGCTTTTGAAAATTTTTATTTGAAAAAGTTAAAGGGGTGTTTGGGTCTACTGGTTTATGCTTGTAATTTGTTTTTGTGTAAAGGGAAGTTGTTGTTTTTGCTTTGTATCTGCTATACCTTTGTTTGAGAGTGTTTTGCTGCAAGTTTTTGGGTTTGAACACTTGAATCAATCAATCTGCTATATAGACCTTGTTTCTGCTTGTTTCGACCTAGGATTTTGGGAACACTTAGTGTGTATGCATGCTTAGGGATAAAAGTGGTTTAAACAAAGTTAATATAACCTGTTTGAAAGATTTGAGGTGTTGAAATTGGCTTGTGTGTCAAATACATCAGCAAAGTAGAAAACTGCATGTGTTAGTGTTCATCAGTAACTTTCATTGCTTGAATCTTGCTTAATTCTTTGAACCAGTACATGAAACCTGTTTAGACTTGCTTATTGGAGTTTATTATAGCTTGTGTGTGCATTTGGTTGAATTTGGCTGTCTGATTTGTGCTAAAACTGCTCTTGAATGCTAAACTGCTTATTGTTCATGTTTGTGCAATGTCTGGTGATTGATTGATTAAACTGTATCAATTGGGTGTTAGTGATTGTGTTATTTTGATTGTGATTGACTCCTTTTGATCCAAAGATCATTTGGGTGCCTTTGTGAAATCTGAATCCAAGAAAAAGTCACTAAAGACAAAAAGTCAAAATAGTCAAGTAGTGGAAAAAGTTTCCACTGCTCAACATCCAAAACTAGCCCCTGCTAGTGCAATTTTGTCATCAGCTTATCATTTAGCTATTCTAGCTTATTCTGACTTGCAACAACTTATTTTTTGTAATAGATCTTCATTATTTGACCCATTTAAGTGAACTGGAGCTTATGATACTTTGACTTTGACTTTTTACTAGAAAACCAACTTGTTTGACTTTTAACATAAGTGCTTATTTGATTTTCCAGCTTATTAAGTGTGCTTATTTGAAAGGTCTTTGGTTTTTAAGCTTAGTTTTGTCAAAAGAAACATTTTGCAACTTGAATCAGCTTCTGAGGTGGTCTAGATAATAAAAACGACTATTTTGTCGTTTTGTGAATAAGTTTGTGACTTGTTTCTGGCTTATTAAGTGGGCTTATTTGAAAATTCTTTTTGCAGAAGTCTTTGTTAGGTCAAAAGAAGGTTGTGTGTTAAATTTTAGCTTATGGCATCAGCTTATGGCTTAATGGGCCAAAAAGCCCATTAAGGATAAGCTGCTTATTATAAGTTAGCTTATTTCACATTTTCAGCTTTTGGGCCTTTGGAAAAAGTTGTTTAAAATCAAATTTTGAGTCAACCTGTGCTTTTTGGGCTTAATTTGAACACTTTTTCTTATTGGGCCTTAATTAAGCCCAATAAGGGACTGTTTTGGGTTTGGCCCATTTTCTAGGCCCAATAGGGGTATTTAGGTAATTTCACTTCCATTTCTGAGTTATTTAGGTTAAATTAAGCTAGTTTGCAAGTTTTTAGAATTTTTTATAATTTTTGGATTTTTAATATTATTTTAATATTATTTTATTATAAAAAATTAAAAGTCTGATTTTCTAGGTATTTATATTTTTCCTAGGTTCTAAATACTTAATTAGGATTTTTGCAACTTTCCAATTATTTTCTAGGTCTTTTAATTATTTTCTATAATTAATTTAAGATTTAATTGATTTTAGGAGTTTTTAATTAGTTAAAAATAGTTTTAATTGGTTTTAAAATTTTAAAAAATAGTTTTTTAGCTTAATTAGAGTATTTTTGAGGTTTACAAACTTTAAAATCTTGTTTAGGGCTTTTTAATAATTAATTTTGATTTTTAGGGCTTTAATTAGCATTAAAAAGTCATTATCTAATTAATTAAAAGGTTTTTGCAATTTTTGATTTTTTGTAAACTCTTATAATATTATTAGGGATTTTTGGTAATTTTTAGAAATTTTTAGGTTAAAATTTTAATTTTGGTGGTTTTTACGACTTTACGTGTACGCCTTTTTAGACTTAGTTTAATCCGTCTTCATAACCGTCATTCTCTTCTAATCCCCTTTCTATTCTTCTTATTCAAATATAATCACAAATTAATCCATATCATTACACACATAACACACTAGCCTCCTTGAGAACGAACTTAATTGGGTCATTCACACACGGTTTTCCTAAATCGTCGTGCTCACTTGCCCTGTTTATTGCTTCCTTTTCCTAAAGGGGTAATTTTACGACTATCAATGATCAGACGAGGCCTTCTGCTGCATTCTGCGTGTCTTGAAAGTAGAACCAGGATCTCCAATGATTTGAGTGGTAGGATGATCTTTATGTGATTGCAAGACTGGATTGGAAGAAACCTCCACTTCTGGTGCCAAGTTATTGAGATCACCAACAAAGTCAGCATCATATGAAGCATTGTGGAAAATCCCATCTACTGGTTGTTTATAAATATCATCCAGCTTGGTAGAAGACTTCTTTTGATGGTTCCCCAAATCAGAAGGACTGGAGAAACGAGTATTGGAAGCAGACTCACTAGCCGGAGTACCAGTAGGTGATAAGCTAGCACTAGGAGCAGAAGCTGGAGTACCAGGAGCAGCTTTGTCAGTAGGCTCAACCACGGGAAACTCAAAACCACCTTGAGCAGCTGCTTTAGTAGCCTCTTGTTGTTGTTTGAGAAGAGTGTCAAGAGCTACTTGGGAATCCTGTACATCCAATGGAGTTGCATCACTAGGATGAGTAGGAGAAACTATGGTGGAATAGGATGGAACCACAAAAATGTCATCCTCATCATCTGAATCAGAAAGACTAGAAGGAGTACCAGTACTAGAAGTTGCAAACACTTGTGGTCCTGCATCATGGTTAGTTTTGAAACGAAAATATCCTAACGAATCACTAAGATAATCAAGATCAAAATACCATTTTGGACCCGTGCCTTGGATGTTTGACTTCTCCTCAAAATACCTGAGATTAATAGTTTCAATGATCCGCTTGGCTTGAAGATTGTAGACACGATAAACCCGAGAATGAGCTGAATATCCCACAATGTATCCTTCATCTGCCTTGCCATCAAACTTCCCCAAATAGTCACTAGTATTCAGAATGGTGACTGGACACCCAAAAGGCTTCAAATGAGCAATGTTTGGAACTTTGCCCGTGAGCAGCTCATAAGGAGTCTTCTTGTGAGGATTTGTAATAGAAACCCTATTCAAAACATAACTTGCAGTATTAACAGCTTCTGTCCAGAACATGGTTGGAAGCTTGGAATCGGCAAGCATAGTTCTTGTTGCTTCTATTAGTGTCCTGTTCTTTCTTTCTGCCACACCATTCTGTTGAGGAGTCCTTGCAGCACTATAATCTCTTCTTATGCCCTTAGCATTACAAAGTGCGATGAGGTCTTGATTTTTAAACTCGGTTCCATTGTCGCAACGAATACCTTTAACTTTCTTGGACAAATGGTTCTCTATCAGGGTAAGAAAATCTCTAAGAATTGAGTAGGTCTCACTTTTGGCAGCCATGAAGAACACCCACGAAAACCCGCTATAACCATCAGTTACCACCAGACAGAATTGCTTGTGGTCAATGCTTCTAATGGAAGTAGGACCAAATAAGTCCATGTGTAGTAGCTGCAGTGGTTTAGTGATAAGACTAAGAGCAGTAATGGCCTTGAAGGATGCCTTGTGCTGTTTGCCTTTGCTACAAGCAATACAGTTTATATCATTTCTAAACGTCTTGGGAGGTAAACCAGAGACCAGATTCAGATTTGCAAGTTTGTGAATGGTCTTGAAGTTCACATGCCCCATCCTTCGGTGCCATTTAGTGGCTTCATCTTCTGAGGCTTTAGCAACTAGGCATGCTAGTTGACCAGTAGGGTTGACTTCATTCAACTTGATGCTATAGAGATTGTGTCTTCTAGGGATTCTGAGTAAAACTTGTGAGACATCCGGAAGCTGAAAGTCTTTGGAAAGCACATGTGCATCAGTATCGGTGAAGAGAACAAACTGCTTCTTGTCACAAATCTGAGACACCGATATCAAGTTGAAGTGCTGAAGTGCTTCCACATAGTAGACCTGCTCAAAGTTTAGATTGGGAGTCTTTATCGTTCCTTTACCAGTGATTCTGCCTTCACCCCCACCAAAATAGACCTTGCCTCCATGAAATGGTACAAAGTTAGAGAGAAGACTTTTATTGCCAGTCATGCTCCTGGAGCAACCACTATCCACAATGCCTAGACTAGGATCCTGGTATGGAGTAACCTACAACAACAAGATAAGAACAATGCCAAAGTTAGTGTCTTAAGGGGACCCAAGCCTTTTCAGGTTTGAGCCTGCCTTGTGGATCTTTAGAAGAGAGCCAAGAAGATTGATGAGATCCACCGTTGTTCCTTGGTTGCTTATGCATCATTTGGGTATTATTATTTGACCAAGGACAACCTGCTGAGGGCTTAACAGCAGTTCCCAAATTTCCCAAACCAAAATACGTGTGGTCCAAATTATGTGGATAGATTGGATTAAAATTCTGAAAATAATTACTGGTTGTTTGGAATCCAATATTTCTCCAATAATCAGAAGCTAAGGGAGAGGACACTCGAGAAGAAGTAAACGTTGGAGCACTAGGATTAAGTCTTCTAGAAGCATATGAAGCAGCTCCTGGTGGACCAGCAGCAGGAAAAGCATGATTAAAAGAAGCATGTGTGTCATAATAATCACAATCTTTAATTAAATGAAAGGCACTGCCACAAACAAAACATGTTTTGAAAGACCTTTTATTAGAATGAGATTGTTTCATACTGCCTACTTTATTACACACAATTCTAGGAGAAACATTCTTCCTAGGACTCAATAAACTAGGACCAGACACACTTGACTTGACAGCAATTCTTTCTTCACACTTCCTAGCACCAGTAGCAGCATGTTCATTCAACTTGGAACTTGTAGGTCTTGACTCTTCACTTGAACCACTAGATACAGAGTCACCGGCTTTGTCACTGAAAGTACATGAGGCAAAGTCATTAGTATTAGTAGAACTTGTTGGGGACTCAAGCATCTGTGATCCATCCAAGTCATTATGCCATGAGGTGGGCATAAAAGTTCCAGTAAGAGGAGGAGGGACAGCATGCATTTCTGCTGCTGGTTTAAACCTATTGTAACTAGGTTTGCCCTCATCCTCTTTGTCGGCATCAAAGACACTTGAAAAAGATAAATCAAATACATCTTCTGAATCAATATATTTTTCAAATCCTAAGCCTCTTTTAGTTTTTCTAGACGTGCTACTATCAATTAATTTTGAAAGATTTTTAGGTGCCCTTTGCCATTTTTCAAATCTTAGCATTGTAGCATCTAATTTAGCTTGCATCTCCTCTTTTTCTTTGATACTAGCATCTCTTACTGATTCTGTATATTTAAGCATATTTGTAAATCAATGCTTAGTATCCTGATTTTATCCTCATACGCACGTTGTGTATCTTGTAACCACCTTTTTTGTTGTTCCAATGTGTTTAATGAAGCCTTATAGGATTGAACCTCTAAAAAATACTTATCATTTTGATCATTTACTTCATTAAATTGGGACAACAATTCTGAGTATTTATCATGACACCCAAGAGGACAATGTTGTACATGAGGTGAGATGCCCATAAGAGCAAACTCATCTGCTTCTTCTACATCAGAGAGATTCCTAGCAATCATTGCAAACACGTCAGTTGAGGACTCAGCTGATTCCAGAGTAGAAGCCTGATGATCATTCCAGTTGACCATAGAGTCAACAGATACCAATGCCTTCTTGTCATCTTTTATCTCCTGAACCTTGAAAGTGAAGTACCTGCTCTTCTCTTGATCATTCTTGCTAGGGCACTCCCTTGCAAAGTGACCTTGTTGCTGGCAGTTATAGCATCGAACCTTGCTTCTGTCGAATCTTGCTGGCTCCCGAGGGTTGTAATTAAATTTCCTTCCTGCTTTCTTCTCAAACTTGTGAACCCTAAGAGTAAGCATGGCCATCTGCCATTTAAGATCCATCTCATCCAGGTCAAGTTTATCAACCTGTTTGAAGTCATCAAAAGCAAGTTGTTGTTCAGCATTAACATCAGCCACAAACGAATGAAGAACGGCTTCTACCATACTACCAGACTTGGCAGTAGGATCAGGAGCAGAAGTGTGATGAACAGTATGCTGAGAGGAGACAGTATTGCTTGGGCTACTTGCATATGACATGGGACTAGATTCCATAGAACTCACAAAGGCAGAATTAGCAGGAGTGGGAAAAGAGTCACTCGAAAATCCTCTTACATGAGGTTCGAAAGTTCTGAGCCTATGAAACAGATCATCAAAGTTGAGATAGTCAAGCCCACCTTTGGCTTTGAGAGAGATCACCACCTGATTCCATGAGTAGGGTAAGGCTTTAAGAAACCTTGCATTAATGTCACCATCATCAGGCTTTGACCGAAGTTGATTCAACTGGCTCAATGTTTTCTGGAACCTATCATACCCTTGATGTAGCCCTTCAGTTTCTGAGATTTTGAATTCTGTGAATTCATCTCTCAGCATGGACCTTCGCATTTTCTTTGACTCCTCATTCCCACCGAACCTTGCTTTTATGCCATTCCAGATCTCTCTGGCATCATCCAAATGGTAGAAGTCACCCATGTGATCTTCAGGAAGAGATTGAAGCAAAATTGTCTTTGCTTTGACCTCCTTCTGAATAGCTATGATTTCTTCATGAGACTTAGGGTCAAGAAGAGTAATATTACCATTCTTGTCTCTTCTAGTAAGCTTCCTGCTGTTCCCATTCAGAATGATTTTCCAATGATCTTGATCAGTATTGGTGATCCACCATTCCATCTTCATTGCCCAGTTTTCATATTCACCCTTTTTCAGAAGAGGGAATTTACCATTTGTGTTTGAGACTTTAGCAAGGATCTGCTGAGGTTGCACAATTTTAGGAGTGATGTCTTCTCCTGTTTGAGTAGAAGTTGAGGCAGACATGATAAACAAAATGTCAGTAATAAGAAAACTTGATTCTTCTTGTATAGAGACCCTTCCAGGCTCTGATACCACTTGTTGGGTCTACTAGATGTAGATCTTGCAGCCTGTCAGGACCGGTGAATGACTTCTGTAATCACAAGTCAAATCACAAAGAGACTCTATACACAATATGAATGTAAAATATAAATATAATCAAGAAGAACAGAATAACTATAAAGACTTGATCCTATCTAAGGATTTCTAATATTGATAATCACTAGAACTATGTTTGGTGAAGATCTGTATAACCCTTCTGCCTAAGGTTCCTTTTATACTACAAGGAAACCCTAATACAGCATTAAAGAAAACGTGTAAAACTGATATGCATATCCTTTCCTAACATATCTCATGCATATCCTAACAGAATATTAAGTAAATAATAATGTTTGACTTCGACTAGGACTAGGAGCAGGACTTGCTCCTACTACTACTAGGACCAGGAGGAACTACATACCTCCTAGTCTACCTATTACATATAACTATTACAATGGTCCTAACAGAATCATCTCCTGAGAGATGTCCTCACCAAAGTACAACTTCACTCGTTGGCCATTCACCTTAAAATTAGGTCCATTAGGTTGAGCGAGCTCGAGAGTACCATATGGAAAAATTTGGGCAATGGTGAATGGGCCGGACCAACGAGATTTTAGCTTGCCCGAAAAGATTTTCAATCAAAAGTTAAAGAGTAAAACTTTGTCTCCAACTTGGAACTCTCGGTTTTTAATCTTAGAGTCGTGAATGAGCTTAGTCTTTTCCTTATAGATCAAAGAATTTTCATAAGCCTCATTCCGGAGTTCATTCAGCTCATTGAGTTGGATCTTGCGTAGGTCATCGGCTTTGTTGATGTCGAAATTAGCCCACTTCAAGGCCCAGTAAGCGTTGTGCTCCAACTCAATGGGGAGGTGGCACGCTTTCCCGTACACGAGACAATATGGTGTACAACCAATCGGAGTCTTGTAAGCAGTACGAAAAGCCCACAAAGCATCATCAAGTTTATCAGCCCATGAGGCACGATGCTCTCCCACGGTTCGTTCAAGAATTCGCTTTAATCCTCGGTTATAGATTTCAGCCTGGCCATTAGTTTGTGGGTGGTAGGCGGTGGAAAGACGATGATTTACACCATACTTAGCCATGACTCTAGCAAATTGATCATTGCAAAAATGAGTCCTGCGATCTAATGGCACGAGGCACACCGAATCTAGCGAATATCGATTTCAAAAAGTTACAAACCACCCTTGCGTCATTAGTGGGTAAAGCTTTGGCTTCAACCCATTTAGAAACGTAGTCAACGGCTACAATGATGTATTTGTTTCCTTTAGAGGAAGGGAATGGCCCCATAAAGTCGAAACCCCAAACATCAAAGATTTCACATTCTTGAATGAAATTCTGAGGCATCTCGTCTTTATGTGTGATCTTGCCTTGTTTTTGGCAAGCATCACAACGTTTAACCATCTCGTGAGCGTCACGATAGATGGTGGGCCAATAAAATCCCGAGTCAAACACTTTTTTGGCGGTGTAGTTGGGACCAAAGTGACCACCGGTGGGTCCTTTGTGGCAAGCGTCAAGGATTTCTAAAGCTGCCGGTCCATCAACACATCGGTGAATAATCAAATCGGCACATTGTTTGAATAGATCCGGGTCATGCCAAAAGTAAGTCTTAATGTCTTTGAAGAACTTCTTCTTTTGTTGGGATGTTAACCCGTCGACGAGAATTCTACCCGCCAAGTAGTTTGCAATGTCCGCAAACCACGAGGTTTCATCAGAATTCGAGTTGATAGACATTAAGGTCTCCAGGGGGAAAGAATCATTGATTTCTATGTTAGAATGATCCCCTTGATAAGGATCCTCAAGTCTACTGAGATGATCCGCGGCTAGGTTTTCAGCTCCCTTCTTATCACGAATTTCGATTTTAAATTCTTGAAGTAGCAAAACCCAACGAAGAAGTCTTGGTTTGGAATCTTGTTTAGTTAACAAGTACTTCAACACGGAATGATCGGTGTAAACGATTGTGGTAGAAAGGACAAGATAGGGGCGGAACTTTTCAAAAGCATAGACAACAGCTAAAAGCTCTTTTTCGGTTGTCGTGTAATGCAATTGAGCCCCTGTCATTGTCTTGCTAGCGTAATGGATCGGTTGGAAGTGTTTGTTCACTCGTTGGCCCAAAAGCGCTCCAATAGCATAGTCGCTAGCATCGCACATCAACTCAAAGGGAAGCTCCCAATTTGGGGTAACCAAGACCGGTGCCTTAGTTATCTTATCCTTAAGAAGGTTGAAGGGTTCAATACACTCGTTGGAAAAGATAAAAGGAGTATCTTTTTCCATGAGGTGGGTCATCGGGCGAGCGATTTTAGAAAAATCTTTGATGAAACGACGGTAGAAGCCCGCATGACCAAGGAAACTTCTCACACCCTTCACGGTTGAAGGTGGAGGCAGTTTAGCAATAACATCGAATTTAGCACGGTCCACTTCAAGACCGGCTTTGGAGATCTTGTGTCCTAGCACGATGCCCTCTTTTACCATGAAATGGCATTTTTCCCAATTAAGAACAAGGCGAGTGTCTTCACACTGCTTAAGCATACGTTCTAAATTGGCAAGGAAAGAAGAGAAAGAATCGCCATAAACCGAGAAATCATACATGAATACTTCCATAGTTTCTTCAACCATGTCATGGAAGATATCCATCATACACCTTTGGAACGTCCCAGGAGCATTGCATAAACCGAAAGGCATGCGTTTGTAAGCAAATGTTCCGTAGGGACAAGTGAATGTGGTCTTTTCTTGGTCTTTGGGATCGATGGGAATTTGAAAATACCAGGAGAAACCGTCTAAGAAGCAGTAATAGTCATTACCCGCTAGACGCTCGAGCATTTGATCCATGAAAGGAAGAGGAAAATGATCTTTTCTCGTGGCATCATTGAGTATGCGATAGTCGATACAAACTCTCCACCCAGTAACGAGACGAGTGGGAATCAACTCGTTGTGTTCATTGGGAACAACGGTTATTCCGCCCTTCTTGGGCACACAATGGACGGGACTTACCCAAGGCGAATCTGAGATAGGGTAAATCAAGCCGGCATCAAGAAGTTTGATAACCTCTTGTTTGATGACGTCGTGAATGCGAGGATTAACCCTTCTTTGGCTCTGGATTGCGGGTTTAAAGTCATCTCCCATGAGAATCTTGTGAGTACAAAAGTTTGGATCAATTCCGCGGATGTCGGAAATTTTCCAAGAAATTGCCTTCTTATGAGCTTTAAGCACGGCGATGAGGCGAGATTTCTCTTCTTCTTTCAAGTCCTTAGCGATAATGACGGGCGAATTCTTCTTTTCTTCAAGAAACACGTACTCGAGATGGGGCGGCAACTCCTTAAGTTCTAAATCCTGAGGATTTTCGATGGGAGGCGTATTCAAATTCGGTTCATCAATAGCAATAGCCTTGGGAGATGGTGGAGAAATATTGTCTTCTTTAAGAAGGTTCTCAATGAGGCGAATATCTTCATCCCAATCGGTGGGAGAATCGTCATGTTCTAAGTTCACATCTCCCATGGTTGCTTCAAAATCTTTCCAAAGGAAATCACTTTCTCCAAATAGAGATAGTGATGAATCAATAGAGGAAACGGTCTCAACATTGGGAGGAGAGGTAGGAATACTTTTACAAGCATCTTTGAAGTGTTCTTCACAAGCCTCATCAAGAACGTCAATACAATTAACACTCTCGTATGAATAAGGCTGTTTAGAAAGCTTTCCCATGTTGAAGACAATTTTATCGTCACCCACTCTCATGATAAGCTCACCCGCTTCAACATCTTCGGCAACGAAATCGGCCAATGAGAGTGCGACCGGTCCTCAAGAATGGACGACCAACGATCAATGGCACACGAGGGTCCATGTCGTAGTCAACGACAACGAAATCGGCAGGAAAAGTGAATTTGTCGACTCCTACAAAAACATCTTCGGCTATCCCCACTGGATAAGCAACCGTACGGTTAGCTAATTCTAAAGTCATCTTGGTGGGGACTAGCTCAGGGAGAGATAATTGCTTCCAAATGCTTAGAGGCATTAAGTTAATACTGGCACCTAGATCGGCTAGGGCCATGCAATTCTCTACTCCCGGAAAGTTGCAAGGGATCAAGAAGCGACCCGGATCACCAAGCTTGGTTGGTAATTTCCTTAAGATCACTGTAGAGCAATTCTCATTAAGTTGGGTATTAGCAATATCAAGAAGCTTCTCCTTGTCGCTAAGAAGATCTTTGAACATTTTAGCATACTTAGGCATGTGAGCGAGAGCTTCAGCGAAGGAGATGTTGAAATTCAATTCTTTAAACATTTTGAGAAAGTTCGAAACATGAATATCATCCTTGCTTTTGAGCTTCTCTTTCCTCAACCTTGATGGGTAAGGTATATCACTAGAAGAGGAAGGCTTTGGAATAATAGGATCACTCACATCCTTGGGTGGAGGAGGGGTAGAAGTAAGAGGTGGAGGAATTGGGGAAGTAGAAGGATGAGGAATAGGAGCAGGTGACTCGTTTTCCTTAGTCACAATCACCGGTGGAGGTATAGGAAGCTCGGGTTCCTTGGTACCTTTGCCACTGCGAGTGGTCATTGCTTTCATCTCCCCTCTTGGATTCGCAACGGTGTTACTCGGAAGAGTACCCGAAGAAGAGGATTGATTACCTTGGAAGAAACCAACCATCATGTTCCTTAAGTCATTCGTTTGACTTGCCAAAGTGTTTCTCATATCAGCTCGAAGATCGTTTCCTAGTTTCACCATGTCTGCTTTCAAGTTGAGAACTTCTCGCTAGAGATTTTCCATGATCACATCATTGGTCCTCATGTAGGTTTCAACATCTTGGTGTAATGCGGTGGGTTGGTTGGGAGGAGGAGCATGGTAGGCGGGTGGTTGATAAGCAGGTTGTTGGTAAACTTGGTTGTTTCTTTGAGGTGGATATGGTTTTCTTTGAGGTGGTTGGTATGGTGCACGAGGTTGTTGTTGTTGTTGAGTAGGGCGATTGAGGTTTTGTTGTTGGTTTGGGTTGTTAGGAGGAAAACCGGGTGGGGAAAGAAAATTGTTAGAGCGGTAGCTAAGCAAGTTGCGGTCACCTTGAGGACGAGCTTGATAAGTGACCGGAGGATAGGTACCGTATGCTGCATTCACATTCTCAGAAGAATAGTCTTGGGTGGTGGTACAAGTGGTGTAAGAGTGAGGACCCCCGCATATTTCACATGGTTGGTTTACAGCATTGACTTGAGCGTTTTTAGCATTGATGCTGTTGGTGTTGCTAGCGGTTTGGGTAGCAAGCGATTCAAGAAGCGTAGTAATTTTGTCAAGTCGCTTGTCGTTGTCACTAGTACTAGTACTAGCGGCATTGGTCCGAACACTCTTGGTTTTCACACGAGACTTATTCTCAATGATATCCCAAGCGGCAATGGAAGTCTTAACCAAAATATTACCCCCCGAGGCACTGTTTAGTGAATCTTGGTCATTCATGCTTAAACCATTATAAAAAGTATTAATTTGGTGCACTTTGGTAAAACCATGTTGTGGGCACTTTCTTAAAAGGTCTTTAAAACGGTCCCAAGATTCACTAAAAGACTCATCGTACTTTTGTTCAAAATTAATGATTTATTCCACAAAGCGGTAGTACGAGAGGGTGGGAAAAAGTAGTTTATGAATTTGGTCTCCAAATCCGTCCACGTCAGAATACTTTGTGACGGTTCCTTTGCAAGCCAATGTCGGGCTTGTCCCTCTAAGGAGAAAGGAAAAAGTTGTAAACGGATTACCTCCTGTGAAAGACCATTGAATTTGACCGTATTCGTGAGTTGCAAGAACCGTTTGATGTGGTCATGAGGATCATCAATGGTACGCCCAAAGAATGGTTGAGCGGAGACCATCTGAATAAAGCCGGATTTGAGCTCAAAGTTGTTGGCTGCAATCGCGGGTATGACAACTGGATCATTGTTGCCCTACACATGTGCTTGTAACAGTTCAATCATAGGGCGATTGTCCTGTAAAGGTTCATTGTTGTTGTTATTATTGTTGTTGAGAGGTGGATTGTTATTGTTGTTGTTAGGAAGAATTAATTGATTCGGAATATAACTGATTCGGAACAAATAAAACATCTGGTTCGGAACTTTTGAACACAAAACTGACTCGGAACTTTCTAATAAAAATTTGGTTCGGAACCTTTGGCTAAATCTGGATCGGAACTTTTGCAATTAACAGGTTCGGAACTTTTGAGTAAACATCTGGTCCGGAACTTTTGAAAAAAATATGATCGGAACTTTTGAATAAAAAAAAACTGGATCGGAACTTTTGAATAAAAAACTGGTTCGGAACTTTTGGCTAAATTCGGTCCGGAACTTTTGAAACAAAAAACTGGATCGGAACTTTTGAATAAAAAATTGGATCAGAACTTTAAACTAAATTTGGTCCGAAACTTTTTGGCAAGAAACTTGGTTCGGAAATTTTTAAATTAATCTGGATCGGAACTAAAAATCTGGTTCGAAACCTGGGGAAACAAAGAACAGTAGGTAACAGAAAGAATAGAGGAACACGATTTTGCCAACAATCAACCAAGTTTTTAACCAAAACTTAAACAAAACTAATCACCAATCATCTACTAACCATAAACATCAAATCCCATCAATAAAAACATAAAACCCACTTACTTTTGAAGATCAAAATTAACTAAATAAGAACTTTAAAACTTTGAATCAAAGAACAAGATGAACAAGATGAAATGGAAGGATTATATTGATAGATTAATGTAAAGTAAACAAAAGGAAAGATTAAACACTTACAAATTCAAAGATTTAACAAGAAAAGAAAAATCACCAACACCTTAATGGTGTTGGCTTCCTACGAAAGAAAAGGAAAATGACTGGGAATGAAAAACTTGCACAAAAAGTGTGAGGGGTTTTCTATTTATAGGCTAGTGGTTGGTTGGTGAATTGGGCTTTCTCCCTTTCTTCTTGTCTTCTCGTCTTTTCAGAAAAGTCGACGTTTTCGATTCTGATTCGGGATTTGTCGACGATTAAATTCAACTCGCCTTTTAATTTCTTCGTTTAATAGACTTGAGTTCCTTCGACATATGTAAATCTTCCGTCTTTTGTCCTTTTCTTCGATAAATCTTCAAATAGGCCCAGTGACTTCAAATCTTTTGCTTCTCTTGGACAATAGACTTCGTCTTGAGTCTTTTTCTTCGATAAATTCCGTGCAACCCCATGTTTTCTTCAATATCATCTGGTTGGCTCTGAAAACACAATAAACACAAAAACCACGCATAATTCCAAACAAATGATATTAAATACGCATTTTGGTCTTGTTTTAGCTAGAATTAAGTGGTAAAAGGATGGGGGTTTACACACCTATCAGGACTCTTGTATCCGAGGGAAACCGGTTTCTTCCTAACGGCCTATTCAGATTCTGATCATGCAGGGTGTCTTGATACATGTAAAAGTACTTCTGGTGGTGCACAACTTCTAGGTCAAGATAAGCTTGTGGGATGGTCTTCCAAGAAGAAGGATTGCACGTCACTTTCATCAGCCGAAGCGGAGTATGTATCTCTATCTGCGTGTTGTGCTCAAGTTTTTTGGAGGAGAACACAACTCACGGAATATGGCTTCCATTTTGATAAAGTACCTATGTACTGTGACTCAAAGTCAGCCATAGCCATCTCCTGCAATCCGGTACAGCATTCCCGCACGAAGCACATTGATGTCAGATATCACTTCATTAAGAAACAAGTTGAAAGGGGTATTGTTGAATTATACTTTGTTGGAACTGATTACCAATTAGCTGACTTGTTTACAAAAGCTCTTTCGAAAGAGAGGTTTGCGTGTCTTGTTAGGCAAATTGGTATCAGATGTTTGACTCCAGCAGAACTGGAGGTTCTGGCAAAGAAGCCTGCTTGATTCATCTATCAAACATCTATTTGTAAATATTAATGAAAAAGAAAAATACAAAATTAAAAAATCTTTGAAAATCCAAAAATATTCTTCTCTACATGTATTTCAGTATCGATAATATTGACGTACCTAGAAATGTCGCTCATCAACGACACGGGTGTGTACATAAAGCTCGAATGAAAGTTGTAAATATTTTTCAAAACATGTCATTTCTATTTTTAATGGAAAATGTCTATTTTGGAAAATTTTTCCAACAACGAGTAGAGCAATCTATCTTGGGTTGAGCTTGTCACAAAACATTCAATGTTTTGAGCTCAACACGATGGCTTGTAATCACTTTCAGATTGCAACCCGGAACTATATTCACGGGGGAGTGTACGTTTTCGTGCTCTTACCCTTAGCAAAAGAAGTTAAACCTTCTTACACTTGAGTGGATTCGTCAAGACATTCAAAGTCTATGAACTCAAGTTTATGCTTTAGAAAAACCTTTTCGACAAAAAGAATTGATTTTTCAAAAAGCGTTGAACACAATTTTTTCAAGAATTTCTCAATGGTATTCAAAATCTTTCAAAAATTGTATGTTCAACAACTCCTATCCTCAAAAAGTTTAATGTGGATGAAATCCTCGTAATGACAATTCCATTGGATCAATTTTTGAGCGGGAGCGTTACAAAATTCATGCTAAGTTTAATACATCTTTCTCCCGAACACTTTCAAGACTATTTTTCAAAATATATTTTAATCAAATTTGATATCTCTAATATCAAACGATTTTATATATTAGAGATAGGGGAGAAAATGTGATTAAAATGTGATCTAAAGACTCAAGCACTCATGGTTACGATCAAATACCCACAACATCTTTAATTCACGACGTTATTGGTGTCAAAAGGGTGGTTAGGTTTAAGTCCTATGATCCAACCAGAACCGGAGGGATCTTCCCAGGGACAATCCAATAGATTATTAGAAGTCCTAAGGAAAGATGGAGTAGAATGTGAACGCAGCTGAATGCCGACTAAGTACTGATGATAGCACTGGAACAATCACAACAAAGTGCTATTAATGATGTCTTGGTAAGCATTGAAGGGGTTGAAGAATGAAAAAGAAATGTAAGGATAAAGGGTCTAAAGAAAGAAGCCCTCCATACAACTTAGGAAGAAACCGGGTCAACTCATCATGAAGACAAACTCATCATGGACCCAGTGATGTGAAGCACAACCCTTTCCTAGCTACTCAGGCTTCTCTCAAAAGAAGTTTGTTTTATTGTCACGGAGATCAACACGACTTCTATTGACTTTCTCACTCTGAGATAGTTGATATTGAATAGGTGGCATCTGATCCAGCCTCCGAACACTAAAAGTGCACAAATCGAGTCTAGAGCCAAGAGATCAATCAAATCTCGTTAGGATACACGGATGAAGATCAAGAGAGTCCTACGCTATATCCTTGTGATATTGCTAGAACACTCAGAGTGATACTACTTAGTATTCACAATGATGAGTGGAAATCCTTCGAGTGTTAACATCAAACAGCACTGCGGTAGGTCATATGCAAGATTCTTTATGAATTGAACATATGTAAAACTGAAAAGCAACAGTGGTTTGATTCTAAATTGATTCAAACTCATTTAAGGTTTCTACGCAATATCTTTATGGTCTTGCCAGAACATTGAGAGTGATATTCATTAATACTCACAGTGACGAATGGAAATCCTTCTAGCGTCAACATCAAACAGCGCTACGGTAGGTGACTTGTGAGATTCTTATGAATCAAACTTGTGTAAACTGGAAAGAAACAATGCTAAGATTCTTAATGAATCAAACTTGTTCCAGGAATTTGAATTGACGACTTTAATCAAGCGGATATTTATCCAATTGGTTCACTCTTTATGTTCGCAGTCTTGCTTTGAGACGGTCGAGTAAAGAGAACGGCTAGTACAGCCGCGAAACCATGTCAAGGAGATTCTTAATTGAATCTACCTAATCACAGGTACGGTATTTAATATCATATAACGGTCTTCACCGACCGGAGGTAAAAGGATACCGATTCAGGACGAATGTCAAAGCCATTCAGTCCGTGTCTATGTTTTGTCTCGAGAAGGTGGCGTCACGGTGTACTCAACAAAGTCAAAGATTCAAAACCATATATTCATGACCAAAGACTTATTCAACAATTAGGAGTGTGAGCATGTGGATAAAGACAAAAGATCACAAGATGGCAATGTCAAGTCAAGAATGATTTGAAGATCTCAAGATAAAAGACTAAGTCGAAAGACAACGACAAAGGCTCAAAGATCACAGCATGAAGGAACAAAACTATTGTTACACGTTCAAGACTCATTTATGACGAAATTCATTAATCTCCATTGGACTCCAAATATCGAAGAGGAATGACCTCACATTGGGGGAGATTTTTAGCCTCAATATATTGAGTCAAACAAGAATGTTCGGTCATAGGTTTCTATTGTAACATTAATTAGAACGTTGTAATAAGTAGTTTATTAGTCGTGGTTTACGGGCTGGGATTTAAACTAATTAAAGTCCAAAAGACAAGCCCGACCCAATATATAGCCCATTAAAGCCCGCATGTGGGTGGACTATATATACTACCCTCCTAGCATGTTAGGAGGGTAGGATGATCATTTGTACTCTAATCTTTCTTAATCTAATATTCTACAAGTTAATCCTCTCCTTCTCTCTACTTTCTCTCACTATTTTCTCTCTCTAAAACTCATATCTTTCCATCTCATATCTTAATCTATCATCATATTATTAGGGACAACAAAAATAACAAAAGGATAGGGATAACAATCTCTATAGCACCAAAGTGATGAAAAGATGGGGTTGATGATGAACAAGACTTGGTTTTGGGGTAACCAATATTATGAGATATCAACACCACTTCTAGGATCACCAAATATTTGTATACTTCTCCAAAAATCAGCCCTTGATCTCCATAGAAACTCCTTACTAGTTGTTAAAATCACCTCCAATCAACAAGTATTCAAAAGGACATCATCATATGTGTGAATAACACATGATTTGATGGTTAACTTTTGATCAAAGTGGATGTTTTATGGTGGTGGTGGACGGCTAATAGAGAGAAAAAGGGAGAGAGTGAGTTGTTTTGCATGAAGGAAAAGTGAGATAATGGTTTGGAGTAAGTGGTTTTGATGTGGTAGCTTGTTTACAAAGTGGCTAGGACAAGTGTCCTAGCGTACATTGTAAGCTTTGACAAATATGCATTGTGTTGTTATCTTAGTTAAACCGTCCCATATTTAGGGTGGGGCAAAACTTATTTTGTCTCATACCCAATTATTTACGGATACTCCTTGATTCTATTTTCCTCGATTTGCGTTCCCTCGGGTCGTTTTATGAAAAACGTTTTCATAAATTATGAATCAACGACACAAAACGAATCTAATAAAAATTGTCTCATCAAAAACAGAGTTCAAAAACGTAAATACGTAAACCTAGGGTTTCCGGTTTAGTCGTAAAGGACGCTAAATCATGCACGTAAGCCCTAATCTCTTCTCGTAAATTTGTGAGTTTATGAACCAACACAAGATTAAAATCCCAAAATAATATTCACGGATAAATTTATTTCCTGAAATGTCGGACTGTCACCAGAAACGGTGTATTTAAACGTAAGCACGTAACGTAGAGTCCTCCAGTTTAGACGTAGTCGATGCTACATCAAGACATAAACCCAAAATTCTTCCCAAGATAAGTGAGTTTATAATATAACATTAAATTAATGTTTTTAAATAATACTTGAGAATAAAATATCAATCATAAATTGACGGATTGTCACAGCATTTACCCCTAAACAGGGTCTTTGTCCTCAAAGATCGATTTATCTTACTACTCGCTTCTTATAGAGTTAGAGCCATGTGGGTATTTCCTCCACATTCGGTCTTTCCTCATAAGTGTAATTCATTACAATACGCGAGTTTCATCAAACATAACTACGGGAATACGATCAGGCTTAATGTTGACTTACTTTCTCTATCCATGATGTTCACGGGTTTTTGATGAATGCAACTTTTCGCCGATCCAAACTTCATCAAGAAGTAATTAGATTTTCACTTGATAGACATTTTATCAAGTTAGATATACGAAATATAATTCACGCAGCCCTTGAAGTCCTAGGGTAGATCCAGCTTATATGCCTTTCAAACCAACTTTTACATTATCTCAATGGTCCCATTCAGCGGGGACTTATTTCTAATGATCTTTTAGATCATCAATTCATTTTTTTCCAAGGTGAAATTTTTTTTGGCATAACTTCGCTACCCATCCTGCACTTCAAGATCTACATTTCATATTCACATAACCTCTTACCCACTACCGACAGTCAATAATCAGATCCTAATTTCAACAATCATTTCAGGTTTCGTGGGTCAGGTATTTTGTAAGGTTAGGTTTGTCATCATAGGCAACCTTAAACCTAAAAGACATGTCCAACTCACAATGGGTGTATGTCGGGTGTCTTCATCCCAACTCCTGCTTACAGATGCTGTCATATTTAGATCCTAACAAGATTCGATCTCGATCCTAACACGATAATTATCAATGATAATCTCTCTAAAGGAAAGCGATTATACAGTTTATTACCAAGGGTCAATCATTCAAGCATAAAAAACTTCTAGTATTTTGTATCGTTACTTTACCTCGTCCCTTCGATTGAGGTGGTAAATAGTGTTCTCATGAAGGTTCGTTCCCAATGACTTCTGAACAAATCTCTAGAAATTCGATGCGAAGCGAGGATCTTGATAGAGATGATCGATATGGGCACACTATGTTTACACAACTCCTTTAAATACAAAGAGTCAATTTCTTCATCGAGAATCTATCATTAACAGGAATGATATTAGTAGATTTGGTCAGTCTGTCGACGATGACCCACATCGAATCAAATTCAGATGATGACATTTGCAATAGTTAGACGTTTACTAATGTATGAGGCGATGTTTGCCTTCATAATTTGCCATCAGTACAACTTCTTCAGATAAAGATACATTTAGTCAGAAATGACATGAATAAAATACTTAAACTTATGAGATTCTAATATGACTAAATCTCAAAATCTCCATATTTAGGCAACCACAAGCGGCCTTTTATACATTTAACGTCATCGGTTTCTCAATTCTATTGGTTCACATTAGCCACGAACCCGTTTTATTATCTATATTATCCTTTTTACAAGCATCGGCTATTTTTAAATTGTTCGGCAATTTATTTTGCACAGTCATTACTAAGGAACACATCCTAATTGATTCCTTATGCTTTCTACATAATGTGTCCGTATCTACATTCACCTTTCCTGATAAAGTAATTATCATGACCATAATTTACTAAGAAATTATTTCTTCATATTTTCTAAGTTTTAGTTTTTTCCTAACTATTATTTCTATCAGTTTTGTTCAATTTGACGTTTAAAGCGTCGATAATTGTTAAAAGTAATTAAATAATAAATATTTATTTTTTATGAAACGTAAACGTAAAAATTTTAAATTTCTTAGTTCGACCAAATATATAAAAATGTTCAAAATAAATTTGAATTTAATTAACACGATTTTTGTTGATTTATCTTAATACTTTATAAAAGATTTAACCCTTTTTCTATATTTAGAAGTCTTAAAATTTTAAGCCTAAAACATTGCTAAAAAAAGAAAGTTATATATAATCATTTTCAAAATCAGTCTAGGTTGTAATGCATATACGTTTTTTCAAACTACATTTAAAAAGTACTTTAAATGACAATATGAATTAATAATAAATATGAATCAACAAGATTTTAGGTCATTAATAAATAATTTAATGAGAAATTAAATAATTTAATGAGAAATTATGCAACCATTTTATAAATACATGTAACATAAAACTACAATTAACTTCTTATTGATATACATTAAAATATCAGTTACGAAATCTTAGTATAAAAATAATTCATGATTTATTAAAAGACGAAAAAATACGCACAAAAGATTCAGCCATCAACATTCCTCGAACTACCAATACTATCTGATTTCTGAATCGCTGCCACCACCACCATTAGGATCCTTACCAACACCGCCGCATATATTAATAATTATTGGTGTTTGAGTTTGGGTGTTTTGGTTGATGTTTTTGTAGTTTCGGTGGCATTTTTATGTTTTTGGTTTGTTATTGCGTAAGTTACTCTGACTTAAAATTATCATCATTTGTACAATTACTTTCACAAAATATATATAACCATAAAACATTACACACTATGAATTATTAATTAACACGATTTTTGTTGATTTATCGAAAATAATTAATAAGATTCGTAAATGTTCAAAAAATCCTTGTTTATACTTTGGTCATAATTTTCTTAGTTGAAAAGCAAAAATCATCGTTTCAAATTCCAAGTCATGGTTTAAATGGTTTCCTCAATCCCTCTTAGGTTGTCTTGAGGTATACACAAACATTATCCCTAAACAGGAGTTTAGTTAAATTATTTGGTGTAACACCGCCAAATTTTATAAAATTTAATACAGCGGAAGACTCATTGGTGTTACGGGATAGCACATTACTCAGATCATAGACAACGCTTAAAAATCGCGTCGTTTAATAATAAAGCATTTCCATTCATAAATATCAAATTTACATAGGTCCCAAGTCATTGTATTTCATACAAGTTTTACAAAGCATTTGAATGGAAATTATTGTTTAAGTGTGGGCCATGAATTCTTGTTGTCTTCCCGAGAATTACCTTCAAGTACCTGAGATAAAACATGTTAAAAGAAAAGGTCAGCGATAACGCCGAGTGAATTTATAGAGTTTAATGAAATCCATCAATATAACATTGGTATAAAATTATTACCAAAAATAATTTTGTACAAATCATTTTAATAGGCCATAAAATAGCCAAAGTCATTTTATACAAATCCTTATCAAAATCATAATATAGGCTTTCGCCTTCAAAATCATTATACGAACCATTGTCGTTAAAAACATCGTACAATACGTTTTATAACGTTGTATAGATTAAATAAAAACCGTTATATGAATATGGTTATATAAAACCAAAACACGAACATAATATCAATGATAAGACCCTGTATTTCTAGTCAGGCAATATATCATAATTCAATGCTTAAAGCAGTATTTCGTTAATTGGATTATTATAAGCCGCATGACATTATTACCTTACTATAACCAACAACGGGTAGCTAACCCGATACTCAATTTGCCCATCTAAGTTAGCGTGTCGTCACAATAATCATGCTATGGAAATCTTCTCATACATAAATTCGCTTACCAATCAATGTGGCACGACGGGGATCAACCGTCAAGGCGCGAACTGGGGTGATCGTCCCCAAATAGTACTATTATATGCATAAGCGTCTACCAAATCCCGGTAGTTCACAATTCATGCTAATGGGACTTTTAGTGACATAACCTAACTTTAATAATCCATTTTATTTCATGCATCGGGTCATATAATCATTCATCGGGTCATACAATCATTCGGGTCCAAATCAATAAACAAACAATTGGGACAACTAGTGTCCTATTTCATAAAAACTAACATGTTATCTCCCTCGCGGGTTTATAAAACATTTCATAAAAACATTTAAAAGAGTGCGAGGCTATGAACTCACATTGATGTGGGAAGGCGGTTATTGGCGATTTGGATGTACGGTACGTGCTTCAATCACGGAAACCTAGACAAATAATACTCGTCTTAGATTCTTGTCCAATGACTTTATAAAAATAACAATCATGTATACATATGATGATTTTATACATATGATGATGATCAAGTGGGATTGTACATTTTTACTCATTCAATATAGTGTTTATGTGTTGGTAACTTTTATACTAGTTACACTAGCTCAACTTGTTTACATTTTGGAGGCCCAATAGGCCCATTACAAGCCCAATACATTTTATTAGCCCAATTATACTTTTATTATCAGTATTATACTTTACATGTTGGGCCCAAGTGGGTTAAGCCCAATGAGTAAGTTTATAAGTGTTTAGCCCATTTTATTGTATTATTAGTCCAATAATACTAACTTAGCTCGTTAATGTCCGTATGTCATATAGTTCGGGTTTTATCGGTTTTTACTTGTATTAGGTACTTATACATCAGTATATGACTTTTAAAAACTTTACATTAGACGGGTTTGATCGTGTAACACCCCATTTTGGAAATGGAAATATCACAACAATTATGGCGTGTCATCAAAGCATACAAGGTAAAATGTCTAAACATTACTTGACCATATAAAGGAAAATACCGCAATCAAACATCGGTAGTCCAAAAGTAAAGCTCATCACACACAAACATAGTATAGTAAGGAATAAGGACGAAACAATGTCCAAAGCATAAGTATCATAAAGAAAAGAAATGCATAATGTAAAGAAGGCTAGACAACTTCCAGTCCATATGCACGTACTCTTAGTGTCTACGAGCGTCCCTGAGTACCTGCCGTTTTGGGAACATAGAAAAGGAAAATGGCTGAGCAATACGCTCAGTGCACGGATGTACAATAAAGCATGAATAGGATAAGCATATAACATAATAACAGCGGAAGAAACTAAGTCCCGAGTAACCTGGTTAAGTCTTAATAAAACTGGTTTTATAGTTTGAAAGTCTTATGTTTATCTTATAAAAAATGTTTGTCATAATTTTACCATTTAGCCAATATAGGTCATGAAAATCCACCGTGCATGAATAATTGGAGGGGTGACCTCATCATGCAAATTAGAGGGGCTGCCTCTAATTTAATATACTGGTTTTATGGGTAGGAGGGATCAGCTCCTTGTGAAGGATGCAAAGCACACACCACATTCACCATGTAATCCTGAATAAAAACGTGTAACTAGGATGCACCCATACGCCCCACATGATAAATATAAATAAATGGCCAAAAGCTGAAGGGACGCCACGAGCAATCACTCCGCCGTGGTGAAGTCATAACATCAGTGCCTCTAATGTTATGGTTATGGTACCTCCATAACTAGGTGAAACTGGTCATGCATGTATATGGCTATAGGTAATCATATACTTATACTACGGGAAAACAGTTGGCTGCATACGGGGAATCCTAAATAAGGAAAGAATGTCCATACTGAAAGGACGGGAATCCGTACCTTATGTCCTGTGAACGAGAACGACGAACTGTGAGAATCCTACTTCTGAAACACTAGTGCTACATAAATACGTACATGAAATAAGTATCTGCTTACTACACACATAGCTGGTTTTATATCACGTTTAGCTTATTTTATGTGTTCTTACCATCTTACACTGTTTAAAGCCTTAAACTGTGTTAAATCTTATATTCTGTTTAATCTGATTAAGTATTTCTGGTATATCATGTGTTATTATACTTACTGTGTAATAATAAGTAACTTTCCAAAAATAGCAGTTTTCCTAAAATAGAAAGTTTCCAAAAATAGAAAGTTTCCAAAAATAGAAAGTTTCCAAAAATAGAAAGTTTCCAAAAATACAAGGTTTACAAAAATAGAAAGTTTCCAAAAATAGAAAGTTTCCAAAAATAGATTTACTGCTTAAAATAGATAAGTTTCTAAAAATAGAAAGTTTCCATAAATAGATTAGCTGCCTTAATTAAATAAGTTTCCATAAATAGATTAGCTGCCTCAAATAAATAAGTTTCTAAAAATAGCTGGTTTCCATAAATAAAATAGCTGCCTTATTTAATTAAGTTTTCTAAAAATAGAAAGTTTCCATAATTAGAAATAAGCTGGTTAAATAAGCTAAGTAAATAAGCCTAAGTGTTTTCATGATTATATCCTAAGTCATATGATATATTATATAGTTTAATAATTATTTCATGTAATTTACTTAAACTATAGGTTATAATATTTAATTAAAGTATGACATGTTTTTAATTAAATATATTAAATACTTAGGTTAAATATGTATTATTAAATATTAATAATATAACCTAAGTCATGTTTAATTAATTAATTATATCCATGGTTTTTAAATAATTAATTAATTATAAGTCTTAATAATATAAATACTTAGGTTAAAATAATTTCATGTTTATTAAAATTAATTAACCTAAGTCATGTTATTAAATTAATCTCACCTTTTATTAATTTAATTTTTTTAACATAAGTTTATAACATAAACAACTAACATAATCATGATCCGGATCTAAGCCTAAAAACATGCACCGGATATGAAACAACGCCGTACCCCGAACCAAATCGGGGTACCCCCTTGCTGCCGTGGGACCCACACGCACCAACCAAGACCAAAAAGGTCTTGGTGGTGGTCGGCTAAAACAAACCGAACCCCCTTGGGGTCGGTTGTACCTTGCGGCCCAACACAAACACCCCTTTGATCGACCCCTTTGATTAATTAATGATCAAAACATGTTAGATCTAGGTTTAATTAATGTGTGTTTATAAAAACATCACGTGTTCTTAATTAATAAAAGATTAATTAAAAAGAAAAACAAGTTAAAAAGGTTTTACCGTATTCGTGGATCAAGAGGGTGAAGAACAAACACGAACAACCAATAAATCAACAAGATCCAAGATCAAAATCACCTTCTATGGTGGTTTGTAGGTGGCGGCACAAAGAAGGAGAAAAGGGAGGATTTTAGGTTTTTCCTGAAATCTTCTGCAAAGTAATTTTTGAGTAGTAAAAATTACTTAACCCCCTTTTAGTAAAACTGGTAATGGGCTTGGCCTATTACCCTCTTTTGGCCGCGGGTAGGGACTCCCTTGTGGGGGTTCCCGTACCTCGTTTCGTGTCTTGTTATTTAATACACGTTTATGTTTAATTATGTTCGTGTTTTAAATGTTCTCGTTACGTAAATACCATACTCTTATATATATAATTACGCTCGTATTAAATATATATACGTAATTAATAATAGCTCGTGTTTTAATTACGCTTGTGATTTCGTGATTGTATGCTCGTGATTAATTATTGCTAAATAATTATTACGTGATCGTGCAAATAAAATATTTATCGTGTTCTAACACGTACGTAATACATAAACTCCTAACACGTAATCGTAATCATGCTATATTAGGAAAGTTTTTAACTAGTACGTACGAACTTAAGGTACTATGCATGGTAAAAGCATGCGGGTTTTACAACTCTTCCCCCCTAAAAAGAATAATTCGTCCCCGAATTATAGATAAAGTGAACTGGAAAAGAAGAACATACCCGAATTCAAAATATGAAATGAGGGTAAGAAGTCCGGATAGACTCCTCTGTTTCCCAAGTGGCTTCCCGCTCGGTATGATCCCTCCATAGAATTTTGACGAATGGAATCGTCTTCTTTCTCATGACTCGTTCTTGCCTGTCAAGAACTCGTTCGGGTTCTTCTATAAAAGTGAGATCTTCACGAATCTGTTCCAGTGGATACTGAACCATGTGAATGGGATGATATTGATACCCTCTGAGTAAGGACACATGAAACACATTTTGCACATGCGAAAGCTGCGGAGGTAACGCCAATCGGTAAGATACTTCACCGACTCGTTCAATGATATCAAACGGTCCGATTAAACAAGGACTGAGCTTCCCTTTAATCCCGAAGCGTCTAACACCACGTGCCGGCGAAACCTTAAGTAATACGTGATCTCCTACGTTAAAGTGTAAATCCCTACGATGCTTGTCGGCGTAACTCTTTTGACGTGACCGTGCCTCCTGAATCTTCTGTCTAGCTACTGCGATCTTCTCGTTTGTCATCTCTATGATTTCTGGTCCTTCGAGTGTTCGCTCGCCAACCTGATCCCAGCAGATTGGGGCGCGACACTTTCTGCCATACAACATCTCAAATGGAGCACACTTGATGCTCGCGTGCCAGCTGTTGTTGTACGCAAACTCCACCAAACAGATGTATTCGTCCCAATCACCCGTCCATTCCAACGCACATGACCTCAACATATCTTCCAATGTCTGAATGGTTCGCTCCGACTGTCCGTCCGTTTGAGGATGAAAGGCCGTGTTAAGCTTAAGTAGTGTACCCCAAGCTTTCTGCAGACTTTTCCAAAAGCGCGAAGTGAATCGAGGATCTCTGTCTGAGACGATGCTGGATGGTGCACCATGTAGTCTCATGATCTCTCGTCTGTACGTATCTGCGAGTTTACTTACCGGATCTTCCTTGCGGATCGGTAAGAAATGAGCTGATTTGGTAAGTCGATCAACGATAACCCAAATTGCATCGTGCTTCCTTTTGGTAGGCGGAAGACCGGTAACACAATCCATGGTGATTTTATCCCACTTCCATTCTGGAATGTCTAACGGTTGAAGGAGACCGCCAGACCGCTGATGCTCGATCTTAACCTGCTGGCAGGTAAGACATTTGGAGACGTAAGTGGCCACATCCTGCTTCATACCACTCCACCAAAAGTACTGCTTGATGGCATGGTACATTTTAGTTGAACCAGGATGTATCGAGAATGGGGAGCTATGAGCTTCTGCTAGCAAAGCTTCCCGGAGTTCTTGGTCATCGGGAACACAAAGTCTAGTGCCCTGCCATACGATACCATCTGCATCTACTCTGAATTCTGTCTGCTTCTCCAAATTCTGTATTATCGCCCTATTTCTCCGTCATCCTTCTGAGCTTCCTTGATCTTAGATAGTAACTCGGGTTCTACTCTAAGATTAGCCCAGTAACCATGCTGTCCACGTACCATGATTTCGATGTCTAGTCGCTCCAAGTCTCTTATGATTTCCTCTTCGATTCTAATGCTGTTGATCATTCCGGACTTCCTGCTAAGGGCATCTGCTACTACATTTGCCTTTCCGAGATGATACTGAAGATTAATGTCATAATCCTTCAACAGCTCTAACCATCTTCTCTGCCTCATGTTCAATTCACGTTGAGTGAAGATATACTTCAAGCTTTTGTGGTCCGTGAAAATGTCACATGATTCTCCATATAAGTAGTGTCTCCATATCTTCAATGCAAACACGACTGCAGCAAGTTCCAGATCGTGCGTGGGGTAATTCTCTTCATAAGGCTTAAGCTGCCGTGAAGCGTACGCGATCACTTTCCCATGTTGCCTGAGAACACAACCAAGTCCCTTCCCCGATGCATCGCTGTAGATTTGAAATCCACCCGTACCAGATTGTAGAGTAGGAATAGGTGCAGATACTAGCTTCTACTTCAGGTCTTCAAAGCTCTTCTCTCGATCTTCAGTCCAGACGAATTTCTCCCCATTCCGCATCAGTTTGGTCAATGGTAGTGCTAAGCGGGAAAAGTTCTCCACGAACCTACGGTAATAGCCAGCTAAGCCTAAGAAACTGCGGACTTCCGTCGCTGATGTCGGCCTTGGCCACTTAGTGATGGCCTCAACCTTCGCTGGATCCATAGTGATTCCTTCTGCTGATACAATGTGACCTAAGAATGCCACCTTGTCTAACCAGAACTCACACTTGGAGAATTTAGCATACAGCTGCTTCTCGCGAAGAATCTGTAGTACTGTACGAAGATGGTCTTTGTGTTCCTCCTTGGACTTTGAGAAAATCAGGATGTCATCGATGAAAACAATGACGAACTTGTCCAGAAATTCACGGAAGATTCTGTTCATCAGATCCATGAACACTGCTGGAGCATTGGTCAGGCCAAATGGCATAACTACAAACTCGTAGTGGCCATAACGAGTACGAAAGGCAGTCTTAGCAATATCCTGCTCCTTGACTCGTAATTGGTGATAGCCTGACCTAAGATCGATCTTGGAGAAGTGTTTGGCCCCTTGGAGTTGGTCAAACAGATCTTCAATGCGTGGTAGTGGATACCTATTCCGAATAGTAATCTTGTTGAGCTCGCGATAGTCTATGCAAAGACGCATACTGCCGTCCTTCTTCTTAACAAACAAAACCGGTGCGCCCCATGGAGATGCGCTCGGTCGAATGAAACCTCGTTCGAGAAGTTCTTGCAGTTGATCCTTCAGCTCCTTCAGCTCTATGGGAGCCATGCGATAAGGAGCCTTGGAGATTGGTTCAGCTCCTGGAACCAGCTCGATACTGAATTCCACTTCTCGTGCAGGTGGTATGCCCGGAAGTTCTGCTGGAAACACGTCTTGGAATTCTGACACTATTGGTTGATCCTGAATCGATGGAGATTCAGCATCCATGTCGTGAACCGTAGCTAGATAACCCTCGCAACCATGTGACAGTAGTGCACGTGCTTGCAGGGTGGATATGATTTGTACAGACCGTCCGGGTATGAACCCATTATGAATGTACTCGAGTGCATTGACATCACCGAAGATAACTCGATATGAATGGCAGTTTATAGTAGCATGATATTTGGATAGCCAATCCATGCCCAAAATCATATCGAAGTCATTCATGTCCAGCGGAAGTGCGTCGACAGGTCGAACCTTATCATCAAATTCTAGGGGAAGACTCTTGTATACATGGGTGATTAATACAGAGTCCCTCAAAGGCGTGGAAATAGTAAGCCTATTTTCTAGTGGCAAGGGAGGCATCCTAATGTTCTTAGCATAACCAGTAGAAATAACCGAGTGAGTAGCACCCGTATCGAAAAGAACACATGCAGCGCGACCATACATATACAAGATTCCAGTGATGGTACATGTAGACTTGTTGGCCTGGTCTCGAGATGTCGTGTAGACACGCCCGGCAGTAGGAGGCGGCTTGGTATCAGCATGTCCCGATGTACCCTCCATCTCGCCCTTACGGCAATCCTTCATAATATGGCCAGGAAGACCACACTTGAAGCACGCATTAGTATTACGGCGACATGGTCCTGGGTGCCTACGGTGGCAAGTAGAGCAAAGAGGATGAGTGTATCCTCCAGTAAGTGCTCTGGCTGGCTGAGGACCTGATAAAACATTTTACATGAGACATAATAGTTGGGTACAATGAACGAAGCGGATAATCGTAAGATTGAGTACCAGTGATAGCTGGACGGCTAGGCTGCGAACCTCTCTGGTTCTGGTCCCTACCGTTTCCATGGTTCCTGGTATAATTTTGCTAGAGTGTCAGGATATGAGTTATAACATAAAACATAAGAAATTTCGTAAGTATTAAGACCTGCTGTTGCTGGATTGCCCGGCGTTGTTACGGTAATTGTCATTACCGCCACACCTATCCGTAGCAGATCGGTCATTAGTCTGACCATTTCCCTTGGGCTGATGAGGCTGCTGCTGAGTAGCCGCTTGAGACCGGTCCCCAGTTTTCTGCCTGGAAGATACATTTAAAGAGATGAATAATTGACATATGGAAGATATACGGATTGATCACCGCTTGAATATGAAGGTTTTACCTCATGTCGGGTCTTTCAGCTTCCCAGAACTCATCCCTCTCCTGCAGCATCTCCAGTTTCCGTGCTGCATCGGCCACTTGAGCTACAGTATTGAACGTAGCACACACCAGATTGTTTGCGACCGATGTGCGAAGAGCCCATCAAAAGTGATGTGCCTGCTCTTTTGGAGTACCTGCTGCCACACCAAGGAAACCAGCCAAGCAAAGAAAGCGCTGCATAAACTCGTTGCTATTCTCCCCAGCTCTCTGACGGATCCCATGGTACTCTCTCTTGAGTTTGTCCTGCTCAGCCTTGGGAAAGAACTGCTCCATCACCCTGTCCTTGAACTGAGCCCAAGTCAAACCAGAAACCCACTCGTCACCACCTTCAGATTGCATCAAAGCTAACCACCAGTTAAGTACATCGCCTTCGAACCGATAGCATGCCAACCTCACCTTGTATGCGGGGTCATAGCCCATAGCGTTGAAGATCTTCTCAATGTGAGCCAACCAGCTTTCAGCATCGCTGGGGCTATCTGTCTTCTCAAAAGCTCGAGGGCGGAGCTTGACGAATCTCTCCAGCCATACTGCTAATGTCACTGGAGGAGGAGGAGGAGAGGTGCCTGATTCTGCTGCTGATTGTTGGCAGCTTGGACTTCAGCACGGATGTCATTCCTCAGTTGAGGAAGCAAGGCTTGCATGGCAGCCTGAATTGCAGCATTAAGCTGCTCTTGTTCGCGTGTGAGAACCATCTGACAGTATAACATAAAACATATGATTAAAAGTTCAAAACATAAAATATAAAATATATATACATGAAAAAAATTTTATACTAAAAATTTCACGAGAAAAATTTTATGCAAGAAAATTTTTGTGTATGAATGCATGATGCAGTTTTATGAAAACTTTGTATGCTCGAGAGTGAACGCCTCTGGTCAGTTCACCCAAAACAAAAGACATAGCGAGGGGACGCCTATGGGTCGGTCCCAAATCTAAAAGTTTCCATAAAACACATGCGACTAAATAGGGCCAGTCTTGTACCAACCATTACTTAGTCAAAAACCCTGTAACAATGACATATATATGTATGCTTAAAAATGATGAGTGCATGAAAACAACTGTCAGTTCTAGGAAGACCGTAGTGACTACCCACTAATCATAGGTCATATTTGAGAGCCTACAGGTCGAAGCCTTGGCTCTGATACCATAATTGTAACACCCCATTTTGGAAATGAAAATATCACAGCAATTATGGCGTGTCATCAAAGCATACAAGGTAAAATGTCTAAACATTACTTGACCATATAAAGGAAAATACCGCAATCAAATATCGGTAGTCCAAAAGTAAAGCTCATCACACACAAACATAGTATAGTAAGGAATAAGGACGAAACAATGTCCAAAGCATAAGTATCATAAAGAAAAGAAATGCATAATGTAAAGAAGGCTAGACAGCTTCCAGTCCATATGCACGTACTCTTAGTGTCTACGAGCGTCCCTGAGTACCTGCCGTTTTGGGAACATAGAAAAGGAAAACGGTTGAGCAATACGCTCAGTGCACGGATGTACAATAAAGCATGAATAGGATAAGCATATAACATCATAACAGCGGAAGAAACTAAGTCCCGAGTAACCTGATTAAGTCTTAATAAAACTGGTTTTATAGTTTGAAAGTCTTATGTTTATCTTATAAAAACTGTTTGTCATAATTTTACCATTTAGCCAATATAGGTCATGAAAATCCACCGTGCATGAATAATTAGAGGGGTGACCTCATCATGCAAATTAGAGGGGATGCCTCTAATTTAATATACTGGTTTTATGGGTAGGAGGGATCAGCTCCTTGTGAAGGATGCAAGGCATACACCACATTTACCATGTAATCCTGAATAAAAACGTGTAACTAGGATGCACCCATACGCCCCACATGATAAATATAAATAAATGGCCAAAAGCTGAAGGGACGCCACGAGCAATCACTCCGCCGTGGTGAAGTCATAACATCAGTGCCTCTAATGTTATGGTTATGGTACCTCCATAACTAGGTGAAACTGGTCATGCATGTATATGGCTATAGGTAATCATATTTAAACATAAGCAATCAAACTCATACTTATACTACGGGAAAACAGTTGGCTGCATACGGGGAATCCTAAATAAGGAAAGAATGTCCATACTGAAAGGACGGGAATCCGTACCTTATGTCCAGTGAACGAGAACGACTAACTGTGAGAATCCTACTTCCGAAACACTAGTGCTACATAAATACGTACATGAAATAAGTATCTGCTTACTACATACATAGTTGGTTTTATATCACGTCTTAGCTTATTTTATGTGTTCTTACCATTTTACACTGTTTAAAGACTTAAACTGTGTTAAATCTTATATGTTGTTTAATCTGATTAAGTAATTCTGGTATTTCATGTGTTATTATACTTACTGTGTAATAATAAGTAACTTTCCAAAAATAGCAGTTTTCCTAAAATAGAAAGTTTCAAAAAATAGAAAGTTTCCAAAAATAGAAAGTTTCCAAAAATAGAAAGTTTCCAAAAATAGAAAGTTTCCAAAAATAGAAGGTTTCCAAAAATAGAAAGTTTCCAAAAATAGAAAGTTTCCAAAAATAGATTTACTGCTTAAAATAGATAAGTTTCTAAAAATAGAAAGTTTCCATAAATAGATTAGCTGCCTTAATTAAATAAGTTTCCATAAATAGATTAGCTGCCTTAAATAAATAAGTTTCTAAAAATAGCTGGTTTCCATAAATAAAATAGCTGTCTTATTTAATTAAGTTTTCTAAAAATAGAAAGTTTTCATAATTAGCAATAAGCTGGTTAAATAAGCTAAGTAAATAAGCCTAAGTGTTTTCATGATTATATCCTAAGTCATATGATATATTATATAGTTTAATAATTATTTCATGTAATTTACTTAAACTATAGGTTATAATATTTAATTAAAGTATGACATGTTTTTAATTAAATATATTAAATACTTAGGTTAAATATGTATTATTAAATATTAATAATATAACCTAAGTCATGTTTAATTAATTAATTATATCCATGGTTTTTAAATAATTAATTAATTATAAGTCTTAATAATATAAATACTTAGGTTAAAATAATTTCATGTTTATTAAAATTAATTAACCTAAGTCATGTTATTAAATTAATCTCACCTTTTATTAATTTAATTTTTTTAACATAAGTTTATAACATAAACAACTAACATAATCATGATCCGGATCTAAGCCTAAAAACATGCACCGGATATGAAACAACGCCGTACCCCGAACCAAATCGGGGTACCCCCTTGCTGCCGTGGGACCCACACACACCAACCAAGACCAAAAAGGTCTTGGTGGTGGTCGGCTAAAACAAACCGAACCCCCTTGGGGTCGGTTGTACCTTGCGGCCCAAAACAAACACCCCTTTTATCGACCCCTTTGATTAATTAATGATCAAAACATGTTAGATCTAGGTTTAATTAATGTGTTTTTATAAAAACATCACGTGTTCTTAATTAATAAAAGATTAATTAAAAAGAAAAACAAGTTAAAAAGGTTTTACCGTATTCGTGGATCAAGAGGGTGAAGAACAAACACGAACAACCAATAAATCAACAAGATCCAAGATCAAAATCACCTTCTATGGTGGTTTGTAGGTGGCGGCACAAAGAAGGAGAAAAGGGAGGATTTTAGGTTTTTCCTGAAATCTTCTGTAAAGTAATTTTTGAGTAGTAAAAATTACTTAACCCCCTTTTAGTAAAATTGGTAATGGGCTTGGCCCATTACCCTCTTTTGGCCGCGGGTAGGGACTCCCTTGTGGGGGTTCTCGTACCTCGTTTCGTGTCTTGTTATTTAATACACGTTTATGTTTAATTATGTTCGTGTTTTAAATGTTCTCGTTACGTAAATACCATACTCTAATATATTTAATTACGCTCGTATTAAATATATATACGTAATTAATAATAGCTCGTGTTTTAATTACGCTCGTGATTTCGTGATTGTATGCTCGTGATTAATTATTGCTAAATAATTATTACGTGATCGTGCAAATAAAATATTTATCGTGTTCTAACACGTACGTAATACATAAACTCTTAACACGTAATCGTAATCATGCTATATTAGGAAAGTTTTTAACTAGTACGTACGAACTTAAGGTACTATGCATGGTAAAAGCATGCGGGTTTTACAGATCGTCTAAGTTTTAATTGGCGAAAAACGTTAATTTTACGGTAATAGCCGAAAAAGTCGTAAAAATCATGTTTATAGTTTTTATAACTTATAAATCTTATTCAACTACTATTTTTATAAAGTGTCCATTTATTTAACCTTATACATATTTATATAAATGAAATTCATAAGTTAGTGGGTTTTAATTCACTTTTTATACTATATTAGTTTGAGTGCTTATATAATACTATTAAACATTAATTCTTCAAAATCTGTTTTTTAGTTTCATCTTCACCATTTTTATCATATCTTGAGTTCTATAAGGAGATAGAAGCTCATTTTTTGATGGCATAAACTTCATATTATGTGCTACAAATAAGTTAGTTATAGCTACTGCTCATTCTAACTATCCTTAACAGTCCCTATAAAACAGACTATTCAGATTGGTATACTCATTTTGTTTTGATCATATCTCACTCATTTTGATGATTCCATTGCATGGACAACTCTCACATGTGTATGACATATAACACTTACTGTAAATGGATTCCACTTTATCATTTTATCAGTTTAACCTTTGGTTACTTACTATTTTTATACAGCCATCATATTTAGCAAGATTTTAACCATTTTACATGTGGTTTTCCATCTTTTTACCCATGTTTATTAAATCTATCAACACCAAATCCCCACATAATATTTTTAATCACCATTCATCATCATATAAATATACATAAATAAAGAAAATACAAGATTACATAATCAAAATAACAAGAGGATAGGAAGAACAATCTCTATACCACCATTAGTGATGAAAAGATGAGGTTGATGATGAACAAGATTTGGTTTTGGGTAACCAATCTTATGAGATATCAACATCACTTCTAGGATCACCAAGTATTTGTAGATTCCTCCAAAAATCAGCCCTTGTTCTTCATGAAAACTCCTTGAGAAATCAGCCCCAAACTCCCTTGAAAACTCCTTTTTACATGTTAAGATCACCTCCAATCTTTATAACTTCAATGGGTTTTCATCATATGTAAATTATACATATGATTTATGATTGAATCAAGATCAAATGGGGGTTGTTTTGGGTGAAGAGTGGACGAAATATTGAGAGAGAGGGAGGAGAGTATGAGTGGTTTGCATGGGATGGAATCAGTGAATTGTTTGGAAGAAATGGTTTTGATGTTGGTAGCTTACTTTGTAAGCTTCAAGCTAACAAGTGTTAACTTGTTAGTTGAAATTTTGACACATCATGGAGTGTGTTGGAGCTTATTTAGCCATCCATATAGTGGGGTGGGCAAGCATAAAACTTGTCCCATCCCACTAATTTACGGGTATTCCTCGATTCTAGTTTCCTCTATTTACATGCCCTCGGGTCGTTTTACGGAAAACGTTTTTATAAATTATGAATCAACGGCACAAAACGAATCTAATAAAAATTGTCTCATCAAAAACGGAGTTCAAAAACGTAAATACGTAATCCTAAGGTTTCCGGTTTAGTCGTAAAGGACGTTAAATTATAATCGTAAGTCCTAATCTCTTCTCGTAAATTTGTGAGTTTATGAACCAACACAAATTTAAAATCTCAAAATAATATTCACGGATAAATTTATTTCCTGAAGTGTCGGACTTGTCACCAAAACGGTGTACGTAAGCACGTAACGTAGAATCCTCCGGTTTAGACGTAGTCGATGCTACTTCAAGACGTGGATCCAAATTTCTTCACAAAAATAAGCGAGTTCATAATATAACATTAAAATAATGTTTTTAAATAATACTTGAGAATAAAATATTAACCATAAATTGATGGATTGTCACAGCATTTACCCCTAAACAGGATCTTTGTCCTCAAAGATCATCTTACTACTCGTTTCTTATAGAGTTAAAGCCATGTGGGTATTTCCTCAACATTCGGTCTTCTCTCACAAGTGTAATCCATTACAATGCGCGAGTTTCATCAAACATAACTACGGGAATAAGATCATGCTTAATGTAGACTTACTTTCTCTATCCATGATGTTCACGGGTTTTTGATGAATGCAACTTTTCGCCGATCTAAACTTTATCAAGAAGTGATCAGATTCTCACTTGATAGACATTTTATCAAGTTCGATATACGAAACATAATTCACGCAGCTCTTGAAGTCCTAGGGTAGATCCAGCTTATATGCCTTTCAAACCAATCTTTTTACATCTCAATGGTCCCATATAACGGGGACTTAATTACCATGATCTTTCAGATCATCTATTCATTTTTCCAAGGTGAAATCTTTTGGCATAACTTCGCTACCCATCTGTCCCTTCAAGGTCTACATTTCATATTCACATAACCTCCTGCCCACTACCGGCAGTCAATAATCAGATCCTAATTTCAACAATCATTTCAGGTCTCGCGGGTCGAGTATTTTGTAAGGTTAGGTTCGCCATCATAGGAAACCTTAAACCTATAAGACATGTCCAACTCACAATGGGTGTATGTCGGGTGTCTTCATCCCAACTCCTGCTTACAAATGCTCTAATATATATCCTCACAAGAATCGATCTCGATCCTAATACGAAAATTATCGATGATAATCTCTACAAAGGAAAGCGATTATACGGTTTATTACCAAAGGTCAATTACTTAAGCATAACACAAGACTTCTAGTGTTTTGTATCGTTACTTTGCCTAATCCCTTCGATTGGGGTGGTAAATAGTACTCTCATCAAGGTTCGTTCCTAATGACTTCTGAGCAAATCTCTAGAAATTTGATGCGAAGCGAGGATCTTGATAGAGATGATTGATACAGGCACACCATGCTTACACAACTCCTTTAAATATAAAGAGTCAATTTCTTCATCAAGAATCTATCATTAAAAGGAATGATATTAGCAGATTTGGTCAGTCGGTCGACGATGACCCAAATCGAATCAAATTCAGATGATGACCTTTGCAATAGCTATACGTTTACTAATGTATGAGGCGATGTCTGCCTTCATAATTTTCCATTAGTACAACTTCTTCAGATAAAGATACATTTAATTAGAAATGACATGAATGGAATACTTATACTTACGAGATTCCAACATAACTAAATCTCGAAATCCTCCATATTTACGAAACCATAAACGGCCTTTTATACATTTAACGCCATCGGCTTCTCAATTCTTAATGGTTCACATTAGCCGCGAACCACTTTTATTATCTTTATTATCCTTTTTACAAGCATCGGCTATTTTTAAATAGTTCGGCAATTTATTTTGCACAGTCATTATTAAGGAACATGTCCTAATTGGTTCTTTATCTTTTCTATATAATGTGTCAGTAATTACGTTCACTTTCCTAGATGGAATAAATATCATGACCGTATTCATTAAAAATTTCTTTCTTCACATTTTCTATGTTTTAGTTTCGTCTCAACTATCATTTTTTTTTCCGTTTTACTCAATCCGACGTTTAAAGCGTCGATAATTATTACAAGTAATTAAATAATAAATATTTAATTTTTATGAAACGTAAACGTAAAAAGTTTTAAATTTTCTCAGTTTGTCCAACTATCTAAAAAACTGTTCAAAATGAATTTGAATTTAATTAACACAATTTTTGTTGATTTATCGGAAATAATTAGTAAGATCCGTAAATGTTCGAAAAACCTTCGTTTATTCTTTGGTAAAAATTTTCTTAGTTGAAAAGCAGAAATTGTCGTTTTAAATTTTTAAGTCATGGTTTAAAAGGTTTCATCATCCCTCTTAGGTTGTCTTGAGGTATACACAAACATTTACCCCTAAACAGGAGTTTAGTTAAATGATTTGAGTATAAGGGGATAATCCCTCAAAAGTTCTTTTCGATAAAACATTTGTCAAAACACATTTGCACTCTCTTTTTGGTAAAACCCAAAGTCTTAAAAGGGCTCTAAATTTTTGAAGAATCAATATAGATTCCATTATCTTATTAATCACACGGTTAAATAATGTAAAGGATTAAGTCTTTAATCACATGTTAAACACTCAAGGTACAAGTTTTCATTGTTTGGCCAATTTAGGGCAATCTATAAATAATTATTAACTCGTTCTTATTCTTATAAATAAACAAATGGTCCTTAATGATCACAAGCATGAATTTATCAAATTACAACCTACACACGTGATTCACCAAATTTATGAATGCTACATGTGCATTGGTCAATCCAAATGTTCATTACAAGTTCTGGATGTAGTGAATGGAATAGATAATCTTTTTCGCGGACGCGAAATTGATAATAATCATGCCATGGATCAAATCATTAGAACATACGCTAGAACCTTGTAAATGATCGAACAATCTATCATCTTGGGTAGTGGATATAGATTTTTAATCATCAATTTACCTAGTTCACGGTAATTAGTAAACATAAGGAATGATAACACCATAGCTCTTCATGATGACGAGCTCGGTAGAATAAAATCTTTCTCCGACAACTCTCTCAGTTGTACGGTAATTCCTTTAATTCAGATGGTGCTGACGTACAATGCACACGCCACATGTGCAGCACCGAGAATATAATCAATACCAAATTCAACTTGCCTTAATGGCGAAAGTCTAGGTAATTAATAAGCAAATACCTCCTAAAGTTTCAGATAACAGAAACATCTTTTAATAAATTCGTATTAGGTTCTTTCTAGATTATAATATCTATGACTAATTCACAACCATTCACGGTATAATTTCAAGTCTAAATGCAGGATATGGTCATTCATCAAGAATCATTTAGATCACTTTTGATAATCAACATCTTATCATTTAGGGGAATTCTATTCGAGTTCCCATCAATTAAGACAATGTCATCATGTCATAAGCAATCAATCCATTCTATTGGCACTATCAACTTTTCAGTTTTATTGCCGTCGATAAGATGTGAACTTCTCAAAGACTAATAATAACTCATAATCCTTCACAAATTCAAGGATATCAGGAGACATAACTACCATTAAAAGAGTAAGGTCAACGCATAATCTACGCGAGAGAATTTCAAATCAGATACAGACGAAAACATATAAGGAATATGAATATATCCCATGTTTTCATAATTTGAGTACGCATTCGAAAGCTCCTCGGATCGTTACCCAGGTCATTCAAATGAAATAAAATCAAAAGAAATGATAGGAACGTCGATACATCCAGTCGGGTATCAACACTCGGTAATCATATACTTTTCCTAAGAATCTCACTACGAGAGAAATGGACAAGAAAGAATTGTCAATTGTCAAATAAGACAATTTCCATAGATGAGTAAATTCGACTCAGAAGAATAGATGCTACAGGCACATATGTAGGTGTCCCTAACACTATGTCCCTATTTTTCACTTCTTGCAGATCTCATAAAATTTAATCTTTCACAATTTTCAAAGAAAATATAGTGTTTATTAATAATTTCATGGTGACTACTAATCATCCTTGCATGGTGTAACACCCCCAAATTTATACAACTCAATACAACGGAAGACTAGTTGGTGTTACGGGATAGCACATTACTCACATCATAGACAACGCTTAAAAATCGCGTCGTTTAATAATAAAAGCATTTCCATTCATAAATATCAAATTTACATAGGTCCCAAGTCATTACATTTCATACAGGTTTTACAAAGCATTTGAATGGAAATTTATTGTTTAAGTGCGGGCCATGAATTCTTGTTGTCTTCCCGAGAATTACCTTCAAGTACCTGAGATAAAACATGTTAAAAGAAAAGGTCAGCGATAACGCCGAGTGAATTCATAGAGTTTAATAAAATCCATCAATATAATATCAGTATAAAATTATTACTGAAAATCATCTTGTACAAATCATTTTAATAGGCCATAAAATAGCCAAAGTCATTTTATACAAATCTTTATCGAAAATCATAATATAGGCATTTGCCTTAAAAATCATTATACGAATCATTGTCGTTAAAAACACCATACAATACGTTTTGCAACGTTGTGTAGATTAAATAAAACCGTTATATGAATATGGTTATAAAAAGCCTTAAAAATCATTATACGAGCCAATGTCGTAAAATCGTCATACAATACGTCTTACGACGTTGTATAAAAATAAAAACCGTTATATGAGTATGGTTATGAAAAACAAAACGCAAACATAATATCAATAGTATGACCCAGTATTGCTAGTCAGGCAATACATCGTAATTCGGAGCGTCTAGTAGTATTTCGTTAGTTTTTGGATTATTATAAGCCGCATGACATTGTTACCTTACTAAACCAACATAACTCTATCTCACAATCCTCTATATTTAGACAATCATAAGCGGTCTTTTATACATCTAACGCTATCGGCTTCTCTATTTTAATGGTTCACATTAGCCGCGAACCCCCTTTTTATTATCTATATTATCCCTTTCACAAACATCGTTTATTTTTATATTGTTTGGCAATTTATTTTGCACGTTCATTATTAAGAATATATCCTAATTGGTTCTTTATCTTTTCTACATAATGCGTCGGTATTTATATTCATCTCTCATGATGATATAATTATCATGTCCATAATTCACTCAGGTATTCTTTCTATATTATGCGTCAGTAATTACGTTTACTTTCCTAGATGGAATAATTATCATAACCGTATTTATTCAAAATTCTTTCTTCATATCTTTTATGTTTTAGTTTCGTATTTACTATAATTTTTATCCGTTTTACTCAATATGTCGTCTAAAGCGTCGATAATTATTATAATTAATTAACTAATAAATTTTCAATTTTTATGAAATGTAACATAAAGATTTTAAATTTCTTAGTTCGACCAATTATATAAAATGTTCAAAATAAATTTGAATTTAATTAACAAGATTTTCGTTAATTTATCCAAAATATTTAATAAGATCCGTAATTGTTCGAAAAATCTTTGGTTTATACTTTGGTCAAAATTTTCTTAGTTGAAAAGCAAAAAGTGTCGTTGAAAATTTCAAGTCATGGTATAAATGGTTTTACTCAATCCTTCTTAAGTTATCTTGAGGTATACACAAACATTTACCCCTAAACAGAAGTTTAGTTAAATGTTTAGTGTATAAGGGAATAATCCCTTTAAAATCATTTGTTAAAACATTTGTCAAATCATATTTCCATTTCTTTTTGGTAAAATCCAAAGTCTTAAAAGGGCTCTTAATTTTGGAAGAGTCAATTTATATTCCATTATCCTTTTAATCACATAGTCAAATCATGTAAAGTATTAAGTCTTTAATCACGTGTTAATTATTCAAGGTACAGGTTTTTATCGTTCGACCAATTCAGGGAAATCTATAAATAATTATTAACTCATTCTTATTCTTATAAACAAATAAATGGTCCTTAATGATCACGAGCATGAATTTATCAAATTACAGCCTACACACGTGATTCACCAAATTTATGAATGCTACATGTGTATTAGTCAATCCAAACGTCACCACGTGAAACTCATAATGTTCATTACAAGTTACGGATGTAGTGATTGGAATAGATAATCTTCTTCGCGGACGCGAAGTTGATAATAACCATGCTGAGGATCAAAAACCTTGTAAATGATCGAACAAATCTTCCATTTCGAGTTATGGATATCGCTTTCGATTGTCAATTTACTCAGTCACAATAATCTATAAATATAAGGAATGATAACACCATAGCTCTTCATGATGACAGGCTTGGTATAATAAAATCTTTCTCCGACAACTTTCTCAGTTGTACGGTAGTTCCTTAAATTCAGATGGTGCTGACGTACAGTGCACATGCCACAGGTGCAGCACCGGTTATATAATCAATACCAAATTTAACTTGCCTTAATGGCGAAAGTCTAGGTAATTCATTAACAAATACTTACTAAAGTTTCAAATAACAGAATTATCTTTTTAATACCTTCATTTTTAAGTTCTTTCTAGATTATAATATCTATGACTAATTCACAACCATTCACGGTAAAATTTTAAGTCTAAATACAGGATAATCATCCATCAAGAATTATTTAGATCACTTTTGATAATCAACATCTTATCATTTAGGGGAATTCTACTCGAGTTCCTATCAATTAAGACAATGTCGTCATGTCATAATCGATCAATCCATTTTACTGGCACTATCAACTTTCCAGTTTTATTGCCGTCGATAAGATGCGAAGTTCTCAAAAGACTAATAATACTCATAATCCTTCATAAATTCAAGGATATATGGAGACATAACTACTATTAAAAGAGTAAGGTCAACGCATAATCTATGCGAGAGAATTTCAAATCAGATACAGACGAAAACATTTAACGAATATGAATATATCCCATGTTTTCATAATTTGAGTACGCATTTGAAAGCTCCTCGGATCGTTACCCAGGTCATTCAAATGAAATCAAATCAAAAGAAATGATAAGAACGTCGATACATCCGGTCGGGTATCAACACTCGGTAATCGGATACTTCTCCTAAAAATCTCAATACGGGAGAATTGGACAAGAAAGAATTGTCAATTGTCAAATAAGACAATTTCCACAGATGAGTAAATTCGACTCAGAAGAATAGGTGTTACAGGAACATATGTAGGTGTCCCTAACACTATGTCCCTATTTTTCACTTCTTGCAGATCTCATAAAATTTAATCTTTCACAATCTTCAAAGAAAATGTAGTGTTTATTCATTAGTTTTATGGTGACTACTAATCAGCCTTGCATGGTCCATTCCAAATTGTATGTAGGCGCGCAACTATATACAATTTCAAGATTAACGATGCAATACTCAGTTCGTCAAAATTTTATCATCATATTTATAAAAACATTTTCATGCTTAATTCTTAAATAAGAATCAAAAATAAATTTACAAAGATTTTCTTTGTTATGGAAATAATTAAGTTTCCAAAGCTTTTCATAAACAGCTTCATTTTGATGTCAGTACTTATAAATCTCACTTTGAATAATCCTTATGGTGATGAAAATTAAATTTTCTTAAAGGATACCGTTTTAATTTTATAAAAACAATGTGTGATCTGCAAGAGTGATGAAAAGCTTGTTCACCAAGAACTAACTACGATATGATAGGAAATGAGCTTAGCCAAATAATGATGAGGTTCATGACTTCGATGGCACTCAAAAAGAATAATCCACAACATAACTCAAATCGAGATGAGTACTTGTTCAATGGTTGCATCACTAATGCGAACATTAGGATGAAGCAATAAAAGATAGATAACATCGATACATGTAGGATTTAGCAATCAAAGGTAGTCTTTTTCATTAAGCACAAACAAGTCAAATTGTACCGTAACACATTACGTGTCACTTTGTCATACAATTCTCAGAACTCATCATACCAACTGATGTCTCAGTTAAGTTAGGGATTTTTAAAAGATACCACAATGAATACTAATCTACAAGAGTCATTAGGTGTCCCACCTGTCCTGGAAGATCCATCGGTCCCAATTTAGAAGAAGATTTCTTCAATTTATTTCTTGGACTCTGGGCATCCTCATTAGTGGACAATGGCCTAGGAACAACCCTTAACACGAACCTACAATCAATTAAAACCTTATAATTCAATCAAAGAACTTAACGACTTATATTAACAATCTCATATTCCATACGGGTTAAATTTTACTTTATTCAAGTTTTAACCAATTTATACTCAATTCGATATCCTAACTCATATTCCAATACTTTCAATCTTATTTTTCGGCCTTGTAAAGTCAATACAATCTCAATATGAATCAACACTTAATTTCCAATCCTATTAGCTCTTACAACAAAATTATCAAATGAGTCATTAATATGAAATGACTTGATCATTCAACTAGACTTCTCGGAAAGGTATTAGTGGCATGAGGCTTTTGGGTAATGGTTCTAATAACAGCCTCAAGTGCAACATTCACCCTTTCGATTTCAATTTAAGAATTGGATGACAACGAATCAGATGACATCTTTCTAGGTGGTAACGTTTTTTTCAAACTTCACTCTATTAGGAAAGATCGTCATGGCATCAATATCAGTTTTAATCTCGCCAATTATTTTTCAATATCACAATCAACTAATATCTACATTTCTATGAATATCAACCATTTGTTGGGATCATAAAGATCCACAACTTGGTTTAGATCTAGGATAGGTAGAATTCCTACGAGAATAGCTTCGATTAATTTACTAGGGGACTTAGGGTTTCTTGTGACAATCGACGTCGTATAAATACCTCGTATAAAAATCAAAATAATCATCAAACAAACATGTAATAAAATTACATCATATATATATATAATCCAAGTTATATATATATTAAAATAACACTTCTCAGTCTGGCCTTGTCGGTAACTCGGGAACTCTTCGGCACCGTTATAGTCAAAAGATTTTTAGACATTTTTAGAAAAATGTTTATAGTTAAAAGATTTTGAAACGTTTTATTCAAAACCTTGGTTTTAAAAATCTTTCGTTCTCTATAACGAGAGCTCTGGTACCAAACTGTAACACCCCCAAATTTATACAACTCAATACAGCGGAAGACTAGTTGGTGTTACGGGATAGCACATTACTCACATCATAGACAACGCTTAAAAATCGCGTTATTTAATAATAAAAGCATTTCCATTCATAAATATCAAATTTACATAGGTCCCAAGTCATTACATTTCATACAGGTTTTACAAAGCATTTGAATGGAAATTTATTGTTTAAGTGCGCGCCATGAATTCTTGTTGTCTTCCCGAGAATTACCTTCAAGTACCTGAGATAAAACATGTTAAAAGAAAAAGTCAGCGATAACGCCGAGTGAATTCATAGAGTTTAATAAAATCCATCAATATAATATCAATATAAAATTATTACTGAAAATTATCTTGTACAAATCATTTTAATAGGCCATTAAATAGCCAAAGTCATTTTATACAAATCTTTATCGAAAATCATAATATAGGCATTTGCCTTAAAAATCATTATACGAATCATTGTCATTAAAAACACCATACAATACGTTTTGCAACGTTGTGTAGATTAAATAAAACCGTTATATGAATATGGTTATAAAAAGCCTTAAAAACCATTATACGAGCCAATGTCGTAAAATCGTCATACAATACGTCTTACGACGTTGTATGAAAATAAAAACCGTTATATGAGTATGGTTATGAAAACCAAAACGCAAACATAATATCAATAGTATGACCCAGTATTGCTAGTCAGGCAATACATCGTAATTCGGAGCGTCTAGTAGTATTTCGTTAGTTTTTGGATTATTATAAGCCGCATGACATTGTTACCTTACTAAACCAACAACGGGTAGCTAACCCGATACCAATTTTGCCCATCTAAAGTAGCGTGTCGTCACAAAGGTCACACTATGGAAATCTTCTCATACATAAATTCGCTTACCAATCAATGTGGCACGACGGGGATCAACCGTCAAGGCGCGAACTGGGGTGATCGTCCCCAAATAGTACTATTAAATTCATAAGCGTCTACCAAATCCCGGTAGTTCACAATTCATGCTAATGGGACTTTTAGTGACATAACCTAACTTTAATAATCCATTTAATTTCATATATCGGGTCCTTTAATCATTTATCGGGTCATACAATCGGGTCATTCAATCATTCGGGTCCAAATCAATAAACAAATAATCGGGACAAATGGTGTCCTATTTTATAAAAACTAACATGTTATCTCCCTCGCGGGTTTATAAAACATTTATAAAAACATTTAAAAGAGTGCGAGGCTATGAACTCACGTTGATGTGGGAAGACGATTATCGGCGATTTGGATGTACGGTACGTGCTTCAATCACGGAAACCTAGACAAATAATACTCGGTCTTAGACTCATGTCCAATGAATTTATAAAAATACCAACTATGTATACATATGATGATTATATATATATGATGATCAAGTGGGTTTACATATCCTCATTTACTCATTTTTGTGTTATGTGTCGATAACTTTTATACTAGTTTTCTCGTTTTACCTATTTACGTGTTTTAGGTTCAACAAGACTATTATAAGTCCTTAACTTGTTTTAATCCTTGTTATACTTATTTTATCAGTATGTATACTTTCCATGTTGGGCCCAAATGGGTTAAGCCCAATAAGTTCTTTTTATGAGTGTTTATCTCATTTAGTCCAATTATTAGCTCAAGTATTAGTCCACTATGTTTACTTAGCTCGTTAATGTCCGTATGCCCTATAGTTCGGGTTTTATCGGTTTTTACTTGTTATACATGTTTATATATCAGTATATAAGTTTTATAAAGTTTACATTAGACGGGTCCAACCATCTAAGTTTTATTTAACAAAAACGTTAATTTTACGGCGATAGCCGAAAAAGTCGTAAAAATCAAGTTTATAGTTTTATAACTTATAAGTGTTATTCCACTACCATTTTTATAATTTATATACTTATTCCATCTTTTACATATTTATATAAATAAAATCCAAGAGTTAGTGGGTTTTAACTTTACATTTTATACAATATAATTTTGAGTGCTTATATAATAGTATTATACTTTATTTTCCAAAAATCTGATTTTTATCTTCACTTTAACCAAAACTGCCATATCTTGAGTTCTATATGGAGATAGAAGCTCAAATTTTTATCACATAAACTACATGATATGTTCTACATTTAACTCTTCTATAGATACTATTGAATCATCTTCTAAATAGTTTCTAAAAATCGTCCAAAACAGTGAACTCAGATTTATACCTTAAACTTGTTTTGATCATATCTCACTCATTACAATGATTCCATTGCATGGCCAACTCTCACATGTGTACAAGACCCATAGCTTACTGTAAATCCATTGTACTTCATCATTTTATCTGTTTACCATATGGTTCTTTACTGTTTTATACAGCCATCAAATTTAACCAAGATTTTAACCTTGTTTCTTATAGTCTTTCATCTTTTTAAGCATGTTTATCAACAACAAATCCCCACATAACATTTTTATCATCATATAATCATCATATACATATACAATAGGAAATAAAATACATGTTTACATAATCAAATAAAATACATGTTTACATAATCAAATTAACAAGAAGATGAGGAGGACAATCTTTATACCACCATGATGATGTAGGTTGTGATCAAAACATGGATTTTGATGGAGAAACTTGTGCTTAGCCAACACCATCTTCAAGACCATCAATCTTTATGATCACCTTGTGGAAAATCAGCCCCTAGACACCATGAATACTCCTCCTTGGATGTTATAACTTGCACCAATCAATAGGGCTTCAAAAGGGCATCAACATGTATATGAATAACATGAGATTTTGTGGTTGATTTTGATCAAATGAGGGTGTTGTTTATGAGATATGGGACGGCCAAAATGGGGTCAAGAGAGTTAGAGAAGTGGTTTTGCATGTGAGGGAAATGGAGTGTGTGGTTTTGGTAGCTAGTTTTTGTGGTAAGCTTAGCTTAGATAGTAAGCTTAGGACAAGTGTTGTGTTAGTGTGTTGTAACTTGACACATCATGGATGTTGGTTACATATACTTGCCGTCCCATGTGGGGGTGGGGCAAGATTTATCTTGTCTCATCCCCATTTAAATATGGGTACTCCTCGATTCTAGTTTCCTTGATTTACGTGCTCTCGGGTCGTTTTACGGAAAACGTTTTTATAAATTATGAATCAACGTCACAAAACAAATCCAATAAAAATTGTCTCATCAAAAACGGAGTTCAAAAACGTAAATACGTAATCCCAAGGTTTCCGGTTTAGTCGTAAAGGACGTTAAAATAAAATCGTAAGTCCTAATCTCTTCTCGTAAATTTGTGAGTTTATGAACCAACTCAAATTTAAAACTCCAAAATAATATTCATGGAAAAATTTATTTTCTGAAATATCGGACTGTCACCAAAGACGGTGTATGTAAACGTAAGCACGTAACATAGAATCCTCCGGTTTAGACGTAGTCGATGCTACTTCAAGACGTAAATCCAAATTTCTTCCCAAAAATAAGTGAGTTCATATTGTAACATTAAAATAATGTTTTCAAATAAATATTGAGAATAAAGTATCAACCATAAATTGACGGATTGTCACAGCATTTACCCCTAAACAGGATCTTTGTCCTCAAACATCATCTTACTACTCGCTTCTTATAGAGTTAAAGCCATGTAGGTATTTTCTCCACATTCGGTCTTTTCTCACAAGTGTAATCCATTATAATACGCGAGTTTCATCAAACATAACTACGGGAATAAGATCAGGCTTAATGTTGACTTACTTTCTCTATCCATGATGTTCACGGGTTTTTGATGAATGCAACTTTTCGCCGATCTAAGCTTTACTAAGAACAATCAGATTTTCAATTGATAGATATTCCATCGAGTTTGATTTACGAAACATAATTCACGCAGTTCTTAAAGTCCTAGGGTAGATCCAGCTTATATGCCTTTCAATCCCAACTTTTTCATCATCTCAATGGTCCCATACAACGGGGACTTATATCCCATGATTTGTCAGATCATGAATTCATTTTTCCCAGGTTACAAATTTTGACATAACTTCGCTACCCATTTGGCGCTTCAAGATCTACATTCCATATTCACATAACCTCCTGCCCACTATCGGCAGTAAATAATCAAATCCTAATTTCAACAATCATTTCAGATCTCGCGGGTCGGGTATTTTGCAAGGATAGGTTCGCCATCATAGGAAACCTTAAACCTAAAAGACATGTCCAACTCACAATGGGTGTATGTCGGGTGTCTTCATCTCAACTCTTGCTCACAGATGCTCTAATTTCTAAATCTTAACAAGATTCGATCTCGATTCTAATACGATGATTATCAATGATAATCTCTCCAAAGGAAAACAATTATACGGTCTATTACCAAAGGTCAATCATTCAAACATAAAACAACACTTATATTATTTTGTATCGTTACTTTACCTCGTCCCTTCGATTTGGGGTGGTACATAGTACTCTCATCAAGGTTCGTTCTCAATGATTTCTGAGCAAATCTCTAGAAATTCGATGCGAAGCGAGGATCTTGATATAGATGATCGATACAGGCATGCTATGTTTACATAACTCTTTTGCATTTATCATTAACGAGAATGATATTAGCAGATTTGGTCAGTCTGTCGACGATTTTAACACCCCCAAATTTACACGCAGCGGAATCCATCTTTGGGTGCTAAACAATGATACAACAACACATAATTTATAAAGAACGGCTCGAAAAGAGACGTTTTAGATTTATCGTTCCTAAAACATTTGTCAGAGTAGCGTAGTCCCAAGTAATCGTTACCAAAAGATAAGTTAAAACAACATATTGGTTTGTTTTAAAAAAAATGGAACGATAAATAAATCAAAGAGTTTGAACAACAAAAGCAGTGCACAACTTCATTCCCCGTGACCTCCAAGCTTCCACTTCTTGATTACCTGAAATACATGTGAGTAAAACAATCAGCAAAAATGTCGAGTGAATCTATAGGTTTATGAAATCAATTTGAACACAAGCAAAGATTATAAGTTTGTGGCATGCTTATAAGCATCAAATAATAATTCGCATCAACAATAATAATTGTATATAGCATAAATTGCAATAAGCTCATGAAACCGAGCCCTTAGACACTCCCATATCAGTCTAATAAGACGAGAGATTTATTAATTGTCGGTTACCTCTAGATTTTTGGTACATTGCCGTATACCTGACTTCTCAATACAATATGTCCAAACAGTGCGGAGGTCGGGCCTAAGCTTCTATGACAAGTCCACACAAACTGAACCGGGGCGGCTTCCCCCATAGATCTATTAATTGTACTAGCGGTTAACCCATCATAGGTTAATTAACGGTCCATAATTGAGGTTTTAACAAAGGCAATCACTTAATGCAATTTAAAGGCAACCACGGGTCCATTCATAGAGGGACAAAGCATACCATAAAAATCTTGTGTTCTAAGTTTATAAAACATGTATTCCCCCTCACAGGTTTAAAATCATTTAATAACTAGTATAAAGCGAGGCTATAGACTCACGTTGATAATGAAAGGCAGATTATCGGCTACGGGCGTGCTTCGGTCACGGAAACCTATATAAATAATAATCGGTCTTAGACTCTTGTCTAATGACTTTTATCAAAATAACAATATACATATGATGATTTTGTACATATGATGATGATCAAGTGGGTTTATATATCCTTGTTTACTCATTTTAGTGTTTACGTATTGGTAACTTTTTACTAGTTTACTAGTTTTACCTACTTACCTATTTTAAGTCCAATAAGCTTAGTATAAGTTTTTTAACTTGTTTTAATCCATTTTATACCTATATTATCAGTATCTATACTTTCCATGTTGGGCCCAAATGGGTTAAGCCCAATAAGTCCTTTTTATAAGTGTTTAACTTATTTAGTCCAATTATTAGTCCAATATGCTTAGTTAGCTCGTTAATGTCCGTATGTCCTATAGTTCGGGTTTTATCGATTTTTACTTGTATTAGTTACTTATATATCAGTATATGACTTTTAAAAACTTTACATTAGACGGGTTTGATCGTCTAAGTTTTATTTGGCGAAAAACGTTAATTTTACGGTAATAGCCGAAAAAGTCGTAAAAATCAAGTTTATAGTTTTTATTACTTATAAGTATTATTCCAATACCATTTTTATAAGTTATTCGTTTATTTACCCTTTTACATATTTATATAAATAAGTTTTATAAGTTAGTGGGTTTTTATTTTACATTTTATACAATAAAATTTGAGTGCTTATATAATAATAATAAACATTAATTCTGAAAATCTGATTTTTATTTTCATGTTCACCATTTTTATCATATCTAGAGTTCTATAATGAATTAGAAGCTCATTTTTGGGTGGCATGATCTTCATATTATGTGATACATTTAACTCAGATATAGCTAATGCTCATTTTAAGTTTATCTAGCCTTAACAGTCCCTACAAAACAGCTTATTCAGGTTAGCACTCTCATCTTGTTTTGATCATATCTCACTCATTATAATGATTCCATTGCATGGCCAACTCTCACATGTGTATAACATCTTGTACTTACTGTAAATGGATCATACCATGCAAGTTTATCAGTTCAAGTTTTAGTTATATACTGTTTTTATAAAGCCAACTAAATAATCATGATTTTAGCCTTATTTCTCATGGTTATTAACATTTTTAAGCATATTTATCAACACTTGATCCCCACACAACATTTTTATCATCATATATACATCATATACATATACAAAATAAAGAAAATACATTTGTTCTTTACAAAAATAACAAGAGAAAATGAAGAGGATGATCTTCTTTACCAACCAAGTGTATTTCTTGTTTTTGGAAGACAAGAACTTGATGAACACCACAAGTAACTCCAAGATCATCAAACACTAAGAACAATAGTTGAGAAATCAGCCCTAGGACACAAGCAAATCACCTCCTATGTTGTTAATATGGCCACCAAATGATCGAGCCTTCAAGATAACTCCATGATAGAGCTAGATAACATGTATTTCATGGCTAGAAAATATCAAAAGGGGTGTTTTGTGCTTCAAAGTGGATGGCAGGGTGGTGATGGTTGAGAGAGTTTGAGGTTGTTTTGCATGTATGGAAAGATGGTATGTGTGAAGTGGTGGAATGGTTTGATGGTTTTAGCTAGGAATGGCTTAAAGTGTAAGCTTAGTCTTACACTTGTAAGTACTTAGCTAACATGATGCCACATCCTTAGATGTGGTGTCATGTGCCATCCCATGTTAGCTAGTGGGGTGGGATAATGTATTTTGTCCCACCTCACTAATTTACGGGTATTCCTCGATTCTAGTTTTCTCGATTTGCGTGCCCTCGGGTCGTTTTACGAAAAACGTTTTTATAAATTATGAATCAACGACACAAAACGAATCCAACAAAAATTGTCTCATCAAAAACGGAGTTCAAAACATAAATACGTAATCCTAAGGTTTCCGGTTTAGTCGTAAGGGACGCTAAATTATGCACATAAGCCCAAATTTAAATCCGTAAATTGTGAGTTCATCAACCAACACAAAAATAAGTTTCAAAATATTATACGAGAAAATATTTCACTACCTAAAAATGTTAGATTGTACTTTTTAAAAGTTTAAACGCACACGAATAATAATAATATAACGACTCGATACGTAATTGAAACGATATCGTCAAAAGTATTAAATATCAAAACTATCAATAAAAAAATATAAAATTTTTGGCATCCGTCGGTATCGCGATCACTAGTAGTCCTCGTTGCTCGTCAAAATATTAAAATATAATGTTTAATATTGGTTTCAACTTAAACCGTTAAACATAATAATATTTAACATTATAAAATACTTCAAAATAATTGAAAATAGAATTAAATTATGACCATATTTTTACGGGTTTTACATCCTCACCACCTTAAGGGAGCGACGTCCCGGCGCTCAACTCGCCTCACTTTCGCCAACGCGCATTAAAGTCTCAATAAACATCGTCGTTGAAAGTCAAAAAGATATTACATAATATATGTTCTACATGATCGGACGTCAACAGATGATGCCGTCTCAAGTTCTCACAACTTAAGATCATTTGACTAGATCACACACCATATAAGTACATAAAAGAAAAGGTCGAACATAAACATCGATTATAGATCTTCACCGTTAATCATCAAGAAAACTTTGAAAGAACCCTTGATAATAACTACTTGATCTCAAGAGTCTTTCCACTTGCGGGGTCGGCTTCAACATACTCCTCGAGGTCGTAACGAATTTATTAACTCCATTCATTAAGAGATTCGGTCCCCAATCATTCCACAAGTACACGCATAAATCCTAGTGACACTTATCGTTTCTTCTTATACACTACTTCCCGAGATTCATTTTAAACTCAGAATAAAATAATGATATTCAATACGAGGAATAGAACGAGATGAAAATAAATTCAATAAACGCATAAACGGACTAGATGTGGTAAAATGATTTAAGGTCGACGATCGACGAGGGATCTCGACTCACGTAACCGTAAAACATAATAATTCACAATACTAGAAAAATGAGGGCGAAGAATGAATTAAATATTAACATTAAAATAACGTTTGTCACAATCATCCATCCCGGTTTTGGTATTACCTTAAAACACAATTGAGGTACTTTCTTGATAAAGATGATATATCAATATAGGAGTTAGATAGCTTCATAATTTATTTTGGTTGTCTTAAGAAACTTTGAAAGAAAGACAGGAATTTATTAATTAAACTCGTATTGATGGTTACAATTAGAAATTATAATTTCCAAATTAAATCATTATTAGAAATATAAATTAAACCGGTACTTTTATTACATTAAAAGTAAAGTATGATAAGTCAATTACTTCAAAGATAGAGATAATTTCATTTTAAACATTAGTTTTAGTTATACAAAATATAATGTATAAATTTGACCTTTTACTTGTAATGGTTATTTTGATAATTGAAAATCATTAGAAAATGTATAAATGTTCCATAAAAATTTTATAATACTTTGTAGGAATACATAAAGGTGTTTATCATTCCAAAATAAATATGGGTTACATTCGGGTTTCGAAATGTGACAAGATAACAAACGAATACGAATGAAAATAATAGTCAACAATTAATACGAAATCAATGGTACAAAAGAGAACGAAGCAAATGTCGTATGAATTCTTAAAGAGAATAATAAAATAAAGGCGTTGATGGTAAGACGATAAGAAATAATAGATTAAACAAGTTGTCAATTTTGTTAGTGCGTCGATGGTTCACCATTATCAGCTCGTTAACTTAGCAGTGGTCGATACATGATCGGAAATAAGATCCATACAAAAATTTTAATAAAATAAAATTTCTAATAATCACTTGTAATTAAAACAAATCAAATGAACGATGTTAGTGTTTAAAGAGAGAAGTCAAAGCACGGTTCACAAGAGTGGGTTTCGAGACAAATGAGAGTGACGGACGTCATCCCGGATATACGGAAATCACTCTAGTGATAATTCATTATTCACGTGCGGAGACATTCCAAAGATCTACCCAGTCGCATAAAGAAGATTGGACGAGACGGAAGGATAAAACATCGAGACTTTCAAGTCTTTTATCAACAGTCAATAATTAGACGAGCAGTCAAAAGAAATCAGTTATAAGACAAAATGAAGTAACAAGTGGAAAAACAATCATCGAGTAAAAACGTACTTAAAATCACGTAATTCGTTTAACGAAAGGTAAGAAAACATATGCGGATGCATAGAAATTGCGCTACTTGCATAAAATATAAAGGTTTTCAAAACTTCTTTTCATTTTATTTTATTCTATTATGAATACAAGTAAAAAGTTGATTATTATCAAAAAAATTTATGGTGACTACTATTCAGCCTAGCATGGCTCCTTCTAGATTAGACATAGGTGATCAGGCCATGTATAATTTAGGGCTAGCAATGCAGTGCTCAATTTCGTCGAAAAGTATTACGTTTCTTATGTTTATATAAACCATGCCATTTGTAAAATGGAATTTAAAAATAGTTTATGAATTTATAGTTTACAAGTAATTTGTGAGATACTCAATAAGCAACTTTTAATGTTACAAAAAGTATTTTATAAGACCAAAGTAAAAACAATTGGTGAAAATAATCGTAAAACAATATCAGATTTATTAATAAGGTGACAGTATGACAACGTATAAAGTAGCCAAAGGTTTGCAAAAAGTGGCAAATAGTAGCTCATAAAACAATCAATGAAATGGTTACAAGTCGTTAAGGTTTCAAAAGGTTATAAGGTTAGACGGAAAAGCCATGAGACACGTGATAAGAATGTCAACGAAGAATGTGAAGGCAAAACTTCAAAACTCAACCCGAATCAGTTGAAGGTTAAAAGAAAATAAAAATAAAATAACATCGAATGACAAATGAGTCATATATATAAAAAGAGTAAATCAATCCATATGTGTATTCTATGTAAGATACTTGACACAACATCCTTTTTTAAAAAAAAAATATATATATTATTCATTTTCAAATTACACCATTAATCCGGTAATTGCTAATCCTGTAATGTTTCTATTTTTAAACATTTTCACATGCAACTAGTATTAGTTAGTTGTAAAATAATATTCATTAAAATTTTACGATCTCAAATGAACTTAAAACTGCTTAGAAACGTTTAAAACTCATGTTCTGAATTTTCTATCAGATTTGTCTTTTAAATATGAGCCGATTAATTGACCCGACAAACGACATCTCCAAGACTCAGAGTCTAAAGCATTTTGATGCAAAACGACGTTTCAGACGACTTTATAGTTTTACCCGAGACCTAAAAACCAATGTAAAATTACCAAAATGCCCCTGCAAGTTCTGTGCAGGTTTGACTATTTTATTTTAAAAACGCAGGTTTTACTTTTAAGTTTTGACCTGTTTATACTGCCCCTACAGTTTCTGCATAAAGTGTATTTTTCGACACTTCTTAACGGCTCAAAATATATACATATATACACACATGTCTTGTGGATTTTACAACAACGAAAAAAGAAAAAAAAATATATCTCGTAATGAGCATCAAATAATATATAGCATGATGAATGACAGAAAATGCTTCAAGGTATTCAACACGAAATTTAGGAAGCAAAACGGTGAAAGACGTTCGTAATTTAGATTTCAAAATGCAATGTAGGCAAATCTCCTTGGTGCCACGATTGTCAAAAACACAAAACATAACAAGAAAAGAATGGAACATTAACATGCTACACTCCGGGAGCGAGAAGGTTAATGAAAAACAAATGATACAATTTTATATAAGTAAAATCGTATTCCAATTCTAGCGCCATAATCTAGACGATGATTTATAAAATGACGATGACATTACCGAGATATAAGTGAACAATACACTTCGGAGTCGATACATATAAATGTCAATAAATAGCGGTTAGTCTATTCCAAGGACACATTGAGCTACACAATGGTCTAGAAATTACGTTAAAAGACGTCCAAGCACAAATAGCCGAAAGACGATTTGAATATCTATATAGATATCACAAAGGGTTAAACAATGAAAGTAACGCACGTAGATGAAGTTATGTAAGGTCATAATATAAAAAATTTTGCAATAAAAGCAATTTAAATAGTTCAAAAATAAATACAGAAAGATCTTGAAAATTCATTGTATTTATTTAAGTTAATCATTAATAAATGATAAACTTTTATCGAAAAGTTTAACGACATAAATATATATCGATAAAGGATTATAGTATTTATTTAGAAATACTTAGCAATAAGGCATACATAATAATGTATACTAAAGTTGTAATCCCAGAAGTAGCTTGAACCTGAAGTCACGCGAAATCATGTGCACCGACTCTTTGAAAAATAAAACCGACAGTTATAGTTTAGGTTTTTAGAAAAAGACCTAGTTCTCTATAACTCATGGCTCTGGTACCAATCTTTAACACCCCCAAATTTACACGCAGCGGAATCCATCTTTGGGTGCTAAACAATGATACAACAACACATAATTTATAAAGAACGGCTCGAAAAGAGACGTTTTAGATTTATCGTTCCTAAAACATTTGTCAGAGTAGCGTAGTCCCAAGTAATCGTTACCAAAAGATAAGTTAAAACAACATATTGGTTTGTTTTAAAAAAAATGGAACGATAAATAAATCAAAGAGTTTGAACAACAAAAGCAGTGCACAACTTCATTCCCCGTGACCTCCAAGCTTCCACTTCTTGATTACCTGAAATACATGTGAGTAAAACAATCAGCAAAAATGCCGAGTGAATCTATAGGTTTATGAAATCAATTTGAACACAAGCAAAGATTATAAGTTTGTGACATGCTTATAAGCATCAAATAATAATTCGCATCAACAATAATAATTGTATATAGCATAAATTGCAATAAGCTCATGAAACCGAGCCCTTAGACACTCCCATATCAGTCTAATAAGACGAGAGATTTATTAATTGTCGGTTACCTCTAGATTTTTGGTACATTGCCGTATACCTGACTTCTCAATACAATATGTCCAAACAGTGCGGAGGTCGGGCCTAAGCTTCTATGACAAGTCCACACAAACTGAACCGGGGCGGCTTCCCCCATAGATCTATTAATTGTACTAGCGGTTAACCCATCATAGGTTAATTAACGGTCCATAATTGAGGTTTTAACAAAGGCAATCACTTAATGCAATTTAAAGGCAACCACGGGTCCATTCATAGAGGGACAAAGCATACCATAAAAATCTTGTGTTCTAAGTTTATAAAACATGTATTCCCCCTCGCGGGTTTAAAATCATTTAATAACTAGTATAAAGCGAGGCTATAGACTCACGTTGATAATGAAAGGCGGATTATCGGCTACGGGCGTGCTTCGGTCACGGAAACCTATATAAATAATAATCGGTCTTAGACTCTTGTCTAATGACTTTTATCAAAATAACAATATACATATGATGATTTTGTACATATGATGATGATCAAGTGGGTTTATATATCCTTGTTTACTCATTTTAGTGTTTACGTATTGGTAACTTTTTACTAGTTTACTAGTTTTACCTACTTACCTATTTTAAGTCCAATAAGCTTAGTATAAGTTTTTTAACTTGTTTTAATCCATTTTATACCTATATTATCAGTATCTATACTTTCCATGTTGGGCCCAAATGGGATAAGCCCAATAAGTCCTTTTTATAAGTGTTTAACTTATTTAGTCCAATTATTAGTCCAATATGCTTAGTTAGCTCGTTAATGTCCGTATGTCCTATAGTTCGGGTTTTATCGATTTTTACTTGTATTAGTTACTTATATATCAGTATATGACTTTTAAAAACTTTATATTAGACGGGTTTGATCGTCTAAGTTTTATTTGGCGAAAAACGTTAATTTTACGGTAATAGCCGAAAAAGTCGTAAAAATCAAGTTTATAGTTTTTATTACTTATAAGTATTATTCCAATACCATTTTTATAAGTTATTCATTTATTTACCCTTTTACATATTTATATAAATAAGTTTTATAAGTTAGTGGGTTTTTATTTTACATTTTATACAATAAAATTTGAGTGCTTATATAATAATAATAAACATTAATTCTGAAAATCTGATTTTTATTTTCATGTTCACCATTTTTATCATATCTAGAGTTCTATAATGAATTAGAAGCTCATTTTTGGGTGGCATGATCTTCATATTATGTGATACATTTAACTCAGATATAGCTACTGCTCATTTTAAGTTTATCTAGCCTTAACAGTCCCTACAAAACAGCTTATTCAGATTAGCACTCTCATCTTGTTTTGATCATATCTCACTCATTATAATGATTCCATTGCATGGCCAACTCTCACATGTGTATAACATCTTGTACTTATTGTAAATGGATCATACCATGCAAGTTTATCAGTTCAAGTTTTAGTTATATACTGTTTTTATAAAGCCAACTAAATAATCATGATTTTAGCCTTATTTCTCATGGTTATTAACATTTTTAAGCATATTTATCAACACTTGATCCCCACACAACATTTTTATCATCATATATACATCATATACATATACAAAATAAAGAAAATACATTTGTTCTTTACAAAAATAACAAGAGAAAATGAAGAGGATGATCTTCTTTACCAACCAAGTGTATTTCTTGTTTTTGGAAGACAAGAACTTGATGAACACCACAAGTAACTCCAAGATCATCAAACACCAAGAACAATAGTTGAGAAATCAGCCCTAGGACACAAGCAAATCACCTCCTATGTTGTTAATATGGCCACCAAATGATCGAGCCTTCAAGATAACTCCATGATAGAGCTAGATAACATGTATTTCATGGCTAGAAAATATCAAAAGGGGTGTTTTGTGCTTCAAAGTGGATGGCAGGGTGGTGATGGTTGAGAGAGTTTGAGGTTGTTTTGCATGTATGGAAAGATGGTATGTGTGAAGTGGTGGAATGGTTTGATGGTTTTAGCTAGGAATGGCTTAAAGTGTAAGCTTAGTCTTACACTTGTAAGTACTTAGCTAACATGATGCCACATCCTTAGATGTGGTGTCATGTGCCATCCCATGTTAGCTAGTGGGGTGGGATAATGTATTTTGTCCCACCTCACTAATTTACGGGTATTCCTCGATTCTAGTTTTCTCGATTTGCGTGCCCTCGGGTCGTTTTACGAAAAACGTTTTTATAAATTATGAATCAACGACACAAAACGAATCCAACAAAAATTGTCTCATCAAAAACGGAGTTCAAAACGTAAATACGTAATCCTAAGGTTTCCGGTTTAGTCGTAAGGGACGCTAAATTATGCACATAAGCCCAAATTTAAATCCGTAAATTGTGAGTTCGTCAACCAACACAAAAATAAGTTTCAAAATATTATACGAGAAAATATTTCACTACCTAAAAATGTTAGATTGTACTTTTTAAAAGTTTAAACGCACACGAATAATAATAATATTACGACTCGATACGTAATTGAAACGATATCGTCGAAAGTATTAAATATCGAAACTATCGATAAAAACATATAAAATTTTTGGCATCCGTCGGTATCGCGATCACTAGTAGTCCTCGTTGCTCGTCAAAATATTAAAATATAATATTTAATATTGGTTTCAACTTAAACCGTTAAATATAATAATATTTAACATTATAAAATACTTCAAAATAATTGAAAATAGAATTAAATTATGACCATATTTTTATGGGTTTTACAACGATGACCCAAATCGAATCAAATTCAGATGATGACCTTTGCAATAGCTAGACGTTTATTAATGTATGAAGCGATGTCTGCCTTCAAAATTTGTCATTAGTACAACTTCTTCAGACAAAGATACTTTTAGTCATAAATGACATAAATAGAATACTTATATTTACAAATTCCAACATAACTCTATCTCACAATCCTCTATATTTAGACAATCATAAGCGGTCTTTTATACATCTAACGCTATCGGCTTCTCTATTTTAATGGTTCACATTAGCCGCGAACCCCCTTTTTATTATCTATATTATCCCTTTCACAAACATCGTTTATTTTTATATTGTTTGGCAATTTATTTTGCACGTTCATTATTAAGAAATATATCCTAATTGGTTCTTTATCTTTTCTACATAATGCGTCGGTATTTATATTCATCTCTCATGATGATATAATTATCATGTCCATAATTCACTCAGGTATTCTTTCTATATTATGCGTCAGTAATTACGTTCACTTTCCTAGATGGAATAATTATCATAACCGTATTTATTCAAAATTATTTCTTCATATCTTTTATGTTTTAGTTTCGTCTTTACTATCATTTTTATCCGTTTTACTCAATCTGTCGTCTAAAGCGTCGATAATTATTATAATTAATTAAATAATAAATTTTCAATTTTTAAGAAATGTAAACATAAAGATTTTAAATTTCTTAGTTCGACCAATTATATAAAATGTTCAAAATAAATTTGAATTTAATTAACAAGGTTTTCGTTAATTTATCCAAAATATTTAATAAGATCCGTAATTGTTCGAAAAATCTTTGGTTTATACTTTGGTCAAAATTTTCTTAGTTGAAAAGCAAAAAGTGTCGTTTAAAATTTCAAGTCATGGTATAAATGGTTTTACTCAATCCTTCTTAAGTTATCTTGAGGTATACACAAACATTTACCCCTAAACAGAAGTTTAGTTAAATGTTTAGTGTATAAGGGAATAATCCCTATAAAATCCTTTGTTAAAACATTTGTCAAATCATATTTCCATTTCTTTTTGGTAAAATCCAAAGTCTTAAAAGGGCTCTTAATTTTGGAAGAGTCAATTTATATTCCATTATCCTTTTAATCACATAGTCAAATCATGTAAAGTATTAAGTCTTTAATCACGTGTTAATTATTCAAGGTACAGGTTTTTATCGTTCGACCAATTCAGGGCAATCTATAAATAATTATTAACTCATTCTTATTCTTATAAACAAATAAATGGTCCTTAATGATCACGAGTATGAATTTATCAAATTACAGCCTACACACCTGATTCACCAAATTTATGAATGCTACATGTGTATTAGTCAATCCAAACGTCACCACGTGAAACTCATAATGTTCATTACAAATTCCGGATGTAGTGATTGGAATAGATAATCTTCTTCGCGGACGCGAAGTTGATAATAACCTTGCTGAGGATCAAAAACCTTGTAAATGATCGAACAAATCTTCCATTTCGAGTTATGGATATCGCTTTCGATTGTCAATTTACTCAGTCACAATAATCTATAAATATAAGGAATGATAACACCATAGCTCTTCATGATGACAGGCTTGGTATAATAAAATCTTTCTCCGACAACTTTCTCAGTTGTACGGTAATTCCTTAAATTCAGATGGTGCTGACGTACAGTGCACATGCCACAGGTGCAGCACCGGTTATATAATCAATACCAAATTTAACTTGCCTTAATGGCGAAAGTCTAGGTAATTCATTAACAAATACTTACTAAAGTTTCAAATAACAGAATTATCTTTTTAATACCTTCATTTTTATGTTCTTTCTAGATTATAATATCTATGACTAATTCACAACCATTCACGGTAAAATTTTAAGTCTAAATACAGGATAATCATCCATCAAGAATTATTTAGATCACTTTTTATAATCAACATCTTATCATTTAGGGGAATTCTACTCGAGTTCCTATCAATTAAGACAATGTCGTCATGTCATAATCAATCAATCCATTATACTGGCACTATCAACTTTCCAGTTTTATTGCCGTCGATAAGATGTGAAGTTCTCAAAAGACTAATAATACTCATAATCCTTCATAAATTCAAGGATATGTGGAGACATAACTACTATTAAAAGAGTAAGGTCAACGCATAATCTATGCGAGAGAATTTCAAATCAGATACAGACGAAAACATTTAACGAATATGAATATATCCCATGTTTTCATAATTTGAGTACGCATTCGAAAGCTCCTCGGATCGTTACCCAGGTCATTCAAATGAAATCAAATCAAAATAAATGATAAGAACGTCGATACATCCGGTCGGGTATCAACACTCGGTAATCAGATACTTCTCCTAAGAATCTCAATACGGGAGAATTGGACAAGAAAGAATTGTCAATTGTCAAATAAGACAATTTCCACAGATGAGTAAATTCGACTCAGAAGAATAGGTGTTACAGGCACATATGTAGGTGTCCGTAACACTATGTCCCTATTTTTCACTTCTTGCAGATCTCATAAAACTTAATCTTTCATAATCTTCAAAGAAAATGTAGTGTTTATTCATTAGTTTTATGGTGACTACTAATCAGCCTTGCATGGTCCATTCCAAATTGTATGTAGGCGCGCAACTATATACAATTTCAAGATTAACGATGCAATACTCAGTTCGTCAAAATTTTATCATCATATTTATAAAAACATTTTCATGCTTAATTCTTAAATAAGAATCAAAAATAAATTTACAAAGATTTTCTTTGTTATGGAAATAATTAAGTTTCCAAAGCTTTTCATAAACAGCTTCATTTTGATGTCAGTACTTATAAATCTCACTTTGAATAATCCTTATGGTGATGAAAATTAAATTTTCTTAAAGGATACCGTTTTAATTTTATAAAAACAATGTGTGATCTGCAAGAGTGATGAAAAGCTTGTTCACCAAGAACTAACTACGATATGATAGGAAATGAGCTTAGCCAAATAATGATGAGGTTCATGACTTCGATGGCACTCAAAAAGAATAATCCACAACATAACTCAAATCGAGATGAGTACTTGTTCAATGGTTGCATCACTAATGCGAACATTAGGATGAAGCAATAAAAGATAGATAACATCGATACATGTAGGATTTAGCAATCAAAGGTAGTCTTTTTCATTAATAAAAAACAAGTCAAATTGTACCGTAACACATTACGTGTCACTATGTCATACAATTCTCAGAACTCATCCTACCAACTGATGTCTCAGTTAAGTTAGGGATTTTTAAAAGATACCACAATGAATACTAATCTACAAGAGTCATTAGGTGTCCCACCTATCCCGGAAGATCCATCGGTCCCAATTTAGAAGAAGATTTCTTCAATTTATTTCTTGGACTCTGGGCATCCTCATTAGTGGACAATGACCTAGGAACAACCCTTAACACGAACCTACAATCAATTAAAACCTTATAATTCAATCAAAGAACTTAACGACTTATATTAACAATCTGATATTCCATACGGGTTAAATTTTACTTTATTCAAGTTTTAACCAATTTATACTCAATTCGATATCCTAACTCATATTCCAATACTTTCAATCTTATTTTTCGGCCTTGTAAAGGCAATACAATCTCAATATGAATCAACACTTAATTTCCAATCCTATTAGCTCTTACAACAATAATTATCAAATGAGTCATTAATATGAAATGACTTGATCATTCAACTAGACTTCTCGGAAAGGTATTAGTGGCATGAGGCTTTTGGGTAATGGTTCCAATAACAGCCTCAAGTGCAACATTCACCCTTTCGATTTCAATTTAAGAATTGGATGACAACGAATCAGATGACATCTTTCTAGGTGGTAACGTTTTTGTCAAACTTCACTCTATTAGGAAAGATCGTCATGACATCGATATCAGTTTTAATCTCGCCAATTATTTTTCAATATCACAATCAACTAATATCTACATTTCTACGAATATCAACCATTTGTTGGGATCATAAAGATCCACAACTTGTTTTAGATCTAGGATAGGTAGAATTCCTACGAGAATAGCTTCGATTAATTTACTAGGGGACTTAGGGTTTCTTGTGACAATCGACGTCATATAAATACCTCGTATAAAAATCAAAATAATCATCAAACAATCATGTAATAAAATTACATCATATATATATATAATCCAAGTTATATATATATTAAAATAACACTTCTCAGTCTGGCCTTGTCGGTAACTCGGGAACTCTTCGGCACCGTTATAGTCAAAAGATTTTTAGACATTTTTAGAAAAATGTTTATAGTTAAAAGATTTTGAAACGTTTTATTCAAAACCTTGGTTTTAAAAATCTTTCGTTCTCTATAACGAGAGCTCTGGTACCAAACTGTAACACCCCCAAATTTATACAACTCAATACAGCGGAAGACTAGTTGGTGTTACGCGATAGCACATTAATCACATCATAGACAACGCTTAAAAATCACGTCGTTTAATAATAAAAGCATTTCCATTCATAAATATCAAATTTACATAGGTCCCAAGTCATTACATTTCATACAGGTTTTACAAAGCATTTGAATGGAAATTTATTGTTTAAGTGCAGGCCATGAATTCTTGTTGTCTTCCCGAGAATTACCTTCAAGTACCTGAGATAAAACATGTTAAAAGAAAAGGTAAGCGATAACGCCGAGTGAATTCATAGAGTTTAATAAAATCCATCAATATAATATCAATATAAAATTATTACTGAAAATCATCTTGTACAAATCATTTTAATAGGCCATAAAATAGCCAAAGTCATTTTATACAAATCTTTATCGAAAATCATAATATAGGCATTTGCCTTAAAAATCATTATACGAATCATTGTCATTAAAAACACCATACAATACGTTTTGCAACGTTGTGTAGATTAAATAAAACCGTTATATGAATATGGTTATAAAAAGCCTTAAAAACCATTATACGAGCCAATGTCGTAAAATCGTCATACAAGACGTCTTACGACGTTGTATGAAAATAAAAACCGTTATATGAGTATGGTTATGAAAACCAAAACGCAAACATAATATCAATAGTATGACCCTGTATTGCTAGTCAGGCAATACATCGTAATTCGGAGCGTCTAGTAGTATTTCGTTAGTTTTTGGATTATTATAAGCCGCATGACATTGTTACCTTACTAAACCAACAACGGGTAGCTAACCCGATACCAATTTTTCCCATCTAAAGTAGCGTGTCGTCACAAAGGTCACGCTATGGAAATCTTCTCATACATAAATTCGCTTACCAATCAATGTGGCACGACGGGGATCAACCGTCAAGGCGCGAACTGGGGTGATCGTCCCCAAATAGTACTATTAAATGCATAAGCGTCTACCAAATCCCGGTAGTTCATAATTCATGCTAATGGGACTTTTAGTGACATAACCTAACTTTAATAATCCAGTTAATTTCATCTATCGGGTCCTTTAATCATTTATCGGGTCATACAATCGGGTCATTCAATCATTCGGGTCCAAATCAATAAACAAATAATCGGGACAAATGGTGTCCTATTTTATAAAAACTAACATGTTATCTCCCTCGCGGGTTTATAAAACATTTATAAAAACATTTAAAAGAGTGCGAGGCTATGAACTCACGTTGATGTGGGAAGACGATTATCGGCGATTTGGATGTACGGTACGTGCTTCAATCACGGAAACCTAGACAAATAATACTCGGTCTTAGACTCATGTCCAATGACTTTATAAAAATACCAACTATGTATACATATGATGATTATATATATATGATGATCAAGTGGGTTTACATATCCTCATTTACTCATTTTTGTGTTATGTGTCGATAACTTTTATACTAGTTTTCTCGTTTTACCTATTTACGTGTTTTAGGTTCAACAAGCCTATTATAAGTCCTTAACTTGTTTTAATCCTTGTTATACTTATTTTATCAGTATGTATACTTTCCATGTTGGGCCCAAATGGGTTAAGCCCAATAAGTTCTTTTTATGAGTGTTTATCTCATTTAGTCCAATTATTAGCTCAAGTATTAGTCCACTATGTTTACTTAGCTCGTTAATGTCCGTATGCCCTATAGTTCGGGTTTTATCGGTTTTTACTTATTATACATGTTTATATATCAGTATATAAGTTTTATAAAGTTTACATTAGACGGGTCCAACCATCTAAGTTTTATTTAACAAAAACGTTAATTTTACGGCGATAGCCGAAAAAGTCGTAAAAATCAAGTTTATAGTTTTATAACTTATAAGTGTGATTCCACTACCATTTTTATAATTTATATACTTATTCCATCTTTTACATATTTATATAAATAGAATCCAAGAGTTAGTGGGTTTTAACTTTACATTTTATACAATATAATTTTAAGTGCTTATATAATAATATTATACTTTATTTTCCAAAAATCTGATTTTTATCTTCACTTTCACCAAAACTGCCATATCTTGAGTTCTATATGGAGATAGAAGCTCAAATTTTTATCACATAAACTAAATGATATGTGCTATATTTAACTCTTTTATAGCTACTGTTGAATCATCTTCTAAATATTTTCTAAAAATCGTCCAAAACAGTGAACTCAGATTTATACCTTAAACTTGTTTTGATCATATCTCACTCATTACAATGATTCCATTGCATGGCCAACTCTCACATGTGTACAAGACCCATAGCTTACTGTAAATCCATTCTACTTCATCATTTTATCAGTTTACCAAATGGTTCTTTACTGTTTTATACAGCCATCAAATTTAACCAAGATTTTAACCTTGTTTCTTATAGTCTTTCATCTTTTTAAGCATGTTTATCAACAACAAATCCCCACATAACATTTTTATCATCATATAATCATCATATACATATACAATAGGAAATAAAATACATGTTTACATAATCAAATTAACAAGAAGATGAGGAGGACAATCTTTATACCACCATGATGATGTAGGTTGTGATCAAAACATGGATTTTGATGGAGAAACTTGTGCTTAGCCAACACCATCTTCAAGACCATCAATCTTTATGATCACCTTGTGGAAAATCAGCCCCTAGACACCATGAATACTCCTCCTTGGATGTTATAACTTGCACCAATCAATAGGGCTTCAAAAGGGCATCAACATGTATATGAATAACATGAGATTTTGTGGTTGATTTTGATCAAATGAGGGTGTTGTTTGTGAGATATGGGACGGCCAAAATGGGGTCAAGAGAGTTAGAGAAGTGGTTTTGCATGTGAGGGAAATGGAGTGTGTGGTTTTGGTAGCTAGTTTTTGTGGTAAGCTTAGCTTAGATAGTAAGCTTAGGACAAGTGTTGTGTTAGTGTGTTGTAACTTGACACATCATGGATGTTGGTTACATATACTTGCCGTCCCATGTGGGGGTGGGGCACGATTTATCTTGTCTCATCCCCATTTAAATACGGGTACTCCTCGATTCTAGTTTCCTCGATTTACGTGCTCTCGGGTCGTTTTACGGAAAACGTTTTTATAAATTATGAATCAACGTCACAAAACAAATCCAATAAAAATTGTCTCATCAAAAACGGAGTTCAAAAACGTAAATACGTAATCCCAAGGTTTCCGGTTTAGTCGTAAAGGACGTTAAAATAAAATCGTAAGTCCTAATCTCTTCTCGTAAATTTGTGAGTTTATGAACCAACTCAAATTTAAAACTCCAAAATAATATTCATGGAAAAATTTATTTTCTGAAATATCGGACTGTCACCAAAGACGGTGTATGTAAACGTAAGCACGTAACGTAGAATCCTCCGGTTTAGACGTAGTCGATGCTACTTCAAGACGTAAATCTAAATTTCTTCCAAAAAATAAGTGAGTTCATATTGTAACATTAAAATAATGTTTTCAAATAAATATTGAGAATAAAATATCAACCTTAAATTGACGGATTGTCACACATGGTCCCTTCCAAATTGTATGTAGGCGCGCAACTATATACAATTTCAAGATTAACGATGCAATACTCAGTTCGTCAAAATTTTATCATCATGTTTATAATAAAAACATTTTCATACTTAATTCTTAAATAAGAATCAAAAATAAATTTACAAAGATGTTCTTTGTTATGAAAACAATTAAGTTCTCCAAGGTGTTTCATAAACAACTTCATTTCGATAACGATCACTTATATATCTCACTTTGAATAATCTTTATAGTGATTAAAATTCAATTTTACTCAAGGGATACTGTTTTATCTTATAAAAACAATGAGTGATCTGCAAAAGAGTGATGAGAAGTTGTTCACCAAGAACTAACTACAATATAATAAGAAATGAGCTTAGCCAAGTAATCATGAGGTTCATGACTTTGATGGCACTCAAAAGAGAATAATCCACAACGTAACTCAAATCGAGATGAGTACTTGTTCAATGGTTGCATCACTAGTGCGAACATTAGGATGAAGCAATAAAAGATAGATAACATCGATACATGTGGATTTAGCAATCAAAGGTAGTATTTTCATTAATCTCAAACAAGTCAAAATTGTACCGTAACACATCATGTGTCACTATGTCATACAATTCCAAGAACTCATCCTACCAACTGATGTCTCAGTTAAGTTAGGGATTATTTTTAAAAGATACCACAATGAATACTAATCTACAAGAGTCATTAGGTGTCCCACCTGTCCCAGAAGATCCATCGGTCCCAATTCAGAAGAATATTTCTTCAATTTATTTGTTGGACACTGGGCATCCTCGTCATTTGACAATGGCCTAGGAACAACCCTTAACACGAACCAACAATCATTTAAAACCTTATAATTCAATCACAGGACTTAATGACTTCCTCTTAACAATTTCTTATTCCATTCAAGTTAAATTTTACTTTATTCAAGTTTCAACCAATTTTATGCTCAATTCGATATCCTACATCATTTCCCAATACTTCAACTTTATTCATAAACCTTAAAAGAGCTCTGGTACCAAACTGTAACACCCCCATATTTTATACAATTCAATACAGCGGAAGACTCGTTGGTGTTACGGGATAGCACATTACTCACATCATAGACAACGCTTAAAAATCGCGTCGTTTAATAATAAAGCATTTCCATTCATAAATATCAAATTTACATAGGTCCCAAGTCATTGTATTTCATACAAGTTTTACAAAGCATTTGAATGGAAATTATTGTTTAAGTGCGGGCCATGAATTCTTGTTGTCTTCCCGAGAATTACCTTCAAGTACCTAAGATAAAACATGTTAAAAGAAAAGGTCAACGATAACGCCGAGTGAATTCATAGAGTTTAATGAAATCCATCAATATAACATCGGTTTAAAATTATTACCAAAAATCATTTTGTACAAATCATTTTAATAGGCCATAAAATAGCCAAAGTCATTTAATACAAATCCTTATCAAAATCATAATATAGGCTTTCGCCTTCAAAATCATTATACGAACCATTGTCGTTAAAAACATCGTACAATACGTTTTATAACGTTGTATAGATTAAATAAAAACCGTTATATGAATATGGTTATATAAAACCAAAACACGAACATAATATCAATGATAAGACCCTGTATTGCTAGTCAGGCAATATATCATAATTCAATGCTTAAAGCAGTATTTCGTTAATTGGATTATTATAAGCCGCATGAAATTATTACCTTACTATAACCAACAACGGGTAGCTAACCCGATACTCAATTTGCCCATCTAAGTTAGCGTGTCGTCACAATAATCACGCTATGTAAATCTTCTCATACATAAATTCGCTTACCAATCAATGTGGCACGACGGGGATCAACCGTCAAGGCGTGAACTGGGGTGATCGTCCCTAAATAGTACTATTATATGCATAAGCGTCTACCAAATCCCGGTAGTTCACAATTCATGCTAATGGGACTTTTAGTGACATAACCTAACTTTAATAATCCATTTTATTTCATACATCAGGTCATATAATCATTCATCGGGTCATACAATCATTCGGGTCCAAATCAATAAACAAACAATTGGGACAACTAGTGTCCTATTTCATAAAAACTAACATGTTATCTCCCTCGCGGGTTTATAAAACATTTCATAAAAAAATTTAAAAGAGTGCTAGGCTATGAACTCACGTTGATGTGGGAAGGCGGTTATTGGCGATTTGGATGTACGGTATGTGCTTCAATCACGGAAACCTAGACAAATAATACTCGTCTTAGATTCTTGTCCAATGACTTTATAAAAATAACAATCATGTATACATATGATGATTTTATACATATGATGATGATCAAGTGGGATTGTACATTTTTACTCATTCATTATAGTGTTTATGTGTTGGTAACTTTTATACTAGTTACACTAGCTCAACTTGTTTACATTATGGAGGCCCAATAGGCCCATTACAAACCCAATACATTTTATTAGCCCAATTATACTTTTATTATCAGTATTATACTTTACATGTTGGGCCTAAGTGGGTTAAGCCCAATGAGTAAGTTTATAAGTGTTTAGCCCATTTTGTTGTATTATTAGTCCAATAATACTAACTTAGCTCGTTAATGTCCGTATGTCATATAGTTCGGGTTTTATCGGTTTTTACTTGTATTAGGTACTTATTCATCAGTATATGACTTTTAAAAACTTTACATTAGACGGGTTTGATCGTCTAAGTTTTATTGGGGAAAAACGTTAATTTTACGGTAATAGCCGAAAAAGTCGTAAAAATCATGTTTATAATTTTTATAACTTATAAATCTTATTCAACTACTATTTTTATAAAGTTTCCATTTATTTAACCTTATACATATTTATATAAATGAAATTCATAAGTTAGTGGGTTTTAATTCACTTTTTATACTATATTAGTTTGAGTGCTTATATAATACTATTAAACATTAATTTTTCAAAATCTGATTTTTAGTTTCATCTTCACCATTTTTATCATATCTTGAGTTCTATAAGGAGATAGAAGCTCATTTTTGGATGGCATAAACTTCATATTAAGCTCATTTTGTTTTGATCATATCTCACTCAATTTGATGATTCCATTGCATGGACAACTCTCACATGTGTATGACTTATAACACTTACTGTAAATGGATTACACTTTATCATTTTATCAGTTTAACCTTTGGTTACTTACTATTTTTATACAGCCATCATATTTAGCAAGATTTTAACCATTTTACATGTGGTTTTCCATCTTTTTACCCATGTTAATCAAATCTATCAACACCAAATCCCCACATAATATTTTTAATCACCATTCATCATCATATAAATATACATAAATAAAGAAAATACAAGATTACATAATCAAAATAACAAGAGGATAGGAAGAACAATCTCTATACCACCATTAGTGATGAAAAGATGAGGTTGATGATGAACAAGACTTGGTTTTGGGTAACCAATCTTATAAGATATCAACATCACTTCTAGGATCACCAAGTATTTATAGATTCCTCCAAAAATCAGCCCTTGTTCTTCATGAAAACTCCTTGAGAAATCAGCCCCAAACTCCCTTGATAACTCCCTTTTACATGTTAAGATCACCTCCAATCTTTATAACTTCAATGGGTTTTCATCATATGTAAATTATACATATGATTTATGATTGAATCAAGATCAAATGGGGGTTGTTTTGGGTGAAGAGTGGACGAAATATTGAGAGAGAGGGAGGAGAGTATGAGTGGTTTGCATGGGATGGAATCAGTGAATGGTTTGGAAGAAATGGTTTTGATGTTGGTAGCTTACTTTGTAAGCTTCAAGCTAACAAGTGTTAACTTGTTAGTTGAAATTTTGACACATCATGGAGTGTGTTGGAGCTTATTTAGCCATCCATATAGTGGGGTGGGCAAGCGTAAAACTTGTCCCATCCCACTAATTTACGGGTATTCCTCGATCTATTTTCCTCGATTTACGTGCCCTCGGGTCGTTTTACGAAAAACGTTTTTATAAATTATGAATCAACGACACAAAACAAATCTAATAAAAATTGTCTCATCAAAAACGGAGTTCAAAAACGTAAATACGTAATCCTAAGGTTTCCGATTTAGTCGTAAAGGACGTTAAATTATAATCGTAAGTCCTAATCTCTTCTCGTAAATTTGTGAGTTTATGAACCAACACAAATTTAAAATCTCAAAATAATATTCACGGATAAATTTATTTCTTGAAGTGTCGGACTTGTCACCAAAACGGTGTATGTAAACGTAAGCACGTAACGTAGAATCCTCCGGTTTAGACGTAGTCGATTCTACTTCAAGACGTGAATCTAAATTTTTTCCCAAAAATAAGCGAGTTCATAATATAACATTAAAATAATGTTTTTAAATAATACTTGAGAATAAAATATCAACCATAAATTGACGGATTGTCACATTTGGGTATAAGGGAATGATTTCTTAAAAATTTCTTTGATAAATTATTTGTCAGAACATATTTCCAATTTCCTTTTGGTATAACTCAAAGTTTTAAATGGCTCTAATCTTTGAAGAGTTAGTATAGATTCCATTATGTATTAATCACATGGTCAAATAATGTAAAGGATTAAGCCTTAAATCTCATGTTAAATACTCAAGGTACAGGTTTTCATTGCTTGGACAAGTCTAGCAATTTATAAATAATTATGAACTCCTTCCTATTCTTATAAACAAACAAATGGTCCTTAATGATCACGAGCATGAATTTATCAAATTACAACCTACACACGTGATTCACCAAATTTATGGATGCTACATGTGTATTAGTCAATCCAAACCACATCACGTGAAACTCATAATGTTCATTACGAGTTCTGGATGTAGTAATTGGAATAGATAATCTTTTTCGCGGACGCGAAATTTATGATAACCATGTCGTGGATCAAAATTTTAAAACATACTCTATAACCTTGTAAATGATCGAACAAATCTATCATCTTAGGTAATGGATATCGATTTCAATCATCAATTTACTTAGTTCACGGTAATCAATAAATAAAAGGAATGATAACACCATAGCTCTTCATAATATCGAGCTTGGTAGAATAAAATCTTTTTCCGACAACTCTCTCAGTTGTACGGTAACACTTTTGATTCAGATGGTGCTGAAGTACAATGCACACGCCACGGGTGCAGTACGAGGAATATAATCAATACCAAATTCAAATCGCCTTATTGACGGGAGTCTAGGTAATTTACCAGCAAATACCTCCAAAAGTTTCAGATAGCAGGAACATCTTTTAATAAATTTACCTTAAGTTCTTTCTAGATTACAAGATCTATGATCAGTTTATAACCATTCATGGTATAATTTCAAGTCTAAATGCAGGATACGGTCATCCATCAAGAATTATTTAGATCACTTTTGATAATCAACATCTTATATTTTAGGGGGATTTCTACTCTAGTTCCCATCAATTAAGACAATGTCGTCTTGTCATAATCAATCAATCAATTCTACTGGCACTATCAACTTTCTAGTTTCGTTACCGTTGATAAGATGTGAACTTCTTAAAAGACTAATAATAACTCATAAACCTTCACAAATTCAAGGATATATGGAGACATAACTAACCTTAAAAGAGTAAGGTCAATGCACAATCTATGCGAGATAATTTCAAATCAGATACAGACGAAAACATTAACGAATATGAGTATATCCCATGTTTTCATGAATTGAGTACGCATTCGAAAGCTCCTCGGATCGGTACCTAGGTCATTCAAATGAAATTTAATCAAAAGAAATGATAGGAACGTCGATACTTCCAGTCGGATATCAATACTCGGTAATTAGATACTTTTCCAAAGAATCTCACCACGAGAGAATTGGAAAAGAAGGGAATATTAATTGTTGAATAGGAAAATTTTCCACAGATGATTCAATTCGATTCAAAAGAATAAATAGTACGGGCACATATGTAGGTGTCCCTAACAATATGTCCCTATTTTGCACTTCTTGTAGATCTCATAAAATTTAATCTTTCACAATCTTTATATGAAATTTAGTGTTTATTAATAATTTCATGGTGATTACTAATTAGCCTTGCATGGTCCCTTCCAAATTGTATGTAGGCGCGACAATTTTAGGATTAACGATGTAATACTCAGTTCGCCAAAACTTTGTCATCATTTTTAAAATAAAAATATTTTCATGTTTAATTCTGGAATAAGAATCAAAATGAATTTATAGAGATGTTCTTTGTTATGGAAACAATTAAGTTTTCGAAAGTGTTTCATAAACAACTTTATTTCGATAACGATTATCTATAAGTCTCACCTTAAATAATCCATATGATGATGAAAATTCAATTTTTCTCAAGGTATATTGTATTAACTTATAAAAACAATGAGTGATCTGCAAAGGAGTGATGAAAAGTTGTTCACCAAGAACTACCTACATTATGATAGGAAATGAGCTTAGCCAATTAATCATGAGGTACATGACCTCGATGGCGCTCAGAAAGAATAATCCACAACGTAACTCAAATCGAGATGAGTACTTGTTCAGTGGTTACATCACTAATGCGAACATTAGGATGAAGCAATAAAAGATAGATAACATTGATACATGTAAAATTTAGCAATCAAAGGTAGTCTTTTCATTAATCACAAACAAGTCAAAATTGTACCGTAACACATTACGTGTCACTATGTCATACAATTCCAAGAACTCATCCTACCAACTGATATCTCAGTTAAGTTAGGGATTTTTAAAAGATACCATAATGAATACTAGTCTACAAGAGTCATTAGGTGTTCCACCTATCCCATAAGATCCATCGGTCCCAATTCAGAAGAAGATTTCTTCAATTTATTTCTTGGACACTAGACATCCTCGTTAGTGGACAATGGCCTAGGAACAACCCTTAACACGAACCAACAATCATTTAAAACCTTATAATTCAATCACAGGACTCAATGACTTTTCCTCAACAATTTCTTATTCCCTACGAGTTAAAATTTACTTTATTCAAGTTTCAACCAATTTATACTTAACGCGACATTTTACCTCATTCTCTAATATTTTCAATCTTTTTCTTAGACCTTGAAACGGCAATAAAAGCTTGATATGAACAACACTTAATTTTCAATCCTATAGCCCTTACAACAATAGTTATCAAATGAGTCACTAGTAGAAAATGACTCGATCATTCAATTAGACCTCTCGGAAAGGTACTAGTGGCTTGAGGCTTTTGGGTAAAGGCTCCAGTGACAGCCTCAAGTGCAACATTCACCCTTTCGATTTCAAATTTAATAATTGGGCGACACCGAATCAGATGACACCTTTCTAGGTGGTAAGGTTTTGTCAAACTCCACTCTATAAGGAAAGATCGTCATAACATCAATATCAGATTTAATCTCTCCAGTTCTTCTTCAAGATCACAATCAACTAATATCAACATTTCTACGAATATCAACCATTTGTTAGGATCATAAATATCCACAACTTGGTTTAGATCTAGGATAGCTAGATTTCCTACAGGAATAGCTTCGATTGATTTTGCTAGGGAAGTTAGGGTTTCTTGTGACAATCTACGTCGTATAAATACCTCGTAAAGTATTAAAACAATCATCAAACAACCATGTAATCAAAATACAACATATATATATATAATCCAAGTTATATATATATATATATATATATATATATATATATATATATATATATATATATATATATACCAATATATATATATATATATATATATATATATATATATATATATATATATATATATATATATATATATATATATATATATATATATATATATATATATATATATATATATATATATATATATATATATATATATATATATATATATATATATATATATATATATATATATATATATATATATATATATATATATATATATATATATATATATATATATATATATATATATATATTAAAATAACACTTCTCAGTCTGGCCTTGTCGGTAACTCGGGAATTCTTCGGCACCATTATAGTCAAAAGATTTTTAGACATTTTGAGAAAAATGTTTATAGTTAAAAGATTTTGAAATGTTTTATTCAAAACATTGGTTTTAAAAATCTTTCATTCTCTATAACGAGAGCTCTGGTACCAAACTGTAACACCCCCAAATATTCATACTTTAGTTCAGCGGAAGAGTCGTTGGTGTTACGGGATAGCACATTACTCAAATCATAGACAACGCTTAAAAATCGCGTTGTTTAATAACAAAGCATTTTCCATTCATATGATCAAATTACAGAGGTCCCAAGTCGTAGTATTTCATACAATTTTACAAAACATTTGAATGGAAAATGTTATTTAAGTGCGGGCCGTAAATTCTTGTCGTCTTCTTGAGAATTACCTTCAAGTACCTGAGATAAAACATATTAAAAGAAAAGGTCAGCGAAAACGCCGAGTGAATTCATAGAGTTTAATGAAATCCATTAATATATCATCGGTATAAAATTATTACCGAAAATCATTTTTGTACAAATCTTTATAGTAGGCCATAAAATAGGCCAAAACATTTTATACAAATACTCGTCAAAATCATAATATAGGCCTTTGCCTTCAAAACCATTATACGAACCATTGTCGTAAAAACATCATACAATACGTTTTATAACGTTGTATAGAGTTAAATAAAAACCGTTATATGAATATGGTTATGAAAAAACAAAACACGAACATAATATCAATTATAAGACCCCGTATTGCTAGTCAGTTAATATATCGTAATTCAATGCATATAGCAGTATTTTCGTTATTTGGATTATTATATGCCACATGACTTTGCTACCTTACTATAACAAACAACGGGTAGCTAACCCGAAACTCATTTGCCCATCTAAAACACCGTTTCGTCACAATAATCACTCTTATATAAATCTTCTCAGACATAAATTCGCTTACCAATCAATGTGGCACGACGGGGATCAACCGTCAAGGCGCGAACTGGTGTGATCTTCCCCAAATAGTACTATTGTATGCATAAGCGTCTACCAAATCCCGGTAGTTGAACATTCATGCTAATGGGACTTTTAGTGACATAACCTAACTTATAATAATCCATTTCATTTCATACATCGGGTAATATAATCATTCACCGGGTCATACAATCATTCGGGTCCAAATAAATAAACAAACAATCGGGACAACTGGTGTCCAATTTAATTAAAACTAACACGTTATCTCCCTCGCGGGTTTATTAAACATTTCGTAAAACATTTAAAAGAGTGCGAGGCTATGAACTCACGTTGATGTGGGAAGGCGGGTTATCAGCGATTTGGATGTACGGTACGTGCTTCAATCACGGAAACCTAGACAAATAATACTCGTCTTAGACTCTTGTCCAATGACTATATAAAAAAAATAACTATGTATATATATTATGATTTTATAAATATGATGATGATCAAGTGGGATTGTACATCTTTATTCACTCATTATAGTGTCATGTGTTGGAAAATTTTTATACTAGTTTCACTAGTTTAACTTCTTTACATGTCAAGGCCCAATAAGCCCATTACAAGCCTATTACATTCTATTAGTCCAATTTTATACTTTTAACCTCAGCCTTATACTTACATGTTGGGTGATATGAGTTAAATTACTCATATCATTTGTATCTAGAAACAATCAATAAATGCATAAAAATCATGAAATATGCCTTGTATTTGTTTGTTTCTTGTTTTAATGTGTGTAGGTACCAAATTCACAAAAACCGACAAAAACCGGCACGAGTTTGAAGAAAAGATCGAGAAAGCCAAAATCGAGTTCGATTTAAAGGATTTAAATTTATGAAGATTATATGGGCTTGTGGGTCCTACATTTGGACTAATGGGCTAAAAAGCCCATTAGAAATATAAGTTATCTTTACTTTTCATCAAAAGCCCTAATCATAGCCCATTAACTCTTGATTGTGGTAAAATACGACCTTTTAGGGAAAAGGCGTAAAAGCGGTAAGTATTGAACAAATGACTTTAGGAAAAATCAAGTGTTAATGACCCAATGAAAGTTCGTTTCCCAAGGAGGTATATGTGTGTGACTAAGATGAACAAGATTTGAGATTAATATTTGGTTTAGAAGGGGATGAGAAAAGAAGATGACGAAGACGTAAAAATAAAAATAAACACTACTAGAAAGTTAAGACGTAGAACCTTAAAAACCACAAAAATAAAAATAAATTCTAAAAATTACCAAAAATTCACCAAAAATCACAAATAATAAACTAAGAGTATACCAATGATCAAAACTTTTTCAAACCTTTTAAATAATTAAATATTCAATTTTTAAATGCTAATTAAAGCCCTAAAAATCAAATAAATCATCAAAAAGCCCAAATAAAGATTTTTCAATTGGTAAACCTCTAAAATGACCTAAAAAGATTAAAACTATTTTTAGAAATTTTTAAACTAATAAAAACTATTTAAAATGATTTAAAAACTATTAAAACTTAAAAAAATTTTAAAAATTAATCTAAAAGAGATAAAATTATTCTAAAAGTTGCTAAATTCCTATTTTAATGTATTAAACCTAATAAAAATGTAAAAAGTTGGAAAAAGTGAAATTTTAAAAATAATAATAAAATAATATTAAAAATTCAAAAATTATAAAAAATTCTAAAAACTTGCAAACTAGTTTATTTTAACCTAAATAATCAGAAATCAAAGTGAAATTACCAGAATACCCCTATTGGGCCCTCAAATGGGCCAAAACCAAAAACAGTCAACCAAATTGGGCTTTTGGGCCCAAAAAGTCAAACTTGGCCCAATTGACTTGGAAAAGCCCTATCTGACTCAAAATTCAATTCTAAGAACAAAACTCTAAAGGCCCAAAAGCTGAATATGAGCTTATCACAGCTTATTTAACACTCAGCTTATTCTTATTGGGCTTTTCAGCCCATTAAGCCATAAGCTAATGCCATAAGCTCTATGTTGACACACAACCTTCTTTTGGGATGCTTATGAGATCTGTAAAAAGAATTTTTGAAAAAGCTCACTCAATAAGCCAGAAATAAGCAAAGAAAAATTTCACTAAAAGACAAAATAGCCGTTTTAGAGATTTAGGGCACCTCAGGACTTGATTCAACTTGCAAAAGATTTCAAATGGACTCAATAAGCAAAATCAATCAACAAAAATCCAATAAGCACAACCAATAAGCCAGAATAAGCACAAATGAACTTATGTAAAAGTCAAAGGAGTTGGTTTTCTAGTCAAACCCTAAAGTCAATCACCCAAATGCTCCAGTATGAGCAAATGGGTCAAAATATGAGCACCTATTACAAAAACAAAGTTGTTGCAGGTTGGAATAAGCTATTATAGCTTATTGATAAGCTGACACCAGTTTTACACTATCAGTGGCAACCAACAGGGAAAAGGAGTTCCCACTGCTTTGACTATTTGACCAAGCTTATTTGAGAGTTCTGGTTTGATTAAATTGGAAACAAAGGCACCCTTGTGATCAGTGAATCACAAGGAGTCAATAGCAACAATAAAATCACAAAATGGTTCACACAATAAGCCACAATAAGCCAAACAGTCACCAGATATGCACCAGATATGGAAATAAGCAGTTAAGCACTTAATAAGCAGATTTAGCCACAATAAGCCAACCAAACTTAACAGGATGCATACACAAGCTATATAAACTAAGAACAATCACAAAGCAACAAGAATCAAACACTAAATCAAAGAAATCAACAAGATCAAAGCACAAAATGTTTCTGATGAACAATGAACATATGCAGAACAAGTTTGCTGATATACTTGACACTTGATCCAATTTCAAGCCTCAAATCCTTCTTCCCTGATGTGATTAACTATGATTTAGCACTTGTTAGCCCTAGCCTAAGCTTAGATCTAGGTGTCCTTAAAATCCTAGCCAATTTTACCAAGTTTTAAAGATTTTATTGCCAAATTATGAATCTATGTGATCAAACCCACAAAACCTGCAAACAGATGAACATATGCACCTAACAAACAGATACAAACACTTGCAACCACAACACAAGCACTTAGCAAACCACAATCCCAATTCAAGCAGTAGACCCAAACACTCCTTAATCTACCACTTAACAAAGAAACTTGTGATTTTAACTAATAACCTACTGATTTTAATGATCAAAAACACTTAAACAATAGCAACTAACACAATCAAACTAAAAAATCACCAGCTCAAACACAAATACTCAAAATCAAGCACCAAATCAAAAACAGTCATAAACATGAAAATTTGAGAGGAATCTTAATCAAGGGATTATACCTGCCTTCCACAACATCCTAGGAAGGCCAGCTATGCTCTTTGGACCTTGTTCAACAACTAGAACAAGACCAAGGTACTTCAATGAAGATGATGCAAACTGCCTTGGTTGATGGTTCAAAGTAGAACCTCAAGGACTTTATATCTTCAACACAAGCAGCAAACAACTCAACCAAGGGCTCTAATCCCTTCACAAGCTTGGTGTCAACAAGCTTGTAAGAGCTTATAGCAAATGGTCAAGGGTTAGTACACAAAATAAGCCAAAACATAACCTAGGATTTCAAGGTATTCAAACCTTAAAAACCTTATGAAACAAGACGTGCCTTAACCACAAGATTAAGGTAGGCCTTAACAATCAAATGGAACTCAGAATTAGGCTACTCAAACACCAAACTTTTAATTAAATCAAAAAGAGATTTCACAATTTCAGAAATTCAAATTTTATTTGAACTTAAAAAAGAATTACAAAGATAATAGCCTAAAACTGGAACAAAGGGACTCTCACATGTTGAGGTCTCCTTTTATAGGCAAATGCCTGGCTACACTATTCACAAACCCTAGATGTGATTTCTCTAAAATGCCCTTGAGTCTTTGAGTGCGTTTTTTGTTGATGAGCTGTCCAAAGTGATCCCAAACATTCATTTTAGCTTTGGAATGAAGCATTGATCCTTAGTTGTTAATCTTAACACGTGCCATGTCTTGGAGGGAAAGTACTCATGTGATGGGTGAAACGGTTTGAATGGTGGGGTCCTTTGGGTGAGTGGGAGTGTGAGTTTAAGCATGGGATGGATTCGTGTGAAGGTTAATTGTGTTTTGGTGTAGGTAATTGTAAAAACCCCCTTGTTGGTAAAAAGTTAAAACTGGGTTCATACATGTGAATAGTGACACGTTTAATCCGTTTTCTTAGGGAGAAAGGTGTTTGGCACGTGTTTAGGGATTTAAACTTCCAAACTTGGCAGCTTTGGTCCTTTTTCTTCCTTTCTTTTGTCACTTGTGAATAAAAGTCTATCAGCGCCCATTTCCTTTGTATCAACTTTTCACAACTTGTCATTTTTTGGACAAAACTTTCCAAAAGGTGTATCAAGGGTTAATTTTGGAACTTTTGCATATTTGAAGGACTGATCTTGGACAATGTTGATCTTCAAAGGTCTTCAATGTTTCTTTGGCTTGATGAGGGACCATAATTGACAATTTGAAATTGTTGAGGGACTAATCTTGCCGTTTCTTCAAAGTTGAGGGACCTTTTGTGTAATTTTGACAAACTTAAGGGACCAAACTTGTAATTATTAATATAAAAGGGTTTTAAGTGTCATTTCTTCAATAATTGAGGATCAATCTTGTTTGTCTTCAAGTCTTCAAGGGTATTTGTTGAATTTTCCATGATTAGGGCCCGGTTCTTTGTACGGCTTCGTTCCTCGTGTCCGTTTTTCCTTGTAACTTGTGATCTTTTGTCTTTTTCACGATATCCATACCTAAAATACACAAGTAAATAAACACAAGCATATATATGGTATTTTATGACATTTTTATGCATTAAAAGCCCAGAAAGAACGATGAGATCATTTATAAATGCCATCTCATCACTCCCCCATACTAAGCCATTGCCGTGACCTCACGCAAAGCTAGAATAAAGTATCTAAGCATCACCAAAGTTCAATTTTATTAACCTTGTTTGAAGAGTAAAAGACTTGCAACATACTACGAAGATGTGTAAAGACATAATATATGATTTTCATCACAAAAAGTGACTTTTAGGGTCAAAGAATAGAAACAAGCAAATGTCCCTTAGAGTAAACTTCGTCATCCTTGATTGTCATACATTCCATGCTAAGTGAAAAAACGAGATCATTGTTGGTACAAGTCACAATGCTAACACTACTCATACGTCCAAATTGTGTAATACTTTTTCTCCCCACAATCCTAGTTATTATAAAAGGAAATGGGTTACTAGCATTTTTTATCTATTTGTAATGGATCACAAGTGATTCATATTGACTTATTTGAGTAGTTATTAGTCCGAAAGCAAAGTATCACGGTTTGATCAATAGTTAGCCGAAGGACAAAATCTTTTAAAACGGCTTCTCGTGTATCTCCTTAAGTTCATATCTTGGCATAACTCGTTTCACGATTTGAGACCTTTCTCGGACCGATATTTGGCATGTACTTCATACTTCAAATCTTGGGAAGACGTTCTTGAAATTAGGGTCTTCTTTTCATATGTTTGGAATTTCTTCACTTGACGTTTTTGAGAGATTCTTCATATTGGACCACGACTTCATCATTTTTCTTCAATCTTTACTTTGGATTTTGATATACAACGATCCGCCTCCTTTTCGGACTTGGATATATTTATCCTCATACCTTGTTAGGGTCTTTTTGGATAGACTTTCTCCATGATCTTTAGGGGAGTAATTACTTTTCGTCGTGTGTCTCGATCCTTCATATTGATTTAGGAATAATGATACTTCACATCATCTTTGGATCTTTAGCAAAAATAGAGCTCCTCATGCCTTGTTAGGGCCTTTTTGGATAATCGCTAATCTTCGCGTCCCGCTTCAATAAGTTATGCCTTGGCTATGAACTCTATTCAACCCCGAGCAACTTTTAAACGATCTTGCGCTAGAGGCTAAGTAACCTTTCAAATCGTACGACCTTACTTATTGCAATTATGATTTATTCCTAATGCATTGATCTTATGGGAAAAAAAAGCCACAATTAAAAACATATGAGTTTTTGAAAGAACATTTTCATGTTCTACGTTTAGCATGATCACTTGTCTAACTCTATCATTTCTCGTTCTTCACTATATAAAGACCTCTAATTAAAGAGACTCATGAATACTTAGCCATGCAAGTCAAAATTAAGCCAAATTTGGATTAGCTTTCATTAAGACTATATCAAATCAAAGTTTTGGGTTTTCAAGCCACCTATAGGATCTTGCACTTTCTTGGACTTTTTCAAGTTTAGAGAATGCGTTTTAAAGTTCCCTTGATAAGTGACTTTCTAGGATCAATTATAGGAACTTGCGAAAAGTTCTTGTTCTTAACCCGAATGAGCTAAGACTTTCGCGTTTTAAAGCTCCCAATATAAAAGTCTAGCAAAACTTGAATTGAGCGGGTTAAGGAATGTAAAAGGCTCCAAATGCCCATCAAGTCAAAAGTTAACTCTTATTCTACCCAACGGAAAATATACATTCGTGTCTTAAAAACACTTATGAAAACTAAGAAAAATTTAAAATTTTGCCATTTTTAGCCTTATTAGCAAAACAAAACATTGAAAATTGGAAAGCGTGAGGGCGTAGCAAAGCAAGTACCTATTCACCCCCCATACTAAAAGTAAACATTATCCTCAATGTTTCGAGTCTAAAGGTGGAGCACCCCCATACTAGAGATGAAGAGTCGAATGCTTAGGATCTAGCATGGAAAGGGTGATCAACAATATATCTAAAGCCGTTTATTAAGTATGCTAAGAGATAATTGTTAGAACAATAAAGGATATGTCATGGATTCGTGAAAAACTTCTTCAAACGAACGATGGAGGCTCACGTAAACGAACACGAGAGTCTTCAATCGTAGATGATAATGATGATCTAGATAACACAATCACAAACAACCACGAGACAACGAGTTGAAAGGGTACAAGTCCCCTTATTAGTGAATGGTAAGCATAAAGGATAAGCATGGGATCTCCCCCACGAGGCACCTCGTTTTTTATTACCGAGTCATGAGCTCGACTCGATCCCCTCAATGCTAATTATCATTGGGGAAGGTGACTTGGTCGAGGGCAACCACTGAAGGAATTTCCCCACCAAAGTAGTGCTTAAGCCTATGTCCATTCACCTTGAAATTAGGACCATCATCTTGAGCTAGCTCAATGGTCCCATAAGGAAACACTTGTGTGATGGTGAACGGACCCGACCAACGAGATTTCAATTTACCGGAAAATATCTTAAGACGAGAGTTAAAAAGCAACACTTGATCACCAACGTTAAAAACCCGGTTTTTAATCTTTGAATCATGAAACTTTTTAGTCTTTTCTTTAAAAATTAATGAACTTTAATAAGCATTATCTCTTAATTCATCCAATTCATTCAATTGTATTTTCCGGTGATCTCCCGCGGTCTTCAAGTCAAAGTTTGCATGCTTAAGGGCCCAATATGCCTTATGCTCCAACTCAATGGGCAAATGACAATTCTTCCCATAGACTAACTTATAAGGAGTGCAACCGATAGGTGTCTTATAAGCGGTCCTAAAGGCCCATAAAGCATCATCAAGTTTGTCGGACCATGAAGCACGGTTTTCTCTAATTGACCTCTCTAAAATCCTCTTCAAAGCTCGGTTCAAAACCTCGACTTGCCCACTCGTTTGCGGGTGATAAGCCGTAGAAAGACGATGAGTAACTCCATATTTCTTTAGAACCTTTTCGAATTGGTCATTACAAAAATGGGTTCCACGATCGCTTATAATAGCACGAGGGGTTCCGAACCGAGAGAATAGTTGCTTCAAAAATTTCACTACCACACGAGCATCATTAGTAGGCAAAGCCTTAGCTTCCACCCACTTAGAAAGGTAGTCCACCGCGACGAGGATATATTTGTTGCCATGAGACGATGGGAACGGCCCCATAAAGTCTATTCCCTATATGTCGAAAATCTCACATACTTGAATTATGTTTTGTGGCATTTCATCACGTTGAGACGATTTTCCTTGACGTTGGCACGAATCACACGACTTCACAAGTGCGTGTGCATCACGATAGATAGAAGGCCAAAAGAAACCGGCATCGAACACTTTCTTAGCCGTGAGATTAGCACCGTGGTGACCACCTGTGGGTCCCTCGTGACAAGCTCTAAGGATATTAGAAGCTTCGACACCAAAATCACAACGTCGAACGAGTTGATCCGCACAAAATCGAAAGAGATAAGGGTCGTCCCAAAAATAGAACTTGACGTCACGAAAGAATTTTCGTTTTTGTTGAGTCGTCATACCCTTGATTATGAAATTGCCCGCATGGTAATTTGCAATGTCGGCAAACCATGGGGTGGTGTCTTTAGAATTCACTACACCGAGAGTCTCAAGAGGAAATGTTTCGGTGATTTCCTTGTTCTCGAAAACATCTTTGTGAGGATCTTCTAGACGAGAGAGATGATCGGCCGCTAGATTCTCGGCTCCTTTTTTGTCAAGCACGGTGACATCAAATTCTTGGAGGAGGAGCATCCAACGAAGCAATCTTGGCTTAGCATCTTGCTTAGCTAAGAGATACTTGATAGCTGAATGGTCGGTATACACGATGCTTTTAGTCAAGATGAGATAAGGTCGGAATTTCTCAAAAGCATAGACCACGGCAAGGAATTCCTTTTCCGTTGTGGTGTACTTTAATTGAGCCTCGGTCATTGTCTTACTAGCATAGTGGATAGGACGAAAATGCTTGTCATAACGTTGCCCTAAGACGGCCCCTATAGCATAATCACTTGCATCGCACATGATTTCAAAGGGTAATTCCCAATTAGGAGCAACAAGAATGGGAGCTTCGGTAAGTTTCCTTTTGAGAGTTTCGAAAGCCTTAACACAATCCTCATTGAAGTTAAAAGGAGCATCCTTCTCGAGAAGGTGTGTCATAGGACGAGAGATTTTCGAAAAGTCCTTGATAAAACGACGATAAAAGCCCGTGTGGCCTAGGAAACTCCTAACTCCCTTAACGGTTTTGGGATGAGGAACTTGGCGATGACGTCTACCTTAGCTTTATCGACCTCAATCCCCGCCTTCGACACCTTATGTCCTAAGACGATTCCTTGTTTACACATAAAATGACATTTTTCCCAATTAAGCACAAGATTGGTTTCTTCACAACGTTTCAACATTTGTTCGAGATTCGATAAACATGACGTGAACGAATTACCAAACACCGGGAAGTCATCCATAAACACTTCCATCGACTTCTCGATCATGTCGTGAAAAATCGCTATCATACACCGTTGAAACGTACCGGGTGCATTACAAAGTCCGAAAGGCATCCTACGATAAGCGAACGTTCCATAAGGACACGTAAAAGTAGTCTTCTCTTGATCACGAGGGTCGATAGGGATTTGAAAGTAACCGGAAAAACCATCTAAAAAGCAATAGAATTCATTTCCCGCAAGTCGCTCCAACATTTGATCCATGAAGGGCAAAGGAAAGTGGTCTTTACGAGTGGAGTCATTTAACTTTCGGTAGTCAATACACACCCTCCAACCGGTCACAACACGAGTGGGAATTAACTCGTTGTTTTCATTAGGCACAACGGTCATTCCTCCCTTTTTAGGGACACAATGGATTGGGCTCACCCATGGGCTATCGGATATAGGATAAATCATTCCCGCGTCAAGGAGTTTAAGGACCTCCTTTTGAATGACATCGTGAATTTTGGGATTCACCCTTCTTTGACTTTGAATTGCGGGTTTGTAGTCCTCCTCCATTAAAATCTTGTGAGTACAAAATTTTGGGTCAATACCCTTAATGTCGGATATTTTCCACACAATTGCCCCTTTATGAGCCTTAAGAACTTTCAAGAGCTCGGTTTTTTCATCATTAGCAAGACCTTTTGCAATAATAACCGGAAACTTGTCATCCCCTTCCAAGAATGCTTATTCAAGGTGAGAAGGAAGATCTTTCAATTCAAGGATAGGTGGTTCCTCGATTGAAGATTTTGGTTCAACACTCATAACTTCCATCGGCGAAAGAAATGGTGGAATAGAAATTTCATCACTAATCAACACCTCATCTTCATTGTCGATCTCATTTGAAGTGAGATCGCCTCCTTGGAATGGAGTGAGATTTGGTGTGGAATTGGCAAGAATTGGATCCAAAATAGTGGGATTGCCACTTGACGAGCTATCGGAAAAACCTAACACTTCTTGTGAAAACTCATCGCAAACCACATCAACGATGTCAATGTGATTGATGGTAGCGATTGCATAAACATGAGAAGGTTTCGAGTTTTGAGTAGCGTTTATAACAAGTTCCTCTTCGTTGAATCTCAAAGTGATAGTTCTTGCATGAACATCGATAAGTGATCTCGAAGTGTCTAAAAATGAACGACCTAAAATTAGAGGAACTTGAGGATCCGCGGGGATGTCAACTACTATAAAATCAACAGGATAGTTGAACTTCCCCACTTTCACGAAAACATCTTCGGCAACTCCACATGCCATAATCGTAGAATGATCGGCCATCTCGATGGACATGTTCGAAGGAATGAGAGCCGAAAGCGAAAGCGATTTCCAAATGGAAAATGGCATCAAATTAATGCTCGCACCAAGATCGGCCAAGGCGAGGCATTCTTTCATATCTTTTATGTCACAAGTAATGAGAAACTTTCCGGGATCACCAACTTTTTCCGGTATGCGGTTAAGATAAACCGAAGAACAATTAGCAAGCTTTGAAAGCTTTTCCTTATCGCTCATCATACTTTTAAAAGTGGAAGCGAAACGAGGCATATATAACAACGCGTCGGCTAAACTCACATCAAAATGCACTTGTTGAAACATTTTTATAAAAAGCTCGATTTGTTGTTTGTTACGTTCTTGCAATTTCTCTTTGTTTCGTCTCGAAGGGTAGGGTAAAGGTGGTGTGGGTTGGTCATTAGGCAACGGACTTGGAAACTCGGGTTCCACAATTGGTATTGGTTCAACCGTAGGTGTGGTATGAGCGGTACTTCGTGGGATTGTAATGTGCTCCTTTTCGACCATCACCTCGGGTTCTTTCTCGATTTCCTTCTCCGTAGAAGTACTTGGACGAGAGATTGGTTCCTTGAAAGTTTTACCACTTCGTGTAGTAATAACCTTCATTTCTCCCTTCGGATTTGCAATGGTATCACTAGGAAGACCACCCGAGGAAGAGGGTTTACACATGATTGCTTCAAACATCTTAGCCATTCGGTCCTCAAATTTTGATTGCTTAGCATCCGCTTTTAATAACTCTTGCTTAATCTCATGTTGTCCTAATTCCATCTTTTGTTGATTTTGTTGAAGACGTTGGACATTTCCTTCCATTTTGTTTGCATGAGTTTTAAGTTCATTAGCAAGTTCATTTTTTAGCTCGTTTTTCAACTCGGATCTTAAGCTAATCATCTCACGTTGCATGTTATCAAATTTAGCATCATTTGCTTTTGCATAATCCAAAAATTCTCCTTGCAAATTTTTAGTGTGAGCATTTTGAAAACCTTGTGTAGTGTTTTGAAAATCACGGTTTTGATTTTGATTAGAAATTTGTCCATTCCCATTTTGATAATTCCCCTTATTGTAATTACGTGAATTGCCTTGGTAATTACCTTGGTTGTTGTTTCGATAATTGTTAACATTTTGATTTGGTGGAGCTTGATTTGGGCGGGAACCTTGACCGTTTTGGTTGTAAGTTCCCGTTGCTACATAAGCACTCGAAGTGTTACCATCTGCGGTAATGCACTCGGAAAGATCATGAGCTCCACCACAAGACAAACAACTCTTAGCAACCGCTTTAACCGAAGCGGAATTGGAAGCTTCTTGAGCCTTCCAATGGGACATTAGATTAGCAAATCTATCAAAAAACCGATTTTCCTCATTAGCTTCATCATGTAAGGCATTAATGCTACGAGACGATTGTGACGATTATGACGAACCCAAATTGGCAACACTCGGTGTGTTACGAGGGCTATAAACCTTAGATCTATTCTCGATGATTTGTAAAGCCTCATTTGTCGTCTTGCACAAAAAATTACCACCCGCGGCGGCATTCAAATAATCTCGTTCATGATCATTAAGCCCATTATAAAAAGTATCAATTTGATGCAATTCCGTAAAATTATGGTGTGGACATTCATGTAACATTTCTTTAAATCGTTCCCATGCAATTGAAAAACATTCATTATTTGTTTGCACAAATCGTGAAATCTCATTTTTCAAGTGTGTTGTTTTAGATGGTGGAAAAAACTTGTTCACAAACTTAGAAATGAGATCGGCCCATGTCAAAATCGAATTTGGCGGTTCTTTCTCAAGCCAAATTTTTGCGGGTCCATCTAACGAGTATGGAAACAACATCATCTTAATGGCGTCATGTGGAACATCCTGAAACTTGCTAGTGGCGGTGAGACGGTTAAAATTCCTAATATGGTAATGCGGGTTGTCTTTCTCGTGACCTCTAAACTTATTTGCTTGCAACATCGACATTAAACCTGTCTTAATCTCGAAATTCTCCGCAAGGATGGCGGGAATCACAATAGCCTCTCCAAAACCCTCGGTGGGTGCTTGTAGAAACTCCATCATAGTACGATTAGCCATGACGACTTCTTGTTCTACAATAGGTTCAACAATTGGAGGTTCTTCAACAATCAACGTCTCTTGATTGGCTTGCTTTTGAAGTCGTTTACGAGCTCTTTTTGCTTGATTACGAGTGATCATAAACTTCACGAAGAATGGGAGGTGAGCAAAGAAGATTCTTTTTGGGTGTTTTGTGAATTTTCAATTTTTTTGTGTTTTTGATGATATTTAATTTTTTTGGATTTTGGTGTATCTTCGTAGACAACAGTCTACAAAATCTCTCCTCGAATCAAACTCTTGATTAAAGAAGCCTCAAAGGAATGAAAACGATCACGTGGAGTGAACGCCTTCGAATGACTTTAGAACTTTGGTGAAAAGCAAATTGTTCAAGAGGGTTTAATCACAAAGAAACCAAGCAAATATATTATACGTAATAATACTTTGGGCGGCAAAACCCTCGATTAGCCTTCAATCTCAAAATACTCACAAGCAAGCGGGGAAACGAGGCGACGCGAAGCACTTAAGAGCCTTTTTCCTTAGGGTATATTTTATAATACCCGCCTTATACCCACCTTGTAGTTTGTATTCTTCAAAATCGAGCTTCACGAAAGTATTTATCTATTTTTGCCTTTTTCTTTTTGTTTGAGATTCGAATACAATAATTGAGTGATGAAATCCCAATTAAGGTTGCGTTTTCACACTTTTGGAGATATTGTGAATTTATTGTGATACTTAATACAATATAGTAATAATATTTGTACAAGAAAAACCAAGAAAACCGATAATACGTATTAGTAGAGTTCTACTAATACAAATACTATTTTGGTTAATATTAAAAACAACAATGCAAATTAATCACGACACACCTCCCCGGCAGCGGCGCCAAAATGATTGTGGTAAAATACGACCTTTTAGGGAAAAGGCGTAAAAGCGGTAAGTATTGAACAAATGACTTTAGGAAAAATCAAGTGTTAATGACCCAATGAAAGTTCGTTTCCCAAGGAGGTATATGTGTGTGACTAAGATGAACAAGATTTGAGATTAATATTTGGTTTAGAAGGGGATGAGAAAAGAAGATGACGAAGACGTAAAAATAAAAATAAACACTACTAGAAAGTTAAGACGTAGAACCTTAAAAACCACAAAAATAAAAATAAATTCTAAAAATTACCAAAAATTCACCAAAAATCACAAATAATAAACTAAGAGTTTACCAATGATCAAAACTTTTTCAAACCTTTTAAATAATTAAATATTCAATTTTTAAATGCTAATTAAAGCCCTAAAAATCAAATAAATCATAAAAAAGCCCAAATAAATATTTTTCAATTGGTAATCCTCTAAAATGACCTAAAAAGATTAAAAACTATTTTTAGAAATTATTAAACTAATAAAAACTATTTAAAATGATTTAAAAACTATTAAAACTTAAAATAATTATAAAAATTAATCTAAAAGAGATAAAATTATTCTAAAAGTTGCTAAATTCCTATTTTAATGTATTAAACCTAAGAAAAATGTAAAAAGTTGGAAAAAGTGAAATTTTAAAAATAATAATAAAATAATAATAAAATAATATTAAAAATTCAAAAATTATAAAAAATTCTAAAAACTTGCAAACTAGTTTATTTTTACCTAAATAATCAGAAAATCAAAGTGAAATTACCAGAATACCCCTATTGGGCCCTCAAATGGGCCAAAACCAAAAACAGTCAACCAAATTGGGCTTTTGGGCCCAAAAAGTCAAACTTGGCCCAATTGACTTGGAAAAGCCCTATCTGACTCAAAATTCAATTCTAAGAACAAAACTCTAAAGGCCCAAAAGCTGAATATGAGCTTATCACAGCTTATTTAACACTCAGCTTATTCTTATTGGGCTTTTCAGCCCATTAAGCCATAAGCTAATGCCATAAGCTCTATGTTGACACACAACCTTCTTTTGGGATGCTTATGAGATCTGTAAAAAGAATTTTTGAAAAAGCTCACTCAATAAGCCAGAAATAAGCAAAGAAAAATTTCACTAAAAGACAAAATAGTCGTTTTAGAGATTTAGGGCACCTCAGGACTTGATTCAACTTGCAAAAGATTTCAAATGGACTCAATAAGCAAAATCAATCAACAAAAATCCAATAAACACAACCAATAAGCCAGAATAAGCACAAATGAACTTATGTAAAAGTCAAAGGAGTTGGTTTTCTAGTCAAACCATAAAGTCAACCACCCAAATGCTCCAGTATGAGCAAATGGGTCAAAATATGAGCACCTATTACAAAAACAAAGTTGTTGCAGGTTGGAATAAGCTATTATAGCTTATTGATAAGCTGACACCAGTTTTACACTATCAGTGGCAACCAGCAGGGGAAAGGAGTTCCCACTGCTTTGACTATTTGACCAAGCTTATTTGAGAGTTCTGGTTTGATTAAATTGGAAACAAAGGCACCCTTGTGATCAGTGAATCACAAGGAGTCAATAGCAACAATAAAATCACAAAATGGTTCACACAATAAGACACAATAAGCCAAACAGTCACCAGATATGCACCCGATATGGAAATAAGCAGTTAAGCACTTAATAACAGATTTAGCCACAATAAGCCAACCAAACTTAACAGGATGCATACACAAGCTATATAAACTAAGAACAATCACAAAGCAACAAGAATTAAACACTGAATCAAAGAAATCAACAAGATCAAAGCACAAAATGTTTCTGATGAACAATGAACATATGTAGAACAAGTTTGTTGATATACTTGACACTTGATCCAATTTCAAGCCTCAAATCCTTCTTCCCTGATGTGATTAACTATGATTTAGCACTTGTTAGCCCTAGCCTAAGCTTAGATCTAGGTGTCCTCAAAATCCTAGCCAATTTTACCAGGTTTTAAAGATTTTATAGCCAAATTATGAATCTGTGTGATCAAACCCACAAAACCTGCAAACAGATGAACATATGTACCTAACAAACAAATATAAACACTTGCAACCACAACACAAGCACTTAGCAAACCATAATCCCAATTCAAGCAGTAGACCCAAACACTCCTTAATCTACCACTTAACAAAGAAACTTGTGATTTTAACTAATAACCTACTGATTTTAATGATCAAAAACACTTAAACAATAGCAACTAACACAATCAAACTCAAAAATCACCAGCTCAAACACAAATACTCAAAATCAAGCACCAAATCAAAAACAGTCATAAACATGAAATTTTGAGAGGAATCTTAATCAAGGAATTATACCTGCCTTCCACAACATCCTAGGAAGGCTAGCTATGCTCCTTGGACCTTGTTCAACAACTAGAACAAGACCAAGGTACTTCAATGAAGATGATGCAAACTGCCTTGGTTGATGGTTCAAAGTAGAACCTCAAGGACTTTATATCTTCAACACAAGCAGCAAACAACTCAACCAAGGGCTCTAATCCTTTCACAAGCTTGGTGTCAACAAGCTTGTAAGAGCTTATAGCAAATGGTCTAGGGTTAGTACACAAAATAAGCCAAAACAGAACCTAGGATTTCAAGGTATTCAAACCTTAAAAACCTTATGAAACAAGACGTGCCTTAACCACAAGATTAAGGTAGGCCTTAACAATCAAATGGAACTCAGAATTAGGCTACTCAAACACCAAACTTTTAATTAAATCAAAAAGAGATTTCACAATTTCAAAAATTCAAATTTTATTTAAACTTAAAAAGGAATTACAAAGATAATAGCCTAAAACTGGAACAAAGAGACTCTCACATGTTAAGGTCTCCTTTTATAGGCAAATGTCTGGCTACACTATTCACAAACCCTAGATGTGATTTCTCTAAAATGCCCTTGAGTCTTTGAGTGCGTTTGTTGTTGATGAAATGTCCAAAGTGATCCCAAACGTTCATTTTAGCTTTGGAATGAAGCATTGATCCTTAGCTGTTGATCTTAACACGTGGCATGTCTTGGAGGGCAAGTACTCATGTGATGGGTGAAACGGTTTGAATGGTGGGGTCCTTTGGGTGAGTGGGAGTGTGAGTTTAAGCATGGGATGGATTCGTGTGAAGGTTAATTGTGTTTTGGTGTAGGTAAGTGTAAAAACCCCTTTGTTGGTAAAAAGTTAAAACTGGGTTCATACGTGTGAATAGTGACACGTTTGATCCGTTTTCTTAGGGAGAAAGGTGTTTGGCGCATGTTTAGGGATTTAAACTTCCAAACTTGGCAGCTTTGGTCCTTTTTCTTCCTTTCTTTTGTCACTTGTGAATAAAAGTCTATCAGCGCCCATTTCCTTTGTATCAACTTTTCACAACTTGTCATTTTTTGCACAAAACTTTCCAAAAGGTGTATCAAGGGTTAATTTTGGAACTTTTGCATATTTGAAGGACTGATCTTGGACAATGTTGATCTTCAAAGGTCTTCAATGTTTCTTTGGCTTGATGAGGGACCATAATTGACAATTTGAAATTGTTGAGGGACTAATCTTGCCATTTCTTTAAAGTTGAGGGACCCTTTGTGTAATTTTGACAAACTTAAGGGACCAAACTTGTAATTATTAATATACAAGGGTTTTAAGTGTCATTTCTTCAATAATTGAGGATCAATCTTGTTTGTCTTCAAGTCTTCAAGGGTATTTGTAGAATTTTCCATGATTAGGGCCCAGTTCTTTGTACGGCTTCGTTCCTCGTGTCCGTTTTTCCTTGTAACTTGTGATCTTTTGTCTTTTTCACGATATCCATACCTAAAATACACAAGTAAAAAAACACAAGCATATATATGGTATTTTATGACATTTTTATGCATTAAAAGCCCGGAAAGAACGATGAGATCATGTATAAATGCCATCTCATCAACTCTCATATGATACGATTTTAATTAAATGGGCATCAAGGCCCAATAACAACAATGTATGAGATGATGGGTCTTAAAGCCCAAGGGCAATGGTGCTTATTTAACTTTTTTGGTCAAGCATCCTGGTCAAAAACAAAGAGACGCAACAAAAATAATAGAAAGAAAATGAAACGAGAGAAAGAAGAGAAACAAAAAAAAAGAGATGAACGCAGCCACTCAAGAACCCTAGAATTTAGGGGTTTTTATTTCAGTCTCAATTGAAAGACACACGCCTGTTATTCATACAAATCAAGGGTAGCTGAGCGCGTGTGTATCATTGGATACCAAGAACAAGGTGCCTACGTGGCTGATTGATGCGTCACAGCCTCTTTTCTGATTGGTTGATACCACTGAATGCTTGCCAAGAGCCAATCACCATCCTCCAAGTCATCAATCAACTCGCACAAGAAGCACAACGGATTTCCACGTTGGCAATCCGTGTGACTATAGATTTATTTTAGCCCTTGGATGATAACTGAAAGGAAAGAGAAGATGGAACAGATGATCGAAGGGCTATGATTCGTTCTTCAACAACCCCCAAGCCTCTCGGGTCCAACTATAAATACCCCTTCAATTTTATTCAGTAACCATCCCTTTTCTTCTTTTACTGTTATAATGCTAATTTATAGCTAGACGTAATTTTCTTTTAAATATTGTAATGATGCTTTGATATTAATAAAATTTAAAGTTCAGTTTTTAATCTCTTCTTATTACTGTTTAATTTTTCATCTAAAGCTCAAAATTAATATTATAAGTGTGATTATTCAATTAAGCTCAAGCCATATCTTATTTTGAATAATAAAGTAAGAATAGGGATTCAAAAAAATTAAACCCTACTGGTTTGAGTTAAATAAGCTGCTGTTTCGATTAAAAATTGGTGGTTCGAAGTTCTTTCATTAAATGATGGTTCGTGATTCGTTCACGGTTCGTGGTGCTTGGTGTTTGATGTTTTGAATTGTGGTAGATCGAGTAGAGTCGAATTGAATAAGGGAGCTCAGCGCTCGCCTTCTTCAACAACGGGTTCATTAAATGATGGTTAAGCACTTTTAATTTTACTGTATATTTTTAGTATAAAATCATTGGCTGGTATTTGTTATAATTGATTATTCTGCGTTTGGATTTGATGGATCATGTTACACTTTCAAGTTATAATATGTTTGTTTCTGCTTAGATTTTGATAACTAAATTGAATCTGACAAATTTGAGTTTTCTTATTCATGATCTGCTGGATTGTACGTGTTAGATTGATGTTCATATTTAAGTTCTGTTTGTGTAGTACTACGTTTAAATCTGCTTTGATGTCTTCATATTATTGTAATGTGTTTGGATTTAATGGTTCATTTTCAGTGTAATGGAGTTACTAGATACCTGCTGAAAACTTGAGCTAATATTTGTTATAAAGTTTATCTATAGTGAATTCCTGCATAAATTTGTTAAGCAGCTGTAGGAATTGTTCCGGATTGATTCTAGTTTGTTTTGGAAGTAGATTAGGCTTAGGATCTGATATGTGTTCAATCATACTAGTTTCTGGGTTGTAAGAGTGTTGTTATCTGCTGAATAGAGTCTTTGAATTGATGAATGTTTCTGTTGGTAATTACGGATTAGTTACCATATATTTGATTTGCATTAATATGTGTTTTAGTCTGAGATTTTTATTTAATCTGTTGATTTTTTTTATTTGTTTTGATGATTCAGGTTTGATGGCTGAAATAGTCTGCTGATATAAGATTTGTGAAGCTGAATTATCTAGTGCTTTGAATCTGTTAGAATTTTAGTCTGCTAAGTAGTATTGTATGTTAGTATACTAATCTGATATTTTAATTTTGGTTTATTTTATTTTTGGAGTTAGTTTGCTAGTTTAATTTGAGTAGTCTGATTTTATTTGTAGATATAGCTGTTATGTATTATGACTGTTAATTTGATATATTTGAGTAGTTTGTTTTGGTTAGGATATTGCTGATTGTATTACTGTTGCAATTGGGTACTTGTTTAATTGAGTTTGTTTGAATTTATTTTAGCACTAATTTCTTTAATTAACTCAGTTTAAAGTATATGATTATTGATTGAATTCGTGTATAATAAAAATAAATAGCATAAATATGCCTCCAATGGGTTTCGAACTCGAGACCCTCCTTTCACATACCCAGTGTGCTAACCATCTGGGCTTGGCCTTTTATTTGTTAAAATATCACTAACTGTCATTAATATACGTTTATTTTATATTGCCATTCTAAAAGTTTTTCATTCTTTTGTTTTTCTTTTAACACGTTTTTTAATTTAAAACATTTAATATCAATTTTAATAGTTAAAGTTTTCATAGTTTAATTAATTTAGTTTTTAAATAGTAAATAAAAATAAAAATAAATATTTAATTTCTTTTATCATTAATTTTGTTTAAATAAATTTGTTTCATTAAAAAGTAAAATTAAAAAAAAAAATAAAAAAAAAATAGATAGATTTCATTTGCGTCTTTTAGAATTTATTTTGGGTTTACGATTCATGCACTTTAGGATAAAATATAGTTTTAAAATTTGTAGGATTAATATTAGTTTAAAAACCGGCAACCAATTCAAATCAATTGTCCTAATCGAAACGAAACGTCTCAAATTTACTCGATCTTCGTGTACAACGAACTTGGTTCATCACGTGTTTAATTGAATCCGTCTTCGACTTATTTATGGATTATTACCTTTTCCTAAGGGTAATTTCCTAAATTTGTCCTATAACGTTTCTAATTATCACCTATACTATCACGACACATTAAAAATTTTGGCGCCGCTGCCGGGGATCTTGTGTACGATTCGTCTTTGTGGAGATTTTTTGATCGTTGATTTGAAGAATCTTTCCGTCCTCGGAAAGTTTTGTTATTTTCTTATTATATAGTATGTATCGTTTTTATGAAAAATACCAAAAATAATCCTCTTAATCCTCTATCATGTTTAATTCTTTTTCTCCTCACCCTCTAAATTTTAATTCTTCCATGAATTCCTTCGTCAATTGTGTTGGGTGTGGAGAACCGTTATATGGTTTTTTACCATGTCGGTGGTGTACGTGTGAGCGTTGTGGAAATGACTTACGTCACGATTTACGAGTTGGATTTTGTCCTTGTTGTGATGATATTTCTTCATATGGAAACCCGAATTTTTCAAATAATCCTCTCGATTTCAATCCACCTCCACACCCTACATACGAGACACCCTCGTGTGAGTTTTGTGGAAACGATTCTCATTCTGGTGATGATTGTTCGCATCGATCCTCGCTTAATTACGAGAAAGAACCGAGCTACAATCAAAACTTTAATGATTATTGTTATCCATAAGATTTACCGAGTTTATCACAACAATATCTTTGTTGTGAGTATTGTGGGGGTCCTCACGAGAGCTTTTGTTGTCAACCGATGGATCAAAATTTTTATGAGCCTAATCCTTGCTATAATACGATTCTTTCCGGTTTTGACCAATCTCCACAATATTCTTTCGATATTGAACGACTTGAAACAATTTCCCAACAAATAATTCGAGAGAAAGAACGAGCTCAAGCGGAAGCAAAATACCTTGCTAATCGTGAACTCGAGCGTTCTCTTCTTTTGGATGATGATGAGGATAGTACTCTTTCTTTAAGAGATCTTATTGCTCTACATCATTCGTCTAGTGCTATCGTATTTCCTTTTCGTATCTTGCCGGCTATTGAGCCCGAGGATTCTCCCATCCTAGATGATGAGGAAATCTCTCATGACATCACCACTCCTATTCATGATTCTTCCATCGTGGAACCCGAAAATTCTCTAAGCAAGGGGGACGAGCATATTAGCACTTTACTTGTCCAAAACCCAAGAGAGTTTGACGGTATTTCCGATGAGATGTGTGATTTTCCACATTGTGATGACTCTACTTCTTCCATTCACTTTGATATTTTCTCCAATTCTAATGATGAAAATTGTGATGGAAATGAAGATTTTGAGAATGATTATACTTCTAGTGAATTTTCTAATGAGGAGTTCTCCGATGAACTTTCTTATAAAGATGATATTCACGACTCGGATTATGAGGGGTTTACGGATGAACCTACTCTTCTTCACCCATTTCCACCAGGAAATGAGGATGATTGTGATTCGATTTTTGAGAGGTTCACTTTTGAACTTGCTCCTTTAGACCCATTTCCACCGGGAATGAGGTTGATTTGAATATTCCGATCCTTGAGAAGTTCACCGATGAACTTACTCATTTAGATGTGGAAGACGTGGTTCTTCGTGAGAAGTTATCAAACGTCTATCTTCTCATTTCTAGGATCGAGGCTTTGAATTCTAAGCCTAATCCTAAGTCTTTCTCTCCATCTCCTATTCCCGTTGAGGATAGTGATCCGCTTATGGAAGAGATTGACACTTTTCTTGCTTCTAATGATTCGATACCACCGGGTGTTGATGAAATCGACCCAGAGGGGGACGCTCTCTTTTTAGAGAATTTACTTGATGATGATTTCGTCCCAAGTCCTCCTCCCACCCACTTTGACCTTAATGTGCGGGTTTTTCATATGACTCATATTGAGTACCATGACCCGATTGATCACATTTCTAAGGGTGAAATGGTTGTTAAAGCTAATAATGTTGATTCCACTATGGATGAAACTTTAATCCCACCGTTACCATGTGCTTTATATGATCTTGGATTAGCATGGGGGGATGACACCTTGTTGTCTATTCCTTTCTCCACCGAGGACGAGGTATTCGATCCCGGAATCGTTTATTTAGGGAATTCTCGGCCTTTCACCGATGTAATAATTGAAAGATTTTTCGATCATCTTGGTGCGAGTTTATCTCGGGGAGCATGCTACATCCATACCGTTATTTGTGACTACTATCTCTTTTTAGAGATTTGTGTTGGAGTTTTATCCTTTCGTTTGTCATCTGACAACGAGGATGAGATCTTTGACCCCGACATCGTGCTTTATCATGGATTTTATTCCAATATGCCGGTTTTCACCACTTTCCCTAAGGACCAATGAATGCGGGGATCGATTCGAGCTCATGACTCGGTTAACAAAAATGAGGTGCCTTGTGGGGGAGTCCCATACATTCTATCTTATTTCTATTTTCTAACACTAATAAGGCTTGAATCTTTCAAGCTCGTGCTCGTGTTTTGTTGTGTTGTGAATCTTAGGTATGACCCTAATATTTGAAGACTCTCGTGTTCGGTTTTTGCCGGTCCACTTGATCTTCCATTCTTTGAATGCCAAAAAGGGGCACACTCTTTATCCCTTGATTTTTATCGACTAACATTTTATCTTGAGGCATAATTAATAAACGGCTTATAGATTTGCGTACTCTTTCCATGCTAGGAATTTGCATTAGACTCTTCGTGTTTTAGCAAGGGGGTGTTACTCTTGAGCTAAGAAACATTGAGGACAATGTTTGGTTTTAGCATGGGGGAGTCAATCGATACAATCGCTTGCTATTGCTTTTGTCGTGTCTAAACGTATTCTTTTTCTCATTTTTCAATAAAATTTTAAATTTTTAGTGTTATTTTTATGTTTTAATAAATAAAATAAGTGCTTTTGACACGAATGTAGGCTTTCCGTTGGTGAAAATAAAAATAGTTTTTGACTCGACTCGGTTTTTAACCTTAGCTTTTCCTTAACGTATTTGAATTAAGTTTTGCTAGGCTTTTATATAGGGAGCTTTAAAATGCGAAAGTCTTAATTCATACGAGTTAAGAACAAGAACTTTTCGCAAGCTCCTATAATTGATCCTAGAAAGTAGTTTATTAAGGGAACTTTAAAACGCAAATTCTAAAACTTGAAAGAGTATAAGAAGATGCAAGATCCTATAGATGACTTGAAAACCCAAAACTTTGATTTAATAGGCTAAGTATCCATTGATTTCACATTTTTAAAATTTTTCGATATGGAGAACAAGAGATGATAGAGTTCAATCATAAGTTTCTAAGGTTAAAGTCTTCTTTGTGCAAGTATTTTTGTGTTTGATTTAATCTCCTCGTACTTACTTTCCACACTTGAATAATAATTGCTTAATAAATGAAGTTTTTAGCGGTTTAGGCTTGATATCTTAACTCGTAACTCCTTCTTTTTCTTCCCTTGTAATTAAAGTGAGAACACATTAAGGGTGTCAGCGTCATGGACTTTTGATCATGGGATTGCGGAAATTTGGCTTACTATACATATCATATTAATAAAGAAAAATAAATAAAAACATGTTCTCTAGGAGCCTTCGGGTGGGAGTCATGTAGCAATAACCTTGTCATTAGAGCCTTAGGGTGTATGTCAAGGGGCGTGTTGAATAATAATTGCTTCATCATCATGATCCGTAAGGTGGGATGGTGAAGTCAATTCCCTTATTTTTGTCCAAGGAGCCTTAGGGTGTGGATTTTAAATAAGGAGCACAATTGCATCTTAAAGAGCCGCAAGGTGTTATGATGTAGTTGTTGCTAACTCCATTAATAAGGTCATAATTGACTTTGGAGGTTTTTATTGTTGCTTTTAAGTAGCCATATTAGCCAAATTTCGGGTCCGGGATTTATCCCTAAATCGTGTTAAGTTATCCTTGATGTGGGCTTTCTTTAGTGACAACGGTTTTTGAAGTCGAGGTTAGGTTTTGAGTGTTGAGTTTACACCGTTCTTTTCTTCATTTTTGGACTAACAAGTATCAAAATAAAGTCAAATGAGCCTTTGGCTGAATGACAATAAAATCTAGAGATACAATTAGGAATAATAGGAGATTGAGTTTAACACAAATTACTTGTATGAGTTGGTTTAATTTTGGGGCTTATGATTGACAATGATCTTGTTTTTGCACTTGGCATGGAAAAGTGAAAAGTCGGGGACAATGAATCTATTTAAGTTTTATGATCCTTAAAGTTATTTTTCAAATAATGAAAGCAATACATTATGTCTTTGCAAAATAAAATGTCATAAGTTGAATTGTGTTGTAGTTGGTGTTTTATTTTATCATTGCGTGAGGACACGACAATTGCTTAGCAAGGGGGAATTTGATATGAGTTAAATTACTCATATCATTTGTATCTAGAAACAATTAATAAATGCATAAAAATCATGAAATATGCCTTGTATTTGTTTGTTTCTTGTTTTAATGTGTGTAGGTACCAAATTCACGAAAACCGACAAAAACCGGCATGAGTTTGAAGAAAAGATCGAGAAAACCAAAATCGAGTTCGATTTAGAGGATTTAAATTTATGAAGATTATATGGGCTTGTGGGTCCCACATTTGGACTAATTGTCTAAAAAGCCTATTAGAAATATAAGTTATCTTTACTTTTCATCAAAAGCCCTAATCATAGCCCATTAACTCTCATATGATACGGTTTTAATTAAATGGGCATCAAGGCCCAATAACAACAATGTATGAGACGATGGGTCTTAAAGCCCAAGGGCAATGGTGCTTATTTAACTTTTTTGGTCAAGCATCCTGGTCAAAAACAAAGAGACGCAACAAAAATAAAAGAAAGAAAATGAAACGGGAGAAAGAAGAGAAAAAAAAGAGATGAACGCAGCCACTCAAGAACCCTAGAATTTAGGGGTTTTTATTTCTGTCTCAATTGAAAGACACGCGCCTGTTATTCATACAAATCAAGGGTAGCTGAGCGCGTGTGTATCATTGGATTCCAAGAACAAGGTGCCTACGTGGCTGATTGATGCGTCACAGCCTCTTTTCTGATTGGTTGATACCACTGAATGCTTGCCAAGAGCCAATCACCATCCTCCAAGTCATCAATCAACTCGCACAAGAAGCACAACGGATTGCCACATTGGCAATCCGTGTGACTATGGATTTATTTTATCCCTTGGATGATAACTGAAAGGAAAGAGACGATGGAAGAGATGATCGAAGGGCTATGATTCGTTCTTCAACAACCCCCAAGCCTCTCGGGTCCAACTATAAATACCCCTTCAATTTTATTCAGTAACCATCCCTTTTCTTCTTTTAATGTTATAATGCTAATTTGTAGCTAGATGTAATTTTCTTTTAAATATTGTAATGATGCTTTGATATTAATAAAATTTAAAGTTCAGTTTTTAATCTCTTCTTATTATTGTTTAATTTTTCATCTAAAGCTCAAGATTAATATTATAAGTGTGATTATTCAATTAAGCTCAAGCCCTAGCGTATTTTGAATAATAAAGTAAGAATAGGGATTCAAAAAAATTAAACCCTACTGGTTTGAGTTAAATAAGCCGCTGTTTCGATTCAAAATTGGTGGTTCGAAGTTCTTTCATTAAATGATGGTTCGTGATTCGTTCATGGTTCGTGGTGCTTGGTGTTTGATGTTTTGAATTGTGGTAGATCGAGTAGAGTCGAATTGAATAAGGGAGCTCAGCGCTCGCCTTCTTCAACAACGGGTTCATCAAATGATGGTTAAGCACTTTTAATTTTACTGTATATTTTTAGTATAAAATCGTTGGCTGGTATTTGTTATAATTGATTATTCTGTGTTTGGATTTGATGGACCATGTTACACTTTCAAGTTATAATATGTTTGTTTCTGCTTAGATTTTGATAACTAAATTGAATCTGACAAATTTGAGTTTTCTTATTCATGATCTGCTGGATTGTACGTGTTAGATTGATGTTCATATTTAAGTTCTGTTTGTGTAGTACTACGTTTAAATCTGCTTTGATGTCTTCATATTATTGTAATGTGTTTGGATTTAATGGTTCATTTTCAGTGTAATGGAGTTACTAGATACCTGCTGAAAACTTGAGCTAATATTTGTTATAAAGTTTATCTATAGTGAATTCCTGCATAAATTTGTTAAGCAGCTGTAGGAATTCTTGCGGATTGATTCTAGTTTGTTTTGGAAGTAGATTAGGCTTAGGATCTGATACGTGTTCAATCATACTAGTTTCTGGGTTGTAAGAGTGTTGTTATCTGCTGAATAGAGTCTTTGAATTGATGAATGTTTCTGTTGGTAATTACGGATTAGTTACCATATATTTGATTTGCATTAATATGTGTTTTAGTCTGAGATTTTTATTTAATCTGTTGAGTTTTTTTTATCTGTTTTGATGATTCGGTTTTGATGGCTGAAATAGTCTGCTGATATAAGATTTGTGAAGTTGAATTATCTAGTGCTTTGAATCTGTTAGAATTTTAGTCTGCTAAGTAGTACTGTATGTTAGTATACTAATATGATGTTTTAATTTTGGTTTATTTTATTTTTGGAGTTAGTTTGATAGTTTAATTTGAGTAGTCTGATTTTATTTGTAGATATAGCTGTTATGTATTATGACTGTTAATTTGATATATTTGAGTAGTTTGTTTTGGTTAGGATATTGCTGATTGTATTACTGTTGCAATTGGGTACTTGTTTAATTGATTTTGTTTGAATTTATTTTAGCACTAATTTCTTTAATTAACTCAGTTTAAAGTAACTGATTATTGATTGAATTCGTGTATAATAAAAATAAATAGAATAAATATGCCTCCAATGGGTTTCGAACTCGAGACCCTCCTTTCACATACCCAGTGTGCTAACCATCTGGGCTTGGCCTTTTATTTGTTAAAATACCATTAACTGTCATTAATATACGTTTATTTTATATTGTCATTCTAAAAGTTTTTCATTCTTTTGTTTTTCTTTTAACACGTTTGTTAATTTAAAACATTTAATATCAATTTTAATAGTTAAAGTTTTCATAGTTTAATTAATTTAGTTTTTAAATAGTAAATAAAAATAAAAATAAATATTTAATTTCTTTTAAAATTAATTTTGTTTAAATAAATTTGTTTCATTAAAAAGTAAAATTAAAAAAAAATAAAAAAATAGATAGATTTAATTTGCGTCTTTTAGAATTTATTTTGGGTTTACGATTCATGCACTTTAGGATAAAATATAGTTTTAAAATTTGTAGGATTAATATTAGTTTAAAAACCGACAACCAATTCAAATCAATTGTCCTAATCGAAACGAAACGTCTCAAATTCACTCGATCTTCGTGTACAACAAACTTGGTTCATCACGTGTTTAATTGAATCCGTCTTCGACTTATTTATGGATTATTACCTTTTCCTAAGGGTAATTTCCTAAATTTGTCCTATAACGTATCTAATTATCACTTATACTATCACGACACATCATTGGGCCCAAGTGGGTTAAGCCCAATGAATAAGTCCATTAGTGTTTAGCCAAATTAGTTGGATTAATAGTCCAATAAGGCTAATTTGGCCCGTTAATGTCCATATGTTCAAAAGCTCGGGTTTTATCGGTTTTTACTTGTTATATAAGTTTATACATTAGTATGTGTGTTTACAAATAGTTTACATTAGACGGGTCCGACCGTCTAAGTTATATTTAACAAAAACGTTAATCTTTCGGTTTTATCCGAAAAGACTTAAAACATATGTATATAGTTTTTATAATTTGAAAAACATATCAAATTTGTAATTTTTATAACATGTCACATTTAAGTATCATAGTACATAACTTATTTATAAATATTATTAGTAGTTAGTGGGTTTTTATATATATACATTTTATAATAACATTATTTGAGTGCTTATATTATATACTTTTTATTTTTACAAATCTGATTATAAATATTCAGTCCACTAAAATGGTCATATCTAGAGTTGTATAAGTAGATGGAACCCCAAATTTTTATAGCAGAAACTAAATGATATGTGATTCATTTAACTCTTCTAAAGCTACTGATGAATAAGCCTCTAAGTATTTTAATAAATTCGTCCAAAACAGACTACTCAGATTTGTACTTCAACATTGTTTTGATCATATCTCACTCATTATAAAGATTCAATTGAGTGGCCAACTCTCACATATGTACAAGTCTCAATACTTAATGTATATCAATTTATCTATACCATTTATCAGTTTAACATATAGTTGTTTACTGTTTTTATACAGCCTAATAATTTAAGCAAGATTTACTACTTTTACATATAGTTTTCCATCTTTTTATCGAAGTTTATCAACACATGATCCCACACAATATTTTTATCATCATATATCATCATATAAATATACGTAAATAAATAAAATACAAGATTACATATTCAAAATAAAAAAAGGATAGGAAGAACAATCTCTATACCACCAAAGTGATGAAAAGATGGGGTTGATGACGAACAAGACTTGGTTTTGGGTAACCAATCTTATGAGATATCAACACCACTTATAGGATCACCAAATATTTGTATACTTCTCAAAAAATCAGCCCTTGATCTCCATGGAAACTCCTTTCTAGTTGTTAAAATCACCTCCAATCAACAAGTCTTCAAAAGGACATCATCATATGTGTGAATAACACATGATTTCATGGTTAACTTTTGATCAAAGTGGATGTTTTATGGTGGTAGTGGACGGATAGTAGAGAGAAAAGGGGAGAGAGTGAGTTGTTTTGCATGTAGGAAAAGTGAGATAATGGTTTGGAGTAAGTGGTTTTGATGTGGTAGCTTGTTTACAAAGTGCCTAGGACAAGTGTCCTAGCTTACTTTGTAAGCTTTGACACATATCAAATGTGTTGTTAGCTTAGTTAAACCATCCCATATTGGGGGTGGGGCAAAACTTGTTTTGTCTCATCCCCAATTATTTACGGGTACTCCTTGATTCTAGTTTCCTCGATTTGCGTACCCTCGGGTCGTTTTATGAAAAACGTTTTTATAAATTATGAATCAACGGCACAAAAACGAATCTAATATAAATTGTCTCATCAAAAACGGAGTTCAAAAACGTCAATACGTAAACCTAGGGTTTCCGGTTTAGTCGTAAAGGACACTAAATCATGCACGTAAGCCCTAATCTCTTCTCGTAAATTTGTGAGTTTATGAACCAACACAAATTTAAAATCCCAAAATAATATTCACAGATAAATTTATTTCCTGAAATGTCGGATTGTCACCAGGAACGGTGTATGTAAACGTAGGCACATAACGTAGAGTCCTCCGGTTTAGACGTAGTCAATGCTACTTCAAGACGTAAACCCAAAATTCTTGCCAAGATAAGTGAGTTCATAATATAACATTAAAATAATGTTTTAAAATAATACTTGAGAATAAAATATCAATTATAAATTGACGGATTATCACAGTACGTGCCTCGATCACGGGAAACCTAAACAAATAATACTCGATCTTATACTATGTCGAATAATATTTATAAAAAGTTTTTATATATATGTAATGATGTCATAAACATGACGATCAAGTGGGATTTTAACACCTTATACAACATTATTAGTTGTTAAGTATTTAGTTAACTTAGTCCAATCATACTAAGTTTAGCCCATGTATATGTTAAGGCCCAATAAGCCCATTAAGATCCCAATACATTATATTAGTCCATTTATCTATTTAGGACCAGGTCTATACTCATATGTTGGACCCAAGTGGGTTAAGCCCATGAGCAATTCCGATAGTGCTAAATCAAACTAGTTGGGCCTAGTGGTCCAACAAGGCTACTTTGGTCCATTATGGGTCCATATGTTACAAAGCTCGGGTTTTGTCCATTTTTACTTGTTAGATGTGTTTATATATCAGTATATATTTTATAAAAATGTTGCATTATATGGGTCCGACCATCTAAGTTTTATTTGGTGAAAACGCCATCCTTTCGGTTTTAGCCGAAAAGACGTAAAAATCACATGTATAGTTTGTAGTTAGAAAACCATTTGAGTTTTATTTTTATAAAATGTGATACTTATTTCTTATAGTATATAAACATATTTTATAGTAGTTAATATAAATTATTTACTTTTATATACTTATTTTATATATTAATTTACTTCAAGTGGCATTTTAATATTATATACTTTATAGTGAAATCTAATGTCAAAAGTGAAGTTCACCATTTTTATCATATCTTGAGTTATACAAGGAGTTAGAACCCCAAAGTTTTACTGTAGAAACTACATGATATGCTCTACAAATAACTCTTCTATGGCTCCGTCTCAAACAACCTCTAAATATCAGTAATAATTCGTCCAAAACAGATCAGTCAGATTAGTACCTCAAAAGTGTTTTGGTCATATCTTGCTCATTTTTAACTTTCCATTGTGTGCCAATTCATCACTTATGTAAAAATCATTTATCTATCATTATATCAAATAATCTAATCCATTTAATCAAGTAAAAATATTGAAACTTACTGTTTATTACAACCTGCTTAATAAGTTAAGATTTCATCAACTTTTACTTGTAGATTTAGCCTTGTTAACTTAATCTAGTGACACAAAATCCCCATGCAATACTTTGATCATCATTCATCATCATCATACATATACATTTTGAAGTAAATAGATAAATACATTTACAAAATTAATAGGATGATAGAAAGAAACAATTTCTATACCAATCAAAGTGATGAAAAGGTTGAGATTTTGGATGAACAAGGCTTGATCTTGTAACTAAATATTTAACTTTCAAAACAACTTTTTGAAATCTTCAAGTATATGAAATCCTTCATGACAATCAGACCTAGGACTCCATGAAAACTTCCTTTCACAAGTAGTAATCACCTCAAAACAACCTCCTTTTAAGTAGTTATCAACATATGTTGATTGTAGGTTAAGTTGTTGGTTAAAATTTTGTGAAGATGGTGGTGTGATGGTGGTTATGGACGGACAAAGAGGGAGAGGGAGAGAGATTTGGGAAAAATTTTGGTTAAGCTTGATTGTATGTGTGAGTGTGTGTGAGAGAAAATGAGGGTTTTGTATCTTGTAAGCATATGAGACAAGTGTCTCTACATAGCTTAAAATTGTGACACCAAAGGGTGTTACACCCTTGTCTAATCCGCCCCTATTAGGGGTGGGACAAGTGTTAAACTTGTCTAATAAAAATTATGAAACTACGGCACAAAACGGTTCTAATAAAAATTATCTCATCAAAAACGAAGTACAAAAGCGTAAATACGTAAACCTAGGGTTCCTAGTTTAATCGTAAAAGACGTTAAATTATGCACGTAAGCCCTAATTTCATCTCGTAAATATGTGAGTTCATGTACCAACACAAAAATAAAATATAAAAATAATAGAGGAGAATAAATTTACTACCTGAAAATGTTAGATTGTCACACATTTTCACATCAAACCTTTGTTAAACTTCATACCAAGGACCGAAATCTCTTAAATAGAATTTTTATACCCTAATTAAGCCCTATTCATTCACTAATCACTTTCCTAAGCCACTAATCACCAAAAACACAAAGCATAAGTTACAAGCCCTAGAAATAGAATACGGTTTTGTAAATTCCCTCCAAAATTCATTTTCAAACCATTTCCCTCCATTCCAAGTTTGAAAACCTGATATTTATCCATCCTAAGGTATTTTAGGAGTATGACAAGTAGGTGGATCACCTCCTTGCTTGCTACACATCACCATTCTTATCTATATTTTGTCGTTACTTAATTCTAGCCACAAGGCAGGATTAGGACAAAGCTATAAGCTATAAACTTGTGTAGATCTTAACTAGCCTTCATTAGTCACCCCTCTATCTATCATACACGTTTAGATGCATAACTTGGAGGCTAAGAGTGAAAACAAGTATAAATAGGGGCGTATGTGCTTTATTTGAACTTACACCCCGTTTCCTTTGTATCTCATAACCATTCTCCATTTATACCTCTATATACGTCTTAGGACATCCCACCAGACCAAAAACCAGGTCTAGAAGCTAGCTATTCAAGCTCATGAAGCTTTGATAGCAAGTTGTGTTCATAAGAAGCCATAAGGAGCCATTTTGGAGCTACCTAGGTAAAATCTATGTTAACCATTATTTGATCTTATTATAATGCTTATTTAGAGTTGTTATAAGGCTAAAATTATGTTATAAAGATAATCTAAAATAAATTAATTCATTTCATCATTTTAAATGGAAGTTATAAGTTAAAGATGTCTTAAAACTCTAGTTTTGTAATTTACGTGAAATAATAAGCAAAAACCCATTTCAAAACTGAAGAAATGTTTTTATTATGATTATAAATGTGTTTATAATTTTTTTTCAAATCCTAGATCCTTTGGATCATTTTTGAGCTTGTTATGTTATTTTTACAAGTATAGGGACTAAAACTGTCAACTCTGAAACTATAATCATTTTTGGCCAAAAATGTCATTTTATGAAAGTATAAGCTATAAGAATAAATTTTTGAAAGTTTGAGACCCTAATTTTAAAAATTGAAGGATGAAATTGAAAATTATGAAACTATATACTTTAGGGGTTAAAAGTGTAATTATGCCAAAATATAACCAAAAGGACTATTTTTGTCAACTTTGAAACTTAAGAAGATTAATCATGAATATGTGAATGTAATGAAAGGTAACTTTGTACAAAGATGTTCCATCTCGATATTACGTTCTAACTAAGTGGTTGGATTTACGATTTAAAGTATCCTCGCTCCTCAAACGTTGATAGAATGACTTCTGAGTATGATGGCCCGAACAATGGTGCTAGAACTACAATCAAATAATAATTAGAGAAAATAACCATCTAAATTAAGAGATTGATAAAAAGATTAAAAACTTAATACCATACCAATTATGTTAAAACAGGTTGGTGTGAGAGTACGTTCTTGTTTGTTAGCTCAAGTTGATCTGTGTGACATAAACCCAACAATATTACTAGACATAAGGTGAGTTCATATCCTCACTAAAGTGTAATAGTTCCAAATGATTTCAAAACCCGTGAGGGGGATATATGCTAAAAATGGAATACAAGTATTTTTGGTATGATTTCCAGATATGATTCATTGACACTATGTTTACTACTGCCTATGAAAGTCCTTTTTAATTGTGAACTGCTAATCATTTCTAGGAATGAGCGCTAATATCGTAAATAGTACTATTGGAGACTAACTTCTCCTTTCTAGGCAAGTCGCACTTGCTAGCACCTTAGTGGTTAAACAGACATACTTTATTTTGCAAATCAGGATAGTTTGGGAGACTTCCTCATAAGGGCAAACTGTTGGTTCCTATGTCTAGTCGCGGTATCATAAGCTTAGTTCAATTAAATCATCATTCTATTCAAACTTACGAGCAAATAACAACGTAGCTCAAGAAAAAGGAATCTTGTATTCAAACTGATTTTAGTACCTATGAATTCACTCAACATTTGTGTTGACATTAAGCATATATTTCAGGTATTGAAATTGATAGCATGGAGAAGCATACTAATGACGTGGAGAGATATAATCTTGGAAGATTTTGTCATTCAAACCTATTTCCTAGATCTCGAGAACCTGTCATGTACAGTGTATGTACAGATGTTTTTATTAAAAATCTTTGATTTTGAATGATAAATTTATAAAGAATAAATTAAGTTTATTTAAACACTCTATTGAGCTATTTTCTATCACTTTGCTTTCATATCATGAAGTAATACCCCTCAAAATATTATTCCGTTGTGTCAAGGTAAAAATGGGGGTGTTACAACCGGCGATGAACCAATGTGGTCAGCCGATAGAGTTGTAGCACCAACTCCTGGCTCCACAATCGTTTTACCTGAAATTGCGAACGATTTTGCAATCAAAGGAAAGCACTTGACACTTGTCAAAAACCACCAATATGATGGTCAAATAAAAACCGATCCTCACAAACACATCCATGAATTTAGAGGAATTGCAAAATGTTTAACTATGGAGAAGGATAAGCGAAGCCGTTCAACTCATGATGTTTCCATCATCCCTCACTGGAGAAGCCAAGTCATGGCTCTACAAACTTAATGAATGAACCATTCGAACATGGGAAGGTATTAGAACCGCTTTCATTAGCCGATTCTTTCCTCCTGTCCTATTTGAAAAACTCCTCGGAGAAATCTGAAGCTTTTCTCAACAAGATCGAGAAACTCTCACTGACGCATGGTTAAGAATAAAATAATTACTCAGAAACTACCGTGGTCATGGACTAAAAAAAGAAGGAATAATCAAGATTTTCTATCATGGGCTTGACGATGCTACCCAAGATGCATTGAACGCTGCAGCGGGCGGTATTTTTCTTTATTAAACCCCTAACCAAGCCTGCCAATTGTTAGATGAGAAAGTCTTACTCAAGCTAGATTGGTCCAAAAATCACAAAAAGAAAAACCCACGAAAAAACGTAGCTTTTGCTGAAGAAAGCAACAACCCAACCGACACTGAAAAATTATGCCTCGAATGGACGCCATGTCTCTCAAAATCGATACTCAATATAAAGAGATGAAAAACAAAAGTCGTAATACTTACAAACACTATGGAGGAAACCGTCCTTCTAGTGAATGTGACGACAATGACACTCCTATGACAAAGGAAGAAGAAGCCGACTTCATGAACACCTTTCATCGAACTCGATTTTATAACGATTATCATAATCATGACCGTGATAATTGGATATCTAACGATAAACCAAGTTATGATCGAGACGAAAAGAAACCCAACCAAACCAAATACAAACCCAACCTCGAAACCAAGCTCGACAATTTTATTGAATCTCATAGAAAAACCAACTTTTTCGTGCAAGATACATTCACTGACCTCAAAACAAAGTTCGATACTTCAAACAAAAACCGCCAGGCTTCCGTTCAAAACCTTGAAGCTAAGTTTGATCATTTTGCCGATAAGCAATCGAATCGCGCTTCTGGTTCTTTACCAAGCAACACCAACCCAAACCCCAAAAATAACAACAAATATCAACCACCGCAATCTCGTAATGAACATGTGAATGCCGTATTCGCGCGGAGTGATTTATCTTACGAATCACCTACAAAACCTACACAAGACACACCAATCGGAAACCCACTCGATAGTGACGATGAGGACGAATCTCAACCAACCAAAACCAAACCCACTGAAAACTCAAACCCAACACCCAAACCTTATAAACAAAAAGTACCATACCCCCAACGCTTACGCAAGCCAAAGATGCAAGCTAAGTAATAACTGTTTTTTAGTATAATCGTTTTTCCTCGAATCGATTCGAATTGATTTCCAATTTTATCGTAGAGATTAATTGTTTTTGGTTAATAAAGCTTTATTGGCATCTATGTCTAATTCAAGTACAAAGCACGTAAAAATGTAAAAATATTATATATGTATACGTACTATTCTAAAAACAAGGTGCAATTACCGAAAATAAAACTCGAAGTAAAAATATAAAATGCACAAGTAAAACGCAAACGAGAACGATAAAATGCTTAATGAAAATTAAAAAACAAATACAAAATATAAAAATGCTAGAAATGAAATTACAAAATAAATGCCAAAAATGCTAAAATATTAAAACTATATATGTTTTTATATTATTTATATTTTTTTTATGTTTTGTAATATTATATATTTTTTTAATTTTTTTAATAAAACTAGGAAATCATTTTTAATAAAAAGATGAATTCTAAATCTGAAAACTTTGTAAAAAATCTAATTTTGAAAACAAATGGAAAAAACAAGCGCATGTTTTTTTTGTAAATCAAATGTAGGCCCAAATAAAATGGACACAGCCCAACAACAATTCAAACCAACGCAGCTCTATTTGAATTTAAAACAAAACACAGTAATTGAAAAAAACTAAAAGAGAAGGACTAGTGCTGTAATTAACTAAAAAGGACAACTAAATGCAAATTTAAGGACATGTACAAAAATCTGGAAATCCAACTACTACTAACAATGCTATTTTCGCAATATGTTTTAAAAAAACAAACTTTCAGGATAATTATTTTATTTTGACTTTCGGAATGTTTTTGGCAAATACTCACTTTCGCATAAATTGTAAAGAATGACTTTCGGAAAACTAACTAATATGACTTTTGGACAAAATCACTTTCAGAATAATAGACTAAAACTCACTTTCAGAATAACTAAAAAGACTTTCGGAAAAATTAAGCTAGAATGGGTTTAGGATAAAATATTACTACTTTGGATTTTGGATAAAAATACTTAAACGGGTTTCGCAATTAAAAAAAAACTAAAATGGTTTTCGAAATAACATGAAGAAAAAAAACTTTTGGATAAAATCTAAAAAATGACTTTCGGATAAAATTAACAAATGACTTTCAGATAAAATGCTTAATATGACTTTCGGGAAAAAAGCTATAAACCCTTTTCCGAAAGTAAACTATACGGAATAATATACAAACTCGATCTAGATCCTAAAAACACGGTACCCAAATAATCTAAAATAAGCCAAATTAATCTAATAAATAAGCCAAACAAACACGAATTAAAACTCTAACAATCACCAAATTAAGCAAATCAATTAAATCTAATCTAATAATAATAAACTATCAAACCAACTTAACATAATAATCAAAACAATCAAATAAGCAATAAGCACTATAAGCTAGAAGATATACAAATTAAACAAGAAAGGAAGGATGAGATTAATTAAAAACTTAATGAAAAGATTAAGATTTAATGTTTAACAATGGAAGATTAAATATGAAAAGCTTAAAGAAAAATGACAGAAAAGTCGAGATTTAATTATTCTACTCCTAATTACTTACAAAAATAAAACTAACTAACTAACTATTACAAATGAAGGAGATGAGGTCTATTTATAGTGGAGGAGTCATAGGTGATGTTGCTCTTCTTTCTTTTCTATAGTCTTATCGTCTTGACAATAAATTTGTCATTCTTGAAGAGTGTCACTCGAAAGAGTGTCATCATCATCAAAGTCATCATAAATCAGCATGTCTTCATAATCGGAAGTGGAATCATCATAATCATCATAAATTGGTGGATCACCCAAATCGGAAATAGAATCATCAGAATTGTCCACATGTTCTTGGAAAAGTTGATTATCATAGAAAGGCTCGAAAAGAGGATTGTTATGTAGTACAAAATCATTGACGTCAAGCTTTGTAGTTTCCAAAGGGGATGTAATAAGCTCGTCTTGAAGCACATCAATCATATTCGCCGATTCTTTTCCATTTGATTCACTTGTAATCTTTCATATTTTAAAAACATGTTGATCATTTCGGACCCTAATGTTCAGACCTACTTGTCACTCTATCGGAATGCTATCGCAATGTTCAGATCGCAATGTTCAGATCGAAATATTCAAATCTCAATGTTCAGATCGCAATATTCAGATCGCAATGTTCCGATCGCAATGTTCAGATCGTAACTTTAGATTACAATACTTGATCGTAAGGTTAGATCGCAATACTAGATCGTAACTTTAGATCTCAATAAGCTATCTGAATATTCGATCGCAATGTAGAAACCCTAGGGTTTTTGCGATCGCAATATTTGGATCGGAATATAAAACCCTTCAAACTTTGCGATGGAGAAAATTTCCACTGTTCTCGGATAAAACACAACAAATTCGAGATTTTTAGCCAACAAATGAATCAAATACCCAAAATTTTTGTGTTTTTAACCAAAGTAACAATATTAAATCACTACCACTAGTAAGAAGATGAGTTGTATCAAGATTAGACCATAAAAACACAAAAAAAAATTGGTACGTATGATTTAGATCAAAATAAGCACAAAAATCAAGAACACAAAAACATCACCAATACAATCATCCCATGGCTCTAATACCATTTGAATATGATATTGTAAATCTTGCTTATGTGTAGAGAGAGAAAGAGATAGAAAGATGGTAAGAACACACACACACTTTGAGAGTGAAAGTATGAAAACACACTTTTACTATGTGTAAAGTTATGTGAACCAACACCCTCTCCAACTAAGGAGAGGGTTTATATACCCAAGCCCATGAGATGGGCTTGGGCTTACATTGGGTCGCCGGCCTACACAAGTTGTAGGCTTGGCTTGGCCTTATTTGTTTAATAATAAGTTAACCATACTACGAGCTACTACTTAGACTATTGTTGGAGTGACTGATCCTTTCTAATACGTAAAATGTATTTCCAAAAATGACTTTCGGGAAAAAGGCTATAAACCCTTTTCCGAAAGTAAACTATACGCAATAACATACAGACTCGATCTAGATCCTAAAACAACGGTACCCAAATAAGCTAAAATAAGCAAAATTAATCTAATAAATAAGCCAAACAAACACGAATTCAAACTCTAACAATCACCAAATTAAGCAAAGCAATTAAATCTAATCTAATAATAATAAACTATCAAACCTACTTAACATAATAATCAAAACAATCAAATAAGCAATAAGCACTAATAAGCTAGAAGATAAATAAATTAAACAAGAAAGGAAGGATGATATTAATTAAAAACTTAATGAAAAGATTAAGATTTAATGTTTAAAAATGGAAGATTAAAGATGAAAAGCTAAAAGAAAAATGAGAGAAAAGTTGAGATTTAATTATTCTACTCCTAATTACTTAAAAAAAGATAAAACTAACTAACTAACTATTACAAATGAAGGAGATGAGGTCTATTTATAGTGGAGGAGTCATAGGTGATGTTGCTCTTCTTTCTTTTCTTTAGTCTTATCGTCTTGACAATAAATTCGTCATTCTCGACTTTGTCTTGGGATTCGTTGATAAATAAAACTGAACTCGTCTTCTAATTTCTTCTTTTATTAGATTTTGTTCTTCGACTTGTTAAACTTCCATCTTTAGTCTTTTTCTTCAATATTTCTTCAGAATAGGCCTTGACTTGTGTTCTTTTTGCACTTTTGATCTTTTGACTTGTCTTTTGTACTTATCTTCGATAAAAGCCCGTGAAATCTCTTGTTTTCTTCCTTTTTCATCTTTTTGTCCTAAAATACAACAAAAACACAAACCACGCGTAATTCCGACTTTTACGACATTAAACACACGTTTTGGTCTCGTTTTTATTTGTTTTAAGTGGTAAAGGATAAGTGTTTTCACACTTATTAAATCCCCTACACTTGACCATTGTAATGACCTCATGCAATGCATTAATTTCAAAGCAACATTTATATTTTCCTCTTAATTAACCTACCTTGGCCCTTATTTCATACTACGACACTATGGAAATTAAAAAGATAGAAAATTTCTCAAAAGAAAAAGATATATAATTTCACATTATTTATTTACTTGAAATTGTTTGATGGATGAAACTTGTAAAGAAATCAAAGACATAAATTAGGGCTTTGGTGTCATAAATATTTATCACCCTCAAGTTCACGTTCCCCACACCAAGCATAAAAACGAGATCATTGTTATTATAATTTAGTAAAGCTAACACTTACTCATGTGGATCAATTATTCACTTAGACCCCCTTATTCCTACGGTGTATCTCTTGTATTTTATTTTTGTCTTGAATGATCACGAGGATGCATTTTTGACTTATTTCGATAATTTATTTAGGACGAAAATAAAGTAGGACGATTTAATCAGTAGTTATCTAAAGGACAAAATCTTTTAAAACGGCTTCTCGAAATCTCATAAAGTTCATATCTTGTCATAACTCGTTTAACGATTTGAGACCTTTCTCGGACCCATATTTGGTATTTACTTTATACTTCGAATATTGAGAGACGTTCTTGAAATAATGGTCTTCTCTTTATATGTGTAATTTCTTCACTTGATGTTTTTGAGACATTCTTCAAACTTAGACCACGACTTCTTCACTTTTCTTCAATCTTTATTTGGGATTTTGATATACAATGATCCGCCTCCTTTTCGGACTTGGATCTATTTATCCTCATACATTGTTAGGGTCCTTTTGGATATACTTCTCCATGATCTTTATGGGAGTAATTGCTTCTCGTCGTGTGTCTTGATCCTTCATATTGATTTTGGAATAATGATTCTTCATATCATCTTGGATCTTTAGCAACAAAATGGAGCCCTTATACCTTGTTAGGGCATTTTTGGACTCGCCAATCTTCGCGTCCCGTTTCAATAAATTATGCCTTGGCTATGAACTCTAATTAATCTCGAGCAACTTTTAAACGATCTTGGGCTAGAAGCTAAGTAACCTTTTAAATCGTACGACCTTATTTATTGCATTTATTTATTTTAAAGCGATAGGAGAAAAAGCTTATAATTAACTCACATAAATTCATGAAAGAATACAAAACTTATAATTGACTCTATCATTTCTCGTTCTCCACAATTTAAAATCTCAAGGAATGAGACTCGTGGATGCTTAGCCTAATAAACCAATAAAGGTCCATATGGTTAAGGATACTAGCTAGACTAAAATCAAATAAGTAAACTCGGGTTGAGTCAAAATATTCATGACGGGCCTAATATATCAAAGACGTCTAAACTTGTTAAAACCATTTTATTTATTCATTCTTTATTTTGACTTTATTCATGAAATGGAATATATACATACGATGGAAGAAAATAACGATAAGAAAGGAAAATACAACTAGGCCAAAATAGATCCGAAATTTGAAAAATGTCGAAAAAAATCAATTTTCCGGTTAAAATAAGGACATATTCATGGAAAATCCCACTTAACTTTGATAGAAGTCTCCCCTACACTTAATATAAACATTTCCCTCAATGTTTAAGCATGTGGAAGTAAACTCCCCTACACTTAGGACATTGTGCACGTTGTTTAAATCTTGCTAAGGAAGAGAAAACTAAAGTGATTCCCATTTCAACATTTTTGATAAAATATTGAATCATAAAAGTTTAGGATAGAACCGATAAGACGGGTATACGGGACCACGGGTCGTCAAAAGTCGCCAAAAGTGGATCTTTGAAAGCACCAATCCCTGCACATCATAAGAAACAACAAAACAACAAAACAACAAACACCTACTTGGCTCCCCCTATACTTATAATGGAAAACGGGTAAAGAAGGATAGATCCTCGGGTTGCCTCCCGAGAAGCGCTTGTTTTTGTTAACCGAGTCATGAGCCTAACTCGACCCCGAATACTATGTTTGAAAGTTCATAGAAAACCTTAAAGAAAATCCGTCAGGGTCGAATACATGGTTCTCATCCAAAAAGTAGCATAACCCTATGGTGAAAACCACAAGCCAAAGCAGAGTAGGCGAGGTTCCCTTAAGCAAATGTTGAACACGGTGATAGCAGAAGGTGTGGTAAGGTGAAAGTGTAACTCCGAATATTCCAAAAATCTTTCCTTTTATTTCATTAGATGGATATGAGATGTCTTAAAAACTGTGATACCAGGATCAAACACCTTTTCCTTTAAGGGAAAATAAGAAAGACACTCAGTAGAACTTGAAGAAGATTCACCCATATACCTCACGATCTGAGGTGTCAAAACATAAATACTCTGAATGTTGGTATCGTTCGATTTATTTTCCTTTGAAACGGGTTTCTTAAAGTCCGAAGGAGGGTAAAGGCCATAATCGAAATCCAAAGTAGGAGAATCATGCTCCTTAGGAAAGTAAGTATTGAGAAACGTGTCGAAATCTTCCTCAAAAGATTAATCCTCTAAAGTAGTATTAAGGTGTAGGATCCTCATCAAAGATAGGAGCAAAAACATCATTAGAAGACACAACTGTTGAAGAAACACTCGAAAGAGTGTCATCATCATCAAAATCATCATAAATCAGCATGTCTTCATAATCGGAAGTGGAATCATCATAATCATCATAAAATGGTGGATCACCCAAATCGGAAATAGAATCATCAGAATCATCCACATGTTCTTGAAAAAGTGGATTATCATAGAAAGGCTCGAAAAGAGGATTGTTGTGTAGTACAAAATCATTGACGTCAAGCTTTGTAGTTTCCAAAGGGGTTGTAATAAGCTCGTCTTGAAGCACATCAATCATTTTCGCCGATTCTTTTCCATTTGATTCGCTTGTAATCTTCCATATTTTAAAAACTTGTTGACCATTCCCGACCCTAAGATTTAGGTCACCTTCGGCAACATCGACTAAAACTTTTCTGGTTCGCAAGAATAGGCGTCCAAGTATTAACGGAATACGAGGATCCATCTCATAATCAACAACAACAAAATCAATCGGAAAAGTGAAAGTACCTACTTTAACAAAAAACATCTTCAACAATATCAACGGGGTAAGCGAGAGTTCGATTGGCTAGCTCAAGAGTCATACGGGTGGGTAAGAGATCGGGTAATGATAACTTCCTCCACACACTTAATGGAATTAAATTGATACTAGCCGCAAGATCGGCTAAGTCAGTACAATCTTCGTTTTGACAAAATGAACAATGTAACACAAAACGACCGGGATCTCGATGTTTCTCCGGAAGTTCTTTGAGAAGGACTATAGAACAATTTTCATTTAATCGAGTATTAACAAGCTCAACCACTTTCTCCCTATTACTAAGCAACTCCTTGAACATTTTAACAAATTTTGGCATTTGGACAAGAGCTTCATGAAGGCTAAAGTTAGAGTTCATTTGGGAGATCATCTTCAAAAAGGAAGAAACTTGAGTATCATCCTTAGTGAGCACTTTGCACTTATCTAACCGAGAAGGATAACGAATATTTGGCTTAGGATGTGTAGGTTGAGAATGTGAAGGTGGAGAAGGTGAAGGTTGAGAAGGTGAATGTGGAGAGGGTAAAGGTTGAGAGGGTGAAGGGTTTTTCTTGTGTACAACTTTAGGAAGTGGTGAAGATAGTAATGGAGAACTAGTACTAGTTGTGGTAGTAGGAGGGATAAATGGGGGTGGAGGAGGTGAAACTAGAGTAACTGGGGGAGGGATAGAAGGTCTTATCTTGCTCTGAAATCTTTTGAAGAAATAAGTCCATTTATGGATTAGGTAAATTGAACCCTTGTTGTGGAAAACCTTGGTTTAGGTATTGGTTGTATGGTGGAAAACCTTGAGGATTAAAACCTTGTTTTGGATAGCCTTGATTTTGCACTTGATAATTTCCTTGATTTGCATTGTAGCCCCGCACATTTGCATTTGGTTGGAAATTAGCTCTTGTTGGACCTTGGTTGTTTCACCAAAAACAGCTGAGTCGCATAGTTAACTAGTTAACCAGTCGAAAGTGTTAAACGTATGAAAACTTATCTGAAACAAAACCTAAAGGTCATCTTTTATAGACATAAGAAGCCTTGTACAAGAGTCTACGTATTAGCTATTCTAGGTAAAGATAAATATAGAAAATACATTGTTGATCCTATCTTTACTAGAAACAAACTAGAAACATAATACACGTAGACCATATCTTTCTATCAGTGCTTAACTTCAACTTGACTTCTTCCTGTCAACGCTTGATCTGTCAACGCTTGTTTTCTGCTTATCAACGCTTGTTTTCTTCTTGTCAGCGTCCAAGTGTACTGGCTATATTTTATTCCCAACAATCCTCCCCTAAACTTGATATCTACTCTAGTAATCAAGTTTCTGAATAAAAATTAAGAACTAGGAGGAATCTTACAAATCCTATCATATTGGTAATAAACATTCCTAATCAAATCTTTGGCCACGTCACTTGAATAGTCAATCTCCAGCTGTGTTGTCTTCATCTTGTCCAAAACTTCTTTGGACATGGGATACTCAGCATCTACAAGAATATACTCAGCAAACTTTGTAGAGCTCAAATAATACACACCAGCAGCTGAATACAAACGCCATTGAATTCCATTGATATCATCCTCAAGATCCTTCCAAACAGGATCTTCTTCTTCTGGTGCACACATTCTCTTGAATGTTGACCAAAGCTTTATTCCATTGACTGAAGTAGGTGCGTTAGTCTCATACTTGGCCATCAACAACCTCCAAAGGTCTGCCAAGTCTTCCCTATCCATACTTGCAAAGAGAGACATAAGAGTAGTACATGTGTGTACCTCTTTCCCATATCTGCCAATCATCCAAAACCCACTTGCATCTTCTTCATAGCTAATGATAGGGTTTCTGGAATCAAGAGGTAACACTTGTACCATATCTGAAGTTCCATGGGTGAGAACTTAATGCTCCTTCTAAGAACAGCTTCACTGGGAACCACTTTATTTAAATCTTTAGGAAACTCAAGTGGAATTCCCTTCTTCAAAGGCCTTGGAACAATCATTGCCTTTTGAATCTCCATCTATTCTGCAAGTTCTTCTTTCCATTCATCTTAAAGAAGTCTAAGAGTATTTATTTCCTACACTCTTGCCCAAATGGGATAAGCCTTGTACTCTAATTCTTCAAAGGATAATCCCTGCAATTTCTTGAAGGTCCATCCAGTTCCATGACATCTGAGTAACATGTAGTAAAGCTCCCTTCTACCCCTCTTCAGCAGTGAGAAAACATTGCTAGCCTTATGCTTCAGAATTACCTTGCAGTCTCTTTGAACTCTTAGAAGAATCTCCAATCCCCAAATTTTGTCTGAAATTGTCAAATCTGGATTCTCCATAATCCTATTCTCCCAAGCATGGTACATCTGAGCAACTTCTGGCATATCATAGTCTACTTGCAATTTTAACTCTCTAAACTTCTCTCTTGCCAGGTCATCACCATATTCAAGTCTTTCTAGTTTTTCAATTATCATAACACTTGAATCTGAACTTCCATCATCACTTCCTTCTTGTTCCTCAGAAGTAACAACAAATGGTGATTCACCAACCTTCTTCATTTCTTGTTCCACAAGTTGTGCAACCAACCTTGAATCAAACTCTACTTGTGCTGCATCCTTTGGAACTTCTACTTCTACCATGATTCCTTTACCTTTATCTAATGGATCAATGGTGGATAAAGATGATGATGGTACCTGTGAAGACACTTCTTTGATGATAACTGATGACTGGAATACATCAACCATATCTGCAGGTCTGTCAACGCTCAAATTCTGTATGTTAGCACCCAACTTACTCTTGTCAGCGCTTGGTGTGTCAGCGTCCAAAGTTTGCTTGTCAACGCCCACCTTACTTGTCTCAGCGCCTCTTGTGAACTGCTCCGTCATTGATGTAAAAGACAAGTTCAAGTTGGTAGGAGTAACCAAAGATGTATCAAAACCTGGTTGCTTCTTCAATTCAGTGAGGGCTTCAGCAACACCCAAAGATTCTCCATCATGTGAGCCTTTGTTACTCACATGGATCTGCTCATCCTCCCCTTTGGAAGATTCCTCCATACCACGCCTAGTGTTATCATCCTCCAAAATGACAATCCTCTCCCTCAATTGCTTGAGTTCAAGGCCTTGTGTACTGACTGTTTGTACCAGGTCTGCTTTTGCAAGCTAATGCAGACAGCCGTCAATTCCATCAATGTGTATGGTTCCAATCTGCCCTCCTCTGGAATGGGTATTTGACCTCCCAAAGTAGAGTCATGGGGCATGGATGAGGTCTTAAAGATGTTAGGACTGGCTTGGCCTGCATCTAAGCTAGCACCAATAGTCCCAGCCTCATCCATAGCACCAACCACACTTGTGGTGGTGGTTCTCTCTGCAACATGGCTAGGACCACTATAGGAGAACACTCCAGTAGTCCTTGGGCGTTTAATCAACCTATATTCTGGGGGTGTAGAAGATGATGTGGATTGGGTGGTAGTTTGAAGGTTAAAGGGTGTTTGGGTCTGTGAAGGAAAGGTGTCAACGTTTGGATTACTAGTGTCAACACCAACATTTAATGTGTCAGCGTTGAAGGATTCTTGGTCAATTTCCATGTGTTGAGGTGAAGGCAAAGGTTCTGGTATTGGGTCAAGTTGTGGTTGTGGGTCTGGTTAGGGTTGGGCTGTTGCAATAACAGCAAGCATAGCTTGGGTGAGGGGTAATTCACGGTGAGGGGGTGAGTTCTTCTTACTAAAAATAGCTTTATTTTGCACAGCGATCTCATAAAAATCATCATGATCCCTTATGCAGTACCTTTGTTCATCAAAAACCATTTGTAAAAATCTGGGATAAGCCAAAGTCATCTTATTCCCTTTGTTTTTACACATGCTATCAAAAATTAATTTTGAAAAATTATACTTTTGCCCATTTGTAATGCATATAATTGCACTAGCAATGGATCTGTTAATTTCATTATGTGCAGTACATTTGGGACTCAAACACTGAAGGATGACATGTATGAGGTACTTCCAGGCTGGGGGAAATTCTTGTTTATGATATTTATTTAAAGTACCCTCATCAGGGAAGGATACCCCAAATCCCGAAGTCCTTGTTATATTTCATTAATGGGGAGAGTGGTTATACCATCTGCATCATTAAGATGCAAAGCCTAGCGAACCAAGGCTTCAGTAACCACCCAAGTACGCCCATGAACAATAGCTGTTAATGTAGTCACATTATTAAGTGTTGAGGAACTAACAGTGTTCCAAAACTGTTTAATATGAGTGACAGGGATGAGAGGAGCATGAGAAAGAGCATACCGTAATGGAGATGCATTCAAATATGCCACCATCTTAGTGTATTATGGAAACAAAATATCATCAGCCTCCAAATAAGCAATCATGTTGTGCTGACTCCTGAATCCCAATACCAAGTCACTTGGTTTAAACTTTGGTGCCATTGTTGAAGAAAGTTGTTTGTGAAAGATTGATGAAAGATGAATTATAGGAGAAAAAGTGTTAGACAAGAATATGATAGTACCCTGTTTAAAAATAGGAGCGAAATATATAGGAGATATAGGCACATGTGATTGGTCAAAAATAAGGCAAGTATTTTCAAAATATAATGATGAAAATATTGAAAAGAAAATAAGTTATCTTGTGCATTAATTAAAAGTTATCTACTCCTAAAATTACTGCCCTAAAATTCGTCAAAAATAACAACTGGGTAGGTCCCAATGAGTGTCAACGGTCAAAAATAACCCATCAACGCCCAACGGCTATATTCTTGTCAGCGTTTGCAAAAGCCATGTCAGCGTCTAAATTGGTCACAACAAAGCTTGGAAAAATATTTGTCAGCGTCCAAAAATAAAAGTAATAAAAATGAAAAATGACCTTAACAAAGTAATTTATCCTAGTGAAGATAACCTATAAACTGAAAATTATTATAGGGCGGCAAGCACTGTCCAGTTATGCACACTAGCTTATGCAAGATAGATATAACAGTCCTCTAGTGTCCCTTGCTAACCAAAGTTCTTAAAAATTAAGTTATCTCATAAAATTCCTTGTAACTCCCAGGTAAACCCATTATAAATCATTCCCAAGTCTCCCAACAGACCACATCCAATTCTAGGCCAAAAAGGTCTTGGCAGCATGCATAGTATATCAACTTTGCATGCTACAGTGCCTCATGCGATAAAAAACTAACTCATACTCACCTGTGGACACAATCTAGACTTCTGATAAGAGTATTATAAGAATACCCAAAAGTCCTAAAGGTTCCTAAAACCTCCCCTTAAACTGTGATACACAAGTTACTAAATAATATGCATGTAAATAAAAATTTATGTCAAGATAGGAATATAAATATTCCAACCATCATCCATAAATTTAAACATGCTCCAATGATTCTCTAAGGATCCATAAGCAACTCTGTATCCAATGGTACAATGCTAACAACACCTGCACACTTAGATTAAAAACCACAAAACTAACATGTTGCTGACAACGTCACTATAACACTTGTCAGCGTTAAGATAACCTTTGTCAGAGTTAGACAAATATAGTGGAAAATCTAACTTCTCAAAAAGACCAATAACAATGCATATCATGTACATACTTTTACAATGAGACCCCAAAAAACATATTAAGTGAGATTGATCATTCTAATACTTGTAACCAAGTATTGAAACCTTCCAGTATCAAAAGGTTTAGTTAATAAATCAGACACATTTTCTTCTCTGTCAACCCTATCTGGTTGTATTAAACCCTTTTCAAAACAATCTCTTATAAAATGATGTCTAATTTCTATGTATTTGTTTTAGAGTGATGTACAAGATTTTTAATAATGCATAAAGTACTGTTATTGTCTACAAAAATCTTGGTATGCATGAAATTATACCCATAATCTAACATCTGGTTTTGAATCCATAAGACTTGTCCACAACAAGCAGCTGTTGCAACATACTCTGCTTCAGTTGTAGAATTGGCCACCACTGTTTGTTTCTTGCATTTCCAAGATATCAACCTACTCCCAAGAAACTGACATCCACCAGTTGTGAATTTTCTATCAAATTTGTCACCACCATAATCACTATCTGAATATGCAATAAGCTCCAATGGTGAATCTTTTGGATACCATAATCCCATGTCTGGATAACATCTAAGGTATCTAAAGATTCTCTTGACAGCATGAAGATGACACCCTTTGGGAGTTACTTGGTGGAGTGCACATGCACATTTGGGAGTTACTTGGTGGAGTGCACATGCACACACAACAAACATAATGTCAAGTCTTGAGGCTGTGAGATACATCAATGAACCAATCATTGATCTATAGTGCCTGACATCCACATCTTTTCCATCTCCAACTTTTCCCAAAGGGTGTTCTCTATCCATAGGAGTACTAACCCTTTTTCATGTAGAGAAAAGCCAAACTTCTTCAAGATTTCTGCTACATATTTATCTTGAGAGATGAAGATACCATCTTCTTTCTGCTGAACTTGTAACCCTAGAAAGAAGTTCATCTCCCCTATTGCACTCATCTTGAACTTGTCTATCATAAGCTTGGAAAAGTCTTCACTCATCTTTGGGTTTGATGATCCAAAGATGATATCATCCACATAAACCTGAACAAGTAAGACATCCTTACCAGTCTTCTTTGTAAATAAGGTCTGGTCTATGGTGCCCCTTTTGAATCCATTTTCCACCAGATAGGTGGACAATGTGACATACCATGCTCTTGGGGCCTGATGAAGTCCATACATAGCCTTCTTGACTCTATACACCTTGTCTGGATGCTCTAAATCTTCAAAACTAGGAGGCTACATTACATAAACCTCCTCTACAATTGTGCCATAAAGAAAAGCACTCTTCACATCCATTTGATAGATAGTAAAGTCCATGCAGGAAGCATAGGATAGAAATATCCTTATAGCCTCAATTCTTGCAACTGGTGCAAAGACCTCCTCATAGTCTATCCCTTCCTCTTGTATATATACTTGAGCCACTAAACGTGCCTTGTTTCTGGCCACAATGCCTCTTTCATCCTTCTCTTTTCTAAGAACTTATCTTGTCCTAATAGGTCTGACATGTCTGGGACAATCAACCAACTCCCAAACATCTTGTATAGCAAATTGGTGAAGCTCATCCTGCATTGCTTCTACCCAAATTGGTTCTTTGAGAGCATCAAAAATCTTCTTGGGTTCTTGTTGTGACAGAAAACAGGCAAACAAACATGCTTGAACAAGAGGGGTATCAACCTTCTTGTGTATATTGGCAATAAATCCTCCAAGATTCTGATGAGATCTTCTAGTTTGAACAGGAGACATCACATCACCAATAATTAGAGAAGAGGGGTGATCCTTCATTGTAGAAGTAAGAACTCCTCCCTCAAAAAGTCTGTTGTCTTCAATCTCATCTTCTATGTTACCAATATCTTCTTCAGACTCTCTTCCATCAATATCTGTATGAACCTCTCCATTTCTGCTTGAGGGTTCACCTTGTTCAAGATTGGAAGAGAAAATATGGTCAAAAGAGTTGTCAACGCCTGAATCAAGGTTGTCAGCGTTGGAGCCACCAACGCCTGAAATAGAGTTGTCAACGTTTGAGCCATCAACGCCTGAATTTGTCTTTTCAGCGCCAGATTTTCCTTTGTCAGCGCCTGAAAGACCATGCATGTTGTTAACTGGTGATACTTGGGGACCACCATTTTTCTTTCCAGTAGCAACAGCAGCTGCAAAAGCATCTGTCCATATGGGAATAGTGACATACTCAAGTATGGGTGATGATTTGTCTGCATGTGATCCAACCTCTTCATTAACCTGTGTACCTGGAACATCAACAACAGGTTCTTCCACAACATTTGAAGTTACCTTCACAATGTTTGGATTAGTAACAGGCATATAATTCAAAGTCCTAGATAGAGGTTCCAAGTCAAATAACCAATTTGGACCACTTTTAGGATCACTAGGTTTACTTTCTAAAAACCTAACATGTACTTTTTCAAGTATACGTTTTTCCTTCTTAATGTAAACCCTATATCCTTTACTCTGCACTTAATAACCCATGAAGTAGCCTTCATCACCTTTAGCACTAAATTTACCTAAGGCATCACTAGTGTCCAACACAACTACATGACAACCAAAAGGTTTAAGAAAACCAATATTAGGTTTCCTTACCCAAAGTAACTCATAAGGTGTTTTGTTATGTATCTTGTTGACTAATGCTCTATTCTGAACATAACAAGCTGTATTCACTGCCTCAGCCCAAAAAGCAATGGGAAAGTGAGCATCAGCCAACATAGTCCTGGCTGCTTCTAGACGGTTCTATTCTTTCTCTCAGCAACCCCATTTTGCTGTGGGGTTCTGGCTACACTAAACTGTCTAGTAATCCCTTTCTTGGCACAAAAATCATCCAATAACATATTTCTAAACTCACCACCATTATCACTTCTAAGCATCTTAACTTCATTACCAGTTTTCTTCTCAATTTTGTTAATAAAGTTAATCAAAGTATCAGCAGTGTCACTTTCAAAGCTAAAAAGAAAGTCCAAGTAAACCTAGAAAAATCATCAGTGATGACAAAACAGTAAGATTTACCATTCAAGCTTTCTATATTAGTTGGACCAAATAGGTCCATATGCAGCAAGTGAAGTGGTTTAGAACTAGAGTGCACCTGTTTAGACTTAAATGAGACCTTGTGCTGTTTGCCTTTAAGGCATGCAACACAAGAGTGTTCATTGTGGAAAGCTTTTTTAGGCAAACCATCAACCAAGCCAAGTTTCACAAGCCTGTTTATATTTTTAAAGTTAATGTGCCCTAGTCTCATGTGCCATAGATTACTCTCATCAACTGAAGCCTTAGCATAAAGACATGACAAGTTATTATTCATCCTAATCCCATTAAGATTCACATTATAAATGTCCTTATGCCTAGGTATTCTATAATCAATGAATTTCTCATCTGGTATTTTAAAATCCTTGCTTAACACCAAGCATTCAGTATCAGCGAAAAGAACCTTATTTTTGTTATCACAAACTTGTGATACACTAAAAAGATTATAGTCAAGTTATTTTACCAGAAACACGTTTTCAAAATGCAACTTGTTGGTGAGAGGAGTTCCTTTGCCTGTGATAGTTCCATATCCGCCTCCAAAGTAAACTTTATAACCATCCTTAATGGGAGTGAAGTTTGTGAGATAATCTTCCTTCCCAGTCATGTGCCTAGAGCATCCACTATCCCAATAGCCATAATCATTAACCTGTTATTGAATGCCCTGCACGTAAAGAAAACAAATTAGTTTTCTTTGGGAACCCAAGCCTGAGCAGACTTGGATTCATTTGGTTGTTCAACAAGAACAGACTTAGTCCTCATAACAACCCCTTGTTCATCCCTTTTTGGATTAAACATCCAGTTAACCCCAATTGGTTTTGTAATGACCTTTGAAATATAATTAAATCTGTTGCAGGTCATAGAAATCCCATTAGAATTAGGGTTTTGTTCTTGCTTTGGTCTCCATGTCCAGCTAGAAGAAGCTTTAGACCCCTTTCCCTGTGGTTGCAAATATTTACCATTATTTGGTCTGGCAACGTTTCTATCAGCGTTTGATTTGGTCTTGTCAACGGTGAAATTACCCTTATCAGCGTTGAACCTAGGGTTTGCTACAGGAACCCATTGCCTATTAGACCATGTATTCTGAAAAGGTCTTTTTCCATAAGTATTAGACCCTTTTGAAAAGAATGGGGCTGGTCTAATAACTTGTGGATTTTGCTGAACAAAAATTTTGGGTTTGACAGTGTTTGACTTTTTGTTAGCGTTGACCTTCGAAGTGTTGACACACTTATAGGCTAAATGTGAAAAGCTACCACAAGTATAACAGGCTTTTCTAGACATAACTCTAGGTCTAGAAGAAAAGAAACCTGTTCCATTATCACTAATTTGGCTTTTTGGTGACCTAGTATTTCTATACATTTCTATATATTTAATGCTAGGTTTTCTAACAACGTTTGAGCCAAGGTCAACAGTCTTGCCAGTGATTGGGTTTGTTACTTTGATAGGGGTAGACTCATTTGGGCTATCACTAAGCATGCAACCTTTGACAAACAAGGTAGGATTGGCTTTCTTCCATTGGTCCAAATCAGTCAACTTCTGCCTATATTCTTCTACTGGGGTAAGGACTCTTGGTGGAGGAATAAATTCCTCTTCTTGGAGTTCTGGTAAACCAGTCCAAGATAAGTCCTTTCTTTGGACACCATAAAAGTCCCCAGCTGGTGGTGGAACACCAGCATACTCTTTCATCCCAATCCTAGTCATATCCCTAGAATCCCTTTGTTTACTAACACATTCTCCTAGGGTTTGTGAGGCTTTATCAAATCTCTAAATTTTAAGATCTACATTATCTTTATTCTTGATAGCCTCATCTAACTTAGTCTGTATTTCAGCATTGACCCTCTCCATGATGTTTCTAATATCAGTACTAGCATTTAGATCATGTTTTAAGATATTGATTTTATCTTTTAGGTCAAGCTCCATTTTCTTATACTCAGCTACAGTCTTTTCAGTTTGAGTAAGAGCAAGTTGATAGTTAGACAACTTGCATCTCTCATTACTCACATCTGTTGACAATCTTAAAACCTCTTTGTTAAGTCTTTCAGTATTTAAACGACAACCCTTACTACAAAAAGCATCATAATATACCTCATTATCTGATGAAGATGAGGAGTGTGCCATGAGAGCATAGTGAACATGCTCTTCTTCTTCCATCTCAGCAACCAATGCTTTATTCTCTTCCTCATCCTTAGCCAAATATCTCCAATCCCATCCAACACCATCAATTTCTTGCATTGCAACCATGGCCTTGGGATCCTGAGCCTTAACAATTTGGCTTGAGGGTTTTCCAGTATCAGATCTTCTTGGAGATCTGCATTCTGTCATAAAAGTGTCTCATACGATGACAATTGTAACACTCAACCTTGGATTTATCAAATCCAGCAGTGTCCTTAGCATTAAAAGTCATCTTCTTCTTGAATCTTCTATTCCATCTGTTTGCTCTTATACTTGTAAGAGCCATATTCCACTTAATGTCCATCTCCTCCAAATGCTCATCACTAATTTGCTCAAGGTCCTCATATGTAATCACTGAACCATTGGGCAATGAAGCAATGTATGCACACACAGTATCCAGATCAATACCAACAGACTTAACTCTTGGTGAGTCAATTTTGTATGTGTCAGTGTCTGAATGTGAGGCGTTGACAGTATATGATACAGCGTTGACACAGGTTGATCCAGTAACTGGATGCATGAATGATTCCTTCTGATCAAATTGACCTTCACTATGTGAGAAGAAGGCCATGTTACCATTGGTAGACTTGCTTCCATGATCCAACAGAGTTTAATTCTCTATCAGCCTTAGTTTATTGTACAAATCATCAAAAGTAGAACTTTTGTGAGTGTTATTAGCAATTATAGACCTTGCTTCAATCTTCCATGCATCACCAACGCTTTTAAGGAAAGTAGAGATGATATCAACATCACCAAGCATTGTTCCCATGAAGGATAGCTTGCTTGTGATGTCCAGAAGTCTGCTTCTCACACTACTTAGCTTCTCATTTGGTTGAGCCTTAAAAACAGCATACTCATGCAAGAGTTGTTTCTTTTTCTCTTGCACAGTATCAGCATTACCACCATAGGCAACTTCAAGGGCTGCCCAAAGATCTTTTGCAGACTCATAGCTTCTGTATTTGTGCTGATTTTCTTGTCCTAAAGAGAGATTCAAAATGCTTAGGGTTTTCATATCAACCCTTCTCTATGCTATATCCTCAGTTGAGACAGCTCTACCATCATCAGGTTTTTCTTTTTGTTCCTCTTCAGTAGAACCTTGAATAGTTGTTCTTGCAGTAATGGCAGCTGTAATCTTTTGATCCTTATCGAATATGTTTTCATATTCAATAATTTCCCATAGAGTGTAGTCATGGATTTGTAGATATTGCTAAAAGTTAAACTTCCACAGCTCAAAATTGTCTAGGTCTAGCATGGGAATCTTGATGTTGTGGTTTGAGGAGGAGGAGGAGTTTGCTTTTGGGGTAGACATGATGTTTTTAGGGTTTTGTGAAAATTAGGGTTTTTGGTAATTTAGGGTTCTTGTGTTCTTTAGATCAAAGTTTCTCAACAAGCTCTGATACCACTTGTTGATCCCAAACTTAGATTGATTTAGCTTGTGTAAACGAGATTAAATCAAGTTAAACACGTAGAGAAACTTTGTTGTGTATGAAACAATTTAAGTATTATGCGGAATTAATACTTAAACAAGAACACACAAACAATTGTAAAACAAACTTTCACTTGATTGATTAGAACAAACTTGGTTACAATGAAAGTGTTAAATGTATGAAAACTTATATGAAACAAAACCTAAAGGTCTTCTTTTATAGACATAAGAAGCCTTGTACAAGAGTCTACGTATCAGCTATTCTAGGTAAAGATAAATATAGAAAATACATTGTTGATCCTATCTTTACTAGAAACAAAATAGAAACATAATACACATAGGCCATATCTTTCTATCAGTGCTTGACTTCAACCTATCAACACTTGACTTCTTCCTGTCAAAGCTTGATCTGTCAAAGCTTGATCTGTCAACGCTTGTTTTCTTCTTATGAACGCTTGTTTTCTTCTTGTCAGCGTCCAAGTGTACTGGCTATATTTTATTCCCAACAGGGGACACCTATATCTAAGGGTAGACTAGGGTTAACAAGTGCTAAATTTTAGTTAACACAACCAGGGAAGGGGATTTGAAGTTTTAAAATTGGATTGGTGGTCATTTAGATCAGCAAAAGGATTTTGGATAATCACATTGTTCATCAGTGTTTGAAACAAGTTTATTTGTGCTTATTGGACTTTATTATAGCTTGTGTACGCATATGGTTCAATTTGGTTGGCTTATTCATGTTAAAACTGTTTTTTAGTTCATAACTGCTTATTTGCATATCTGTGAGGTATCTAGTGACTGTTTGCTTATTCTGTGCTTATTGGCTGAACCAATTTGTGATTTCTTTCTTGATATTGACTCCTTACAACTCACTGGTTTTAAGGTTGCCTTTGTGTTCCTTTGAATCCAACTGGATATCTCTAAATTTGCAAGTCAAATAGTCAAAGCAATGGGAACTCCTTTCCTCTGTTGCTAGTGTTATTTTCAGGATAGCTTAACAATAAGATGTTCTAGCTTATTTAAACCTGCAACAACTTTAATTTTGTAATAGGTGTTCCTTATTTGATCCATTTGTTCATACTAGAGCATTTGAGTGGTTGACTTTGAGCTTTGACTAGAAAACCAATTACTTTAACTTTTACATAAGTGCTTATCAGCTTATTCAGCTTATTTGGCTTGGCTTATTAAGCTTTTCTTTGTTGATTTGTCTTAGTTAGGTCATTTAGAGTCTTTTGCAACTTGAATCAAGGTTAGAGGTGGTCTAGAACTCCAAGTCGACTATTTTGTCTTTTAGTGAAATTTTACTTTGCTTATTTCTGACTTATTGGTTGAGCTTATTTGAAATTTCTTTTCACATATCTCTTAGGCATCTCAAAAGAAGGTTGTGTATTAAATCTGAGCTTATGGCATTAGCTTATAGCTTAATGGGCCAAAAAGCCCATTAAGAATAAGCTGTTGTTCTATTAAGCTGTGATAAGCTCACATTCAGCTTTTGGGCCTTCAGATTTTTGTGTTTAAAATTGAATTTTAAGTTGGACTAGTGAGTTTCAGCTTATTTGGTTTAGTTTCATCTTATTGGGCCAAAAATCCCATTTACCTTGACTGTTTTTAATTTTAGCCCATCTGGGGACCCAATAGGGGTATTTTGGTAATTTCACTTTCTTTTATGTTTATTTAGGTTAAAATAAACTAGTTTGCATGTTTTTAGAACTTTTTATAATTTTTGGATTTTTAATAATATTTTAATATTATTTTATGATTAAATTTCATTTTTCACATTTTTGTAACTTTTATATTTTTCTTAGGTTAATTACATTAAAATAGGATTTTTAAAACTCTTAGATTAAATTTAGCATCATTTTCCTAATTGTTAGAATTATTCTAATATTTTAATAGTTTTTAATCATTTAAAAATAGTTTTCCTTCGTTTAAAATTTCATAAAAATAGTTTTTATTCTAATTTAGTCATTTTAGAGGTTTATAAGGTGAAAAGTCTTTATTTTGGTTTTTAATAATTAATTGGATTTTTAGAGCTTTAATTAGCATTTAAAAATTAATATTTAATTAATTAAAAGGTTTGAAAAAGTTTTGATTATTTGGTAAAAAAAAATTTGGGAATTTTTTAGAATTAATTTTTATTTTACCACTTTTTATGGTTTTTAATTTAGTCGTCGTAGTAATAATTTTCACGTATCCGTCATTCTATTTTCTCATCCCTTCTTCCTCATATTAATCTCAAATCATTACGAATTATTCACACACATATACCTCCGTGGGAAACGAACTTTTCACCTTTGGGTCATTAGTACTTGATTTTCCTAAATCATCACTTAATACTTACCGCTTTTACGCCTTTTTCCTAAAAGGTCGTATTTTACCACAATCACGTTGTATCATCTTGAGAAAGTTTTTGAGAACCTCTGGTGTTTCATCTTTAGACCTTAAGAAGAAAGTCCATGTGTATCTAGAATAATCATCAACAATCACGAGAATATACTTTTTCCTGTTAATACTCTCTACACGCACGGGACCGCATAAATCCATGTGTAGAAGTTCCAATCGTCCTTTTGAGCTTGGGGTAGTCTTTGTTTTGAAATACTTCCGTGCTGCTTTCCCCAACTCACAAGAAGAACAAAGATGGTCTTTGACGAATTTTAACTTAGGAAGACCTGATGAGATGGCATTTATACATGATCTCATCGTTCTTTTCGGGCTTTAAATGCATAAAAATGTCATAAAATACCATATATATGCTTGTGTTTGTTTACTTGTGTATTTTAGGTATGGATATCGTGAAAAAGACAAAAGATCACAAGTTACAAGGAAAAACGGACACGAGAAACGAAGCCGTACAAAGAACCGGGCCCTAATCATGGAATTCTCAACAAAATACCTTGAAGACTTGAAGACAAACAAGATTGATCCTCATTTATTGAAGAAATGACACTTAAAACCCTTGTATATTAATAATTACAAGTTTGGTCCCTTAAGTTTGTCAAAATTACACAAAAGATCCTTCAACTTTGAAGAAATGGCAAGAATAGTCCCTCAACAAATCAAAATTGCCAATAATGGTCCCTTATGAAGATTAAGATACATTGAAGACCTTTGAAGATCAACAATGTCCAAAATCAGACCTTGCAATATTCAAAAATGTCAAATATAACCCTTTAAACACTTTTTGTAAAGTTTGTGCCAAAAATGACAAAAGGTGAAACGTTGATACATGTAAAATGGGCGCTGATAGAAGTTTGCATCCAAGTGACAAAAGAAAGGAAGGACAAGGGCTGAATGTGTGCATACTGAAACATTTAAACACACAAACACGCGCCAAACAACTCCACTCCACCAAAAACGGATCAAAAGGACAACTATTCACCTTTACAGCCCAGATTTTACACCAACTTAAACAAAGGGTAAAATGAAATTACCCAGGCACACGTTTGATTCACACATGCAGAAACCTATCCCACACACAAAACCCTCATCTCCACTCACTATGGACCCCACCCCAATACCCTTTCCACCAATCAGATTTCAACTTGGCCTCCAAGCTTAGCCACGTGTCAAGATCAACAGCTGAGAGCCTTTGCTTGATCACAAAGCTAAAATGAACGTGTAGGATCATTTTGGACAGCTCAACAACAACAAACGTACTCAAGGACTTAGGGCATTTAGGGAATTTCACATCTAGGGTTTATGAACAGTGTAGCCTTGGCATTTGCCTATAAAAAGACTCCTCAACATGTGAGAGAGCTTTTGTTCCAGTTTTAGGCTATTAATCTTTGTAATTCCTTTTTAAGTTAAATAAAATTTGAATTTATGAAAATTTGAAATCTCTTTTTGATTTAGTTAAAAGTTTGGTGTTTGAGTAGCCTAATTCTGAGTTCCATTTGATTGTGAAGGCCTACCTTAATCTTGTGGTTAAGGCACGTCTTGTTTCATTAGGTTTTTAAGGTTTGAAAACCTTGAAATCCTAGGTTCTGTTTTGGTTATTTTGTGTACTAACCCTTGACCATTAGCTATAAGCTCTTACAAGCTTGTTGACACCAAGCTTGTGAAGGGATTAGAGCCCTTGGTTGAGTTGTTTGCTGTTTGTGTTGAAGACATCAAGTCCTTGAGGTTCTACTTTGAACCATCAACCAAGGCAATTTGCATCATCTTCATTGAAGTACCTTGGTCTTGTTCTAGTTGTTGAACAAGGTCCAAGGAGCATTGCTGGCCTTCCTAGGATGTTGTGGAAGGCAGGTATAATCTCTTGTTAAGATTCCCCTAAAAATTTCATGTTTATGACTGTTTTTGATTTGGTGCTTTGATTTTGAGTATTGGTGTTTGTGCTGGTGATTTTTGAGTTTGATTGTGTTATTTGCTATTGTTTAAGTGTTTTTGATCATTAAAATCAGTAGGTTATTAGTTAAAATCAGAAGTTTGTTTGATAAGTGCTTGATTAAGGGTTGTTTGGGATTACTGGTTATCAAGGCCTTGTGGCCTTGTGCCCTTGGTTCTTTGGGTTTGGGTGGTCTAAACAAGTCCTAATATACAAGTTTTAGTCATTGGTTTACTTTCTGAAAGTTTGGAAAAGGGATTTGGAGTTTTGCAAAAATCTGATAAAAGTGGTCTTGAATTTGGTCAAACACATCAGATCCATTAACTTCTTTGTTAGTTGGATCTAAGGTCTGAAATTTGGATTGGGAATAGTTTGGGTGATAAGCTATCTATTGGTTATCTGCTTGTTGAATTTGGTGGCTTATTGTGTTTTTTATAGCTTATCAAAGTCTGCTGAAGTGGTCATTTGCATCAGCAAAGTGACCACCTCATTTGGTGTTGCATTGTGATTTCTAGCATTAGGATTGTTGTTTTGTTGCTTGGACCTTATTTGTATGCTGCTTGTGATTGGTATTTGGGGTATTTGGATTGCTTTGTTCATAGCTTATAAGCCCACTGGCTTATTGGCTTATTTGTGCCAAAATACATCAAGTTTACCCAACTGGTAAGCTTTGATTCACAAGGTTTGCACTCAATCCTTGACCAGCAGGGTGAAAAACAAGTCCTTACACTTCATTAAGTCTGTCAACGCCTACTTTGTTCCTGTCAGCGTTTGATTTTAACTTATCAGCGTTTGACTTTTGGTCAAACTTGGTTTTCAAGCTTATTGAATCTGTTTTGCTTATTGGTACATGCAACAACTTAGTTTTTGTAATAGAAATCATTTTTCTCAGCTTAATATCAAGTCTGGAAGTTTACAAGTCTTTTGGTTAAGCTTTTGCTAGAAAACTAGCTTATTTGGCTTTTTCAGCCAGCTTATTTGTTCCTACAGCTTATTCTACATGGTTTTTTGTGATTTTCTTGATTTATTATTCTTAGTTAAGCTATTTGTGAGCTTTTGCAACAAACTAGAGCTTCTGAGGTGCCTTATTTCTCAAACCCGACTATTTTGTCGTTTTGTGGAATTTTGCTTTTCTATTTTCTGGCTTATTGAGTGAGCTTATTGGAAATTTCTTTTGACAGATCTCTTTAGCATCCAAAAAGAGGGTTGTGTGTCAAATTAGAGCTTATGGCATTAGCTTATGGCTTAATGGGCTGAAAAGCCCAATAAGAATAAGCTTTGTGTTCAATAAGCTGTGATAAGCACATTTTCAGCTTTTGGGCCTTTAGAGTTTTGTTCTTAGAATTCAATTTTAAGTCAGATAGGGCTTTTCCAAGTCAATTGGGCCAAGTTTGACTTTTTGGGCCCAAAAGCCCATTTGTGTTGACTGTTTTTGGATTTGGCCCATTTGAGGGCCCATTAGGGGTATTTTGGTAATTTCACTTTCATTTTCTGATTATTTAGGTTAAAATAAACTAGTTTGCAAGTTTTTAGAATTTTTTTTATAATTTTTGGATTTTTAATATTATTTTAATATTATTTTATTATTATTTTTAAAATTTCACATTTTCCAACTTTTTACATTTTTCTTAGGATAAATACATTAAAATAGGAATTTAGAAACTTTTAGAATAATTTTATCACTTATAGATTAATTTTTATAATTATTTTAAATTTTAATAGTTTTTAATTTATTTTAAATAGTTTTTATTAGATTTAAAATTTCTAAAAATAGTTTTTAATCATTTTAGGTCATATTAGAGGTTTATCAATTGAAAAATCTTTATTTGGGCTTTTTGATAATTTATTTGATTTTTAGGGCTTTAATTAGCATTTAAAAATTGAATATTTAATTATTTAAAAGGTTTGAAAAAGTTTTGATAATTGGTAAACTCTTAGTTTATTATTTTTGATTTTTGGTGAATTTTTGGTAAATTTTAGAATTTATTTTATTTTTGGTGATTTTTTAGGTTCTACGTCTTAACTTTCTAATAGTGATTTTTAGCTAATTTTTATTTTTACGACTTCGTCATTTTCTCTTCTAATCCCCTTCTAAACCAATCATTAATCACAAACATTTGGCAAGTTTTTCACACACATATACCTCCTTGGGAAACGAACTTATACACCATTAAGGGTCATTAGTGTTGATTTTTCCTAAAGTCATCACTCGATACTTTCCGCTATTTACGCTCTTTTGTTTTCCTAAACAAGAGGTGTAAAATCACTACAATCACTTTGGTGCCGCTGCCGGGGAGGTGTGTCGTGATTAAATTTGCATTGTTGTTTTTAAACCAAATAGTATTTGTATTAGTAGAACTCTACTAATACGTATTATCGGTTTTCTTGGTTTTTCTTGTACAAATATTATTAATATATTGTATTAAGTATCACAATCAATAAACAATATCTCCAAAAGTGTGAAAACACAACCTTAATTGGGATTTGATCTCCTAATTATTGTATTCGAATCTCAAACAAAAAGAAAAAGGCAAAAATAGATAAATACTTTCGTGAAGCTCGATTTTGAAAAATACAAACTATAAGGTGGGTATAAGGCGGGTATTATAAAATATACCCTAAGGAAAAAGGCTCTTAAGTGCTTCGCGCCGCCTCGTTTCCCCGCTTGCTTGTGAGTATTTTGAGATTGAAGGCTAATCGAGGGTTTTGCCGCCCAAAGTATTATTACGTATACTATATTTGCTTGGTTTTCTTTGTGATTAAACCCTCTTGAACAATTTGGTTTTCACCAAAGTTCTAAAGTCATTAGAAGACGTTCACTCCACGTGATCGTTTTCATTCCTTTGAGGCTTCTTTAATAAAGAGTTTGATTCGAGGAGAGATTTTGTAGATTGTTGTCTACGAAGATACACCAAAATCCAAAAAAATTAAATATCATCAAAAACACAAAAAAATTGAAAATTCACAAAACACCCAAAAAGAATCTTCTTTGCTCACCTCCCATTCTTCGTGAAGTTTATGATCACTCGTAATCAATCAAAACGAGCTCGTAAACGACTTCAAAAGCAAGCCAATCAAGAGACGTTGATTGTTGAAGAACCTCCAATTGTTGAACCTATTGTAGAACAAGAAGTCGTCATGGCTAATCGTACTATGATGGAGTTGCTACAAGCACCCACCGAGGGTTTTGGAGAGGCTATTGTGATTTCCGCCATTCTTGCGGAGAATTTCGAGATTAAGACGGGTTTAATGTCGATGTTGCAAGCAAATAAGTTTAGAGGTCACGAGAAAGACAACCCGCATTACCACATGACGCCATTAAGATGATGTTGTTTCCATACTCGTTGGATGGACCCGCAAAAATTTGGCTCGAGAAAGAACCGCCAAATTCGATTTTGACATGGACCGATCTCGTTTCTAAGTTTGTGAACAAGTTTTTTCCACCATCTAAAACAACACACTTAAAAAATGAGATTTCACGATTTGTGCAAAGAAATAATGAAAGTTTTTCAATGGCATGGGAACGCTTTAAAGAAATGTTACATGAATGTCCACACCATGATTTTACGGAATTGCATCAAGTGGATACTTTTTATAATGGGCTTAATGATCATGAACGAGATTATTTGAATGCCGCCGCGGGTGGTAATTTTTTGTGCAAGACGACAAATGAAGCTTTACAAATCATTGAAAATAGATCTAAGGTTTATAACCCTCGTAACACACCGAGTGTTGCCAATATGGGTTCGTCATCTTCGTCACAATCGGCTCGTAGCATTAACGCCTTACATGATGAAGCTAATGAAGAAAATCGGTTTTTTGATAGATTTGCTAATCTAATGTCCCATTGGAAGGCTCAAGAAGCTTCCAATTCCACTTCGGTTAAAGCGGTTGCTAAGAGTTGTTTATCTTGTGGGGGAGCTCATGATCTTTCCGAGTGCATTACCGCGGATGGTAACACTTCGAGTGCTTATGTAGCAACGGGAACTTACAACCAAAACGGCCAAGGTTCCCGTCCAAATCAAGCTCCACCAAACCAAAATGCTAACAATTATCGAAACAACAACCAAGGTAATTACCAAGGCAACACACGCAATTACAACAAAGGGAATTATCTAAGTGGGAATGGACAAATCTCTAATCAAAACCAAAACCGTGATTTTCAAAACACTACACAAGGTTTTCAAAATGCTCACACTAAAAATTTGCAAGGAGAATTTTTGGATTATGCTAAAGCAAATGATGCTAAATTTGATAATATGCAACGTGAGATGATTAGCTTAAGATCCGAGTTGAAAAACGAGCTTAAAAATGAACTTGCTAATGAACTTAAAACTCATGCAAACAAAATGGAAGGAAATGTCCAACGTCTTCAACAAAACCAACAAAAGATGGAATTAGGACAACATGAGATTAAGCAAGAGTTATTAAAAGCGGATGCTAGGCAATCAAAATTTGAGGACCGAATGGCTAAGATGTTTGAAGCAATCATGTGTAAACCCTCTTCTTCGGGTGGTCTTCCTAGTGATACCATTGCAAACCCGAAGGGAGAAATGAAGGTTATTACTACACGAAGTGGTAAAACTTTCAAGGAACCAATCTCTCGTACAAGTACTTCTAAGGAGAAGGAAATCGAGAAAGAACCCGAGGTGATGGTCGAAAAGGAGCATATTACAATCCCACGAAGTACCGCTCATACCACACCTACGGTTGAACCAATACCAATTGTGGAACCCGAGTTTCCAAGGCCGTTTCCTAATGACCAACCCACACCACCTTTACCCTACCCTTCGAGACGAAACAAAGAGAAGGCACAAGAACGGAATAATTATCAATTTGAGCTATTTATGAAAATGTTTCGTGATATGCATTTTAACATAAGTTTTGCCGACGCTCTTATCATGATGCCTCGATTCGCCGCAAACTTCAAAAGTATGCTAAACAACAAAGAGAAGTTACAACAATCGTCTAGTTGTTTATCGGTTTTTCTAAGCCGCATACCACAAAAAGTCGGTGATCCCGGTAAATTTTTGATTCCGTGTGCTATTCAAGATATGGAGAAATGCTACGCCTTGGCCGATCTTGGTGCTAGTATTAATTTAATGCCTCTTGAGATTTTCAAATCGCTTTCGCTTCCGGCTCTTACTCCTTCGAACATGTCTATCGAGATGGCCGATCATTCTACAATTTTAGCATGTGGAGTAGCCGAGGACGTTTTTGTTAAAGTCGGAAAGTTTTACTATCCCGTTGACTTTATCGTTGTAGACATTCCTATCTATCGAAAAGTTCCTCTCATTTTGGGTCGTTCATTTTTGGATACATCAAGAGTACTTATCGATGTTCATGCTCGAAAAATCACCCTTCGTTTCAATGAAGAAGAACTTGTCATCAATGCAACACAAAACTCAAATCTTTCTCATGTATATTCTATTGCAACTTTAAACCATGGTGATTCAACCAATGTCGTTTGCAAAGAATTTTCACCAAGAGTTTTAGGAAATGTCACCAAAAACAATTTACCATTTCCTCCGCCGGTGGAGGTTATGAGTGTAAAGCCTACAAAGAAGAAATCATCAATACTTGAATCGAAAAATCCTTCACCTCACCTCGAACACTCATTCTTGAAAAGTGTTGATAAGTTGCCGGTTTCTACGAAAGATCTTTCGGATGATGAATATGTAGACCCCGATGGGGAGGTTTTCTTCGTCGATAAACGTTTTGAGAACTTGCCACCACCAAAACCAAAACGGTTTCAAAATGTGAGAATTTTTAGTGTAACTAACATCGTCTTAGAAACACCGAATATTTTCGACATAATCAAAAAGGGTTTTCATAAGGAGAGTTCAAAAGATAAAAAAGGAAAAGATCTTAAATATGATTTAATTGATTTTTCTACAAATCTAACTCCGTCATCACCACGTGTTTTGAGTGCTACAAGCTCGTCTACTTCTTTTGATGATGCTTTGTGTGGTTCTAGTATGGGGGAAGCCCCTTATGTTCCCTCATCCTTGTCCACCGAGGACGAGATATTTGATCCCGGAATTTCATGTAAAGGGAAATCTCGGTCTTCCACCGATGCAATAAATGGAAAATCTTTCTATTTGCTTGGTGAGAGTCTACCTCGAGTAGCTCGAAAGTTTGTCTTACCAATTGTCTCACCCTTCTACTTCTCATCTATTTTCTTCAAACTCTTTGAGTTTATGGCACATGTTGAAGTGGCGTTAATTTGTTTTTCCAATGAAAACGAGAACGCCATTTTCGACCCCGGTATTTTGCATCATCTAAGGACTTAGTCCTTTATACCGGTTGCTTTTTGGGCCTTGTTTATCATGTAAGCCCCATCAAAAATTGACCATACCATGATTTTTCCCTAAATGTTCACATTTTGAGGGGATCGAGTCGAGCTCATGACTCGGTAATCAAAAACGAGGTGCCTCGTGGGGGAAATCCCATGCTTATCTATTATGCTCACTATTCACTAATAAGGGGACTTGTACCCTTTCAACTCGTTGTCTCGTGGTTGTTTGTGATTGTGTTATCTAGATCATCATCATCATCTACGATTGAAGACTCTCGTGTTCGTTAACGTGAGCCTCCATCGTTCGTTTGAAGAAGTTTTTCACGAATCCATGACATATCCTTTATTGTTCTAACAATTATCTTTTAGCATACTTAATAAACGGCTTTAGATATATTGTTGATCACCCTTTCCATGCTAGATCCTAAGCATTCGACTCTTCGTCTCTAGTATGGGGGTGCTCCACCTTTAGACTCGAAACATTGAGGACAATGTTTACTTTTAGTATGGGGGGTGAATAGGTACTTGCTTTGCTACGCCCTCACGCTTTCCAATTTTCAATGTTTTGTTTTGCTAATAAGGCTAAAAATGGCCAAATTTTAAAATTTTTCTTAGTTTTCATAAGTGTTTTTAAGACACGAATGTATATTTTCCGATGGGTAGAATAAGAGTTAATTTTTGACTTGATGGGCATTTGGAGCCATTTACATTCCTTAACTCGCTCAATTCAAGTTTTGCTAGACTTTTATATAGGGAACTTTAAAACGCGAAAGTCTTAATTCATTCGGGTTAAGAAAAAGAACTTTTCGCAAGTTCCTATAATTGATTCTAGAAAGTCACTTATCAAGGGAACTATAAAACGCATTCTCTAAACTTGAAAAAGTCCAAGAAAGTGCAAGATCCTATAGGTGGCTTGAAAACCCAAAACTTTGATTTGATATAGTCTTAATGAAAGCTAATCCAAATTTGGCTTAATTTTGACTTGCATGGCTAAGTATTCACGAGTCTCTTTAATTAGAGGTCTTTATATAGTGAAGAACGAGAAATGATAGAGTTAGACAAGTGATCATGCTAAACGTAGAACATGAAAATGTTCTTTCAAAAACTCATATGTTTTTAATTGTGGCTTTTTCTTCCCATAAGATCAATGCATTAGGAATAAATCATAATTGCAATAAGTAAGGTCGTACGATTTGAAAGGTTACTTAGCCTCTAGCGCAAGATCGTTTAAAAGTTGCTCGGGGTTGAATAGAGTTCATAGCCAAGGCATAACTTATTGAAGCGGGACGTGAAGATTGGCGATTATCCAAAAAGGCCCTAACAAGGCATGAGGAGCTCTATTTTTGCTAAAGATCCAAAGATGATGTGAAGTATCATTATTCCTAAATCAATATGAAGGATCGAGACACACGACGAGAAGCTATTACTCCCCTAAAGAATGGAGAAAGTCTATCCAAAAAGACCCTAACAAGGTATGAGGATAAATATATCGAAGTCCGAAAAGGAGGCGGATCGTTGTATATCAAAATCCAAAGTAAAGATTGAAGAAAAATGATGAAGTCGTGGTCCTATATGAAGAATCTCTCAAAAACGTCAAGTGAAGAAATTCCAAATATATGAAGAGAAGACCATAATTTCAAGAACGTCTTCCCAAGATTTGAAGTATGAAGTACATGCCAAATATCGGTCCGAGAAAGGTCTCAAATCGTGAAACGAGTTATGCCAAGATATGAACTTAAGGAGATACACGAGAAGCCGTTTTAAAAGATTTTGTCCTTCGGCTAACTATCGATCAAATCGTGCTACTTTGCTTTCGGACTAATAACTCCTCAAATAATTCAATATGTATCACTTGTGATCCATGACAAATAGATAAAAAATGCTAGTAACCCATTTCTTTCATAATAACTAGGATTGCGGGGAGAAAAAGTATTACATAATTTGGACGTATGAGTAGTGTTAGCATTGTGACTTGTACCAACAATGATCTTGTTTTTGCACTTAGCATGGAATGTATGACAATCAAGGATGACGAAGTTTACTCTAAGGGACATTAACTTGTTTCTATTCTTTGACCCTAAAAGTCACTTTTCGTGATGAAAATCATACATTATGTCTTTACACATCTTCGTAGTTTGTTGCAAGTCTTTTACTCTTCAATAAAGGTTAATAAAATTGAACTTTGGGGATGCTTAGATACTTTATTCTAGCATTGCGTGAGGGCACGGCAATGGCTTAGTATGGGGGAGTGATGAGATGGCATTTATACACGATCTCATCGTTCTTTTCGGGCTTTAAATGCATAAAAATGTCATAAAATACCATATATATGCTTGTGTTTGTTTACTTGTGTATTTTAGGTATGGATATCGTGAAAAAGACAAAAGATCACAAGTTACAAGGAAAAACGGACACGAGAAACGAAGCCGTACAAAGAACCGGGCCCTAATCATGGAATTCTCAACAAAATACCTTGAAGACTTGAAGACAAACAAGATTGATCCTCATTTATTGAAGAAATGACACTTAAAACCCTTGTATATTAATAATTACAAGTTTGGTCCCTTAAGTTTGTCAAAATTACACAAAAGATCCTTCAACTTTGAAGAAATGGCAAGAATAGTCCCTCAACAAATCAAAATTACCAATAATGGTCCCTCATGAAGATTAAGATACATTGAAGACCTTTGAAGATCAACAATGTCCAAAATCAGCCCTTGCAATATTCAAAAATGTCAAATATAACCCTTGAAACACTTTTTGTAAAGTTTGTGCCAAAAATGACAAACGTTGATACATGTAAAATGGGCGCTGATAGAAGTTTGCATCCAAGTGACAAAAGAAAGGAAGGACAAGGGCTGAATGTGTGCATACTGAAACATTTAAACACACAAACACGCGCCAAACAACTCCACTCCACCAAAAACGGATCAAAAGGACAACTATTCACCTTTACAGCCCAGATTTTACACCAACTTAAACAAAGGGTAAAATGAAATTACCCGGGCACACGTTTGATTCACACATGCAGAAACCTATCCCACACACAAAACCCTCATCTCCACTCACTATGGACCCCACCCCAATACCCTTTCCACCAATCAGATTTCAACTTGGCCTCCAAGCTTAGCCACGTGTCAAGATCAACAGCTGAGAGCCTTTGCTTGATCACAAAGCTAAAATGAACGTGTAGGATCATTTTGGACAGCTCAACAACAACAAACGTACTCAAGGACTTAGGGCATTTAGGGAATTTCACATCTAGGGTTTATGAACAATGTAGCCTTGGCATTTGCCTATAAAAAGACTCCTCAACATGTGAGAGAGCTTTTGTTCCAGTTTTAGGCTATTAATCTTTGTAATTCCTTTTTAAGTTAAATAAAATTTGAATTTCTGAAAATTTGAAATCTCTTTTTGATTTAGTTAAAAGTTTGGTGTTTGAGTAGCCTAATTTTGAGTTCCATTTGATTGTGAAGGCCTACCTTAATCTTGTGGTTAAGGCACGTCTTGTTTCATTAGGTTTTTAAGGTTTGAAAACCTTGAAATCCTAGGTTCTGTTTTGGTTATTTTGTGTACTAACCCTTGACCATTAGCTATAAGCTCTTACAAGCTTGTTGACACCAAGCTTGTGAAGGGATTAGAGCCCTTGGTTGAGTTGTTTGCTGTTTGTGTTGAAGACATCAAGTCCTTGAGGTTCTACTTTGAACCATCAACCAAGGCAGCTTGCATCATCTTCATTGAAGTACCTTGGTCTTGTTCTAGTTGTTGAACAAGGTCCAAGGAGCATTGCTGGCCTTCCTAGGATGTTGTGGAAGGCAGGTATAATCTCTTGTTAAGATTCCCCTAAAAATTTCATGTTTATGACTGTTTTTGATTTGGTGCTTTGATTTTGAGTATTGGTGTTTGTGCTGGTGATTTTTGAGTTTGATTGTGTTATTTGCTATTGTTTAAGTGTTTTTGATCATTAAAATCAGTAGGTTATTAGTTAAAATCAGAAGTTTGTTTGATAAGTGCTTGATTAAGGGTTGTTTGGGATTACTGGTTATCAAGGCCTTGTGGCCTTGTGCCCTTGGTTCTTTGGGTTTGGGTGGTCTAAACAAGTCCTAATATACAAGTTTTAGTCATTGGTTTACTTTCTAAAAGTTTGGAAAAGGGATTTGGAGTTTTGCAAAAATCTGATAAAAGTGGTCTTGAATTTGGTCAAACACATCAGATCCATTAACTTCTTTGTTAGTTGGATCTAAGGTCTGAAATTTGGATTGGGAATAGTTTGGGTGATAAGCTATCTATTGGTTATCTGCTTGTTGAATTTGGTGGCTTATTGTGTTTTTTATAGCTTATCAAAGTCTGCTGAAGTGGTCATTTGCATCAGCAAAGTGACCACCTCATTTGGTGTTGCATTGTGATTTCTAGCATTAGGATTGTTGTTTTGTTGCTTGGACCTTATTTGTATGCTGCTTGTGATTGGTATTTGGGGTATTTGGATTGCTTTGTTCATAGCTTATAAGCCCACTGGCTTATTGGCTTATTTGTGCCAAAATACATCAAGTTTACCCAACTGGTAAGCTCTGATTCACAAGGTTTGCACTCAATCCTTGACCAGCAGGGTGAAAAACAAGTCCTTACACTTCATTAAGTCTGTCAACGCCTACTTTGTTCCTGTCAGCGTTTGATTATAACTTATCAGCGTTTGACTTTTGGTCAAACTTGGTTTTCAAGCTTATTGAATCTGTTTTGCTTATTGGTACATGCAACAACTTAGTTTTTGTAATAGAAATCATTTTTCTCAGCTTAATATCAAGTCTGGAAGTTTACAAGTCTTTTGGTTAAGCTTTTGCTAGAAAACTAGCTTATATGGCTTTTTCAGCCAGCTTATTTGCTCCTACAGCTTATTCTACATGGTTTTTTGTGATTTTCTTGATTGATTATTCTTAGTTAAGCTATTTGTGAGCTTTTGCAATGATGTAGTGTTTTTACTACCCTTTAGGAAAAGAGCAATAAAATAGGGTAAGCGTGCACGACGATTTAGGAAAACCGTGTGTGAATGACCCTTAAGAAAGTGAGTTCGTTCTCGAGGAGGCTAGTGCGTTGTGTAATGAATGATTGATTAATGTTTTTGATTATTAACAAGAAAAGAGAATAGAATGAGAAAGGAAAGAGAATGACGGTTACGAAAACGTATTAAACTATGACGAAAAAGACGTAAACGTAAAGTCGTAAAAAAGACAAAAATTAAAATTTTAACCTAAAAATTCCTAAAAATTACTAAAAATACACAATAAAATTCTAAGAGTTTACAAAAAATCCAAACTTGCTAAAACCTTTTAATTAATTTAATAATGACTTTTTAATGCTAATTAAAGCCCTAAAAATCACTTTTAAATATTAAAAATCCCTAAACAAGATTTAATAGTTTGTAAACCTCAAAAATGACCTAATTAAGCTAAAAACTATTTTTAAAAATTTTAAAACCAAATTAAACTATTTTTAAACTCCTAAAAACTATTAAAATCTATTAAATCTTAAATTAATTCTAAAAATTAATTGAAAAACCTAAAAATTAATTGGAAAGTGAAAAAGTTCCTATTTTAATGTCTAGAGTCTAGGAAAAATGAAAAAAAGTTAAAAATAGAACTTTGAATTTTTCTTAATAAAATAATAATAAAATATTCCAAAAAATAAAAAGTTCCTAAATAAATTCTAAAAAATTCTCAAAAATCCTAAATATTCTAACTAAGAAGAAAATGTAAATTAAAGTTCCTAAACCCTTTTTTATAATTTTATAAAAATTATTAAAGTTTATAAAAAACCTTAAAATAATATAAAATTAAAAATTAAAGTTTTTGAAAAGTTAAACTAATGTAAACCTCAAAATATTTATTTAAAAGCTAAAAATTATTTTTCCTAAAAATTAAAACACTTTTTTCTATTTTTTAATGAATTTATAAAATCCGGCTAATAAATAAATGCTAAAAAATAAATAAAGAAAAGGAAAATTATAAAAAATAGCTAGAAAAATCCTATATCCTAATACTCACCTAGGAAAAATCAAAAGAGCCAAACTTGCTTATTAAATAAGCTGGAATGAGGGGAAAAAGCTACGGCTTTGTTTTAAATAAGCCAAACAAAAACGGGTTAAGTAGCTAAGCTTTGCACCCTATAACGTAAAAACTCATCTAGATCACTGGTAGAACCCCTCACTCTTGAGCTGCAGGTCGGGGGTTCGAGTCCAGTGCGGTTGAAGTTTTTATTTTTTTTTTATTTTTTTTTTAGCTTTCCAAATCCAACACTGACACCCTTTTTTAGCTTGTAACACAATTCCAACTTCTTTTATCAAGTTTAGAACAAGATTTAAACCAAAACGTGGCCTGTTTTAACTTTTGAACACAAGCAGATTGTGCTTGTTTCTTCACAGGTGAGAAAACTCCAAGAGGGGCTTGGAGAGTGCTTATTTGGTGTTGTTCTTGGATAAACAAGGCACCCCTACACTCTTTGGAGTGTAGGGAGTCACAACAAGCAGAAAACAAGTAGGCACTTAGCACAGGATTGCTCAAAACCAAGCACACAAGGCAAATTGAAGTTGTTGATGAAAAATATGGGTCTGGTGGGTCTTTTTAGCTTATGACTAACACTTGTGATTTTCAAAGACCAAAAATAGCACACAAATCCACACAAACACAACTAGGTTATAGCACACTTATAAACAACCTTAAATCTAGCCATGTAGCAGAATCTGTTAACAAATTATACCAAAAATAAGCAGAAAATGTGGCTCACAGATTTTTAAGCTATCCTTTTCACTTTGTTACTAGCAACTTGATTCCAAACTTCACCAAATTGAACACAAAACTCCTCAAACACTATTAACTACCCTAATTAATCATTCTAACACGTTTTAAACTACAAGATCTAACAAACTTTCTCAATAAATCCCATAGCCAAACAACCCTTTAAAATCTGGAATCCAACTTTTTCAAATCAAAACCTTTGACAACCTATCAAAACTGATATAAAGCACTTGTTTTATGCAAATAACATCTAAATGGCTCAAATCAAACAGTCTAAACCAACAATCAACACTTTTCACAAAAAATCATGCATAGCATATATTTTTCAGAAAAACTAAAAAAGGGAAAAGTATTTTACCTTAGAGCCTTACATCCAAGGCTCTAGTGGATGATAATCCACCTCCCTATACACTAGGGTGTATGCTGATCCTCTAACAAATCAACAAACTCACAACCTGCTTAAGAAAATCAAAGAGAAAAACAAGAACAAACACAAGATATGTATTTTTTTTTCTTTTAACCTTCTTAAAATCTTTTCCAAGAACTTTCAAACCTTCTCAAAACGTTTTAACAACACTATATCACCAATTAACTTGAACCTCTTAACACAAATCCTAGAAACAGATTCTTTCAAAGCAATTTCAAATTTTCAAAAACCTTTTTACTTGAAAATCTTGAAATTGCAAAACACAAGTGATTGGAACTCATAATTCTAGCATTTAAACGGATACCAACTTTTTAACACTTTATAAAAGGAATTACACTTGAATTAAACAAATACCAACTTTATAAATTTTAAAAAAGGAATTACAAAGTTTTTAGCTAGAAAACTGGAACAAGGGGTATCCACAGGTTGGACCTCCTTAAATACTACTCAAAAGACGATTCTAGAACTAGGAAATAAAAAATACAAAGCTGAAAACCCTAATGGCTAATTTCCTAAAAAACCCTTGGTCTTGGTCTTCAAAATCGGTCAAAAGTTTTCCATGTGATATGCCAGCTTGTAGAATGATCTTTGGTCGTTGGATGAACCTTGGGGACAAAGGACTTGGTCTTAATCATTGATTTGGTCGGGACATAGGGTTTGGGGGAAAGTGACTTGAGCAGGGGAAGGTTGGGGTGGGGTCCACAAGCCATGTGACACTATTTTGTTGGGTGGGAAATGGTGAGGTGGACGTTAATCAAAGATCTGCACAATTAGAGGGGATAACCCTTTGGTTTAGGCTAAATTGAATCTGGGTAGGAATTAGGGTTTAAGTGGTAAAAAGGGTAATTAGATCCGGTTTGGGTTAAACAACTTTTTAAAAAGTTGTTATGGAGGGAATGAGGGATTAGTGGGATTGGTTGACCGATTGACCACTTTTTTAAATTAAAACCGGGTTATGGGATTTGGGCTTAGGGGTATTGTTGGGCTTGTTGGTGGTAATAACATGACCCATCCTCAAATGGCTAACAGCCATTTAATAAATTGCACAGCCAGTCCATTCTTGTTAAGTCTTTTCATCAGCAGTCCAAAACCATTTACAAAGTTAGTCCTTTTTGTCATTTTGACTAACTTTGAACATTAGATCAATTTCCAAGGGCATTTCTTGTGCAATCTTCAAACTTGGAGGTCCATTCTTGCACATTTGATAAGTGGAGGGTCAAATGTGACAAGTTCTTCAAAGATGAGGGGCCATTTTTGCCAATTCTTCAAACTTGAGGGGTCTTTTTGCAAAATTCCATAAATGAGCTTGGTTCATTGTGCGTCTTCGTTTCCCGTGTTCGTTTTTGAATGATTCTTGTGATCTTTTGCCAATTCCTCAATATCCGTACCTAGAAATACACAAGTAACAAACACGAGCATATATTTGGCATATTTTATGGTATTTTATGCAATTAAAGGCCGTTTTGGACGATGAGACCATGTATAAAAGCAGTCTCATCACTCCCCCATACTAAACCATTACCGTGCCCTCACGCAATGCTAGAATAAAGTATCAAAGCATCTCCAAAATTAATTTTTATTCACTTTTATTGAATGATAAACTAGCTACATTACTATGATTACTACTACTTGCGTTATAGACATAATGTATGATTTTCATCGCAAAATGGGACGTTTAGGTTCATAGAATAAGAACACGTGAATGCTTCGTTAGAAATAATTTCGTCGTCCTCGATTTTCACCTTAATTCCATGCCAAGCGTGCAACGAGATCATTGTCATTATAAGTTAGTAATGCTAACACTACTCATATGCCCTAATCACGTACTTATTCTCCCATTATTCCTAAGTTGTATCTATTATATTTTATTTTGTCTTTAATGATCACGAGGATACATCATTGACTTATGCGATGATAGAGATTTAGGTCTAAAAATAGAGTCCTAACGGTGTAACTAAGACCATCACATCAATAACCCCTCCTAATAGACAACAATGTTAAAAAATTAAGTTGACAAGAAGAATCGATAAACACGGTTTTATAACGGTTTTGAACATGAGACTTATTACCAAGACTTTTATACGCCCCCTAACGGAAGGGCCTTATTATCTTTGGTTTACCTCCATCTTTTATTCAACTTCGCCATGAAGCTTTTATTATGACTTCGGTCTTGCCTTGCCTTTTATTATCCGCCTCATCGATGGTTTTATTAGCCAAAGACGTATATCCTCACGCTAAAGTGAATTTTGGATCTTTAAAGCTTCGAAGATTAAGGCTTGATTCACTTTAAATTTTGCATAGATTTTAGGCCTTGTGGGGCTTCAAATTGTTTGCTAGATTTAGGTGAGCACTTGAAATCTTATTATTGGGTGAAGCTTTCGATTATTCGGGTGCCAATACTTCAAAACCGTGACGCTGGCGATACCTTAATGTCTTCCCAATTTAATTACACGGAAGCTGCTAGAAAAGACTAGAAACCCAACAATCCTAACTAAACCGCTAAATCAATATTTATTAAGCAAAAAATATTTACAAGCGAAGGGAGAATAAGCAAATAACGAGAACACATGAGTTTTTGAAAGAATACGAGTATTCTACGTTTAGCATAGTAACTTATAATTAACTCTATCATTTCTCGTCCTCATTTAAGAGACTTAGCCTAATGTGTAGTTAAGGAATCAAAGCTAAGTGCTCAACACGCACGGTCGAGTCAAAAATTACTCTTATTCTCGCCATCGGAAAATCTACATTCGTGTCTTCAAACACTTATAAAATATGAAAAAAAATTTAAAATTTGGCCATTTTTAGCCTTATTTTGCAACAAAAATGATAAACAAAACGATAAACTTTGGAAAGCGTGAAGGTTTGGCAAGGCAAGTATCTATTCACCCCCCCATACTAAAGTTAAACATTGTCCTCAATGTTTCGAGTCTAGGGGTACAAACACCCCCATACTAGAGGCGTAGTCGAATGCCTAATCTAGCATGGAAAGGGTGTAACCAATAAATTAATAGCCGTTTATGAAGTGTGCTATAAATCTAAGGTTAGAACATAAAAGGATATATCATATGGATATTGGGAAAGGCCTCCAAAGCAAACGATCGAGTGCTCCCATAAAACGAACACGAGAGGCTCCAATCGTGAAGATGATAATCTAAAAACCACAATGCACAAACAACCACGAAACAAAGGTTGGAAGGGCACAAATCCCCTCACATTAACTACATTAGAAAGCAATAATATGTACATGGATAAGCATGGGTCTCCCCCACGAGGCACCTTGTTTTTGATAACCGAGTCAAAAGCTCGACTCGAATCCCCATAAATGTGATCATTTAGGGATAATCATGGTATGGTCAATTTTTGGTGGGGCTTACATGATAAACAAGGCCCAAAAGCACGTGGAGTACTTTAAAAACCCGATAAACGTATACCGGGGTCAAAGATAGCGTCCTCGTTTTCGGATGAAAGACGAGACAACAATACTCCAACACAAATCCCAATGGGATAGAAGAAAATAGGAGAGAAGAAATAGAAGGGTGGGACAATAGGTAAGTCAAAACATTGAGCTACTCGAGGTAGACTCGCACCAATCAAATGAAAAGATTTTCCATTTATTGGATCGGTGGAAGACCGAGATTTCCTTATGTAAACAATTCCAGGATCAAATATCTCGTCCTCGGTGGAGAAAGGGGAGGGAACATAAGGGGATTCCCCCACACTAAGTCCACACAAAGCATTGTCAAAAGGAGAAGACGAGCTTGTAGTACTCAATAAACGCGGTGATGACGGAGTTAGAATTGTAGAAAAATCTTTTAAATTAAATTCAAAATCTTTTCCTTTTTCATCTTTTATATTCTCCTTGTGAAAACCCGATTTAATTATGTCAAAAATATTTGGTGTATCTAAAACAATGTTAGTCACACTAAAAATTCTCACATTTTGAAATCTTTTTGGTTTAGGTGGTGGCAAGTTTTCAAATCTTTTGTCAACAAAGAAAACCTCCCCATCGGGATCAACGTATTCGTCATCCGAAGAATCACTCGAGATTGGAATTATAGGCTTAACACTCTTAACCTCCACCGGCGGAGGGGACGGAACTTCATTTTTCTCAACAACTAAAACTCTATTGGAAATCTTTTTGCAAATGCTTTTGATGGGATTGACATTGTACAAAGATGTGATAGAATAAACATGAGAAAGAGTGGAGTTTTGGGTTGCGTTAATGACGAGTTCTTCCTCATTAAAACGAAGAGTGATTTTTCTTGCATGCACATCGATAAGTGCTCTCGAGGTATCCAAAAAAGATCGACCTAAAATTCACGGAACTTTAGGATCGATGGGAATGTCAACAACAATGAAGTCCACGGGATAATAGAATTTCCCAACTTTCACGAAGACGTCCTCGGCAACTCCACAAGCTAGAATCGTAGAATGATCGGCCATTTCGATTGACATCCTTGAAGGAGTGAGATTGGGAAGATTGAGCGATTTAAAAATCTCAAGAGGCATCAAATTAATACTAGCACCAAGATCGGCCAAGGCGTAGCATTCTTCCATGTCTTGGATAGCACATGGGATTAAAAACTTTCCAGGATCACCGACTTTTTGAGGTATGCGGCTTAGAAAAACCGATGAACAACTAGACGATTTTTGCAATTTTTCTTTGTTATTCAACATACTTTTGAAGTTCGCGGCAAATCGAGGCATCATGACTAAGGCGTCGGCAAAAATTATATTGAAATGCAAGTCACGAAACATTTTCATAAAGAGTTCAAATTGATAATTATTTCGTTCTTGTGCCTTTTCCTTATCTCGTCTTGATGGGTAGGGTAAAGGTGGTGTGGGTTGGGGCAAATTAGGCATAGGCATCGGCCTTGGAATCTCGGGTTCCATGATTGGTGAAGGTTCAACCGTAGGTGTGGTTTGAGCGGTACTTCGTGGGCTTGAGATGTGCTCCTTTTCAACCACAACCTCGGGTTCTTTCTCTTTTTCCTTCTCCTTAGAAGTACTTGGACGAGAAATGGGTTCTTTGAAAGTTTTACCACTACGAGTAGTAATAACCTTCAATTCTCCTTTCGGGTTCACGATGGTATCACTAGGAAGACCACCCGAAGAAGAGGGCTTACACATGATAGCTTCAAACATTTTAGCCATACGGTCTTCAAACTTAGATTGCCTAGCATCCGCTTTTAACAACTCTTGCTTAATCTCATGTTGTCCTTGCTCCATTTTTTGTTGATTTTGTTGGAGTCGTGTGACATTTCCTTCCATTTTATTAGCATGAGTTTTAAGTTCATTAGCAAGTTCGTTTTTAAGCTCGTTTTTCAACTCGGATCTTAAGCTAACCATTTCACGTTGCATGTTATCAAACTTAGCATCATTAGCCTTAGCATAACTCAAAAACTCTCCTTGAAGATTTTTGGTGTGATCGTTTTGAAAACCTTGGGCATTGTTTTGAAAATCACGGTTTTGGTTTTGGTTTGAAATTTGCCCATTTCCACTTTGGTAATTACCTTTGTTATAATTCCTTTGATTTCCTTGGTAATTTCCACCTTGGTTGTTGTTGCGATAATTATTAGCATTTTGATTGGGTGGAGCTTGATTTGAACGAGAACCTTGACCGATTTGGTTATAAGTTCCCGTGGCTACAAAAGCATTCGAAGTGTTACCATCCGCGGTAATGCACTCGGAAAGATCATGAGCTCCCCCACACGACAAACAACTTTTAGAAACCGCTTTAACCGAAGCGGAATTGGAAGCTTCTTGAGCCTTCCAATGGGACATAAGGTTAGCAAATCTATCGAAAAATCGGTTTTCTTCATTTGCTTCATCATGTAATGCATTGATAGAACGAGACGATGATGACGAGCCCAATTTGGCAACACTCGGTGTGTGACGAGGGCTATAAACCTTATACCTATTCTCAATTATGACCAAAGCTTCTTCAACCCTTTTACACAAAAAATTACCACCCGCGGCGGCATTTAAATAATCTCTTTCATGATCGTTAAGTCCATTGTAAAACGTGTCGATTTGGTGCAAATCGGAAAAACCGTGATGAGGACATTCGTGTAACATCTCCTTAAACCTATTCCAAGCCGTAGAAAAACTTTCATTTGATTCTTGTGAAAATTTAGAAATCTCATTTTTCAAATGCGTAGTCTTAGAGGGCGGAAAAAATTGGTTCACAAACTTCGAAACGAGATCCTTCCACGTCAATATAGAATTGGGTGGCTCTTTCTCTAACCAAATTTTAGCGGGCCCCGCTAAGGAATACGGAAAAAGCATCATCTTAATCGAGTCATTTGAGACATCCTTAAATTTGAACGTGGCGGTAAGACGATTAAATTGGCGGATATGGTTGTGGGGATTGTCCTTCTCATCACCACGGAATTTGTTGTTTTGGATCATCGACAACAAACACGTTTTCACCTCAAAATTCTCCGCAAGGATTGCGGGAATCACAATAGCTTCTCCATAACCCTCGGTGGGTGCTTGAAGTAACTCCATCATAGTTCGATTCGCCATGGTTGGTTCTTCTCGTACAATGGGTTCGTCAATAGGAGACTCCTCACTAGAATGAGTTGGAGTGGGAGTTTTGTTCTTGCGTTTACGTGCACGTTTTGCTTGATTACGAATGAGCATAAACGTTACGTACAATGTGGAGACGAGCAAAGAATATTCTTTTTGGTATTTTGTGTTTTTTCAATTTTTTTGTGGTTTTTGATTGTATTAACCTTTTGGAAATTGGTGAATGTATTAAGTAGACAATGAGTCCACAAATCTCCTCCTCAATCAAATCTCTTGATTAAAAAGGCCTCAAAGAATGAAGACGATCACGTGGAGTGAACGCCCTCGATGACTTTAGAACGATGGTGGAACACCAAATCGTTCAAGAGGGTTTAATCAAATAGAAACCAAGAAAATATATATGATATGTAATAATACTTTGGGCGGCAAAACCCTCGATTCACTCTCAAAATCAAATACGCACAAGCAAGCGGAGGAAACGAGGCGGCGCGAAGCACTTAAGAGCCTTTTTCCTTTAGGTCGTGAAATACAACCGCCTTATACCCACCTTATAGTTTGTATTATCAAGATTAAGCTTCACGAAAGTATTTATCTATTTTTGCCTTTTTTCTTTGGTTTGAGATTCGAATACAATGATTGGGTAATGACCTCCCAAGTCAAGGTTGTGATTTCTCACGTATTTGGAGTACTTGTGTATTTATTGTTCTACGTATACAATATAGTAATAATATTCACACAAAAATCGAAAAACGATAATACGTATTAATAGAGTGCTATTAATACAATTACTATTATGGCTAATATAGAAAAACAACAATGGTTCAATCAAAACACAACACGCCTCCCCGGCAGCGGCGCCATTTTTGATGTAGTGTTTTTACTACCCTTTAGGAAAAGAGCAATAAAATAGGGTAAGCGTGCACGACGATTTAGGAAAACCGTGTGTGAATGACCCTTAAGAAAGTGAGTTCGTTCTCGAGGAGGCTAGTGCGTTGTGTAATGAATGATTGATTAATGTTTTTGATTATTAACAAGAAAAGAGAATAGAATGAGAAAGGAAAGAGAATGACGGTTACGAAAACGTATTAAACTATGACGAAAAAGACGTAAACGTAAAGTCGTAAAAAGACAAAAATTAAAATTTTAACCTAAAAATTCCTAAAAATTACTAAAAATCCACAATAAAATTCTAAGAGTTTACAAAAAATCCAAACTTGCTAAAACCTTTTAATTAATTTAATAATGACTTTTTAATGCTAATTAAATCCCTAAAAATCACTTTTAAATATTAAAAAGCCATAAACAAGATTTAATAGTTTGTAAACCTAAAAAATGACCTAATTAAGCTAAAAACTATTTTTAAAAATTTTAAAACCAAATTAAACTATTTTTAAACTCCTAAAAACTATTAAAATCTATTAAATCTTAAATTAATTCTAAAAATTAATTGAAAAACCTAAAAATTAATTGGAAAGTGAAAAAGTTCCTATTTTAATGTCTAGAGTCTAGGAAAAATGAAAAAAAGTTAAAAATAGAACTTTGAATTTTTCTTAGTAAAATAATAATAAAATATTCCAAAAAATAAAAAGTTCCTAAATAAATTCTAAAAAATTCTCAAAACTCCTAAATATTCTAACTAAGAAGAAAATGTAAATTAAAGTTCCTAAACCCTTTTTTATAATTTTATAAAAATTATTAAAGTTTATAAAAAACCTTAAAATAATATAAAATTAAAAATTAAAGTTTTTGAAAAGTTAAACTAATGTAAACCTCAAAATATTTATTTAAAAGCTAAAAATTATTTTTCCTAAAAATTAGAACACTTTTTTCTATTTTTTAATGAATTTATAAAATCCGGCTAATAAATAAATGCTAAAAAATAAATAAAGAAAAGGAAAATTATAAAAAATAGCTAGAAAAATCCTATATCCTAATACTCACCTAGGAAAAATCAAAAGAGCCAAACTTGCTTATTAAATAAGCTGGAATGAGGGGAAAAAGCTACGGCTTTGTTTTAAATAAGCCAAACAAAAACGGGTTAAGTAGCTAAGCTTTGCACCCTATAACGTAAAAACTCATCTAGATCACTGGTAGAACCCCTCACTCCTGAGCTGCAGGTCGGGGGTTCGAGTCCAGTGCGGGTGAAGTTTTTAATTTTTTTTTTTTTTTTAGCTTTCCAAATCCAACACTGACACCCTTTTTTAGCTTGTAACACAATTCCAACTTCTTTTATCAAGTTTAGAACAAGATTTAAACCAAAACGTGGCCTGTTTTAACTTTTGAACACAAGCAGATTGTGCTTGTTTCTTCACAGGTGAGAAAACTCCAAGAGGGGCTTGGAGAGTGCTTATTTGGTGTTGTTCTTGGATAAACAAGGCACCCCTACACTCTTTGGAGTGTAGGGAGTCACAACAAGCAGAAAACAAGTAGGCACTTAGCACAGGATTGCTCAAAACCAAGCACACAAGGCAAATTGAAGTTGCTGATGAAAAATATGGGTCTGGTGGGTCTTTTTAGCTTATGACTAACACTTGTGATTTTCAAAGACCAAAAATAGCACACAAATCCACACAAACACAACTAGGTTATAGCACACTTATAAACAACCTTAAATCTAGCCATGTAGCAGAATCTGTTAACAAATTATACCAAAAATAAGCAGAAAATGTGGCTCACAGATTTTTAAGCTATCCTTTTCACTTTGTTACTAGCAACTTGATTCCAAACTTCACCAAAATGAACACAAAACTCCTCAAACACTATTAACTACCCTAATTAATCATTCTAACACGTTTTAAACTACAAGATCTAACAAACTTTCTCAATAAATCCCGTAGCCAAACAGCCCTTTAAAAACTGGAATCCAACTTTTTCAAATCAAAACCTTTGACAACCTATCAAAACTGATATAAAGCACTTGTTTTATACAAATAACATCTAAATGGCTCAAATCAAACAGTCTAAACCAACAATCAACACTTTTCACAAAAAATCATGCATAGCATATATTTTTCAGAAAAACTAAAAAAGGGAAAAGTATTTTACCTTAGAGCCTTACATCCAAGGCTCTAGTGGATGATAATCCACCTCCCTATACACTGGGGTGTATGCTGATCCTCTAACAAATCAACAAACTCACAACCTGCTTAAGAAAATCAAAGAGAAAAACAAGAACAAGCACAAGATATGTATTCTGTTTTCTTTTAACCTTCTTAAAATCTTTTCCAAGAACTTTCAAACCTTCTCAAAACGTTTTAACAACACTATATCACCAATTAACTTGAACCTCTTAACACAAATCCTAGAAACAGATTCTTTCAAAGCAATTTCAAATTTTCAAAAACCTTTTTACTTGAAAATCTTGAAATTGCAAAACACAAGTGATTGGAACTCAGAATTCTAGCATTTAAACGGATACCAACTTTTTAACACTTTATAAAAGGAATTACACTTGAATTAAACAAATACCAACTTTATAAATTTTAAAAAAGGAATTACAAAGTTTTTAGCTAGAAAACTGGAACAAGGGGTATCCACAGGTTGGACCTTCTTAAATACTACTCAAAAGACGATTCTAGAACTAGGAAATAAAAAATACAAAGCTGAAAACCCTAATGGCTAATTTCCTAAAAAACCCTTGGTCTTGGTCTTCAAAATCGGTCAAAAGTTTTCCATGTGATATGCCAGCTTGTAGAATGATCTTTGGTCGTTGGATGAACCTTGGAGACAAAGGACTTGGTCTTAATCGTTGATTTGGTCGGGACATAGGGTTTGGGGGAAAGTGACTTGAGCAGGGGAAGGTTGGGGTGGGGTCCACAAGCCATGTGACACTGTTTTGTTGGGTGGGAAATGGTGAGGTGGACGTTAATCAAAGATCTGCACAATTAGAGGGGATAACCCTTTGGTTTAGGCTAAATTGAATCTGGGTAGGAATTAGGGTTTAAGTGGTAAAAGGGGTAATTAGATCCGGTTTGGGTTAAACAACTTTTTAAAAAGTTGTTATGGAGGGAATGAGGGATTAGTGGGATTGGTTGACCGATTGACCACTTTTTTAAATTAAAACCGGGTTATGGGATTTGGGCTTAGGGTTATTGTTGGGCTTGTTGGTGGTAATAACATGACCCATCCTCAAATGGCTAACAGCCATTTAATAAATTGCACAGCCAGTCCATTATTGTTAAGTCTTTTCATCAGCAGTCCAAAACCATTTACAAAGTTAGTCCTTTTTGTCATTTTGACTAACTTTGAACATTAGATCAATTTCCAAGGGCATTTCTTGTGCAATCTTCAAACTTGGAGGTCCATTCTTGCACATTTGATAAGTGGAGGGTCAAATGTGACAAGTTCTTCAAAGATGAGGGGCCATTTTTGCCAATTCTTCAAACTTGAGGGGTCTTTTTGCAAAATTCCATAAATGAGCTTGGTTCATTGTGCGTCTTCGTTTCCCGTGTTCGTTTTTGAATGATTCTTGTGATCTTTTGCCAATTCCTCAATATCCGTACCTAAAAATACACAAGTAACAAACACGAGCATATATTTGGCATATTTTATGATATTTTATGCAATTAAAGGCCGTTTTGGATGATGAGACCATGTATAAAAGCAGTCTCATCATGCAACAAACTAGAGCTTCTGAGGTGCCTTATTTCTCAAACCCGACTATTTTGTCGTTTTGTGGAATTTTGCTTTTCTATTTTCTGGCTTATTGAGTGAGCTTATTGGAAATTTCTTTTGACAGATCTCTTAAGCATCCAAAAAGAGGGTTGTGTGTCAAATTAGAGCTTATGGCATTAGCTTATGGCTTAATGGGCTGAAAAGCCCAATAAGAATAAGCTTTGTGTTCAATAAGCTGTGATAAGCACATTTTCAGCTTTTGGGCCTTTAGAGTTTTGTTCTTAGAATTCAATTTTAAGTCAGATAGGGCTTTTCCAAGTCAATTGGGCCAAGTTTGACTTTTTGGGCCCAAAAGCCCATTTGTGTTGACTGTTTTTGGATTTGGCCCATTTGAGGGCCCATTAGGGGTATTTTGGTAATTTCACTTTCATTTTCTGATTATTTAGGTTAAAATAAACTAGTTTGCAAGTTTTTAGAATTTTTTTTATAATTTTTGGATTTTTAATATTATTTTAATATTATTTTATTATTATTTTTAAAATTTCACATTTTCCAACTTTTTACATTTTTCTTAGGATAAATACATTAAAATAGGAATTTAGCAACTTTTAGAATAATTTTATCACTTAATAGATTAATTTTTATAATTATTTTAAGTTTTAATAGTTTTTAATTTATTTTAAATAATTTTTATTAGATTTAAAATTTCTAAAAATAGTTTTTAATAATTTTAGGTCATTTTAGAGGTTTATCAATTGAAAAATCTTAATTTGGGCTTTTTGATAATTTATTTGATTTTTAGGGCTTTAATTAGCATTTAAAAATTGAATATTTAATTATTTAAAAGGTTTGAAAAAGTTTTGATAATTGGTAAACTCTTAGTTTATTATTTTTGATTTTTGGTGAATTTTTGGTAATTTTTAGAATTTATTTTATTTTTGGTGATTTTTTAGGTTCTACGTCTTAACTTTCTAATAGTGATTTTTAGTTAATTTTATTTTTACGACTTCGTCATTTTCTCTTCTAATCCCCTTCTAAACCAATCATTAATCACAAACATTTGGCAAGTTTTTCACACACATATACCTCCTTGGGAAACGAACTTACACACCATTAAGGGTCATTAGTGTTGATTTTTCCTAAAGTCATCACTCGATACTTACTGCTTTTACGCCTTTTTCCTAAAAGGTGTAATTTACCACAATCAAGACCGGTCACAATATCATCCTTCAAAAGCAAGTTGATGGTGTCAAAGTTGAGATGTGACAATCGTTGATGCCATAACCATGCTTGAGAGGTTGAAGCTTTCACCATTAAGCAAATTGGATTTGTTGAAGATGTGTCTTAAAGAGTTACTGTGTAGAGATCAGAACCACAAGAACCTGTAAGAAGGTCATTCCCATCGTAGTCTCTAACATAGCAAGTAGTTTTTTGAAAAGCCACTTCCAAATCCGCATCACAAAATTAACCAACCGAGAATCAATTGTGATTCAGTCCCTCGACGTAATAAACCCGTTTTATAGTGATATTCCCTTGAACCAAATCTCCATATCCGAGTATCTGTGCAAACTGTTCATTTCCAAACCGTACTATACCCATAAACTTCTCAACGAAGTTAATTAGAAGCTTGAGATTGCTCGTCATGTGCTTTGTGCACCCAGAGTCCATTATGAAGAGAATGATCTCGACGAGCTGCATAAGCATTAGAGGACAATGTAGAGTTTGACAAATGGGAGCCCTTGATAGAAGTGGGTTCCAAAATATTAGTAGGCCTAGATTCTAAAGGCAAGCTAACATTCATAGATCCAATTAGAATAGTGGTTGTCTTAGGTACCCATTTGTATCCGGGTGGTGTAAATCTTGAGTACCCCCGTTTTCATGTCCTACTAATGTTCTCATAAAGCTTCTTTAACATGTTTTGTTTACGCAGAGTAGTGGATTCTAACGCACTTAGTTTCTTAAGTGGTTGAGCAGTTGATTGGCTCAAAGTTCTTGTGGGTTTTCTAGTACTAGTGGGCACAAGAATAGGCTTCCTAGTTCTAGCATTCACGCCATTATGATTAAAAGCACAAGCATCATGATTGAAAGTACGAACACATTTTCCACATTTAACACAAACAAATTCAACATTCGAAGTCTTAACATTCAAATTGTCATTACATTCAGTTACAGATGTTTTATTCTTAGAAAACTTAAAACTCCTACAGTGGTCTTCTACTTCCATCTTCTTCCCTTGACTATTGTTAGGCATGAATCTATCTTAAATTCTAGTGCTCTTAAGCTGTGATCCGCTAATGATAGTAGTGGGAGTTACTCCTGTAGAAGAAGACACACGTTGATTAGTTTTCCTAGTATTCTGAGGTAACCGCGATGTTCCCGTTTGAGTGGACCTAGTGTTCATCTTATACATTCCAGGTGTTATCACATTTTTTCTCTTATCAGTTCCTAGCTTAGGCAAAGTCTGTGGGGTTTGCCCAAAATAGATGATTTAGGACATTTAACCGCATTCGGTTGACGAACGGCGGATGGTTTACCCAATTCAGACTTCCCTTTCATTTTCTCAATGAGTTTTTGTAACTCACTAATGGCTATTTCCCTTTCTTGTAGCTGAGCTTTCATACCATTTATTTCGAAACCTTTTTCATTTAATTGACGAACCGAAGAAGCTGCCATTTCTTGACACTTTTTATGATTAAGAGATTTTTCACCTTTTTGTAAAACAAGTTCAAGAGAAATGGAGTGTTTCTCAAGTTGGGAAAAACTTTTCGAATGTTTGTTATATGACTGAATTTGTTTCGAAAGCTCTACTTCAAGATTGCGACATTTCTCGTCCGTTTCTAACACTAGACATGCTACATGAAAATATTGATCAAGATCGGTATACACACCAAGTATAGAATTCATATGGTCAGCATAAAAGTATTCCTTAGAAAGTCGATCAATTTCGTTAGAAAGTTGGTGTTCTTGTGTCTTTAATTTAATTTGAAGAAAATCAACTTCATCTTCAAGAGATTTAATATATCTTAAATCTGTTGTCATTTCCTTAGTGAGAGCGTTATAAAAAATTTCCACATTATTTGAAAGATCATCGATGGTTGGAACAATAAATTGTTGAATGACGACTTCTACTTGTGGGTTAGGTTTAATATTCCAAACGGTATCTCTAGAAACTTTTTCATAATCGACGACACCTTTGTACAAATTTAAAACCCCTTGTTTTATAAACTCAAATTGATGAACACTTTTACTTTTCTCATCCCATTTACGTTTGCCGAAATTTGTTTTTCTAACAAAATTGATTACTTTTTGAAACTCCTTTTTAAAGAAACTTTCTTTTGGGGTTCATCACTTGTGTTAGGAATAAAATGAAGCCAAGACACTTAGACGTTGACAAGAGGAAATTGGACGTTCATAGGAAGTAATCAAGCGTTGTCAGATCAAGCGTTGACAAGAAGAAGTCAAGCGTTGATGAGAAGAAGTAAAGCACTGATAGGATACTTAGTCTACATGTTTTATGTTTCTAGTAAAGATACATTCGACAATGTATTTCTTATTTTTATCTTTACCTAAAATAGCTGATACGTAGACTCTTGTACAAGGTTCCTTAATCTATACAAGGAGGCCTTTAAGTTTTGTTTTAACATACGTTTTACACTTTCATGTACATAAGTTTGATTATCAATCAAAGTGAAAGTTTGGTTTATTTTGTTTGTGTGTTCTTGTTCTAAGTATTAATTCCGCATAATACTTAGATTGTTTCATATACAACAAAGTTTCTCTAAGTGTTTAACTTGATTTATTCTCGTTTACACAAAGCTATATCGATCTATGTTTGGGATCAACAAGTGGTATCAGAGCTTGTTGAGGAACTTTGATCTAAAGAACACAAAACCCTAAAAACACTAAATCACCAAAAACCCTAATTTTTCACGAAACCCTAAAAACCAGACATAATGTCTGCACTAGAGATGACCTCCTCCTCTAGTCACAATCTAAAAATCCCCATGCTAGACCCTAACAACTTTGAGCTATGGATGTTCAATTTTGAGCAGTATCTTCAAATCCATGATCATACTCTATGGGAAATTATTGAATATGGAAACACATTCAATAAGGCTGCTAGGATTGATGCTGCTATTTCTGCAAGATCAATTCAGGGCTCAACTGAAGAGGATCGAAAAGAAAGACCTTCAGATGGAAGAGCTGTTGCAACTGAAGACATTGCAAAGAGATGGAATGATATGAAGACTCTAAGCATTCTCAAACTTTCTTTGGGACCAGCAAATCAGCACAAGTATAGAGGTTTTGAGTCTGCCAACGAGCTTTGGGAAGCCCTTCAAGTCAATTATGGTGGTAATGATGATACTACCCCAGAGAAGAAGAAGCAACTCTTGCACGAGTATGTTGTGTTCAAAGCCCTTCCCAATGAAAAATAAGTGGGGTCAGAAGCAGACTTCTTGACATCACAAGCAAATTGTCCTTTATGGGAACAGTATATGATGATGCTGATATCATTACCACCTTCCTTAAAAGTATTGGTGATGCATGGAAGATTGAAGCAAGGACTATTATTGCTACCAATGCTGACAAAAGTTCCACTTTTGATGACGTCTACAATAAACTAAAGATTATAGAGAATGAAATCCTTTTGGATCAAGGAAGAAAAATGAAAACATGGCATTCTTCTCACATAGTGAAGGTCAATTTGATCAAAGGGAGTCATACGTGCACCCCGTTACTGGATTACCTTGTGTCTACGTTGGATCAAGCTTTGTCAGCGCCCCACATTTAGACGCTGACACATACAATGTTGACTCACCAAGGATTAGGCCTGCTGGTATTGATCTAGATACAGTGTGTGCATACATTGCTTCATTGCCCAATGGTTCAGTGATTACATATGAAGACCTTAAGCAAATCAGTGATGAGAATTTGGAGGAGATGGACATAAAGTGGAATATGGCACTTGCAAGCATAAGGGCCAAAAGATGGAATAGGAGATTCAAGAAGAAGATGACATTTAATGATAAACACACTGCTGGGTTTGATAAATCCAAGGTTGAGTGTTACAATTGCCATAGAATGGGTCATTTTATGAGAGAATGTAGATCTCCAAGAAGATCTGATGCTGGAAAACCTTCAAGCCAAATCATCAAGGTTGAAGACACAAAGGATATGGTTGCCATGCAAGAAATTGATGGTGTTGGCTGGGATTGGAGCTTTATGGCCAAAGGTGTGGAAGAGAAAAAAGCCTTGGTTTTAGAAAAGGAGGAAGAGGAGCATGTTAACTATGCTCTCATGGCACATTCTTCATCTTCATCTGACAATGAGGTATATGATGATGCATTTTGTAGTAAAGGTTGTCGTCTAAACACTAAAAAACTTAACAAAGAAGTTCTAAAGTTAAAATCAGATTTTTTATGAAAGATGCAAGTTATCTAATTATCAACTTGCACTTACTCAAACTGAAAAGACCGTGGCTGAATATAAGAAAATAGAGCTTGACCTAAAAGATCAAATTAACATTTTGTCACATGACCTTAAAGTTAGTGTTGACCTCAGGGATATTTTGGAGAGATCCAAAGGTGTCATTCAAGCTGAGTTGGATGAGGCCATTAAAAACAAAGAGTTAGTAGGGCCTAAAATTCAAAGATTTGACAAAGCCTCTCAAACCTTAGAAAAATGTGTTAGTGAACAAAGTGACTCTAGGGATATGACTGGGATTGGGATGAAAGAGTATGCTGATGTTCCACCACCAGCTGGGAACTTCTATAGTGTTCTTAGAAAGGATTTGTCTTGGACTGGTATACCAGAATGCCAAGAAAAGGAATTTATTCCTCCACCAAGAGTTCTTACTCTAGTAGAGTAATATAAGCAGAAATTGGCTGACTTGGACCAATGGAAGAAAGCCAATCCTACTTTTTTTGTTAAAGGTGGCATGCTTAGTGAGAGCCTAAATGAGTCTACACCCATAAAAGTAACCAACCCCACTACTAGAAAGACTGTTGACCTTGGATTAAACGTTGATATAAAACCTAACATTAAATATGCAGAAATGTATAGAAAACCTAGGTCACTAAAAAGTCAAGTTAGTGATAATGGGAAAGGTTTCTTTTCATCTATACCTAGAGTTATGTCCAGAAAAGCTTGTTATAGTTGTGGGAGTTTTTCACATTTAGCTTATAAGTGTGTCAATGTTTCAAAAGTCAACGCTGTTAAGAAGTCGATCATGGTCAAACCCAGACCTTTTGTCTAGCAAAGTCCACAAGTTACTAGAGCAACTCCATTCTTTACTAAAGGGTGTAATACTTATGACAAAGGCCTTTTGAAAAGACCAATACATGGTCTAACAGACGACGGGTTCCTGTAGCAAACCCTAGTTTTGGCGCTGACAAGTACAATTTCAGCGTTGTCAAGAACAATTTTAACGTTGACAGGAATGTTTCCAACGTTGTTAGACCAAGTAATAACAAATAATTGCAACCAAAGGGAAAGGGGTCTAAAGCTTCTTCTAGCTTAACTTGGAGACCCAAACAAGACCAAAACCCTAATTCAGATGGGATTTCTATGACCTGTAACAGATTTCATTATATTTCAAAGGTCATAACTAAACCAATTGGGGTTAACTGGTTGTTCAATCCTAAAAGGGATGAACAAGGGTTTGTTATAAGGACTAAGTCTGTTCTTGTTGAACAACCAAATGAATCCAAGTCTACTCAGGCTTGGGTTCCCAAAGAAAACTAATTTATTTTCTTTATGTGCAGGGCATTCAAAAGTAGGTAAATGATCATGGCTATTGGGATAGTGGATGCTCTAGGCACATGACGGGGAAGGAAGGTTATTTTACAAACTTTACCCCCATTAAAGATGGTGACAAAGTGTACTTTGGATGAGGATATGGAACTATTACTGCCAAAGGCACACTTATCACCAACAATTTGCATTTTGAAAACATATTTCTGGTAAAAGAACTTGATTATAATCTGTTTAGTGTATCACAAGTTTGTGATAACAAAAATAAGGTTCTTTTCACTAATACTGAATGCTTGGTGTTAAGCAAAGACTTTAAAATACCTGATGAAAAGTTTATTGATTATAGAACACCTAGGCATAAGGACATTTATAATGTGAATCTTAATGGAATTAGGATGAATAATAATTTGTCATGTCTATATGCTAAGGCTTCAGTTGATGAGAGTAATCTTTGGCACAGAAGGTTAGCGCATATAAATTTTAAGAACATAAATAGACTTGTGAGACATGGTTTAGTTGATGGTTTGCCTGAAAAGGCTTTCCACAATGACCACTCTTGTGTTGCATGCCTTAAAGGCAAGCATCACAAAGTCTCCTTTAAATCTAAACTAGTACATTCTAGTTCTAAACCACTTCACTTGCTGCATATGGGCTTGTTTGGTCCAACTAATATAGAAAGCTTAAATGGTAAATCTTTTTGTTTTGTTATAACTGATGATTTTTCTATATTTACTTGGACTTTCTTGATGGCTTTGAAAAGTGAAACTGCCACTGTTTTGATTAACTTTATTACCCAAATTGAAAAGAAAACAGGGAATGAGGTTAAAATATTTAGAAGTGATAATGGTGGTGAGTTTAGAAATAAGTTGTTAGATGACTTCTGTGTTTAATAAAGGGATTACTAGGCAGTTTAGTTTACCTAGAACTCCACAACAAAATGGGGTAGCTGAAAGGAAGAATAGAACACTCATAGAAGCAGCTAGGACAATGTTGGCTGATGCTCACTTTCCCATTGCATTTTGGGCTAAGGCTGTGAATACAGCCTGTTATGTTCAGAATAGGGCATTGATCAACAAAATCCACAATAAGACACCTTATGAGCTATTTTGGAATAGAAAACCTAATATTGGTTTTCTTAAACCCTTTGGATGTCATGTAGTTGTACTTGATACTAGTGATGCCTTAGGGAAGTTTAGTGCTAAAGGTGATGAAGGTTACTTTATGGGCTATTCAGTGTAGAGTAGAGGATATAGGGTTTACATTAAGAAGGAAAAATGTATACTTGAAAAGGTACATGTTAGGTTTTTAGAAATTAAACCTAGTGATCCTGAGAGTGGACCAAATTTGTTCTTTGACTTGGAACCTTTGTCTAGAACTTTGAATTATATGCTTGTTACTAATCCTGACATTGTGAAAGTGAATTCAAATGTTGTGGAAGAACCAGTTGTTGAAATTTCAGGTATACAGGTTGATAAGGAAGTAGGATCACAAGCAGTCAAATCAGCTCCCATACTTGAGTATGTCACCATTTCTATTTGGACAGATGGATTTGCTGTTGCTGCTGCTGCTGCAAAGGAAAAGGATGGTCTACAAGAAAAACCTATTTATGAAAACATGCATGAATCTTCAAGCACTGACAAAGGAAAATATGGCGCTGACAGGCCAAATTCAGGCGTTGATGGCTCAAACGTTGACAGACCTAGTTTAGGCGTTGACAACTCTTTTGACCATTTATTCTCTTCCAATGTTTTTGAACAAGGTGAACCTTCAATAGTACATGACGAGGTTCATTCAGGTGATGATGGAGGATAACTTGAAGATGATATTGGCAACTTGGAGACTGAAATTGAAGACAACTCAATTATTGAAGGAGGAATACTTACATCTACTATCAAAAATCATCCTTCTTCTTTAATCATTGGTGATGTGATGTCTCCTATTCAAACAAGAAGATCTCATCAAAATCAAGGAGGTTTTATTGCCAATATCCACAAGAAGGTTGATACCCTCTTGTTCAGGCATGTTTGTTTGCTTGTTTTCTGTCACAACAGGAACCCAAGAAGATATTTGATGCTCTCAAAGAACCAAGTTGGGTGGAAGCAATGCAGGATGAGCTTCACCAATTTGCTATTCAAGATGTTTGGGAGTTAGTAGATTGTCCTAAAAATGTCAGACCTATAGGGACAAGATGGGTTCTTAGAAACAAAAAGGATGAGAGAGGAATTGTGGTTAGAAACAAGGGACGTTTGGTTGCTCAAGGCTATACACAAGAGGAAGGGATAGACTATAAAGAGGTTTTTGCACCTGTTGCAAGGATTGAAGCAATAAGGATCTTCCTAGCCTATGCTTATTGCATGGGCTTCATATTTGATCAAATGGATGTGAAGCGTGCTTTTCTTTATGGCACAATTGCAAAGGAGGTTTTTGTTATGCAGCATCCTGGTTTTGAAGATTCAGAGCATCCAGTCAAGGTGTATAGAGTGAAGAAATCAATGTATGGACTTCGTCAAGCCCCAAGAGCATGGTATCGTACATTATCCACCTATCTGGTGGATAATGGATTCAAGAGGGGCACCATAGATCAGACTTTCTTTACCAAGAATATTGGTAAGGACTTTTTACTTTTTCAGGTCTATGTGCATGATATCATCTTTGGCTCTTCAAGTCCAAAGATGAGTGAAGACTTCTCCATGCTCATGACAGACAAATTCAAGATGAGTGCAATGGGAGAGATGAACTTCCTTCTAGGGTTACAAGTTCAGCAGAAAGAAGATGGTATCTTCATCTCTCAAGACAAATATGTAGCAGAGATCTTGATGAAGTTTGGTTTTTCTCAACATGAAAAACAGGCTAGCACACCCATGGATAGGGAACACCCTTGGGAAAGATTGAAGATGGAAAAGAGGTGGATGTCAGACATTATAGGTCAATGATTGGATCATTGATGTATCTTACAGCTTCTAGACCTGACATTATGTTTGTTGTGTGTGCATGTGCACGCCATCAAGTGACTCCCAAAGAGTGTCATCCTCAAGCTGTCAAGAGGATTTTTAGTTACCTTAGGTTCTATCCCACCTTGGGATTATGGTATCCAAAGGATTCTCCATTGGAGCTTATTGGATATTTAGACAGTGATTATGGAGGTGACAAATTTGATAGAATGTCCACAACTGGTGGATGCCAATTTCTTGGGAGTAGGTTAATATCTTGGCAATGCAAGAAACAAACAATGGTGGCCAACTCTACAACTGAAGCAGAATATGTAGTTAAAGCTGCTTGTTATGGATTCAGAACCAACTGTTGGATTATGGGTATAATTTTATGCATACCAATATTTTTGTAGACAATAACAGTACTTTATGCATTATTAAGAATCTTGTACATCATTCTAAAACAAAACACATAGAAATTAAACATCATCTTATAAGAGATTATTTTGAAAAAGGTTTAATACAACCAGATAGGGTTGACACAGAAGAAAATGTGGCTGATTTATTAACTAAACCTTTTGATGCTGGGAGATTTCAATACTTGGTAACAAGTATTGGAATGATCAATCTTACTTAATATGTGTTTTTGGAACTTATTGTAAAAGTATGTACAGGATAGGCACTGTTATTGGTCTTTGTATAAAATTAGGTTTTCCACTTTATTTATCTAACGCTGACAAAGGTTATTTTAACACTAATAAGTGTTAAAATGACGTTGCCAGCAATATGTTAGTTTTGTGGCGTTTGATCTAATTATGCAGGCATTATGAGCATTGTACAAATGGATACAAAGTTGCTTATGGATATTTGGAGCTTACTTGGAGTATGTTTAAAGTTTATGGATGATGGTTGGAATATTTATATTCCTATCTTGACATAAATTTTTATTGCATGTTTTATGTTTGGCAACCTATTTATCATATTTTAAGGGGAGGTTTAGGAAACCTTTAGTACTTTTTGGGTATTCATATAATGCTCTTATCACAATTCTAGATTGTGTCCACTGGTGAGTACGAGTTAGTTTACTAAATCGTGAGGCACTGTAGCCTGCAAATTTGATATACTTTGCATGCTGCCAATACTTTATTCCCTAGAATTGGATGTGGTCTGTTGGGAGACTTGGCTATGATTTTTCTTGGGCTTACCTGGGAAGTTACAAAGGACTTTATAATATAACTTCATTGTTAAGAACTTTGGTTAGTAAGGGACACTTGAGGATAATTATGTCTATCTTGCTTAAGGAAGTGTGCATGATTGGACAGTGCCTGCCACCCTATAGTGATTTTCAGTCTATAAGTAATCTTTACTAGGATAACTACTTTGTTAAGGTCCTTTTTCTTTTAAATTATTTATATTTTTAGACGCTGACAATTTTCTTTCCAAGCGTTGTTAAGACCAATTTTGAGTTGACATTGGAAAATACAACGTTGACAAGAATATAGTCGTTGGGCGCTGATAAGTTATTTTTGACCGTTGATAAACATTGGGTCCTACCCAGTTGTCATTTCTGACGAAAATTTGGGCTGTAATTTTAGGAGTTGGTAACTTTTTAATAATACAAGAGATAAGTTATATCTTTTTCAAGATTTTCATCATTATATTTTGAATATAATTGCATCATGCTTTAACCAATCACATGTTTATATTTGGCTCATTCCTTTGAAACAGGGTAACTGCTTATTCTTGTCTAACTAAATTTTCACAAATCTTCATCTTTCATAACATTTATCACAGCTTTCTACATCAATGGCGCCTAAGTTTAAACCAAGAGATTTGGAATTAGGGTTCAGAAGTCAACATAACATGGTTGCTTATTTAGAAGTTGATGATGCTCTGATTCCCCAATATACTCAGATGGTGGAGTATTTACATGCATCCCCCATAAGATATGTACTTTCTCATGCTCCTCTTATCACTGTCACACATATTAAATAGTTTTGGAATACAGTCACTTCCTCAACAGTTAATAATGTGAATACATTGACTACTATTGTCCATGGGCTTCCATGGGTGGTTACTAAAGCTTTGGTTCGCCATGCTTTGCATATTAATGATGCAGATGGTATAACCACCCTACCCATTGAAGAGCTAGAATAAGGACTCCAAGCTTTGGGTTATCCTTTGCCAGAACATGGCCATTTAAACAAATATACAAAACAAGAATTTCCCCCATCTTGGAAGTACTTGATACATGTAATTCTTCAATGTTTGAGTCCCAAGTGTACTGCACATAATGAAATCAACTGATCTATTGGGAGTGCCATTGTGTGTATTGCTACTAGGCAAAAATATAATTTTTCAAAAATGATTTTTGATGGCATGTGTCATAACAAGGGTAGCAAGATGACTTTTGCTTACCCAAGGTTTTTACAAATGGTGTTTGATGAACAAAGATACTAAAATAGGGATCACAATGATTTTATACGATCCTTGTTCAAAAGAAAGCAATTTTTGGAAAGATGAATTCTCCACCTCATAGAGACGTACCCCTTACCTAAGCCATGCTTGCTGTTATTGCAGCAGCACAACCATAATAAGACCCTCAACCACAACCAGACCCATTGCCTGAACAACCACCATCACCCCAACAAATGGAAGTTGACCAAGAACCTTCCAACGCTGACACGTTAAATGTTGGCGTTAACACTACAAATCCAAATGCTGACACCCTTTTAGAACAAACCCAAACACCCCTAAATCTTCAAACAGACACTCAATCCACATCATCTTCTACACCCCCTGAATTTAGGTTGGTAAAACGCCAAAGGACTACTGGAGTGTTCTCCTCTAGTGGTCTTAACCATGTTGCAGAGAGAATCACCACCACAAGTGTGGTTGGTGCCATGGGTAAGGCTGGGACTATTGGTTATAGCTTAGATGCAGGCCAAGCCAGTCCTAACATCATTAAGACCCCATCCATGCCCCATGACTTTACTTTGGGAGGTCAAATTCCCATTCTAGAGGAGGGCAGATTGGAACCTTACACATTGATGGAATTGACGGTGGTTTGCATTAGCTTGCAAAAGCACAGTGCAGACCTTGTACAGATTATCACAGGTCAGGGCCATGAACTCACTCAATTGAGGGAAAGGCTAGGTGTTTTGGAAACTGCTGAGGTTAGGAGACGACATACAAGAGTCCTTTCATCAGGGAAGGATTTTTACAAAGGGGAGGAAGCTGCTACTGAGCCATTTAATTTAAGTGACAAAGGCTCAGGTGGTTCTATTGGTGTCGAGATGGCTGAAGCTTTGACCAGTTTGAAGGAGAGGCTAGTTATTGATGTTTCAATGGTAACTCCAACGAAGATATCATTTATGGAGATGTTGGAACAGGTTTCTAAGCCAGACGCTGACATTCAGAGTTTAAGCATTGATAGGAGTAAGTTAGGCTTTGAAACTCAGGTTTTGGACGCTGATAGACCTGCAGGTGTGGTTGATGTATCCCAGTCATCAGCTATCATCAAGGATGTGTCTACACAGGTACCATCAACTTCTTTACCTGTTATTGATGTATTAGATAAAGGTAAAGGGATTATGGTAGAAACAATAGTTCCCAAGGATGCAGCCCAAGTAAAGTTTGATTATATGTTGGCTGCCCAACTTGAGGAAAAAGAGAAGAAGATTGCTTCTATTGAGTCACCATTTGTGGCTACCTCTGAGAGTAATAATTGAGGAAGTGATGATGAGAGTACTGATTCAAGTGTGATGATTATTGAAGATCCAGAAAGGCTTTAATATGGTGATGAGTTGGCAAAGAAAAGGATTGCAGAGTTGAAAAATCAAGTAGATTATAAGATGCCTGATGTAGCTCAGATTTACTTTGCATGGGAGAATAAGGTAATGGAGAATCCAGACATGATAATTTCATATCAAATTTGGGGTTTGGAGATTCTACTAAGAGTTCAAAGAGATTTCAAGGTGATTCTAAAGTATAAGTCTAGCAAGGTTCTTTCACAGTCTAAAAAGGATAGAAGGGAGCTCTACTACATGCTTCTCAGATGTCATCAAGGAGGTTGGACTTTTTAGAAGTTGCAGGGTTTGTCCTTTGATGAGTTGGAGTTTAGAGCTTATCCTATATGGTAAGTGTTCAAGAGAAGAACACTATCAGGCTTCTTTCAGATGAAAGAAAGGAAGAACTTGCAGAAAAGATGCAGATTCAACAGGCTTTAATTGCACCAAGGCCTTTGAAGAAGGGATTTCCACTTGTGTTTCCAACGAATTTGGATAAAGTGAATCCTAGTGAAGCAGTTATTAGAAGGAGTATTAAGCTCTCACCCTTAGAAGCTTCACATATGGTAGAGGTGTTACCTCATGATTCCAGAAACCCTATAGTTCACTATGAGGAAGATGCAAGTGGGTTTTGGATGATTGGTAGATATGGGAAGGAGGTACATACTTTGACTACTCTTATCTCTTTGTTTGAAAGCCTGAATAGGGAAGACTTGGAAGATCTTTGGAGATTGATGAAGGCCAAGTATGATACTGAAGCACCTACTTCAGTCAATGGAATAAATATTTGGTCCACATTCAAGAGAATGTGTGAGCCAAATGATGAAGATCCAGTATGGAAGGATCTTGATGATGTCAATGGACTTCAATGGCGTCTACATTCAGCAGCTGGTGTGTATCATTTTAGTACTACAAAGTTTTCTGAATATCTTCTTGTGGATGCTGAATATCCCATGTCCAAAGAAGTTTTGAAGAGAATGGTGTCAACACAGCTAGAGATGGATTACACAAGTGATGTTGGCAAAGATTTAATTAGGTTTATTTATTTCCAACTTAACAAGTAATTTGTATTTGTAAGAATCCTCCTTGTACTTAGTTCTTTTATTCAGAAACTTGATTACTAGAGTAGATATCAAGTTTAGCGGAGGATTGTTGGGAATAAAATGAAGCCAAGACACTAAGACGCTGACAAGAGGAAATTGGACGTTGATAGGAAGAAATCAAGCGTTGTCAGATCAAGCGTTGACAAGAAGAAGTCAAGCGTTGATGAGAAGAAGTCAAGCACTGATAAGATACTTAGTCTACACGTTTTATGTTTCAATTAAAGATACGTTCGACAGTGTATTTCTTATGTTTATCTTTAACTAAAATAGCTGAAACGTAGACTCTTGTACAAGGTTCCTTAATCTATAAAAAGAGGCCTTTAGGTTTTAGTTTAACATACGTTTTACACTTTCATTGTACACAAGTTCGATTAGCAATCAAAGTGAAAGTTTGGTTTTTTTTGTTTGTGTGTTCTTGTTCTAAGTATTAATTACGCATACTACTTAGATTGTTTCATATACAACAAAGTTTCTCTAAGTGTTTAACTTGATTCATTCTCGTTTACACAAAGATAAATCGATCTAAGTTTGGGATCAACAACTAGGTGGTGGAACACTATTATACATCTTTTGTTCTTTGGAAAGTTCTTTTTGAGGAACAAACTTAATATAATGATCAGAATCAGAAAGGTTTATTAAATCACTTCAGTTCGATCGACTTTCTTCTTGATGACGAGTGATTTCGTCGCAGTCAGGGGAAAGCATAAGAGCAAGATTATCAACATAACAACCGATATCATAAAGAGCAGGCTTGGTACTTTGAACTTTCTTGAGATATTCAGGCTTGACAAAACTCGTTTTCATATTTCTATTGAGCATATTCATGGTTTGAATAGACTGACCCATTTTGTAAACAATGTTGTTTAACGTTTCGACTCTCTTTTCCAAAGTAAGAATTTTTTCAATATCCTTTTCTTCACGAGTTTTATAAAGCTCAGTTTGATCTTTGTTAACCGACTCTAATTCAGTAATCTGGAGTTTATGTAGCAGCAGTTGTTCTTCAAGTTCCGATATCTTTTGTTTTGACATATGAATTTCATATGTTACTTCAGAACAATATTGTTCGTTGAGCATCTTACGTTCATATACCAAACCATTAGTTATTGCAACTCGTCGATCAGCTTCTTTTACATAATCACACTCTATAAGCCTGTCTATCTCCTCGGCTAAGGATGTGTTTGCTTGCTTCAAACGTTTATTAGCCTCTTTGTTTTCATAAATTTCACGTTTTAATGAATCAATAATAAACGCAAGCAAATCACGGTCCTCATCCGAGTCAGTATCCGGAACAACATTTCCGTCATCATTACACATATGATGTGAATCCGTAGAGATATTGTTATCCTACATGTCCATTACATATGTGTCATTGATGCTTTGGGTTGCTCAGGATGCTGTCGTTTATTAGCAAGCACATTATAGTTATCATATGATGGTATCTTTTCAATAGGCTTAGTATCAAAGATAGGTCCAGAAGTATCAACAGTCTCTGGAATCACTTCTTGAATCTTTGCCATGTACACATAATGTGCCTCCAACTCTTGATCATCGGCTTCATCATCAGTGTCACCACGTCAATCAACTTCATCTGCTGTGAGTGGAATCCCTGCTTCTTCTTTCTTACACAACAACATATTTCCTTGCGATATCCCGAATCTTAACCCGTTTTGGCTTCTTGCATTCTCTGGCAATGTGCCCAAATCCCTTGCAATTGAAGCATTGAATCACAAACTTCTGCACAACCGGAGTGCCTAAGGTATCTCAAGCTCGAACTTGATTCGGCAGCCTCTGATTATCATACCTAGCATCACGATCAGACCTAGGTGCATGATCAACTTCCTTGTATCTAGCATTGGATGATGATCTGAGGTTGTTGTTGGTAGGTTTGTAGATCTTCTTATAACTTGTGGTGAGTAAAGACATGAGTTCCTCAATCTTCTTGTCCCTTGAAGTTTGTTAATCATCACTGTCTCCATCTGACTTGGTGTCATACTTTGGAGGTGGAGTGGGTACAATTTCTTTTGCTTTGTTTTTCGCAGTTTCGAGAGGTTTGGCGGATGAGCTTGATGACTTTGACGAATGAGAAGGTAGTTGTGACAATCCGTCAATTTGAGGTCGATATTTTATTCTCAAGTATTATTTAAAATCATTATTTTGTTATTAATTTATGAACTCACTCACTTTTGGGATGAAATAAGGGTTTACGTCTTAAAGTAGGCTCGAGTACGTCTAAAACCGGAGAACTCTACGTTACGTGCTTACATTTACATACACCGTTTTTGTGACAGTCCGACATTTCAAGAAATAAATTTATTCTTGAATATTATTTTGGAATTGTAATTTGTGTTGGTTCATAAACTCACAAATTTACGAGAAGAGATTAGGACTTACGTGCATAATTTAGCATCTTTTACGATTAAACTAGAAACCCTAGGTTTACGTATTTACGCTTTTGAACTCCGTTTTTGATAGTACAACTTTTATTAGAATCGTTTTGTGTCGTAGATTCATAATTTATAAAAACGTTTTTTTGTAAAACGACCCGAGGGCACGTAAATCGAGGAAACTAGAATCGAGGAGTACCCTTGAAATAATAGAGGTGAGACAAGTTTTACACTTTCCTCACCCCGCATACATGTGGCGGCAATAACAAGGGCTAACACCCTTGGTGTCAAAACTTAACAAGTCCTAGGGACACTTGTCCCATAAACAACTTAAGCTTGATTCAAACCATCAAAGATTCTTCCCACTCTTCACACATACATGCAACATAACTAGAAAGTTTCTCCATCTCTCACTCTTCCTTAACTATGCCGTCCAAACTACACCACCACAACACCACCACTATTAAAAATCTAGCAACAAACAAAGGCTATAATCAACATATGTTGAAGCCTAGTTGAAAAGATGAAGATTGGAGGTGATTATAACCTAGGAAAAAGATTTTTCATGAGGTTCAAGGTCTGATCTCAAGAGTATGTTCATCTACTTGGAGGTTCCTAAAAGTGGTCTTGCTAAAGCTAAAGATTTGGTGACAAGAATCAAGCCTTGTTCATCCAAAATCTCAACCTTTTCATCACTTTGGTGGTATAGAGATTGTTTATTCCTATCATTTTGTTATTTTGTAAAAGTAATCATTTATTTTCTTTATAAATGTATATGTATATGATGATTAATGATGATCAAAATATTAGGTGGGGATTTTGTGTTAATAGATTTGGTTAAAAAGACTAAAATCTATATGTAAAGATGTTAAAATCTTGAGTAAATTTATAGGCTGTATAAAACAGTAAGTAACACTATGAACACTTGGTAAAAAGGCTTGGATTATTAAATATACAGTTAGATATATGATTTTTACATATGTGGAGAGTTGGCCACTCAATGGAATCATTAAAATGAGCAAGATATGATCAAAATACTATTAAGAATACTTAGAGGATGATTGAGCAGTAGCTATAAGAATTTATTTGTAGCACATATCATTTAGTTTGTGTTGCCCAAATTTGAGCTTCTATCTCCTTGTAGAACTCAAGATATGGCAAAAATGGTGGAAGTGAGTTTGATAATCAGATTTGTAAATAAAACTATATAATATAAAATGAGCACTCAAGTAATATTATTATAAAATAAATACATAAAACAAACTAACTAATAATAAGTAATATAAAATAGGTTATATACTATGATAAATAAACTTGGCATATTATAAAAGTACAAATTCATATGTTTTCTAAAATTATAAAACTATATATAAGTTTTACATCTTTTCGGCTAAAACCGAAAGATTAACGTTTTCACCAAATAAAACTTAGACGGTCGGACCCGTCTAATGTTGTAACACCCCCAAATTTACACATTTCAATACAGCGGAAGACTCGTTGGTGTAACGGGATAGCACATTACTCACATCATAGACAACGCTTAAAAATTGCGTCGTTTAATAATAAAGCATTTCCATTCATAAATATCAGATTTACATAGGTCCCAAGTCATAGTATTTCATACAATTTTTACAAAATATTTAAATGGAAATTGTTATTTAAGTGCGGGCCATGAATTCTTGTCGTCTTTCCGAGAATTACCTTCAAGTACCTGAGATAATACATGTTAAAAAAAAAGGTCAGCGAAAACGCCGAGTGAATTCATAGAGTTTAATAAAACCACTAATATATCATCGGTATATAATTATTACCGAAAATCATTTTGTAAAAATCTTTGTAATAAGCCATAAAATAGCCAAATTCATTTTATAAGAATCCTTATCAAGAATTATGATATAGGCTATTGCCTTCAAAATCATTATACGAACCATTGTCGTAAAAACATCATACAATACGTTTTATAACGTTGTATAAAGTTAAATAAAAACCGTTATATGAATATGGTTATGTAAAACCAAAACACGTACATAACATCAATAATAAGACCCCGTATTGCTAGTCAGGCAATATATCGTAATTCAGTGCGTATAGCAGTATTTCGTTATTTTAATTATTATAAGCCCCATGACATTGTTACCTTACTACAACAAACAACGGGTAGCTAGCCTGAAACTCAATTTGCCCATATAAGTTAGCGTGTCGTCACAAAAATCACGCTATAGAAATCTTCTCATACATAAATTCGCTTACCAATCAATGTGGCACGACGGGGATCAACCGTCAAGGCGCGAATTGGGGTGATCGTCCCCAAATAGTAATATTATATGCACAAGCGTCTACCAAATCCCGGTAGTTCACAATTCATGCTAATGGGACTTTTAGTGACATAACCTAACTTTAATAATCCATTTCATTTCATTTATCGGGTCATATAATCATTCACCGGGTCATATAATCATTCGGGTCCAAATCAATAAACAAATAATCGGGACAAATGGTGTCCTATTTTATCAAAACTAACATGTTATCTCCCTCGCGGGTTTATAAAACATTTCAAAAAAACATTTAAAAGAGTGCGAGGCTTTGAACTCACGTTGATGTGGGAAGGCGGTTATCGGCGATTTGGATGTACGGTACGTGCTTCAATCACAGAAACCTAGACAAATAATACTTTTCTTAGACTCTTGTCCGATGACTTTATAATAATAACAATTATGTATACATATGATGATTTTATATAAATGATGATGATCATGTGGGTTTATACATTCTTATTAACTCATTTTAGTGTTATGTATTGGTAACTTTTATACTAGTTTACTAGTTTTACTTATTTATATGTTATAGGCCCAATAAGCCTATTATAAGCCCAATAACTTATATTAGTCCATTTTACACTTTTATTATCAGTATTATACTTTACTTGTTGGGCCCAAGTGGGTTAAGCCCAATAAGTAAATTTAAAAGTGTTTTACCAACTAGTCGGGTTTATAGTCCAATAAGGCTACTTTGGCCCGTTAATGTCTATATGTTGTAAAGCTAGGGTTTTATCGGTTTTTACTTATTATATAAGTTCATATATCATTATTTGAGTTTATAAAAGTTTGCATTAGATGGGTCCGACCGTGTAAGTTTTATTTGACAAAAACGTTAATCTTTCGGTTTTAGCCGAAAAGACGTAAAACTTAGGTATATAGTGTTATAACTTGGAAAAACATTTTTACTTGTAATTTATATAATGTATCCCATTTTAATATCAATATATATGTAACTCTTTATTTATAATTTTTATCAACTAGTGGGTTTTATATATGGATATTTTATATAAATTTTTGAGTGCTTATATTATATACTATTTATATACAAAATCAGTCCCAAATTTTAAGTCTACTAAAATATCCATATCTAGAGTTCTATAATGAGATAGGACCTAAATTTTTTATGACAGTAACTACATAATATTTGCTTCATTTTACTTCTTTATAGCTACTGATGAATCTACCTCAAAATATTTTAATAAATTCGTCCAAAACAGTATAGGCAGATTTGCACTCTAATCTTGTTTTGATCATATCTCACTCATTTTTATGATTCCATTGTATGTCCAACTCTCACATGTGTATAACACCTAATACTTACTGTAAATTGATTCCACTATGCCATTTTATCAATTTATCATTTGGTTACTTACTGTTTTTATACAGCCATCATTTTAAGCAATATTTTAACCATTTTACATGTGGTTTTCCATCTTTTTACCCATGTTTATCAACACTAAATCCCCACATAATATTTTTATCATCATTCATCATCATATACATATACATAAATAAAGAAAATACAAGATTACATAATCAAAATAACAAGAGGATAGGAAGAACAATCTTTATACCACCAAGATTAAGTAGTTTATGATAAATGCTTGGATTTTTGATGGCAAAACATGTGATAGATCAACACCAATCTTCAAGACCTACAATACTTGTAAACTTCTTGTAGAAATCAGCCCTTGAACATCACCAAATCACCTCCTTGGATGATAGAATCACCTCCAATCTTCAAGGCTTCAAAGGAGCATCATCACGTGTATGAATAACACATGATTTTATGGCTAAAATAGATCAAATGGGGTGTTTATGTGATGATATGGGACGAATTTTAGAGAGAGAAAAGGGAGGATGAGAGTGGTTTGCATGTATGTGTTTTGGAGAAAATGGTTTAAGTGTTTAGTGGTTTTGCTAGTTAGTTTGTTTGTGTAAGTAGCTAGGACAAGTGTCCTAGCTTACTTAGTAAGCTTTGACACATCTTAGATGTGTTGGTGGATACTTGTGGCCGTCCCATGTGTGGGGGTGGGACAAGTTTATCGTATCTCATCCCCATTTAACGATGGGTACTCCTCGATTCTAGTTTCCTTGATTTGCGTGCCCTCTGGTCGTTTTACGAAAAACGTTTTTATAAATTATGAATCAACGACACAAAACGAATCTAATAAAAATTGTCTCGTCAAAAACGGAGTTCAAAAACGTAACTACGTAATCCTAAGGTTTCCGGTTTAGTCGTAAAGGACGTTAAATTATTCACGTAAGTCCTAATCTCTTCTCGTAAATTTATGAGTTTATGAACTAACTCAAATTTAAAATCTCAAAATAATATTTACGGATAAATTTATTTTTCTGAAATGTCGGACTGTCACTAAAAACGGTGTATGTAAACGTAAGCACGTAACGTAGAATCCTCCGGTTTAGACGTAGTCGATGCTACTCCAAGACATAAACCCAAATTTCTTTCCAGAAACGAGTGAGTTCATATTATAACATTAAAATAATGTTTTTAAATAACACCTGAGAATAAAATATCAACCATAAATTGACGGATTGTCACTGCATTTACCCCTAAACAAGATCTTTGTCCTCAAAGATCAATTTATCTTAATACTCGCTTCTTATAGAGTCAAAGCCATGTTGGTATTTCCTCCACATTCGGTCTTTTCTCACAAGTGTAATCCATTACAATACGCGAGTATCATCAAACATACCTACGGGAATAAGATCACACTTAATGTTGACTTACTTTCTCTATCCATGATATTCACGGGTTTTTGATGAATGCAACTTTTCGCCGATCTAAGCTTCATCAAGAAGTAATCAGATTTTCACTTGATAGATATTTTATCAAGTTCGATTTACGAAACATAATTCACGCAGCCCTTGAAGTCCTAGGGTAGATCCAGCTTATATGCCTTTCAAACCAACTTTTTCATCATCTCAATGGTCCCATTCCACGGGGACTTATTTCCCATGATCTTTCAGATCATCTTTTCGTTTTTCCAAAGTAAATTTTTTGGCATAACTTCGCTACCCATCTGGCACTTCAAGATCTACACTTCATATTCACATAACCTTCTGCCCACTACCGACAGTCAATAATCAGATCCTAATTTCAACAATCAATTCAGGTCTCGCAGGTCGGGTATTTTGTAAGGTTAGGTTTGTCGTCATAGAAAACCTTAAACCTAAAAGACATATCCAACTCACAGTAGGTGTATGTCGGGTGTCTTCATCCCAACTCCTGCTTACAGATGCTCTCATATAGATCCTCACAAGATTCAATCTCGATCCTAATACGATAATTATCAATGATAATCTCTCCAAAGGAAAACAATTATACGGTTTATTACCAAAGGTCAATCATTCAAGCATAAAACAACACTTCTAGTTTTTTGTATCATTACTTTACATCGTCCCTTCGATTGGGGTGGTAAACAGTACTCTCATCAAGGTTCGTTCCCAATGACTTCTGATCAAATCTCTAGAAATTAAGTGCGAAGTGAGGATCTTGATAGAGATGATCGATACAGGCACACCATGCTTACATAACTCCTTTAAATACAAAAGAGTTAATTTCTTCATCGAGAATTTATCATTAACTGGAATGATATTAGTAGATTTGGTCAGTCTGTCGACGATGACCCAAATCGAATCAAATTCAGATGATGACCTTTGCAATAGTTAGACGTTTACTAATGTATGAGGCGATGTCTGCCTTCATAATTTGCCATCAGTACAACTTCTTCAGATAATGATACATTTAATCAGAAATGACAGGAATAGAATACTTATACTTACGAGATTCCAACATAACTAAATCTCAAAATCCTCCATACTTAGGAAACCACAAGTGGCCTTTAAAACATTTAACGCCATCGGCTTCTCAACTCTAATGGTTCACATTAGTCTCGAACCCCTTTTATTATCTATATTAACATTTTTACAAGTCTCTGCTATTTTTAAATTGCTCGGCAATTTATTTTGCACAATCATTACTAAGGAACACATCCTAATTGATTCTTTATCTTCTCCATATAATATGTTAGTAATTACATTCACCTTCCCTGATGAAAGAATTATCATGACCACAATTCACTCAGAATTTATTTCTTCATATTTTCTATGTTTTAGTTTCGTCTCCACTATCATTTTAATCCGTTTTACTCAATCCGACGTTTATAGCGTCGATAAATATTACAAGTAATTAAATAATAAATATTTAATTTTATGAAACGCAAGCGTAAAAATTTTAAATTTCTTAGTTCGACCAATTATAGAAAAATGTTCAAAATGAATCTGTATTTAATTAACAAGATTTTTGGTTGATTTATCAAAAATAATTAAAATAATTAATAAGATCCGTAAGTGTTCGAAAAATCTTTGTTTATACTTTGGTCAAAATTTTCTTAGTTGAGAAGCAAAAATTGTTGTTTCAAATTCCAAGTCATGGTTTAAATGGTTTCCTCAATCCCTCTTAGGTTGTCTTGAGGTATACACAAACATTTACCCCTAAACAGAAGTTTAGTTAAATGATTTGGGTATAAGGAATTATTCCTTAAAAATCCTTTGATAAAACATTTGTCAAAACATAATTTCACTTTATTTTTGGTAAAGCCCAAAGTCTCAAATGGCTCAAATTTTTAAAGAGTCAATATAGATTCTATTATCTACTAATCACATGGTTAAATAGTGTAAAAGATTAAGTCTTTCATCACATGTTAAATATTCAAGGTACAGGTTTTCATTACTCAGCCAATTCAGGACAGTCAATAATGATTACTAATTCCTTCTTATTCTTATGTACAAACAAATGGTCCTTAATGATCACAAGCATGAAATTATCAAATTACAGCGTACACACGTGATTCACCAAATTTATGGATGCTACTGCATTGGTCAATCCAAACATCATAACATGAAACTCATAATGTTCATTACAAGTTCTAGATGTAGTGATTGGAACAGATAATCTCCTTTGCGGACGCGAAGTTGATGATAACCATGTCGTGGATCAAATTTTTGATAATACTCTAGAACCTTGTAAATGATCGAACAAATATATCATCTTGGGTAGTGGATATAGATTTTGATCATCAATTTACCTAGTTCATGGTAATTAGACAAATATAAGGAATGATAACACCATAGCTCTTCATGATATCGAGCTCGGTAAAATATAAGCTTTCTCCGACAACTCTCTCAGTTGTACGGTAATTCTTTTAATTCAGATGGTGCTGACGTACAATGCACAAGCCACAGGTGTAGCACCGGGAATATAATCAATACCAATTTCAACTTTCCTTAATGGCAAAAGTCTAGGTAATTCACCCATAAATACCTCCTAAAGTTTCAGATAACATAAACATCTTTTAACAAATTCATATTAGGTTCTTTCTAGATTATAATATCCATGACTAAATCACAACCATTCACGGTATAATTTCAAGTCTAAATGCAGAATATGGTCATCCATCAAGAATTATTTAGATTACTTTTGATAATCAATAACTTATCATTTAGGGGAATTCTACTCGAGTTCCCATTAATTAAGACAATGTCGTCATGTCATAATCAATCAATCCATTCTACTTGCACTATCAACTTTCCAGTTTCATTACCATTGATAAGATGTGAACTTCTCAAATGACTAATAATAACTCATAATCCTTCACAAATTCAAGGATATATGGAGACACAGCTACCATTAAAAGAGTAAGGTCAACGCATAATCTACGCGATAGAATTTCAAATTAGATACAGACGAAAACATTAACGAATATGAGTCTATCCCATATTTTCATAATTTGAGTACGCATTCGAAAGCTCCTCGGATCGTTACCCAGGTCATTCAAATGAAATCTAATCAAAAGAAATGATAGGAACGTTGATACATCCAGTCGGGTATCAACACTCGTTAATCAGATACTTTTTCAAAGAATCTCACCACTGGAGAATTGGACAAGGAAGAATTGTCAATTGTCAAATAAGACAATTTCCACGGATGAGTAAATTCGACTCAGAAGAATAAATAGTACGGGCACATATGTAGGTGTCCCTAACAATATGTCCCTATTTTGCACTTCTTGCAGATCTCATAAATTTTTAATCTTTCCATAACTTCAAAGAAAATGTAGTGTTTATTAACAATTTCATGGTGACTACTAATCAGCCTTGCATGGTCCCTTCCAAATTGTATGTAGGCGCGCAACTATATATAATTTTAAGATTAACGATGCAATACTCAGTTCGTCAAAACTGTATCATTATGTTTATAATAACAACATTTTCATGCTTAATTCTTAAATAAGAATCAAAAATATATTTACAAAAATTTTCTTTGTTATGAAAACACTTATGTTTTCCAAGGTGTTTTATAAACAACTTCATTTCGATAAAGATTATTTATAAGTCTCACTTTAAATAATCCATATGGTGATGAAAACCCAATTCTTCTCAAGGGATACTATGTTAACTTATAAAAAAAACAATTAGTGATCTGCAAAGGAGTGATGAAAAGTTGTTCACCAAGAACTAACTACAATGTAACAGGAAATGAGCTTAGCCAAATAATCATGAGGTTCATGACCTCGATGGCACTCAAAAAGTTTAATCCACAATGTAACTCAAATCGATATGAGTACTTGTTCAATGGTTGCATCACTAATGCGAACGTTAGGATGAAGCAATAAAAGATAGATAACATTGATACATGTAGGATTTATCAATCAATGGTAGTCTTTTCATTAATCACAAACAAGTCAAAATTGTACCATAACACATGACGTGTCACTATGTCATACAATTCCTAGAACTCATCCTACCAACTGATGTCTCAGTTAAGTTAGAGATTATTTTTAAAAGATACCACAATGAATACTAATCTACAAGAGTCATTAGGTGTTCCATATGTCCCGGAAGATCCATTGGTCCCAATTTAGAAGAAGATTTCTTCAATTTATTTCTTGGACACTGGGCATCCTCGTTAGTGGACAATGGCCTAGGAACAACCCTTAATACGAACCAACAATCATTTAAAACCTTATAATTCAATCACAGAACTTAACGACTTCCTCTTAACAATTTCTTATTCCATACAAGTTAAATTTTTACTTTATTCATGTTTCAACCAACTCATACTCAATTCGATATCCTACTTCATTCTCCAATACTTTCAACCTTATTCTTAGACCTTAATAGGGCAATAAAAGCTCGATATGATCAACACTTAATTTCCAATCCTATAGCTCTTACAACAATAGTTATCAAATGAGTCACTAGCATGAGATGACTCACACATTCAATTAGATTTCTCGGAAAGGTACTAGTGGCATGAGGCTTTTGGGTAATGGTTCCAATGACAGCCTCGAGTGCAACATTCACCCTTTTGATTTCAATTTAATAATTGGGTGACAACGAATCAGATAACACCTTTCCAGGTGGTAACGTTTTGTCAAGCTCCACTCTATAAGGAAAGATCGTCATGACATCGATATCAGATTTAATCTCGCCAATTCTTCTTCAAGATCTTAATCAACTACTATTAACATTTCTACGAATATCAACCATTTTGTTGGGATCAAAAATATCCACAACTTGGTTTAGATATGGAATAGCTAGAATTCCTACAGAAATTGCTTAGATTAATTTGCTAGGGGAATTAAGGTTCCTTGTGACAATCTACGTCGTATAAATACCTTTTATAAATATAGAAATAATCATCAAAGAATCATGTAATCAAATTACATTATATATATATATAATCCAAGTTATATATATATTAAAATAACACTTCTCAGTCTGGCCTTGTCGGTAACTCGGGAATTCTTCGGCACCGTTATAGTCAAAATATTTTTAAACATTCTTAGAAAAATTTTTATAGTTAAAAGATTTTGAAATGTTTTATTCAAAACCTTGGTTTTAAAAATCTTCCGTTCTCTATAACGAGAGCTCTGGTACCAAACTGTAACACCCCCAAATTTACACATTTCAATACAGCTGAAGACTCGTTGGTGTTACGGGATAGCAAATTACTCACATCGTAGACAACGCTTAAAAATCGCGTCGTTTAATAATTAATCATTTCCATTCATAAATATCAGATTTACATAGGTCCCAAGTCATAGTATTTCATACAATTTTTACAAAATATTTGAATGGAAATTGTTATTTAAATGCGGGCCATGAATTCTTGTCGTCTTCCCGAGAATTACCTTCAAGTACCTGAGATAAGACATGTTAAAAGAAAAGGTCAGCGAAAACGCCGAGTGAATTCATAGAGTTTAATAAAACCATTAATATATCATCGGTATATAATTATTACCGAAAATCATTTTGTACAAATCTTTGTAATAGGCCATAAAATAGCCAAAGTCATTTTATACAAATCCTTATCAAAAATCATGATATAGGCTTTTGCCTTCAAAATCATTATACGAACCATTGTCGTAAAAACATCATACAATACGTTTTATAACATTGTATAAAGTTAAATAAAAACCGTTATATGAATACGGTTATGTAAAACCAAAACACGAACATAACATCAATAATAAGACCTCGTATTGCTAGTCAGGCAATACATCGTAATTCAGTGCGTATAGCAGTATTTCGATATTTGGATTATTATAAGCCGCATGACATTGTTACCTTACTACAACAAACAACGGGTAGCTAGCCCGAAACTCAATTTGCCCATCTAAGTTAGCGTGTTGTCACAAAAATCACGCTATGGAAATCTTCTCATACATAAATTCGCTTACCAATCAATGTGGCACGACGGGAACAACCGTCAAGGCGCGAACTGGGGTGATCGTCCCCAAATAGTACTATTATATGCACAAGCGTCTACCAAATCCCGGTAGTTCACAATTCATGCTAATGGTACTTTTAGTGACATAACCTAATTTTAATAATCCATTTCATTTCATTTATCGGGTCATATAATCATTCACCGGGTCATATAATCATTCGGGTCCAAATCAATAAACAAATAATCGGGACAAATGGTGTCCTATTTTATCAAAACTTACATGTTATCTCCCTCGCGGGTTTATAAAACATTTCATAAAAACATTTAAAAGAGTGCGAGGCTATGAACTCACGTTGATGTGGGAAGGCGGTTATCGGCGATTTGGATGTACGATACGTGCTTCAATCACGGAAACCTAGACAAATAATACTTGTCTTAGACTCTTGTCCAATGACTTTATAAAAATAACAATTATGTATACATATGATGATTTTATATATGTGATGATGATCATGCGGGTTTATGCATTCTTATTTACTCATTTTAGTGTTATGTATTGGAAACTTTTATACTAGTTTACTAGTTTTACTTATTTACATGATTTAGGCCGAATAAGCCTATTATAAGCCCAATAACTTATATTAGTCCATTTTACACTTTTATTATCAGTATTATACTTTACATGTTGGACCCAAGTGGTTTAAGCCCAATAAGTAAATTTAAAAGTGTATTACCAACTAGTCGGGTTTATAGTCTAATAAGGCTACTTTGGCCCGTCAATGTCTATATGTTGTAAAGCTCGGGTTTTATCGATTTTTACTTATTATATAAGTTCATATATCAGTATGTGAGTTAATAAAAGTTTACATTAGACGGGTCCGACCGTCTAAGTTTTATTTGACAGAAACGTTAATCTTTCGGTTTTAGCCGAAAAGACGTAAAACTTAGGTATATAGTTTTATAACTTGGAAAAACATTTTTACTTGTAATTTATATAATGTATCCCATTTTAATATCAATATATATGTAACTCTTTATTTATAATTTTTATCAACTAGTGGGTTTTATATATGTATATTTTATATAAAATTTTTAGTGCTTATATTATATACTATTTATATACAATATTAGTCCCAAATTTTAAGTCTACTAAAATGTCCATATCTAGAGTTCTGTAATGAGATAGGACCTAAAATTTTTATGACAGTAACTACATAATATGTGCTTCATTTTACTTCTCTATAGTTACTGATGAATCAACGTCGAAATATTTTAATAAATTCGTCCGAAACAGTATAGGCATATTTGCACTCTAATCTTGTTTTGATCATATCACACTCATTTTTATGATTCCATAGTATGGCCAACTCTCACATGTGTATAACACCTAATACTTACTGTAAATTGATTCCACTATGCCATTTTATCAGTTTATCATTTGGTTACTTACTGTTTTTATACAGCCGTCATTTTAAGCAATATTTTAACCATTTTACATGTGGTTTTCTATCTTTTTACTCATGTTTATCAACAACAAATCCCCACATAATATTGAGGTTATCATCATTCATCATCATATACATATACATAAATAAAGAAAATACAAGATTACATAATCAAAATAACAAGAGGATAGGAAGAACAATCTTTATACCACCAAGATTAAGTAGTTTATGATCAAGGCTTGGATTTTTGATGGCAAAACTTGTGATAGATCAACACCAATCTTCAAGGCCACCAATACTTGTAAACTTCTTGTAGAAATCAGCCCTTAAACATCACCAAATCACCTCCTTGGATGATAGAATCACCTCCAATCTTCAAGGCTTCAAAGGAGCATCATCATGTGTATGAATAACACATGGTTTTATGACTAAAATAGATCAAATGGGGTGTTTATGTGATGATATGGGACGAATTTTAGAGAGAGAAAAGGGAGGATGAGAGTGGTTTGCATGTATGTGTTTTGGAAAAAATGGTTTAAGTGTTTAGTGGTTTTGCTAGTTAGTTTGTTTGTGTAAGTAGCTAGGACAAGTGTCCTAGCTTACTTAGTAAGCTTTGACACATCTTAGATGTGTTGGTGGATACTTATGGTCGTCCCATGTGTGGGGGTGGGACAAGTTTATCTTTTCTCATCCCCATTTAATTACGGGTACTCCTCGATTCTAGTTTCCTCGATTTGCGTGCCCTCGGGTCGTTTTATAAAAAACGTTTTAATAAATTAAGAATCAAAGGCACAAAACGAATCTGATAAAAATTGTCTCATAAAAAACGAAGTTCAAAAACGTAAATACGTAATCCTAAGCTTTCCGGTTTTGTCGTAAAGGACGTTAAATTATTCACGTAAGTCCTAATCTCTTCTCTTAAATTTGTGAGTTTATGAACTAACTCAAATTTAAAATCCCAAAATAAAATTTACGGATAAATTTATTTTTCTGAAATGTCGGACTGTCACCAAAAACGGTGTATGTAAACGTAAGCACGTAACGCAGAATCCTCCGGTTTAGACGTAGTTGATGCTACTCCAAGACGTAAAACCAAATTTCTTCCCAGAAACGAGTGAGTTCATATTGTAACATTAAAATAATGTTTTTAAATAACACCTAAGAATAAAATATCAACCATAAATTGACGGATTGTCACAAATGTAACATTTTTATAACTCATATACTTATATGTAAGAACATTTGACAAGTAAAAACCGATAAACCCGAGCTTCATAACTTATGGACCTTAACGGGATAAAGTAGCCTTATTGGACTATTAGCCCAACTAGTTTGACTAAACACTAATGGACTTACTCAAGGGCTTAACCCACTTGGGCCCAACATATGAGTCTAGGCCTGGTATTAAAAGTATAAATGGGATAATATAATGTATTAGACTTTTAATGGGCTTATTGGGCCATAATATATATATATATATATATATATATATATATATATATATATATATATATATATATATATATATATATATATATATATTAGTTGAAACTAGTGTAACTAGTCTAAAATTTGACTAACACATAACACTATAATGGGTATGAAGATATAAAATCCACCTTGATCATCATCATACTTATAAAGTCATCATATATACATAGCCATTGTTTTTATAAAGTCATTGGACAAGAGTCTAAGACGAGTATTATTTGTCTAGGTTTCCGTGATTGAAGCACGTACCGTATATCCAAATCGCCGATAACCCGCCTTTCCCAATCAACGTGAGTTCATAGACTCGCACTCTTTTAAATGTTTTATGAAATGTTTTATAAACCCACGAGGGAGATAACATGTTAGTTGTAGTAAAAATAGGACACCAGTTGTCCCGATTATTTTCTTATTGATATGGACCCGAATGATTATATGACCTGATGAATGATTATATGACCCGGTGAATGAAATGAAATGGATTATTATTAGTTAGGTTATGTCACTAAAAGTCCCATTAGTATGAATTATGAACTACCAGGATTTGGTAGACGCTTATGCATATAATAGTACTATTTGGGGAAGATCACCCCAGTTCGCGCCTTGACGGTTGATCCCCGTCGTGCCACATTGACTGGTAAGCGAATTTATGTATGAGAAGATTTATATAAGCGTGATTATTGTGACGACACGCTGTTTTAGATGGGCAAAGGAATTACGGGTTAGCTACCCGTTGTTTTTATAGTAAGGTAGTAATGTCATGCAGCTTATAATAATCCAATAACAAAAATACTGATATATGCATT